>OX244259.1:5020000-9820000 GCA_945867215.1 Epinotia demarniana | reverse complement strand
AATTTTCTATCGCTATTTGAAAATAGCGTTTCATAATATTTGTTAGTTTTCGAGTGAAAGAGTCGAGCGCTCGAAAGTCAAAAATCGGTCCCCTGGACTTCTGCGAGCAAGTCATGGCCAGAAGGAAGCGGCTGAGCGCGAGCGGGAAGTCATTGCTGAGGCACACATAGGGAATGCAAATCGGTTGTAACCGAAACCGAAATATTGTGGCCAAATCGCATTACAGATTATTGGAATATTGTAATAACCGTTTTCGTTTTTTTTTTTACTAAATAGATGATATTTTGCCAGTAGGTAACTTATAATGTTGATACTGATTCAATATTATTAATTTTCTGGGTGCCGATTATAACGATTAATTTGAAGAAAAATGGCGTAATAAATAGTTTCAGTACAATAGGGGCCACTTTTCACAAATATTCTAAATTAATAAAATTACTATTAAAAGTGCACATTTTGTGTAGCTAATACGAGTGATGCTACATAAGTTGGCAGTTGATTCCGAAGCATCTGTTGCAACAAGTAATCAATCTGTAGATGACCACAATTATTTTATTTGAAATGGCTTTACACGAAAATGGAAGTCAATGGTACAAATATTTGTCCATAGCTCACCAGCAAGTATTATCTGTAAAGCCCCCTAGCGTGGAGGCTGAACGTGCATTGTCAACTGCGGGATATTTCTGAAGCAAATTAAGATCAAGACTCAGTGACCCCACATTAGATGCCCTCATGTTTTTGAGGTCTTTCATATTTTCACAAATGAGTTACACTTGAGATGAGTGATATTTAGTACATATTAATATTCACTTTGGCTGAATTTATGGTACCTAATAATTAGGGAGTTTTAGTGGTCACCTGACGATATTTTATGATTTTTGTGCAAGTTATTAGGCCAATTTATATTTTGTTGATTGAATTCTACGTTGTGATTAAATGTTAATTTGAAAACTTACTTATCAAAAATCGCTAAATAATTTGTTAATATTACTCTGTATTTAATTATGTGTAGTATACCTACTTATTTCACTTGTTTTAATTGGTTTAATTTTATTGCTTTCGTGTTGTTTGTGATTTTATAGATATATTTACACTGTTAATTGTAAAACTAAATTTTATATTTTAACAACCTGATTATAATTGATAAAGAAAATCAAAGCGAGGTTTATGTTTCATTAATACTGCTTATTTCACGTCACGTACCTACTTGTAAAACTAGATTTAAACATCTTTTTTTAAAAAACGATGAATAACCAATAATAACCGAATATCGGTTATTTTTCGGCCATAACCGTAACCGAAACCGGTTATGAAGTTAGGCCGGTTATTGCATTCCCTTCACCCAATGCGCCGCCGCAGAACCGGCATAATGAAGAGCTCCTGTTGACAGACACAGGGGCGTCAGCCACCCATAAGAAACAGGTCCTCGAGGTGGAGAGCGTGCCGGGTGTTCGGGCACGCTCCTCGCGGTGTTTTTCTGGGGGCGGGTACTTACCCCTCCCTTGACGGGCCCCACATAGGGACAGCTGCTGGTGGAGTCAAGGAAGTGTGCGCAAGCGTTCCCGTGGCTTCGCCAAAGGGCAGCGCGTAGAACACCGTGGGGTTTTAGACAGTAGTCCGGGCGGTTCCCGGGAGTCCGTCATACTCGTACCCGTCCTGGTTCCCCAGCCAGGCGGGATGCGTAAAAGCATGTCCCCACGAAAAAAAGGCATAAAGGGGGTAATTGCAGAAAAGACCCCATCCTGTTTAAGTGCATCCGAAAGGGCCCTCATACCGTGAAGATAAGATAAGATAGCACCTACTTGAAATGTTTACTTTATATCAAATTTGTACTCGTTATTTTGTGATTGAGGGTCGCCAGGGAGAGGGCCGTTGAGAGTGGTGACACAAACACACACACATACACACACATTCGAGTCTGGTCACTCGCTGTCACAATGAATCCTCAAATAAACATAGGTTGGCAACGCGCGTGTGCCTCGGGTGTCGGAAGCGTCCGTAGGCTGCGGTGCCTGCATACAATCAGGCAGGTCCAACACGGATATAAAGAAACACCGTCATGGTATTAAAACAATCAAGGTTTTTGTATCTTTAGACGAAGGTACTTAGCACTTAAAACAGGCAGCCTGTCTAAAGGGTGGATTGCAAAAAATTACATAGTTAAGGGCCCTAATGGCTTAATCTAAGCAATGCTTTAACTTTTTTCCATTGTGTACCCGCTAATTAGCCGCACATTTTATATGGGTAAGTTTCGTTACACGATAGAGAAAAGTTAACGCACCCTGAAGGCGGTTTTAATGGCATTAATTAATTAAATGCGTTTAAGTTTCAAAACGGCAGCTAACGTTAAAAATAGCCACTAATTTCTATGTGTTTTCAAATATTAATCATAATCACCCGAACTACAAATAGGGTAATTCAGTGGAATTGTTATCTAATCACTCTAGATAGGTACCACCTATTAAGTATTTATTGTTTTAGTGCTAACAGTACGTGGTTATGAATAAGCTGCATACTAAATGTACAAATAATTCGTACTACAGCAGGTCGATCACGTAAAGAACTGTACGTTAGGTAGATCTAAATGTCAAATGATTATATGGAAAAATGACAGTTAAATTGTCCTAACGCACGTTAGGGCCTGGTTACACATTGATTAGTGATTAGTGCGAGTTCATACAAAAGCTACTTGCACTCGCAGCAAATCTATGGACTCGCACTAATCACTAATCAAAGTGTGAATCGGCCATTATGTATTTTTTTTTTTTTTTTTTTGATGGGAAACACACAGCACCTAATAATACAAAAATAATAATATCATAAAGTTGACTCACAGGCCAAAACAGTTTCCACTTATGAGTAATACAGTTCTTTTGCTCTGAAAGTGATCGAACAAGAAAAAAAATATACAAGATAACAATTTAAATATTACAATAGCAATTGAATTTGGAATAGATTGATCAAAACTAAATTAATTCTAACAATAGTCTAACATGCTTATGTTTAAGTTTGAGAAGATATATTTGTAAAAGTATGATGACTGTAACAACTACAAAAAAAACATGCCATTCGATTGAACAAATGCCTATTCAACATGAAATTTAAATTTAACATTAAATACATTTAACGCATTAATTATTAATTACTAACTTTTTTGATTGCAGAAGCAAAACTGTTAAAGTTTTTATGAAATAGGTCAATGTGCGAGTATTTATTGTTATATGATTTGCATGCCCTAACCAAGAACTTATTGTTTACGTACTTTTTACGACTGAAAGGCGTGGAAAATAGATCGGGGGACCGTGTTCTATAACTGGGACATCTGAATAAAATTTTGCTCATCAGAACTTCGGAGTCAATATTATTATTTATAATTTTATACAGAAAAAGGACATCTCTTTTTTCTCTTCTCATTTGGAGGGATTCAATATGTACGGGTACAAAAGATTTAAATTTGTATGATAAACGATTGAGGATTTTTTTTTGAATATTTTCTAGTGAATTGATGTGAACTGCAAAGTGAGGGCTCCACACAGTAGATCCAACTGTCATTTTTCCGTATAACAATTTGACATTTAGAGTAGTATTAGGTATACAATGCGCTTCGTGATCGAATTGGTGATCTACAGTTTAGCATAGGTGAGGCGGGTATCTACAGGATAAGCTGTGATAAGCGTTTATGAATGTACTTACAAACACTCGCATTAACTAACACAGCACTTGTCTGAACTATCGGACTTGGAAATAGTCGTTTCGTTTCAGCTTGAGCCAACATTCTTTCGTATGTCCTGCTGTCCTGCTGTCTGGCTGTCCGGCTTTTCTTCTTTCTGTAAGCAGATATTTTAACAGATATTATTGAACAGTCGAGGAGAATGAAGGTTTGGCACATGTCTGCATTATTTGAATGACGTTAATGCCCAAAAGTGCTTCATTAATTAATGAATTTCCTCGACTGTACCTAACCTACATGTAAGTTGTGATTAAATGGGGAAATATTAATTTGTAGTAAGTATAAATAAAGAGAATAAGCTGAGAAAAGAAAATCAAATAAAAATAAATAAATATTGTTTTTGTTGAACGCACAGTCTCGCGTATTTTACAGCTACAACCACACCGGTGCGTTACGCTGCGTATACGCGTTGACGTGTCGTATGCATCAAGTATTCTTAATACATTTTGCTGAGTTTACGGTGCGGTGCGTAAGCGTATTTTGAGCAGCGATGTGGTCGCTCCATTATGTGCTTTTGGCACCCAATCATCGGGGGCTCGAGGGTTATGTGTTACCTCTAAAAACTTCACGATGCCCATCGTCTGCGCTCTCATGCAAGGACCTCCGGGATCTCGCGCTGAACGCACTGCAGCCCCCCTCGGGCCTCGCCACATTCGGCTCGTCCTAGGGCAAAGAGATGTTGTCGCCTTCCCTGGGGTTCTTAAGCGAGTCTCCCAGCCCCCGCCAGAGCACTGCGACCCCGATGACCCCCTTTAGTCTCCTTCTATTAAAAAAAAATACAAGTAAGTACGTAGCGCCGCAAAATGGCCTCTAGAATGGGTGCCATTGCTATTATGCGGGGTTGTAGCGGGGTGTCAACGATGCCAGGCAGCCGTTTTGTTAGAACATGCGCGTACCGGGTTTTAGGCACGTGTTTGTGTACACATTTGTAAAGCCCGCTCTTCACTCGCGGCGCGAACACCCGCGAACGCCCGCGAATGCCGCGAATCGCGAGTGTAGATGTTGTTCGGGCTTTCGCATTCGCGCTTCGCGGCGTTCCCCGTCCGGTGGCGGTTTTTTGGTCCGCGTCAAAGGCCGCGCGCGAACGCAGTGTTCGCGCGCCGCGAAGCTTTGCGAGTGTGGAAGGACACAATTGTGCGTGAGCCGCTCCGTAAATTCACGCCGTGGATTCACGGAGCGACTTCTCGCCGCGAGTGTAGAGCGGGCTTATGGATCTCGAATTCTATGGTTGTTTTCGTTCGCTGAGGTATATTATGATTTGTCAATATGTTATGAACAGTAGCATGACTTGCATACATTTTGAACTACATCATCTGTGCGTCAACGACTCGGAATTCCAAGACAAGCTAGGGAAGCAAATTTACCTTATTCTAGTAACAGCCGTGATTCAGCCCCCCTATTCTGTAACTTTCTTGAAGCTCACCTCAACGCTCACCCACAAATATACCTTGACACAACGATGCGTAGTAACCAAGCGTAGGTTGGGGTGTAGTTTCGTGACGGGTGACCGGCGGGGTGAGCCGCTTTAGCGCGTAGCGAATAACAGCCCAAGTCCGGAGAGTTCTCGCATTGCGGGAGGAAAAACAATATGGATGAAGGGAATTTTGCACCTCTCAGCCCAAAACGTATCTAGCCAGGGCTGTTTTATACGAGGTCATGCGCCTCGCCCAAGCCGTCACCTCCAACGAAACTAGACCTCTACCACCTCTATCTTCGCTTAGTTACTAAGTGAGCGTTGAGATGAGCTTAAAACAAAAATAGTGAGGCGAGCTGGGTGAGGTGAGGTGAAGGTCAAGAGCGAGTAAAGAATAACAGTCCTGATTAGGCTTGCTTAGGTAAGTAAAACGAAATTCGGAGTCAAGATATATTTGGACGACTTTGTAACTAGAAAGAGAAACATGCCAATGTGTCCTACTATTACTTATTTCTGTCTATAATCTTGTTTTCTTTTTGCGATATCTGCTATAATGTTGTCCGTATTTATTCCATATCCTATCGTCCGGTTGCCACTGTAAGTGAGACATCCAACCAAAAACATAAATGTAAAAAAGGAGAGCCAAGTTCAATACAAAAATTATGCTTAGCTGTGGGCTTCGCCGCAAAAAGAATGGAGATCTAAATCCCATCAAAAACATAAATGTGAAAGGCTGCCAAGTTCGATACTATGGGAATGCTTCGCCTATAAAAGAAGTGAGATCTGAATAAGTACCAAGTTCCATAAAAATAACTCAAATCATAAATAGTTATAGGAGTGCACACTTGATTTCCAACAGTTTTTAAGGTACATTTTGAATAAGTATCACGTTACATAGAAATACCTAAAATTATAATAGTCAGAGAAACGCACACCGGTTTTTTTAGCAGTTTCCTGATAACATTTATTATTTTTAGTACTTTTTAATGATGTTACTTGGCAAGTTTTCACACACCACACACCTATTCAATGCAATGAATGAGTGCCAAGTTCTATGCAAAATCCAAATATGTATTTATAGGAACAAAATAACATTATGAACAACTATATTTCTTTGCTTTATTGGATACTTAACTATAATATTATATACTATAAACTACTATAACTATAATGTTATTTAACTTGGCTTTTGTCGTATGGACTGGTAGGTAAGCTACGGTCGTACATTTAAAACATATTTGGACAAGTTAAAGGCCCTACAAATTAGATTCATGAAATTAATGGTCGTCGAAAGACTAAACAAAGATGTAAAAATAGTACCTATGAAAATCTCTTCTTAGAATGTAAAATATTACCAGTTCACGAAAAAGTAGTGTTATTACTAGCCTTAGATCAATTTTGTAACGAAGAATTTAAAAAACCTATTGCCAATCAAAGGCTAGTAAGAAATAGAAACAACGACAGGTTAGCTCTGCCTAGTTTTACAAATTATTACGGACAAAGAAGTAGAAAATACCTAATTCCCTTAATATATAACGATTTACCGTCAGAATTAAAAAACACATGTTCAGTCGAGGTCAAAGATATCTTTACAATTGAGTGTTACAAAAATATCTTTACGTTTAAATAAGTTTACATACTACATGACAAAAACATACTTACAACGCACATGACGGTTTCATCTTTTCACTTTATGCTCCAAAGTTCTGTTTACCATCTGTCTTCCATAAAAACATTTTCATACATTGTGACATAATAGGTTTACATTGCATGTTACAAAATAAGTTTTCCTGTCAATGTGCCCTAAATATGTTTACATTAGCAAAGGCACTTGAAACTTATTGCTACATAATAGTACATTGTGATACAAGTGAGGTAGGTTGATAATTACATCAGAGGCGAAATTGTTCACGCGAACCGCAGGTGAGCGTGATAAGGAAGCCGAGGATGTAATTATCAAAGCTCACGCGTATCATACGACGTTTTTCAACACATTTTGCGAGGAAAAAATCATTTTCATAATATGAAAATGTTATAGGCCTGCCAAATTATTTACTTTACATTAAGCAAATCATTACGATGACAACAGGTTTTTACTCACAGTTGCACATCGCCAAGAATTTCCAGAGGCGTCCATTCTATTTATCACTTTTCTAGTCACCACGAGTCAACATTTTTGATAATAACCAAACACGTATAAACAAATTTTACAAATATTTGTGAAATAAATAACCTATCAAAATATAACCTATATTGGCACCCAACAGTTTTTTTTTCGTGAAGTTTGCGCAGTGTGGGCACAGAAATCTCTAAACAGCCAATACAAAATAAAATTACATTTTCATTTTAATATGTTATCTGTATTTAATTCATGTAGAATGTTATGAAAAGTGAATAGTTTTACTAAATTAAACGTTTCCATATCATATACAAAAAGAAATAGTCAATTAATTAACAAAAAGGATTTAATTTGTTTAGTCGAGTAAGAATCCATTTGCCGAAAATTAAAAAAAAGCTGTACATTCTGTACAACCTGGTTAATTTAAGAATGCACCGTGTTCATGCATATATCTTGCTGCAAGGTGCCAACGTGACTTAATCGGGATATAACCATAACACACAAGTGTTGTAAAGTTATAAAACACGCGTTTTTAATATCCAGGATTATGAGCCTAAAAGCGACACAATAAGAGGTACGTTACGAGCAATTGTGTTGAAAACATATTTAAGGCACATTGACAGGAAATCTTATTTTGTAACATGTAATGTAAACCTATTATGTCCTAATGTGTGTTAATGTTTCTATGGAAGACTGATGGTAAACAGAACTTTGGTGCATTAAGTGAAAAGATGAAACTGTAATGTGCGTTGTAAGTAAATTTTTGTCATGTAGTGTGAAAACTTATTTAAATGTAAAGGTATTTTTGTAACACTCAATTGTAAAGATATCTTTGACCTCGACTGTACAACAAAACAAACGTTTAGAAAGAAAGTAAGCAACATATTATTAGATAAATTAAAAAATGTAATACAACCACTATAAATATAATATAAATGTAAAACATGAAATTTAAAGCTGCCCTATTTCTTTCAAAATATTATATACCTTATTATATCCTGAAGACTCAAATTTCAAGTACAAATTCACGAGAGAATCGGACAGCTTAATATTCCAACCTAAGTATGTTTATTGTACAGTGTTGAAGTAAGAGATAACGATGAACCATACCTTGATAAGTAAGAATACCTGATCGAGCATATGTAGACTTCATTACATTGAAATGAAGTCTGCCAATGGCTGGTCAGTGATTTCATTTTATTAATTAAGTTTTGGTATACCATTATTGTCATTCGCAATAACTATTTTTGATTCAAACAGTTTACTAAACAAATTGTACAAATTGGAGCATCGTCTGCCAACAAACCACTATGTGGTTTGGCAGAAGTATTGTATAAAAAAAACACTGTAATGTAAGCTCTTAACTGAAACAAAAACATTTTTTTTTTAATGAGAGATCTTAAAGTAGGTAGGTTTGTCATGGCTAGTTTTCATTACATCAGTCATTTTACAAAGTTAACAACATTTTAATTCTGAAAAAAACTGGCCAAGTCAAATCTCACCTACTTTAAGATCTCACATTTTTAAATAACAGCAATTTTTGTAGGTAAGTATCCAATAAAGCAAAGAAATAGAGTTTAATACTTGTTCATAATGTTATTTTGTTCCTATACTGAAATACATATTTGGATTTTGCATAGAACTTGGCACTCATTTAGATCTCCATTCTTGTTGCGGCGAAGCCCACAGCCAAGCATAATTTTTGTATTGAACTTGGCTCTCCTTTTTTATATTCATCATTTTGGTGGGATATTATTACTTTTTGTAAAGAAAACTAGGCAGTGTGTGTATAATTAGTGGTGCCCCGCGCCGCCGACGACACACCGTTGACCGGTTGTTTAGCGCGTATTATATTATATTCATATTCATTTATTAATAATAATTCATATTATTAATAAATGATTGTTCCCGTGTGGTGTCGAGTTAGGATTTCACCACCCCCTTTCTTCCCGTGGGTGTCGTAAAAGTCTACTAAGGGACTAGGGTTAAAGTGTGTTGTGGGCGATGGGCTAGCAACCTATCACTGCAGTATCACATTTTGTCGATATTTTATACCCACATTTATGCTAAAAGTGGCGCTGGAACATACGTGTTTCATGTGCTGTGCCTCCCCCTTTTGAGAATAAAGGTGTGAATGTATGTATGTATATGTATGTATGTATGTATGTATGTATGCAATTCATATTACATGTCATTCACATTGGCACATCACAATTTCACAATCAATAGTACAATACTATACATATATACTACACTATATACTACTATACTATACATATCGTACAGTCACCAGCAATAAGATCTGCCACAACATAGCACGCATAAATATCTGACACGACTAAGCTCTATGTCTAATGCCATAAGGACGTGTCAGATATTTTTGCCGGCTTTGTTTCGGCAGATATTGATAACGGTGACTGTACCTAAGAAATGTAGAATAAATAAGTAAACATTATAAAAATTTATTAATGTCAAATTAAACGTAACGGTTCGAACGCTACAAATAAATAAATAAAAAATGTATGGGGACCCCCTATTTTTTTATTTTTAGATTTTTCCTACGCTTACACACAATTTTAGATATTATATGTCAGTTCAGTCAGTCAGCGGCGCTACCACGAACTTCGAAAGTCGAAGTTCGGGTATTTCCATCTCTATCGCACTCCCTTAATCGAGTGACAGGGATGCATGTATTACGAACTTCGACTTTCGAAGTTCGTGGTAGCCGCTCAGTACTAAAATTTACGACTTTTTGACCTTCATATCTTTATAACCGTTTGAGCTAGCTTCATGAAATTTGGGTCTAGATGTCCTTATGGATAGAACTAAACACACGTAGTTTTATGTGTCTACGTTAAAGAGGTTTTGAGTTATAGAAGGGTCAAAAGTGGCACCAAGTGGTTCGTGTAATATTACACTAGGCGCTGGCTAGCCAGTTCCTTTGCTTGAACTTGGCATGACACGCTGCCGCGTGTCTAGATATATTGTGATGTTACAGCAAGTTATAGGACGGCGCGAAGTGTTGAGTGACGTGCATAAGCGCATGAAGAATAACAGCCCGGGGCCACACTGTCCTGGCACTGGGCTGTCGTTGCATGTTTGCCTCCGTCTTAAAAAAACGTGTATAGTGTCTGTAAACTTGGATTTGGATCTTGGCTCCACAAAGTGAGCTATTCTCTCACCGTGCGCGTGCATTTGACACCGCCGTATAACGGTTATGGTAATGATATGAGCACAACCTGTTGGTGTTCGACTGCGCGTGAGTGGCGGCGTGCACGACGCCAACATACAACCTGTCTAGCCAATCTATTGTACAATGCTTTGTCCGCGTGGTTTGGTCTTTGTCAAATCTCTTTCCTTCTCGCCAGAACACCCCCATCCCAGGAAGCATATACCTACTCACAAGACATTTGCTTTAAAGAGTCCCAAGCACTCGAGCGACTCAAGCTCTCCATACAAACGTAGTTTAGTTCTCTTTTCAAACCGATATACTTGAAATTCTGGAATTACATTTACATAAAACTTTGTTTACACAATGGGATCCGCCACATCTTGGTAGGAAGCTAGTTTCTGTTGCTATAAAGTACTACATAATACTCATACACCAAACACACACATCACTCGTATACAAAATACATAACTTAGCACGTGCATGTAATGCTATCCTTCCTAGATCCCTTCCTCCGTGAACCAAAGTCACGTAGTTACTGATACTAAAACGGGAATGTTATGCGCACTGTAAAATATTTACTCGTTAGGGAAAATACCTTTTTAAAACATTTGCTTATAACGTACCTCTTATTATGTCGCTTTTAGGTTATAATCCTGGGTATTAAACATGCGTGTTTTATAATATTACCATATTTGTGTTATGGTTATATCCCGGTTAATCACGGTGCATTCTTAAATTAACCGGGTTGTACAGAATGTACAGCTTTTTTTAATTCTCGGCAAATGGATTCTTACTCGACTAATCACATTAAATCTTTTTTGTTAATTAATTGACTATTTATTTTTATATATAGAAACGTTAATTTTAGAAAAACTATTCACTTTTGATAAAATTCTACATGAATTAGCAAAAGATTACATTTTAAAACGAAAATATTTATTTTATTATGTATTGACTGTTTAGAGACTTCATCTATGTCTGGCCTAACACATGCGCGCGCACTGTGCTAACTTCACGAAAAAAAAACTGTTGCGCGCCATTATAGGTTACTTTACCAATATTTGTAAACATTGTTAATGCGTGTTTGGTTATTATCAAAAATGTTGACTCGTGGTCACTAGAAAAGTGATAATTCGAATGGACGCCACTGGAAATTCTTGGAGATGTGCAATATGTGAGTAAAAACCTGTTGTCATCATTAAGTAAAGAAAATAACTTGGCAGGCCTATAAAATTTCCATGTTATTTAATAGTTATTTACGATACAAGTTCCGAAAATAGGAAATTCGCAAAGAGTGGCGATAAATTAAAACACGACCGAATGGAGTGTTTTAAATCGACACGAGTTGCGAATTACCTATTCGCACGTGTATCGTAAACGTTTTACTGTACATATGGCTCAAAGTTATGACATATGCACATGCGTCAAGGTACTCATTTCCGCACTACTGCGGGCCATATGTGCTGTAATAGGGGGCGCTTTGTTTCACCTTTTTTTTTTAAGTCCTATTATTGGAAGTCCGAAAATGTTCTTCATAAAAATTTACGCCATAATAATCGTAAGTCCTAATAATTCTTATTCCTCACGATCGTGCGAATAGGTAAATCGCAACTCATGTCGATTTCAAACACTCCCTTCGGTCGTGTTTTAATTTATCACCACTCGCTGCGAATTTCCTATTCTCGGCACTTGTATCGTAGAAATAACTAATTAATACGTAACGTGCACCCGGCTTCACACGCGTAGAGCGTGTTTGTCTATTATTACAATCTTTTTATTAACTTGACCTGTTCGTATGTATGTAAGTATATAGGTAGGTGTGTATGTAAGTTGTCCGTAGAAATTTGAAATGCATTTTTCAGTCAATTGCCGATATCCGGCCTAATAGCCTCTGGGTATAAGTATAGTTTGGATGACAATTCAATATTATCGTACCATCGAGCTGATCTGATGATGGAGAGTGAAGGTGGCCATGGGAATTTTGGATTTATAGGATCGTTTCAATGAGTAGTTGATGATGGTATACAGAAAAGTACAGTCGGCAATAAAAGCTTGTACTATAATCTTAATATTGTTACGATATATTTGGCTATAATTTAGCTGCTATGTACCAATACAGAGCAAGTAGTTAGTGTAAAGTTCTCCTCCTGTCATGTAGGCCCACGACCTGTCATTACGTGTATTTAATAATATGCAGCTACCTGGAATTTCCGGCGAGGTGACTAACTCGGGCAAAAAAACTACAATCTGATTCATGGCGGTGTCGCTTTCACTAATACGCTTAAACACGCAGCTATCGATTCATATTCGGGTATTTGGGGTGTTTTTTTTTTATTTTTTTAATTCATACTTGATCACCTTCGAAGATCGAACGTGATCATATTATGGATGATAACTGCAAAGTTATGATATTTTTCAAAGGTTACCTGGACTAAAGTATGCGGCTACCCCGATGGCAAACGGATGCCGTAGCCACAGTATTAAAATATATTCCCTACTATAGCCTTCTCTTGTTTGTAAAAAAAAAAATCACCCAATTTGCGCCAGTGAATGTAACGGGTAAAGAGCTTCGTTCAACTGGGCGCCTAATGACAGTTCCTCGTCGCATGGCGCTTTCAAAGTAAAATCCCCGGGTTATTGGACCTACTTCTTTCGAGCACCTACCCGCAGATATAAGAAATGAACCTTGTGACGAAACATTTGGGCGTAGACTGAGAAATCTTTTGTTGGATAACCCTCTGTACTCTCTTTACGATTTCATGGAAATAAAGTTCTAAGTCATTATTTGATTTATTGATACCTTATCTGATACTACAATTTCTTGTGTAACATTTAAGAATATTGTATTTCGAACTGTGAAATTGAAATGCGTAAATTGATTTGTTTATTTTTCTTTAAATCAAATATCCAGTAGTTGTTAAATGACAATCCGTAATCAGAGATACTATTTCCACTTTCTGTATTTGACATTTTGAATATTATTTAAGTCTGGGTTATTATTATTGACGATCGTGATAAGGATTCTTATAATTTTGACATTGTAAGTTAGGTACCTATGCGAATCTATATTGTAATTTTTGTCATATGCGCTTTGCATTATTAATTTCAGATTTATTTTAAAACATGTATGTATGTAATAAGTACAAAGTTGTTGTACACCGCATTAGTCAGAAGCAAGATTGAATCGGCATCAGTTATTTGGAACCCGCATGAAAATGTATACACCCTTCTTTTAGAAAAAGTGCAAAAAGCGTTTCTCCGCTTTCTCTACGAGAAGATACACGGTTACTACCTCTTTCCTCTATCCCACCAAATACCTACTAGGAATGTTGGGCTTCAACTCCTTACAGGTCAGACGTTATATATGTATATCGAGCTTTGTCCACTGCTTGTAAAATGTTGAAGGATGAGTCAGATTGTTCCGACTTGGTCGCAAGAACATGTCGCCTCTTCGTTCCGGATAAGTACCGCGGCCGCAGCCACCGACTCCTGGCGGAGGAGGCGGCTCGCACGGCGGCGCATGCGCACTCGCCGGTCGTCCATGCCGAAGCGCAAGTAAATAAATTGATTTATTATAAAAAAATAAAAATAATAATAAAAATTATTTATTCAGTATCAGTTTAGTTACATTGGAACAGTGCTGGTGCCTCTTTTTAAGTATACAGTAATAAAAGCGGAAGATAATTTTAAATATTAACAATCAATCAATCACAAAATGTGTGTGTGTGTGTGTGTGTGTGTGTGTGTGTGTGTGTGTGTGTGTGTGTGTGTGTGTGTGTGTGTGTGTGTGTGTGTGTGTGTGTGTGTGTGTGTGTGTGTGTGTGTGTGTGTGTGTGTGTGTGTGTGTGTGTGTGTGTGTGTTGTTGTGTGTGTGTGCGCGTGTGGGTGAGTGAGTGTGTATAGAATATATAATTTACTTTAGTAATTCTTCTGCATCGCTATAGCTTGTGTCTTTAAGCCATTTGAACATTTTTTTCTTTACTTCTTTGTACAGGCAGGGGTATAAGTCGAGATAACGATCATTAATTTTATTATATAATTTGGCTGATTGAGCAGCGTACTGCCTCTTGGCAAACACAGACTTCGTGTTTGGCGCGGGGAATACCTTGGGTTTCCTACGTTTGTTAGTGTTTTGTAGACTACTTTGATAAGTGGTTGTTCTGTGCCGTTTCAAAATTGCATGCAGTATGTAGAGTTTTCTGACCGATAGTAATTCACACGTATCATACAGCTCTTTAGTAGGAAACCTGAAGGGTTTGGAGAGCATTACTTTAAGTAATGCCCTCTGTGCCCTCTCTAATTCGAGGAATTTCATCTTGGTGGCCCCGCCCCAAACCGGTATACAGTACGTAAGGACTGACTGAGTCAAAGACACGTAGATTTTCTTCAGTAGGTCTTTCGAAGCCACTTGCCTTAGATTTTTAAAAATGTAAATTAGTTTCCGTGTTCTGGTCATAATCAACTCCGAATGCACGTGCCAAGTTAGACGCTGACCAATCATGACCCCGAGGTATTTTGTACTCTCGACCTTGTTTATGATAGAGCAAGAGCAGCCCGGGTCTGGTTTTTCGTTACACTTATGAATCTTTATGGCGAAATTTAGGTTTGGTTGTGTTTTGTTGTTTTTAGTGAAGCAAATGTAGTTAGTTTTATTTGTGTTTAAGGTGAGAAGGTTATTTCGGAGCCAGCGGTCAATCGTGATGAGGCCTAACTCTGCTGTTTTAAAAACCTCCTCCCAAGAGTCACCCCAGAACACAACAGCGGTGTCATCAGCATAGGCATATATGGAGCCCCTCTCCATTTTTAGTTTGCACAGTTCGTTTACGTAAATAAGAAACAGTGTAGGGCCCAATACACTTCCTTGTGGGACACCATTAGTAACATCACACTCGTCGCTAATGTATTTCCCAATTTTTACACGTTGTTTCCTATTTTCTAGATAGCTACTTAGTAGGGATAGAGATACACCTCTTATTCCTATTATTTCCAATGTTTTTAAGAGTGTGGGAACAGAGACCGTATCGAAGGCTTTCCTTAGATCAAGGAACACGGTAATACATTTTTTGTTATTGTCCACCTTGTCAACAATTTGGGTAGAAAGTGCCGTCACCGCGTCTTCGGTGGAAACACCTTGCCTAAAGCCATATTGGTTATTGGATAAGATTGAAAATTTCTTAAGATAATTAAGTAGCCTAATGTTTATGAGCTTTTCTATGATTTTCGAGATTGATGGGAGAACTGACATTGGCCTATAGTCAGATACATTGTCTTCCCGCCCTTATATACAGGAGTGACCATAGCCATTTTTAAAGCATTTGGGTTATGCACCAGATTGCGACCTGTTTGCCTGTAAATGGAGCAAACTTCGCCCACTCTTTTACAGTTTTGTGAAAACAAATTTTAATTTTTAAGTAAGTACTATTCTCAATCTTTATGATCTCATTTTATTAATTGTGCGATGTATACAGTGTGTAAGTCTAATACGGGCGATAAATTAAATCGGACATAGTATTCATTAGTGTAATCATGAAGTAAAAGGTTTTTTTAAGTTGCAGGTCATTACGACCCCATAATTATTATTTTTTAAATTTCTCAACACTAATGTAAGTACCTACTGTAAACATGGTTGCGGTACCGAAATGTCAAATGTTCATTAGCACCTGTCAACGAGCGTTTAACGTGAGTGTGTTTGCATTACATTGCGGGACTTTAAGTAAATGTTATCTAATTACCTTTACTTTGTCCTATACTAACCACTGTTAAGAGATTCGCCCGTATTAGACTTACACACTGTATGTATGTATTATTAATTATTAAACGGGTACATAATGTACAGTGCTTAATATGCTACTTTAAATTTACCAACGCCATGGCGTAAGCTGTAATGTTAATAAATTGTATTTTACAAAATAAATAAAAAAATTGCGGTGAACCGCTGTGCGCGATTATCCTCATAATGATAATTAGTCAGTCAATATAAATTATATAGTAGGCATTTATAGTTATTGTACTTATTAAGTATATTATTATAATAACAATAGATACTAATAGCTTTTCTGCTCATGGAATAGGTAGCGCACCGTGCCGGCGTGGGGACCCCGCTGCCCATTTCCTTTAGAGGACTTCTTTATAGGACGAAATTAGGCGTACTTTATCCAAGTTCGGAGACAACGCAATATCATGGCACCAACGCGCTGATCTGATGATGGAGACAGAAGGTGGACATGGCAACCCCTAACTCAATATAAACCTGTGGTCACGTGGCTGAACTAATATTTTATTTACAATAAAATATAATAATTAAAATGAAGAAGATATATGTACAAATTGGGTAATTAATCAGTCAGTACAGTGGCATAATGTTACAAGCTAAAAGTCACTGGCCTGAAAAGTTGCGATGAGACGTTTGTAGTTTAATTAAATAGCCTCGGAGCTCTCGCTGGGCTGGGTAGGTCTAGGGCTCGCCTTTAGGATGCTCGGAGGCGGCAGCGCAGACGTAGGTATATCCAGCAGCGCCCTGTAGCCCGGGCAGTAGAATATGGCTACGGTATTCCCTGCCTGTCGTAGAAGGCGACTAAAAGGGAACCTCGAGGTAGCAAACGGTCGCAGTTGGGGCCTGCGATCGCCTAAATATAGAGTAAGACCCATAGAGGTGTGACGCTAGGGCGGCACTGGTGCGTTCCGTAGGAGATCTCAGAGCCGTCCGAAATGCGTCGAGGAGGACCATCGGGGGGTTTTTAGTCGGTGCGAGTCCGACATAACCTCCGCGCTATCCCCGTAGTGCGGAGGTATCCATAACGGATTTTCTTAGCTCAGGTTCAAACCCAGCCGGGCCTCATAAGGTTTAGACCAGTGACGGCTAAATGAGGCTTGGATTGGGTTTAACAAAAAATATATACAAAGCACAGAACTTGATACAAAACATACCTGCTTAAGTGGCAGCCCTTGTATGCATTAACTATATACACTATTTATAAACATAGGTAATGTGCATTACATAAAACATTAAGATCTCCAAGATTTGTCCCTCACTAACAAACTCACAAACAAAAAAAACAGGTCTAGTTAAATAAAAGCTTGTTATAAGACCTGGATCCGAATAATACCTTAATACATAAACAGATCAATATACCTACACCTTATTTTTACGCACTCACCAGAATGATATCTTTTATTACGTAATAACCCGTCTTAAAACTACGTGAGGGAACACATGTTTCGCGTCTTTAAGGTGTAGTAAACCGCATTTTCCTTCCAAGTAGGTAAACTGAACCATTCATAACACCGCCGTTGTTTCATTCACGCGTGAATCACAAAAGTGGTATTTACCGCACGCTAGAAGGCAATGCAATTACTTGAATTACTGTACTAGGTAAAAAACCGTATATACTTACCTACTTTCCATAATTATGCAGTGTGATTAAAATGGGGAAATCTCATTCATAAACTCATATACGCCCGTGTTCCCAGCCGGTCGATCATTGTAACCCATTGTTCGTAGATTAGGTAAATCCAATGTACATTAAGTAGCAAACTTTTTTGTTTAAAAAAATGCATGCCGTAGGTTCATGGTCTTCTCTCCCTCTCACTGAGCATAAGCGTGAGCGAGATGGAAGTGCGTGCTCGGAAGCGCGGAAATCATGTTTTTTAATTTTAATTTTTTGGCCGTTTAAAATAAATAAAAAAGTAAACACTGATTTCCCTCAAACATGATATTGCCGATTTTTAGAAGCCATTCTAATATTTTTAGCTTTTGTTTGTAACAAATATTTTAAGTGTATTTTAGACCCTTTTAGACCTATGTTTGTGATTTTTTTCTATCGAGCGAAAAATGCTTAATCATGTTTCTAAACACTGATTTCCCTGCAGAAAAGCCTCAAGATTACTATTCGTATTTTTTTAAAACCATATTATTATAAACAGACGCATTATATTGTTTCAAAAATACTGTTCGCTTAACTTCGCTGAACCTACGGCGCCTTTACAATGCGTTACGTGATCGACCTGCAATTGGGGTAAGCAAAGCACCTGCCATTTAATCAGGGCCAATAGCTCTGGTGACACCAAATGAAGCAATCAATTGTGTTGAAATCTCACGAGGGATTAAAAATATAGTCACATGGAGAAAAGAGTAACTCAAAACAATTACTAATCACAAAGTTAGAAGTGTCCAAGGTATTAAAGGGGGTATACCTACAATATGTCCAGTGAAAGAGTAACACAAAACAATTACTAATCACAAAGTTAGAAGTGTCCAAAGTATTAAAGGGGGTATACCTACAATATGTCCAGTGAAAGAGTAACACAAAACAATTACTAATCACAAAGTTAGAAGTGTCCAAAGTATTAAAGGGGGTATACCTACAATATGTCCAGTGAAAGAGTAACACAAAACAATTATTAATCACAAAGTTAGAAGTGTCCAAGGTATAAAAGGGGGTATACCTACAATATGTCCAGTGAAAGAGTAACACAAAACAATTACTAATCACAAAGTTAGAAGTGTCCAAGGTATTAAAGGGGGTATACCTACGCGGCCCTTTTCTACAAAACGCACCTTTACACGAAACGTTCGAGACGTCACGGGTCTCGAACGTTTTCTCTCTCTATCAAGCAATATTGAAACGGTTAATTACGAAGATATGTACATCTTCGTAATTTGTGGACATATTGTTGTGTGTGTAATACTGTCCCTAGACCTTAAGACATCTAATAATCGTCCGAAAAAAAATATTCAAAGTACGGACCATAAAAAATTAGACCTAGATATGCAAAATCTGGACCTTACACCTATTTATAAATTACACAATGCTGACAGAGCTGCTGTTTTTCTTGTAGACTCCCTGACTTCAATAATCGACGCCAATACTACTACTATCAAAATATCAAGCAGACGACGAATAAAAAAGCCTTGGATCACACCTGGACTATTAAAATGTATTAAAAATCGGGACAACCTACACAAAAAACTGAAAAAAAACCCTGACAATGAAATACTAAAAATCACATACAAAAGGTACAGGAATTTCTGTAACTCACTTTTAAAACGAATAAAAAGAGAATATGAAAGGAATGCCATAAAAACTGCTGCTAAAAATAACAAAAAAATGTGGGGAATAATAAAGGACATAACTTACACTGCAAAACCTAGAGACTCTGCTTCTGAACTTCTATCTATCTCTAACCCAACTCTTTCTGTTAACTTAGCAAATAAATATTTTGCTAATGTTGGACAATCAATGGCGGAAAAGTTTATTAATAATAGTCTCATGCCCGCGTCTGTCCATAGTCCAAGAGTTCCTGCGCTTCAATGGCTATGCTTCCTACGGACGAAAAGGAAATTGATACCTTAATAGGAAATATCAAGACCGACTGCGCTGTCGGCTCTGACAAAATCTCAGGAAGTTTTCTTAAAAAATATAAAACACTATTAGCTAAGCCTCTCACGCATGTATGTAACTTAGCACTTGCCACCGGTATCTTTCCACAGATTTTTAAGAAATCTCAGATAACCCCTGTTCACAAAAGTGGAGACAGAGACTGTGTTAAAAACTATAGGCCTATATCTATCCTCCCTACATTATCAAAAATCTTAGAGCGCATCATTAATTTGAGACTTTTCCAATATCTAGAAAATAGCAGTATCCTTTCCCCTACACAATTTGGTTTTAGAGCAGGTAAGTCTACCTCCGACGCTGTACATGAACTGACAGACCATCTAGTAACTCACCTTGATGACAAGAAAAAAGCTGTTACAATCTTCTTAGATCTAGCCAAGGCTTTTGACACAGTCTTTGCCCCCATCCTGATCACCAAACTAGAAAAAATTGGCATCAGAGGACTCCAGCTAAAACTTTTTGAGAACTACCTGTCGAATAGAACTCAGTGTGTCAAAGTGGGCGGTTATATTAGTGAGGAAATTCAAGTCAACTATGGTGTCCCTCAGGGCAGCATCCTTGGACCAACGCTCTTTCTAATATACATAAATGATCTATGCCAACTCCAACTGCCTAAAGGAAAAATCATTACTTATGCAGATGACACTGCTCTGTTGTTTCATGGATCAACGTGGGAAGAAGCCTTTCAGTACGCACAAAATGGCTTTAATATAGTATCGGAGTGGCTAACACAACATTTTCTCACGATCAACGTCGAAAAAACAAAGTATGTTACTTTCTCCCTCAAATCTGACATAAGTATTAACCCTGCTCAAAACATTATAACCGCTCACTCCCGTTCTAACTGCAATAATTCCAACTGCTCCTGTCCAAACCTGGATAAAACAGACACAATTAAATATTTGGGCGTCATCATAGATGGAAAACTTAACTTTCAACCACACATTAATGTACTTACATCTAGAACAAGAAAACTTATATATATCTTTCGAAATCTTCGACATGTTGCAGATATAAATATTTTAAAAACAGTTTATTTTGCTTTAGTCCAATCAGTCCTATCCTACTGTATTGGTTCTTGGGGTGGAGCACACAAATCCCATATGTTAAAATTAGAGCGGGCCCAAAGAGCTATTCTGAAAGTCAGCTCCTTCCTACCCTTTACATATGCCACTACTGATCTGTACAAGATCTTTAATGTCCTTTCAGTTCGCAAACTTTTTCTTCTCCATATCTTACAAAAACAGCAATCGTATTTGTCATTTGACCCCTCAAAAATATTAAACAGACGTCGCATGGATCATATTTGCCCCACAAAGAAATTTAACACATGTTTTGCTCACCGTTTCTTCTGTTTCCTTGGAGGTTTCCTTTACAAACAAGTTAATGCAGAATTTTCTATTTACTCCCTCACAAAAACAGCCTGTAAAAGGTGCATTATGAACTGGCTTCTTACCTTAGACTACGCTGGTACTGAAAACGTTATGAAACCTGTAAAGTAATAAACACACACACACACATACCCACACGCACACACACACACACACACACACACACACACACACACACACACACACACTGGCATTAGATTAGATAAATAGTGTATAAGCTGAATAGTTTTTAGTTTTTATGAATAAATTGTTTTAATACTGTTTACTACCTAGTTGCAAACTCCATTTCAAAATAAAGAATAAAAGTGACTGCAGTTACTTCCATTGCTATATACATCTGAGGTTTGGAGACCTGGCGACCTGACAGACAGGTTCAACCTAGTTCGGGCACCAGTCTCCGCCGCACAAGTTATGCACTTATTGTATTTTATTTACTTTAAGAAAACTAATGTACCTACACAATGTATACTTTGTGGTGGAGTCAATAAATACTTTTTTCATTTTCATTTTTTCATATTTGAATGGGTTTTTCGTCAATAGGCATATGCCTAAAGTACAGTAATATTACTGTACTTCCTTTTGGAGTAATAATAAAATATGGGTCCCCAACTCCGTTATAGCAGTTTTTCAGTCTTTTTCGACTTAAGTGCCGTGACTTTCCTTTTCTAAGAAAATGTTTCCTTTTCTTATGGAACCCTTAAACTTGCGTGGTGCGTCACGCTCTTATCCGGGTTTCCTAAGGTTTTAACCTGTAGCTTTGGCTAGAATTGGCAGCAAGGTCGTTAACGTTCATAGACTTTTATAATTTATAATTTTTTTGTTATTTTCATTCGTTTTTATTTTTATTGTCGATCATTAATATCAAGTCCTGTAAATTGGCCTAGAGCACAGAACTACCTAGAGTAATTTATATTGTATTTTCATATTATGAAATAAAGAAATCTAAATCTCGACTGCGGTGTCCACTTGTGCTGTCTAGTCTAGTGGTGGCAGGCCGATGCTTGTTTGCCATAAAAAAAAATACAACTGAATTGAGAACCTCCTTCTTTTTCCTTGAAGTCGGTTAAAAATACAAATCATTACATACGTACACATAAAATACTCGTCAGACCTGGCATATTCATTTGATATTCCTTACGGAGTTACGGACATAGTAACAAAAGCGACAGATCAGACGTGACTTAAGGGGCTACCCGAGGTTTCCATCGATTTTTGACAATTTTTGAATCGTATCTCCTACTTTTGCACTACAGATAGAACTATAAATCAAACGGTTATCGGTTCTTCAATCTTTTATCTCCATTTTGGTCTACCGGATTTTGAAACAAATTAATACTTAATGTTGTAGGTATGATCTTTTTAAACACTGTCTAAAATAACACTTATTTTGTATCTCTATTGACGTGAAAGATCTAACACATACGAAATCTACATGTTTGGGTTCTTCTGTGACGTCCCTAAAAACTGGTCTAAGGTTTTCATTTTAAACCAATTAACATAAAAGTTATGGCCAGAAACCTGTTTTTTGGCCTAAAATTGTTCAAATTTGATGCCAAATATCTCGAAAACAATGAACTCTGAAGTAAAAATGGGATACTATAATGCTTTAAGCCATTGTTGTTAACATAACAAGCTACAAAAAACCTAAGAAAACTAAGAGAGATGCCGGCTGGACCCGCTAGGCGGGCGGTAGTAGGTATGACACGCCTAGCGAATTCTGTCGGCTTCTGGTGAATTGTTCCATTTTTAGCCCGGTTGCGAAAGTGTTAAACACAAGTAAAACGTCACTTTAGTTAAACGTAACCTGCCATTATTTTTGAAAAGAAATAGAGAGTTTATTAGGTTAAGTGTGATATTAGTACCTACATAGGTATTGTTTTAGTTGTAATGCATGAGTATTATATTTTAATTTAGGTAAATTGTACGTAACTTTTTACTTTTGGTAGGTAAATATTTATTAATACATTCAGCGAACAAAAAAACCATAGAAGTCTAAGTAGCGCTGCAAAATGGCCCCACAGAATGGGTGCCATTGCCATTATGCGGGGTCGGAGGCGGGGTGTCAAAACGATGCCAGGCAGCCGTTCAATTCGAACACGCGCATACCGAGTTTAGGGTGGTACCTATCCCACTTGTCCAAGATCTTTGTGCACTGTGCATGACGTCTCACTCACTCTTTAAGGTAAATCTGAGACGCAAATACACATTGGACAAAGATCTTTGACAAGTAAAATACACGAAAGTCTAATACTCTTATCATTACTATGAGAATTATAGTTCTTTAAAACGTCTTCTCTTAAAATAAGAGGTAACAAGTGACTCTGAATGTAATGTGACATGGTCTCTTTCAGTCCCGAGCGATATCGCAATGGACAATTATTGTTATCAGTGTACAAACTGAACATGGACCTTGCTGCATCGCAATAAGGTCCAGGTTGTCTTGCCGGACCTTGACCTCTTTGATAGCTCTGATAACGGTCAAGAACGAATCCTTGGGCGTCAAAGTAGTCCATTCAATAAGCAAATCTATCGTGCAACATAGATGGTTAAAATTCCGATGTCAGTTTTAGAAAAAGCCATGTTAAATAATCTCAATCAACGCGGTAGGCGGCAAGAATATTACCTGTGTTATAGATTTGCACTTTGTTGCGTTGTATTAGGTATCCTTAAAACCGAGTATACATATTTTTAACGTCGTCGACTATACTGGACACTATATCGTTGGAATAAGGGCCTGTTTAGCAAGAGTGTCGTCGATTGTAGTAGTGACTAATAGTTATAGTAGTTAAATAATAATTCTTAATACGTAGCGTATATTTTGTGCTGCCAAGTGGCCAAGACACAAGTCCCTTAAGACATAAGTACTCAGCGAACAAAATAGTATTTTATGCAATCGTTATTAGGGTTCTGTATATGATAAAATGATAGGTATGCCAAAAAAATTAAGTCATTATAATAATCGGCTTCACAATAATTCTACCAAATGAAATGTTGTCATACACAAATTTGGCATTAGTTGGTCGTCAAAGTGAATCATCGGCGAAAAGTTGGTTGGCAAGTGTAATTCGGACAAACAAATTCGGAGAAAAGGCAGAACCGTAACAGTTTAAAGCTTCAAATTAGTAAGTCTAGTAAGTTTAATATTCTACTAATAAGGCAAAAATAGTCTTGCGAAATTGTCACTTCTACATTATTAATCTTTGAAATAATTGCCGCCATCGGCGCGTATCTTATAATTATAAATTACAGAAGAAATCATGTTAATTAAAATAAATGTGAATTTGCTGATGAAAAGTGATTATTGTTGGGTTTGTTGTTGGTGCAAAAGAAGGCATTTTTTAAAGTTTTGAGTCAAAACTGTACTCGAAACGCCCGCCACAGACTAACCAACATACTCTCATGAGAGTAGGTGCCATGAGATGTTGACGTGCGCAAACTTATGCTAGGTGATGTCTACTCTAGTAATATAACTCAATGGTTGTTTTAGAGATTATTTATTTGAAATTCGAACATAGGAAACCGTCATCATAACGATGCCTTAGTTCACACTCGTACTAATTACAATTTTTTGCCGTTGAAATTTCAACCTCAGATTTTATGCACTTAGGTACTAATTGCAACGACTTTTTCCGAAAAGTTAGTACGAGTGTGCTCTAAGGCACCGAAATCGGAGTTCCAAATACAGTGGACGGAACATAAAATTTGTATTAAGTCAGTAGTTAACGCTGACCCCTTTCTTGTATTTTTTTACGTTTCCGACCCATATCTCCGCCATTTTTCAAAATTTCGAAAATCGGCCTCGACAAAAAAAATCTCTATACTTACCGAATCTACTCACAAAATTACATGAGAATCGCTTGAGAAATGTGAGCTCTAGGCGAGAACAGGCGGAAATCCAAACATCCGGACATGAGGAAAAATGATTTTTCGTCGAGGGTGAAGCATAAGACGCTTCCACACGCTTCGCTCGCTTCGCTCGCTCGGTCGATCACTTTTTGTACGAGTCAACTGAACATTAAACAAACTTGGTGTCTATTGAAAATCTAAGCCCTGCTGAAACGAAGCGCAGCCAACGGCTTTTTCTTTTTGTGCGTTGATGCGTTTTCATTTTGACTTTCTCATCACGGCGTCCTATTGGTCAAATACATTTTAGTTCAGTAAAGGCGCCACGTGATTGGTCGAATTTATTTTAGATGTAACATGTTGAGTTGGGACCTCCATAGTACGTAATCACATACTTTTGTATGTGATTTTAGTTTGGTGTACGAAGTCTTAACTCAAACATTTAATTCGACGAGTATTAAAAAACATACGAGTAGAAGCCTCAGTAACGCCGCTAAATGGCCCCACAGAATGGGTTATGCGGGGTTGGGGGCGGGGTGTTTTGACGACCGGTTAGCCGTAGTACGCTGGGTGGGGTGGGTGCGCTGCCTACGAAGCTGAAGGTCCTGGTTCGAATTCCGGTAATGGCAAATATTTGTGTGATGGGCATGGCTATTTATTTCTGAGTCATGGATGTTTTCTATGTATTTAAGTATTTATATCTTTTATATATAGTCGTCTTAGTACCTATAACACAAGCCTTACTGAGCTTACCATGGGACTAGGTCGATTTGTGTAAGATTGAACACCTTAAATTAAAAAAAATTACTATTCGGCACACGGACACACTTTCGAATTTAGAGTAGTAGTAGTTTGTGTTAGTATGGAGGGATTAGTAATGGATAGTATGTTTAAGTATGGACAGATGGAGCCACGCGGTAAATCATATTTTGAATCATGTAAATTGTCACATATACATAAGTTTTGCACGGCGTGGATCTGTATCACTCCTTACACTATTAAACATATCCAGTTCAGGAACGCTGTAAATCCTAATTGAACACTATGGTCTTGCGTCCTTTATGAATGAGGTCAGGTTTTAATCAGCCTTGCCTTGTTTTATACATTAACGTCATTAATCAGAAGGCGTGGTTATCGGGTCCCAAGCAATTGTTATCTCTTATCATAAGCCAGATAGACTGAATTTCGGTCGAGATCGTGAGATAACGCTTGAAGAATTTTATAACTGGGGATTGAAACATACGATAGTATTTACGTTGTAAAAAGGTTCGTTCGGATCTATAACCTTCACGGGCCAATCACTGGCCATTCTATCATTAAAAAGCGGCCAAGTGCGTGTCGGGCCACGAGCAGGGTAGGGTTCCGTAGTTGCCAGTCTGTCACAGAATGCGGACTTAAAAGGGGCTTTTGGAGTTTTTATTATAGCATTACCTTCGTAAATAATCGTAAATGTGATTATTTTTATAATACACCAATGTACAGGGTCATTTCGCCGGTTACGCGACCACCTTCGGTTAGCGACCACCTGAAGGACAAGGTTTTTTCTATTGAAGATAACGTGCCGTGAAAAAGCAACTTTACCGTCCACGGTAAAAGGTTCAAATTCCAATGACAATGTATATGCACCCGAAATTAAGTGCATTTCTTACCAGTTAATTAGTTACGTCTACTACTCTCTATTATATGTACTACTGCCACGATTTTTTTCACGTCCCCAGTAGTAGCCATTTAGCCGGCAGGCGGAGGGGACACATGACTCGCGAGAACAAAAATTAGGGCTATAAATCCCATTATCTCGCAAACGCATATAACTGAGTTGAAAAATAGTTTTAAAAAACCCATAATATTTTTGAACAGGCTATCCTACAGGCTACAGGTTTAACGAGAAAAAAAATACATCACCAATTTCCATGTAGGGGAGGTACCCTAAAAAATTTTTTTTCAGGATATTATTGTACTGTTTTGTCGGCTTGGTTGGTGTATATACCCACGCCGAATTGCAGTTTTCTAATTGTAAGGGTTACTGAGCTAAGCCGAAGACGGACAGACAGACAGACGGACGGACATGGCGAAACTATAAGGGTTCCTTGTTGACTACGGAATCCTAAAAAGTCGAGTTCACTCTTTCGTTCCCCGATCATAGCATTGTTCATCAGCAACAGTTACCAGTGATTATATAACAGAACACGTAACTTTTTTTATCGACCATTAGGACTACTCAAACGTCAAAAAAAAGCTGACGCAGGCGAGGCCGCACCGCAGAGATGGCGGGATGACTTGCCCGCGTTTGCAAGAGACGCGTTGGCCAAGAATTCCACGAGGGAGGCCTTTAGCCAGCAGTGGGAAACACCAACAAAACCTGCCTACAATACGAAACGTTCCGCAATCGACCAGGAGCCCATTTCTCAAAACTCTCAAAAGCTTGTATTACAAGTTACCTACAAGCTTTTGAGAAATGGGAGCAGGGCCAGAAAATATCGGACACCACTTAATTTCCATTACTAAGTTCAATATTTTTGCGCTCTATGTACAGGCTAATCCTGACGACTTCAACCTGCCACGCAAACTCTGGTGTCACTCGAACAGACCGAGAACATAGCTGCAGGTCGATCAGGCAACGCATTGTACGAGCGTCAGGTAGATCTGAATGATATTTTTTATGTGGAAAAATGACAGTTGAACCTACCGAACGCGCGTTCAAAACGTGACGTGATTACCCCTCAGGTCACGGACGCTGTTAGCATTTATGGCACAGGCAGGGCTGGCAGAACTCCTCTCTGCGACTGTAGCGAGGACCAGAAGTATCAAAACATATATCGTCCCCTGCACGTGAGTGAACCCGGCCCCCCTAGAAGATCTCGACCTGTCTAAGTTATCACCTGAAGCAATCACGTGGCTCTAGACTTTGACAGTCATCATCCTCCTAGCGTTATTCCCGTTTGTGCCCCTAAAGACTCTGGCGTCCGCTTTGACACCTAATCCGTTTTAGGAAAGCGACTGCTATCTGACTATCCAACTCAAGAGGGAAAATTAGACCTTATTGGGATTAGACCGGTTTGCTCACGATGTTCTCCTTCACCGAACAGCTAAAGATAAATAATCTCTTAATAACTCATTGGTAGGAGCCGGGACGAGAATACACGACCGGCCGCTTGACAGCCGCATGCTTGATCCAATAGGCTGCCGTAGCTTGGGACCCTGACTGTGTACTTACAATTTGTATTCCACGAAACGTTTATGTATGCACGCCATACGATTAAATAATCAGTGAAACAAATCGAATTTCTTCCATATTGTAAATTTTGTGGGAACTACTCGCGATACCCAGTCGAGGTAACCTCAAAGTCATTGATTTTTTAAATTCCCACGCCGGGCCGTCGAAACACGATTGTTGTATCCGAGCCGAATACAAACATCGACTCCATTCGATGGTTCCCGTTATTTCGCGTAAACACGAGGGTCGGCGTGGGCGCGGCGGGCTACTTAATACTTATCATACTTATACTATACTCGTAGGTAAACCGGGCTAGTATAACTTACACCAGACCTCGTATCATAGTCGGCCTTATCACACGATAAGCGTCCGTCACTGGCTGTGTGTGACACCGTTCGATAGAATCGCGTGATAAGGCCGACCATGATACAGCCAGCCAGACGTTTAAATATTTAGTTAAAATTTTAGTTTTTTCAATTAATATTTTCTTTTTGTTGTTTTTCATTTTAATTTGTAACTTTGATTTTATTTTTGATTTTTTTTTTACTTTTTGTTATTTTTTTATCATGTTTTGTCTTTGGTGTTCCGTGTCCTCACTGGACGGACCCGCCGGGAGACCAGCGCTGGCTGCACAGCCCGCATCATGCTGAGGGCCCATTTCGTGACACCGCACAGATTTACTTCACTTGTCTTTGTCTTGTAATACTGTGTGTTTGTTGTGTCATGAATAAATATTTGAATCCGAATCTGAATCTAGAATCTATCTTTCTCTTTCACATCTAGAAAAGAGGACGGAGTAAGACGAACAACCTTTTGACGCCGGTTACAACGAAGCCAAATAAGTTTAGTTCACACTCACGCAGACTGAAACAAATTAAATTGCATAGGACTCCAAATAGGCGATCTTGACAGGACTGCGACACGTGATAAAGAGTTTTTTGCATTTGTTTGTATAAACACAAACAGTATATAACGTGTGCTAATCTTAATTGGCTTAGTTAAAAACCGGCTTCACTAGGTTCTTAGAAATGCTCTATCTCTTTTCTGGGTCTGAGCCTCCCCTTTCTAGTTTGCACGGTACGACTGAGAAAGGAGTCACTCCAGAAGAATCACGTGCGCGCAGTAAGAGACAGTTTGCAAAAACCTCATTCCGAACACAGCATATCTTCGGGGGCGCTGGCGCCGTCACTCACCAGAAACACGGCATCACGTACTTACAGAACAAGTGTGGCCATAGGGCTGCGGTCTTCTGCTAAGTGGGGGTACATCATAATCATATCGGCCAACAGACGTCCCCTGCTGGACATAGGCCTCCTCCAGACCGGACCAAAGTGACCGCTCCTGCCCCACCCGCCCCACGTCCAGCGGACTCCCGCGACCTTTACCAGATGAAATTCTTTGCTGAAGGTGGACCGAATTGCATCTAAGTACTCCGTTCAAAAACAACTCTGCCGTCAAAGGCAAAAGATTCAAACTCCAAGGACAGTTATAAAAAAATAACTACAACTTAGAAAAGTTGAAAAACTCCCGTCATATTCATTTCAAAGTCGAATATCTCAAAAACGGCTGGACAGATTTTGATGAAACATGGCTAAGATCACTCGGGATAACATTATCTATGACACAAAAAAACGCAATCAAATCGGTCCATCCGTTCGGGAGCTACGATACCACAGACAGATACACAGATGTACAGATACACACAAAGACAGACACGTTAAACTTGTAACACCCCTCTTTTTTCATCGGGGGTTAAAAAAGACGACCCCATTAAATCATCTCAACTATGTATAAAAATCTAATAAGTACCTAACCTAAAGAATTTTCAGACTTTATTTCCTCACAATACATATAATAAAGTTAGGTACAGTGCGTTCACCAAGTGCATGCCATTTTTGAAACAAAAACAATTCAAGCTATATTTACAAGAAAATGTATTACAAAAAAACACGAACAATATTGTACAATCAGAAGAGAAAAAATATAAAATATTAACTAGTGTTAAAAAATAAAAGTAAAAGGTTCTAATTCAACGAATCAACAAATAGGTTTTTAAAAATTTAAATTCGTCACTTAAAGAGTAAACCAGTGTTTCAAACAAAGGGTCATTGTCAGAGAGTTGTCAGATTTATGTTCTCTTCGGTGGACATTGTCAAAGTTAAGGGCTATGAAGCCTAATTTTTGGTTGAACTCTGAATCCGCATAAACGGCGACGCCTCTTCTATAATTCTATGCGACGAAAACATATTACCTATATAAAAACATAAGCCCACTATTGACCACTGGAAAGACTATTTTTGTTTTACTGACTGACAATGACGATGACCAAAAACATTACAAAAATATAAAATAAAAATACTAACAAGAAAAAATAACTTAAAAATGTGTTAACAGAACTTATTTTCTTAAACAATAATAGATAAAATATGGCTGCACTTTATGCGAAGCGAATTTGTAGAATATATTTCTACATATGAAACCGAATTAAGTGAGGTGCTCTATTGTTCAACTACTAGGGTCATTTCGCTGGTTACGCGACCACCTTCGGTTAGCGAGAAGGTTTTTTCTATAGAAGATAACATCAATTCTACAGACCCTATTGAGACAATTAGTTGTATGTACATGCATTTTTTTGTTGTTTTAGAATGGAAATCTACTTAAAAACCGAGAAAAAATCCCTTCAGTTCACCAACTCAGCTAAGTGGTCGCCAACCGGCACATGAAATTAGCCGGTCGCTAACCGGCGAAATGACCCTACGTCAACTTTAAGTTAAACGGAAGAACAACTTCCATCTACTGCAGAATTCCAAAGACAAACAGCCAGCAGTGACATTAAAAAAACTAAATCAGTAAAAAAACTAACCAAAGACTAATCTTTTTTCTACGTAAATGCCTCCTATTTTATAACTCGAAATGACTTAATTCTTTTTAAATAACGAACCCGATCGTTCCGAGAATTTTAAAATTCGAACATGGTTCTCATCTTACGCACACTGCGTCGGGTAACGTCTTGGGAAAATTTACTTAACGCTATAGCATTAGGGTTGTGTTTAGAGTGTGTACAAAAGTGCACAGTATAAGAGATCTTATGTCAAAGAAATAGTGAGTTGAAAGTTTCATTTAAGGCTCTTTAGCCGCCGTAAAAGGAAGAATAGAAAGGTGAGGCAGCTGCTAGCTATTCACGCAACTTAAGACTTTAACTCTTGGGCTGTAAGGCTTAAAATCGCGTATGCATGTGAGAAGGCATTTCGCATAGAAGGGAGGATGTAGCTAGACGGGTTCCGTGTTACACCCCCCCTCGCCGCCGTACGGAGTCAACCCGACTGTAACCCGGGTAAGTTCCGTATAGGTGTAATTCCATAAGGGCGGCATGTTGTGAAAATACTTTTTTATTTGGAAATACAGAGAGATGTGTCTTTTCTGTCCCATATGGCGCCACTAGCTGTGAATTCGTGTGATTTCGTATGGAGGACGCTTAGTACCAGATTTGGCCGTTTACTGGTTTGCGTTTAGTAAGCTGAGCTTGGCGTGAGACATCAATTTGGTGTGATAGATGCGTGTGGATGTGCACTTTTCACACCTTTATATAGTCAGTGTCGTAATGATAAGAGATTATTCGATTATTTCTGCCATGATTGCAAAGACACGACTAGCGCGCTGAAACAAATAATGTATTAATGATACGCGGTTTAAAGACTATTAGCCCAAGCACTTTATATTTTTACTAGCTGTACCTGCGACTTCGTTTGCATGGTTATGTAGGAGTTAACGCATTTCTTCTCTTGGAAATAGGACACATGCAGTTCTAATTTTAACCTATCATGTAAAACTTTCAATAAACCTATATATTTTAGTTAAAATGACGTTAAATCCTGTCACTCTGATATTTAAATTATTAAGAAAGGGACAGAACACGTGTTATTCCTATCAGAGGTATTTTAAGTTTTATGAATAATTGGGTAAAAGTTTAGTAGATGTCTGTGGCAATAGATTTAACAGGTAGGACACACGTGTAGTATTAAATGTTTATTGAGGGTGTCTATCATTTTATCGAAACGCATTACGTCGATTTACATTTCGCTGAAAAATATTCCACGAATTTCATTTCGTTGTATTTCTTGTTCACATAATCGTCAATTCATAGTTTTTTATTTCATCGAACAACTTTTCATCGTTAATCGTTTCGAATTTGTCTCAAATCGTAGCGTAACGATTCATCGAATTTACTTTTCATAGAATAGTCAGTTGTGTATAGTATTAATTTACCGAAACACGGTCCAATGTTGGTACGTTCCATATATTTTTGTTGCCACGATCAATATTTCATATTTCTACTAAGCTGTTTACCTATAGGTCATTTAGTCTAAGTATATAATACCTAATGGATAAAATGAGTCCACATTGACTCATATACGCTTCATATACGATATAGACGTAATATTAAGCCTAAGTAAGTAATATTAAAAAACGGTTCTGGCGCTTCGCCGGCCGCTACCGCGGCACGCTCGCTACGCTTTCTCGGCTCGCGCACTATAGGATCACAGTTCACCTAACACTCCTCCTCGCTTCGCTCGTCGTCGTACCTACACTGGCCTGCCTTAGAGTAGAATAGGAAGGTAATCCGATATCTAGAGGGAGAGGTGGGTAGGATTAGAGCTCTATGTATACGTCCATAGTCTCGGTGAAATGTACCTACCCAGTTTGTTGAAAGGTAAATATTATCAAGTGACAAACACTGATGAAAAGATTTTATATGTAATAAGAATTTTGGGAACTGAAACTTATGTTAAAACAAAATTATATTAACGGCGATTCGATGAACGACTATGTCGATGAACAAATAAAATATTGAAGTGAAATTCGATGAGTTCATTTTTGTGTAAATGGTAATTCGAGCAAATGTATGAGCGATCTAACGAAGTTCGATGAATGATTCCTGTGTGACGATGAAATTCTGCGAAAAGTGTTATGGGAAACGATAATCGATGAAACTATTTTCGGTAAAATGATGGATTCCCGTTTATTGATCTTCTTTTCTACATATTTTTAACACTGTTATGTTGATATATTATATAAACGTGATGGATGACCGAAATGACCTTGAGTTCTTGAGTCACTCCGACTCTCAGATAAAGATGTGTTTAGGAATTAATAATAGATAATCCTTTCGTGTACCCATTGACCGGTAAGTGTTTACGTGGAACAAAAGATCTCTTTTTAATTTGACAACAGACGGCCATTTATATTTTCCAAGCTATACCTAACCACTAGGTAAGGTCTACAACTATAACGCGAGTCCGAGTCCCTTCCTAATAAAGGAAATTATTAAAAATGCTAAAGCAATATGTTTATTTTTATTTATTACTATAATAAACGTTATCTTATCTTATCTTATCTTTTTCATATTGCAATGTTTCAGATTGCACTTTCACATTCTGGCAAATCTTGTGTATGTTCCCGCCCTTGCCAACATAATAATGTGTGTTGCAGGCTTTATGATAAAAGTATTTTTCTCAAAAATCATCGGCAAAGTTGACTTTATTGGTAAAAAGTCAGGACGTGAAGTGCATAGTTTATGGTTAGTCAAAATTTTAAAAATAAAAAACCTTGCCGGCTCGATTTTGCTCGACTACAATGTTGCATACAAATTCCATTATTTGTCGTGGTACAAACTTTTTAAAAAGTTAAAACGGCCATATAAATAAAAGGCATAGGTCCTAAACAGCCACAACAGAAGATCAGTAGCTGTGACTTATCGCGACTTTTAAGTTGTCTCAAATAACATATGGCGTTTTCGGAAGAAAAATACACTTCCAACTTATTATTGATAAAAATAAAAGGCGGCAATGCAAATGCAAAACATATTCCGTTTTGACATACAGTGGCTAATTGTTTTTACGGAAAATATAGAAAATTGACGTAAAAATCATTCGAGATCTAAAAGAAGCTGCAAGGTCAGTTATTGATAATTTTTTAAGTGTAAGTTGCAAAGCCAAAAGACAAAATATTGAAAGGCGTACTACAATTTCATAAAGCGGCGAGAAGAAAGGCATGCCCTATCATTTTCAGAAAGTACAGTTTTGTTTTCTTGCACATTTTTTGAGAAAAGCACTATATTAGTCTTAGCCGGAAGGGCCATTGCTGGCTTCGTATTAAATTAAACGGACTCCCAAGGGCGTCCGTTTAAAAAGAATACTCAGCCAGCAATTGCCTACTTCCCTTGCTTCGACAATAACGTACTATTCCTGTATGTTGCCCAATTTCTGTGTCTCTATTGTGGTCTCTATATTGGCTGAATGTCAACTTGAAGCCGCCTTAAGGCACAGCCACACTGGCGCAGCCTGCGGTGGCGGACAATATTTGACAGCGGCGGACAAGTTTACTATTAAGCGGCCAGGCCGCGCCAGTGTGATGCAGGCCTAATACTGACGCGCTTCATAATTAATGTTTATAAAAGGCCCGTTGACAAACCAGCGCGGCTATCACAAAACGGCGCGCGAGCTCTCTCGATTTTTCTCCAACTATCCGTCTCTCTCTTATCAGATAACTTAGAAAGAGACATATAGTGCGAGAAAAATCGAGAGAGCTCGCGTGCCGTCTTGTGATAGCCGTGCAGTATCGTGATAATTAAATACTCAGTGTGTGATTCAATCTTGCAGAAACTCAAATAGACTGGCTGAACGCAAGGATAGCGCTATCGCCATGCCATTAAAAAAAAAGGAAGAGAGTCAGACTTTTGACGTTTGACGTTATTTTGTTGAAATTTGTTGATACATTATTGAAATTACACCTCAATACGAATTTATCGCATATAAGTTTCCATATCAGAATCGATTATTTTTTTATGCTTTAGAATTTAATATGCGTTTTGTGAAGGTCTATCATCACAACACCGGATCGAAATTATTAATATTCGATAGTTATGGCAAGCCCGCCATTTTGACGTCACTGACAGTTGACAGATATGGCGGCTACGATTTCAAGCAAAAGAAATTAATAATTTAATGAAGTCAAATGTTTCCGAAAATTAATTAATCGTTGCAGTCGGATAAAAACTATCCTAAACGGAGGCCAGAGTAATAATGTGCTTATGAAAAAAGTTACATATTTTTCCGTTCATGGGAATCTGAAATCATCGGGGGACACAAAAATGGTTAGTTTGATACTGGCTGATTCTTTTTTTAATTTAGAGATTTATTATAAGTGAGAGACTAGGTAAGTTCTACAACTATAACGCGAGTCCGAGTCCCTTTCTAATAAAGGACATTATTAAAAATGTTAAAGCAATATGTTTATTTTTCATATTGCAATGTTTCAGATTGCACTATCACATTCTGGCAAATCTTGTGTATATTCCCGCCCTTGCCAACATAATAATGTGTGTTGCAGGCTTTATGATAAAAGTATTTTCCTGTATGTTGGCCAATTTCTGTGTCTCTATATTGGCTGAATGTCAGCTTGAAGCCGCCTTAAGGCACAGCCACACGGGCGCGGCCTGCGGTGGCGGACAATATTAAATTTGACAGCGGCGGACAAGTTTACTATTGTCCGCCGCAGCCAGGCCGCGCCAGTGTGATGCAGGCCCAATACTGACGCGCTTCATAATTAATGTTTATAAAAGGCCCGTTCTATACTGATTTCATACATACTGTTTATTGCTGATAAATATAAATACTGACAAACCAGCGCGGCTATCACAATACGGAGCGCGAGCTCTCTCGATTTTTCTCCAACTATCCGTCTCTCTCTTATCAGATAACTTAGAAAGAGACATATAATGCGAGAAAAATCGAGAGAGCTCGCGCGCCGTCTTGTGATAGGCGTGCAGTATCGTGACAATTAAATACTCAGCGTGTGATCGGTGTGATTCAATCTTGCAGAAACTCAAATAGACTTTGGCTGAACGCAAGAACAGCGCTATCGCCATGCCATTAAAAAAAAGGAAGAGATTCAGACTTTTGACGTTTGACGTTATTTTGTTGAAATTTGTTGATACATTTATTGAAATTACGCCTCAATGCGAATTTATCGCATATAAGTTTCCATATCAGAATCGATTATTTTTTTACGCTATAGAATTTAATATGCGTTTTGTGAAGGTCTATCATCACAACACCGGATCGAAATTATTAATATTCGATAGTTATGGCAAGCGCGCCATTTTGACGTCACTGACAGTTGACAGATATGGCGGCTAAACGATTTCAAGTAGAAGAAATTAATAATTTAATGAGGTCAAATGTTTCCGAAAATTAATTAATCGTCGCAGTCGGATAAAAACTATCCTAAACGGAAGCTAGAGTAATAACGTGCTTATGAAAAAAGTTACATATTTTTCCGTTCATGGGAATCTGAAATCATCGGGGGACATAAAAATGGTTAGTTTGATACTGGCTGATTCTTTTTTTAATTTAGAGATTTATTATAAGTGAGAGATTAGTAAGTATGAAAAAAAATGGAAATTGGGAACAAAATATTAGTCATCAAAAAAATCGATATTTTACCAATTCCTGAAAAAAGAGGAAAAATATTAATAGATATTTAAATTTTTGTTGTGGTTAATTTACAGAAGCTCTTCAAGAATAATAACTAAATCACACAAAAACATAATGGATGTGTCATTTTGTCATTTATTTTTATATATTTACTTCCCGATGGAAATTTTGGTGGATTCTTGGATAAGGCATATTAGAATAAGATTTGAAAATTATACATACAAAAAAAACGCTGTTATAAATTAATGTTTGAAAAAAACGTAATTTTCCTGGGGTAAAAACAGGACATGTCTTTACTAGATTGAACGATCTTACCTGTGTACATCCATAATGATGAATGCGAAAGTGTGAGAACCGATTGAGTAGAAATTTAATATGGCGCTAGTAGTAGGGCAGGACACAGCATAGTTTTTATCCCAGAAATAATCCCCCAAGGAGGTCCAATGGGATAGTTTGTCTGGAGCGACGATATAAAAGAGTTCCACGCGAACGGAGTCGCGGGCAGAAGCTAGTTTTACATATTTTAGAACGTGGGACCCGAATTCTATGCGCGTGCGCATTGAAAAGAGCAGCTTTTTTTAAGAAGTATGCGTTAGGGCTCCTCTGAGGCCATACCACTTTTTGTAAATGAAGCTGTCCTTTGTTATGTCAAATTACGAACCCGAAATGGGTATCGGCTTGGACAGCGTGACACTTGGAATACTAAGTGCTGACTTCTGAAGCGACTTTCTGGCGGTATTTTTAGACGAAGCAAAATATAGTCCACATTTAGAAGTGCATTACGGGAGTCCCTTATTTTAACAACAAACATGTTCACTGAAACACCGAATGTTAATTTCATCGTTTTTTTCTCTCGGAAACCAGTAACTTTTTAGGTATAAGACCTAGCCCCAAACTAAGCAAAGCTTATTATTTATACTAAACGGGACAAAAGCAAAGCTTGTACTATGGGTACGAGACGATGATAAACATACTTCTATGGATAAATAAATACTTAAATATATAGAAAACATCCATGACTCAGGAAATAATAAGAAACTGGCCGACTCAAAACCCGCCAAAAAAGAACCTGACCTACTAAGAGTAGAAACAGATTTTGGATTTTAAAGGTAGCCTGAATTGCTTTGGTGTTTTCTTTATCAATGTAGCCCATACTTCGCTTGGCAACCACAGTTGCCACAAATATTATTTAATGAATGTTCTCGCTGAAGTATCGTCTCAATCTACATCATCATGATAATTGAATATTGCGCGCAAAATTGGCAATGGTTGCCACAAGCAAGAGAGTATCTAAGAATCCAACATTAAAATAAGTAACCTGTCTCACCAAAAGGGTGCTTGTTCGTTTTATATAAATACCTAAAAAGAAGAATGTTTGACTATTTCTAAAAAAAAATGTTTTCGATGAAATTGAAATTCGGCGGAGCATTCATTCGATGAAACGTTTTTAGGTAAAACAAGGGACAACAACCAGCGAACGAAAAAAACTGGGGTAGACACATTCCTTTTGGAAGTTGTTTTTTTTTTAATTTGGATAAGCGATTTCGTCGTTTACCAACTACGTTTAGCATAGCTATTTGCTCTTATATTTATCATATATATCGTGCTATTAACTTTCATGCAAAAAATCAAGACATGTGTTCAATATCCCATATATTTTATTTATATACCTAGCATATACAACATAGCTTATAAGTCTTATAACGATCCATCCACCATCCACCCACCATCCATCTACCATCCATCCACCATCCACGTACCGGAAGGCTCAGCGTGGGTAGTAAAGTGGACTGATGACCTGGTAAAGGTCGCGGGAATCCGCCGGGTTATGCGGGTGGCGCAGGACCGAGCATTGGGGAACTCTTTGTCTAGGAGGCCTATGTCCAGCAGTGGACGTGTTTCGGCTGATATGATGAACCATCTAGAAAGTCCATTCTAAAGGCTGGTGAAAGATTTTTAAAATTCACAGACTTTTCCGCTTTATAATATTAGTATACTTATAGGTAGATAAGTTTGTACGAAAAACTCGTCTAAACTAAACGTTTCTCAGTTGTGAGGGCACAAGGGCCATGATATGACAATTTGTACAACACGTGTAGTGACCAGCCTGCATAGTTGTGAGGTGATTTATTTTCTGATGCACCGGGATTTTACAAATTTCTTGAAAACAGGAAAACTGTTACATAATGGGATTTGCCGGCTTCATATTCATTCAGGCATACGCACTGTCATCCCTTTAGAAGTATCTAAGTAATCTGTAAGGACTTTGGTCACACACCGCGCGAGATAAACTGCTTACACATCTCTTTTTAACCCCCGTCGCACAGAGAGGGGTGTTACAAGTTTAACGTGTTTGTGTATCTCTGTATCTGTCTGTGGCATCGTAGCTCCCAAATGTGTTTTTTCGTGTCATGGAATTTTATCCCGAATGTTCTTACCCATGTTTTATGAAAATCTGTTCAACCGTTTTTGAGATATTGGACTTTGAAATGATAATGTCGGGGTTTTTCAACTTTTCTAAGTTATTAAGTGTTCTAATATAACAAACACAGGGGTAGCCAAATATAACTATCCCATAATACATACTCTAACTATCCCATATTCCCTAAATAATATCACTATGTACCAATCTAAACCTCGACAAGTGATGTTAACGAAAGTAAACGAATAGAGAATTCTCATTGCCATTTAGAACCAAACATCACGGTGAAACCCCAGCGCACCGTGTTCGGTGGCTCGGCCAACTCTAGAGGATGGGAGAAGATCAACAGAAGAAGCATACTTGGAGCATACTTGCTTCGACCGGCTGGTCGACGAGCTGTCGATGTCGGTCGGCCCGGACACGGCTGGAGGGATGTGGTGGAAGCGTATCTGCGCGAACTCGGCGCCGCGCAAGCTGGAGTAGCTGGCCAGACACTGCGCAGGATCGATCAAAGTGGCGTGCTCTTGTGTCGGAGGCCAACACTCATTTTGGGTCGTCGTGCCAACCTAGTTAGTTATTTTAGGAAATTTTAAATACGGCGATGTGCTGTATCCGTTTAGGCAATATATTAACCCTGAATTAGATCTAAACCTTAGACAAACGGCATTTCATAAACAAACATAAAATATTTGCGGACAATATTACACAAACCGACCAAGTCCCAAACTAAGCAAAGCTTGTACTATGGGTACCAGACGATGCATGATACATACGTATATTATAGATAAAGAAATACATAAATACCTACATAGAAAACATCCATGACTCAGGAACAAAAAATATCCGTGCTGATCAAACAAATAAATGCCCTTACCGGGATTCGAACCCAGGACCTCTAACTTCGTAAGCAGGATCTCTACGAATTCTACGCTAAACCGGTCGTCATATTTACATAATTTTGTCATAGTTCAGTCTCAGTTCTGCTAGACAGAATACATAATGCATTTATTGTCAAAATATCGACTACGTATATTAATTTATGTAAATGGAAGGTCAACCAACGAGATTTAGGATTAAGCATCTACATGCAAAATGTTTTCCTTAAAAGCTTACATTAAAAACCTGAAAGTATTGGCTCTTTAGCGAGAGACGATAATTCGTACTTCTTCTTCTTCGGCGTAATTGCGTCCACTGCTGGACATATATGCCCATATGCCCCTTCCGTGGACTTCCAAACTTCATAATTCATTGTGTAGTGGTAAATAGTTGACAATAAGTACATTTTTAGGGTTCCGCAGTCAATTAGGAACCCTTTTAGTTTCGTCATGTCCGTCTATCCGTCTGCGGCAAGCTCAGTGATACTTACTACTAGAAAGCTGTAATTCAGCATCACGCCGACAAAATTATAGAATAAAATCTTGTTTATTTAAAGATTCCTTCCCTATGTGAGGATGTATTTTTTTTTCTTGTTAAGCCTTGTTATGGTTGTAGTTTGTTCAAAAATAATATGTCCATTTGTATGATATGAGTATTTTCAATAATTCGTGCACCCAATTAGCGTACCTAAGTTGTTGAACAAAAATTTACTCGGTGTCAAATTTGTAACGAAAATTAAGCATACAAATCATATGAACATGAACATTTCTCTCATGTAATTAACGTGTATAGGTATATCATTCATAAATTAGACAGAAAAAGTTAGTTTTTATACAAACTCAATGCTTAATTTTCGTTATAAAACTGACACCGAGTTAATTTTAAATTAACAATTCACGGTAATTGGGTGCACGAATTATTGAAAATGCCCATATGGGGCTTTAAAAGCCAAATTTTTGTTCGAGTTTAGTGTGCGCACTGCCCTGCGAAGAGGAACCAGGGTTCACAATTTAGCCTCCATCCATCCCGCAGCTACGTAGCTTCGAAATAGACGGAATTCACATTTAATGGTGAAATATAAATACAACCAAGAAGGTACAAAACTTACGTTTCACACTCAGTAAGTACCTACGTCTTTATTATTATTATTAGCAGCATCATCCGCACCCGCATCCGACACAGATGAATGAAAAGATAGTCCTATCTCTTTTTTCATCTGTGTCGGATGGAATACGGTCGTTTTTGTTTTTATGTGATAGGAGGCACGGCGATCACCTGACGGTAAGCGATTACCGCCGCCCATGGACACCTGCAACACCAGAGGTATTGCGAATGCGTTGCCGGTCTTTAAGATGGGAGTACGCTCTTTTCTTGAAGGTTTGAATGTCGTATCGGTCCGGAAATACCGCAGGCGACAAGCAAGTTGCACCGAATCTATCTGTCATACCCTGAAAAAGTTGCAAAATGCAAATAAGAAGGAAAATGGACTTAATGGTACTCCACGATACGGGTGCTTTCCCCACGCTATTACAAGATACGCTAAGGTCCTTTTTGCAGGGATCGGGAGCACGGGACCGTCGACCCCGGCGCGGGCCGCGCTTAACGGACCCGTGAGTGTCGTCCGACCGCGGTGCGCTAGGGCTGCGCGCGCCCGACTCCAATCGACTAGACAATTAGTGTCATCTGACATTTCAACAGACATTAGCTGCACGGTACCCAAGTTCCTGTTAGGTTAGTTTAGGCTATTGTGGGTTCGAATCCCGGCTCGCACCAATGAGTTTTTCGGAATTTATGTACGGAATATTTACCGTTAGCTTTTCCGTGAAGGAAAAACACTCTGCTCTTCGGGCACCTAAACCGCTGAACTCGCTTCAGTCACAAGCGACTGTACGCTTACCATGAGTTTGACAATGACGGCTTACGCTAACGAGTATCGAGTTTTCTATCTGTGCATCTCTATTGCACTTTGACAGGATGAGCGGGACGATACTCGATACTCTTTAGCGTAAGCCGTCATTGTCAAACTCATGGTAAGCGTACTGAATGCGATATTGATAATTGACGAATATAGGTAAGTATGTCATATTTGTCTGAGGTCCTGCAAGACGATGGATAATTTATCGGTATTTACATGCTTAAACTGTATAAATTTCACGCAGCTCATGCTCTTGTGATAACCGTGCTAATCGACAAGTAAAGGTCGCAGGGCATTATTTCTTGTCGAGCAATTTAGGTACCTACTGATCTGATGATGGAGACAGAAGGTGAGCATAGCAACTCCTCAACAACACAAGATATTACAGTGGTTAGCTAATCAATACCCTGTCAATGCAACGAGTGGTTAACGAATGTGTGTCAGGTTAAATAAAAGATTGTAAATATGTATCCCACTAAAAACATAAATGTAAAAAAGGAGAACCAAGTTCAATACAAAAATTCGAAGAATAAAAGCTATGCTTGGCTGTGGACTTCGCCGCAAAAAGAATGGAGATCTAAATGAGTGCCAAGTTCCATGCAAAATCCAAATATGTATTTATAGGAACATTTTAAACACACGTAGTTTTATGATTTTACGTTAAAGAGGTTTTGAGTTACAGAAGGGTCAAAGGTGGCACCAAGTTGTTCGTGTAATATTACACTCGGCGTTTGCTTGAACTTGGCTTGACACGCTGCCGCGTGTCTACATTTTTCTTGGCAAAAACATTTTATTTTTGGTTACTCTGTCACCGTGACAACCCTAACAGCGAGCGGACAGACTCCGCGAGGAAACCAGTTGATAATTCGCGAATTAATTCAGCAAACTTGACTCATTCTCGATCTATTATCTGGAATCGATGGCACACGTTATAGGTACGAACTTTGACATTCACACCATCATAACAGAAGCATTCGAATTGATCTTGTATTGATTCACCGATCCGCATTATTGATAACATACTGTTCGTGCTGTTGCTAAGGGCGGGTTCTACCGTCTTACGATTGCAGACCGATCGGCGTCAAATATGGAACTTGTCAAACTTTCCATACGTTCAGATTTTAACAAATACCGCTTACGTTTACAGACGGTTGGTGTAACAATGTTCGAATATACGGAAACAATAATGGCAGGTATTACTCCGTCTGCGTGCCTAATTCGTCAATAGGTAAACCATTGACCATAGGTAATTCAGGCAGGCGGGCGATTCTCCGAGCGTTTGAACCGCTCGGTTTTAACGTCATTGTCGTCTCAAGATTATTTCATCAGAGGTAAAACGTACTTCAGAACCTTTAATCAAAAAAGATTCAGTACTGGTATTGGCTCACATCTTCATCAAAAGTGGACTCTGAACTCTGATACTCGTACCTTTTAATAGTATTTGCTGTCTCCGATAATGACGAAAAAAAACGCCTTAAAAACGCTGAATATTCGCCCAGGCCATATGTTTGGTTGCCACCGTCGTATAAAAAATGATTTCGGATGATGATTCACGTAAATTCTTATCGAATACTTTCCAATACCATTCTGTTTAAATAGTTTAAGCCAATACCTTGACTGACGTCACAGCTCTGTAGGGTTGACAGTATGTTTTTTTAACACCCCACGCAAAATGAGGGATGTTTAAGTTGACGTGTCTGTCTGTAACCTCGTAGCTTCTAAAACCTCATTGTACTGACAAACGTTTTACCGAATGCTTTGTTTTATGCTTTTTTCCCAGAAACCGTTAACTTTTTAGGTAAGGTACTTAATTGTGTAAAACTAATCAGGTTAGGTTTGTTTTACAACAATCCTGAAAAGTTTAAGGTTTCTGACAAAAAATGTTTACGATTAAATGGAAATTCGGCGAAACATTAATTCTGTACGGGCTGCTAGTGCCACACACACCAAAGTATAAAATGTTCTTGCTTGATGATGTAATAATAACTCACTATTATAGTCAAAGTAAACTCTTTATTTATACCGTATAAAACTAACTATAAAAGCACGATATTATGAATGATAGTGCGAATGAGGACACGCGTGCTGTGTTGGTTGTAAACGTGTACTGACGCGTACTTTAATGGTTTACGCGATCGAAGGTAATTTCGCTGAGATGGCAATGTGCGGTGTGTGGACCGTACATGCTGCCCCGCGAGAGAAGCGTGAGATGAGAATGATACAAATTTGATGATAAAAGCAATTGATACAAAATAAAAATCATCTTAAATGCTAAAACATTCAATTTCGAATTATAGACGATCGCTGTCGTTGATCACAGTTGTTTTATGCAAAACTGGTGAGGTAGCTTTGTTCTGCGTCGTCTTGCGAATGCTGGATAATACTTTTAATTCCGTGGGCAGCTCGTGTCTTGATGAGCGGTCCAGGACTCTTGGTCGAATTTGAGGAGCGTGTGTTACAACAGAAGATGGCTGTTGGTCCTCTAGTTGCGATCGTAGGTCGGCGCTCCCGCTGCAGCGACCGCGTAGGCGGCGCCAAATCATCGCTCCTGTTGCTATTACAGCAGCAACGAGTAAAATGTAAATAATAGAGTACTGATGTACGTCGTGATACGATATGTCGTCGTTTAGCGCGGATTCTCTCTTCATTTCTTGAATTTGGCTCTTAATCTGGTCTATTTCAACTTTATTATCAGTAACGTTGATTTCAGATAAAGGTAATGTTATGTTTATTATGTGATTAATCTGACTGATTTCTGGTGTGTAAATATCCGACGAACTACGTATTTCGCTCAGCTGATCCTTATGAGATATTACAGTGAAGTCTTCTCCTTTGATGACGCAGCTCTGCCCGAGCACAATAACCCCGGCTCTTTCTGTTTGCGCTGCAGTAACTTGATCGTCGCATATGATTCGTAGTGTGCACTTCTCGCAACAGTAGTATAAGTACGTATTGATTTTATTTAACTCTGTCCAAATGTTTCGGCATGATGAAATAATTGTTTGACATTTGTTTGTTTTCTGATCTCTGATGCATAGACTTTCATCTGACTTAAAATGAAATATTGGCTTTTGTGTATGACATAGTCGGGTCGATTCTTCATATTGGAGACACTGTTGTACATCCTTGTCTGTCATAGGTAGGTAAGTATCCTTACGTAAATTGATAGCAACGTGATCCGATACTGGTACGACGTTGATAGTTTTATTAATAATTTGTTGCGGGATCGTTATAATTTTGTACAAGTCGAAGCTTTCTCTGTTGACGAGTGGTATTTTGATTTCAAAGATTAAATACTGCTGTGTGACTCTTGATTTAACTTTTAGTAGATGATAAATCTTCGCCATTCCGATTTGTATGTTACTGATGGGCAATGATAAGTCTTGCGATAACTGTCCTGAGATGATACTCAGTTCGTTGCGTAGTTGCTCGGGTGACAACAAGTGTATGTTAAACATGCCGTGGTGAATATCCGTAATGGTGTCTAGTAGGGTATCTTGGATTGATTTTAGCTTGACAAGCATGTTGTTGGCGATGATTGTTGATAGTGCTAGTTCATTCATGACTTCTGCGTGTTGAACTTCTTTGTTTATCGTGTTGGTGGCGTTTATCAAGCTGTTCAAATGCTGATTGATGACTTTATGTTGTTTGTTGATTGACGCTTCTGTTCGTTTCAATAAGTTGTATTCTGCTTCCGCCACTGATGTTTGGTTCTTCCACAGTAGAGCCAAGTGTTTTTGATTTTCTTTGATGTGGGTTATATCTTTCACATATTGGTCAGCGAATCGTTGATCGAAGATACCGAAGAGGCTATTAGCGACATAACCCACGCCGTCTACAAGGCCGCGGCGTTCCCGTATGTGTGATTCAAAACGTTGACTCAGTAGCATGCTGTTATAGTATTGTAACTCGCTATGGCAATGATGTAATTGTAATAATATGATATCACAGAGAGGTTTGCTTTCGGTTTTAGCGCATATTTGGTCGATTTGCTGTAAGTACTTTTTAAACGTCTCCGTGCCGTCCCAATAGGGGTTCATGTCATAATATACGACAAGCCTCCATTCGTCTCGTATAACTTGCATGCTTGATACTCGATCCAAATAAAGTGATTTGCTCAGTTTCGTGATATTGTAGTAGCAGTGTCCCGGTGAAACGACGACCATGAATAAAAATAGTGATAAGGCCATTGATGTTAAGGTTGTTTTCCAGGATCCTTTCGAACCTTTTCTGTTCTCGCTTGTTTGCTGTGTTTTCTGATAGTTATCGTCCCCGTCAATGCTTGTTTGGTCAGGTTTAGTTTTTGAGTTGTATGCTGAATTTAACGACGTGTCTGTGGTTAGTAACGACAACTTTACGACGGGACGTTTCATAAAACCGCTTTTTGTTTTCAATGTGACCACTCGGACTAGGCCGTCGGTTCCTGGATGCAACTCTGTGACTCTGCCCAGTGCCCACTTTCCCGATGGGAGATTGGGTTCGTGTATGATGACTATGTCGTTGATTTTTAGGTTTGCTTGTGGGTGTTTCCATTTGCTTCGAACCGACAGTTGACTAAGGTACTCTGATTGCCATCGCTTCCACAAATCTTGATGTATTTTTTGTATTCTGTACCAACTTGTTCGTTCGTCGTGTTCCGTATCTAATATGGTAAGAATAGGACCGCTGTTAAGGAAGTGAGATGGTGTCAGATATTCCAAGTCATCTGGTTCTTCTGATACTGCGCAGAGGGGACGGCTGTTCATGCATCCCTCAATTTGTGTCAGTATAGTATAAAACTCTTCGTATGTGAGTTTCTGCTCGCCCATAACGCGCCGTAAATGATACTTAAGTCCCTTTACTTGAGACTCCCACTCGCCCCCGGCGTGTGGCCACGCCGGGCAATTGAAATGCCATTGGATGGACATCTCATTTATTTCAGTGAGTAAATCGTCACTGAAAATTTGCTGGATTTCTGCTAATTCTTGCTGAAGTACGTTATTTCCGCCGACTAGATTCGTGCCATTATCACTGTACATGTGACTGGGCTTTTCACGACGAGAAGACATCCTTCTCAATGCTGCTATAAATGCAGACGTACTCAAGTCTGATACGAGTTCGAAGTGCACGGCTTTGGTCGCCATGCACACGAAGACGGCAATATACCCTTTGTTGGTTTTCACTCCTCGACCCTTGTTCAGTTTGATATCGACAAACCCTGTAAAATCCACGCCGGTATGCAGGAAGGGTCGCGAAGGGTTGATTCTTGCTTCTGGTAAATCTCCCATAAGTTGCTGTAACCTTTTTGCTTTAATTTTCCTGCATTTCACGCAAGGCCGTAGCTGCTTTTTTACTGCTCTGTTTCCCCCTATTATCCAAAAATTGTTTCGAGTTTCTGATAATGTAAGACGTGCGCCTCCGTGCATCATTGTGTGATGTGCATGATCGATGATTAGCTCTGTTAAGCGGCTTCGGTGGGGAATGATGTAAGGATGTTTCTTGTTCTTGCTGATATTTGCATGTTTGATTCTGCCTCCAACTCTTAGAAGTCCAAGCTCGTCAAGGAACGGGTTGAGATCTAAAATCTTACTATTTTTGTGTAGTTGTCTGTTTGTCTTTAATCGGTTCAGATCTTCTTTAAATTCGCATTCTTGTACGTATTTAATTAACTTCATTTTTGCTCGTTTTAACTCCACCACAGTCAAATAAGCAGGTTGCTCTGTGTGACGTGTTATGGCACGTAATACCCAAGCGAGTACTCGCACGGCTCGCGTCATGTTGCTGAATTTGTTTAATATGTATTGTATTACGTCATCGGAGTCGTGACGCGTTGTGACGTTGCTTTGTTTCATTGATCGAACTTCTAGATCGGTGACGTGGACAGGCTGACCTACGTTTTGTTCTTCCTTGAATGAAGAAAGGAAAGTCGGTCCATTCCACCATGATATATGTTGCTTTAATTGCTCTTCAGTTATTCCACGGCTCGCACAGTCCGCGGGATTTTCGGATGACTTTACATAACGCCAGTTGCTTGGCGGGATAACTTCTGTTATTTGTTTGACTCGGTTGGCTACAAACGGTTTCCATCTGCCGCTGTCTCCTTGGAGCCATCCCAGGACAGCGGTTGAGTCGGTCCATCCAAAAACCTTGATATGATGACCCGCCAATGTTGGTAGTATTTTGCTCATTAGTTTTGATAAAAGAAGTCCCCCTGATAATTCAAGTCTGGGAAGGGTGAGATTTTTGGTTTCGGGAACCAGTCTCGATTTTGCTGCAACGAGTGTGATTTTGTTGTTGACCTTGCAATATACGACACATGCATATGCTTTTGTTGACGAGTCAGAAAATCCGTGTAATTGGATATTGTCACACTCTCCAGTTTGATACCACCGTGGAATTTTAAAATCGTTTATGTAATGCAGCTCTGTTCGAAGTTTGTCCCATTCAGTTTTTATTTCGCTGGGGAGTTCATCATCCCATTGAATGTTAGACAGCCAAGTTTGTTTAAACAAGAGCTTGAATTTGGTAGTAAGGGGCGTATACCACCCTAATGGGTCGAATATTTTCGAAATTTCTGATAGTAATGATCTCTTTGTATGCTTGATCGGTGTTGCTTTGACATCGTTTTTCATTTGAAATGTAAACTGATCTTCCTTAGGGTTCCATTTTAGCCCGAGTGTTTTCGTTGTTGATTCTTTATCCTTAAAAGTAAATTCTGGTTGGATGTCTTCTGCTTTGCTAACACCTTCTAGAAGCTCGTCCTTGTTGGATGACCATTTTCGTAGATTAAAGCCTCCTGACTGAAGTAATTGTATTAAATCCGATTGTAGTTGTTTTGCTGATTCTAGGGTAAAACTACCGCTAACAAGGTCATCCATGTAGAACTCCTCTTGTAATGCTTGTGTTGCACGGCTTGCTGGGTATTTGTGACCTTCATCTATTGCTAATTGCTTCAGGGTCATCATTGCTAGGAATGGAGCGGCTCTCGTTCCATAAGAGATTGAGGTCAATTTGAATTCTCGCAGTGGCTCCTGCGGTGATGCTCGCCATACTATTTTTTGATATTTCTGTTGCTCGGTGTTGATTAATATCTGCCTAAACATTTTGCAAATGTCGGCAACATATACGTACTGATATTGTCTCCATCGTAAGATGAGGCTCATTAAATCTTGCTGTAAATTTGGTCCACGACTCATAAGGTCGTTCAAAGTGTAGCCTGTTGATGTTTTTGCTGATGCGTTGAAAACCACGCGAAGTGCTGACGTTGTAGATTCCCGCTCAATTCCGTGATGAGGTAGGAAGCAACTTGGTGTTTCGTTACTAGTACACTCAACCATATGATTTAATGATTGGTATTCATTCATAAATGATTTATATGCTTCTGCAAAATGTGGCTGTCTGATAAATTTATTTTCAAGTTGACGAAATTGTGCTACAGCCATGGGTTTTGATGATCCCAATTTTTCCTCAAAATCCGGCTTGAGCGGCATGCACACGATATATCGGCCTTCCTCATTGCGTGTTGTTGTTTTTTGATAATGATGTAAACAGTCGAGTTCTTCCTGCGACATATTCGAAGTTTCTGATATATCTTCCACGGACCAAAACTTGTGGATATCTTCTACATTGTTTAGGACCACGTTACATTGCAGTGGCTGGACATTTCCGACCAAAATCCAGCCTATTCGGGTCTGCTGCGCAAGAGGTTGCTTTTTATTGTGTTTGATTATACCTTCTTGAATGATGTTTGAATAAATGTCAGCACCAAGTAAAATATCCACCGGACGACTGATGTTAAAATTCAGGGTCAGCCAGATCAATATTTTCTAAAAAGTTCCATGATGGTTTCTTGAACGATTTGTTTGGTAAATTATTGATAAGGTTCCGCATAACGTAAACATCTGTGTTGAAAGTGTATTGATTGTTTAATGCGCTACATGTTATATTTATGACGCCTTTGCAATTGTTTTCTTTTGCACCGACACCAAATATTACTCCATTGCATCGTTCTCGAGGCAATCTCAAGATTTGTGCTGCTCTCTCGCTGACGAGTGAAGTCTGTGAACCCGCATCAATTAAGGCTCTCAAGGTCACCTGAGATTGGTCCAATGCTTTGACCTTGATTAATGCAGTTGCTAAGAGAATTTCTGATAAGTCTTCTTGAGACACGTGGTTGCTGTTGTAATTGTTAGGTTTTTTGTTCTCGGCGGCATTTCCCTTGTTAAATGAAGTATCCGGAATCGGGTTTCCGTAGGCATCGTGAAGTAAGGTGTTATGATTTCCGCTACATACGCGGCATCGTTTTTGTGAATGACACTCCTTGCCTTTATGATCGTATAAACAATTTTTGCATAAATTGTATTTCGCAATCATTTCCCGTTTACCGTCAGGCTGTAATCCGAGAAACGGCTTGCAAGCAAATAACTTGTGGTCATTTTTACAGTGTGGACATTTATAATGATCGTTGTAATTCTTCGATGTCGTATAAAATGAATTATTTGAGTATGATTTAGAATTCATGTTTTGATTGGTACTGAATGCTTTGTACGAATGAAACTTCTTGTTGCTTGCTGAGGAGTCATACGGTTGCTGATAATGCTGGTGTGGTTTTGATACCTCGGATTTGCGACGAGATGACTCCAATGATGTAAATTTGTTCTCCAAAAACTCCAAAAAGTCGTTAAGTGTGGGTAACTCACGTGGCATTCTCAATGAATCTACGTAGTCGTTGTGTGTCTCCGTATCGAGTTTTTGCGAGAGTAGATGAACCAAAATTGGATCCCACGACGTTGTGTCCACGCCAAGGTTCTTGATGGCGTGAAGACATTCATTCGCTGTGTCGTGGATTTTCTTAATTGATGCTGCGGAATGTTGCTGAGTGCTGGGTAGGCTCAGCAGTATATTGAGATGGGATGTAAAAATCATCTTTTTGTTGTTGTACCGATGATTTAAAATATCCCAACACGTTTGATAGTTGTCAGAACTGATGAGTAAATGCTGGATCAGTTTTTCAGCTTCTCCTTTGACCTTGCTCTTGAGGAACTGCATTTTTTGGGCGTTCGGAAGGGAGGGATTTGCATGAATTGTTTCAATAAATAAGTCCTTAAATGATGTCCAATGTTGATAACTGCCGCTGAAGATGGGAATCTCCATCTTAGGGGTTGATTTTTCCCTATGTGAGACTGACCACATTTTTGTATTAATTTCTTTCTTGATTTGATTATACTGCATTTCGTAGGTGTTGTAATTCATCTCGTACGTGACGTTTCTATTTTCTAGGATGCTGTCAATTTCCCAGTGAAGGGTGTCTATGGCTGTCCACCGTGCTTGCAGAGTCTTGAGGGCATCCTCAAACTCCCATTTTTCATTGATATGATCTACAGAAATGTTAGACACAGTTCTGACGAATGCTCTAAAGTTGCTGGTCTGCTTACGTAACATCTCATCTGTTTTGCTGAGAGATCCACGTGATACTGTTTCTGCTGTTTCAAGTTCCCCGCGAGCAGGTCCCGTGGGAATTGAGGTGTGCTCAACTGTGTCTGATGGCTCTTGACGAGTTGTTTCTACACGGGTCTGGACCTGACTCCGTGGACCTGATTGAGGTGATAATTCTGTTTTTGACGTTGATGGGGTTGATAATGAAGTCATCATCGGTTTGTGTTCAGATGTCATGAAGGAGCTAACATACTGTCTGGTAGTTAGGTAAAATTGTTTAGTGATGTCGAATTGATTACCTGAAAAGTAGGGATGATCCACATCCTCTTCACATAACCTTTCATGATTTTGCTGAAAATCGGTCCAATATTGGTCAAGAACTTGTAACCTTCTTGGGATCCTCTCTGGTGTCTTGCGGTCTGCTCCGTCTTTTTTGAAGTTGTCAAGAAACTTCTTCATAGCCTCCATGAGTTGGAATTGTGTTTCCAATAGTGATTCCATTTTGATATTAGAAATATGCTTATCTGATGTCAATAGTCGTAAACACTGTTGATGCTGTGCTGAATGATGCTGATGATATGCTGGAAAACGATGTTGTTATGCTGTAAGATGCTGTTGCTAAATACTGCTTCACTGTATGATGCTCTGTTGTAAGGTGCTGGTAATGCAGTACTTCTGAGCCCCACTGTGCAGTGTAGACGCCTTCTCAATCTGACTGGTGAGACCCGCTTGTGGGAGGCCAATCAGACCGATGCGATACTGAACTTGAGACACTCAAAAGCACTCACTTTTCCTCGAAGGACCATTTGATGTACGGGCTGCTAGTGCCACACACACCAAAGTATAAAATGTTCTTGCTTGATGATGTAATAATAACTCACTATTATAGTCAAAGTAAACTCTTTATTTATACCGTATAAAACTAACTATAAAAGCACGATATTATGAATGATAGTGCGAATGAGGACACGCGTGCTGTGTTGGTTGTAAACGTGTACTGACGCGTACTTTAATGGTTTACGCGATCGAAGGTAATTTCGCTGAGATGGCAATGTGCGGTGTGTGGACCGTACAAATTCGATCAAAATTCGATTAAACGTTTGTCGGTGAAAGAAGAGTAAACCCTCCTAAACGAATTAACCGATTTTAATGCGGTTGTTACTTCCGAAAGCTGACGCGATCGAAATGGTTCATAGCTACGTTTCAACAAAATCGGTTCTGCCGGTTTTGAGACATTGAACTTAAAAATGAAAATGTCGCAGGGTTTTCTACTTTTCTAAGTTGTTAATTATGCTGTTGTCCACTAGAATCCCCTAGCCTGATCCCCCAGGGGAAAAAAACGGTTAGGTTGTTAGGTGAACTGCGACCCCACAGAGCGCGAGCCGAGCGAGCGAAGCGAGCGTGACGCGGTAGCGTCCGGCGAAGCGCCATGGCCATAACCGAAATTTTTTTTTTTTTCCTATATAATAAAATAATTGCCGCTAATTTTGCCCTGTAGAAAGCGTGTTAAGAAGTTACCCGGCCCGAGTTTACGTGGGTATTGTACCTAACTAGTAGCTTAATCATGTCTACTAATATTATGTATTTAACACACACTCTAACGCGACATCCATGTTAGAACAATAAGTTAAAGAAATAGTTATTTGTTATGCAAGGCTGCAAAGTTGTTGTTTGGCGCAAGTGCTTGTATTGAAAGCCGAGCTAGCGAAGGATTGTAAAATTGAACCATGAGCGAAGCGAATGGTTCAAAAGTACAATCCTGAGCATAGCGAGGCTTTCAAGGCACGAGACGCCAAACAATTTTGCTGCCGAGCGCAACACACAACTTTTCACCTCACCACCGCGAGGAAAATTGTAAGTAGGTAAATGTAGGTAATGGAAGTAATTTGGGCCTTATACTCATTTTCAATAAAGGTTTGTTTACATCTCATCAAGATCTAGCATTTTATAATTATTAAATGTAACATATATGTTTTTGCATCTTTAAATAAACCCCACGCTTACCTACACTAAAAAAGTCAAAGTATTGTTGGGTACTCACGGGTAAACTAAGGCTCAAATTCGCTTATGCTTTTAGCTATTAGCTATCTTATATATATCTACATACATACATACATACATATAATCACGCCTTTATCCCTAAAAGGGTTAGGCAGAGCACATGAAACTTTTGTTCCAGTGCCACTAGTAGCATAAATATGGGTATAAAAGATCGACAAAATGTGACATTGCAGTGACAGGTTGCTAGCCCATCGCCCACAACACACTTCAACCCTGTTCCCTTAGTCGACTCTTACGACACCCACAGGAGGAAAGGGGGTGGTGCTATTCTAACCCGACACCACACGGGGAAGATATATATAGATATATATATATATATATATCTATATATATATATATATATATATATCTTCTGCACTAAAATCTATAAATAACCACCATTATTTTGGTTTTACTGTCTGTGGCTTTAGAATAAAACAAAATTAAATGTAGGTTGAGTTTTTTCTTAAAGTAACTATTCAAACGGTGCGTTCCAAATTTGGAAGAATCGAAATTTTTTGAAACAAAACTACATTTAAAAATTATTTATCCATATTTTATCCTTATAAATCAGTCTAAATATTAATATTTCGTATGTACCTACCTACTTAATTAAGAAAGAATAAGTATTATTTATTTTATTTTATCAAAATAATAACAATTAATTATTGGCATAACACCATCAGTTTCTGAACGCACCTCTCATTCTGTATAGAAAAAAGTTGGATCTCGAGATTGACCGTCACGTTCCAAATTCAAAAACTCTTTCCACGCTAGCGGATAAAATAGACTTTTGGGCGCGGATTTTGAGCGATAAAGCAAGCCTTTTCGAGCCGGTGAGGTGAAAAATTAGTTAATCCTCCATTACTAACGGTCGTTAGATGTAATCCTTATCGTTTTATCTGCAACGTAAAATGAAATGGCAAATTATTATTGAGTTCATTTAAACATAGCTGTGTGCTATTTCCACATGGGTGCAAAATATCTGCTAGCTTCATCGTTGAAAATTACGGCGTAGCGGCATGTCGTCTCGCTCATATCCAGAGCACTTATCTACTTTCTTACACGGTTGGGTCAGCGATCCCGCGAACTGAAAAACCATAGAATGCGAACTCCTGACAAATTTCGACACAAACACGTGCCTAAAACCCGGAATGCGTGTTCGAACTGCACGGCTGCCTGGCATCGTTGACACCCCGCTCCCACCCCACATAATGGCAATGGCACCCGCTATTTATACTTCTATGGTTAATTCGTTCGCCTGCAGCGACCCAAAATGCATCTTGGCTTCCGGGACGAGGGTAGGTACCATTCCTTTCGGTCCTGCGCTAAGTAACTCTTGCCAATGGTTCACCATAATTTCATAAAAAACGTTTCATAAATGATCATTTTATAAACAACGATTCACAAACTATTCATTTCACAAACCTATCATTCCTCAATATGCTTATACTATAAATAATTACCTATTTGACAAATATTCATTTAGCAAATGTTACACTTTACAAAAACATTAAATGTCAAATAGTCATTTTAAAAATGATCATTCACCAAATGAATCGCTTACAAAATAGGTCAGTTTACAAATCGTCGATTGATAAATGATTGTTTCATAAAAGTAAATATCTGTCATATCAAGGTATCCAGCGGACTGGCCGAGAAACATTCCTGTAGTAAATTCAAAAAAAAGCATAGTTTTTAGACACAAAACGGGTTTGTTTTTGACTGTAGTGTTCCGGTTTTTCCTAACACTCCTCCTCGCTTCGCTCGTCGTATAATAAGTCCATGTTTCTAGAAAAAGAATTCACTTCTTTAATTCTTCTTTCTTTATCTCTTCTTCTTTCTTCAATAAAGAATAATAAGAATGCCTGAGACTTGGCACTACAATTGGCACTTCAATATCTCACAGATTTCATTACTTTTTAGAGATAAACAAGCAGCTCCGTCGAGACTTGGCTAGTTTTTTACAGAATGTTTTTGATGGGATAGGTTTGTACGGAACCCTCGGTGCGCGACTCCGACTCGCACTTGGCCGGTTTTTTTTCTATCTAATATTGACATTTGGATCTCCCTAACGCCCGTACAATGCGTTAATGTGATTGACCTAAGCTGCAGAGGTCCCGAGGAGAGCACTATTGAAGTTTCACAAAAAGTAGCTAATTTGACTATCTCGTACCTGTCAAGTGTCATCCCTACTGTCAGCTTCCTTAATTCCGACCAGTCCGTCTCAACTCAGCGCGTATCAAAGCCTCTCCGCAGATAGCGCTATCAATTGACAGCTGCGGTCCTTGAATGTCGATGGTAATGATAAGTATTTATATTTGGGTCAGGTGCTGCGAAGTATGAAAACTATTCTGCTGAAGTGCAAACTATATTCATTTTCATTTATTTGGCGTGTAATCACACTGTCGAGTTTTAGGACTTTTAGGTAATTGTCATTATTCATTATACACATGATATATATATATATATATATATATATATATATATTTAAATAATAATAATATGTAATTAAAAGTAAGTACAATTTAAAAATAAAATAAAAATCCCGGCATTTTCATAGCTCAAAACCGGCTTAACCCCGATCACGTCAGTTTCCGGTAAATAACATCCCGCATGAAAATCGGTCCATTCGTTTAGGAGCTACGATGCCACACACTTATGCACATAATTATATATATACCCACTAGCCTCAGCCCGCGACTCCGTGCGCGTGGAACTCGTTAAAATATCGTAGGTCCATACAAACTTTCACCCCCCCCTTTAGTTGATTTCCGGTGATAAAAACTATCCTATGTCCTTCCCAATATATATAAAAAGAATATTAGGTAGCTACTTTAACTATTTATTACGCATATAAGTGCTTGTAATCCAATAAAGAAATCAATTGCCATAATGGGTAGGTTAGGTCTAGATGTCTTTTAACCGAATTCACAAAAGAGGGGATTCACAATTCGTCGGATTTTTTTTATGTATGTTCCTCGGTTAACCGAAGACGCCTGGACTGACCGATTAGGAAAATCTTTTTTGTTTGTAAGGGCATCCTTTCCAGGTGGTCCCATGGTCACCAGATCAGGATATGATGATCGGATCCTAGAGAAATCAAGGGAACTCTTCAAATTTAGGTAAACTTGAAGCAATTAAGTGCTGATTTAAACCTTTACTTTTAAAGTAAACAGATTTTACCTTACGCTCGTTTGGAAATTTACGCAATTACCTCTCAGGCCTGCCCTTTGCATTCATAAAGCTATACGACACATTAAAAAAAGTCACCAAGTTGTCGTGATGCCGACCCGTCCGGCCCTCGACAAGCTCGTATCACTATCTGGGTATTTGCGTCGCCCCTGCTTCCTACATGATGCACAGTCATTTGTTTATATTCTATTACAACTGAGTATTACAACCAGGAAGATACTAGCTTTGCCATTGTGCTTTGGCGATTGTTTTGTGCAAACCGGCGAGAACAAACCAAATGTAATACGAAGTAAGACACTCAGGCAGGAGGTCTATTCGGTTTCTTCGCATACTTTGCCGTGCCGCTGTGACAGAGACCGGTCAGTACGAGCCAGCCCCGTTACGGCAAGGTTAATAAATCACTGTAAAACCCAAAGTGTTAATCCCGACATTTGTGTAAGCATCTTTGTGGGCACAGTGTGACACAATCACATAATATTCGGTAGCGCATTGCGATTCCAAATATGCATTTGATATAGCTTTTTTTTGTTATTTGTTTATTTTAATTTACATCGATATTTTTGTTTTTGTTTACACAACAATCTTTGTTCTTGTTGACATTGCCTGTGTATGACAACACTCCCCCGCGAGGGCGAAGGGTGGGCGGGATTTCATTTTTAACCGCTACGCTCACAGCTGTGTTACGAAAACAAATGTTTTGTGTAGGTTGCCTGGTCAATAAGTAACGATGATGCTGTCCCGTTAGCCGGGTTTCATTAGTCAACGTACGCCCAATCGTCATTGTCATGCGGCCAACGTGACAACTGTCTAATTACTCCAAATCTAAAAATGCTTTCCCGGAGGTTTGTTTGTATTAATCGCTTCCCATTTTAATCCCATTTAACAAGTGTTTCGCACGCTCGCTTTCTATTTCTTGCTCGCTGAACTGACGTGTCAGAAAACACCGACGAGAGAATCATATTGAAATGCAAAAACACTATATTGCACATATAAACCCAATCAAGTCTAAATTGAAGTGCTTACTGGGTCACACACATCGGAAAAACAGTCGTCTTGATGTGGTCCATAGGGGACGCCATTTTATGGCTTCATGGCCCTTAACGTTTGCACGTGCGTGCGTGGCACAGAAGAGACGCGAACCTAAATACGAGTATCTGTATGAACCATCTTAATTGTTCCTTAAAGGAGCGCCCGGGGTCCGCATCCACACCTAATCCCAAGATCTGGCATAGGCACTAGTTTTACGAAAGCGACTGCCATCTGACCTTCCAACCCAGAGGGAAAACTTATTGAGATCAGACCGTTACATATATACATCACTTCCGAAAAACTCTTTGGTACGAATTCGAACCCACGACACGACCGCCGCTTGAAAGCCGCATGCCTGAACTATTGTACTACCGTAGTTTCAAAAACTCGCCTGTATCTGTGACAAACATACAATCTGTAGGCATAATTGGTTATTTATAATTCGCGCAGTCGGAAGGTTCACAAGGCCGAAGCGTTTGACTCCGACCCCAGTTGACAATGAGGATACGCGCTACCGGGCCGCGCGCCAGCTTGGCTCAAATGCCCGGAGACTGTCTTTAATACCGTAATAGTGGCAAACGAGCGTACGGCCAGCACCTTATTTATGCAACTCGACAATACGGGTGTAGACTCGAAAATTATTATTACTCCAAAAGAAAGAAGGCAAAAAAATATGCCTGGCGATGAAAATCCCATTCAGATATCTGAAAGAATATTTATTTTAGTATTTATTACAGGTGTAGGTGAGCCTTAAAAAAATGTTTATCAAGATTTTATTGTATCGTTTTGTCGGCGTGATTGATTTCTATACCCATGCCGAATTACAGGTTTCTAGTAGTAATGGATACTGAGCTAAGCCGAAGACGGACAGACAGACAGACAGACGGACATTGCGAAACTATAAAGGTTCCTTAAAAACATAGATTATTTTTTTACATACCTATTACAATTGAGGGTAATAAATAACAAATGTAGGTAATCAATGGTAAATATTCCGTACATAATTTCCGAAAAACTACGAGTACCTACTCGAGTACTCAAACCCACGACCGCCGAACCGTAAGATCAGCGACAAAAATATACATGTATATTTTGTCCTATTTACAGAGGAATAAGTAAGTCCAAAAGTAAGATATCCGACGTTGACTGTACTGGCTAGGTACTGGCCGTAGACGCTAGTAATCTAACGCTGAGAACTAATTAGTGTACGTTTACATTAATATTGATTAGACCTTGGCTCATATGGTCTCAAGCGAGCCAGAATATTACATGTTCACTGATACTACAATCCGCAACTTTAGAACCGACTTCAGAAGGAGGATTTTATTTGGCACTAGCTTCTACCCGCGACTCCGTCCGCGTGGAACTCGTATATTCAATACAAAAAGTATGCTTGGTTGTGGGCTTCGCCGCAAAAAGAATGGAGATCTAAATGAGTGCCAAGTTCTATGCAAAATCCAAACATGTATTTATAGAAACAAAATAACATTACGAACAAGTAATAAACTCTTATTTCTTTGCTTCATTGGATACCTATAACAATTAATTGCTGTTATTTTAAAATGTGTGATTTTAAAGTAGGTTAGATTTGACTTGGCCAGTTTTCATTACATCAGTCATTTTATAAAGTTATTCAACATAATACATGTATATTTTAATTCTAATAAAAACTGGCCAAGTCAAATCTAACCAACTTTAAGATCGATCACACATCCCCCTATTTTTTAACTTTTTTTTATTTTTAGATTTTTTCCTACGCTTACACACATTTACCGAGCTGGATTCCAAATTTCATCCTTCTAGGTCATCTGGAAGTAGGTTAGGTTAGGTATATGACTGTCAGTCAGTTAGTACTAAAATTTACAACTTTTTGACCTTCATATCTTTATAACCGTTTGAGCTAGCTTCATGAAATTTGGGCTTCTAGATGTCCTTATGGATATAATTAAACACACGTAGTTTTATGTGTTTACGTTAAGAGGTAAAGAGGTTTTGAGTTATAGAAGGGACAAAAGTTGCACCAAGTTGTTCGTGTAATATTACACTCGGCGCAGTTCCTTTGCTTGGACTTGGCTTGACATGCTGCCGCGTGTCTAGATACAGCTCATTCTGCGGTGCAAAAACACAGGCAGGAAGGAGAGGTTACTAATCGAATCCATAATTTAATGTGCCATAACCATAAGTAATTCTTCTAATTAGTTTTTTGCAGAAACTGTATGTTTGTCTGGCGGTTGGCCTTAATATGTTGAGTTGAGAATGAGCAACCAGGATGTCCAGGATTAGTCTCTTGTCTGTTGACATTATGAATCCTCAAACCCAGTGTCGACAACGCCTCTGCTACTCCTTTGTATGGAGTTGCAAGCGTCCATAGGGTGAGGTGTCTGCTTCCCACCAGGGCACCGTGGTGAGAATATAGAATAGGTCTCAGGTCAGGTAAAAATTGACCGCAACCCACATCGCCGTGGGTTTTCTGACCGTAGTGTTGTGCATATTCGATGTCTGTATCGATGAAACAACCCAACATACAACATATTGCCAACATGTATATACAACATAATATATGTTGGCAATTTCTTTTGAAGGATGTCGTAAACACCTCATGATCTATTTGGTTCACGGCCTCCGACACTAACATTTAAATGAGATTCACGATCTTTTTTTCTGCGCGAAACCTGTTTATTTCGAATTTGTTTATCGCACATGATTTAGATTTATTTATTTCACAATATACAATTACAATATAAATGAAAGCTAGCTTAATCTATGTCTACGAATAAATATTATGATCGTCAAATAGAATAAGACATGTAATAAAACGTCAAGTTACACTTATTTCAAATATAGTCACAATTAATTAATAGGCAAAAGTAAATAAATGTCTAAGCTAATATCACTTAAAGATCGTCAGATAACCAAGTAATAAAAGTATAATAAATAACGATATAAATTACAGTGTCATTAAACTCATTAACAATGCTATTATTAATGTTAATTGCTTTATCTACGCACATATCATTAGTGCTCTAAAATGCGTTCAGAAACCGTAGGAAATGACCAGCATTATTACAACCGATTCTACTATGAGAACTTTCTTGTCTGTGGTAGTAAGTAAAATCTGTACTGTGATGTCATTACAGTTCGAGTTTAAATTTGGAATAGCTGTCAAACCTCAAGCGGGTCACTATTCTAGTATCCATAGATATTAAAACATTTATCGATACGAAACGTCAATTCAGTATGTTTTTTTTTATATATAAACCGCACGACATTTGATCTCGAGTGATATGAGTACAGGAACTTCATTCGCTTGTCTATGATTAAAAAAAACCATTCGTCATGACGAATTGCCGCCATTGCTGTTGGCTTTTGCTGTTACTTACCTACTCATGATATGTGTGTAGATAAAGTAGTGTATGCAACTGTACATAATTAGGCCTTAAAACACTCGTGTGATCCTACTATGAAACTGGCTGATGCTCGTTTCATAAAACCACACTCGTATTTTAAGGCCTCTCATTATGGATTAGTCGCATAAACTACTATTACTGAATATAATGCGTTAATAATTTAAAAAAATATATTTTTAGTTGGCGTTCGAATGTTTCGTCAGATGACTATGTTCGCAATTCGGCGGGTACGCCTACGTATTAGTTACAAGTTACGTGTACCTATACTATGTCTTCAATAATGTTGTACTAGTAAGTACTCATTAATAAAATAACACAATACTTCCAATATAAATGGCTCCCATTTAAGTACTGGCGGCTGGGTTTGGACCTAATTTAACTCATTGGCAGATAAATTGCATCTATCAACCACTTGAACTTCATTAGTGGACACGGGCCTTCCTTCGAGCGCATTAAGAGATATCTTTAAAATCATTTTCCTAAGGGCCGGCGGTGCATTCATCATCATCATTTCGAGCCTGTAATTTAAGTGCTGACTGTAAAGCCCCACGCTAAGCTGGGCCCATGTAATGGCAAGATGAGCATGAATATTTGTTTCTGATTCTTGGATTACCTATTACACAAGCCTTATGGAGCTTACTATGGGGCTAGGTCGGTTTTTGAACATTGTCCCCTAATATTTTATTTATTTATCATGTGGTCCGCCAATGCTTCTATGACCAAGAAGTGGTCGCCAGTCCTGCCTGGGTTCCTATATTAGAGCTTTAACAAATGACTAAATTTTAGTTTCATTTCCGCGTGGCTCGTATGCAGTTGGTATCTAAAAAGTGTGTTCGCGTGTTCTAACCCTCGTGACTCGTGACCATGGTTCCTGGTTTAAGATGAAACAGTATACGCATTAATTAACGTTCACAATGTTTCAGCACTAACTTGCAGCTCAAGCCCATTGTATCTTAACACCTATATTCTTAACAAATACGCGTAATCGGGGGTCAGATTTACGATGGTTTGAGTCGGCTGGATACGAGTATAGTGAATAAGACGCCTACATGAGTTAATGAGTGAGATTAATGGATTGGCACGCGAGTTGAACTTAATATGGACTATAGTCCGTTTCAATTGGAGGTAATACGGGTCATTGACATGTAGGTACCGGTGAATAAGATCGACTTCTTCTTACATTATTAAATGAAACAGGACCGAATAAACCGTCGGCTAAATACTTATAGAAAATTACCGTTGTCTTCGATGTCTGCAAAGTCTTCGTAAAGTTAAATAATCTATTCAGTTCAGTAGCGAGTAGCGACAAATAATAGCGGGTCCAACGGTAGCCTAGTGGTTCAGACATGCGGTTGTCAAGCGGTGACCGTGGGTTCGAATCCCGGCTCGTACCAATGAGTTTTTCGCAACTTACTTTTCGGTGAAGGAAAACATCTCGAGGAAACCGGTTTAATCCCAATAAGGTCTTCTAGGTTTTCCATCTTGCCAAATCTTGGAGTTAGGTGTCAAACATTACACGCACGATAAAATATGGCCGATGCAAGGTCAACAAACCTTTTTTTTGCGTGCCGGTACGGACTATAATTAAATTCGCAGTCCTTCTCAGGCAATTTAAACTGAGGCTGGTCTAATAGATGATTCAATTACATTATGTAATACATTCTCACGCAACCGTCTTTATAAACTTACAGGTGATTTAGATTGCTGTAAAGGGACAAATAGCTCACAATACGATCTAGTCCTGAACTACAAACTTAGATAGATACTTAAACCCGGTATACTCTTGCTTGCCAGAATTTCATTTGCCCGAATTTTATCTGCCATAATATTCAACTGCCATAATGTTGTTTTCTATAATTTTGTATGCCATACTCTTTGTTTACCATATTAATTATATGCCAGAATCTTTGTTTTCCATAATATCAATATCAATAATCTCATTTTCCATAATCATTGTAATCCATAACTATCACATGCCATAATGACATTTGCCAGCCAACTCAACATCCATAATATTCATATGTAATAAAGTCGGTACGTATTGCAGTATTTTTTTTTAAAAAAAAACCTCCAAACTATCCGCGATCCGAGTTGGTTTTGCCACTAAGTAAAAATAAACTTTTCTCTGAGATTACCCAATGCCAAGATAGTGGTGTATCGTAGGCAGTAAGGAACAGTACGCTTACCATGAGTTTGACAATGACGGCTTACGCTAACGAGTATCGAGTTTTCTATCTGTGCATCCCGCTCGTACTGACAAAGTGCAATAGAGATGCACAGATAGAGAACTCGATACTCGTTAGCGTAAGCCGTCATTGTCAAACTCATGGTAAGCGTACTGGGGCTTAGTGGCAAAACCGACTCGGATCGCCGATAGGTTAGAATACTTTCGTCTTCGAGGTTATTTTTTTTATAGAAGAGCGAAAAAACTAACAAATTAACAAAGATGAATCCGAATGCATGTTATTATGGCGTTTAAATATTCTATTAATTATTGTTTTAATATTTTATTGCAAACAATAATCTGGAAAACAATACGTATGGCATTCGTATCATTATGACATTCAATATTCGTGTAAACAAGAGTATGTCAATTAACTATTATGGTAAACGAAACATTCGGGCAAATGAAATTCGGGCAAGCGAAGTTCGGGAAAATGATTATTATATGTTATATATGAATGTCGGGCAAACAATAGACAACCACTTAAACCCATATTCATTATAAATTATCTAGGAATAAGCTCAAATATTCATTTTCAACGCATAAATGCCCTCTAAAACCAACCAAAACCCTTCAAACCAGGGGTTTACCAATATGACAAAAGAGCTTAGTTTTGAAGATAGACAAACAAAACAAAATCTGCAAACGTAAATCGTTATCGAATATCGATACTTCACCCAACCCTATTTCTGCGTAAATCTAGTAGTCCGGATTTCTAACGGGATCGTCTCTCTCTTTCCCAACCACTCGTAACGCAGGCTGTCTCTGTCTAGCGTAGGCGTCAAATAAGCGGTGAGACGAAAAAAGGTGGGAATGTATTTGTAGAAGGCCCCGAGTGTTAGGTAGACCGATGCTAGAAAAAGACAGGTTATACGTGTTAATAACAGATACTTGAGCTGTTCTTGAATGGAGTGCAATTTAGTTCCGATAACTTAGTGTTATAACCATTAACACTCACTTTAGTTCTAGTTGAATTGAATCATATCTGATAATGAAGAGTCCACACCTCATTTTTTTTTTATATTAGGCGACAATCTTACACAAATCGACCCAGTCCCAAACTAAGCAAAGCTTGTACTTACTTTGAGTAAGTACTATACGACGATAAACATTAATTATATAGTTTTTTTTAACCGCCTACCCGCCGATATAAAATCTGAAACGTCTGACGATGCATTCGGCCGCAGCTCAGAAACCTTTTATTGGATCACCCAATCTAACTATTCAACTAGGAAATGAATGGAAATGGCATTTATTTAATTTCATTTAATTACTATTTCTCTGTCTCATTTCCTCTGTTTTTGTTTGATTGATGTACCTATTTTATAAGGATAGATTGAGATTTACGTATAAATAGTATTTATATTTTTACAATAAACTGATAAACTGTACTTTTGGCGATCCTGATTAGGTGATACGAATTATTTTTATGTGTGGGCATTGTATTTAAAATTTAGAATATTGTTATTTTGAGACGATCGTGATGTAAATTCTTGTAATGTTGACTTAGGCAACTTTGTAGTGTAATTTAGGTCATGAAATAAATTAATCTAATCTAATCTAATAAATGGGTTCTTAAATACATAGAAAACATGCAAGACTCAGGAACAAATAAGTATAATCGTGCTCATCGCACAAATAAATGCCCTTACCGGGATTCGAACCCAGAACCTCTTGCTTCGTAGGCAGGGTCACTACCAACTATGCTGAAGCGGTCGTCAACATTGTCAAGAGTTGGAATTTACCATAATATGTTTATGGTTACAAATATGTTACCTGTTTATCTAGACACACGGCAGTGTGTCCGCCAAGTTCGAGCAAAAAAAAGCGACACACCGGCCGTGGGTTATATTACACGAACCATTTCGGGTCAATTTCGACCACCCTATAACTCAAAACATATTTTATCTACGCATATGAAATTTCGAGTGTCTGTTGATATCCCCTTAATTGTCTAGAATACAAAATTTCATTATTCTACCTGTAGCAGTTCTTGAGATATTGACGTCAGAAAATCGCTATTTTTTACTATACACTCACTGACTCACTCATCAAAAACCTAGACCACTTCCAATGGTCGTACTGACTTGAAATTTGGCATGGAGATAGGTCTTAAGGTCAAAGTAAAGGGAAAAATCTGAAAACGGCCAAGTGTGAGTCAGTTTTAAAAATAGCGAAGGTGTAACTTTGTTCTACTATGAAGTCATAATGAACTAAATGGGTCTATCTTCCAATGGTCGTACCGACCTGATATTTGGCTCGAAGGTTTGTCTTTAGGTCGAAATAAAGTAAACATCTGAAAACGGCCAAGTGTGAGTCAGTTTCGAAAACAACGAATGTGTAATTTTGTTCTTCTATAAGTAGGTATGGAGTGCAAATGAGATAAGACTTATTTAAATTTAGATACATACCAATTTAAGACAATACATGTTTGTCTTAAAGACAAGAACAATAAAACTGTTCACCACTCTGTGTGGTGTGTGTCTGTTGCGGGAACCGAAACCACGATTTACGAAGTGCAAAGCAGGTCACTAAATACACTAGGTTTTAGTAGCAAAAGTGATAAAGAAATAATAAAGAACCTACACCTAACAAAAATAAATGAAATCCCATAAAAACATAAATGTGAAAGGCTGCCAAGTTCGATACTATGGGAATGCTTCGCCTATAAAAGAAGTGAGATCTGAATAAGTACCAAGTTCCATAAAAATACCTCAAATTATAATAGTCAGAGAAACGCACACCGGTTTTTTTAGCAGTTTCCTGATAACATTTACTATTTTCAGTACTTTTTAATGATGTAACTTGGCAAGTTTTAATAGAAAATTATATACTTGACACATTGCAGTCCAAAGGTGTCGATTCATTGCATTCACACCATTTGGTGTGTGGTGGGTGAAAACTTGCCAAGTAACATCATTAAAAAGTACTGAAAATAGTAAATGTTATCAGGAAACTGCTAAAAAAACCGGTGTGCGTTTCTCTGACTATTATAATTTGAGGTATTTTTATGGAACTTGGTACTTATTCAGATCTCACTTCTTTTATAGGCGAAGCATTCCCATAGTATCGAACTTGGCAGCCTTTCACATTTATGTTTTTGATGGGATATATTTTGAAACAATTGTTTTTAGTATTTATAAATAGCTGTAATTTGACTATTTGTCATAATCCATTTGATTGTACGTGTTATATTACTCCTCTTTCTTTATTCATGCACTGACCTAATTTTTGTTTGTGATTTCCTGCAACCCTATATGGTCGACTGGAAGAGATCGCTCGATAAGAGCGCCTGTTGCTACCTGTTATACCTGCTTATGTCTTATAATATTCTGCATTTGTTTCTTTTGGTGAAATTATTATTATTTATACCTACACTCACACTTCAACAAAATCTTCCCTTCTCTGTTCAATTTGCATGTTGCGAGTAAAACAATTCGCTGAGTCGCGCAACGTGAGTCATAAAGTTTTGCTAGACGCGCAGAAAGTAGTTATATTGGAAGCGAAATGCTTTTTTTCCAAATCCATATCATATAGTGTCCCACTCATACGGCTGGGCAATGGCCTCCCATCTCGACTGCCACTTTGCTGCCCAGCTTTGAGCAATCTCTGACCAATCGTTACGAAAGGTCGTCCCGCCATTTCCCAAGTTTCAAGGGTTCAACTTAAAAGGGGAAAACGAACACTAAATGTAAAAATGTTGTTGAAAATAAATAATTTCGGATTTTTGAATTTGATCTCTGCGTGCCTGCCACGTCGTCCCCAGTCCCCACCCACCCATCGTGCGGCACCTACTCCAGGGCTATTGTGGCCCACCTCTGTGGATGCACGCGGCAACGTGGCCAGCCCATTCCCATTTCGGCATGGCGGCCTTAACTCCAACGTCAACAATGCGGCTCTCATTACGAATAAACAGATAAAAACGTGTAATTGAGATTATTTGACGCGGCCGACTTTTTATAAAACTGTCACTATATAATTAGAATCTTCTACCTAGAACAGTAGAGCTGCTTTTTGAACGGTCCACTTTGATGCGATTCGGCCAAGTCGAGTAATCTCAAGATTCTCAAGTATAAACATTGGGTTTTGATGTCTACAATCCCCATACGATCCGTGCGTGTCAAACGCTGTGCTCAATTGATAAGATACGAGTAATGACAACCAAACACGTTTCAAATACTCGCGCTCAAGTGCACTCGTTGCCTCGATGCGAAGACACAACAAACACGGTTTGGTTAGTACTCAACCTGAACAAGCAATCACAGTCGTTTTTAACCGCATATACCTATTCCGCAGAATCGATTGCCGTTCGGGAGGAAAGGTTCTCGAGTGGCCACCAAGCGAAGACGCAGCGTGGGTAGACCGCCCACAAGGTGGACTGATGACCTGGTAAAGGTGGCGGGAGTCCGCTGGATGTGGGTGGCGCGGGACCGGTCACTTTCGCACTCTTTGTGGGAGGTCTGTGTCCAGCAGTGGACGTCTTTCGGCAGGTCTGACGACGTACCTATTTTCAAATGTTTTCAACCGAGCACCAAGTAACGTTCTGTAAAACAAACAGCTTTATGCTATACCTACCTTAAACAAAGTTTTTTAAGAATGTTTCAAAGAAGCCAATTTTACTCGCTCATGTTCATCGATATTTCAAATTACAAACGTACGATATTAAACGAAAGCTTGTTAAAAGGGGTACAGTCCGTAGACACGAAACATACCTGTTACCTTCTCTCGAGTGTATGTAAATGATTTTCCTTGTTATAGTGCGCTTTTTTAGCTTTAGAAAGAAGGCTAAACGATCGGTTCGTTTTTTTTTTCGCTGTCAACATTGTCAAAATTGACAATCGTATATTACGTTCTTTTTCTTGTTTTCTTGGTACCGGACTGTGATGGACCATGGATGGACCAACCAGAGGCAGGTCCAAGTGGCTTGCAAAAAAATCGACTCGTTCTCCCCGATTTTTTTCCTTCACCACAAGCAAAGATACAGAAACAGAGTCCATTAACAACAAATGAATTTCCGCGTAACATCTAATATTTGTCCCAAGCAGAAATGGTTGACGACGACTGCTTCTTTGTTTACCGTATTTCTAATCCTAATAAAACGGACTTATATGGGTAGTCGCTTGTTGGTCGCGCCGTGACTCATGGTTGAGCGCGGAGTCGGGTCGTCTGCCTTGTCGTCAAGCTGAAAATAGCTGGGGCTATATGTTACTATACTATACTAGGCCCTGTCAGCTGTCAAATTCGTGAATATATCATAAATTGAGAAACTGAATGTGGCGAAGCGTCCATACAAGCCGATTCCCAACGGCTTGACTAAAATTATTTTTAAGGCAAGCCTATATGTAATGTATGTTACACATTAGGTATGAACTTAGAGCATTAAACCAACCGGAGTGGCCATTGACAGGCGTTCCTCCTCTGTCAAAAGTATATGACCAGTGGTCATACACATTGTATGGACTGACGTTTATCTGACGTAGCTATTTTCACGTTACGCATACATTTGACGTTCCCCTCCCCCGCAAAAATCGGCAGACTTTTTATGTATAAAAAATGACTCATGGGCACTCCGGTTGGTTTAATGCTCTAAGGGTATGAACACTGTCATAACTTTTAATGTTCCGGGTTGCCAATCGAAATTTTTTGACTTTTGACTTTCCTTTGACTTGGGGACCAAATAAAAGTTAGTACCCAGGCCAGTCAAACTGGCCGGCACTTACTTTCTACCAATGGAATTGAATACGAGTGGTCAATACCACTCGTTTTTACATTTTGTATCTCTATTTCAAAATAGCATTTCATAATTTTTGTTAGTTTTCGAGTGAAAGAGTCGAGCGCTCGAAAGTCAAAAGCCGGTCCCCAGAACTGCCAAAAAAACGATATAAGCAGTTTCCGTTCTGACAAAACCTGCTCACAAAATTTCACGGGAATCGGTTGGGAAATGCGACCTACAGAGAACAGCCGGACATCCGGCCATACGAAAGAATCTGGCTCAAGCTGAAATGGAGAAATTCAGCGCTTCGCAATCAAATAGTAAAAAAAACACTCTTGGTGTAATCTAAACTACTTATTACTGACTGACATCTGTACTTTTATGCACAGTTGGGAACTAAGGGTTCCAATGCCGCACACGGCTTAATATTGTGTAATTTATTTATTTATTTGAGTCAGGCAACAAGGCCCATATTTACAAATACCTAAATGTAGCAGTTGCTATGATATCTGTCTCTATGATCAGATCAGACTCAGTGGTGCTATGATAAAACATTGTCTTTGGACACCGTAGCTGACAAATAGTGTGTGGCCGACTGTTTATAAGACTGTCATTGGAAATTTAATCTTCTGCCCTGGAGCGTAGAGTAGCTTCTTAGATCAACTACTTTGATGCAATTCGGCCAACTCTAATAATCTCTAGTACCTACCTATACTTATGTACTTACATAAAATACTATAGTACCTACCTTTACTATTGTTCGTATGTAGAAGAGTGCAAGTTAAGAAAAAGCTTTGTAAAATTCAATCTATATAATCTCAAATTTATGAATTTGATTATGTTTCGTCGCGCTCTTAGAGCATTAAACCAACAGGAGTGGTCACATGTGTCATTTTCTATACCTACATAAAAAGTCTGCCGATTTTTGCGGGGGAGGGAAACGTCAAATGTATGCGGAACGTGAAAATAGCTACGTCAGATAAACGTCAGTCCATACAATACGTATGGCCACTGTTCATACGTATTTGGCAGAGGGGATGGGGATGGGGGGGATGGGTGGCTAAGGTCGCGCTTTCCAACAACGCGGGCGTAGCACGGTTGACATTATATCACTCATCACCGTCGATAACACATCCGTCACGTTCTGACAAGTATGCGAGTGCGAGAGTGACGGGCATCTTATCCACAACGATAAGTGATAAGATAAAAAGCAACCATCTTAGGCCCCCGACCAGCGAACGAAATAACCATAGAAGCCGCAAAATGGGCCATTTCCATTATGCGGGGATGGGGGCGGGGTGTCAAAACGATGCCAGGCAGTTGTTTAGTTCGAACATGCGCATACCGGGTTTTAGGCGCGTGTTTGTGTAGTGTGAGTGTGTGAGGAGCTCGCATTGTATGGTTTTCTGGGTCGCTGCCCCGTACGCAAGTTTTGACGCTGAGAGCATTCTCGTGAAGCACAGACTAAACTATCAAGCATAATAATAATAACTATAGTAAGATTACATCAACGTTGTACGTATTTCACAAATGGTGAGTTCTTTTATGGTTGAAGAGTATTTGCTTAAGCGGCCCAACTGGAGAGGTGGATAGCAGTGCGTTACTACGAGTTATTTCATAAACGAACACGAAATGTATATTGCATGAATTATTGTTGTTTAATCAAGACACGTTAATCGTTATTCAATTACAATGAATAAAATAATATGCGATGTTCTGTAGTTCTAACACATAAAACACGTTAAAAAATCCAGAAAAAATTTAGAAACAAAGTTTCTGCACATTTTAAGACACATAATAAATTTTGTTAATTTATAACCAACTGCAGGAAAAAAGGAGGAGGTTCTCAATTCGGTTGTATTTTTTTATGTTTTTTACGTCACACCTGGCCATAATGCGAGTTTTACTGCACGCTGCGCGTATGGGATAACTGGCATTGTGGGCAGGTGAAGACGTAAAATTTTGCACGCAACACGGGCGGTAATTCGTAAAGCCCCAGAGCGCATATTTATGGCCCTCACCTTCGGTTCGGGCCACAAACACCTGCGGTTTGGGGCATTCACGAATTCACCGCCCTAGTTACGTAATGTACTATTACCTCAGAACTCCGTAATTTATGAACGATTCGTACATTTTTTTCTTTACAGACATGAAAAAGTTCTCGTGGCTTGGCGGAGTACTAAATTGAAGTCGGTTTAAACTTTGTCTTTAATAGTACATTGCGTCTCGGCGCTCTGGGGCTTTACGAATTACGCCCGAAGTACACAATTTTACGTCTTCACCTGGCCACAATGCGAGTTTTACCGTACGCGCAGCGTACCATAAAACTCGCATTATGGCCAAGTGTGACGTAATAGTACATTACGTAACTAGGGCGGTGAATTCGTGAATGCCCCAGATCGCAGGTGTTTGTGGCCCGAACCGAAGGTGAGGGCCATAAATATGCGCTCTGGGGCTTTACGAATTACCGCCCGTGTTGAGTACAAAATTTTACGTCTTCACCTGGCCATAATTCGAGTTTTTCCGTACGCGCAGCGTGTAGTAAAACTCGCATTTTGACCAGGTGTGACGTAAAATATATTATTATATCATCACGTAAACATATTTTATATTGTAGTTCAAAACTATTGATATCGTCATCAGCCTCTTAGCGTTATTCCCGGTGAATGTGCCCCTAAAGGACTCCGGAGTCCGCTTTGACACCTAACCCCAAGAATTGGCGTAGGCACTAGCTTGTTATACAAAAGCGCCTGCCATCTGACCTTCCAGCTCTAAGGGAAAACTAGACCTTAATACTTTTGATATGTAGCTAATGAATAAAATGATGTTTGTTTCCATTACATTCTCAACACGGCTATCACAAGACGGCGTGCGCGCTCTCTCGATTTTTAACCGACGAAAAAAACGGAGGAGGTTCTCAAGTCAACGCGTATATTTATTTTTTTATGTATGATCACGCATAACTTTTTACAGAGTAGTCCGATTTCGATAATTCTTTTTTTATTAGAAAGGGTATACCTCGAAGTTGGTCCCATATAAATTTTAAATAAAAATTTCAACCCTAAGGGTAGGAAAACAGGGGATGATTGTTTGTTCACTTACTGATTGATATGTATGACCACGCATGTGTGTGTGTGTGTGTGTGTGTGTGTGTGTGTTTAACCGACGAAAAAAACGGAGGAGGTTCTCAAGTCAACGCGTATATTTTTTTTTTATGTATGATCACGCATAACTTTTTACAGAGTAGTCCGATTTCGATAATTCTTTTTTTATTAGAAAGGGTTATACCTCGAAGTTGGTCCCATATAAATTTTAAATTTCAACCCTAAGGGTAGGAAAACAGGGGATGATTGTTTGTTCACTTACGATTGATATGTATGACCACGCATGTGTGCGTGTGTGTGTGTGTGTGTGTGTGTGTGTGTGTGTGTGTGTGTGTGTGTGTGTGTGTGTGTGTGTGTGTGTGTGTGTGTGTGTGTGTGTGTGTGTGTGTGTGTGTGTGTGTGTGTGTGTGTGTGTGTGTGTGTGTGTGTGTGTGTGTGTGTGTGTGTGTGTGTGTGTATGTGTGTGTTGAATGAGCTTTACACCTGTCAGTCTCTTGTGTGTAGACCTCTCAGTCTCTGCATTTCTGCTAAAGCTCGTTTATCGTGAGGTTTGTGTAATACCTTATTCGGCTCTAGGTCAGATAAAGCAATACCATCAAGTGTATTTACTCTACTCAGCGCCACATATGCCTGCCGCGGCTTCTGGCAACAATCACTGGATATTTTTGCACCAATTTTAGTCGTTCAGGGAATGGTATGCTATCTCTATCATTTACATTGCGGCCATCCGCAATGAGTAAAGCTTTTATCATATCCGGCCAATTTAGATCATTGCACGAAAAGGTCATAAACCAGGTAGGAGGCCCTAGACTTCTTACCATAGCAATCAACTCCGAACAGCATCGTCTCCAGTAAGAAGCAGACCCTCGCACATTTCTCATAGTCGAAAATCGGTTGAAATTTGAGGTCTGGTTGTGGCATGCTAAGCCGAAAGCAGGACCAGTGTTTAATGAAATGCGAGAAAGCAAAAAGATCTTTAGATCTCGTTTAAAGTGGTGTCAGAAGAACGAAGAACAAATTAAATTAGATATTATCGCGAAGCATCACTCTAAACGAGATTTTAAGGGTTTGTAGAAGGCATTAATGATAACAAATGTATTGCCGACATGTTTCAACACCATTTCCAAGTCGAATTACCACTGGGGCTACCACAGTCAACGGGGGTGTCAGATGCTGGGTCTCGTGGTCAGGGGATGATCACCAGGTCTACGGCAAAAGATGTTATCAAAGCTATTAAAGGTATGACACGGGGTGAGTCTCCTGGGCACGATGGTCTTAGCATTGAGCACCTCCAGCATGCTGGCCCGCATCTGCCAAGAGTTCTGGCTATGTTGTACACATTCTGTGTAGGGCACTCGTACCTGCCGTCTCGGACGCGATGAAGACTGTGGTGGTGCCCATCGTGAAAAACAAAACAGGTGACAGTAGCGACAAAACCAACTACAGACCTATTTCACTAGCTACCATTATAGCCAAGGTGTTTGATAGTGTGCTTAACTCCCACATTGATAAATATCTGAAATTACACGATAATCAACTTGGATTTAAGCCGGGATTATCCACAGAAACTGCAATTGTGGCTCTTAAAATACTGTTAAGTACTACATGGACCGACAGACAAATGTATACGCATGCTACCTTGACCTATCTAAGGCGTTCGATATGATTAATTAGGACATCCTCTGGCAGAAATTGAATGACTCTGGCGTGCCAGCTGACCTGACTAGCTCTCTCAAATTCTGGTACCTTAACCAATCCAATGTCGTAAGATGGGCGGGGGCGTTTTCGGATGCATACAGGTTGAAGAGTGGAGTAAGACAAGGAGGACTAACCTCTCCTAAGCTCTTCAACCTGTATGTAAACGAACTTATAGAGGAGCTCAGCAGCGCCCGCATCGGTTGCCATATTGACAGAGTGTGCGTAAATAATATCAGTTACGCAGATGATATGGTGCTGCTGAGTGCCTCTCCATGCGGACTTACGAAACTGATAGGCATCTGTGAACGGTACGCAATGAGTCACGGTCTGCAATACAATGTGTTGAAAAGCGAATGTATGGTCTTTAGGGTTAGGAATAAAAGTCCACAGGATGTTCCGCCGATAAAACTAAATGGGAAGGTACTGACTGTGGTATCACAGTTTAAGTATCTGGGGCATATTATGACGTCTGACCTTAAAGACGGTACTGACATTGAGCGGGAACGAAGAGCATTGTCTGTGAGAGCTAACATGATCGCTCGCAGGTTTGCTGGATGCTCGAGAAGGGTCAAGTTAACCCTATTCAGGGCCTACTGCACGTCCTTATATACCAGCGGCCTGTGGGCGAACTATACTCAGGCACAATACAGTGCTCTTCGTGTTCAATTTAATAACGCATTCAGGATGCTGATGGGGCTGCCCCGATATAATTGCAGCGCGTCAGGGATGTTTGCAGAAACGAGGGTGGACTGTTTCCACACTACTATGCGCAAGCGATGTACATCCCTGGTGCGTAGTGTACGGGCCAGTGCCAACAGCATCCTGAAAATGGTCGCTGAACGTAAATATGGACTGTGTGTATATAAACCACTGCTGTATGGTGCACGCAAACACACATGTTAATTATGAGGTCACATGACATTTGATATTTTGAGATTTAAATGAATTATTAATGTAACTTGACATCCAGTGAATAATTATTATTTTTAAATTAGATTACTTCAGAAATATTAACAAATTTTTATTATTAGTTGACTGTAATGTGAATTTCAAACCGGCCTAAATCGTATTATAATTTATTACTATGTATTATCTCTTTAAATTAACTTTATGTGTGCTAACTATGAACTTTGTAATTACTAATATTAAGCTAAGTTTTACTAACAATAGTGATCCATGTTGGTCTTTGAATAAATGAATTGAATTGATAGTCAGATGCATATTGTCAATCAGTCCTTGGGGTGTGAGTTCTTAAATGTATTTTTCTCATTCGAGCTGCATTTCTTGTAGGCCTACCCATGTTGGTATATAAAGCCTCTTCTTTTAAAGAATTTATATTATACAACAAGCAATATAATTACATTAGGATTATAAAGCAATTAACAGTTTCAGTAAGGTAGGACAGTAGCTATTTTAAAAGTAATCAAAAATATTGTATGTAACTAGAAATTAAGTTAGTAATTAACTAAAGTAAGCCACAGAAAATTGAAAAATAAAAACTTTTTAACAAAAACAAGTACAAGTTAGACCAAATCAAATGAATAATGCAATGTGAAATCTCCAGACATAAACATTAACATTCCAAAAAATGCGCTCTCCGCACGACCACTCGCTACGACGTGTGCCCTCACGTGTGGCCCGTTCGGGTTGGTGTCTCGCTGACATTAACCATAACTTCGTGAACGCTCGGCATTCAAAATTCAAATATTAATTCTGTAAGCAGGCCTCAAGGGCTCTCTCACATGTCCGATCAAATCAAATCAAATGGGTAATATATCATTGTCCTTTACATAATTAATGAATATGCTTGTTTGGCGCCGACTCAAAATTACTTCGGTACACTTAGATTAATTTAAGAACTTAGTTATTTAGGTTAGGTAATTAAAAAGTCAAAATAATTACAAAATTATATACTTACTTAGGTATAAGTACTTACAATAGTTTAAGAATTTAGTTATTAAACTAAATAAAAAAGTTTTATTATTTTTTGCTTTTCAGTTCCTTTTCGGCGGTTTAATTTTTTGTTAAAAAGTTTTTATCTCTATAACTACCTCTCTTTTAACTTTTATAATAAGAGGGAGATCGATAGTTAGCCGTGCAGATGTTTGCAGAACTCATCGCAAAACTGTCGCAATGCTGTCGGGGTTGACAACGAAATTGAATGAGGCATATCAAATTGATGTAAGTTCTCTCTGGCATAAGGATCTTGGTGGTAAGTAGGTATCTAGTTGTAGACTGTTCGAATAGGCATTTGTATTGTTTGTGTTATTTGTTTATTGTTGTGTGTGGAAATTTTTAGCCTTGTTTTCTTTATTCAAAATTCTCAAAAAGTTTGATCAACTGCTAACACGTTTATGCGACGATGTAGATGTTTGTGCGTGATGGCCTGACCGATGTGAGTGTGCTGATGCTGGTAGCTGATGTTCGACAACACGTTGGAAGCGTGACCCTTAAGGCGGTGCATTGAAAATTATGGCGTGCTATGAAACGCCGTTCTGACTAGATTAAGAAACAATAAGGTCTGATTTTCAGATATATGATTCTTGAATATATGACTCTTTATCTGATTTTATCGATACATGATTGATTACAATTTCTAAATTAAGTGGAAGGTACCTATCACGCGAAAACAATTTAATAAACCGGGCAATACCCGTCACGTCACGGTCACGACCCCATTCATCCTTCAACCATCTTAACAGCTGATAGTGGAAGTTACCGCTGTCCAGCGCCATCTGTATTTTGGTACTAATAACTTAGTATATTAACCTAGTATATATTTTTTTCAACCTAGTATGTTTATTTCTCAGCGATATATTTGTAACACGTGTACCGATTTTGATGTCTACTTTTTTATATGAAAAACAGGTACTTTACCAATTAGTCTCATAGGAATTTGAACACATAAAATTACATACAAAATTAATTAAATTACAAACTTCGTTAAGAAATTATTTTTTATATAAAAAGAACTACGCGAGAATAATAATAACAATATTTTTTTATCAATTAGATATTTGGTACTTAAATGTCACTGTATTATTATATAATAATTTATTTTAATTATCATTTCTTAATAGCCATGATTATTGCGATCTAAATATTCATTTATTGTGTAAAAAGCATTTGAAACTAGATATTTTTTTATTGTATTAATACATTTATTATAGTAATCATAAATCATAATCATAAATCATAAATCTATATTTGCAATAGATATAGTAATTACAGATCTTAGGCTAATATCTACCTACAGGTTCATGTAATACACCATGCAATTCAATGACCACCATGTAACCAGTCATGCAATTTTTTTAATTATTTAGCTTACTCCCTAAAATAACCTACGTTAATACGTTAAATTATGAAAATATTCAGTGATACTATAAAATAATTTTTGTACTAGCCAAGTAAATAGTTTGTGCCATAATTTTTTGAGGGGTAGTTGTCTTTTTAATTGCTTTGGTAAATTATTGAATATCTTAATACACATGGCGTAACAATTTCTACCCCTCATTGCAGTGCGCATTTTTGGAAGAACGAGTCTATCCGGGTATCGTGTGTTGATATTTGTTACATCTGCTATTTTTGAATATTATTGTTAGGCTCATTCATTTTACGATCAGGTAGCTTTGTTTGCTGTGCAGGTTAGTAATTAAATCATAATTATTACATTTATTACGATATAAACACTATTCGGTACCAAAAAGGTAATGAAGGTCCGACTGTCAGTCTGTCTGTCACAACGTTAAATATCTCAAGAACTAGAACAATTGTAGAGAGGGAGTATAAAAAATAAATATAATTATTTTTTGTTTTGAAAATGACGAACATGAGGAGGGTTAAAAATTCAAAGTTTAGTTAATAGATCAAGTGGGGTATCATATGAAAGTTGCAATTTATAAATCATTTTTTTTTACAAAGCAAAATTTGGATTTTGTGATGGAAAATGTTGAAAAGTAAAGTAAAATTGTTACAATTACTCGATATAAGTCGATAGAAATACTTCCATATGGATTTACTTACGTACTCCTAAAATATCACTAATAAGCAATATATGAATTTTGTACAAAATAGTCCGTTTCCATTTGAAGTTATGATTTTAATTTAAATCAGATCACATTTACTTTGCACTAATTTAATTATGATCCTATTGCGTACTGGGTCAAATTCAATTTGAGTTAGATTTTTATTACAAGAAGAAAATTGACATAAAAAAGGCAAGGACACAATAACATTTTCACGAAATTCACTTTTGATGGTATTACTTTCGGTCCTGTTTTAAGGGCCGGCAGGGGGCAATCGAGGGTCGGGAATGTAAGAGAATTATATAGTAAACGATGTTCCACAACCTTGAAAAATATTACACAGCTAGCCTATGAATGTTACTTCCTCTTGAATCATTCGAATTTAAGATAATGCTTATAGGTAAGTGTAAAATGTATGAACATATAGTTAGTAAAAGTTGCCGGCTTCTGGGATTTCTGATACGTATCACTATAGTAGTTTATGCGACTGATCCATAATGAGAGGCCTTAAAATACGAGTGTGGTTTTATGAAACGAGCGTCAGCGAGTTTCATAATAGGATCACACGAGTGTTTTAAGGCCTAATTATGTACAGTTGCATACACTACTTTATCTACATACATATCATAAGTAGTAAGTAACAGCAAAAAACCAACAATAAAATGACAACAGCAATGGCGGCAATTCGATCATCCGTCATGGCGAATGGTTTTTTTTTTAAATCACATTAGACAAACGAATGAAGTCCCTATACTCATATCACTCGAGATCAAATGTCGCGCGGTTTGTATTAAAAAACGTACTGAATTGACGTTTCGTATCGATAACTGTTTTAATATCTATGGATATTAGAATAGAGAACCACTTGAGTTTTGACAGCTGTTCCAAATTTAAACTCATAACGATACAAATTTATCAAAAATCTGTACTGTAATGACATTACATTACAGATTTTACCTACTACCACAGACAACAAAGTTCTCATAGTAAAATCGGTTGTAGTAAAGCTGGTAATTTCCTACGGTTTCTGAACGCACTTTAGAGCACTAATGATATGTGCGTAGATAAAAAACTTTAGAAACCCACAAAGTCTACTGTTATTATATTACAGTTTGGTACGCAGTGTTCTGGAATATGGATCTGTAATTTGGTCGCCTTTTTATGCTGTACACTCTAATAAAATCGAGAGTGTGCAAAGAAAATTTCTTAGGACCTTATGCTTTCGTTGTCATTATGGACGGTCTGTCTCAGGCTATAGTCAGCGTATGGCAAAGTTTAATGTCACATCATTAGAAGTAAGACGTAAGCGATCTGATCTTCTCTATTTATATAAAATTATCCATTCTCATATTGATTCCCCTTATCTATTGTCACTTCTGAATATTAACATAAATTACAGGATTCGTTCTCCAAATACTTTTACTCTGGCTGTATATCGAAATAATACTTCATATTATAACCCAATAGTTCGCATGTGTCGGGAATTCAATGATTTGGTACGTGTCTGTAAGGATCTCGACATTTATGTGTCAAAAATTGCTCAATTTAAAAAATCTGTTTATTCTGCCACAAATAATTACTTTTAATTGTCATTATTATTATTATTATTTTCAATAACTGTTAAATGCACAAGTCTTTGTTTTTACCTTTTATTATCATTTTCCTTTCATTGTACTTAGTTAAAATTTATTCAAAATTAATAAATTCCTATGTAAACAACTATTCTTTCTCAAAAATACATGTATACATGTTCTATTCTAAATTATAACTCATAACCATGATGTGTACATATACTTTTGGACTGTAATCTAGTCATAAGTGTCTACTCATATGTATTTCTGTTTATTTGGATTACTGTCTGTTTTATGTACCTTTTGAAATAAAAAAAAAAAAAAAAAAAATCTGAAAAACACTAAAAACGTGTAAAACGCACTCCCGTATTGTAACAACTGAGTCGTAAGTATCAAGAATTATTAAATGAATTGTATCAAATAATAAAGTTAAAACTATAGTTAAATCCTTGCAATCTTCATTTCTTAACAAATATGTACTTATTTCGTGTAAAAGTATCACAAAGATGCCCAATTTTTACGCTCTAATTCTTCATACGAATTAGTATGGAGCGGCCGGCTCACTACAATTGCGACCGCTCGCGGCGGCCGCGAGCCTCCGGAGCGAGACCACGTCGCTTGGCGCCGCATTGAAAGATTGCGATCGAACCGTGTACTACACAAAATGAGTACACAGTGGTTCAAACGAGAATTATTCTTATGTTCATTGATTAACATATTTAAATCACGTAGAACTTAACAACATGCTTCCTCGGTTTGATCATAAAAAAGGATTGGGTACTAATTAGCACCTATAGAGTATAATTAGATGTAATTGACATCTAATTATACTCTATAGGTCGCATCTCTCAACAGATTCTCGTGAAATTTTGTTAGTGAGTTCGATATTTAACTATAGGGCCAAAATGGTTTACTGCCTTTTCGATGAAATATGTTTCTTTAAATTTCACTTCGCAACCAAATTTTCGCAGAATTTTCATTTGGTAAATCAATCGTTGGCATACTTTCCCTCGCACTATGCTTATTTGGCAACATTTTTATAATGCAATACTACAACAAACTTTTATGTGGCAAATAATTATGAAGTAAATGATTTGCTTAGGTAAAAAACCAACCGTCAAATGTCATTTGGGAAAATATAAACTTTGCTTTGGAATTATGATAATTACTAATATTAGTAACGTATAGTTAGCATAATATTTTTTGTTGGATTCTGAGGCAGGTCAGTGTAGGTACAATGACGAGCGAAGCGAGGAGGAGTGTTAGGAAGAATCGCGAACCTACAGGGTGTGAGCCGAGCGAGCGTAGCGAGCGTGCAGCGGCAGCGGCCGGCGATGTTCCGGAAACGAACAATTTTTTCCTCATACTTACATTATAATCATATAATCTAACAGCTGTCACATGGAGGTGGAGTGGGAAACACGTTGACAAGCAACTCACTTTGGAATGAGACGCGAGCTGTAGTGCGGTTGTGCTCCCAACCTTCCGCCGACTTTATCACGTTCCGTGTTACAGAATTAGTAATCTGTTTTCATCCGAGTGGTTTATGATTATTTCGCGCTATTTGTAATTCTAATCAATCTGATTAAACCTAAGGAGTGTAGATGGACTTCTATTTCGTGATATATCATGGCTAACGAGAGTGGAGGAAATAATGAATCTCCTCACGTTCCGTGTTACAGAATTAGTAATCTGTTTTCATCCGAGTGGTTTATGATTATTTCGCGCTATTTGTAATTCTTATCAATCTGATTAAACCTAAAAAGTGTAGATCGACTTCTATTTCATGAAATATGATGGTTAACGAGAGTGGGGAAAATAATGAATCTCCACCAGTTCCGCCCGACCCTCCTACATACATATGGCAAAAATCGCCCTAGCCTAATATTCAGAGCAATGACGCGTATTTCAATGTCGGAGAGGCAACCGTCCCTCCCAAGCAAAAATTGTCCATGGCAATTGATTGCAAAACCTTTTATTGCGCGTATTCTTGGCGTATTCCCATTTTGTCGAATTTCGCGTTTGTATTCAAGCGGTTGCCTGCCAATTTTTTATTTTTTTTTCTTCGCTCATTTACTCGGCTCCTGTCAGACTAGGAGGGATGGCATAAAAATTCCACTATAGAGACAGCGTACACACTTTCAGGCTACCGCGTTTCAATCGGTTGCCACGCAACATTTTTTTTTTACAACCCTTCTCCTATTTCCGAACCAGTCACAGTTGGCTCAATTCGGGTTGCACAGGGTGGTTCCACAACACTTCGGGAGCTCAAATACCGCTAGCCATCTGGTTGCCTCTCCAACATTGAATTACGCGTCATTGCTTTAACTATAAGCCGTTCGGTCGAACAAAACAACTGTCCACATAGTTAGATAGGCTGCGCGCTCGGTTCGGGCGAACGTTGGTAGGTATTAAGATGAAATACCTATATTTGACATAACAATTTTTATATTTGGTAACAAAATCCAAAGTTACAATTTTGTTGGCGAGTCAAAGTCCGACGCCCCACTGTGTATACGTGCATGTGTGCGTGTGCGGTGCGCGAGCCTCTATCGTTGTGTGAGTAGCGCTAAAAACCTAAACTTCGCGCTGCGCTGCTCCAAAACGCCCCCTTAAAAATTCATTTCTTGTTGTTCATTTTCCATTTGTGCTGAATGACAGTCGCCGAGTCGCCGGCAGCAAGTAACAAAACACAACATAACCTCTAACCTCGCAAAGCTGCATCGATGCAACCTCGCATAGATGCCGCTGGCCGTCTTTTAGATAAGAGTTTCGATAGGCATCCAGGAACATTCGGAGTGGGTAATACTTAATTTCTGTATATATAGAAGCAACAATTTTTGAATAGTCGCCGATATCCTTTATACAGGTATCGGTCGGCTTGAATAATGGCTGAGGGCAGCTGCTGCAGCAGTACTCGTACCGGCTGTGGGCTTTAAATATGGGTCAGTAAACTTTTTCTTGTTATTCTGTCCCGTTAGACAGAAGACAATATGGCAGTATTTCAAAAAACGTGAGCTTCTAACATGCTGAGAAAGTGATCCACGAGACCGTGAATAACTCGCTAGGTGGACCGACCACGCCGACGGTTCGATGAGGAGAGCTGGGTGTGGTGGCGCCAATTAGGAAAGGCGTAGGTACGTATGTCCAGCAGTGGACGGATGCGGGCAGAGCATGACGATACCTATTTAAGAGACTAAATAGGCTGTCAATGGAGTCATTTACACCTTATTACAGTATTCTAAGTATATTCCGATATAGTGAAGTGTGATTTTCCCCTGCCTTTCACACCGCAGTTTAAGAAGCAAGTTTTTCCCACTGTGCTCCAGACCAGATTTATATACCTATCGTCGTTCTTCATTTGATTATGTATTTGAATGCATGCACTTATAATCAGCTGTCGTCGAGTCGCTTTCGAGTTGCGGTGGTACCCCCGCGCCGCCTGCGCGTGTGTGCGCGAGCCAGTGTGACTGCATTCCGGTGCCCAGACGGCGTCTGACAATTCTGCGGTTCACTACCCGGCGCGCTCGCCTCAACGCCGTCTGCCGTATGGAGACCTCTTTACAAACGTACAGTAGGTACTCATAGAGGTTCCGAGTCTATTAGTGATGATGACATACACACACACGCGCGCACACACACGCTGGCCTAAGACCAAGATTACTGCAATGTGTTTAAAAAGCGTTAAATTTTAATTTAGTTTTGTCCGCAAATCCTTTTTAAATTACATCATAAATAGCTGAACTATGCTCTTGGCGACCCGGTGACCTGACAATCAGGTTTCCCCTAGTTAAGACAGTATCCACTGCACAAGTTGCATACAGCTAACAAACCATGTATTCGATTTAAGATAACATTGTGGTGGAGTTTTCTTTTTCATGAGATGCACCTATTTGCATGCGGTTAATCCGACCTCCTCCCTCCGCACGTGCAAATCGACACTAGTATTATACATGCGAATGTGTCTGTCCGTCTGTCTGTTCACTATGAAATCATTTTCTAAGGGGGTGGAAGTTAGTACAGACCTACGATATAAACGAGTTCCACGGGGACGGAGTAGTAGTAGGCAGAAGCTAGTAACTATGGAAGTAGTAACAGCAAACCACCACCGATAATGACACAATCTCGACACATGTTTCGCACTACGAGGCATCATCAGGAGATGCTGGCAGGAGAGGTTCCTCGCACCATGTCTACTGGGCAAATGAACTGATTGATGTTTAACTTATCATGGACTGATAACTGGAGACGAACTAATACCTGGTTCAATCAGTTTAAAGTACCTAAACTCCTTGTCACTTTCATCCGTTAGACAACTTCGTGAGCAGTGTTTGACGACCGCTTTAGTCTATAGTTGGTAGTGACTGACCCTGCCTACGAAGAGATTCTGCCTGGGTTCGAATCCCGGTAGATCATCAAGATATATCTCTTGAGTCAGTAGCTGACCGATTGCGTAACACCCCAGTACATTACGTTACGTTATGGCAAGTCTAAAATACAATAAAAATAATGGAAAATTGTAGTTGGTTTGTCCTTACGCGCGTTCGAATAGTTACGGAATCATAACCCCACTGGTTGTCGGTGAGCGCGAACCCCGCGCATGCATTGCACACAGAACAGTATAAGAGTTGCTAGCTGGCATGTGAACCTGCGCCCACACATGACCCCCCCGGGTGTGTGTAGGCGCAGGCTCACGTGGACCATCCATTTACCAATTCAGTCCAGCAGTGGACGTCTTTCAGCTGACATAATGGTGATGATGATATAACATATGACTTATTCAACCGTAGGTACTTAGGTAGGAACGTACTTAATAACAAACATACTTTTTAAATCACCATTGCTTAAGGAAATAATAAAGATTTCAATACCGGAAATCGCTTAGTTTTGCTCAAAACCATGTGTCATTTATATTTGCTACAATTGAACGAGTTATCTCTGAATAAGACCGTGATATCACCAGACCAGATACCTGCGATATGACGCTGCCGGTGAATAATTGTGAAATTCGTCGGCTGTCAAAATAACAAACATTTTTCGGCTAATGTTTTGTCATCATTATTTTCAGAAAGTGTGACCGACTTAGCTAAAACCTGACTATAGCTGTTATATTATACCATGACATAGCACTACAAGCATGTTCATATCAGACAACAGTAAAGTTTGGAACAATCATAAAAATATCAATAAACTGAAACAAAAACTGTAGGTACTTTACTGAAAACTATAAAAAGCACTACCAATTTTTGGTAAAATCTCTTATTGCCGACTGTAGGTGGTAAGTACTTTTATGTACACTGTCTGCATATGTATATTGTCATCAACTACTCGAGACGATTCTAACGAGCCCAAACTCATCGGGGTTACCTCGGTTAAGTAGGTAGGTACTGAATTCCCTTGGCCACCTTCTGTCAATATCATATCAGCTCGATGGTACCATACCATTGAATTGTCATCCAAACTATGCAAATTTCAGCTCAATCTGTCACCGGGAAGTGGATCAAATTTAACTTGCAAGTTTTCAATACTCATGACAGATGAGACTAAATAAAAGCTTGTTAAAAAACACTTTGAGTAGGTGTAATTTTGAATCGATTGATGATAATGAGGTCATTAATTAAAAAACCGGATGGACAAGTACGAGTCGGAATCGCCCACAGTTTTCTTTCAGATTCTTCCCTGTAACTACTTGTTACTACGCGCCTACGATATTACTTATTAATTGCCAAATTTCATAGTTCTTGGTCAACGGCAAGTTATCTAAGACACATTTTCATTCCCTTGAGAGTGTCGAAACACCACGCGTTCCCCATAGATAAAGGGCCTTGACTGACAGTAAGACGGTTAACAAAGAAAGTAATATAAGGGTTCCGTTTTTTTTTGAGGTACGGAACTCTAAAAATCAGCTCATTATGTTAAACGTTACCGTGGAACACACGTTAATATAAACATATTGAGTGCTGTAATCTGGGGGCACGGGAGTGCCCCCGCCAAGACGAGCCAAGCGAAGCGCAACGCAAGTTACGCAAGGGCACTACCTACTTTTTCTCGAAGGGGTTCGTCGTTTTTTGAACCCTCGTAACTTGGGTTTGGATTATAGCAGATAAACAAAATTCTCGGGATATGAGGTCAATAGTGGACTTATTAAACATGTAAAGTTTCAGTAACATAGTTCTTATACTTAAGATTTTATTGATATCTAAGAACGCCGTTTTCGTCACTGACTCACTGATGTTGATCATCAAAACCTCTAGGGTACTTTCTGTGAGCTAGTACCTATTAGTACACAGTCAACAAAGTAACTTCTACCCTGGAACTTCTACCCCCCAACCCCTTAAAGTAGAGGATGGAACTTTGTATGAGACTTCCGCAAATTTTGATGCTAGGGGTCTGAAAATTTATATAGGGACTCCTTGTTGTAAATAATAAAATATGTAAATTAATTTTTGTTTTTAAGCAGTAACACTGCTAACGAAAATTATAAATTTTAAATGAAAGGAAAAATGGAAAAATTTAATGCTCCGAGCCAGATTCGAACCGGCGACCACAGGCATTCAAGGCCCGTCGCTACTAACCAACTGAGCTATCGGAACAATCCGGTTCGGCCACCAAATCCTTCAATCAGTTCCTTCATACAACGCCTTAGGGAGGCGTGTAGTGGCATCTACCAGAAGACTTAGGCTTCTTAACGGCACCAACGTCTCAAATTATATTGAGAAATCGTCAGTAACGACGCGCTACCCCATACTAAATTAATTTTTGTTTTTAAGCAGTAACGCTGCTAACGAAAATTATAAATTTTAAATGAAAGGAAAAATTTATAAATTTAATGCTCCGAGACGGATTCGAACCGGCGACCACACGCATTCATGGCCCGTCGCTACTAACCAACTGAGCTATCGGAACAATCCGGTTCGGGCACCAAATCCTTCAATCAGTTCCTTCATACAACGCCTTAGGGAGGCGTGTAGTGACATTCTACCAGAAGACTTAGGCTTCTTAACGGCACCAACGTCTCAAATTATATTGAGAAATCGTCAGTAACGACGCGCTACCCCATACTAAAATAATTTTTGTTTAGCAGTAACGCTGCTAACGAAAATTATAAATTTTAAATTAAAGGAAAAATTGAAAATTTTTATATAGGTATCTAAGGGGGTATTTTTAGAAAATCACCCCCCACCCTGTAAATTAGGGGGTTGAAGTTTGTATAGGTCCTAGAAAGCTGAAATTTAGTATGTAAGCTAGTATTAGTTTACAATCAACAAAATAATTCAAAAAAATTGAACTTCTACCCCCCAACCCGTTAAACTAGTGGATGGAACTTTGTATGAGACTTCCGCAAATTTTGATGCTAGGGGTCTGAAAATTTATGTAGGGACTCCTTGTTATAAATAACTACCTTACAAAAAATAATGAGATCCCACCAAAAACATTATATGTAAAGTGATTGCCAAGACTCCCTAACTCATATATAGCTTTCAGCGTTAAAAAGATATCTGATCATAAGTAGCGCCAAGCTTCCTATCCTACACCGCGTAACTCTACCACTACCAGCCACGCTCTACAAATTCTATATCTTGGCTAAAAAGTATAGACACGCGTGAGAGTCTATGTGGCGACCAGGATGTGCCCAACAAAGCTATACTTTAACGGAGCGCGATGTCGAAATGTTGAACTAGTAGGAGACTTACCTATATTATAAAACTAGCTGTACCTGTGACTTCGTTTGCATGGTAATGTGGTGGGAGTTAACGAATTTCTTCTTTTGGACATAGGACATGCAGTTCTAATTTAACCTATCAAGTAAAACGTTGATCAAACCTAATTTAGCTAAAATGCCGTCAAAATTCGTTTGTCTTTATCTGTTATTCTGATATTTAAATTAGTAAGAAAGGGGCAAAACTCGTTTTATTTAACGGAGGTTAAAGTTCAGTAGATGTTTGTACTTGTAGCAATAGATCCAACAGGTAGGACACCGGCTGCAGCACCAAATAGGTAAGTTCTACAACCATAACGCGAGACCGAGTCACTTTCTAGTAAAGGTAATTATTAAAAATATTAAAGTAATACGACAGTATTAAGTAATATGTTATTTTTTTTCATATCGCAATGTTTCAGATCGCACTATCATATTCTGCCAAATCTTGTGTACGAGTATGTTCCCTAGCACAGATCCTGTATGTTGGTCAATTTACCAAAAACTAAGTTTGGCGCAGGTTCAAAATGGCTGCCTCAAAAATAGAAGCACGCGCTTTTTTAAATAATGTTTATAAAAGGCCCTTTCTATACTGATTTCATACAACAATGTTTTCAATTCAACATGTTTATTGCTAATAAAAATAAATACCCACAAACCAGCACGGCTATCACGCGACGGCGCGCGAGCTCTCTCGATTTTACTCGCACTATCCGTCTTTCTCACACTTAGAACAAGAGGTATAGCGCCGGAAAAATCGAGAGTATGTCGCGGCAGTGTCATGATAGACGTGCAGCACGGCTATGACAATTAAGACGGCGCGCGAGGTGTCTCGATTTTTTTCGAACTATCCGTCTCTATCACAACGTATAGTGCGCGAAAAATCGAGAGAGCACGCGCGCCGTCTTGTGATAGCCGTGCAGTATCTTGACAAATACTCAGCGTGTAATCTTGCAGAAACTCAAATAGACTTTATGGCTGAACACGAGAACAGCGCTATGCCCTATGCCATGCCATTAAAAAAAGGAACAATCAGACTTTAGACGTTTGACGCTATTTTGTTGAAATTTGTTGATATGTTTATTGAAATTACGCCTCAATACGAATTTAGCGCATATAAGTTTCTATATCGGAATCGTATATTTTTTATGCTTTAGAATTTCATAAGCGTTTTGTGAACGTCTGTCACAACATCGGATCGAAATTATTACTTTTGAATTGTTATGGCAAGCCCGCCATTTTGACGTCACTGACAGTTGACAGATATGGCGGCTACGATTTCAAGCAGAAGGAATGAACAATTTAATGAAGTCAAATGTTTCCGAAAATTAATTAATCGTCACAGTCGGATAAAAACTATCCTAAACGGAAGCTAGAGTAATAATGTACTTATAAAAAAAGTTACAGCAAACCCCTATTCATTTTTAAATACCTGTCCAACAATACATCACACGTTAGGGTTGAAATAAATAAAAAAATGTTTTTCCGTTTATGGGAAGCTGAGATGATTCGGAACACAGCAATGCTTAGTTTTATACTGGCCGATTTTTTTTAATTTAGAGAGTTATTATAAGTGAGAGATGAGAGATGAGAGACAAACTTTGTTTCATGTTGACGCAGACGGAATGCGTATACGCAGACCCGGGAAGGACCTGTTTTAGTTTTTTGATGTTCTTATAGTACCTACCTATAATATAGCTATAGTCTAGACAGCAAGAAAAATGATAAGAACAATAATTATGTATGTTATATTTGCTTTCAAGGAATGTTCGTGTGCAACGCATCAGTAAGATAAGTAAGTAAACTGTTCTTCTTGCTATCTCAATCGGCACTCATAATAAACTAGCTATATTGATATACATAAGAGTTAGACGTACACATACGTACTTAAACTCTCGCCTGTCTTCCCAAGAGGAGTGGGTAGAGCACATGTAATTGAAGTAGCGAGCGAAGCAAATGAAGTTCTCCGTATCGGTTTGGGCCAAAGTTCTTTCGTATGTCTCCTCTTCAGTCGCATTTCGCAACTGATTCTCGTGATGTGACTATGATCTCGTGGTGTGACTATGATCTCATGATGTGACTAGGTTCAGAATTATTACTTATACCTAGTTTTATTTGTCGATTCACCACGTCTATCGTGAGACGGCCGCGACATACCATCGATTTTTGTCGTACCAGTCTCTCTCTTATTAGAACACTTAGAGCAAGAGGTATAGTGCGAGAAAAATCGAGAGTATGTCGCGGCCGTCCCATGATAGACGTGTTATTGATAAAAAAATATTTTTGGCTAGCTCGTCTCCTCACAGACTGCTTAGTGCCACTTTTAATATTTTAGGTTTAAAGATGGAGATATTGTGATATTGCAGTGATATGTTGCTAATCCAAATACTCGTATGCTTAGACGATGGTTCGTAAAAAAGGTAAATACATTTCACATTACAATCACAGTTTTATATAAAGTCGTCCATGAGACGTACCCATGACAACTAGCGACAGAAAAAAGTTGATTCACCCAAATATATCTATTAAGTTTAGCCGCGTTCTCACTGCGTCTATTCTCCATGGAACCGTTCTTTAATCAACATGAGATTCATAATCCACATCCACCCATCTCACCACACTCCAAAATATCTGGATCCAGGGCTTCGTAACAATTAAACGCATTCGGAGATCAATTCAGTCATACTCGGGCACGCTTTGGCGAGGTGAACCTAACGAATATCAGCCCAGATTGGTTGTCACGCTATCTTATCGTCGATACTGGGGCAAGACAAAGAATGAGCCAGTACTATCCTTACGCGACGGTCGAAGCATGTGTCTCACTCTTAGATAAGGACATAAGGTAACTTATTTGACATTCTATAAGCTTAAACATAAACAGTTTCAACCCTTTCGTACTGGAGACATAGGAGCGCGCTAACCCAAAAAGGTGTACCACGTACCAACAGGGGCATAATGTGTTTGAATTGACATTTGTTTACAAGGAGTCCGACAGGGTAGAACCACCTTACTCTCTATTGCTTACAATATAATATGTCGTTCTGTGAGGGTGAGTATACCAATAGGATCAATAATAGGGGCATGCACTCGCTTTGTTGTTATGAATCTCGGAAGATAGAGGTATTGATGAATAGTGTGACAAGTCGTGATAGGTTCATCATCATATCATTATCATCTAATTTAATTTAAGGTCGTGCATTAATACCTGGGAATAACCACCCGGGAATAACCACCAACTTTCAGATGACGCTGTTCAATGCTCATGTGTCAATACAAGTCACAATGACTGCATTGGGAAAGCTCACTGTGTATAGTAAGTAGGTAGTGTATTTTCCCCGTGTGGTTGAAATGGGTAGCTTCTTTCTTCTGTGCCGATACACTTGTCCATTCACTTGTAATGAGCATTCTAGCCAATGTTACATTACAGGTTTGTTGTTTTGTTGAAAGCTCACAACAGGAGCGTTTTAGAGTGCAATCTAGCGAGCATTCTAGCGAAATGTCAAACATCTTCGTTTGACGAGCATTTACTGCAGCGTTCACTAGAATGCTCGCGAACATGTTCGTAGCGATGTTTGGCTCTTAGGTCAAGCAAATTAATAAAATCAGGGGAAATAATACGTGTAGTTTTGTAAATTGGTACAGGTGAACATACTAAAAGTCCTCGAGGGTGGGGGCTGAGCCGAGGGAGTAGGGGGGTGAAGGGTACCTATTTCAGATTTTTGCTGATATATCGAATATCTGTACGAATAGCATTATAATTACGTCGGACAAATTTTTTTACATAAAATTTCCTACAAAATTGGCCATGTGTATTTTTACTCTTCGATCAAGTTTAAGGAGTTGCAGGGTGTTAAAGTAAACAAAGAGAAATAAAAAATAGTTATTCAAAGGTGGGGCTAGATCAAAAAGATCGTGTGGGTAACCGATACCCACACCAAAACCGAAGATGCCCCCGCCGACCCCGCTCCCCTCGGGAGCCCCAAAGGAGCGGGTAAACCGCCCCCGGACTTTCCGCCGCACACGCAGCCAGAGCCGCCCGCGACCCGCGCATCAGATGGCGTTCAAAAACGTCCTGTGCGCATCCGCGGCGGCCTATAGGGCCGCGTCGACGCCCAGTACCCCCGGACCGCTGACCAGCGAGGTAGCCGGAGAAGCCCCGTTCCCCAGGCCGATCGAGTTGATCCAGGGGATTCTCGGACTTCCCACCCAGTGCGAAATCACGGCTGCCGACTTAGCGGCCGCTCCAAAGTCGGCCGCCGCCGCGCTCAGCGCAAGGGACAGCGCCGCCACAACATTGGCAACAAAAAACAAAATATTAACAAAACACCCTGTAGCTCCCAACGTATTGATCGTAGAGTAAAAATCATTGAATAATTTTTAGGAAATTTTATGTAGAAACTTTTGTCCGTAGTAATTATAACGCTATTCGTACAGATATTCGAGATATGTACAAAAATCTGAAAAAAGGTACCTTCAACCCCCTCTACACCCTCAGCACAGCCCCCACCCTCGAGGACTTTTATTATGTTTATCTGGACACCACAAGGTATAACTGTACCAATTTACAAAACTTTAATTTTCTCAGGCTAACTATGCTTGGCCCTGTTCGTTGTTCAGTTCGAAAAAATTAAAAACGGCGAATGTCCGATATTTTTTTACACATGAAAGCTCATGTCTATTCGCACAATATGTGCAACTAGCTTCTGTCCGCGACACCGATCGCTAGGAATTAGTTTATATTATATCGCAGCTCCACTCCATACAAACTTTTACCCTCTATTTCACCTCTTAGGGGATGATTTCCAGCATATATAGGGTCCTACGTCCTTGCCCGGGACATATACATACTTAAATACAAATCTAAGTACGTACTTAGATAATTATAAGCTTATTCCAAATATTATATACTTACTCATAATTATTATAACTAGCTTAATTTTACAGGGTAATTGTGTTGTGTGAAAACTTTAGTTGGTACTAATCTGCGAAATTAGCAGTCCTGGCTTCGATCCGCGATAAGTGCAATTATTTGTGTGATGTATATGTGTAGATATAATGAATATGTGTATATGCAATTAGCAGAACCGCGGGTGTGTAAATTACATAATACGTTGAACAGTGTATTTATAGGTAGGTGCCAACTGACAAGTTACCAGTAACTTGATATTCTTATTGTCGTTTGTTAACTTCTTCGAAACATTTCTAATTCCTTAAAGACGAATGTCAGTACATGTGTGCGAATGTCTGTGTTCCCAGGCGTAGCATAGTGGTTGCCACTTCATCACTTGTCATCGTGGATAAGACATCCGTCTCTCTCGCACTCGCATACTTGTCAGAACGTAACGGACGTCTTGTCCATAAAAGTTTGACTGCAGGTTGGTCCGGTGCGAGAGGGTGCATGGTAAAATGAGCTGTAACGTTAAGCACACCCCTCCCGCACCACGCATACGTACCATAGGGGCTAAGTCAAAGTATTTTTGTATTATGTATAATATTAAGCGAATAACTGTCAATCGTTTCAACATTTTATTTGGTTTATTAATCCTTTGATAGATAGGTAGTTAAATCATAATCAATATAGGTAAGTACGTACTTTGATTTAAAAAGATGTTACTCATAGTAACGTAATTTCTAATTTGTTTATAGGTACTTTTGTCAATTAACCTACTGCCTTGGCGAACATTGCGAATGTACCATATTCCCACTAGTGCTGCCACCTCTAGCGAAGTCGAAGTCCTTATTCTTTAATATTAGAGCTGCAGCTTTTTGCGTTTTGACGACACTAGATATATAACAATATACATTTCCGATTAGTTTTAAACCGAATTCTAAAAAGGAGGAGGGTCTCCATTCACGGGATATTTTATTTTTTTATATAACTTATTCCCCGATTACCTTCTTGTAGACGCCGGGACCGATTTGCAAAAATCTATTTTGTTTAAAAGACTCCTTCCCAGGTGGTCCCATGGTCATCAGGTCAGGGTCTGACGATGGGATCCCGCTGGAATCGAGGGAATACTTCAAACTTTGCAAACTTGAAGCGTTTTGCTGGTTATATAGTTTAGGAAATGTGGCAATGTTTGTACAGAACTGAACTGAAGTCGGTTAAACCAAGAGGGGTTTTATAAGTATAACGTGGCATCGTAGCTCTTAAAAGAATGGACCGATTGTAATGAATTTTTTTGTAGAAAATGTCGTTGTTTTTCAACTTTTCTAAGTAGTCATTTATTAAATACCATTGTTGCCATCATCTATTTTTAAGATCTAAAGGGACGGCCCCACTCCACTTCATTGCCTTCCAGTACTTATAACCCATGGGTCGGTAGGTTCTTCTTGAATTGACCTACGGCCACTTCGGACATTGTCTATGTCAGGGGTTCCCAAACTTTTTTTAGGCACGCCCCCCTGCTGCTTTAAATGAAGTGCCCACGCCCCCCTTCGCTTCGATGCAAGGAAACGGAAGTGAATAGGTTAGCTAGCCAAATCATCATCATCTTCCTAGCGTTGCCGTTAGCGCCACGGCTCTTAGGAGTCTAGTGTCAGCTGAGTACCTAATCCCAAGGATCGGCGAGGCACTAGTTTTTGCGAAAGGATTTCCCAAGGCCCCGCGCCCCCCTTAAAATGTGGTCTCGCCCCCCCCACTTTGAAAACCCCTGGTCTATGTTGTGTACCTATACTACCTACAATGCAAAATCTTCGAGAGTAATCGCAATCGCACAATTGGCCATAAAATCTACCTAGTTAACAAGAAAACTATTAACCCATATCTTTGTTTGCAATTCTCTGCCGATTAACTGCGACCCAGTATTGAGGTGACGATAATACTGGGTAGGTCAGTTTGGAAACAAACAAATATCACTTTTCATTCAGTGTTTTGTTATACACACAATAGTACCTAATTAATTCTTTGCAAATGATGTTGTAATTAAGAGGCCGCAGTAAGCTCGGCCGTATTTCACCTTCCCATACAAACGTAGTTACGCTCTCAATTTAAAACTACGTGTTGGATTGTGACGAAACTTTGCATATACAATGACATGAGGTATGTCTATGTCTGTAATTAGTTTATATGGTTCCAATTTATAAAACAAAGTAAACACAGCAAACACTAGTTTTGTATGAAAAACTTAAATTCGCTGTATCTTTTTTATTATGGTATCTGAAGCTACGTAAACTAATTTCAGGCATAGATATACCTCATTTCATTGAACATGCAAAGTTTCGTTACAATCCAACATGTAGTTTTAAAATGAGAGCGTAACTACGTTTGTATGGAGAATCGAGCTTACTGCGGACTCTTAACGCCGTCAATTTTTTCCCTCGTTTATCAATTGTGACTGTGACAGTTGAACTGTCAACTGTCTTTTTAAGAACGTCGCTCACTACCACTGAGGCCCTATTAGCCGTCACTGCCAATACGAATAAAATAAATAATTGAGTATGTAGGTACCTACTCATTCAATTCAATTCAATTCAATTGTTTATTAATAAAATATAAAATTTTACATGTCAATTGCTTATACAATATTAGGTACTTAACTTATGTGTTCTCTAGTTACATTAAGGTTAAGGTCTAGTTACATTCATATAACTTATAGTCAACTGCTGTAATTATTAAGAGAAATATATTGTAACTTAACAATAACTAGTATATATATACCTACTTGTTCGCCTTATTACATTTTAATAAGATTAAATCATCATCATCCTCCTAGCGTTATTCCCGGTAGTGTCCCTAAAGGAGCCCGGGGTCCGCTTTGACACCTGATCCCAAGACTTGGCATAGGCACTAGTTTTACGAAAGCGACTGCCATCTGGCCTTCCAATCCAGAGGGAAAGCTAGACCTCATTGGGATTAGACCGGTTTCCTCACGATCACAGAAAAGCTAACGGTAAATATTCCGTACATAAGTTCCGATAAACTCATTGGTACGAGCCGGGATTGGAACCCACGACCGCCGCTTGACAGCCGCATGCCTGAACCACTAGGCTACGCTACCGTAGCTCCATTTTAATAAGATTAAATGTCGTTAATATAATATCAATCTATGACGTAGACTTTCGCCGACCACTCCATTTGCGCGAAATTTCCCGTTACCTAGAATAAACTGGAATGATTTGAGATTAAGCGTTTTCCCAAAGTATATATCACGTGACCAACTAATTTCTCAAATTATTCTAGTTTATACAAATTTATTCTAGGAAAGGGGAGATTTCGCGCAAATGGAAAGCTAATTTATGAAATTGTGTTACATTAGTTTCTTAAAATATGTGTATATAACGCCGTCAGCCTGCGTGCCTGCAAATGTCAAAAGTCGTTTTTAGGGTTCCGAACCAAAAATGGTAACAAAGGAACCCTTATGGTGCGACTCTGTCCGTCTGTCTGTCTGTCACAAAGTGTAATATCTCACGAACTACTCAAGCTATCAACTTGAAACTTGGAATGGTTATAAATGAGAGTTATCCGCTTGCATGGAAAATGCAAAATTTAAATATACATTTAATTTTTCTATAAAAACTTACGAATATGAAGAGGGGGCAAAAAAAAAATCATCTATAGGGTCATGTGGGGTATCATTCGAAAGGGCTTGAGTTGCACTTTTTGAAGCAGTTTTTCTTTTTTTTTCTACACTCGGAAAATTTTGATCTATGAAGGAAATTGTAAAAAAAAATACCATTCCCCCCCCCTTATCTCCGAAGCTATTCAAGCGAAAAATTTGAAATAATTACTTGCTATTAAGATAAACATATATATTACGGGAAAAGTTTTTTTTTTATCTTGCATATTTTTTGTTTTATTTTCAAAAATCATTTCCTAGTTAGTCTTGCAATTTAATCAACTTTATAAGTTTTTTTTTGTTGTGAAATTCCTATAAAACTATAAATAGAAGTACTCTCTATCAAATAAAACAATAATAATCGAGATCAGTTCACGTGATAAACAATAATCGCTAAAAGACCAACATACATACTAAGCCGATTGCCCTTGCACGTTAGTACCAAATGGGGCCGATAGATGGCGCTGACCCCATTCGCGCTGTTAAGATTTTTCTAGAATTAATGGGGTTGGGATTGGGACGCGTATATTTATTTTCAATAGCAGGTCAAAAAAAGATCGCGATTCAATTTTCTTGGTGTAAAAGTTACTCGTTGTTTGAAATTGAATTCTATTGTGTTGGGTTAAAATAAGTAATTTAACAAATATATTGGGACTTTTACTTTACCTTGAGTTAATTGTTAGTTTGCACGGAACCCTCGGTGCGCGACTCAGACTCGCACTTGACCGGTTTTTTTTAGTATAAGCATTAATTAATTTAGACGTGTTAATATTTTTTTATTAAACATTGGACATAAAAATGATACGATAACAACATACTTAGCCTTTCAAAAAGTACCTACTTACTTTGTTCTACTACGATGAATTCTTGTCATCCATCATCTTTTTTTTCGCCACTTCTTTTTCATCAGTTTTTTCTCTTTAATATACGCATAATTAAAATATGCGAAAGCGCATAACAGTAAACTCGCCGCAGCGGTCACTTCAGCGTCCATCTTTATCGAGCGTGAGAACTGTAGTGACAACTATTTGAGAACACAACAGAGTGTGTACCCGAAAGAAGTTCTCACTACAGTTCTCGCTGAGAATCTCCTGAGATTAATATCTCGCAAGAATGTCGAGCAGCCTTAAGGACGAGGTGCTTAGCCTGTTGGGCTGCTCCAAACATGAGTAGATATCATTCTGCCTTTAAAAATGTATAACTCTAAACTCCTATCTTGAAGAACTCCATACTGTACAGTACCTCGGTAATACCTCAGCATCTATCATCATCAGTCTACCAAAAGGCAAATGGCGGACATGAGCGCAAAACACATTTGAATCACTTTGGTGTGTAGGTGCTATCGTACCTAATACCTGCGCAGTTTATGGCAGGGAGCGATAACAAATTAATAGCATTTTCACGCGCAGTGTGACCTAAATCGCGCGCAGATTGAGCGTTAACACGTAATCAATCAGAAAGGCGTGTCGCCATCTGAACGTTTCATGCTCAATGGTCCCGCAGCCCGAGTGATATCTTACTCAGATTCTATTTGGTAGGTTTATAGTTTGAGTCCCGTGGAAGGCCATATGATAGTAGGGGGTGAAATATTGTATGGAGCTGCTAAGGCGGACGGAGTCGCGGGCAGAAGCTGGTTAATAATATTATGGTAACAGTGTAGTATGGATAGCGTATAGTATATTATAGTGTTTGCTATATAGAAATATATGACGACCGGTTGGCCTAGTGGGTAGTGACGCTGCCTACGAAGCTGAAGGTCCTGGGTTCGAATCCCGGTAAGGGCAGATATTTGTGTGAGCAATTTGTTTCTGAGTCATAGATGTTTTCTACGTATTTAAGTATTTCTATCTATTATATATATCGTCGACTAGTACCCATAACACAAGCCTTATTGAGCTCCATTGTAAGCTCAATTAGACTATCTCGATTTGTGTAAGATTGTCCCCTTATATTCATTATTTATATTTTATTTAAATAAAGAAAGAAATAAGACATTTATTCACTACACAAAATACACACAGAGACAAAGGGAGTAGACATACAATACAGTGCGGCAGTGAATCGGTCGCTGTCTCAGCATTATGCCGAGGTGTCAGCCAGACACCTACAGCCTGATTTTCAGACAGCACCGTACGTGACCCACGGAACGCATCACAGAGTATATATACTTAGTATAGTATATAGTATGAATTTATTATTGCAGACTAAACAGCAAGTATGGAGGGTAGACTGTTCGCGGCGACGATCAGCCACCTGGCCCCGCAGCTGAAGTTCAAGGCCAGGCCGACCATAGAGAACATGGTGTTCAAGCTCCACTACAAGGCCACCGTCACGATTTTGGTCGTGTTCGTCATCCTCGTGTGCGCGCGCGAGTTCTTCGGGGACCACATCAAGTGCATCTCGGACCAGGGGGTGCCGGACCATGTCATACAGACCTATTGCTTCTTCATGGCCACCTTTACCATAGTGAGTGGTATTTTTTAGGTTCCGTAGTCAACAAGAAACCCTTATAGTTTCGCCTTGTCCGTCTGTCCGTCCGTCCGTGTTCGGCTAAGCTCAGGAACCATTACTACTAGAAAACTTGAATTCGTTGCGTTGTTTGAGCAAACTTTATTATAGAAGTAAGTCATTCATATTTATTTGTACTCAAGTGGGTAGAATATTTTTATTAGGTACTTCTAATTTATCTATTTTGTTATAGACAGGTAGTTAGGTAGTACCTGCAATTTAAATAACTTGGTAATTAAGTAAATTGGTACCTACGATGGCCTTTGTTATATTTTAACAAGGCATATTTTAGATTTTGAAGAATCGAACAGCCACCGAAACTTGACATGGGTAGGGCTTCGTATTTTGGTACATGAAGCAACATATTTATCCTTTTATACCCTTTTACTACTTATTATACCCTTTTTAACCCCGACGCAAAAAGGCGGGTGTTATAATTTTGACGTGTCTGTGTAGGTATCTGTGTCCGTTTGTGGCATCGTTGCTCTTATCTTATCTTATCTCGATGAGGGCCCTTTCTGATACACTTCGACCCAGTGGGATCATTTGTGCATTTGCCCTCTCCTTTATACCTACTACCAAGCTCGCTCCATCATGTAGGTACCACGTACAGAAGGTTCTCTGTTAACAAATCACCTGTTTAGGTACCTATGCCGAGCGAGGCTAAGCATGGCCATCCCTTTCCATCGCATGCAGCAGCGCTAACACAACCCTGAGGCCGGCAGGCGGGTGTGTATGTACCTACTAGTAGCGGCGCGACCAGAGCTCGGAGTGAGCCGCCCCTGGCGTCAGGATAATTAAAGCAACTGTCGGTTTTCCCTGTACAATTTAACATTTAGATCTACCTAACGTACGTTAAAAGCGTTACGTTGTCCACCGGCAGGAGTCGTGATCAGGAACTACCGCGTCGCGCGAAGCTACAATTTTACAAGTTCTAAACTAGTAGGTACTTAACTACTTAAGGTCACATTTTCTCGCATATCCATTAAACTTAACTTAGACATCAGCACGTCTATCAAGAGACGGACGTGACATACCTGCTCTCGATATTTATCGCACTATACCTCTCGTTCTAAGTGTTCTTATAGAGAGAGACGCGTAGTGCGATCAAAATCGAGAGAGCTATAGCGCGCCGTCGCGTGATTGATTGTCCGTTTCTCTCAAACGATAATATCAAAGTGATAGAAGACAAAGGGATGTGGATTTTAACGCCATTTAATCTAAAATAGGTTTAATGGACGTTTATGAATAGGGGCATCAGGGGCCGTAGACAAGTATTGGAATGACAGATGTTAACGAAAAGTGATTCGTCGGCATCTGTCATTCCCATACATTTTATTATTTTCTATTGGCGCCAGCGCTTGTCGATTGTAACCTTGTCTAGCCCCCCTGACTGGTCTAACCTTGAAACTGCAAGAATGCGCCCTTTGTTGAGCTTTCATGTAGGTAACCGATAATCGTTGATTATAAGAAATTAGTTATTTGTGTCACAAGGGAGCAAAATAGTATATTTACGGCGAGGGCGGTGTATTGAATCCTGAATAGAAATCAACGTAGGATCCTGAGCGTAGTGAGGGATACAAGTGTTTACGCCCGAGACGAAAATAATTTTGCTACCGAGTGACACATACTATTTTTCACACCGACTATGAGGAAATTTTAAAAAAGCTATTGTTAAAATATATCTAAATTATCTTAATTTTTATTACTAATTTTTAAATATTACGAAATATTTATAAATTTTTAAACAACATTGTTATAGTTAAAACTTGAAATATGTTCGTTTTGAATCGACTACGATGAAATTACAATTGATTATTTTATTAACATCTGTGTTCAATTGGCATATTGCATACAAATGTTCCAATGCCAATGTATAATTTAAAAAAGTAGCTTGAACAGAAAAGTACCGTTTTGGTCCCTCTCGTCGTGGAGCAAAACTTACTTTTCCGAATTAAAGGTGTGAAATAGTTATTTGTGTCACAAGGGAGCAAAATAGTATATTTACGGCGAGGGCGGTGTATTGTATCCTGAATGCAGCGAGGGATCCTACAATAGAATCCTGAGCGTAGTTAGGGATACAAGTGTTTACGCCCGAGACGAAAATAATTTTGCTACCGAGTAACACATACTAGTTTTCACACCGACAATGAGGAAATTTAAAAAAAAGCTATTGTTAAAATATATCTAAATTATCTTAATTTTTATTGCTAATTTTTAAATATTACGAAATATTTATTAATTTTTATACAACATTGTTATAGTTAAAACTTGAAATATGTTCGTTTTGAATCGACTACGATGAAATTACAATCGATTATTTTATTAAGGGGCTACCCGAGGTTTTCATCGATTTTTGTCAAGTTTTGAATCCTATCTCCTACTTTTGCACTACAGATAGAAGTACAAATCAAACGGTTATCGGTTCTTCAATCTTTTATCTCCGTTGTGGTCTACCGGATTTTGAAACAAATGTATACTTAATTGTATATGATTGTTTTAAACATTGTCTAAAAAAACACTTATTTCGTATCTCTATTGATGTGAAGGATCTAACATATACGAAATCTACATATTTGGGTTCGTCTGTGACGTCTCTAAAAACTGGTCAAGGGTTTTCATTTTAAACCAATTAACACAAAAGTTATGGCCAGAAAACCGGTTTTTAGGCCTAAAATTGTTCAACTTTGATGCCAAATATCTCGAAAACAATGAACTTTGAAGTAAATGTGGGATACTATATTGCTTAAAGCCGTTGTTGTTAATATAATAAGCTACAAAAAACATAAGAAAACTAAGCGATTCCGATCGAAGGTCATTGGCGTATGGGAGCCCCTTAACATCTGTGTTCAATGTGCACATTGCGTACAAATGCTCCAATGCCAATGTATAAATTAAAAAAGTAGCTTGAACAGAAAAGTAGCGTTTTGGTCCCTCTCGTCGTGGAGCAAAACTTACTTTTCCGAATGAAAGGTGTGAAAAAATAATTTCATAATGCGTTCCAATAGTGACATTAGTCTCGACGAATAATAATCAAATTTGAATGACTTTGTTTGCCAGGTTCGCCACTACAACGAAAGCCTTCTCCAATCAGGGTTCCTCCCGCACCCCGGTGTGGGGCCTATGGGGGACGACGAAGAGACCTTGCACCACACGTACTACCAGTGGGTTCCGTTCGTGCTGTTCCTGCAGTCCCTCGCCTTCTACATGCCCCATTATGTATGGAAGAAGAAGGAAGGTCAGTCGAATTCTACATTCGAGTTTAAGTTCCCGAATCAAATAAGCCTCCGAATCGCTAAACTTAAGTGGCAGCAGGCGGGGCATATTGCACGTAGAATCGATGGCCGTTGGGGTGGGTGGCGCAGGACCAGTCATTGTGACACTCTTAGGGAGTCTTTTGGCTGATATGATGATGATGAATTTGGTTAAAATGTGGCAGGGTTTGCTTCTCAAGCACCGTTTTTCGATAGTATAGTCAAAGTCGTCAAATCCATCAAACTTCTGTTGATTTCGCCGTGTTTATTTCAATCGCGTTATTGGGTATCTAAGTTCTACGGCAGAGGTCTTGCTTCTTGTATAAACTTTATAGCAATCTTTACAAAGACGTCAGTGACCAAAACCGGTGACTGGATGTTATATCCAAACGAAGTTTATACGTGGTTGCGGATAAATTATTCATTCATTAAATACATAAATTAGCTGCACACATATTCGTTACTTCACTGCTTACCAAACCATCACACCATCCATCGACCTCCACTAATGAAAAAGTTCGGTCGAAAGGAGTCAAGTTCCAGCGTTTTCGCGGTTGGTTACCTAACTGACACCACGAAATCGCGCAACACATCGCAGTAGAAGTGTGTTTTTGTAGTTTTTAGGGTTCCGTACCTCAAAAGGAAAAAACGGAACCCTTATAGGATCACTTTGTTGTCCGTCTGTCTGTCAAGACCATTTTTCTCAGGAATGCGTGGAGGTATCAAGCTGAAATTTATATCAGATACTCAGGTCTATTGTCTCTTGGAGCTGTAAAAAAATCAAACTTAAAAGCCAACGCAATCAAAAGATACAGTCGTTTATGCTGCAAATTTTAGAGTTTTTCGACACTCGCAAAACCTACGGGGTACTTCCCGTGAACTCAGAAACTTGAAATTTGGCACGAAGCATTGTCATATAGCACAGACAGAGGAAAAATTACGAAAAGTAGACATTTTTAGTTAAATCATACAAAAAAACACTTTTTAAATTTTAAACTTAATACCTTTTTCCTCATAAACGTGTAGTGGTATTAAATTGAAATTCATGTCAAATACTTAGGGCTATATGACCCATCAGATGTAGCAAAACCAAACTTTTATATTAACGCAATCAAAAGAAATGGCAATTTAAGTCGCATATTTTGAAATTGAGTAGGTACTCGCAACAAACTCAAAACCTAAAGGGTACTTCCCGTTAACACAGAAACTTAAAACTTGGCACGAAGAAACTTCATATAGCACAGACATAGGAAAAATTACGAAAAGTAGACATTTTTAGTAAAATCATACAAGAATCATTTTTTTAAATTTTAAACTTACTACCTTTTTTTTCGTAAATGTGTAGAGGTATTAAATTGAAAGTCATGTCAAACACTCATGTCTATGATACCTATCAGCTGTAGCAAAACGAAAGTTTTATGTCAACGCAATCATAAGAAATAGCAATACAAGCCGCATAGTTTAAAACTGAAAAAGGTGTATGTGAAGTCCCCAACCCGCACTCGGCCAGCGTGGAGACTACTGCCCGTTCCCTCTCATCCATGGGAGGAGGCCTGTGCCCAGCAGTGGGACGTATATAGGCTGGTTTATATTATTATATATTATAGGTAATCTCAAGGGTATCAAAACCTAAAGTTACTTTCCCGTGAACTCAGCTTTCAAAAGAAACAGCAATTTAAGTAATCCGCTTATTTTGCCGTTCGCAACTTTGATTTCCTTGCGAGTAGTTCTACTCGTAAGGAAATCAAAGCCTAAAGAATGATTACTAAATTGATAAAGTGACCCTGTTTAAATTTGTGCTCCCCCAGCTTTCCACATTGTAATGTTACGGATTCCATTTTCATTTATCATTTAGTAATAAACATACTAAGTACAACTTTTGCTTGTTATAGGTTTGTACGGAACCCTCGGTGCGCGAGTCCGACTCGCACTTGGCCGGTTTTTTAATAAGTTTATAAGTATGCTTTGGGCTTATAACTACTAAATTTCATTTTATCTCTACATCAATAATTCCAACTCGGAACTTCTTGGAAATTGTAAATTAGGGGTATTTGTGAATAAGGTATATATCATGAAATTAAGAATAAAGAAAGAAAAGAATTATTATATTATCTGTACAGTTAATCAAAACGAGGTTAAAATATGATAAGATAATCTGCAACTCAAATTGATAATGTATCGTACGAATATAACATGACGTACTGGCAAGATCACTGTGACAGTGACAAAGATGACTAGCCAGGGATCGGTTACAATAGGTATCATTCGATCCAAGAGGAGGTGAGCCATTCCTCATTGCGTAGGTGATCGTTTGTTTTTTGGAGTGAGACGAACCACTATAGCCACTCGTGTCCACTCGCAAATTACAATGTGGCTGGAGGGTTCGGTCGTACCACCGGTTTCGAAATAACTAATGTACGAAATATCATGATCATTTAGATATTTAAGGCGCCGTAGGTTCAGCGAAGTTAAGTGAACAGAGTTTTTGAAACAATATAATGCGTCTGTTTATAATAATAGGGTTTAAAAAAAATACGAATAGTAATCTTCAGGGTTTTCTGCAGGGAAATCAGTGTTTAGAAAGTGTATGCCGATGTCAAAAAAAACCATTCAAATCATGACCTTGAAGTTAACGTTGTAAGTTTGAACCGTTCTGAACGGATCCGGGACACGGCATACGAAAGGTTAAGCAATTTTCGCTCGATAGAAAAAAATCACGAACATAGGTCTAAAACGGTCTAAAATACACTTAAAATATTCTTTACAAATTATGCACAAAAGCTAAAAATATTAAAATGGCTTCTGAAAATCGGCTATATCATGTTTGAGAGAAATCAGTGTTTACTTTTTTATTTATTTAAACGGCAAAAAAATTTTAATTAAAAAACATGATTTCCGCGCTTCCGAGCACGCACATCCATCTCGGTCACGCTTATGCTCAGTGAGAGGGAGAGAAGACTATGAACCTACGGCGCCTTAACCTATGTAACAGTAGCTTTTCGGTGAACACGTCGTAAGGAATCCGGCCTAATCCAAACCAGGTCTAGTTTTCACTCTGGGACGGTCAGATCGCAGTCGCTTTCGTACAACGAATGCCTTCACTAAATGGGAATTAGGTGCCTGCCTAGCCTGGGGGCTCCTTCGAGGCACGATCGGGAAAACACTAGGCCTCCCTCTTAGTGGCCTATTTCACCGAAACGAAAGCGTCGGTTTCCTCGTATGCAAAGTACCTGCTTGTATATAAATGCCGCATGATATGTACATCACACTGCACCGCAACTTCGTCCGGCGAAATTATACGCGGCTCTGCACACTGGATGCGGCGGCCGTCCAGTAACCGCCGTAATAATTTGGAACTTGCAGGTTCATGAAAGGAGCTCCGTGTGGTGGCATCTTTTAGAATCATGGACTCATTTCAGGCGGCAGAGTGAAGGCCCTGGTAGACGGGCTCCAGTACGCCAGTATCGCTATTCAAGATGGCGATGACTTGACAATGCGAGACAAGACAGTGCCGTCGCAGAAGACTCTTGACAAAAAGCTGGATCTCATCAGGAAGGATATAATAATGAGGTAAGATCGAATGATGCGTTGCGAAACATCGTCATCATCAGTAACAACACGCTTGAGTTTGGCAACCAGAGGTCTCTGTACTCTCCCAAATGGATTGTGGCAATTATAGTTGCCAAGCGGAGTATTGGTGGCTTTTTTTAAAGAAATTAAGGCTGCCATTAAAAAAACCGGTCAAGTGCAAGTCTGACTCGCGCACCGAGGGTTCCGTACAAACTAACAATTAACTCCAGGTAAAGTAAATGTCCCAATATTAGTTAAATTACTTATTTTAACCCAACACAATAGAATTCAATTTCAAACAACGAATAACTTTTACACCAAGACAACCGAATCGCGATCTTATTTGATCTGCTATTGAAATATGACCCGTCCCAATCCCAACCCCATTAATTCTAGAAAAACCTTAACAGCGCGAATGGGGTCAGCGCCATCTATCGGCCCCATTTGGTACTAACGTGCAAGGGCAATCAGCTTAGTATGTAATATGTTGGTCTTTTAACTATTATTGTTTATCACGTGAACCGATCTCTATTATTTTTGTTTTATTTGAAAGAGAATATTTCTATTGTAGTCTTTTCAAAACGAATTTCAAAACGAAAATATACTTATAAAGTAGATTAAATTGCAAACTCAACTAGGAAATGAACAAAAAATAAGCTAGATACAGAAAAAAATATACTTTTCCAGTAATATTTATGATTATCCTAATCACAAGTAATTATTTCAAATTTTTCGCTTGGATAACTTCGGAGATAGGAGGGGGGGGGGGGGGAGGGGGGAGGGAATGGTATTTTTTTACGTTTTCCTTCATAGATCAAAAATTTACCAACGTAGAAAAAAAACTGCTTCCAAAAGTGCAACTATAGCCCTTTCAAATGATACCTAACCCAATTTTTTTTTTTGCCCCCTCCTCAAATTCGTCATTTTTCATTTCCCATGCACGCGGATAACTCTCATTTATAACCATTCCAAATTTCAAATTGATAGCTTAAGTTGTTCGTGAGATATTTCACTTTGAGACAGACAGACAGACGGACGGAGTCGCACCCATAAGGGTTCCTTTTTTACCATTTTTGGTACGGAACCCTAAAAATGGATATAAACATAGATGGGCACTGAACATGAATGAAAGCAAAATACTATAATACGCTTCTATTGAGTTTTGCCCATGGCGTTGGAGGCACTCCTACCTGGATTAAACGATATATTTGACCTTCTCATTCGCCAGGTTAAGAATAACTAGGACCTGGTCAGTGTGGATGGTCACCATGGAGGTGGTGAATTTGCTGCACGTCATGCTGGAGGTGTACATCGTGAACCGCTTCCTTAACGGGCAGTTCATGAGCCTCGGGCCCGTCGTCGTGGGCTTCCGGAACTGGAACTTCATGTCCGATCCGTTGGACACCGTGTTTCCTAAAGTAAGTGTCAGAAATCAAGGCCGGTGGGTGTTTCTTATGATTTTCTAAGGAAAACGTGCGGAATGCTTGCGGCTACGGGGCAGTTAAAAGCGCGTTGCCAACCTTTTATTGATTTGAGGCGGCCGTGTTAACAGAATTAAACGAATACAGGTTGGTCCCTGTTAACCTTATTGTCCACTAGAAAAAAAAAACAATTTTTTTTTACACGACGTAGGCGTAGGTGCCCCTTTAATGTTGTATACACTCCTGTCTTGTAGATGGAACCTGATCCTCCATTTCCTCCATAGCTGCAGAGAAATCAGTAATATTATTGTGATTGCAACATTCTGTAAGGCGGAGGTAGCTACTACCCCTCCTGCTCTCCTGAATCTCTGAACCGCTAATCCCTATATCTGTTTTTGTGCAGGTAACCAAGTGTATCTTCCACAAGTACGGTCCCAGCGGCTCGATACAGCAGCACGACGCGCTCTGCGTCATGGCGCTGAACATCATCCACGAGAAGATCTACGTCATACTGTGGTTCTGGTTCCTGTTCCTGTTCATCATGTCCGCACTCGGTCAGTGCCACTTACACTTTATTAGTACCAAGGGGTGACATACATGCATAACATACTTATAATCACACCCGTTTCCGGGAGGGGTAGGCAGAAATCACGGATTTCCACTTGCTACGATCTTGACAAAAGTCTCTTGCTTCATTCACTTTGATGACACGCTTCGTACATGCTCGTGGGTTTAGGGTTCTCTTGACCTAACCTTTCTTAAGGGTTTCTCTGAGTAGGTAAGAAAAAGTTCACCGAGGTTGTCTTTTCCAACTGTAGCATCCACTTTTCTCTCATAACTACACTCTCTTTGTTGAACCCTTTATTGGAACTTAATTTAGTTGGTATGTGTATTTTTTGAAACGTAATTTATTCTGCTACCCAAAGTTCATCTAGAAGAGGGTTCTATTTAGCGATAAGACCGCCAGTTATTTGCCTCTGCTAATATTCGATGTGCTGTGCTGTCTTGTAATTATGTTGAGGTGTGCAATACAGAGGATTGGTACATAAAAAAAAAGATACGTTGTTTTAATGGTCACATAACATTTAGTGGTATTATTTACCAAACCTGTATGACGGCCTCTGTAGCCTAGTTGGTAGTGACCCTGCCTACCCCCGCCCTGCCTTATCCCAGTAAGGGCATTCATTTGTGTGCTAAACATGAATATTTGTTCTTGAGTCAAGGATGCTTTATGGGTATTTAAGTAGTACTAGTTCCCATAGTACAAGCTTTGCTTAGTTTGGGACTAGGTCGATTTGTGTAAGATCGTCCCCAAATATTAATATTATTATTATTAAGCCTCTTCTTTGAAACCAAAGAAACTACTTCATAATACCAGCTCCCACCATAAATCTTTCCCTTTTGTTTAGCATAGGTGGGATTGGGTGCATCTTCCAGGATCAAACCATCTACGCAGGTCATTTTTATAAACTAGTGGCTCTGTGAGCTGTAGAACTCACAAGCCTGTTTTTTTTAATTACTTCATTTTATATTAAAAATTGAATCGATAAATAAAATCTATAAAATTATTTAACTTGTTGACAAACTTTCACAAGAATCGGTTGAAAAATGCGACCTATAGAGGAAACCAGCCAGACAGCCGGAAATTTGAACATCTGGCTCTCCGTACATACGAAAGAATGTTTTCTCAAGCTGAAACGGAGAACTTCTTTCCTTCGCTCGCTTCTTCAATAAGCTTAACTTAAATTTTCTTTCCAGCCGTAATCTGGAGAATTGTATCGTTCTTCCTGTACCGCCGCTCCCTGAGGTTCAACGAAATGATGTTCCGCCAAGTGACCGGTGGCAAGTTTAACCCGTACAACGTCATCAGCGTCGTCAACGGGTGCCAATATGGGGATTGGCTGTTCCTCTACTACTTGGCGAAGAACATGCAGGGCTTTGTATTCAGGTGAGGTGATATACTAAATAAAGGGCATGTTTTTTTCTATTTTAATTTCTAGCAACAGAAACTAGTTTCCGTCAAACCTAGACATAGCGGATCCCATTGTGTATACATAAATTCATGTTATTCTAGCATGTCGTCTTAAAATGAGCTATTTATATATATTTCTATGTTTGTATGGATAGTGAAGCTTCCTGGCTACCCTCTACTCTTAACACTGTCACTGCCAGGAACCCGACTAGCAGGCACTTTCGCCATACGAAGTTTCTCCTAGATTCAATAAAGTTAATTATAGTATTTACAATGGAACAGGAAGATGAAGTTGGCTTTTCCTTTCAGGGAACTCTTCACTCGTCTAGCTGAAGAGCTACAGAAACGAGAGTTGCCTTACGATCAGAGTGGGCACGAAGACAAAGGAGCCGAACCAGTTCTCATTGGGAGAATAGACTACGACGATGAAACTCTCCCTCTGAAGGAGAAGACTGCATTATGAGCGCCAGACGGGCCAGTTGAATTTTGAGTTACGCCTATCGGATTCGTGAATGCCCCCGACATTTTTATGAATAGTTACGAATGTTTTAAACTAAGTAATACATTTGACTGACAAGGTTTTTAATGAGGGATTGTTTAGATTAAAGATTGTGAAAAGAGACAACAAACATGATAAATATACTCTGGGAATACAATATATTATGTTTTGTTAGTAGATACTTAAGTTTTAATTATTATCTTGCCATGTATGTCGCATACTTTGTAAATTGTATTTAATATTTTTCGCTGCATTTAGAAAACAGACAAATTACACTTATGTATTTTTTGCATTCGTGTGTTTTAAACCATTTTTGCTCAGAGGTGTGATTGAAATGATAGCAAATAGTCATTTAATTTGATCATGTTTAATATTTATAAGCATCTGAGTCAACCCCAGACTATAAACTATGTCATACAGCTGGAGTTTACTCCAAAAATTTTCTTCCCTGTGGTTAATGAATAGTTACGATCTTCCTTGCATATAAAAATAATTAGATTGGATGAAATCGTATAAGAGCAGACGCTGCTATGTGGATTAGGAGTCCAACCAAAAATTAGAGATTTTGTTAAAACGTAGCTAATAACCATCTGTAGAAACCTGTGGCCAAAGTACCGAAGATGAGCGGCGAGGCAAGACGGACACTTAAGTACTATCCCGTAGGAAAAAGGCGAGGCAAGCGAGGCCTAAGGCTGTGCTTTTCGTTGAAGTAAAAGACTGCGAAGCATTCCTTCTGAAAGCGCACTAAATGCTCCCCCATAGACGGACACTCATTATCTCCCGGTATCTTTCTAGTGAAACTTGAGGGCGAGCTCCCACGTACACTTACTATCCCCAGGTCTTGCAGGCGAAAATCCAGACCAAAGTTCCGAAGGTGAGTGGCGAGGCAAGCAAGGCCTTTTCATTGGAATGTAAGGCCGAAAGCAACCCTTCTGAGGACGGTCTCAATGCGAGCAATGACCCCTAAAGACACTCATTATCTTCCAGTGTCTTGCAAGCGAAACTTAAGGGCCAAATCCAGAAGGTAAACGGGGAGGCAGGCGAAGAAGAAGCCAAGCGAAGGCTTTTAAAGGCCCAAAATATCCCTTTAGGGGGCGCTCCTTATGCGCTCCCAATAATATTAAATAGATAGACTTAAAGTCATCAGTTTACCTATTCGTTTTTACCTGGGTACCTACTAGTACTTTTACTTCTATATCATAAAGAGGAAAATTCTATGTGATTGCAGCTTTGTAATGTCAGTTTGTATTTTTTTATTTTATTTATTTATTTATTTATTTAAGTATGAAACAAACGGTCGTACAATAAAATTGTTACAATTACTTTTCTTAATCTAGACCTATAGTTTCCATTTTTAATTAAATTTATCTTTAAATAAACACGAAAAAGTATCTATCCTGGATCAGGTTAAGCTGATTAGTAAGAAGTTACAGATAATTAGAAGAAAAAAAAAACAGTCTCAGAAACCTCAGTGAAAAGAACATGTTCTACGTACTTAACAACTTTTTGGACTAAGTATAGACAAACATGACATATATTAATACTTTTAAATATTGACAGATAATGTTAAAGATTTACATACTAGTCTTGAATATTTTTTTATTGAACTAATGGTACAATTAAATATATCTAAATTTTTTACAATACTATTTTCATTATAAAGTGCACATGCCTGCTTAATGAACATATTTTGTGGGTAATATCCGGAACAGCCTATCCGATTTTCAAAATTCTTTCACCTACTTATAGACTGGACTTTCTGGATTGTAAAAGGCTATATTTTTTACATCGGATTTGCTTGCGATCTTTGCAAAAGCGGGCGAATCCGCGCGGGCAGTTGTTACCTAGTTTATATTTTGACCCAATTTTGAACATAGCGTTGGGCGAGAATGTCATGTCTCAATTCAACACGACGTAAGACAACAATCAAAACTAATTATTCCACTTTATGCTATTGAGTAATAGATGTAGGTACTTACTGTAAACTACTAATGTGGGCCAGTATGTCCGCATAGATCGTTCGTTAGAACCCTATAACCACACTTCGTACTTTTAGTAACAAAATGGTTACCTATCTGAATCACTAAAAATATTTCCCAATGTATCGTTTATCCGAATTTTCATTTGTCCTAGAAGCCGTTTTTCTCTGAAGCAGGATTGTTATAAAACTTAAGCCTTGGAGTCTTTGAGAAAATCAGCTTTTTGTTTTGAAAATTCGTACAAACGATAGTTTGAAAATAGTTACTTATTAATACCTAACAAACTATATATATGTCGGCGTTCTTCTCCGAAACCATGAAAGATTCAGGATTATAATTAAGAAAACTTACCTAAACTAATGGATTCACCACAAAAAATATTTAAAAAAGAATGCAATACCTACTTTGCGGTCTTCGAGATAAATGGCTTTTTCAGACAAAATAACAGTTGGAAAATGAAATTTAGTGACTGCGATAGGATACCACCATGGTTAGGCGGATCAATTCCTACAGACGGAAAAGCTGCAGTCAGAATCAATGGGATGGAATTAGCGGCGAAAGTTTCAGCCCGTAGGTAATATTTGGATAGTCACAAAGTTCACGTAAACGTAAGCAACCACGAACTACAGTTATGCGAAAGCTATGCGAATCACGTCATTCGCGCTGGTCACTCGTATCCAGTATATACTGAGCCAGACATTCGTAGCCACTGGAGCGTGATTGGATCAGACAGAGGTGTTCTGGGAACGGGGCAAGGTGACGCTAAATGTTGTGAATACCCTGATGACAATGATGACCCAATCGTAGACGCTACGTCAGATAGTTGACGGACGCACATTAATAACATACGAGAATTAGTTTCTCACACCTGCCAATCTTAAAAGAGTAATTGCTCTTGCCCCGTTGCTCAAATAAGGGATCGAAGTTGTTCGTTTTGCGACGAAGTCCAGTTTTTTCTAATCGTCGTCGAGCCATTGGGACCCGGACCATTTGACGCAGAAAAATTCGCTGTTTCTGAATATGCAAAAAAATTGTTTTGACCAAGTGGCGGTTACAGAAGTTCCGCTTTTTGCCATCGATAAGTACCTGAGAACCCAATTTTGAGCTAGCGAGTGAACCGAACAAAGATCTCCGCTTCACGCAAATCTTGTGTTTTTTTTGAGCAGCTTCAATAATTATTTAGTTTTTTAAGTGGTTCAATTTATTTTTAAGACTTACGAGTGTTGTTTGTGACGTGTCAGTACATTTTGACCGTAAAACTTGGCAGCTCAAAGCTAGAGCCTCTATTTTTTATATTTCTTGAATATCAGTGAATAAAAAAATATAGATTGCCTATTATTTATTGACGCTCAACGATGAAATATCAGCCTTGGTTATAAACTGTTACACAATCGAGTCAAAATTTGGTGTGCGTGTATGGTTACGATGATAATGCATTATTAAGTGTACATGCCGATTAAAAAGGCAATTAGCTTCGCGAAGGTCCTTCCGGTTGTGTTGAGATATTTTCGTTCACAATGGTTCACAACTTAATGAGACGTTAATACGAAATGGTTGTCCAAATACTTATTTACGTCATCGTTTTTTGACGATTTATGACCACGTCTCTTTAATTGGAACGCTTAGAAAGAGATGGATAGTCTCTGTCGCCGCGCGACGCGACACAGCTCGCGGGGTCATCCTGTGACAGCCATTCTGAGAGTTTTAAAGGCTCATATCTGGAGCAGTCCTACTGGGGAACCTCCGCCATACAGATGACCGCAGAATAATACCTACTAGTACTTTGCTCTGCGCGTGGTGTTCAGTTCCCTGGTGAGTCTGGTCGCCAGAGCTGAGGATAACCTTTGTGGAGAAGAGGAGTCTGTATTTATCTCTAGCGGTCGACAGCAAATCCTCATATCAATAAATAAACGGTCGGTAACGTGCTTGGAGAAGCCATAGGCTAGTCTATGGTCCCGAGCTCGGAAACTGCTACTAAGTTCGCTGTGTGTATCTATCTCTATCGCACTCGTATATTCGAGCGACTGAGATGGCACGAAGTTGGCGTTCGTATACTTGTTTGCCACCGTCTAGAATGAAAAGTGTGTATTGCTGATTAACTCCAATAATAGCTGCGTCTCTGTCGGATGATGTGTGCTGTACCTATGCCTTAAGCTTTTAAGCCCTATATTATATCCCCCTTGCAGTGGGCGATCTAGCCCTGCAGCAGGACACCGTACCTAATTTAGAACTAGTGGCTCTGTGTGCTGCATAATTCGCGATACAAGTCATAGAAAAGTTCTAAATAATTATTTAACCGGCCCTCAAAATGTCACGAGGATCGGTTGAGTAATGCGGCCAGTAGAGGCGAACAGCCGGACAGCGGGGCAAACACCGGACAGATGAACCATTTCCGGCCCAAGCTAAAGCATATAACTTCTTTCGCTCCGCACGCTCGTTCGAAAATTGCAATCTATTTCGATAACAACCGATCCTTCCATTTTAGTTACCTAATTGGAATATGACGTTTGTAAGTACTAATCGGTTGATATGAAAATTATGCATACGCTGCTATTGCAATGAGTTACGTAATATCAGAACTTGTACCATCAAAGCCCGTGCAACTGAAGAGACAGTGACCTTTGAGGAAGTGGTTAAAACCAGTTTGGTACATACTTGGTATTGAGTCAGAGCCACACGGGAACAGGCTTTTAGCTTTGGATTAAAAAGGGTTTTGAAGCTTATGTAATAGGTAAGTGAATACCTATATATTATAACCATTATTCATTAAATTTTTACTACTGCTCACTCTTGTTATTTTGTGCAATACAACACGCTTTGTTCTTTAAAACAACTCTTAACTAAAACTTATAACTACATAAAACTTACCTCACGTTATAAAATATATTTGTGAGTATCGCGCTAACTTATGTGTGACGAATAACTACTTAACGTAATTTTTCTACAAGTTTATAATAATATAAAACAATATTATTTTACAAACACACAAGTGCGCTCAGAAAAAATATTGAACGTCACAATAACAAAATATCTATAGATGTCTGACCTGTGGTCGCCGGTTCGAATCCGGCTCGGAGCATTAAATTTTTCAATTTTTCCTTTAATTTGAACGTTTATAACAAAAGATCTGCTTGAAATGAAACGTTTTTGTAACAATGGCAACACTGAACAAAATGGCGACGCGCGCGCTGTCGCGAGCAACAGCGGAACAAGATGAAATAGTGTCATCTCTTTCTAACAACGGTGCTCCCTGCGATCCATTTCCTTACCGAAAGAGACACAGCTATACAAAGTGTGTTTCGTTCTCGCTTTCGCTCAGTGGTTTGTCCGAGCAGATCGGCCTGCGTGTGGCCCTATGGTGTGGCCACTTCTTAATATAATTGTGTCACGCTGCCTCTTTCTCTCAGTATAGTGGCTATAGCTACAGAACATCTGTGGAGGCAGTATGCACCGCTGGTTGGCTAGTAAAACAAAATTGTGCAAGCGAGTTAGAGTACTTGAGTACAGCGGTCGTATGACTACGTTTAAGAGTGATGAAATGGACTAATTTCCGTATACACGACTAAAATTGACTAAAATAGCTAGTTATTGTCTAACGAATCTTGAAAGACTGTTGTTTACAGCGCGTCCTGTGAACTTAACTGTGATTTTTTATTGATAACATCAAATGTAAGCAGTATTGCATGCTTCGGGAAACGCGTAGTGCGCGGAAAATATTTTCATATAAAGAAAAACATACATGAGATAGAGGGACGTCTACAAAACGGTGAGTACCTTATATAGCTTTAACTTGTTTAGTTTATATTGCGAGGTCTCGTAACACTTTGTATGTGCTAGATACATGTAGAATTTCAAAAGTCCCCAATTCTATTGTGCTGGTTAATGAATGATTATTAAAATTGTAAGCAGCACCGAGCGCGCATTTATGTTTTTTTTTTACTGGCCGAAAGACCATCGCGTTTGTCTTTTTAGTTTGATGTTTCCTCTGGCTAACTCATTATCGTTTTGTTTATTTAAATTGGTCAAAATTACGACAGCTCGTATTTTAAAGTTATAACTCGAAAATGTATTCCTACATTTTTTTTTATACTTATCTAATCTATTGGAACCTATGTGCAAATTTCTAAAATTCTTGTTTATGTTCTAAATGCCTTGTTTTTGATCTAATATTTATTGCTATTGCCAGTTTTCTCTTATTAGAAATAACTCCATCAGTCCTTGAAACTTTGATCAACTAAACCATTTTTAAGCTATACTGGGCTGGGCAGCACTCACAAGCCCACCACCCAGTCAAGTTAGGTATTTCACTTCAATTTTGCTCTGCCTATGTGTCATAAAGAATACCATAATTTTGCTGGAACGCTGGAAGTGACCGAACAAAGGCTTACTGCATAACTATGGATATTGTGCAAAAATCAATGATTGTTTGAACCAAAATTGTCCTGACTGTTATTCTTTACGGAGTAATCCTGTATGTGATGTGTGAAGATATGTTTTAATATGTTTGACACCTCACATGAGGGCAAGGTCTATCTCAGTTGGACTTTCACCAGAACCATTTCCATGAACCAAATCAATATTTAACACTATATGATATCTAAAAGCATTAACACTGAGTAATTATTTGATAATATATTTTGTGAATAATGGTATTAGTGACCGGATCATCTTTGAAATGATAAAGCGTAATATAAAATAAAAGTCTTATGAATTATATTTCCATCGCTTCGGGATCCGACCCAAACATTTCAACCTTTTATAAATCGTCCTAAGTCATAAATTCATAATGTATAAGAATGTTACATTGTATGTATTTCACTAAAGAATATTTTATTTCGCTGCGCAATGAACTAATCTAGCGAACTCTGAACAACAGCTAACAAATAATCAATACTATCATTATACCCACTAACCCCTCAAACAACCTTAAATCAATGCAATTTAGATCCGAGTCATGATAAAATGATGAGTACGATGTTGGATTAGTATCCCATCGTCTTCAGCGTTGACTATAGGAATTGGGTTGAAGGGTGTTTCTGTTTCGGTTGATGGGCTAGCTAGCTGTCGCTGCAATATCACTTTTTAGCCATCCTCCTCCAATTTTTATAAGTGACACTGATAATTTGATTTCAAGTGCTCTGCCGACGTCTTTGAGAATATAGGTGTAACTCTTGTAATTTGTAATGGTCATCCATACTAATATTATAAATGCGAAAGTGTGTTTGTCTGTTGCACCTCTTCACATCACCGCTGAACCGATTTTGATGAAATTTGGTATAGAGATAGTTTTTATCCCAGAAATCATTCCCTACCATATGAACGAGTTCCACGCGGACGAAGTCGCGGGCGGAAGCTAGTAAGTAATAAAAGTACGTCTGTCTGTAAGATAACATAACACGTGTCTGAATGATGTGATCGCTCGCACAAACCGATAATACCAATGAGCGTTTTAGCGGAACAGTATCACAAGTAAAGACGTTATCGACTTACATAATGTACATTACACACCTAGGGCGGTAAGACAAAGGATCACGTCACGACACGTCACGTCAGATTAATCTAAATAAAGAGGAAGCTTTGTACGTTTGTGTTTTTGTATGTATTGGGTAATCCCCGAAAACACTTATCTGATTTTATAAAATCTTTCGCCTGTGTATAGACTTGATTTTCTTGGATGCTCATTGGCTATATTTTATCCCCCGAGGTTGCCTGTACTTGCCGTGACCGCGGTCCGCTAAGTTACGATACAATAAGTGCACTAATGATACTTAGGTACATGCAAAAAAAACTTGTATCAATAAATTTATTAAGGTGACTGCGATTGTCTTTCATGAAAGAGAAATAATCTAGAGTTTAGATGATTCTCTCGAATCAAAAGCTCTCAACATAATTTTGTTTCATTAGAGGTAATTTATCATCGTACTAATGCATTGCTTGGTTCAGGAATATTACCTTGAACATTTTGTTTTATACCACGGCACAACAGTAGAACATTGGGAAATTAGTAAAGAACTTGTAGATTTCTGGAGACTCGCAAGACGGGTGAATAAACAAAGCCTTCAGAAATACACGCTCCACCTAATATTTCTCCGCTCCAAAAGCTCGAGTTAAGTAATAAATCAAAACTGGCTGTCATTCACAAGGTTTACATCCAGCGCCTCAGAAAAACCAGTATAAGTCTCCCAATCACGCATTATTCCCTTAATCAAGGTATACTAGGACGTTCAGTGACTCAGTAGAGGCCGATTGTGAATCGCTTGTACCGCCCAGCCATTACCACTAGGAAGTTGGGTCATTATCCTGAATAAAAACTCGGCTACCCTGTGTTTTGATAACTGGTTTGTAGATTACTAAACTGTTAGAAAAAAGTGTCTGTGTATCTCATTCACATGTAGGTATCTGGTGCGCAGCTGTGCCGTTTTGAAATTGTGTGTATTCTTAGTAGACCTCTGTAGCCTAGTTGGTAGTGACCCTGCCTACAAGCCCGAGGTCCCGGGTATGAATCCCGGTAAGGGCATCAATTTGTGAGATCAGCACAACGTGTGATCAGAACGATTATTTGTTCCTGAGTCATGGATCTTTTTTATGTATTAACGTATTTGTTTATACATATAAGTATGTATATTTGCCTCCAAACCATTTATTGCATATTTATTTAGCACAGTCGGCACCAGAAGTAGCTATGCCAAATATCCACACTCAATGATCTACATCTTAGACAGCAGTTCTAGGCTTTGATAACTGAAGCACGTAACCGAAAATATAACTCATCATATAAGCCGAAAGACGTCCACTGCTGGACATAGGCCTCCCCCAAAGAGTGCCAAAGTGACCGGTCCTGCGCCACCCGCATTCAGCGGACTCCCGCAACCTTTACCAGGTCATCAGTCCACCTTGTGGGGGGCCTACGCACGCCGCGCCTTCCGGTACGTGGACGCCACTCGAGAACCTTTCCGCCTCAACTGCCACTTAAGTTAAGCGATTCGGAGGGCTATATCGGTTACCTTGGTTCTGCTGCGGATATCCTCATTCCTGATGCGATCACGCAGAGAAACTCCCAACATGGCCCTCTCCATTGCCCTTTGCGTGACTTTGAGCCTTCTTATGAGGCCCATAGTAAGCGACCACGTTTCAGTGCCATATGTCATCACTGGCAAGACACACTGGTCAAAGACTCTCTCGTCTGGAGACACTGCGGAATATTGGACGAAAAGATGTGCCGCAGCTTCCCGAACGCTGCCCAGCCGAGTCGGATTCGACGATTGACCTCTTTAGTCTCAGAGTCTTGAAAACGTCCTCCAGTGCAGCGGTGAACAGTTTTGGAGAAATAAATCTCCTTGCCTGACTCCCCGCTGCAGCGGATTAGGTTTCGAGTTCTGGTCCTGGAGTCGGACTGACATAGTGGCGTTCTCGTACAAACACTTCAGCACTTCCATATAGCGATACTGATAGTCAACTTGGCACCGCTGGAGAGACTGTAGTACAGCCCAGGTTTCAATCATTCGATCGAAGGCTTTCTGGTAGTCCACGAACGCTAAGCAGAGGGGCAGGTTATACTCCTCGGTCTTCTGTATAACCTGACGAAGCGTGTGGATGTGGTCTACGGTACTAAAGTCTCTTCGGAAACCGGCTTGTTCGGGAGGCTGGAAGTCATCTAGCCTGCGTACGAGACGGTTTGTAATGACCCTCTAAAACAGCTTATAGACATGGCTCAGAAGTGAGATGCGTCTGTAGTTCTTCAGCAGAGTGTTATCACTTATCACCCTTTTTAAGCGACTTCAATAAAAAGAGGAGGTTCTCAATTCGGCTGTACTTTTTTTTTGTTTCAATGTTTGTTACCTCAGAACTCCGTCATTGATGAGCCGATTTGAAAAAATTTTTTTGTTCGTATACATGTATATACTTCTAGGTGGGTCCCATTTTTTTCAAAATTCAGTAGATGATGGGATCCATGAGGAATTGAGGGAACTCCTCAATTTTATTACGCACGTGTAGTGATTTTGGTATTTTCTATTAAACTCGTGTAATTACATCCGGAATCATAAATTTGGTGGCGAGGAATTGAGGATGAAGACCACAGATGACTTATCGAAATAGTAATCAACACATTTGCTATCGGAAATCAGTTATATGGTAAATTGTAAAAAAAAAATAGGAAATGTTCTCGTGGTTTGGCGGAGTACTAAATTGAAGTCGGAAAAATTAGGTATTCCTATTTATTTCGTCTCTGCCTCAGTCTGGTAAAAAAAACTAACTAAGACTCGGAAACGTTGTCTAATATTGGCCCTTGCCGGGATTTGAACCTGGACCGTTTTCACAGGCAGACGATCCACTAGGTTATTAGGACCTTTAATGTCTACGCAGTTGAATGCCACGGCGACCCCGCGACGCCCCACTTAACACGCCGGATGTCGTCGGTGGTTATGGACGTCGGTAGTCCAGCTTCGCTTAGTCCGTCATACCCGAACATAACGAGATGCGTACACGCATTTCCCCAACGTTAAAAAAATACCTTTAAGAGTCCGTAGTAAGCTCGATTCTCCATGCAAACGCAGTTACGCTCTCATTTTAAAACTACGTGTTGTATTGTAACGAAACTTTGCATGTACAATGACGTGAGATATATCCAGGTCTGTAATTAGTTTATGTAGCTTCAGATACCATACTAAAAAAAATACAGGGAAGCATTTCGGAAACGTTGATTATTAAGATCCAAACAACTTAAACACACAGTACCATCGCCAACACTGTTAACTGACCATTCGCCCACTTTATGTGCATTGTAATAAGGCCCACGAACGGTCAGTTAATTATGTTGTTGGTACAATATTTATCTTTGATGCCCTAGAGTAAAAAAAATAGGGAACGTAGACGAAGTTGTCCTTTAAAATTTTCATTGTATGGCCCCATGGCTCGGAATAAGGTTTCGGTCGATATTTAGGAGAGGAATAAATCGATGCGTATTTTTCGCACTTCATCATCATCATCATATCACCCGAAATACGTCCACTGCTGGACATGGGTCTCCCCCAAAGAGTGCCAATGTGACCGCGGTCCTGCGCCACCCGCATCCAGCGGACTCCCGCGAGAAATGAGAAAATAGGGGCTGCATCGCGATTTGTATGATCACACACACACATCATCAGCCTATATACGTCCCACTGCTGGGCACAGGCCTCCTCTCATGTATTTGTATGATCAATCTCACTTATTATAATCCTCAGACCAAGAAAATATACAGACGGAGCGTTACGAACAGTCTAGTGAAGCCAACCGGTTTTCAACCAAGCCCCATTAGTTTAGCACACGCTAAACAAATTAAATCGCACAAAACTCGAAATAAATGATCTTGACAGCATTGCGACACGTGCTGAAGAGTTTTGTGCAATTTTCTTTGTATATGTGTGCGTGAGAGATGATATGAACAGGAAAGATGTGTGTGATTAGTTGACGGGCGATAGAGAGATATGGAAGAAGAAAACATGCTGCGCCGACCCCAAGTAAATGGGATAAGGACAAGCGAATGATGATGCTGTGTGCGTGAGCGTGTGCTAAACTTGATGTAGCTTGGTTTTGTTTGTTTGTGGTTTGGCTTCACTTGACTGTTCGTAACGCTCCGTCTGTCTTTTTTTCTTGGTCTGAGTTATAATCATGAAATAATTAAACTCGGCCGATTTTAATTCGCTGAAATCTATATCAAGTTCTTGCTATGCATTCATTCTTATAATGTAATAGTATCCTAAACTCGACCCATTACGATAAATGTGGTGTAATTCGGTTAATTACAAGGAATTATAAGTATTATAACGCTTGCTCTTTAATAACTGTATATTTGTTAAACAACTCGTTATAAAGATGTTGACTGATATACGTAGCACCAGCGAACGAAAAAAGCATAATTATAATGCAATCTCCTTACAGTGTTCTACACAAAGACGTGCCTAAAACCCGGTATGCGCATGTTCGAACTAAACTAAAGACTAGTCAATTTAATTCGCGTTTCATTTAATTAAAGAATGAGCCTCCTCGCCTAAAAATATAATGTTCCATGCCCTTTAACTCTGTCTTTGATTACAGAAACGATCTTCACAGAAAATACGCTTAGTTTTACAGAATATTGTAAATGCGAATGTATGGATGTTTGTAACTCAATCACGGATGGCGAAATCCGGGATTTGGATGAAATGAAATTGATGATGATTGATTGATGCTAGAATAGTTTTTATCATGGATCCACGCAGACGAAGTCGCGTACGGGAGCTAGAATATTATAAATGCGAAAGTAACTCGGTCTGCCTCAGTCTGTTACCTATTCAAGCTAATCAAAAAAAACAGAACAAGTGCGAGTCGGTTTCGCCCACCGGGGGTCCCGTACTTACTTAAAATGTACCTGTACTTGTAGTATTTATAAGACGATATTAGGTATATAGACACGTGTTCCACGCAGACCGAGTCGCGGACTGAAGCTAGAACGACCATAAAAATTTGCATCAATATGACACCATGATCAAAAATAAAAAAATGTATTACAAGGATTATCTTTGTTAGAATTCAACCCATTGCCTTTAAAAATCTCATAATTTAACCAAGTGTTCTAAGATAAGCAAAGAAAGGGATACTAGTATCAATAAATAAATTAGGTAGATAGATCGTCAATATCTTGTATAATATAAATTAAATAATATTGGGGGACAATCCTTACACAAATCGACCTACTCCCCAACTAAGCAAACCTTGCACTATGGGTACTAGACGACGATAAACATACTTATATAGATAAATAAATACTTAAATACAAACATCCATCACTCCGAAAAAAAAACGTCTCTAGAATTAAGATGATTCTCTCGCTCCAAAAGGATTTATTTTTGGCTCAAGGTAATTTCGTATCGTTCGAAATAATTTACCATATTCCGTATTAAATTCATTGTTCAAGAATACTTATCTCGCATCAAGTATGTATTTTTTTCTGTGTATTGTTTGTGCCAAAATGCGAGCGGAATAGGACTGGAATGGCCCAGATGAAATGCCCTTAGCCCTTCTAGACCCAGACCTTTGCCCTGCGCGTACGCACGACCAGCTCGCCTTGACCGTGTTCCAACCTGTTTGACACCTTCGAGCTAGTGGTCTCATAAACGGGTGTCCTGTGCATTCGTTAGTGCTAATGTCAGAAACAGTTTTGAGCGGATTCCTTCGCTATCCATTTCATTTGACAAAAAAGTAATTTTTCTCTGAAACCGTAACATTTTCAGGACAAATTATATAAACTTCAAACCACGCAGGTTAGCTTAGGTTTGTTTTATAAAAACGGGCCATTCGAGAGGGTCAAAGTAGAATGCGTCGAGCGAACCTTTGGCCCTCCTTGGCAGCGACATGGTTGGACAATCGTTGGGGACAATTGGTGAGTAGTCCCACAGTGTGGGACACCGGACGGGTGTGTGGGCCACACCCGTGCACCCCGTCACACCCGTGCGGTGCCCCCTGACCAGTAAAAAAATATGTGTTTTATAACCCGGAAAAGTTAAGTGTCTGAGAAAAACTTATGGCACACGTCACATTTAAGGCAAATGGATTGGCAAATTCCAAGCGGACCCTGAACAAGGATAATTCCACCGGGATGACATGACAAAGATAGGAACCTCTTTCTTTGTACTCGTGTGTGTACTTGAGACAATAATTAGTAAACACCCAATAAATAACGAGCGGCATATCCTCACGGAATGGAAAACACGCGAAGATATTTTAAAACTGGCAATTTAGACGGTATGCCGTGGAGATAAGACCTATTGCTGAACAGACTCGGGTACCATTGGGTTGAAAGACGTTAGGAAATCGTTATCTATAGGGACAATAAACAGTGCAGTTATTAAGTTCCAATGTCTATAGTAAGGCAAATATAGGTTGGAACCACTGACTGCGATCCTAAATATTGTCATAATTTTGATTGATTACATTTCAATTCTTCTAACAGGACATCACACGTTTCATTCAAAAAATATGGGAAAACGTATTCACGTATAATTACTGTTAAAGGAGTAATAAAGTATTTATCACAAAACTCAGTTCATACAATCTTTTGTTGCCGGCTGTACTTTTTTGCATAACCATCAACTTCTCGTTGAGTGGGTTAAATTAAAATAAATAAGCCCATACGACGGGATAGGTTTGTAATTGAGGAGTTGCTAATGGCCGCGCTACGTCACGATCGATCATTATACCTACTCACATACGAACCTTGCAAGTTTAAACCCATACTAAACCATACTAGTATTATAATATAAATGAATAAGTGTATGTCTGTCTGTTTGTCTATCTGTTAAATTACCTCTTCACGCTAAAGCCGCTGAACCGATTTAGATGAAATTTTGTACAGAGATAATTTGAGTCCCGGGGCCTTCCTATATCCTTATATAGGACAGTCTTTAATCATCCCCCAAGGGGGTGCAAAAGGGGTGAAAATTTGTATAAACGAGTTCCACCCGGAGTCGTGGGCAGAGGCTAGTATAGTTATTTGTAACTGCAACTGTGAGTACCAAACACGATTCTTTCCACTATTCATCTACCGGGAAGACTTCACAATGACCAAACAGTACCATTTCAATGTCAGCCGCACAAAGTGCATTATTCCCGGACAAACGGCTCCAACAATACTCGGCAAGAAAGCCGCGAATGATCGTCGATAGTCATTGTGAGCCGAGGCCGGCAAATTGACCAATTGCCGTCGAGGGACCAATTGGTATGAAGCGATGCGTAGGGAGATGGCATTAGGATGATACGAATGATACCGAGTACTTGTAGATGCAAATAAGTTACTTTAAAAACTAAGTTTTAACCGACTTCAAAGTCAAAAATTTGTGTACACAGGTAGTTGATATTTTTGGTACGGAGAAAATACGAACAAAAATAAAAAGACCGGGTTGAACTACGGGAGTGCCGGCAGAAGTCCCCCAAGGCCCCGTCCGTCTTACTATTCTCTCGAAAACTCCTCATCACAACACCTTACGGTCACGTGACCTGTGGCGAGTTTAATAATTATCCCCATCCCAAAAAGTGCACACCGCCGCTAAAGAAGTTTTCACTTAAAAAAAAGATGAACTGTAGCAAAAAACACAAAATTGAACAGAAAATAAAAGGTGCGACAACAGGTTTGGGGGACCAAAACAAACACTGTTTCGCGATTAGGCATACAAAGCATACACTTCAATTTAGTGCTTCGCCTTATTTGAAGAGTTCCATCCATTTGTACAGAATCCCATCATCTGAACCTGACTTGACGACCATGGGACCTGAGAACTATTTTTTTTATGTGATAGGAGGCAAACGAGCAGACGGATCACATGCGGTAAACGATTACCGCCGCCCATGGACAACAGAATTTACCTAATCGGTCCAGACGTCTCCGAGTAATCGGGGAACATACATTAAAAAAAACCGACCTTTGTAACCTGTGTAACCTAAATGTAAGATTGTTGCTGTGTCATCTATTGTGTAGGTGAAGTATAGAATTTCAGTAAGAGAGTGGTAAAAATCTGCAAAATGCTGCTGTCAAAAATGACAGTTTTGATAGTCTCATCCAAGTCTAATGCGATTCCAATCAACCAAAATGTAACTAAATATATGTCACCCCGGCCTGTTGACATTGTGACAAGTGAATAGTGACGATAATGGCACTTAGATTAAGCGTCATAGGACCGAGGGCAATTAAGCAAGTTCTCGCTATCTCGCCGGTTCAACGGTTACGTAATTAATTACATAAACAAAATTATCTTACCTATAATGGTTAAAAGGCTGACGATATCGACCAAGTACAGTCAGGGTTATAAATATCCACACTTAATATTATAAATGCGAAAGTGTGTGTTTTTCTGTACTGTCTGTTAACTACTTCTTCACGCTTAAACCGCTGAACCGATTTGAATGAAATTTGATATAGAGATAGTTTAAGTCCCGGGGAAGGACATGGTATGGTTTTTATCCCGGAAACCATTCCCTAAGCGGGTGAAATGGGGAGAAGTTTGTATGGAGCTACGATAAACGATTTTCGATATAAACGAAACGGACGAAGAAAACTATCCTATATTAAAATCCAGGCTATAAACTATCTTCGCGCAAACTTCCATCCAAATAGGTTGAGCCGTCACATGTAAATATAAAATTATAATCCCTCAAATCGTACAAAAATCGACCTAAGGGGTGATCACTGATCACGCAACGTTTCAAACGCGCGTTAGGACAATTCAACTGTCATTTGTCTGATGTGTTCACAGACACAGAAACAGAAACAAATATTTATGCTTATCACAAAAATAATTGCTCTTGCCGGATTCAAAGCCGGGACCTCTTGCTTGGTAGGCAGAGTCACTACCAACTAGGCTAAAGCGGTCGTTTCGGGGTAACTCCACCTGTAAACTTATAATTTCTAGAAGTGGCGCTGCCAGCATCAATAGTACATTATTGCCGTGGCCGGGATCCTTCAATTCCTCCTGGAAATTGCAGGCTGAGTATTTGTTTAAACGGACGAGCTTGCGAGTCCGTTTAATTATAATACGACGCCTGGTTTTGCCATTCCGGCTGCGGCTTTTTCTCAAAAATGGGGGTAAATTTATATAACCTTTAAATATCGTTGTCCAGCGTGAAAATATTTACGATTTCCCGCCTTTTTATTAAACAGGAGTGCAAAACCTAAAGTGTATTATTCCACCATAAAAACGCAAACTATTTGAGACACATACAAAAACGTCGTGTTTGCAACAGAAACATACGAGTTGAATTGGCTGAATACGGGCTGTGCCGTCTTTTATATGTCAGTTTCTACTTTAAAAAAGATTGGTACCTACTCGACAAATAAAGGAATGTTATATATAACATTCCAGGCGGCCTGCAATGTTTTTTTCTTTTTTAATTTAGATCTGACCTTAAACTAAACACTTTACGTTCCAGTATGTAACGAGTTATGTTCACTTTGCCGGCCATTTTTGAGACAAATTTGCTCCGTGTTTCAATTATGAACTGTCTTTGTTTGGCTTATATTACTCATTTAATAACACCGCTGCTGTTATATCAATAGATGACATTATGCCATTACAAATCAGCCTGTATTTGTTCATTGTTAATGTATTTACCAAACTATGACATAGGTGTGTATATGACAGCTTCTGATCGACTTCCTACTAAATTGTAGCCAGTCACTATGATGGAGAGGTGAGTATGGATTTGTGGTGTATACGGATGTGATCTGGAGATTACCCCCTACATATGCCTACATAGTTACACATTTTACTGTATACAAGTAAAGTTAAGCGGGATGGTAAAATTAGTTAGGCAATATTGAACGAAGTTTTCAGTTTCAGGTTTGGTAATAATATTTCGTGTGTCCATTTCCACCGTCTCTCCGGCTGTTCTCCATTACAGGTTGTACCTATTTCTCAACCGATTCTCGTTAATTTTTTTACGTCACACTTGGTCATAATGCGAGTTTTACTGCACGCTGCGCGTACGGTAAAACTCGCATTGTGGCCAGGTGAAGACGTAAAATTGTGTACTCACCACGGGCGGTAATTCGTAACTTCGGTTAGGGCCACAAACACCTGCGATCTGGGGCATTCACGAATTCACCGCCCTAGGTACGTAATGTACTAATACGGATAATACTTGCTCAACGATTAATAGTTTTTTTGTCGAATCTGTTTTTGTTTTTTTAATGACAGACTCGCGACAAAACACAAAGGATTTAAATACAAAAAAACAAAGGATTTAGGACATAAATATCACTTCGAACACAAAATACTGGCCTTGCCAACGAAACAGTAGGTTACCTACTTACTTATGAATTGACAGAACCGCTGAAGATATGGTTTTTTTGTGGGAAACAAGATAAAACAAAAAAGTGTGTGAATAAACAATAATAAAGCAAATTTTGTCCGACGTGTTTCCTCGTAATGCTCTCATAACGCACGAACAGGAAACATAATCTAATTCTGTATGAAACGAATCCTCCGGAAACGCGTTATTAATTAATGAAACAATTAGCGACACAGCCGGGTCAAATCATTGTTTAAAACACTGTGAACCTGCGTCGTCAGTTGATGTTATCGCGGCCACGCTCGAGGTCGTGGGTTCGATCCCGGCAAGATCACAGTTTACTTCGCAACACGGCGGCTCATGAAATCTCGCAATTTCTGACAAGGTCTAGAATCTAGGTAGGTAGGATAGGCTTGTGATCTTTGATTTTATTACGATGCCATTTGAACCAGTATTTGAAGAGGAAAGTTGTTTGTACGGGAGAAATTACAGTTAAATAACATAAACACCTAAAAAATTTAGACAAAGACGGACCTCACCGGCAGCAGCCGACGCGTTTGATACTAATAAAGAAAAATACTTAAGAGTGTGACGTCACAGTTTGGTAGGCACTAATCGGTGTCAATTGCTGTTTCGGTCGCGAAATACTGCGCTTAGGTCCGTAGTTGTCGTACAATTTCGTTTCTATAAAAGCGTAATTATTCTCATTTGTTAGCTTTAAATTTACTCTTGGACGGTAAACACAATGCATTTTAACTCTAAACTTTCCTTTCTTCTACACGCAGATGAAAGACGTTTTTAAATCGTTTAGGTGATTACCCAAAACATACACATTTACAAAGCTACACTCTCACAGATTTTACCTGTTACTGAAAGTTAGACCGCTATTTGTGAATATCGGGACAAGAAGAGTATCTCGGTCATTTTTAGTTACATTCTAATTATGTCGACAACATAGGTATACCCATGTTACGAGACAACATATACCCATTTACTAAGTCCGCAACGGTATCTTTTTCTTAACTAATCTATTTTTTATTACACATGGGAAGTGTTGATTCATAAACTAATTAAACTTCAATAATGAATCGTTAAAAGCAACTGCCCCGTTACTCCCCAACTTGTTTTAAGCTCACCTCACCTCACCTCACCTCACCTCTACATCTTGACGCTGCGATTCGTAGTAACTAAGCGTAATCAGAGGTCTAGTTTCGTAACGGGTCACCAGTGAGGGGAGGCACATTAGCGCGTTCCGAATCCCCTGTTCCCTGGGCTGGGCTGTTATTCGCTACGCTCTAATGCGGCTCACCCCGCGGGTCGCCCGTCACGTAACTAGACCTCTGCCTACGCTTAGTTACTAAGCATGGCGGTGTCTAGATATCTCTGTGGGTGAGCGTAAAACAAGTTACAGAATAGGGGGGCTGGTGTGCTGGCGAGAAGGGGTGAGGTAAGGTAAGTAGGGTGCGAATGTTTAACTAATGTACGTTTTATACTTGAGATTACATATAAGTTGGCCGAGTAAATAGTCCATTCAAAAACCCAATCTACTGTCCAAGAATCCAATTCTAATTACAGTTTTATACAAACTGGTCCATATTCAATAATCGCAACAATAATATAATTAGTAATGTTTCTGAGCAAGTCATTGCAAATAGCTGCCGTTTACGTGGTAAATGTATTTGTCACTTTATAATGTTGACGCGACGCAAATTCCAATTCAATTCCACCATTCTAATTTGTAAGGATTAAATAAGGAAATATATCTGTAGAAAACTGATAGGTAATAAAGTATTTTGGTTTTCCACGAACAACAAAAAATATTGTCTGGTAATTAATACATTTTCTTTTCTAGGTAGCTAATAGCATAATTTTACAATGCGCGCATGCGTCTCCATTTATCCCACATGTCCCGCTAACCGCTTCGTAACTGGACGGCGGAGGTGAAAGGGTTAACGCATGCGACTTGGTCCACGTGGCCCTGGGCTTTCAATAGGAAATTGCAACTGAATACCACAGATATTTGATACTAGTAATTAATTTCCTGTTTTTTTATTTAGGTAATGTTGTCGAAGAGGAACTTGAGAAATAATTAGGTATTTCATTTAATGTTTGATTACAATGATTGCGCGTCTATTTCATAACGATTTTGACGCAGACAGAAACTTATTGGCTCACTAAACCTAATTTCCTTATTAGTTAAAGCAATGACGCGTAGTTTCAGAGTCCGAGAGGCAACCGGATGAATGGCTCGCGTATGACAATTGGACCCAAACTGAGCCAACTTGGCAGGGTGGAAGTTGGAGGCGGGGTTAAAAAAAGTTGTCGCCAGGTATTCGGTTGAAACAGCATTTCATCTTGACACGCGGCAGCGTGTCAAGCAAAGGAACTGGCTAGCCAGCGCCGAGTGTAATATTACACGAGCCACTTGGTGCCACTTTTGACCCTTCTATAACTAAAAACCTCTTTAACGTAAACACATAAAACTACTTGTGTTTAATTATATCCATAAGGACATATAGAAGCCCAAATTTCATGAAGCTAGCTCAAACGTTTATAAAGATATGAAGGTCAAAAAGTCGTAAATTTTAGTACTGACTGACTACCTAAAACCTAACCTACTTCCAGATGATCTAGAAGGATGAAATTTGGAATCCAGCTCGGTAATAGTGTGTAAGCGAAGGAAAAGATCTAAAAATAAAAAAGTTAAAAAATAGGGTGGGTCCCTATACAAGCCAGTTTTTATCAGAATTAAAATCTATATATGTGTTGAATAACTTCATACAATGACTGATGTAATGAAAACTGGCCAAGTCAAATCTAACCTAGTACTTTAAGATGTCACATTTTTAAATAACAGCAATTGTTATAGGTATCCAATAAAGCAAATAAATAGAGTTTAATACGTGTTCATAATATTATTTTGTTCCTATAAATACATACATATTTTGATTTTGCATAGAATTACTTGGCACTCTTACGTACTACTACGTAAATTGTAAAAAAGTAGGGAGGAGTAAAAGAGTACTAAATTGAAGTCGGTTAAAACTTTGTTTTTAAAGTTAATTATTTACATTTCATGTTCTTGGTGGGATTATATAAACAGCGTTCACACTTTCAGGCAACCGCCGCACCAATCGGTTGCCTCGCGAAATCTTTTCCATATTTTTGTTCTATATTCGCCCCAGCCCAAACAGACGCACCACAACTACGCCTGATAAAAAAAAACTCCATCTTTTAACCAGTAAGTTGCTGTGGTATAGAGAACTATATTTCATGTGCTCTGCCGTCCCCCGTGGGAATACAACTTGATATATTGTTATATATGCGTGAGTTTAAGTCATACTCGTATTAATGGCAAAGGTTATACTCGTATGTATATAGTTGTTATACCTTATAAGCTATAACATAATTCTGAATAATGTTGAAATTCCAATCATATGACGATACGCACTTGAAAAGATATCACATGCACTGCAGAATATATTCTGATGCCTCGGTCACTTGACTCGATGTGATGTGATGACGACTTGGGGCGGGCCTGTCATTGGCATTGACAACGGTATTCGTGGGGGCAAGAGGTCTGAGCGCGGCGTCTCTCTCGCACGTATGTCGCACCGCTGCCGCCGTTTTCCATATAAAATAATTCAGCACGCAATGGAGTACTACTTTGTCTTACTGACGTGACGTCACAATAAATTGTCACATGTGACCCGATTCTTCCATGTGTCATCAATGTCATCATGTCACAGTGTACGCAATACATTGCCGCTCGATAAATTTTCAAAAAATAATTACGCTTTGGTCGTTAAGACTAACTGAAAATTTTATTGCAAAATCGGCTCATAGACCTAGCCCGTACCTCTGGTTACCTCAAATAATACGAAAAATGCTATTTATTGTAGTTAATTAACGTAACCTCAAGTATGAACTTGAGGTTACGTTAATTGTTGGTAAGCTGATATGAATCAGCTTTAATTAAATTGTTGGTTAAAGATTATCTTCTCGCCAAAATGTCATTACATGGTCATTCATTACCATCTCATTGAGGTCGACATTAATTAGCTATCATTATAAATGTACATACGTCCGTCGTCTCCCGCGGATCGACATCTGGGCTGTTATTCGCTACGCGCTAAAGCGGGTCACCTCGCCGATCACCCTTCACGAAACTAGACCTCTATCGACGCTTAGTTACTACTCATCGCGGTGTCAAGATATATTTGTCGGTGAGATAGGGGGGCTGGTGGTCACATGTGTTAATACTACGTCACAGAAGGCCGATATGACCATATTGGATAAGGAAATCTAATTGAATATGTGGACAGCAATCTGTTAAATAGGTGTACCTTATTCCATATCATCATATTCATCACTAGCTTGTGCCCGCGTCTCTGTCCGCGTGGAAGTCGTTTACATCGTAATTCCATAGAAACTCCCAACTACCCTCCATTTCACCCCCTTAGGGGATGACAACCGGGATAAAAGCTATCCTATGTCCTTTCCCGGGACTCAAACTATCTCTATACCAAATAGTACAGATACAGACAGACAGACACAGTTTCGCGTTTATAATATGTGTATGGTTGGGTAGACCCGGTAGACCCCGCAAGGTGGACAGATGACATGGTAAAGGTCGCGGGAGTCCGCTGGATGCGGGCGTAGAATCCCTCATTGAGGCACTCTTTACGGTCTATGTCGAGCAGTGGATGTCTTTCGGCTGATATGATGATGATAATGATATTCGTCATCCTCCGCTGCTAAATTTGATTCTGCCCCTGTCACATCCCGGTTGCCCCCTAAAGGAGACCAGGGTCCCCTCTGGCACGTAATCATGGGATTTCGAGGAAAATTATTTTGACACGTAGCAAAAGTTACGTTCTAGTATCTTCTCCGAGATTCTCTACCACTAATCCTTAAGGGGCTCCCATAATTGGCGTATGGGATCGTACCTTCGATCTGAATCTCTTAGTTTTCTTAGGTTTTTTGTAGCTTATTATGTTAACAACAACGGCTTTAAGCAATATAGTATCCCATATTTACTTCAAAGTTCATTGTTTTCGATACATTTGGCATCAAAGTTGAACAATTTTAGGCCAAAAAACCGGTTTCTGGCCATAACTTTAGTGTTAATTGGTTTAAAATGGAAACCCTGGACCAGATTTTAGGGTCGTCACAGACGAACCCAAATATGTAGATTTCGTATGTGTTAGATCTTTCACGTCAATAGAAATACAAAATAAGTGTTATTTTAGACAATGTTTAAAAAGATCATACAAAATTAAGTATTCATTTGTTTCAAAATCCGAAATTAGACCGAAATTGAGATAAAAGATTGAAGAACCGATAGCCGTTTGATTTATACTTCTATCTGTAGTGCAAAAGTAGGAGATACGATTCAAAACTTGTCAAAAATCGATGGAAACCTCGGGTAGCCCCTTAAGGCAAAGCAAATTAAGCGATATACCGGTACATTTTGTGTTTCAAGGTAACTGTTACATCTTTATCTCGGTAACTTTATACCGGGCTCTCGTTACGTAAGTTTACATTGTATACTTGACGCCGAGTGGACTTTGGCCCGAATAAGATACACCATTTTCTTTAGTCGACAACATTCCGGGTGGCCACGTGGAATCCACGCTGGGAATATATTAAACATCGGCCAAATGTGAGTTGGATCGCACGCGGAGAGCGCAACATACACGTGAAAATGTCGAGATTATACAGGATGCTCCTAACAGTGACGTCGATATATATTTTTTGGATTCCTCCCACCTAGAGGTATCCGAAAATACCCCATGTACTTAGGTACTGCATGTTGCAACAATTTTGATCAAAGGCGAATAAATTACGTTTCAGTGAGCTTGAGTTCAATTTTCTGCAAAATGCACTAACGCTAGGAATAAGTTAATTGATGTGCACGTGAAACAGCAATTTATGAAGATCATGTAAAAACGCATCAGGTTTTTTTTAAAGGCCATACTATCGAAATTTCCTATTAAATTATAAAAAAACTAGCTGCCCGGCCCGGCTTCGCAGTTAGTGTACCCGTAGGAATGAAGCATTTTCTAGCGGTAAACAATAGCCTATGTTCATCAGGGCTAATGTCGGCTTATAATGGTAAAATATTTTTTCTAATCGGTCCAGTAGTTTCGAAGCCTATTCAATACAAACAAACGATCCAAAATTTCCTCATTATAATATTAGTGTAGATCATAATTTGAAAAGTTCAAAAGATCGCGGAAAATATATGGGGAATTTTCGGATAACACTGGGTAGAAGGAATCCAAAAGGACAAGGAGTTTGGACCACCTTGTAAGGTATAAAGACTTGCTGCCCGCGAATTATAAAAACGCAAGCGAAACCGCGGGTATGCTGGGAGTGTGTCCGCGTGATCGCATCAGAAATGACTATGCGCAGCGGAACAGACGCGGGAGTCGGCCGGGTGCGGGTGGCGCAGGACCGATCATTGTGACACTCTTTGGGGGCGGCATATGTCTAGCAGTGGTCGTCCTTCAGCCGGTATGATGATGATGATTATTGCAAGGGAAATTCTCTGCAAGGAGGCAGGAGCCAGTTATAAATACTATAGTAGATATATAATGTTTAGTCCTCTAGGGCGGTAATACAAAAAAAAATACACAAGTACTGGTATTTGACACATAATGATCTTGTATTTATGACATGCGCTCATTAATAGGTTTTAAAGAAGTCACGTCAAACATCCTTGCAGGTGACAGTAAATTGTATTCATGTTTGTATAATTCACTAGAACCAGTTAAAGTAAACCATGACCTATTGAGAAATAAAGGAATATAATGTTGAAACAAATAACTATGGACAACGAAGATAAATTCAAATATTTACAACTTTGACAATACGTATTAACTGAGCGATTAACCTGAAACACACACACATACAACATCCGCAATGTGTTTGCACAATTGTTTTACAGGCCGTGCTAAATTTAACTCTAATCGTGAAACAATAAGGTGTACGCTAGTGGGAGGCTAGGGTGACAACGCTGTGGGTTAGAGTAATTAATCAAAAACTTAATTAAGTTACATGAACAACGATACTAAAACATAGTCGACGTCAAATGTTCATTTGGGACCTTATTCCATTGTAATATGGCAAAAATTTATACATAAGTATATGGCGACGGGCGAAATATTATTATATTTATATAGCGTTGGTAATTAGTTTACGTCACCGTTGGCTGTTAAGTGGAAATTACCGCTCGCAGAATATCGCCTGCTATTGCCTTCGCCTGGGGGACGACATATTTGCACACATCACCATTCATTCGTAGAAATATTATATAATCTGTGCTTATTAGGCCTGAATCTCGCCTCTCACAGACTGGCGCGGCCTGGCCGCGGCGGACAATAGTAAACTTGCCGCCGCTGGCAAATTTTCTATTGTCCGCCACCGCAGGCCACGCCAATGTGTTGCAGGCCTCTCACTGGCCTGCGGTGGCGGTCAATAGGTAATTTGACAATAGCTGTCAAAATGCTACGTGAGAGGCTTAAGGGGTCCATTTCACGCAGCTACCAGTTAACCAGTAATTTGTACAGGTCTTAAGTGGCAACACTTGGGCTTTAGAATTGCAATTTGAAATGGGTCCTTGGTAATAAAGGACGCCTTAGGTCGCAGGTATATTATTAATTTCCGTCGCCTTTATCACAGAGGTGGTTTTGTAATCTTTCATTACTGACGATAGAAAGTACTATTGTGTGAAATAGAATCTTTCAAAACGGATTTCACTCCTGACGAGGTATTTTTTTCGAATATTGTGTAGTAAATATTTGAAAGTTGTATGTAAAGAACACTACCGTTAGTACAAATCCATATTGATATTACAACTTAATGAGTCGAAGTGAGAAGTGAGTCTTTCTGTCTGTTACCTCTACCTCTTCACGCTTATTAAACCTCTGAGCCGATTTAATATATGAAACTTGGTATTAAGACGGTTAGAGTGCTGGGAAAGGACATAAGATTGTTTTTATCCCGAAATTGAGGCTGAACGTTTATATACTAGCTACGATAAAAACTATTTCCACGCGGACAGATTCGCGGGCAGAAGCTCGTGCTTTTATGCAATACAAAAGTAGGTAGGTACTTACATTGTTATTTCGTTCGCTGACAGAATACCATTCGATTTCTCAAACTCACGAATCATGGCCACCCTAACCCAGGTGTCCAACCTATTTTCTTATCGCTTGCTCAGGTGCGATAAGAGTACGTTGACCCTCGTCTAATTATAAATCTCGTGTTAAGATGTGTCGCTATTAGAGCTGAGTATGTATGTAATGTAAATAGTTTGTTGTACGCAAGGCACATAATATATATGTACTTGTATTTAGATGTTTACTTGTATTTGTATGAACCTATTAGCTGGCTGCGCGGCTCCGCCCGCGTTTATAAAGAATGCAAGCGAAGCCTCGGAAGGAATAGCATACGAGTATACACTCGTATGCTATTTAGTAGAGTACCTAAATACTCGTATGCGTAGGTACGACATATATGTCCATCTTGGACGTCCATTCCATACACTAGTAAAATAAATTGAGATCGGATAATTTAGTTTCGGGGATTGCTCGCTTCATACAAACTTTAAAAGCTATCAGGCTTTTAATAGACGACAAGGGCAGCGAGGCCGGATAGTAATACGAGGCTGGCAATCCCTTTTTCAGGCCGAGGTATGTAGATGCAATGAAATAAAAAAAAAACAATCAAACTGAACGCCTCAATGTAGGGTCGCTTCACAGTTCCATTATGTCTACCTCGCAGCGCCCGAAACTTTTTTTTTTTTGCATGTTGAAGAAAATGTTTCTTTGCGCTTCTGTCTTTTGCAACGTAGGTACATAATGTTTTCAGATAAGTATTAATATATACGAGACACAGATATTAATGAAAATCCTGCTGTGTGATATCAATTTCAAATGTACAATTGACGTCAAACTGAAAACAATGCAGTATTTTGAAACGTTCACATGAAATTCAATGATGCTGTATTCACATGAAACTGAATAATGGCACACTTTCGAAAATTTTAAAAGCAATGAATTCGTATGTTGTGTTTTCACGTTGCATGTTGCCCGATGGCTGATTCTTATTCGAACAACATGTTCCTCTAATTTTGTTTCGGTAAAATATATGGTGGGTGTCTTAAAAGTCGACTAAGTGACCAGGGTTGAAGTGTGTTGTGGGCGATGGGCTAGCAACCTGTCACTGCAATATCACATTTGTCGATCTTTTATACCCACATTTATGCTAAAAGTGGCGCTGGAACATACGTTTCATGTGTTCTGCCTATCCCTTTTGGGAATCAAGGCGTGAATGTATGTATGTATGTATGAATAGAGTAAAAGAACAGCACACAGACCGCAGCTTAGTTTCACCACTATTTGTTCTGCAAGTGTTGTGTTTTTGGTGGTGAGTAAACTAGTAGGGCAGTTTCAGGTGATAATGAGGACACACTGGACTAAAGCACCAAAAAAATTTTGGTGCTTTTGTCTAGCGTGTCCACATTTACGACAATTTGTTCGAGCACTCTGCCCCCCTAAACATGAAATGAAATTTATTTCGTAACATCATCACTATCATACATATGTAGTATAAAATAAAGTCGCTTTCCGCTATCTGTCCCTATGTATGCTTTGATCTTTAAAACTACGCAACGGATTTTGATGCGGTTTTTTTTTTCAAATAGATTTTCAAGAGGAAGGTTTATATGTATGTTTATGTGCGAAGCCGGGGCGGGTCGCTAGTACTGTTATTAAATAAAAAAGTAGTTTTTAAATGTGTAGTAAAGAAAATTTGGCAAAAAAACTTTTTGTGATTTCAAACTATTAATTGAATAGTTGAATTATTCAATTCTATATACTTATATATTCAAATTCAAATCAAGATTGACTATGCTGCTTCTGGACAAATGTTATTACTCTACGAATGAATACCTCTCTGACACCTCTATGTGAAAATTAGGCTTTTGACATTATAATTTCCTTTAGCATTTATTTATTAATTTTCTGACATTTATAAGTAGCATTAAGTTTTGGACATAAAATCTATTGATAATGACATTATAGCTAACATTAAAATTCTGTTTGTATTCTATAATAATCTATAACATAACATTACATAATCATTGTTCTTTTTTAATGATATTTAATTATTATTTCTATTTTATTTTATAAGTTATTGCTGTGCCCTATCAGGGTCATGTTTAGCACTTAATAGTAACTTAAGACCTATTGTAAAACTACATGGAAAAGCAATAAATGAATTATGAATTATGAAATAATGTTTTAAATAATTAAATGCATTTTTCTAATTAGGGCCCATGTTTTTGCCGGTGAGTATAGTATATTATAAGAAATATTTTCATCACAGTACAAGAGGTAATTTAAGAAGTCTTTATACTTCAATTTGATTTTGAAGCTATAGACAGATGATGTATTTCTTACCGTGTCAGGCAAACGGTTATAGACCGAGGATCCCAGAAAGTATACAGAGGCTCTAGTATAAGTTTTACCGAAACAGAACTTTATGACCGCGTTTGCGTTTTACCCTCATTTTGCATGGGATTTGACAGCTAACCGCGAACGCGGTCGTAACGTTTTGCTCGGTAAAACTTATACTAGAGCCTCAGATCGCTCAGAGTCGACGAGTTACGAGTTTACGTGAATCTACTACCAGCCTGTTCGCGTTCTGATTGCTTCGCAAGTTGTAGGTAAATACAATCCGTTCCCTCGCGCTTGAATACTTCTCGGTGTTCGTGCGTAGGTAATATAAGCAAGGCAAGCTTCTGATATTGCTCTAATTGATAATCGACCAGCGTTTGTTTAGCCTCAATAACGGCTCGGCAACTGGTCTGTCGCAATTGCAAGCGCCCATAGGCTAGTCTAGATCTTTGTTTGTCATTTTCACTTTAATCATCATCCTTCTATCGTTATTCTCGGTTGTGCCTTAAGGAGTTTGGGGTCCGCTTTGGCATCTAACATACTAATTGGGTCTAGTTTTACGAAAGCGACTGCCATCTGACCTTCCAACCCAGAGGGAAAACTAGACCTTATTGGGATCAGAGCGATTTCCACAAGACGATGTTTTCACCGAAAACTGTTAAGGCGCCGTAGGTTCAGCGAAGTTAATCGAACAGAGTTTTTGAAACAATATAATGCGTCTGTTTATAATAATTTGGTTTTAAAAAATACGAATAGTAATCTTAAGGCTTTTCTGCAGGGAAATCAGTGAAGAAACATAAGTAGGTAAGCAATTTTCGCTCGATAGTAAAAAATCATGGACATGGGTCTAAAAGGGTCTAAAATACGCTTAAAATATTTATTACTAATTATGCACAAAAGCTAAAAATATTAAAATGGCTTCTAAAAATCGGCAATATCATGTTTGAAAGAACTCAGTGTTTACTTTTTTATTTATTTAAACGGCCAAATAATTAAGATTAAAAAACATGATTTCCGCGCTTCCGAGCACGCACTTCCATCTCGCTCACACTTATGCTCAGTGAGAGGGAGAGAAGACCATGAACTTACGGCGCCTTAACTATCCAATGATCACAGATCTGTCTTTGTTTGACAGCAAGATGCGGTCTGAATGAAATCCTATCAACAATCTCCGTTGTTACAGAACCCAAAACCTGGACAAATGACGCTGTAAGCCAAGATGTTCAAGCTACTAGGGAACCTCAGCGTCTACTTCAAGTACCAGGACATCAGAACCGACAATGCGGTGTTTAGGCTCCACAACCTCTTCACGACGGTCCTGCTGCTCACCTGTTCGGTCATCATCACGGCGAGCCAGTTCGTGGGGCAGCCGATACAGTGCATAGTCAGTGGCATCCCGGCTCATGTGGTCAATACGTTCTGTTGGATCACGTCGACGTTTGCTATGCCGGATGCCTTCGCCAGGGAGGTATGTACCTATAGTTGCTATTCTTTATTGACGTAACTGGTGACCGAAGGGCTGGCGGCTTTCTCGCGCAACACATCAGCATTTCGATTTAGTGGGGAAATGCTGTCAGCATCCTCGAATTTAATTTAGTTTACATCACACCTGGCCATAATACGAGTTTTACTGCACGCTGCGCGTACGGGAAAACTCGCATTGTGGCCAGATGAAGACGTAAAATTTTGTTGACACGGGCAGTAATTCGTAAAGTCCCAATGCGCATATTTATGGCCCTCACCTTCGGTTCGGGCCGCAAACACCGGCGATCTGGTTATCTTTTCACGCTTAAACCACTGAAGCTACGAGTGGGTTGCATCAGACCGCCTGTAATCGTAAGCGGTGGTAACGCGTACCTACACTCCGGCGTTCCCGCCGGATGGGGACGTCCACCGCGAGATTGCATGGGACAACACAGACTCATATAGTCCCTATTCGTTCCGGTATCGCCGCATGCCGGGTAAAGTCAGTCCGACTCAAGTCGCGGGCCTAGCTGAGTTTCTTGCTTGACTTTTCCCAGCTAGAATAGGTTTTAGTGAAACAGCGACAAAAGTCCCAGTAGCTCGATACCACTTTCACCCCAGATTCGATTGAAAATGTTCAACGAATCACAATGACTGGAGGGCAAACTCGTAGAGTATTCCAGTATTTAAACTTCGGTGCGGGTTTACCCTCTGAATTCATCCTACTATAAGCATCAGTCAGGTTTTTTTTTCATTTGTTTATTATTTATTAAACTTGCAAAATGAACTTATCGCTTATCTGTAAACTGAAAACACTTCAGTTCAACGAGCACTTACGTGCAGTGCTCTAAAGCACTTATTGTGTTTTGATTGTGTAAGTGCCTAGGTGAGTGTATTGTTTGAAATTAAAGTCACGTGTAATATAAATATGTATTCGTTTTTGACCTTTAGTTTCTGAGGAATAATGCTCAAATTAGTAAAAACACTGTCAAAATTGGGAGTTTCACAGCTCACAGAGCCAATAGTTTTAATGAGTATCTATCGCGGCAACTTAACCCAAAATGATGACCCATATTCAAATTGTTGCTTAACATTGTTTTCCTCTAAAATGCTCGTCCTTGTATCATTTACGGTGTGTACAGTGGAGACAAAGAAAGTCGCTTTTACATTATCTGATTGGTGGCATTACGCCAAATTTTACATAAAACTTCTTACAATGTAAATATGTAGTCATTGGCTTTAATATCTGCTATAGCAAAGTGGGCAAAAACATCTGACCCGTGTTTCGTATCGAGGTTCTGGTCTGCATGCAGAGAGGCCCAATCAACGAACGAAAAAGCCATAGAAGTCTAAGTAGCGCCCCAAAATGGCTCCACAGAATGGCGGCTATTGCCATTATGCGGGGATGGGGCCGGCGGGGTGTCAATGCGAGGCAGCCGTTTAGTTATTAACGGGATTTAGGCACATGTTTCGGTAATTTGTAAGGAGCGCGCATTCTATGGATTTTTCGTTCGCTGGGCAGCGGTGTGGATAGCTCAGAGTGATCGCTTGTGCACGCCGCCATGGTTAGCGGTGCTGTATCGCAAACACATTGGGTTGATGAGACCCGTTAAAAGTAAACGGCAGCCTGGCATTGTTTTGACACACCGGCCCCATCCCCGAATAATGGCAATGGCAGCCATTCTATGTCTATATTTCATCTATGGCTTCCTTCCAGCTGCCAATTGAGTTTACTATGGGGCTTGTGGGTACGGTGGCTTGCCTGGTAAATGTCACGGGAGTCCGCTGGATGCGGGTGGCGCAAGACCGGTCATTGTGGCAGTCTTTTGTGGAGGCATATGCCCAGAAGTGGACGTCTTTCTGCTGATATGATGATGATGGGGCTTCTGCGATATGTGTATGATTCTCGCCTAGTATTCATTTATTTATTGTGTGGACCTCTAGAGACAAATCCAGGTCCTTCGCAAGAGGAAGTAGTGCGGTCATAATCTTGCAAAATTAGCATCAAGTTACAAGTCGCGTGACGGGAACAGGCTAATTGATTGAATCAGTTATCACAGCAAGGCTGATTCACTGTCGTGAGGTCAGGAAGAAAGTTAGATTGAGGTTGAGGACCTAACCAATTAAACTTCCGACATGTTTTTTTGATGCGTCACCTTACCGTTAGGGGACGCATAAAAAATAGAAAGATGAAACGTTTATTTGTTTGCTACAAATCACACAGAAACAAAATCGTACAAAAACAAAATTAGGGTAAATCGTCAATAACTAGCTCATTTAAAAAATTAAGTCTGTTCCAAAACAGAATTCCATTTAATATGACGTGACCAGTTATTGGATGGTGGCCAGTAGGTAATTAACATATTATAAGTACTAGAAATGTATTGTATTACAGGTGAATTGAGTTCGTAGTACCTATGCGGTGGCCAGTTATTAAAGGGTGGCCAGTTATTGGCGATTTACCCTATAAAAGAAAATGTACCATAGTAAATAATGTCGTAAATTCATAAAAATTGCCACGCTGCTGTAAGTGTTGGTAAAGGAGACGCAGGACTGCAATCCGGCCGACGCGTGATTCGGCCCGTGTGGATACGTCTCGGCAGCTCGGCTTCGAACCAAATCAAGGTCACTCTATACTAGATTTTTTTTGCAATCCAGCCGATATCGGACTGTGGAGCGTCTCCTTAAGTGAAAACCTCTGTAAGTTAAACATATCGAATTGAACCCGTCCAGAGGAAATAACGTTAAATTTAAATTGGCAGCACTTGAGAGTGCGAAGTAGGAGGTGGGGGAACCATGAATCGATCGCAGCGCGCGCGGTGGCCAAAAAAGGAACTTTCGGCGGACCAACTGTCACTTTTTACTAGCGAACAACAAATGAAATGGATAATCGCTGTCAAGAGGAAATAAGTAATACGGTTGAATGAAAAGAAGCGCGTTTCTTTAAAAACTCCTATGGTCGAAATAGCAACTTTGGATCGCTGTAGTTCTCAAACGGGCAAGTTAATCAAAAAACTGTAATTCATAAAATATGCTTCTTTATATGTATTCTTTAAAGTTCTAATCATAAAAGTAGCAAAACGAAAATTTCCCAGAAAACCCCCCTTTGCTACAGTCTGACCCAAGTTTTTTGACCGACTGTACTTTTTTACATAGCGACGAGACGATATCGTTAGTAGTTTAGAAGTAGCTGGCCACCTCCTGTCTCCGCATCATCAGATCAGCTCGGGGATGACATAATATTGCGTTGTTACGCAAACGTACCTATTCCACATTTCTGGTCAAGTGGCTGAAAAATGTATTGTAATTAAAAAGGACAACGTACAGTCAAGTACGTTCGCCAAGGTTCTAAAACATCTTAGCAATCTTATGCCCCAAAACAATAAAGTCGCGTTTACACATTTTGTATCACTTTGACCGTGCACATCTGTACTTTTATACGAACGGTAAAAGTTAAACAAGTGCTCTGTGATCTGTAGAACTAGCGAGCGAAAAAGTCTCACAAAATTTCACGAGAATTGGTTCACAAATGCGACCTGTACATCCGGGCATCTGGACACACAAACATGTAAAGGCCCAAGCTGAAGCATATTCTTCTTGAAGCATAACTTTGCTCCCTTCGCTTCCCTCCTCCCAAAAGCTTGTAGGCAAATTGTAGGTAACGTGGCACACATATTTGTGAATTGAACGATCTGGACCTATGCTATAAGGTTTCACGAACACAGCCAGCACGTCACGGAATCCCGAGAACAGGTCGCAGCGGCCCATTGTCCGCGCCGCGTATAGCGACGCTCCGGTCACACGATACGAATATTGATGCGGTGCATTGGCGGGTTAACGGCATTTTGCACGTGTTTTCGGCTATTTAGTACACATTGACACGTTGCCGGACCTTATGGATTTAAGGATTCGTTGTGTTGATAGCTAGAGACGGAAAACGCTGGTTATACCTTCTCTCAACACAGCGCAATGCTTTAGCGTGCGGCCCCAGTGGGGCTGCTCCAAAAACACAAAATATGAGCGAGATATTATTCCGCTTTGCTATAGCTCTCTTAGATAAGGTCTATACGAACATAATGTCAGACAAACTACAGAAGAATATCCACTAAACTAAAAAGTATCCAGTAAATAAATAAAAACGGCCAAGTGCGAGCTGGACTTTGCCTTAAATAATTATTATTTGTTTTTTAGTATTTGTTGTTATAGCCGCAATAGAAATACATCATCTGTAAAAATGTCAACTGTCCAACTATCACGGTTCATGAGATACAGCCTGGTTACAGACGGACGGACAGCGGAGCCTTAGTAATAGGGTCCCGTTTCTAGCCTTTGGGTACGGAGCCCTAAAAGGGGGCTCAAGCCCGGAGCACGGCGATAGGGTGCCCAGAAGGCTAGCATTGGATGACAATGCGTTGAGGAGGTAAGCGCCATTCTGGTCACCTGTCGCATCGACAAGACGTTTGATCTGCTACTTTGAAGGTGCTGTGTGCACCTAGATACCACACACACGGAAGATTATCAAATTTTTTCATGCATCGTCAGACCAGCTAGTAGGTGCATTGTCTCCGAACTTGCACCTATGCCAATTGTCATCTCAATTGGATACCGGAAACTGTCTGAATAATGGGTTGCTTTGAAAGGTGTTGTCATTGTGCATAATTAGGTATATATTATCATTATTATGTATGTCTTTCCCGTTCACGGGACAATGATGTCCCGGACAAAGGTCCGGACATCCCAAAGGGGAGCTAGGAACCTACAAAGTACCAACTGAGCCAACACGTACAAGCCTTTTTGACAATTTAATGAAATGCAAGGAGTACACCGAGCGGATGCTGTCCCTGCCCGTGTCATGGAACGTACACAGAGACAGCACCCTCTGGGGTGTATAGGGTCTATCGATGGTTGATGGAATCTAAATAAAACGGGTTATTAGGTTGAAATGATGGACTAGTGGCTGGGCTATTGGGTGAAACATCGGACGCCTGCCTAATAAAACTGGTTCAATCTTTATCTCTGGCAGACGGTGACTCGCTTACTGCTAGATGGGCCCCTATTAATAGCGACATTAAAAAATGGCCTAAGGGCAACACCGGTTAGAGAGCTGGGGGGTAGAGAGGTGGCACTGGACTTTAAACATATATCCAACTCGCCACTTGGGTGTCCACATCTACCCTCGAGCAACAGCTCTTGCGACTCCACTCTGGACGGTCAGTAAAGGCAAGCCAGAGGCGGAGGGCCTGTCCAACCAACCACCCGGTCGGCTCAGCCTGACCACAGGACACCCCCAGGAGCACTCAGGTACGTAGGGTCGCTACTCCCTAACAGCCCGCCACAAGCTGCCTTACGTTGACTGATTGCACCAGTAATCCGGTGGGTGATGGGGCCGTCACATCCCTACGCCTTAATAATAATTATTATTATTATTCTTTAATTCAGGCATTGCCCATATCACAGTACAAACATACAACTAGAGATGGGTAGGGGTGGGTAAATACCGGGTAAATACCCGGTATTTACCCAATGCGCCCGGTAAATACCCGTATCTACCCAAATTGGTGGGTATAAACTATTTCGAATGGATTTTTTCAAAAAGTGACGTTTTAGGGCTGAGTTTTTTTTTATGAAATGTTTAAAGCCTTCTGAACAACTTTTGTTATTGCAAAATATCCATTATGATACATAGTTTATGAGAAAAAAAAATGTTTGTTATTAAAAATAACATGTATTATTTTCCGAAATAAGATCAAGTTATAACGGGAGCCACTACCAGAGTAGTAACTATAAGCCTTAACAAAATGTAAGAAAAATATTGAAATAGTGTTGCCTTCTACTTATTCGACAAGAAATCAACATCTTGCTAGGCCTTTTCCCCATTTACTTGGGGTCGGCCTTCCCTGTTCTTTTTCTCCATTCTGCACGATTGAGTGCGAGGTCGGCGTCTATATTAAGATCTTCAGGTCTCGCTGAACCGTCTTCAGCCAGGTGGCAGGTGGTCTTCCGCGTCCTTGCTTCGTCGTTGGAATATCGAGCGCTACCTTAACCATGTAGTCTACTGGGCGCCCCTGTACATGACCGTACCACCTCAGACGTTTATCCGTCAGCTTTTCTGTTATTGGCGCTGTTTTAAAACTACCCCGGATATACACGTTTCTTATCTTGTCCATCATGGTGACACCCGCTGACCAGCGTAACATGCGCATCTCAGTGGTGTGGAGCTTGTTCAGGTGGGGTTTATTTGTAGCCCAGTTCTTGGATCCGTACAACATCGCTGGTCTTACTACTGTCTTATATACATGACCTTTCACCTTTAGAGACATTTTTCTATCGCATAGGATGCCTGTGAGTTCTTGCCATTTCATCCAGTCTGTCTGAGTTCTATGGACTACATCGCTGTCAATCTTTCCGTCGTTGCTGAGTATGGAGCTTAAACTTTGTAACAGTTGGCAGGCGATCATTACCTATATAGAATTTGTCATTTTCTGGGTTATTAGCCGTTTTGTCGAACAGAAAGGACATGTGTTCGGTCTTCTTCCGGCTGATTTTTAGGCCGTTCTTCTAGCGCTTCCATCCAGCTATTCAAAGCGCGTTGAAGGTCAGTCTCAGTCTCTGCTATTAAGGCCACATTATCGGCATATAGAAGGTGCCAGGGTACAGCCCGTTGGCATTTTCGTGTGAGGTAATCCATCGTGACATTAAAGAGAAGTGGACTAAGTGTGGAACCCTGGTGTACAACGACCTTGAGCTTCAAGCTGTCACTCGCACCTGCTGAGCAAATCACCTGTGTAGAGACGTCTGTGTACATGACCATAATAAGATCTATATACGACTCTGGGATAAGCTGGGCACGAAGAGCCTCCCATATAAGGTCGCGTGGTACATGGTCAAACGCCTTCTCAAGGTCGATGAATATCATATGCAGGTTTGTGTTGTTGACTTTGGCTCTCTCAATCAGGATTCTTATAGCCTGAGTAGCGTCAGAGGTGCCCTTTCCATTTACAAACCTTCACTGATTGGGTGTGAGCTTCACGATACCATTAAGTTTGCTGTTGATTATCCTCTCCCATAGTTTAAAGGTAATTCCCACAGTCAACTACGTCGCTTTTTCCTTTGTAAAACGGTATTACATGACTTCCTTTCCAAGCATCTGGTATTTTCTGTCCTGCCATAAGTCTGTTAAACAACTCGCTTAGCCAGCCCATGCCAGAGTGCCTTATTATGTTTCCAGATCTATTGGAATCTCGGCTGGACCTTGGGCTGTTGTTTTTCATCTTTCTGATATCTTTGATGATTTCCTCCGTTGTAACTGCTGTTATTGCTTGGTTTAACTTTCGGGGATTCGCAACATTAAGCAAATGGCGGTAGTAATCTGCCCATCTTTTTCTTATATCATTGTCTTCTGTTAATAGTTTATTGTTTTTATCTGTGATATATTTGGCTGAAGTTATATCTTTGCTGTTATTATTTCGAGCTTTTGCGACTTGATGGATATTGATTTCTGTAGTGGAAGATTCTAATTCTTTGTAAAAGTTAGCATCGGCTTTGGCTCGTGCGCTTGCCACTTCACGTTTTGCGTTTGATTTCTCTCTGTTGTAGTCTGCTTTATCCGCATCACTACCGGTTTCTTTGTGTTTTCTTAAATGCAAACTTCTTGGCCTGCACAACATCCTTGACAGATTGTTGCCACCATTTAGTCTCCAGTTTTTTCTTCTTCTTCCTTTCTTCTTTTCGTCTTCCATTGAGTCCAGAAAGAAAGAAAGAAAAACATTTATTTATGACAAACACATATAACAACAGAGAAATACAAAAAACAGGACGAACACTGCTTGTCACAAAAGCAGCAAACAGCGTGAAGGGGGCTCTCTTACTCTTGGTTCTCCCTAAATGTGTTTTTGCGGATTTTCTACAGAATGTTTCTAAATGGTTCCACATATCGTTTTCGGTTTCTACCTTTGAAGTGTCTTTTGTGCCAAAGTACATTTCTATGTTTTGAACGAATCTTGATCCCGCGGCGGTTTTCAGGGATTTTAACTTAATTTTAGGTATCTGCTTGTTGCTGCACTTAACAGGTTTGGGCAATTCAATAACCAATAAGATCAGCCCTAACTGGCAGGTAGCGACGTCGCGATCGTGCCATCTGCGACGCGCGAATATTACACCGCGTCCGACCCGGCCAATTAATGTTTATCAGTTGCCTGGTTGAGACGGCCTTTGTGCGTTAAGTGCCACGTGTGGATATTTGATCCATGCTTTAAATATCGATTTTGTTTTGTTTGAGGTAAAAGCTCACGTTATTGAATTTTGTTTGGATTGGCGATACAAAAATAATATAATACCTATACTTACCTACAACTTTCATTTTTCCATCTTAAAGTTATATATACTCACTAAGTAATGAATACACTTCTCTCTGAGCTCGGATGATTGTAAATACAAACATTTAATTTATTTTTTATTTATTTAATTAACAGCATGTATAATGTCCATGAGAACAACGTTTATACATTCCTGCATAACTTGAAAACATTTTCATTATAATATTTGACTTACAAAACGCATCAAAAGAGTTTATACCCACCTTTTTGGGAAGAAACGGGTAAATACGGGTAGATTGGGTAAATACCGGGTAAATACCCGGTATTTACCCATGGGTTTTTACCCACTACCCATCTCTACATACAACATAATACAATACAACTTAATCAATAAAAATAAAAATAATATATGTAATTTAAGTACTTACATATTTACACACTAACAGGATTTAATAAGCTTGTAAATATGAGAGTCAGTCAGACTTTGCTGTGCTGTTAACGACTGTTCTTAAAAATACAGTCAGCAAAAACCGGTACGACGTCAAGAATATGTTTACACCTTATGAATGAATTAATTTTATTCTGCAAGTTTGTAGGCCGTAATTAAACTTGCAAGTCAAAATTCTACCAACGATTCTGAAAAAAAAAGACCACTGTTAAAAAGAAACGCCGAAACAAACTCAACAATCAGTAATTTTTTGCCATAAAAAGCTTATTACAATGATAGACACCTGTTAATGAGTTTTTGTTTTAAATTAAGTTCCACTGCCGACATTTTATCTGCTTTGCCTTAAGGTTGACTGGTAGAGAATGCTTGTAATAATAATAATAAAATCATTTATTTTCAGATAAGAAATCCATAGTGTTGTTAGTAACATTGAGCATAGCTTTAGTTATTAAGTCCGCCTTTTGTACCATAATATATTCCTAGTTGCAATAAAGATTAAATAAATAGTTCTTAACCTACCTACTATAAGTCAAACTGAATATGAATAAAATAAAGAAAAAACATCATAGTGCGTTCGCTGTTCTACAAGAACACATGTCTGAATAAGCTATATGAATTATTAAACTATGCTAATATTATACAACTTTGAGGTCGACTGTGCCGTGCCACCAATTAATTGTTTCACAGATACTTATTAAAAACTATCTTCTATGCTTCCCGCGACTCCGTCCGCGTGGAACTCATTTATATCGTTCCTCTTCACAAACTTTCATCCCCGATTTCACCCCCTTAAGGGATGATTTCCGGGATTAAAACTGTCCTATGTCCTTCCCCGCGATTTAACCTGTCTATACCAAACTTCATCTCAATCAGTTCAGCGGTTTAAGCGTGAAGAGGTAACAGCCAGATAGATGGACAGCCAGCCAGCTAGCCAGCCAACCAGCCAGCCAGCCAGCCAGACAGACAGATGGGGATGTTGTGTTTATATATTGTGTAACACCTGATTATTAATTGTCCTCAGGTCGGCAAAGAAGTGGCGCACCCCGGCGTGCGCAACCCGTACGACGGCACATACGAGAAGAAGTACTACACGTACTACCAGTGGGTCTGCTTCGTGCTGTTCTTCCAGGTAACACTTGCAGACAGGGGTGGCAAACTAGGGCGCGGCACGTGTGTACCCCTGACGGTATGCTTCCGAAATCTGTGGACGCCAATGTAAACTATCACTACGTGCGACGTGTTTCGAACTCTTCGGGAGTTCTTCTTCAGGATAAGAGATTTCGCGGCGGTGTCGCTTGAATCGCTGCTCACGCCTGCTCCGATCGCCGCGCGGCCCGGTTAAGGGAGTTCGAAACAGGTCGCACGTAATAAGTGAGTTACCAGAGTTAGTGAGAACCAGCTAAGGATAAAAGTTGATTCGCCCTGCAAATGGTACCATATTGCATGCCCATTCCGTTTAGAACTGCATCGTCAACACGTGTCTAAGCTCAGGAGTCAATACCCGTCCATTATCACTTGCATGGACGGCGACCTAAATCGAGTATTTTCCGCAACCTCGCATCTTTACCACCGTCTATGAAACCGAGTCTATTGTCAACCGATTAAGGTCGCTTTTATTATGTTATAGAATGAGATAAGAGGTTGTATGGACGTCACGGCTGACTGCCGTTTACTTGTTGCGTGTTCAGTTGTTTGTCACTTTACCGTAATTTGTGGATTCGTATGAATGAAGACGCAAGAGCGAGTCGAAGCGTGTCTCATGTCCCTGTATAACCTCGGGACGTAGACATACCTGTTCTGTCACTAAATCCTGATTGATTTAGTAACGCTTCATACGTCAGGTGGATATAAATGTAATTTTCACATCCACAGTTCAGAAATGAATCATTCTTTCCTTCAAATACGGGATCAAAGTTGTACTTTTCTTCCCGGTTATTCCCTCTTTTTTAACTTTTTTTTTCCTGGTAAAGGTGTGAAAAGCAGTATGTCCCACTCTTGGGCGTAAACACTGAAATCCCTCGTTACGCTCAACATTCCATTTAGTTTTCCTGCTTCACTCAGAATTAAATATACCCCCCGCCGTAAATAGCCCCTATAGAGACACACAATCTACAATTTTTGTATGTGAAAATGACAATTGAGTAGTCCTAACGTACGTTTGAAAAGTTACGTAATCAGTAATCACCCCTCTAGCTCTGTTTTAAGGTTTGAAGTTCGAATACTAATAATAAACTATAAGTATGACGAAATGTGACCAAACTATGACGTAATTGTGACGCATAAGCCGCGCCGCGTATGCGCTCCGTCACGCTGCGAGGGCGATCCTCGACAGCTAGATACGAGTATAGGGATATCTAGTCGTGGATTTGTTTGCATCTAAACCCAACTAGCAAATACGTCCCAGATTTAGTTATATATCAGTTTTATAAGGAGTCTTATATCCGTGATAGAAACGTCTCAATCACTGGAAAGTGTCCCCAGTTTTACAGCTGTTTGATGTTATATCATGTATTTTGGTGAAGAATGTCATTAGCAATATGACTAGTTAGGAAAGGGTCGGATAAGGAATATGACGAATCAGGAACAAATCACTAACAATAATGTCAAAAAGAGGAAAGGTTTGTGAGATTCATCTTCTGTGGCTCGCTCGACATTGTGACTTCTTTTTCGCATTTAGGAGTAATCTCCGGGACTACATATATTAAGATCTCAAAAATTGAGTCACCTGTATAGAATAAAGCTCAGGATGGACAACGCCTGCATTCTATCCCGTGGCGCGCTAGAGTACTTTGTAAGCAAAATATATATTCAAGCTCATCACACAAATAGTTGCTCTTACCGGGAGTCGATCCCAGTGACCATCAGTTACGTAGGCCGGGTGCTCACTACGCTAAAGGTCATCTAATTACATTAACAGCTGTAACATGCAGTGCGCCCGAATAACCAAATACATTGTATACTGTAACATACTTACATACATTCACGCCTTTATTCCCAAGACGTGTACGAGTAGGTAGAGCACATGAAACTTTATTCCAGTGCCACTTTTAGCGTAGATATCGCAGTGATAGGTTGCTAGCCGATCGCCAAATTCTCACTTCAACCCTGCTCCCTCAGTCGACTTTTACGACACCCACGATAAGAAAGGGGGTGGTGAAATTCTAACCCACAGAGTCACTACTGTAACATGTCGACCTAAGAACCAATGAAGACCTCAGAATCAATTCTTTACTGAGATACATCGTTTTCAAGAGTAGTGACATTATTTAAGTGTAGGTCACCCGACGTGTTAATTTGACAGTCGTGACATTATTGATCGGGATTTCATTCGGTTAGGTCAACGCACTGAACTGTTTTGTTATGATTCACGAGTGTTTGTTTTGGGCAATGTTTCCGTAACAAGGTTCCATGCGTAGGTGTGCCATTTCGGTTCTTAGGATGTGACACCAGGTGGCCAAAGTGTAACAATTTACAGTCATTCATCATCATCATCAACACACCAGCCGAAAGATGCCTTTTGCTGGACAGGCCTCCCCCAGAGTGCCAGCGTACAGTGGACTCTCGCCTTTAACAGCTCATCAGCCCACCTTGTCCGACCAGTCATTAGTCTCGCCATGACGTGAATTTTAATTCCTTTGCGGTCAGAGTTCCAACAGACCTTCTATCGACCTTCACTAAGGAAGAATTTTGGCCGAAGGGAGTCAAGTTCCAAAGTTTTCGCGGTGGGTTACCTGACACCACGAATTTGCGTAACACGCCGCAGTAATTGTGTGTTTTGTAGTTTTTAATAAGTTTATATTCATATGTATGTTAGTCTTTAAGATATTTATAATATGGGCCTTGATGCCCGATTTAAATAAATAAATAAATCAATGAATCTGATATTGTTCCCAGGCCATAATGTGCTACACACCCAAGTTCCTGTGGGACTTCTGCGAGGGCGGGCTGATGCGCACCATCGTGATGGGGCTCAACGTGAGCGTCTGCAAGAGCAAGGAGAAAGAGAAGAAGAAGGAGCTGCTCATCGGGTATCTGCTGCGGTATGAGAAGGTAGGTCTCAATTACGATGCCAGAAACCTAGCGGGTGCTCCACTAGCTACTTTACAGCTACTAGCGGCAGCCACTAAATGCAGCCACGGTTACTAAACGCCTGGTGTGCGACAATGCGATACAGAATGTATGATAGAATTGAACTATTGTCTCAATCTGCGGCGGCTCAGCAGGAAAGAACCGCGTAGTAGCGATAATACTCCAGGCAAAATACGGTTTTTAAAACATTAATTTATAATAGCGTTTTTAGGGTTCCGTACCTCAAAAGGAAAAAACGGAACTCTTATAGGATCACTTTGTTGTCCGTCTGTCTGTCTGTCTGTCTGTCAAGACCCTTTTTCTCAGGAACGAGTGGAGGTATCAAGCTGAAATTTATATAAAATACTCAAGACTATAGTCCCTTGAAGCTGTGAAAAAATCAAAGGCTTGGACTATGGACCGTCACATTTTTTTTCGTACAATCAGTACAATGTTGGATCGATTGATTCAATCGATGAAAAAAAATTTTTTGGCTATTACGTCTATTTTGAACCTTCATTCATCATAAACTTAAGAGCCGGGCTCTTGTCGGTGGAGTAATCGCCACTCTGTTCTTTTCTCTGCCACTGTTTTGAGCTCTTAATACGACATTAAATTAACTTTCAGCTTGGTTCATAAACTTACGCTTTGGTCTTCCCCTCCCTCTCTTTCCTTGTATTTTTCCTTCACTTATAGTTGTTTATGTAATTGTCCTATCGTATTAAATGGTCCAACATATTTCCCCTTCTGTTTTTACTACCTAGTGTTTTGGATTTATCAGTTTCATATAACCTAGAAGACTCATTACTAAAATCTGTCGGTATATTCGGGCCCATGGTATGTAGGTTACTAAATTAAATTCACGTTTTGTACGGTTTTTATGCAAAGGTTGTAAACGAAGCAAAACTCGTCCAATGAATAATTAATATTAACCATATAAATATATATGAAACATGCTTCGGTTGCTGCTTCAGCACCGGCAAATATCAAAGCGCACGAAACCCAGAGCCTACCGAACCAACCAGTTGTCACGTAAACTCTTCAAACACGACTGTTCCCATTTTTAGGGTTCCGTAGTCGACTAGGAACCCTTATAGTTTCGCTTTGCCTGTCCGTCCGTCCGCGGATAATCTCAGTAACCGTTAGCACTAGAAAGCTGAAATTTGATACTAATATGTATATCAATCACGCCGAAAAAGTGGTAAAATAAAAAGTGTTTTTTTTTATTAGGGTACCTCCCCTATACGTAACGTGGCGAGTGTTTTTTTTTCATTTCAACCCTAACGTGTGATATATTGTTGGATAGGTATTTCAAAATAAATGGGGGTTTGCTAAAATCATTTTTTAATATTTTCGGACATAATCGATCCAGAAGTTTAAGAAAATGTTTCCCCCCCCCTCTAACTTTTCAACCATAAGTTTTAAAAATATGAAAAAAAACTCAAAAGTAGAACTTTATAAAATCTTTCTAGGAAAAATATTTTTAACTTGATAGGTTGAATAGTTTTTGAAAAAAAATACAAAATAATTTCTGAACTAAGTTAGTAATTTAACCGTATAAGCAGGTGTTTATTGTACCTGTAATTTCTACAAAATCAGTATGAAATAACGTGCTTTCAAATAAAGTAAAAACGGTGAAAATCGATTCACGCAATAAAGAATTATCCCATAAAAATCACTTTCCATACTTTAAGCTCGCGCGCAATAGTTTACTCAATTTGCCGATAGATGTCGCTGTACGTGGAACGCTCACATTGTACATGGCGCTGTTAAGATTTTTCCCAATTTAATGGGGTCGGACCGGAGCAGGTGCGCCCATACATAAAGGTCGAAAATTTGTCGTGCTCGAATTGTCTTAGTTGTCTTTGGTCTTCGTCAAAATTGTTCGCTAAGTATTGCTTGTAGGGTTTTAGGTTTCTGTAAATCTGTACCTACTTAATATGTCAACTCAATGTAGTACTAGAAAGCCCATTTTTTTAACGCTTAAGTGGGGACACTTGCTGTGACGGACGGAAAACCACGGAACCCTACACTGAGCGTGGCCCGACACGCTCTTGGCCGGTTTTTTTATCAATAAAGTTACATCGATTTTGTTATTACGAAATGGCAAACCAACTGCGTGAATAAGACGACAATACAATAGCATTAGATTAGAATTTTTCGTGTTGCGTCACGATTTGACTACGAACGCAACCTTGCGTCACCAGGGCTATTAGAAGACAAATTGTTTGTGACATTACACCAAAATTGCTATAGATTGGTCAATATGGGTTTATCATCTATTTCTCGGGGTTCTGTCCCGTTAGCCAGGAGACAAATGTACAAAGTTAATTTAAAAACTTAGGCCTGTATTGCCAGACCACATTAAATAACCTTGAATTTTCAGTGCCTCTAGCAAATGTGAGTTTTCAAAATGGATAAAATATGGAATTGCAGTGATAGGTTGTAAGCACGCCGGCAACACGCATCAACCCTTTTCCCATATAACTATAATCTCTAACAATTCATCACCTTGCCTTAAGGTTGACTGATAGAAAGTGGTTTAAGGCACCAAGTCCTTTTGTTACAAGTTATTTTTCTCTGCAATTAATACATACTAATATGATGACCGCTTTAGCCTTAGTTGGTAGTGACCCTGCCTACGAAGCAAGAGGTCCTGGGTAGAGATGCAACGGATATCCGGTTGCTATCCGGTATCCGGCCTATCCGGCCATTATTTTACTATCCGGCCGAATACCGGATAGTTGTGCACTATCCGGCCGGATACCGAATAGTGATTCTGTTTGGTATTTAACTTTGAAAAATGGTTAGTAATACAAAAAATTTTACTATTCAGCAAATAGGCGGGCGCACGTGTACTGCATACGAATTAGTTCCGTACACTGACCTAATAAAACTCGTTTCTTGTCTAGAAAACGGTCCGCGCGAACCTACAATACGTAACAGGTTGAAACCTGCACGACGCGCCTGCCGCCAAACATTATATAATCTGTGGCCATACTAAAATGTAGGTATCGTTTGGCCGGCCGAATATTCGGCGGCCGGATATCGGATATTCGGCCGGTGATCAGGCCGAATATCCGGTATCCGGTATCCGGCCAAACAACTATCCGTTGCATCTCTAGTCCTGGGTTCGAATCCCGGTAAGGGCAAAAATTTGTGTGATGAGCTTGAATATTTGTTTCTGAGTAGTGGATATTTTCTGTGTATTTAAGTATTTATATTTATTATATATATCGTCGTCTAGTACCCATACACAAGCCTTACTGAGCTTACTATGGGACTAGGTCCATTTGTGTAAGATTGTCCCCTTATATTTATTTATAATATTATAGATGCGAAAGTGTGTCTGTCTATCTCTCTGTTTGTTACCGCTTTGCGCTTAAACGGCTAAACAATGAAATTTGGTTCAGCCAAATGGAAAAATATGCATCGATTTCATCTTCTCATAAATATGTACTAAAACCTTAATCCGTTGACATAAGATGTGTGGGACATATTTATGAGTAAGTTGTATATTTTTACACTTGACTGTACAGAGAGAGACGGTTTGCATCCCGGGGAAGTACAGAGGATAGTTTTTATCCCGGAAATCACCCCCTAAGGTGGTGAAACGTGGGGTGAAAAGGAGGAGCGGGCAGAAGCTAGTTTCTTCGTAGAACATTTATCCTTTTCTCGCAAACACAAAAGTCGAAGACCCATCTAGAGACAGTAATATTTTATCGGCGTTTTAGCTAACATAGGTTTAATTAACGTTTATGAATAAGGGAATTAATAAATAAAGACTTGACAATCGGCAACGGCGAGATGCTCATGTATAAAGTTACGTAGGTATTTGCATTCGGGGAAGGCGGTTCACACGGCACTCGATTTATTTAGTATTCTAGGCACAGTGCGTGATGAACTCTGGGAAACGCACGCGCACACCACTACCTAACTATACATATATGCTTATGCTGTGGCCAGTTTTTAACATTGCGCACTAAGACGTGATATGAAAAGAAAAATCAATTTATTGAATCAGAAATCCATATCTAATGTAATGCGAAAATATAATTTTGTATTTTATTAAGGGCCTGAGACCTTCACCTGTAGAGCGATTCTTGCGAACAATATCTGAATAAAACCTAAAAAGATAAAATTAAGAAACGAGCAAAATATAAACGCCATATTTTATTCTTAAATATAACTAAACCAAAAGCAAAAAACAAAATCTGTTTAATTAATTAATTAAATTTTACGTCTGTGAAATGTTGCATCATCCACAATTGATCTGCTTTGCCTTAAGATTGACTGGTGAAGAATAAGTTCGCGATTTGTACTATAAAGTTAATCTTTTGTGCAAGAAAGATTATATATAAAATAAATTGAAGCGTGATTTTTTCAGAGTATCGTCAACTACCATATCGAAAGCACGCATACAGTATACCAACGCCAATTCACAGGACCCCAGGGTATACTCTTGCTTGCCAGAATTTCATTTGCCCGAATTTTATCTGCCATAATATTCAACTGCCATAAAGTTGTTTTCTATAATTTTGTATGCCATACTCATTGTTTACCATATTAATTATATGCCAGAATCTTTGTTTTCCATAATATCAATATCAATAATCTCATTTTCCATAATTATTGTAATCCATAACTATCACATGCCATAATGTCATTTGCCATCCATCTCAACATCCATAATATTCATATGTAATAATGTGGGTACGTATTGCAGTGTCTAAAATGAAAAAAAAAACCTCGAACCTATCTGCGATCCGGGTCGGTTTTGCCACTAAACTTTGCTCTGAGATTACCCAATGCCAAGATAGTGGTGTATCATAGGCAGTAGGGAACAGGGGCTTAGTGGCAAATCCGACTCGGATCGCGGATAGGATAGAAGACGGAGGTTATTTAAAAAAAAAAAAATAGCGGAAAAACTAACAAATTAACAAAGATCAATCCGAATGCATGTTTAGTATGGCGTTTAAATATTCTATTAAATAATATGATTGCAAACAATAATCTGGAAAACAATACGTATGGCATTCGTATCATTATGACATCCAATATTCGGGTAAACAAGAGTATGTCAATTAACTATTATGGTAAACGAAACATTCGGGCAAAAAAAATTCGGGCAAGCGAAGTTCGGGCAAATGATTATTATAGTATGTGAATGTCGGGCAAACAATAGACAACCAGACCCCATATTCCCCCTGTATGCGACCAGCATGGTAATACTGTAACTTTTTTACCGTGCGTTCGGTCGGACGACCTACCGGCCGGACGTTCTCATTTTAAAACGATTTATTCTTATATTTTTTATATGTAACTATATTTTTTATGGGATATCTAGGCCGGAAAGTAATTTCTGCAATAACAGCAATACGTTTGTATGGACAGCGGACTTGAGTCGTCCGTCCTGGCGACCGGTGAATCACACTGGCACGGCCTGCGGTGGCGGTCAATAGTAAAGACCGCTAATGACAAGTTTACTATTAATCGCCGCGGAGAGGCTTAACACATGAACTGTCATTTTCATTTACAAAAAACGTCAATTCACATGTCCAGGCATAAGAAAAGTTACATAATGAATGCGGAATGGAGTCGAACGCGATCGTGACATTACTGTATCGAAAGCGTGGAACAGTACCTTAACCCGTGACGATCCGAATCCGAGTTGCGCAAGAGCCGATGACCGCGCGCTCCATCGCGGGCTCGCTGCGGCTCGTACCGGTTCTTTATGGTGTTTAGCCGTCGATGAATGACGCAAGAGCCAATGACCGGCGGAAAAATGCGTGTAGCCGTCACGTTTCGATATAAGGCGAGGAAATGCCCTTAGTGAAGGGCAAAATCTGTGCCTAGTTCGTTCGATTAGGTAGTTCCACATTAAAAACAATAAAACAATGATAACAATAAAGTCTAAATTACATAATAAATAGAATACAACCGAATTGAAACTATCTCCTTTTTTATGTCGATAACAATATTATAATATAATCACAAAGAAAGAGAGGAGACTCCAAAGTTTTGAAAATGTATGTATTTTATCGCCCAAAAGCTAATTAAAAGCTACCAATTAATAATAATATTAATAATAATAAATATAAGGGGACAATCTCACAACACAAATCGACCTAGTCCCATAGTAAGCTCAGTAAGGCTTGTGTTATGGATACTAGACGACGATATATATAATAAATATAAATACTTAAATACATAGAAGATATCCATGACTCAGAAACAAATATTCATGCTCGTCACATAAATGTTTGCCCTTACCGGGATTCGAACCCTCCTGGGTTCGAATCCCGGTACATCCTCTTGCTTCGTAGGCAGGGTCACTACCAACTAATAAGAAGTAATTTTAGTTTAATTGTTAAATTAACTGAAAATACTTAATCGATGCCTCCCAGATCAGGCCCTTGCGGCAGGGTCCCCATTAGGTGGTTGCGTCCCCTCCGATCTCTGGATCGCTATGCTGAACCTTTGAGTGAGGAACGAACCAGCTCTAAGCCTTAGAGGCTCTAGTATAAGTTTTACCGAAACAAAACGATACGACCGCGTTCGCGTTTATAGCTGTCAAATCCCATACAAATTGAGGGTAAAACGCAAACGCGATCGTAAAGTTTTGCTTCGGTAAAACTCATACTAGAGCCTCTCTGGTCCCCGTGGTCTGGACAAGCTTTTGGCACAGCGGCCTGACCAGTTGGCGGGCATCTGGATAATAATATAATATGCTAAATTTTCCCCCGCAGCTCTGCCCGCGTTATATGTAATACGAGTTATACGAGGGTGAAAGCCCTCCGGCAGCCGAAGATTCTATAAACATTAAATCGTATGCCAAACCTATGACTAGAAGCACAATATTCTACGATCGAACGTTTACGATTACTTTTACGATTTACTTGTTACGTACCCAGCAAACGAAAAAATCATAGAATACCTTTTCTAAGTAGCGGCGCAGAATGGATGTCATTACACAATTATGCGGGGATTAGTACGGAATTCCAACATTTGACGTCATAATTAGCTGTCAATTACTTTTATTGGTGTGGGCCATTTTGCCTGGCAAACGCTGACTCTGATTAGTAAAGAGCATTTATATATTTTGTAGTGCACTTACAGACATTATATTTTTCTGCCTGATGGTAAGGCGCAGCGTGGGTAGGCCCCCGACAAGGTGGACTGATGACCTGGTAAAGGTTGCGGGAGTCCGCTGGATGCGGGTGGCGCGGGATCGGTCACTTTGGCACTCTTTGGGGGAGGCCTATGTTCAGCAGTAGACGTCTATCGGCTGATATGATGATGATGATGATGATCATGGTAAGATAACATCGTGGCCTATTGACACTTGCCACCGCTTAACAACTGTAGCTGCCACATAAACGCTTTGCGTGATGTAAACTCTGTAGTTGTTACGTTTGGTGTGTCCCCAGGCTTATGCTGCTACCGTTATTGTGCAACCCGCCTTTCCGGTTTTGAGATATCACGTTTTTTGTCACGATGGTTCACTACACTGGACTTTATTTTATAACTAGCTGCCTTCGCTTCGCCCGCAAAGAACGCAAACCCGCGGGTTAGCTATATAAAATATAGCCTAATATTAACCTAGTTAAAGCAATGACGCGAAGGTTGCCTCGCGAGAACTTCATTCCAAGACCAAGTTGGCAGTTCAGGTTGCACAGGGCGGTTCCACGACACTTCGGGACCTCAAATACCGCGAGCCATCCGGTTGCCTCTTGGACTCTGCAACTGCGCGTCATTGCTCTGAATAACCATCCAGAAACTCTATTCTACACGGACATTTGAAATACTATCTATCAGATTTTTTCCTCTTTATAATATTAGTATAGATATTCGCTGGAAAAGCGGAAAGAAAACGTGGAAATGTAATGTTCCCTAAAGAACTCTCGCTGTAGAGACCCGTTGTGTTGGGAGGGCATGTATCTGTAGCTGTCGACACAGCATATCCTCAAACCAATAAAGGGTCGGCAACTTTTGGTTACAACTCTGGAGCCACAGGTTAGCACGTATACTTGTTAAAGACACTTATTACAAAAGCATATTCATACCAATATTATAAAATTGAAGAATTAATAACATTGACTTAAGGGACTCCCATAATTGGCGTATGGGATCGTAACTTCGATCTGAATCTCTTAGATTTCTTAGGTTTTTTTTGTAGCTTATTATGTTAACAACAACGGCTTTAAGCAATGTAGTATCCCATATTTACTTCAAACTTCATTGTTTTCGAGATATTTGGCATCAAAGTTGAACAATTTTAGGCCAAAAAACCGGTTTCTGGCCATATTTTTTGTGTTAATTGGTTGAAATGAAAACCCTGGACCAGTTTTTAGTGACGTCACAGACGAACCCAAATATGTAGATTTCGTACGTGTTAGATCTTTCACGTCAATAGAGATACAAAATAAGGGTTATTTTAGACAATGTTTAAAAAGATCATACAAAATGAAGTATACATTTGTTTCAAAATCCGGAATAGACCAAAATGGAGATAAAAGATTGAAGAACCGATAACCGTTTGATTTATACTTCTATCTGTAGTGCAAAAGTAGGAGATACGATTCAAAACTTGTCAAAAATCGATTGAAACCTCGGGTAGCCCCTTAATTAAAAAAGCTTACTACTCAGTCAACGAATACTTAAATGGTAGCTATAATATGCAATAAGTACATGTTTAGTTGGAAGATCTTTGTACGGTTTTAGGCAGAACGTATATAGCTGGACTAATATATGCACCTACTACCTAGCATAGTTACATTATGTGTATATTACCGAATGTTCACAAATAAATGGTTTATATGTCCGAAATAATCGCAATCGTGCCAGCTAGGCTGTATAAGGATAAATTGATCGAAAAATGCATGGTTCATTACAGTATCTACCTACATGGAGGACGTCTAAAGTGGTCTTTCCCGAGCTTCAAAGGATATGCAAATTGCGGGTTCCAAGAATGTTTAAGGAAATTATATGACCGTTGAGGATTCATTAAGTGCACTCGTCATTTACTTAAGAGGGCACCGAGCTTCTGGCGCGAGTTGATTTTAGGTATTCTATGCGTTCCGTGCATGTGCGTGTGTGACGCATACAGGCAGGACCGAGCGAGCGCTGGCTGGAGTTGTGCGCCGAACGCCTACATAGAACGGAAAGAATGGCGGCAAATGGCACTATAAATGCTTTCAGCGAGGGTGTTACCAATATTTACAAAATTTAAGCAACCAGAACAATTTCAAATAGTTTTATTGATAAAATTCACATTTAGAGAAACCTTAATGCAGATGGGACACATATTTTATTTATTTATAATTAACGTCGTTGGTAGGTTATAGTAACTGCGATGAATGACAAATTGGTATTATAGATACAATAGAAGTTCAATAAAATTAACTCAATAATGTAAAATATTAGAACGGCTAAATAAGATGAAAATCTCAGTAGGCTGACTACGTTCATATGGGAAGCTGTTTTTTTTTGTGGAGCCCCGCAACTCCCGCAACCTTTACCAGGTCATCAGTCCACCTTGTCGGGGGCCTACCCACGCTGCGCCTTCCGGTACGTGGTCGCCACTCAAGAACCTTTCTGCCCCAACGGCCATTGGTTCTACGTGCTATGCGCCCCGCCCACTGCCACTTAAGTTTAGCGATCCGGAGGGCTATATCGGTTACCTTGGTTCTGCTGCGGATAGCCTCATTTCTGATGCAATCACGCAGAGAAACTCCCAACATGGCCCTCTCCATTGCCCTTTGGGTGACTTTGAGCCTTCTTATGAGGCCCATAGTAAGCGAACACGTTTCAGTGCCGATGATAGTTACAGAAATTTTGATACAAAAAATTTAGAACGAAAATAATTAGGACTATAATAATCGCTATTATGACTACAATATTGGTACACTACAATACAGGTTGATTGCTAAGGTGCGGTAAATAACCTTTTAAAGAGGTTTAGTTAAATTGTTATAAGCTGTCCATTTAGCATTAGCACTTGAAAGCTTATCTTGTGAACACCGGGCTGTTTCCGCAAACCGCCGACCAGATAAAATTAAGCAAGTAACAATATAACCATCTCGTCTAAGTCACAAGGTTGAAATTGGTACCTATAGCGTAACTCAGTATGAAAGTCATTTGGTTAACTAAAACGTCATTATCGAAAGTCTCTCAGAACTCTTTTATACAGTATTGAATTTCCACCCCTTAGCGGATGATATCCATAAAAACTAACCTATATTCTTTCCTGACACTCAAGCTACCTCTATACCAAATTTCATCTAAATCGGTTAAGCGGTTTAAGCGTAAAGAGGTAACAGACAGACAAACAGAAAGTCAGACAGACACACTTTCACATTTATAATATTAGTATGGAACTAGATGTTTTTTGTGGTTGTCACACTGCCCTCGCGTCTCGCCACTGCCACTGCCAACGGACTCGCATGCGGAGACAACGCACCAACGTCCGAGTTTTCTCCGCATCTCCGTCCGGAGATGCGATGCGCGACGTCCCGCGCTAAAATTCGTACGGAACTACGGAGCTCGGTGTGACATACCCTGCGGCACGCACCGCGTCTGCGTCCGAGCGCGCGAGTCGTCTTGCGTCTCGTTCCTCCGCGCGTCCAGGCGGAGCCAGTGTGTCGTACCATGCGATTTTTCTATACAAAATCAAGCTTCTACATACAAAGTTAAAAAACGCATCAACGGACGCCGCTGCGAGATGCGGAGCAGTTTGACTAGTAGGTAGGTATAGGTAGGTGCTGAGTATGCTTATACGAAGCAACAGGAGTATTCTCTACTTCAAAATTCTCGGTATGTAGGTAGATGTCTTGCCCAAGAGAGATTAATTTATTTGCTTGTAAAATATTTGTTGCTTATTGTTGAACATTAAACAATAAATAAATAAGTAATAACAAAATAAAGAACCATCGAAATAAGGACAGTACGGCGATAAACCAAATTAATTTGCAACGAGAGTGACAGCCGGTACCGGCGCACAGTCCCTGGGCTTATAATTTGTAGTTAAATGACTTTTACTTACCTTGATTTTTCATTCAACCGTTTATCATTCTTTTTTCGCCAACCTCTCCTCTTCCTTGCTCTATTTGCTTTGTTGCCCATAGCAAACAACACAAAATTCGTCGTTGCTTTTACAAATCGTGCGTAAGGTCAAGCGACACAGCCTCCCCGTCTGACAGCCGAAGCAAGACTAAAGCGGATAGGGGGGAAGCGCGGCGGCTCTAGCTAAAATGAAAGGAACGTGCGCGACTTTAGTTATTTCCTTTGTATCGCTAAAAAACTCCACATTTGGAAATTTTACGCATAAACGTCATAGATATCGTTTACTTCTGTCATTATTCAAAACCTGATGACCTACCGTGAAGTATTTACGCCGTACTAAGGTTATTTTTTCATTTTTAGAGGTAACTTTGGATTTCTTTTCTATCGAGGAAAGTATTAGTAATCGAATTTCTAAAGCAAATAATTGATAGAGTGAATCCTCAAATATCTTCTATAGGAATTGCAGAACTAAAGCTTTAGTAATAACAATACTGCAATGTTAAAACGAGCGCAAAAATTTCATAATTTCTTCGGTGCAGCCTTAATGTTTCTCTGTGTTAAAACAGCAACGGCATTATAACGCTTTGTAATGAAGCAAATTCAGAACGAAAATGGTGGTATATTTCGATGGAAAAGCGATCATGATAATTTCCACCTCAGCTTCCGCATTCAACAGGTATATACCTAACAAACGTTCCGTACCATAGGGTTGGGGACTCTAATTTGATTATTACCTACTCCATAAAGAAGGCAGTAAAATATGCCCATTGACGAAAATCATATTCACTCAAAAAATTACGAAGATACAATTACCGTTTTAATATTTCTTGACAGAGGGAAAACGCTTGAGAACCGTGACGTCACGGATAAATGACAACCGTTCCTCATAAAGGTGCGTTTTTCAGAAAAGGGACGGAGACACGTTTACTAACTTTGTAGTTAATTTATTGTCTCGTTTTACTTTTTTATTATTATTGATTATTATATTTCGTGTCAAAATCCCTATTGAATATGATTGTCTTCCATTCGACAGTAGTAAAAGTGTCACACTTCACCGACCATCGAGCACCGTGCTCGAGTTACAATAATGTCACCAAAAATAGGCTCTTGAAAGCGAAACGGTGTCTAAAGTACCGTTAAAATGACATCTGTTAAGCGATTCGTGAACTCTCCACTCGTCTCTTTCGCACCAACTAGTCCCACAATACGGTAGTTGTTAACTGTAATAATTTACCTTTACAAAGTTTTGACCGACTTATTTGAAGAGTTCTTCATTCACTCCAGGATTCAATCATCAGATCCTGGCCTGATAACCTTGGGACCACCTGGGAAGGATACTCTTTCAAAGAAAACATCTTCTCTCACGAAAATATACGGAAACATCATGCTACATTTGATTTTCGATATTATGAAGATCATCGTTTGCCCCCAGAAAATCGTGACGTCACTTGGTTCCTTTTCTACAAACTAAGTAGTGAAATTCTGATAAGAAAAGTCAGTGTAACAACTTGTCATAAAATGCCTAAATTTTCGGTCTAATGTGGCCATCGCAACGACTGCGCAGTCGGGTTTTAGCTGGGAAGCTGAGCATCGTGAAGAGTGCTATAAACTAAAGCGGTCATCCCACTGCCGCTGCATATCGCTTCGGCGTGCGGTTCGCAACTTTGGATGCTCAGTTTGTATATAAATTCCCCACGGTACCTCATACTGCGCCGCATCCCCGTCCGGCGAATGTAGGTAATTACGCGACTCCGCACGCCGCAGCGGGAAGCGGCGTCGGCGTGTGATGTGCCTAAAAGCTATAGGTCCTTGAAAGAATTGTTAAGAGCTTCTGGAATAGATAACAAGATGTTCCCACGACAAATTCCCCCCATCTCGGCGTTATCTGGACTGCGTTTTAAGGTACTTAAGCCACGGTAGGCACTTGAACGGGTGCGACTGCCATCTGAACTCCCGACCCTAGTCCAATAAAAATACGTGTTTTTTACATGTTTTATCGTATAACGTTATTCTAATGCTTTATTCAAGAATTCTACAAACTTTACACCCGGAGGTAGTTATATATGTAGATAGAAATGAGTCACATTGTTTTTTTTGTATTTCATTTATTTATTTTGAGATCCAACAGCTAAGACATAAACAATAACAAATTTTGCTAGGCAACAGAAAGCCAATCAAAGGAGCCCATTAGGAGGTATGATTTATCTTAAATATTATAAAGCGAATATAAATTTACCAAAATAAAACATATATTTATATTTTTTCCGACTTTTAAGAAGCTCATTAATTTATCATACCTACTAGTTCTCAATAAAATGACTAGATTACAAGAGGGAAAATAGACTTTGTTGGCAAAAGACGGCTTCCAAGCCAACAAATAGGCCCTACTACTGCTGTCACAGACTACCTGGAGCAGCTTTCTGCACGGGCAACTGCAAATACACTATTCACTCATTAATTTGCCATCACTCGTAATTGTATGTATGTATGTAAGCACTTTATTGTACACAATAACAGGTCAAGGAATATACATGTCACACAATAGATCAAAGTACAAAGGCGAACTTATCCCTATAAGGGATCTCTTCCAGCTAACCTTTGAGCAATTGAGAGGAAGGTAGGTAGAACGAGATAGGCAAACTTATACCGTGTACAAAAACAGAGAAAATAAAGCAAATCCTAATTAGTATTAATTCTAGACAAATAAAAACATGCCAATACATATATAAATATACAATATAAAATATAATACACACTAACATATGTTACATATATATCGCAAATATACAATAAATAAATAAATACTATATTCAACCAATTCACAAGTCATTGGAAAGCCACAACTTCTTCAAATTCATCTTAAGTGACGCAACAGACTGCGACTGTCTCAGCGACAAAGGCAACTCATTCCACAATTTAACAGCGCGCGCAGTAAAAGATCTGGAGTATGTTCGCGTCTTTCTAGACGGTACAGCAAGAGTAAGGTTAGTACTCGACCGCAAGCGGTGGCCACTGCCGTCTGCCATATAACTAAACCGCTCAGAAAGGTAAGGAGGGGAAGTAGGGCTGAACAGTGTATTGAAAAGTAATGACAGGATATGCACATCCCTGCGCCGGCGAATCGGTAACCATCGAAGCTTAGAGCGGAATTCAGAGATATGATCATACTTGCGTAGACCAAATACATATCTGATACATACATTTTGTAGACGCTCCAGCTTATCAAGTAGCTCCTCGTTGAGGTCCAGAAACGCAATATCGCCATAGTCCAGAAGAGGAAGCAAAAGAGATTGAGTAAGGGTCAACTTGGTACGAAGAGGAAGGAAATTCTGGAGACGTCTTAGGGAGTGAAGGGATCTAAAGATCCTCTGACTCACCTCAGCTATATGGGGTGACCAAGAAAGCGTCTGGTCCATGGTGATACCCAAATTCCTGACAGTAGAGGAAAGAGGAATAGAAATTCCATCAAAAATAATGTCAGGCACCACCACCTCTGAGAGCTTATCTACATAGTAAGGACTACCAATAACAATCGCTTGCGATTTCTTCGCATTAATTTGTCAACCATACTTACACGCCCAGCAGCGTATAGATTCTAGGTTTCGATTGACTTCCGAAATTAATGCGGAGACATCATCCACAGTAGCCGCTGCATAAATCTGTAGGTCATCTGCGTAAAGGTGATATGATGTAGTTAGGGATTCGGTGATACTATTTATAAAAACAGAGAACAATAATGGAGAAAGCACCCCGCCCTGTGGAACGCCAGCGGAGAGTTCGCACCACTCGGACATCTTGTCATCGAACGTAACGCGAAATTGTATTTCCAAAGACGGGACCGCACGGCCCGAAATTGTCACCGTGACCTATAGACAGCTACAGAAGCATGCGGGCTATATCCAGGTCGTGCTAGATTAGCATAGCGGCCCGACGTCGCCTACTCACAATTACCGTGTCCCTACCAATTCCCCCACAACCGGTGACCTACAAGCTAACAGGCGATCTTTGCATCACCAAAATCTGCGGGTCACAGACGGACACACACCGAGTGATCGCGCAAGTGTTCCGTGGTACCTTTTTGGTAAGAAATACCTAACCTAACCTAACCTAACCCAGCGGGCTGATGTTTGCCATTTATCGTTGTGGATAAGACATCCGTCTCTCACTCGCCTGCTTGTTAAAGCGTGACGGATGTCAGCAATCCATACTAATGTTATAAATGCGAACGTTACTGTCTTGAGTCTTGAGATTTTTTTTGGATCAGTACGCCAGCATGGCGGTTGTTGTCGGGAACCCACCCCCATCCAATTCACGAGAGCCTTTTCTAAATTGTTTGTCTGTAATATGTTGACAAATTCTCGATCTACAAACTGTGAGAGCGATCTATGTGATCTTTTATCTGTCAGCCTCTTCACGTTTAAACCGCTGAACCGATTTAGATGAAAGGTATAGAAATGTTTCGAGAAATCATCCCCTAAGGGGGTGAAAGTTTGTATAGTGCTACGACGTAAACGTCGCGGGCATAAGTTAAAAACATAACCCTCCTCTCCTTGGGCAGTCGGGTAAAAAGTGATACAATATTAACGACAATGCTACGCACGCTGGATCAAGCTCTTAATACTGTGACGCGCTTGCGCAGTAACGTGTATCACGATATTGTGACGCATAAGACGCGTCACTGCGTGCATTCTGCGTCACGTGCCGGTTCCTTGATACGGTGGTCAATTTGCACCCACTTAAAGTGGGACGAAAATCGTTTGATGAGTGTCCCGCAGTCCGGATGTTCTCTTCACTTCTCAAACGATTGGAGTGAAAATTTACGACCAGGTCCGTTAGTTATATCGATTTACCGAGTATTTTTTTATATACACTTTATTTAATACAGTCTCTCGTGTTCTCTAACTTAGAGGCGTATTATCTAATACCCGAAAAATATGTCCTTTAACTTCCGCCCTCCCCCTCTCAGCCCCGAGAGGAGGCCCTGTATCCAGCAATTGGAGATAAGTGTATGTACTGGCTGATAAAGAAAAGATATCAATTTAAATTTTACCGAGATATGCTTGAAGTATTTATAGATCATCAGAACCGAATATCGAATTATAATCGGATCGTTAATGTATTTTCCATTCTAAACAATTTGCACATCATCGTGCATCTAGAAACCTGTTTAGAAACAATAACGTCCGTCCCTTTTTGTATTGAGTTTCTGCAGTGAATAGGCGTCGGCAAAAAACGCCAGATGCTAGTCGAAATCATAAGTTGTCTGACATCTTACAATAACCATTACAGCAATTTGAGTCGTGCAGTGTAGCAGTAAGGCCGGTTTGTGAACGGTTTAATAGGTTGCAACAATACCGTATGATATTATTCAAAGTCCACTTGCTAAGGACACCTGTCAGTATACAGCGCAGATGTAGACAAGCATGTTCCCACATAATGAGTGCAGGAATACTGCCACAAAGTTCTAGTCTGCAGAAGGGTTAACTGCGCCCACCTCTCGAAAATGCTTGCTTTTAAAAAAAAGCTAGCAAGAGCTTCCATTTAACTCGCACTGTTCCGCTATTCTGTAAATTATTTTAACCTTACCGTTCACACCCACAAATACATCTTCGTGGATACAACGATGCATGGTTTCTTAATTAATATTTATCAGCGGACGTCATAACATAACTATACTCGTAGAAGTCTTACGGCCCGGCCACGGCATTGCGCGAATTGCGGCGCGGCAAGCGTTTTATCTGTTCATTGCGCGGTCGAGACGTGCAACGCACTGTGGTTAGCTGGGATCACACGCAATGCATTAGAAAAACCGCTGCCGCCGCCGCTCGAAGTCGTTCGATTATGCGGGGGGCGGGGTGTCAAAACGATGCCTCGCAGCCATTTAGTTCGAGCATGCGCATACGGGGTTTCAGGCACGTGTTTGGGTAGAAATTAGCAAGGAGCTCGCTTGCTATGGTTTTTTCGTTCGCTATTATTTAAGAGGTTTTTATTAGTTCTAGTAGGTAGTTACTCTATTGTTTTTGAAATGATCAATTTCACTGTGATTCAAGTCGAGGAGCGATTACACGTGTATTAAGGGGCTCCCATAATTGGCGTATGGGATCGTACCTTCGATCTGAATCTCTTAGTTTTCTTAGGTTTTTTGTAGCTTATTATGTTAACAACAACGGCTTTAAGCAATATAGCAATATAGTAAATATGGGAATATTTACTTCAAAGTTCATTGTTTTCGAGATATTTGGCATCAAAGTTGAACAATTTTAGGCCAAAAACCGGTTTCTGGCCATAACTTTAATGTTAATTGGTTTAAAATGGAAACCCTGCACCAGTTTTTAGGGACGTCACAGACGAACCCAAATATGTAGATTTCGTATGTGTTAGATCTTTCACGTCAATAGAGATACAAAATAAGTGTTATTTTAGACAATGTTTAAAAAGATCATACAAAATTAAGTATTCATTTGTTTCAAAATCCGGTAGACCAAAATAAAATGGAGATAAAAGATTGAAGAACCGATAACCGTTTGATTTATAATTCTATCTGTAGTGCAAAAGTAGGAGATACGATTCAAAACTTGTCAAAAATCGATGGAAACCTCGGGTAGCCCCTTAAGGTAAACGTCCTATTGGCACTTTATTTCAAAGTGGCATACTGCACGTCTTATCAACGTCGAGAAGTGGTTTAAGTCACTTAAGTATTGAGATGCAGGTTAAATTATCTCGCGAATGCTCTATGAAGCATGAAAGAAGATCTCTACATCCATCCATGAGGTATCTTAGTTAGCTTTCAGGATATAACCTCCTTATTTACGAGGTAAAACGTTTAAGGTTATAAGAACATTCTCTTTTCAGAATCAATTGCAGAACCGGAACAACCGTTAGCAGCTGAAGTTTACGCTTTCGACAACTCACGGAAAACCAACATTATTTGACCTCCCGGCCACGCGTAGTTGTTACTTGATTCGCGGTCATGATACATTGGTTGTTGATTTGATAAAAACTGGCTGTGAATCGGCTGAACCAGCTCCTTTAAACATCCTTATTAAGGCTTTCCTTTTATGCGTTGTTAGCAAAACAGACTGTGTATAGTCGTAATAAGAATGGTTTCACATTGAACTTGTCTATAGAGCCTCGAGCGTTCTGTCAAAAATTTTAGGGCGCGTACTTTGTTTGTTGCAATTTGTACTTTAGGCTTCAGTTAATGAGGTTCGATTTGCATTAACAGGACGAGGTCTTCGCAGTGGTTTTTGTTTGCATTTTTTGCGGGTCTGCATCGGCGGTGTTCGTTAAGATTAATCTTTAATCTATAGGGTCGACGGCCTGAGTTTTTACCATAGGCAAGATCCACTTTTTACTCGACCGTCCTGTGACCGGAGTCAAAAGATCGAGACCTCTAGTGGGTACATGGCCGGTTTTCCAAGACTAGTCGCCTCTGGCAGACTATTTTTTTATACGCCTTGACACCACCGAGATTCTTAAAAAAGGGTCTTTCCTTAAGAGCGTTCGAACTTCGAAATGTAATAATTTTTTTATACCTATTTTCAAGTACATTTGATGACATTATTTATGAAATATAATGTCAGACCTTTTTTCATAAATGGGGCTCAATTTCGTGAAGAACGCGGGTAATGTTGGCCTTCAAAGGAGCATTAGGCATGATGACAGTAATTGAAAATCACTAAAATATGGTATTTTCTTTGTGAATTTTTACGCATTAGAATTCGAAAAACGCTCATTTTTTTTTATCAAGAAAGAGATTATTATTTATTTTGATAAAATTTAAACTGAAAAATACGGACGCCCGCCATGATATGTTAAACAAATATCCATAACGGCCATTACCACAGATTACAGGGAAAAGCAGATAGGCCCTTATAAATTGAACGTTTTCTATACATCTGATCTCTTCTCACCTACGTACTGAACGACTAGTAAGACATGGATAGAACCATGATATCTGACAGCACGACCGCGCAAGACTTGTAAACTTTTGAATTCATGTTCATTCAATGAGCAATCGAGCATCTAGGTAGCAATCGTCAAAGGTCTGCGTTCTGTTTATACAAACGTGACGTCACTCTGGACGCCATGCCACTGACAAGAGTTTTAGCGCCAATTTGGAATTTAAAAACTAAAATGCATTTATTTCCTACTTAATTGTTATTTTTTCCAGAAAAATCTTATTCGTTGTACAAATTATATGTTTCTAAACATTACAGAACAGTTTTTCAATATGTGCCATCATGCTTATTGTCTGTGGTTTGTTTGCATGGACAAGAGGTATGACGTGGACACACAGAAAGTAGTCGAGCGGTGTTAACTTACACGATCACGGGGGCCAGTTGATATCGCCACCACGCGATATGACGAAAAGCTCTGAACATCTCATCCGATAAAAGTGCCCCGTGCAACAATTTCTTGTTGAAGTGATGAAAATGTGTGTGCGCTTCATGATGAAATGTCAAGATTAATTATGTATTCCCGCCAAATATGACAGCTATTGCTTATCCAAGATGGCTGCTACGCTGAAAAAGTTCGAGCGTGACTATTGAAAAACCATGCGATCGTCATGCTATTTAAAGGAAAATCATTTTGACACGCACATAAACATGTATTGTTACGTTAGGAAACCACTTAAGGTTCTAAATAAGTAAATCTGGTACAATATTTATTTCCCTTTGATGTCGTAGATAAACTAAGAAACGTACACTAGTCCGATAAAATGGAATGTTACATAGAATGACGTATGTATGATGATGACAGCGGCAGACAGCCTGCCCGATCGTACGGTGACCATTAGGCCGTAATGGGCCGTACTCTTGTTTGAAAAAGTGGATTTTGTAGTCTACTAAACGCTTGCAAAAGACGCTTGATAAAGGGGTTATATAATAACAATACTACAGTTAGGTTTCTACCAAACACTGACAGTTGTAAGGTGGTCGCGTGTATGTTGTGTTATCACTGTTATCAGACGTGACTTGACCCCGTATAACGAGCATCTGTTACGACGCGCACAACAGACAGACGGGCATAACACTCGTGTTGCGGTATTTTTATAGCCGTAAGATAACTCGGTAATATAATGATTTCGATGAGATATTGTTTTCCAGTTGGGAGGTCACACAGTTGATCCAGTTAATTTTTTTTCTTACGTTAGTTCTTGGGAATTAGAACTCCGAGCTCCTTGGAGATGCAACCGGGAAAATTTGTGCTACGGTAGTTGTTATAACACTAAAAATAAATGATTAAGGTAGAGTACCTTAGTCCTCAACGTGGACGCTTTATGTAAAAGCAATATGGGACAAAAATCCTCTGTATTTTGTTCAGGGGGGCTAGCACAACTGACGACGCGCCGCGACGCGAGTCGAGAAGGATCTAGCGTCCTCGTTCTAATTTGCACGGTGCGAGTGTGACAGGGGACGCTCAGTCACGCGACAAGAGGCTTGTCAGCAAGTTGTGCTAGACGTACTGGCCTTTTGAAATAAATAATGAAAGATTAATTCGAGTCATAAAACAAAAAAAAAACAGCATCATCGTTCTGACATTTCATCAAGCAGCAGACATGACCTATCGTATCCCATTTTAACCATTCAATAAACACTATAATGCAGCGGTGAAGATCATAGAAAAAAATACCAGGTGTACATCCATAGACTCTTTACTCGCTAGATCGGTCTTATTCTGTAGCAATAAGGTGTAAAATCGGTTAGTTAAATATGGCTTTGTGGTAGCATCTGTCGTTGGACCCCTCTCGCTGGATGGGGTGGGACCCCTGAAGTATGTAGGGTTCCATGTCAAATACGATGGGGTTCCATACTAGGATTGTCTAATTTATGTTTTAATATAACTAGGTGGCCGCGCGGCTCCTTATAAATAAAGATAGAACGCATTTATTTCGGACACCTTAGATCCATCGATTGTTACTTAACACATGTAGGAGGACCAGTGCCTCAGTAGGCCCGTTCAGGAGCAGGCTGTGTATATGCTGTGTTATACGTATTGCAAAGCCGGTGGGATGAAATATAGCTCATGTCAATCCAGGAACTCCATTACACAGATCGTATAAGTAGCTCTGCAGATTACCCCCAAATACCTACAAGCTTAAAACGAGCGAGCCTAGCGAACGATGTTCTCTTTTTCAGATTGGACCAAAATTCTCTCTCCCTCTACAGGTCGCATTTCTCAACCGGTTCGCGTGAAATGTTTTGAGCAATTAAGTTCACATAGCACGTAGAACCGATGGCCGCTGGGGCGGAAAGGTTCTCGAGTGGCGACCATGTACCGAAAGACGCAGCGTCGCGACGCCAGCATCGGTGGACTACAAGGTGGACTGATGACCTGGTCATCACCTTTACCAGGTCATCAGTCCAGCTCGCGGGAGTCCGCTGGATGCGGGTGGCGCAAACCGGTCACTTTAACACTCTTTAGAGGAGGCCTATGTCCAGCAGTCGACGTCTATCGGCTGATATGATAATGATGAGGATGAAATAAGATCAGTAATTAAGTACTTTATCTACGCACATATCATTAGTGCTCTAAAATGCGTTCAGAAACCGTAGGAAATGACCAGCATTACTACAACCAATTTTACTATGAGAACTTTATTGTCTGTGGTAGTAGGTAAAATCTGTACTGTAAAGTTTAAATTTGGAACAGCTGTCAAAACTCAAGTGGGTCTCTATTCTAGTATCCATAGATATTAAAACAGTTATCGATACGAAACGTCAATTCAGTACCTTTTTTTAAATATAAACCGCACGACATTTTGATCCCGAGTCATATGAGTGTAGGGACTTCATTCGTTTGTCTATGATTAAAAAAAAACCATTCGTCGCCATTGCTGTTGTCATTTTTTGTTGGTTTTTTGCTGTTACTTACTACTAATGATATGTGTGTAGATAAAGTAGTGTATGCATCTTTACATAATTAGGCCTAAAAACACTCGTGCGAGCGTCATGGATCAGTCGCATAAACTAAAATATCTCTGTCGATTCAGTATTTCGAAAAAAACAATGTATAAATAAAAAGCAATAAAGACATGCTCGAGAGTTCTCCAGCTCCCACAGCCTCTAGTTCTACGAATGGTTCGCCTAGAACTGGAAACTCGCGATTGAAGATTATAAAAAAAAACCTGTATCTCGGCAACCCTTTCACTGATTCGGCTCGTGTTCGAACTTATTTTTGTGTCACTAATTATTTACTAATTTCAAGACGTTCCGATCCACGATAAGTCGAACAAACATTTATACAAACATACAAATTCCAAATTGTTCTAGTGGAATCGGAGAACTTCACTCTCTTTGCTCGCTCGTTTGTCGCGTGTTGCACCAATTTACAATTACAGACCGATCAACGGTAAATATGGCGCCGACAGAGCTGACATTCCGTAGAAATTGGACAAACTCGCCGTACCTACATGCAGATTTCAACAAACACCGCTTACGATTACAGACGGTTTGGTGCCCGCTGCCCGCCCGTATAGTAAAGAATATTACATGTATTTATCATGAATGTCATTATTTGTCGGCGAACGGTAACCCACATCTTTTAATAGCAGTGCATACTTGATCATAAGACCGGGCATTCACGGCGTGTCACGGGTCAATGGGCACTTGACGACAATTGACAGACGGACATACCTTCCATATCAGTTTAATTGGCCGCGGAACATTGACCACTTAGAGTACAGAGGCTCCTGATCAGCGGACTGTATACGAAATGCCATGCTTATCGAATGCAGCGTTCAAAATAGACATTATTCGCTGCCCGCGTGCCTCCATCATCCAGGCGGAACTACGTGATAAAATATACCCTGTGTCCATCCCGAATTATTTGGTTTAGACCGACACAAATTAATGCCCTTACCGGGATTCGAGCAGGGACCTCTAGCCAATAGGCTATACTGGTCACCAGAAATTAGTATTTAATACCCAGTTGTGCATTAGACGGTTTCCATTCCACAACCTTACTCGGCTGGCGTAAGAGCGATTTAGAAGTAGGAAAGTTGTATGCAACCATATTTTTACATTGGACTACTAGCCCAAGCATTTTATTTTCATTAGTATGGAAAAAATGGAGGAAATAATTCATAACAGTAGCTTTTTTGTGTGTAACTGATATATTATCATTTTAGTAATTACGTGGACTCAAAATCCACCAAAATATTAGTCGTCAAAAAAATCGATATTTACCTCTTGAAAAAAATTGATTTTTTTATTTATTGATAATTCCTGAAAAAAGAGGAAGAATATTAATAGATATTCTAATTTTTAATTTGGCTAATTTACAGGAGCTCTTAAAGAATAATAAATAAATCACACAAAAAATGTGTCATTTATTTATATACATTTACTTCCCTATGGAAATTTTGTAGGATTCTAGGATAAGGCATCTTAGAATATCATTTGAAAATTAAACAAACAAAACAAACGCTGTTATAAATTCATGTTTGAAAAAAACGTAATTTTCCTGGGGTGTATCTCGTAAATTTTCGAACGAGTGTTAGGACAACTCAACTGTCATTTTCCAAACAAAACATCTCGTACGTACGAGAAGTTACGGAATCGAGTAGCAGATTGAATATCGGCGTGCTTGCCGCGCAGCTTCAGTGTCAAAGTCATAGTTCTTTATTGTTCAATGTAGGCATTTTACATACACAGGGTAGGCCAATCGTATCGAACATTGAAATCGCAAGCTAACGGCTAGTTGTGATTGCTTAATATGTTGCTAGGACCACTACTGTACATCCAAGTTTGCAGCTTCTGTACAGCTTGAAAAGCCACGAAACTTCCGCACTTTTTTTGGTATTGTCAATATAAGACCTAAACTAAGCGACAAAATAAAAATCTACACGATTTTTTAAGTAAGAATAATATTGCTTGGGTACAATTTGTATAAGTAGCAACTCGAATATACGGTACTGGTAGTGGTCCTAAAAACATAAAAAAAACACAACTAGCCGTCAGCTAGCGATTATAGCCATTTGATTGACAATGTATTAAAGACATATGTATTAAATGATTCCGATGTATATTCCAGGAGCACAAGATGTACGCGCTCCGTTACTTCGCCTGCGAGCTGCTCTGCCTCGTGAACATAGTCCTGCAGATGTGGCTCATGGACAGCTTCCTCGGCGGCGAGTTCCTGACGTACGGCACGCGCGTGCTCGGCTACAGCGACGTGCCGCAGGAGCTGAGGTCAGTGGGGGAGGGCAGGGGACCGATTTTTGACTTTCGAGCGCGAGCGAATCAAAAGCGAGCGGTAGAAAATATTCACACACGAAAATTTGTCACTATTATTTTCGCATGAACCCAATAGCTATTTTTGAAATCATCACTCGAAAGCTAGTGACTGGCTATCGATACTTTTTCGTTTCGTTGATGCATAGAAGAAGATAATTACCCGTTTTTCAAATTTAATATTTTAGCATGTACACAGCCAATCACGTAGCCGATAGAATTGAATAAGAGTGGTCAACACCACTCGTTTTTCAATTTTCTATCGCTCGTATTTCTTAAATAGCATTTCATCGTTTTTGACCGTTTTCGAGTGAACGGGTCGAGCGCTCGAAAGTCAAAAATCGGTCTCCAGGTCCGAACCGACTTTGCGAGCGGCTGGCGGCGTCGGTGTTGCTCTCGCGTGGTCGTGGTCACGGGTGCTAGTAAGCTTTAAGGGCGGGATGCAACAACTTACGACAGATCGCCGGCAACTGCCATTCCATAGAAACTTGTCGAACTTTATACATTCAGATTTTAACGAACATCGAATGTACAATCACGAATCTGAATTTGTGGAAAGTATGACAAGTTTGTATGGGATGACACTTGCCGGCGCCGTATTTAACGTTGATCGTGAGTTGGTGCAGGCCCCTACTCGATTCAACATTCCTTTTTAACCCTCGCCACGGAGGGATGTTATACGTTTAACGTGTGTATCTCTGTGCCTGTCTGTGGTTGGTTCTTATCAGCTATGTTGGATGTGTCGGGGGTGTTTTGTTGACGGGACTATTTTTGTTCGGATACAATAATTCTGCAACTATCCTTTTAATCTGTGCAGCTTGCTTGTTCTGTTATTACTTAATTGTCTTTATGTGTATTTTGCTGAGCGAAACCTTTGTCTGCTGCTCGGTCGAAGGTTATGTGTAAAATCTGTTCTTTTTTACATTTGCATTGCGAATTAATTGTTTGTTGCCATTGCTTTTCGCTTGCTATATTCATACGATTTGCATGTAAGTTTCCTATGAAATTCTAGAGTCCAAACCAAACTCCTTCCCTGCCAGCAGTTCCAGCAATTATGTAACGATACGCTCGTAGCCGCTACCGTCGTTTTCCCGCTGAGTAAAGAAAAGCGCCTACGAAGAAAGCGTGCTAGGCGGCTTGGCAGTATTCTATTTAATAGTACCACCCAGGGGACACGTGCAGGGTTGTGGTAGTTAGCTCCTGCGGACGCGAGTGACAGTTGTCCCCCCTTTGTCAAGTGAGTGGGCAACTCGACTGTTACAAGTTCTTAAGCCGCCCGAAAGCCTCTAACTCGGCTTAACGACTACTGTCATAGACGGCAGCCGGGATCAACTGCGCTAAGCAGTTGATCCCGGCTGCCGTCCAAAAGCCTTCCAAAAGCACGGAAGCGCTCATTTATATATTAACCACCCACTCAAACATCAGGCGGTCACCCATTCAAAGACTGACCGCTAACATCTTGGCTTAACCAGCTTTATCGTTTCCGACTCGCAGGCGCCGCTAGGCTACGGGCACTTCGGGCAGTGCTTGGCAGTTAACGTGTTAAATGCAATCAAAGGAAACAGGAATCGTCCGGGGGACTCCGTACCTTCTACCTTTTGTCGATTATTTGATAAACCTGCATTTGGCACTTTATAACTTTCGATGCGCGTACATGCCCCGCCCCTTTCAGAAAGCTACAAATTTCAACTGACAGCACCGAAGCGCTTGACAACGACTGGCCATTAGACCACTGTTGCCAGATTGGACAGGACTGGTAGAAGTAAGCTTTGTGACACGGGCCACTGATTTTGAAAACGGTCATATATGCTTGATCCGTATTACATAAATATTCACGCCTGTGTTCCCAAAAGCGGCAGAGTACATGTTTTAGTGCCACTTTTAGCATAATTGTGGGTATGGATAATGTGATATGCAAAATGTGATATTGCAGTGATAGTTTGCTAGCCCATCGCCTACGACTTCTTCCCTCACTTCATAATATATAAATTAACAAAACATTTTATTGCTACTTCTGTTGCCAGTTAATATGCAATATAAAAAAAACTCATTCTCAGTGTGCTTTCTGAGACTGCTGAAGTAGAATGAGTGTCGTTAAATTTGGATTGTAACAAGTTAATTAATAAAGCATAGTTAATATAATTATCTAGGATTGTTGTAAATTTGTCTAGATATTTATTTAAACCTGGCAACACTTAACTCTTTAATGTCTTAGTGAAAAACTAGTGAAAAGGTAGATGCATGTTTCGTCGTAAATATGTATATAGTTTTAAGTCTTTATGTACATAAAACCGACATTCTTCTAATACATAAATAAATAAATAAACGCTAGCTAACGATTGAGGTAACCGTCTCATTACGGAACACTTAACTGTATTGTCACATAAAAAAATAAAAATGACTGTCAATTACTGGAATAAATGTGTCAAACCTTGGGACGTTTACCTTATATACTGCAATTATTTATTATATTACGCAAACATATGAAATGACTGCACGTTTTAAATTTAGATAATAGTAACGCAACTTTAGTATATTGTTGTGCCCTCGTATTTTTTTACACTCATATTAAAAATGATAATGGTTTCTCTTCTTGTTGTTCTGTCTTTACACTGTGTAACATAAAAAAATATTTCTATTCCAGATATGACCCCATGATCTACATATTCCCGCGCGTGACCAAGTGCACGTTCCACAAGTACGGTGCGTCCGGCAGCATCCAGACCCACGACAGCTTGTGCGTTTTGCCGCTCAACATCGTAAACGAGAAGACATACGTGTTCCTGTGGTTCTGGTACGTCGCGCTAGCGGCGATGCTGGCCATGCTGGTGGTCTACAGGTCAGTACAATAACACACGGCAGCCTGTTGCCGCTCAACATCGTCAACGAGAAGACATACGTGTTCCTGTGGTTCTGGTACCTCGCGCTAGCGGCGATGCTGGCCATGCTGGTGGTCTACAGGTCAGTACAATAACACACGGCAGCCTGTTGCCGCTCAACATCGTCAACGAGAAGACATACGTGTTCCTGTGGTTCTGTACGTCGCGCTAGCGGCGATGCTGGCCATGCTGGTGGTCTACAGGTCAGTACAATAACACACGGCAGCCTGTTGCCGCTCAACATCGTCAACGAGAAGACATACGTGTTCCTGTGGTTCTGGTACGTCGCGCTAGCGGCGATGCTGGCCATGCTGGTGGTCTAAAGGTCAGTACAATAACACACGGCAGCCTGTTGCCGCTCAACATCGTCAACGAGAAGACATACGTGTTCCTGTGGTTCTGGTACGTCGCGCTAGCGGCGATGCTGGCCATGCTGGTGGTCTACAGGTCAGTACAATAACACTCGGCAGCCTGTTGCCGCTCAACATCGTCAACGAGAAGACATACATGTTCCTGTGGTTCTGGTACGTCGCGCTAGCGGCGATGCTGGCCATGCTGGTGGTCTACAGGTCAGTACAATAACACTCGGCAGCCTGTTGCCGCTCAACATCGTCAACGAGAAGACATACATGTTCCTGTGGTTCTGGTACGTCGCGCTAGCGGCGATGCTGGCCATGCTGGTGGTCTACAGGTCAGTACAATAACACACGGCAGCCTGTTGCCGCTCAACATCGTCAACGAGAAGACATACATGTTCCTGTGGTTCTGGTACGTGGCGCTAGCGGCGATGCTGGCCATGCTGGTGGTCTACAGGTCAGTACAATAACACACGGCAGCCTGTTGCCGCTCAACATCGTCAACGAGAAGACATACATGTTCCTGTGGTTCTGGTACGTCGCGCTAGCGGCGATGCTGGCCATGCTGGTGGTTTACAGGTTAGTACAATAACACGGCAGCCTGTTGCCGCTCAACATCGACAACTAGAAGACATACGTAAAACGAAAACATTGCCTGTTTTACATTTAGTGTAATTGAATTGCCCGTAGACTGATGATAATCTTCGTGCCGTCGATCCGGCCGCGGCTACTGCACGCTCGCTCGCGCTCGATCGCCATGGAGACGGCGGCGCTGGTGAGCCGGCGCACGGACGTGGGCGACTGGTGGCTGCTGTACATGCTCGCGCGCAACATGGACCCGCTCATTTACAGGTACAGTACGACAATCTTATTACACAGATAAATTATACCTCTGTTAACGGACATAATCGTCTACTTTATATCTAGAATATCAAAGGGAAAATGTAAAAAAATACTTCATTCTACTACAGTAATCTGCAAGGTGATTAAAACTTTCATTGCCAAAGATTTCGTGGCGGTACGCTTGTAATCGATAACATGGGATGCTTCGTATGTAAAGAAAACCGTGTACTAGCAGACCTCGCCGGTCTCCATACAAACGTAGTTTGGTTTACGTTTTTAAACGATTTGCTAGAATATCATCATCATCATATCAGCCGATAGACGTCCATTGCTGGACATAAGCCTCCGCCAAAGAGTGCCAAAGTGACCGGTCAGCGCCACCCGCATAAAGGGGACTCCCGCAATCTTTAGAATAACATGAAAGTCGCGAAGATCGCTTCATTATTTTTCTATTTAAATTTCTAGCAACACAAACTAAAATCAGTTTCCGGAATAGATATGGCGGATCCCATTGTGTATAAAAAGATTCATGTTATTCCAGTATGCGGTTACAAAATGAGAATCCATCTACGTTTGTATGGACTCAAAGTATTAACGAGTACGCAGACGTAGTCGCGGGTACAATCTAGTTTATTATAATTTATAACCCAAGAAGCATCATGTATGTTTCCAGGGAGTTCATAGCGGAGTTCTCGAAGCGGCTCTGCGAGAAGCGGCCGGCGCGCGCGTGACCCGCGAGACCCACCGTCTCCTTCGTCGGCGTGTGACCTGACACCCGCATAACCTGCCCCGAGTCCGAGGTGTACCCCGTATAACCTGCCCGAAGTCCGAGGTATACCCTGTCTGAAGTTCAAGGTATAGATGTGTAAATTGTCTGTATACCCTATATAACCTGTCTGAAGTTCAAGGTATGAATGTGTAAATGTTTAACCCTGTATAACCTGTCTGAAGTTCAAGGTATAAATGTGTAGGTTTTCTGATGTCCAAGGTATACCCGTAATTCCTGTTTGAAGTCAGAGATGTAAATGTGTAAATTGTCTGAAGTCCAAGTCACGCCCGAGCTGTCTGAAGTGTAAGGGAAAAACTTGTATAAGTTTAATAATTGAGACGTTTTATTTTAAATAATCATGAGTACATGAGACTTAAGTGTATCTTTCAAATTACCTTTAAGGTATTTTTATTTTATTTACGCTCTCTTTTATATTTAAAATATTTTGTAGTTTGATAATGTCAAATTAGAAAAGTACGTGTTGGATATGGCCTAGTAACATTAAGTAGGTAATAAAAAACCAGGACTTTGAAATCAATTGTGATACTCATCCCTTATTCATAAAACTTCTCCAGCCGTTTTAAAATTCACTTGTACAAAAACTAATCTCAAAGTGATAGAAAAGGACAAACGAATATAAATCCATTTTACCAAAAACAGGATGGAGACAATGAATACGGGTATTGTTTTAAGTTTGAGACTAATTGTCCTTTTCTGGGCGAATGTTTCAGTAAAGGACAGCATTCTGTCTCGAATTTTTTTACCTCTTTACCTCGGGGGCACATTCGGGTCGGGCGACAAATATTTGAGATTTGGGGCTTTCTTTTTTACCGCCCTTGGTGAGGCCTTTACGAGCGCAAGGGCCGGTAGTTAACTATTGGCCGGGAGTGGCGTAAAACTTTCATGACATATTGTGTCGTATCAATTTCTAAATTATGTATGTTTATTTCATTACTAGTTATACGGTAGACTTGGACTTCGGATGGTATCGTTAATGTTCGAATTTCAAATATTAGGTGCAATCGAATTTTAGAGCGGTGGCGGTTAAAATGCCCGCTTTTAGACGTTTTTAAAGACACGCTCAATTTTATTCCGGGAGTTTTCCTCCGTAGTGTTAGCTAAGGTAGTGACAACATTTTAAAGCTACGAGTTGTTTGTGATGCTTCAACTAAACCTGTGGCTTTTGTTATATCAACGCAGTGAGTCAAAAGGTGTTCACGCTACTTCGCTCCGCATGTCTAGCTGCTGACACTAAGCTACGGTAGCCTAGTGGTTCCCGGCTCGTGCCAGTGAGTTTTTCGGAACTTATGTGCGGAATATGCGAGCGAATTATGCGAGGAAACCGATCTAATCCCAATAAGGTCCAGTTATCCCTCTGGGTTGGAAGGTCAGATGGCAGTCGCTTTCGTAAAAAAAATTGCCTATGCCAATCCTTTGGATCAAAGCGGACCCCGGGCTCCTTTGGGGCACAGCCGGAAATAACGCTAGGAGAATGATAATGTGTAGCTGCTGATTCGTTGGAATAGCGTGAACTCGAGATCAGACGGAAAAATGGTTGTACTGTCATTATAACATGTAGTTTAGGACACAGGTATTTGCAGCTGTCAAGGAACAGCAGTTTGATATTCCTATAGTTTTATATACATTATAACCTTTTAATATATACTGTTGGGAGTGTACAAAATTCATTCAAATTTAGTTTAAGTTGTTTTTACAATCAATTAGGTATAATGTTGACGATTTTTTTAAGTAAGGCAAGTGATCCTGTGGAGTGCTGTTTGTCTCAGGTGGTTGTTAGCGAATATTATCATTTACCGTGTGATACTAACTTTTATAGTATGTGCTGCTATTGCATTTTTTACAGTAGTTTCAATATTAAAAATATCAATATTTTGTAATGAAATATAATCAGAATTTTCCGTGGATTGTTAGATTACACAATGGTTCTGATGATTTTTACGTTTAAAGTCGTGGTCAAAAGGTACCATTTTGCCGGTTAGTAAGGCCTGCCAACGCTGCGAAGCTTAAGGAATGCCAAGCTAACCTAAAGCTACAGATTGTCTAGCTTTGTGCTACAAAATGTAACATCTCTTATTCAAACATCATACACACGCTCATTTCTTACAAATACAAATCTCAAAGTAATAGATAAAGACAAATAAATTAACGGCATTCAAGTTAAAATAGGATTGAATTAAGCCTTAGATTCGTGAAACGTGGCCTGCAGGATGTATATTGGCTGATTGTGAGTGCCGAGTTCCTCGGCTGGGCTAGGCAGCGCTCCACAGCTCTAGGTAAGCGCTGGGTGGGAGGGCCCGACACTGCCCTATATCCAAGGTGCCTGCCCACCTAAGCTACTGTTAAGTGTAGGTCGACATGGTTTACTACAATTCGGGGGACTAAATCTACAACAGTAATGTGAGCATGTAATTTTTTCCCATACCTAATAAAATGAGCCTGCATTTACCTGTGACCCGTTTCAAGTTACGGTTTTACAGTTCTAAACAGGCTAGGTCCGTTGGCTTCTTTATTGAGGTGTTAAATTCTTCCGCCATCTTTTTTCTACTTACATGTAGGGATTATTATATACCAGTGGCAGAGCGCCCAAAGATGCCCATATCCACTGGCTTGCCAAAAAATATTTTTTAGGCAACCCTAGAGTTATATACTCTAATCTCTTTCATGATTTTTTTGTTCCGGGATGGCCATCGATAATTTTCACGTTTTTCGTCACTGTTATACTATGGTTTTTAAAAGGTTTTGATGGATGAAGTGTCCCTCGAATTGAAATAAACGTAGGACCTCTCCAAATTCCGAACAATAAGTATAACGATTAGCCTAGACACGACGTTTTATGACTAATTCGGTTGCCATAAGGTCGAGTTTTGAGTAACCATACGATATAGCTATAGGTGAAAATTTGGATATTTTACCTGACTTTTTGATATGTGAGCAATAAAATGTGACTGGTATTTTCATATTTTGCAGTGTGATTTTTATTACACTATGAGATGAAGTATACAATAATGTACATGGATGACAAAAGTGGACATGAATAACTAAGATTTTCCAACAATTCCTTATTATGTGTATTACCACACTGCAAAGTATGAATAGCTTGACTGAATCGTTGAGTATCACTAAATCTGACTGAGATCTGTAAAAGACATCATAAAATCATCTAGCCTCTATTGGGCTTCGTATTGTAAAAATCACGAATCATCTTTGACATTTATAGAATTACTGTTCAACTAAAAACGTGGGTTGGCTCTCAAGGCACCCTGCAGCACCCTGAGAAGAACCCCCCCCCCACGTGAGAACTTTACATGGAAAAGGTCATCTTTCTCTGCAGCCGACTGTCCCTACTAGTTTTAGAGACACAACAGAAGAAATATAAAATAACTAACGATTTTTAAAAATAAATCAGTGTAAAATTTTACAAGTAATTATGCTGTATTTCTTAAAGCGCCAGGAGCTTTTGACCGCTACTCAGTTTAAATGATAATAAGTGATTAAATATTTTCTCATTGACATTAACAATCATCAATAACAAATGAAACAAACTCATCCAAAATCATGTTTACTATGAATTAATTGTGATATATCCATTTAGTATTAGATATTTTTTATAATATTATGTACCTATCTTTATCAATATTGCATGCTAAATAAACATTAATGTGTTTTATACGTATTAATGGCGGTAGTTCAGGGTTTTACAACATACTAGTAAATTATTACATATATTACTTACTATCTGTGCCCGCGGATCCGCCCGCGCGAGATATTTCTGTCAATTCGACTTTCTCCTCCTGGGAATTTTGTAAAATAGTGTAGGCAATGTAATTCAGCCCTAAGGCATACGTTTAGATCTAAACAATTCCGCAGGCTTATTACGTTACATCTGGATCTTGTAAGTGCAAAAAAACATACGATTGACTTTTAATGATTAATGCAGAATAATACTTTATACACCCACATTGTTAAACTTGTTCGCAAACCGTGCAAAATGACCCGCATTATAACCTTCACTATTACTTACACAATTCTCGTACCGAACGTTACGGCAGCAGATCATTACGACAGGCCGCATATCACTTATCTGACAACTTTAATACAGGATTTAAAATGTGGGTGTAGATATAGCGCATTACATTGACGCGATTGCTTACAATTGGGCATTAAAACACTGTGTATAATTAACTACAAAATATCGTGAGACATGTTTTAATATTGCGAACAAGAGTATCCGACGCCGTAGATGCAGGGCTTTTGATGACTCGCGTTTGCAATATTCTTACGCCCGTGTTATACACAATGTTTTTCATCACATTTGCGAAGAAGCAAATACATTTAAGATGAAATGAATACAAATCGTAATAAACACTGCAACATGTCAGATGTCCACTTTGTTGAATTTGATGTGAAGCGCATATGGCAAAGACCGTTCGGTATACAGTCACGATTTGAAAACACTTAAAAACATTTTACATAGACATTAAATAACTACATATTAAATCTGTAAATAATTCTGTTAAACATGTTTTAGTAGTGTTTTTAAGTTTAAATTGATTTACAAATACGATGTCTCTTTTTAACTGCCTACAGTGACAGACACAATTTAAGAGAAAAACGATTACGCCCGTGGGCGTAACATAGGCTATTGTAGGTCTGTATGCCTGCGCATTATAAAGCCCCTTCCGAGCCCTTTTTTTGTGTTGAAAAATAAAAAACTTATTGAAGAACTCCTGAAGGGTGTAACCGTTAGGTTAATTCACATTTTAAAATGAAATTCTTCGGGTCGTGTTGATCAAAATCACACTGTTGTAATGCCTATAATTATGAAGCAGTATTATAATAGTAGTTTATGCAACTGATCCATAATGATAGGCCTTAAAACACTCGTGATCCTATTATGAAACGAGCGATACACTCGTGTTTTAAGGCCTAATTATGTGCAGTTGCATAACATTATTTTATCTTCACACATATCATAAGTACCGACAAAAAAAAATACAACAGCAATGGCGGCAATTGCATCCTCCGCCTTAACGAATGGTTTTTTTTAATCATAGACAAACGAATGAAGTCCCTATACTCATATCACTCGAAATCAAATGTCGCGGGGTTCATATTTTAAAAAACATACCTACTGAAATGATGATTCGTATCGAAAACTGTTTTAATATGTATGGATAATTTTTTTTTTTTTTTTTTTTTTTAATTTATTTAGGAAACAAACGGTTGTTAACAGAATCATGTTAGCTTATGAGATATACGATTGAACCTATAGTTCCATTAAGTATAGGTACAGACAAAAAGTATTACAAGTGTCGAAAAAGAGTGGGTAAGACCATGCAAGTCTATTTCGCAGAATGATGTAAGTTGTTTCATATTGTAATATAATGAAATGCTACATTTACCTTGGTTTACAAATGAAAAAGAAAACAGTTACTAATTAATAATAGAATAATAGAATAGAGACCCACTTGAGTTTTGACAGCTGTTCCAAATTTAAACTCATGACCTTACAAAAATCTGTAAGTACTGTAATAACATTGCAGTACATATTTTACCTACTAACTCAGACAAGATCGTTCTCATAGTAAAATCGGTTGTAATAATGCTGGTCATTTCCTATGGTCTCTGAACGCGATTTAGAGCACTAATGATATGTGCGTAGATAAACTATTATTCCGTTACGAGTAAGCTCGTTCCAGACATGGTTGACCCTGAATCAAATGACTGTTAGAGCGTTAATGAATTTTGGGCCTTATATTTGTAGCTGTTAGTTTGTAAATCAAAGGACTCAAATTGAAGTGTTCATTTTGACCCTATGGTAAGGTCGTTTTTGATACTTTTATATAAAGTCAATTATGTGTGTTGTGTGCGAATTTTGTGGTTAGGAATGGTGTAATGTAATATAACCGTTCTATAGCCCTTAAGTATTAATACTAGAAATATTCAACTGCAGTAACATCCTCACCGTTACGAACTGCAATCCAACTGCCATTGCGCAGTTGATGTGCAGTTACTATACAAGCCGCAGTTGGAACGCCCTGTAGCCTCGTTTATGGACAAAAGTTGTGTTCCAAACACGCAATCTTAAACATAAGAATGTGTTGGTGTTTATGTACAAGTGTGCGCTATATCTAACACGCTTCATGCCTCGCCCGGCGCGCCGCGTGACTGTAAACGAAGCTTGACGCCGCCGAACGCATAACACAAGTATTTATGAACGCACACACATACTTAAAAGTGAATTTTACATGAGCATACATTCCCTTTTAAATAAATGACTGAAGTTCAGTAGTCTGCTTGTATGGAACCCTGCAACTTGTATATCGATCGACTGTATGTGTATGTTTTGGTGGATGTGAGCTAAATTTTATTTGTATATTGTGACTTAGATATGTCTATCCATGCCTAAATGTGTCTGAACCTTAGTCTAATGTTTGAACTCTAATGTTTACCTTTGATTTATTTAAATCTTACTAGTGTCATTATTTGGTGTTGTTTTTGCGTTAAATGTAATGAAATTCGAAAATGAATTTTTGTTTTTTTTTTATACCGGCATAAATATTGTGCACGATTTTTAACTAAGACTGAATTTCTGGCGGTTCGGACACCTTTAACACTGCGCTGTTATCATTATGACACGGATTATGGGCAAGTTTTACTATTATGTAGACTAAAAAAAACTTATGACTGCATGTGTTATTAGTTTATTAGACTGGTTTGATCTGTACATACATCTTGGGACAGAATGGAATCGTCTTTTATATTAAACTTTTTACTATGTACCCCGGCGATGTGGATCGTGGATCTGCGAAACCTTGCCATAACGTGGCTGGTTGAAACAAGTGCCCAGTTGACATATCAAGACAACCAACAGGGATCGTTGTTGACCCTTCATTGGCCAATGTATAATAAACGCATTCTCAGGCATAGAATCTCTGAATTTGTAATAATGGCCAATGGTGCTAATCAATGTAAGGTCTAGTTTATAAACAGGCATATTAGCGTCGGGCGGCGCGGAATACGCGCAGCGCAAATATACATATAGCCGCGTTAAGTTCCGGAGTTAAAAGGTCCTTCACTTATGGACAGTATCGATACATAGTCGAAAACGCGGCCAAACTTTTCATTCCTCGACTATACGTCTCGTCCCTCAGCCTCCGACGTACGTACACAAAACGGGCCTAATGCCACTGAGCATCGGTAAAAAGAACATTAAAGGACACTGAATCTGAATCCTGGTCACAGCACCATAATGTAACGACCCCACTGCCAATCTTTGATTCAGAGCCATTTTGTGTTACCGAAGTGTTTTCAATGTAACAAAATCAGGGAATCTCATATTATTATCACGTAACATTAATTCGATTTATGGACAGGCAGTGGGCGACGCGGCACACGCGTCAGAACGCACAAATACAAGTGTCTATCTGTATTGCACGCGTTCTTACACTCTTTCAACAGCCCGCGTCGTCCACAAACAAGGCCTCTTAGTTGCCCATAATGAGCATATATATATATCCCAAGTAATTGTGTACCACAAACCGACTCGCATTTATTTGAATAATATTAAGTAGGACATTTAATCGTTATTCTTTAAGCGAATGTTTGGTAGATTCAATTATTATTTTTATAACATTCATTTAGTGTCGGAAACTTTACAACGGTAATTAAGGATACTACCGCATACGTCGTCGTGTTAATGCCATAAAAAAGCTTTTATTGTATGCATTAATATCATGTATGAAATGTCAATGATATCGAGGCTAGACATGGTTTTAAATTTAACATTTGACTCTATTTAAACTCGTCTTAGTTTAAAAAGAGACATACGTTGAGTTACTCTGATATTATTGATTAATTGCTAATGTAATGTAATAGACTCCGTTCGGTAATATGTATATAATTTTATAAAATTACACATATTTTAAGTGTCTGATGATATTTTTACACTATTATTAGGCATACTTGTATGTATATCAAATTGATTTTGTTCATTTTTAAATTAATTTTATCCAGGACGACACTTTTCTCAATGTAACTAAAGCTATGTTAAGAAATGAATTATACTATTTTGATTTTTGTACAAATTGTTTTATTCCTACTATCCTCTTGATAATCGGTAAGTATATCCTACAAATGAATACAAACAAATAACATACATGTATGATAACTAAACAAAAAAACAAATTATGATATAAATATTTACAAGTAAATAATTGGCTAGTTTATAATTTTGTGTTTAACTTGGTTTTCTACTTTGAGCTATATCTGTTTTTCTTGTGTTTGCATCTAATTATTATCTTTTTCGCCTTTAAAATTGAATAGGACGAGCAATTTCAGAGATTACCCATTACAAACAAATTTATGGACCATTGGACTTATTAAGTCTTGCATTAATACTCAAGTAGGCTGGGTTAGTTTTCCACTTGATAGTTAAGAACTTATGTTAAAACTATGTTTCATCCCCTTAATTCTTACTGGAATGAATAAGAAAAATTTCCACAGACCTCAGCTGATTGCCAGCGAATCTTCTCCTCATCATTTATCATTGTATCAATCTCCTTATACAAAACAGAATAACCAAACCGTAGCGCGAAGTAACTTGTACGCAGAGCCATCTTTGGGCGGCTTTAGTCACTAAAGCGTACTCTACGATTTGCAGTACGTAACCCTTTGTTTGACAGAAACATTACGAATGTCTTTCCTTAGTTCAAGTCTCAGTGACGCCGAATTGCCCAAATGATGAGAAAATTATAGAAAGCGACTTTTAATGATTATGTCCAGGCTGGATGTTGCCAAATTAAGGGCTAGCTGTTTTAGGCAATAGAAAAGAGGTGGCTGCTGAGAAATAATGAAAACATAAGAGGAAATATTAATGTGTGGATACGTTTTAAGACGCCTTGGATAGGTAGGTACATTAAAACCTACGGTGGGAGGAAAGTAGAAGGGAGGCGGAAAAGATAAACGCATGTTATTGGTTAAAAATAAGCGTTTTACAAGTCACTAAAATACATAATACAGCCAATATTTAAAGGTTTTAAACAGAAAACATTTCATTATTGCAGTTATTTCTTAATCCCATTTCTGTTCATTACGGCGCATTTCTTAGACAATTATTTATAACTACCTGTTCGAGTTAGTAGGTAAGCCTAATTTATATTTTGCGACACCTATTATAAATAATAAATGTTTGGCATGTTTACATCCTACTTTGTGATATTAATTCACTAGTGCATCAACAGATGGCGTTACCGGTTCTAAAATGGCCTAGAAACGATGTTTATTTAAATAAATTGTCTTGCATTAGGCCCATAACAGACGGTGAAACGAAATTGCAACTTCTATTTCTTTTGAGTTGCATTTGAGTATATGCCATAGACTCCTTCGAAAGACCACACATGATGCGACCGGTTTAACACGAACCGTTGAACGTCTGATGATGGATACATATATATGAACATCGTAGGGAACTTTGAGAATGCATATATAAATTCTATTTTGTTTGGTTTCTAATGATATTGTTTTCGAAGTAGCTTCTGTAGTGTTCTACTGCTGGGGGCCTGATGATGGAGAAAAACAACATCATATCATAGCATGGTGTTCAAGCCTCAAACCGTTTAAATGCTGTTGTACACCTGTTATTGGTGCATAAATATAGTAAGAGTCTATAGAATCTAGTATGTTTTTGTTTGCATTGTTTATGTACGGTTGGTGTGCCTTTTTCAATAAATAAATAGCATGGCAACGGCAGCCCCGACGGAGTGGTTATGTAATTATTATGTACTATCGACAAAATTGGATACCCACCATGGAACCTTGTTACAATTAACTGACATATTAACGTCATATGATCGTACGTATGTTCGTTAATTGTAACAAGGTTCTATGGTGGGTCATGATTAAGTCGGTTCGATAGTACCTACCTAGACCTCATTATGTAGGTACCTTCCTACTTATTAAACAAAATGCTTTTTATGCCTTTTGTGGTGATCTAATCGTAGTCCCATTAGACCCTCTAAACCCGGTTCGAATTACATTGAAAAAAGAAAACTAAAACACATCCGTGGAGGTTTCCGCGCGTGGCACCCAGTGCAGTTTCGGCGCAATATAAAATTCTCTCGTTGTCACATGCAGGTAATAAAGTGGCCAGTTGGTTTGGCGCCCTGCATACATCAAAGACGTGTTGGCAGAGGCGAGGCATTAAACATTCACATACATAACTACGATAGTCTGTTGTGCGTTTAAAACGGTTTCAGCTTTATACCTACCTATATACTTACTTACTACTTAACCAGATATTATAATGAAAGATATGTAGGTACTTACTGGTTAGGCTAGGGCTACGCCAACTACCTTTAAACGTAAACTACCTATAAAAGAAGTCTTTTAGGCACTGAGTAAATATCAAACTCCCACTTTTTTCCCGAAAAAAAAGTGATCATTCAAAATTATGACGTAATTATTCTGTACTTCCCTGCAAGGTTCATTGGGCTGATTATTGTCGCGACACTCGCGACAAACGCGAAAGCTAAAACCACTCCTAATAGGGGTTTAGACACTAAATATAATTGTCAATAATGTCGCATTTTCTCGAAAAAGGATTAAAAATGTTGTTAAATGGAGAAAAAAGCAACGCAAGAGGTTAAATAATCACAAAGTTATAAGTGTCCAAAGTTTTAAAAGGGGTATATGTTCTGTTCCGTTTCCGCAAATCGAAACTTCATATGAACAAAACGATTGTCAGCATGACGCTCATGGATTGTGACGTAACTAACTGCGAGCGGTTTCTCTCTGTAACAAGGAATATTAAAACGGTTGTAGCTTCGTAATAAATGTTTGAGATATCTGAATGGGATTTTCATCACTGGGCATATGTATTTTTTTAAGGTTTTCTCTAGACAACTAACGTAGGTATATGTATTTTTTCTACTCCTGTACTTTTATCTGTCATTTACATAGTCCCGAACACTAATATAAAGACATACAAAATAAGTCTGCAGAAAAGTCTATACTCTATTCCCCATAACAGTACGGCACAACCGTGCTGTTTTGTCGCCAAAACGATACGCTTCTAAACCTGGGTAGTGCTACATTGTGCCACGGCCTACTAGACACGATCGAGTAGGCCGCGACGCGACTAATCTAGAGGGCCATGCCGAAACATAAAATACATTAGGTACAACCAACTTAACAAACCACTGAATGTATTTACTTCAAATAAATTATTGTACTAAAGGCATTGCTGCCAACTTAAGAAAAACCTTGGTCTTAATATGGCAGTACTGGCAAGTTGAATTAAGAACAAAACAGACCATAAACAAGAGGTGTCAATGTGTCATGTTTCCAATTTCCCACCAAAGTTCCAGTTCAAAATTAAAAGACGAAATATGTCAAATATGATAACTATTCGTTATTAATAACTTCTTAAGATTTGATTCGTGTTTGTGAAGTGAAGAAAAATGTGTACGTTCCTTTTAAAATGGACGAAGAAGAAAATAACTGCACCGCTGATGAAATTGCGTGAGTAGTAATAGAACTAACGGAAAACTTACTGCCTGAAAAGTCAAATTATGCTATTTATTTAAAATAGTCGTAGAAAAAATATTGTATGCAACGGTGTATAACTTAGTCTTAAAACGCTCGTGGCGTCTTTAATTGCGATGCTCGCCAAGGCTCGCATCGCAACTCACGACACTCGCGTTTTAAGACCCTACTTATACAACAGTTGCATAAAATACTATTATCTGCCACGTGATCCATGTCGTGGAAGTAAAATCTGAGCTGCTCTGAGCTGAGGTATGGCGGGAAAGGTGCATCGTAACTAGGTGCCGCGGCTTCGGCTGCGGCTGCTTTTAAAGGAATGCATAGTGTACATTTTCGTAGTAAAGATGTTAATTGTGTTGTAATAACAACAATATAACCCAAGATCGCGTAATTTACTTCAAAACCCTGATTTTTAAAATTATATTGTTCAGACATAGTTAGTAGCGACAAAATGGTGGCAAACGGAGGAACTTCTTAGTTTCAAGAAAGAATCATAGATGGCGTTACCGGCCTCAACAGACGTAAAACGAATTATAATAAACTTTATTTATGGTTTATTTACCACCTAGTACGTGACTTATATTTAAGTTTACTTTAATTAAGTTTGTTTATAATATAACTAGCTTCTGCCCGCGACTCCGTCCGCGTGGATAAATCATTTATATCGCAGCTACATACCGACTTTTACCCCCCCATTTCACCCCCTTAGGGGATGATTTCGGGGATAAAAATTATCGTATGTCACTCTCCATCCCTTCAACTATCTCCGATTAAAAAATCACATCAATTCGTCGCTCCGTTTTGCCGTGAAAGACGGACAAACAAAGAAACACACACATACACTTTCCCATCTCTCACTTATAATAAATCTCTAAATTAAAAAAAGAATCAGCCAGTATCAAACTAACCATTTTTGTGTCCCCCGATGATTTCAGATTCCCGTGAACGGAAAAATATGTAACTTTTTTCATAAGCACATTATTACTCTAGCTTCCGTTTAGGATAGTTTTTATCCGACAGCGACGATTAATTAATTTTCGGTAACATTTGACCTCATTAAATTATTAATTTATTTTGCTTGAAATCGTAGCCGCCATATCTGTCAACTGTCAGTGACGTCAAAATGGCGGGCTTGCCATAACTATCAAATATTAATAATTTCGATCCGGTGTTGTGATATAGACCTTCACAAAACGCATATTAAATTCTAAAGCGTATAAAAATAATCGATTCTGATATGGAAACTTATATGCGATAAATTCGTTTTGAGGCGTAATTTTAATAAATGTATCAACAAATTTCAACAAAATAACGTCAAACGTCAAAAGTCTGACTCTCTTCCTTTTTTTTAATGGCATGGCGATAGCGCTGTTCTTGCGTTCAGCCAGTCTATTTGAGTTTCTGCAAGATTGAATCACACGCTTAGTATTTAATTGTCACGATACTGCACGGCTATCACAAGACGGCGCGCGAGCTCTCTCGATTTTTCTCGCACTATATGTCTCTTTCTAAGTTATCTGATAAGAGAGAGACGGATAGTTGGAGAAAAATCGATAGAGCTCGCGCGTTTTGTGATAGCCGCGCTGGTTTGTCAGTATTTATATTTATTAGCAATAAACAGTATGTATGAAATCAGTATAGAAACGGGCCTTTTATAAACATTAATTATGAAGCGCGTCAGTATTAGGCCTGCATCACACTGGCGCGGCCTGGCCGTGGCGGACAATAGTAAACTTGTCCGCCGCTGTCAAATTTAATATTATCCGCCACCGCAGGCCGCGCCAGTGTGGCTGTGCCTTAAGGCGGCTTCAAGTTGACATTCAGCCAATATATAGACCACAATAGAGACACAGAAATTGGCCAACATACAGGAAAATACTTTTATCATAAAGCCACACACATTATTATGTTGGCAAGGGCGGGAACATACACAAGATTTGCCAGAATGTGATAGTGCAATCTGAAACATTGCAATATGAAAAAAATAAACATATTGCTTTAACATTTTTAATAACTAAAATATATAGGTTTATTGAAAGTTTTACATGATAGGTTAAAATTAGAACTGCATGTGTCCTATTTCCAAGAGAAGAAATGCGTTAACTCCTATACATTAACATGCAAACGAAGTCGCAGGTACAGCTAGTTTAGAATATTAGTATGGATGCACTTTTAAGGAATTATTCGATTAAGGCGACTTAGGTTAATAAGTACAATGTTTGTAAACAAGAGCGTCAAGGATATCTGTACCAACTTTAACGGTACTATGAAAGGTTTCGTTCGTTCGTGTACCTATCTATTTTGGTTCGTCTCTCTATCTATATTGCACTTTCTTATTTAATCGACAATGAGGGATATTATAGTATTTGGGAGCTCGAGTAATGGAACACTTTGGTAGGCTTGTCAAAGATAACTGATTTAGGCGTACCCACATAGTAGTTATTAATGTTATTATACATGTAACTAGGTACCTACATATTATCATGACATCCTTTTTCTACGCAATAGACAAATAGGTACACTACTTATTCAATAATACAATCCAGAATTAAATAATTTGTACAGTAGTTAAACTTTTCTTCAATACCATTTCCCTTCACCACAGCTATCTATAATTTACAATCTTTATTTTATTATATGTGTACCTAGTACGTACTTGGTACCACGATTCAGTTAATAAATAACAGCTGTTATTTAGATGATTTGATAAGAACCACTTACACCGAACTTTCTGAGTAGGTACCTAATAAGGAAGATGCAGCTTTACCATTATTTAAATGTTGAAAAAAAATTAAAATAATAGACACTGAAACGTTTTTACTTTAGTTTATTATAATTTCAAATAATAATTACGATTTGTAGTAATGTCAAAACGGAACTTGTTTTAATCCAACAATCAGCGTCTGGAAACGCCACTCCTGTCAAAAGTCAAAACTTAGGCAACTCTATGACATCTAAGGTCGAATCACAGACAAACAGATATGGCGAGTGGCACACATGAATGACGTCACAGAAACGTAGATCTTTTTATAAGTCTATTTTTTTATTCCGTAGACTAAAATGACATTTCATGTATTGCTTAGTTTTTTACCTCTTCTAAATAGTGATGTGCTACAACCGGTACCAACCGAAAATAAACGATTGGGAGGTACTTATATTTGTTGTATTTGTTCTGTAACACAATGAATGGATAATCCGTGACGTGCTTAAAACGAGAGAACACGCACTGAAACATCCGATCACTATACGAGTAAAATAACGAATGCCAAATACGTAAACCAAAATTGCGTCGCGTCAGGTCGGCGATACGTCAATGTCATTTTAAATATTTGAGTACATGAGTAGTGAGTACATTTTATTTATTGTTTATTTCGTATCATTTTGTGAGTAGATTTTATTTATTGTTTATTTAGAATCTAAAATTAATTCAAGAATTTATCGGTTATTCACAAACCGATATCAAAGATCAGCACTGTTTGTATATAGCTGGTCACATTATTTCTACATTTGACATTTGTGGTCGTCATTTTAGTCTACAGAATAAAAAAATAGACGTAGGTGTGAAAGTTTAAATCGTCAGTTTGACAGGACAAGGATCAGCATTCCAAGAAAGAAAGGAAGGATCAGGAGGGTCAGGATTGTCAGGATTTTTTGACTAAATTATAGTATTTAATTTTTTTAATACTTTCATGGTCTAAGTATTGTGCTGCTCGAACAAATTGTCGTAACTGGACAAAATCATCATTTTTTTTCAGGCACTTGTTTTTGAGCTCCTCCGTCGGCCATTTTGAATTACAGTGAATAATATCTCGAGGTCTAAGTGACTTTGAATCACAAACTTGGTGTCTAAATATGTATACATATTTGGGGTCATAGATTAGAATTTGACATCGGTAATATATTAATATATGCAGGAGTTGGTTCCTATCAAAAACTTTATTAAAGCTATGGACCTAACAAGTACCTGAAAAAAATGGTGCTTTTGTCCAGCGTGTATTATCACTTGAAACTGCCCTACTAATTAGGTTTACTCTCTCTACAATTAAAGGGCTAAATGTTGGCAAATATATGTATCTTACTGTTGTTAAATGACGTTTTTAGTACACCCACCCCAAAACCTCCCCTTACAAATGTTGACCGGAAGTGACGAAATTTCAAACTTTCGACCAATTTTATTTGCTAAATCTTCTGTCTCTTGCTCAGCACAAGTAGCGCAACTTTGTCGACCTGCCGCCATGCATTTTATCGTGTTGCCATGAGACGTAGATGTATTGGGAGTGGGCTTACCTACGGTCTATTAGTCTCTATTTCGCTACCAGTATTCACAGCGCTTGCCCACCACTCTCCTCAGCAGTTCCAGTATAGTTTGACCTATTATACTATGCATAATTATTATGAATATCGGGCTTACGTTACACAAGACGGGTGGTGATAAGATGAGCCGAGACGTTTCGTGGATCGCATAACTGTCTCGTAAGGCTGTGGTCTTATGATAAGCGTGTCGTAGAATATTAGTACTAATACATAGTATTAGGACCCGAGTGGTCTCGGGTTAGAATTTCACCACCCCTTTTCTTCCCGTGGGGTTCGTAAAAGTCGACTAAGGGAGCAGGGTTGAAGTGTGTTGTGAGTGATAGGCTAGCAACCAATCACAGCGATATATATTTATACAGCCATAGTGTTTCATGGAGATTCTTGGCAGCAGACGCATGACGTAGCTGTTTTTGGGTTTCGAAGCTTATCCAAGTGGTTAAAGCAAAATCTTTTAAGTCTGAATGCAGAAAAAACTAAATTCGTAGGATTTCATAAGACAGCTGCCTCCTGTCTTCTCACCTCCCTTTCATATCTAAAAGTACAGAGTGATATATGCAGGGTAACTTCTCATTCACAAATTTCAGTCTGCTCTTGTGATTACTCGTACATAAAAAGGACTCACGCACTAAGGCATGGTGGACGAAAACCCTTATTTTAAAAAACACATTGCCACCACACCTAGCAGGGTTCGTAAACTAATTTACACAATGAAACTGCTAAGGGAAGCTGCTGGAGAAAACCTGCTTAGAGTAGTGTATCTAACACTCTGCCAGTCGATTTTATCGTACTGTATACTTGCCTGGGGTGGCCCTGCCAAGTCCAGTGTGATAGTGTTGGAGACATCGACAAATTGTGATATCGCAGTGATAGGTTGCTAGCTTATCGCCCACAACACACTTCAACCCTGCTCCCTTAGTCGATTTATACCCACATTTATGCTAAACGTAGCACTGGAACATAAGTTCCAGGTGCTCTGCGTACCCCTTTTAGGAATAAAGACGTGACTCTATGTATTACTATGTATATAGTTAGCTAATAATTATGTAATTAACTTGGTTTTACCGGTGTCTTCGGAAATGTGAAATATCTTCCAGTCTTTGGAGAATGAATACGGTATTCGACACAAACTTTACTTTCTAGTGTAGGCAGACAAATATCTAGATATTAGAAGTAAAGTTTGTGTCGAATACCGTATTCATTCTCCAAAGTGCTTAGTAACAGCCCCCGAAAACAATTTCGAATCTAAATCTGTGTACGATCCTTATAATTAATTAGTTATCCGGACTATACGTACCTCCAGACCACATGCCGGTATTAGTTGTTGCAGCACTTTGCGCAGAGTGTTAGTCGCTTTGCAGCCCTCTTAATTCATAAAACTCAAAGCTGCTTCCGACAAATAAAACGTGTTTTGTCTTTTGTCATTCCTACAAAAAAAATGTCGAAGTGACAGAGAGACACTATTTTAACGGCATTTTACCAAAATTTTATTTGAACGTTTATGAACACGGTCTTATTGTGTGACTAATAAGCGAAACCGACATTTTGTTCCTATTTGGTATTTCAGTATTGTTTGGTGCTTTGGTCCTGTTATGCGTTCCCTACGCGGTCACTTTGCCAATTGCCAAGAGTGTGACGTCGAAGAAGAATTGTTACGCGGCATGTTTGGCTCCATCCTTAATGTGCGAAATTTAAACGGTAAGTGTTCAGTTGATGCTTGATATCAGCGGCGAGCAATACGCTGAAGAAAGGACACTTTACATCCATCCGAGATATTATTTACTAGCTCCAGCCCGCTACATTGTCCGCTGGCCTAAGCTTAGAGATGGTTTCAATTAGGTATATAACTTATCGTTGTGGATAAGACATCTGTCTCTCTGGCACTCACATACTTGTCAGAAGGTGACTGATGTCCTTTGCACCGCGATAAGTGATAAAATAAAAACCATCTAAGGCCCGCAGATCCTGCAAATATATAATACTTACCTATAAACTAAACTTTAAGTCAGGCATTCAAGTAATTTAATCAAATTAAATTAACTTAATTTTGAACGACTTGATACCTGGGCACGCGGTACCACTGTAGAAAGACTTAACTTTGTGAGTACTTCCATTTCTCAGTTAGATGATAGTTAACGGGTTCCTTTTCTAATACGTATGTATGTATGTATGAATGTACTTATGGTAAGTGCTAGCGCCCATTGCTATACCGAGCATAAATGCATTCATGCTAGAGTGAGATGTGTATGTTCTCTTCCCTTATGGAGGCCATTCTAGAGATTGTCTAGATACGTGATTATAAAGTAACATAATTTACCAAACAAACTGATAAATAGGCACAAGAAAGAATGAAGAAATAAGAACGCAATTTGATTGAAATCTGTTTAATATTGTGTCTGAATGTTGTGATTAGGTACCCTTACGCGGCAACATTTGAAGAGACAAGTGTTTTGTTGCTGCCCAAACCAAAAGTGTGCAGGAGATAAATAAATAAAAATGTAGAACTATTACATCCTGTTATATTAAAATTACTTATTTAATTGTCATAATTTAGAATTGGCAGTGCTACAAACAGCTTCCAAGCATCTAGTCATTATCCCCACAAGCTCTCGCGCAAACTATCTTGTAAATTCAAGATTTTCGGTAAATACAAGAGCTGGCGGAACTTCCGAATCGAGTCTAATTTCTATGGCTATTCATGTAATACAAGCGTTTTATATAACCCTTTATTATACTATAAACAAGAACGGTCGCAACGGGTACACACAAAATATTTACCTATTCTTTGTACCCGTTTATGTTGTTCTCGTGTGTAGATTCTATATTTTGATGTTATTTGGACTTTTTGGCACATTCACTATACTTTGGTTTTATTTGGTTTATTATCGAGCATAGAGCATGCTTGTACTAGGGTTTGGTAATTATATAAAATTGATTTTCATCGTTATACTAAGTTAATATATTGAACAAGTACTAAGAACCAACGGATACCAGGTAACTCTATAATATACTATCTAAATGACTCGACTAATTACTTAACTATGGTTTAAAGTGGATTAATTTTATTCGTCTAATTTCTAATCCTTCAAAAAGTCCAAAACAGCACCATATACTGTTTTTTTTGTCTTTTGCTCCATTTTCGTCCAGGACGTCACATCTAAGTCTCAAGAAGGCAATATCGAGCCTTGACATTGTTTAGGTAACTCAGTTTTATCTAGTTTGTGGTCAACTAGACCCGCACTACAACCGGACCTCATAACGACGAATAGCACTCTCAAAATAGTGAGAAACGAGAGATATCGATCAACAGGAGGTGACCAGTGATGTGCGCTCGACATTGCCTTGTTGCGGACAATTAAGTCACATTTATAATCCGAACTATAACTACAAATTGGATCCTTTAATTATGGCCTTTCAATTGGTCTGTAATCAAGCTTGAAAAATGCTTAAGAGTAGCTACAATACAAAAAAGCTTAGTTAAAGGTCCTCTTACTGAAAAACAGCTAAATATGTACATGTTAGATTTTGATAATTTATATTAGACCTGCTTTGTTTAGCTGCCTTTTAGTAATAATTAATGAATGATTAGAGCCGCCGTCAATGCGGCTGGGGTGTTCGAAGTCTACTCATAAAAATGCCGGGCACATTTAGAACCTCGTCATATTAAAAAGAAAAATCTTCTCTCGTTGGTAAAGCTGAAGTTCACCAAGACAGTATAGTGCTTAGCAACTCCGTAGGCCGTACAAGGATGAGATACTGCGTCAATTAAGTATCCCCACAACACTGGCTGCAATCACGTTCCGATTCTTCGCTCGTGTCACACACGTATATAGCAGAATACAGCTGTCCCTCTCACTACCACATCATGATTCAGTTTTTGGATACGAGTCGTTACATCAAGATCCCACCAGGGGAATTACTATGATCTATGATGAATCCTACCGTAAACTCAGACACAGTCATCGAACTACCAAGTACGTCAGCGAATAATCCGAAGACCGATAGGTATGGGGTCCGCACTAAACACTAAAGTACTAATAGGCCAGTCCGTCCCGTGAGATCACTTGCACTTTGCACTTCAAAGTCAGTTTATACAGGGGGCTCCATGTCCCGCTGTAGCGACGTTAGTCAGGTGTGGAAGACCCACCCTGGTATTGGCGGTCACGCGTCGGGCACCCCGTGGATGTGGTGTTGATAGTTGTGGTTCAGCTTGTTGGCGAACTCATGCATGATGTCCCTGAAGATGACCGAGTCGAGATTCTCCCCGAGGATGTACAGCAGGTACCAGTCGCCCATTTTGGATCTGCGGACGATGGTGTCGACGTTGTCCCGCCGGACGAGTCGGAATCTCATGCGCATCATGTAGACCCGCATGCGCGGGGAGAAGATGATGACAAGCCGGTAGAGCAGCGTGAGGAAGGTGAGGCTGCCGAGGATGACGAACCAGAACCACAGGAACACGTAGATCTTCTCGTTGACGACGTTGAGCGGCAGGATGCACAGCGCGTCGTGCCGCTCCACCTCGCCCGACGAGCCGAACTTGTTGAACAGCGTGCATTTCACCATTCTGCAAGGAAAGCTGTCGTTAACAAAGCCTGATAATCTGTTTTTATGCAACGACTGTACTGAACTGTATGAACTTCCACCTACAACTTCATCCCTTTTTAAGTGAGTTTTCGGGAAATAGGTGTTACTAGGGAAATGGATATTATAAGGATTTCAGAATACGGGCATTATATTATACACAATTTAAACGGCATTCTTTAAATAGTTTAGAAAACTTAAAATTACCGGTGATTCTATTACCTTTAGAGAATTTTGCAGGTGTTAGTCTGCGAGTTGCAAGAATTCAAGATGGTCATTGCCCTGTTAAAATATCATTCTAAAAGGGATCCTTATTGTAAATATACAACATTTCAATCAACGAAATCTTTACCACTGAAAAATTAGTCGTAGTGTTTTGAAACGGCTGATGAAAGTATATAAGGCATTACTTTGAACCGAATGTTCGGTTCGGCAAAAACTCGACGGAACATTCCAAGTAGGTATAGTTATAAGTACCTCGGGAACACGTAGATCATGGGGTCCACGCGGTCCTCCTGGTCGGACTCCATGTACTCGATGACGTTCAGTCCGAAGGCCATGAACTCGCCGTCGAAGAACCGGTTCATCAGGAACATTTGCCCTGGAACACGCACGGGGCTCAAGTAATCTTGTAATCTCTTCAAGTGTAGGAACAATATACAACTTCTTTTACCCACGACGGAGCGGAGAAGGTAGAATTTTTTAGGGTGAGAGGCTGTTTGTGAGAATACCATTCTGAGAATGTTGATATTCAATTCACAACATTAATGAAGCTGTAAAAGTCCTCAGTCACTTATCTTCAATAGGTTTAATATTCAGAGCAATGTCGCGTAGTAGCAGTGTGCAGGGGCGGTTGCCCCTCGGACACTGAAACTTCGCGTAGTTGCAGTGTGCAAGAGGCGGTTGCCCCTCGGACACTGAAACTTCGCGTAATTGCAGTGTGCAAGAGGCGGTTGCCCCTCGGACACTGAAACTTCGCGTAGTTGGAGTGTGCAAGAGTCGGTTGCCCCTCCGACACTGAAACTTCGCGTAGTTGCAGTGTGCAAGAGGCGATTGCCCCTCGTATACTGAAACTTCGCGTAGTTACAGTGTGCAAGAGGCGGTTGCCCCTCTGACACTGAAACTACGAGTACGCGTCGTTTTAACTATAATACGCGATTAACCAGAACCTCTGAATTATATTCTGTCTATGTAATGTATTTTTTCTGTTTTGTGTACTTGACCAATAAATAAATAATAGTAATATACCCTTTGGGGAGTGAGAATGATGATATTCGATTCACAACATTAATGAAGCTGTGAAAGTCTTCAGTCACTTATCTTCAATAGGTTTAATATTTTGCCCCTCGGACACTGAAACTACGCGTAGTTGCAAAGTGCAAGAGGCGGTTGCCCCTCGGACACTGAAACTACGCGTAGTTGCAGTGTGCAAGAGGCGGTTGCCCCTCCGACACTGAAACTACGCGTAGTTGCAGTGTGCAAGAGGCGGTTGCCCCTCTGACACTGAAACTACGAGTACGCGTCGTTGCTTTAACTATAATACGCGATTAACCAGAACCTCTGAATTATATTCTGTCTATGTAATGTATTTTCTCTGTTTTGTGTGCTTGTGCACCCAAAACAGACCCACCCCTGCACCCCTCTGGACACGGCGGGGAGAGCCTGGCGCTTCCTTTCATGTCACACACTGTAGCTTAATGTTCAGTCTCCACAACAATGTACTACTAATAGAGTAGAATTGAAAAATGTTAATTCAGATAGCTTTATCTGTATGTGCTTACATATTACCGAAAAAAATGGTTGATTCCTACTTAAAATATAAACATACAAATATATTTTATCAGTTCAGCAATGTGTGCTATAAAGAATACTTAGGGCATTGCTCTACAAGTCTCAAAGGAGGCTTTTAATGTGTTTCAACTCCCTATGAAAGGAGGGGTATTATTTACTATACACATTTAGCATGTGTACAGATACACATGCTAAATGTGTATGTCTGTCTGGGACATCGTAGCGCACAAACGGATGAATCGATTTGATTGAGTTTATTAATCAAAAGTCTTCAAACTCAAAAGTGGTTCTTAGCTATTAGAATTATTAATGTTTGTAGTTAATACATACATTCACGCCATTATTCCCAAAAGGGGTAGGCAGAGCACATGAAACGTATGTTAGCATAAACTTTAGCATAAATGTGGGTATAAAAGATCGACTAAATGTGATATTGCAGTGATAGGCTGCCAGCCCGTCGCCCACAACACACTTCAACCCTGGTCCCTTAGTCGACTTTTACGACACCCACGGGAAGAAACGGGGTGGTGAAATTCTAACCCGACACCACACGGGTTGTAGTTAATGTAAACAAAAAATAGTTAAATAATCTTCGGGCATATCACATGTCCCCGTTAGTTCTGAATTGAGTTTTTAGTGCTGACACCGGCTGGGGGTGCATGGCGCCGGAAGTGAGCCGTGGGCGGTAATTGTTATTCCGCCGGCTTCCGGTTTTTCCAATAACAGCCGCGGCGATCCGCTGAGGAAGCTCGGGGGGCCACGAGGCGGGCGGATCCGCGGCTTTTCAATACATAATCGTATACAAAAACCGGTGTATACCTATACATTTATTGGAAATTGGAAAAACAACTATATATAACAATAGACTTGGCACTTACATCGTTATCTACCATAACATCTACATACGGTCACGTCAGATATTGATGCGGGTTTTCTACGTTTTATCCACATACTTAAATAACGTCACGCCTGAAATGACAGAAGGGGTAGGCAGAGATCGTGAAATCTTGTTTTCAGTGCCACGACTAGCAATTCTAGGTTTGAAGATGAACAAAGTGTGATATTGTGGTGACAGGGTGCTAGTCCATCGCATACAACAAACTTCAATCGTATCTCTCGGTTATTATCATTCTATTTTCATTTCCGTCTGAAAAAAATCTGTAACCCCGAAGGAATTTTAGATTTTTATGATCAATCTATCAACCTATGTCGATTGCTCGAAATCTGTAGATCTATGGTTACCCATTTTCTTATAAACCACAAGGAAAACAGGCAAAGCCGTGCAATAAAATATAGCCTATGTCCATCCATAAAACAATTTCTGTACACTGGTAAAAGATTCGTCGAAAGAGAATAAGTGGTTCCGGAGATTATATACCTCCTACATAAAAAAACTTACTTAGCTACTCAGACCAAGAAAAAAAGACAGACGGAGCGTTACGAACAGTCAATTGAAGCCAAACCACATACAAACAAAACGAAGCTACTTCAAGTTTAGCACACTCACGCACACATATACAAACAAAATTGCACAATACTCTTCAGCACGTGTCGCAATGCTGTAAAGATCATTTATTTCGAGTTTTGTACGATTTAATTTGTATAGCGTATGCTAAACTTACGGGGCTTGGTTGAAAACCGATTGGCTTCACTAGACTGTTCGTAACGCTCCGTCTCTATATTTTCTTGGTCTGAGCTTAGGTACGCACAAAAATACATAGTAAGGCACTTGATTCGAGGTAGGTAAAAATATCTATTATTGATAAGATAATATGATCCCAAAGTTCCTAAACATGTTAAATTATCTTCAGCCACGATTTTTTTCTATTAGATGGAGAGAGAATCATTTTAATTCAAGACGATATTTGTTTAATTTAAGATAACGGCGATCTTCATAGTGTCTTTCATGATTTGAAGTATTTTTTCTTTAATTTTGTTTTTGAAGGAAAACGAAAATGATGCTAACGAAAATTACAAATTTTAAATCAAAGGAAAAAAATTATACGACCAATCAGTTCAGTTGGTTAGTAGCGACGGGCCATGAATGCCTGTGGTTGCCAGTTCGAATCCGGGCCGGAGCATTAAATTTTTCCATTTTTCCATTTAAAATTTGTATTTTTTCTTTGTCCAATCTCGCTGACTTTTTTTCTTTATAATATTCTAGGGTTAGGATTCTGGTGGCATTTTTAGCACAAGTAGTGCAGTGGAGTTGCCATTGTATTTTTTTTATTTGAATAATTGAATAACTGAATGATAAAGCCATATATTATGTAGATTTCAAAATATTACATGTCAATAAATTTTACTATTTAACTAAAATGATTATGTATTCAAGACCTTGAACAACTTGCAACTGGAATTAAAGTTTCAAAATCTTGCATGTTATCTTCATCTGATGTTAAATGGTTGTCAAGATTATGAAAAACATACACTATGGCAATATGTTCCATATTCACTGGCGTTATACGATTTCTCAACTTGTGAAAAATTCATTTACCATAGAAAATAAATATTATTTTCAATGTACGCTGCCGCCGTCATCAGTGTACTTGAATTGACGTTACTTGTCACGCTTTAATCACAACTAAACTCGCAGTACATTGCAGCCTAGAGTAATCTTAAAAGGGTGGTAAAAATTTAAGAGTCCGCAGTAAGCTCGATTCTCCATACAAACGTAGTAACGCTCTCATTTTAAAACTAAGTGTTGGATTGTAACGAAACTTTGCATGTTCAATGAAATGAGGTATATCTATGTTTGCAATTAGTTTACGTAGCTTCAGATACCATAATAAAAAAGATACAGCGAATTTAAGTTTTTCATACAAAACTAGTTTTTGCTGTATTTACTTTGTTTTATAAATTGGAACCATATAAACTAATTACAGACATAGATATACCTCATGTCATTGTATGTGCAAAGTTTCGTCACAATCCAACACGTAGTTTTAAAATGAGAGCGTAACTACGTTTGTATGGGAAGGTGAAATTCGGCTGAGCTTACTGCGGCCTCTTAAATACGCGTTATTTTCAAAGGTCGCTGAACAAATGTTAGTGAATATAAGGAATACAACTTACATTCTAATTTTTCGCCCCGGTTGTGGGCCACATGCTGTATTAGAAAAACTACTCAAAAAGTTTTTACCGTTGTCGAGGTAATCTAAATTATCAGTAGTGTTACGTCCACGGGGTGGGTAACGTGATAGAAAATACACGAATTGATCACTAATTAAAAGGAATGCAAACTTTATTATAAAATTACTAATTAACTAGTCTTACTTAATAAATCACTTCACTATGACACACTTTTCACTCGCTTCGCCTTGAGATTCGCACTGTTCGCCGTTTAATTCCAAACTCTCCTCCGCTGCGTTGGCACGCGGCTTATATACCCGGAGACCTTCGCACTAGAACATTCCGGAGAAATCTTGAATAATCAGTCCAAGGTCCAGTTCTAGGAACGGCGACCCCTAGGTTCGTGAATGTTCCAGAGCGTCTAGATTGTTCGATGCTCGTTCGACCCGAATATGCTGTCCCTTTCTAGTTGTCTCTTTCACACACTTCTCGAACCTTCTTAATCTAGATGTCTCTCTCTAATAGTGCTGTCTCTTTCACACACTTCTCGAACCTTCTCAATCTAGATGTCTCTCTCTAATAGTGCTGTCTCTTTCACTCCTTCGAGAAATTTCGCCATATACTGAAGTGTACTTCAAAGGCCCATAAGGGGTCCTGAAAACGCCTGAAAACGGGTTTTCAGGTTATTGCGCCATCTGATAGAGGCTGTCCTGAAACGGACAGAAAACATGTTTCAGGCGCCTGAAAACAACGGTAACTAAGGTGAATTTTCAATCTTCTAATATGTGGAAGAGCCACCTCTGAAACGGCCTGAAATCACTTTTCAGCCTGCTGAAAACGCTTCTAAAGCATGGAAAATCAAGTTTGAAGTTTATACCACCGGCGCAACACTACCCCCTCCTAAGACATGCTCGTCCCGAGCATCATTGTTTCCTTGGTACTTCGCCAGTCGGTCAACATGAACAACCTTGCAGGGACCACGTGGATTTCGCTGTATCCGATATGTGACGTCATTGATTCTTGTGACTACCCTATATGGCCCTTCCCAATTTGGGGACAGTTTTGGAGATTTTCCCTTTTTCCGCATCGGGTTATGTAGCCACACCCAAAAACCTTCCTCGAATCCAATTTGGTTAGCCTTCCTATCGTATCGGGTCTTCATTCTCGTGCTAGCTTGAAGCCCGTGTTCACGGACAAGACTGTGAACGTCAGCAATCCGATCCCTTAAATCACTTGCATACTCTGTGATAGATCTTGGAGCATCAGGAGGACGTCCAGTTAAAAGATCTGCCGGTAAACGAAGCTCTCTTCCAAAATTCGCATATGCTGGGGTAACTCCCGTACTTTCATGGGTTGCTGACCTATATGACATCAAAAAGAGTGGAATATGCCGGTCCCAATCCTTTTGGTGACTCTCAACAACCTTGGCCAGATGCCTCTCCAGAGTCTGATTGAATCTCTCCACCATCCCATCCGATTGTGGGTGATATGCCGTAGTCCTCGTCTTATGCATCCCCATGATTCGACAAGTCTCTTGAAAAACCGCAGATTCAAAGTTCCTGCCTTGATCGCTGTGAATTTCCAGAGGTACTCCAAATCTACAACAAACTTCATTTACTAACTTCTCTGCTATAGTGACTGCTTCCTGATTGGGGATGGCAAACGCTTCAGGCCATTTGGTGAAAATGAATCAAAAATTCAGTAGGTATCCTATTAAAGATCAAAATACTCTTTGGGACCGACTAAGGTTTGACTACTAGAACGCCCAGAAATCAAAGAAAACGTTTTCCATACAGTTAGTATGGGAATCCCAAAGTGCAAGTAGTCCTTTAGTTAGACGATCATCAAATTGTATGGAGACGGAGATAACTTAATTCATTTAGATTAGAAATGAGAAATTTACCTAATTCCTTTGTTAAAAAAAACTAACGTTAATAGAAACACCCGTATTCATAAGGCCTAAAACACACTGGCGCGGCCTGCGGTGGCGGACAATAGTAAATTTGACAGCTAATGACAAGCTTACTACGGGCAGTGGGCGGGGCACATAGCACGTAGAACCGATGGCCGTTGGGGCGGAAAGAGGTTCTCGAGTGGCGACCACGTACCGGAAGGCCCCCGACAAGGTGGACTGATGACCTGCTAAAGGTTGCGGGAGTCCGCTGGATGCGGTTGGCGCAGGACCGCTCACTTTGGCACTCTTTGGGGGAGGCCTATGTCCAGCAGTGGACGTCTTTCGGATGATATGATGATGATCATGATGAAATGAAGTTACCTCCGTCTCCATACAATTTGGTGATCGTCTAACTAAAAGACTACTTGCACTTTGGTATTCCCGAATTAACTGTACGGAAAAAGTTTTCTTTGATTTCTGAGCGTTCTAGTAGTCAAACCTTAGTCGGTCCCAAAGAGTATTTTGATCCTTAATAGTAATGGGATCGAATGGCATTAAAAAAAAATCGGCAAAATTTATGATTTTCTCGCTGACTGTACTATTTTTCAAAAATCTGTGAATGTAGATTGTCATCACTTAAAAAGTTAGGAATGAAATCCCAGTGACATTTTTGCGTAGCGGCAAGGGATCTAGTAGCTGCCCTTACTCTCCCGTTTTAACTTTCCACCCTGTATATATAACAAAGGCGGCAAGGCGTTTTTTGAAGAAATCTGCTAATAATTTCTCAAACCGGCAAAAGTTAACAAAACTTAATATTGTTTAAGGTGTGGAATGTGTAATTAAATAAAAAATAATATTACTACCAAACTATGCGGCATTTTTTTTATAAAACCATAATGTTTTCCATGACCCCCTGAACCGGTTAGTATATGTACTAACAGTCGCCATCAGATATATCGGAGCGGCCACGGTGCTCAAAAATATCTGAACATGCAATCTAACGCCATGACAATAGAGGCCTGCTCAGATGTTTGTGAGCACTCTGGCCGCTCCGATATATCTAATGGCGACTGTACATAACATACCTCAGAGGTAAGTGTAATACACTAACCTAATTAATATTGTATTTTTTTTATAAACTATAAATAAACAGACTATATCAATATCAATATAGCTTGATATTAAATGTATCGTCCACGTTCCCGTACCCGTAAACAAATGTGTCGCGTCTGCGACGGTGACATCGTACAGGTCGACACATGTAAAAAGAACCCTGGCGGCCATACTTTTTATATGGCCGCCAGGGCTCTTTTTACGTGTGTCAACCTGTACGACTAGTTAGCCGCCCTCCTCACCCCCCGCACTGCCGTGCTTGCTACCCAGATTTTGTTTGTGCCGTCTCTATGTACGTAGTACATTATAGTTCAATGTTTTAAGTACCTATGCAAAGTATTTCTGTTACAGTTTAATAGACAATATTGTATAAACAAAGTAATAATATTATAGATAGTTAGGTATGCGTTTTTAGGTTCCCACTTCATCGAATATTTTAATACCACTAAACTATGCCTAAAATATACCTTATAAGTATGATAGTTGCTAAACTGCACTAGGTTAGTAGGTGCTTAGTTACAAGCTTATTCGGCTCCTTTTGATATCGTGGCACTGGCGACTCGCCGTCTTCATATCATACCTGCGAGGCGGCTTCCTTTGACGTAGCGAGTGAGAGCGAGCGAACACTGCAACGGCGCGGCCCCGATTGAAGCATTCTCCATCATTCGCGAAGTATGTGTGCGTGTGTACCGAACACTAATTTATTTACTCTCCAAATTTGGACACCATACCCAATTTATTACCAGGCCTACTATTACGTCGATTAATTATCGTCATCACTGATCATTGTGAATGTCGGCATGGCTGGGGGATGGGGGGTGAAAGTTTGTATGGAGCTGCGATATAACCGAGTTCCACGCGGACGGAGTCGCGGGCAGAAGCTAGTAATATATATATATATATATATATATACATATATATATATATACGAGCCGGGATTCGAACCCACGACCGCCGCGCCGCTTGACAGCCGCATGCCTGAACCACTATTGGCTACCGTAGCTAGCCAAGAAGAAATGTAGGGAGCCTTAAACATGTCCTCATTTCGTGATATTAATGCATCAGGTACATTTCCGAGCATGTTTGATTAGTACATTAAATATGCTAGGTAGGTAGATTACAAAAATACCATTTCACAAGGTCTATTTTTGACCATGACTCTATAGTATCTTCTAATAAAGCGCATGTTACCCACGAGCGTTAGAGCGGAAAACCGAGGTCATTCATCTCCCTTTGTCGCTTTTTCATCAATTCTATACGTGCAATCCAGCACAGCTATCACTTGTCTTGTGCCGTGCAGGATTGCACGTATGGAATTGAAGCATTCAGATTGAATAATAAGTTTCTGACAAAAATTTCATTTTTGGTACAAGCTTTTATTGCCGACTGTATTTTTCTGTATACCATCATCAACTACTCATAGAGACGATTCTAACGAGCCCAAACTCAACGGGATTACGTCGGTTAAGTACTGAATGTCCATGGCCACCTTGTCTCCATAATCAGATCAGCTCGATGGTACCATAATATTGAATTGTCATCCAAACTATACTTATACCCAAAATTTCAGCTCAATCGATCACCGGGAAGTGGGTCAAATTTAACTTGCAAGATTTGTCCCATACATACACGGAGTTCCTATGGTCACCTTCCAGCTCCATCATCAGATCAGCTCACGTCATCAGAATATTGCATTGTCACGCAATTTGCATATTCGTGCAAAATTTCAACTCAATCGGAAACCGGGAAGTGGATCAAATTTAACTTACTTACAAGATTTATCCCATAGGTACTAACACGGAGTTCCTATGGCCACCTTCCAGCTCCATCATCAGATCAGCTCCACATCATCAGAATATTGCATTGTCACGCGATTTGCATATTCGTGCAAAATTTCAACTCAATCGGAAACCGGGAAGTGGATCAAATTTAACTTGCAAGATTTGTCCCATACTAACAGGGCAAGTAGAATAAAAGCTTGTAATAAAAATAAAAAAAATACAAAATAACAGTCCCGTAGGATAGGATCCGAAGAGTCTGATTTGACTCCGCGCGCCCGCGGCGGTCGCGCGGCGCGAGCATCGCGGGCGCGCGGCGCGACCGTCGCGGGTTGTTGGCGGGGCGTGGCAGAAGCGGGGCGCGTTGCCGGCGGGGCGCAGCGCAGCCTGTTTGACCGCGCTAGCGGTTTGTAGGGAAATATCACGCGGCGCGCCCGCGACGGGCGCGCCGCGCGCCCGCGACGGTGCTGTGTGTTCGACCTTTAAATGTTTCCATTTTTTCCTTTGATTTAAAATTTGTATTTTTTCTTTGTCCAATCTCGCTGACTTTTTTTCTTTATAATATTACCTATAGTAGCTTTATTTTTAATGTTTTTATATTAACCTGCGTAGCCGCCATGTCTAGTGGCCTCAGCCACAGCCGTCGCCACACACCGCGCTGCATGAGAACTGTCCCGCAATGTAAATCATACGCGTCGAATTAAAACATATAGCACGAGGTTTGACCTGACGGGGTTTGCCGATGTAGCTTTAAGACGGCTGAAGAATACAGGTGTCTTGAAAGGGACAATAAAGATACTTTTTACAAGCTACTAACTTCATCTACAAGTAACTGGGCAGAGGCCCCTTCTTAAGAATGAGAGTATGTTTGTATGTATATGTCGATTTAGTCGAATATTGCAAGTCGGTATCGATTGGAAACTTTGCAAGTATAATATACACGATGTTGATGATACTCGTACAAGTCATTTGAAAAAGAAAACGTTGATTTGATGAATGACTGGTACTACATTTGTTTATATAAAAGCGGTGAATGTTTTTCGATATTTTGAAATTCCGGTATGATCTTGCGTTCAGACGAATATCTCTTCGCAGTTATTATGCGTACATTATATTGCCAGTGGCCCACCAGGTGTGCGTGGTAGAGCAGGCTCACTCACAGGTAGTCTGAGATCAGCTTCTTTTTGCTCGTCTATAGCTGTATGTTTGACTCACCTATAACATTGATAAGGGCAAGCCCCTCGCAGAGGTAGTACCGGTATGCCCACCAGTTGTGGTAGCGAAGGTTCTCCCACAGGTAGTCGAGGATGAGTTTCTTCTTGGTCTTCTTCTCTATCTCCGTGCAGACGCCCACGTCCAGGTCCATCATGAGGGCCCGGATCTTGCCGCCCTCCCAGGACTTCCACAGCCAGCGGGGAGCGTAGAACAGCATGGCCTGTAACAATATGTACATGTATTAATATTTATGTACGTTTGAACTGTGTTACACAAATCGATCTAATCAATCGTTGCCACGGACGTCGGTCCGACATGCGTCGTCTACAAAGCACCGATTACGCTGCGCTGCGTGTCGGTCACATGAAAAAACTGACAATGACGCGTTGCCTAGACGCCAAGCAGCTAGCGTTCTGCAACGATTTTTCGACGTGCGTGTACCTAGACCATTTGGATCCTAAATTGCAGAAATCGATGGCGAACTTAGGGTGACAAAACATTAAATTTTCTGAACCTGTGTTAATTGCGATTTGAGGCTTTCTTTGATAGCGCCCATGGCCATATAAAAGTTTACATCTCCTGAAAACGGCAAACGCCTTTTTTGCGTTCGACAATTGCAGTAATTTGATGAAAGACGCGGAGAAAGTAACATCTCCTGCCAACCATCACCTGATGGTACTTCGTAGAAGCGAAACAGGTGACGAGATAGTCGCATTATCCTGGCGGTAAATTGTTATTATTTTTGTATGTCCGTGCGGAGGGATCGTGGGAACACGAACTGCATGAAAAATACACGAGGAGGTTCTCATCTGATTGCAAATTGACCTAGCACACAGAAGCTAATAGCATGAATTGGAAGCGAAAGCCTCTTTTAAAATCCTATTACTTATAAGCCTTGCCATAGCTCTCTTTTAATATTGTTTTTTTTCTGTTTTACTTTTTTCAATTGATTGTCTGTTGTGTGTTATTGTTGTCATTCTTATTACAAGTTTTTATTTATATTTTTATTGGAATGTGTGCGCTGCCCCCGTGGTTTCACCAATGGTTCCTTTTCTTTATATTATTAGAATGGGACTTCCGCTCGTATAAAAAGTTGCATCCGTCGTGAAATTCCCCTGCACGTTATATTGCTAAATAGCAAAGAGTAACTTATAAATATGGTATACGTCAAGTCAAATAGCCTTCCATTTCCATAAACCGATCTACTGACAAACGATTAAATCGTATCCAGAGAGCGATGATACACACGACTGTATTTATCGTCGTAAACTGTAACGACTAGACGGATCAATCTCGCATAAGGTCCGCCGCACACGATGCGTATTTCACGGATTTGTTTGTATTCAAGTTGTAGTTAGTCCGTAAGCATATTTTTTCCGAATTTTATTATTCCGAAAACCATGTTCTACTACTTTTTCAGGATATAATGCTAACCTAACCTATTTCAAAAATTAATTGCATTAAATCATCTGCACCCAAAGACTCATTTGGTAAAAAAATATTTGTCAGTATTTTTGTGTGAGCGTTCAAGAAAGTCAAGTCAAGATTATTTATTCGTAAACAAATTGAAAACAATTGTTCATTATTGTATGAATGGTCATAACTTAAAATATTAGGTATAATAATGAAGCTGTATGCTTATTTGTCATGATATTAAAAAAAACATGCAGCCCCAGAGCAATGGCAATATTTCGAATCGGTCCGCAAGTGCGCGGCCGATCTGCCGTTGCAGTCGTTCCCCTCTATCGAAGTGCAACGGCGCTGCATTTAGATCCAGGTTAACATTCTGCGAAAAACGTCACGCTGACTCCCGACACACGGGGAACGAGTAGGTCACAAGTCTTCCACTCGAGCTAGGGAAGATGAGCCTGACATATATGGCAACAGCACTTAATACCATTGTCCAACGTGTTAAATCAGTCTGTTGTCCTAACCTTGATTAGTAACAGACTCTCTAATAACGGGGAAAAAATGGCATAATTAGAATAATAGTGCTCAAATCATAAAGTAGAAAATCATTCAGTGACAAAAAAATGTACGACTGTGACTAGGGTATCGATATGGTAACTAAGGAAGTAACTGTTCCATCATAAATTGGACTGCTTTTTAAGAGGCCGCAGTAAGCTCGGCCGAATTTCACCTTCCCATACAAACGTAGTTACGCTCTCATTTTAAAACTACGTGTTGCATTGTGACGAAACTTTGCATATACAATGGCATGAGGTATATCTATGTCTGTAATTAGTTTATATGGTTCCAATTTACAAAACAAAGTAAATACAGCAAAAATTAGTTTTGTATGAAAAACTTAAATTCGCTGTATTTTTTTTATTATGGTATCTGAAGCTACGTAAACTAATTTCAGACATAGATATACCTCATTTCATTGAACATGCAAAGTTTCGTTACAATCCAACACGTAGTTTTAAAATGAGAGCGTAACTACGTTTGTATGGAGAATCGAGCTTACTGCGGACTCTTAAGAGACTAAAAGGGTTGCTTACTGCTAATTCACATTGAACAATATCTTTAAAAGCACAATTATTATGTCTCGTCAAAATTTAAATTCTGTACTTAGACTTATTTTAATGTTCTTAAATAAAAAGTCGAATGAAGTTAAATAATCTCATTTTATATAACCATACTTCTCTCAGCTTGTAGCAGCATTGTGTGAATTTAAGCAAAATAATAATTGTTCAAGTATCATTATTATTTTATTGTATCATACACAGTGTTGATAGACTCTAGACAAATAATTTGGCCACAGCACTCATTAATTGTCATAACTCAAATACGATGGTTAAAAACCCATTATAAATCAACCTATCACTGCAATATCACATTTGTCGATATTTTATACCCACATTTATGCTAAAAGTGGCGCTGGAACATACGTTTCATGTACTCTGCCTACCCCTTTTGGGAATAAAGGCGTGAATGTATGTATGTATGTATAAATCAATCAAAGCGTAAAAACACATATCAATTAAATTATTTCAGAATAGAAAATAAAATGTAGGTACTTATTTGTTTTTTTGTGTAAGTATGTAAGAGTCACATTTAATTCAACAAAACAGATGGCTGACAAATTGCAGTTTTTATTGGAATCTGTATTAATTTCCTTTAAAATATATTTGTTTCCTCGCAAATGTAATTAAAAACACTGTGTGCCAGCCACGCGTACGGTAAGAATTTTATAAACTCGAGTCCCAAAGCGGCAGAAGGCCTTCGGCTTGGGCTTCTAATATACTCTCGGACGTAAACAATCTCTTACCTTACTTGTGGCACAACGTACTATTAGTGCAGAATTAGCGTTGTGAACGGACTCTATTAGGGAAAAACTAAGCAAAGCTTAGTACGGGTACTAGACGACGATATACATACGTATAAAGATAAATAAATACTTATATACATAGAAAACATCCATGGCTCGGGAACAAATTAATAATATTCGTGCTGATCCCACAAATAACTGGCCTTACTGAGATACGAACCCAGGTCCACTAGCTTCGTAAGCAGGGCCACTACCAACTAGGCTAAACCGGTCGTAAAATCTTTGACCCTCTGCATGCGGGGGTCACGTGTCTCTGCAGCCGACTGTACATAGTATTTGTGACTATTCTATTGTTATATTCGCTTGCCGCTAATGATTTACTTGCGGGCATGCTTTGGCATGGATTCCAGAACCAAATGAGTGTTACTTTTGTTGTGATTTATGATACATTATAATTTACAGGTTACGTGAGTGTAACACACAGGCATAACATTTAATAGACGATGCATTTCAGCGATTTGTCTGAACACCTAGCGAGAGTATTTAATGTAAGTGATTCGTCATGGGGGTATCACCCTAAAACATTAAAAGAGTAATATGTAACTGGGTCAATCCATTATTTCTTGTTGTTATTCTGCCCCGCTTGCAAGGAGACCATTTGACAGCTTTTCTTAGAAAAAATGTTATATGAGTTTTTTGAAAAACCCGTGTTAAGTACAATCCAGGGCTGAAATAGCGACCTCCTTGAAAGTCGCAGGAATAACCGCTTGACTACTCTAAAAGCAGACGGCACGGTATTTTTACGAGACAAGTTCTATAGTTGCAAGCGCAGTATCTCAACAAGTGATCTGTGCGCACCACCGCGTCCGGGCGACGGAGCGTGAAGATACGGGAATCGGAACAGACGGTGCACAGGAGGAATATTTCCTTGCTAGCTGTAGACGCGGCTTAGCACGCATATTACAAGGAATGCAGGCGCGTGTTAAAATTTGAAGATCCATTCTAGAGTGTGTCGTCCAAACGAAACAATGCATGTCTTAACTAACGATAGTTTTAAGTGTTGTTGTGCAATCATCCAACATTGCCTTGTTAAAAGAGTTTAATTATATATTGTAGCGCCACACTTAATATTTATTCCTTTTACTCTTGGGAGACAGTCAAATACATACCTACTTACATATTTACTCTGTGAACTGCAGGTTGAATAAAAGCCTGTGAAATTATTACGTGATTTAAACTGGGTTGCAACATTAAACGCGCTGTAGGTAATCATAATAAGCGTTGTTCGTTAAAATCTGAATGTATCAATGACATCGAAAGTAATATATATGTATATCTATGGAATGTATGGAAGATTTTGTCAATTTTCTATGAGACCTGCAGGCGCCATATTTGACGTTGATAGGTCTGTAATTGCAAGTTCGCGCAGCCTGCGCCAACGGGTAGAGCCGCAGACTACTACTGTAATTCTAAAGATCAACGACAAACTCACCCGACATTCTAAACGCCCAGCAAAAACTTGATTAGCCCAAATTCAGGGCTAATCACATCGAGAATATCCCGCATGAGCGTTCCAAAAACACGTCAATACCCACAATGCCCATAATACATGAGCACTAGCTGGATTAGAGGCGCGTCCCCCGGGCCGCCGCGGAATTGGGCCTCACAATGCCCTTATCGGATGGGAAGGATGAGTTATCATGCGGTGCGAGCGGGGTGAAAAGTGAACAAGCAGGTAATGACGCCAGTTTTAGAACCGACTCATAACTGAATTATCATTTTGGCTAAAACTTTTCCCTGAAGCACTTAATTTTCAGTGATTTTATAAAATAAACTTAACCTGACGGGTTTTAAATATAAATAAATAAATAAATATAAGGGGACAATCTTACACAAATCGAGCCAGTCCCATAGTAAGCTCAATAAGGCTTGTGTTATGGGTACTAGACGATGATATATATAATAGATAGAAATACTTAAATACGTAGAAAACATCCATGACTCAGAAACAAATATTCATGCTCATCACACAAACATTTGCCCTTACCGGGATTCGAACCCAGGACCTTCAGCTTCGTAGGCAGCGTCACTACCCACTAGGCTAACCGGTCGTCAAAACACCCTAACGGCTAACGGTTTTACATGATATGTATCAACAAAAACATAATCTTTAAATATTTAACAAACCCTTAGAGCCAGTTGTATCAAACTGTTGGTAAGCGTGATGGTAAACGTAGCGTAGGTACAACGCGCAAGACTTGACTAACATCAAATCACCTTATTTTATCAAACATCACAAACGCTCCACTAGTATGGAACTTGTACGGAGTACTTGCTGGTGACGTCACAATCAACCAGAGTCCTTGTTGTTAGTTTTTATTAATTAAAAATCTTCAAATAGCAACCGTAAGGGATAGATTGATACTTTCCAAATATTTTCGTATTTTTTATTTGCTTCTCATGAGATAACAATTTATTTTCACTGTTGTCAAGCACCCTGTTATACAATTTAAACGACACATTTCATTAATAATAATGTCATAAGTATATAGTCATACGGATTTGGGTGAGGACCAAATTCTTGGCCAGTAGTTAGCCTAATTAATTGATAGTAGTTAAAAAGTTCCGTTGTGACACGAAAATTAGCCATACATTTTCTATGGTTAATTTTCGTGTCACAACGGAACTTTTTAACTACTACCAATTAACGACGCTAACTACTGGCCAATAATTTGGTCCTCACCCATTTTATGGCTCTCAGAATGGTGGTAGAGATACCAATCGAGATATTCTAGCAACACAAACTTACGCGTAAGTTGAAGATTTTTAATTCATAAAAACCAACAACAAGGACTCTGTTTGGTTGTGACGTCACCAGCAAGTACTCCGTACAAATTCCATACTAGTGGGGCGTTTGTGATGTTTCACAAAAATAAGGTGATTTTGATGTTAGTCAAAAACCTGGAGTTGCAAATGTCCATAGGCTACGGTAACCACTAAACGCTAAACGTCAGTTGAGAAAGATATAATCGTCGCCAACTATGGATGTATATTGGAGGAAGCAGATAAGTTACATGCACTTGTAATTAGTTGAGGTAGGATTCGCCTATGGGCGCTCCCCGCCACTGAAGGGAGCTAGCATATGTCATGCGAAGCATAATCTCCAATCCTCAATCGTATCAATCCTCATTCATCAAAATCGGTTCACGTAAAAAAAACTTACTCCTTCCTTTCGGCTCTGCCGGCATAAAACCCAATACATAGTCAGTGCATGTGCATAGCCTCACCATCACTCAAACTAACACTACACACACGAGATAAGTCCGCAGATAAGTCTCAAGATCAATCTCGAGATAAAAGTCGGGAAGGAAGCCGGCGCTGGCAGTGTCTAATAAATCCTGCATTCGCACTCGATCATTAATATATCTGGGAGCAACGCCCTTGCAACTGCATTTAGCCTGGAAGACTGTGGGCGGGACAGGCTGTGCGGTTGAATGAAACGCGCGGATTTTTAAACGGTTAGGGATCATTTACATAGTCGCATGCGTGTAGCTCGTGTTATCATTATCATGATGTCCCCGAATTTAAGATTCGGGCTCTATAGACTAGGGTTAATTAGCGTTTACGGGTCAGCGGGCTCAGCTTACAATTTGAGCGGCTGCTGCATCGGTGCGCTAACCCTTTAATCCGCAAAAAAATAGCTAAGGTCCGTAGTAGTAGCAAACGCAGCAAAGTAGCAACTCCTGGTGTTGCTAAATAGCCCAGACGATGCTGGTCAGGAAAAAAATAAAAAAATACGGTCAACGGGTGTGTCTAGCCGGCTGGACAATGCGAATTAAAGGGTTAAGGTGCATGGAAACGTTTCTGCGTGGCGTGCAAACTATAAGGTAGAACGAGACAAGGTTGTGAATGGCGCCGTGATTCATTAGGACTATTGCAGATTGTTAGGTACTCAATCAGGCAATCAGTTTAAGTATAATGGTGTTTAAACATAGGATTATTTTATCCTGGAAATCATCAAAGGGATGAAATTGGGAATGGAAGTAGATGGGTTAAAAATATTTCATGTCGCAAACATTCAAAGTTACCCATAAGTGTACGTGCAGTGCCTTTGTTTTTTTTATATTATAGGAGGCAAACGAGTAGATGGATCAAGCGATTACCGCCGCCCATGTACACCAGAGGTGTTGTGAGTGCGTTGCCGGCCTTTAATATGGGCATACGCTCTTTTCTTGAAGGTTTGAAGGACGTATCGGTCCGGAAATACCGCAGGAGACAATCCATTCCACAGATTATTAGCTGTGAGAGGCAGGAAGTTTGTTTGATAAGTAAGTAAGTTTGTTACTTAAGACTTGTAAGATTGAAACTATAGTTATGCGTATGTGCATACGAACGTAACCTATTCTTACGCCTATTTTTCGTTTATAATTTGACTCCGAACACAACTTGCTGCTAAGTCACGACGAATGCAACTCACTGACTTCTGTGCGTCTAGCACAAGCTCAGTCGCTTCGCGCGCGACTGAGCGTGTCATGTCAACTCGCACCGTGAAAATGAGAAAGAGAAGGGTAGGTTATTTTTATATTTCTCGACTGGCGCGGCGTTATTTGTGCTAGCCCTGCTGCCACACTTGAACTGTGTAAACTAGAAAGAGCTTAATGATGAATCTAGTTTAGATCTAATATAAAAGCGACGTTTAAACCGATTGCGTGGTCTGTTCTCCCTGCCGCGCGCTAATAAAGTTTGTTCCGGGAATCGTGGTCGCCGGCCGGCGTAATCACGGCATCAGCCGTTTATTGATCGGTAAAGATACCGCATCCGGCACGGCGGTTAGCCGGACCGGGTTTGATCCCCGCTATCGGTACCAGAATAGTCTGAAACAAAGCGACTACGATGTCCTCTCAACCAAACAAATCATTTTTATTAAATACAGCTTCTTTCCGCGACTCCGTCAGCGTCGAACTCGTTTGTATTGTAGCTTCATACATACAAACTTTCTTTCCCATTTCACCCGCTCAGGGGATGACTTCCAGTTTAAAACAGTTTAAAAAAATGAGGATAGTAACTATCCTTTGTCTTTCCCCGATAATCAAACTCCTATACCAAAATCCATACCAAATGTCATCTCAATCGGTTCAGCGATTTAAGAGTGAAGAGGTAACGGACAGATCGATACACTTTCGCATTTATGATAACAGATGAGTCTAGTTTTGTACTCAGGTAGGAAGAAAAATCTACCTAGACACTTTCTGAGGTACCATCGCTGATTCAAGAATACTCAAGGGCTGATTATCCCACCTGAATAGAAATTAAGGGGTTAAGTACCTACTTAACCCCTTAATTTCTAGGTACCTACCTATGCTTACAAACGGGTGAAGTTAATATTCGGGGTTTAAAAGGAGCTGTTTTAGTTGTATACTCGTACATTTTGTTCGGAATATATTGCTTGATGGAATCATACACACATAAATTCACGCCGTTATTAAAAGGGGTATAGGCAGAGCACATGACACTTGTGTTCCAGTACCGAATTTAGCATAAATGTGGGAATAAAACTTCGACAAAATGTGATATAGCAGTGACGGGTTGCTAGCCCATCGCCCACAACACACTTCAACCCTGTTCCCGGGGGATTATGGAATGATTTCATGTGAATATTGTTTAATCTAGTTTACTTCTTAAAATTTTGAAAATTCATAAAATTGCGTTTTATTAGAATAGCGAGCGAAGCGAACGAAGTTCTCCGTTTCAGGTTAGGCCAAAATAACTTTATGTCCGGATGTCTCGCTGTCCAGCTGTGCTTCTGTATGTGACACTATTTGCTCTCTACTTATTTGTACAGTTCAACTTCGCTAGTACAATTAGAACCTCAATCTTTGCTTAACAGCGTGCAATTGTTATAGTTTTTTTCACATTCGAATTTGTTCTTAGACAAATTTAAGTAATAAGCGCGTTAAGGACTTGTTGTGTCGACGGCTAAAGACAAATGCAGCTCCCTCACTCTTAAAACAAGCAATAATCTAGGTATACTAATATTATAACACTTCTTATGTTTAACCATAGGTACTACATACTGAAAATAAAGATTTCATTTTCATAGACTATGCGTGTAACAGTTCAAATTCTCTTCGAATATAAATAAACACCCTCATAAACGTCAATAATATTATATAGATGCCCAGAGTATCCTTATAGAGAGCGCTCCCTATGCGAGCCCCAGCTCCGAAGACCCTAGGGCGAGCCCGACGGACACTCACTATCCTAAGGTGTTTTGCAAGCGAGACCTGAGGCCAAAAGGCCCAGCGGTGAGGCAAGAGAGGCCGAAGCCCGAGCTTTTCATTGGAATGTAAAGCCTTAGCAATCCTTCAGAGAAGCAATTCGTCAGAGAGCGGTCTCAAAGTGAGCTCGAGGGCCTAAGGCCCGATCCCCCACGGATACTCGTTATCCTCGAGTAACTTGCAAGCGAAACCTAAGGACCGAAGTTCTTGAGGTAAACGGGAAGGCAAGCGGAGCCGAAGGCTGAGTTTTTCGTAGGAATGATAGGTCCTAAGCATGCTTTTAGAGAGCGGTCGCTATGTGAGCTCGGTGGCTGAAGGCCCGTGGGTGAGCCCCCACGGACACTTACTATCCCCAGGTGTCTTTGAATCCGGAGTATCCGGAGACCAAAGTCCAGAAGGTGAGCGGCCAGGCAACTTTTCATTGCAAAGAAAGATCTAAATCAAGCCTTAAGAAAGAACTTGGGGTCTGAAGGGCTTATATTATACTATCCCCAGGTGGCAGCGAGGCCACAGGCGGAGCTTTGCGTTGGAATGAAAGGCCCCTACGCCACTCATTATCTCATAAAGCTGAGGCCCAAATTCCCGAAGACCCAAACGAAGCCAAACGAATCCAAAGGCTGAAGGCTTTTCGTTGAAATTAAAGTCCTTTAGAGCTTTTAGAGACCGCTACCTAGGCGAGCTCGAGGGCCGAAAACCCGAAGGCAAGCCCACCCGGTTACTTTACAATCTCTAGGTGTCTTTGCAAGCGAAACCTGTGGCCACAGTACCGAAGATGAGCGGTGAGGCAAGCGAGCCCTCACGGACGCTTACTATCCCGTAATTGAGTGGCGCGCCGAGTGGCGAGGCAACCGAGGCCAAAGGCCGTGCTTTACCTTGAAGTGAAAGACTCGAAGCATTCCTTCAGAAAGCGCTCTAAATGCACCCCACTGGACGGACACTCATTATCTCCCGTGCCTTGCAAGTGAAACCTGATGGCGAGCGTACACTTACTATTCCCAGGTGAGTTCAGAAGGTGAGTGGCGAGGCAAGCAAGGCCTTTTCGTTGGAATGTACGGCACAAAGCAACCCTTCTGAGAACGGTCTCAATGCGAGCAATGACCCCTAAGGACACTCATTATCTTCCGGTGTCTTGCAAGCGAAACTTGAGGACTAAAATCCCGAAGGTAAACGGGGAGGCAAGCGAAGAAGAAGCGAAGCGAAGGCTGAGGGGGCGCTCCTTATGCGCTTTCAGAAAGTCAAGGAAGTTTTCTACTACTCTTTCTACGTATCAACCAATGTAGTGTTTAGACGACTACCACTATATTACCTATATGTTTTATCTATATTTTGCTAAAAGTTTGAATGGGGTTCTTTTTACTTTCTAGTCAAATATATGCTTCAACAGTTATTTTTAACCCCTTTGCACCATTCTTATTACTTTATATAGCCTATATGTTGGCCGGGAATTTTCTCGAAAGATTAGTAAAGTTTGCATCAAAATCGTTTTCCAATGATGCGCGTACAAATAAACAGACAAACAGACAAAAATTCTAAAAACTTTTGGACCGTGTTCTGTTATCGATTCTAAGTATCCCCCGCAAACATTTTTTGGAATATCTTCCATAAACTTCCATGTTCGACCGTCTTCAGCTTTGTTATATGTATAGATAGATGGAGTGTCTGTGAGATTGTAGCTTTGTAAGTTTGTTTGTATGTATTGGGTAATCTCGGGAGGCACTCATCCGATTTTGAAATTCTATCATTTGTGTATAGAATGAACTTTGTGGATGGTTATAGGCTATTTTTTATCCCGCGGAACAGCCTGCGTACTCTGCAATACGCGGGCAAAGCAGTGCGAAAGCAAGTCTACTATAAAGTATGATTTCATTTCTTATATTTGGACGAACGGATTGGAATTCTAAAACAAAACCCCATTGGCCCCAAATATTTATTTATTAAATTTTATATTTACTTTTTTATGTTCTAGGAGGCAAACGAGCAGATCACCTGATGGTAAGCGATTACCGCCGCCTATGGACACCTGCAACACCAAAGGTGTTGTGAGTGCGTTGCCGGCCTTTAAGATGGGAGTACGCTCATTCCTTGCAGGTTAGAAGGTCGTATCGGTCCGGAAATACCGCAGGCGACAATCCATTCCACAGATTAGCTGCTAAAACACCTACGATCTATTAAAAAAGTTCAACCTACATCAAATTAACCCTAATTATGATTTATACCTATCTAGTGTGTACGCAGCATAACCTAGGTGCAAGGAGGCCTAATTACCCTGGCGGTGTGTACATACCCTTGCAAAGATGGCTGACTCATTATGTATGGCCACGCGTCGTCGTAAAACTTAACTAAGGGCTAATCAGGCACAAGGTACAAAATAAGAGGTTTATTAACATGCTGTCAACTCAAAGGCTCGGACAGAAATGGACGGAAAATCAGTCGTCAAATGCTGACAACTATCTACGGTCTCTAGTTGACAGCAGTAAAAAGAAATCAATCTTACATTCAACAACATAACATAATAAAATGTATTTTCGCAATTTATAGCACATTTCGTTGGTAGTCGTGGCGAGTATTAGTAAAAATAACCACATTTGTCACAGTGAATATTGTTCTTAAATCGCGTTACAACACCGTTTCTCAAATAAAAACTGGCGCAAATGCCAACCCTTAACTTTTTAAAACGGGCTCTCGGCTGTGGCCCGAAATGTCCACGCTTCCACCAGCCAGTGGGCAGAGACAACAGCCTAACTTTTTAATCTTTGCAGTGGACTTGGGCCCTTCTTCTGGAGTTTTTCGACTAATTTTGGCAGCGGCCTTGTTTACGAGGCGGCTGAAACCAAGTGGAATCTATGCAAATACCTAGGATGCTAATGTGTTCGTAGGCCGGAGTTCCTTTGGGAATTTTCTGGTGCGTTTTTTATGGACGGTATTCCCACCAGTTACAACAAAGCCCGGTGGCCTAGTGGTTCAAGCATGGCTGTCAAACGGTGGTCGTGAGTTGGAATCCGGGCTCGAACCAACGAGCTCTTCGGAACTTACGGACGGAATATCATTTGAAAGGTATTTAATTTATCCGTTAGCTTTCCAGTGAAGGAAAACATCGTGAGAAAACTTAAATACATACATGTGAGAACAAATTTCAAACATGTATGTGAAATACCCAGCCCGCACTGGGCCAGCGTGGGGAGACTGCCCGCTCCCTCTCATTCATGAGAGGCCTGTGCCAAGCAGTGGGACGTATATAGGCTGATGGTCTGATGATGATGAAAACTGAGAATGGTTTCTATTTGCTACTGGGTCTGTTCGTCGTAATTTTAAAACTTATATAACGTAGTTAGTGTCGGGCGAAATGTGCCATTTTGAGGACCTGTTAAGGATGTTGCCTTATTGTAAGTAATAATGTGGTCCCGTCTCCACGAAACGATTATATTGTTGGTGGAGTAATTCCCAACCTAGTCTACATTTTATTTAATCCTTTTTTTATCTTTTAAATGCTTAAAAAATGCGCACTGACCTACAAAACAAAAACTAACTGCGCACCAAAAAGTTTGATTTGCTTATCAAAGTTTAACAATTGCACATGTATCATAACTTGGTTAGTATTTTAGTTGTGCAATGCAGGATTGTTTAGATTGGTAGATTTTTTATTTGTTGTGCCTTTAGCCTTTGTCTCAACATCCTTCACGTGCAAGTTACAGTCACGACAAGGGAACCTCGGGCTAAGGAGCATGAAAATAAAACTGTAAGCACGGAGCAGCGCTAATATCGAATGATTAGCATGGCATCTGAATGCCGGCGGTGACCCAATTTGCAGCTCTTTAACTGCCGCTTGTCTCTGGTACACACCCCGCTGCTGGCGTTAGGTACGCGTTATTGTAGCTCTACTTTGAAGGTATGAATTGGAACTTTAAGGTTCTTTTCAAAGGCTGTAGCCCTCTAAACTGCAAAATATGAAAAATATTATTCTGTTAGTGTTTTAAGAGTCCGCAGTAAGCTCGATTCTCCATACAAACGTAGTTACGCTCTCATTTTAAAACTGCGTGATGGATTGTAACGAAACTTTGCATATACAATGACATGAGGTATATCTATGTCTGTAATTAGTTTATGTAGCTTCAGATACCATAGTATAAAAATACAGCGAATTTAAGTTTTTCATACAAAACTTGTTTTGGTTGTATTTTGTTCGTTTTCTAAACTGGAAACATATAAACTAATTACAGACATAGATATATCTCATGTCATTCTATATGCAAAGTTTCGTCACAATCCAACTCGTAGTTTTATAAAAACTTTTTAACAAAAAATTAAACCGCCGAAAAGGAACTGAAAAGCAAAAAATAATAAAACTTTTTTATTTAGTTTAATAACTAAATTCTTAAACTATTGTAAGTACTTATACCTAAGTAAGTATATAATTTTGTAATAATTTTGACTTTTTAATTACCTAACCTTAATAACTAAGTTCTTAAATTAATCTAAGTGTACCGAAGTAATTTTGAGTCGGCGCCAAACAAGCATATTAATTAATTATGTAAAGGACAATGATATATTACCCATTTGATTTGATACCTATTTGATTTGATCGGACATGTGAAAGAGCCCTTGAGGCCTGCTTACAGAATAAGTATTTGAATTTTGAATGCCGAGCGTTCACGAAGTTATGGTTAATGTCAGCGAGACACCAACCCGAACGGGCCACACGTGAGGGCACACGTCGTAGCGAGTGGTCGTGCGGAGAGCGCATTTTTTGGAATGTTAATGTTTATGTCTGGAGATTTCACATTGCATTATTCATTTGATTTGGTCTAACTTGTACTTGTTTGGAGTAATCTTTGTTCATTGATTGTTTGGCGCCGACTCAAAATTACTTCGGTACACTTAGATTAATTTAAGAACTTAGTTATTAAGGTTAGGTAATTAAAAAGTCAAAATAATTACAAAATTATATACTTACTTAGGTATAAGTACTTACAATAGTTTAAGAATTTAGTTATTAAACTAAATAAAAAAGTTTTATTATTTTTTGCTTTTCAGTTCCTTTTCGGCGGTTTAATTTTTTGTTAAAAAGTTTTTATTTTTCAATTTTCTGTGGCTTACTTTAGTTAATTACTAACTTAATTTCTAGTTACATGCAATATTTTTGATTACTTTTAAAATAGCTTCCTACCTTACTGAAACTGTTAATTGCTTTATAATCCTAATGTAATTATATTGCTTGTTGTATAATATAAATTCTTTAAAAGAAGAGGCTTTATATACCAACATGGGTAGGCCTACAAGAAATGCTGCTCGAATGAGAAAAATACATTTAAGAACTCACACCCCAAGGACTGATTGACAATATGCATCTGACTATCAATTCAATTCATTTATTCAAAGACCAACATGGATCACTATTGTTAGTAAAACTTAGCTTAATATTAGTAATTACAAAGTTCATAGTTAGCACACATAAAGTTAATTTAAAGAGATAATACATAGTAATAAATTATAATACGATTTAGGCCGGTTTGAAATTCACATTACAGTCAACTAATAATAAAAATTTGTAAATATTTCTGAAGTAATCTAATTTAAAAATAATAATTATTCACTGGATGTCAAGTTACATTAATAATTCATTTAAATCTCAGAATGTCAAATGTCATGTGACCTCATAATTAACATGTGTGTTTGCGTGCACCATACAGCAGTGGTTTATATACACACAGTCCATATTTACGTTCAGCGACCATTTTCAGGATGCTGTTGGCACTGGCCCGTACACTACGCACCAGGGATGTACATCGCTTGCGCATAGTAGTGTGGAAACAGTCCACCCTCGCTTCTGCAAACATCCCTGACGCGCTGCAATATCGGGGCAGCCCCATCAGCATCCTGAATGCGTTATTAAATTGAACACGAAGAGCACTGTATTGTGCCTGAGTATAGTTCGCCCACAGGCCGCTGGTATATAAGGACGTGCAGTAGGCCCTGAATAGGGTTAACTTGACCCTTCTCGAGCATCCAGCAAACCTGCGAGCGATCATGTTAGCTCTCACAGACAATGCTCTTCGTTCCCGCTCAATGTCAGTACCGTCTTTAAGGTCAGACGTCATAATATGCCCCAGATACTTAAACTGTGATACCACAGTCAGTACCTTCCCATTTAGTTTTATCGGCGGAACATCCTGTGGACTTTTATTCCTAACCCTAAAGACCATACATTCGCTTTTCAACACATTGTATTGCAGACCGTGACTCATTGCGTACCGTTCACAGATGCCTATCAGTTTCGTAAGTCCGCATGGAGAGGCACTCAGCAGCACCATATCATCTGCGTAACTGATATTATTTACGCACACTCTGTCAATATGGCAACCGATGCGGGCGCTGCTGAGCTCCTCTATAAGTTCGTTTACATACAGGTTGAAGAGCTTAGGAGAGGTTAGTCCTCCTTGTCTTACTCCACTCTTCAACCTGTATGCATCCGAAAACGCCCCCGCCCATCTTACGACATTGGATTGGTTAAGGTACCAGAATTTGAGAGAGCTAGTCAGGTCAGCTGGCACGCCAGAGTCATTCAATTTCTGCCAGAGGATGTCGTAATTAACCATATCGAACGCCTTAGATAGGTCAAGGTAGCATGCGTATACATTTGTCTGTCGGTCCATGTAGTACTTGACAGTATTTTAAGAGCCACAATTGCAGTTTCTGTGGATAATCCCGGCTTAAATCCAAGTTGATTATCGTGTAATTTCAGATATTTATCAATGTGGGAGTTAAGCACACTATCAAACACCTTGGCTATAATGGTAGCTAGTGAAATAGGTCTGTAGTTGGTTTTGTCGCTACTGTCACCTGTTTTGTTTTTCACGATGGGCACCACCACAGTCTTCATCGCGTCCGAGACGGCAGGTACGAGTGCCCTACACAGAATGTGTACAACATAGCCAGAACTCTTGGCAGATGCGGGCCAGCATGCTGGAGGTGCTCAATGCTAAGACCATCGTGCCCAGGAGACTCACCCCGTGTCATACCTTTAATAGCTTTGATAACATCTTTTGCCGTAGACCTGGTGATCATCCCCTGACCACGAGACCCAGCATCTGACACCCCCGTTGACTGTGGTAGCCCCAGTGGTAATTCGACTTGGAAATGGTGTTGAAACATGTCGGCAATACATTTGTTATCATTAATGCCTTCTACAAACCCTTAAAATCTCGTTTAGAGTGATGCTTCGCGATAATATCTAATTTAATTTTGTTCTTCGTTCTTCTGACACCACTTTAAACGAGATCTAAAGATCTTTTTGCTTTCTCGCATTTCATTAAACACTGGTCCTGCTTTCGGCTTAGCATGCCACAACCAGACCTCAAATTTCAACCGATTTTCGACTATGAGAAATGTGCGAGGGTCTGCTTCTTACTGGAGACGATGCTGTTCGGAGTTGATTGCTATGGTAAGAAGTCTAGGGCCTCCTACCTGGTTTATGACCTTTTCGTGCAATGATCTAAATTGGCCGGATATGATAAAAGCTTTACTCATTGCGGATGGCCGCAATGTAAATGATAGAGACAGCATACCATTCCCTGAACGACTAAAATTGGTGCAAAAATATCCAGTGATTGTTGCCAGAAGCCGCGGCAGGCATATGTGGCGCTGAGTAGAGTAAATACACTTGATGGTATTGCTTTATCTGACCTAGAGCCGAATAAGGTATTACACAAACCTCACGATAAACGAGCTTTAGCAGAAATGCAGAGACTGAGAGGTCTACACACAAGAGACTGACAGGTGTAAAGCTCATTCAACACACACATACACACACACACACACACACACACACACACACACACACACACACACACACACACACACACACACACACACACACACACACACACACACATGCGTGGTCATACATATCAATCAGTAAGTGAACAAACAATCATCCCCTGTTTTCCTACCCTTAGGGTTGAAATTTTTATTTAAAATTTATATGGGACCAACTTCGAGGTATACCCTTTCTAATAAAAAAAGAATTATCAAAATCGGACTACTCTGTAAAAAGTTATGCGTGATCATACATAAAAAAAAAAATATACGCGTTGACTTGAGAACCTCCTCCGTTTTTTTCGTCGGTTAAAAATGAGAGCGTAACTACGTTTGTATGGGAAAGTGAAATTTCGCTGAGCTTACTGCGGACTCTGTTCTGACTAGATTAAGAAACAATATGTTCTGATTTTCAGATATATTATTCTTGACCATATGATTCGATCGATACATCACATCATCAGCCTATATACGTCCCACTGCTGGGCACGGGCCTCCTCTCACGTATGAGAGAGGGAACGGGCAGTAGTCCCCACGCTGGCCGAGTGCGGATTGGGGACTTCACATACACCTTTGAATTTCTTCGCAGATGTATGCAGGTTTCCTCACGATGTTTTTCCTTCACCGAAAAGCTAACGGTAAATATGAAATCATATTCCGTACATAAGTTCCGAAAAACTCATTGGTACGAGCCGGGATTTGAACCCACGACCGCCGTTTGACAGCCGCATGCCTGAACCACTGGGCTACCGTAGCTACCGATCGATACATGCTTGCCTAAAATTTCCTCGATTGAAAAAAAAAAAAAGTGTGGTCTGTATTTTCCTTTTTTTACTCAGCCTACTTTACGACACAATCAAGTTAATACTATAGTATTTTATCTCGTCTAAAATCTCACTGAATGAAATTTAGATAAACTTCACTAAGTTCAACACTAGTTAGGTATATAGGGATTATAGGGGGCGTGTTCGAAAACTCGATCGTAATACTCGTATTATGACATAGCAATACACGCTTGTAACGAAAAACTACCCAACATAAGATTTAATTTAAATGTTATGTCATACATAAGGTAGCCTGTGTCACTCAGAGCATAATTCCAACTCGATTGATACCACATTCATCAAAAACGGTTCAGTATCTAAACGCTACATAAAATCATAAATAAAGTATAAGAAGATACGTCAACGCCATACATTAAAATGAATCCGCCTTAATTGCTATGAGCACCAGGGGGCGTTGGTGAACTGGTATGTACATTTGCTATGAGCAAAAGATGTCGCTTATATCAATATGCCTTTTACAGATTATCGAATACACTAACGACATCTGTACCTACAACAGGTGATGTTGTAAAGAATCTGTTTTACGCAGTCAATAATAGATGTCACTTTGCATGATAGATTTACACGAAGGAAAATAATAATAAATAATTTTCTGTTTTGTTAGATCACACGCGAGCAGTCAATGCTCAATTTTCGTACCTTTTCTGAGAACCTCCACCGTACCTACCATCATGTACCATAAATAAAGTACCTATATAAGCAACGTTACAAAACTAAGGCCGCAGCCAAAGTTCCACTACTTGCTACTTAGGTATGTGGCGTGTTCTTGGGGTAAGCTTGCCAGTGCCAGGGCTCCAGGGGGTGACTTATGTGGATCCCCACTATCAACAAAACTCATCATGTTTGATGATGTGGATTTGTACTATCAATCTCAAAGCTGTAAGTACTCTGATTAGTCAATTTGTTGCCATGCGATTAAATTTATTTAATCGTATGGCATACATTATTTTGGCCCTTAATGTTTGTCACTCTTTAGTACCACCCAGGGCACACGTGCAGGGTTGTGATTAAATGCAATAGTGGCTCTATGTGCTCAGTGCTGTCGAACTCGCGAGCCTGTCTGCCTTTTTTATATTTCATGATACTTCGATTAAAAAACTATATACTTAACGAACCTGCTCAGAATTTCACGAGAATCGGTTAAGAATTCGACCTGTAGAGGAGAACGGACAGCAGGACAGACACAGGACATACGAACGATTTTCGGCCCAAGCTGAAGCATAAAACTTCGTTCGCTTCGCTCCCTCGTTCGATAAAACATTTTATTTATTTATTTATTTATTTATTGGTACAAAAGAAATTACACAGCATTACAGTAAATACTAATGCACTGCGAAATTTAGGACAGAAAGTACACATAACAACAATCTTAATAACTAACTGAGGACGGACGGTCATCCATCGCTTCACAAAGGTTTTTGCATTTTTCACAAATTAGCCTCCAACTACTGGCAAAAACATCACAGTCAGAATCCGACTTGAGAAGTGCGTTGATGTAGTGCAAAGCGCGGACCCTTGGTGATTGCCTGTACGCCACAGTGCGCGCTTTAGGTGCTGCAAGTAAGTCGCAATGACGAGCTCTGAAATTAAACTTTGCCTGAGACAGAGAAGGGACACGGAGGCGCAACAGCTGCGAGACCAGCTGAGGGCAGTCTGAATCCCCCCGCAATATCCTGCACGCGCCGGTCACGAGTGCATAATTACGCCTCACTTCCAGGGAGTTAAAACCCAGAGTTCCAAGCAAATATTTTGTCGGGTAAATGAAGGGATAGTATCCATAGATTTTTTTAAATAAAAATCTAAGGAACGTCTTTTGGATTTTCTCCAGAAGCAAGGCGTAAGTGACCTCATGGGGATTCCACACTATTGACGCTGCCTCCAGTTTACTCCTAACTAAAGTGGTATAGACAATCTTGACGACAAACGCGTTGTCAAAATCGCGAGCGTTGCGGATAACAAATCCCAATCTCCGATAGCAGTCGGTAGCCAGGTTACTCATATGAGCATGAAAATTCAAATGCGAATCAAATATGATACCTAGGTCTTTAATAGTGTCAACGCGATTTATTAATTCCGTCCCTAACACGTAATTACCAAATAGGGGACTACGAGATCGGCTAAAAGACATCACGGAACACTTCTCGGGGTGGAAAAGCAGTTTGTTTGTGATGCTCCATTCATAAACCCTGCTAATATCTTCTTGGAGCGATTCGAAGTCAGATAGCTGTTTATGATAAATTGATAAAACACATTGAATACTCAATTCAGTATGATTCAGTCAAGGGTCGGAAGCGCGCTTTTGATTCCCCTGGATTTTTCAAGATGGTTATTACCGGGAATAACGCTAGAAGGACGAGTATAGATAACAAACCTAAGGAACCATAGGAAGGTACCTCAATGTACAAAAAATAAAAACTAATGAGGTTGAAACCTTCAGTTATAAAAAAAAATACACCGCAGGCAGTAGTAAAAAAGCCTCTGATCGCATTTTATTTGCCCTTGCGTGCATGACATGCGATCCAAGACATTTAATTTACTGCATGTGAGTAATGCAGATTTCCTAGAAAAGTAAAGTAAAAGGTAAGGGTTCAATAAAACGTATAATAGTACGTATATACAATATTTTTTTGCTGATTTTGCGTGAGATTTACAAAAATATATTTATTGGTAACAATCATTTTTCCACAACTATAATATGTGCTTTGTACAAATGCATTTTAGATGTGTTTAAATAATCTGTCTGTAGATTACGAATTAAATTATTCAAAATATATTTTGAATAATCTTCTGTCTGTCTCTCTTGCTCTAGAGCAAGAGAGACAGACAGAAGTCCAGACTTGGAGCTCCTTCAGCGGATGCGTTGCCCGACGCCGCCGCCATCGCCACGTCCACGCAAGAGGAGGTTTCTTCCAGGTGTCTTATTATTTGAGGAGCCTCAGTTGGATTTGAGGACGTTGGCTGCGGCGATGCGGGATGTGGTGCTGAAGTTTGCCTCTCCTCAGGATCATTGGCAGGTTTTCATACTTTGTCCAGTAGGTCGCACGTCAATGAATATCATTTCAGCAACAGTTTCTGAAATTTAAAAAAAAATATATTTAACTTAACAATATTATGATTATAAAGTTTGTTAATCGTCCTATTCACCCCTCCCGTTGAGATGACAGAATTAGGACTCATACGATTGATCGATAGGTAGTGACTATATGTATACGATTGTCATTCAAAATTCGAAGGTGTATGCATAGAGGAAGTATATTATGTATGTGAAGTTCCCAAAACAGCGTGGGCACTACTGCCCGTTCCCTCTCATCCATGAGAGGAGGGTTGTGCCCAGCAGTGGGACGTGTATAGGCTGATTTATTATTTATATTAGTTCAGTATTCAATTACACTGCTAATATATTTAAATATTGCCGCCATATAATGTGAATAAGAACCGGCCATATGTGAAAACTAACCTAACCTAACATCTTATAATTTTATATTATTATTATTTTAGTCTTGCATGTTTAGCTAATTAGAAATTCAATACATTACATAATTTACTTACTACTACTTCCCCTTCAAGTTGCATAGCACTGGGATAGCCTGTATATATTTTCAAGTATAAGTTGCTTTGATCAACAAGGTGCAATCATTCAATATTATAAAATCCCAAACATAATATTTACAGCCATGTGCACACAACAGAGTCCATGATACCTATTAAGCCAGTGTATCCCAGCATACATACATACATACACGCCTTTATCGGTAAAAGGGGTAGGCAGAGCAAATTAAACTTGTGTCCGGTGCCACTTTAAGCATATTGTAGTGGGTATAAAAGATACACAAAATGTGATATTGCAGTGATAGGTTGCTATCTAGCCCAAAGTTGTGGAATGAATGAGGTTGCCAAACATTAGTTGCGACATGAACGAATAGCAATGCCATCCAGTATTCAATGATTAACAATTTTTTTGTACGTTTCCCATGTCTGCCTTATGGAGTCCCTTTTCAAATAATGTGTCATCAAGTTTTTAAGCAAATACTATAATAAGTTTCTGTCAAAAATTTAATTTTTGGTACAAGCTTTTATTGCCGACTGTACTTTTCTGTATACCATTATCAATTACTCATAGAGACGATTCTAACGAGCCCAAACTCAATGGGGTTACGTCGGTTAAGTACTGAATGCTCATGGCCACCTTCTGTCTCCATGATCAGATCAGCTTGATGGTGCCATAATATCATATTGAATTGTCATCCAAACTATACTTATACCCAAAATTTCAGCTCAATTGATCACCGGGAAGTGGATCAAATTTAACTTGCAAGATTTGTCCGATACATACACGGAGTTCCTATGGTCACCTTCCAGCTTCATCATCAGATCAAGCTCCACGTCATGAGAATATTGCATTGCCACTCGATTTGCATATTTGTGCAAAATTTCAACTCAATCGGAAACCGGGAAGTGGATCAGATTTAACTTACAAGATTTGTCCCATACTAACATGATGTTCCTATGGCCACCTTCCAGCTCCATCATCAGATCAGCTCTACGTCATCAGAATATTGCATTGTCACGCGATTTGCATATTCGTGCAAAATTTCAACTCAGTCGGAAGCCGGGAAGTGGATCAAATTTAACTTGCAAGATTTGTCCCATACTAACAGGGCAAGTAGAATAAAAGCTTGTAAAAACAATAAAAAATCAAGACATATACCTTGCATTGGGTGCTCTACATACACGGAGCTAATAACATCAATTGATTCATCTTCACAGGGATAGTGTCTAGGAATAGCTGTCCCTCGCAACCCCCTCTGGTTGTCATTGTGACTCCTAGAGCAGGATTCATAATGCACTCCACAAAGATAGCGGTATTTTAATTGATCAGGTGTCAAAGATATGAGATTGATGTTGCCTGAAATTAAAAATAAATAATAAATTAAATATATACCTTGTGCTTCATAGGCAGGGTCATTACCAACTAGGCTAAAGCAATCGTCATAAAACTAAATAGATATGTTTAATTTCCATCAAGTTTCATGTAAAAAAACCTAGTGAAATGTCAAACTAAACCATATACAGCCGTAATTACTCAGTTACATATTTTCATGATATGGCTATCACACTGTGACTAAGTAAATTCAATCAATTCAAAATAAAATGCCAACAAGCAAATTCCTGCTACCAGTCGTAGTATGTACACGTAAGTAACGCGATAAAAAACTGAAGTACAAAACGATGTTTTGGTACATTGATAAAAAGTCAAGTTGACTGACGCATGTACGATATCACCAAGTATACAGTAAGTGCTTAGTTTTATAATTTTCTTTATTGTAAGTAAAATAGAGCTTACCTGAATTGCTAATCCAGATCCGTAGGCGATTTTTATGTCACTTCTGTTCGTATTGGGACAGTTTCTGAATTGGCACCGATGTGCCATTTTGGTTAATGGAATAATATCAAATCAGTCTGGTAGAAGTCCAATTGGTCGTATCACTGGCTAACAAATCCGTTTCTAAATCAAATCGTAGGTCCATTCAAATAAGTGGAGGTTAAATTTTAAAAGAATAACAAAACAATGAACTGAAACACGCGATGAAACGTTCAACAAGTTGAAAAATTAAAATCGTAGATGTCAGTTGGTAGATACCTATCCGATCGTCTCTGACTTTCAGTGTTGCCAGTTAAGTCTCTATTTTTCCATATACTTCTGACGTTTTAACTTTTCCCATGTAATTACACGTGTATTTTTACTACGCTTTTATAAAAAACTATCATACCGCACGTTATCTTTATTTGTATTTTAAATTGAGACTATAAACTCATACTAAATCAATTTTTTCGCATGTTTACAAATGGACAAAGTTTATGCTGTTTACCTATAATTTAAAGAAATAATTTTGTAGCAACATTCCTTCATTTCGTCTGCACTGAGTCGTTTCGTTGTACGCAGTACCAATATACGGTTTCAAGGACGAGTGCTAAGTGATAAAGAAATAAATAATTATGCGCGATTATTTATTATTAATTTAAGAAAATGGAGGAATTTTATGTTTATTTTAATTTAATGTATAATATTTGTAAACACTACAAATATTATACATTAAATTAAAACTACACGCAGTGATTAATTTATTATAATTTATAAGATGTCGGAATGGAACGTTATTAAAAGAAATGTTAAAATAAATGAAATAATTTGGAAATTAGTATACAATAGCGACGTTGCCAGATCGAACCAAGGCGCTGCGCAAGAGCTACCTGTATAGGATGGCTGGCAACGTCGCGCGTCGTTAAGCACGATAAATTTAGGTTCTTGGCACTTTGAATCATAAATTGATACATACTTCTCGAATATGAATGGTAGTAGGTACATATTGTAGGTATTTGATGGTATTTGTATTAGATACCTATGTAAAGAAAGAATATTGAAACAAGTTGTAAAATAAAAACAGTTTTACGTACCTATAGGTACCGAAAAAAAATATGAATATATTTTTTACCTACTATAGTGTGATGTTTTAGGGACTAGGTTACCTATTCTAATTGTTATCTTATTTACAAACTCATCAGTCTCATCACAATCCTTCTAGCGATATTCCCGGGTGTGCCCCTAAAGGACCCAAGTGTCCGCTTTGACACCTAATCTCAAGATTTGGCATAGCCACTAGTTTTTAAGAGAGCGAATGCCATTTGACCTTCCAACCCAGCACAGCTATCACGCGACGGCGCGCGAGCTCTCTCGATTTTTCTCGCACTAACCGTCTCTTTCTTATTAGAACACTTAGAACAAGAGGTATAGTGCGAGAAAAATCGAGAGTATGTCGCGACTGGCCCATGATAGACGCGCAGAGGAAAAACTAGACTTCATTGGGATTAGACCGGATTCCTCAAGATGTTTTCATTCACCGAAAAGATAACGGTAAACGGGTAAACATTACGTACATAATAAGATTGAACTCATTGCCTCATTGGTACGAGCCGGGATTCAAACCCACAACCGCCACATGACAGCCGCATGCCTGAACCACTAGGCTACATACCGTATCTTATTTAACGCATCTTATTTTTTATTTTTTGTTTACGTTTTCTTTTTATATATTTACGTAACAACCATACGTTTAGTAAATAGATCACCACGGCTACCACAAGACGGCAAAGCGAGCTCTCTCGATTTTTCTCTCACTCACTATAACTCTTGTTCGAACTGTTCTAATAAGAGAGAGACGGATAGTGCAAGAAAAATCGAGAAAGCTCTCGCGCCGTCTTGTGATAACCGTGCTGGTTCAAAACAGCGCCATCTATGGACAATTATCGTGCTAGAATCCTACGCATTGATACTTTGTCCAGTTACGAGCTTAGCTGTAATAAAGGTCAAGCCGTACACAAGATGGCGCATAAATAAAGGACATTATAAATTATTTCGAATCGATTTACGATCTTTTAAGGCCTGTTTGTGGTTGCTTTTATTTGAAAAAGTTCGATAAGTGTAAATGAATATTAATTAATGATAATATATGACATTTCGTGTAATGTAAAATATTAATATCCGTCAGCGGTGCTCCAAGCGACATCTCTTGAAGTTCTTCATAACTATTCGACCGCAGTATGGGATGGCTTACTCTCCTTATATTTACTTTATGATAAAATCATATCCGTTCCTTTCGGGACGTCCTACATCAGAACTTAGTGAGTTAAATCGTAACGCAATTTTTTTTGCGGACATTGTTACAGAATTCGACATAGACCTAAACTAATCGAAGCCAGCACTACAAATAAATACATACTTACATACCTCAGAAAAAAAATATCGCACTCATCACACAATTGAATGCCCTTACCGGGAATCGAACCCCAGGACTCTGGCTTCGTAGGCAGGGTCACTACCAATTAGTTGAAACCTGTCCTCAAGTATTTATCGACAATTGTACAAAAATGCCGGTGCAAAAGAGTCGCATCTCGTCGGGTGCGGAAGGCATAAACTTAAACACGTCAAGGCTTGTGCTATGAATGTTTTATTTTAACTTATTGTTAGACATACCGAGGAAGTTTAGTCTGCATTGGTATACCTAGACAGAGGCGTGATTTATAGCGATCAGCATTTTTCGCACTATATATCCGCCTTTCTCTTATTAGAAAACTTAGAAAGAGACGTATAGTGCGACAGAAATCGAGAGAGCTCGCGCGCCGTCTTGTGATAGTCGCGCAGGGGCGGGATTCATAGCGTGCGGTTATGCGAAAATTCAGAACAATACGATACCTACTATTGAGGCAAATCAGATTGGGCTCTAGGAGGTCGATTTGCATTGCAATTGGATATTATCATCAATGTGTTTTACGTGCTACCACGTGCGCCGAGTTGACGAGACTTGTATATTTATATACAATAGACTAAGCTGCCCGGCCGCCTTCGCCTACGTATTACAAAGAACCCGCGACCGCAAATCCGCGCAAACCCGCAAGATAAAACATACCCTATGATTATCCAGAAAGTCCACTCAATACGTTGGTAAATCAGATGTTTAGTTCCGGAGATTACCCATTACATACAAAAGAAAGCTACAATCTCACAGACTTTCCCTCTTTTTCCGATTGTAAGTTGATTACATACAATATGAAACCACTACTTTTCGGTATGCGGTGTTGTGTGCCGGTGGTAAGTAGGTACGCCAAAATTCCCCAGCAGTTAAAGCAATGTTAGCGCTGTTTTAGACTCCGAGAAGCAACCGGATGGCTCGCGATATTTGAGCTCGCGAAGCGTTGTGGAATCGCCCTGGGCAACCCGAACTGAGCCAACTTGGACTGGAGCAGAGAAAAAAGAAAAATATGAAAAGGTTTTTCTTCTCCGCGAGAAGCTAGTAAAAAATATTCAATATTATGGGACAAATGGAACTAGCCCCACAGAAAGCTCAATAAGGCTTGTGTTATGGGTACTAACAACGATATACTTAATTGATATACATCCGGAAATACATAGAAAACATCTAAGACTCAGAAACAAATATTCATGCTCATCGCACAAATATTTGCCCTTACAAGGATCCTAACCCAAGACCTGCAGCTTCGTAGGCAGCGTCACTACCCACTGGGCTAACCGGTCGTCTAAATAGTCTAAGCAGCAATTAAATAACAGAAAACTAGTCACATTCTTAAAATCCCGATGCGGTAATCCAGCCATATCCGCCTACAAAATTGTACCCGGATGCCAGCGATTGTAAAGAAGGTGGCTAAGCTTAACAAATGCGTGGCATTTTCGCCAGTTTTAATTTACCGGCCACAATGAAGTTAACAAACTGCTATTTTATTCAGTTTTAAGGCGTCCATTGTGTTTTTAAACCCAACTTTATGGCATACGGCGAAAACAACTAGGAATACGTAGGAACTTTTTATCAAAGTAGCCTTATGGTTTGATGCAATGCTGCATTTTTTTTTTGGATCCCGTACTTGCACGATTTATGACACGTGAGTTTGAAACACTCGCTTCACACACTGGTAATTCGTGGTGCATTACTGCAGAGGCCGTGAAAATTGGGATTGGCGGCCAAGTAGATAAAGACGGATAGGGATAGGTACGAGGCTAGCAATCCCTTTTGTCCAATTTCGAGGTATGAACAGTAGTTTTCAAGCATGCAATTAAATTTAAAAAAGTACTCCAAATTGTATTCAACTGCTGAAAGCCGTGACTTCGTCTCATGAATTGATATTGAAACAAAAGATGGTAGTTTTGCAGGCCTAGGCTTTGTATCAAATTCCATTACGGATCTCTCGTCTTCGCCACGCCCGAAACGTGATTTTTATAAAGAACACAACGTCTAAATTTCATAGCATGTTTGAGAAAAGATAATTGACCAGTATATGTGCTCACACTACTTATATGACAATGTCTGCGATGTAATATGTATGTATCAAGTAATCCAGATTATAAACTACTTGTGTGCCAAATTTCATCCAAATAAAGACTGCATTTTAGTGTTTTACTTCAACTTTAAAGTTATAATACTGTTGGTTTTCAATGTAACATTGAACCTAATAGATATATTAAGTAAGTATCTCCCGCCCGCGACTTCTTGTTCGTGGACCCGGGATAAAAACTATCCTTTTTTTAATCTAGGCTATAAGGCTATCTTCGTGCAAAATTTCATCTAAATTGGTTGAGACGTTGAAGCGTGAGTAACATAACATTAGTAGGATAGTGATAAGCCTTTGCGCCTATACAAACTTTTCTTTTACCTATGTCTGGCGTACGATACATTAAAAGAAATACTAGTATAGAGTTGTACATGTACAGTCAGTCTAATCTAACTGTATATGTATTTAAATCCAACCTCATACGAGTATTTGCTTTTATTACACAGAAAATATAAAAGTAATAGTTCCGTACTTTATTAGCGTATGTTCTGCGTCAACCCGAATAATGTATTACGTATGTGTGTAGCCAGCTTTACAGCCACTGTGCACTCTCACGATCCCAATCCAGTTCGTATTATGACGTCGTTTTCTTAATACACAGCTAAAAACCTCGCAAAACAGCTCCTTGCTCGTTGGAGTCGTTCTCGAATTTAAATTGACATGTAAAAGAGAAAACGACGGCCAAATGGGTGGCATTTGAATGTATATTTCTTTATCAGTTTGTTTTTTTTAACACCCGCGGTGTGAATTGGGTCAGATCGTGTTGCAGTGTCTTCCGAATCTTAAATGAGTACCAGTATTTTCTTTTATTTTCTTAGCGCCGTTTTAAAATGTGTATTGGTTTCACGCTGCGTCCGAACGTAAGCTGCTCCACATTCTGTTCATTTCTCGAATACTTCGTATGTGGCATAATAAGTTTAATTTAATTTGCTAGCGGCTGAATGCTCGCGAAGTTCAGCCTTGTAATTAGGAACGTACAAAATTCCATCATTCATTCTGCGAGCATTACTCCGAAATTTCAAAATTGCTATGGCCAGCTTCCGCTAATCGAAAATTTGGACGCGGATTATTTAATAGGTATCCGCGATGTAAGAAATAACTGTTATTTACCATTTTTAAAGTATGTGCTCAGTGGTAGACTGGTAGAGAATTCCATATGTCACTAATCCACCATTTTTTTTGTACCTTCTTTGTGAAGTTTGTTCAAAAATTCCTTCAGCGGGATATGGTTTTAAAAAGTATGAAATTTAGAAAAAAAATATTTGCGGAGATGCCTCGACCGAATTTATGTAGTTGCTCTTTAGATCCACGGACGGGCGTTAATAGGGCATAATCAAAATAAGGTTGCGCCATTTACAGCGTATATTATGCCAAAGCCGTATCAACACCGACGTTTCAGACCGCTGAATTTTAACCAGTGTGGCCGTAGCAGTCTCTGTCAATGGCAATGTTAACTAACCGCTGTATTTACAACGTTATTGTAAAGGTGTGACCACACCGACGTTCATTAACGTAGTATGTAAGCAGTGTGTAAGAAACCACATAAATATTAAAGTAGTCCCGACATCACAGACGTTTGAATCTTCGGCGTTTTTACGAAGAGAGGCCGTAGCTTTAACTGTTAATGGCAATGTTAATCAACCGCTCTATTTATAGCGTCACCGTTACTAGAGCTGGAATTGTTATTACTTTTGGCTTTGAGATATTTCAGCGATGTTAATTGCAATGTGAATCAGGTTCGACTTCATATTTAGCTCATGAGCTGGGCTGTTACTCACTAAGCTGACAACTCACCTCAAAGGTACCACACTAAGTTGACTCCTGGTTACTAACACTTATTATCATTCTCGAGAGTCAAGTTATAATTGAGATGTTTAGTGAAGTGATAAGAAAATGTTTGATAATTACGCTCATTATAACTACGTAGATGCAGTAATAATTTGCAAAATGTATGATGGTCGTGGAGTTAGCTATTGAATTAACCAGTTAGTATATATCCAGTAATGCAAGAGACTTCATGACAAGGTTATTATACTGATGAATCTCACAAAATGCCCCCTTGTGATAAATTGTGCGGCGTATAGATATAGAAGTGACAAAAGTTGGACTCAAACAATTATGTATCGAGTAACCAACGACAAAGGATCTACTTACCTAGTACATTATGATGTTGTACGCCAAGGATTGTGAAAAGTATTTGTTTGATTAATAAAGTATTATTTGTACTTACGTAGTTAAAATAACTATTCAGGTGATGGCTTGCGGACTCCGGCACATCTGTAATACCACGGACTACGTTAGCGAACCATTCTTATGGCGGCGGGCGTGGTTGCGAGTCTTGTGGTTGTGAGTCGAGAACTATGCAAGAGTGATAACCCCACTTTGGGGAACTTTGTCTTAAGGTTTATTTTAAATAAATATACCGTTTAAACTTCTAGGATAATTTTATTGAAAAGGTATACAGATATTTTATTGTTTCACGGATAAAATTTTCAAACTATTTATTATTTTAAATATAACGATTGTAAATTTGACTAACTATTAACAAGAATGATAAAACATTGATGGCTACTGGTACTTTCAAGACTGCAACCACGCTTTACCTTAATCAATCAAGAATTCGCTTCGCTTGTAGAAAATAGATAATTTTCCAAAGTATATGAGGACAGACTCATAGTCCAAAATGTATCTATGACAGAGAACACCAGAGGTGTGAGAGGGACAACATTCGCATGGCAGCAGAGTCGCAAGCCACAACCTAAAATAATTATTATAACTAAACCGAATTTGGTTAAATTTTGAACATGTCCGGGCTGCTGTTTACCTGAAATGTTTGAAGATGATGCACGGATAATAATGTTAGGAGTATGTACAATTTACGGTTTTTCATTACGTACTGTCCAGAGTTCAAGGCCGCGTAGTATTTTTTAACAACACCTACACAAATACAAATATGTTACCTGGAACATTGTAGTGTTAACTTCAGACAGGTATTGTAGCAGTAGTAAATAACTGAGTACCACTGCCAACGCACCTCATAAAATCTGGAAATGTTTCCAAACAAATTCTAAAACCCACGTAACTGTAATATTTGTTAGTATTGCACGTGTTACTAGGGAGCCGACGATCGAGGGAAAAACAGAACAGTGGAATGTCATCTCACTCGTATTTGAAGCTGCCTAACTCGGAAAAGCTACACTGGATCGCAGCCACAATAACAATGGTCCATGCTATGAATGAATACTTGTTTATACAATTAGAAAGGAAGACACAGCGATATTGTCATCTCGTTCGTATGTGGAGCAGCCTAATCAGGGAATCTCCACCAAACCGCGGTCGTAATAACACTAATTCTAACTTTGTATGTAACACGTACTGTGATGACGAAAGGTACAGTTACAGGTACATACAGGTTATGTCGTCTCGCTCATATTTGGATTAACTAAGGAACCTCCATCAGACCAAAGTCATTAAAACAATACCACTTGTTGGGATTTAAAATGCACATCATTAAAGAGGTAAAGCGCGCTGGAACGTCATCTCACTCATATCGGTCATACTGTTGGAGAGGAAAGGTACAGCGCTTAAGGAACCTTCAACAGACTGAAGCAATGAAACAATACTATAAAGTGCATACCGTTAGAGAGGAAAAGCGCATCGGACTGTCGTCTCGCTCATTATGGAGCACCCCAACTGGGGACCTTACGGAAGACCGAAGCCATAATAACACTACTTCTTGTTCAGTTGGTGAGTGGGTTCCTGTCGTGAGGGAGAGCCCACGAAGAAGCGAGAGGAAACTGCATTTGTCCCTCGCTGGCTGCATAAATCCATGTCATTCAAATTAATGTTATAAATGCGAAAGTGTCTCGGTCTGTCTGTTACCCTCTCCGCGCTTAAATCGCTGAACCGATTTAGAAGAGAATTTGGAATGGAGATAGTTGAGTCCCGGTGAAGAATAGTTTTTATTCCGGAAATATTCGTAGAGGTGAAATAGGGGGTGAAAGTGTGTATGGACCTGCCATATAAATGTGTTCCACGAAGACAGAGTCATGGGCAGAATCAATAATAAAGGTTTGGCAACGCCGGACTCTGCCTCCGCTGGAATTAGGTGTCAAAGCGGACCCTGGGCTCCTTTAGGGGCACAACCGGGAAAAACGCTAGGAGAATGACTATGACTTGACAAATATAAGTACACAGTATTTTCAACTTTAGCCGACAATATGCCTTAAGGAAATTCTATGGTTCGTTATGCTATGAACCCCTTTTAAATATTTAACGTCTATTAATATGTAACCAAACAATTCCTTTTATATCGTTTTACTTTAATTGTGATAAATTTTTGTTCACTGTTGTATTTTTGTGAATAACTTAGAAGCTTTGTATGTCGATGAGTTTGTATGTGGTAATCCCAAGTACTATTTTAATTAGTTTATAGAATGGACCTATAGGATATTTTATACTGAGGCCCCGCATTGGTTCATTATATATGCGGGCGACACGCGTGGGCAGGTTAAAATAACCAATTTTCTGCTACAACTTGTTATATAAATCATAATATATGATCATTTAGAATTCGAAAGTAAGATACAGACATATAAAACATAGGATATACTTACGGCATCCCGGTAACATTACTTTCCTCCTCTAGAAACACGCTGGTCGCCGAATTCCATTACATTTTGATTAACGTTACATTTATGCGCACGCGCAATAAAAGTGACGAAACTGGTCCATAGTAAAAACTGCTATTATTAGCGCGCAAACAATACCTGTCAGTTGGATGTGAAATGTTTTTGCAGCGGCAGATTCTCTAGCATTTTGGCTGAATGTTTAGTTTTTGACTCAGGTTTTGGAGTGGGCGCCGCGGGGTGCCACTTGGGAAAATATTTAAATATTAGGTGGCAATTGGACACCGGACTCCTCTAGGGCACGGCAGGGAAAAGCGGAGAATGTATGAACTAGCAGATCGCCCTTGCCGTGTTTCATATTCAGGAATTACCGCTAGGTGTTTCCCGAACGTATGTAATGTCATTAAATGATGATTAATGACAAAATGTCTGTTATCCAATGGGTTCAAACAAGGCAAGTAGGCTAGCAACTCTTTTGAGCACGCGTTTCTAGGAAAACTGTTAATATTTTTTTCTTTGACATATTATCAGTACGTTGTCGTCCTATTTACTTGTGTAAATCTTCTTATCTTCTAATAATGATATTATGATGTACTTAGGATTGTCGTTTCCTATAGTAAACCTGGAATACTTTAATTCAAGTTCAAATTCATTAAAATCCGTAAATTAAGCACTAGTGAACAAAAATTGTCGTGAGTCGTTCACGTGTAGACCGAAAAGAACTACCTATATATAGTTCAATTAACACAAATCGATAATCGGTAAAACTTTAGAGTAAATAATTCGGAACGCGATGCGAACTAGAACAATACGGAAAAACAATAAGGAATAAGGGGGCCGCGGCTACTCATATTTTTAAAGCTAAAGTGCTGTAAGTATTTGGAATAGTGTAGGGTGGGGGGTCGCGTTATATTTTTTCTGTACTAAGGGAATCGTGGCATGAAAAATATTGAAAAACACTAAACTAAAGGAACTAGAAAATTTAAATATCAAACTGGTTGTTCAACAACAAAATGAAAAAACCAAGCAAGCACTGTGCATAAATTACTTAATCGATATCACTCACCTGAAAGAAGAGGCAGAAGCACACCCATTGGTAATATTTGTATATCTTCCTGTCGCTCATATCCTCCTTGCCTTTCTCGCGGCTGTTGCCGATCCCGGGATACGGGACCTCTATCCCCACTTTCTTTTTAAAAAAACTCTTCAACGTATACGTGGAATGTATCCAGCAGTACGTGTTCAAAACGTCCTCGGGGATATCTTTGGTGTGTATACAGTCTATAGGGTTGCCCACGTACTGTCGCGTGGTCACTATCAAACTGAACGAAATCAGCAGGATCACGGTTATAGAGTAGTGCAGTCTGAACACGGGTGAGTCGATGTGCACATAGTTCACTTTAATGAGATTCTTTAGACCCCGGAACACGTCTAACATCTTAGAGAGTTGGACGATTGTCTCAATATCATTATTATCACTCTGTCATTGGCACTTTTCTTCGTTTCATTATCGGTCGTTTTACATCGAAATTGTCACTTTTATCGCGGTAGTTCGTTAATTAGTTCATTTGGTCATTTGGCGATTTGGATTCCATATTATTTATAACACTGGCTGTATTTGTGAAAGAAAGATATAAGAAGCATGTCGTGTGGCTGGCTGGTGACGTCAGTAAAAACAAAAGGTAGGTATTTAAGCAACTATTCTATACCATGATGTGAACAATTTATGTACTGCACGTTAGTTCAACTATATACTGTCATATTCCCATACAAAAAGTGACATTTAGATATAGCTGACGTGTGTAAAATGCGTTACGTGATCGACCTGCTGGTCTGGGATAAGCACCTATTTTGTATGATTTAACAGTCATTTAATACTAATATGTATTTATTTAATAATATTACGTTGCATCATAATAGCAATAACGCGCCTTGTGTTTCAGGCATGCGGCTGTCAAGCGGCGGTCGTGGGTTCGAATCCCGGCGCGTACCAATGAGTGTTTCGGAACTTGTGTACGGAATATTTACCGTTAACTTTTCGGTGAAGGAAAATATCGTGAGGAAACCGGTCTAATCCCAATAAGGTCTAGAGTTGCAAGGTCAGACGGCAGTATAACATACTACTTTCGTAAAACTAGTGCCTATGCCAAATCTTGGGAGTAGGTGTCAAAGTGGACCGCAGGGGCACAATTGGGAATAACGCTAGGAGGATGATGACATTGCATCATAATAAATGTCTTAAATGTCCATTTACAAGAATTACCATGATCGTCAAAGTTACAAAAAAATACGTTTTAAATGATAACAGAAAGCCTATCAGGATTTGTTGTTCATATCAATTGGATACATTAACTGGTTAAGTAATTAACCTTTGGACGTGACAGTCACGTTAAGATAAACTTATTTCACTGTTGAATTTCCCAAGTAATGATATACATCCTACACATCATAACACAAATTACGCAATTTATAGAAAAATACTTATGACATTGAATCAAATCAATTGCGAATTGCATGAGATTGTGCGCAAAGTCGTAAACAAATCAGAGGTGCATTGAGTTTGATAAAAGGAGCGTAATTTCATTCTACATAAAAGTCATCAATATGAACTCGTGAAGACTGTTATATCGAATCTAGGTAGTTATTTTGATTATAATCTAGCTAGATTCAATATTATTATTTACCTAAGTAGCACAATCTGGATATACACGTTCACGTGAGGTACCTCATTATTAGTGTGCGGAGTTTCGGTGGCAAATTTCACAGAGGTAAATGGAGTCGACTAACAATTTTTTTGATTGAACGAATAACGATGAACAGATTAATTTTGCATAATACTCCTTATAAATTATCTTGTGAGCATTACCCACTTATACCACGATAACACAGGACTACTAAATAACACAAGTATTTAGGTAAACGTTTAATAAATTTATTTATTTTTACTTATTACATACCGGGGAAACATGTTACCTAAACAGTCGGGTGATGAGTACCTACCTAATTAATGTCATACTAAGAACTTCAGGTAATTATTGTAGAGCGGAAGTGAAAACAATTATTAGACTTTATGAAAATTATATTATGGAATTAAAGTTACAAATTTTCCCGACAATAGCTTTTCGTGGTGTTTAACCGATGCGAGGTTTAGCTTCACTGACCGTGCGCGGGCACACACACTTGGGCTCCGCCCACACTCACTAGGTATATCTATGTATACCTCAACACACACACATAACACCTCCCTTCCCAGACGAAAGCCTTTCCTTTACGGCTTCGTGAAGAAAGGCGGGCTCGATGACGCCGCTGAGGCTGTTCATGGGGTTTCCAAGGGACCTGCTGCTGCTACTGTAGTAGTTCGCTGCTCTGTATGACCACTTTTCCATTTTTTATACAGCATATAGAAACAGGAACCAATTATAATGCTGTAGACAGGTATCAACCAGTAGTTGAATGCTTTTGAGGCATCCTCAACATCTACATCTTCTAATACCGGAAGTTCTTCCTTCTCTATCAGAGATTCTAGCTCAAAAAGACGATCCAGTTGTATCTTGTCCAACTTCAAAGGTTTTAGACTATTTGCAATGGAGATATTTTCTAGATCGAAGGAAAGGAGTTTGATCGGATATCCTTGTAACTTGTTTTGTAGATTTTTAATGGTATTTTGTTGTGTTGATACACTGCAACGTTCAGGTACTTCAAACAGGTAAGTGCCTTGTACGGAATCGTGACTTTCTTCATCGCAGGTAAGTCGAATTTTCGTAGGTTGTGTACAAGAGAACAAATAGTGTTGGTCGTCCATTTTCTGCCAGATTTCAGGAACCATTTTCACTGCAGTGTAACGGCATTCTTTTATAATATCATGTTTCTGTATAAGTTGATGGATTCAATCGTTATAACCATTGGTAGTTAGGAAACTCGACTCTTCACAGTAGTATACGTCTTTGAACTTCTTGCATTCTTGCTCAGTGTAGAAATAGTGACTCCCGTCCATCGCCAGAAAAGGTTTAGGAGGAATAATAACGGTGCTATATGTCGGGGTTGGATATAGGTGATAGTAGGAATATTTACTCTTGTTCATGATTGGGAGTTTCAGTACAAAAACAACTGTATTGTCCACGTAATAAGAACCTAATTCAATTAAATCGTAAATGTCTCTCAAGTCTGTATGTGAGTTGATAAGGAGTTCATCGGACTCGTACAGTGTAGTTAAGGTTTCAGAGATGTACTGGACGTTGTCGCCAGAAATAACACTATGATGTGTTATATGCAATCTAGAGAGCGCGATTGCGTTTTCTAAGGACGTAAGTAGATCGTTAATATTTAAACAATTAATTTGGAGTAGGTTATAAAGACTGGTCATTTTAATAAAGTCCGAAAGTCGGTAATTAGTCATGTTAATCTCTCTGGCAACTTCATTAATCTGTGTATATATTTTATATTGATTGTTTACAATTGTCGACATCGTCGAGTTGTAAGCATGGATTAAATGGGTATTTAATGATATTCCTTGTGTAAATGAACTTTTGAGACGTTCCTGATTTTTTTGTAGAATGGATATTGCCCGTGTATAAGCAACAGCGTCATCGTAGTCCAAGTTCCCTGTTATACTTTTTATAATGGAGCCCAGACCATTTATTAGACCTCTCTTATATCTTAAACTAGATACACTTAAAGAATTATATTTTTTTACGATTAAAGTAAACGTATCCCCAAGTACTTCATTAGATACTAGAAAATTACGAAAATACTGAGGATCCGTGGTCCTTAGATAGTTACTAAACGCTAACAAGTTACTATTTAATGAATCTATACTATCCCTTATCTTATCTAATTCATAGTAATGTAAGAACGTATGCTCGTTCTTTTGAATCTTAGCAATCCCTAAATAAAAGGGTGTAATACCGGGATTATTGGACAGCCGGGTGATGGTTACTGTGGACTTGGGACGATCCAGGGCCTGGGTGCTCGTCAGGTGGTGCAGTTGTAGGAGTAGCATCCTGGAATGTAGGCGAAATCCTCTGTTTACAAAGGGGTCTACGCAAATTTTTCTTATTATATATTTGATCTCTTACATCTAACACCTTTAAGCCTAGGTCTTTACTAACTTTCCTCGTGACGTACCGAGGTGCAGTTTTTTGTCTTGCTGCTAATGGATTTTTCGAATATATTTGCTCGTTTTTTGAATAATCTAATGGTGATTCTTTATTTTTATTATGTTTTTCTAATATTTTCACATGCTTTTCTTGCAATTTTTCATTTAATTTAGAATATAATATTTTAGTAGCCTCTTTATGAGTCTGGACGTAGTTTTGTAAGCACGTGGCTCCCAAATCTATATCAAACGGGTCCCTGTTATCTAGATGGCCATTAACAACCTCACTGGGTTTTTTATTTGTGACGGAATGGATGGAGTTATTATAACCTAGTACTGAATATAACATGAGCTCATTAGTAGACAGATCAGGTTGAGTTTGACTTAGGATTCGTATGTGCTCGAGGATGGTAGAGTGGAAACGTTCAATGGCACCATTTGATTCTGGACTACTAACACTTGTAAAGTGTAGGTTTATTTTATGTAATCGAGCAAATTCCTTCAAAGGCAAATTTTTGAATTCGGTGCCGCTATCCGCTGTCAGACACAGAGGTAATTTATGATGTGACATAAATATTGATAGGGCATTTAGCACACTTATACCCGTTACACTTTCTAGGGGATACGCTTGCGCATATTTAGAAAAAGTATCAATAATTGTCAAAAATTTTTGAGATTTTACGGTGAATGTGTCAATATGTACGACTTCAAAGGGTTTTTGGGGTATCGGAACATTTTGGAATGCTTGTTTGTTAGGGTAACGTTCATATTTATTTGTTTGACATATTTCGCAGTTGTTTATAAACTCCGTGATGAATTTGGTCAAGTTTGGCCAGTAATAACTTCTTTTTATACGTTGTTCTACCTCCTGAATACCGCGGTGGTTGGTTTTCCCGTCGTGATAGTTTTTGACTATTATCATTTGTTGATCTTTATCGATGACGTCATCTAACTGTTTTTTATAAAATGTTAATTTGTACGTTAGATTTCTGAAAGTTCTTTGTAATATTGCAGTTATTTTTGGGATTGCCAGATATTCCGTGACGTAAAGTCCATATTTGATGTTGGGTTGAACGTGGTCTTTAAACAATGCTATCACTTCGGTCTCTATATTGTCTTTACTAATTTGAGCGTACAAACGTTTTTTTCCTGGAAATATTTCTTCCGTTACAGGGCTTCGTGGCGAGTGTAACACGATATCAATACATATTTGATTGTTGCAGGTATTTATGGCGTTTTCGGATATGGGAATTTCCAGAATAGGATGTTCCTCAGCAGTGTGAATCGTTTCATTCTCCGCTGGTATTTCTGTTCGGTGGTTTACAATCATCGAAAAATTGTCGACGGAATTATTTTGAACAGTTCTAGTATTTGTGTTGTTGTTTTGAATTTCAATTCTTGAAAGGGCATCAGCGTTTCCATTAGATGTACCTTTTTTGTATATAATCGGGTTGTAATCAAATTCATCCAATTTCAATTTCCAGCGAATTAAACGGGAGTTGGGTTCTTTCAAGTTTACCAAGTATTGCAGAGGTTTGTGGTCAGTTACTATATTGAATACTCTTCCAAATAGGTAGGGTCTGAAATATTTAGTTGCATAGATTATTGATAATAATTCTTTTTCTATAGTGCTGTAATGGATCTCAGAGTCGTTTAAAGTTCGAGACGCGTAGGCTACCGGTTTATCAGCACCTATAGGGCCCTGCGACAAAACTGCACCGATTGCAAAGTTACTAGCATCCGTTCGGAGATTAAATTCTTTCGAGAAGTCAGGGTACTGCAGTATAGGGTCATTTGTCAAGATGTTTTGGCATAGCTTAAAACATTTAGTGTATTCATCAGTAAGCTCTATTTTTGCGCCTTTTTTAAGACAAGCAGTAAAGGGTTTGGTCAGTTTTGCGAAATTTGGTATAAATTTGCGATAGTACCCCAGTAAACCCAAGAAAGATTTGATTTCTTTTGTTGTTTTTGGAATCGGATATTGTTTTATAGCCTTAACTTTACTCGGATCAGGTTTTATGCCATCGCGAGTGATGATATGGCCTAAATATGGTGTTTCTTTTTTTAAAAATTCTGATTTCAAGGGTTGGATTTTGAAATTTGCTTCGCGGAGGCGTTTGAACACACTTTCTACGTTATGTATGTGTTCTTGCAATGATGTGCTGTATATGATAATGTCATCGCAATAAACGATAACATTGGCCAATCCACGTAATATGTTATCCATGACGCGTTGAAATGTTGACGGTGCGTTTTTTAGGCCAAAGGGCATTCTTAAATAAGCATAATGTCCGTTATCTACGCTAAAAGCAGTCTTTGGTATGTCATCTTTGTGCATTTCAATCTGATGGAAACCGCTATACAGATCAATCGTCGTAAAATATTGGCTTTCTCCTAGCTTGTCTAGGATGTCCGAAATATTTGGAATAGGATACCTATCGGATATTGTTTTTTCATTGAGTTTCCTATAGTCAACAACTAAGCGCCATTTAGATTTACCGGAACTGACAGGTTTTTTTGGAACGATCCAAATCGGAGAGGACCATGGACTATCTGAATGCTGTATTATTTTTTGTTTCAGCATTTTTTCGATCTGTGCTTGGACCTCAGCTTTGTGTATGTGGGGGTACCGGTAATTTCGAGTATATACAGGAATTTCATCAGTAGTTTTAATTTGCTGTTTTATTTGGTTGGTGAATGATAAAGGTTCTTTTTCGTCGTAAATATATCTTTATACTTTCGACACAAGTTTAACAGATGCTGTTTTTCTTCCTCATTGAGGTGGTCAGTTCGAATAACCGATTCAACTTGGTCATGTTCCGTAAAAATCGATTTGAAGTTGTGAACTTCAAAATTTGGGTGCAATGTATATACTGTCACGGGAGTTACGAGGCTTACAATGATGTCATTATTGGTTGGGTTTGTTATTTCAGCAAAAGCGTATCCATTTTTTGAGGAGGAGACGGTAGATGGAATGATGCATTTATTCACATTAGTTTCGGGTAAGTAAAATTCCTCATTTTGCACAGAAACTGGAATTTTTGCAACTTTCGTGGATTTTGCTCGAACTAAGGCCTCGAATGGATTTCGTATACCAGAATTCAATATTTGAATCGGTATCTGGGAATTAGGCGTCACCAGGACTTTTTTTCCAATATCAACATTTGCGTTAAGGTTTTCTAACATTTGGTAACCAATTAGACCGTCGAACACGTTATGAAATTTATACACATAGAATTTCAACTTATTGTTTTGATTGAACTCTCGAAAGGACGGTATTTCTATAGAGTGGTTATTGTGAGTTGTGCAATTTAAATTTGTCACAGCAAATGGTTCAAAATTCAAGGCGACATGGCTATAGAATTTAGCGACTGTTTCTGGTGAAAGAAATGACTGATTTGCCCCAGTATCAATAAGTAGTTTTAGAGGTGGGTTTTGTATTTGTATATAAGGTAATTGCCGTTTGAGATGGCTATTAATTTCTGTTAGGAATGCTGTTTTATTTCTGAACCCTGCCGAAAATTTTCATTATAATCGCAATCATTATACTCGTGGGACGATTGTGGGGAATTTATCTGCTCTATATAGTTCGAGTTCTCGGCGGGCGCGCTATCACCGTGCGTAGGTGACGATAAGGTCTCTATGCCGTAGGTCTGTTGTGCGTAGTCAGCGTCTAGGCGTTCTTGCTCGGTATTATGTACCTCTTCGACAATGAAGTCATTGTTAGCGTTCTGTACGACCGGTTGAAAATAATTATTATTTTGGTTTCTGTTCGGATTTATTGACGGACGAAGTGGAATTTGAGCAGAACGGTATGAGAGGCCGCTCATGGGTTGTGGGTTTTGTCTATATGTGTTAGACCGATTATTTACAAAAGGCCGTTGCATCCTGAATTGGTAAAAATTTGGTTGGAAATTTATTGGTCTCGGTTGGTTAGATTGGTAAGGCCTGTAGGGGAGGGGTATTGATTCATCAAATTGGGTCTGAAAAAATTGTTTGGGATTCTGGCAGATTGGGATGGCTTATATGCACCAAAATTGAATTTAGGCTGATTTGTTGCAGGTTTTGTCTGTTGAGTAGTCATTTGCAATAGTTGAATGTTTTCTTCTTCTTTTATGTACATGAGGGCGGTGGGCATATCCGCCGGTCGCATCGCTCGAATAGATGAGCCAAGGGGCTCTTTTAACCCAGCTAAAAATGTTTTTAACGTTTGCGCTGTAAAAAAGGAGCGCTTGCAATTTCGAACATTTACGTCTTCCTCGTGTAAAGAGATGTAATTGATAATTGTATTTAACAATTGCATGCAGCGAGTGTAAAACTCCTGAGTATTTTCATTTTCCTGTTTTAAAGTAACTAAATCCCTTGTTAACACATTTTCGTCTCTTTGATCGGAAAAATGTTGCAATAATACTTGCTTTACATTTGACTATGTTATGCAACCATGTATATTTACTACTTCTTATGCTTTTCCTTTCAGTTTACCAAGTATACTTTGCAAAACGATTTGGTTTTGAAAGTTGTCGGGATCTGCTTCTTGGTAAAACTGTGTCAATACCGATTCGCTAGTCGAAATAAATCGAAACAATTGATTTGGGTTCCCGTCATAATCAGGGATAATATTTACAGCTGTTTTAAATAAATTAACAACATCAGTATCCATTCTACAAGTAAAATCAGAACTTTGTGTTCTTCTAAAAAAATTCGTTCAAGGTTATACACAGATTAATAGAATATTTAAATACCTGAAGTGTAGGTATAGAAATGTCAACGTTGGTCGTTGTCAATAAGTAATAAATAGTCAATTAGATAAAGGAGGAATGAAGGTTAGGATCTGGCTGGACTTACATCAATCTCAGCATTTTCTTTGTTTCTTCTTCAGGCTCGTAGATTCGGCGAAAGTGACGGCTCTTGATGTTTGAAGAACTTTAACTTTCAGACCGGGAGACTGCGCCAATTATTGTAGAGCGGAAGTGAAAACAATTATTAGACTTTATGAAAATTATATTATGGAATTAAAGTTACAAATTTTCCCGACAATAGCTTTTCGTGGTGCTTAACCGATGCGAGGTTTAGCTTCACTGACCGTGCGCGGGCTAGTGATGTGCCGTTCTCGAAATTTCCCGAGAACAGAGAAATCGATCGAGAACGTTCTCGGAAACGTTCTCCCAATCGGAAATTATCGAGAAAGTATCAGAAATTCAACTTTTTCTTCTATTATTTTTCTTTTACTGGGTTTTAGAGGCTTTTATTAGGCACTGATTAATTGATAATTAATATTCGAATACCATATCACAGAAATTCTCTCTCTTCCCGGGAATTTCTCGAGAACGTTCTCGGAAATATTCTCTCGAGATCGGTGTCACGGTAACTTTCCTGTAGATATTTTGCTTGTAAGGATAAAATAAAACGTAATCAATATGGAACTATATTATTTATTGTAAATATTTCTCATTTAACTATGAAGAGAGGTACTATTAATGTTTAAAAAAGTATACAAAGAATTTTTAAACGTGCATATGCAATTACCAATTACTAAACAATTCACAATTAAAAGCTATTAATCAAAAAGAAATCACTTCAACTAGGGATAGTGTACAGTTCTTAACGATGTGTTTGGCAAACCTTGTAACGTTTTTACAAGTATATACTGCAACACAAAACATGCACATATACTTTACACGATCGTTTTCGTTCACGGTTCTAAAATATTCTAAAACTATATTTCTTGGTTTCATTTTTACTTTCTGTCTGATATATCATAGTCTGTAACTGCTTTAACAGATACTGATACATCGTCAATCTAGGTGCTTACCTGCTTCTCCCACCACCATGTTAATAAGTGACCCTTATCGTATACGGTGCATGCCCTATTGTCTTTGTCTACTCTATACTTAGACCAAACTAATCGAAAAATACCACGCTAAACGTGAATACATTGATGTCTGACCCTTTAAATAAAAAATAAAGAAGTAAGCATACAATGTAATTGCAGAAATCTCTGTGAATGTTGCACCGCAGATAAAGAAATCACTTACAAACCTTTTTAGATATTAAAACTCATTTGTTATCATTATATAAGTAAGTATAAATGTAATAACCTAAAAACAAATCTACTTTTAAACCCTCTAATTTTTTCCGTCGAGAAACGTTCTCGAGAACGATTGAAATTTCCCGGAAATTTCTCTGGAAAGGAATTCTCGAGAATGAGAACGTTCTCGCTGGCACATCACTAGCGCGGGCACACACACTTGGGCTCCGCCCACACTCACTAGGTATATCTATGTATACCTCAACACACACACACATAACAAGGTAAATGAATAATTTATTTATTCAAATCTTAAAAAGTTAATCATAAAAACGACTCCATTATCCACTGTGTGATATTTGCCACCGAAACTCCGCACACTACTCATTATGTCATTTCGAAGATAACATTAGAATGCTATCGTTCAAATTCATCTCATACGTTTCTTCCTTTATAAAGGATATTATATTGTACTGGTTTTATGTATTTGGATCATTAAGTGTAAAATACTTTTCAGTGTAGTGTAAAATTATAAATTGTCTATCCCAAAATAATTCTCCGTACTGCATGGTTACTGGGCATTCAAGTACCGCGCGGAGCGGGGCGGGCCGAGGGAGGGGAGGCGTGCCGTGCGCAAACCTTACTACCCGCTGAGGTGCCCGCGCGGTAAGGTTTTTTTGGGATAACTTTAAGCTGCAATTACTAAAATTTTTTTTACTGAATGGTATGAAACAAAAAAAACGTATTTTATAATTTTGCTGAAGAATCTTATACTTGAATTTGGACACTGATTAAAATGTCACCCTGTATAGAATAGAGTATTGTAAGTATACACATTTTTTTATACGTCGGTGGGAAACAAGCTCAGCCCGCGTGATATTAAGCGGTCGCATATAAACTGGACATTTCATTAAATTGCAGTGAAGACGATCGCCGTTTTTTCCATGCCGTTTATTTTAAGCCGTTAATTGGCTAGCATTAGACCCCCTGGGCCGCAGAGCCATTCATGCCAAGAAAGAGACATCACTGGGACTCTATTGTTTTTTTTCTAACACGAGCAGCCCGCGTGCCGCGAAGAACCGTGTGGTCAATCCATCACAGTGGTGTGAGAGTTTTTGAAATCGGTTTAGTGATTTCGGAGGTTACTATACACAAACTCACAGGGCATACGAAGATGGTTAGCGCGTGTAGAGAGGATGGATGAAAGAAGATAAACAAAGAGATTTGGATGTCGTTGCAAATCGGAGAACTCCTAAACATGGATCAGGTCAAGAGTGACCTAAACCGACCAGCATGTATGAAGAATGCAATGAAAGTGAATGAACTAAGAAAGGTTTGTCGAGATACTAGCAAGTGGAAATCCGCGATCTCTGCCCACCCCTCCGGAAAACGTACAAACTTGTAGTAATCTAGGAAGTAAAGTAAAAGTTTCCTCTAATTAGCTCCGTTAGTGTCACCATCAAAAAATGATACTATACTGCTACATTGACACAATGAAGGTCAATATAAATGTACAAAATAAATGTTTTTGAAATTGACTTGAGTAAGTTAGTATAGTTGAACATCGTAGATTAATAATTTGGCGAGTGAGGCAATCAATTTCAGACGAATGACAATTAGAATTTCTTGGAACGTAAAACGGGTTTACTCTAATTTTATGTCGTCTTTATATATTTGAAATAGTCGATGAATCAACCGTAGATTTTGTATTGTTTGAGAAGAATCTTCGTGTCCTACCTCGTGTTGATTGATGGCTTTCTTAAAATACTAAACTACTGCTAAAACAAATTAATATAGGGGATCCAGCAATTAAAAACACAAGTCGACCTAGTCCCAAACTCTGCAAAGTTGTATGCGTACTAGACGATGGCATGCATACTTATGTAGGGAAATACACAGATGAAATTTCAGAATACTCCGTGCACGTCATCCAAAATATATGTCCTTACCGCGAATAGAACCTAGCCCATTACAAGTTTGTAAGCAGCACGGTGACATAGATTATTCCGTCCCTTTCTAAACGCTTTCATTAGAAAAGCCGGTTAGTCCATCTCGCCACGGCGTGCGGGCCGTGCGATAGCCTACTTAATTACCAACTAACCCAAAGCGATTGTCACTTCAAATTCAATAAACGAACGCGTTAATAGAAACAAACGAACGACTACACGCCGAGAAAACAAATGAACGTAACCATGAACAGATCAAGTGTACACGTCACTCCGATAAGTGCCAAATCTGTCACACACGCAGAAATAGCCCGTGAATAGTGACAGTATATTAAGCAGCTCATTAACTAGTAGCGCCACCGATTTAGACTAGCTCGCGTTCAGGGGAAAAACGCCTGAATTACTATTATTTAAAAGAACTACTAATGACTGGCTAAGCGCGCAGTGATTTTTCCAGTTTAGCTAGATGGCGCTGCAAGCTATAAGTTCTACGGTAACTAGACTGTCATGCACTGTTAAAGAGTTTCCAGCGCAGGCGACTCAAGTCGCCTCTAACATAGAAACGTAGTTTGGTTCTGGTTAAAAGCTCATTCTGCAGTAACAAGACTTTTTATACACAGTGGGATCCGCCATGCCTAGCTCGGAAACTGGTTTCTGTTGTTATGTTAAATTAGCTATAATAGAAATATCATAGGAAATAAAACGATTAGATATTTTGTATATAAATCGGCCAAGTGCGTGTCGGGCCACGCGCAGTGTAAGGTCCCGTAGTTGCCTGTCTGTCTTAGTTACATCGACACACGCGCGCCAACTAAATGGTGTGGTTGCGTCGGCCGAATTAATACGAAAGTTGGCCTTTCTAAGACTACGGAACCCTAAAAACGTTCTCTGCTCTGCATTGCAGTCCTGCAACCTGTAAGATAGAGCGACAAAACCTAGGTCATTAACACCTCTCTCGCTCATCTTATTGCTTGCATCGCGCGGACTGCCTCAACCGTCTAAATGCGCCTTTACGTTACTTATCTATATGGAGTAGCTTTACGCCCCGAAATTCTGCAAAATAATAGGTAATATTTATTTTTGACTGCTTTTATATTGCTGCTGACGGGAGCTACTGGGCCTGCCATGTCCCCGTAATATGCTCGGTGAAAGGCACGCCGGTCTCCTGGGGAAACAGTAATAGTAGTAGTGTAAGTTATGAGCCAAGCCGGTCAGACAATTAGAGCAGCTCAGTTTCTGCATTAGAATTTAATACGTAGGAATAAACTGTCAGAACAACCAGGTGTTTGAGCAGGCATAAAGGTAAGAAGGCAAGGATGTCGCGATATTATGCATTTCAATACGTAATTAAAAAACTCTTGCAAAGTAAAAAAGTACGCTATATATATATATAACACGCGTCGAGTGTGCAAGTCAGTTTGCTAGCCGCAAGACGCAGCACGTGCGCGAAATACTAGTTGAAAATCCTATACTATTCAACATGTAACATGTAAACACACTATCGTTATCGACTACGACCCTAACTTTAACTAAATAATTTTCCGATAAAATAATTTCTCCATTGCATGGATTGAACTTTCGGGGTGGATACAGGCTAGATACATATTTCATCCCGCGTGCTTTCTGTGTAAAACGCGGACGGAGTCACGCGGGCAGCTAGTCATATGTAAAAAAACAATTTAAGTCGAATGTGTCGCACTGTTCTTGCACAAATATCATTGTAGCCACTGAGCCCTCTAAAAATATTCGATTAAATCCATAAAACAGCTAGCCTAAAAAAACAGAAATAGTTCCTAATTGGAACTAAAACATAAAAAATAACACAAACAACATCAAATAAATACGGCCCCACCTGGACTGTCTTTTCTAAACTTTTCATATCACAGCTTCAGACTAAAAACGACCTACATTACAATCATTCTTCACTTAAACATGTACCCTATGTATACATGATAAGGTCGACTTTCGTGTTGACATACGGGATTCCTTTAGGACTAAGTTAGCAGGCGCGCTAGTAATCGTTTTACGGCAGCAGTCGTTAAATGGATCGTTAAACTCTTTTCATGTGCGCGCGCGCAGCGACATGTGCCGTCGTCTATCTCACGTCTACGGGGCGGGTGCTGGGGGGAAATATCTCCCTTATACCCAAAAACTTCATGTTACCTAAAACAGGAGTTTTTTTTAGTGAATTAAACTGAATGAGGAAGCACTTTATACTGAAATAAAAAATAAAATAAATAAACATAAGGGGACAGTCTCACTCAACTCGACCTAGTCCCATAGTAAGCTCAGTTAGGCTTGTGTTATGGGTACTAGACGACGATATACACCGAAAGATTTTAACCTCGTCTTTCTTAGTTCATTAGGAGTAAAGAAATATTATTTGAAACCAACACAAGTTCAGCAAAAAAAACATTTTTTTTCTTGTTTTGTCGGTTTTTTGTTAATTAACTTGGATAACTATCGCTTCTTTATGAAAATTATCCTCTTTAATAAAACGGTAACGATTATTTTTTTCAAAAAAGAATCAATTTAGTGAGTGGTAGCTGGTACTTTGATATCTGTCCATAACGACGCGAAACTGGCCAACATCGGTAGCAACGTCGCAACCAAAAGAGCTAAATTATGCACTTTAGTAATCACGGAATGCGTGGATAAAATGTTTCAGGTTAGTCAAGCCCACGGTGTATATAATAGATATAAATACTTAAATACATAAAAAACATCCACTACTCAGAAACAAATATTCATGCTCATCACACAAATATTTGCCCTTACCGGGATTCGCAACGTCACTACCCACTAGGTTAGGTTAACCGGTCGTCAACATCAACATCATTGTCACCCTAACGGTAAAAAATTGACGTATGTGAGATTGTGAGTTTGACGTATCTACTTAACTACAAGAAATGTAGCGTGACCAAACATTTGGTGGACATTAGTGTATAACATTATCATGAAATTTAATTAATAAAACAGTGATTTAATTGTATGAGACCTCATTCATTGAAATCCGTTCTGGCTGTTTATCAATAATTTTCGTCTCCTGATCACGGATTAAAAATCATATTGTATATATGCACCGTATATACGTTCCAGTGTTTGGTAGTGCGGGGGGTTCCCGTCGGTGTGCCCCATAATAATTTAAAAAAAAAGCAGCAATATGTCTCACTGCTGGGCACAAGCCTTTTCTCATGTATGAGAGAGGGAGTCGACTAATCCCTGTCATACAGAAGCCGGATAAAAAAATTGACAGGACTACTTATACATTATAACTAATCTAACTGCCTGTCTGATGTTTACTTCTCCACAAGCTCGTTGCTGACCCTTTATTGATTTGACGATGGCACTACGAATCCCCAGGTCAATATTCCTTTGGAGTTACAAGCGTCATTAGGCTAAGATGTCGCTACCAGGCAGACATTAGCAACCATCTTGGTATAAAAATGTATATATTTTGACGGTTAACTGTACAAATCAGTTTTAACTAAAAATTGGTTATAACTACTCCATATTGTATACTTAAAGTTTTCTCTTTAGCAGATATCACCCATCTCTTTCTGATAACTCGAGTGTGAAAGAGTGACCTGTAATGTTGGGCTCTATGACGCAAAAAGCAAACCGAGATTAACTGAAATTAACGCATTATGGCATATGTTAATTCGATTGGCCTTAAACTCGTGTTTCGAGAAGCTGAGCCCAATTTGAGCTTTAAATCTTAGCTAATGAAGTCTAAAATGCGCTGTTCAAAGCTTGTTTTGAAGTTTTTATATGCCTAATAAAAATCTCTTGATTCCGGCTGGATTATTATGTTATATTAAGAAAAAAAACATTGTATGATGTAATCTATGGCAGGTAAACTTTGTTCGGAGTACGAGCTTTACGACTTGCGCTCAAAACGTTGCATGTTTTTGATTTAATTAGCATCGGGTTTCACAAGATTTATTTTTCATCCATTAGTTACCTAATAAAAGTTTATCTCCAGATACACACACACACACACACGTACAGAACATAGATACTAGAACTAGAACTGTCAGAATTTAGAGATGGGTAGTGGGTAAAAACCCATGGGTAAATACCGGGTATTTACCCGGTATTTACCCAATCTACCCGTATTTACCCGTTTCTTCCCAAAAAGGTGGGTATAAACTATTTTGATGCGTTTTTTAAGTCAAATATTATAATGAAAATGTTTTCAAGTTATGCAGGAATGCATAAACGTTGTTCTCATGGACATTATGCATGCTGTTAATAAAATAAATAAAAATTAAATTAAATGTTTGTATTTACAATCATCCGAGCTCAGAGAGAAGTGTATTAATTACTTAGTGAGTTTATATATAACTTTAGGATGGAAAAATGAAAGTTGTAGGTAAGTATATTATATTAGTTTTGTACCGCCAATCCAAACAAAATTTAATAACGTGAGCTTTTACCTCAAACAAAACAAAATCGATATTTAAAGCATGGATCAAATATCCAGACGTGGCACTGGCGTGGCGTTCAATGTTAATAGGAATAAGTTTACTTCGTGAATAAATAAATTATTAAATTATTATTATTAATTATTAACGCACAATAGCCGTCTCAACCAGGTAACTGATAAACATTAATTGGCCGGGTCGGACGCGGTGTAATATTCGCGCGTCGCAGATGGCACGATCGCGACGTCGCTACCTGCCAGTTAGGGCTGATCTTATTGTTTGTTGAATTGCCCAAACTGTTAAGTGCAGCAACAAGCAGATACCTAAAATTAAGTTAAAATCCCTGAAAACCGCCGCGGGATCAAGATTCGTTCAAAACATAGAAACGTACTTTGGCACAAAAGACACTTCAAAGGTAGAAACCGAAAACGATATGTGGAACGATTTGGAAACATTCTGTAGAAAATCCGCAGAAACACATTTAGGGAGAACCAGGAGTAAGATAACCCCCTTCACGCTGTTTGCTGCTTTTGTGACAAGCAGTGTTCGTCCTATTTTTTGTATTTCTCTGTTGTTATATGTGTTTGTCATAAATAAATGTTTTTCTTTCTTTCTTTCTTTCTTTCTTTCTTTAAAGAGACTAAATAGTGGCAACAATCTGACAAGGATGTTCTGCAGGCTAAGTGCATTTAAGAAAACACAAAGAAACCGGTAATGATGCGGATAAAGCAGACTACAACAGAGAGAAATCCAACGCAAAACGTGAAGTGGCAAGCGCACGAGCTAAAGCCGATGCCAACTTTTACAAAGAATTAGAATCTTCCACTACAGAAATCAATATCCATCAAGTCGCAAAAGCTCGAAATAATAACAGCAAAGATATAACTTCAGCCAAATATATCACAAATAAAAACAATAAACTATTAACAGAAGACAATGATATAAGAAAAAGATGGGCACAGTACTACCGCCATTTGCTTAATGTTACGAATCCCCGAAAATTAAACCAAGCAATAACAGCAGTTACAACGGAGGAAATCATCAAAGAGATCAGAAAGATGAAACACAACAAAGCCCAAGATCCAGGCGAGATTCCAATAGATCTGGAAACATAATAGAGCACTCTGGCATCGGCTGGCTAAGCGAGTTGTTTAACAGACTTATGGCAGGACAGAAAATACCAGATGCTTGGAAAAGAAGTCATTTAATACCGTTTTACAAAGGAAAAGGCGACGTACGTGACTGTGGGAATTACCGAGCAATAAAGCTTATGGATCATACCTTTAAACTATGGGAGAGGATAATCAACAGCAGACTTTATGGTATCGTGAAGCTCACACCCAATCAGTGAGGGTTTGTGAATGGAAAGGGCACCTCTGACGCTACTCAGGCTATAAGAATCCTGATTGAGAAAGCCAAAGACAACAACACAAACCTGCATATGATATTCATCGACCTTGAGAAGGCGTTTGACCATGTACCGCTCCACCTTATATGGGAGGCTCTTCGCGCCCAGCTTATCCCAGAGTCGTATATAGATCTTATTATGGTCATGTACACAGACGTCTCTACACAGGTGATTTGCTCAGCAGGTGCGAGTGACAGCTTCAAGCTCAAGGTCGGTGTACATCAGGGTTCCACACTTAGTCCACTTCTATTTAATGTCACGATGGATTACCTCACACAAAAATGCCAACGGGCTGTACCCTGGCACCTTCTATATGCCGATAATGTGGCCTTAATAGCAGAGACTGAGACTGACCTTCAACGCGCTTTGAATAGCTGGATGGAAGCGCTAGAAGGACGGCCTCAAAATCAGTCGGAAGAAGACCGAACACATGTCCTTTCTGTTCGACAAAACGGCTAATAACCCATAAAATGACAAATTCTATATAGGTAATGATCGCCTGCCAACTGTTACAAAGTTTAAGCTCCGTACTCAGCAACGACGGAAAGATTGACAGCGATGTAGTCCATAGAACTCAGACAGACTGGATGAAATGGCAAGAACTCACAGGCATCCTATGCGATAGAAAAATTTCTCTAAAGGTAAAGGGTCATGTATATACATATATATGACAGTAGTAAGACCAGCGATGTTGTACGGATCCGAGTACTGGGCTACAAATAAACCCCACCTGAACAAGCTCCACACCACTGACATGCGCATGTTACGCTGGTCAGCGGGTGTCACCATGATGGACAAGATAAGAAACATGTATATCCGGGGTAGTTTTAAAGCAGCGTCAATAACAGAAAAGCTGACGGAAAAACGTCTGAGGTGGTACGGTCATGTACAGGGGCGCCCTGTAAACTACATGGTTAAGGTAGCGCTCGATATTCCAACGACGAAGCTAGGACGCGGAAGACCACCTGCCACCTGGCTGACGACGGTTCAGCGAGACCTGAAAGATCGTAATATAGACGCCGACCTTGCACTCAATCGTGCAGAAAGGAGAAAAAGAACAGGGAAGGCCGACCCCAAGTAAATGGGAAAAAGGCCTAGCAAGATGATGATTTCTTGTCCAATAAGTAGAAGGCAATACTATTTCAATATTTTTCTTACATTTTGTTAAGGCTTATAGTTACTATTCTGGTAGTGGCTCCCGTTTTAACTTGATCTTATTTCGAAAAATAATACGTGTTATTTTTAATAACAAACATTTTTTTTTCTCATAAACTATGCATCATAATGGATATTTTGTTATAACAAAAGTTGTTCAGAAGGCTTTACACATTTCATTAAAAAAAAATCGGCCCTAAAATCTCACTTTTTGAAAAAATCCATTGGAAATAGTTTATACCCACCAATTTGGGTAGATACGGGTATTCACCGGGTGCATTGGGTAAATACCGGGTATACCCACCCCTACCCATCTCTATGTCAGATAGATAGAATTTCTTTTTACTTAAGAAATAATCTAGGCAAATTAACTTAATGTATTGTAAATGTACATTTAACTGGTAAAATTAAATTTCACCTGCGTGTAAAATGCCAAAAATGGATTTTCTCAATGGTTATATTCAGATTATAGCCGTTAGGTTATATTTTATCACGCGGATTTAAATGCGTTCTGTGCAATACAATTGTGCGAGTAACAGAGACGCTAAAGATATAACAACGTTGTGCGAGTAACAGAGACGCTAAAGATATTGTCAACATTGTGCGAGTAACAGAGACGCTAAAGATATAACAACGTTGTGCGAGTAACAGAGACGCTAAAGATATAACAACATTTTGTGAGTAACAGAGACGCTAAAGATATAACAACATTGTGCGAGTAACAGAGACGCTAAAGATATAACAACATTGTGCGAGTAACAGAGACGCTAAAGATATAACAACATTTTACCTTTTCTTTACAATAACAACTCTAGCATAAGGCTCTACGCTAGTGACACAAATGGTCATTTAAAAAATATCGAATTATATCTCTTAATCTTCATCTTCCCAGCGTCTCTCCCGGTTGTGCCTTACACGAGCCCGGGGTCTGCTTTGGCACCTAATCCAAAGAGTAGCGTAGGCACTACTTTTATGTAAGCAACTGCCATCTGACCTTCCAACCCGAAGGGAAAACTAGACCTTATTGGGATTAGACCGGTTTCATCACGATGTTTTTTTTTCACTGAAAAGCCACTGCTGTATATCAAATGATACTTTGTACATTGGTATTGAAAGTGCCTTTACCGCTTGGCTACATCGAATTACGATATCTTACTATCCTAATTAAATAGCAAGATTTCGAACATAATAAATAAGTACCTAACATTTTAATCGATTGTTATAAACTAACATACTCAGTACGTAAGTCGCAACGATATCAAGGTCACAGCAGATCATCGCCTGCACAAACTTACCCCAATACATAACCCGCTATCGATACCCTTTAGCGCGCTGCCCATAATACCGAACAATGACATTCAGTTTTGTCATGTAAATCGATGAAGACGCACCACTAAGGTTTCTAGGAGTTACACGAAGGTAGGGACGGAAACGGGGGCGACTGAACGGATACCGAAACCGGAAACCATTTGGAACGTGTTTTGTGCTGGGTACCGTAAACCGAGGTTACTTGGATTCGAGGGATGAGTTTTGCATACTACGACTGTGGGAAGCATACGAGTACATGCCTGATGCTGGTATGACGCGTACGACTCCAGAATAATCACAGGCGTGTGGTAGACCCTTTGTTGATTTGAGAATTCGTTATGCTGATAGCTAGGGACGAACGAAGATCAAACGAAAAAAAATCGTGTCCCATGGTATAGTACCTTTATTACCTCAGAGGGCGGGAAGTAACGGATTGCCGCCCGAGTACATCTAGACGGCTGAGCGTAGCAAAGCCGGATAGTTACGATGCTGTCAAGTCAACCCTTTTTCACGCCGAGGTATGTATAGTGCTTTTCTCCAACATGCAATGAAATATAAAAAAACTGTGGAAACGAAATTAAAAAAAAGACCAACTTGCAGGCCGAGGCCTCCAATTTTGTATGAAATAACATTACGGATATCTCGTCTCGCTGCTCCCAGAACGTGACACTTCGAAGCCCATTATAAAGAACACAACGTTAATAATTCATTGCATGTTTGAGAAAAATATATATTTAAGAGGTTTTTTTTTAATGAAAGACTGTCCAGTAGACCCAAGTCTCACCTGACGGTAAGCGACGACTGAGCCTTAAATGAAGCTCGCTGGTTCAGTAATAGCCTAATATTCACTATTGTTTTGAAGGTACTAGATCATAGTTCTCGGGAAATACAGATGCAAGTGGGAGCGGATTCCAGTCTTTAGCAGTGCGCTTTAGGAAATAGTAATAGGTTTGTTTAAAGTCAATAAAATTTACCTCGGCCATCACTAGCCAAGACGGGAATACTTTAAAGTGTAATTCATAATGTCTTGTTAAGAAAGGGCTTAGTGAAAAACATAATCTTTATTAGCTGTAGTGCGGGGAATGTTACATTGTGCTACAGGGAGGTAAATCCCAGCTTAGTGCTTCCTCGGCTGTAAAAAAAAAGTAAGTAAAAATGTCAGAGTAGATACATTCACATATTATGCCCATATTATTACTGTGAACAGGGGAAGTTTTAATTATGGTATTTAAATGGGTATTGCTCAATTACATTTTTGGTAATAATATATCCTGGATATATTTTTTTTGTATTTGTATTTTACTTTTTTAAATAGGGAAAAAAATACTGAACACTTACAAAGCTACATACTCACAAACTTGACCCCTTTACATTACTAGTGACTACGCGAGCAGTAAAAAGCGCGAGTTAGTAATTAAAAAAAAGAATTTCCGATTTCACATAATAGTCATCAATTTCATTATTGATCCAACTCACAGAAATTCAGGAGAATTGATTGTGAAATGCGACCAGTAGAGGAGAATAGCCGGACAAAAGGATATACGAAAGAATTTTGGCCCAAGCTGAAGCTCGTTCAATTAGTATAGAAGTATAGAAATGAAATGGAATGAAAATGCAGTGAAAATATTTTAATTTATTATACAGATTGACCGTCTAAATATACTTTACTGTACTTTAGGCAATTACTGCCATTAAATATGTCCCGCACATTTATAAACTATACAACAAACTAAATAGACCTTCCTTATAAATCACACGAATATATTTAATTGGTTCAAATGTAGCCACATCCAGTAGGTATCCGCCATAACTTACGACGATCAAAGTTAACCGAAGAGCGTTCTAACCGTTCCGTAAGCCAGAACAACCAAACGGCGTAGTTAAACATTTCGTATTCATGTTCAAAAATCTACTATCACTTTATTTTAATTTATGGCAACCCCGGCGGAGGTGAAACGCCAAGCGATATTTTTAGCCAGCAATAAATATGCCAATGTTGCCATACCTTTTTCCAAATAAATACCATTTGGAGTCGTTGACTTCTAAAGCGGAGTTCTATATCGAACTACTCCCGAGTGTATTTGTGTGGATAATGATACTGAATCCAGACGCGGCGGGCAGATGGGTTAAAAACCAGTTAACTGAATGTTTATTTGAAGTTGTTGGCCAATAAAAAGTACATTGCTGATGTACATACCTACGTTAAGAGGCCTTCTATGCTTGGATTTGAGATATTTTCTCTATGATCTACTTATCTAAACATTTCTAGAAAAGTGTGCGCCAGTTAACGACGTCAATTTTACTCAGAATTACGTCAGTCTTCAAATATAAGACGAAGATGAGTCCTACTTATAAGCGTTAATTTATACGCTTATTCCTTTAATACCTACAAAACTTACAGTATCACAAATACTAATAAAGTTCATATAAACATATAAAACTAGTAAACTGGAGGAAAGTTAAAGTTTAGCTAATTGACGTTATGATGGGAATTTAATAAAATAACGAGGTACGACTGTGAAATGTATGTTTGTAGGTTTGTAAGTTTGTGTGTAGGGGTAATCTCCGTTGCAACTAACGACTAACCTAATAGATATGAAAAACCAACCGTTTCAATAGTCTAACTATCACGGCTCATGAGATACAGCCTGGTCACAGACGGACAGACAGACAGACAGACGGACGGACGGTCAGCTGAGTCTTAGCAATAGGGTCCCGTTTAATCTTTTTTTAATGATAAATAAAGACCTTTTACAAACAAACAAAACCCTTTGGGTACGTAACCCTAAAAAATAACACACCTACTCATAAGATGAAAGTATTTGGACAGTTTCTTATAGAGGATTTCAGAGAGACTGCGTATTTATTTAAGTACCTATATCATATTATATAATGTGATTTAACTATTCTTTCCATGCAAATGTTTTGGCCTATGTTACTTGATTAACATTAATTCACGCCGTCACGCATCGTTCCCCCTAAAACTCGTCCACTGTCATCAAATTCCAGTACAAATCCTCCGGCCCTCGGGGCCTAATCCTCCTCAAGGGTCTTGTTGAGATCAAAATACTGTTTTCGAGAGCCGACGAACCACGAGCAGTCGTCTCGTCTCTCGCTCCGGGATAAATGTGCATCCAGACGGAACTGCGAAGCGGACTGCAGGCCCCTATTTCACCAACCTGACAATTGTCACCTGACACTGACAATTCGCCATGCATTGCTTGTTCTAGAAGTCAAGGTGGTTGCTAGGTTACTTGTGGATTTAGAAATGTAGGGAGAATTGTCGTCGTCAGGTGACAATTCTCGAGTTGGTGAAATAGGGGCCTGGTCACTAAGTAGAAGAAGATAGGGAAATGACCATGAAATACATTTGAGTCTTAAGAAACGCACATTTTCTACACATTTATTATTATTATTTTTTCACATATTATGTTTAAATCTGAGTGTTCGTAGACTATTTGTTAAATAGTAGTAGTTTTTTTTTCAGGTCTACCCCTCCAGTTTTTATAGACTTTTGTAGGGTAGTTAGGTACCCATGCTTCCGTTGCCAACTCAATTACTCGTTACATTACACGGCCGGTACAACTCGTTTAGAAATAAATGTGAAAAATAATTGTATATTACTTTAAATATGATTCTTACTAGTACCTATCTAGTCGGAACCTGTCCAGAAGAACAGTCAATACCCAATTGTAAACTTCCAAATGTTTACAAATCGTTGTAAAATCGAAATAAGTGGGAGCAATGGAGTCGGAATCAACATTAAATAAACAACTCGCGATCAAAAGCACTGACGTACAAGATATTGTATACAACTTCATATAAGTAACTGGGAATACAAACAGATTCACGTTCTATAGAATGAATTTCATTTTATGAACGAGGGAGCATAGCGAACGAAGTTCCCCGTTGCAGGTTTGGCCAAAATTCTTTCGTATGTGTCCGGCTGTTTTCGATTCTCGTGAAAAAATCATCAATATAATTTTATCATATTTGGAAATAGAAAATATAAATCTCGCCAGGTCTACACCGTTCACAGAGCCTCAAGTACCTATTACAACGACGGCAGCAAGCGGTTGGTTGTATGCTTAAATACGTCCTGCTCGTAAACAAAAACGTTTGGACCCTAGATATTCACGTAGTTGCAGCGTCAAACGTGAAGCTACGGGAGCCCAATTCAGGCAAGCGGCGGTCGTGGGTTCGAATCCCAGCTCTTACCAATGAGTTTTTCGGAACTTATGTACGGAATATTTGCCGTTAGCTTCCCGGTGAAGTAAAACATCGTGAGGAAACCGCTCGAATCCCAATAAGGTCTAGTTTCCCCTCTGGGAGATCAGGTCAGATGGCAGTTGCTTTTGTAAAACTTTAGTGGCTATGCCAAACCGGATTGGAACGATTTTCCGTCGTGCGATAATCGCGTCGCAAAAATGCAACGTATGTGTTTATATGTCAGTGCGCGCACTGACTTATGAGCAGAGCTCGGACAGGTCATCGCAAAACAATCGCAACACGGTAATAGAACAAGATTAATAGAGTCGCATTATGTACAGTATTATTTAACTATATTTTTCAATTACATTTATAACGGTAACCCAAAATTCACCATATGTTTGTGCAGGTATTTCCATTAACATTGTTTTTAATGCTGATCGTTGCATTGAACATATGCAACCATCAACTACTGATTCTCTGAAACAAACCAATGTTTGTATTTAATGGATTGTGTTAATTTTTATTCACTATTTTCATTTCATTATAAAGTAAAGTGATCAAATGTATCTTTGGACAAATGTTAAATTACGCTTTAGATAATCATAATCTTAAGTATCGACTCTATAGAGTCTTGTTCTATTTCCATATCTGTTTTTGCGATGACCTGTCCGAACTGTGCTTATGAGATATGACACATAAGACATAAAACGTGGAAGTACAGATGTAGTGCATAATTGCTTTCCATCGTATTTTTACAGAAACATGCGAAGCTGTCTTGCTATTTCAGACAGTCTCGGCACAAAGAGTACTGAGGTTGACTGAAGCAGCATGACAAATACGAATGTTGCCGAGAAAATACGATGGAAAACAATTATGCACTACATCTTCCACGTTTTACGCGAGTACCTAAAGAGACAGATTATTGGCAATACTAATGTTATTCTTGGCCTGTTTTCCATTCAGTACATTTAAAAATAGATACGACTTCCTCTGTCAAACAAGATGCTCACGCGACGAGCTTTCCGGTCGGAAATGCTCGTGATACTACACTCTTCATGACTCAATGATATTTCTGTTTACCTTGGAACCAGAGTGAACTATGTACGTTATGTTTGACCACCTATTGTAACGCTAATTGCTAAGACGTGTAGACCTAGAATCACGTTCGTGTTTTGGGTCTCTGTGGCTGTTTTCTGATTCAGATAATATAGTTTTCAGAGTTAAATGATCCGAAGATTCTTAGGATTTTCTTTACACTGAAAATTATGCAGTAGCACTTCAGTAGTTTCAGGATAATTTATTTAGTATGTATGCACTTAAGCACTTTATAATACACAAAACAAGTTAAAACATAAACATGACACCTAAATAAGATTAAGGTACAATCGCGAACTTATCCCTATAAGGTCGTAGATCTACGCATTAACTCTTATAAGAATACTCATATGTTTCAATAAAAAAATGAATTGTACAACCTACAACAACAACGAGTAATAGTTTACCAACTTAATAAATGTACTTGAAATGGCCAACTGTCGTAAAAACTCGGGTGACGGAACCGCAACGTTAAGTTGGCGCGCGCGTGTCGATGTAACAAAGGTCAAAGACAGACAGGCAACTACGGAACCCTACACTGCGCGTGGTCCGACACGCACTTACCCAGTTTTATCAGTACCCATTTTGTGTAGTCGTATTAGAAGTTTTATTTGAATGTGTGCAGTTATATTTGGTACCTGACTTTGAGGTCACCCATAGTAATAGTTACTTAAACAAGTGATATTATATTTCATTTGGACCATGGTTGGTTGGCATGGGTGTAGTTGAGATGAAATGAAATGAAAATTATTTATTCGTTGGGAGTTGGGAGTTTATACAACCACGCTATTCTGTAACTTATTTTGAGTTCACCTCAACGCTCACCCACAAATTCATCTTAACGCCACAATTGGTAGTAACTAAGCGTATTTAGAGGTCTAATTTCGTTAGGCGTGACGGGTGAGGCGAGGTGCATTAGCGCGTGAAGAATAACCGCCCTGTGACCGAGCGTCAGCCAACGCTCTTCCCGGCATCGGCACGGTGTCCTGTGAGGCAACACGTAGCTATCGCTTGATCTTTAACGCCGACTTTACTACGCCTGACCTTCATTCCAGACGCATGTCATGTCGTAAACCAAACGTATTTATTTGACAAACAGTTCAAAAGAATTGCGTTGTATCCGTTTCGTTCACTTATGTCGGTCAAAAATATTTTTCTCGTTATTTATCGCTGCACCGCTCATAGACACCCTGTAAATATGAGTATAGACCGGTAGATCACAAACGTGTGCGTTTGAAAGGTAGCGGAGCGGCGTGGAAGGAATAATATCCACCAATATCATCGCAACTGCAGCTACATACAATTTACTCATAATTATGTCCCATGCCTCGCCGATGGATTTATAGCAGCCAAACTGGGGACGTACTTCTACCAGACAAGAAGACCTCAGCCATAATAACACAAATACTCTGTGGGTATGGGGAGGGGTGTTCCTGTTGATGAGCAAGGCGGCCAGAGTTCCCGAGGGTGCACTGTGTTGAGGGCAGCATTTTTCTTAGCCGTCAACACAACAATTCCAGAGTGCTTCCGGTGTTTGCTTACCGTCAGTCTGACCGTATACTTGTAAGCCGGATCCCGGTATATACATACTCGTATCACTTGAATGTGAAGTGCATGCTCCGAGTACTTGTTACACATCCTTCATGTTTAGGGTATTCTTGCCTTTCGTTGCGTAAGATTCATCATTTATGATTCAAACCCGGATCAATTTTGAGTCATTTCCTCTCATCCGAACTTGGCGCTTGGCATGCGCGGTGAGTAATATGTTAACAGAAAAGCTAACGGTAAATATCAAATTATATTCCGTACATAAGTTCCGAAAAACTCATTGGCACGAGCCGGGATTCGATCCCACGACCGCCGCTCGACAGCCGCATGCCTGAACCACTGGACTACCGTAGCTTTTGTTTATGTATATTCATCATCCTCCTAGCGTTATTCCCGGTAATGCCCCTAAAGGAGCCCGGGGTCCGCTTTGCCACCTAATCCCATTTGAAATCGACTGCCCTCTGACCTTCCAACTCAGATATAAAACTAGACCTCATTGGGATTAGACCGGTTTCCTTATGATGTTTTTATGTATATTAACCCCTGTTAATACCGCTCCACTTGCCGTCGGCCGCTACCGCCAACTAATTCTGAACTCTGGTAAACCACACCCCCCACGGCACTTAATAGAGCTCTATGCTAAGCTCTGTTCGACGGATGTTCGATGTTCTGCTCATCAGCACCTTAGGAAGAGGGAGAGCCCCAGTAAGGCTTCTCTAAACATTCATGAGCTAGATAGGGTTACCTATGTTTTACCAAAAAAATGTTTGACAAATTATCACGACCCAAAATAGTTTTCGTAGAATTTAATTTGCCAAATAATCGTTTGCCAAATTAACACTTGACAAATAAATCTTACACAAACCTAATGTTTGTCCTCACCTAGTGTCATGTTTAGGCAATATCTTGTTTACCAATTGGTACTTTGACCAAATTTCATTCAGTCAAATATGTTAGTTTGGCATAATATGTTTTAACCAAAACAAAATAAGGCAAATGATTTGAATCGTTAATATTTAAAATCAGAAGAGGAACTCTTCAATGAAAAATCGTTTGCATATTTATTTCAATGGTGTATAAGATACACAATAAATTAAGTAACAACTTTTTTTATTATGTGGATATGGAGTATAGTTAAATGAATTTGTGTAGAGGTCGCAATTCTAACCTAACAGCCAGCAAGCGCGGGATGCTTATTTCCGCTCTAAGGGACACAAGCTAATCCTAACCTAGCCTACCAAATAATACAATTGTCACGATTGTTTGTTGTTTTACTGAGGGGGGCTTCGCCCCCCGAGCCCCCCTTTTCGGCTGACCAAACCTAATTTAACGCCCTTGCCTACCAACGCGCATTTTTATTCAAGAGGCCGTGCCGTTTTGTTAATAATATTTTGGTAAAATGTCATAACTTTAACAAATGTGATTTTTGTCTATTTGTAGTTTGCCATAACATTAACTTGACTAAATGTTTAGTATCTAATGTTTTTTTGCTTTATTAAAACATTTGCTAAAAGACTAAATGCCTTAATGTAATTTTTCGTAATAATATTTTGCTGAATGCAAATTTGACGTAATGAAAATATTCGTATTAAAATTGTGCCAAAGTTTGCATTGGCAAACAAAATGGTTGCTAAAATTTGATTGGGAAATGTTTGACCAAAATAAATTTGGTAAAACGGCAGGATCCCAGCTAGATGAAGATGACACACCGAAGCACCGAAATGTAATCCCAGAACAAGATGAAACAGGTCGGAGCAGGTAGAGAACATTAAGTACGCCCTTCGCTCTTTAAAAGAGAGTTAAAAACGATTGTTTACATTGAGTCACCCAACCTTTAATATATCCACTGTTCAAAGATTTACCAAGAAGCTAAAGACGTTTCATTGCCAGATTGTTTATTTTATCGAACATAATATCGTGTCGAACAAGCTTGTTACGAATTACTTCTTATTTTGTATATCTTGGATTACATGGAATCCGATTTGGGTCGGCATTTTAAAAAGGTAGGTCATCTTTGCAACTCGGGTTTTGGTTTGGTTTCCGGACATAGCGTGAACTGTACACTGCAATTATCGCTGTATACCTACCGTCTCTTAGGTTAATATACTCTTAGATAGGTTAATACGTTAGTTTTAGTTTAACGGCTCCACTGAAAATCAGAGTCGTTGCCTCGACTCATGCTGAGTGGACTCCTTTTTGAAGCAACACTGTTTATATTTAATCTTAATGTGGTGGTGTATATTGCCGTTATTATTATTATTTCTTCACTGCTGGACAGAGGCCATGCCCGCAATCTTGCCCAGCAGGTACGTACGCCAGGTAGATCTATGTAAATGTCACTTTTGGTATGGAAAATAGACAGTTAAGTTGTCCAAATGTGCGTTCAGTAAGTTACGAGATCACCTGTCAGATCGTCAGACGACCACATTGGGGCCTCCCTACACTGCGTATCCAGCTGCGTGGTCGCCACTCCAGCCGTGCTATTCTGTAACTTGTTTTAAGCCCACCTTAATGCTGAACCACCAATAGATCTTGACGCCGTGATTCGCAGTAACTAAGCGTTGGTAGAGGTCTAGCTTCGTTAGGCGTGACGGGAGGAGCGAGTTGCATGAGCGCGTAGAGGAACACAGCCATGAACCTTTCTGCCCCAACGGCTGCCGGTTCTACGCGCAACGTTTCCTTCCGGAAAGATAACTATAATAATATTACACCCTACATACAAAGCTAAAATCTCACAGATTTATCGCTGTGATATTAGCATAGTAAAGACAAGCATTTGCCCAAGCCTCGCCTTCGTCCTCGTCTCCCAATCTCCATACAAACTTTACTGACTTCCAGGACAAGAAGTATCCTATGTTTTAATTATATGGTTACTTATAAAAAGAAATTGTGCCCAATTTCACCAAAATCCATGAAGCCGTGTGACTGAGTAACAAATATATAAACTCGCATTTTTTTATATATATTTATATAGAAGAAAGATAGGATGTATCCTTAGTCCCCATAGTGCCATGTTTGCTTAGCTTGGGTAGGTACCTAACTTAGTATACTAGTAAAATTGTCCCCAAATATGTATTTATTTACTTATTTGACAGCATTAACCCAAACGTAAAGCGGTCGTAACAGTTTCGCAATTAGGCAGGGAAGAAAGCCAGGGCCGGACTAGCAGTGTTTAGTAGATGAGAAAAAAAGCGGTACAATGAATTAACCCAGTTACGTGCTATTTCTGCGCGCACGCAGCAATCGGCATCTGGGCCGGTGCTCAAACTGTACGGCCGGCGTAAATGGAGAAAAAACTCAGCCCCTTTGACATATTTCATTGTTGACCTATAATACTCATGACAAGCTATGGTAAAAACCTCTGTGAGATATAGAACTCACAAGCCTGCATAAAAAAATATTTTTTTTAGAAAAAGTGTTTCTACAAAATATATCTATGTAATTAACGAACCTGGGGCCGTAGACAAGGTTACAATCGACAATCGCTAACGCCAGTAGAAAACTAAGGCTCTAGTATAAGATTTACCGAAACAAAACTTAACGATCGCGTTTGCGTTTTACAGCTAAACTCGAACGCGGTCGTAACGTTTTGTTTCGGTAAAACTTATACTAGAGCCTCTGATAAAATGTATGGGAATGACAGATGTCAACGAAAACTGTTTTGTCGGCATCTGTCATTCCCATACATTTTATTATTTTCCTAACCTTGTCTAACCTTGTGTAACCTTGTCTACGGCCCCTGTTCACAAATTTTCACGAAAATCGCTCGAAAAATGTGATCTGTAGGGGAGAACAGCGGGGAATAGATATCTGGATCTGCGGACATCTGGACATACAAACGATTTCGTCGCACCGCTACAAGTGCTTGCCGGCCCCGGTCGGCATGTTAGCGCTGCCGTGGCACGCACGCGTGCTATCGCAGCGCGTTGCATGCTAAAGAAAAGGAATAGTCACGTTTAGGCTCGTTCTGGTGAACGATTTATTACAGAGAACCGCCGTTCGTAGGACTATTATTTATTCTTTAGTTCAGCCGAAAAGGCCAGAGAGGCGAGACCTCTTTCGACTGAAGGTTCTTCAAACCGTAATATCCTGGTTGAGGCTGATGACGCCTCGAGGCGATAGGACAGGCCGCTACAGTACAGCCTTGTCTGCCTTGGCGAGCTGCGGCTGACACCACGCGAGTGTGAGATTGGCGAATGTTATATGAATACTGATAGTGATAAAGTAACATCATACATCTCCTGGACAGGACCCGGTATTAGTCTTAGGACTTGGCCGCAACATACAGAGCGTTTAGTTGTGGGATCATAAAGTTTTTTTTTTATATTTCGAAATAGCCACGCCACACATTTTTATAGTTCACTCATTCGCGAAATGTTGTATTTACTAAAATTGATATACTTAAAATATTGGTGTTGGTGTTGTTACCATTATTTATTAACAGAATTTTTTGTAAGATGTTTCTCTCTTGTCGTGGTGCAAAAAAGAGTATTTATTATTATTATTATCGGTGACGGCCGTGCCTATAATAAATTGTGATGCTGCGTTCTGATCACGCTCACGCTCATGCCGCACCGCGGCAAGCCCTTAGAGAAAAGCTGTTTTTCAAAATCAGAATGTCAAGGATGGTACACAAAGAGATATCTCGGAGATTTTCTGTTAATGAATTTGAATGGCAGCAAATCGCCCGACTCGACTACAACATCATCACATTGAATTATTAAACATAAAGTTGAAAAATAAATTCAATATTTGAAAACGGGCATACGTACAAGTAAACCAGTGAAGATTGCAACAGAAAGACCGTTAAAATCACCAGTTAGTACACCAAATACCTATACACAAAAATCCAGGAATTCATATTATCTAACTTATATTATAAATGCCAAAGTTTGAACGTTTGTAACTAAATAACGCAAAAACGGCTGAACGGATTACGAAGAATTTTAGTAGGAATACAATAGAGTATAGCCTAGATGAAAGGAAGTAAATGCATACGAAGTCGCGGGCAATAGCTTGTTCTCAAATAATTTCTCGACAGTAATTAAAGTGCACCTTGTAGTAATATAAGCGTCGGTAAAGGTTGAGATCCGCTGCAGCGTAGTATTAAGTATTGAAAACATCTCAACAATATTAAAATAGGTTCTCTTATTACGCTAGAGTACATTGACGTGATTTCCTCAAAGTGGGGGTTATCTCAGGTTATAGAATATCTCAGCTACTGAATCTTATGAATACAGACAATGATGTAATATTAAAAAGAGTTCGATACGTTGTCGATACGAAAATACGTGTCTAAAAATTGACAACGTGAAACTGAGGCAAGGATGCAACAAGTATAACCTATCTACCACTTTATTATATTACTTCATTGAATACAGACGTAAGTTTTCTTTACTTCTGTAGGTACTTTCTAATATTATAAATAAATAAATATAAGGGGACAATCTTACACAAATCGAGCTAGTCCCATAGTAAGCTCAATAAGGCTTGTGTTATGGGTACTAGACGACGATATATATAATAGATAGAAATACTTAAATACATAGAAAACATTCATGACTCAGAAACAAATATTCATGCTCATCACCCAAATATTTGCCCTTACCGGGATTCGATCCCAGGACCTTCAGCTTCGTAGGCAGCGTCACTACCCGCTAGGCTAACCGGTCGTCACAAATTTAATTATAGAGGGGAAAAGTATGTGAGATCGTAGCTTTGTGAGTTTGTATGTAACGGGTTATGTCTGCTGTGTGTACCATGGGCATTCCGGATGGTAATACTCGTAGGCAGGGAACATATCTTGATACCGCGATGCTTAGTAACTTAGCGTAGGTAGAGGTCTAGTTTCGTGACGGGTGACCGTCGGGGTGAGCCGCTTTAGCGCGTAGCGAATTACAACCCAGGGCTCAAAGAATTCCTGCGGATGACGTAAAACTTATCTAATTTCCACATCTGTGATGTTTCTAATTCAACTTCCGTGTGACATATCGCCGTCTGTATCTGTCTCTCCGTATGTCACAGCCACTTTTTTCCGAAACTATAAGAATTAAGTATACTGTTGAAACTTGGTAAGTAGATGTATTCTGTGAACCGCATTAAGATTTTCACATGAACAAAAATAGAAACAAGCAATAAATTTTGGGGGTTCCCCTTACTTAGAATTGAAACTCAATTTTTCCTTTCATTCTACGGATAATGGTACGGAACCCTTTGTGCGCGAGTCTGACTCTCACTTGGCCGGTTTTTTTACGTTAACGTAAAAGTTTGTTTTTTTCTCAGCTTCAAGCGATTGTAGACCATATATGTGGTTTTAATTTGAACTCTACACCTCCACGCGTTCCCGAGTTAAACGGTCTTGACAGACAGACAGACGGACAACAAAGTGATCCTATATAGGTTTCGTTATTTTAAAAAAAGGTTTTTTCAGTTAAGTTTTAAGTAGCCAGGATACAGATTTGTGATCTTCTTATGGTTCATTTCTTTGTATTGAACTCATAAACAAAATTGTTAGTAAATAAATTAAACGAAACATTAACGCAGTTTGTAACATTTATCAATGTTTTATTAAAACAGTAGTAATCAGGGATGCCGATTGATATGGCCCCTCAGATCGCTTGCCAACTCGATCTGATTGTATCAATGCCTTTCATCTTCGGTTTGAACGTCCGTCTATACACGCGTATCTATCTATGTATACGGGAGAGCAGCTCGTAGGCCGCGTATCCACTAGAGAGAGATGAAAACGAAGCTACTAAACTATGTAACCTACTACTGATTAATTTGTTGACGACAGATAAGGTAAACGTCCTAGTCCTCGGCGTCGTACTAGTGTATGCCACTTTATGTTAAAGTAATATGGGTTACATTCGTCATTTCATTCGAATTTAAGTCATGTCACTGCGACTTATAGTGTCCATATGTCATACACTGTTGCAACAGGACAGGGAATGAAGCAAGAACGGTTTGTCAAGATCATAGCAACTGAAAATCCATCATCTTTGCCTATGCCTCCAGGAAATAGGCGTGGTTATCAGAGCCCGGAATTCTCATAGCACTTTTGAGCGCATCATTTCTATTTTAATTTCTTAAAAGTCGGTATCCAAAGGTTATCTCGAAGAGATCGCTCATTCTCGATAAGACTTCGTGTTGTTTACTTCTACTCGTAATCATATTTGACATATTGTATTCTGTATTTATATCATACATGTATAAGGAAGTCGATAAACGAGAAGTCCCTATGATAGCTCAAAAGTGCTACGAGAATTCCGGCCTCAGGTGATTATTATGTATGTATGTACGATTGTACGCAAATTGTACCTTTCGTATCGTAATACGTTACGCAATCGTACCTGGCTGGTTTAACCCCCGCCGAGGACAAATGTCAGGATAAAAGAAAAGAAAACTTGGACAAATAAGTTAGCGGTGGATGAAAACTTCGGTCTTTAAACTCGGCAATAATCCGTTGTTAGAGCCGAGTAGTTTATCCTTTGAAAAGCGGAAAAGTGGGAGCCGAGTTACGGAATCACTGGTTTTTTAGGGTTGCATACCCAAAGGGTTAAAAAAATTACTAAGACTCCGCTGTCCGTCCGTCTATCACCGGGCTGTATCTCATGAACCGTGATAGTTGGCCAGTTGAAATTTTCACAGATGATCTAATTCTGTTGCCGCTATAACAACAAAAACAAAAAAAACAGAATCCATACTAATATTATAAATGGGAAAGTGTATGCGTGCGTTTGTTTGTTTATTTGTCCGTCTTTCACGGCATAACGGAGCGACGAATTGACGTGATTTTTTAAGTGGAGATAGTTGAAGGGATGGAGAGTGACATAGGACAGTCATCGTGAGGTCTACAGGTCATAGGACCACTTTAAGGGGTTCAACCAAATTAAGGGGTAATTGCGTAACTTTATGAACAAGCGTCGTGGCATGACAACTCAACTGTAATTTTCCCATAAGATCTATCTAATGCGTAGGTAGGTACAAAACTGTATTTCACCAACGACACATACAATTTGACGTACACTGCTGGCTAAACAAGTACCTATATAAGGTGGCTATAGACGGCATCGTTTTTTTATCGATCCGGCAATGGACGTCGAATTGTAAATCTCCAGTGACAACGTCAAGTTGTTGAAATAAAAAGTATGTTTGAAAATATTAAGTTCTTGGCTCTATAGATTTATTTGATGTTATTTGCAATAGGTACACTCTTTTACGAGGGCGGGTATCTAACCTACCTTGGTAGTACAATATTTATTTTCTAGAGGTTTTAAAGTCTTGGTCGCCAAGGTGAATTAAATAATTAGGTTCTGTTTGAGGTAAGTACGGGTCTCTAAAAGTGTTATAATAAATGCTCGACTTGGAACATATTTAACGAGAAAAAATAAAGTGTTTTATGCATTCCTGAATATTAGGTATATGTTTCGTGAATAGAAGAGTCTGGTATCTTTTATGCCAGTCTGATTCGTTTTTGGAGGAAATTCTTATAAAAAATTTAAGGATTATTACCTAACTAAATACTGAATATTGCTCACCGCCTCTATGTATTCAACTCGCAGGCCGTCCTGTGGTACCTCACGTGGCGAGGGTTTTAAAGTTAACTCATGTGAACGATTAAACTGAATCTGTGGTTATGATTTAAATATCAACGATATCAAGCGTCACTAGGCTACGACGCCTGTTTACCACGCCAAACGTATGCCAGTTTGCCACTGAATAAAAAAACTATGAAGTATTATATTGTAATCTCTACAAATATAAAATTTGGTTTCGGCCTTGATTCGATTCGATTCACGAAAACCAAAGACAAAATCGTGTCTCTCACAAGCGGGCGTGTGAGTAACATGCATATACCTATGCTATAAACAATCATATATCTTAAAGTCTGTCCTTATTATAAGATCGCGAAAATTTCCAAACACGCTCTTAACCTCTAAATGTTCTATTCCGTCAAACTGAAAGATCATTTCGTAAGACGAGCAAAGCCGCGGCGCCAGCAAGCGCAATATAAATCAACGGAAAATGATTGAATCGTCAAAAATACACAAATTGTTATTATAATCGTCCTCATTTGCACGGATTAGTCGCTGATAAATCATTCCTACGCACTATTAGAAAGCGCTCGTCCAGAAAAAAACATTTGTTAGAAGTTAGTCACGTTCAAGGCTGAAGAACCGTGTCGGCTATATTTACCGATGCATCCGATTGTATCATGTGTGTCAGATGCTATTTACAATATAATATATCTTTAATGATTTAAATAAAATTTGGACGATTAGGGTTGACGAGCGAACGAACAAAACATAGAACACGCTTGCACATGCTTACTTAATACCCAAACACGTGCCTTAACCCGGTGCGCATGCGCATGTTCGAACTGAACGGCTGCCTGGCATCGTTTTGACACCCCGCCCCCCGCATAATGGCAATGGCTCCCATTCTGTGGGGCCATTTAGTGGCTTATGAAACAGCAAAAACCATCACAAGACCTACGAGTAAAAATAACTGCATACCTGTACATCTAGTTTGGGAGCTACGAAGACACAGACGCGCAGATAACAGACATAGTCATGTTCAATTTATATCATTCCCAGCTTGCACCGAGGGTAAAGCAGGACTATTCCAGACAGACGTTCAAATTATGCACTACAAGAAGTGTAAGTTCCGTTCGGTCAAAAAGCAATTAATTTCAAAGATTGGATCGTGAAATCTAAGGATATAATGGATTTTGTCGCAATTGTGGTCGTGTCCCGATTGAACTAACAATTGCAGAGTGAATTCAAATCGGAACGATGTTCAATCTGGGGGCACGGCAGTGCCCCCATCAAGTCGAGCGCGAAGCATACACTGCCGTACCATTCTTTACTGGAACTATTTCGCCGCATTTTCAGGCCCCTATTTGAGAACCTCTGGATAAGACCAGATCGCAGGAATTTTCGTCATCCAGTAAACTATAATCAATCACATACTTAAAATCCAAAATTTCAAGTCTGTGCGTCATTTAGTTCCGAAGGTAAGTGAAAGCAAAGTTTCGCATTTATGACACTCACTCGCTCACTCATGATCATCAAAGTAGAACTAGTACCTCCCATAAACTCAGACAGCTGAAATTTGGTACAGAGTTAGGGTTTAATGGCCACATAAAGGGAAAACTATAAAAACTAGGATAATCGAAGATCTGCAGTACCTGGTGACCCTGATTAGAAAACACAAGAGTGCAACCAAACTATTAGAAATATATCTATATACCGCCTTTACAAAAAATATTCAACTTGATGGGCCGCTTCATTTGATGTCAAAAATCGAAGGTCATGTACTGACTTGTGAATTGTTGTTTCTACAAAAAGAAGTGAAATCCCATCAAAAACATTCTGTAAAAACCAGCCAAGTCTCGATGGAGCTGCTTGTTTATCTCTAAAAAGTAATGAAATCTAAACAAAGTCGTGCCAAGTCTAAGGTTCCTTACTGCGATTTCTTTATTATTTATAGTCAATGTTGTGTGACTTGGCCGTTCACTTGTACCCACTAACGTATAAAGAATGTTCAAATTATATTCTCAACTAGGCTAGACTCGCATAGTTCGATTTCGCCGAATTTCAGTAGTCCCAATATTATTTGTGCATAATTTTGATGCTCCGAATCATGTTCACGCATAAAATGTATGAGCATAATTTTTTTTTGTCGAACATTAATCTCGCAGAAATATATAAAAAATTTTTTTAAAAATAAAGTCCAATTATTTTAACTTAACGTAAACCTAACCTAACCGCCAGCGTGTCGACGTCACACCGCTTCGCCGGTGCCTATTAAAGCTCTAACGGACACAAGCGAACCCTAACCTAACCTATTAATAATACCATTGTTACGATTGTTTGTTTGTTTTTACTGCGGGGGGCTTTGCCCACCGAGCCCCCCCCCCCCCCCTTTCTAGCTGCCCTACCCTAATCTACTATATTATAATCCTTATCGAAATCATCCTACTAAGTTTGGATGTTTAGATGTTTGGATGTTTGTTACTCAATCACGCTTCAACGGCTCAACCGATTTGGATGAAATTTTGTACGAAGATAGTTTATAGCCTGGATTAAAATATACGATAGTTTTTATCCCTTATCCACGCAGATGAAGTCGCGGGCGGAAGCTGGTATAATTATGTTGTTGTTATATCTCGTGAGACGTACCCCGTTTTAAGTATTCTCAGTAAGTATCAGAGAATCGATAATATGCGAAAAACCAAATTATTCGTAAATATAATCGGCCATAACATTAGTATGCAAATTTTAATTCGGCCAAATACATTTTCGGGATTTTAGAAATTCGATTGAGTAAGGTTTCTGCCACATTAACATTCGGCGAAAACCGAATATGCCAAGTCTGTTACGCAAAAAACGTTTCGGTCAATCAAAATTATGCCAGATAGAGGGAACCACACGTAAATTCGCTCCGTTTTGCCGTGAAAGACGGACAAACAAACAAACACACACATACACTTTCCCATTTATAATATTAGTATGGATTATTTTATAAACATAGTACTTACAGGGTGTTGAGGTACAGCAGTAGGTACAGTATTCAGTCGGTGAACGACATGCAAAATTATATAGGACTAAAATAATAATCACACAATTCTGTTTTTCTTGTTTTTTTTTAACAACTGTCAGGCTTGTGGTTTCTACATCTCACAGAGCCACTAAACTATAAGAATCCGCCTGGATTCCCCTTATGAAGTGAACACCTATATTACCCTCTCTTCAAAACCCAATGCGCAGCGAACGAATAAACCACAGAATGCAAGCATCTTACTTTCTACTCAAACACCTAACTAGGAACGATGCGCATGTTAGATTAGAACTAAACGGTTGCCTGGCATCATTTTGACACCCCGCCCCCAACCCCACATAACGGCAATGGCACCCATTCTGTGGGAACATTTTGCTGCGCTACTTAGACTTCTGTGGTTCTTTCATTCGCTGCCAATGCGTATGTAATAGCTACTCACAATATTTGACCGTATCTTAAAATACCACGCACCTTGACAGTAACAGAAACCAACATCACAAAACGCGGTCGTAAATCCAACGCGGGGAAGGTTTGTTTCTTTTCTCCGGTCCAATCGATCGATTGACTGGCTGGAAGAATTGAATATTTGTTTTTTAATGTTTAAAAATGGAACGCGATGTGCCGTGTCGTAAGGCCTTAAGCTCACATCGTGCTGGCGCAAGTCAATTTACATATGCGGCCCCATGTCAAAGCCCAGGAAGATATTTTTTAAGAAAATCCATTTTACGTTTCCGTTGGGTTGCAGAGAATAGGCATGATGACAGTAATTGAAAATCACTAAAATATGGTATTTTCTTAGTGAAATTTTAATCATAGAATTCGAAAAATGCACATATTTTTTATTAAGTAAGAGATTATTATTTATTTTAATGAAATTAAACCGAAAAATACGGACGCCCGCCATGATATGTTAAACACTAATCAGAGCGCATGACGTCACACTTGTATAAACAAATACCCATAACGGCCATTACCACAAATTACAGAGAAAACTTACGTACTGAACGAATAGTAAGACAGGGATAGAACCATGTTATCTGACAGGTCTTCATATGTCATTGTCTCCGCTTTCTCGCTCGCATGGCCGCGCAAGACTTGGAGCATCTAGGTAGCAAAAAGGTTTGCGTTCTGTTTATACAAACGTGACATCACTCGGGACGCCATGATACTGACAAGCGTTTTAGTGCCAATTTGAAATTTAAAAACTAAAATGCATTTTTATCCTACTTAACTGTTATATTATCTTGAAAAATCTTATTCGTTGTACATAATAAATGTTTCTAAACATTATAGAACAGTTTTTCAAAATGTGTCATCATGCCTATTGGGCTTTAAAGGCCTAATTTTTGTTCGAGTCATGTGTGACCTCCCCCCGCAGGCTAAAAGAATACTAGTTACTGGGGATGTGTTCACCTTTGTACTACTTTGATCTTGCGTCATCCTCCTAACGTTATTCCCGGTTATGTCCTAAAGGCACCCGAGGTCTGCTTTGATATCTAACTCCAAGATTTAGCATAGGAACTAGTTTTACTAGTTTTCATCTGACCTCTTGAGTCTGTTCTTGTGTGACATTTATATTGTTTAATAATAAAGTGCTACGTATTTGTATTCACAACGTGATATGCAGGTATTCGTATTCGTGACCTCGTGAGTCGGAATGGGTTTGAATTGTGTTGCGGTCGATGGGCTAGCAACCTATAACGAAAATATCACATTTTGTCCGTCTTCGAAGCCGGAAATTATTTTTACGTAGGTACTCTGTCTTACCCCATTTGGAAATACATTCTTGAGTATATGTAGTGTTATTTTTTTTATTGAATTTAAGGTTTATACATACACCAATAATTACAGTATAATAAAAAATCGTGTTTGATTGAAGAGATCATTAAAACCCTGTTCTTTAGCCCGAACCAAATAAATGTTACACTCGTAGTTAGTTGTGGGCCATAAATCGAATGTATTTTTAGTTCATCTTGTTTGGATTAGACTAATTAGTTAAATCGTTGAAGACGTGCTTCTCACTGTTAGTGGGTTCTAATTTAAACTACTACTTAAAATTAGGGAGAGGACACGATAGGACATTCATCTTATGTATAGTGCATTCATCCTTACTTGTCTTATTTGGTAAACAACATTCTAACCTCAAAATGTATCTTTTTAGACTAGCAGCTATTTTATCGTACAAAAAAACGTTATTAGACAAAAAAATCGTGAAGTGATGTCCGAAAAGTCGTCTCGGCATGATCTAATACTCACAAAATTGCTATTCTATCCTAAAAAGATGCATTTTGAGGTTAGAATGTTGTTTACCAAATAAGACAAGTAAGGATGAATGCGCATCACAGTCAGCAGCAGAAGTAGCTACGCCAAATAACATGCTCAAATGGTCTAGACAGTACTTATCGTCTTGACATTTGAATCGTGTGTAGGTCATTTTGAACATTTGACCCGCGTAGCTACTTTTGCTACTGATTGTAGCTACGATTCTCATCGATCAGGCCGGGTCGAAGCGCGGCTGAGCGCATTTTTTTGCAAGTTGCCAAAGGATTTTGGAGCTGTATTAACCGACGACGCATTTCATATTTGATTGGATTTGCGTCCGATCGGGTCCACGAGGCATGGACGGCTGCGCTCGGTTGTCGTCGCATCTGACCGGCTTTGTCCGACTTTTGCCAACAGCTCTCTACAATGGCTTGTTCTGGATTCGTACAGAACGATTTGAAACTTTAATCTAACTTTTTACATTGGGAAACCTATATTTAAAACGCGGTCGGCTAGTGCCGGGTGCTCGGGCATCCGTTGCGATGCAGCGCCACGCCCGGTCTGGCCCGTTCGGTGGGAATCGTACTTAAATATAAATAAATAAATATAAATATTAGGGGACGATCTTACACAAATCGACCTAGTCCCAAACTAAGCAAAGCTTGTACTATGGGTACTAGACGACGATAAACAGATAAATAAATACTTAAATACATAGAAAACATCCATGACTCTGAAACAAATATTCGTGCTCATCACACAAACAAATGCCCTTACCGGGATTCGAACCCAGGACCTCTTGCTTCGTAGCTAGGGTCACTACCAACTAGGCTAAAGCGGTCGTCAATCGTGTAGACACTTGTAGTAGAACTAACTCGCAGTAGCTACTGCTACGCTACTGTACTATTGTTGAGAGGGCTCCAATACGCCGAAATATGTGGGTTTTATCTTCAGCATTAGGTATTAGAATTGCCATTGCCACTTTTTGTCTCCATCATACCACCTTCATGGTAAATTACACAATACGGGTGAAGACTTGAAAATTATTATTACTTCAAAAAAAAGAAGGCAACAAAATATGACTAGTGATGAAAATCCCCTTCAGATATCTCAAAGAATTACGAATCTACTACCGTTTTCATATTGCTGGTTAGAGAAAGAGAAAATGCTAGGGGATCGTGACGTCACTGACACTCGACCATCATATTGAATAACAATCGTTTCATATGAAGTTGCGTTTTGTGGAAAAGGGACAGAACATACCCCCTCTTAAAACTTTGGACACAACTTTGTGATTATTTAACCACTTGCTTTTCCTCCATTTGACTACCTACATTTTTAATCCTTTTTCGAGAAAATACGACATTTTTGTTTACAATTATATTTAGTGTCTACACCTATTATTAGACTTAGATAAGATAACATGTCAACTCGATCGGACTATGGGAATATGCGAAAAAAAAAATGTCGAAAGGTATTCTATTAAGACCAGCATTTCATTTTATAAACAGCGTACACACTTTCAGGCAACCTCTGTTTCAATCGGCTGCCACACGAGCATAAAAAAATATTCTTCCTTTTTTTATATTTCCGCCCTAGTCCAAGTCGGCTCAAGCTGGCTGGTTGGTTTGGGTTGCACAGGGCGGTTCCACAACACTTCGGGAGTTCAAATACCGCGTGCTATCTGGTTGCCTCTTGAACACTGCAACTACGCGTCATTGGTCTGAATAAGGCCGCACCAGTGTGATCCAGGCCTTACCCGCCGCCGCTCCGAGTCGTGGCCCCACCGCACCGTTCGGATTACCACATTTACACCTAATGGTTTACACGATAAATCTATATCAACGCAGCCTGGTCAGTGTAAACGCTGATTAGCCAGTAATTAACACGGGATGTTGCATGCGATGAAAACGTAGGTGTTTTACATACAATTAACTGGCAATTTTCTGGTGGGAGTCCTCCGTTAATTGTCCTGTTAATGACATATGCAGTTGATTATATAACAGCGGGAATTTGGACCTTGACATATGAGATGCACTATTTGTAATTACCTGTTAGCCGTATATTCTAAGCTGGAGTTTTTCGCAATGAGATTCTATCTGCCAAGGGGGTGAATTGGAAATGAACGTTCGTACGGAAGCTTATAGTGAGTTCTCAGGTAAAATAACTGTTAAAGTTAGTATTAAAAAATTTTAACTTGACTGCTTTCATTTTAAAAAGAGAATACTTGTGATGAGGGGAAAAATAATTCAACAACCGATGTAATAAATCTTCCGGAAGGACATTGTCAATTTTTAATCTGTTTGAGTTATTCAAGTGCCACGTAAATTTAAAATATCTTAACACAAGAAATAAATCTAAAATCATAACCCTTCCTTTCGGCTTAGCCGAAGTCGGGCAAAGACGAATTTTTATTAAAACCCGAAATCAAATCGGTCCTTTTGTTTTGCCTCTGCGATGCCACAGATAGAACACACATGTATTTACTGTACTTTTGTTTAAGGATTATTGTACACATAAATAAAAAAAACCTTTTTTAGCTGTTTTCTCATATACAGCGAGCGCTTCCTCGCTGAGTGGACGCCCCGCTCAGAGCGGCGCGTGTAGCGTCCATGTAAAAACAAATGTAATTTATATAGACGCACCACGCCCCGCTCCGAGCGTGGCTCCACTCAGACCATACACTTAGGCTATGGAGGGTTTTGTTAACATTCCTAACTCCTTTTAACCATCTTTAATGATTACAAAATGGACTTCCAAACATGTAACATTTTTTTGTAAGTAACTCTGTAACTAATAAAATGAAATAGTTGATTGACTCTTTCATAAAGGGACACAGTTACTTAAACATAGATAAAATACAAAAAGCCAATTACAGGTTCCCACCGATAGCTTCATGAGTAAACATTAGTGAGATCACTATAACATGGCAATACTGATATTCCGTAACTAGAAGTGGAAACTTATGTATTAATTTAACTTAACTATATATACCAACATCACAGTACGATTAAATTTGTGCTAACACTCATGTTAAACTTATTTTGCGTCCGGGTTAAAAACACGGGTGAAGTAACGGTTACATCTAGCAAAAAAACAGACGAGGGTTAAACCCTCTGCATGCGGAAGTAAAGGCTCGTCTAGACGAAACCGAGACAATCGGAGCATGTAACAGATTATACGGATCTAAAAATATTTCAACAAGCCCCTAGAGCCAAGGTCGGCAGAGGGCCCTCCCGTTATCAGGGCTCCTTGATGGAGGGTTAAAAATTGCAACGCAAACAGCTTCACGGCTGGGGATAAGCGGGGTTAAATATCGCAGGTTGTGGCATTAATATCTGAGGAGTCAACTGTAGTATACATGGGCTGTTCAATTGTGTTATGCGATTCCCATCGCCATTTTTTAGTTCATGTATTGGATCAATCAACTTTTTCTTGTTTGTATTCTGTTTCAGCAAGCCCAGGAGACATCAGTGACAGAGTTTTTTCGAAAATATACTGTACATGGATTTAAAGCCCCATACAACTTCTTATTTTCAACCCCCGACGAAAAATGAGAGGTGTTATAAGTTAAACGTGTCTGTCTGTGTATATGTGTATCTGTCTGTGGTATCGTAGCTCCCAAACGGATAAACCGATTTGAATGCGGTTTTTTTGCGTCATAGATAATTTTATCCCCAGTGATCTTAGGTATGTTTCATCAAAATCTGTCCAGCCGTTTTTGAGATTTTGGACTTTGAAATGAAAATGTCGGGGGGTTTTTCAACTTTTCCAAGTTGTACCTACCTGAACCTAGCTAGTCGTTTAGCGTTATCGAACTAAATAAAAGTGTTTGTTTTATGTCACGAGGCGCGAGGCAAGGCCACTAGGCTCTAGACGGTAAGCAAGCCGTCTGTCTGTGTGGATGTAGCTAATGGCAGGTCGGTGTAGGTACGAGACCAGAACCAATTATTTTTATCATTTAGCGAAAGCTTTTATTCATTAGGCAAAAGAAAATTATGAATTGAAGTATGTTTTTAGTTATGATATTAGTACTAACAAAATTATGGTGTATGTCCGTTATGAAGAAAACAGTTATGAGAAACAAAATTATGAGTTCAACCCTGTACTTCTTAGAAAAAATATTAAGAACAAAATTATGTAAACTGTCCAGTATGAGTTTTGATGATAGTTATAGTTTAGAAACAAAAAAGGTTTGAAGAAAAAATAATGAAGAGTGATGATTATGAATCAAGAATGAGACAAAGCGTTTGTGTAATAAAAAAATGGACAAAGGATTTCATGAGTGCCCATATGGAGCGCTAAGTATTAGCAATTTAAAAAGCGTTATATTATAAGTATTATTAAGAGCTATTTTATCATTTCTGTGGTAATACCGTAGTGGATTTAAACGCATTTTTTTTTATATTTCCAAGACTATTAAATACAACATCAAATTAGAGGCTGCTGTAACATAAAAAATCATTTCGTAACTTGTTCCTAACGTGTCCCTGCAAACGTTACGTAACTTGTTCCTAAATTCCTATTGTTTCAAAAAACAATACAACAACGTGATATTTATTAAATCTTTAAACATTTCCTTGCTTTACGTCGTGTTCACGTGTCCAACAACTTTCATTCTTGCCCGACTGCGGCACAGCCAAAAGGAAGGGTTATGTTTTAGCAGTCCATGTTTCTATTTACGTGTGGTCCACCGGTAATGATACTTTAAGATACGAAGTTATGCTCCAGATGTTTTATATTTTCCCTATTGTAGACTATCGCCATACGATTAAATAAATGCCCCAGATGACATAGACTACAATTTTAACCGACGAAAAAAACGGAGGAGGTTCGCAAGTCAACGTTTTATGTATGACCACGCATAACTTTTTAGAGAGTAGTCTGATTTTGATAATTCTTTTTTTAGTAGAAAGGGTATACCTCGAAGTTGGTCCCACATAATTTTTTAAATTTAAATTCCAACCCTAAGGGTAGGAAAACAGGGGATGATTGATTGTTCACTTACTGATTGAAATGTATGACCACATATGCAGAAGAATAATCACAAATATTGCATGTAAGTAAATAGTAATTAACTAAAGAAAGCCACAGAAAATTGAAAAAAAAAACTATTTAACATAAAAATTAAACCGCCGAGAAAAACTGAAACGCAAAAAATAATAAAACTTTCTTGTTTAGTTTAATAATTAAGTTCTTAAATGAATCTAAGTGTATCTAATTAATTTTGAGTCGGCGCCATCTCAAAATTACTTAGATTAATTTAAGAACTTAGTTATTAAGGTTCATAAAAAGGGTTTTAATATTTATATAATTGTTTGTTTGTATTATTTTTTTGCTTTTCAGTTTTTTTCGGCGGTTTAATTTTGTTAAAAAGTTTTTCTACGAAAAAGACAATTCTTACAAGCCTCATATCAGTCACTTGCCGTTATTCGATCTAGTCGCTGAAATTTTGGGTATTAGTATAGTTTAGATGACATTTAAATATTATGGTACCAACGAGCTGATCTCTTAACGGAGACAGAAGGCCTTGGCCATCTCTAATTCAATATTTAACCGACGAAAGCCCGTTGAGTTTGGGCTCGTTAGAATAGTCTCAACGAGCAAGCAGTTGATGGTTATATAGAAAAGCACAGTCAGCAATAAAAGCTTTGATTTTACATAAACTTATTTTTAGTTACTTTAACCTAGTCGGGTTATAGTTTGTTGAACTGTTGATGCTTGTTATATAACACAATCGCCTAATTATACAACCCGAATTCGAATACAGAAAGGAACGTTTGCACGCCAATAACTTTTTCTAAAGACCAACAATAAATCGCTCCGAGATCATGCGAATGGGCAAAGATTGGTCGAAGCCGGTCATAATCTTGCCAACCGCTCTTTATTCGACGAATTGTGCACGAAAACAGGGGGATAATGAGTTTCGTTCCGACTCTATAGCTTTATTAGATTATCGTTAAGCATTTTATGTTTTTGTTTCGGATTACGGCTTCGGGTTTGCTATGGGCACTGGCGAGTACAGAACGAGTGACGAGTTTCAGCGGTTTCTCTTTTTACAGCGTTATAGAAGCGATACAGAATTAGTTACTTCCACGTTTAAAACACGACTTTTTATTATTAAATAAATATAGGGAATGAAATAAGTATGGCTATCACAGCACGCCCCGCGAGCTGTATCGAGGCGAGATATACTATGCGTCTCATTATATATCATACCAGAACGCTTATGGTGCACAGAAGCACACAGAAGTTATAAAATAAATTACAAATTTAAGGATTTTTTAAATGTTATGTTCGACAAACATGCATGACCCGTCGCTACTAGCCAACTTAGCTATCGGAACAATCTGCCTCGGGCACTAAAGCTTTCAATCAGTTCCGTCCTGCCACGTTCTGACAACTATGTGACTGCGAGAGTGACGGATTTCTTATCGACCACGACAAGAGATAAAATGGCGACCATGCTTCACCCGTTCTGATTTCCATGCGGATTGTTTTGACAGATGATCTAGGGGCTAGTGTCGCACGTTTGTATCAATTATGTAAAACATAAAAGAAATCAAATGCAAAATGTTGCCGTGTGTACGCTCTTACTGTTGTATCGTTATCCTAAGTTACTGACCCCGTATAATGGTCGGCCGTATCACGCAATAAGGGACAAGATTGAGCGGCCGTCTCGTTCCATCGAACGGCGGCAGCCAGTGACGGATGCTCTATCTTGTCACTAACCGTGTGATACTCGTAAGGCCTATTATGATACGGCGTCAGAACATGGTAAGCTTCTGACGGCCTACGGTGTGTAAGTATGTAAGCAATTTTGCTGCGCAGAGAAGCTTGATGCGTATTACGGAAATTTCAGGCAGAGCTGTGGGCTAAAGTATAGTCTCTGTCCATTCAGAAAGTCCATTCTATACAAAGGTGAAAGAAATTATCCAATAAAAATACTATGGTTGTGAATGAGGCCGACTTTTTATAATTTTTTTATTGTAATTGGAATCTTCTTCCCTGATCTGTAGAGTTGCTTTTTGAATGGACTAGTTTTGATGCTATTCGGTCAATTCAAATAATCTCAAGTATACATACTGTGGACTTTCAGGAAAGGCATAGGCCAGTATTATATTTCATCCCGCGGATCCGTCAGGGGTCTCTGTGATACGCGGGTGGAGTAGTAGTGTATTTAAGGCACAGTTACGTGGGTAGTTCTAGAAAAATTATTCGCCACACTCTAATCTACACACTAATGTGACACTAATGTGATAAAACCACACTTATAGCAAAATAAACGTTCGTTATGTGTTATAATTTGGCCCAAAAATACGAATATATGCCGATTCTTTTCACCATGACTAAAAAATAACTCGAGTAGAAAACATTTTTTTTTTTTCATTTATATCAACAAACAATAGCTACAAGGTTGCTTAGTTGAGAAATTATATTTTCGTAGAGATTCGTCATAGAGGCGCGTAGAAGGCCTACAACTCTTGCTACGACCGTTGACCTCGAGACCTCAAACATTAATTTTACCACTTTCACTGCTGCCAGGAAGCCGCCTAGCGTGGGCCTACGCTGTAGGTACTTTTCGCTTCTTAGCGGGAAAACCACGAGATGGGTTAAGAGCGTAGCGATTCTTAAAGTAAGTGTTTAAAGTACATAGATATTACATAATAAATGAAGTCAGTAAGTCTCACGAGTTTTTGTGTTTTTTCCTTTGTATTTGGTTTCTACTCTATACTCTAAAGTTATACGAAAAAAAACCGAAAGTTCGAATTTCAATACACTATACATACATACATACACGCCTTGATTCCCAAAAGGGGTAGGCAGAGCACATCAAACTTATGTTCCAGCGCCACTTTTACCATAGATGTGGGAAAAGATCAACAAAATGTTATGTGGCAGTGATAGGTTGCTAGCCCATCGCCCACAACACACTTCAACGCTGCTCCCTTAGTCGTCCCTACGACACCCACGGGAAAAAAAGGGTGGTGAAATTCTAACCCAACACCACACGGGGTTTCAAAACACCGAATTTTATAATTCCGAATGTTATAAATCTCCTAATCTTTAAAAAGTTTATTCGTTGAAAATAGAATGATTAAGGTCCATAAGATATCCGCAACGCAGGCTTCGTCAATTGCGTACAAACAAACATACATCCCCCTAGGCACTTAACTAACAACGAAAGAATCCGCAACAGGCTTCGTCAAAAACACGTTATACCTAACCTAAACTAACAAAAAGGACCGCCCCGGATCGCTGGTGGTCCAAAAGTTCCCATGACACTGGCGACGTTGCCACGCTGAATGGCCAAAGAAATCTGTGGAACCAGGAACGATCCGGAACGAGGATCACAGCCCCTATCCCTAAGCCGCCGACCCAACTCCCGTATGAAATCTTTAGCCTCCGTACCCCATCTCCTAATGCAACGGACGACAAAAATGTAGTATAACATGCTTTTTTTATTTACTAGTATTCAATTTAAATTAACCAATAAAATCCTTACGCGTATATATTTTGGACCTAAACGGAGTATTTCGCGACCGAAACAGCATTTTACTGGATTTTCAATATAACGATTAGTACAAATTTGCCGCTTAGCAAGTGGATACACAGAAATGCAAGAATTAAGCTCCATGGCAGAACACTTAAATTTAAAATTATATGTCCGAATAAAAGGCTATAATTATTATTAAGGCGTCGTAGGTTCAGCGAAGTGAAGCGAACAGAGTTTTTGAAACAACATAATGCGTCTGTTTATAATAATATGGTTTAAAAAAATACGAATAGTAAGTAATCTTGAGGCTTTTCTGCAGGAATATCAGTGAATCGAAATATGATTAAGCAATTATCACTCGATAGAAAAAAATTACAAACATAGGTCTAAAATACACTTAAAATATTCGTAACAAATTATGCACAAAAGCTAAAAATAATAAAAAGGGTTCTAAAAATTGGCAATATAATGTTTGAGAGAACTCAGTGATTACTTTTTTATTTAATTAAACGGCCAAAAAATTAAAATTCAAAAACTTCCGAGCACGCCCTTCCATCTCGCTCACGATATGCTCAGTGAGAGGGAGAGAAGACCATGAACCTACGGCGCCTTAAACAAACTGCAAAGTGTGACGTCACACTTTTGCGTCAATTAATAAGCGTTTCGGCTGCCGCCAGCTAGTCCGTCATTAACTCAAATTTTTGGGTATTATGTTGTTTAGTTGTAGTTGCTTCCGTAAAAACATACACAAACCATATCAACAAAAACAAAAATATCAATGCTTACAAAAAAAACAAATGAATTGAAATTGCGATGCGCTACCGAATATATGCCCTTGCTCAGTTCACACCCTATTTTTGATACACCCTGTACGCACAGCTTTAAAGAAATAAAGTAGGCATTCGTAGTCTTTCGTGAAGTAGGGAAAAATTAAAAGACGACATCCGACCATCTAAGTATGGTCCGACGACATCTAGGAAATGCGATGGAAACTGTAGAAACGCAAACAAAAAGAAACTCGATAAAGTTGATGAAGTTTTTGTATAGTTTAAACAGACTTCAATTCAGTACTTCGCTTCAATTCAAATGAATTTAATTTAATCAAGATAACAAGGACCTTATTTTACCTCACTTTTTTTCTTAAATTGTGCCTATAAATTTTGAAATGTTCCCTCGATTTCTCCATGATCCTCATCTGAACCTGACCTGCTGACCAAAGGTCCACGCGGGAAGGAAAACTTTCAAACAAAAATAAATCTCCGAGTGGGTACTGTTGTCTTCGAGTAATCGAGGAACATACATACGAATTGGGAACCTCCCCTTGTTTTGAAGTCGTGTAAAAAGTAGTGTTTTTTATTATTTTACATTGACTCACTCACGAGCCAATTAACGTTGCCCACCGACCGACGCCTTTACACGTCATCGGCCTCTTAACCCGACAAATGTCCCATCGTCATGACGTTTATATGCGCATTACGGAATCTGGACAGACAAATTGGTCTTTGCGGCACGGGTGATTGTTGAAAGAGTTGTTTGTCAACTGGATTCATGACGCGTCAGGGTTGCGTAACTTTTCAAACGGCCGTTACAAAAACTCAACTATTATTTTGCCATACAAAAGTATACGTGGGACCAACGAGATGTTATGCAATCGTCCAGCAAGACAGTAATTCGACTGATACGGTATTTGGACAAATACAAAATATGTAATTGATTATAATTACAATCGTTTATGACGTAGACTTTCTTAGAAATGTTTGCCTCCTATTTCGCCCCCTTAAACGATGATTCCCGGAATTAAAAGTATTATTATACTCGTATGTTAATCCAGGTTATACACTATATTTATAACAAAATTAATTTTAATCTGTTTAGCCATTTTTGCGTGATTGACGTCCAAACTTTAGCATTCATAATATTATTAGGATTTGCAATATTTCCAGCGACACGGCTCGCTTGACAGACTCTTACAGGCATTTTAATTTTAATGTATAAGATTTATTCACAATTTTCGCTACGGTGCTAGAATTGTGCTGAAGTTTACCAACAAAGTTGTAAATCCTACTAATTGCGAAAGTTTGGATGGTTGGATGTTTGTTACTGAATGATGCTTAAACGACTCAACCGATTTGGATGAAGTTTTGCACGTATATAATTTCTAGCCTGGATAGCTTCGTCCCGGTTACACGCAAACGAAGTCACGGGCGGAAGCTATATAGTTATTAAATAAGGGAAAACACTAGCTAAGATCGAGTCGGACTTACGCAGCGGTGAAACTTTTAAATAGGTGTTCGAAGTTTTTTTCTCGTTTACTAGGCTTCCGCGCCCCGTGCCTTTCAACGTGTTAATGCTTACGCAATTACAGTTCTTTTTTACAACGGATATTAACAATATTATAATATTCAAGTTTCTTAGTCACAAATTCAATGAAAAAGAAACATTATTTATGCTTGAATTATATAATGATAGCACCATCTAGCGAGCATAATGTTGGTACAATTTCATTTTGATAGTGGTCACTGATAATAGTTGTTTCGATTTGCGCCATCTCTAGCGAGCTTAATTTTAGTCCAATTTCAGCTCGGTAGACGCCGCTTATATTATGTTTGTGATGATTTTTAGGCTAATAAAAAATATACCAAGGGGTTGATGTTTTTTACACTAATAAAGAATCTTGATACTAAAATTATATAAAAAAACTAACTTTAAATGTATGTACCTATATATAAAAAAAAAAAAATTAAAAAAAATGTCATTCAAAATTTCCTTAACCTCCCAAACGGAACATTTTATCCGTCCATATAGTAAAATATTTACAATTTGATCATAAACGTATATTTGCGACATCACTTTTATTTCCCTAAAAACTTCATGAATTTGACGTTAATCGCAATAACTAAATAATTTATCGATAGTGTCGAGCGATAGTCGCGCGTTTGTGAAACGCGCGTTTTTATCGCAGTAAACAGTCGTCATGTCATGTCTCGCTCTAAGCCGGTGTAACCGCTCTTTATTTTTCAGCGTGCTAATTAAAGAGCAACGTTTGTTTTGATGGTATTCATTCGTGTCAGCACACCATTTTCAATTTAATTGGTGAACCCTTACGGACACGACATAAATAAAAAGTGTCTTAGCACCGGATCATTAGGACGCCACATTATGCGTTACGACGGCGTTCGGACGGCATTCGAAACAAAATGGCGGCGGCAATAAGCGACATTCGCTTCTTGCCAGTCGTTAGGCCACAGACGACTTGGAGGACAGATGTTAAATGGTATTCGGCATTGTCATTCAGCGAGGAAATGCATCCTCGGTACAATGCCACGAGGGCCTTTTTTAGATTTAACTTAGTTTTCATTTAATTTAGTTAATGTTGATTGTATTAATATTTACTTTATATTACTGTTATATGATATAAAGTCCCAAAGGTAACCCGAACAGTCGATGAGAGTATACACATGAAATAAAAAAGTACACTTGGCAATAAAAGCTTGTACCAGAAATGTTTTTTGACAGGAACTTATTAATGTGTATTTTGCCTTGCCTTTCCAAATTGTTTGTACCCGGTATTTGTATGTACAACCGGACTACAATTAAAGTTACAAATTACACTGCAACATTAAGGGGAATTGTTTTAATTTAAGTTGACAAATATCAGTCTAGTCAAGACTTAATCAAATTATGTGTTTTTTTCTGGGAGATATAATAAAATCCTAGTAAAATATAAAATTTACCCCGTTAGTCATAAAACTGAACAAACCTTTGTTAACTAAAACTTGTTTGGTTTCTTAATGGTTAGAGCTCCCGTTGCACGAAACCCTACCTCACAAGGTGGCAGAACAGAAGTGCAATATAGTGTTAGATACTACTTAGGAACACTGGATTTTAGTTGGTTGCCATAGCATATCCTGGAAGAACTATTATTATTTTTCGTCGTCGTACCGCTTTTTTGATCGAAAATTACATCATAAGGTGGCAGATCGAAACGTTTACCCATCGAAAGAGACACATTTGGAGATAACAACCCGCATTGGTTGCCAGCCCAAACCCTGGCAGGTTTCAAGATCAGCCACGTTTTATGAGCCCCAAAAATGGGGTCAATTACCTCATCAGGTGGCAAGATGAAACTGATGCAGATCGATTGCCCTAGACGTGCCGTTCACGAATATACATGGTTGCCTGCCTTCAGCTTGGCAGTTTTTCTGGTCAGCCACCTCGAACATTATATGTGAAAATCTTGGAATAACGAGAAATTCGTGTATTTATGCTAAGATTGAGTGTAAAATTTAATAAAAATCAGGATATTAAATAAAAGTCAACGTACTTGCGTCTTATGATGTTGAAATAATAGGGTAAATGTACCAGTTTTGGTCATTTCTCATTAATATATCTTGAAATATTGAAATAAGTGATGTTGCCTTTTACATTCAACGTGATATAGCAATTCTCATCAGGTGGCAAGATGAAACTGATGCAGATCGATTGCCCTAGACGTGCCATTTACGAATAAACAGGGTTCTCTGCCTTCAGCTTGGCAGTTCTTCTGGTCAGCCACCTCGAACATTATATGTGAAAATCTTGGAATAACGAGAAATTCGTGTATTTATGCTAAGATTGAGGGTATAATTTAATAAAAATCAGGATATTAAATTAAAGTCAACGTACTTGCGTCTTATGGTGTTGAAATAATAGGGTAAATGTAACTGTTTTGGTCATTTCTCATGAATATATCTTGAAATATGGAAAGAAGTGATGTTGACTTTTACGTTCAACGTATAGCATTTTTGTGCTGCATAACAATATTTGTTTTGTAGAAATAATATGAAATAACGAATCAATTAATTTCAAATATGGGAAACTTCATGCAGCTATCTTAATTCAAGGTTAGTATTAAAAGTTATCTCTTCACACTAGAACAGAACAACATAACATACACAAGTAAGATTTTTTGATATTTATATACATCTAGAAGAAGATGCATATAATTGCATAATCACTTGCATATTTTTTTAAGGTACACGTACAAAGTGTACAAACACAAAACAATACAAACTTTTATATATTTTTTTATCAAAGGGACACTTAAAAACGTACACAGTTATTCTTCATAAGAAGAAGAATCACAACTAATATCTGATTCATCTGATCCATTGTCATCCATACTAAGAAAGTCTCTTTCTGTCAAGGTTCGTTTAAACGGCGCGGGGTAGCACGATCCGAGCCGTCGGTGTAGATGCGGCTCGGCTAAATCCGAACGCAAGCCTGCTGGAACTCTCGTATACACGGCACGGCGGCACGTGGGTCACAACAGCGCAAAAAAACTCAAAATGGGTGACTTTCTCCGTCACGCGCTCTGTACCAACAGCACGTCTATCATCAGACAGCCGCGACATACTCTCGATTTTTCTCGCACTATACCTCTCGTTCTAAGTGTTCTAATAAGAGAGAGACCGATAGTGCCAGAAAAATCGAGAGTATGTCGCGGCCGTCTCATGATAGACGTGCTGTTAAGACAGCGCGTATTAACACAAGCCGAGCCGAAGATGGCGCGCGCGCTTTTGATCAGTGTCATGCCGAGCCATGTCGAGCGTGACTGTTTAGACCGCGCGTGACACGTTGAATCCCGAGCCGAGCCATTTAAACGCACCTTCACGCTGCACGGAATATTCGCTCCTTCCTTGTCTATCATACTAGTTGTCCATAATATGTGTTCGTTTAATATCGATAAGACAATTCATGGAAGATGCAATGCATTGCAAGTAATTTATAAATAATACCTAGCATATTGGCAACGTATTTGTGAACCATTTCTTTCTTTATTTATATAATTTAGTGTGGTGAATGAACCAGACGGTCATTCTCAAACTGGAGTGTTACATTATAAAGCATTTTAAGAATGGTAAATGTGTATACTTTGTTTAAGGTTTCCGGATTGGAAAGAGATCGATGGTATTGCTGTAGCAACTGTTATAAAGTTTAAGATATAATGGCATACGCAAGTTTGGCACATGACTTCTTTCAATATTTCAAGATATATTAATGAGAAATGACCAAAACTGGTACGTTTACCCTATTATTTCAACACCATAAGACGCAAGTTCGTTGACTTTAATGTAATACCCTGACTTTTATTAAAATATACCCTTAATCATAGCATAAATACAAGAATTTCTCGTTATTCCAAGATTTTCACATATATTGTTCGAGGTGGCTGACCAGAAAAACTGCCAAGCTGAAGGCAGGCAACCCTGTATATTCGTAAACGGCACGTCTAGGGCAATCGATATGCATCAGTTTCATTTTGCCACCTAATGAGAAATGCTATATCACGTTGAACGTAAAAGGCAACATCACTTCTTTCAATATTTTAAGATATTTTAATGAGAAATGACCAAAACTGGTACATTTACCCTATTATTTCAACACCATAAGACGCAAGTACATTGACTTTAATTTAATATCCTGATTTTTATTAAAATATACCCTGAATCATAGCATAAATACACGAATTTCTCGTTATTCCAAGATTATCACATATACTGTTCGAGGTGGCTGACCAGAAAAACTGCCAAGCTGAAGGCAGGCAACCCTGTATATTCGTGAACGGCACGTCTAGAACAATTGATCTGCATCAGATTCATCTTGCCACCTGATGAGAAATGCTATATCACGTTGAATGTAGAAGGCAACATCACTTCTTTCAAAATTTCAAGATATATTAATGAGAAATGACCAAAACAGGTACATTTACCCTATTATTTCAATACCATAAAACGCAAGTATGTTGACTTCAATTTAATTTCCTGATTTTTATTAAATTATACAGGGAATCCTACCATAAATACACGAATTTCTCGTTATGCCAAGATTTTCACATATATTGTTCGAGGTGGCTGACCAGAAAAACTGCCAAGCTGAAGGCAGGGAACCCTGTTTATTCGTAAACGGCACGTCTAGAGCAATCTATCTGCATCAGTTTCATCTTGCCACCTGATGAGAATTGCTATATCACGTTGAATGTAAAAGGCAACATAACATCTTTCAAAATTTCAAGATATATTAATGAGAAATGACCAAAACTGGTACATTTACCCTATTATTTCAACACCATAAGACGCAAGTACGTTGACTTTAGTTTAATATCCTGATTTTTATTAAATTATACACTCAATCTTAGCATAAATACACGAATTTCTCGTTATTCCAAGATTTTCACATATAATGTTCGAGGTGGCTGACCAGAAAAACTGCTAAGCTGAAGGCAGGCAACCATGTATATTCGTGAACGGCACGTCTAGGGCAATCGATCTGCATCAGTTTCATCTTGCCACCTGATGAGGTAATTGACCCCATTTTTGGGGCTCATAAAACGTGGCTGATCTTGAAACCTGCCAGGGTTTGGGCTGGCAACCAATGCGGGTTTTTATCTCCAAATGTGTCTCTTTCGATGAGTAAACGTTTCGATCTGCCACCTTATGATGTAATTTTCTATCAAAAAAGCGATACGACGACGAAAAAAAAAATAGTTATTGAAAGTTTATGAATAAGCGAATTAGTGTACAAATTACTATGTAATGTACCTGGCATTACACAGTTATTTGTATTTGTTTTTTTTCTTAGGCTGATTTTCTTAACGAGTATTTTATTTATGCCAAATTAAAAAGACCACCATGCTTTTTTACAATATCTACAAATGGTACAGAGGCGAGCATTTCATTAACAGTAGGCAGACTTTCCTTGCGAAATACTCGTATACTCACACAGTCTGTGGGCTGTTCAGTGTTAACCTACTGGTGCTATACTGTAAACACGCGTCAAAGGCCACCCTCTACAATACGCAATGTTACTTTTATATGTGATAATAAGTGTACATTTATTTTTGAATCGACCTTTTGATGCAATTCAGCCAACTCTAATAATCTCGACTATGCTGCTACTACACGGGCCTCGAAAGTTAGAAGATTTCTAAATGAAAAAACGAGTATCTATATAAAAAAATATCGTTTATTTGAGGTGTATCTTTTGATGTATACCAGTGGCTTTTAAATGCATAAATCGACATTGATTGGTGTGTATGGGGTAGTGTTCATTAATTCCTGTAAACATTCAAACAATTAAAGCCGATTTTTTTTCGCGGAACGCACACAGGTATGTAGAGGGGCTTGGCGACTTGAATCAACAAAACATAATTTGCTAGTGGCTCTTTATAAAAAAACACCTAGTATCTTTATATAGAATTGACAAGAGAACTATATTTTTATTAAACCTGTTCACAAAATTTTACGAGAATCGATTGATAAACGCGACCTGTAGTGGAGATCACCCGAGCAGACGCGGATATTCGAAAGTATTTTTGCCCATGCAGCAGCGGAGAACTTCGTTCGCTTAGCTCGGTCGTGCAACAGTATACCTAAACCGTCAACTAACGCTTAATGTGTTTCACGACCAGTTAGCCTAGTGGGTAGTGACGCTGCCTACGAAGCTGAAGGTCCCGGGTTCGAAACCCGTAAGGACAAATATTTGTGTGATGAGCATGAATATTTGTTTGTTGATGTTGTATTTCTATCGATTAAATATAGCGTTGTCTAGCACCCATAACACAAGCCTTATTGAGCTTACTATGGAACTAGGTCGATTTGTGTAAGATTTTCCCATAATATTTATTATTTATTTATTACTTAAGGTACGTATACTGTAAAGTGATTTGGACCTATATTCCTAGTATTTTCGTTTTGTTAACGCGTCTGTTTTTTTCACTGTTGTCTCACTGCATTCCCTGCAGGCTGTGAGGATGGTCGGCTATTCTAGTTGGTCGTGAAAGAAACAGCCGCGGGCTGTTAGTGCAGCGCGGGCCGTTTACGTGCACATTAACACGGTTCTCGTGCTGGGCACGTGAAATATGGCTGATAATGAAACTGACTGGACAAAAATACTCGCGGGTGACACCAATCAAACATCGGAATTTATTTTGTCGCTAGCAAAAATGGATGCGGCTGGATGCGGGTGGCGCGGGATCGGTCACTTTGGCACTCTTTGGGGGAGGCCTATGTCACATTATTTTTTTCAAAATTACCTCCGAGGCAGTTCTTGCCTAATATCGAACGAACTCACTTGGTAAACTTTCTTGTAGTGTACTTATAGGAACCTTACAACGTTCAAAAAGCTGTTTCATTACAGTTAAGAGCCTTTACACTGATTAAATATGAAAATCTGATTTAATTAAAATATTGAATACCTTGATAACGGTAAGAGTTAACATACTACTGTCTTGGAGAAATTAACTTTATTTGATCCAACCTATGCCCCATTGCAATTAACGGAAATTGCCAAAAACACGTAGTATGTATGGTACTTTACCACGATAAAAAAATATGCCGCCACTGGTCTATATGTTCCTGCAGTTACAAAAATAACATAGTGTTTTCAAGGTTTCATAATGTGACAGTACATAATATCGGATATTGTCTCTGTCGACAAAAGGAATCCTCAAAGCTCAAACGATCGTCAACGCGCCTATAAGTGGACTCGTAACCTCACAGGCTGCACCACCAGGCTGCCACCATTGCGAAAAACAAGTGAAATTAAAGGATTTCTCACTCACGATTATAAGGAATCCAACGATACCTCATATGTCTACATCCATGAAGCCGTTTGGACTGTATCGCGTGAAATGGAATCTTCTTGTCCGCATATTTATTATTATTACATTCACACATACATACGCTTGAAAACCATACTTGGGTAAGGCCGTTGTTTCTTGTACAGTCAAGGGCACCAATATGTATACACCACAAAATCTCAAAAATATGTAGGCAGACCTTATTTCTGCAACAATAAGGTTGTAGTATACATATTTAAGAAACTTTGAGTGAATACATATTGGTGCCCTTGACTTTACCTGATTAAGCATATATTTATATGGCTAATTGGCGTAACACACTGGAAGTGATTAAAAAGTCGACATTTTAAACTGCTTATCAGGTACAAGAAATAACGGCCTTACCCAAGAAGTATGGTTTTCGAGCGTATGTATGTGTGAATGTAATAATAATAAATATGTGGCCAAGAAGATTCCATTTCACGCGATACAGTCCAAACGGCTTCATATATTTATATGGCTAATTGGCGTAACACACTGGAAGTGATTAAAAAGTGGACATTTTAAACTGCTTAATCAGGTACACGACATAACGGCCTTACCCACTTCCTCTGAGGCATTCGGGTATGTATGTTGCGCACGCATAAAAATAAGTCTGACTTTTTTGAGGCTTGCCTGCTTGCTTTACACGTGCGTATTACAACGAAAAAACTTAAAGAGAAGAAAAGCGAACAGAAGTCTAAGTAGCGCCGAAAATGGCCCTACAGAATGGGTGCCATTGCCATTATACGGGTTGGGGGCGGGTGTCAAAACGATGCCAGGCAGCCGTTTAGTTCGAACATGCTCATACCGGAGGCTCTAGTATAAGTTTTACCGAAACAAAACTTTACGATCGCGTTTGCGTTTTACTCTCAATTCGTATGGGATTTGACAGCTAAACGCGAACGCGGTCGTAACGCTTTGTTTCGGTAAAACTTATACTAGAGCCTCCGGTTTTAGGCACGTTTTTGGGTATGTTAGGAAGGAGCTTCCATTCTAAGGTATTTTCGTTCTCTGCTTATAGCCTCTATCGCGCGCATAATACAAAACTAAACCCAATCCAATGCCGTCATTTGAATTGACTCCTCAGCCTTCATGAAATAAAGAATATGTAGGCATATAATGTAGATATAGAACAAAACAGGGAGTAGTAAATTTTATTACAATCTTTTATAGCGTATCGAATCTGCCACCAATATGCGGAAACAACTGAACATACTGGGGCAGTTTCACAAAGCCTGGCGTCTCAATGCTTTTGTAAATGTACCCAAGTTTGTGAATATAATAGAAACATTCATTTATAGGATACTAACATCCGCCCGCGATTCCGTCTGCGTGCACCCGGGATAAATACTATATTTTTCATACAGGCTATAAACGAACTTCGTGCTACATTTCATCCCAATCGGTTGAGCCGAATAAGCGTGATTGAGTAACAAACATTCCAACCCAAATTATTTTCGAGTGAGCGAGGCGAACGAAGTTTTTAGTTTGACTTTTGGCCAAAATACTTTCGTATCGGTTGTTATATATTTTTTCTGAATCCCGAATTAGGAATTTAATATAATCACGAATTTGCGAGTTTATGGTAAAAGTAATTTATATATTTTATTTTACCGTCAAATATGTTATTTGTATTGTCTATCCAACGAGCGAGTGGAATGAGTGGAAATAAAGAAAGGAAATTTGGCAACCCTCACTATTTAGAATAAACAGCAATGTATGTACGGCGAATATTAACCCATTCGATGCCACGGAACACTCCGTGTGCTACGCCGTAGCGCGTAGCTTTTTCCGCTTGTTAAGGAAACCCCACGTAGAGGCAGCGTGACCCATATGTTAGGTTATTGGCCTTGAGTGGGTTAAAAGTTGCAATCCTGAAAACTTCGAGTTTTTTTCGGCGTTTCTTCTTAACAGTGGTCTTCTTTATCAAAAACGCTGCTAGAATTATGACTTGTAAAGCGCCAATACGGCCTACTTGCATAATGAAATTAATTCATTTAATATTTATTTATTTAAGTGCAACAGTAACAACAATAGTAATGTTGTTGTGTTTCTAAACCGTTTTCCTTGAAATCGAATGACGATGAAAACACGGTTTTTCTTTCCCTATATACATAACAGGGTTTAGGGTTATCCAACATGAAAAAAACCTCAATACCCAAACAATAAATATTAAACAGTTGGTACATTGTTCAATTACATTATTATGTATTTTTTTATTATCATACCTATGTTTATTTCATTTTTATTTAGCAGGTACTCACGCTTTTTGCACAAATTACGATAAATATATGTATATATATAGCTTCCGCCCGCGACTTCGTCTGCGAGGACAAGGGATAAAAACTACCCTATATTTTAATCCAAGCTATAAACTATCTTCGTGCAAAATTTCATCCAAATCGGTTGAGCCGCTGAAGCGTGATTGATTAACAAACATCCAAACATCTAAACATCTAAACATTCAAACATCCAAACTTTCGCATTTATAATATTAGTAGGATTCGTTTAGTAACACAACTTCTGTCATGTAGCTTATTACCTAATTATAACAGGTGTAACTGATAAGTCCATGAGTTCCAATCCAAAATACAGGTTCAGCCTAGTTTCGCACTCACCAGATATCGCTTTACCAATATACGGGGAGTAACAGGATACGGGGTCTGTGATATCACTTATGAACTTCCTTAAATGATTCTTACAAAAATGTTCCTTCAGGATCTTAAAGAATCAATTGTGTACTATGCAGTAGGTAGCGTCTGCTAACAAAACGCATAAATACATTGGAAATTAATATTTTATTTTAAATATCGCGAACAGCTCCGACTTCAGGCCAAGGAAACAAACTCGGAGTTTAAGTCTCAGTTTTTTTTGTTTTGCATTTAGTCGGTATATTATTTTGGCGTATTCCCAACACTCCTTATTTTGTTTAAGTTTTACTTAAACTCTATTTGCACCAAATACGTTGGGCCCAAACTTATCTCCTAATGGCCGCGGCGACACTGATGCTCAAAATCTATGCGAATAATGTAGTGTTGCTGGTTAACAATAAAATTTTAGGTCCGCTTAATTTAGCCTTGTGGGCAACTCTGCCTACGAATCTGACTATCCTGGGTTAGAATCCCTGTAAGGGCAAGTATTCGTGTGATGCATTCAAACACATTCACTGCCAAGTAGCGGATCCTGTGGTTTTCCCGCTAACTAGCGGAAAGCGCCTACAGCGTAGGTGCTTAGGAGGGTTCCTGGCAGTGAATGTGTTACTATTTTTAATAAGTCTTGGATTTTGTACCCATGACACCAGCCTTTTTGAGCTTACTGCGGGGCTAATTTTAATTATATTCTAATATTAGTTCATTCATTTATATTAGTACGGTGCCCCATGTGGTGGCGGATTAGAATTTCACCACCCCTTTCTTCCCGTTGAGGTCGTAAACTTCGACTAAGGGAGCAGGGTTGAAGTGTGTTGTGGGCGATGTTCTAGCAACCTATCACTGCAATATCACATTTTGTCGATCTTTTATACCAAAATATATGCTGAAACTGGCAGTGGATCATAAGTTTCAAGTGCCTACTCCATTTGGGAATAAAGGCGTGAATATATGTACGTAAAAGTGGCGAAACTATTAATTCCTCGACTGTACAGCATAAATACAAACATGAACGTCATTATCTTTACTATTGTGAAATAAATACTGTTGTTTCATATGTCAAATTGCTAGAACATTGATTTTACGAACTACATGACTTTCACAAGCCTCCGCCAAGTACCTATGTACAGTCGCCATCACACACATCTGAGCAGTCAAGGTGTTCACAAACATCTGAACACGACTTTATTGTCAACGCCATAGAGTGCATGTTCAGATGTTTTTGATCACCCTGAAGAGTACAGATGTATGTGACGCTGACTGTACAACATAAGTAGGAACGTAGTCCTTCAAAATTTGTAACCCATTATTTAGCCACTTCCCGCTATACGATTGAGCTGGGTATACTTATGTAAATTTGGTGACACGGACACGGTGTAATATTTTAGTACCGCCTGATCTGATGATGGAGCCGGAATGTGGTCATAAACTCCTCGACCGCAGAAGTTGAACCCGTCATGTTACGTCGCATTGGAACCCTTGCATCGGCTAGGCGACGAATAGTTTTGACGTAAACTCATTAGGGTGTAGGTTCGGGTCACGTAAATCATTTTATGAAACGGAACTGATTGTGAAATCTTGTTAATTGCATGCTTGTTACAGACGCAAACAAGGGTCCGCATTCTGCAACCAAAATTAGATACGTATTCAATTTGTTTGTGTAGTTCAGAAGGCACTTGCAAATATATTTATAAATCGGTTCAGGGGCTTAAGCGTGAAGAGCATCTGTAATATCAAGATATTATTGTGAAAAATTGCAGTTACTTTTGCAAGACAGAATAATAATAATAAATATAATAATAAATCAGCCTAATATATACGTCCCACTGCTGGGCACAGGCCTCCTCTCATGGATGAGAGGGAACGGAACAAGATAGAATACCAGTGTGTCAATTGTGTATATGTAATTAAGTGGCCCTACTTAATACTTAACATTTTGTTTTCATCCAAGGTCCAGATTACAGTACCTATACTGTAAACAGAGTTACAACATACCATTGTTGTACCTAGTCCAGTTCCTACTTTGGTGACTAAGATAATGATCATTTTCTAAATGACTAGATGTGCGCGCGGCTCCGCTCGCGTATTACTGTTAACCAAGACGGAGTCACGGGATTAAAATGTAGGTACTGCATGTCTATCATGCGACTCATGCGACGGCTGCGACGTACTCTCGATTTTTCTCGCACTATATCTCTCGTTCTAATAAGAAAGAGACAGATAGTGCGAGAAAAATCGAGAGCGCTCGCGCGCCGTCGCATGTAAGTCCCTATGTAATGTTTTGTACAGAATACATGCAGTACCTATTTTTAAAAGAAGCTTGAACAGTAAAAAAAGTTTGTATTAACCTGTTCTGTAGGTTTTAACGCTGAGAAAGGTTTGTATTTGACATGTATGGTAGGTAGTTAGGTCGTCATAAATTATTAATTGTATCATTCATTTGATTGCCTGGGCGATTTAAAAGCTTGAGAAGTCTAATATGATTTATTATAAACATTGTAACTATTGATAAACTCAAGTATTAAAATGGAAAATACCACTATGGCATACTTTCGACCAATGTACATCTTTTGAAGAAACGTTCTGATTTTTATAAATTAATTCTAATGTATTGAATACTTTATATAGTTGAAGTATCAAAGAACAATGTATTTTTTTCATACAAATGATCATTGTACTTCATATTAAGTCATAAATCTTTGTTTAATCAAACGTGTTTTCGTTTGAAAGATATTTATAAGTACACTACTTATAGTAAATTTGTGAGCAAAAAGTTTTTGGTTCAGTTCTTAAGTATAAGTTTAAGTAGTCGATCAATAAAATAAACAATTAAACAACACAATAAAATATATCGTTTCATTATAAAAATGATACCGGTAATGTGAACTGTATGTATGTTAATTGTAGCGCCCAAACTAGAATTATTATAAAATTTTATTAAAAGTTTTCTAATCAAAAATTTAAAACCACCACCCTATTTCGTGTAACATATTCCCAAGATAAAGACATTTACGTATTTCATTTAATGTCATAGACAATATGAAACCGCCGATTCGAAACGAAAATTCACAAAACAACCGTTTAATTTCGAACTCCGCAAACCGAAAAGTAACTTTTCAGCGCGCAATACAATCCGAATCACAATGAAACTGAACTCACATAATCAGCCACACATCCATGCTTCTATAACCTTGTTTTATTCTGTTTCTTTTTAAATATTTTGAACAGTTCACAGACGCGACCGAGCGACGAAGACGTCCGCTTTCCGACTGAGGCGAGCGGACCACTCGCACGGACCCGCTCCTATTTATAACATTGCCTGCAGTCCGCTGTACCAATCGGTTATAGGTCAGCGTACACCGGTTAGACTGTTTAATGTTTATATTTGGTACGAAAAAACTGATTATAACCGTTTTATGTAGTCGGTGTGGCAACGGCGTTGAAAATTGGGTTTATCAACACTGTTTTCTTGTGCAAGTGTTAGTTTTGATTTAATCTCGATGGTAAAGTATATTACATTAGTCTGTCTGCGTCGATCTATTGGTATAATGAATATGAGATTTTTAATCTCGGCGAGAGTGGACGCAGTCGTGACAAATGTCATAAATACGCGAAAACATAGCTACGCATCTCTCTGGGGATACTAATGAAATCCATACCTTAAATTGCCATAAATGTAACTCTTACATAGGGGCTATATGCAGTGTCTGTACGAATTGGCCTGAAAATCGTAACATTTTCAGGCCAATTCGTATTCAACAGTTTCAGAGAAAATCTATCTTAATTGGAAGTGATCATCATCCTCCTAGCGTTATTCTCAGTTTTGCCCCTTTATAAAATGTTTACTTCATATAAATTTTACTTATTATGTTGAATAAATTACTCTAAGTAATTAGCTGCAGATTATGTTTACCTGACGATTTGAAAGTGCTTGTTACCGGTCCTACTTGAATAAATATCATTTTGAGTTTGAGTTTGAGTAAAGGAGACGGATCCGCTTTGTCACCTAATCCCATGATTTGGCATGGGCACTAGTTTTTTACGAAAGCAATTGCTATCTGACCTTCCAACCCCGGGGGGGAAATTAGACCTTATTGGTATTAGACCGGTTTCCTCACTATTTTTAATAGCAAGTGATGATTATGGCACATGAAATTATGGATATCGAAGGTACCTATCCGATCTCTCTGCCCGTGTTCTCTCCTATGTTGTGAATTGCTCGCTCGCTAGATCCTTAACCCTTCGTCTAACTTATCGTTATTAACTATGTGACAAAAATACAACGTAAAATATATATTCGCAGACAATCTTACACAAATCGACCTAGTCCCAAACTGAGCAAAGCTTGTACTACGGGTACTAGACGACGATAAACATACTTATAGATAAAAAATACTTAAATACATAGAAAACATTCATGACTCAGGAACAAATATTCGTGCTCACCGCACAAATAAATGTCCTTACCGGTATTCGAATCCAGGACCTTTTAATTCATAGGACACTGCCGACAAATTAAAAGGTCCACTAGCAACTAGGCTAAAGCGGTCGTCAAAAAAAAACAGATAAACGTCACGCGCGCCATCGTCGCAGCACGATGCCGATCGAGGTACCTACGAGTACATACCTACTTACGATAAATGACACTGTCGGTTGACTTGCATCTCGGAGCGCGAGAGCAGAGTTTAGCCCAAGCTGTGAGATGGACAAGCCTGCTATACGCAAATATAATTTCACGTGCTCTGTCTTTCCTACGGTATACATAGGTATACATGTAGGTATTATCATTCATTTGCAAATAATAACAGTGAGCTTTTAACATGACTGAAGACCTGTCAGAACCTGTCTTGTATGTCATAACCTGTCACGAGTGACAGCGTAACCTGAACCGACTAATTGTGAAAAATAACAGTTATTTCATGCGTTCTACATGATTTGTTACTGTTCCTATATGACTATACAAATACTCGAAGATTTTGAGTTATGTATTTCAAACGTAGCTTCGCGCGGCTCTTCTTCTTTATTACTATTTAAATTTTTTCAATATGATTATTAGTAATATGGACTCGGGGATAACATACTCCCCGCATAAAAATTAACAAAGCTACAAACTGACATTTCATACAAACATGTTTATTCTTAGTACTTATGGTACAGATAATGTAGGAATACGGTGTAAATTATGCAAAAACTTTAGTTACAATTATAATAACAGAAGCTTTTCCCTTAAATGTCAATTTATAACAATAGGCATTTAATCATCTTTAGCACACATCTTTAAAACATTCTCAGCATCTTTAAAACACAAAGTAATCAAAACAGTGTTATGTGCTTAATAGGCAGGATTTACGCGACTTCACATTAGGTAGGTCTTCGATAAAACATAACCGTATGCAAACACTAAAGAATAAAAGTATCTTAGAATAAGGGTCATCCTAAATTCAAATACAAAATATGAATTAATTATGATTAGTCTGAATCTACTTATTGTTATAAATTGATCAGTAATAATACGATTTAAAAATCTTTAGCTGAAGGGCAATACAGGCTTTGATTAAGTTTCCATAAAACTATTTCTTTCTGACACCACTCGATAAAAAATGTCGGACGCTTCATCTAGTATAGTTTCTCATCGCTATGGAAAAGAGATACGTATCTCGTTCGTAAGCGAGTGAAAAGGAGAGCTGTTTCGATAAATATGCAGAACCGGCAATTTGGACGAGACTCCATTTAACAATTGGTCGGAGGGATGCAAATGGCGAATATATTAACTTTGCACAGGGCAGTGTCACGGGAACCTTTATTTAGAGCGTGTAGATATCCAAAATGTAGGTTTTCAAACGCTCAAACTCGTGTTTCACGAACGCGCGAAAGCCTGGCCTCGCGGGTTTATTGAAACAGGTATCATGGTCGGTCTTATCACGAAATAAGTGACGAGATAGGAGCATCGTCTCGTTCTATCAAACGGTGTCAGCCAGTGACGGCCGCTTTATCCTGTCACTTATCGTGTGATAAGGCCGACCATGATACGGGATACCTCTGACAGGTGGGTTATCCATATAAGCAAACCAGGCACGTACCCAGGGGCGCGGGGTTCTAAAGGGCGACGAGCTGCGCGCTCCTTTTTTGGGTGTAGATTTTAGTCTATGGCCGCTAGGGGGGCGCCGATGAGTTGCTCGCCTGGGGCGCTAGCCATAGATCTGTTTCTTTGCTGTACCCCGTTTGTGTCGATGCAAAATGACGCCGTATGTAACCGCTCTCCTTAATGAGCCGGTGGAAGAATCTAAAAAATGAATCTATTCTCTGAACGTAGTAACGTTAAAAAAAATTGACACTATGGATATTCAAATGTTCGTGCGCGGTAGAAGAGCACATCATATCGAACCAACATTATATTAGTAGCTGCCTTACTCGCTTGTAATACTGTCGTATTGTCTACCGACGCCGGCTATTATAGTTTTTTTTTATAAATGTAATTTTTAAGAACTTGGTCGTTGAACGAGAATATCGTTTTCTGAAAGAGCATTGAATGACCGTAAAGATTGAATCAATGGCATTGTATTTATTTATTTATTTACCATCCATCCATCCATCCATTGTCTCTTTAGTAAGGTAAATCGCCTGCAGTAACTTGCCCACCTCTTACTGGAAATGAACTCTTTTCATCTATAATATAATGTTTTTTAGTATAAGGTGTTAATAACTCCACCGTCCACCCTTCAATAACTGGCCTCGTTATACTAAATAGAATTCTGTTTGTAGAGGAACAGAGTTCATTTATAGTATGAGGGGGCCGGTTATCGAAGGATGGCCAGTCACTGGCGCTTTACCCTAGATAGAAGTAAAATTAAAGTTTATAAAAATAATGATAGTGTTGTAGTGTTTGAAAAAGTTGGTAACGTGACATAATAAACCCATGACGAAATATTTACACGTTCACTGCCTAGCTTAGAGCATTGAACCAACCGGAGCGGCCATTGACAGGCGTTCCCCTCTGCCGAAAATATATGACCAGTGGTCATACACATTGTATGGACTGACGTTTATCTGACGTAGCTATTTTCACGTTACGTATACATTTGACGTTCCCCTCCCCAGCAAAAATCGGCAGACTTTTTATGTATAGAAAATGACTCATGGCCGCTCCTGTTGGTTTAATGCTCTAAGCTGCCTAGAATCACTACGCGCTACGCTGGTAGCCGGTCCCGAGGTTTTCCCGTATGTAGCGGAAAGAGGGTACGGCGTAGGCGCCCGCTGGACATGCAGTGAAAGTTTTAATAAATTCCCCGGCGAAGATTTCGTAGCGCCTCGCTCATAGCCACCATGATAGATACCAGATATATAACACATAGATACCATGGGGAATTCCATATGTAGAGGAAATCGGCAACAAGCTACCGGGTTCTTGGCACTGAGAGTGTACATCGCGGCTGACAAATATGAATCTGTTTTCAACCCAACGTTTAGACAGATAGTCCCCGGAAGAATAGACGGAATAGAAATAATATATTTTCGGAGACATCCGAGTGTCGCCATGTGATAAATGGTCAGGAGTTGGCAGGGGGCAGGGAGGGGAGGGGCGCAATATGCAGCCAGTTACTGCATGCCTTCTAGCATCCACCAATAATATATCACACATGTCTGAACAATCATGGGAAATCTTTGAAATAACCATTTTATTTGACCTAGTCTTTTCGGTCTTTAAGGGCATAATTTTCTGTTATAATGATTGATAATAGTACCTATATAACCATTCTATGCCAAGCAACGCTCCGTTTGCTAAACCGTCGCGCTGTAGCATTTTTTCACTTTGTTGCGAAAATAGCTTCTCTAAGCATGACTCGTCATTGTTCCAAAAACTTTGTTAGAAACTCATGAAATTTTACATTTACCTACATAATATACTCACGCGTGTATTGCTAAAAGACACACAGAGACAGACCTCATGTAATGATTTAACCACTGTTATTTTTCGAATTTAAACTTACGTGGGACATGTTAAAATAATGCTAAATAAATAAACAGTTAAAATCACGTATTAAATTATGTCACTACGGGCGACATGTTTCAAACTCTCTCTCGCTCTCTCGGCGGTGCACGGTGTCGCGTGATCAAGCGACACCGTCGCGAAATCATTCATCCTGATAAGAACTCCCGAAGAGTTCGAAACATGTAGCCCGTAGTGAAATTTGATACTTGAGTTGAACCGTGTGATTATTAGCATTACAGCTAGTGACACAACGTACAACATGATACTGCAGTGATAGGTTGCTTAATCATGATTAGTCGTTCCCTCAGTCCTATTCCTCTTCGTGAATGGTACAGATGTATTTGATAGGTTGTTGGCTATGGCCACCAAAAATTGTACAATAACGGGCGTGAACTGGTAACACACGGTAACATACTAGAATTAAGGTAACACACAAGAAATTTGTAAACCCTAGACTGCACGAGGGATTTTTCTAATTTTAGCCGACTGCCACATCGAGGAGGGTTATGTTTTTCGGTGTAATGTAGACTTACAAGATGTCACTAGTTGTAGCCCATGAAGACTTAATATTAATGAGCATTTTCAATAATTCGTGCACCCAATTAGCGTGAGTTGTTAAACAAAAATTAACTCGGTGTCAGTTTTGTAACGAAAATTAAGCATACAAATCATGAGAAAATGAACTTTTTTCACATTTAATTAACTTGTATAGGCATATCATTCTTAAATTAAACAGAAAAAGTTAGTTTTTATACAAACCGAATGCTTAGTTGCCGTTACAAAACTGACACTGAGTTAATTTTTATTTAACAATCGCGGTAATTGGGTGCACGAATTATTGTAAATAATAAAAACTTATAATCAACTAAGAAGCTTGAAATACCAATAAGTAGCGAATCCCTACGTTTCTATTATGCACACTCAGCTTAACAACAGATCACGAATGTTACGTAACACAAATAGTAACACATGGTAACATTCGTGAATCGAAAATGCTGTAGACATAAACTTAAAAATTATACATTCGAATAGTTTTGAAGTTATAAAGAACTGGCCACATTTATTCGTTACACGAATCGTCCATCTACATCTACAATTTATTATGAATGCATAAACATGTGCTCTTATCTTGGATATTCACTTTACAAAACGTAAAATACTAACGAGACAAAAACACCGGCCACTTGTCGTGAACAAAATTGCGGATGTCATTCCGTAGGTTGGACAACCTATAGTGTGGTGTTGCCATGACACAATAAAGGTTTTGCGGCCCTGGATTCTTGTTAGTTTAATAGCAATATGGTACGTGAAGTATTATTCATTAACGAAAAGTGAGACCCATATTTGAAATTACTTTTGTTACACTTTATTGCGTTATTTTATTAAAATAATTCAATAGAAAAGTAGCACATTTAGTGAACAACGTTAGGCATTCCGAACCTATAGTGGGTAAGAAACTAATTTTATATTTTTTCTAACTTCAATCTGTGAGATGTCGTTGTGGGACACACAATTTTTGTATGAACGCAGAAATTAACCTTTTCAAAAAAATACATACAATACAATACAATACAAATACTCTTTATTGCACACCTCAAAACATGAATCAAATAAACATAATAACTTATTAAAAAAATAGATGTTGACAACAGGCGGTCTTATCGCTAAAGAGCGATCTCTTCCAGACAACCTTTAGGTAGCGGAGAAATAGCAACAAAAAATTACATAATAGGTAGGTGGCAAAATTGGAAGTAAACTTCCAACATACACAATTACATCAATAATAAACATACACACATAAAGCATACAATAAACATACATAAATTCCTACATAAATACATATAGTGTTAACCATAAAGACGGATTTAAAAATTATAATAATAAGAAAAATAGTATCTGAGGAATCATGGCAGAGACAGATAGTGCTCCTTAAGGTGAGCTTTGAAAGAAGCGACTGATTTAGCTCGCCTCAAATCCACGGGCAGAGAATTCCAGAGTCGAATGGCTTTGAATGTAAACGAGCAATTATATAATTTTGAAGAGGATGACGGAACAGTGAGAAGAAAATTTTGGGATGACCTGGCCGACTTGACGAAACTAAATCGTTCTTTGAGGTAGCGGGGTGTAGCGGGATGAAACAGAACATTATATAGCAGGGTCAGGACATGAGCATAATTAGTTACGGCAAACGTTAACTAACTTAAATTACATTTCTATATGCATAAAACATTCTGCGGATCAGATGTGACTTTACAAGTTATTATAAAACAGAAACACATGAAAATATAATTATTTAAGTAAGAGAGACATTGATTTTTTTCCAAATGTACAATTTTTGGTGGCCATAGCGTGTTACTGACAAATGAAATGAAAATTTCTGAAATCGCATTATATCAAACATGTAACGAGCATCATGAAAAGTTTGAACTTATTTAGCAGGTACGTCAACACATTCACTGTAAAGAATCGCTACCCGCTGCGCTCATCGCCGATCTCGTGGTTTTCCTCGTATGTAGCGGAAATCGCCGACGGCATAGGCACCCCCGCTGATCGCGATCCTATCAGTAAAAGTTTTGAGTCAAACTTTTAATATTCATGTGTGCAATACGCAAATAGGTGCATCTCATAGACCTGTACTTTATGTGGCAGAATAGTAAAGGGATAATTTTCTCGTAACTTATCATGGACTTCCGAACAGTAACGCCTGATGCAATCGTGTTTAACTGTTTAACAGGCTGGAATGTTATGGAGTGAGAGGTTATGCTTCTATATAGTTGGTTGAAAAGCTACCTTACAGGCAGACGACAATGTACAGAATTGTATTACTACTGCGCTAAAACTAAAACTGTGAGATCAGTTAGGTCTGGCTATAAAATCAATGGAAGAGGAGTCCCACAGGGAAGTATTTTAGGGCCGCTTTTATTACTCTTCTATGTCAATGATATACCCCAGTATACAGAAAACCAAATGGTTATCTTTGCGGACGACAGCACTGCAGTTATTAAGTGTAAAAATTCCCTAGAGGAGTATGAATTTGACATAAATAATACCTTAGATAATATAGTCCAATGGATGAGCTGTAACGAATTAAATATGAATCTGTCAAAAACACATGTGGTGCACTCCATTCAGGATATAAAACCACTTTACCGATTGAAATAAAACGTAAAGAAGAATCTATTTCTAATGTAAAAAGTACTAAATTCCTAGGTCTATTCTGGAAACTGCATATTGATGAATTGTGTACAAAGCTCTCCCTATTCATGTATCCCTTGCGCAGAGCCGTACAAAACTCGTCAGAAAAGGTAGGTGTAATGACATACAGGGTGTAACAAAAAACCCTGGCAATCCCGTTAAGGGTTGATAGATACCTGTAAATAGAATCTGAGAAAAATAGTAAGAAAAAAAAATCGCATCAAATAAAAAAGTTATGAGAGTTTTCATTTCGTAGGTAATAACATTAAAATCACGAAAATGGGGGCGGGGAGTGGCGGGGCTGCGAGGGGCATGGATGGGACGTGCTTTCTACGTGCGCGTGCGACGTTGCCATTCATAACATCAGGGGTAAGCAACATTTAAAAAATAAGACTTCTGTCTTTTTTTTAATAGTGTTTTTTTTAATGCCGTCTTAAAAATAAAAAGGAAGTGATTTTCGGAATCGCGATTCGATACCGGTTACTGCCTTTTTTTATTTGCCAGGGTTTTATGTTACGCCCTGTATTTTGGATATGTACAATCGCTGTTGTGTTATGGCTTAATGTTCTGGGGCAATTCCAAAAATTGGATTAAGGCTTTTAAATCACAAAAGAAATGTGTTATAGCTCTGTGTGGTGCAGGCCAGAGAGATTCTTGTAAACCATTGTTTCTAAGTATATACCACTCCCCTGTTTATATATTAAGGAGGTAGCAATGTTTGTCAAGAAACATTCAGAGCTTTTCGAAATAGTTGGCAAAAATAATAAGAATTTGCGCAACAACCATAAATTAATTAATAACTTTGGTCGACGCACAATTTTTTATAGAAACAGTATTTATTTCGTAGCTAGTAAGATATTTAATTGCATATTTAAGTAACTCAACGAAATACAATTTAAGAAATAAGTTAATGCGTGGCTGTTGTTGAGAATGTTTTACGCGGTAAAGGAGTTTTTAGATAATAAGGGACAGATATAATGTAAATATGTAACGTATTTAATTTAATTTGACATATTATAAATGATAATACTGTTGCGTTAACATTTTAATTTATATCATAAGATCTGACATCATTATACTTATACAAGCATGTTATTCTCGTTTCTCCTGTAATGTCAATAATAACAGAAAATGTTGTACACCAGAATGGTAGGCTTTAGCATTGGTAACCTTATAAATTGTAACACCTTATTTTTATACCTATAGTCGTATTTACTAATAAACGTATTTAATTTCATTTCATCGATACTGGTGGTAGGTATAGACTCATAATTTATTATAACTTGAAAAGAAAGAAGGCAACAAAATATGCCTAGTGATGATAAACCCAATCAGATATCTCAAAGAACTACGAACCGTTTCAATATTGCTTGTTAGAGAGAGAAAACGCTCGCAGATCGTGAAGTCGCGAGATAGTAAATAAAAAACAATGGTTTCATATGAAGGTACGTTTTGCGGAAAAGTGACAAAATATATATCCTCCTAAAACATTGGACACTTATATAACTTTGCGATTATTTCATCCCCTGCTTTACGTGTATCTCCATTTGTCAATTATGTTATTCATGCTTCGGGCAAATTCGAAATTATTGGTTATTTAATTTGGTGTCAATCGGGGTGCTATTATTCCTCTCTAGTTAGTGTTTAATAGGTATTGTTTTATATAATGTTGAAAATATTCGAAGAGATTAAGAAAGTAAGATAACCAAAACCCTAATTATCATTATCAAATTAGTAATGAAACGCTCAAATAATAAATAACAAACGTTAGATTAGATCAAATTGCACCGTTTCCACTTCAACACAGAATATGGAAGGCCCAACCATTCATACCCAGTTAAATTATGTGTAACGTTTAAAAAATGGCGTCGCAACAGCGCTGGAGCATCATAATGAAGGTGTTTCCTCCAGTTGGAGTACATCCAAACATAATATAACTCATTTTAAGAGCGCGAGTGATGGCTTGATCCATTGGATTTACATTATTTTCTTTGAAAACATATAATTTTATAGTGAGAAATGATGGGTTTTTAAATTTCTTCGACGATAGCGAAGCGACATAAAATTACGTTTTCGCTTTTCATGCTTGCAAAGTTCGCCTTAGTGCTGGATGCTACACAAAATGCTACTTTTATGCTCTACTGCACAAACTATATTTTCCTAATCTAACGCCGAACAGCCACATGCGCAATAAAAAATCGTAGAATAAACTTGTTCCTTTTATTGATATGCTTTACATAATTTCACTTCCATGTTTTCTAAATTAGTAGAATTAAAATAAAAGTGAATGGTAAAACATATCAAAACATTAAAAGACTTGACAGTATGAAGTGCCAAAGTCTAATATCAAATTAAACATTAACGCCATTAACGGCCGTATTTATAAATTTGTCACTTTGTCATTTGTGTTCCTAAGCAAGGGACAAAGCACATTTCATTTAGCAGAGGCATTTTAATTGTGTTGTGGATAAGGGAGTATAACTTTAAAGTTAACTAATGGCGGGATTCAGCTATTATTTAATAAAAAAATTGCAAATATGTGTTATTTTCTCGAAACCGCAGTGAAAAGCAGAGTTATACACTACACTCGGGCACAAATGAACCATTTAACCAACTGAGCTTAACCCTCGCTAGTGGCTCGGATGGATATAAACGTCTCAGGTGAAATGGCTCATTTTATGCACTTGTTTTACAATCTACTATTTTAACCCATGTCAAAAGGATATTCAATGGGTTGGTTCGTTCATTGAAAACAGGCAAAGACCGAGTCCGCCTCTTGAATGTTTCTGCGAAATCGTCTGCTTTGCCAATTACCCTGCTGATCGTATACCGATAATAGTTATATAATACCCGTAATGATTTCAATTCAACTTAATATCTGACTAGCTTCTGCCCGCGACTTCGTCCACCGCACCCCACCTTTCACCCACTTAGGGGATGATTTCCAGAATAAAACTATTCTATATCCTTCCCCGGGACTGGAACTATCTCTATACCAATACCTATTCAGTAAAGGAATTTATGGACATTAAAGATTACTTAAAAACATTTTACATAAAAACTATAATCGAAGGAAAAATAGAGGGAAGAAGAGGCAGAGGAAGGCCGCGACGTGCTTTTATGGACCAGGTCAAGGAGAAGGTCAATGTAGTGTCGTACCAGGAGCTCAAAGCAGTAGCAGAGCGTAGAGCTGAATGGTGGTTACTCCACCGACAAGAGCAGAGCTCTTAAGTTGAAGAAGAAGAAGAGAAGAAACATTACTTAATAATATCACTGTTTTTGACATTGTAAATTATATCGTTATTTGTATTTTTTTATTTCCCTTATTAAGATAGACTTTGATCTGACGATCTTTACCTAAGTAATATTATCTCATTAATTTATTTACTTTTGCCTATTAATCAATTATAACTTTAATTTGAACCAAATGTAACTTGATATTTTATTACAACTCTTATTATCTTTGACGATCATACCTAATATAAGTTCTTTGTAAGATAAAGCCAGCTTTAATTTAAAATATTGTTATTGTATAGTGTGAAGTAAATAAATCTCCCAAATTTCATCAAAATCGGTTCAGCGAGTTAAGCATGAAGAGGTTACAGATAGACAGGCACACTTTTGCTTTTATAATATTAGTACGGATTGATTCTTGTAATTCACACTACATAAATTTATTGCGAAAAAAATCCATGTTTTTGCATATTTTATTAACTAAATTGCATCATCACATATTAATTACATAATTGACGCGTTATTCAAAGAAATACTTTATTTAAGAGCTTATTCATACCATACATAGTGTAAAAAAGTCGCCCTTGGTCATTTATTTACGTAAATCAAAACCGCGACCAAGTTCAATTAAAAACTTTTGTAATTTCGTTTGTGTGTTTCGTTTGTATTGATCAATGAAGTCCAAATGTTCCTATGGAAAGTGGCACGAAAGCGGGCTGAAGAAAATTCTTGCATTTTCCTTATTCTTTATTACAAGCTATTATTAACTAAATATATCTTGCAAGTAGACTGCCAGGTGCTTCCAGCGTTGGATCCACAAGAACCGCTAGCAGTTATCAATACTTCTGTAATACGACATTATGATTAGGACATGCCTTTGTGAGTTTGTGAGTACGAGGGTAATCTCTTGAACTACTCATACAGTTGGAATGACCCCAAAAATTTATTATAGGTACATTACCATCAGATATATTGGATTTAAATGATTTGAGACAATTTAAAGTAAAATTGCATAAATAATTCGTGTTCCAAAGTATGCTACACTTTAAAAGTTTTTTTATTGCAATCGTTTTAACTTTGTCATTTTAACTGAATAATTTATTTTCAATTTTAATTTATATAAATGTTGAACATAAAGTTTGCTTTGAATTTAAATTCGTACGAATTGTGTTATAAATGATTTTTTTATTGGTCTTGAGAATCAATATTAATAATTTGACGCTAGCGCATATTAATAATTTGACATTGTTCCTTGTATTATTATGTTTTCATTTTGCACTGCAATTTGATTTGACTATAATTTATATTATTGTTATTCTTATACAGTCAGATGATATTTTTGTGAATTCACGCAATTTTTTTTAAATTAAAGGACGAAACAAGACATTAAATTAATGAACATGTTAATTTATTATTTTATAAATAAATCTAATCTAATTGTTGCATGGTTATTTGTGGCCATGTGGCGAAACAGAGATGTCATTATACCTAATCCAACAATAGACCTATTTTTGACAAATAAATATTTTGTGTTTGAGTATGATAAACAAAAACCGTCTGTTTACACTTTTTGACGATGACTACTTTGGTACCTACGACAAAGTTTGAGGGGCACGGTAGCGAGAATGGAGCCAACTTTTTCTACATTTAAATACCCAACAGTAGGAATTTGACTCGACATCAGTGTCACCTGTCACGACCGTCAAGTTACTCACTCACTCGGACGCCAAATTACCGTGACAAGATTCTAATTAAGACTGTCTTTACCTTGTGTATAAGTACTTAGCATTTATTATTATAAAGATTTCAAGTTTTGATCAGAGTTTGTAAGTTTGTATCCTGAAGAAGCAATTCTGAAGGATTAGAAACACACACTTGGTGAGAATTGATATAGATAAAAACCCCTCCGGTATGTAGTAATGTAGTTTTCGAATAGATATTCCATAGTTGCAAATTGAAATTTGCCCTACAATTCGGTAACTCATTACTCTCATTAGTAACTTGTCAAATAAGTTCGATTAATCACATTCACATGTAAGTACCTAATTGAATTGTCATGATAATTAAATAAATTATTGGTCAGTAGCAAAAGTAACTAAGCGGGCCAAGTGCTCAAAATACACACGACTTTAAGAGTCCGCAGTAAGCTCGATTCTCCATACAAACGTAGTTACGCTCTCATTTTAAAACTACGTGTTCGATTGTAACGAAACTTTGTATGTTCAATGAAATCAGGTATATCTATGTCTGAAATTAGTTTACGTAGCTTCAGCTACCATAATAAAAAAAATACAGCGAATTTAAGTTTTTCATACAAAACTAGTTTTTGCTGTATTTACTTTGTTTTATAAATTGGAACCATATAATCTAATTACAGACATAGATATACCTCATGTCATTGTATATGCAAAGTTTCGTCACAATCCAACACGTAGTTTTAAAATGAGAGCGTAACTACGTTTGTATGGGAAGGTGACATTCGGCCGAGCATACTGCGGCCTCTTAATGTCAAGAAGACAGGGACACTCCACATCATATTGAGCGTGTTTTTTCCGTAGTTAGGTACTTCTGACGCTGATTGTGCGGTCTGTACAAAGGTGTGCATTCCGTCCGTCAGCATATTACTTCACGTAGCATATAATTCATGCCTTTATGTAAGTACATGATGATTTGATGAAGGGTAAATACTTAAGAGCATAGCAACATCTCACTATGTAATTTACTTGATTCGTTTTTGTAAACCGTGCTGTGTGTAATGCATATTAACAGTTGCAATGTTAGTCTTATCCCCTAAGTAGGTGTCTATACCATTAATAGGCATGATGACACATTTTGAAAAACTGTTCTATAATGTTTAGAAACATTAATTATGTACAACGAATAAGATTTTTCAAGAGAATATAACAGTTAAGTGGGAAAAAAATGCATTTTAGGTTTAAAATTTCAAATTGGCGCTAAAACGCTTGTCAGTGACAGGGCGTCCCGAGTGACGTCACGTATGTATAAAAAGAACGCAGACCTTTGACGTTTGCTACCTAGATCGCTCAATTGCTCATTGAATGAACATAAATTAAAAAGTTTACAAGTCTTGCGCGGCCGTGCGAGCGAGAAAGCGGGACAATGACGTATGAAGATCTGACAGATAACATTATCCCTGTCTTACTATTCGTTCAGTACGTAAGTATTCTCTGTAATCTGTGGTAATGGCCGCTATGGGTATTTGTTTATACACACGTGACGTCATGCGCTCTGATTGGTGTTTAACATATCATGGCGGGCGTCCGTAATTTTCAGTTTAATTTTATCAAAATAAATAATAATCCCTTACTTAATAAAAAAATTTGAGCAATTTTCGAATTCTATGATTAAAAATGCACTAAGAAAATACCATATTTTAGTGATTTTCAATTACTGTCATCATGCCTATTACATATACGTGAGTGTAACCTTTCCGTGTTGTAATCAGTTTCAAATGTCATTACAACTGGTGGTCCAATTTCACGTATCCGCATTTGAAATAGTGCATTTTGAAATTGCCGCAGTGCCGTTTTCAATATTATTTATGTTAGGTTTTTTTTTATCGACAATTGAACAAACCCGCGGCAGGTGACGATCGTAAAGAGGCGCGGGTAAAACAGAACTTTGCCGTAAGCTTTGAGAATAAGCGGGGCGAAGTGAATTTTACGGTCAAGTGTAGAAATACGGGTGCATTACAGCTTACTAAAATAATATGTCCCTTTTTATTGTGTCTACTGGCTTCAGTTTACTTGTCTCAAACGGATTGCCACCAATTTTTGCTACATAGGTCCTGTACTTTTTAAATTTAACCCCAACTTTAGCGGCCACCAGCCATAGCTGTTTTTTTATATATATAAATACAATTAAGCGTTGTATCGTTGGGAATCTTATGTTATCTCTTGTGAAAACTATAGTGTTATATTTTAAAGGATTGTAGTAAATCGTTTTGTTTTTGTGTCTAGTTAGTTACCCACTTTACTATGTTACTAAATGATGTATCTACTTACCTATCTGTCAATTTACGAGGTGAAATAAATCCCTGGCAGCATGATAAGAAGATATTTTTCTCGGCCGCGGCTTATCTTTGGGTTGACGTAACCGCAGGTCAACTTTATCTCTAATCCATATATTAGACACTGATCCGGTATAATGAAGACGTGAAAGTGTGTTTGTTTGCCCTGTTATAATTTTGTGTATACATAGGTATGCTTATAAACTTATCAGGCAATGCAGGCTGAGAATTAGTATTAAAAGGCCCAGGTTGTGAGTCTTTTAAATACGAGGTTAGATTGCCATTCTAATCAATAATAACATTGTTAGAAATATGGCAAAAAATACTGAATTTAATTACGGGACCTTGTTGCGAACATTATTGCTTTCCCGCAGTTTTTTTTCTTTAAACAAAATCGCATGTGTATCTCTTAAAACTTAGGACATTTTTTTTCTCACATACTTTTTTGGAAATTCCACCACTCTTTACGCATGAACGCATTCTTGATAAAAAAATTTGAAGAAAATACATCCTTAATTATTGTTTTATTTCGTGTCCACACCCCTATGTCTTAGATTCGTGAACTAAGCCACAAGTGAAATTAAATCTTATGGCAAGATTTAGCAGGAGAAACTTTTTTCGCCTTAACTATCTACGTGTTAGGAGCTAGAGTATTGATTTCAACAGGGGAAATATACAACAACCTCCGGCCAACCAGCCATACAACACACTCCGGCTGTTATATCTGGCACTAGCAGACTCTGTAATTAGTTATGGTATATCCAGTTATGGTAGAACATTTAAGACATACATTAAACAGATTTATAGCTTACAAATAAGAATTCTAAAGGATATCGTACCACTAAAAGTCAAGCATCAACATAGACATAATTATAGCAAACTATTCCAGTATTGTAGAGTTTTAAGTGTATTTGATAAGATAAAATTGGCCGTGATATTAGAATATAAACACACCATACTGGATAGATATAAGAGACCGGCCAACCTCCGGAGCCTACCTAACAAACCATACTTTGAGGTACCGAAAAATACTAACGAATACGGCAAACGAATATACAATAGATATGTACCTCGCATGCTAAATAGCTTCCCCAGTCAAGTTATAGATAAAATATTAGAAAAGCCAAATAGAGTCAAATTTATAGTTAAGAAAACACTTACAAATATAGAACTATCATAGGTACTGAACATAAAATACATAAGATATAATAAATAACTAAGTACCTTAGTAAGTACCTTATGGGGGGCATCCCCTCTCACATCATAGTTTATAAAATCTCAAATGTAAAAGATTGCAACTATAGATGTAACGTAGAATTAAGTCTTTTTTTTAAGTGCAATAAACAGTTTAAATTTAAAAATTTTTTTTTTTTTTTTTACCTGTCCTAACCATAAGGGACGTTACGGAAAGGCTCCCATGCAGCTGAATTCAGAACTGGTCAAAATAGCCGTCTGCTTACCACAAACAACCTACTAAATTTGGGCGGGTAACGATTTGTTTGCCGCAACCTGATACTAACTCAGTTGCGGGTAAACTATGACAAGGAGTTGTCCCCGGTTGGTTTGAGGTTGCATTCGTTGGAATGCAACCTATATCCCATCCTGTTGCACTTTTTGAGATTTGAATACTACCATCTCGCTCGGTCTTGGTATTATTATTGCCATAGCTTCTCTGTACATATCTATACTCTTAGGTTTTTACGTTAGTTACGTCAACTTTTCGGGTCATTTTTGACAAAATGCATCTCGCCTATGACTCGCACCCGGAAAGTTATTTCAGTGTCCACGGTATGTGACGGTGTCATGCAAACTATAATTTCTTCCTCCAGCCGGCATTGTTGACTCACCACAGATCTTAACTCAATGCAGTAAGGTTCAAAATCATCGACGGCAATAGGCCGAGACTTGCACTACGAGTACTTCCATTTTCTCAGAAATGTGGCTATACTTGAATACGAAACAATAAAAGAAACGGAACATTTCTGGAAATGGAACATCTTGCTCTGTAGGGTCTGTAGGCCGGGCATTACGGCTACAGCATCCCCTGCCTGTCGTACAAGGCGACTAAAAGGAGTCTTCGGGGGATTAGTAACAGCAAAAAGAAGGTAAGGCCCACACAGGCACGACGCTAGGGCGGCACTGGTCTGTTCCTCACCTCCGGTTCAGGCCACAAACACCTGCGATCTAGGACATTCACGAATTCACCGCCCTAAGTACGTATGTACTATAGTGGTATTGTTTTTAAGAAATACTCATTAAGGCCATCTAGTCTGAAAAACGTCTGTATGGTATGACGTGGGTATGACCTTGTTACTAAAAAGACTTCACAGTAAAGTCTTCTTGACCAATAACCGTAGGCAACACGTACCTAACCCGACTACGGAGCGTAACTTGAACACTAAACTGGTGTCCCGGCCGCGCCCCTAGGGAACCTAGTGTTGGTTTAATGTTAATATATTCCCTTTTAGAAGTAACACGTCAGTTGGCAGTCTTCCAAACACTATTAGATTAGGGAATATAGATATGGACAAGAAGTTTTAAGATTCTCTAAGACTTGAGTAAAAACCAGACTAATCAGTAATCTTTCTGGACTAGGAAAGAATAGTATAGGGTGGCACATTGATTCCGGAGTGAAGCGAAAGACTATAATAGAATACTGAGCGTAGCGAGAGATTCTAGACTAGAATCTTGAGCGTAACGAGAAATTCAAGTGTGTGCGCCCAAGTTGGAAATAATGTTGTTACTGAGTGACATATACTTACTGCTTTTCGTACCTTCAATGAGGATATTTCAGGGCGAATTTCTACATACCAGGATCAGGGACTTTGATCCCTCGCTCGAGGACCATACCATAATTACACTGTTCTGAATATCAGATGAGAGAAATGTAGGTATTACTTTTCGGATTATACTTATGTGTCTTGACTCTTGACTAGCAAGATCGTCTTGAACAAAAGTTGGTCAGAGGCTTACGAATGCTTAAAATTATCGTGAGAAAAAAATCAGAAGTTAGCTCTTTATAATAGCCACCAGAAACAATACCTACATTATCAAACGTCTTTCATATAATATGAATAACTTGAAAGTTTTGATATTTATCGATATTTGTCCAAGTAAAGCCATTCACGAAGAGTCTTGTATCTCATTATCCCGCGCGCGACACACCGACGTGTCTCTTAAACTGGCACGTGGTTTACAAGGCATCCTCTTAAAATATCTTCTGAACCCACGCAACCTATAAGATATGGCATGCAGAGATTAAGGTTCACGTCTGTTTTTATAACACATATATAAAGCCAAATTTTTTGGTGGACTCTTAATCCACATAAATGGCGTCTCTTATATTATGATTTTATGATATGGTGCTGTTGACCGCATGAAAGTCAACTTTGGTTTTAATCTATCTTTACGACCCATTTATATATCATCATGATTTTCAGCCCGTATTCGCTCATTGCTGCGCATAGGCCTCTTCGAGTACGCCACGCCACCCGTCCCTATTCTGAGCTGATCTTATAAAGCAGTGACCCTCGATCAGCCGGTGGACGGCCGACGCTCTTTTTACCTAAGGGCCACCCCACACCTGGCGTCTTTCGAGCGTCTTTCGAGCGTCGTCCCATAGTAAGCGGGCGAGCGAGGGGCGAGGCGAGGTGGGTTGGGGGGACGGTTTACTATGGGACGACGCTCGAAAGACGCCAGGTGTGGGGTGGCCCTAAAACTGACTCCTTTTTGGTACACCTACCATTCTGCGTGGCAAGGTAGCTACATGGTACGATTTATGTATAGACCAAGGCATAATTGCCCTTCCCCATAAATCGAGAATAACTATCAAATTAATTTATGCTTATGACAATTATTGCGTTTGCGGTAATTTTAATCGCTCCTATATAGGACACACATGGTATATTTTATTCTTCATGCCGTCGTAAAATCTGGACGATGCTATTTTTGCAACCGAAAAGACAATAACTGGGTTAATCATTATTGTTATGGATTGACGGGTTAGCGTAGTGGGTAGCGACAGCGACGCTGCTTACGAAGCTCTGCTGCCCTGGGTTTGAATCACGGTAGGGCATATGTATATTGTGTGATGAAAATGAATATTTGTTTCACAGTCTTGGGTGGTTTCTATGTATTTAAGTATTCATATATTATCTATTAAATATATCGTCGTCTAGTACTCACATACTCACCTTATTGAGATTCAATTCTATCGGTAGAAAGTACGTGCCTGCCATTTTGACACTAAAAACGTACTTACTTTTGTTTAATTTTCGAGCGCTCGAAAGTCAAAAATCGGTCCCCAGGACATAGACCGCCATAATGACATCGTTCCACCTTATGTGTTTATCCACGCTGTGCCTTCCGGTACGTGGTCGCCACTCGAGAACCTTTCCACCCCAACGGCCATCGGTTCTACGTGCAATGTCTAAAACGGTCCCCTAAATAAATCAAAAAACGTTAAATGCATGGTGACCTTTTTCAATATTTTTTCTACCCACGGATTATTTTTAACCCCGGACACAAGCGAGTGGTGTGATATGTATACAATTATACATCTGTATGTGTGTGCCTGTGTGTCTGTGGCACAGCAGCTACTTAACAGATGAACCAATTTAAGTGCATCTTTTTTAATCTAAAGTTTTGCCTTTCGAGTTGTTTCTTCTTCGCTATAATATTAATAATATTTCACTTTTATAGTTTAATCGGTAAAAACTATAAAAATAATCATTATTCAGCCGATATACCTAAGTCTCACTGCTGGGTACAAGACTCCCTTCTCTAAAGATGAAAACTATAAACAATCGTATTTTAACCTCTGAATGATTATGAATTAATCTGAACAAAAATACACCTACTCTTTTTTTTGTTCCGTATTCTTTCATCTTCCTATTACTATCGTAATATTTTTTTATATTAGCATTTGTTAATATTTTAATCTGTTTAAGTGCCCCGTGGCCTATTTGCAGAACAAATGCTCGACTATTTGATATAGACACGGACGATTAATGAAGATCTCTAAAACATTGGTCATCATTTCCTACGATTCCCGGCGATGGAGTCTGATCGCGATATTATTTAGATACATCGCCGCGCCGGCAATCACTCCACTTCTAATCATCCACTATTGGATTAGCTGTCACGCCACGCGTAGTCGCGCTGCTCAGAACTGGCTACTGAACGTTAAAGTGCACTTTCACGGAGAGATTTACCCATGGGCGTATCTAAGGAGACGAGTTAATTGTGTATGAACCTATAAAAATTAGATTTGAGCATCGATTAAACAAGTGAAATGAAAGATTGTGCAAAAAAAAACAATTATTGCTTATGACACTCACTCATACGATTAAGAATAATCCAAAGACACCTCATATGTACAAAATCCATCAAGCCGTTTGGACAGCAGCCCGAGAAATAGATTTACTTGTTACTTGTTACTTGCGGACTGGTAAAAAATACCTCATGAATGCCCTGTACAAATCTTCTTTCTGATTTTTATAGAGAATCCATGTGATCCTCTATTCGCATAACTTAAATATGGGAGTACTAATGTAAAATCTACATGGTAGATATTTAAGACAATTTTGTTGGAGGAATGGGACTATAATTCGACTCCTCAGTTAAACTGATAATTTAGTTTTGTTTCCTAACTAGGAGCTAGGTGCCTTATTATGTTTGCCCAAAAAGTACGTAATACTTGTACATTTATAAAAAAGGTAAAGGAGCCCATCCCAGAATGCTAAGCCAACTATTTTATTCAGTCAATCAATGTCACATCATGTAGTTCCACCACCTCTGAATACGCAAACATAATAAATTTGCCATGAGAAATACATTGTATGCGAGCAAAAACGAAAAATGCGTAAACGTAACATAAGCCATTATAGTTACGTAGCTACGCGAACGCTCACATACACTTGAACTATCTGTAGCTGTGAAACAAAATCGAAACACAAAACGAACTATCCAAAAACAGCACTCAGCTCCAGTGGCACAAATCGTGACAAGCTATTTTCAAATCAGGTAACCTATGTAAAGTAAAGTTTAGTCTGTTACCAACCGGGGTGGGATCGATAGGGCATCGGGTGAAGGGCAATTGCATTTTAAAATACTTCTACTTATTGACGAACTTTGTATTGGTGGTGACACTGCATCCCGGGTGCGAATCCCGGTAAGGGCATATATTTCTGTGATGAGCACGAATACTTGTTTCAGAGCCGTGGATATTTTCTATGTATTTAAGTGTTTACTCGTCTAGTACCATAGGGGGGGCTAATTCGATTGTGCAAGATTGTGACACGCTTATGTCATCGCACCCGAAATATAAGTTTCTGTCAAAAAATTCATTTTTGTTACAAGCTTTTATTGCCGACTGTTTTTTTCTGTAAACCATCATCATCTACTCATTGAGACGATTCTGACAAACAGAAACTCAACGGGGTTACGTCGGTTAAGTACTGAATTCCCATGGCCACCTTCTGTCTCCATCATCAGATCAGCTCGAGTTACCATAATATTGCATTGTCACCAAACTTACATAAGTATTCCAAATTTCAGCTCAATCGGATGACGGCAAGCGACTGAAAAATTGGTTGCAAATTTTGACGGACAACTTACTTACATACTTTTATACTTACATACGAACAAGTCAGAGTCCGCAGTAAGCTCGATTCTCCATACAAACGTAGTTACGCTCTCATTTTAAAACTACGTGTTGGATTGTAACGAAACTTTGCATATACAATGACATGAGGTATATCCAGGTCTGTAATTGGTTTATGTAGTTTCAGATGCTATAGTAAAAAAAATACAGCGAATTAAGTTTTCCATACAAAACTTGTTTTTGCTGTATTTCCTTTGTTTTATAAATTGGAACCATATAAACTAATTACAGACATAGATATACCTCATGTCATTGTATATGCAAAGTTTCGTCACAATTCAACACGTAGTTTTAAAATGAGAGCGTAACTACGTTTTTATGGGAAGGTGAAATTCGGCCGAGCTTACTGCGGCCTCTTAATATAAAGCTTGTAAAAACAAGATGCAACTCTCCTTGGTAACTTTCCTAAGACATTATTGGGGTGCTTGATCATCGTGATGAAGAACTCCCCTAGAGTATGAAATATGTCACCCGTAGTCACATTTAACACGAGGGTTAATTATTAGTATTATTTTAAAAATGTATCGTACGTATTGTAAAGTGAATCTAAAAATGTAATCGTTGTCTCCCAGTGTAGGCAGCCTAAAAATTACATAATTTGTAATTCATGACCTTAATTATATTCTTACCTCTCACATGGTATCCGCAGGGTCACCTTACTTCACCACCAGACGCAGCACCACACAACATAACTAATATCAAAACAGGAGCCAATGCTCGCCGGCGGCACTATAGCGGGGCAATAAATAAGCAATAAAGGGGTTACGAGTCACACGCTGCACTAGATCCGTCGCCAGCCTTCACTTGCGGATTGAGTGGAACGGAAACACGAAGAAAATACCTACCTATGTACTGTAAAAAGGACAAACAATCGGAATTGACGTTGTCACTGACGTGTGTCACTCGCCATATCTGTTTGTCCGTGGTTCGTCTCTAGATGTCATAGAGTTGCCTTAGTTTTCACTTTTGACAGGAGCGACGTCACCAGACTCTAATTATTGCATTAAAACAACGTTTCACATTTGACATTACTTAAAATGGTAATTTTTCTTTGAAATTAGGATATACTAAGGTAAAAACGTTTCAGTAGCGATTATTTTATGTTTTTTCAACATTTTCGTCACAAATTAATGGTAAATATTATACCTGCATTTCCCTATTGCACGTCAAAATCGAATTTTGATGAACGAGTATTTTAGCTGTGCAAATCAGTATTTTTGAGGTTGTTGAGTTTTTTTGATGTGCTTTTTAATACTTGCCTAAATAAACAGCACCAGCTTTCAGTGCAATGCCATCAAGTGAGAGCTCTACTCATACATATACGCTTTTTATTAATATAAATCTGAATAGCATGGAGCAACTTCAACTAAGGTTCAATTCACGTGTGAATTGCTATCAATTGGCTAACAAAATTGTTATGAGCCAAAAAAGGGCTCATTTTTTTACATACCGGAATTTAAATAAAAAAATTAAAGTGACAATAACGTTTTAGAAGTCCGTCCTATACATATTTATATACTTTTCCCGGCGCGTGAATCAATCAAAGATGAAGGCATTCGCGCTGCCGCAATACTCTCTGCCTTGATGATCTATAATTTAATATCTTCAAGCATCTACACGAAAATTACACGAACGTCCGACATGGACATCACCCATAACATACTACTGACCTGCAGGAAGAGCGTGAACGCGACCCACTGGTAGTACTTGGCGCGGCGATGCGGCAGCGCACCGGCACCCTTCACCCCCGGGTACGCCTCCCCCGCGCCCCCCGCCACCGTGAACGTCGAGTGGATCCAGCAGTACGTGTTTAACACGTCTTCTGGGATGTCCCTGTGAAAGGACACGCATTTTATGTATGTACTGCAAAAAGGACAATAACATCCAAAATCGTCCTTTTAACTCAGTGACAAAAGGACAGAGGTTTTGCCTAGCGGGCACCTACGACGTAACCGGTTATGTAACTTACTTTATTTATGTAACTTTACAATTTAATACGTAATGCTAAATCCAAATACAGTGCTACGCCTCGCCGTAGCACCGTAGCGGCCCTACGATATGAGCTACGGTGCTACACGCTATGAAGCAAGACCTCAACACGATAATTTACAAAGTCTTTATAAAACTTCGAAACGTATGAAACACTATTAGGATTAAGTATGAAATTTGTAGGGAAATAGTATCATATGAGATTTTCTTGATCTTTGTGTACGAAAAATCTAAATTAATTAAAATAGTAAAAAATGGGTGGATTAATTAATTTATACATGTATGGAGAGCCAACACAGCGTGATATATTTCTATACACTACCATAGAATTACAAAGCCAATTACAGTCTTTCGCTCATAGAACTTTTGGTGAGATTCGTATATAGGTACATACATACATATAATCACGCCTCTTTCCCAGAGGGGCAGGCAGAGATCACGGACCATTTGCTACGATCCTGGCAAACTACTTTCGCTTCACTCACTTTCATAATATTTCTCATACATGCTCGACGGTTTAGGGTACTTTTGACCTGGCCTTATGTTAAGATTCCTCCAATTTGATCGGAGTAAGTTCCCCTAGGTCTTCCTCTTCCAACTTGCCCTTCCACTCTTTTTATATACACTTTCTTCGTTAATCTTCTTTCATCCATCCTCTCTACATGCCCAAACCACCTTAACATACCCTTCTCAATTTTTGTGACTATATCTCCATCCATTCCACACTTATCTCTTATAACACTGTTTCTGACTCTATCACTCAATTTCACTCCGCACATACTTCTCAACGCTCTCATTTCTACTGTATTCACTCGACTTTGATGTATTTTCTGCCACACCCAACTTTCACTACCATACATAAGTGTGGGCACCAACACTCCCCTAAAATTATATATGTAACTTTACGTCACACCTGGCCATAATGCGAGTTTTACTGCACGCTGCGCGTACGGGGAAACTCGCATTGTGGCCAGGTGAAGACGTAAAATTTTGTACTCAACACGGGCGGTAATTCGTAAAGCCCCAGAGCGCATATTTATGGCACTCACCTTCGGTTCGGGCCACAAACACCTGCGATCTGGGGCATTCACGAATTCACCGCCCTAGTTACATAATCTACTATTATCGACGCGCATATTATCCCTAGTTCCTAAAATGCGTTCAAAAACCGTAGGAAATTCCCAGCATTATTAAAACCGAGTTTACTATGAGAACTTTCTTGTCTGTGGTAGTAATAACGTTATCTGTGGTATTCAATTTTTTTGCTATACAGATTTTTGTAACGTTATGAGTTTAAATTTGGAACTCGAGTCAAGTGGCTCTCTATTCTAGTAGCCATACATATTAGTATAGTCGAGTGACATGAGTATAGGGACATCATTTGTTTGTCTATGATTTTAAAAAAACATTCGTCTTGACGCAGAATCGAATTGCCGCCATTGCTGTTATATTTTTTTGTTGGTTTTTTGCTGTTACAAAAGTAGAATTGCGAACCCAACTTAGAGTACTTATGATATGTGTGTAGATAAAGTAGTGTATGCAACTGTACATAGTTAGGCCTTAAAACGGCCTCTCATTATGGATCAGTTGCATAAACTACTATTTAATGTTGACAACTACCATAATCTATCGTTTTAAGTTACTGTGTATTATTTAAGCTGAATATATTCCTATGTAAATAAATAATAATAATGTAACGCGCTCGTAGTAATAACTATTTATGATTGCGTTTACAGTTTTTTTGTGTTGCGTCTGTCTGTGGCGTCGCAGCAAATGACCGATAGCAGGTTTTACACCATATGTGTTTTATCGGGGGTGTTTTAAGATTGTATATATGGATTTATATACTATAATGAGGGGACAGAAGCGTTCGGCCCGCCCGATACTTAGCGCACGCCGTAACCTATGGACGGCAGTAAGTCCAGGCGCGAAAGCGCATTTACTTAATTGGTTCGAGTATTAGGTGTGTTGACAGCTAGAAACACAACAGGCCCCCTCACCACAGAGCACCCCCAGGATCACTTTTACTTTCACACATGCAACAATAACTTTTTGATGGAACTATTCAGCTGTCCAAGCAATAAGAACTCAGCCAAACCCGCGAAATTAACTAAAGCCTATCCCTCCAGAATGTTCATTCTTTACACAGGTGAAATAATTTTTGAAATGGGATCAGTGGTTTAGGAGATTACCCTCTACGCACACTTACAAAGTAGTAAACATAACATAAACTTAGTTACCTGCACATCAAAATTTCGCATAATTCGCAAGGTTTAAAACAACGCCACCTATCCTAGACTGTCGATACTACCAGGCGACACTTGTGACCCGTCGTCCGGTGCACAAGTCGCGGGCGTCAGCAGTTTATGAACACGCCCAATAGGTGGCGTTTCGATTTAGCTACGACAATTTCTTTTGCTGAAATCTTGTCATAGTCCTTCCATTGCATTTCCATTGGCGATTAGTTCTGTTATAGGGCGGGTTGCACCAACTTACAATTACAAACCGCCCAATGTTCAATATGGCGCCGGCAGGTGTCATTCCATAGAAACATGTAAAAAAAGTAATATATATATATATCTAAGTGTAAAAATCACCATACATTCAGAAGTTAACGAACACCGCTACGATTATAGGCGGTTTGGTGCAACCCACTTAGTGTTGTATTTGTATAAGTAAACAATGGAACATATTTCAATATACTGTAGTGATAACTACTTATTATTTTCATCCTTTACGAACTCAAACAGTTTTGGAGCATTCAGATCTAACGTGAATCATAACTAAAAGCAGTTTATTTATTTGAAATTTTTTTTCCAATTTAGGTTTATTGAGCTAGTGTCGTATGTCTTCAGGTAGGTTTTTGGGACGTATGGAAGTCCTTTCTAGGTTACTCACTTCGCATGAATGAATTCGCCCCGTAGTATTCGGGGCTGCCACACGTCGCGTGTGGCATTCGACAGGGTTGCCGACGAGGTGTCTGGTGGTGAGCGGCCAACAGGGCTGCCAGCACAGCAGTACCCTGAATACGGCTGTCACTCACCGTGTGTGGATGCAGTCGATAGGGTTGCCGACGAGGTGTCTGGTGGTGAGCGCCGCGCTGGCGGCCAGCAGGGCTGCCGTCGTCGCGCCGCAGTGCAGCCGGAAGGCGATCGAGTCGATCTTAGGGTTCACACCTTGCTGTCGGGAAAATATCACTATTCAAAACAAATAGCCTGCATTTTCATATGTATTTTTTTGTGTGTATTTAAAAAACAATGTTTAAATAAAAATATAATTTATAAAACAAAAAAGAACTATTTGTCTGCAGTCAACAAGTCCAACACCGGGCTACATTAATTCAAATAAGCAGATCGACATACACACACAATAATTTCTTTTTGCTTCAATATTTAAAACGTTTCAATGATGTTTTCATTCGACAATTGCACTTCGAGTTTGTCCTTTTCGAAGGACCGGGCAACTCGAATATTCGTTATAAGTTCCCTAATCTTAACAGGTTCCCTGTTGACACTGTTTTAACTCTGCAATGAAATCTGCGTATAAACCACCCCGTGTATATCGATTGGCTCCATAATGACGCAACCGCCGCGCCGGTACACATAATGAGCTCACTGAAAATGAGGAATCACGTGCCTACGTACCGTTGTGTGCATATTATTTATTATTATATGCGTTTATATAGAAATACAAGGAAGGTCTTGTGTATTGAGTTGTAACTTGTGAAATTGTTTGGGTGGTTCTTATGTTTGATGAACAAACCCCGGGATTTTCGGTGCGGGAATAACTTGAGAAAGAGTAAAGATAAACAGATAGGTTATTCTGACAAAATATCATATTGTGCCTAATGAATAAATACCTTCCTGCGAAATGTAAATAAACTATACAATTTTATTTTAACTTAAGTAGTAGGTAAGGTAGGTTAAGGTAGGTAATATAATAATAAAAATAAAATAATAATAATCATTTATCTAAGGTTATTATCGCTTCACCAATGAGGTTATCTACTTATTTTTCATCAAGAAGTTTTCATTGAGATTGAGCAAAGATTTCAAAGTGTGCATTATAGAAACATCCATATCGAGATGGTCAATAAAAAAATCATTCACGCTCTACGGAAAAGCATTGTAAGTGCGACAAGATAACGATGTCTAGATATGAATGTATGTTTTTTTTAATAAGTATATTTTTATTAATTAAATATTCAGTAGTTAAGTACATTCTGTTTTTTGCCTAATGTCATTCATTCACGCACCGAAAACCCCGGGGTATGTTGATGAGACAAGAAGTTGTGGTTCCTACCCCTCCAGACAGCACCTCAGATTCTGCTACCTCTTCATGAACCACAGTCTCATGAAGGTGTGGTACAGAGTCGTTTGATGGGTGTTTCTCGTGTTTTATGGTGTTACTGGTCTAGTTGCGATTCTAACCTCCCCGAACAGGACAGCGTAAAGACTGGTTAACATAGAGGTCTAAAGATGGGTGAACATGGCATTGTGCTATGAGCAACAGGTAATGAAGCTGCGGTACTGAAGCCTTTGCCAGACAAATAATGAATTACTTTGGTAACGGCTATCCGCCGCCAAAGGAATTCAAGGTACTTCCGCTAAGCTGCATCATCCGGAAATTATGGAGCGAGCTTGGGAGTAGGCATAAAGGATAGGGCAAATACAATGAAGCAATGAAGTGTATCCGGAAGGGCTCTCATCTAGATAAGATAAGATGGATGGTACAAGAAGTATGGTACTCACTCCTCCGGACAGCAGCACGTAGTATTTGGCACCCCAAGATAGCGCATGGCAGCTACATCCTCATAAAGCACAACAATGTTCATGCCTGGTACTATAAGCAGTATTTTGAAAGCAGTGGTATTATGGATGGATAGTAAAAATAGTGATTCTTACCTCCCCGGACAGCATAGCGTAAAGGCTGGTTAACATAGATGTCTAAGAATGTGTAAATAAGTCATTGTGCTGTGGTATTATTGATGGATAATACAAGTAGTGGTTCTCACCCCTCTGGACAGCAGTTGTAATGCTTGTTAGCTTCTCCATGGGCCTGCGCGGCCCCTCTATTACAACCTCATAGAGCACGGTACAGCTTCAAGCAGTAGCATTCATTGTAGAACAGTTATTTGGTGGGTAAAGAAGACGGAGAATGTTGTAGCTCTCACCCATTTGACAACAGCGCGCAAAGGCTGGTTAGTATCGCCGCATATGCGTTGCTTGTGCAGAAACTGTGGAACATATTAAGTTCATGTTTTATTTTTAAGTCACTACTTACCGCTCTACTGCTGCAACCCAATAGGGCCCGGTACTGCTCGTGAAGAAGCTGTGGAACAGTTTTTATTTCTTACCCCTCCGGACAGCAGCGCGTAAAGGCTGGTTAGCATCTCCATGGGCCTGCGCGGCTGCTCCCGCTCCCGACGCCGCCACCCGGGCCGCGCCGCGCCGCCGCCACGCGGCCGCCCGCCCCACGCGCCGCGCCCCTCTCTGCGCACGCGCACACAATAAATAACAAAATAAAGATCGAAGATCAAGAAAAATTGGAGCGCGCGCTTTAATGGAACCCGATATCTTTAGTATTCAAAACTTATGCGTCATAGTTTCCATCTTTCGGGGTATCCGAATTTGTTGATTCGATTTCGGGGGGTTCACTACGCTAGAGAATACGCGTATAGGTTAAAAACTTAAGTAGAACCCCTCGTGTAGAGATGACGTATTCTAGGATTTTTAATATTTCTGTTACTTACACGTTTCGAATATGTTACCGCTACATAAAAGAGGGGCTTTACTTAAGTATCCATTTTTTTACCTGTACCCATCTTTCTTTGTGCCTTTGTATCTATGATACAGATCTACCTAGTTCCCAGAATACTTGGCAAATAATAAAACACCTAAATAATAGAAAGCACCTATAACTAATGGCCAAATATTTCAGCCCATCATTAAAATAAATGCCCGTACAGGGATTCGAACTAGCAGCTTCGTAGGCAGGGTCACTATCAACTAGGCCAATGTTTTTCAATCTGTGGAACGCGAGACCCTAGGGGGCCTCGTAGATTTTAAGGAGGCTGTGACATCTACTAATTAATTAACCAGTTAATGGATCCAATCGATATGACATCAGCTATAGCTATCCTATCCTATAGCTGTTAAACGGGCTCAACACACATCCATTTGTTTTAAAAAAAAAATATTTATACACGCATGGAGAGCCAAAAGCGTGCAATATTTCTAGACACTACGATAGAATTAAAGAGCCAATTACAGGTTCCCACTTATAGAACTAAATTTACAAACAACAAGCTTAGCCCAATTAAATAACGCACACGTAGGTACTTGTGTGCGTTATTATATATTATTATTATATTATATAAGGATATATGCTGTACAAGATATTTATCCGACATTTTTTATATCAAAAACAGTAAGTAAGTACCTACATGACTTTAGTAAACTTAACCCGACTCCGCCGAACCTGCACCAATTTAAGTACAAAAGAGTTGAATGCTATGTTGTTTAATATATACAGAATATATGTTATTTACTATACAAGAGTTGTGCGGTGGAGCGTCTTCGCGACCCTTAAAGCATTTCAATGCGTTAAGGGTCGCGAAGACGCTCGACCGCACAAACGTAGATTGGTCCTCATGACATGCTAGAATAACATGTAACTTTATATACACAATAGGATCCCCCATATCGAGGTCGGAAACAAGTTAGAAAAATAATAGAGCGAGTAGAACGATTTCATACAAAGTCTGTAACCACTTCTTTGTTTTTATTTTATTCTACTTCATCATATCAGCCGAAATCCGTCCGCAGCTTAACATCCCCTAAAGAGTGCTAAATAGCGGTCCTACGCCACTCGCATCCAGCGGACTCCCGCGACCTTTACCAGGTCATCAATCCACCTTGATGTGGGGTACCAACGCTGCGCCTTCCGGTACGTGATCGCCACTTGAGAACCTATCCGCCCCAACGGCCATTTTACAACTAATAGCGATAAAAGCTAATTTTCGACCTAGATATGGCGGATGTGTGAAAAATGGTTCTTGTTATTCCAGCCATAGGAGCGTCGTCTCGTTCTGTCGAACGGTGTGAGCCAGTGACGGACGCTCTTTCTTGTCACTTATCGTGTGTTAAGGCCGACCATGATACGCGGGCACCATGCCGTTTTAAAATGAGAATCAAACTACGTTTGTATACTCGTATGGAGAGCAGACCTGAGTCAATCGTGCCGGGGACTCTCTTCAGGCATTCTCGTGCGAGTCTAAATAGAAAAACTTATACGTGCATTTGAATTACGAATTTACGATGCGATAAAATTACATTAACATTAAGTACAAACTATATACCTAGTCCTTACCAAGCCCGAACGCCGCAAGTTTCGCTTTAACACATTTTTCAATGAATCCCTGTTCACCGATAAAACTCCCGCTTCCGAACGTCTAATTATAAACAGCGAACAAAAGATACGTGCGCGTGCGCCGCCAGTGTGGCACAGACCTTAGTCTGGGAAACGGACGTTTCGCGCAACGATTAGGACGCGTTCACGGTGACGTATTCAATATTTAGAAAAGTTCTTTCCAAAATAGGTGGTAGTTAGAGTATTTATTAATGAACTTTGTTAAAAATGATAAATACGGGTTAAGTATATATTTCAGCTGCGCCGGAAGTTAGTTAAAAACACAAAAGGCTTCTCTTTTGATTTGCTTTTGAATTAACAATAATAATTGTTATTCCCTACCCACATGTGATCCAGTATACAAATATGTATAATTATGTATGCAACGCAGAGGAGTTTTTGTGACATTGATACATTTGCAGTTCTAAATCCAAGACATTCATTATAATATAATAAATAATATACACTACAAGCATAATTTGCATACTGGGTCACACAAAAAAAAAACATTTAAAATAGTAGGGAATGACAATAAAATGCAAAACATTTATAGTATGTTTTTAGTTTATAAATTGTAGGTACGGTGATGACAGGTTTCATAGTGATCAAGATTCGCCGCGACATGTTCGTATACTTAGGTATTTACACTTTCTACTAGTAAGAGATCATAGCGAATAATTTACCAAATTTGAAGCTATTGATAACTTGATAAGGGTGAATATCTATCAGATGTGCGAAGTTATGTTTTCATAATTTGACACCTAGCTCTCAATGCAAAAAGTAGCTTGGCAAATCTCTGGTAATTCATCCAAAATTGTTCAACTACATAAAGTATGTTTATACGCACCTACGTTCTACAGGTAATCTAAAAGATCTTAACACGATGATGGCTACCAAAATTATGTTACATATTAAGCTACTATCGTCAAAAATGTACAAAAATGATTCAACCTTATTGAATGATTTTCCAAAAGTTGAACACGGATTCAATTTTATTTTTTTAGTTGTACCGTTGTGGAGAGAAAAGGTATGTCAGAACCAAAGTAGCAAAGTATACTAAATCTAAAGTCACCGTTGATCATAGTTTAACTTTTTAGTCGCTACACGAATTTTTAAAATTGAAAGAAAGCGAGCAAAAACAAATGCAAATTGAAATAACTTTTCTCTAAGTTGTAATTTAAACGTAAGTTTTGGACTCTTTGCCTTAAGCCAATTTTAATTTAATTAAATATAGTTTGTAAAAGTGACTTTTGGTTCCAGTTTTACAAATTTTATTTTCATTTGTGTAATATACGTATTTCAGTTTTTCTTCGCATTAATAATCAATTCTCGAAACTCGGACCTTCTGCACTGCAGTTATCTTGTACATGTATTATCTACACGAACTGTCACAATCAATGGAACAAAGGCCGCAAAAATATCTAATATAACTGTATTCCTATGTCCCTCGTCATCCCCCCCGCTGACTGATATGTCAGTTTTTTGGGTGCCAGTCGAAAGAGCGGCATTAAAGACAAGTAAACCTAGAGCGGAGCGTCGCGATTCATCACGTGAGTAAAGCAGTGTGTGGCCAGGGAGGGCGACATCGCGGTAGCGAGGAGCAGAGGTCTATACCATGCATGCTCTTCTATCAGGAAGCAGTTCTACTTAAAGGAAACAATCTACATACATCACAAACCGGAAATTGGGGTACCAAGGGTCACAATCACATGATAGGCGGCGTGTTATCCAACTATGGCATGTAAGAGTTGTTTCCTCTAAGCAGGCCCCGCTAAAGAGATCGCATTTTAACAGCATTCTCTATTACCACACTCAAGTGACCAAGAGTGATATCATTGAGCTGTTTGGCACTACTGGTCAATGAGAGCTTGACTGATATGGTAACTAATTTGTATGCTTTATGCTTATTTATGGATAGAATCAAACGTTTTAAATCATTTAGCACTATAAAAGTGAGAAACGAGAGTGAAAGCCGCACGTCATTCCTCCCAAGGATCTCTATAAATAGTATAGCGCAAATTTTATAAACTTAGTCAAACTCTCATGACGAAGCAAGGACTGCTTAAAGGTCTATAATACAACAACATTGATAAACATACCAGGACCAATGTATGACATTGTGCCAGTGTCTTAATAACCATCGGTGAGCTTTGTTTTAATATTGCGTTTAGATATGTATCGCACCGTGCCAATTATCTTTAAGTTTTGACATTCATGGACCGTTTTTGATGCTGCTATTACGCTTGTTGGAGCGGTGGTGAATGGCCAGCTTTGGAAACACGAACGGTCAACACATTTCTGAACTGACCTTATTTGATGCATTGAGATAGGCCACGGTGGCGATTAAAATGTTGGTCATCCAACTTGGTAGTGATATATATGGCAACATTTATACGCAATTTAAATCGCTTATCATGTATTTGTGAAAAGGTCTTCTGCTATGCACATTTGACTCGTTGACTAGATGTCGCTTATGGAAGATATTTTCTGGCAATCATATGCGTTCATAATAAAAGCTATAATATTAACTCAAGTGTGAAAACAAATTGAAAACCAGTCATGAATGTAAAAGAACGTGACTGTCTAAAATATATCCTCCAGCATTTAAGATTCTGGCTAATGCCACGGCAAGCTTCCATTCGACACATCTAGCCACTGATGAACCAGTAAACCAATATACTCCACCAACATCACGGCATACAACCAAAGCATTCTAAAAATTTGGCGTAGACTATGCTGGACCCATTAAAGCGTTAGGTATTGACGGCGTGAGCAGTGACTCGTTTCAGAAAGCTAATAGTTAAAAAATTTCGAGTCCAAATCCATGGTCTTAGGTTCACGCCGCACGTCACTTACAGCGTCGTGTCGTCCTATAGAAATGTAACTGCACTTCCGTACAACTGGACGCTATACGCGGCTCGCAGAGTCGACCTGTGATCAAGGTCTAAACTGAGAATCTGGATGGTATTGCTCATAACAACTGCCCATTAGACATGTGTTGCCTAAGACTGTAGCTTGCGACTTCGTAAAACAGGCCACTGTACGCTCTACAAATCGCTATTCTCAAAGGGCCGTGGAATTTACTAATTTCCTGGTTCACGCTACGGACCCTGGCCCTTGGCACAACATACCTCATTTTCCAGTGCAATGATAAACATCCATGGTGGCGTAAAAAGACTTACAGCTGCAAGTCTTTTCTGGCAATACTGCGGCGCAGGACGTCACTCCCCGGACGCTGGCATCTGACGGGTGAAACATCAGTTTATCTCTGTCTAACACATGGCTGGCCATTTTGGCTACTGACTTAGACTAGATACTGCAATGGCGTGGCCAATGAGCCTTTATGGACGGGTTTCCACGGCTAGTTAGTTAATGCTGCTCAATAGGTACTCGATGATTCAATCTATGGTCACTGTACTTTTAAAATGAAGTTAGGATTTTGTTTACAAAGCTTAGTTGTGATTAGAAATAAGTTTAACCTAATTAAACTGCAGGGATATAAGATACGTTTTAATGTATTATTGGAGTTTATTTAAAGTGCTTATTTCAATACAATATGTCACATCTTCCTGTGGTGATAAAGTTTAGTTATTTTAATCGACTTTAAATAAGTAAGCAGGTTTTCAATTCGTCGAAACCTTTTGTTTTATGTATGTTCCCCGCTTAAACGAAGATGCCTCGACCGATTTGGAAAGTTATTATTTGTTTGAACGGTATTGTGAGCGACGTCCGCTCTCGGCGGCGTCGGCTGGGCGAGTGAGCGCGCGCGCTACCGGCCGCGGCAATGCTCGCCCCTCACAGTCACCTAAGAGTGACCTAGTTCCGAGACACAAGTCAGCGACGGACGAGCTCCGCCCCTATGTGCTCGGAAAGTGCGTCGACCACGCTCCGTGACACAAGTCAGCGACGGACGAGCTCCGCCCCTATGTGTACGGACAGCGCGTACTACCACTCGACGCCCGAATGGTGTATTTGGGCTTCGCCCGTGTCCTCAGACACTTTGGGGTAAACGCTGTTACGAAAATAAAAGAAGGAATAATGAAAAATAGACTTTTATTTACTTTTCCCTATACTGCCCTATCACTGCCCTAAGTGACTTGATACAAGTCCCTAACTTCCTAATACTTTGTAGTTTTCTTCTTCTTCTTATTGTGACTTCCAGGAGGCTCCGATTTGACACACTGAATTGCTCCGGGCCGTACCTGCTATTTATACCTGCCAACGGGCAAGCAAGACGTGCTGAGTGACACAACAAAAGTTACGCCCACTTTGACTTGACTAATTTACATCACAAGGTATTATTCTGATATTATACATATTAATGGGCGGAAGTCTAAGCTGATTTACAAAGTTCTAATATGGCTTGAGTTCTTATAAGTACAGTAGGGTTCGTAATTATTTTCTTATTCGAATAATCATACATGGAAATCGGGCAAACCGTAATTCGGTCCCTTTTGTAACTCTTATTTATCTTTTGCAAGCTGCTTTTCTAAGTTTAAACATTAAATAGAACTTTTAATTAGCTTTCTAACAATATATAAACCTTTCTGATACGATGAGCCGTTACAATGATATAAGTGTAAACATATTAATTGCAAAGTAAAAATGCGCCGTACTAAGTTCTAATTCAGGCTCGGTGGCCGCGGCTCTCGTTACGGTCATGTTGGCGCGATACACCCCTCCCCTCCAGGCGGCCAGTCTGCGCTGCGCTCGCGCATAGGCAACATCTCCTCTCTCTTTGTAATATAATTGTCCAGGGATTTTACTTTAATGTTACAATGTTAAATGATATCAAATGAATGTTATGAGAGGGTGTTCTACGTAAATAATTACTATGGGGTTCTAACTACTGGGTTCTTTATTACTTTATACAATCTAAGTCTTTATAAATAATCACATATTTTCCTTACATATAATCTTCGTATGACACGATGCGTAGCTCTGCCGTCGCGTGTTGATCTGTCGTCCATAGGTATTCTCCCCAGGTCCTGCACGGTACGCGGGAACCTTTCAAATTTTATAGGCACACTTGAAGCAGACTGAATTGAAGTCGGATAAAACTTTGATTTTAAAGTAAATTATTAATATTTATCATCTACGAAACCGCCTTATAGAAAGAATTAACAAAAAAATAACAAAATCTGCCATACTTTTTTTTTCATTGAAAGAAAGGTAAGTAACCCATCACGTTTAATTTTATTAAAAAAAATGGTGTTTAAAGCTATCGACGAGGGAGGCTCTCCCAGAACCACATGGGTCCTGGACTTAGAAATGTAACAATCAGCTTTATATGCTATATGTTATCTTAGGATGACACCAACATACGATTACAGACCGGTCAACGGGGGCCAGCAGCTGTCATCCCATAGAAACTTGTCAAACTTTCCATACATACCTGTATACGATTACGTCGATTACAGACAGTTTGGTGCAACCCTCCGTTAGAAGTAGAAACCAAGAGGCACGTAGTTCCTGAACGTGACACTTTTGCCCGCGTCTGTCTAGTGTTAACGCTCTGCAGACAAACTGAATCTTTCAGTGTCACGTGTCAAACGAGGTACTGTAAAAAATTCACGGCAGTGCACCTTAGTAGGGGTGAGGGTGCACTGGCTGACGCATGCGGCTTGCAGCGACAGTGTACGGTAGATGACAACAGTATATAATCTATGGAAAAGTAACTGAAAAAAAGGTTTTTTTTTTCATAAACAAGTCACCCTATATCACCCGGAGCATTATTTCGAATCCATTGATAAGTACCTCTTTTATCAAAATCAGTTCAGTATCTAAGACGCTACGGTGGAACACACGTAAATACAACCATAGAGTGCAAATAACATATCCCTTCTTTTCGACTCTGCCACAGTCGGACAAAAAAATATTGTAGAGCAGGTACCAATAAACAAAACTCACGAATATTTGGAAAAAGTAACACGTTAAATAAAAAAATTACGCCTTTTGACCGTAGAATATTGTAACGTCACTCGTTCCTATTTCCCTACAAACTTCAAACTAACCAAGCGTTATAGCGCTTTTTTTTTGGTTGGTTTTGCCTTCCCGTCAGCACATTTTCGAACGAAATCCAACGAGATTTCGATGCCTTTCCACCGATATTATTGCATGGCTATTTTTTGGGGCTTAATACAGCTGAGGCCACATGAAAATTATTATTATTTTGGTATTTTTAATTAACGCTGGCAACGCCTTGCCACCGCCTGATATATTTTTTTTTTGGGTGCACAGAGAGGACAGAGCAACTGCTTGAAAAAAAAAAGTCGATGAGCCCACATTTTTTTTCCTTACCCCACTACACCCGCACTCACCGCCCGCGGCCTGCCAGCACGAAGATTAGCGGAAAAGGTTGTTCAGGGAAATAGCTAACGAAGTTTCAATACAGCTGAAGCCACATGACCGATTTGGTCGCTAGCTCTCCGTCTATTTGGTAAGCTGGACGTCGCACGGACAGGCCTTCTTTCAATTCAAACTGACCAACAATGTTTTTGTAGTTCAATTGGAACAGCGATTCGAACAATCACACCGTGCCGGCGAGCTGCGAACGCGGCGGCTCTTTTGTGTTTAGTTATTATGATCTTTAATTTCCCGCTCCTCGCAATTAGCATGAAAGGCACTACAGTACAGTAATTTCTCGTCCAAAAGTGCAATACATGGGCCCGTCTCCTTCGAGGTCACCTTCGGCTCAGTCCACGAACCCACTCGTATATTGCCCACTTTCTGGCCTTTACAACAATGTACTGTAGCGGTATATTTGTCTGTGGCATGCCACACGCCGCACGTCAGTGTGACCGCCGCCTTACCCATCTATAGATGCACCACGTCTTCACTTGGATCGCATCCAAATCGTCCTCAGTGATATATGCTGTGTAAAGTGCCACAAGGACTGATTAAACTAATCGCATGTATTTAACAGCCGCTTCATTTATAACACTGACTCATTAGGACGGTAAAAATACGTTTGATCGCGGAGGTGGATTATTGTTTGGCGTTTTGGGTCGCCATTGCGTTTCAATTTAAAAAAAAAACAATAAAATGCGCGCCTGAAGGTGTTACTTTACCTTCAGGCGAGACTTTGCGTTCAGAATTTTTATTTTGAATATATGTGGTTGCAATTAAGTTTGGTGCCAAACTGCTTTTGGTTACAAATATTACTTAAAAGTAGGTATCCTAAAAAAAAGGAATAAGTAGTGAACGAGATATTATTCTTCACACGTAATAACGCGGCATATGTTTAATGAAACATTTGTTTTAAAGAATAATTGTGTAAATATGTACCCGACAGAATAATGGCAGTGACGAGATAATACGCACATTTACCACTATAAATATGCGTGCTAAATGGGTACTGAATTTACAGTAAGATACAAATAAAAAGCTGTTCGTGTCGTACAGAGAAGCTTAATCTTTTATCGCGTATTTTTTATCACATTACGCAACTAACTAACTAATGATATCGTTACATAAAAGGGGTTTATATATACGTAAATTCAGCAAACGAAAAAATCATATAAGTCTAAAGTAGCACCACAAAATGGTTACACAGAATGGGTGTCATTGCCATTATGCGGGGATGGGGGTGGGGCCGGGGTGTCAAAACGATGCCAGGCAGCCGTTTTAGGTGCGTGTTAAGATAGAAGTTTGTAAGGAGCTCGCATTATATGGTCCCCTTTGGTAAAAATAAACTTTATTAAGACAAGTATCATCGGAGGCTACACCTTATTCCATATAAAATGTAACGAGGTATAAGGTAAATTATAAAAAAAAAACCGGTCAAGTGCGAGTCTGACTCGCGCACCGAGGGTTCCGTGCAAACTCACTATTAACTCAAGGTAAAGTAAAAGTCCCAATATATTTGTTAAATTACTTATTTTAACCCAACACAATAGAATTCAATTTGAAACAACGAGTAACTTTTACACCAAGACAATTGAATCGCGATCTTTTTTTGACCTGCTATTGAAAATAAATATACGCATCCCAATCTCAACCCCATTAATTCTAGAAAAATCTTAACAGCGCGAATGGGGTCAGCGCCATCTATCGGCCCCATTTGGTTCTAACGTGCAAGGGCAATCGGCTTAGTATGTATGTTGGTCTTTTAGCGATTATTGTTTATCACGTGAACTCATCTCGATTATTATTGTTTTATTTGATTGAGAGTATTTCTATTTATAGTTTTATAGGAATTTCAAAACAAAAAAAAACTTATAAAGTTGATTAAATTGCAAGTCTAAGTAGGAAATGATTTTTGAAAATAAAACAAAAAATATGCTAGATACAGGAAAAAAAAAACTTTTCCCGTAATATATAACTTTACCTTAATCGCAAGTAATTATTTTAGATTTTTCGCTTGAATAACTTCGGAGATAAGGGGGGGGGGAATGGTATTTTTTTTTACATTTTCCTTCATAGATCAAGAGTATAGAAAAAAAAAGAAAAACTGCTTCAAAAAGTGCAACTCAAGCCCTTTCGAATGATACCCCACTTGACCCTATAGTTGAATATTTTTTTTTGCCCCCTCCTAATATTCGTAAGTTTTTTTAGAAAAATTAAATGTATATTTAAATTTTTCATTTTCCATGCACGCGGATAACTCTCATTTATAACCATTCCAAATTTCAAGTTGATAGCTTGAGTAGTTCGTGAGATATTTCACTTTGTGACAGACAGACAGACGGACGGAGTCGCACCATAAGGGTTCCTTTGTTACCATTTTTGGTACGGAACCCTAAAACTGTCAAAGTCTACACAATTTCGAGTTTTTTAATTAATGAGCCTGCTGTTGCTAGCTTCACTACAGATAGATGCACTTGAGATTATTTCAGTTGGCCGAATCGCATCAAAGTAGTTCACTCGAAGAGCAACTCTAACACCCAAGGTACAAGATTCCATTTCCAATTTCAGTTTTATAAAAAGTCGGCCACGTTAAAAAAATTCAACCATTCAACCACACCATTAATTTCTAAAGGTACTAAGACCTCTGCTTAACACTTTGCACCAGGTTTTATTTGCTTTTTCGTTGAGTCCATAGATGGCGCTATTGTGTTAAGTATTGAAAATTCATTCTTTGTTCAAACGCATCGTGGTTATTTTGTTTTTACAAGCTTTATAATTATTAACTTGACTATATGTGTAATAAGTATGTAAGTTGTCCGTCAAAATTAGCAATTCATTTTTCAGTCACTTGCTTATCCGATTGAGCTGAAACTTTGGGTAGGAAAAGGTATAGTTTGGATGACAATTCAATATTATGGTACCACCGAGCTGATCTGATGATGGTGACTGAAGGTGGCCATGGGAATTCAGTACTTAACCGACGTAACCCCGTTGAGTTTGGGCTTGCTTGAATCGTCTCAATGAGTAGTTGATGATGGTACACAGTAAAGTACAGTCGGCATAAAAGCTTGTACCAAAAACGATTTTTTTTACAGAAACTTATTATTCTAATAATCTGCGATCAGTGACATCAACAATGAGCAGACGATTTGAAAGAAGTTGGCGATTGGCAAGGCAGAGCCCATTGCCCTGCCCCCCCCCCCCCCCCCCTAGTTGATATAAGAACTGGTAAAAATATTTTTGCATATCGAATGGCGAATCCCCTCCACATACAAGCTTAGAAAACTACACTACACTACTTAACTACTTACAAACATACATATCACTGGTATTATATCTATACTCATATTATAAAATGGAAAAGTATTTGAGAATGTAGCTTGGCAAGTTTGAAAATGTAGCTTGGTAAGTTTTGTAATGGGTAATAACCGCGTGCGAGTAGAATGAACTTTCTGGGTGGTTATGGGTTATATTTTATGCCGCGGGTTCGCCTGCGCTCTTTGCTATACGTGGACGAAGCTGTGCGGGCAGCTAGTTTAATATAAATATAGATTAGGATTAACGAGTCCTAAATACAAATTGTGGTGAAAACTTGAGAAAGAATTACAATTAGAATTGAAAAACAAATGTGATCTATTGCCATGGCCTATTTAATTGACACTGACGTTTTAATCTCCGTCCAGGGCCTTTTGATTCATCACATTCACATCCCAGTCGCGTAGGTACAATCAGCGTCATATAGTTAGCCGCCAGAGTAGCCAAATATTTCGTAACACATCCTTATTCATACGTAATAAAGACGTGTACCGAAATATTTGACCAACTATATGACGCTGACTGTATCAATCTGTCTTACTCGCTTTGATATATAGAGAAACAATACAAAATGGAGGGACACACACACACATAAATAAATAAATATTAAATAAATATAAGGTAACAATCTTACACAAATCGACCTAGTCCCATAGTAAGCTCAGTAAGGCTTGTGTTATGGGTACTAGACGACGATATATATAATAAATATAAATACTTAAATACATAGAAAATATCCATGACTCAGAAACAAATATTCATGCTCATCACACAAATTTTTTGCCCTTACCGGGATTCGAACCCAGGACCTCTTGCTTCGTAGGCAGGGTCACTACCAACTAGGCTAAAGCGGTCGTCAAAACACAAGTGTGACAAAGATGTAAATATATACAATGCCACAAGTGGGAACTAGACAGAATGTCAAATCTCCTGTCCCTCAGCGCGGATTGGCTTTGTTTGTCACCAGCTTGCTTGTCACCACCTGTCAAAATATTCCACTGAAACTGACGTCACGCTCAGCCCAACGCCACGCGCGTAAGCCCAAAGTATACATATAGACATCAGATGTCGAGGATGTATTAGCCTTCTGATCTTTCTCAATTTAGGCATTCGCTAGGACTACCTACATCTATAAAATCTATCTACGTTTTGATACGCTTGCTCGTTGTTGTACGGCCCGAGTAATGTTTGGCACATGTCAACTCTATTTGAATGACGTTAAGGTCCAAAAGTGCTACACATTCAATTTCCTCGACTGTACATTGTTTTTATTTATTAGGCTCACACAACACCAACCAGTGATTCCGGAACTGACAAAGGCAAAAGACAAATTTATTTATTTGTAAACATAGGTTCAAAGGTGTTACAATTGCATATTATATTAGTGCATCACTATGTTTTGCCATAAGGCATGCAAATAATTTAAATCAAGATGTTGGATGCGTCGAACAGTTACAATGCTTCTGTCAAGTATTCTCTTATTGAATAGTAGGCTATTTTAACTACGAATGCAAACAAGCTTTTCTTCCAATCCTTCTAACTTGGTTATATTTCTTGACAATTTACTGTAAGTATATTACTTATACTGAACACTACAGCTATCTTCTGATCTGTGCGCGGATACTGTGTCGTGCCCAAGACAATTCGTGAACTGATTCCAGCCGCACCTACTCTACAGTCCATACATATTCACATACAGACGGATACATTCCGCAGCGCCACCGCCGCTAAATGATATATATTCAATATTCTCTTTGGCTAAATGCACAGAAGAGAATCAGTACCGACAGACTGACAGTAAACATTGACAGTTGGTAGCTTATACCGATACCGCACCGCCCAATGCCTCTCACAGACTGGCGCGGCCTGGCCGCTGCGGTCAATACCTAGTAAACTTGTAATTAGCTGTCAAATCTACTGTTGATCGCCACCGCAGGCCGAGACAGTGTTCTTCAGCCTCTCACAGACTGGCGCGGCCTGGCCGCGACTATCAAGCAAGCTTGTCAGTAGCTGTCAAATTTACTATTCACCGCCGCAGCAGGCCGCGCCAGTCTGTGGGAGGCTTATGCGAAAATGGCTTTTCATCCGCGCTACAAATGTTTCAACGTTCTAATTTTGGTTGAAGCAATAATTGTTTGAACCCCATCCGGTCACAGAGTGAGAATGACATTCAAATAGGTACTTTTGTTTAACGAGTGCGCGCTTGGAATCGCTTTTGAAGTCGATTTGTATCGTAAACGCCGTTTGCTTCAGTTCTTAAGCATTAAGCTGGCTCCACATGTGTATCATTTTGTCGTATCATAGCTCAGTTGGGGAGAGCGGACGGATTCAAATCCCGCTCCAGGCAAAGAATTTTTAAATTTTCCACTTTGATCGGATGGAATTTCCTTTAGTTTATGCTTAGTAAACATTTACTGCCCAAAATAATAAATAAAAGGCGTATCAGACATATCGTATTTTGTCACAAAACCGTTCAACTTGAGCATAATGCTGACGTTGCCTCCAACGCTGAACATCCAATGAGGCCGTCGATTGATTCCACGGCGGATAACAAACTTGCGTACTTATAACAATCGTTACTATTGCGCTCATAGATATATAATACTAATATATATTACTTGGTAAAGATAGGCCCAACGCCCACGAGTAATTCGTCCAATGCGGTGGCCCGCCACGGGCAATTGCGGGCCACCGTGCCTTAGTCTTCAGCTGTCACAGTGTGTCACCGTATGTCAAGCGAATATTGGTCGAACAGGCGTATCTTTACTTTCGATATCATTGATTTCGCTACGCTACAATAATAAAACTGATCGCACTCTCCACTCCATATCCCTCCAGCCTAGACAACCAAACGCTTTAAACGTATTATTTACAATCGATTGACCAACAGAAATAAACTCAATCGGAACACGAAAGATGTTTACGATTCCTATTCATTCAACACATGAGATCCAACTACCAATTCGTATTCACCAGACTATGGTACTAATTGCTGTGGAGTTACAGCCTTGAATAGCGTGAGCATTTGCTTAATTTTATTCGTTTTAGTTCTTAGCTATGTTTGTAAGATTACTACAATGGTCTCAATATATGCGTCGAAAAGAGCAACACGTGTGTATAAACTCGTGCAAAAAGGCATATTGGTTCTCTAAATCGATACATGTTCTTTTTTTTTGCCTCAAAACAGCGAACGACAAAACCACAGAAGTCTAAAGTAGCGCAGCAAAATGACCCCAGAAAAAAAGGATCGGGCTCATAAAACCTACTTTCCCGAAATGTGCACTTTCTCTAAAAGTGTGAAATGTGCACTTTCTCTAAAAGTGCACTTTCCGCAAAATGAACACTACTCCCAAAAGATACACTTTCCCAATTGGGGCACTTTTTCGAAAGGTGCACTATTTCAAAAAGTGCTCCTTTCCTGGGAACTTTTCCCAAAAGGTACACTTGCCCAATTGGGCCCCTTTCCCTAAAGGTGCAGTATTTCACAGGGTCGGACCGGCCACATATTCAAGGTGACGTTTGCCAGCCGGGCCCCACCCTGCGCGGGCCCCCCATGGACCTGCCTTGCAAGATTTTTTTTTGTAAAAATAATAATTAACTTAGAATGCGGTTTATATGAAAAAGTGTACTTTTTGGGAAAGCGCACCTTCAGAGACGTACACACTGTATGAGGGAGAGGATATTATGTTGTTCTACTACTTTAATCCATTAAAAGTAGATTTCTTTTTTTAATGTGCGCAACTACACTGACACTGAAGTACAGTTAACAAAGCGAGGTGAACCGAATCTGCGCCTAAAAATAACTAAACGATAATGTATTGAGACCACAGACTTATATGTATATAGACATCACAAGCGCCTCGAAAAAGTTTAGTTGTGATTGGTCCGCCGGCCGCTCTCATAGTATCTCTTACTCGCTTTACTCGCGCAAATAAGAATTAGGTACTATGAGAGCACTCGCTACTCGCCGGCGGTGGGACAAGTGCCTCTGACGCAGAAGAAATTAATTTATTTATTTATGGCTTATTATTTTCGCGGCGACAGAAAAATTAAAGAGCAGCAAACTATTTGCAACTAAAATAATAACTTGTCAGCGATTAAATATTTTGGCAATCATTTATATTAAATGAGCTTTAAACTAAGGATATTTTAAAATTCCAATAATGGCAGCTACTTTAAGGTAGCAGAAATAATAAACAAGATTACTGAAATCATAGGCGAGGTACTATAAATAATGACTTGGCGACTAATATTAGCAGAAGGATAACAAACTTTATATTAGTGGCAACTACAGGTCTCCATCTAAAAAAGCATTTTGGGCTTTGATTTGCTGGCAGCTTAAATATTAAAATGGGTACTATATAAAAGTAATGGGGAGTTATTTTTTTAGTTTTCGAAACCATAATTTAATGAAAACGGCGATAAGCCGCGGATAGGTTAGAAGACGGAAGCGGGAGCTTTGCTCCCGCTTTCGTCTTCGCGGTTATTTTTTTTATAAAAGAGCGGAAAAACCAGCAAATTAACAAAGATGAATCCGAATGCATGTTCAGTATGGCGTTTAAATATTATTTATACGGGCCAAAATTATTATTTATACATGCAATTTTCAACTTTGATTAAAGCTCTTAAAGTGTCGCACAAAGTATTTTTTTAATGACCTTGATTTATTTTATATGCAATCTCCATTGAACAATTAGAGTAGGCCATTTTCAACTTTTTATCCGCTGTCATGTTTCCGCTTAATCAGTTAATTCCGTCGCCAAAACAATAACTCAATGCTAGTTTATATTGAAACAAAGCCGAAAATTGATTACTTAGCTGCTACTTTTTACTTTATACTAGTCTCCGCAATTAGTCGCCAACTTATTATTTTTGCTACCCCCTTTAATTTTTTATACATCCCTAAATCAGAATAATTTGTCGCCGCGTTAAATACATGCCTTTATTTATTACTCAGGCTAACACTTACAGTCTAGCTATACGTGTTAACCGGACATACATTATATACTTAGGTACAACAAAAGTAAATACACAAGAAACAATAAATAATAAAATAGGCCAAGTGCATTTCGGGCCACGCTGTGTAGGGTGCCGTAGTTGCCTGTCTGTCTTTGTTACGGGTGTGTAATGTTTCATATAAAAACAAATTGCATATTTTCATTTTGCATAACAACGAATACCATAATTTTACCTTGTATAAGTGGTCAAATTGCATAAAAATAAAATGCATACAAACTATTTGCATAATTTCATCGATTATAATTATCAATTTTCATAATTTCGAATTGTATAATGATCAAACGCTATAATGGGCACACTGTATAAAATTTAATGCTCATAATGTACTTTTTTTAAACAATACAAAATTGCAAAATATTAACCATTACATTTGATATTAAGGTCTGTAGCAGACTAGCAGAATTAACAAGAAGTTCCTTTATGATGTTAATTTAGTATCCCAGAGATGTATAAAGTCTCTAAGCGTCCAAATACAATTAATAATTATTCTAATGTTCGATTCATAATATACGTTTTTATAAAGAACTTCTCGTTTCTGGGACCTAATCCTCCGCCCTCCGCCCAGGCTCCCGTCAGAAACTCGCTTCGTCGGCCCTTCGTTTCCCGTACTCAGGACCTCCTTCGCGAGCTTCTGTCTCCGCAGGCTTTTATATACACTCCAGGGGTAGGACAGACAAGACCACGTAGAAGTGGGGCGCTCTGATTCGGTTTTTGGCAATAATGCTTGCAATATCAGTTTTTTGTTTGTTCTGCTTAATATATCAATCACTTGGTAAGTAAATAATCTACAGTACCTGATAATTATTCAAAATGTTGTTATGAGTTTTAATCATTATAGTTAATGAATGTTATACAAAAAGAAATTAGTTCACATGAACGTTATGAAAAATGTTATGGTGATAAATGATAGTTAGGTATTTAAATATTATGACCAATAAAAATATGCATTTTGTTATTATGATAATAGTTTGTTATGATTTCCGTACTTATGCTACTTGAAATTATGCATTTTGTTTGTATGACCACTGATAGGCACCCCTTTGTTACATCGACACGCGCGTTCTGTTGCATGTGAATGCTCAACTCTATCAGCACCTTTAAGGGCGTCAGTGAATCGTCATAAGTTATTTTTTATTTTAGTTATATATAACATGACCGAACTTTTATAAAGCAACTCTAATGTGCTTTTGGGGTTCGCCACCAACGTAGTGTATACCAGGTGTAAAGGCAAGACGATCCATCCCGCAAAGGGGGGTTAGTATAAGTGATGGAGAATCGATTCGTAATGTTTACATTTTTGTTACGAACAATTAGTAACAATATTAAAACTAATTGATGTTCTTGTAAGTGATAACCCTGCTATTACTACGTACTCATAATTGTATAAACGTATTGATAAAGGTCACTGACCCTTATGTAATTGTTAAAATGTTACTGAACCTAATGAGGATTGTCACTTGCAGTATTTTGCATGAAAAGTTAACTGCCTACAACTTCGAAACGCTTACAATTATGAGCCTAGTTTCTTTAGAGGAAATACAGTACTAAGTCTAAACAATCCCCCTTTTGCGGAAAGAATCGTCATGCCTTTCCACCCGGTATAAATGTGGGGTCACGTGCGCTGCTGTCTGAAAACCAGCGCTGTAGGTGTCTGACGCCTCGGCATAATGCTGACAGCGACCGATTCACTGCCGCGAGGACACACACATTATGTGTCAACTGTACTGTTTCTGCTCCCTAACCTAAACACCGTCAGCGCGGTCTATTCAAATGGACGTCTGTGGTTGAGACCATCGGCAGATGCCCGCGCTCCCGAAATACTTGAAGGACCAGAAAAGGAAGACGTACCGCAGCACTAGCCGACATACGTACTGGATAGACTAGACATAGTCATCTAGTACTTTAACAATGTCATTCGCCAAGGTTTTAATAAGACCCGCACGGCTATCACAGGACGTTCCGCGAGCTGCGTCGCGGCGACTTAAACTATCCCTCTCTGTCTTAGCGTTCTGATTTGAAAGAGACGGATAGTCTATCTCGCCGCGACACTGCTCGCGGGCCGTCCTGGGATAGCCATGCTGCTTTTTGGTCTTTAGCTGTCAACACTACAATTCCTTAAATCAGGTTAGACATCGGCAGAGCGCTTGTTATTCTTCTGATGTCGCAAGCATCCACAGGCAACGGTGTCAGCTTATTGTCAGGCAGACTATTCTTGTCGCCACCAACGTGGTGTATACCTTTATTGAAAAAAGATGTGATTACCTTCGATGTGTTATTCGCTGTGGTCTTGGAGGCTCGCGTCCGCCGGAGGTCTTGCCCATCGGTCGAGCTCTCACGGCTGGCGAGACCTACGACAACTAGAAACGTATGGTGTTAGTACAGCGCCATCTAGCGGGACTTTGACACAACTCAACATCGGTCTCATCATTATCTACAATAAGCTAACAGGCCCCTATTTCACAAACTTGACAATTGTAACCTGACACTGTCAATTCGCTATACATTGCTTGTTCTAGAAGTTAAGGTGGTCGCTAGTTGACTTGTGGATCCAGCAATGTACGGAGACTTGTCGTTATCAGGTGACAATTTTCAAGTTGGTCAAATAGGGGCCAGGATACCCTAGGAACAATGCAAACTGCGTTTTTTTCACGCTTTGTCGACACGCGTTCGCCTACTACCTAATAGCGGATGGTAGTAGGTCAACGCGCGTCGACGGCGCGTGAAAAAAACGCAGTCTGCATGGCCCTAAGAGACTCGACAAGTAGTAAATCAGCGTTTTTTTATGGTCGTTGTCACTTAGATTTAATTCCGTAATTGAATTCTTATTAGGTACTTATTCATGTTCGTCATTTGGTACATTAACTGTAACAGTAGGTTAGGTAGCTGATTAAATTGTAATTTGAATGCTGTGCATGGACAGCTAAAAAAGATGGGACTTGTGATATATTGTTTAAAAGTAACAACTTTTGTAACCTTTTTTAAGTACATCAATGATTATAATACTGAAAACGGGCACAATCTGTCAGTCGTGGGTTTGAAACAGTTATTTATTATTTACTAGCTGTTGCCCGCGACTTCGTCCGCGTAGAACTTGTATCTTAGAAAAATGGTTGGTATTAAATTATTGTAGGTGGAACCTTAATTATCGCCGACCCTAACAAAGTTCTACCATCTTATGATTATTTCAGAGATAAAAACTATCCTATATCCTTCCAAGGGTGTCAAATTCAGCGTACGGAAAATTTCATCTAAATCCGTTCAGGGATTAAGCGTAAAAGGTAACAGTGAAATGAGTTCATTAGTTTAAATTGCTAAATTTAAATTGAAAACTCCGTTTTAAGAAATATAAATATCTGAATCATCAACAGACATTTCTGCTATAATTGTATATTTTTTTATAATGTATTAAAGAAAGCTACATTTCTGGAAATGTTTGCCTAAATCCGTTCAGTAGTTCACGTTAGTCCGAGCTACCTGTATAGTTATGAAAACCTATCTAATGCTAAAAGACGTAGAACTTTCCATCTCCATCTGCTGTCCCCATTTAACGGTATTGTTAGAGCATACATGATTTTGATTATCTAAAATAAACTTTATAAATTAACAAAATAATTCTTTTCGGTTATGGGAACTGGAAGCTGTTCGGTTCTGTAAGGGTCGTGGTTCTAATTTATCCTTGCCTACTTCTCTGCTACCAGTCGGATTATTTATTTTGGCTTACCATATAATTAGTATAAAAGACCTATGAATTCCCTTACTTCAAAAAATACTTATTCCTCATACATACTTCCAACCCTTTTTAACCTCCTTACAGGATGAATTTCAAAAAATGTTGTAATTAGTTACCTAGTCTTTTAGCGAAGTTCCAGATCCCTTAATTAAATATTGTCTTGTTCCCTGTACAAACATCCAACTCCTTTTAGCTCATTTTGGGGATGAGTGTTTTTAACTCCCTTATGGAATCTATTTCAAGCAGTCTAAATTATGTTGCCCCCATAGGGGATGAATTTCAAAAAAAAACAGTTTTGTGGTCTTTTTAAGATAAAGGCTATAAGACCGAAGTTACAAATCTCTTACTATAATATTTTCTTGGTCTCCATCCCTTGAATGCCGTTTTATACCCTTTAGGGGAGGATTTTTTCCAACACGCTGAAAGATCTTTTTTATTCTGATAATAATTGTTTATACAACGTTTTAAGTCTCCAGCTCAATAAAGAGTTTTGCTAATCCAAACCTTGCACCCCCCTTTTAACCCCCTTAGGGATAGAATATTCTTAAAAGCTGGAAGTACTTTTTTATTTGATAAGTAATCATTCTACAACGTTTCAAGTATCTTACTAAAAAAAAGCGTTTCCCATACAACCCTTGCCTTTTAACCCCCTTCGGGGTGGAATAGTCTAAAACGCAAAAAGTCCTTTTTTTGTAATCTAATAAGTAATATTTCTACAAAGTTTTAAGTCTCTAGCTCAAAAACTAAGTTTCCCCCATATTCACTCTAAACCCCAATGTCACTCCCTTAGGGGTGGAGTTTTCTAAGTCGCTGAAACGACTTTTTCTATATTTGAATAAGTAATTTTTCTACAAAATTTTTACTCTGCCTAAAAAACAAAGTTTCCCCCATACAAACATGTCACCCTTTTTAAAACCCCTTAGGGGTGGATTTTTCCAAAACGCTTAAATTCTTTTTTGTATACAAATAAGTAATCTGTCTACAAAGTTTAAAGTTTCTAGCCCAAAAGGAAAAGTTTCCATCATACAAACTTTGCACCCCTATTTAACCCCATTTAGGGTGCAATGTACTAAAACGCTGGAAGTTCTTTTTTTGTATCTTAATAATTTTTCTTTCTAGAAAGTTTCAAGTCTCTAGTTCAAAAAATAATGTTTACCCCATACAAACTTCGCACCCATATTTAACCCCCTTAGGGGTAGAATTTTCTAAAAAGCCGAAAGCACTTTTTTTGTTTTATAATAAGTAATCTGTCTACAAAGTTTCAAGTTTCTCTTTCAAAAGGGAAAGTTTCCCTCATACAAACTTTGCACCCTTATTTAACCCCCTTTAGGGGTGGAATTTTCTTAAACGCAGAAATTACTTTTACTGTATTTTAATGAGTAATCTTTCTACAAAGTTTCAAGTTCATCGTTCAAAAATTAATGTTTCCTCCATACAAAAATTACACCCCTACTTAACCCCCTTAGGGGTGGAATTTCCTTAAACGCTGAAATCACTTATTTTGTATCTTAATAAGTAATCTTTCTACAAAGTTTTAAGTCTCTAGTTCATAATATAAAGTTTCCATCATACAAACTTTGCACCCCTATTTAACCCCATTTAGGGTGCAATGTACTAAAACGCTGGAAGTTCTTTTTAATAAGTAATCTTTCTAGAAAGTTTCAAGTCTCTAGTTCAAAAAATAATGTTTCCCCCATACAAACTTCGCACCCCTATTTAACCCCCTTAGGGGTAGAATTTTCTAAAAAGCCGAAAGCACTTTTTTTGTTTTATAATAAGTAATCTGTCTACAAAGTTTCAAGTTTCTCTTTCAAAAGGGAAAGTTTCCCTCATACAAACTTTGCACCCTTATTTAACCCCCTTTAGGGGTGGAATTTTCTTAAACGCAGAAATTACTTTTACTGTATTTTAATGAGTAATCTTTCTACAAAGTTTCAAGTTCATCGTTCAAAAATTAATGTTTCCCCCATACAAACATTACACCCCTACTTAACCCCCTTAGGGGTGTAATTTTCTTAAACGCTGAAATCACTTATTTTGTATCTTTCTACAAAGTTTTAAGTCTCTAGTTCATAATATAAAGTTTCCCCCATACAAACTTTGCACCCCCATTTAACCCCCTTAGGGATGGAATTTCCAAAAATCCCGTCTTATCGGTTGCCTACGTCATAAAAGGAAGTCTTGGTGTAAATTTCAAGTTTCTAGTCCCAGTAGTTTCGGCTGTGCGTTGATGGTAGATCAGGTATCCTTCTTTTATATATATAGATTAGAGAAATGGCAGCCTCTAGGGCCTTTGCCAAAGACAGTGTACAGAAATAATAAAAAAAACATTTCACATGCATGATGTACGGTGGAAGGCCTTCACGATGCACTGGGTGATAGCTGGAGCAGTACAAAGTATAATAGCGGCCGCGACCACGAACCGCTGAATGATGCCCAAGAATTGGTTATTCGCTTATTTATTTCCAGGAAAATCCTTCATAAACTGTAGCCGTCACGTTTGCCATTTATTGCATAATACGCTATCAAAACTATACATTAAACAGCAGGATGCAGAAAATGAAAAAAAATGTCTGGAGCACGATCCGCCATGTTCCATGGATCATTCAAAAGTCCGTTTGAAACAGTTTGGAATGTTTAAACTTATCAGTGTCAAGTCACATCTGTCAATTAATAAAAATACAGCGCCATCTATCGAGACTTAACATAAGTGCACATCGGTATGATAACTTGCGCAATTCATGAGGGACGTGGGTTTTGAGATTTTTGGGAGATTTAAACTTGTATAGGTAAATAATGAACAACTTAGAAAAGTTGAAAAACCGCCGTCATCTCGAAACTGGCTGAACCTATTTGATTGAAACGTAGCTAAGACACCTCTCGATCACGTCAGCTTTCGGACAAAAAAACGCATTAAAATCGGTCCATTCGTTTGGGAGCTACGATGGCACAGACAGACACACAGATACACAGACACGTCAAACTTATAACACCTCTCTTTTCGCGTTACGGGCAAAAACTTGAAATAAACGAATAGACATTCGATTGTAGCACAAATAACCTATTTGAATATGTCACAACTATATACATTATAATTATACAATAGCGTGATGTGTGGCGTGGCGTCGATTTCATTTATTGTAGAGGCTAAAAAGCAGGCAAAAGTTGGACGAGTGAACTCGAAGGAGTGGAGTCAACTATTGCAATTTTTGCCGAGACATTATACCTATGTATAGAGATTTTTAAGCCAGCTGCGAGGAAATTGCAAATGAAAATTAAGATTATAAACTAAACAAAAGAGCGCGGCTGCGACCCCTGTAATTGTCTGAATCGCTGTTCCAACACAACATTGTTGGGCAGTTTGAATTCATAGAACGCCTGTCCGTGCAACGTCCAACTATACAGTTTATAAGCCGGATTTCTGACCATCTTTCGCCACATTTCCGAGCAGTGGCGTTAAAAGATGAGTTGTCCTAACGTACGTTCGAAACCTTACGTGATTATCCCTCTGGGCACACCCGTACCCATAGATGTATAGTGTCACCAGTTCCGATAGTACATGGTATACCTTACCTACTGGTTAATTAATCGGTTAATATTATATTGGGCAAATAAGCGTAATGCTTGCACAGGGCGTAGTTTACGCGAATCGAGATATGTATGTACCATAATATTCTAGAGCAAATAATCATAAATCAGCCTATATATGTCTCACTGCTGAGCACAGGCCTTCTCTAATGGGCAGTAGTCCCCACACTGGCCCAGTGCGGGTATGGGTATGTGAAATACACCTTCGAATTATTTCGCTGAAGTGGGTAATGCAAATTTTCCCACGATGTTTTTCCCTCACCGAAAAGCTAACTTCCATTTATAAGTTCCGAAGAATGCACCGCCGGTATTCGTACCCATGACAGATTGACAGCCACATATGGAGCACTAGTAGGTTAACGTAACCAATAGGTATACTAGCGCTTTCCAACCATTTTCTTTAAATGCTGTTTCATTTCCACGCTCACGCCAGCCAGTGTTTATATACATAAATATATATATGATTAATATAATTCTGTTGTTGATCGAGCGATGAAATCGCCGTTTCACCGCGGAATTCGATTCCATTCAATTTCCGAAAGATACTGCATTGGGCGGCATTTGTACACTAGAAGCTGTGCTATAGCTAGGCTAGTCTACTTTAAGACGCGGGACCAGATCGGCTTTATTTGAACAGTATTTTAAGACACGCTATTTCGTTTGACAAGTCTGAAAAGATAATATGTTAATATTCATTATGAATGGTTTGCCAAGCAAAAAAAGGATTCGATGGAATCCGGTCGTTATTTTTTTTGCAGTACCTAACCTCTACTTACGTCTGAAGTCCTCTTTTAAACAGTTATCTTCTTTTGTTACTTAGGTATGTAAGATAATAAATAAATTAAATAGACATTTATTTCAGATTTTCATCCATATTTTTATACATTTAAGTAGCATTAAGTAATATTAAGTTAATTAAAATATAATCAATAAATAATTTACTTTAAAAACAAAGTTTTAACCGACTTCAATTTAGTACTCCGCCAAGCCACGAGAACATTTCCTATTTTTTTTACAATTTACCACATGAACTGATTTCCGATAGCAAATGCGTTGATTACTATAGAAAAAAACCGAATCGCTGTATGTGGGCCGATAATATTTGAGGACTTGCATCGATTCCCCAAGATCATCGCCAATGGCACTTCATTAGTTCCTATTTCAACGGAATCTTATCAGGACCTGTGACGTACTTTTGCACTTTTAAGTACCTATATAATTGAGGAATTCGATAAGTCATCTGTGGTCTTCATCATCAATTCCTCGCCACCAAATTTATGATTCCGGTTGTAAATACACGAGTTATAACAGAAAATACCAAAATCACTACACGCGTGCCTAATAAAATTGAGGAGTTCCCTCAATTCCTCATGGATCCCATCATCTAACTGAATTTTTGAAAAAATGGGACCCACCTGGAAGCATATACTTACAAACAAAAAAAAAATTTCCGAATCGGTTCATCAATGACGGAGTTCTGAGGTAACAAACATTGAAAAAAAAAAAAAAAACCGAATTGAGAACCTCCTCCCTTTTTTGGAGTCGGTTAAAACAAGAAACATGTCAATTTAGAATTTGAAATACATTACCTAGCATTAACACATATAAAGGTGTTAGATGATGAAACTTATATGCCATTTATCCTTATTATCTTCGATCTACATCAGAATTAGGGTAGGTTGCACCACACACAAGTCATCGACCCTTAGACCTTACCAGACGTGCTTATAAAAGAGGCGCAAGGCACCATTTAAAAAAACTGACCTTCCATACAGAGTCCTTCAGTCGGAATAACAGAGTTTACATGAGCCGCCATGATGCTGTCAGTGTTGCCAACACGCCCATATTAAAGGCGCGCTCGGACATACCGCTAACAATAGCTTAGCGGGCACCATGCCCCTTCACCACACAACCCGCGAAACCGGATACGTGTGAAAATCTCCCGTTTCCCGGGACGAACGGCCGGGGATATTGGCAGGATGTCAGAGCGAATGTGTCCGTCAGGAATGACAGCTTTGAAAGCTCGCAAATGTGCTTGGCCCGTAGACCGTAGATGTTAGAATAGATTTCTGTACAGTCGGCGGTATTTTAAACCCTTACGCATCACGGGGTTATTAGTTTAAGATGTACCTGTGGCATCGTAGCTCTGGAACTGATCTAAGTGCAGTTTTTTTTTTAATTGAAGACTTATCGTAAAGCGTTTTTAATGCTAAAAACGACTGACAATTTATCCTATGTCAGTCAGCTCTGTCCAGCATTATGTAAACCATTCGTCATTGTCGCACTAAAAATTTTGAAAATGGATTCGGTAGTTAAATAAACCAAGTCCTCGGAGTTTTGGTATGACACGGACACCTTGTTTCCATGTCAAATGATCATGTCTGTAGGGCATTTACCATAACTCGGAAGGATTTAAAATTTTCCATTCACAAACGCGGCCTTAGACTTGCCGCTCAACATTCAGCGTACCAAAACAAATACATGTAAAGAGTACACTTAGAGCGAAAATCTTGGATCAATAAAACTGAAAACCGTAATTAACATGGGAAACTTTTTAATTAAAAAAAATATGGGTACGTCTAATACCGCCCGGAGTTTGTTGCAAGAAATCACTTTTCTATATTGATTGGTCTTTGTCGGAGATATCCGCGGTGGAAAGGTAAAACCACTAAAGCGAAGTATATTTTTTAAATCAGTGTTTTTTAAAAAATCTGTGTTTTTTTCTCCGTCGTTAGAGCCGGGTTTCATGGTAATCTGACTTTTACGTCACTTAAAATAATACATAAATAGGATCCAAATTAAAAAAAAAACTTTTCTTTATGCGCCAACAATTTTAGTAAAATCTACACTAGAAAAAAAGGTTGTTTTTTTTTGTAAAATTGTTTGATTGTTTTTGTATAGTATAATTACATCTTGCATGTCTACTGTACATCATCATCATTATATTTAAGATTCAAAATCTTGTCGGTGGAGCAATTTCCATTCCTCTCTGTTCTCAGCTATTGTTTTGACCTCTTGATACGACGCGCCGTTTACTTTTTCTACTGTACAGTCAACCGTATTTTTGATTTATCATTTAACGTAATGTAATGAATGCGGACATAATTACTACAATGAGGTTAGATTTTTTGACGCCCTATTCCATTACTACTGTTTCATTTATTGTAAACGAATTTGTACCTCCTTATTTTGTATTTAAAGTAATTGTTTTGTGTTGCATTTGATATTGGAATTCAGCATTACTGTTATTTTAAATTAAAGACTATAACATGCGAATTCTATTCAATATTTGAAGTACCTGAGAACTGTCTAGTGTGCTAGTATTTTTTAGGCCTTAGCAGCAGATAAAGCAATAAATGAATAATGAATCGCTAGCTGTTAAGATTATTTATCGTCTTGTACTTGTACTGGCGCACGAAGAGTTCCTTTACCATTATCTATAAAAACGGCAAAAAAAAAACTTGTCTGTTGTATGGCTGCTCCGACTCGCACTTGGCCGGTTTTTTAGTATATATAGCGGCAAAAGAAATACATCATCTGTGAAAATTTCAACTGTCTAACTATCACGGTTCATGAGATACAGCCTGGTCACAGACAGACAGACAGACAGCGGAGCCTTAGTAATAGGGTCCCGTTTTTGCTTTTGGGTACGGAACCCCAAAAAGTTGAGCCAGACTTCTCAGTTTAAATTTAGGTCCATACGCCGTCACAATATTGTCCTAATCCGCTAAACGGAGGCCATATAATACGCTGCCTAATTCTTTAATTCAATTTACTTAACTACACCAAATTTTGTACGCGCGCGTTATTTATTAGGAGTGATGTAAGTGTGCATTGAATATGAAGTTTAACATTTCAGTTCACATTTCATTGAAACGTTTTTCGAGAGGATGGCGCCGCTGTGGATGCAACCAAATGTATGGACGAAACATATTGACTGCATTCACGGGCGCGCAACGGAGTTGTCAGTTAGCTCGCCATTTGTCTCGGCGGCACATTGATTCAAATGGACTCATCCACGCTTGACGTTGATGTTCCAAGTTTAAATTTTGACATTCACGACCGTTCCATCTGGATGACTTTTAATCCGTTTGGATATCCAACGGCCGCGCAAATTATCTTTAAACATCATACAGTCTTAACATTCATGGAGCGCTCTGGCCGGTTTTTATTTTCCCTCTTTATTTTTTATTTTTTACCTCAACTACTATACAAACGAAACGACGACGACCGACATGCTCGTAGAGACAAAAGAGTTCAAATTAATATACTTATATCTTACCATATATATACTCACATTGCACCTAGTTGCAAAGTATGAATACTCGTATAATTCCACAAATCATGTATCGACATTTTTGTCTAAAAAAGCCATACCCTTCACTCGGAAACTAGTTTAAGTTGCTAAAAACCATTCATTCTCCTAGCGTTATTCCCGGTTGTGCCCCTAAAGGACCCCGGGGTCCGCTTTGACACCTAATCCCAAGATTTGGCATAGGCACTAGTTTTACGAAAGCGACTGCCATCTGACCTTCCAACCCAGAGGGAAAACTAGACCTTATTGGGATTAGACCGGTTTCCTCACGATGTTTTCCTTAAGTTCCGAAAAACTCATTGGTACGAACCGGGATTCGAACCCACGACCGCCGCTTGACAGCCGCATGCCTGAACCACTAGGCTACCGTAGCTCCAAACTAAACTAAAAAAAAAGTTGTTGCTAAAAACCAAAATAGAAAAAAATCGAGCGAGTAAAACGTTTTTCTTACAAAGCCTCTAAAGATGTAGGTATTCCTGTTCTATTACATTTCCATTACAATTTATAGCAAAACAAAGTAGTTCCCGATGGCGGATCTCTTATTTAAATAGTTAAATGTTTTTCCATAAGCCATTTTAAAATAAGAACCAAAACTACATTTGTACAGAGAGTCGAGTTGAGTCGAGCGTGCCGGGGACTCTTAAACGGCTGAATTACAGTTTTAACCTGCGAACATAACTTTCGTAACCATTACTCCACTCAATACTCCACGCAAATAAACCCGCGCTGTTGCCCAACGGTTTTATTATTCGCAACGAATTTTTTAAAACAATTCTATTGACAATAAAAACGGTTTACAGCACAGACGTGCTCATAAAACCCGCTTTCCTGTGGTGGGGGAAATTATAAAATTCGGCAATAGTGTTTTTAAAATGTGTAAAGGAACAGTTGTTTTGTTTTTGCTTGTGGTGTACGGAGCCAGCGAGGACTTATATGAGGTATTTAAATAGCACTATTAGCCTCCGTCCGCGTGGAACTCGATTATATCGTAGTTCCATACAAACTTACACTTCTCAGGATATGATTTCCGGGATAGAAACTATTGTATGTCCTTCACCGGGATTTAACTTATCTCCATACCATATTTCATGTCAATGGGTTCAGTGGTTTAAGCGTGAAGCGGTAACAGACAGACAGACCGACCGACAGACACACTTTCGCATTTAGAATGTTACTAGCTTCTGTCCGCGACTCCGTCCGCGTGGAACTCGTTTGTAGTGTAGCTCCATACAATTTTTTTACGCCCATTTCACCCCCTTAGTTGATGATTTCGGGGATAAAAACCTATGTTCTTTTACGGCATTCAAACTACACTCCTATCAAATTTCATCATACGCTTCAGCGGTTTAAGCATGAAAAGGTAACAGACAGGCAGACAGACAGACACACTTTCGCATATCTCGGGGCACGGCAGTGCCCCCGCCAAGTCGAGCGCGAAGCAAACACTGCCGTGCCATCCTTTACCGGAACCATTTCGCCGCATTTTCAGGCCCCTATTTGAGAACCTCTGGATAAGATCAGAACGCAGAAATTTTCGTCATCCAGTAAGCTATAATTACATACTTAAAATCCCAAATTTCAAGTCTGTATGTAGGTCATTTAGTTCCGAAGTTAAGCGAAAACAAAGTTTCGTATTTATGACACTCACTCACTCATGATCATAATAATAGAACTAGTACTCGTATTTATGACACTCACTCACTCATGATCATAATAATAGAACTAGTACTTCCCATAAACTCAGAGAGCTGAAATTTGGTACATAGTATTTATGTATGTAAGCACTTTATTGTACACAATAACAGGTTAAGGAATATACATGTCACACAATAGATCAAAGTACAAAGGCGAACTTATCCCTATAAGGGATCTCTTCCAGCTAACCTTTGAGCAATTGAGAGGAAGGTAGGTAGAACGAGATAGGCAAAGTTATACCGTGTACAAAAACAGAGAAACAAAAGCAAATCCTAATTAGTATTAATTCTAGACAAAAACATGCCAATACGTATATAAATATACAATATAAAATATAATACACACTAACATATGTAACATATATATCGCAAATATACAATAAATAAATAAATACTATATTCAACCAATTCACAAGTCATTGGAAAGCCACAACTTCTTCAAATTCATCTTAAGTAGGGGGTCTTCATAGTTAGGGTTTAATGGCCACATAGAGGGAAAACTATAAAAACTAGGATAATCGAAGATCTGGAGTACCTGGTGACCCTGATTAGAAAACACAAGAGAGAAAACCTAACCTAACCTAACCTAATCCAACCAAACTATTAGACAAAGTCGTGCCAAGTCTCAGGCATTCTTATTATTCTTTAATAAGCCCACATTTCTACAAAAAGAAGTGATATCCCATCAAAAATATTCTGTAAAAAACTAGCCAAGTCTCGATGGAGCTGCTTGTTTATCTCTAAAAAGTAATGAAATCTAGACAAAGTCGTGTCAAGTCTCAGGCATTCTTATTATTCTTTAATAAGCCCACATTTCTACAAAAAGAAGTGATATCCCATCAAAAATATTCTGTAAAAAACTAGCCAAGTCTCGATGGAGCTGCTTGTTTATCTCTAAAAAGTAATGAAATCTAGACAAAGTCGTGTCAAGTCTCAGGCATTCTTATTATTCTTTAATAAGCCCACGTTTCTACAAAAAGAAGTGAAATCCCATCAAAAACATTCTGTAAAAAACTAGCCAAGTCTCGATGGAGCTGCTTGTTTATCTCTAAAAAGTAATGAAATCTAGACAAAGTCTTGCCAAGTCTCAGACATTCTTATTATTCTTCAATAAGCCCACGTTTCTACAAAAAGAAGTGAAATCCCATCAAAAACATTCTGTAAAAAACTAGCCAAGTCTCGATGGAGCTGCTTGTTTATCTCTAAAAAGTAATGAAATCTAGACAAAGCCGTGCCAAGTCTCAGTTCTTATTTATCATCATCATCCTTCTTATTTATCATATTTATATATCACCATCATCATCATATCAGCCGAAAGACGTTCACTGCTGGACATAGGCCTCCCCGAGAGTGCCACAATGACCGGCCTTGCGCCACTCGCATCCAGCGGAATCCCGCGACCTTTACGTCATTAGTCCACCTTGTGGGGGGTCTACCCACGCTGCGCCTTCCGGTATTACGTTGCACGTAGAACCGATGGATGTTCTCGAGTGGCGAACATCCATCGGTTCTACGTGCAACGTGCCCCACATACTGCCACATAAGTTTAACGGTTCGGAGGGCTATATCGGTTGCCTTGGTGGCTGCGGATAGCCTCATTTTTGATGCGATCACGCAGAGTAACTCCAAGCATAGCCCTCTCCATTGCCCTTTGGGTGACTTTGAGCCCTCTTATGAGGCCCATAGTAAGGGACCACGTTTCAGTGCCATACGTCATCGCTGGCATGGCAACACACACTGTTCAGAATATGACACCCATTAGATATTTAACAGTAGTTATTCGGTGAAGGAAAACATCGTGATGAACCTGCTTAATCTCAACAAGTTCAAGTTATCTTTTTGAGCTGGACCGCCAGAGGGAAGTCGCTTGCGTAAAACTAGCCCAATCCTGGAATTAGGTGCCAAAGCGGACCCCAGTTCACAATTTTTTTACGTACAATTGAATAAGCGAAACAGATATATTTCACTGCACATTCAATTTTGTGAAGCCAGCCTCCCAACTGACGTATCGCTGTCTCTGTAAAACGGAAATATTTATTTTAAAAAGAAGCCATTGTTTCCATTATAATACGAAACTGACGGGCATTCTTATTCAACGAGTGCTGGTTTAATAAACTTATTTCAGAAGATTATACAACATTTCAGTACTAGGAACCCGCTAGCTTGGCTCTTCGCTCGTAGGCGTTTTCCTTTACACACGTTTTTGGACATTTTATCGGCTACGAGCGATGCGTATAAAATAAGAAACGATACTGGTAAAGGTCGCGGGAGTCCGCTGTATGCCGGTGGCGCAGGACCGGCCATCGTGGCGCTCTTTGGGGTCTTTGGGCTGATATGATAATGACCGTTGCGTTACGAAATCCTAAGCACTGAATTTGGACGATGGAATCACATTATTCACCGAGATTCTTTCAGGACAACCGGCGTTTGTGTAAAGCGATAGTAGAAGCCCTACAAGACAAGAACTACGATAACCAGCTCACCTTCGACCTTAAGAAGGAAAATCAGGTGCAGCTGAACAGAACCATGTCACTGCTCATTAAGTACATCGTTAAAAGGTAGGTTGGGTTAAATCTGTCGTGCGGGACTCTACTGATGTGCCGTTGCCGACATTGCCGTTACCGGGAACAACGACAGTGGCAACATTTCTAGGAATAGTACCGGTGTTGTCGGTACATATAATTTTCTTCGGTGATATTTTCTTGATTTTAATAATAAATAATTACTGTAAAGCTCAATGTTTGCGTACGAGCTATAGTGAGTTGCTTTTAAGCTCTCAGTCTCAGAGTTGAAGCAGTGATTGTTGTCTTCTTGCATTTGCTACTGGCTCATTGCAAACCTTAGTTTTGGCTTAGTGATCCAAAAAGTTCATGACCTCCTAGAAGAAGGCACACCACTTATTCAACCCGTCTCCACTTCCTATTTTTGTCGGCTTGGAGCTGACGAAGACCCGCCTCCACCCTGCCGCACAAGCAAAACCTGGGCCAGGAGCAATTCGAACATAGCACCATAGACCAGATGTTGGTCGCTTCACCATCTGATAACTTCGTAGAGCAGTTTGTATGTTAATGCAATATGGCAAAAAGGTCCCTTGCACTTCGGCCATTCGTAGAAGATGACTTAACACTCGGTGTCCTTTCATTTCTAATGGCAACATTTTGTATATCCTTGTTCTTTCTGTGTTGATTGTCGGCGCAGAGAGGTGGACCACTACCGGCGACAGCGAGCCGATGCCATCAGCCGCAAGGTCTACTCGGCGCTCATCATGAAGCTCATCGACATAGCCCGGGTGAGCACACTATATTAAGTAGAGACAGTTCCTGTGTTAATTGCCGGTGCAGGGAATTGGATCACTACCGGCAACAGCCGAACCGAAGCCATCAGCCGCAAGGTCTAGTCACCACTGATCATGAAGCTCATCGACATAGCCCGGGTGAGCAAACTGTATTCCTTTTTATCCACGCTGTAGCCGGCGATGCCGACCCAAGCTGGTTGCAGGCTAGGTTCGCAGACGCAGAGCGGGACGCGCATGCCGACGCTGAACGCATTTACTCCCACCGCCATAGTGGACCGGATGACAAGGTCGGGGGACCCACTGAGTCGATTGAAGCGCTCCGGATTGATCCCGAGGAACTCTCCCTGGTCGTGTCCAAAGTAGACTGCGTCTAACAAACCTTTAGCCCACCCTGTAAGTGACAAGGTGGACCAATTGGAAATTTAGTGGGTAGTCTGGGCCCCAACTTCGTCGTCTGTTCATCCGTTTATGAACTACTTACAATTCCTCAGATACACATGTGAAACTTAAAACACCCCTCGCTTTCGTCGCGAATTAATAAAAGTACGTACAACTACACCTCATACTCCTCGATGTTTACAGGACATACCCCAGGACCATTCAGCGACGCACCGCATCGACACTGCCCACCGCTACTACATGTCGGTCGAGTCGCGCGACCTGCACGACGAAATCGCCGACAGGCAGGTGTTCCACGCCGTGTCGCGACTCTACGACATACTGCTGACGGTGAGGCCACAGCTGATCACGCTGGTATGGTTAACAGAGATGCACTGGCACTGGGTAATTTTCTAACTGAACGAGGAAGCGATAAAAGAAAATTAAAACGACATTACTTAAGTATAAGGGGTATGCACAGTTGTATGTAACCTGTAAGTGAACTAATTTGTAAACGTTAATATTTATTATGTACAGCTTGGTGACACTATAGCTCTTTATACTATGAATACAGCAACACTACGTTATACATTTTAACCTGACGAAGGTACGCAATTGAAAGCCGTGCTCGCAGCGTTGTTCCCGTCGGATAGTGGTGTATCCATTTCCACTTCCTCTTCGCAATTCCTTCCCCAATACAGTACCTACACTCAAAGTGTATTAAGTATTACTCCAAAACAAAGAAGGCAAAATATACGCCTAGTTAGTGAGGAAAATCCCATTCAAATATCTCAAAGAATTACGAAGCTATAAGCGTTTTTATACGAGTATTGCTTGTTAGAAAAAATGACAATCGTTTCATATGAAGGTACCTACGTTATGCGGGAAGGGGACAGAATATAACCCTTCTTAAAACTTTGGACACTTACATAACTTATTTTTTTACTTATTTATTTCATTTAACAATAAACATTGTGTCTGAATTACATATATGTATATCGTAGTATTGAAACAAAAAACTAAGTCTATAACTAATAAGAGTAATAAGTTATAGGTACTTTGTGATTATTTAATCCCCTGCTTTTCTTCTTTCTCCATTTGACAATATTTTAATCATTTCTCGGGGAAATTCAACATTATTGGTTATACATATATATATATATATAAAACTCAAAAACAAATACTCAAAATTATATTTATTCAAGTAGAGTAGTAACAAGCACTTTCAAATCGTCAGTTAGAAACATAATCTTAAACTAATTACTTAGAGTAATTAAACATAAAAACTAAAATTTATATCAAGTATTTTTTTTTTTATAAAAGAATACTACTCTAGAATGTTTCTAGAAAGACAATCTAATATCAAAAAATACATAAAACGAGTATAATTAATTAAAAACACAATGTCAAAATTTTCCAAAAGGAATAAATAAATTATAAATCCAGTCAAAATTAGTCCCAAGAAGTTTTATCATTCATGTAGTCTTGTGCGCTATAATAAGCTTTCGAAATAAGTTTACGTTTCACATAGTTCTTGAATTTATGAATAGATAACTCAGTTACGTTTCCAGGAAGTTTGTTATAAAACCTTACCTACACAATTACCCATGAATGATTTTTTTTATTTTTTGGAGCAGAGTGGTGGGCACCGCGAGCTTATGCTTATTTCTAGTTTTAATATTATGTATGTCACAGTTTTTCCTAAAATTGACAATGTTTTTATGTACATACACAATATTTTCATAGATATATTGACAATGCAATGTCATTATATTAATATTTTTAAACTTATGTATATATATATGTACCCTATTCGTAACTGTTTGAACCTTGTTGTTCGCCAAACGCGCCTTTTATAGACATAAAAAGTGTTTTTTTTATGTAACTTCGATATTACTATTATAAAAAGGAAAAGTCTGTGGGATTGCAGCTTTGTAAGTTTATTAAGTTTATGTATTGTCAAATCGGAAAAACTCACCCATTTCAAAAAATCTTTCATTTGCATATAATGGACTTGCTGCATTAATAGGCTATATTTAATCCTGCGTTCATTGCGATAAGCGGGCCAAGCCGTGCGGGCACCTAGTATTGTAATAAAACCTTAAGTACCTACTCGTAATACAGTCGAGATTGTCAAACCTCGAATCATGTGGATGCATTTTTCTCCACGAACACACGTTTTCTAGTCAATGTTGTGAACTTCCAGGCTTGTGCAGAATTTATTCAGCTTTATAATATATATTGCTATATACAATGTCTTCATAAAGTATGCAGTTTTCGAACGAAACCTGAACGTCTTAGGAATGGGGTACATTTTCCAAGATGGCGGCTTTTCTAAGAGGTCCTGACCCGGGGACTTTTGGGAGACGAAAACAGGACTTCATCAAACTCCCCGGTATTTCGGGGTTAGACAGTAATCTCCACTGTACTATCGGCTATAACATTGTTTTTATAATGCCAAGAAAGATACGAGGGCCTCGTGAGATAGTGATTATCTAGGTGTATGTATAATGGGATTTATGGAACAATTTTATGGCCAACCGTATTCAGGTCTCCTGAGTAAACTGTGTGATGATAACGGACTTTTACGCCTCAAATATAATACAATTGCTAACACAGTAGCAAAATTTAAAAGTATAAGTATCTACCGTAAAAGTCCTGACGTGACTAACTTAAATCAACGCCCAGCCCAAACCGTTGAAACTAGAAAGCTGAGTTTTTTACAATAGATATTTTATACAACGTAAAAACGTAAGAGGGATTTTTGAAAATTTTCCCCCTCAAGGGGATAAAAAGGGGGTTAAAGTTTGTATGGGGATGGAGTAAAATTTTAACCGAGAGTAACTTAAATCAACGCCCAGCCCAAACCGTTGAAGCTAGAAAGCTGAGTTTTTCACAATGGGTAGTTTGTACAACTTAAATACCCACTAAGAAGGGATTTTTGAAATTTTCACCCTCAAGGAGATAAAAAGGGGGTTAAAGTTTGTATGGGGATGGAATAAAATTTTAAGCGAGTGATTTGAAACTTTGTGTATGAACTCCTTATTTACAATAGGTACTAGAAAAGTAATTTTAGGTATTTGGAAAAACCTACCCCTAAGCGGGTTAAATAGGGGTGCAATATTTCTACGGGCGATATTTGGTATTAGATATAGTTGCTGTCCCTGGAAAGGCCATTGCATTGTTTTCATCCCGGAGTCCCTAAGGGGGTGAAAGTTTGTATGAAGCTACTATATAAACGAGTTCTACGCGGACGGAGTCGCGGACAGAAGCTATTATATATATATAAATATAAGGTGCCATCGAATTAGGTACCAATATTTTAGGAGGTTTTACATTACATCAAAACAATTAACTTTAAGTAGAAATAAAGATAACTTTTTATATGATTTTTTTGTTTTAATTTTCAGTACATAATAAATAATTTAAAATTTCGTTTAAAAATACCATCCTGTGTATTTAACTGACAAGGTGTTTAACACTTGCTGTCAAGTGAACATCGCTGTGTGTGACACACGTCAATGATTCGCGGTAAAACTGTTAGTAATTAAGCCTTTAATAAAATAATTGAAGAGGATTTAACAGGGGTAACTATCTCATTAAAAGGGTGTTTTTACCAGACACCGTAAACTGCGATCGAAATCCATTGAAATGACGTATGACAACCTGTTAGGGATGGCGATGGTTCTAAATTAATGAACTAAAATATTATGTACTAAAATAATGCAAATAATAATAACTGAACAGAATCTGAATCTCAGTTTAATGTTATTATTACAGTTTAATGGTAAATTTTTGTATTGTATTTACAATTTTTATCCAAAACTCTCCAAATTTTTCACTTGGGATAGTGAGTAATAATTTTCGCATATTCGATGGCGAAACAACGCAAACAATACAATCAGCATCGCTATTTTCTGAAAAAAAAAACTTACTTTATTGATTGTAAACCCGCAAACCGAAGATTTTTATCGAGATCGAAAAATATTACTTCGTTTCTGACAAACAAAATAATTCAAAGAAATATATATGTCGGGTGCCAAATGAATGAAATAATACAGTCCTTTTATGTGCAGTAGTTTCTGATTAGCGGCCTATTTTGATGACTGTCATGTTGCATTGTACCCTAAGTAACAACCCTAGTACTTCAATGGATTTCGATCGCAGTTTACGATGTCTGGTTTTTACGCAGTAATGTTGTTTCCTTATTTATCTTCAAAAATTAACACAATCTATTAAATATTTCTTATATAATTAGACTCCTAGAGACGAGTACTATCAACTCTAAAAGTCATCATCACCATCATCATATCAGCCGAAAGACGTCCACTGCTGGACATAGGCCTCCCCCAAAGAGTGCCAAAGTGACCGATCCCGCGCCACCCGCATCCAGCGGACTCCCGCAACCTTTACTCCTATTACTCTAAAAGTATTGGTACCTAATTCAAATGCACCTTATATATATTGCAACATTTATTGAACGAGTGAGCAAGAGTCAAATTGAGAAATAAACAACGCAAGAGGTTAAATAAAGACGAAGTATAAGTGTCCAAAGATTTAAGAAGGTTTTAAGAAGGGATGAACCTTCTTAAAACTTTGGACACTTATGAAGGGATGAAACGATGACGCTTGTTGTTTGTGACGTCACTAATGGACGGCAACCTGCCGTGCTCCATCGTGTTCGGCGCCGAATTTTTTCGATCCAGTTACTCGCGACTTCTCACTCACTCACAGCACACAGACCCACTAGTACTTATGATATAAACAGGTATTTAGCTTGTGAGCTTATGACTTTATGAGTTTATTTCAGTAGACATGTAACTATAAACACCTGCGCGGCTCTTTTCACGTTTTAAGTACACGGGTAAATTCTGTAACATTGTATACTGCTCAAATAGTGCGGAGAGCCTTTTCAGAAATTGCCCCTACAAACAAACCTTTCTCTTTATAATATTGACATACACCAATCTCTGAATCGAATGATACTTCGGGACATATATTTATTTATTTGTCTCAGGCAATGAGGCCCATAAAATACCTTACAGACTAACAATACCTCAATGTACAAAACTTATATCTAAGTAGCACAATAACACGCTAAGACGGCAACGGTTATATAAATAGGCTACGTATTACCCCGCCACTCCGCGTATGTTCCTTGTAACAAGTATTTACGTCGGCAAGGTACTGGGATTCCCCTCGATATTAGCCCCTTTATAGCCAGGGGATTGTGTAAATTGTGTACTCAGCATAGGCTTTAAAAACAAAGCCTGGGATCGCGTATTTATCGCCCGAGCCGAACGATCTAAGTAAGTAGTACTTTGTTTTGCCACCCTAGGTGACTAATGAACTGAAATTATCGTTACCAGGCGCCTAGGATTCTAAGCAGTTTGGGCCGCGCAGATGACCTGACCCCAAGCCTGTTAATGCGCAAGCTGGAGGACATCCGAGTTAAACCAGTTCACCTTAGCACGCTCCTGCTGATACAGGTAATGTCAGGTTATTACTCATCTGACCTGCGTGATTCTGCCTGAAGGTGCTGGTATACTTGAAAATGCACTTTTCAAAGTATCACGTCTCAAACTAATTTCTCAAATTATTCTAGTTTTTACAAGTTTATTCTAGGAAAGATAGAATTTCGCGGAAATGGAAAGCCGATTTGTGAAAGTTTGCTACACACGTTTGTCAAAATATCACGCCGTTCATGCGAATATCAAAAGAGTTCTGTGTGTTAAAGGAACCACCTTAATGTTAGAGAAATAAAAGTAAAATTTACACATGAATGTCAAATTTAAGAATATGAATTAAATAATAAAAAAAGAAATTTCAATGTCTATGCTATGTAAAGCGAACAAAAAACATTAATAAATCGGCCAAGTTGCCTGTCTGTTTTTTGTTACATCGACACATGCCAAGTAAATGGTGCGGTTGCGTCGGCCGAATTTGTACGAAAGTTGGCATTTTCAAGTACATTTTAACTATTCCTCGGTAAGTAACTAGTAAAAAATTACATTTCCTCTTTACGTGTAGGGGAGATATATTTTTCAAGATTTTATTCTACTGTTTTGTAGGCGTGATTGATTTCTATACCCATGCCGAATTACAGTTTTCTAGTACTATCTACGAATTACTGAGCTAAGCCAAAGACGGACGGACGGAAGGTCAGACGGACGTGGCGAAACTATAAGGGTTCCGTTTTTGGCATTTACGGAGAACCTTAAAAACGTCGAGTGCTCTGTTTTCTTTTAGATGTGAATGGTCAAGTCAGAAATCAGATCAGAAGCTTTTCAGTCGCAACTAAATGCAAGATTTTTACCTTGACCGTGCTGAAGTATTTACAAGCTATTAATGAACTTGCACTGTTCGTATATATGTATGTCCGTCAAAAGTTGCAATCCATTTTTCGGTCACTTGCCGCTATCCGATTGAGCTGATATTTTGGATAAAGGTAAACTTTGGATGACAATTCAATATGATGGTACCGTTGGCTCATCTGATGATAGAGACAGAAGGTGGCCATGGGAATTCAGTACGTAACCGACGTAACCCAGTTGAGTTTGGGCTCTTTGGAATCGTCTCAATGAGAAGTTGATGACGGTATACAGAAAAGTTCAGTTCAAAGAAAAGATTTTTTGTCAGAAATTTATTTACCTATAATTTCTTGTTTTTTTTCAGTACCACCTCCGTCTAACGGTCAACTATGCAATAAATAGAAACATTATTGACACTCTAAGTGCCGAGCCTAAGCACGTCGGGCCGAAGGTCATCAGCGTCCTCAAGGACTTGGCAGCACTTTTGTTGCCACTTGTGGAGATGCTAGACATACACCTGGCTCACTCTAGCCCGATGTTCAAGGACACGTGCTCGTCTACCTGGCTCGGTATTGTGAATAATAAATAACCCCTTTGTTTTATTGACGCCTGGTACCTCAGAGACATTTATGGGATCACATTTTAGCTTCCAATTGGATGTGAATGTGATTCGCGCTGGTGGAAGCTACGTATGATACCTTGAAATAAACAGTTCAAATTTAAAATAATAATAATAAATTCACGGGTATCTACCAATTTACCCGTGAATGGGTTCTAGCAGGTGTATTACATCACATTAAACTTCGTCTCCAAAGGGCCTCTACGTGTTGGATCTATATCCCCACGCACGCCTTCCAAATGACCGGGGTTCGCCCGGTGAATTTCAATCGGAGATACATAATAATTTTACCTAGTACGTGGGGTACCTAATTGTGATACTTTTCGAACGAGCGTTAGGAAGAATTCACTGTTATTTGGGTAAGGACCAAATTCTTGGCCAGTAGTTAGCGTTGTTAATTGATAGTAGTTAAAAAGTTCCGTTGTGACACGAAAATTAGCCATAGAATAGTATGGCTAATTTTCGTGTCACAACGGAACTTTTTAACTACCATCAATTAACTACGCTAACTACTGGCCAAGAATTTGGTCCTTACCCATTTTTCATCACAATAAATTGCACTTAGATCTACCTAACGTCCGTGCGAAGTGTATGCAATCGATCCGTTGTCAACTTACTGACAGAGAGGCAATAAATTGATTAATACTCAAATCGTATTGGTTGCATAACGACGCAATTCCATTTTGCCTTGTACTCCAATACTTCTAGATCTCAAAATAAATCCCATAAGCCTCTCACAGACTGGCGCAGCCTGGCCGCGGCGGTCAACAGTAAACTTGTCATTAGCTGTCAAACTTACTATTGACCGCTACTGCAGGCCGCACCAATGTGTCGCGCCAATATATTTGTTTTAGGGCCGTTATTTCAAATTTTAGATAAAGTTATCCGTCAGTTAAAGATGTCACCAACTTTTTCTTAAGTCATATGAAAGAAAAGGATAGAGATAACATATCTGACAGATAGTTTTATCTGGGAATTTAAAAATCGGCGCTTACTCACTTGCTTGACGTTCGCCTTTGTACTGGATGAACTGCACAAAATGCCACTTCTACGGTCTACAGCTATTAAGTTTTTTTAAATATGTTTTCTGTTAAAAACCAAATAATAACAATAACTAAATTAATAAAAACAGATATATACGTAACCTAAGTATCGAAAGATTGAATGACTTGGCAGTATGTACAGTCGAGGTCAAAGATATCTTTACATTTAAGTGTTACAAAAATATCTTTACATTTAAATAAGTTTACACAATACATGACAAAAACATACTTTACATCGCACATGCCAGTTTCAACTTTTCACTTAATGCTCCAAAGTTCTGTTTACCATCTGTCTTCCATAGAAACGCTTTCACACATTGTGACATAATAGGTTTACATTGCATGTTACAAAATAAGATTGACAGTCTATGTGCCCTAAATATGTTTACATTAGCAGTGGCACTTGAAACTTTACGCTCAAAGGTACTTTTCTTTTACTTACACCTATTGCTACATAAATATCTTTGCAGTTTGACACAAGCCTCGGTTCTTATTTCAAATAATGACAATCACCGAAAACAGTACCATACTGTCAAATATTTCTATCCCTTTCATTTTGGGCGTGACGTCAACGACGACAGTGTTTCCTGTATGGGGAAAGTCTTCCAAGAGTAGGCCGACATAGAAAAGTGAAAAATTACGCGTCAAAAAAAATGTCTTATTGGTTTTCTAATCGGGATACGTACAGATTATGGCCTTAATTAAAAGGGTAATTGAAGCGTATGCGTTATACAATGAGAAATCATGTATTTTGTTGTTGGTTACGTGTAAAAAGGATAAATTGTTGCGCGCCATTATAGGTAATTTCACAAATATTTGTAAACATTGTTTAGGTGGTTCGACGACCATACAAAACGTCTTTGACATTCGCAGGCCAATGGCGTGATATTTTAAGAAACGTATGTAACAAAATCTTTCATAAATTGGCTTTCCATTTGCGCGAAATTCCCCCTTTCCTAGAATAAACTGATTAACATTGTGTTCTGATAAGAATAAACGAAGAGATTTATTGTTGACGCGATTTTTGTTACTTTTGTACGGCCCTGACCAAGGCCCTGTTTAATAAACATTACAATCCTACAATTTTGTATAAAAGTGACTAATAAGTAAAGATTTTCTTAGTACCTAAAACTTTACAAATATGTCACTTTTATATAAAATTGTATATAGGATTGTAATGTTTATTAAACAGGACCCAGGTCGCCCCAGTCGGCCAACGCTCAATACAAATATAACAAAAATCGCGTCAATCAAATTGTTCACTTAGTTGTTTTCTGATCGGATCACGATGCCTGTTATGCCCTTGATCGCTTCACACCCCATTTTTGGTACACCCTGTATAAAGAAGCCGCCAAAAGACAGTCAGACATAGCAAAACTATAAGGGTTACTTGTTAACAAGAGAGCTAATATAAAAACGACTTTCATAAATTCCTCCTTTTTTTAAGTCGGTTAAAGAGCCCAAATTGATAACAAATATAAGACGCAAATCATGAAATTAAGGAAGAACTGAATAATATATGACAATTCAATGTCAATATTCAAATTAAGAACATTTCAATCAACCTGTAAAGATATTTATGTAGCAATAGGTTTCAAGTGCCTTTGCTAATGTAAACATATTTAGGGCACATATACTGGCAATCTTATTTTGTAACATGCAATGTAAACCTATTATGTCACAATGTGTGAAAACGTTTCTATGGAAGACAGATGGTAAACAGAACTCTGGAGCATTAAGTGAAAAGATGAAACTGGCATGTGCGATGTAAGTATGTTTTTGTCATGTATTGTGTAAAATTATATAAATGTAAAGATATTTTTGTAACACTCAATTGTAAAGATATCTTTGACCTCGACTGTACCTACCGGTCTTACTCTAAAATCACGTGTCGAAAATTAAACACAGGAGCTTTAAAAAGTAAAGCCAGCGGGAATGAGCAATTTTTTATTCAATTTAGAAAACATTTTTAAGTTCTCGAATTTGAAGTTAAAAGGAGTGTGTGTGTATATACACAACTCGGGCATAAATGAGCCATTTTGCCCCTCGACTTAACTATCCACCCTCGCCGGTGGCTCCGGCGGACGAACCTAAACGTCTCAACTAAAATGGCTCCTTTTAAGCACTTCTTGTATAATTTACTATTCCTTAAAATTGGTTGGCTGAATAATTTTATATTTTTGTCTAAAAATAACAAAACATAACACTATATATATATCAAGAGTATCCGGTGTTTTGAGAACCGAATTTAGACATTCAGGGATTTAGAAATTCCGTATATAAGATATTATAAGATCTAGACGTATTAGCTCTTTGGGGGAGGCCTATGTCCAGCAGTGGACGTCTTTCGGCTGATATGATGATGATGATGATGATGATGAGACGTATTAGAGTAAAAAGCAAAATGTTGTAATGAAACACGTAAAGTTGCCAAGTTTTTGTTAAGTAACCGTCAAAAGTTTTTCTATGGCCTATGGCCAAACATCGTCCATTTATCGTTCCTAAAATTCATTTAGTAACTCTTATAAAAGTAGCAAACAATTAGTTGATGCTTGATGTTTTGTTCTCATTAGTTTTGTGTAGGGTCATTTCGGCGGTTAGCGACCACCTAATTTCATGTGCCGGTTGGCGACCACTTAGCAGAGTTGGTGAACTGAAAGGATATTTTCTCGGTTTTTTAGTAGTTTTCTATTCTAAAACGACAATAAAATGCATGTACAACTAATTGTCTCAATAGGGTCTGTAGAATTGATGTTATCTTCAATAGAAAAAACCCTCTCCTTCAGGTGGTCGCTAACCGAAGGTGGTCGCGTAACCCCCTGAATGATCCTACCTATTGATAATATAAAAATTAATATTATACAACTGACTAATAAATATATTAGATTTAGAGCGTGCCAATATTATTTACCTAACCACTCTTACACGTAACAATACTTGCCCGCCGTTGTAAGTGTAGTATCACATTCATAATTCGAACACTACTTGCACAAGTTGCACATTGAAAATATCACACAACGGATTACGCCTTCATCGATTCCCTCCCAACGGTCTCGGGCGAGTCTTAGTTTTTTCTTCAATGCACTTTGGCACAGGCATTAAGTGCATACTGCCAAAAATTAAAAAGCTGTAACATGGACGGCGCTTAAGAGCGTTGAGCTATTAGGGCAAAACGCTTCGATATTTCACTTCGGGTAAGTTATCTACACTAATGACCCGGTCAGTCTTCGATAAAGTGCCCAATTTCTCCTGACTATGGCTTGTCATTTTAACTGAACACGTGTACTGTCATAGTCACAAAGGGTTGAACACTTTTATACTGTGGCGCTGTAACTTCATATTAAGGGCATGCCTTGATTCGAGTCGACCACGACCCCCTGACAGAGACACGCTTGTGCCTTCCACCCAAGAGAAAAAGAGATGGAACACTCTTCGGGAATAACTTTGTTGGACAAGTTTCGACAAATATCTAAGTGAAATTTTATTTATTTTTCATTAAATGAGATTTCAGATGAGATAAAATACCATAGTTACCTTGATTGTCTCGTAAAATATTGTATTGTTTGAGTAGGCTGAGCACAAAAAGGAAAATCAAGACCCAACTTTGGTTTTATTTGTATCGAGGAAACTTTAGGCAATCATGTGTCGATTTAATCAGATAAACACATAGATATATATATTGGTTCTCTATTGTATGGGCAAAAATCATTTCCCAAAGTGTCACTTCCCAAAAAATGTTTCCCAAATGATCATTTGGCAAAAAATCACTAGTCAAATTATTGTTTCGCATTTTATCACTTGGCAATATCTCCTATGGCAAAATATTACTTCGCAAATTATTGTTTGGCAAAGTTTTACATAGTCAAGTTTCATTTGGTCAAACGTATTATTTGGCATAACATTCGTTTTCCAAATTATTGCATGGCATACGATTTGGATCCTAATTGTCTAGTGCATACGAAATCTACTTGAGTGATGAGATTACATATTTTGCTAAGCGGGTAGTTTGTAAAAAACAAAAGTAAATAATTTAAGATCTAAATCAATGGAATTTGCTAAGTATGTAAACAAACCGTCATACTGAAATTTACATTAATTGTCAATTTCAATACATTGTTTGTTTACATAGTTAGCAAATTCCATTGATTTAGATATTACACGTAAGTTTATATGTTCTTTTGTACTATAGGTACTTAGGTAACAATATATTATAATGCAAATAAGCAGCACGCATGCATGCACGCCCCGAGTCGGTTTCGCCCTTTTCATCGAGTCTCCAGCGAATCGACGCCACCCCGCTGCGCGGGGTGTCTATCTGTGGTCTGAGGGACACAAGTGAACCCTAACCTAACCGACCAAAAACATAGTTCGCTTATGACAAGCCATTTTTTCCACCCTGATACTTAACGTGCGAAATGAAAATTTGAACAAATGTTTTGTTTGGAAAACAATTTTAGCCCGAACAAAGTGTTTGCTTAATAAACTTTTGTCTTAATAAAACTTGACAAAGCAATATTATACCAGATGATATTTTGACCAAATGAATAAAATGCGAAACAAAAATGTGCTATTTGTTCGTTTGGGAAATGAAACTACTGCCATAAGTTTTGTGGGAAGTGAAATTTGGCGAAAAATATTTTGCCGAAACAGCAGGATACCATATATATTACTTCGTAAAGATAGACCCAACGCCCACGAGTAATTCGTCCAATGCGGTGGCCCGCCACGGGCAATCGCGGGCCACCGTGCCTTAGTCTTCAGCTGTCACAGTGTGTCACCGTATGTCAACCGAATATTGTTCGGACAAGCGTATCTTTACTTTCGATATCATTGGATAAACATCATATTAGTCAATTCGTATATCTGAAAAATCAGACCTTATTGTTTTTTAATGTAGTCCGAACGGCGTTTCAAAGCAGGCGATAATTTCCAATGCACCGCCTTAAACTGAAATAGGTACGATGTTGTCAAACGATGACGATGTTCGGCATGATGGTATGATGTTGTTCGGCTTTACCATTGTACCTGCGCGGTTGTGGCGTGTAACATTACGTAGAGCGCGTAGAGCCGAAGTGAGGACATGGGTCTATAATACTCAGGACAGGCTATACGTGTTGCCACAGTGAGGGACGGAAAGGCTCCTATGCAGAACTGGTCTTAAAATTACTGCTGATTGCCATAAACAACCTACTTAATTTGGACGGGTAAAGGCATTATTATTACCATAGCTTGTCCTGAGTATTATAGGTTCAGGGGTGAGATTTGGCGTAGGCACTAGTGACCTTCCGACCCAGAGAGAAAACAAGAGTTAATTGGGATTGGACCGGTTTCCTCACGATGTTTTCCTCACCAGAGAATCTATCTGAGGCATATATTTCGAATAGCTATTTACTTAATTCAGTTTTTTTCCGTGCCACCGCGTTTAAAGGAATAATTAAACATTCGAATTAATATAAAAGCAGATACTAATATCGATCAATCTTAAAAATCCAGTATTTATCGAGGTTCAGGTTTTTGATGTATTTGTATGGCGTGGCTGGCAGGTTATTATTATAACGGATTTATTGGTCGTAAAGCGAATAAAGCCACGCTGTTTGATGTTACTGCGTGGTGGCCAGTAAACCGGCCCCTTGGGAATCGCTTCAACTAGATAAATATTAGGGGACAATCCCATAGGTATTTATATATTAGTGCATTTAATTACACGAGCGCGAAAACGAATAAAAATTATCAGTCTCGGCTTGGACAAAAAATATTTCGTATGTCCGGCTATTTTCCTCTACGATTCTCGTGAAATTTTGTAAGTAGGTACATTAATTACGAGTATAACTAATTTATGCAGATTTAGGTTATTCAAAATTTAACTAAATAAACCAAATTTAAAAATATGTTACTGGGTTGCGAGTTCTACACAGCTCGCACTAGTATTATAAATGTGAAGATGAGGATATCTGCATACGAGTATGTATAATGTTCGTTACTCGATCAGGTAATAACGGCTATGAGGATTTTAACTTATTTGGGTGAAAGCTGTGTCGTAAAAGTGGTAGATTATGATAGATCAGTTCAAAACAAACATGTTTTGTTAGTAATTGTAATACTCTAAATAGCATCGGAGAAGTAAGCAAGGGAATTACAGTATAACCTGGATATTTGACATCTCAAGGGGCCAGCAAATTTGTGTCAATTAAAGAGGTTTTTCATCTAAACAGGTCGTACTAATTAACCAGGTGCAAAAAAATGGTCTCATTTATGGAGGTCCTAAATAAAAGAGGTCGTCGTGGAGGTGCAAGTCGTGCAAGTGTATAACAAAAACGCTAATTCATAAATCATGTTTTTATGATTTTGTAAAAACATCTACCAAAACATTATTTTACTATATGTTTTTATTTAAGAGCTAACAGATCGTGTTTAAAATATGCTCTAATATTTTTTAAACTGTTATAAGGTCAGTTCGGGTAAGTGCGCCACCGGGGAAAGTGCGCCTCATTCATCATTTAGTAATTTAAATCAATATCGATTCAATAAACTTGTTTAGTTTATTTCACGAATGTAAGATGTAGTTATTTGTGAAATATCTGTAGATCTCAATATGTTTGATGAAAGGAGCATTTACACCGGGGGCGCACTTACCCTCGGGGCGCACTTACCCCCCCTGACCCTTCTTGAAAGTTTGTAGGTTCGGGTTGATTTCATGAAAATCGCTATAATAACACTATTTTGTAATACAGTTATCATTTTTGGAGGTAGGTTACAATACAACACATTAAAACTACCTCCAAAAAGGCAAAAATATCAGTGTGGTTTCACGTCCTTTCAATTCCTTTCATGGCGGAAATAAGTTGACAACTCGAGATGAAAACTGCAAGAAATTTGAACTCTATATACACATGACATAAAGTAAATTTTCTTCTATTTTACAGTCAGTCTCGAGTTGTCATTGTCAACTTATTCCCGCCGTGTACGGAATTAAAGAGGCCTTGTATGTCTCGTGTAACAATTGCAGAGGTAACTTCATTTCAAGAAATAAAAGAGACTTAACGCCGTTTCAATTATACCTAGAGAAATCAGAAATCAGAAATATTTATTTGCTCCGATACAGTTTTCAAGGTTCAAATCATTCAAATTTAGGTACATTGTATCAGCTTGCGAGCAGGCGTGCAAAAAATTAACTTATAAAATATAATTTAAGAATAACATCAAAATAATTCAAAATAAATAAATTTATGTCACACAATTCAAATGAAAATATAATAGTTATAATAGCATTGGGTAATTCATAAAATAGTTAAAGAGGCATTATCGAGGCGGGAGTAAGTAATAGTAATTTAAATTAATTCATGTTTCATATTCAGTCTTTCGGTGCCTCCTGTGCCAATTATTTAAAAGAAAAACAAGTTATTTAAAACAGAGTTTCAATAGGCATGATGGCACATTTTGAAAAACTGTTCTATAATGTTTAGAAAAACATTTATTATGTACAACTAATAAGATTTTTCAAGAGAATATAACAGTTGAGTAGGAAAAAATGCATTTTAGTTTTGAAATTTCAAATTGGCGCTAAAACACTTGTCAATGTCATGGCGTCTCGAGTGACGTCACGTTTGTATAAACAGAATGCAAACCTTTTTGCTACCTAGAGGCTCCAAGTCTTGCTCGGCCGTGCGAGCGAAAAAGCGGAGACAAATGACATATGAAGACCTGTCAGATAACATGGTTCTATCCCTGTCTTACTATTCGTTCAGTACGTAAGTTTTCTCTGTAATCTGTGGTAATGGCCGTTATGGGTATTTGTTTATACAAGTGTGACGTCATGCGCTCTGATTGATGTTTAACATATCAAGGCGGGCGTTCGTATGTTTCGGTTTAATTTTATCAAAATAAACAATAATCTCTAACTCAATAAAAAAATATGAGCATTTTTCGAATTCTATGATTAAAATTTCACTAAGAAAATACCATAGTTTAGTGATTTTCAATTACTGTCATCATGCCTATTAGAGGTCCTTGACGTGCTAGGCCGTCACGACGGCGTGTGTCAATTACAGAGGTAATATTAAGAAAAATGTTTTAAAATACAAATGACAATTATAGGTCCCCAAATTTCAATTGCTGTATTTGGTTGCCAAAAGACCGGGACCGGCCATTTGGTTGCATTTATAGAGGCTTCTCACTTATCGAGGTCCTAATTAACCAGGTTTCACTGTATTTTATTACTTCGCGTGACCTCATTAAAAGACGACGTCTACGGCACTCACGCGTTACGTCGCATGCCAACGACTCAAATACCACTACGCGACATTTCTAGTTTTATTTTATTTTATTAGAAAACCAACAGTTCTTACATATAATGATATTCTTACAATTAAGATACAACTGTTTAGCCAATAACAGGTCTCCCTAGATTATACAGAATTATTAACGGAGATGCTTAATTAATATTTGTTTTTTAAGCAGTAACGCTGCTAAAGAAAACTATAAATTTTTAAATGAAAGGAAATATTGAAAAATGTAATGCTCCGAGCCGCTGATGGATGAAGATGCTTAACTTTTAACATAACTAACTATCCTTTACATAATGTGTGTGTGTGTGTGTGTGTGTGTGTGTGTGTGTGTGTGTGTTGCCTCTTTATTTTACTTGCAATTGCATTTTAAATGATTTTTTATTCTTATGCACAAACGGATCTATATTACTGAAAGTACCATTGTATGTTATCACTACTCTATGCATCACGGAATTCTTGCAATAGTTAGTGCGACCGGGGGGCATATTTTATACAGTTAAAGGCTCCCATACGCCAATGACCATCGAAATAAATCCCTTAGTTTTCTAATGTTTTTTGTAGCTTCTTTTATTAACAAAAACGGCTTTAAGCAATAAAGTATTCCATATCTACTTCAAAGTTCGTTTTTTTTTTCAAGATAAGTATATGGCATCAAAGATGAACAATTTTAATCCAAAAAACCAGTTTTCTGGCCAATACTTTTGTCTTAATAAGTTTAAAATGAAAACCTCGTGTCTAGGTTTTTGAAGACGTCGTAGACGATCGTACGACGACGTTTATGAAACTCCCTTATCCTGGTTTCGCAGCTACCTCTTTGGCAGGCGCCAGCGCGTTACGTTCGATGACAAGATGTCCGAGTGGTGCGAACTCTCCGCTGGCGTTCCACAGGGCGGGGTGCTTTCTCCATTATTGTTCTCTGTTTTTATAAATAGTATCACCGAATCCCTAACTACATCATATCACCTTTACGCAGATGACCTACAGATTTATGCAGCGGCTACTGTGGATGATGTCTCCGCATTAATTTCGGAAGTCAATCGAAACCTAGAATCTATACGCTGCTGGGCGTGTAAGTATGGTTTACAAATTAATGCGAAGAAATCGCAAGCGATTGTTATTGGTAGTCCTTACTATGTAGATAAGCTCTCAAAGGTGGTGGTGCCTGACATTATTTTTGATGGAATGTCTATTCCTCTTTCCTCTACTGTCAGGAATTTGGGTATCACCATGGACCAGACGCTTTCTTGGTCACCCCATATAGCTGAGGTGAGTCAGAGGATCTTTAGATCCCTTCACTCCCTAAGACGTCTCCAGAATTTCCTTCCTCTTCGTACCAAGTTGACCCTTACTCAATCTCTTTTGCTTCCTCTTCTGGACTATGGCGATATTGCGTTTCTGGACCTCAACGAGGAGCTACTTGATAAGCTGGAGCGTCTACAAAATGTATGTATCAGATATGTATTTGGTCTACGCAAGTATGATCATATCTCTGAATTCCGCTCTAAGCTTCGATGGTTACCGATTCGCCGGCGCAGGGATGTGCATATCCTGTCATTACTTTTCAATACACTGTTCAGCCCTACTTCCCCTCCTTACCTTTCTGAGCGGTTTAGTTATATGGCAGACGGCAGTGGCCACCGCTTGCGGTCGAGTACTAACCTTACTCTTGCTGTACCGTCTAGAAAGACGCGAACATACTCCAGATCTTTTACTGCGCGCGCTGTTAAATTGTGGAATGAGTTGCCTTTGTCGCTGAGACAGTCGCAGTCTGTTGCGTCACTTAAGATGAATTTGAAGAAGTTGTGGCTTTCCAATGACTTGTGAATTGGTTGAATATAGTATTTATTTATTTATTGTATATTTGCGATATATATGTAACATATGTTAGTGTGTATTATATTTTATATTGTATATTTATATATGTATTGGCATGTTTTTATTTGTCTAGAATTAATACTAATTAGGATTTGCTTTATTTTCTCTGTTTTTGTACACGGTATAAGTTTGCCTATCTCGTTCTACCTACCTTCCTCTCAATTGCTCAAAGGTTAGCTGGAAGAGATCCCTTATAGGGATAAGTTCGCCTTTGTACTTTGATCTATTGTGTGACATGTATATTCCTTAACCTGTTATTGTGTACAATAAAGTGCTTACATACATACATACATACGATCCAAAATATGTATATGATTCGTATATGTTAGATCTTTCACGTCAATAGAGATACGAAACAAGTGTTTTCTTAGACAATGTTTAATAAATCATACAAAATTAAGTATTCATTTCTTTCAAAATCCGGTAAACAAGAAGATAAAAAATTTAAGAACCGATAGCCGTTTGACTTATAATTCTGTCTGTAGTGCAAAAGTAGGAGATACGATTCAAAACTTATCAAAAATCGATGAAAACCTCGGGTAGCCCCTTACTGAGAATCCTAAGTAACTTAACCCACGCAATACATATTCATACATAATACAATTTATTGAGAAAAGTCGGTTGTCGGTCGGTCTTCTAAATGCAGGTCCCCTCGGCACGCGGCATGACGAGTTCCTAGTAGCTATGTCCAAATCCAATGTCGACATCACGGCCAAGCGCGCGCGCAGTACCAGCCGGGTGCCGCCCGCGCCCCACTTCGCACATATCCGTGCTCGTGGTGGCGGCGGCGGTGGAGTTGGGTTTTATATTAAGGGTATGCCTTGATTCGAGTCGACCACGCCCGCTTGACAGAGATACGCTTATGCCTTCCGCGCACGAGAAAAAGAGATGCAACACTCTTCGGGAATGGCTTTTTAGACAAATTTCGATAAATACCTAACTTAGTGAAGTTTTATTTATATTTCATTAGGTGAAATTTTAGATGAGATAAAATAGTATATTATTTACTTGATTGTGTCGTAAAATAATATATTGTTTGAGTAGGCTGAGTAAAAAAAGGAAAATAAAGACCCAACTTTGGATTTTTTTTATCGAGGAAACTTCAGGCAATCATGTATCGATTAAATCAGATAAACAATCATATAGTTAAGAAAATCAGACCTTACTGTTTCTTAATCTAGTTCGATCGGCGTTTCAAAGCACGCGACAATTTCCAATACACCCCCTTAACACGTTCAATTTGATTTATATCTATGCGTATTAGGAGGGACACTAAACGATTACGCTGTTTTTTCGACACCCTTTTCAAGTTTTCCCAATGCGCTTTGGCATAAAGATAGTACCTATACATTACTTATCTGCATTAAAACATCAAATATTTTTATCGACAAAATCAGCCTCCTAAAAGTATACGAGGGTCTAGTCAAAAACTCTACCATTAGTCCCATCTTTGAATCAAACCTTGTGAACTCAGGCCTGGTTTCTAGTGAGGTAAGTATTTTTTCTCCAGAGATACGAGTATAAAGCACTAACGGAGTTTGATGTCCACCTATTAGGCTCGTATATCCTCATAACAGCTTGGCTTAGCTCTATTGGGAGGTGGGAATCGTGAATGAAAAGAAAAACTTTGGCTGCGTCGCACATCTATCGATTAGGTTTTTGTTTTTAATTGTTATGACTTGGGCTGCCACTCGTTTGCGGCTTGACGTTGACTTTTGGGAGACCCTGTTGATATACCTAGATTTTTTTTGCCGAATCGCTTTTTCGAAATGAGAAGAAATAGTACATTACGTAACTAGGGCGATGAATTCGTGAATGTCCCAGATCGCAGGTGTTTGTGACCCGAACCGAAGGTGAGGGCCATAAATATGCGCTCTGGAGCTTTACGAATTACCGCCTGTGTTGAGTACAAAATTTTACGTCTTCATCTGGCCACAATGCGAGTTTTCCCGTACGCGCAGCGTGCAGTAAAACTCGCATCTTATAATGTTTGTATGTTTATGGGTACTAGACGACGCTATTTTTAATAGATATAAATATTTAAACACAAAATCATCCAAGACTGAGAAACCAATATTCATGCTCATCACAAAAAACCGGGATTCGAACCCGGTGAAACTACGGTAGCCTAGTGGTTCAGGCATGCGGCTGTCAAGCGGCGGTCGTGGGTTCGAATCCCGGCTCGTACCAATGAGTTTTTCGAAACTTATGTACGGAACATTTACCGTTACCTTTTCGGTAAAGGAAAACATCGTGAGGAAACCGGTCTAATCCCAATAAGGTCTAGTTGTCCCTCCGGGTTGGAAGGTCAAATGGCAGTCGCTTTCGTAAAACTAGTACCTGCGCCAAATCATTAGGTGTCAAAGCGGACCCCGGGATACCTTAGGGGCATTACCGGGAATAACGCTAGGAGGTTGACCGGGATTCGAACCCAGGACCTACTCGTAGGCAGCGTCACCATACCCAGTAGGCTAACTTGCAACTAGTGAAGATAATTATTTACCCACGCCCCGCTGTATTCGTGGCCCGACACGGCCGGTGCTCCCGCGCACTATTTACTGCTACTATTTTTATACAAACTATTCGTTATATCGTAAACTGGCTAATTTGTATGTCTACTGTCAAACGCATTGTGTAATGTTGATGGCCGCAGACTATGTAAATGTGTGTTTGACTGTTTGATGCTCGTAAAACGGGTAGACATATTAGGACCAAATATGGCACACACATAAGCCTGGCTTCAAGTAATCTCTTAGATTATTTGGAGGAAACAACTTGGCCAATTTATACTTCTCCTGTGTCACTTAAAACCGTGATTGAATGAGCGAGCGACTTGGGCGAAAAAAAACGTATGTCCGGCTGTTCCCTTCTACAGGCTGCAGGATTTCTTAGTTGTCAGATTCACTAGGTGGCAGCTAAGATTGGCAGTTTAAACCCCTTTTATTTGCGTCACCCTCCAAGCATTACAACTCCATGTTGATAACATTATCTAAGAATGTCTATCATATTGTCTCCTGACTAACGAGACGGTATAACAGGATACTGTTGATCGACCGAAATACGTAAATATTTCACATTAGAACTGTCACTATCCTGTTCTATTCTGTAAACTCGTTGGGTTCACGTTTCAAGTAAAATAAAATGACTTTAGACTAAATACAAGGATCAATCAAGGATCAAGGTCAATGGACTTACGCCCGTCCAGCTTCAAGCCAAAACCGTGGACGAACACAAATAAAATCCTAATAGATATGATTATGTTTATAGAGTATTAAAATAGGCAGCCCTAATTAAAATTACTTTCAATACATCATATCCGCCTATTCATTCGTTTTCAGCTTTCAACAATATATCGGGGTCGATAAGGTTCCATTTGCAACTGTCTTGTCCGATACTGTCTTGTAGATTGCCAATTCATTTGTTTTACGCTTCACACCGTATGCCGACGGAGTAAGGTTGATATTGTATGTTTTTTTTTGTGTGGTTGGTGGTTGTTGGTTTACGACAATATGCCACCATTCCAAACATATAGTCCGCGATCCGGGCTGACATTAAAACCGTTGGTTAATATTGAACTAAATCTGTCATGGCGGGTCGTAAAGGAAACATTGTTTATAATTGTGTCGCTTTGTTAAAAAAAGATTAGATTTCCGTCAAAATGGGACAATTCATTTAAGTAATTCATGTCTACCACAGAATAATGAATAGTGTAAAAGGCACAGGAAAACCACAAACCTAAGTGACGACAGTTGAAATTTTTGCAATAGGCAATCATAAAGTGAGATAGGGTTGTCGTCGCATAACATAACTGAACATCAAAAAAATGTATTATTTTGTTTCTATGTTTGTTATCAAAATAATCATCCAGTATCATAAAAACGAACAATAGCTGTGTCAATAGCGGAATCAATGTGAAGTAAAAAAGTACATAGGAAAATACTTCTTTTTAACAAATGTTTATTTTACTATGTGTTAGTCTCTAGTTCTAGACACGTTCTAAAGGCCCAGGGGAAGAGTCGTGTCTGGAATATGAGCGCCTATTTGTGGCTGACATACGGCCAACTTTGGCCGTATCTCTCTCTCTCTCTTACTGTACACTGTAACATCGACCATAACTCCAACAATCGCTAATTTCACCGACGAGGCCATTCCTAAACCAATTTCAAACGACTTCGCTCGTAGAAGAAATTGTTTTCTTCAAAGATTTGAGCCCTGTCGAGTCGATCTCCGTCCCTCTCAAATGCCCTTACATGCTCTGTTTAAGGCCCTATGATGCTGTTCACAAACCCGTGAGACATACCAGTATTAACTGACCCCTGCTCTGTAATGAGTGTTCACGACCGAGGGTCAATCTAACTGGTTCGTTTGAGATGACTCGCCAGCGTTAATATCGGGGTTGAGATAGCGTTAGGCGCTCGGACAATTTGCGGTACTTAGTTGACCGATAAGGGTGAGCACCAGGGACTTAGGAGTCTTGAAGTAACACCCCAAAAATGTTAAAATTAATTGACACTGACCGACCAGGATTCCAAACCCGGGACAGACGAAAAAACAAATTGAAAATGGTCTAAACCTAATCTATAAACCTAGCCTTTACTATGTCAATAACGTACTATAAAATCATTGAGATTGGAACAGTACATTGTTGTAAAGGCTAGAAAGTAGGCAATAGATGGACGAGTGGGTTGGAGGTCCGAACCAAAGGTGAAAACCTCGAAGGAGACGAGTCCATCTATTACACTTTTGGGCGAGACATTACATAGTGCTTTTTACGCCTACTGGGAGGAAAATACAAATAATAATAATAATAATAAGTCAAAATGAAGTACCTAATTAAAGATCATAATATGAACCACCATAGCGCGGCCGTGCGCGTGCCGGGGGGCGCCGCGCGGCGTGGCCCGGCGCGGGCCGTGGGGGCGCCGTGCGGCATGGCCCGGTGCGGGCCGTAGGGGCCTGAGATTGAGCGAATCGGTGTAACTCATAGTAGGCCTGTTCCTGCGATGTCCAACTAACCAGCTTTGAAGCCTGAAAATCCGAGCAGTGGCGTGAAAAATATTTAGAAGTGGAAAATCATTTTCTCTTTTTGTCTATACAAAGAGAGTACGCACCTAGTATCCGTCCCTCTTAAGTAGAGGTGTCATAAATCGTGCAGTAGGTACTCGTATTTGAGTTGGCCGAATAGCATCTAAGTAGTCCATTCAAAAACCAACTCTACCGTCCAACATATAAGATTCCAATTCAGATGACAGTTTTATAAAGAGTCGGCCTCATTAAATAATCTCAACCACCTAGTCTTATATCTGTCCCTTCCAGCGCCCCTAAGCCGGGGCCATCAGTAAGGCCCGAACTGCGGCGCGGCCGTAACTGCAATGACTTCATATTGATTTATATATACCCTCGCCGGAATGCTCGGTTGGGTTTTCGGACAACCCACCATTTGCAGACTACACAGTTTTGCAGTTTTTTGGGCGTTCATTATGTTAACCCATCGTATGCTCAGGCACGGTTGCGCTAAACATTCGAGCCTTTATGTACGTAACGGGTGTAAGTTAGTTAATAGTGAAGCAGGCTCAGGGGCCTTTACCAAAAACAGTTTTGACGTCTGATTTGCCGTTTAACATTAAAAAACAATTTATTCATATATTTATTAGGCTCACACAACAAATTACAGTCATTCATTCAGTACATTAAAAGCTTAGTGTCTAGATCTGGACTACAATTCTAAACAGTGTGTGCACAGAAAGATTAATAACTTAAAGACAAACTATTCACCAGATGGACATTTAATAATTAACATGACATTTACCAGAATGTTGCGTTAAATATCTGCCGAATGATATTCATCTAACTTTAACCGACTTAAAACTTAAATGCCTAATGATGATAAATTTACTGCTATGTGCTATAAAATGAACTACTTAACTACAATCTAATATTATGGAGACTAATTAAGTCACATAAAATTTACGTAACGGGTGACTTAATAACAGTGCACTATTAATGTTAGCGCCTGCTTTACTCATCGGTAAACATTAAGGGGCTACCCGAGGTTTTCATCGATTTTTGACAAGTTTTGAATCGTATCTCCTACTTTTGCACTAAAGATAGAAGTATAAGTCAAACGGTTATCGGTTCTTCAATCTTTTATCTCCGTTTTGGTCTACCGGATTTTGATACAAATGAATACTTAATTGTGTATGATTGTTTTAAACATTGTCTAAAAAAACACTTATTTCGTATCTCTATTGACGTGAAGGATCTAACATATACAAAATCTACATATTTGGGTTCGTCTGTGACGTCTCTAAAAACTGGTCTAGGGTTTTAATTTTAAACCAATTAACACAGAAGTTATGGCCAGAAAACCGGTTTTTAGGCCTAAAATTGTTCAACTTTGATGACAAATATCTCGAAAATAATGAGCTTTAAAGTAAATATGGGATACTATATTGCTTAAAGCCGTTGTCGTTAATATAATAAGCTACAAAAAATCTAAGAAAACTAAGGGATTCCGATCGAAGGTCATTGGCATATGGGAGCCCCTTAAACATGGCGCTCGCGGCTGTCATCTCACAGGGAAACTGTCAAACATTAAATGCAAAATAATACAGGTCAGTGATGCAAACAGATTTTAAAGGAACGTAACTTATGATTATCATCTCTTTGGAACTACCGAGCTTAAATCTCATTCACCTTTTTGGCTTATTTTGACCCCTTCGTACGAAACCGCCGTTCGTAACCAGTTACCATAGAAGAATTTTTCTCCTGTGTACGAAACCAGATGACACATCATTTTTTTATAATTCGATTCCTATCCGGTCTGTTTGCATTTCATCTGACACTACCTAACGAACCTAACCAACCTAATGTTATGCGATCTTAACAGGTTGCCAACAAGGAAGACGAATTCTTCGATCGCAAATGGTTTCGTACAAAGAATTTAAATAAAAGGTTTCTGTAGCCTATCGACGCATGCAGCTCTAGTGGACTGTGTGCCCGGGGTTAACCCTTTACATTTAAATCTGTACACTCCTTTATTGAACCAACCGCGAGACCCTCGAGGAAACATCGGCATCATACGTTCATCATACGCCGTGCAGTCTCGTTCTTTGGAAATGCTATTTTATTCCTCAATGGCACAATACGCTGGTTTTAGGTGCCCTTTGAAAGTTTATATATACGGGATAATCTCAGGAACGAGGCACTCAAAAATGATCACCAGATATAAAGTTGATCTTCAGGTTAGACAGAAGACATATATAATATATGTTTTACCCGTGCGGCTATAAAGTACAAATAAATTAAAGGCGCATTAAAAAACCATTCATAAATCGCAAAGCAGCGTCAAAAAACTGGCAACTATTTAAAAAGAAATGTTCGATTTAGTACTTCGAGCGGATTGAGATCGCTTCAATTAGAACTCTGACGTCATATGATAACGTTCATTTTACAATGGCTGGCCTTAGTTATACTAGGGCTATGCTGTCACGTTGACAATTAATGTGAAATGGCGGGAAATGGGCCAAGATGGCGGACTAATAACCTCGAAATACGAAAAGAGAATGCACTACCTAGAGTCGAAGAGATTGACGCCAAGTTTTTTTTAATTTTTATTTAGAACACGAACAGTCTTATAACGTATAAACATATACCTATATACGGGGTACACATGGGGTACCAACAGACATAATGCTGAAGACCTGGAGGTTCATTAATAGTTACTTAGACAACACTAGCTCGAGCGACCGCTTGAGACGCCCGTCTCTACAGCCAAACCCAGGCAAAGCCACAGGATAAAGCCGTCTATTCCGATGTGACATTATATACACTGGTGTGTGAATTTTTCACATCGTTCTGGAGATTACGCCTTAAAGGGCAATTAACATGGTGTAACAATTCGCATGCGAGTTTTATTACACTGCAGGGTTTGATTGAATTCGTTGTAGCCCGCAGCCCGCAATGTAATGAAAGTCGCATAGGAGTTGTTCCACTATGTAAAGGGCCCTTTCCATAAAAAATTAGCTAGAGTCTGGCCAGCACGGTTATCGCAAGACGGCGTGCGAGCTGTGTCGCGGCGAGTCGTTCTAAGTGTTCTAATTAGTAAGAGACGGTTAGTCTATCTCGGTATCTCAGACCAAGAAAATATACAGACGGAGCGTTACGAACAGTCTAGTGAAGCCAACCGGTTTTCAACCAAGCCCCATAAGTTTAGCATACGCTAAACAAATTAAATCGCACAAAACACGAAATAAATGATCTTGACAGCATTGCTACACGTGCTGAAGAGTTTTGTGCAATTTTGTTTGTATATGTGTGCGTGAGCATGTGCTAAACTGGATGTAGCTTGGTTTTGTTTGTATGTGGTTTGGCTTCACTTGACTGTTCGTAACGCTCCGTCTGTCTTTTTTCTTGGTCTGAGCTCGGTATATATGACAGTCCTATCACTAACAAATGCGGGGAAATTTGGAAAATGCATGCTATGCTGGTAAGACGAAATGTAGAGCACTGTGTGAGGCTTACTACTGGAACTATTCAATAATAGAACTTGTAACGTAACTGAGGGTTTATTTACATAAGTACATTGTTACGAAACTCAACACCAACAACCTCATACGAATAATATTAGTAGACATAGAAGTCCCTATGCAATACCTCAAGTAGGAACGAGACACAATGTCGAATCTCCTGTCTCTCAGCGCGTATAGGTTTTCTTTTGTTTGTCACCAGCTGTATAAAATTCAATCGAAACTAACGCAACCGATATAAGACGACCAAATTATACACGGTGTCCCCGGGAATTTCCGTTAACTTCGGCATATTGTAGAATACATTCACAGAAACAAATAAGCATAATAATTCATGGAAAAAAATTTTTTTGTGCAAAATAATTTAATGTAGCTTTAACAGTTATTGTGTTATTGTACAAGGGTTCAAGACCAGAAGGTCCAAGAACACACATCAAATAAAAAAAGTACCTCCTAGGTAGTTTTTGCCTAATATCGAACGAACTCACTTGGTAAACCTTCTTGTAGTGTAAAGAACCCTTACAACATTTCAAAACCTGTTATAACATCACAGTTAAGAGCTTTTACACTGGTTAAATCTGCAAATCTGATTAAATTAATATTAACTTCATTTGCATAAAACGGCGCTGGTCATGTTCTCGCGTCGCCCGCTGGACGCATAATGGCTTTCTTTCACCTAAATACTAGTTACTGACTCAGCGATTCTGTGTGCGAGGAGTTTATTAATTTGACATTTGGGGCCTGGTTTAAGGCGTAGTTTAAATATTGTCAAGAGGTGGCGCAGACCTGACAAAGCGCACAGTCTTAGTGTCAGATCAGAAACCAAGATTAAATAATCATAAATAATCACAATAAAAATAATTTAATGCAGCATTAACAGTTATTGTCTAATTGTACAAGGGTTCAAGACCAGAAGGTCCAAGAAGTCACATTTAATAGAAAAAATGTACCTCCGACGCAGTTTTTTCCTAATATCGAACGAATTCACTTGGTAAATCTTCTTGTAGTGTATAGGAACCTTACAATATTTAAAAAGCTGTTATGACACCACAGTTAAACGCCTTTAAACTGGCTAAATCTGCAAATCTGATTAAAATTAAAATATTCAATATCTTGATAACAGTAAGAGTTAAGATACTACTGTCTTGGAGAAATTAACTTTATTTGATCTAACCTGTGCCCCCTTGCAATTAACGGAAATTGCCAAAAACACGTTGTATACGACATGAGATTTCAAGGATGATTTACCTCCATCCCTTTCGGGCATTCGCTGGGACGCTATCTATTAAATCCTCTTGTCAAGTAAAAGTGTTGTATATGGTTTCCAAACCGTGAACCCAGTGAAACCAAACTTTTTCATTTTCATAGATAAACGCTTAAAGCCAAGGCCATTCATTCAAATTGACAGCCGAATGAATGGTTAATCTACGCCATTGTCGGCGGTTGTTCTGTATTTGTGTCGCTGTAAACACAAACAAAACGTCGGATTGACTGCAACACTGATTGCACCCGTTCGGACACCGGGAGGCTTATATTCAACATCCGATTTCTAGTTTGTCGTATTTATAATTCGCTTGTGAAACGTGACGTGGGCGAGCGCATGTTTCATGTGATAGCGTTTAAATGTTCAATTTTGTCCGGTTCCGGGCGGTTCTAGGAATATGTTAGAGCTGGTATAGGGAGTCCGCTGGATGCGGGTGGCGCAGGACCGGTCGTTGCGGCTCCCTTTGGGGGAGGCCTATTTCCAGCAGTGGACGGCTTTTGGCTTATATGATGATAATGATGCTACAGACGTAGTGCTGTTCATATTTAGAGAAGACAGTATCCATAATGACACAGGTAACCAACCCATCACTGCAATCATTTTCGCCGTCGTTGAACTTTTGCTAGAAGTACCCACTGACTGATTGCATGCAGAACCGATGGGAGGAAAGGTTCTTGAGTGGACAACACCACGTACCTACCGGAAGAGTAATTACCTGGTAAAGGTCGCGGGAGTCCACTGTCGCAAAACGGTGGCCTATGTCCTACTAACAGAACTATTCCTTTTATGAATACGCGAGCTTTCGTATGTGTGAGTGTATGTATGTATGTACTGACCAGCTATGTCCGCGTTTATCTTCAGGGATTAATATTACTGAACCAGAGCTAAAAGCAAAATGCTTTTAGACTTCCTACATACGCAGGACCAATTATCGCACTCCCATAGACATTTCCAATTATTTTCGCGGCTTTTTTTAAACGCCACTCGAAATAAAAACCATCCTTTGTCTTTCTTTTCAAAGGTCGCTAACTACTCGATACCCATACCAAAGTTCACCTAAGGCCTGCATCACACTGGCGCGGCCTGGCCGCGCCAGTGTGATGCAGGCCTTATTCAGCCAGGCATCAGCCACTTCACGGCCTTGTCGCTAAGGGTGTGTAATGAATAAGAATAAGTTTTCTTTTTATTTGTCATAAAGATAAAGAAAAACAAAAACTACATGCAATAATAAAAAAAAAGTTACAAGACAGAAAAAAAATTCACTTAACATTAATCTAAATGGGATCCAGTTTTGGTTGGGTTAATTAATAGTTGAGATTATATGTGGCCGACTTTTTATAAAACTGTCATTGGAATAGGAACCTTCTGCCTATAACGCAAGAGTCGCTTTTTGAATGGACTACTTTGACCTAATTCGGCCAACTCAAACCTCAAGTATCCGCACGTATTGCCGCCTCGCACTTGACTCCAGTGTGAAAGACAAATGTCCTCCATTGGTATGACTTAATGGCCCCGCCGCCGTACGGCGTTTAAGCCAAGATTTGCGGAAGCATTATAAAAGAGACAATTAGGACGCCCAAGGATTTACTCATTTGCATTCCTTATAATAATGACAAACGGGCGTGCAGCCCACGCGGTGGTCGGCGGTATTGTCTCTAAAACTGTATGTAGGTATACTTAATCTTAAGTCGTATCAATACCTACTTACTCTATACTTTTGTCTGTTGGTGATCCGAAATAAATAAATAAATCCAAACTGATACTATGAGATAAAGTTTGCGATTTACTGTATAAATTTAAATATCGTCAACACAACATTTTGAAATGGGACCAAAAGGAAGTAATATATTACGTACCATCAAAAGTCAATTTGCAAATTCATATAAAATATGACGACTTTTTACGAATGGTCATATTTTTGAAGTGCACGTAATTCTATTTGGACGTATTCCTTTCGACTTATATCAGTACACTGTCTTGTTTACTTTTCGGACGTAAATAAATGTTTGCATTATACAGGCTGGAAAATTTTCCATGTCGATTATCAAATTGACATTCAGATTTGACCAATAATTTCGAACTGTCAATTCTCGATCTATACTGAATGACGGTAAATCAAGTTTGTAAGTGCGTTGCTTTGTGAGGAAGTAGGTTTGTATGTAGGGGGAACCTCCGGAACTACTCACACGATTACAAAAAAACTTTCGCACCGGGATGTTTATAGGCTGGTTTCATTATCTCCTGGCACCACCTGCCTTCCTTGCAAGGCGGGCAAAGCCAAAGGCAGCTTGTCTATACCAATATTATAAAGAGGAAAAGTTTGTATGTTAAACTCCGGAACCGCATATACTATTTTAAAAATTGTTTCTCCTGCATGTAGAATGGACTTTCTGGATGGTAAACTACACTAATAAGTAGGTATTATAAATGCGACGCTGTGTCTGTCTGTCTGTCTGTTACCTTATCACGCTTAAACCGCTGACAGCCCCCCCCCCCTGGTGAAAGTATGTATGGAGCCACGATATAAACGAGTTCCACACGGACGGAGTCGCGGGCAGAAGCTAGTAGGCTTTATTTTATACCGTGGTGCCTACGTTCTTTGCTATAAACGGGCAAAGCCGCGCGTACCTACTTGTCCGGTATATACTTTGAATGTACACAGAAATCCCGGCTAAGACAAAGCTAGTGTTCCTATCGATCCTTAGCAATCAACAAAGCAATGCTCACCTACCAGCATAACTAGAGCTCTGCCCATGCATGACTGTTACCAATGTGCGGTTCAAGATATAACAGTGGTTGATAGAAACCTCGTGAACGGGACACGTCAGCAATGCGGCTGGCAGCGGGCTCAACTCCTCAGAGCGGCCTTAGTTTAGTTATGTCTGACTAGAATTAGTTGATATCAGAGGCGATACATTGAATAGAGCTTGCGTTGTTATTACTATCTCGCTATAATGATAATGAATTAGTGACTAGGGAATATTGAAGCAATACCTATCCATGATATTATTGTATGCTCTAAGGTGTAACGCCACTTCGCATTTGGCAGCCGGAATGTGTAACCGTGGTGTACGTGGTGCACACATTGCGCGCCAGTCAGAAAGCAGTTAAGGGGCTCCCATAATTGGCGTATGGGATCGTACCTTCGATCTGAATCTCTTAGTTCTCTTAGGTTTTTTGTAGCTTATTATGTTATCAACAACGGCTTTAAGCAATATAGTATCCCACATTAACTTCAAAGTTCATTGTTTTCGAGATATTTGGTATAAAACTTGAACAATTTTAGACAAAAAAACCGGTTTCCGGCCATAACTATTGTGTTAATTGGTTAAAAATGAAAACCCTGGACCAGTTTTTAGGGACGTCACAGGCGAAACCAAACATGTAGATTTCGTATGTGTTAGATCTTTCACGTCAATAGAGATCCAAAATAAGTGTTATTTTAGACAATGTTTATAAAGATCATACAAAATTAAATATTCATTTGTTTCAAAATCCGGTAGACCAAATGGAGATAAAAGATTGAAGAACCGATAACCGTTTGATTTATACTTCTATCTATAGTGCAAAAGTAGGAGATACGATTCAAAATTTGTCAAAAATCGATGGAAACCTCGGGTATCCCCTTAAGAATCTGTACTAAAGCTTGATACTGATACCACCGGATAGAAAATCTACAAATATTATTAACTAGCTTACGCCCGCGACTTCGTCTGCGGAATTAACTTTCGCATTTATAATATTAGTAGGATGCGAAAGTTTGTAGGTACTTTATGTGTGTTACTATATGGGTCTCCCCATACCTATCGACGCGGAATCGGCTTTCGCCGAGTCTTTTGTACCACATTCCTCGTCTTTTGTTCGTTATCCCGTCGATGAACGTCGCTTCACGTCGGCCGAGCCGATCGACGTCTTTTTGGCTCTGATTGCGCGGACATAAAGAGTTTTTTGATCGGCTGACGCCGATAGATGTGGCGAGACCCTATCACGCTAAAACGGCTGGACGGATAAAGATGTTTTTAGGGTTCCGTAGTCAACAAGGAACCCTTATAGTTTCGCCATGTCCGTCCGTCTGTCTGTCTGTCTGTCCGTCTTCGGCTTAGCTCAGTAACCCTTCCAAATAGAAAACTGCAATTGGGCGTGGGTATATAAACCAATCACGCCGACAAGACAGTAGAATAAAATCTAGAAAAAAATATTTTTTTAGGGTCCTTCCCTATTCAGCGCGGTCGTGCGTTGAACGGGTTCTGGCTTCGATAACTTTGGGTCCGCCACCACGCGGCATAGACGACCCAAACCACAGGCACGGCGACACGCCTTCGCTAGCCACGGCGTACCGAGGCAGTTGGAGAGTGAGGGAGAAAGTGAGACCTCTTCTATTTGGTCGCACTTTCTCTAGGAGTGGAATCCGCAGGACGGAAAGAGAAAACAATAATCTCTGGTTCTCAGGGCTTGATGGTGAGGGAGATGGCTAGATGTTTTCGGCTCGAGTTGCAGGTGATGAATGGAATTAATATCGGGAGCCATTTTTTATATATATAGCCAATTCGCTTACCATGAAGTGATCAACTTTTATTTTCCAAAATAGGTAATGCATTACATCATTTTCATTATCGATTTAGTGCTTACGTCTTAACACTAATTATATCTAATTATCTCAAAATGCTGTGTTGCATTTTTATAATACAGAATTACGTGAGGAATGACAAGATATAAGTTATATGTATATAATTCAATTCTATTTCGAGAAATTACCATGTGAATGTCCAATTTAGGAGAAAGTATGAACAATTAAGATTTTAATATTGATACTGAGACCAACAGCGGGCTTACAGACTAGGTTTTACTATGTTAATAGTTATGTATAGTGATGCAGAATTACAATTTAATAAAATCTTTTAGCTACAGTTAATTGTTAGTTATTTATTTACGTGTGAACCTGATTACATAAGTAAGTTTTACGAATACTAGTACAAATATGAGTATGAACGAACGGTTTTCGATATGACGAAATGTCTTTCAGACATGTCAACTTAACTAGGGGTAGGCGCAGTGCCTTTGAAACAGAATTACTAAAGAGATTGACGTGAAGCTACTACAAAAACAAGGTTAAATAAATCTACGTTAAAAACAATGTGGGTCAATCTGTGTGAAAACTAAATTGCGGTCTGGTTAGGTTTGTGCCGACTTACACAGCAGGCTATGCAAGCCTAAGCACGACCTGATAAGGGTGGTCAACCCAGAGTCACTATTCAGCGCGGTCGTGCGTTGAACGGGTTCTGGCTTCGATAACTTTGGGTCCGCCACCACGCGGCATAGACGACCCAAACCACAGGCACGGCGACACGCCTTCGCTAGCCACGGCGTACCGAGGCAGTTGGAGAGTGAGGGAGAAAGTGAGACCTCTTCTATTCGGTCGCACTTTCTCTAGGAGTGGAATCCGCAGGACGGAAAGAGAAAACAACAATCTCTGGTTCTCAGGGCTTGATGGTGAGGGAGATGGCTAGATGTTTTCGGCTCGAGTTGCAGGTGATGAATGGAATTAATATCGGGAGCCATTTTTTATATATATAGCCAATTCGCTTACCATGAAGTGATCAACTTTTATTTTCCAAAATAGGTAATGCATTACATCATTTTCATTATCGATTTAGTGCTTACGTCTTAACACTAATTATATCTAATTATCTCAAAATGCTGTGTTGCATTTTTATAATACAGAATTACGTGAGGAATGATAAGATATAAGTTATATGTATATAATTCAATTCTATTTCGAGAAATTACTATGTGAATGTCTGATTTAGGAGAAAGTATGAATAATTAAGATCTTAATATTGATACTGAGACTAACAGCGGGCTTACAGACTAGGTTTAACTATGTTAATAGTTATGTATAGTGATGCAGAATTACAATTTAATAAAATCTTTTAGCTACAGTTAATTGTTAGTTATTTATTTACGTGTGAACCTGATTACATAAGTAAGTTTTACGAATACTAGTACAAATATGGGTATGAACGAACGGTTTTCGATATGACGAAATGTCTTTCAGACATTTCAACTTAACTAGGGGTAGGCGCAGTGCCTTTGAAACAGAATTACTAAAGAGATTGACGTGAAGCTACTACAAAAACAAGGTTAAATAAATCTACGTTAAAAACAATGTGGGTCAATCTGTGTGAAAACTAAATTGCGGTCTGGTTAGGTTTGTGCCGACTTACACAGCAGGCTATGCAAGCCTAAGCACGACCTGATAAGGGTGGTCAACCCAGAGTCACTATTCAGGTATTATATTTGGGTAGGCTATTCAAATATGCGTTCCTCGGGAACGCATATGACCTAAGGCGCACAATGTATTGTTTATAAGGGGATACAGGGTATCTTATTTGTGGCCTGATAATATTCTAAGTCAAATCCGGTGTTATGAATGGCTAGTAAACTATACCTATTCGTTATCTAAAGATGTTGTTATCGGATAGACGATTCGTATGACATAAGTAGACATACGTAGCAGAGAGAGCTATTTCCAGATGGTAACTAGGTATGGGAAAGAAATAGTCAGGATTGACGGGTGTTCCAAACAGTCCCCCCCACGTACGCAAGTACTAACATATGCTAACCAAACTAGTCAATCTATCGAGATAAGTCTAATCAGTCTATCAAGATGAGTCTAGAGGTCGGGCGACGTATGAGTCCAGCAATTGTTCTCACTTCTGTGACGCGTACCTTGCCGTCGGGTCCGGGATAAACTTTCTCTATGAGCCCGCGGGGCCAGGTTCCTCTCGGCAGGGTACTGTCTACTATTAAGACGACGTCGCCGGGCTTCAAATTCGGTCGATCTGCGGTCCGTTTGCGCGGTAGTAAAACGGGTTTATATTCTATTAGCCATTTTCTCCAAAATCTTTCGGCGAGCTGCTGCACTTCCTGCCAGGTGTTTTTTAACGTTTTATTGTCGCTGAAGGACCCGAAAGGTATCATTCCGTTAGATCGTTGAATAAGGAAGTGATTAGGCGTAAGTTGTTCTTCCGTTAGGTTAGCGTTAATGGGTGTCAACGGTCGCGAGTTTACTATATGTTCGGCTTCCAATAAGAGTGTGTGGAGCGTGTCTTCAGATGGTATTTTATCTTTCAAGGTGGAGTATAGAGCGTTCTTGATACATTTCACCATGACTTCCCATGCGCCTCCCATGGACGGTGCCCTTGGGGGAATCTTTTTCCAAATTATACGTTTGTTCGTGAGAAAATTGCTTAATTCAGCGCTGTCTAGAGCTTCCTTTATCTCACGTTCGGCCCCGATATAATTGGTACCGTTGTCGCTGAAAAGGATGGTAGGGGTACCTCTCCTTGCCATCATGCGTCGGAGGGTTTGTATCATGGAGCTGGCCGAGAGCGAGTTAGCTATTTCTATGTGTACTGCTCGGGTAGTTAGACAGGTGTACAAAGCTCCCCATCGTTTCTCGACGCGGCGTCCAATGGTAACCTTTATAGGTCCGAAAAAATCCGTAGCTGTGGCTGTAAATGCGGGTTGATGGTGCATAAGACGTTCCGGTGGTAAGTCGCCTTGTTGATGTTTTACCGGCTTTGTTTTCTTCACTTTGCACCATTGACATCGCGCGTGGACGTTGCGTAGATGGCTTCTCAGACCGATAATATGATATTTTTGTTGTAACTCGTTAATCACGGTATGGTGGTTGCCGTGATTAAATTGTTCGTGATAGTGATGTACGATCAATTGTGTTATATGGTTTTTTATGTCTAATATTATCGGTTGTCTCTGGTTGGTAGCATTGTTGATCTTGTACCTTCCGTCGAGTGTGAGTAATCCGTCTGTGGTTATCTTTACTGCTAGTCGGTGTAGCTTAGATGATTTCGAGACATTGTCGTTATTACGTAGTCGGGTAAATTCTTCGGCGAAGCTTTCCTCTTGACATCGTCGCAATAGCAGGTGTTCGGCTATAAGTAGATGTCGTGATTTTAAATCTTTATTTGCCGTGTTCTCTGTTCGTTTCCGCGTAAATAATTCGACGGCTAACAGTATACGACCTAAACTACGTTGAAGTCGGATGTATCTAGAAAAACGCTTCGGATCGGGTAGGTGTGAGTATGTCTCCTTTGTGCATTCGCTAGCGGTAACCGTGTTAACCAGATTTCGTTCTTCGCCTGTGTTGATTATGGGCTGTATAGTCTCTTTCGGCTTGGGCCATTTGTCTGGGGTCTCCAAGATAAACTGGGGTCCCGAAAACCATCGATGGTTTATATCGAAATCGGTTTTTATTCCGCGCGTCGCGAGATCAGCTACGTTATCGCTCGTAGGTACCCAATGCCAGTCTGACGGTCTAGTGTAGGTCTCTAGTTCGGCTAACCTATGAGCTACGAATGGTTTAAACGTTCTAGGGTCCGCGTGAATCCAGGCGAGCACTGTTCGAGAGTCGGTCCAGTAGTGAGTTTGATTGATCTTATAGTCGGTTTCGCGTTTTACCGAGTCTGCTAATCTACAACCGAGTATCGTGGCTTGAAGTTCTAGGCGGGGAATAGAGATACACTTTAGAGGTGTTACTCTGGCTTTGCTGCTGACTAAATGTGATGATCTATTGCCCTTGGAATCGATCGTTACTAAATACACGGCCGCGGCATACGCCTTCTCGCTTGCGTCGGTAAATACATGTAACTGCATCGGTCCCTCGGATCTAGGTATGTATCTAGGTACGGCTAGGTTTTGTAACAAGTCTAAACTGTCTATCCACTCGCGCCATGCCTTGTTCAGGTTGTCGGGTATCGCCTCGTCCCAGTCGCAGGATGCCCTCCATAAGTCCTGTATGAGCATTTTACCTAGGATTGTTACGGGCGTGGCTAGACCGGTTGGATCGAAAACACTAAATACAGCGCTGGTGACCTGTCGTTTGGTTGGTATCTTTAACCCTTTTACTACGTCTGAGGGTGTGTTTTGCAGGTTCAGGTTAAAACCTAAGTTGTCCGTGCGATGATTCCATAAGAGTCCTAGAGTTCGTTCTTGGTCCGATTTACCTAAGGTAGTAGTAAGTTCCGTGGATACGTCTTTTAAGTTATTCAAAGCTGTGGGTTCGTTGGACGCCCATCCGCATAGTATAAACGAAGCTTTTTTAAACACTTTGTCCATGTCGCTAATCGTTTTTTGTGCTTGCTCTATTGTGTTAAAAGCGCCCAAAAAGTCGTCTACGTAGAAGTTCCTTTCCGCGAGTTTAGCTATTTCGGGGTAAGTATCGCGATAATCGTTTGCGTTTTTATTCTTAACATATATGGCTGTTGCCGGACTTGCTGCACTACCGAATATCAACGAAGTCATTCTGTACGTTTGGGGAGGTGAGTCTCTACTATCCCCGCGCCATAAAAATCGTAGACTATCGCGGTCCTTCTCAATCATTTTTATTTGTAGGAACATTTGTTTGATGTCTGATATTACTCCTATTTTGCCCTCGCGGAACCTTATAAGAACTCCGAACAACGATTGGATCAGGTCGGGGCCCGACAGAATAGCGTCGTTTAACGCTTTGCCGCTCGTACGACACGCCGCATCGTGAACTAGTCTCATTTTACCCTTTTTTTTGTGGAATACCGGAAAGTGCGGTAAGTAAAATACTCGCGACGAGTCGGGGTTCGTTTCTACTTTTTCTGCGAAGCCCTGGTCCAAAAAGTCGTTCATTTGTCTATTGTATTCGTTCTTAAGTGCAGAATCGCTATCTAATCTTTTTTCCAACGAGTATAGCCGTTTTAACGCGTGATTTCTATTTTCAGGTAACGTCTCGCCGTCAGTTTTCCATAACAATCCTGCCTCAAATCTGTTTTGTCCGGGTAATCGTTTGCACGTCTTTTCTAGTATCTGCATAGCTCTGTCCTCGGGGTCATTCGCTCGTTTACGCGGTTCGATGCCTAATGATTCTATACTGAAGTGTTCGCGTATCAAAGCTAGAGCTGGGTCTTGACTGTCGTATATGGGTTTAATGTGGTTAACTGAGCCGTTTAATCTGCGAGGTCTTTCGTTTATACCGTGTAAAACCCATCCTAATTGAGTCAGAGACGCGCAGGGTTGTTGCTTACCGCCCTCGCATACTTGCCTGGATACTATCAGATGCCACGAGTCCTGTCCTATTAGTACGGTGGGTTGTGCCGATTCGTAGCACAATTCGTCTTGTAAGTGTCTTAAGTGATCGCACTTGCTCACGACGGTCCTTTCTACGCTTTGTGATGCTAAATTTAATCTATCGACCGTGTGCGCCGTGAGATCGTGAAATTCACTGCTGGACGTACCGCGAATGCTAAGTTTGACACGAGAGGAGTCGTGGTCGACGACCTCGTGTCCTCCTACTCCTTCGAAAGAGAGAGTTTCTCGCTTACCGGGGTTTGTTACTTCGTTAGCCACGTCTTTTTGAATCAATGAAAGCGTCGCGCCTTCGTCCATCAATGCGTACGTAGATACCGAACCTTTAGGACCGCTTAATTCTACCGGAATTATCTTTAAATACGCTTGTGATTGGTTGGTGTAATTTACTGAGCTAACGTGTTCCCTAACCGCGATAGTGTTCTCTTTCGGATTTAAGTTACTTCTGCCGTGTAGTGCGTTGTGGTGAGCTGCTTCACAGCCACCCTTGCCGCAGGCTTTGTAGCGACACCTACTCGAATTAGATCGATGCGTATCGCCTAGACATTTGAAACATAACTTAAATCGTTTCACCGTTTCCCATCGGTCGGTGATGTTTTGTTTAAGAAAATCGGCGCAATTAACTATCGAATGACTGCCGGAGCATATTATGCATTTATTTTGCCGATTGTCATCGTTTTTTCTAACAAAATTACTACTCTTTTCCGGTTGTGGTTTAGGTTTCCTATCACTACCGCCCTTGGTGCGCTTATCGCGAGTCGCGCGCCTATTCGCTGTCGCGATGTAGTGTCGTTCCGATTCAGACTCGCTTTCGGTTTCGTAACTTACGTTCCTATGTCTACGTGACTCGGATGCGCGGAGGTCGCGGCTTGATACGGAGTTATCGTCGTAGAAGTCGCTTTGATCCCCTGCGTCCTGGGACGACGTAGAGCTTTCTCTTGTCCTAAAATTGCGTTTAGTGTTAATATTATTAACCTGGCGAGATCGCCCGTGCGATTTCTGTTTTGCCTGCTCGTACGCGAACATAGAGTTGAAATTAACGCTTAATTCTTTTAAAAACCGGGACAGAGCGAGTAGTTCTGGTACGTTTTCGTGACCAGATTTATACCTATACCATTCGAATTTGACGATGTTATTTAATTTTTCTACTATACGACTGACCAATTCGGGTGCGTATAAGTACTGCGGTTTGTTCAGCGCAGTTATGGACGAGACTACGTTACACACGCGGTTGCTAAATTCCGTAATATTGCGGCCGTCTTCGCTCATACGCGGCATTTTTTTCACGTTTTGAATTTCCGCTAATATTATTACGTCTGGCTTCCCGTAGGATCTATCTAACGCATCTATTACTTCGTACGGGTTGCTACACGTGTGTAAGATAGCTCTTATCGAGTCGCGTGCTTGGCCCTTCACGGCCTTACGAAGGCGACCCATATTTGCTATGTCCGAGAAAGCGTTCTCGGTGTCTAAGTATACTTTTTTAAAAGATATCCAATCCGAGGGATTGCCGTCAAAGAAAGGTAAGTCTCCTATGTACTTATTTGACGTTTGCGTCGGTTGGGGCGAAGAGTGACTGTCAGTCCTATTCATACTGATAGCTTGCACTATAGCGTCGCGCAGAGCGCTTATTTCGCTCGTCGAAGTGTTCGATTCGCGATTCCTATCGGTCGTATGGGGCTCTCTCCGCGGTGAGATATTACGAGCGGGCTTTTCCCTTTCGGGTAAGGCGTTAGGCGCATTGGGTTGACTATTAAAAGTGGGTGACGGCGTATGCCTAGCCGAACGATGGCTCTCCGCTAGCACTAACTCGTACCTAGCGGCGGCGTACGACGCTGCGGCCCTAGCCTGATCCAACTGTGACGCACGGAAATCTGCCTCCGCGCGCAACCTAACTAACCTCTCATCTTCGGCCCTAGAGTGCTCCTCCATATTAATACCTAACCCGGATGAAATTCGATCGTGCCCTTCCTCAACTGGACCGACTCTGGAAACACTACGCGGAAAAAATTCCTCAAATGCGGCGCCCGCGTTGTTTGCGCCTACGGCTTTGTCGCGTGAGGTGCTCGTACCTCCTAAATTCGCGTCGGCGGCTTGGCTGCGTGGGGCGGCCGGGCCCCCTAAATTCGCATCGGTATCTTTGTCGCGTGAGGCGTCCGAACCTCCTAAATTCGCGTCGGCGGCTTGGCTGCGTGGGGCGGCCGGACCCCCTAAATTCGCATCTACTTGTTCGGCTGCGAACGTATTATGCCTAGGAACGCCTACTGGATACGCACCTAATCCGTTCGCGCCTACGGCTTGCACGCGTGAGGGCGCCGTGCCTCCTAAACTCGCGTTAACTGCTTTGATCGCGCCTATCTTTTGACCGTTGACTAATGAAACGGGAATCCCGCGCGCGTCTGCACCCGTGTTGCCTAACTCGTTATCTAACGGAAAACTATGGTCCGTATCGCTTGAACACGCCGGTGTGTTCAACGATGCCGTGTTGGTCGTCTGCTCCGCGGTGTTGGTTCCATGGCTCCAGGTATTCGTTTCTTGCGATGTAGTGGTGCCGTACGACGACGTGTCGCCGGTACCTCCGGATCCTTCGCCGCTGGTGCTCTGCTCCTCTTCTGAGTCCATCTTCTTTTGCTTGCCCGACCTCGTGACTGGCCCTACCCCCTTTCCTGACATCCTACCTACCTAACACTAACGGCCCTAGCTGCTCGCTCGGCGTACTACCGTAGTGATGCCGATTGAGAATAGGAATGTAGGGAAATTGGATGGGTAAGGTACCGTCTGGCAGAGGAATACTATGCGCTGTTAATGCTCTATGACGTGGGGGATAGTCACGCCCTTCAGCTTGCCAACCTGTGGCTCAACAACACATAGCAACATACCAGCCACGGCCGAGTACTTATAAACGCTCTGAAAAGTGCGCTGCGATACCGACTCGATATACCGCACTAAGACGTGTTTACGCTCTGGTTGACACCGTTAGGCCAGAGCCACGCCACCTGCCAGTATGCATCGAAGATCGACAAAATTCGGCACTTAACAGGATTTAAAATTACTCACACGACGGCTTGTTTCTTCGACTTCGAAGTTTTCGCAGCACTAAGTCCCGTTCGGGATTTTTCTTTCTTGAGGTTTCTTTGGCCTTTGGAAGGCTTTTCTTTTTTGAGAATTCTTGCTTCCTTATCCCTGTTGAGGGCTCTTCTTTCTTGAGGCTTCTTTGGCCTTTGGAAGGCTTTTCTTTTTTGAGAATTCTTGCTTCCTTATCCCTGTTGAGGGCTCTTCTTACTTGAGGCTTGAATTTTCTTATCGCTGGAAACTTCGATGACGGTGACAGTGATTTATTGTGATAGGCACTGTTTTTTCTTTATTCTTTTTTCTTGTTTCGTGTGAGGTTATAACGAGGATTTTCTTTTTTCGAGCTTGGACTTGCTTGAGGATATAGTTTGACGACACTGTTTTCTTTCTTGAATTTTTCTTAATTTTTTCAGCCTTGATATTGTTGTTTCTTCCCTAACAGCTTCATAAAAGGACGCACTACGTATGAACACTCGTTGCGGCTGCTTCACGACGTTTCCGGAAAGTCAATCTTGCTGCGGTGCCCGTGGATTGAAGAAGCACGACGACAATCGGATTACGATACTTCTTAAAAAGTCAATCTTCTCAGTACGGTGCACGGCGATTGAGAAACTCGATGAATTCGCACGAAATATTCTTGCTTGAGCTGCTTTCTGCTTCAGTGATTCGGCCTCCGAAGGACCATTATTCAGCGCGGTCGTGCGTTGAACGGGTTCTGGCTTCGATAACTTTGGGTCCGCCACCACGCGGCATAGACGACCCAAACCACAGGCACGGCGACACGCCTTCGCTAGCCACGGCGTACCGAGGCAGTTGGAGAGTGAGGGAGAAAGTGAGACCTCTTCTATTCGGTCGCACTTTCTCTAGGAGTGGAATCCGCAGGACGGAAAGAGAAAACAACAATCTCTGGTTCTCAGGGCTTGATGGTGAGGGAGATGGCTAGATGTTTTCGGCTCGAGTTGCAGGTGATGAATGGAATTAATATCGGGAGCCATTTTTTATATATATAGCCAATTCGCTTACCATGAAGTGATCAACTTTTATTTTCCAAAATAGGTAATGCATTACATCATTTTCATTATCGATTTAGTGCTTACGTCTTAACACTAATTATATCTAATTATCTCAAAATGCTGTGTTGCATTTTTATAATACAGAATTACGTGAGGAATGATAAGATATAAGTTATATGTATATAATTCAATTCTATTTCGAGAAATTACTATGTGAATGTCTGATTTAGGAGAAAGTATGAATAATTAAGATCTTAATATTGATACTGAGACTAACAGCGGGCTTACAGACTAGGTTTAACTATGTTAATAGTTATGTATAGTGATGCAGAATTACAATTTAATAAAATCTTTTAGCTACAGTTAATTGTTAGTTATTTATTTACGTGTGAACCTGATTACATAAGTAAGTTTTACGAATACTAGTACAAATATGGGTATGAACGAACGGTTTTCGATATGACGAAATGTCTTTCAGACATTTCAACTTAACTAGGGGTAGGCGCAGTGCCTTTGAAACAGAATTACTAAAGAGATTGACGTGAAGCTACTACAAAAACAAGGTTAAATAAATCTACGTTAAAAACAATGTGGGTCAATCTGTGTGAAAACTAAATTGCGGTCTGGTTAGGTTTGTGCCGACTTACACAGCAGGCTATGCAAGCCTAAGCACGACCTGATAAGGGTGGTCAACCCAGAGTCACTATTCAGGTATTATATTTGGGTAGGCTATTCAAATATGCGTTCCTCGGGAACGCATATGACCTAAGGCGCACAATGTATTGTTTATAAGGGGATACAGGGTATCTTATTTGTGGCCTGATAATATTCTAAGTCAAATCCGGTGTTATGAATGGCTAGTAAACTATACCTATTCGTTATCTAAAGATGTTGTTATCGGATAGACGATTCGTATGACATAAGTAGACATACGTAGCAGAGAGAGCTATTTCCAGATGGTAACTAGGTATGGGAAAGAAATAGTCAGGATTGACGGGTGTTCCAAACAGTCACTATTCAGGTATTATCTTTAGGTAGGCTATTCAAATGTGCGTTCCTCGGGAACGCACATGACCTAAGGCGTGCAATGTTACATTTTATTTGGATACAGGGTATCTTGTTTGCAGCCTGATAACGTGTTAACGTTATGATGTCAAATCCGGTGTTATGAATGGCTAGTAAACTATACCTATTCGTTATCTAAAGATGTTGTTATCGGATAGACGATTCGTATGACATAAGTAGACATACGTAGCAGAGAGAGCTATTTCCAGGTGGTAACTAAGTATGGGAAAGAAATAGTCAGGATTGACGGGTGTTCCAAACAGTCCCCCCCACGTACGCAAGTACTAACATATGCTAACCAAACTAGTCAATCTATCGAGATAAGTCTAATCAGTCTATCAAGATGAGTCTAGAGGTCGGGCGACGTATGAGTCCAGCAATTGTTCTCACCTCTGTGACGCGTACCTTGCCGTCGGGTCCGGGGTAAACTTTCTCTATGAGCCCGCGGGGCCAAGTTCCTCTCGGCAGGGTACTGTCTACTATTAAGACGACGTCGCCGGGCTTCAAGTTTGGCTGATCTGTGGCCCGTTTGCGTAGTAGCAAAACGGGTTTAAATTTCTTCAATCGTTTTTTCCAGAGCCTGCAGACGAGTTGTTGAACTATTTGCCAGGTGTTTTTGAAGGCTTTTTATTGCTGAGTGGCTCGAGAAGTTGGATCATGTCTGGTACCGATAGAATGGCTTCGTTTGATGTTGTTTCATTCGTTCGACATGCGGTGTTGTTAGCTAATCTCATTTTACATTTTTTCTTGTGAATTGCCGGGAAATGTCGTAGAAAGTATACGCGTGACGAGTCGAGGTTTGTGTCTACCTTTTCGGCGAAGCCCTGGTCCAAGAAGTTATTCATCTGTTTATCATATTCGTTCTTAAGTGCAGAATCCCTATTTAACCCTTTTTCTAACGAGCATAACCGCTTTAACGCGTGCGTCTTGTTTTCGGGTAGCGTTTCGTTGTCCGTTTTCCATGACAATTCTGCCTTAAATCGGTCTTGTCCGGGTAATTGTTCGCACGTTCTTTCTAGTATCTGTATGGCTCTGTCCTCGGGATCGTTTGTTCGCTCGCGCGGTTCGGTACCTAGTGATTTCGTACTAAAATGCTCGCACGTCGAGGTCAGAGTTGGATCTTGGTTATCGTTAATGTGATTGACGGAATCGTCTGTTCTGCGAGGCTTTTCATTCAGGCCGTGCATAACCCAACCTAGTTGAGTTAGAGACGCGCAGGGTTGTTGTTTACCGTCCTCACATATTTGTCTGGATACTATTAAGTGTGGTGAGTCCTGTCCTATTAGTACGGTGGGTTGTGCCGATTCGTAGCACAATTCGTCTTGTAAGTGTCTTAAGTGATCGCACTTGCTCACGACGGTCCTTTCTACGCTTTGTGATGCTAAATTTAATCTATCGACCGTGTGTGCCGTGAGATCGTGAAATTCACTGCTGGACGTACCGCGAATGCTAAGTTTGACACGAGAGGAGTCGTGGTCGACGACCTCGTGCCCTCCTACTCCTTCGAAAGAGAGGGTTTCTCGCTTACCGGGGTTTGTTACTTCGTTAGCCACGTCTTTTTGAATCAATGAAAGCGTCGCGCCTTCGTCCATCAATGCGTACGTAGATACCGAACCTTTAGGACCGCTTAATTCTACCGGAATTATCTTTAAATACGCTTGTGATTGGTTGGTGTAATTTACTGAGCTAACGTGTTCCCTAACCGCGATAGTGTTCTCTTTCGGATTTAAGTTACTTCTGCCGTGTAGTGCGTTGTGGTGAGCTGCTTCACAGCCACCCTTGCCGCAGGCTTTGTAGCGACACCTACTCGAATTAGATCGATGCGTATCGCCTAGACATTTGAAACATAACTTAAATCGTTTCACCGTTTCCCATCGGTCGGTGATGTTTTGTTTAAGAAAATCGGCGCAATTAACTATCGAATGACTGCCGGAGCATATTATGCATTTATTTTGCCGATTGTCATCGTTTTTCCTAACAAAATTACTACTCTTTTCCGGTTGTGGTTTAGGTTTCCTATCACTACCGCCCTTGGTGCGCTTATCGCGAGTCGCGCGCCTATTCGCTGTCGCGATGTAGTGTCGTTCCGATTCAGACTCGCTTTCGGTTTCGTAACTTACGTTCCTATGTCTACGTGACTCGGATGCGCGGAGGTCGCGGCTTGATACGGAGTTATCGTCGTAGAAGTCGCTTTGATCCCCTGCGTCCTGGGACGACGTAGAGCTTTCTCTTGTCCTAAAATTGCGTTTAGTGTTAACATTATTAACCTGGCGAGATCGCCCGTGCGATTTCTGTTTTGCCTGCTCGTACGCGAACATAGAGTTGAAATTAACGCTTAATTCTTTTAAAAACCGGGACAGAGCGAGTAGTTCTGGCACGTTTTCGTGACCAGATTTATACCTATACCATTCGAATTTGACGATGTTATTTAATTTTTCTACTATACGACTGACCAATTCGGGTGCGTATAAGTACTGCGGTTTGTTCAGCGCAGTTATGGACGAGACTACGTTACACACGCGGTTGCTAAATTCCGTAATATTGCGGCCGTCTTCGCTCATACGCGGCATTTTTTTTACGTTTTGAATTTCCGCTAATATTATTACGTCTGGCTTCCCGTAGGATCTATCTAACGCATCTATTACTTCGTACGGGTTGCTACACGTGTGTAAGATAGCTCTTATCGAGTCGCGTGCTTGGCCTTTCACGGCCTTACGAAGGCGACCCATATTTGCTATGTCCGAGAAAGCGTTCTCGGTGTCTAAGTATACTTTTTTAAAAGATATCCAATCCGAGGGATTGCCGTCAAAGAAAGGTAAGTCTCCTATGTACTTATTTGACGTTTGCGTCGGTTGGGGCGAAGAGTGACTGTCAGTCCTATTCATACTGATAGCTTGTACTATAGCGTCGCGCAGAGCGCTTATTTCGCTCGTCGAAGTGTTCGATTCGCGATTCCTATCGGTCGTATGGGGCTCTCTCCGCGGTGAGATATTACGAGCGGGCTTTTCCCTTTCGGGTAAGGTGTTAGGCGCATTGGGTTGACTATTAAAAGTGGGTGACGGCGTATGCCTAGCCGAACGATGGCTCTCCGCTAGCACTAACTCGTACCTAGCGGCGGCGTACGACGCTGCGGCCCTAGCCTGATCCAACTGTGACGCACGGAAATCTGCCTCCGCGCGCAACCTAACTAACCTCTCATCTTCGGCCCTAGAGTGCTCCTCCATATTAATACCTAACCCGGATGAAATTCGATCGTGCCCTTCCTCAACTGGACCGACTCTGGAAACACTACGCGGAAAAAATTCCTCAAATGCGGCGCCCGCGTTGTTTGCGCCTACGGCTTTGTCGCGTGAGGTGCTCGTACCTCTTAAATTCGCGTCGGCGGCTTGGCTGCGTGGGGCGGCCGGGCCCCCTAAATTCGCATCGGTATCTTTGTCGCGTGAGGCGTCCGAACCTCCTAAATTCGCGTCGGCGGCTTGGCTGCGTGGGGCGGCCGGGCCCCCTAAATTCGCATCGGTATCTTTGTCGCGTGAGGCGTCCGAACCTCCTAAATTCGCGTCGGCGGCTTGGCTGCGTGGGGCGGCCGGGCCCCCTAAATTCGCATCGGTATCTTTGTCGCGTGAGGCGTCCGAACCTCCTAAATTCGCGTCGGCGGCTTGGCTGCGTGGGGCGGCCGGACCCCCTAAATTCGCATTTACTTGTTCGGCCGCGAACGTATTATGCCTAGGAACGCCTACTGGATACGCACCTAATCCGTTCGCGCCTACGGCTTGCACGCGTGAGGGCGCCGTGCCTCCTAAACTCGCGTTAACTGCTTCGATCGCGCCTATCTTTTGACCGTTGACTAATGAAACGGGAATCCCGCGCGCGTCTGCACCCGTGTTGCCTAACTCGTTATCTAACGGAAAACTATGGTCCGTATCGCTTGAACACGCCGGTGTGTTCAACGATGCCGTGTTGGTCGTCTGCTCCGCGGTGTTGGTTCCATGGCTCCAGGTATTCGTTTCTTGCGATGTAGTGGTGCCGTACGACGACGTGTCGCCGGTACCTCCGGATCCCTCGCCGCTGGTGCTCTGCTCCTCTTCTGAGTCCATCTTCTTTTGCTTGCCCGACCTCGTGACTGGCCCTACCCCCTTTCCTGACATCCTACCTACCTAACACTAACGGCCCTAGCTGCTCGCTCGGCGTACTACCGTAGTGATGCCGATTGAGAATAGGAATGTAGGGAAATTGGATGGGTAAAGGTACCGTCTGGCAGAGGAATACTATGCGCTGTTAATGCTCTATGACGTGGGGGATAGTCACGCCCTTCAGCTTGCCAACCTGTGGCTTAACAACACATAGCAACATACCAGCCACGGCCGAGTACTTATAAACGCTCTGAAAAGTGCGCTGCGATACCGACTCGATATACCGCACTAAGACGTGTTTACGCTCTGGTTGACACCGTTAGGCCAGAGCCACGCCACCTGCCAGTATGCATCGAAGATCGACAAAATTCGGCACTTAACAGGATTTAAAATTACTCACACGACGGCTTGTTTCTTCGACTTCGAAGTTTTCGCAGCACTAAGTCCCGTTCGGGATTTTTCTTTCTTGAGGTTTCTTTGGCCTTTGGAAGGCTTTTCTTTTTTGAGAATTCTTGCTTCCTTATCCCTGTTGAGGGCTCTTCTTTCTTGAGGCTTCTTTGGCCTTTGGAAGGCTTTTCTTTTTTGAGAATTCTTGCTTCCTTATCCCTGTTGAGGGCTCTTCTTACTTGAGGCTTGAATTTTCTTATCGCTGGAAACTTCGATGACGGTGACAGTGATTTATTGTGATAGGCACTGTTTTTTCTTTATTCTTTTTTCTTGTTTCGTGTGAGGTTATAACGAGGATTTTCTTTTTCGAGCTTGGACTTGCTTGAGGATATAGTTTGACGACACTGTTTTCTTTCTTGAATTTTTCTTAATTTTTTCTTCAGCCTTGATATTGTTGTTTCTTCCCTAACAGCTTCATAAAAGGACGCACTACGTATGAACACTCGTTGCGGCTGCTTCACGACGTTTCCGGAAAGTCAATCTTGCTGCGGTGCCCGTGGATTGAAGAAGCACGACGACAATCGGATTACGATACTTCTTAAAAAGTCAATCTTCTCAGTACGGTGCACGGCGATTGAGAAACTCGATGAATTCGCACGAAATATTCTTGCTTGAGCTGCTTTCTGCTTCAGTGATCCGGCCTCCGAAGGACCATTATTCAGCGCGGTCGTGCGTTGAACGGGTTCTGGCTTCGATAACTTTGGGTCCGCCACCACGCGGCATAGACGACCCAAACCACAGGCACGGCGACACGCCTTCGCTAGCCACGGCGTACCGAGGCAGTTGGAGAGTGAGGGAGAAAGTGAGACCTCTTCTATTTGGTCGCACTTTCTCTAGGAGTGGAATCCGCAGGACGGAAAGAGAAAACAATAATCTCTGGTTCTCAGGGCTTGATGGTGAGGGAGATGGCTAGATGTTTTCGGCTCGAGTTGCAGGTGATGAATGGAATTAATATCGGGAGCCATTTTTTATATATATAGCCAATTCGCTTACCATGAAGTGATCAACTTTTATTTTCCAAAATAGGTAATGCATTACATCATTTTCATTATCGATTTAGTGCTTACGTCTTAACACTAATTATATCTAATTATCTCAAAATGCTGTGTTGCATTTTTATAATACAGAATTACGTGAGGAATGACAAGATATAAGTTATATGTATATAATTCAATTCTATTTCGAGAAATTACCATGTGAATGTCCAATTTAGGAGAAAGTATGAACAATTAAGATTTTAATATTGATACTGAGACCAACAGCGGGCTTACAGACTAGGTTTTACTATGTTAATAGTTATGTATAGTGATGCAGAATTACAATTTAATAAAATCTTTTAGCTACAGTTAATTGTTAGTTATTTATTTACGTGTGAACCTGATTACATAAGTAAGTTTTACGAATACTAGTACAAATATGAGTATGAACGAACGGTTTTCGATATGACGAAATGTCTTTCAGACATGTCAACTTAACTAGGGGTAGGCGCAGTGCCTTTGAAACAGAATTACTAAAGAGATTGACGTGAAGCTACTACAAAAACAAGGTTAAATAAATCTACGTTAAAAACAATGTGGGTCAATCTGTGTGAAAACTAAATTGCGGTCTGGTTAGGTTTGTGCCGACTTACACAGCAGGCTATGCAAGCCTAAGCACGACCTGATAAGGGTGGTCAACCCAGAGTCACTATTCAGGTATTATCTTTAGGTAGGCTATTCAAATGTGCGTTCCTCGGGAACGCACATGACCTAAGGCGTGCAATGTTACATTTTATTTGGATACAGGGTATCTTGTTTGCAGCCTGATAACGTGTTAACGTTATGATGTCAAATCCGGTGTTATGAATGGCTAGTAAACTATACCTATTCGTTATCTAAAGATGTTGTTATCGGATAGACGATTCGTATGACATAAGTAGACATACGTAGCAGAGAGAGCTATTTCCAGGTGGTAACTAAGTATGGGAAAGAAATAGTCAGGATTGACGGGTGTTCCAAACATTCCCCAACATGTAAATTGGTGATGTAGGTATTTTTTTTCTTGGTAAACCTATAGTGTGGGATAGCTTGTTCAAAAATATTATGGGTTTTCTAAAACTATTTTTCAACTCAGTTATGCGTTTGTGAGATAATGGGATTTAAAGCCCTAATTTTTGTCGAGTCATGTGTCCCCCCTCCTGCCGGCTAAATGGCTACTACTGGAGACGTGAAAAAAATCGAGGCAGTAGTACATAAAATTTAAAAGGAAAACTATCACAGTTAAGTAGACATAACTAGTTAACGAGTTGTAGACATAACTAGTTAACTGGTAAGAAATGCACTTAATTTCGGGTGCATATACATACATTGTCATTGGAATTTCAACCTTTTACCGAGGACGGTAGAGCTGCTTTTTCACGGCACGGTGCTTCTTGCCCGCGGCCAGAGCTAAGCTATAATAAAAACCCCAAAAGCCCCTTTTAAGTCCGCATTCTGTGACAGACTGGCAACTACGGAACCCTACCCTGCGCGCGGCCCCACACGCACTTGGCCGCTTGTTGTTTTCTATACAAACATAGTCCAGCCTGTGTAAACATATAGAATACTTTTTATCCCAGTAACGTCCAACAAGCTACTACTTAATACTTAAGGCGCCGTAGGTTCAGCGAAGTTAAGCGAACAGAGTTTTTGAAACAATATAATGCGTCTGTTTATAATAATATGGTTTTAAAAAAATACGAATTTCTGCAGGGAAATCAGTGTTTAGAAACATGATTAAGCAATTTTCGCTCGATAGAAAAAAATCACGAACATAGGTCTAAAGGGGTCTAAAATACACTTAAAGTATTTATTACAAATTATGCAAAAAAGCTAAAAATATTAAAATGGCTTCTAAAAATCGGCAATATCATGTTTGAGAGAAATCAGTGTTTACTTTTTTATTTATTTCAACGGCAAAAAAAAACAAATTTAAAAAAAATGATTTCCGCGCTTCCGAGCACGCACTTCCATCTCGCTCACGCTTATGCTCAGTGAGAGGGAGAGAAGACTATGAACCTACGGCGCCTTAAACGTACAGACGGTCCGCCAACAAACTGTGATAGCAAGAAAACTCAAATCATACCGTCCCGTTCTACCGCAGACCACGTGCTGTTCCGTCTAGTGGTTGTCGCTTTTTGTGCGACACGTATAGTCCGTAAGCCCACTCCGTCCCCGTCTCATGACAACATGATATGCATGGTAGTAGGTCGAGAAAGTTGCGCTGAGCAAGAGCAAATAAAAAAAAAGTGGCTGATAGCTTGAAAAAAAAAATTGTATGAGTAGGTAAATTTACGTCATGAGACAACAGTACGAGACCAGTGGAATCATTAATAAGATAGAAAACCTAAGTCTGTCAGTCCTGATATGCCCGGAAGTACTTGGCAGACGGTGGCGGCAAAGGTGGCAATTTTTTATACTTTTTAGGGTTCCGTACCCAAAGGGTAAAAACGGGACCCTATTACTAAGACTTCGCTGTCCGTCTGTCTGTCTGTCACCAGGCTGTAACTCAAGAACCGTGATAGCTAGACAGTTGAAATGTTCACAGACTATGTATTTCTGTTGCCGCTATAACAAGAAATAATAAAAACAAAATAAAATAAATATTTCCCATACAACAAACTTTTTTTTACTGTTTTTATAGATAATGGTACGGAAACCTTCGTGCGCGAGTCCGACTCGCACTTGGCCGGTTTTTTGATGCACATTTTAATTATTCTCCAGCCAGTCTAGCATTTAATAGTATGTGAAGTCTCACTTTCACTGGTCTGTGTGAGGTGAGGGGTCGAGGTGAAACATTTACTGAATATCATCCGTGTTATTTTTCAATGGGGCGGGTAGTAACTCACGCGGACCTCGGGGAGTCGTGGTGCCCCGGGCCGGCGCTAAGTATGATTGCCAAGTGCGCAATAAAGGGCTGTGTATGTATGAAAATAGTATCATTGGCTGTAGTGTAAAGTAGCTTAAACTGGGGTTATATAAGGAAAAGTGCTGCTTTGATCATTTAGAATGTACTTATTGACGGGTTTCTAATTCTAACATTTTAACAATACAAATCCTTTAGGTACCGACAAGTGTTCGAAAAAATTACCTACCTACTGCTTATCAAGTAACAATACGGGTCATTATCATCATCATCATCATATCAGCCGAAACACGTCCACTGCTGGACATAGGCCTCCCCCAAAGAGTGCCAAAATGACCGGTCCTGCGCCACCCGCACCAGCGAACTCCCGCGACCTTTATCAGGCCATCAGTACCCAAAAAAATTTTGATCAGGATTTTATTCTACTGTTTTGTCGGCGTGATTAGTTTATATACCCAGATAACAGTTTTCTAGTAGTACCTAAGGGTTACTGAGCTAAGACGAAGGCGGATGGACGGACATGGCGAAACTATAAGGGTTCCTTATTAACTACGGCACCCTAAAATGGATTTCATAATGTTCAAGAGCAACTTATATGCATACAAACAGTGGAACTTTACGACGAAGATAATTGAACGAGCGAGCGAAGCGACCGATGTTCCCTGCTTCAGCTTGAGCAAAAAAAAACGTATATCCGGATGTCCGAATGTCCGGCTGTCCAGCTGATCTCCTCTACGCTTGTATTTCTCAACCAATTATCATGCAATTATGTGAAATGTTTCAATAACGATATAGATTGGTTTTCAGCGTAAAAAAAACCAGGCTTGCTAATTCGACAGCTCAGCCCCTAGTAATATGATTTATTAAAACTACTCTAACCGTGTGCACACAAGCTTCACCCATCTAATAAGCACGCATAGGTCAAAAGTTAAACCCCAAAAAGCTCACACTACCAAATCTCCTATAATACAGCATGCTCCAAATATTTCTCCGGCGCAACTACGATTTACGGCTACCCTCGACTCCTCCCCTTTCCCCCCGGGCCCCCTCCGTCCCCCTCTCTGGCCGTATACGGTCCCTCTGCGGCGATTAGGCGAAAACGGCGGTAGATAAAAATTCGGGACACCCTATATCACCGTATTACGTGATTAGGGTTTTTCGCTTATTAAATACTGAAGGGTGGCGCGGGTTTGCTTACGTACCTTTTCTTTGATATATGTAGTTTTTTTTATAAATAATAATTTACTTGACAGAACAAAGTTTTAACCGACTTTCTGCCAAGCTATACGAACATTTCCACATTTCCTTTCCACCTTACCGAATGAACTGCTTTCTGAGAGAGAACATTTGAAGAGTTCCCTCGATTTCTTCGGAACTGCATCAGATCCCGACCAGATGACAGTGCACAATGATACCATTTTGAACAAGAAAACTGTTTCCAAATCGGTCCAGTCTTCGGGTAATCGGGAAGGATTCATAAAATATAAAAGATGCCACCATCTCGCTCGGACGCAGTTTAAATATTACCATAGCTCCTATGTAGAAATGTACTGTAAGAATAAATAGAAGACCTTCTGAACGTACGCAAGGTAAATGTGCCAATGTTTTGACACCTTAATGTCTAGCAGTGGACGCTCACTATTGCCAGACCAGCGACTGGAACCGCGGCATTTTGGAGTAATAAATGTCTACACACAACATACAATTTATGTATGGAGATTGTCTCTTAAAACTGACTTTCATATCGTGAATTATTAGTAGTTACATAACATGAAATGTGAAATTTTACTAAGATTAACCTATCACACCACCAACTTGGAACAGTAAACGTCACAGTTTCGTTGTATCTAGTTCAGCAAACTAAATTGAAAATTGCATTGTGCAAGTTTTCCATTGTCGTCCCGTGAATAGACGCCACATTGAATAGAATACTACACCAGGACTCGAATAATCAAACCTTTCTATGGATAAAAAAAACTGTTTCTTTTAAGATGGTGGTAAGATGACGACCGCTTTAGCCTAGTTGGTGGTGACCCTGCCAGCGAAGCTAGAGATTCTGAGTTCGAATCCCGGTAAGGGCAGTTATTATTTGTGTAATTGAGCACGAATATTTGTTACAGAGTCATTTTTTATTACTGCCTAGCTTCTCAAGTTGGGCCCCGAAGGGGCGCTTAACTAATTGCGTTTAAGGGACGTGGCTCAAAGCACACGAAACAAAAACATTGCTATACAAAAATGTACAGAAAAAAAACACTACATAAAAGAGAAACTAAACTACGCTAACTACACCTTAAAAACGACTTAAAATTAACTATACAAAAACACACACCACCGGACGGGCAATCAGCCGCACAACTAACCGAGTCATGGATGTTTTTTATCTATTTAAGTAGGTATTTGTTTCTCAATTTAATTCGATTTATCGTCGTGTACCCATAGTACAGTCAGCGTCATATAGTACCCAAATATTTATTAACACACCCTTATTCTTACAGTATTATAGATGTACCGAAATATATGGCTACCTTTAAAGCCCAATACCTCGCAAACGAATCACTGAGTTCAAAATGGCTTTAAGAAGCCCGCAATATTTTTGAACAAGCTATATCCAACGATACATTATTGGTTTAACGAGAAAAAAATACATGCCCACTTTAGGTAAAAGGCCCTAACAAAGTAAATTTTTCAAGATTTTATTCTACTGTTTTATCGTCGTGATAGAGGTTGGAGACCCTCGGCTTAGTCAGCAGCGGAACCATCAGCCCTACACTAGTCTTCGTGTTTCGCTGTAGCGTTTAAAATACTGAACCGATTTTGATGATTCATGTGTCAGTCGATTCAAAATTATGCTCCGGATGACATTACATTAGCAATTTTTTTTTTCAAGTTTACAGTAGTCTAGTTTCACTTTTTCGACCTTTTTACTTTTTAACGGTGGTAAATAACCATACGGTCCGAGCGCGCCGCCGACCCTTCATTGAACTTGATGAGGACTCGTTATGTTGACAGCCAGAGACAAATGCAGGACATACTCTGGCGACCTTAAAGATGCCGTTTTAAAATGAGAACCAAATTACGTTTGTATGGTGGGGCCACTTAAGCGGAGCATTTTTTTTATGTGATAGGAGGCAAACGAGGAGACGGATCACCTGATGGTAAGCGATTACCGCCGCCCATGGACACCTGCAACGCCAGAGGTGCTGTGAGTGCGTTGCCGGCCTTTAAGATGGGAGTACGCTCTTTTCTTGAAGGTTTGAAGGTCGTATCGGTCCGGAAATACCGCAGGCGACAATCCATTCCACAGATTAGCTGTGCGAGGCGGGAAGTTTCTGGAGAAGCGCACAGTAGAGGACTGCCAACCATCTAAGTGGTGAGGATGGTAATGTTGTCGCGTTGGACGATGGCGAAAAGAAGCGGTAGGGATTAATCCGAACAATTCCTCGGAGCACTCCCCGTTATACACGCGATAGAAAATGCAGAGCGAAGCCACATCTCTACGCAGCGCCAAGGAGTCAAGCCGATCCGAAATATGCTGGCTGTCGACAATTCGAGTTGCTCGTCGTTGGGTGCGGTCCAGAGGGAGAAGCTGGTATTGGGGTGCTCCTGCCCATAGATAAGAACAGTATTCCATGTGTGGGCGGACCTGCGACTCATAAAGCTGCAGGCGGTGGGCCGATGTGAAATACTGTCTCGATCTGTATAGATCGAGAGAGAGATTAGAGCATTCCAGACTCGAAGTTCTTTAATTTGGTACTTTATTTGGGTACTTGTCACATCTTAAAATAACGTAGTGTTGCTAAATTGATAGTAGACCATCAAATTGTTGTTAGAAAGTATACATTCCAAAATATAATTAAAATAATAAAAAGATGAATTTGAAAGTTTAGAACAATTATAATTTTTTTATTGCCTCGGAGTAAAAGAACTACCAATGGAATCCTTACCCTTCTATGGACCTAAACGCAGTATTTCGCGACCCAAACAGTAATTTACTTGATTTTCCATACAACGATTACTACTATAGCAAACTGTGACGTCATAACTCATAATGTAATAAAGTCAATACTATTATTTCGGCTGGCGACAGCGAGGTCAATCATTATATATTTTTTTGGGTATTTATGTTCTTTAATTGTAGTTGCTCCCGTGCAAACAATAGTTCCTCTCCAAAAACTAGTTCGAATGGGATCGTACTGTAGAGTGGACGTCAAAGATATCTCTAGATTTCGCCTTATTACAAAAGTATAAATAAGGTGCAAAATCGTAAACATTATGTAACGCCGACCTTTTTTGTCTTGTCCTTAAAATAAAACAGGTGAATTTAAAGACTCCAAAACTTTTAATGCCAGCAATCAGAGACAGATTTCTGTGTCACAACTTTGAGAACCGCAGACCAATTCACATTCGTTCCTGTTCGAACCTTATTCCTAAACCGTTGAGATTGATTTTTGCACAACACAGTCGAAGTAGATACGTCCTTTTGAAATTACTGGACAATCTTCATCGTCTATTCTTAATGGAACTGTAGTTAATATTGCAAATTAGATCTTATGCGTATAGCTTTACGATTCTAATTGCAATTAAATATATCAGTAATAAAATAATATAATTAGTGCGGAGTTCTAGTTCTGTGGTCAATGCGGGTTTATTGCAGGGATTTGTTTATTTAATAATTATTTTATTTAAGTTTTTAAGAACTTGCCTTTAGTGTTCTGTATACGACCGCAATGGCTAATATGCATACTATGCATACGGCTTGCCTGACGGTAAGCAGCCACCGGGCATATGGACTCCAGCGACCCCAGCTCCGCTATTGTGTAACTAGTTTTTACCTAACCTCATCGTTCAACCACAAATATATCTGACTCGGCGTAATCTGCCCCGCTTCCCTGTAACCAGTTTTAACCTTACCTTACGGTCATAAAAACCGTACAGATCTCGACTCGATTCGTGGTAAATAAACGTAACCAAAGGTCTGGTTTCGTGAGGCGTGACGCGTGAGGTGAGGTGAGGGGCATTAGCGCGTGAAGATTAACAGCCCTGAATGTGCGAATGACATTTTCTTTTGTGGCCAGATTTGGACAGATTAATCTTTTACTCTAATAAAAGATTGCAACGAATGGAGAACCTCCTTTTTTGAAGTCGGTAAATAAATATCTCATGAAAAACATTCCATGTAAAAAAGAGGCCAAGTCTCGAAACTCTACCACCGTAAAAAGTTATGAGACTTTTCGTAGTAGGTACCAAGTCCCAGGCAGTCTTAATATTCTTTATTTGCTAGCTAAACAAAATTTTGCCACTTGGCAGAAAAGCAAAAAAGCAAAAAATACTTCTCAGCTATATTCATAGACAATAGTCAAGCTTTCGATAAAGTATAGCATGATGGACTTCTTTATAAAATTGAACAAAAATTACCACACTCATTCTTTCTCATCTTAGTCGTATCTTGAGAATAGATGTTTCGAAGTAAAACATAATACTGAAACATCAAAATTGCACCGTATCAAATCAGGCGTGCCCCGGGGTAGCATCCTAGGACCATTACTCTACCTCATCTACACCGCCGACCTACCTACCGATAATAACACCACGACAGCAACATACGCAGACGACACGGCATTGCTTTCCGTGCACGAAGATCCCAGCATAGCCTCTTAAGGCGCCGTAGGTTCATGGTCTTCTCTCCCTCTCACTGAGCATAAGCGTGAGCGAGATGGCAGTGCGTGCTCGGAAGCGCGCAAAACATGTTTTTTAATATAAATTTTTTGGCCGTTTAAATAAATAAAAAAGTAAACACTGAGTTCTCTCAAACATGATATTGCCGATTTTTAGAAGCCATTTTATTATTTTTAGCTTTTGTGCATAATTTGTAACAAATATTTTAAGTATATTTTAGACCCTTTTAGACCTATGTTCGTGTTTTTTTTCTATCGAGCGAAAATTGCTTAATCATGTTTCTAAACACTGATTTCCCTGCAGAAAAGCCTCAAGATTACTATTCGTATTTTTTTTAAACCATATTATTATAAACAGACGCATTATATGGTTTCAAAAACTCTGTTCGCTTAACTTCGCTGAACCTACGGCGCCTTAAAACCTTCAAACGCACTTACAGATAATCGAAAATGGTTTGACAAATGGCGCATTAAAGCAAATAAGGATAAGTCAGTTCATGTTACATTTACGCTCAGGAGAAAAACCTGCCCCGCTATTAAGTTATATAAAGAAGAAATCCCGCAAAGCGAAGACGCCAGATACTTAGGCATGTACCTCGATCGCCGCCTCACATGGAGAAAGCACATATGGACAAAAAGAAAACAACTAAATTGCAAGCTGCGCAACATGTATAGGCTGACCGGCATGAAATCACAGCCTCAGACACCAGTAAAATGGCCATTTATAAAACTATACTGAAGCCTATATGGACGTACGGCATCCAGCTGTGGGGAACAGCCAGCAATAGTAATATCGAAATATTGGAGCGTTTTCAAAGCAAGGCAATCAGGACTATGTTCAAGATACCACCGTACTTACATATGTAACAAATATATCAACTTTGACTTCGATCTGCAAACAGTTAAGGAAGAAATAGCAAGGTATAGTAAGAATTATCAAAACAGACTAAAAAATCACAGAAAATGAATTAGCTGCGCAGCTGCAGGGAATCGGCAGCCTGCGGTTTTCCCGACTAGGGAGAAATAGTGTGGTGGACCTGGCGAAGAGATTCGTGGACAGGGAGTGAGGAGGGCGTCATTAGATGGCTTCCATAATGTAGAATATGTATAGCCGATGAATCCCATCAGACAGCAAAAAGGATTATTGTTTTTTTTGTATAAAACAGATTGCCAAGCTCTGCAGGATATTAAAAAAAACTTGGCAATCACACATTTATGGATTTTTGCATACCTAAAACTATGTAGTAACTATTTTGTGATTGCGAAGTCCTTTAAAATACAACAGTAATAATTAACTGTCAATAATTTATTTTTTTATTACTCAACTGAAGTTTAGAGGTCTGACTCAATCGGATGAGGTCAATTGGTTCAAAATTTAGGTCCAAGTTTCGTCCCACACTAACAAATATAGGAACAGGGGGGGTAGTCCCGTAACATTTCCAACGCGCGTTAACACATTCAATGCCAAGAATCGCTACGCGCTACGCTCGTAGCCGATCCCGTGGATGTCCCCGTAAAAACCGTTATAACGTAACAAAAAATCGGCCGAGTGCGAGTCGGACTCGCGCACGAAGGGTTCCGTGCCATCTACACTGATATTGTAAAGAGGAAAGATTTGATTGTTTATTTGTATTGAATATTAGGCTCTAAAACTAATGGACCGGTTTGAAAAAATCTTTTACCATTAGAAGCCGACATTATCCCTGATCAACACATGCTAACTTTTCACCGCGGGAAAATCCTTCATTCATACGGGAAAAAGGGTAATCCGTGCGAAGACGGTCCGCGCAGCTAGTTATCTATAAAAACGGCGAAAAAAATCACCTAAAAATTTATTTTATTTTGTTTTTTATTATTTGTTGTTACAACGGCAACAGAAATACATCATCTGTGAAAATTGTAACTGTCTAACTATCACCGTTCATGAGATACAGCCTGGTGACAGACGGCCAGACCCGTTTATACACTTTGGGAAAACTCTAAAAAGCTCGGCTCGGCAAATAAGCTCACAGCTAATTTATTGTCCTCTCGCTAGACTGCTCGCCAGAATACTGACTTTAACGCTCCTGTTTAATTAGCACCTTAAGACCTTTGTGCAGCGGGTGTACATCGCGTCACACGTACAAAAAACACTGCAACGCCATGTGTTTTGTCTTCGCGGGTTCCAAAGCGGCCGAACGCCCCAGCAAGCGCAGCCTTAACCATTTATCTATTTTACATAGCCGTAGTAGTCCACAGAGGGTTTACCTGAAGTATTACTCAAGCACAGTAAATATATGAGCTAGACCAGTATGTCAACTAAAGTCGGCTTAGGGTCGCCAGAACGCCCGATTCATACATTGGTTCTAATTTTAAAACCACGTGCTATAATAACATGAATGCATGATAAAGAGTTCCGTCATATTTAGGGTGGAAACTAGTTTCGTTTGCTAGAAATTTATCTAGAAAATTAAATTGAGCGAGTAATACGAAGTCTTATATAGCATTTTTTTTTTCTGTTATAATTTAGAGTAACAAAAACTTAGTTTCAGACCAAGACGCGTCTGTGAGAGCGTCGCATCGGACCTTTGTACGGACTTGTTTTTGATCGTTGCGTGGTTTGGACATTGTCACTTTTCCAACTGCGGCGATAAATGACGTCATCATCGCGAGACCGACTCCTTAGAGACCGTCTATCGGCAGTTTTGGGGTGCAGGAGACATGCCTAAAAACATACTAAAAGATGGCGCTGGTATCCGAAAGTGAATTTTCCCGTAACAACATGCTCTATTGCTGTTTTAAATTACCGATATTTTGGTTTTAGTTAGATTAGTTCGGGTTCCACAACGGTTCGGGAGCTCTAAATACCGCGAGCCATCCGGTTGGCTCTCGGAGACTAAAACTACGCGTCATTGCTTTAACTGTATACAGGGTTTCATAGCGGAAGAAATGTGTACCATCTTGTATTTGCCTATGAAAGCAATAAAGATACTGGTTGGTGCTTCTAGCTAATAACTACTGTGCTACTGCCGAACGCCCCCAATAAACGTAGCCTCAACGATTTATCTATTTTCCATAGCCTTAGTAGTGTGCACAATGTCGCTATAACTTGAAGGATTACAGGGCCCTCGCGGCAAACAAGGATGCAGCCATTTTGTCACCGGGCTTATCTGATGGCGTGACGCGCTATATGGCCGATATATCCGACTCTGCCACGAGCGGTACTGTGTTTGGGCGAGAGTATTAATATACCCTGGTGGGATTAACATTTCACATCTCTCAAACTGTAAAATATGTTAAAATTAAAAGAAAGAAAACTTTATTCACAAACAAATAGAACACACTTATCCTAACTATCCTACGATATAATGTATCCCACTAATATTATAAACGCGAAAGTTTGGATATTTAGTTTGGATGTTTGTTACTCAATCACGCTTAAACGGCTCAACCGATTTGGATGAAACTTTTCACGAAGATAGCCTGGATTAAAATACAGGATAGTTATTATCCGGTGTCCACGCAGACAAAGACGCGGGCGGAAGCTAGTTAAACAATGAAAGAAACAACCGAATTGAACTATTAAATTAGTTTCCTTTTAACTAACTGCCCGCGCAGATCTACCCTCGTATTATAGCGACATCCTGAAACTCCATTATATATATATATATATATATACGTGAAAGATTCTTTGAAATCGGTTTAGTTGTTCTGGAGAGTGCCCCCTACATAATAACTAACAAATCTACAATCTCACAGACTCATCTGGCGGGATTACATTTAAACTCGGGTGCATGAATACATCCGACGATTAGCCTGTACATACGAACATCATCATCATATCAGCCGAAAGACGTCCACTGCTGGACATAGGCCTCCCCCAAAGAGCGCCAAAACGACCAGTCCTGCGCCACCCGCACCCAGCGGACTCCCGCGACATGACACATTCCGGTACGTGGTCACCACTCAAGAAACTTTCCGGCCCGGCCATCGGTTCTACGTGCAATGTGCCCACTGCCACTACATACAAACGTACAATAATAATAATAATTCTTAAATTTTTACGTCACACCTGGCCATAATGAGAGTTTTACTGCACGCTGCGCGTACGAGAAAACTCGCATTGTGGCCAGATGAAGACGTAAAATTTTGTACTCAACAAGGGCGGTAATTCGTAAAGCCCCAGAGCGCATATTAACACAAACACCTGCGATCTGGGACATTCACGAATTCACCGCCCTAGTTACGTAATGTACTATGACGACCGGTTAGCCTAGTGGGTAGTGACGCTCCCTACGAAGCTGAAGGTCCCGGGTTCGAATCCTGGATGTTTCCAATGTATTTAAGTACTTATATGTATTAAATATATCGTCGGCTACCCCTAACACAAGCCTTATAAATAGTTGTATGCACCCATATTTTTACGCCGTATAGACTACATGTTGTATAGATTGACTATCTATATACTGGACGAAGTCTGCGAAGCCATCACTGGTGGTGCCATTAGTTCGGGGTCAATTATAAAGCGGAGAGAACATCCATAAACAGTGGCAGCCCAAATGTGACTGATAAACCTAACGTCCTTTGTAACGACGGGCAGGGCGCGCCGGGGAGCGCGGCACGCGCACTTCTGATAAACGCGGCTTTTAAAGGCATTTGAGCATACACTTGTGTTACATTACAGGTAAAGTTCAAAAATAAACAGGGGCGTTCTAGCGAGCATTCTAATTTAATTTGGTTTGAATTTTGTGCCAAGCCGAGTAATTTTGTAACAGTTCCGCCTCTCTCGCTCTCCGCCTGCACCCTCCCACGTAGCATTTTATAAAGCATTTATTTATTTACTAGCTTTTGCTCGCGGCTTCGCCCGCGTACTAAGCGTAATTTTTGACCGTTTACAAAAAGGAGGTTCTCTGTTTGACTCGTATGTAGGTCTGTTTGTTTGTCCGCGATTATCTCGAGTTTGGCTGAACCGATTTAGATGCGGTTTTCGGAAAGTGCTTGTTACGAAAAAGCGTTAAAAAAAATATGTAGAATTCAAGGTCCAGCTGGATTTCAAAGATACTTTGCTCATAAATTGGTATATTTCAGAGCAGAAAGAGGAACTTTGCAGAAATTATGTAAACCAAAAATTATTGACTGGGATGAAATTACTTACTATGACCGGTAAAAATATTACTTAACGGTGTGATAGCTTTAGACAGATTGGTCAGTATTCGTAGTTATTATTATTATTATTCATTAACAGATACATTCAGTATACATTCGTTCATAAGAAACGGCAAAACTGTTTTTTAGAATACCCTCCCATCCCGCCGCACCGCCCGCACTCGCCTGAATGTCGACGATCGAGATGGCACCATTTTTCGGCAGTCGGGTAGCCCCGTAGTAGCGACTACCCACAGGCCAGACAAGACCCGCAGCTACAGCCCTTCAGGCTGCTACACGCGAAACCAGCTCAAAAAAAAAACAAAAATCAAAATCGGACGGATCAATCATTTTTTTATTTTTATTTATTCTGTAAATAGGCACAGACAAGGGCACTTTTACATATCAAACGGTAATTTACAATAAAAAATAACAATCTTACAATAAAAGAATAATAATCTTGCACAATAATAATTTTGAATTTGCAGATTAAGGACGGATATAAACGAACTTTCGGCAGTCGGGTAGCCCCGTAGTGGCGACTACCCACAGGCCAGCCAAGACTCGTAGCTACAGCCCTTCAGGCTGCTGCACGCGAGCAAGTCAAAAAACAGAGTACGTACCAAAGAGTAAGAGTAAATACCAAATACAAACTTTATAACCTATAACCTATATAACGCGGGTCTCGTTCCATACCTCCAAAGCAAAAATAGAACCCTTATTTATAGGATCACGTGTGGCTGTCTGTCAGTCCGTCTGTTACAACCGATTTGCTACGAAAATCTGGACCGATTGAATTGCAATTTGGCACAAATATTTTCATGAATTTTCATGTCCACAACATTACATTTCAAAATCTATACCATTTTCGTAATTAACGTCCCAAAAAACCATAATAACAACGCCCATATTGATATTTAGACGCCACGCGACGTTGGATTGTAAAATCGTTCTTGTTTTCGTAATCAGCAATCCAATAAACCATAGAAACAATAGATAACGATGTTGATTTTCAGATTTTGTCACCACATGTCCCCCTTTTAGGGGTTGAATTCTCAAAAAACCGAAAACACTCATTAATCGTTAGGTACAATCCTGTGGAGTTTCGAATAGAATTGTCTTAACTAATCTTTTTTCCCCATACAAACACTGGACCTCCTTTTTAACCCCTTTAGGTGTAATTATTTCCAAAACGCTGAAAGTACTTTATTTGTAAATTAACAAGTAATCTTTCCACAGAGTTTTAAGAACGTAGTTAAAAAAACCCTCATTCAAACTTTTGACCCTCATTTCACCCCCTTTCGGGTGAATTTTGAAAAATCCTTTCTTAGTGTTACCTTAGACCTTGTAAGGAACCTACGTGCGAAATTTGGCATCTCTAGAACCAGCGGTTTGGGCTGTGCGTTGATATGTCTGTCAGTCAGTCAGTCAGTTTCTTCCTTTATATATTTAGATTTAAACTTTATTGCATGCAACTTATCGTACAAAAGACGGACTTATTGCCATGTGTCTTAAGGCTATGTGTCTCATGTGAAATTTGAAGGCAAACCGTTTAAGGGACCAGATGCTGCTGCTACTTTTTCTAGATTTTTCGCAAGTGTGTTTTTTACCCGATGCTCCTCGTCTTGATGGTTATTATAATGAAAACAGCAGTCAGAGATCTTCAGCGAACGATATCCGAATAAGCTCGATTTCTATGGATGAAGTGGAAATAGCCATTAAGCGCCTGAAACCCAATAGCGCCGTAGGGCCCGATAACTTGCCGGCTTATATAGTGAAGGGGTGTATGCAGTGCCTCAAGACACCAATTCACTATATCTTCAACTTGGCTCTCTCCACCGGCACATATCCTGATAAATTTAAGACCACAAGGGTAAGGCCGATCCCGAAATCAAAGGACATTGGTAATGTGGAGAGCTATAGACCTATAGCTATACTGCCAACACTTGCGAAATTGTTTGAATCCATACTCCATCGAACACTGTCCGCATACTTAAAACCTTTTTTGTGCGACTGTCAGCATGGTTTCAGGGTAAACCGGTCAGTCGATACAAATCTCCTAATCCTGACTAATACCATTTCAGATTTCCTCGACAAGGGTATCCAAGTCGACGTCATTTACTTTGATTTTCGGAAGGCCTTCGACCGCGTAGATAACGATGTGCTACTGCATATGCTCGACCGCATTGGCTTCGCCCCAAATTTACTTACATTTTTTGCCAGCTATCTACGCGATCGGCAACAATATGTCAAACACGGCCACTTCGTTTCTGACACATATCATACTCGATCTGGTGTTAGTCAGGGTTCAATCCTGGGTCCTTTACTATTTGGGGTAATGGTTAATGACCTAGAATCGGTTGTTTGTAGCGCCAGATGCCTTCTCTATGCTGACGACTTGAAGTTGGTGTACGGGGTGAAGCAAGTTGCCGATTGCGAGTCGCTGCAAGAAGATATTGAAGCAGTGTTCAGGTGGAGTCTGGACAATAAGCTTCACTTTAACGGGTCTAAGTGTTGTGTGTGCACTTTCACTCGTTCTTCTGCCCCTATTCTTGCACAATACTTGCTTGGGTCCGAGCCAATTAACAGGGTCTCCTCTGTCAAGGATCTGGGTGTAGCATTTGATAAGCGTATTTCTTTCCACGACCATATAAGGGATCTCGCCTCCAGTTGTTTCCGTAGACTAGGTTTTGTTATGCGTAATGCTAGAGCTTTTCATGATCCAGTAGCTATAAAGTTATTGTATAATGCTCTGGTGCGAAGTAAGCTGGAAGCGTCCGCGATAATATGGAACCCTTACGAATCTAGTTATATACTACTCTTGGAAAAGGTCCAAAAAACTTTTCTAAGAATTCTATATAAAAAAATGTATGGATATTATCCATACCTGTACCCCACAAAATTTCTTCTTGGCACTCTGACTTTCAACTCGTTGGAAGTGAGGCGCAATTTTAGTCTGCTCAATTTTGTTTGCCGTGTTTTGCGAGGAGAGTCAGATTGCCTAGAACTGGTGGCACAATTTGTAAGGCTCCACGTTCCAGAGATCCCACGAATGGCTCTGAGACCTCGTACGCGGCCGCTTCTAGCAGTGCCTCCGGCTCGCACTGTGTCGCACAAGAACTCCCGCACCTCCGTGCCCTGACGCTGCTGAATGCCTTGTTGGTATCAATACCCGAGTGTGATCTGCTTGCGTGGCGATGGACAGCTGTGAGTAGGGAAAGTCTGAAGTTTTGTGAGATGAAGGATGATAGGCTTTCTAGTGTATGTATTTGATTTTTATTATTTTTGCTTTGTCCCTTTAAATTTATGTTTCGTTTCGCAGTGTATTAGAAGTTAAGTAATCTGTAATGCTGTGTTAATATATTTTTTTGTAAATAAATAAATAAATGTGCATGCCATATCGCTAGAATGATCGTGAAAAAATTCGTAGTGATGTTTAGCTCTATGCTTGGCCCCGTTCGCTGTTCAGTATCTATATACTGTCTACTAGATCCCATCGATTGTTAAGCATGTCGCTTACAGGAAGGGCTAAAGACTACGGGCTAAGGGCTTGACTATGATCCTGTCCTAACGCGTCCTACACCTCCGGCGGAAAATAGGCTTATGTTAGGTATCCATAAAAGTTATGCGAGGAAGCGGATAGTCGTGCAATACCTTTCCTGGTTGACCCCTCTTTCTGACGCCTGAAATATGCTTGCAGTCCATTTCAGATGTACTAATTCATACTACTCGTAGATCAACAAAATTGGACTGCATTTTCAGGAGCCTGAAATATTACTTAAAACCGTGTCAGAGGGTAGTACCTATCACAGAATAGATAGTGAAACATGGTAACAGCGTAACAGCTGTCTGGTACAGATTTTTGTTTCTTCAGATTACGCGTCTTATTTTAACTTAGATGATTACTCGTTTATAATAAGTTTCTTAGGAAGCAACTACGGCGATTAAATTATTAATACGTTTATTTGTGGTTTTCTTCAAAGCTACTCAAAATCTATTTTTATAACTACCCCAGTTTATTTATTCCATTATAGTTTTTTTTGTTCTTTAAAACATTTTGTTATTTATTCAAAGCTGGAAATATATTTCCAGAGATTTAGATGTTTTTTTTAAATATCAAATATACACATAATATGACAGCGTACAGCAAGAAGATCTGCCACAACATAGCACGCATAAATATCTCTGACACGACTCACGCCACCCGTCGCCCGCTCCTCACCGCCTCGCCTCGTAAATGTACTAACTACGGAGTTGATACGAAGTAGATGTAGTGAGCGCATGCCCGTACAAATCCATATAAAGAATACCTAACCGCTCGAGGCGAGTCGGTGAGGAGTGGGCGATGGGTGGCTCTAATGAGCTATAACCTTTAAGCACGTTGCAGAGAACAAGGCAATATTTTCTTAACACAATGGTACAACATTTTCTTAAAACAATATGCTACAATATTTTCTAAAAACAATGCACTAGTGGAACATCACAAACGCAGGCATCGTACGTAGGAAGTCCTTAACACATTTTACTGCCAGGAATCGTACTTAGCCGATCCCGTAGTTTCCCCGCTAAGCAGCGGAAAGCGACTACGGCGTAGGCGGCCGCTTGGCGGGCTCCTGGCAGTGAAATAAAAGCCGCGTTTCCGCCACAATGGGTGGGCTCGCCTCCCCGGCGCACCACATTAACGCTCAGAACAGACAGGCAAGAACTGAGCAAGTGCTGTAAAAACTCGTGGGCCAATAAACAGCCTCGTTAGTGTACTCGGGACCATGGGCGCTGCGAGCCACCCGAGCCGCGGTACAGTCCACTCCAATACACACAACCTTTCAACTGTATGAGTATCTTACACAGTCTGTAAAGTTATCGTCATAAGACTCATAATATTTATGAGAAACCATCAAATTATTGCAATGATGTGTAATTACAAAATATACTTAACTTGAAAGTTTTGTTAACCGTCAAAGAGTTTAAGATAGCAATAGGATGCTTGAATTAAATTAATAATTAAATTGTATGACAACTATGGACCTAAACGCAACATTTCACGACCAAAACAGCAATTTACTTGATTTTCCATGTACCTAGTACAAATAGAAAATTGTGACGTCATACTTCTTTATCAATTAGTATGAATCGTTTCAGCTGCCTGCTTTGTTTTTCATTTTAGAACACCTTTATGTACCAGGACGCCATAACTGTATAGGATATAAGGACTGAGACATCAACCATCTAGACACCAATACACGTTCAACTTAATTTGAACCTTCCAGCGTAGGTATAAAGTCATTATTGGAACGGATGATTTTGTTACAGTGCTCCTCGATTAATTACAGTGGGCTAGGCAGACAGAACGTCGGAAATCGAAAACACAGGTTGAATAGCGATTGTCATAAAGCTATTACTTCAGCTTTGATCAGACATATTTAGATTTAGTAATATAATGTATCTACTACTATGCTAGACTAATCTTGTAAGTACATAAACAAACCCTGAGAGATTGTAGTATTGTACTAGCGAAACGACAATAAATTCGCTTCGAGTTTTTTTTTCAGATTCGAAGTACGGGAGTAGACCCAAAATTATTACTTCAAAAGAAAAGAAGCCAAGAAAACATGCCTAATGACTAATTACCGAAATCCCATTCAAATATCTCAAACAGTGCAAATTTTAAAACTAATGAATTTCTATTAGCATCTTTATATATGCTTATGATGTAAAACTGCGCTATTACTTATTCAAGAAACTCACGTCTATTTTACACAAGCATTTCCCCTAGTCGCGGCTCGGACGTATTTATCAAAACTGTCAAGTTGTCAAAACGTGACATCTGTCATCTCGCTCATACGCATGGGTAATCAATCGCGGTGGGAACTATATTCCTGGATGGACTGACGCGACCTTTATACCTGGCTAAATGCAGTACTAACTGGGGGAGGGAAGATAAACCATCTCGCTCAGTGAGTGAGAGAGCAGTGCAGTTAGCCAGGTCTAAAAGCTTATTAACGTCGACCAATTCATTAACAGGACTGCGTATGCCCATACAACGTCGCGTTCCTTCAATATGATAAGTAGGTACAGGCGAACTCATATGTATCTCAACACCTTGATATAGTTTGTTGCAGTTTAGATGACGAAAAGTACTTCAACCAACCATTACCGACATCCGTCGTTTGTTAACCGACTTCAAAAGAAAGGAGGAGGTTCTCAATTCGATTTTTTTTTTTTTTTTGTATGTATATACTTCCAGGTGGGTCCCATTTTTTTTCAAAATTCAGTTAGATGATGGGATCCATGAGGAATTGAGGGGACTCTTCAATTTTATTAGGCACGCGTGTAGTGATTTTGGTATTTTCTGTTATAACTCGTGTATTTACAACCGGAATCATAAATTTGATGGCGAGGAATTGATGATGAAGACCACAGTTGACTTATCTAATTCCTCAATTATTTACTTAAAAGTGCAAAAGTACGTCACAGGTTCTGATAATTATATTCAAGTAGGGTTGCAAAAAACGTATAAACAACTTCGAGCTTCGGTCAGTTTTATGACGCCTCTTTGTTATCTTTCCCTTTCATCATATCGAGCGCCGCTGCCGTCGCTGCCGCCACCGCTTGAAGTGGTGGCCGAGCCGTGAGGCAATCTGCATGTCTCTAGTTGTTAACAGTAAATCTTTAAATCATTATGCGATCCTCTGATATGCAATACCCATGTGACTTCTCTAGACTCAGACTGTCTGTTACCTCTTCACGCTTTTTAGGGTTCCGTACCTCAAAGGAAAAAACGAAACCCTCATAGAATCACTTTGTTGTCCGTCTGTCGGCATGTCAAGACCCTTTATCTCGGGTACGCGTGCAGGTATCGAGATACAATTAAAACCATACACTCTAGTCTACAGTCTGGGTTGGAAGGTCAGATGGCAGTCGCTTTCGTAAAACTAGTGCCTATGCCAAATCTTGGGATTAGGTGTCAAAGCGGACCCCGGGCTCCTTTAGGGGCACAACCAGGAATAACGCTAGGAGGATGATGATGACTCAAGTCTACAGTCTCAGATCTCAAGTCTACAGATCTGAAGCTGTCAAAAAACCAAACTTGTAAGTTAACGTAAAAAAGATACGGTCGATTACGCCGCAAGACACGTTTATTTGGACACTCAATGGAATCGATATTTATACTTAGGGTACTTCCGCTTCCACTTGATTCCTCATTCACCACAATCGGTTCAGTATTTTAAACGCTACGGTGAACCACACGTAAATACAAACATATACGGATAACATCGTATCCCTTTCGGCTCTGCCGTAGTCGGGCAAAAACTGTCAAGTCGCGTCGTGCGCGCCTCAGCGTCTCCTGTCTCATTCGCACCGCGCAAATTTAGAAAGAGTAGGGTAGATTTTCTAGACTCGCGTCGCGGCGTCGGTTGTGCTCGCCCCGTTGCTTTTCATTACGCATATTATGAACGAATTGTATAATTTCGGCTGATGAAAGAGGGTAATTTGCATAAAAACAATACTCCGCTATCTCTTATGAGAACAATGCCTATAATCCTACTAATATTATAAATGCGAAAGTTTGGATGTTTGCTACTCAATGACGCTTAAACGGCTCAAGCGATTTGGATGAAAATTTGCACGAAGATAGTTTATCGCCTGGATTAAACTATAGGATAGTTTTTATCCCGGGTCGACGAAGACTACTAAACAAGTATTAAGGAGTAACTGCATACAAAGTTAACCACCTAGTCAATTAAAAATGAAAAACACTACTGAAAGTTTAACAAATCCGAATGCTATAGAAAGCCGTAATTTTGTTTACAAGTTTGCTCGTTCTACTTGTACCTAATTAGTTAGGTTAAAAGTTTAAGTGTTTTGTTGAAATACTGAAAGGATGGTAGGTTTGAATTCACGTGCAGAAAACATATATAGAAGTACCTAAATAGGTCAAGTGCATGCCTGCCTACAATAAATACGCGGCGAACACAGCAACAACAAAACTGTCTCAACAGATTTACACCAAATAAGTGCGTTGTTCAATAATCTTAAAATTTATAAACGGCTTAAACCTTTAACCGCTTAAGAAAATTGTCTTAGAAATCAATCTCATCTCTACACAAAGGCTTCATGAAAAGTCTCGTTCCAACCATTAAAAAAACACATTTTGAAAACACAATAGCTAATCTATATCCATTATCTATACGCGAACGCACCTGTTTACAACGCCCGTCATCTGTCAAAATCCGCGCGCTTTCCCGCCGAAATAACTTTTTAAAATCCTCCATCACTCACACATTTTTTTACAAATCAACGACAAGTTTACTTTTTTTTAAGTTTTGACGCGTGGCGCGACGGGCACGACCGAGTTCGTGTAGGTTTGTAGTAGGACTGGCAAGTTTCTGTGTCGCGTCGTCGTATTTTTCACGCGTTTTTTCGCTAGCAATCATATGTTCCTTGGATATTCGGCCTATTTTTAATGCGATACAATCGTTTGAGTGGTGCATGGGTTGTCTTTCGTTTTCGTGTTTATTTTTAATGTTATAGGGCGACATTAAAAACGAAATAGTACCGCTTGCGTGTTCATCTAAATATTTACGACCGTAAGGATACTTACCGCGCTTTCAAGTTTTTCAGTTGGTGTTATTTTTGATCTTGTAATTTGAATTAAAATATTTACTTAAGTATAACAAAAATAAGAGTTAAAAAGATAATCAACTTAAAAGAATTAGTAAATAAATCACGTGAAATACAATACTAAACACAACTGCATATATTGCTAGGCTTGCTAGCAGGGGATAAAAAAAGCATTTCTTATATTTGTAGATTATGGCAGTAAGAAGGCTATGTATGTGTGTTTTTCGAGTTCATGTATAAGTATTTCTATGTTTTGGCACGCTCTGCGGCTTAAACGGCATGATGAATTTTAACAAATAGTCTTCGGAGTGACATTGGCTACAATTTTGTAAAAAAAAGTCTGTATATTTTACTACAAACTTTCAATTTCACTTCTAAGTTATTTAATACACTTGGTCGATTGAATTTAACATGTGAGGTAGGTATCGTTAGATGAGAATGACATAACACTAACCTGTAATGTTTGCTAAAAGCCTCCCCTCTCCAAAACGGAGATAAATTAATCTGACTAAATTGAAAAGTATCAGAAGTCTAATACAACTTTTACATCTCATGCCCTATATACTTTAGTCGTGTTATACGCGAGACGTCAGTTTCAGTTGTTTTTTTTACAGCTGGTGACATACAATTAAAGCCAAAATGCGCTGAGGGACCGGAGATACGACATTGTATCTCATCCCCACTTGGGGCATTGTTCAGGTTCTCTAAATTATTGCTGAAAATCTTTTTGCCGATCTTCGCAACTACAAAAATTCTTTTCAACTTATCAAAAGATTTCGTTTTATTTCCCAACATCACGGTTACCAACTGTATGCTTGGTCTTTTTTAGTAGAAACACTTTTTAAAATGCCACCTCTCGTGTGAATGGTTTAGTTTCAGTAATATACATTTCGTGGTATGTAATGATTTCAAATGTTTTATTGAATAAAGTTTCATATAAGTAACTATATAGGACCTGACATTATTTATAAAGTGCCTAAAAGCGCAACCGCTCACTACCTTTTATTATAATTTAGGTCCAGATCCACCTGAAGTAATTGCATCATTGGAGATTTTATTTACAAGGGCAAATTAGGTACTTATATGTATACGGTTTTATTTTGACAGTTATTTTTTCATTGGCCTTGTGTTTTGGGATTCATGTTCATAGATATAAATAACAGTCCATTCTGGGAATCGCCGGATTCTGCCGCGGCACGCTCGCTTCACTCGCTCGGCTTCGTGCGATGTTTGCTCACGCTGCTTTGCTGGTTGTCACAATGTCGCACCCACGAGTAACTAGACTCTTTCAGATGTAAGATTTGTGTGACTAAAATTATTACAAAGTTCTTATTTGTTTTTGGTATTATTCCCAGTTGTGTTCTTCAGGGAAAAAGGTATCAGTTTATCAGGGGGTCAGTAGTGGAACTACTCGATTGTTTATTGCCCACTGTCAAAAATGGTATGTACCTTTTTACGTAGTAACTTATATCAACGTTGAGTAAAAGCCTGACTATGTTATGGTATCTTGTTCTTGAAGTAATAAGTTGCCTAACGTAAGAAAAGGGAAATTTTGCACTGACGTTAGGATATTCGTCTTTTTTAGGTCAGGTGAAAGATTTGCCACATTATAGGTATCCCAAAAGTATCAAGCCATCATCATTTATAATCTACTATAAAATAATTGTACCAAATGAAACGTTAGCATAGAAATATTTGCCAATACTTAGCTGTGAATCACGGCGAAAAGTGGGTTGGCAAGTGAAATACGGACAGAAAAAGTTCGGAGAATAGGCACGATGTCTGATATACCTTTGTCACTCATGTGAGTCTGTGTGTGGGAGTTCCTCTATTCTACCTCTATTCCATCCTTTCTCAATCTAAAAAGAAGTCTTTTTTAACCTACTTCAAAAAAGGAGGAGGTTCTCAATTCGCCCGTAGTTTTTTTCTTTTTTTCTGGGTTTGTTACGCGATAACTCTGTAATTAATGAACCGATGTGAGAAATTATTTCATTGTTTCAAAGCCTACTCCAGCACTTCCAGATTGGTTCTGTTGTCACCAAAAGTTAGTTCTGATGATGGGATCCATGAAGACGATGACTACTATAGGAACTACTATAGGAACTATGTCAAAAATTTTAGAGCAACATACGAGTATAGGTAGCGATTTTAGTATTTTCGGCAATTAACCAAGGATTTGCATTCAGAAAGTAGCTTTTAGTGAACTGGAACTGTTGAAGACAACGGATGGTCATCCAAAACTCCAAGTGTTTTTTTCTCTAATAATAAACGCATTTGCTTCAGGAAATCAGTTCATGTGGTAAATTGGAAAATAAATGTTGAAATGTTCACGTAGCTTCGCAGAGTACTAAATTGAAGTCAATTAAAACTTTGTTATTAAAGTAAATTATTTCATCTTTGACTTGTTACTTGTTGTACCTACTTCAAACACAACCACTTCCATCCAGTTTGCCCTGCGTATTACAAAACACCCAGACGGTTATTTGTTGTACCTACTTCCATCCAGTTTGCCCTGCGTATTACAGAATACCCAGGCGGAACTACGGGAAAAATATATGTCCATCCTGAAGATAATAGGAATACTTTCAGAAGTTTTTTTACTGAATTTAGGGAACACATTCAATAAAAAAACGTTTACCTGTTCCCCCTACACACAAACCTACAAAGCTACTATCTCACAGACTTCATTTCGAAATATAATAATAAAATTGCTATAATTATATCTAGAAAAAAAAACGACGTATTCCTTCCAACAGATCCCCTTGGAATTCAGTACTACTTAGCGACCACCCGCCAGCCCCCGACTATGCAAAGGGAATCCATGAGAGTAGTTTACCATGAGCAAGGTATTTTAAGGAATTTCTGCTCGATCCATACTAATATAATAAATGCCAAAGTGTGACTGTCGGTCTTTATGCTTGTCTGTCTGTCCGTTACCCCTTCACGCAAAAACCGCAGAGTCCATTGAAATGAAATTTGGTATAAAGATAGTTTGAGTCCGGTGAAGGACATAACTCAACTCAACTCAAAATTATATTTATTCTAGTAGGCCCAGTAACGAGCACTTTCAAATCGTCAGGTAGAAACATAATCTTAAGCTTAACTTAGAGTACTTTATTAAACATAAAAAGTTAAATTTATACGAAGTATTTAATTTTTTTTATATGAAAATACTATCACAAATCATAAATCATAAATCTTTATTTGCAATAGATATAGTAATAATAGATCTTAGGCTAATACATACAGGTTCATCTAGACTTAAATAAGTCATGCAATTTTTTTTTTTTTTTGGCTGACTCCCAAATAACCTACCGCGACGACCGCGTTAGCCTAGTTGGTAGTGACCCTGCCTACGAAGCAAGAGGTCCTGGGTTCGAATCCCGGTAAGGGCAAATATTTGTGTGATGAGCATGAATATTTGTTTCTGAGTCATGGATGTTTTCTATGTATTTAAGTAGTTATATCTATTATATATATATCGTCGTCTAGTACCCATAACACAAGTCTTACTGAGCTTACTATGGGACTAGGTCGATTTGTGTAAGATTGTCCCCTTATATTTATTTATTTATTTATTAACCTACGTTAAATACTCACATTGTTAAAATATTCAGTGGTACTGTAAAAGCATTTTTGTACTAGCCAAGTAAATAGTTGATGCCTTAATTTTTTGAGGGGTAGTTCTCTTAATTGCTTTGGTCGCTAGTCTAGAATGTTTCTAGAAAGACAATCTTATGTCAAAAAATAAATAAAACGAGAATAATAAATTAAAAACACAATGTCAAAATTTTCCAAAAGGAATAAATAAATTATAAATAAGATCATGGATGGGCGAAATGGGCGATAAAAGTGTATCCTGGAGCTAATATTATAAAAGTGTATGGAGCTAATATTATTAAAGTGTATGGAGCTAATATTATAAAAGTGTATGGAGCTAATATTATAAAAGTGTATGGAGCTAATATTATAAAAGTATATAGAGCTAATATTATAAAAACTAGCTCCACGCAGACGGCGTCGCGAAGGTAGCACTTAATATTATGAATGCGAAAGTGTGTATGTCTGTCTGACTCCCTATCTTAATACCAGATGAGGCATGGATATAGTTTGAATGCCGGAAAAGGACATAGGATAGTTTTTATCCCGGAAATCATCCCCTGAAGGGGCTAAATGGGGGAAGAAAGTGTATGGGTCCCGTACTATTATCTATAAAAACGGCAAAAAACATGTTTGTTGTATGGGAGCCCCCTTAAATATATATTTTTTCTGTTTAGTATTTGTTGTTATAGCGAAAACCGAAATACATCTGTGAAAATTTCAACCGGTCTAACCATCACGGTTCATGAGATAAAGCCTGGTGACTGACGGACAGACGGACGAAATACATCATCTGTGAAAATTCCAACGGTCTAGCCATCACGGTTCATGAGATACAGCCTGGTGACAGACGGACAGACGGACGGACGGAGAGCAGAACCTTAGTAAAGGGTCCCGTTTTTACCCTTTGGTTACGGCACCCTAAAAACGAGTTCCACGCGAACGGTGTAGCGATCAGAAGCCAGTACTATATAACTCAATGAATATTAGTAGGACTACACGCATATGGAGTCGGTCGGGGCTCAAATTCAAACCTCGGATCTCAGTCTGAATTATATTTCCATACATTTGGCCGCCATCTCTTATTCATGCCCTAAGATCATGTTCTGATCGCTTGGCCGCACCCTGCGATTCACAAGTCCACAACCTGCGAACGTTCACGGCACGGTTATTGCAACTTGTGTTGGGTGCTGGGGACAATTTTTTTGACTATAGAGCGCTCTGAGACTCTTTCACTCGAAAACGGACAAAAATTATGTAATGCCGTTTTAGCGATAGACATTTGAAAAAGGAGTGGTATTAACCACTCGTTTTCAATTATATCGGTGGAATGTAAGTGCCTGCAATTTTGAAACTACAATCGTACCTGTTTACTTTTATATAATTTTCGAACGCTCGAATGTTACATTACTGGTAAAAGCTGACAAAAGAAACAGGAGCGTTCTAGCGAGCATTTTAGCGACAGCTTCGAGCTTTTTCACGTGCCGAGCAATTTTGTTATTGTCCCGTCTCTGTGCCTCACCGCACACACCGCGCAGCACAGAGCGTTCGCTGGAATGATCGCGAACATGTTCTTGTCCGTTGATCAGTTTTTTCTTAAAAAACGATGCATGCTCGATGTTCGGTTCCCAACTGAGAAGGAAACTAGACCTTATTGGGATTTGATCGGTTTCCTCCCGATGTTTTCCTTCTCTGAATCTGAAAAACTCATTGGTACGGGCCGGGATTCGAGCCCGCGAACGCTGCTTGACAGCTGCATGCTTGGACCACTAGGCTACCGTAGCTCTGCGTCTGTCAGCTTTGGTTGCAAAATATATTTCTTAACAAAAATATTTTTTTGGACCAGCCAGCGAAGGAAACTAAGTTCTCTGCATCAGCTTGGGCAAAGTTAATTTGGATGTCCGGATATCTAGCTGTTCTCCACTGTAAGTATAATTTTTCAACTGAATCTCGTGAAATGGTGAGCACGTTCGTTAATGACATGGTTTTTTTAGATACAATAAAACACTGTAACAATAAAATTGATTTGATTTTGAAACTGAAATTTAGATACTGATCCTGATTATCCTGCAAATGTTATTTTAGGAGCGCGCTAGGTAAGAGTTGTACGTTTTTTGAAGTTACATAATTAACCTGTTGAACTGCGTAACAACTACGCTTGGTTCATTCAGTGGACACTGGTCGCCCGAGTCGAGGGTCGGTGAGTGTTGAATAGCGCTGACATGAAATATCTCACTTAATAGGGGTTTCAGAGGCGGTTACGATCTTTTTCCTAACTGAAGTATTTGTTTTTTCGCATAACATTTACATTCGTGTCTGTTGCCGTTGTTTATAAAAAATGCAGTGTATAGGTCGTTGTATTTGTGGGAAAACAATGGTGTTTTTGCAAGCTTTAATTATTTAACTTGGACTGTTCTTATGTGAGCAGGTATAGTGCGGATTCTTTCTTTAGACCGGATCTTATCTTATGACCCATCATCCGCCACCCCACAAACGCTTCGAGACTAAAATGCAATGTTTAATAAATATTTTACTCGAATAACGATCCTATTGTTAAAGTAGTTTATTAAATGCAAAATGGGCTGAGTAGTATTTTTTTAAATGTGAGCCTTCTTACACTTAAAGCCGCCTTTGGTTAAAAAAGTGCTGATGTTACTACGTTTATTTTACAGTACCTACCTATCAAATAGCGGTTACTCTTAACAATAAAAGACAATCGCTTTGTTTACCACTTAACAATGAAATTATTGTTTACCACTTAACCCTTCACAACCCACGTACAACATATGTCGTCCTCGCAAAATCTCCTCTTAAACCCACCGACGACATACGTTGTCCGCGATGCTGCAGTCGATATTTTTTGTATTATTTAAAAAATAGAGTTAATAATATATGTCGTCCGACCGCAATACAAAGTTATGCGTGGGTTTCGACACTTAACGAGTCTATAAACGCTGGGTTGGGAAGGGTTAACAATGAAAGACAATCGCATTGTTTACTAAGAGAGAATTCGGCCTAGAAAAAGAATCTGCGCTATATCGTCGGTGCGAATAAAAAAATCGCTGTGTTTTTTTTTTATTTTTTGTTTATTTCATATTTTAATTGCTTTTAATATTATCCATCAACTCATAAAATCCTTTTTCTATTATCTTTATTGGTTTCGAAAATACGAAATTCGCTATGTGTATCCCAATCAAAATATGGACGGAAAAAATCGCTATGTAAGTTTTATCACATAGCGTTTTTTTCTTCGTCTGTTTTGCATTAAAGTCAACTAAAACTTAGTGCGATTTTGTGTATCCCGAACAAAATATGGACGGAAAAAATCGCTATGTGAGATTTATCACTTAGCGTTTTTTTCTTCGTTCCAAGTTCCCTGGATTTTAGAAGACAAGTAGATAAATAACAACATTGTTATTAAGTAGTATTCAATTTTGCACATCTGTTTCAGACATAAATTCGATATCATTCTTTTAATTTTTTTCTGGCAACTTTTGATTTTATTAGTAGTAACAACACATTCTTGAAACACATCTTGTGTTTCAAGAATGTGTTGTTACTACTAAATTAGAACTGATGAGGAAAATTTATAAAAACTTATAATTCTCGTAGCAGTTATAAAAAAGTTTCTCTTATTACCTTAGTGAGTGCACTAAGGTAATAAGAAGCTTTTTTATATGGTTGTTCTTACCAGAACAGAAACAAAATGTGCAGTGCTTTACCGAACGCCTCGACATGTTTGGAAATCGAGATTGAACAGATGATATCGGATAGAGGTATGGTAATAAAAAATGAGAATGTAACTGAAAACTTTTCGAGTATTGGGCCCGGTAAACGTCCTGGCGATCCAACAGTGACTGATATCAGGACGTCTATCATGAGACGGCCGCGACATACTCTCGATTTTTCTCGCACTATATCTCTTGTTCTAAGTGTTCTAATAAAAAAGAAACGGATAGTGCGAGCAAAATCGAGAGAGCTCGCGCGCCGTCGGGTGATAGCCGTGCTGAGGGCTATACGGTACAGCAATGGTGATGTTAAGTAAAAAAATATGGCACAATGCGTTCACCACTTTGCCACAAAGAAGACCAGGGCCCTATTTCACCATCTTGACCATTGTCACCCGACAATGACAATTCCACGTACATTGCTGGGTCAATAGGCTGTCCAGCAACCAACTTAATCTGTCGACGCATGTAAGTCGAATTGTCATTTTTAGGCGACCAAAGTCGATATGTTTAAGGTTAGAGTGAAGGAGTTTTTCTTAGAAAAAACAAAATCTAAACTGGAAATGTAGTCTTAAGTAAAGTGATCACGTGAGCTGTACCTACCACTACAAAACAAAATTATAAAATTAAAATACTCTACTCAATAGCTAAGCCTACCCATCTATTGTTTGTAAGGGAGTCCCTCTGCCAACAAACTGTCATGATGTTTGGCAGAAGAATATTTTTGTAAAACAAGGGTTTTTTGAGTGAATAAAATTTTCTTATTCTTATTCTTTCTTATTATGTCCAGGCCCCTATTTCACCAACAAGAAAATTGTCACCTGCGACAATTCTCTGTACATTGCTGGATCCACAAATACCCTAGCGATCACCTTAACTTCTAAAACAAGCAATGTTTGGCGAATTGTCTGTGTCAGGTGAAAATTGTCAAGTTGGTTAAATAGGGGCCAGAGCAACGTGCGTCAGATGAACCCGCTCTATCTATATGATAGTCGCCCAAAAATTTACTCTGCGAAATATAATAGCTTGCAGTCCTTAAAATGTAATTGCACAGAGTTTTTCATCCTTTTACAATCTCAGTGTGAGCGACGTCCGCTCTCGGCGGCGTCGGCTGGGCGAGTGAGCGCGCGCGCTACCGGCCGCGGCAATGCTCGCCCCTCACAGTCACCTAAGAATGACCTAGTGCCGAGACACAAGTCGGCGACGGACGAGCTCCGCCCCTATGTGCTCGGACAGTGCGTCGACCACGCTCCGTGACACAAGTCGGCGACGGACGAGCTCCGCCCCTATGTGTACGGACAGCGCGTACTACCACTCGGCGCCCGAATGGTGTGTTTGGGCTTCGCCCGTGTCCTCAGACACTTTGGGTAATCGATGTTACCAAAATAAAAGAAGGAATAACGAGAAATAGACTTTTTATTCACTTTTCCCTAACTGCCCTATCACTGCCCTAAGTGACTTGATTTCAAGTCCCTAACTTCCTATTACTTTGTAGTTTTTTCTTCTTCTTGTTGTGACTTCCAGGAGGCTCCGTTTGACACTGATTTGCTCCGGGCCGTACCTGCTATTTATACCTGCTAGTGGGTGAGCAAGACGTGCTGAATGAGACAATAGAGGTTACGCCCACTTTGACTTGACTAATTTACATTGCAAGATGTTATTGGGATGTTATACATTTAAATGGGTGGAAGACTAAGCTGATTTACAAAGTTCTAATATGGATTGAGATCTTATAAGTACAGTAGGGTTCGTAAATATTTTCTTATCTGAATAATCATACATGGAAATCGGGCAAACCGTAATTCGGTCCCTTTCTTAACACTTATTCATCATTTGCGCTGAACCTACTGAGTTTACTTATTTGTAAGTTTAAACATTTAATAGAACTTCTAATAAGCTTTCTAACAATATATAAATCATTCTGATACGATGAGCCGTTGTAAAGTTATAAAGGTAAACATGTTAAATACAAAGTGAAAATGCGCCGTACTAAATTCTAATTCAGGCTCGGTGGCCGCGGCTCTCGTTACGGTCATGTTGGCGCGATACACCCCTCCCCTCCATGGCGGCCAGTCCGCGCTGCGCTCGCGCATAGGCAACATCTCCTCTCTCTTTCTAATACAATTTGTATTGGGATTTTACTTTAATGTTTACAATATCAAATAAATGCTATGACCCTCTCATATGATGATGTTTTATATAAATAATTACTATGGGGAATCTAACTACTGGGTTCTTTATTTACTCTAAACAATCTAAATCTTTATAAATAATCACATATTTCTCTTACGTATAATCTCCGTATGACGCGATGCGTAGCTCTGCCGTCGCGTGTTGATGTTGTCGTCCATAATTCTCCCCCTTTAGTGTGAGGCGAAGCCTCGCACTATTGGTTGCAACGGTGTTATCACTTAGGCACTTTCACTGATTAACTTTTCTTTCACTGATTCTAACACTTATTATTTTGACGCTACGTTAAAGTTCCCATTCTCCGGGTTTAAATTTCTTCGATGATTGTTCGACGACTTCTAATGAGTTTGCTTCAGGTGGCTGCTTAACTGGTATGGTAATCTTCAGTTTTAGTTGATCCCGTTTTCTTTCTTTGGCCTTCCTGCAGGCTGCTTCAACTAGTTCCCTTGATGGTTGAGCTATGTATATTTTCCTCTCTGCTTTATTCCGCGCCTTCGGCGCCTCGTTCTCCTTATCTCGGTGGTCGCTGCGTCTGCGGCGCCACTCTGCCCACGCTATCCTCTTCTCGCTGGGCTTCAATGTTGGGAGATCGGCCGCGGCATTGGCGTCTCCCGGCTGCTCTACGGATGTGTGGAAACAGTCCACTGTTGATGCTGATGTCGCGACGGAGTTGATGCCCTCCATGGGCTTCCGCGAAGTCGGGCTCGCGCACGCTGCCGCTGCGTGTGCCCCGTAGTGCGGTACCGTTGCCTCGAACGGTGTGCGTGTGTGTACACGTAGATTGATCGGACCCCCCAAATCCGATGATAGACGACCGGCGGCCTGTCTATTAATAACCGAACCCTTACCCGGGTTTTTGTACTCCTTGGTACGTAAAGCTTCCCTGAGCTTGCTTAATTTATTGCGCCAGTCCTCCTTCTGGACGGCTATCTTCTTTTCGGCGTCTTCCAATTGACGCGCCATTTCCTCCAACTCCTTCTTCATTTTCTCCGCCGCGACTGGGTCCAGGTCCCTCGTGAGTGCCCGCTCAGATGGCGAGGCTCGGTCGTGAGCCTCGTGGAATGTGAGGGACCTGACGCCTGATGTGATGTTGCTCGTACTATCTTCACTCGAAGTTATGCCGGTGCCCGATGTGCTGCTCCTGCGGTGCCCGCGGCCCGCGTAGCCGAGTCGATTGCCGTGCGCACCCGTCGCGCCGGCCCGAGCTCGACCTCGATTCATCGTCCTGGACGAGGGGAACGGCCCGCTATCGCCCCAGGCGTGATCGGTGACTCGTAGATTGATCCGGTCGAAGGACCCTATCGACTAAACTCCCACTTGCTCGATGCGGCAGCCGGCGTTGATGAAACTGGATTACTGGAACTGGATACTGGAACTGATGCTTGCTTGCTGATTTTCTTGCTGGTACTAGTTGCTTGTAGAGATGTTACTTCCTAGTTGTTGCTTGTAGAGATGTTACTTCCAGGAGTGACGAGCGGACACTAGTTTGCTCCGGGCCGTACCTGCTATTTATACCTGCTAGTGGGTGAGCAAGACGTGCTGAATGAGACAATAGAGGTTACGCCCACTTTGACTTGACTAATTTACATTGCAAGATGTTATTGGGATGTTATACATTTAAATGGGTGGAAGACTAAGCTGATTTACAAAGTTCTAATATGGATTGAGATCTTATAAGTACAGTAGGGTTCGTAAATATTTTCTTATCTGAATAATCATACATGGAAATCGGGCAAACCGTAATTCGGTCCCTTTCTTAACACTTATTCATCATTTGCGCTGAACCTACTGAGTTTACTTATTTGTAAGTTTAAACATTTAATAGAACTTCTAATAAGCTTTCTAACAATATATAAATCATTCTGATACGATGAGCCGTTGTAAAGTTATAAAGGTAAACATGTTAAATACAAAGTGAAAATGCGCCGTACTAAATTCTAATTCAGGCTCGGTGGCCGCGGCTCTCGTTACGGTCATGTTGGCGCGATACACCCCTCCCCTCCATGGCGGCCAGTCCGCGCTGCGCTCGCGCATAGGCAACATCTCCTCTCTCTTTCTAATACAATTTGTATTGGGATTTTACTTTAATGTTTACAATATCAAATAAATGCTATGAGAGGGTGTTTTATATAAATAATTACTATGGGGAATCTAACTACTGGGTTCTTTATTTACTCTAAACAATCTAAATCTTTATAAATAATCACATATTTCTCTTACGTATAATCTCCGTATGACGCGATGCGTAGCTCTGCCGTCGCGTGTTGATGTTGTCGTCCATACTCAGTGTCTTAGAAAATATGAATGAACAACATTAAACAAATTTAAGATGTGTGATTTGGCTAATTGACGGCAAAATAAAAACAAAGAACATAATTAACTGAATTTTACTTGACTATTAATTTATACATATAATTTATGTTTAAGTAACTATCAGTGCCATCTTACGGACGTACGATTTATGTTATTATAAGAATATTGACTTATCGACAGGCTACACAATTTTAAATGCAAAATACTTCGTTATCTCGTAAATAAAATTGTTTACATTAGTGGTATTAACTTACTCAAAACTCGCTATGTATCATCCTTTACACTTAAGAGCAATGGTAAAAACTCGTCATGTATAGGGATGACACAAAGCGATTTAAAATGAACCAAATTTAAATCGCTATGTGGCTGGATTTTAGTTTTTTGCTGAGATTGTGAAATATAACATATGAAACATTATTTTTTCAACCACCATGACATGTAAAATCATTTTGCCGATTATTAAAAAAATACTTCTCATATAAGAAAACTGCGCATTTCCGATATAAACAGTTTTTTCTTCTCCCGTAAAGTAGGGTAAAAATACATATCGATTTTTTAATTCGCACCAACGATATTCAAGTTGCCCTTTTTTTGCAACCCATTTTTAGGGTTCCGTACCTCAAAAGGAAAAACGGAACCCTTATAGGATCACTTTGTTGTCCGTCTGTCTGTCTGTCAAGACCATTTTTCTCAGGAATGCGTGGAGGTATCAAGCTGAAATTTATATCAGATACTCAGGTCTATTGTCTCTTGGAGCTGTAAAAAAATCAAACTTAAAAGCCAACGCAATCAAAAGATACAGTAGTTTATGCTGCAAATTTTAGAGTTTTTCGACACTCGCAAAACCTACGGGGTACTTCCCGTGAACTCAGAAACTTGAAACTTGGCACGAAGCATTGTCATATAGCACAGACAGAGGAAAAATTACGAAAAGTAGACATTTTTAGTTAAATCATACAAAAAAAACACTTTTAAAATTTTAAACTTAATACCTTTTTCCTCATAAACGTGTGGTGGTATTAAATTGAAATTCATGTCAAATACTTAGGGCTATATGACCCATCAGATGTAGCAAAACCAAACTTTTATGTCAACGCAATCAAAAGAAATGGCAATTTAAGTCGCATATTTTGAAATTGAGTACTCGCAACAAACTCAAAACCTAAAGGGTACTTCCCGTTAACACAGAAACTTTAAACTTGGCACGAAAAAACTTCATATAGCACAGACAAAGGAAAAATTACGAAAAGTAGACATTTTTAGTTAAATACTTTTTAAATTTTAAACTTAATACCTTTTTCCTTGTAAACGTGTGTATTAAATTAAAATTCATGTCAAATACTTAGAGCTATATGACCTATCAGATGTAGCAAAACCAAACTTTTATGTCAACGCAATCAAAAGAAATGGCAATTTAAGTCACATATTTTGGGATTGAGTATTCGCAACAAACTCAAAACCTATAGGGTACTTCCCGTTAACACAGAAACTTTAAACTTGGCACGAAGAAACTTCATATAGCACAGACAAAGGAAAAATTACGAAAAGAAGACTGTGGCCGACGCGTCGCCTTACGTCGCGTCGCGAGCGACTCTTGTCGCAGAGGGGCGACCCTTGTCGCGGGGCGACGGGCGACTTTATCGCGTCGGCTGAGTGGGTTCGTACGCCTAGAGGCTTCAGGCGTACGCCACTCGCCAGACACCTAACAGACCGTGCGTATATATGGGGCCACCCTGCAACGGCCTTCGATAGCCCGAAGGCCAAGACTCCCTAGCCAAGGGTAGAAGAAAAGAAAACAAGAACTCTGATAATAAAATGAATGTATATTATTGATTGACTTATTAATTAAACTTTCCCTACCACTGCCCTATGTGACTTGTTTACAAGTCCCTGCTTGCCCTATCACTTTCCTACTGATTGCTGATTACTTAGTTGTTGCTTTCTCCAGAGAGCCGACTGAACACAATTTGAACTGAGATCTGACTCGTTCTTATACCAAAATTAGGTTTACAACTCGTCACGATATCCTCGAGCATATTTTCAGCTTCTAATTTTATTATTGACCCAAATCTTACATAATTGATTGGCTATTACGTAATGCCACGCCTATTTTAACTATAATTTTTCGTTATCACAAAATATTTTAAACAAGGTTACTTCTAATGCACTAATCTTTGTTTACCTACGATATCGTGACTCTAACATATGTTTACAAACAATAATAAACCTCGTAAGGTGATTTTCAGGAAAGTTACAGCAAGTGGAACATGGTAATATTTATTTTCAAATTCTTTTTTACTAGGTTTTCTCGCTTTTTATAATATAAAACGTTAATAATACTGATATAAAGTCTCCCTAACAGTTGGAGCTTTTTATGACCTACCTAACGACATATAAATCTAGATTCTACTGTAACAGGTTGCAAAATGGTCGCTTTGATTAACCAGAATGATAAGCCGAAATTACGTAATAAAGTTCGTAATCAAAAATTAGTATGGAATAATAACGACCAATCAGCGCCCGGCGGGCGGAGCTTGACGTATGCTCTCTCTACGGTCAGACACTCGGATATACACGATTTCTTAGTGGCTTTCATTATGGTAATGCTTTCTTAATACAGCCTCAAAATGTGATCTTTAAAACATGTTTTGGCCTATATGCCTTAGGTATATACTCGTTATATTCTTTTGGGTGGTAACTAAGACTTTTATTTATTCATTTACATTATATTTATTAACCTTTGCCTATTCATTCCTTTGTTATTAGTTAACATGTTGTTATGTATTCAAGGCTATGTAAAATGGGGTAAATAGTGGGATTTCTTTATTTACTTATACAATCTAGGTCATTACAGTCTAGACATTGATTTTGTTACCTCTAAACGTGATCTTGCGGTCCCATCGTTCACAAAGACATTTTTTGTAAAATCATACAAGAATCATTTTTTTAAATTTTAAACTTACTACCTTTTTTCTCGTAAATGTAATCTTTGTAGAGGTATTAAATTGAAATTCATGTCAAATACTCATGTCTATAATACCTTTCAGCTGTAGCAAAACGAAAGTTTTATGTCCACGCAATCATAAGAAATAGCAATATAAGCCGCATAATTTAAAACTGAAAAAGGTGTATGTGAAGTCCCCAACCCGCACTCGGCCAGCGTGGAGACTACTGCCCGTTCCCTCTCATCCATGGGAGGAGGCCTGTGCCCAGCAGTGGGATGTATATAGGCTGGTTTACATTATTATATATTATAGGTAATCTCAAGGGTATCAAAACCTAAAGTTACTTTCCCGTGAACTCAGCTTTCAAAAGAAACAGCAATTTAAGTAATCCGCTCTTTTTGCCGTTCGCAACTTTGATTTCCTTGCGAGTAGTTCTACTCGTAAGGAAATCAAAGCCTAAAGAATGATTACTAAATTGATAAAGTGACCCTGTTTAAATTTATGCTCCCCCAGCTTTCCACATTGTAATGTTACGGATTCCATTTTCATTTATCATTTAGTAATAAACATACTAAGTACAACTTTTGCTTGTTAGGTTTGTACGGAGCCCTCGGTGCGCGAGTCCGACTCGCACTTGGCCGGTTTTTTTTTATTAACTTTACGGTGTCCAATCGAGCTCAAATTTGGCATTATAGAATAGAATAGAATAGAATAGAATCATATTTATTCATGGCAACAGCACATACATGTACATAAATCAAAAAAACAGAATGGTAGACAAATTGCCACGAAATGGTTCCATCTCAGCGTTGTGCTGGCCTGGTGGCCAGCGCTGGTCTTCCGATGGAACCATCCGGTGATTCCACGGCGTAACACATATTTTACACTCGTACAAAATAGTTATAATAATAGTAATATAAAACAAAACAAACCGTAAAGACAAATAATAAACTTATATACACATTCACATTAATTTCGTAACTACGCTAGTCTCGTATGCCGACGGGTTGGCGTAAGAATTAGGTAAGCGGTAACAACGCAATATTGTACAGCCGCCATCGGATATATCGGAGCGGCCACGGTGCTCAAAAATATCTGAACATGTACTCTAACGCCATGACAATAGAGGCCTGCTCAGATATTTGTGAGCACCCTGGCCGCTCCGATATATCTGATAGCGACTGTAGCATAGAGCTGATCTTATGATGGAGACAGGAGTTGCGGCCTCCTAAGCTACACAAGACAACCCCACGGGGTTGGGGGGGGTACACCACGGTGTCCGGGCTCATTGGACGCCATTCAACTAGCAGCTGACTACTGTGCAAGTAATTAACGACATAGAAAAGTAGAAAATTCCCCGACATTTTCATTTCCTCGAAACCGACAGAACGGCAGTTAAAACGTAGCTAAGAGAGAATGCCAGTAGACAGGGCCAAGAGAGTCTACGTAGGATGGCCGAGCGGTCGAAGACCGGTTGGTAGGCCTAGAAGGTCAAGGTAGAGACAACTTCGCGCCCTGCACGCAGAAAAATGGGGGGAGATCGCACAGAATAGAGCGCGCTGGTGCCAACTCGTATCGGAGACCAATATTCAATTCGGGTCGCTGTAGCCGGAGTAAGTAGCTAGAGGCAACAAAAATCGGTCCATTCGTTTAGGTGTTACTATGCAACAGACAGACACACAAACGCAAAGACATGTCAAACTAATAACACTTTAGGAGGGTTTTCTTCCATCGGAAGTTCAAAGTACAGTCGGCATTGAAATTGCGGCGTTGCATCTCGTTTTCTCTGCGCGGAAGACAAACCGTGTCTCTTACACGGGGGCGTGGTCCGTAAGAATCATAGAATCCCATTTATAATAATAATAAACATTTATTTCCGGTAGCTAAGGCCCATAGATATCAATAGCTTAAAGACTAACATACATACAATTAAACACGACACAAGATTTTTTAATGTATAATAATGGAATACATTGATAGAAATCAAAATAATAAGACATTGTAAATAAATACGTAATATTATAAATTATAAGTTTGTAAAGTTTGCATGTCCAAATGTTGGCGAGATGTGCTGATCCTAATAAAATTGTTCCATCTTATTGTTAACCATGTCTCAAGCAAATAAATTTCATTTCATTTCATTTCATTTCACGACTAATGTAAACACGATAAGGTATAAATAGCTCATTTTTGAGCGTGTTATTTTGCGTAGCTACTTCTGCTGCTGACTGTACCTATGTATGTAAAACATACTATGTACCTACTGTCTATATATCCATATAATATTATAAAGAGAAAAAGTATGTTACATAGATTCACGCCTTCATTGCCAAAAGACATAGGCAGAGCACATGAAACTTGTGTTACATCAGTGTCGTCTTTAACATAAATGTTTCTAAGACAAAATGTTATATCGCAGTGATAGGTTACTAATCCATCGCCCACGACACACTTCAATCCTGTTCCATTCGTTTCTCTTACAAAACCCACAAGGAGACAAGGGCTGGTGCTATTCTAACCCGAGACCACAGGGAGGTACCTAGTTTATTATTTTGTATGTAGGTTAGCTCCGGAACCGTTTAACCGTGGTTTAACCGATTTCTAAAATTCTTTCACCTGCGTGTTGGATAGACTTTCCGGGTGGTTATAGGCTATTCTTTTCATTTTCATTCCGCAAACTTGCTCGCGTTCTCCGCCGCGCTGGCAGCTAGTGTTACTACACTAGCTGCCAGCGCGGCGGAGAACGCGATCATATAAAGTCATGACTGTAGATCGGCAAACTGGCATTCAATCAATGCGATACTAATAGAAATGTAATGGGGACATAAAAGGTGTTTATTGCTTGTGCGTGCCTCAAGACATAGTTACACGGGCGATGTACTGACTCAAAGTATAGTTCACGCCGTGCTGAAGGCGCGCCATGCCCGGGTCGAAGCCGGACGATAACATAAGCATACATTCACGCCCGGGTTCCTAAAAAGGATAAGCAGGGACCATTACATGATTTAACTCCCACCGCAAAAAGAGGGGTGTTATAAGTATAACGTGTATGTGGCATTATAGCGTCTAAACGAATGGACCGATTTTAAGGCTTTCTTATTCGAGTAAAGCTACATACGCGACAGAATATATCCGCTAGTCGGCGCAACGTTATCGTAATTCTCCCCAGTGACGCACACCATTACATTTCACGCACACTATCTCACTTTAATGAGACAGGTCACTGACCTAGGATTGATTATTTTTTTGGTGACATTAAGAATTTAAACCAGTCACCAACCTACTTAGAGAAACTGAAATTGTCAAAACATCTTACTGGAAAATGACAGAGACCTGTTGACATTTCGTATTTTATTCCAAGCAAGATTCCAAGTATGTTCCTTAGATACATTTCGGTAGGTGATATACAATTAAAAAGGCAATAGTACCTACGTTAGATTGACAACGTTATAGTAACTCTATGTGTTTTACTCTAAGGTGCAAAATCGCATGAATATAAGCAGGAGAACATTGATGAAATTTTCCTATGATTTTGCCAACTTCTACCGAAAATACGGATCTTCCTATCGTATAACTTAATTTCATCATCATTATCACCACCACCACGCATGTGCATAAAACTGACCCCATATATCACCCCACCCCGCATATGCTACCTTCATTAGAAAATTCTAATATATTACGGAATCTAAAGAAGTGTCATAAAATATACCTACAGGATGTGTGTAAGATCGGCGATGAGAAATGGAATTGTGATATCCGAACAAATATATACCTTTATTTTTAAATATTTTGGTATTTCTTAGCTTCCAAGTAGGGATGCAACGATACCGATGCCGATAATCGTAAACCGCGGGTTATCGTTATTTTTGACGATCATCGGTATCGTAAAAAGTATTACGATTAATAACGATTCTTAAAACTAGTTCATTTTCAAATTATTGGAGAAAAAATACTGTATTTCCTAACTTGAAAATTTGGCCATAAGTATTTGTCCATCAAACCAGCTGCTACTGTAGATTCAGACAGATTGTTTTCCACAGCTGGTTTACTCCATACGGATATATGAAATAGACTTAAATCTGATAATTTAAAAATTATATGTTTTCTTAATAAGAATTTCTAAGAAATTGATTTTAATTATGACATTTAGGTGGTAAACTGTCTAAAATTTAAATAAATGTTGATTTTACTCAATTGTCTTGTTTTATTAGACGTAAATTAAAAAATCGTAATGCATTCGTTATCGCATTCGTTATCGTATTCGCTATTACGATGCATTCGTCATTCGTATCGGTATCGTAATAGACATATCGTTGCAACCCTACTTCCAAGGTTAGGCTATTTTAATAAAAGATACCGATTTCGTCCATATCTTTGCACTTATTTCATTTAAATGTATGAATATTACGTCACTTCATGCAGATTCTGAAAAAAAAGCAAGTTGTGCTCTCAAATGCATACTATACGTTTGTAACACTACACAATAAAACAACATTAAAACTTTTATTTACATTGTTAAAGACTAATACTTAAGTTTTCAGTAACGTTATAAACATGCAATATGTGTATTTTTGTTCCAAACATACCCACACTTCTGCAGGTCGATCGCGTAATGCATTGTACGCGCGTCAGGTTGTCACTTTTTATGACAGTTAAGGCGCCGTAGGTTCATGGTCTTCTCTCCCTCTCACTGAGCATAAGCGTGAGCGAGATGGAAGTGCGTGCTCGGAAGCGCGGAAATCATGTTTTTTAATTTAATTTTATTTTCTGTTTAAATAAATAAAAAAGTAAACACTGATTTCTCTCAAACATGATATTGCCGATTTTTAGAAGCCATTTTATTATTTTTAGCTTTTGTGCATAATTTGTAACAAATATTTTAAGTGTATTTTAGACCCTTTTAGACCTAAGTTCGTGATTTTTTTCTATAGAGCGAAAATTGTTTAATCCTGTTTCTAAACACTGATTTCCCTGCAAAAATGCCTCAAGAATACTATTCGTATTTTTTTTAAACCATATTATTATAAACAGACGCATTATATTGTTTCAAAAACTCTGTTCGTTTAACTTCGCTGAACCTACGGCGCCTTAAGTGATGATTTATTAAACGGATGATTCATTTTACTTGAATATTTACACACACTATAACTATATTAAGTTATCAATACAATTTGATAAGAAAACAGTTCTTACCTTAAATAGCTTTCGAATGTAAAGATATGTTTTTTCAACTTTCAACATGCGAACACATCTTTACCGCCCTCAATGCCGAACCGTACTATACTCGTATACTGACTGCCAATATGGCGACGTTTCAGCCACCGTCTTTGTGAGAGTGTCCTTTGATCTGGCAACGGCGCCGATCGATAGCTCGAAAAATGATCAAAAACTATTTGACTCATAATTAAAACCCTTCCTTTGGTTTTACCTCAGTCGCGTAAGAAAAAAGTATAATAAATAATGGATTAAAATAAACTAACATCCTGTATATATGACATCGTACTTATCGGATATTATACCGGAGCTTCAATCCGCAATTAATTTGACGTTTTGGATCTGTAGGTATTGAAATCGTGTTGGTGCACTCGCTCATCCAATAACATAACGTGTGAGAGCTCGATCTATATATATAAAAGAAGGATACCTGATCTACCATCAACGCACAGCCGAAACTACTGGGACTAGAAACTTGAAATTTACACCAGGACTTCCTTTTATGACGTAGGCAACCGATAAGACGGGATTTTTGGAAATTCCATCCCTAAGGGGGTTAAATGGGGATGCAAAGTTTGTATGGGGGAAACTTTATATTATGAACTAGAGACTTAAAACTTTGTAGAAAGATTACTTATTAAGATACAAAAAAAGTAAATTCAGCGTTTAAGAAAATTCCACCCCTAAGGGGGTTAAATAGGGGTGCAATGTTTGTATGGGGGAAACATTAATTTTTGAACTATGAACTTGAAACTTTGTAGAAAGATTACGCATTAAAATACAGTAAAAAGAATTTCTGCGTTTAAGAAAATTCCACCCCTAAGGGGGTTAAATAGGGGTGCAAAGTTTGTATTCAAAACTACTGGGACTAGAAACTTGAAATTTTTCCAGAACTTCCTTTATGACGTAGGCAAGGGATAAGACGGGATTTTTACAAATTCTATCCCTAAGGGGGTTAAATAGGGATGCAAAGTTTGTATGGGAGAAACATTATTTTTTGTACTAGAGACTTGAAACTTTGTAGGAAGATAGCTTATTAGGATACAAAAAAGTGCCTTCAGCGTTTTATAAAATTCCACCCCTAAGGGGCTAAATAGGGGTGCAAAGCTTGTATTCAAAACTACTGGGACTAGAAACTTGCAATTTACACCAGAACTTGCTTTTATGACGTAGGAAAGGGATAAGACGGGATTTTTGGAAATTCTATAATTAAGGGGGTTAAATAGGAGTGCAAAGTTTGTATGGGAGGGACATTATTTTTTGTACTAGAGACTTGAAACTTTGTAGAAAGATTACTTATCTATATATATAAATGCCTTTGTCCTGACTGACTCACTCATCAACGCACAGCCGAAACTACTGGGACTAGAAACTTGAAATTTACACCAGGACTTTCTTTTATGACATAGGCAACCGATAAGACGGGATTTTTGGAAATTCCATCCCTAAGGGGGTTAAATGGGGGTGCAAAGTGTGTATGGGGTAAACTTTATATTATGAACTAGAGACTTAAAACTTTGTAGAAAGATTACTTATTAAGATACAAAAAAAATGATATCAGCCTTTAAGAAAATTCCACCCCTAAAGGGGTTAAGTAGGGGTGTAATGTTTGTATGTGGGAAACATTAATTTTTGAACTATGAACTTGAAACTTAGTGGAAAGATTACTCATTAAAATACAGTAAAAGTAATTTCTGCGTTTAAGAAAATTCCACCCCTAAGGGGGTTAAATAAGGGTGCAAAGTTTGTATGAGGGAAACTTTTCCTTTTGAAAGAGAAACTTGAAACTTTGTAGACAGATTACTTAATATAAAACAAAAAAAGTGCTTTCGGCTTTTTAGAAAATTCTACCCCTAAGGGGGTTAAATAGGGGTGCGAAGTTTGTATGGGGGAAACATTATTTTTTGAACGAGAGACTTGAAACTTTCTAGAAAGATTACTTATTAAGATACAAAAAAAGAACTTCCAGCGTTTTAGTACATTGCACCCTAAATGGGGTTAAATAGGGGTGCAAAGTTTGTATGATGGAAACTCTCCTTTTTGAGCTAGAAACTTTAAACTTTTTAGACAGATTACTTATATGTATACAAAAAAAGAATTTAAGCGTTTTGGAAAAATCCACACCTAAGGGGTTTTAAAAAGGGTGAAATGTTTGTATGGGGGAAACTTTGTTTTTTAGGTAGATTAAAAATTTTGTAGATAAATTACTTATTCAAATATAGAAAATGTCGTTTGAGTGACTTAGAAAACTCCACCCCTAAGGGAGTGACATTGGGGTTTAGAGTGAATATGGGGGAAACTTAGTTTTTGAGCTAGAGACTTAAAACTTTGTAGAAATATTAACTTATTAGATAACAAAAAAAGGACTTTTTGCGTTTTAGACTATTCCACCCCGAAGGGGGTTAAAAGGCAAGGGTTGTATGGGAAACGCTTTTTTTAGTAAGATACTTGAAACGTTGTAGAAAGATTACTTATGAAATAAAAAAGTACTTTCAGCGTTTAAGAATATTCTATCCCTAAGGGGGTTAAAAGGGGGGTGCAAGGTTTGGATTAGCAAAACTCTTTATTGAGCTGGAGACTTAAAACGTTGTATAAACAATTATTATCAGAATAAAAAAGATCTTTCAGCGTGTTGGAAAAAATCCTCCCCTAAAGGGTATAAAACGGCATTCAAGGGATGGAGACCAAGAAAATATTATAGTAAGAGATTTGTAACTTCGGTCTTATAGCCTTTATCTTAAAAAGACCACAAAACTGTTTTTTTTTGAAATTCATCCCCTATGGGGGCAACATAATTTAGACTGCTTGAAATAGATTCCATAAGGGAGTTAAAAACACTCATCCCCAAAATGAGCTAAAAGGAGTTGGATGTTTGTACACGGAACAAGACAATTTTTAATTCAGGGATCTGGAACTTCGCTAAAAGACTATGTAACTAATTACATTTCTTGAAATTCATGCTGTAAGGAGGTTAAAAAGGGTTGGAAGTATGTATGAGGAATAAGTATTTTTTGAAGTAAGGGAATTCATTCATTTTAGATAATCAAAATCATGTATGCTCTAACAACACCGTTAAATGGGGACAGCAGATGGAGATGGAAAGTTCTACGTCTTTTAGCATTAGATAAGTTTTCATAACTATACAGGTAGCTCGGACTAACGTGAACTACTGAACGGATTTAGGCAAACATGTCCAGTAATGTAGCTTTCTTTAATACATTATAAAAAAATATACAATTTTAGCAGGAATGTCTGTTGATGATTCTTAAGCTATTTATATTTATAAAAACGGAGTTTTCAATTTAAATTTAGCAATTTAAACTACCTAATGAACTCATTTCACTGTTACCTTTTACGCTTAATCCCAGAACGGATTTAGATGAAATTTTCCGTACGCTGAATTTGACAGCCTTGGAAGGATATAGGATAGTTTTTATCTCTGAAATAATCCCAAAAGATGGTAGAACTTTGTTTGGGTCGGCGATAGTTAAGGTTCCACCTACAATAATTTAATACCAATCATTTTTCTAAGATGCAAGTTCTACGCGGACGAAGTCGCGGGCAACAGCTAGTGCACTAATAAACAGATATAATACGGGGCACGGAGCCGCAGATGGACAGACGAACATGGTGACACTAGGACTCTTTGTTGACTATGGTACCCGTATAGTATATATTTGTTGTCTCTGTCAATCTGCGAATATCCTTTTCGTCAGGAATGCGTACACGTATCAAGTTGAATTAAAAATCAAATACAAGTCTGCAATCCCTTAAAGCTGTGTAAATTCAAACAGTGATACGAAGTTATAAGATAGAGCGAGATAGGCATAGAATTTTGTACCACGCCGTGCTTTCGACACACATAAAATAGTCCATCCACAGTATATAACCAGCATATGTTATAATGTTCTAGAATTTAGAGAATTCCTTAGCCTCAGAGTAAATAAAATGAAACAATTACTTACCTTATCATATTATACTTAAACGAAAAGTATACAAAGTACATAGGTACCTACGTAACTGCCTTCAAGTAAATTACACCTTATAATGGCACATTTAAATTCGAGAATAAAATAGCTTTATTTTTTGGTTTATGAGTTATCAATGTTATCATAGGTAACAAAATATTAAACAGATGTATACAGTTTTAAGTGATTGTTGGGGTCTTCAATTCACTTTCTGTTTAAAAAACATCCAGAGGTTGAAGTGTGCTGTAGCTAGATTAGTATTTTGAAAATTGGTACACAATAGTGGTCGCGTTGTTCACAATTTGTTCAATAGCATCCTGACGGGGCCTGCTTATACTATGTCATCGATAGTTTTTGCAGCAGCAGAAGTATTAGCGGGAGACCAGTGGAACGTCCAATTGTAGAGGATTACGAGTTGATCTAATTATTGTGACTATGTCTTTATCGATTAGGATCCAAGTCGTTGGCATTGCAGCACTGCACTTCACAGGGTGGCGTAAACATAATGGCAGGACTTAGAGCATTAAACCAACCGGAGTGGCAATTGACAGGCGTTCCCCTCTGCCAAATACGTATGACCAGTGGTCATACGTATTGTATGGACTGACGTTTATCTGACGTAGCTATTTTCACGTTCCGCATACATTTGACGTTCCCCTCCCCCGCAAAAATCGGCAGACTTTTTATGTATAGAAAATGACACATGTGACCACTCCTGTTGGTTTAATGCTCTAAGTGGCAGGATAACAATTACAGCATCATAAATGGCAAAATCTGCATTTCTCGTAGGTACAAGATACGGTGGTCCTTGTACTTCATAATATTTATTTAGAATATTAGCTTTGCAAAATCAATAATTGCGTAAGACAACATGACATATATGTCAAATGTCAGACGTACTAAAATATGTCACGATAAATCTATCACAAATACACACATATACGCCTATACGGCGTAAAAGACTATGTGGCCTGTGTAATAAAAAAATACTCCTCATACTAAAGAAACTAATTGAAACTTTTTACATTAAGAAAGGGCTCGAAGAAGAAAAATGTGGAAAATTGCGTTTTAATGGCATGTTTTTTGAACTTTTATATTATTGCGTTTGTAAAAATACCATATCATCTAGTTTGAGTGCTTATCCAACCACGTCACATCTTATATTTTTTCCCTAAAATCATATTATTATCTGGTGGCTGGTATTAAATTTGCGAAAATCACGGTTGTCAAAATGAAAAAATCGCTACAGACGTCCGTCCAGCCCGAGGCCGCGCGGCCATCTGCTTACTAAAACGAGACGCGCAGGTCACTTTCCCAGATAAATTGTGTATAGAAAAATTTAAAGCCATTTTTAAAGAAAGTGTCCGTAAAAAGATCTTCTTTACATCATTGCCTATTTTTTGGCATTATTCACTTGAGTCAATTTTGCGCCCACTTTATGTATGACTCGAAATAAGATCCGAATATTCCCTTTTTTCTTGGCATGATATGATCGAGCGAAGTTTAAAATTTCGTATTTTGGTCCGTAAAAGTAACAAGGGCGATTATTAAACTATAACATATCTCAATATCCCATAATTAAACTCAAGATTTCATTGTTTATTATTGAATGTAAAATAGCTCGATTTCGGATATCGTGCCCTTAATGCGGTCATTTTTGTCCGAAAGCTGATTACCTACGTGATCGAAATGGTTCTTAACTACATCATCATCATCATATCAGCCGAAAAACGTCCACTGCTGGACATAGGCTTCCCCCAAAGAGTGCCAAAGCCTTTAGGTCACCAGTCTACCTAGTTTCTTAACTACGTTTCAATCAAATCGCTTCAGTCGCTTTTGAGATACTGAACTTTGAAACGGTAATTTCGGGGGTTTTTCAACTTTCGTAAGATGTCACTTTTTTAGTAATTGTGGGTTTAAAGACGGAGAAAGTGTGATATTGAAGTGACATTTATCGCTTTTACAACACACCTCATAGTTGCCGCGACTAACTATACGTTGTTAATCGCAGTGAACGCAGTCTTATTTCGCACCGTTTACCGGTCGCCGACGCAAGGATAGGGCACGCTCAGTTGTATGGGGAGCTCTGAGGCAGAGTGCCGGCACACCGTTCGGACTCATGTTCATATTCACCATCCTTAAATCGCTCAAACGTTTGGCGATACGTTTGGTAGCGCAAGTTGCAAGTAAGTGCTAATAATTACGTAAGTACGTAACCAAAATGGCAAAAACAGAACTTGTACAGTCACCAGCAATAAGATCTGCCACAACATAGCACGCATAAATATCTGACACAAGTCTATGTCTAATGCCATAAGTACATGTCAGATATTTTTGCCGGCTTTGTTTCGGCAGATATTGATGCCGGTGACTGTACACTTCCTTTCGTCACGTGTTGTGGGCTTACCCTTGAATGAAAATGAATGTTTCGCATATTATATTTCTTTATGTTTTGTTTGAGTCGGGGTGCACCCGGGGTGAACAAAAGGGTCAGAGTATAGCAAAGGGGGCGCGATTGAATTTTTCCGCTCTTTTATAAAAAAAATAACCACGAAGATGTTGTCGGGAGCTCAGCTCCCGCCACCATCTTCTAACCTATCCGCCATCCGAGTCGGTTCACGATACCGAAATTTCTAAGTCCCAGAACCGTTTAAATGTATGACTTAGGAGCCAATATCTCGATAATTATCAAATTTAGAGAAAAGTTGCCCATACAAAACATGCTTATTTTTGCGTCTTAAATACGATAGCATCATAAAAAATAGGTGTCATAATGACACCGACCGCCATCAAACATTTTTCGAGTCCCGCGCCCCCTTTGCTATACCCTAACCTTTCCATTTATTCGAATTATGTTCTTTCGAAAACCGTTATCTTTTTATTCGATTCACAAGCCGTAAGTGGCATCGTAGATTTAAATTAAGAATACAGTTGTTATTGTTACTGACCTGTAGCATATTTGGAGAGTCAAGCTTCTCCATTCGGCATCACACCATGCTTGCTGTTGCCTTTTGAAAAAATCTCTTTCCGTATCACCTCACTCAACCACAATACTCCGAACATCACTAGCACCACCGCAAGTAACATTGTTTTAATAGGCTTTAAAAGTCTCACTGCGATTAAATCCTTTCACTGGTTAGTCACTAGTAGATCTTTAACGCTTCTGGATTGCTGGGGAATGTGTCCCAGTCGTCGCGTCATCTCCGTCTAAGCCAGTTTCTTTAATAGCCTGTTTCATATTCTATAGCAGGGAAAAGCATCTCCCTAGTTCTCCACAACCTTCGTACTCATTTCCTGTATGTTTCAGGCCTATCCCAGGGATATGTGTCCATGTAGTCCCGCCATCCCTGACTAGGCCTGCCTCATCAGCGTCGCAAGCGTTTCAGCAAAATGCAAGACAAGGAAGTGAAGGAAGCAATATTATGCGCCGCAAATTTGTAATTTAAGTATTGAAATTCGTTGAAAATGAATGGAAAATTACTATAAAATTATGTAGATACTCTTTTTTCGAACTGACGTATAATATGACATTAATACTCTTTGGATGTCAGATCTAGCTTGGATGTGGCGCAAAATGCCGCAAAATATGTCATTTATTCTCTTTGGATGTAATTTCGAACTCATTCCCATAGAGAAATATATATATACACTCCTCCTTTTTGAATTCGGCTATCAGGCATCATGGAAACGGTGACCAATCATTTTCCCTCTCACATCCTGGTTTTTACGATCCTCAAATGATAATAAATAAATAAATATAGGGGACAATCTTACACAAATTGAACTAGGCCCATAGTAAGCTCAATAAGGTTTGTGTCTTGGATACTAGACGACGATATATCCAATACAGTGCATTCATACTTACTTGTCTTATTTGGTAAACAACATTCTAACCTCAAAATGTATCTTTTTAACCTATAGCAGCTATTTTATCGTAAAAAAAGCGTTGCTAGGCAAAAAAATCGTGAATTGATGTCCGTAAAGTCGTCTCGGCATGAGCTAATACTCACAAAGTTGCTATTCTATCCTAAAAAGATGCATTTTGAGGTTAGAATGTTGTTTAGGTACCAAATAATACAAGTAAGGATGAATGCACTGTAGATATAAATATTTAAATTCATAGGAAACATCTGAGACTCAGAAACAAATATTCATGCTGATCACACACATATTTGCCCTTACCGCGCGGGATTCGAACCATGCCCCCCTATTCTGTAACTAGTTTTAAATTCACCTCAACGCTCACCCACAAATACATGTTGACACCGCGATGCGTAGTAACCGTAGGCAGAGATTTGGGCTGTTATTCGCTACGCGCTAATGAGGCTCACCCCGCCGGTAACCCGTCACTAAACTAGACCTCTGCCTACGCTTAGTTACTACGCTTTTTTTTTTTAACCTGACTGTTGCTATAATAGGACGGACCCAATATAGCGGTCGAACAGCGTGGGGTCGAACAGGGTGGCCTGGGGAAAATCCAGGGGAAGCCTCCGGCACGACCACGCGGGGAAGCGCGACCACGCGGGGAAAGTTACTACGCATCGCGGTGTCAAGGTATATTTGTGGGTGAGCGTCGAGGTGAGCTTAAAACAAGTTACAGAATAGGGGGGCAAGACTAGGCCAACTAGTCGTCGAATGCTCGTGAATAGCCAATTGTAAAGGAGAATGGACTAATCGTTAACTGGTACTCTATACTGGCAGGAGATCTCTCAATCAGCAGATGAGCTAACCGGAAGCTAACAGGATTAATTTGCGAACCGTACCAAATCGGATATCCATCGGGCTAGTGTCCGCCAAATCGAAATGTTTATCCGTACGGTTGGCAACGGGGGGGAATTACATAAAACAAACATATCACATATTGCATACAGAGTGAAAAAGGCATAAAAGATTCAATGAACTGTAAAGCCGGCAGAAATTCAACTGAAAAATTAGTTTAAGCTTTTATTGTTATATGTATTTTTTGTATACCGTCAACTATGAGTAGGTATAAGACAGTTCTTACCAGTTACGTCATCTTCTGAATTCCCATGGCCACCTTCTGTCTCCATCATTCGATCAGGTCGAGGGTATCGTAATATTGAATTGTCATCCAAACTATACTTAAACCCAAAATTTCAGCTCGATATTTGTCCCTCACTAACAAACTGACACACAAACGAACAGGTCAAGTTTAATAAAAGCTTGTGAAAAGGTGTTTTGTCTCTAAAGTACAGATACATGTAGTTAGGATTAATTCACACAGTTGTATATACTTATAGTTGAGATCAGGCGGGGCTATTCCGTCATAGAGGTAATATACATTGATCCATCAACACAAAGAATTAACGTTGAATTTTATTTCCCATAATTGAGGCCATTTGAATGAACGGCCGTTTTAAGACGAGAGTTTTTCCAGTTAGATTTAATTGACCGAGGGAGCGAGGCGAGCGAAGTTCTCCGCTTCCGTTTGTGTCAAAAGGATTTCGTATGTACGGATGTCCCGCAGTCCCGCTGTCCGGCTGTTCTCTTCACGAATTTCTCATCCGATCTAAAACGATCAACTAAAATCGCTAGTTACGTCCCTGACGGATTGGCCCCAGTGAACCATTTCCTGTTTTTAAGCCGACTGTGCTCAACTGAACTAGAGTCGCGTCGATGCTGGGATATTAATAATTGTAACTAGAATTATAATAACGATTGGCAGGCCGCGCCGTTTGTGGCCTCCTAAATAGAACACACCCGCTGCGGGCGAGGGATTCTAGCTCATAAATGTATTATGAATACTACCTAGCTGCCGCGCGCGTATCGCAAAGTATGCAGGCAAATTTGCGGGATATAATATAGCCTATTTACCATCCCGAATGATCATTCTACCCGCATATACACGGTGTTTTTTAACCGTCTTAGAGCCGAAGCCCAGTTAATGTATATATTACAAAAAACTTAAAAAAAGTTTTTTTTGTATTTTTTTAATGCATTATTATTGTTTTTTTGTATTAAAATTAATTTCAATCATCCAGCCGAGTGATCGCGCTAGCCGCCATCTTATGTAGATACGTACGAACTCTTACCGGGTGAATGAACTTCGTACCACGCGCCATACTGGATGTTTCAAACTCAATTACTTTTTATTACTAAAAACTAAACATTTTTTTTCACTAATTATTAGTACGTTTTGGATACTTTAGGTGGGCATCGGCTCTAAGACAGTTAAAAAACACGTTGTATACGGTAATAAATAAACGGTTCCGGACAGTACCTGGTGGTCCGGTTCGAAGGACCATATGTTGGTCTAGCTAATTGGAGAGAAATAAGAGCGGACTGTACAATAAGAATCTTTATAATAAATTAATAATCGATCGTTACAACGGTGGAATTGTGGGATGCGCGAACGCGTACAAAATATATCGCGAGCGAAGCGAACGCGAGCCGCGATCCGTCGTATGTCGCGGTGGATCAGTAAGTGTCGGGTCCGAGTCCGGGCGGGGCGCGGGCGCGGCGCGGGCGCGGCGCACCGACAGCAATCTTATCAGTTAGCGCTTTTAGCGCTTAGGGTCTTGTAATTGTGCTGTCTGCACCACCAGTACCCAAAACATGCAAACTTACAAAGCTGCAATCTCACAGACTTTTTCTTTTTATAATATTGCGTGTAGTATACATTTGAGGACAATCTCAAATAAATAAGTACATCCAGCTAGCTCCATATATAGTGCTTTTCAAATTGCTTAGGCACCTCAGTTCATTTTATAAGCTCTTTTACGATTTAAGGTTATAAATTATACTGAGATGACAGCTGAATGACAGGTGTCACCGTACCCAAGCTATCTGAAATTCCCTCAATAACTTCCTCAATATTATTGAACTAGCGAGCAAAGCTAACGAAGTTGTCCATTTCAGCATGGGCAAAAATTATTTTGTTTGTCCGGCTGTCCGGCTGTTCTCCTCTACAGCGTCACATTTCTCGGCCGATTCTCATGACATTTTGTAAGCTGGTTTAATAATTTAAGAAAAAAAGAAATAAAGAAAGATACTTTTATTCACTAACACGCAAGAAAAATTAAACAATAAAAAAAGTGTCTCTCCGGCAGGGAACCGCACACTGGCTCAGCATTATGCTTAGGTGTTGGACACCTACAACGCTGTTTATACTTTATAGTGTGTATTTATTTATGTTTTTTTTTAATAGACTGCTGGCCTGAACTTATGTACGGAATATTTACCGTTAGCTTTTCGGTGAAGGAAAACATCGTGAGGAAACCGGTCTAATCCCAATAAGGTCTAGTTTTCCCTCTGCTGGGTTAGAAGGTCAGATGGCAGTCGCTTTCGTAAAACTAGTGCCTATGCCAAATCTTGGGATTAGGTTTCAAAGCGGACCCCGGACTCCTTTAGAGGCAATACCAAGTGGAGGGGGGGGACATGCTGACATGTTCTACAACTCACAGGGCTACTAGTTTTATATTTATTTAATCCCAACACCGCCTGTGGGTGTGCTCACCAAAACGAGTATGAATATTATGATCGACAACGAAGATAGTGATCGTGAACGCAGTGCGAAACCAGTGCGCTGTGTGGCTGGATAGTTTAATTTTTTTTATGGACGCTGCTGGTAAGTCCAGGGTAGCCACGTGCGCGTTGTCGACCCTCTAAGACTGGGCAATTAATTAACACTGGACTCTCAACGAGTAGTCAATACTTGGGGTAAAAAGTACAGTCAGCACAAAAAGCTTGTACAGTCAGGATCATAAACGTACATATATGACGAACTGCCATGTTACGCTACTAAGTTAATTCGCTGTTCGTCCGAATTTCAGAAAGTTTTGCGTATTGGAAGCGAATTGGACAAACAGCGACCTGGCCCCCTAATTCACCAACTTGACAATTGTCACCTGACAACGTCAATTCTCCGCATATTGCTGGTTCCACTAGTAACCTAGCATACCACCTTAAAAGTCCGCAGTAAGCTCGATTCTCCATACAAACGTAGTTACGCTCTCATTTTAAAACTACGTGTTGGATTGTAACGAAACTTTTCATGTTCAATGAAATGAGGTATATCTATGTCTGAAATTAGTTTACGTAGCTTCAGATACCATAATAAAAAAAATACAGCGAATTCAAGTTTTTCATACAAAACTAGTTTTTGCTATATTTACTTTGTTTTATGAATTGGAACCATATAAACTAATTACAGACATAGATATAACTCATGTTATTGTATATGCAAAGTTTCGTCCCAATCCAACACGTAGTTTTAAAATGAGAGCGTAACTACGTTTGTATGGGAAGGTGAAATTCGGCCGAGCTTACTGCGGCCTCAACTTCTAGAACAAGCAATGTATGGCGAATTGTAAGTGTCAAGGTGACAATTGTCAAGTTGGTGAAATAGAGGCCTGAACCGATTGCGTGTACTTACTTAGGACGAACGGTTGAAAAATCCACCAACGTCTTAAATTACTATTGAGAAATCGTCAGTAACGATGCGCAACCCCATACTAAATCAATTCTGCATCAAGAGGGAAGTATACCTTTGGAATACTATACGTACTCATCCATACAAAAAAAGAAAACGTTTTCCCACCACTAACTATTTTCAAATCTCAATGATTTTTAGTAAGTTTTTGGCACAATGAAAGACTAGGTTTATAGGTTTTCATTTTTTCAAAATTTGCAATAAGTTTAATTTTATAGGCACCAAGTTTTTTTTAAAGCGAATCCTATAAAGTCTATGCTGAAGCGATCGACATCAAAATCGAAGTGATTTATTAAGTTTTTTTTTTTTGAGGTATAAATAATTATTTATTTTCTTAAGATTTAGTTAGTGGAAAACGTTTACTCCCGAAATGGAAATTTCATTTAAAGGTACCTATTATCAGTCGCGAGTTGCTAGATATACTTCCCTCTTAAACACTAAGGTGCCGTTAGGGAGCCTGAGTCTCCTAGGCAGATGTAGCGACCTCCCAAGGCGATGTAAGGCAAAACAGATTGATGATCGGTTACGACATTAGAGAGGCTAAGTTAATTTAAGAATGTTTGTACGCCTTGTATCATGGCAAAATAAGGATGGAAATAGCACAATAATGTAACACCAATTTATACCCTTTTTACACAAATAAGAATAGAATAGAATAGAATCATATTTATTCATGCTAACAGCACATACATGTACATAAATCAAAAAACAGAATGGTAGACAAATTGCCACGAAATGGTTCCATCTCAGCGTTGTCCTGGCCTGGTGGCCAGCGCTGGTCTTCCGATGGAACCATCCGGTGATTCCACGGCGTAACACATATTTCACACTCGTACAAAATAGTTATAATAATAGTAATATAAAACAAAACTATAATAAACTATTCATTCATTCATTCAACAGATTGAAAGATTTGTAAACCGAGACCGGATTGTCCCGATAGCTAAGTTGGTTTGTAGCGACGGGCCATTTATGCCTGAGGTCGCCGGTTTGAATCCGGCTCGGAGCATTACATTTTTTTGAACAGTTTTTTTTAGGACCTAACTGTGTTAAGCGCAGTGTAGCCTATTGGTTACTGCAGTGGAGTGTGAATTCAATAACGCTGGTTCAAATCCCAGCGGAAAATAAAACTTTTGCACGCGGTCGAATGCGTAAAGCTATCCCACGGCGCCCTTAAGACGGAGCTGCACTGGCACTCGTTGGGTTTTTAGACGGTAGTCCCAAGCTTCTGCCGCGGTTAGTCCGTCATACCCGCCCTGCCTTCTCCCCGTGGCGGACGGGATGCGTAAAGACCCCAACGTAAAAAAAAAGCACCTAGCTGTGTTGGTAGTTTTACAGCACATTGGTATTGTATTACGTATTGTGACTGTTGTCAGCACGGGTAATAAGCGGTTTTAGCGGTAATCCCGCGGGCTTAGGTTAAGCCGGCTCGCGAATAAGGCCAAGGTCGGACCATTTCACGTTCATTTAATAAAACACCCGGACATTGGGTATACGTCATGTTTTTAAGCTAATGAGCGCGCGGCGACTTTATACAGCGTCGCTAAAGCTGGAAAGCCGGTGGAAATAGGTAGTAGGTCCCATGCGATTCCAAATCTCGCCTCGTCTCGTCTCGTCTCGCCCCTCCGGTGGAAAACCAGCTTGTGTCCCTTTTCCGCAAAACGCAAATTCATATGAAACGATAGTCATTTACTAAGAAGCTCGAGAATCGTGACGTCACGACATGCTAGCGTTTTCTCTCTCTAACAAACAACATTAAAACAGTTGTACTCGTAGCTTCGTAATTTTTGAGATGTTAGAATGGGATATTAGGTATTTCAGTTCTTTAAATGTAGCTGCTCCCATACAAACATTTGTTCCTCTCCAAAATCTAGTTCGAAAGGCATCGTAGAAAAGCTTAGGTCACAAGCCAATCGTATCATCGCCGTGAGAAGTATACTTCTCTCTATAACATGTAGTGACTTGCCAATCCCTTAGATCAGGGTGTTAAATTCACAGTATTTTCATGTATTCTCCGTGTACAGTATAAATATCTAACAGTATCTTGACAGAAGTGAGGGATGTTTATGAGAGCTAGTGGAATGTTATCTCGCTCAGTTTTGGAGCAGGGAAAGAACATATCTTACAGAAAACACAGCAAATATATTATGTTATTTTTATATCGTGATTACGCTATCGGTGAGGATCTGTTATTAGCTCACTGTCACTACTGTTTTAAGCTACTCGCTACGCAGACCATCTATATACTCAGTGACAGTCAAGCGGCGCTTAAGGCACTTACGGCGCCGAAAGTGGAATCTAGACTAGTCTATAATGGCACCCAGGCACTGAACAAGCTTGGAAAGCACAATAAGGTGCAACTGGTTTGGATTCCAGGGCACGAGGGCTTCATTGGCAACGAAAGAGCGGATGAGCTTGCTAGAGGGGGGTCTACAAACCATTTTGTAGGTCCAGAACCATTTGTGGGACTCTCGCAGGGAACCATAATTTCGGCCTTTAAAGCCTACGCCAAAACCAAACACCAATACGAGTGGAGGAATGAGGCGGGCTTAAGGCACTCAAAGCTCTTCATAGAAGGAGTGGACTCGGGCTGGACTAACAAACTCTGGAAATTCAGTAGGAAGCAGCTCAGAATCATATCTGGGGTGTTCACAGGTCACTTCGGGGTCAAGGATCTCTTGGCCAAGATGGGACTATCAGACAGCTTAGACTGTAGAATGTGTGGCGAGGAGGATGAGACTATGGAACACTTACTGTGTGAATGTCATGCCCTTGCCAGACAAAGAATGAATTACTTTGGTAACGGCTATCCGCAACCAAAGGAATTCAAGGTACTTCCGCTGAGCTGCATCATCCGCTATGTGGAAATGATGGAGCGAAGTTGGGAGTAGACGTAAGGAGAGGGCAAATGCACAAAAGATCCCACTGGGTCGAAGTGCATCCGAAAGGGCCCTCATCTAGATAAGATAAGATAAGATAAGCTACTCTTACTGTGTAAAGCTGTTAAGCTGATGATATTTCTATAGAAATTAATGAGTTAACTAATAAACTACTTAAACTGCTGTGTCGCATTGTGGCACCTAATTAATTGTACGAGCGGGCGAAGCAAACGAAGTTCTCCTTATCAGCTTGAGCCAAAGTTTCGTATATCTGGATGTCCAGCTTCGATCGATTCGATCTTCTCTCGATTCTTTTTGCGCTTGTTTAAGAGCTAAGCTCTTTTCGGTGTAGGTCAAAGTAGGCCCTCCATCTACTCCAATCCCAGGCAACCTCTTTGCCATCTCGATACAACCTAACATCAACTCTTTGTTTGAGCTGCTCTTTATAGTTTATTCTAGGCTTTGTCGATTAAGCAATTGAAAATTAAAAAAAAAACTTCCACTCACTCTTGGCACTCCTGCTGGGCCTAGCACAGCTGACGCCGCGCCGTGAGGCCAGTCTAGAAGGATCTACTGACTGCCAAGAATCACTACGCGCTACGTAGCCGATCCCGTGGTTATGTGGCGGAAAGTGCCTACGGCGTAGACGCCCGCTAGAGGGGCTCCTGGCAGTGAAAGTGTTAACACGTTCAGTGCCAAAGATTCCGTAACGCTACGCTCGTAGCCGATCCCCTGGTTCCCCCGTGTGTAGCGGAAATGTACAACGTAGGCACCCGCTAGGCGATGCCAGTAAAAGTGTTCAGAGCCAAAGATTACGTAGCGCTCGTAACCGATCCAATGGTTGTCTCAAGCAGCGGAGAGCGCCCGCTAGGCGAGTTCCTGACAGTAAATGTGTCAAGTGAAGATACTGGTGTAGCTGCACTGTGTTGTCGTGTTAACTACTCCTCCATCACGGCATCGATGTGAGTTACGAGCGGCAGGCACGCCGTGCCGGGCGCGCCTAGCGCGGTGGCGAGGCCAAGACTTCAAGCGGCAGCAGTATGGCGCGCCGCTGCCGCCCGAGGCCTTGGCCGAACCCGGGGGCGCGGTCGACGTTGATTACTGTTCTTTAGTCCTTTCTAACAGGGAGACAATCCAAACTCAAGCAGCAACGTTTTTTTTTCAAAAACAACCTCAAATCATGATTTGAGGTTGCAATGCATTCTTTTTACATGAATATAGGCATGTTAGTGTAGTTAGCCCTGTGTTTTCATACAAATGGCACCAAGGTCGTGAAGTATGCGAGATGTCAACTATACGAAATCACAGCATAGCACCTCTGATAGAGATACCCACCCTAATCCCAAGCCAATTTAAGACGTTGTCGTAAGTAAGACGCTGACATAGCGGTACCAACTACCAGGATGTCATAAACATAATGCGGTTCGGCCAGCTCCATTAAATGACGTCACGCGAAAGGGCATCTCCGACCAGGGCGACAGGAAACTAGAACATCACTGCGGTATCTGAGCTTAATCTAAATTGAGCCTTATTATGCCTACTGTAAGACAGCGTTCAGTTGGATAGGCTTAGGAAATTCATCTACGTTGTGGTAGCATAGTTTCACGCATTCGAATAACGACCCAATTGTGAACGAGCGAGAGTGTTATTTACAGTGCAGTGAACTATTTTGAATTTGGAATTGTTGGCGATTATGACATTCGCGCCTTTAAACAAATTCAAAACGTAACTCTATGCAGTTAAAGTGCAATTCTGCTTGAAAAGTGTCCTGCGTGTATGATTATTTAGTACTGGTAACAAAGTTGTTGAATGAAATATCAAAGTTCAACTTAACATATGCTAATTGAACGCGTTGGATCCCGAGGCAGCTATTGTTGTATATCCGAATGATTTTTTATTTTCAACGAATATTAACTTATAATTGTGTTACAACTGACAGGTTGGCATGTTTCAAAGATGCAGTGATGTCAAACATCACACACAAACGGAGACTTTAGCTGTCAAAATGGCCAATTCGCGCGTTCATTTAACACTTCCACTCCCAGCCTCTTAATGTAACTCAGTTGGAAAACTATGTTATTTATGTACATCTTTCTTCATGTCATTGACATTATACGTTTACCGCTCTGATATACCGTTTTACTTGGGTGTAAACGATCACATTTTTGTATCTGTAGCATTGATTTAGTATATAGAACCTATAGCTTAGATTTGATCCCATTTACCGTTACATCGCTGCTGTAAATAAATATCTAGGTAAGTAGGCGTAAGTTGTCCTATAGTAATTGTAAACTATTTTTCATCACACTTGCTCGAAAAGGGCTTCATAATGCGCAGACATACAGAGCTACAATAGCCTATGTTACGTTCACGTGCGTAATGGTTTCATTTTTCTTACATTGTATCTGTCACTCATGCGGCAGTTACAAAGCAAAGAGGTTTTATATCAAATACGATGACTTAAAACGTATTTATAAATAAATTTAAACTTAATAACACTACACAAGTTTAACAGAATTATTAAACAGATTTAATACGTAGTTATTTCGTGTCTATGTAATGTTTTAAGTGTTTTCAAATCGTGGCTGTATACCGAAGGGTCTTTGCCATACGCGCCTTACGTCAAATTCAACAAAATGGGCCACTGGCATTTTGCAGTTTTTATTACTATTTGTATTAATTTCATGTAAAATGAATTTGTTTCCTCGCAAATGTGATGAAAACATTGTGCATAACACGGCCGTAAGAATATTGCATGCTTGTTTGTTACGCACCTCGTTAAACAATGTACTATTACAGCAGTGTGGGGTCAGCTATCCGTGTCAATCTTTTCCACTTCGCTCTGTCACGCCGAGCAGTATTGGTATACTTAATGTAAAGCATAGCACAATGTCTGACAAGACAATTCACGGCACCACCGAACTGGTCTGATGACGGAGAAGAACCACCTGAACTGCACAAGATATAGCCGTGTTTAGGGTTTTTGGAACTCTCTCAAGAAATAGTTCATGACAAAAAAAAGACGGGCCTGCACTCCGGGAGTGCCGGTTAAAGTGAAAACTTTTTTTTTTTTATTTAGGTAAACAAACAGCCACTACAAGGAAATCTTAATATTAATAGCCTTATAAATAGATACAATATGTGTGACCAACACCGTTCACCACGTATTACTTATTTGCATAAATCGTTCGGAGTAAGAGTTAGGGGTGCAGCCCCTTAAGTGTTGTGAGTCCGGGGGTGAAAAGAAAAAAAATAACAATTTTAAAAAAGAGAAAAAAAATACATTCCCGGCCACAGTCAAAGAGAGAATTGATTATGTGAGTTATTATTATTTGTATACAACATGCTGAACAGAACATGCTGAGTTAAACTAAATGAACAATATCAAAGTGTTTCAGTTATTTTAACTTGAATAATTTTCCAAAAAAAATCCCTTTCTCCCCCTCCCTCCTCCTGCGTGCCAATATATTTAATAACAACCTTATTAGTAGTACGCTATAGTTCAATTTAACTCAGCAAAAAAAGAGAAGATGAAATACCTAAAATCCAATTAGTTTTTGCCTTTGCCAAATATTTTTCATAGCTTTATCTCTTTTGGAATAAGGTCCAAATTCGAACTATTCGAATTTGCTCAATAGCAAAACGGTAAAGGGCGCGTGGACAAAATTACAAATTCATTTGCAGAATATGCAATTGCAAAAAGTGTTTAACTGCCTTATACTATTACGAATAGTGTTCAGTTTTGAATGAAGTCGAATCGGCTAACAGCATAATATAAAAGTTTGATAAAACAAAATGGAATTTGCATTTACGGAAAATGTATTACGACCTTATACTGTTAACAATAAAGAACTAATTAGAACTATGTGCCCCTAGTCAGACCCCCGTTTTCCCCCTCGCCCCCAAGCCTCGTCCCGAATCTCTCCCAATTCTATGCTCACTGACGTCACAAAAATCTGTCGCGAGTTTAACAATGTTTCCCCATCCCAAAAAGTGATCAGTGCCGCTATAGAAGTTCAAAAACAGCAGGCCATACAATCTCTCACAATATCTCTGTGAACCTCCCCTGTGAAATATAGCAAGTATTTGTCATCTTTACCAAATCATTTTGTTGACAAGAAAATTCAGTTTCGACCATTTTTCACGTGTAAAGTTTGCAGCATTGCAGTAGCCACGTGTTGCTATTACTTGCAAGTACCAGGGCAAAAGAAAAATGAAAGAGTGTAGCAGCGTGGGAGCAAGCAGTTGCACCAATCCTGCCGTAATCTTTAGTACCACCCCAGTCCAATTTGGGCTTTAGTTACTACGGTATTAAGTTGGAAATCGCGATGCATTTTGTTTGGAGTTAAAACTTTGTCGTTATGAGGACTGTTTGGACCGAACTGATTATCGCCCGTGGCGGTCAGTTTTATTTCTCGAAATTGCTTCGCTTTTGTGAGGTCTTTGTTGAATTCATTTGATTGTTTTTTGTGAGATTTCGCCCTCGATCTCGCAAAGTATTTTATTTACGCGAAAAATCAGACTTCATGTGTATGTAATAACAATATTACAAACATGCAATGTTCGCAAAAATGGCGTTATCGCAGTTGCATCTTTATTTAAGGCGCCGTAGGTTCATGGTCTTCTCTCCCTCTCATTGAGCATAAGCGTGAGCGAGATGGAATGGAAGTGCGTGCTCGGAAAAGCAGATATCATGTTTTGTATTTTTTTTTTTTGGTTGTTCAAATAAATAAAAAAGTAATCATTGATTTCTCTCAAACATGATATTGCCGATTTTTAGAAGCCATTTTAATATTTTAAGCTTTTGTACATAATTTGTAACAAATATTTTAAGTGTATTTTAGACCCTTTTAGAACTAGTTTCGTAATATTTTTCTATCGAGCGAAAATTGCTTAATCATGTTTCTAAACACTGATTTCCCTGCAGAAAAGCCTCAAAATTACTATTCGTATTTTTTTAACCCATATTATTATAAACAAACACATTATATTCTTTCAAAAACTCTGTTCGCTTAACTTCGCTGAACCTACGGCGCCTTAAGACAGAAAGTACGTTAGTACAAGCAAACGAAAAACTATAGAAGTCTAAGATGTGGCTCAAAATGGCCCCACAGAATGGATGCCATTGCCATTATGCGGGGGGCGGGGTGCCAAAACGATGCCAGGCAGCCGTTCAGTTCCAACACGCGCACACCGGGTTATAGGTAATACGTGTCTGGGTAGAGATTTAGGATCTCGCATTGTGTGGTTTTTTTCGTTCGCTGGTGTAAATTTGTTGATCTTGCTCAATCGATGCCTGGGTTGTAAGTGCTTAATTTAAAGTTTTATCGGACAAGCGAGCGACGCGAACGAAGTTCTATCCTTCAGCTTGGGCCGAAAATCGTTTGTATGACCAGATGTCCCGATGTCCCGCTTTGTGAGCAGGTCCGTTAAATATAGATTTTTATGTCATTTTTTTTTGGAATACTTAAAAATAATAAAAATTAAAACCATTTTTTTTAAATGGAATAATGTATTAACGAATTCTACATGTATATTAACAAACCTGGTCACAAAAAATCTCGAGAATCGGTTGAGAAGTGTAGAGAACAGCCGGACAGACGCCGAACACACGAAAGAATTAACTCCAAAGCTGAAGCAGAGAACTTCGCTACAAAAGCACAATTAGCTCGTCTGATAGAAACGCTGTGTGCTACGCAACGTTGTAAAAAGTTTTGCAACGTTTTCCCGTCTTTTAGTGGAAATTGCTCGTAAAGGCATGGCTCATACTCGTATCACTGTCATTGCCAAGAATCGCTACGCGCTACGCTCGTAGCCGCTCTCGTGGGTTTCCTCGTATTTAGCGAAAAGTGCCTACGGCGTAGACGCCCGCTAGATGGGTTCCTGGCAATAAGTGGGCATTGTGTGGATCATAATCATACATAATGCTTCGTGCTACGCCCTAGCAACATGACTCGTATTTGAGTCATTGGCCTTGAATGGTTTAACTATCTGTGAGCGGACGAGCCTTTTGTCCATTTAACACTTTCGCTGCCAAGAATCCGGTTGTTTTCCTCGTATGTAGCGGATAGCGACTTCGGCGTAGGCGCCCGCTAGGCGGGTTCCTGGCAGCGAAAGTGTTAACCGTCATCGTCATGTAACAAACAAACATACAATCTTTCAAAAAATCCTGTCAAGTGCAAAATTATGGTTCGATTTAAGGCGTCGTAGGTGGTCATGGTCTTCTCTCCCTCTCACTGAGCATAAACGTGAGCGAGATGGAAGTGCGTGCTCGGAAGCGCGGAAGTCATGTTTTTTAATTTTAATTTTTTGGCCGTTTAACTAAATAAAAAAGTAAACACTGAGTTCTCTCAAACATGATATTGCCCATTTTTAGAACCCATTTTAATATTTTTACCTTTTGCGCATAATTTATAACAAATATGTTAAGTGTATATTAGACCCTTTTAGACCTATGTTCGCGATTTTTTTCTATAGAGCGAAAATTACTTAATCATGTTTCTAAACACTGATTTCCCTGCAGAAAAGCCTCAAGATTACTATTCGTATTTTTTTTTTACCATATTATTATAAACAGACGCATTATATTGTTTCAAAAACACTGTTCGCTTAACTTCGCTGAACCTATGGTGCCTTAATCCTGGCGTAAGAGCCATGGGACATATTTATGAGTAAGTTGTATGCACCCATATTTATAGTCATACTCATACTCACTTCATACTTGGGCAATTTCCAAAATAAGTTCCGTGACGTAATGGAATTCCACCCAATAAAAAAATATTTATTTTAGGAGAAACGCTTATTAATGAATTCTCCTTCTTCTGATATTCTTTGAAAATAATACTTGTTTAATATAAATTGCTTAGTATGGATAATATTGTACTTTGAACCTAATGACTACTGCTGTCACATTCCATTACGATACGAACTTTAGGTGTGTTTTAAGTGAAGTTCAGAGTGTTGTTTGCAAACCAGTCTTTATTAAATCACATTTGACACAATAATATTCTTATAAAAATTAATAACATTTGCAACACTAAGCGTCAAAATAAAATTATTTAACAAAATCTTTCCCTTACGTAACTTTTTGGTTTTCATCATATCTAACAATCATCTTAACTTGAGAAATATTGAAAACAACTATCAAAAGTTATATTTATCAGAATTGGCTGATAGTATTCTAACAAATGAATCCAAATAGTATCAGTTATTCTTAATAATTAATATGAATTCTTGAAAAAATCATCATAGCTACAGTAGGACAAAGTGACGTAAATGAATTATTCGTCACGTATAGAAACTACATGATACGTAATAGAACAAAAAACGTGACGTTTGGAATGAAAATAGCTCCTTCCATCCGTCACGTTTATTGTTCCACTAATACATAACGTATCGTAGTAGATGTGACGTAAGTATGCCAGTTGTTAAATAAAGTGAAATAGTGCTTTGATTCCTTGCAATTTACTACTTCTAACTTCTTTACATGTTACCGCACTTATCCATATGTCTGAATTCATAAACGTTTAATCTCAAAGTGGCTTCGCACCTTCAGTATATCCAGTTCGTGGTGGAAATTTTTTTTTGGCACAGCGTGATGCACGCTCAACTTATCGCATTTTTGAAGCGAAACTGACAGTTAACCTAAACAACGGTTAATACTTAGGCTCAAAATGTTGCCAGTAATATAAAAACACAACTGTTTTGGTAGTTTTTTGTTGTTTAATTGGTAAAAATGCCGTTACGTCGGTGGAATTTTCCACCACGTTGGTTTTGGAGGACAGCAAATAAATTGTGATTTTATGATATTTTTACTCTAAACGTTAAAAAATAAGGTTCAAAATTTGTAAACGATAATATGATCGATTCACACAACAGCCATGTTCAGGCCTAAAAGGAGACAGATATAGGTAAACTTCGCCTCAAAGTTAGCAAAGTGTACGTGGGACACCCAAAAATCTGCACCTTTTCTTCGGTTTTTTTGATAAAAACAATACTTTTGGCTTTATACGGATTATTCACCACAATTATACAGTAAACGAGTTATTTTACCATTTTTACAAACAAACATTATACTTTAGAACAATATTTAATGGAAAAAAGTACTCCAAAGTCATGGGACAGCGATATTTGACTCAAATATTTAATGGGTCAATTTTTGAACAAGACGTTTTTTCGACATTTGTATGGTTTTTTTTATATTTTAGAATATTAGATTCGTACCGACAGCGAGAGGTAGGGTTTTTAAAATGAAAAAAATATGGTGCATGAGGCACCACTGTGCTTCTAATGGTTAGCTAGATATTGATGCTTTAAAATCACCGTGCCATACCAATGTCGTCAGCGCCATACAAATGTCCACAGCGCTATACAAAAGTCGATATAGTGCCATACAAATGACGATTCTGCCATATAAATGTCGATAGCGGCATAAAAATGTCAACGAGTGCCATCAAAATGTCGATCTTGCCATACAATTGTTGAAACAGCTTAAAATATTTGTACAATAAAAAAGTCACTATTTCGATATAGTATCTCCGGTTTATGGTTTATAATGGTCGTTATATTGTACTATTACTTATTCTGTGATTATATTCCAAAATAATAAAAATCGCTTAGATTTTGTTTTGAATCGACATGTGTATGCCACGTTCGACATTTGTATGACCAATAAAGCCGTACAAATGTCGCCATACAAATGTCAACATGAATGTTTTTTGGCGATCCTACGTATACTATAAATTGAATTCACTAATTAGTTAAACACGAAACTATTACCCCATATTGCTAACCTTTGTTATGAAAGACACATTTTTATTTCAATCGTATATTAATATATTAACGCCCATACAAATGTCGTGATAGCCGTACCAAAATACATCGTATCAAGAAAACCTGTTTCCTCCTTCCAAAATACCGGCTCTGCGTCCACTCCCGTTGCTGGTTTAAGCCCAACTAACCTGTCTATCGTATCTTAAAGTAAATGTAACGGTGGGATAATAAAAAAACAGATTTTAAGGGTTTTGAGCTTGAGTCCTAATAAATGGGTCTCGCGTGGGACAACTACAAAAATACTGGTACTAGTTTTGTAGTGGGACAACTACAAAACTTCACTGGTTTTAATTATTCACCCATTAAATTTGCAAGATATAAATATGAATACGCTAATAAATCTTCTTTATAACAGTACAAGTTGTTAATTTATACGTTGCCGTAGTCTATAGTTATGAATTCTTGTTTGAGCAAAACCGCAAGTGGGACACGCAAAAAAGCGGTAGATTTCGCTGTTTTACGATTTCAAATACATTTTTTTTCAGAATCAATGAATATTTAAGGTATTGTTATATATATTTTAAGTACTTTATAACACAAGGAATACAAATATATATGAATCAATACTCCATGTTAATCTGACTTGAAATTATGGCCGTGTAGTACGGTACGCGAACACTATAATTTGTCGTCAAACTAACATAAGTCCCAAGTTTGATTTATTTTTGTTATCAGCGAGAGTACATTAAGTACTAACAGCGAAAAATATTTTCTAGCAGTTTTTGATTTTGGTTTTCGAATAATTATTTTTTTTGTAAGGAACACTTGTAAAACTTTGCAAAGATTATACAAGTTATAGTTTTTTCCTATAATGCATCGCATTTGTTTATTCAAACCTTTCATATCGTTTTCTAATAGTTTTGTCAAGAGATTACGTTAGCAAAACCGGAATTGATTTAAAAAATTATAAATCTCCTAAAAGAATATGCAACTGACTAGTGGCTACTAAAGTGTAATTCAAAAGTAATTAAAAAAATGGCCCCATTAATTTCTAACATATTTATCAATAGCATTTTTTTAAATTAGGAATAATATCTTGAAACCATTCTCCTTACCATAAAAGAAATCTCATAAATTCTCAAGTCAGTGTAATTCATTTAAGTTCTATCGAGGAATATATAAACACAAATTCTAACGGATTCGTCAATAGCTCTAAATTGTATTAGCTTATCAGTTATTATCCGTAATTTAAATCTTTCGCGCGCGACTCACGCGATTCGTGTGCAGCGTGCTGCCGGCCGAGTACCTCGCCAAGGCCGAGCGTACGCTCAAACTTGTAGGTACAAACTTTAAGTACTTGATTGTACATTATATTTAGTTACTTAGTAGTTGTTTTTCGGTCGAAATGACATAATTATCTATTTTATTTAACCAATAATAGCAGGTAAAGAAAGTAATATAGGGTTATTAGTATTAAACTTTCTTTAACTTTAATTTTATTTGTAGACTGAGTGTTGTTGTACTTATTTACTAGAGGTTTTCCAGGTCCCGATGTCATAATGATCTGGGGCCCGTTTCATGAAGCAACAAGTTACAAATTACAAGCGGAAGTCTCTTTCTATCAAAAGGTATTGAAAAGAGACTTCCCCTTGTAACTTGTTGCTTCATGAAACGGGCCCCTGATGTTACTAATATGAAGAAAGTACAGAAAGTATAAACACAGGGTTATTAGTTATCTGTCTAATAGTAGTAGAAGGCAGTTAAATTAGGTTGCAGGTTGGGGGTAATCTCCGAAAATAGGTACCTTACCTACTCATTCGATTTCAAAGAATCTTTCAAAGTCCGATTGGGTCCTAACATTAAATTATTAAATTACCAATAACCCTCAGAAAAGTAGTTTTTCATCGATGTGGAAGAGGATTTTTTAAATTAATTAATACAAAAATCCGGAGTTATTGAAAATGTAGATTTTCGATGCACATTTCTTACATACGTCACGTAAACGCTTTCTTTTAGTTTTGCGTGTTAAGTTTACATTCACGTTGGTTCATATTAAGGCGAAACTTTCTCTTTTATCATATTTAAGGCCAACCTTACCAAATATAATAACAATACTAAATGGATTTAATATGATGACATACAAATTGCTGCTAGGCAGATCATCTCGCATCTAGGCAGATGTCGGTACACGCCTCCCTAAGGCCTTGTAAGAATGAACTGATTGATAAAAAAGGTGACCGAGGTGGATTGTTCCGATAGCTCAGTTGATTGAGAGTACGGAATGCAAAACCGGTTTTAACCGAAATCGAAGAAACCCGTTATAACCGACTGTAAGAAAGCGGGCCGTGGGTCAGCTAGAGATCTGAGGGGTAATCACGTAATGTTTCGAACGTGCGTTAGGACAATTCAGCTGTCGTTTTTCATATAAAAAATGACATTTACATCTAATGCGTTACTTGATCGACATACCGGTCACTCATGGGTGGTTGAAATGGTTCAACCTAGCTTGATTGAATAAGTAATTGCATAAGTACGTTGATAGGTACTCTTTAGATCAATGATGCGTATTAATGTATAGTTAATAGACGAAAAAGTCATCATAATTCAGATTAATTTATAAATTTAACACTGTAGTGATTTTGTATAATCATACTTAATCGATAACAATCTTCTATTACTACACTGGAGTACCACACATTAAACAAGTATTGATGTATTTTAGTGTCACCTATGCAGGTTATTCGTAATCTAATAATCATCACAGCACACTGAAATTATTTTTCAGTATAATCAGTGTTAGTACGGTGGCAATATCGCAAAAAGTCGTCTCCTTCACGATTTTCGTACGGTTGTGTTCCTCGTTGTCTCCAGAGTACGAATCTGCCGGTTTCATTTGAGGGAAAGGGGACGGACATAGCTGTGACGTCATAAAGATGGCGGCAGACGGTCATCGATTTGTTTCAATCTCGGGTTCTATTTTACTGATCGGTTCGTGTGAGGTGTCATTTGAAAGCATATTACACTTTATATAATTGTTTATTAGAGCCCTATGACGTACCATCAAAATCTTTTTAAATATTTGACAAAATATGACTTTTTTACCGTGCGCGTTAGCATGAGTACTGATAAAACACGCTTGTAACTCAACAAATAATAACATTAGCGCAATCAAAGATGTTATGAAAAAGATAGGTAATTTTATAATATTTCCAACAATATAGATTTTGTTGGTGTACAGGTCGATTCACGAGAGCTGGCATGAATGAATTGACCGAAAGTAATGTCACTTGTCACTGTGAGTGGCAGTGAGTGCCGTTCTTATACAGGGGCCTCCTAATATTTTGTAAACATGTACCTAATACGTTTTCTTTATTTAATAAAAAATAAATAATATTATTATAATTATCATGTTAATCTTTTTTTTATTAGCTTTCAGTCTCATGTCTTGTTATAATATTAATATTTAGTAATTAAATAACTCCTAAATACCAACATAGATGTCTTTTTTTTATTTTTTTTAACTTTTTTGTTAATCTTTTTAGTAATTAATATTAAAGTCCTTTGTAAATAAAGCGTATTTATATTTTTCTGACTTATTTTTAATGTCAAGAATCGAAAGGTGATGGCTTATTCGAATTGTAAAAAATCTAAAAAAAGAGAAACACAAACAAACAAATTCTAAAACACAAGTATCGTACCTAATCACTTTTTGCATCAACCTGTATTTAATTATTATGTGATGCACACAAAGACATTATCATTCACTCGTTCAATTCATTCGTGCCAGCTTTCGTGAATCGACCTGTACATAAGTAAATAACGAAGTAATAATACAATTTGCTAATTACGCACCGATTAACCATCACCACGCTAGACTCTGCTAGCGATCGCTGTCGTCACGTGGCCACAGATTATATAATAGTTCTACAAACAGATACTCAGGTCTGAATAAAAATCTCAATACCTACTGCTTTAAGTGCCTACGAAATTTAACAATGGAGCGACCTTGAATGCGCGGGTCGTTGCCCGCATGCGCCGGCCAATCGACGCTAGAGTTGACACCGCTTAGAAATGATTTTATAATTAATAGTTGAGTGAAATAAAAAACGGTTTACGTTTTAAATTATTTTGCAAAACATAAAATTCTATTATAATGTGTGAGTACACTATGGTGAAGCAACTGTCCCGTTTTTACCCTTTGGGTACGGTGCCGGTTGGGTACGAACCCTAAAAAGCAAATAGGTAAAAATATCCGGGGTTTCCCAAGATACTGCCAGTATCTGAACTGCATAGTCACTTACTTACATACATACATACAAACATATCAACGCAGCCATGTTATATACAATTGAAGCCATGTTACCTATTGCTCACCCTGTCTATGGTTACGACATGCGACAATTTGAATGTAGGTACTTATTATTATTAATCTACCACATAATACAGAACGAAACCTTTTGTGTAGGTAAGTAACGTAATTTAAATATATCCCGGAGACCGTACGAAATAAAGTTTGTTAGGTACCTACGTATCTTCGTTATTTACAGCGTATGTATAAGAATAACGTAATAGTTTAAAAGTAGCATTACAAACTTGAAAGTAGACACGAGGCATAATTTGTTGTAATGTATTGTTTTAAAATATTCTGATTATGTGTTTTATCCTCGCGAGTGAATTCCAGCCCTTCCAAAAAGTCATAAGTCCCTATACCAACCAACGACGATGTATTCGCCCTTTCTTAAGGGGCTCCCAGAATTGGCGTCTGGGATCGTACCTTCGATCTGAATCTCTTAGTTTTCTTAGGTTTTTTGTAGCTTAATTTGTTAACAACAACGGCTTTAAGCAATATAGTATCCCATATGTACTTCAAAGTTAATTGTTTTCAAGATATTTGGCATCAAAGTTGAACAATTTTAGGTCAAAAAACCGGTTTCTGGCCGTAACTTTTGTGTTAATTGGTTTAAAATGAAAACCCTAGACCAATTTTTAGGGACGTCACAGACGAACCCAATTATGTAGATTTCGTATGTGTTAGATCTTTCACGTCAATAGAGATACAAAATAAGTGTTATTTAAGACAATGTTTAAAAAGATCATACAAAATTAAGTATTCATTTGTTTCAAAATCCGGTAGACCAAAATGGAGATAAAAGATTGAAGAACCGATAACCGTTGGATTTATACTTCTATCTGTAGTGCAAAAGTAGAAGATACGATTTAAAACTCGTCAAAAATCGATGGAAACCTCGGGTAGCCCCTTAAGCTGCCGTGCGAATCTTACGAAGTACTATTATAAAAATTGCTGTTATACAGGGATAAACATAAACATGAAATCTACGAAAACAACTAAATAATTTGGACTTCATGGTAGTGGCGGAGTAAACTTGTCTGAGGCTCGGGGTAGGTATACTAAATTACCGAAACTCAAGCAGGCCTTACAAAATAATTACGTATTTGAAATAGGTATTAAAGATTCAATGTTCCGTAAACGTCCTTGTTAAACTCACTAGTTCGTACCAGGTCAATAATTAGTACTTGGGTACCTATATAAAGTAAGTAGGTAGGGTTACTAATCTGTCATCGTCAGTCGGCAGATAAAAAACCATAAATGTCTATTTGTTTTATTGTTGTCACACCCCACAACGCTGCAGTGAATCGACTTTATTCGCAAAGAAGTCATTTTTAAATACCTAACTGTGCGCATAAGCAGCATCCGGCCGTGAGCGCGTGTGCCAACCAACTGGCTGAATGAACCGACCTCGGTTTCCAAAGTGTAGGTATAAATCTTAGTTCCCACGGTTCAGCTAGGTAGCACTGACATGGCGCCTTGAGACACTCTTGTTTTGTTTTCTGAGTAATTATACGAGTCAGACGGTCATCATACGCACCTAAATCAGTAAAATAAAGGCTACTTCAGGAACCTTGTAGCCCAAGCCGAAGGCGAGGCGAGAGCTCTGAAGCGTTCTTTTCTTTTCTTAGAAGACGTAAAATGTGTGTGGGGGGTGACCTTACATTAATTTACGTCTTCTTTTGGCTCTCAAGTGAGATTGTTAATCTCTGTTAGTGTAGTTCCTAGTATAACATCACTACATAGTATAAAACAAAGTCGCTTCCTGCTGTCTGTCCCTATGTGTGCTTAAATCTTTAGAACTACGCAACAGATTTTGATGCGGTTTTTTATAATAGATAGAGTAATTCAAGAGGAAGGTTTATATGTATGACATAGTATCCGTGCAAAGCCGGGGCGGGTTGCTAGTTGAAAATAAATAGTAAAACAATCAACGCAAGCAGCTTTATTAGACAACTAGCTTCCGCCCGCGACTTGGTCTGCGTGGGCCCAGGATAAAAACTATCCCTTATTTTAATCCAGGCTATGAACTATCTTCGTGCAAAATGTCATCCAAATAAGTGTGGTTGAGTAACAAACATCCAAACAAAAGTCCGAGAGCGTACCCTGAAGGGACGCTACACACGTTCGTCCCTACGCAGAGCTCGGCCTGCCGCCTCGCGTGCCATGCCTTTGGCCCTCAGGTTCCCTTGTAACACATTCAGGAGAAGAGTATTCGAGAGCGCACTCTGAAGAGACGCTTCGGGCCTTTGGCCCTCAGATTCGCTTGTAAGATGCTTAGGAGTAATAAACTGTCCGCGTGGGCCTGCCTTTCGAGCCTTTAGCCCTCTGGCTTGCGTGGAGAGCCTGCTCTGAAGCGACGCTTCGGCCCTCGCCCCTACGCTACGCAGAGCTCAGCCTGCCGCCTCGCGTGCTATGCCGCTCTCCTTCGGCCGTCAGATTCGCTTTTAAGACACTTAGGAGTAATAAAGTGTCCACGTGGGCCCGCCCTTCGGGCCTTTGGCCCTCTGGCTTGCGTGGAGAGCATTCCCTGAAGGTACGCTTCGTACTTTCAGCCCTCGGGTTCGCTTGTAACACACTTGGAAGTAGTAAAATATCCGCGTGAGCTCGTCCGTCGGGTCTTCGGCCATCGGGCTCGTGTGAAGAGCACGCTCTGGAGGGACGCACGCACACGCTCAGATTCGCTTGTCCTTGAACTCAGGAGTAAAGTATCCGAGAGCGCGCTTTGGAGGGACGCTTCAGGCCTTCGGGCCCACGTGGAGCCCGGTCTGCGGCCTCGCGAGCCTCGCCGCTCACGGTTCTGTTCGAACTTGTTGCCTGAAAAACTGCCATGACTTGCAGTTCCATAGTACAGAATATATATCAGTCGACAAACCATAAATATCTATATGCATCTCCAGAGAAAAAAATGTGTTTACCTAAAGCTGTTGCTAGAAAGGTTAATGTAAGAAATCACCACGTCCAAATGTCTCCAAATGGCCATGTCGACAATTTGGGTCCTAGTTATCAGGCTGTATTTTGGCGAAAGCTCGCGGCCCACAGACAACGCATTTTTGAATTTAAAATGGCTTTTTATTGAAACATAATGACAAAATAAATTATGCTCATCTGGCTGATATCTTGCTTCTAGGTGTAATTGATTATTTACACACCTATGTAATGAAACTCAAGACATTTGCATCCCTGCATATGGGCTGAATACACTGTTGTGTGTAATCTTATTGACATTTGTATTATTTATATAAGTATCTACTGTATTCCGGCAAATAAATGATATTGATTGATTGATTGATTTATTTGAAATAACTCATTTCACCGATTATAAAAACTAATCTACGCGTACTAATATACAGTGAAACACATAATTTATTAATTCGCCTACAGTACCTTTCATTTGAGAACACCAAAAATTAACTTTCAAAGTATTTCAAACATACACAGCATGCTGGTTGCCGCGGACTTGCGTTACGGAATTGGCCATAATATGTAATTATTATTGAACTACAACAAATTGCATATTTTTGGCAAGCTAATAAAATGCTTGATATTTTTTATAATGACATTAATCATGCTAAAGTATCTCTTTCTCGAATTATGATGTTAAGTAAGCAAACGTCTAAGGTAAAATAATCCATTATTATTTCAAACGGTTTGTTGTACGTTTTACAGTTAAAGAAAACAATTATAGTACGTTTAATATGCTTTCAAATGACACCTCACACGAATATACGCAATGGAACCCGAGATTTGAACAAAAATCGTATGGCATATATTATTTTGGCCTTTAAAGTTTGCCACTCTTTAGTACCACCCAGGGGACACGTGCAGGGTTGGGGTGGGTAGCTCCTGCGGACGCGAGTGACAGTTGTCCCCACTTTGTCAAGTGAGTGGGCAACTCGCCTGTTAGAAGTTCTTAAGCCGCCCGAAGGCCTCTAACTCGGCTTAACGACTACTGTCATAGACAGCAGCCAGGATCAACTGCTTAACGTGCCTTCCAAAGCACGGAAACGCGCATTTATATTAACCACTCAAACATCAGGCGGTCATCCATCCAAAGACTGACCGCCATCTTTGTGACGTCACAACTATGCCCGGCCCCTTTCCCTTAACTAAACCCGGTAGATTCGTACTCTGGAGAGAACAAGGAACACATACCAGTGTTAGGTATACAGGGCGTCCCAAACTTATGGGACATGAATTGGAAGTACCTTAAATATCGTAGATAGGGTATTTTGCTGTAAGAAGACCTTATGTTATTTTTGAAAGTTAGTAATCCTGCATTCAAAGTTTTTCGAAAAATTACTTGCTTTGTCTGGGAATCGAACCGACTTAAATGTGAAAAAAAAATTACCTCTACTTTTACAATGCCAATAGAAAGAATAGCTACAAAATAATAACTCTTCTTTAGTAACGCAGTAAAAGATAACATTTTTCAAGTGAGCTGATCCATTCAATAATGGAGTACTACACATTAATTAAGTATTGATTTAGTTAGCTTACTATAACTACATAACATATACAGGCTATATTCGTAATTTTATTAGACGCGCAATGCCTCCCTCCTTAACCACTACAACGTCAAAGTTCAAGACTTGATTACAAATTAAACACTTATATTTTCAAAGTAAACTTTTAACGCGCATTGTCATATTACATTTTCCAAATGCAAATGAACTGTCGATGTCCGGTTGTCAGCACAGAGGGGAGGCCCCCGCGTAGGAAACAAGCAACGGCGTGCTGTGATTGGTCATGACGTTCTCGCCGTCGGCGCACTAGACTCGCGCGCTGATCGTCGTGAGTTCAAATTTGAAAAATAATTGATAAGTGAATAAAACGAGGAGCTATTGATGAATTACTTAGATTTTTTATCAATAGATTACTATGATAAAGCTGGATTATATGCGTCGACTTGATTTTTTTTGAGATTTATTTTGAAATAATTAGGAGGATTTCAACATTAAACTGTTCGTATAAAACTAAGCTATTGATAAATATGTTATTAATTCAAACTCTGGTTAACTTTGATAGTTTTTAATAGTATTCAGTAATCCAAACCCACTTGTTTAATCTTTTAGAGGAAATATATACATTTTATTTGGGTCGGATTATACCGACGTTATCACTTGACGAAAGTTTTAGAAAATTAAATGGGAGATTATAATTCTAAAATGCGGTACTCCATTGAAGAAAAATACCACTTGTATAATTTATCCTTGGATTTACAAGGGTCGCTAAGAAAACGCTATATAATACCTAAAGCAACGTCAAAATTCACTAGAATTTTTAACTTCTAGTAGTACTCATTATAGTCTAAATGTTAACAAAAACATCGCGACCTTGTGAGTTATCGAAGGTGCATTCATTTAGCGTACCGTACTAGTGGGACAGCAAAAACAGCTCGTTTGAAAATTGACCCTAATTTGGAAAATGCCCACTTACACTTTAATATAATATGTCTCCCAACGCGTCGGGCGACGCGCAGCGAGGTTACGCAACAGTCGTCACCTAGCCGCAGGTACCAGGGCGGCATGACTACTCAAGTGATTACAGGGGAATCTTGTAAGTGTGGCCCGTCCGGCTTAGAAGCCATACGGGGGTGGAAATCAAGGTATTCAGCTCAACGTGTTTTTGGTGCGTTTGCTACGGGTGACAAACGAGCATATGTGCATATGTCTATCGGATACTAGAGTAGCCGTAAGCGCACTGCCGACTCTTTATTGTTTTTATTTATTTATCTCACGGTGGTGTTATGAATGTTATCATGGCTGCGGTCTTCTGAAAATTTAAGGTATATCTGCAGCGATCTACTTATCTTCCTAAGCTGCTTTGATTTGAATTTGTGTGAAAATGCCCTTCTAACAACTTCAAAAAGTGATGTATACATTGATAATATCTAATGCTTACACTACAAGTTACACGATAACATGAAGTTAGCTTGAAAATCCGTGATAAAACCATCTCAACCGCTACGATACGAACACACGTTGCATCTCGAACGCTGAATAATCATATTTTAACTATTATTTAGAGTGGGAAATTTGGAAAAATATGGAAATTGGTTTTCATTCGATATCCACCGTTTTTCGAGATGTTTCCAATTCAAACGGACTGAGAATTTACACCATGGTGCATGGACATTTTTTTAACAGCAGTGCACTATACCCGTAGTGTTACAAAATTACAAATCATTGCGACGAAATAATGACTTTGAATGTAGAACGCCATCTAGCGAGCTTTTTTGGAAACAAATGACTCGCTCGTCCTTGAGGTTTCCGCTTTTCCATACAGCGCCATCTGCGCTTGCTTTTTCGAACTACGTGAGTTCAGTATTCAGTTCGTCCATTGCAGATGCTTTGCTAGTTTATGTTGATAATGCGCAACCCGTAGAGGGCGCTCTGAAGAATATTTATACGAAAACTATTAGGTCCATATTGAGGGCGGGGTCGTTTCATTCATTAAATATATGTTTTTACTATATAGTGTGTTATGAATAGTTATGCATGCACTAATTTGAGTTGTGGTGTATGACAAAGTTACTTTCCCGTATCCTATTTCTTCTTTTTTTCAGGTTCCGTAATCACCAACAAGGAATCCTTAGGTATAGTTTCGCCATTGCCGTCTGTCCGTCCGTGCGTCCGTCCGTCTGTGGCTTAGCCCAGTGACTCTTACTACTAGAAAGCTGTAATTCGGCATGGGTATATGTACTTATAAATTAATCACGCCGCGCCGATATAAAGGTAGATTTTTTTTTGCAATTGGGTTTCCGTACAAGTGAATTGTGGGGATGTAAGTATTTGTTTTGTTCTCGGTGGTGGGGTATCGTTGGAAAGTTTGTTCACTATTAAGATGGATCCATAAAAACCATTTATGAATTCAGGAATATACGGTTCTGTGATATTGGGCTTTAAAGCCTTCATTTTCATTAAAGTCATGTGTCTGGCCGTCTTCCGGCTTAATGGATAATATGAAAAAATCACGACCGTGATGGCATCTAAGTAAGTTACTTGCATAAAACGTAGGCATATAATGAATTTAATAGGAAACCTATCACGAATAAGCAGGCACAACTAGGTAACGAGTAATAGTCGACCAAATTAATAAATGTACCTACTTGAAAAGGCCAATTTTCTTACAAATTCGGGCGACGCCACGTATCGATGTAGCAAAGACAAACAGGCAACTACGCGCGTGCGGTTTAAATTTTATTTAATTATTTTTACGAATTGAAAATAGCTATATTTAAATTCCAAGTGCGCAACAGTACCTAGATGCCATATATCCAAGAACTAAGCATCACACTTTGTTGATCTTTTATACCCACATTTATGCTAAAAGTGGCGCTGGAACACAAGTTTCTTGTGCTCTGCCTACCCTTTTTAGCGATAAAGGCGTGAATGTATGTATGTAGAACTAAGCATTTGCATGTACCAAGCTTATAATAAAGATTTTCTGCACAGCCGAGCGTAACACAAACATTCATCAATTTAATTAACGCGCGACCAAACTTAGTCACACTCTACACACGCATACAAGACTAACGAAATTAAAAATGAACATATTAATGCCTACCTTGTATTTAGTATTATACATATTAACAAATGTGAACGGAGCCGAGGTCACGTCTTCAATAGAACCGCTTACCTCAAACGACGCAAAACACAGTGACACGCGCGCAAAAAACCCAGAACGTCCAAACGCGGATGAAACTAAGGAATCTGCAACAGTAAGACAATCTAAGTTTGACATGAAAGACTTTAAACGAACAACATTAAAAAGCAATCCCTACAGCGATGACGATTGCCTGGCCACGGCAAACCCAGACAAAGTAGCAGCCGTTCGGAAAACTTTGCTTAACAACGCTGGCAAAACTGACGTCACTTCTGAACCTGAAGCCCAGAAGATAGCCGCTTGTCTCATAAAAGAAGACTCTAAAAATAAGCGTAATTCAACCGAAAACTTAGATACAGTTGAGGAAGTCGCAATGAAACTAGACAATAGTAAGATTAAAAAGAGTAGAAGAGACACGGAATACCAGTTCGATCCTCTGGAATATTACGACGAGGTGATCACGTTTGACGAGAACACCTGCCCAGGTGAGCTGGATATTATAAACCTGGAGATCAGCGAGCTCAAGCACTACGAGGTGGAATGCGAGCTGCTGACCCACTGGGTGGGTTTGGCGGAGACATTGATTTAGGGATAGTCGATGAAACAAGTGAACCACCAACATCTGAGAATTTTCATTCATCATCCTTCTAATGTCCTGGTGGTCCTAGTTGCAGGTGGTACCTAATCATGATTTGACGTATAGGTACCATAGTTTTTCTAAAGGGACTGCCATCTGACCTTTCAACCCTCATCGGAGGGAAAACTAGTTTTTCGGGATTAGATCATCTTTAATACCAAACTGCTTGCACCTAATATTTACGTGATTTTGATATAAAGTGCTACTCAAATACGTGTACATATCATTAGATTAATAAAGTAAACTTTTGTCAAATGAACCATTCTCGAACCAAAAACACAACCAAATTATATTTAACTATGAGATATTTCGTCTCTGAACACAATAGTTAATATTGAATTAATGACTAAAACAAAGGATGAATAAATAATGCATTTGAAGGTTTGAATGAAATTTTTAAAAACCATTTAGTGTTTGTTTGGTGCTAATTCTGTATTTCTAGTGCCATTATACTTATTTTTTTTGGAATAGCTCCTGTTCTTGCAATTTTTATGTATTCTTTTTTTATGACTTAGGTAGTACATAATTTTTGGCGAAGAAAAAAGTCGGGGACACGACCTCTCATATGCCTTTTTTGAGCGCACCCGCGACCTGCGGTGCTATCCCTGTCACTCGAATATAGTAAGTGCGATAGAGAAAGAGATACACGAAGTTCGACATTCGAAGCGAAGATGAAAGATCTCCGTTTCAGATTGACAAAATTCCTTCCTTACTCACAGGTCGCATTTCTCTACCGATTTTCGTGAACTTTTGTGACCAGGATCGATCGTTATATTATAAAAAAAATTGGGAACAGTTTTACACAAATCGACCTAGTTCCAAACTAAGCAAAGCTTGTACTATGGATACTAGATAGTAAACATAACTTATATAGACAGACCATGACTGAGGAACAATTAGTCGTGCTCGTCACACAAATAAATGCCCTTACCGGTATTCGAACCCGGGACCTACGGCTTCGTAGGCAGGGTCACTACACAGGCACTGCACAGGCACAGGCTACGGAGGTCGTCAATTTAGTCGTATTATTATGTCGATTTAGTTTCAGGAAAAAAAAATGTAACGGCAGGTTTGCGAGTTTTACAGCCCACAGAGCCACTAGTGTTGGTGTTTAGTGCCAGTTCTATTTCTATACTAGTAGTTAGTTTTTGTGAAGCCTCGATCTAAACACGGATCAAATACAAAAAAAAAATATACAAAAAAAAATGTTAGAGTGGTTAGTATTTACGTCACAATCATCCCGAATTTGGCCTACAATACTTTGACTCTCAATATGTGTATTGAATAAGAATAATATAAATAAAATGTATTGTCATATTACTGTGAACAGGCACACTGTTGTTAACAATGTCAATTACACATACAGAGGGTAAAAATTACCGCAGCGCCTCATACTTTCGGTTCACGTTACGACAAATTGCTCCAATCCACATCCAGATTGCATCTCGATGTCAACACCCTACCGAAACCCTCCAGTTCATCCGGCACCCTCGGCCAACGAGATAAGGGTGGTTTTACAATGCCACCAACTGCTTTGATCAAGTCTAACCGTGAATTACGGATGATTATCGTCATTATCACTTAACTAATCTATTCAGAAAACCCTTCATGCCCCTAATGGAGGGTGCGTGCCATAATTTGGAATACCAAAATTAATATAACTGAAATAACAATTTGAAAATCAAGTTTGTAAGGTACGAAATTTGTAAACACAAGAATTAAGAATGTTTACTACAGTTTACCCTTTTTCCACCGACAAACATTTCATCCATGTCCGATCCGTAGTCACACCGCATTAGTGTGACTATATGGTTCATTTTATTTATCCGTAGTCACACCACCTTATCCCAACCGATCACACGAGTCACACCACAAAAAATCCGTAGTCGCTTCTGGCGCTTTGCCAGCCGCAGCCGCGGCACGCTCGCTTCATTCGCTTGGCTCGCGCGCTGTAGGGCCGTGGTACACCTAACACTCCTCCTCGCTTCGCTCGTCGTCGTACCTACACCGACCTGCCTTAGGGTGGGGTATGGTTGGTCTGGCATGGATGCACGGTAAAATGAACGGTATTAATGCGTTCATAATACACATCCACCTATTCCACATAATTGAAAAAATCGGTCGTTACTCGTCATGCTATTTTAAGAATAAAAACGGCCAAGTGCGTGTAGGATTCCGTAGTTGCCTGTCTGTCTTAGTTACATCGACATGCGGTGCGGTTGCATCGACCGAATTTGTACGAAAAATGACCTTTCCAAGAACACATTAAGTTGGTCGACTATTACTCATTAAGTACTTATGTCCGTGATAGTTTTCCTTTTAAATTCATTATATGTACTAGTACCACGAATTTTTTCGCATCTTCAGTAGTAGCCATTTAGCCAGCAGGGGGGGGGGGACACATGACTCGAACAAAAATTACGTCTACGTCCATTATCTTGCAAACGCAGAACTGAGGGGAAAAATAGTTTTTGAACAAGCTATCCAACGATACCGCACACTCTATAGTGTGTTTTACGAGAAAAAAAATACATCACAAAATTACATGTTGGGGAGGTACCCTAAAAAAAAATATTCTACTGTTTTGTCGGCGTGCTTGGTTTAAATACCCACGCCGAATTGCAGTTTTCTAGTTTTAAGGGTTACTGAGCTAAGCCGAAGACGGACAGACAGACGGACGGACATGGCGAAACTATAAGGGTTCCTTGTTGACAACGGAACCCTAAAAATCATTGAATTTGGAAAGCACTTAATGATCGAAATAAGAAAAAACTATTCTCTCTTCGATGTCTTACGACTAGTTAGCGAAAAACCGCAGACGAACGTGTCCGTTTTTCTAATATTATTATGAGTTATACCAGAAATTACTGTAAAATATACTTAACCTAGGAACATCAGAACTATTTTTTTTATTCATTTAGGACAACTTAACGCAGAACGTACTTCTTAAGGTATTTTATACATTTTAGTAAAGTTGATTGTCTTATTCTTAATTCAAACTCTTCATTATCCTGTATCTATAGGTGAAAAATGGTTCACATAAGTTGAATTTTGGTCGAGGACCCAGTGCAGAGCCGAACCTTGCCTTTGCCTTTTTTTTAACTAGGCGCCCTTATTTACATAATCACTTAATAGTCTTTCAATGAGAACGGCGGCCCTCTCCGATCCGAAATCAGAACGTAACTTTAAAATTTAAACAACAACCGAGGGTTCGCTATTTGACTCCGCATTTCAATCAGACGGTTACAAAGCATTAAGATTCAGAGGATATTATGTAGATGAGGTGGCATTTCGCCTCGCGACAGCCCTCGGCAATTTGCGGGGATCCAACAGCGCTTCAAGCGGTGGAGATGTTTTCGAAATTAGTATCATTTTGTTGGCTAACAAATGAGAGGGCACAGGAATGTCTTCTCGCTCATATTCAATGCAGCGCTAGGAAAGTACTTCCCAACAGAGGACTGCGTTGTATCGGGTGATAAAGTTCTTGGTGGTGAGCAAAACTTGGTTACTTCGGCGCTCCGTGTCGCCGCGCCGCGCCATGCCCTTTGTCTTGGCGCCAGATGGATACCTACACCCAAATGGATGGACGTAATTACGGGGTACTACTACATTCACAGATTTTTCAGAGAGGCTTACCTCAGTGAATGATAGCGGTAATAATATCCTACTCCCACACGGCCTTTGCCACTTTACGGTTTTACCCTTGCGCAACTGTTGGCGGTTTTGTTCTAAAGTGTTGAACGCTCAGGAGGCGCCTAGGGGTCGCATTAAATGTATAAAAGCAGTAAAGGTAAACACGGTACTGCTTTATAGATGGCAACACAACCTCACTGACAACGAACAGTAGAACAAACACTGGTATAAGCAGCTTGTACTACAGGCATGTTATTGTACAGTTAGGTTAGGTTAGGTTATTAATATCTGTACACGCCTTTTTCTGTACAGATATTTATCTACGCACATATCATTAGTGTTCTTAAATGCGTTCAGAAACCGTAGGAAATGACCAGCATTACTACAACCGATTTTACTATGAGAACTTTCTTGTCTGTGGTAGGAGGTAAAATCTGTACTGTAATGTCATTACAGTACAGATTTTTGATAAATTTGTATCGTTATGTGTTTAAATTTGGAACAGCTGTCAAAACTCAAGTGGGGCTCTATTCTAGTATCCATAGATATTAAAACAGTTATCGATACGAAACATCAATTCAGTACGTTCTTTAATACAAACCGCACAACATTTGATCTCGGGTGATATTCTTTTGACTTCATTCGTTTGGCTATAATTTTAAAAAAACCATCGTCATGACGGATGATCGAATTGCCGCCATTGCTGTTGTCATTTTATTGTTGGTTTTTTGCTGTTACTTACTTCTTCTTAAATGATATGTGTGTAGATAAAGTACTGTATGCAACTGTACATAATTAGGCCTTAAAACACTCGTATGATCCTATTATGAAACTCGCTAACGCTCGTTCATAAAACCACACTCGTATTTTAAGCCCTCTCATTATGGATCTGTCGCATAAACTACTATTATCTACGCACATATCATAAGTGCTCTAAAATGCGTTCAGAAACCGTAGGAAATGACCAACATTACTACAACAGATTTTACTATGAAAACTTTCTTGTCTGTGGTAGTAGGTAAAATCTGTACTGTAATGTCATTACAGTACAGATTTTTGATAAATTTGTATCGTTATGAGTTTAAATTTGGAACAGCTGTGAAAACTCAAGTGGGTCTCTATTCTAGTATCCATAGATATTAAAACAGTTATCGATAAGAAACGTCAATTCAGTACGTTTTTTAATACAGACCGCACGACATTTGATCTCGAGTGATGTGAGTAAAGGGACTTCATTCGTTTGTCTATGATTTAAAAAAAACCATTCGCCATGACGGATGATCGAATTGCCGCCATTGCTGTTGTCATTTTATTGTTGGTTTTTTACTGTTACTTACTACTACTTATGATATGTGTGTAGATAAATTAGTGTATGCAACTGTACATAATTAGGCCTTAAAACACTCGTGTGATCCTATTATGAAACTCGCTGACGCTCGTTTCATAAAACCACACTCGTGTTTTAAAGCCTCTCATTATGGATCAGTCGCATAAACTACTATTATATCGTTATTATGCACATAGGTATACATAAATTCCCCTGACTGTAACAGTACAGTCAAAAATTATGATCAAAACAGGTTGATCATATTTTTTAGAATACGGAGGCATTTCTTCCCCTGTCAATCAAAGCTGTAATAATACTCTATTTCCACGCTATCTTGCTTCTTAGACGGCATTGCCTCATAAACGATCTTACTTCGTAGACGGCATTACCCCAGGACAATCATCGTCGAGTTTGACTCTAAAGCGCTGAACGCTCAGGGCGCGCCCAGGGGTCGCATTACCCGCCAATCTGCGGACTAACACGGGTTGTTTATTAAAGGCCTGTAATTGTGCTGTTGATCGCGAACTCCAAATTGGCGGTGATTACACCCGATGTTTTACAATTTGATATTACGCGCTTTTGTTCGACTTTTGGTTGTTTATAGACACTTATATGATGCGAGGGTTGTTGAAGTTTGATGGAGCGCTTGATTTAGATTTTGGGCCAGTTCAGCTGCTTTAAATGAAGAGGGTGCTTAGCTTATGTAGCGGAAAGCGAATACGGCGTAGGCGCCCGCTAGGCGGGTTCTTGGTTGCGATAATGTTAACATTTCACTGCCTGTAACCCGCTCCGCAGGCGCATACGCACTACATACGAGGACAACCGCGGGATTGGCTACGAGCGTAGCGCGTAGCGATTCTAGGCAGTGAATGTGCTACGAGTAATGGTAAAGATACCGTAGCGTATAGAAACTAGCGAAGCTTGAAGAGTACAAGCGCGTTGCCGACTCTTTATTGACTCAACACAATGAATGCTCAGAAGCTCTGGTGACCTTACACAAGCCAGGAACAACAGCTCACCTACAGAGCAAGAAGTGGTCTTATGGCTACGGTCTACTGTAAGGTGGAGGTACTTCCCCAGTTGGGCAGCTCCAAATATCAACGAGATGACATTCCACTGTGCCCCTCGAATATTGTAGACGGAACTGCTTATCTTGTTTTATACGTATCCCAAAAGACATCATCACAGCAAAAACGGGTAAGAAGCCAAGTTTTAAAAAAAAAAAGCATACCTATTTCTAACTCTACTAAGTATTTAGAAACAATATCGGCATTGAAAACAAGTTCCAGTCAAAATTTAATTTTTGGCACAGTCATTTATTGCCGACTAAACTTTTCTGTATACCATTATCAACTACTCATGGCGACGATTCTAACGAGCCCAAACTAAACGGGATTACGTTGGTTAAGTACTGAATTCCCATGGCCACCTTCTGTCTCCGTCATCAGATCAGCTGGATGGTATCATAATATTGAAGTGTCATCCAAACCTTACTTATACCCAAAATTTCAGCTCAATCGGTCACCGGGAAGTGGGTCAAATTTAACTTGCAAGGTTTGATGACAAAGAGGTGAAACTAAATAAAAGCTAGTATATATTTTTTTTAAAGGAACCTCCTAATACCTAATCATAAGAATATCAATAGTTATTTGGGTATTCACTTGTTTTTTTAACTCGGTGCCAAATCAAAACAAAAATAATGCTGACAAGCGTCTACCGAGTCTCGAACACCGGAACTTTCACGGATAATCTAGCGAAATTACCAACTGTGTAACCAATGATCTAACTCGGACACTGCCAGAAAATAGTATTCATTAAAAGCATGTGACGTTGTCATTTGTCTAAATAAGAAGCCATGTGTCACATCGAGAAAACACCTAAATCATCTGAATTGGTTGAAATAAATCACTGTATCTAAATAAATACAAACCAAACATCAATTAATTGTATACTAAAACCACCACCGTGAAATTCTCTACGGTTTGGTGAAAAATTAGTTCTCCCAAACGCGGACAAACATACATAGGTACAGTATACATACAGGTCAAACTGAAAACCTCCTTTTTTTAACTTTTTGAATTCGGGGTACAATATGAAAAAAAATGGGCACATCAAAATTAGTTTTAAAATTAACGTTTTGAGTACAAGTAAATTTTATTTAAACGGCACTTTTGTGTTTTATTTACAGAAGGGTTATATACGACTACACAACAAAAAAAAAGGAAGGTACCTACCTCATGTTTTGAGGCCGTACTACTTAAAACATCATCATTATTGTTTTGAATACCTGTATTTTTTCTAAATAGTAGATTTGTTTTGATTTGTATTTTTTTAACTTTTATGTTAGAACTTGTTATTGGCTATTCACCCGCTTTTAGCTTGACTTTGACTTTTGCAACACCTGTATAGTATTCGATTTCAGGATGGACTTAGTGTAAGGCCTGAGTGGACGCCCCGCTCAGAGCGGGGCGTCGAAGGTTCATATAGATTGCATTTGTTTTATATGGACGCTGCACGCTCCGCTCTGAGCGGGGCGTCCACTCAGGCCTTACACTTAGGCTATATTTTATCGCGATTTGGACTGGGTTCTCTCTCTGCAGCGAACGAAAAAAAACGTAGAATGTGTGCTCCTTACAAATTACTACCCAAACATGTGCCTAAAAGCCGATATACACATGTTCGAACTGAACGGCTGCCTGGCATCGTTTTGGCACCCCGCCCCCCGCATAATGGCAATGCCAATGGCACCCATTCTGTGAGGTCATTTAGTGGCGCTTCTTCAATTTTTTTTCGTTCGCTCGTTCTCTGTAATTCGCGAGCCGTTTGCTAGTACTCATGAATAATGCAACAAGGGTAATTAAAAAACATTATTATTTTCAAAATACATCTAACATTAAATTCAATCTAGTTCTAAGGCTTTACAATGAGATCTACGTTCAAAGAGGATTCTACTTAAAACTAAGATAATAATTCCTACTCTAATAGGACTATACTACTATTTCTATACTCACTCTTATTCCAAGAAACAAATGTGTTTTATATTTATATCAACGTACATACATTAGAAATTTTTGGTCGAAGCAATAATAACAAAGAATAAGTTACCGTTCAATATTATGTATTTTATGGAACAATCTCTTATTGCCGACTGTACAGACTTTTTTGCACATTCATTAAACCCTAATTAGTGGGTTCTAATGAGTGCAACCACGACGATTTAACTAGTATACTTAATTGAAGAAAATCTGTGCCTTACAACAGTTACAACTTCATCATCAAACCAGACTGGTAGTACATCGCATTGTTAACTCAATATATCTGTTTAACATAAGTATACAAACAACCTCATTTGATGGAAGCGGGTCAAATTTTACAAGATTGGCACCAGTAAATATACTCGCATTCATACAAAATTTCGTATGAATTTAAACATAATCTTGTATACATTCAGTGCTAAAGATTTTAGCGCTAAGAGAGACAATTCGCGGAATTGGCTACTAGCGCCAATACCGCGAATTGTCTCTCGGCTGCCAGCCGCGTTCACCTAGTGGGGTGTCGGGGCCGAGAGCGTATTAAGAGTCTCGGCTCCCCGGGCGGCGGTACTGTTATTTGAGGTTTACGGAGTTTACTTACATATTTTATTTATTTGTAAGTTCAACACAACAATTCCTTGCTTAGCGACACTAGCAGTATATTCAAGATGAATAAGTGGTAGTAAATGTGATTTTACATTTCCTTCACATACATAATTTCATATTACTTATATCATAATTTTATTTGTATATCTAAAATCTTTATTTACAAGCGCCAATAAAACGAATTTTACTAAAATGTTAATATCTGTCTCTTTGATTAGTAAAAGAGGGACGAAAACCAGGACAGGCTTATAAAGTTAAACAAAGGGCATACTTCGACGTATAACAAGTAGTATTGTACAATTTAACATTTCTTTTACGTACATAGTGCCGTCACATTTACTATAAACTTACAAAAGCACTACCGATTTCTGCAGAAGAGTGCTGGTCTAGAATGAAGTGGTTTGGTTCTCCACGCAGATCGGGTTCTTTACCCGATCTGGGACTTATGGCGCGCTCGTATTACCCCAGGAAAATTACGGTTTTTTCAAACATTAATTTATAACAGCGTTTTTTTTGTTTGTTTAATTTTCAAATGTTATTCTAAGATGCCTTATCCAAGAATCCTACAAAATTTCCACCGGGAAGTACTTAAATATGTATATAAAAATAAATGACACATCCATTATGTTTTTTGTCCGATTTATTTATTATTCTTGAAGAGCTCCTGTAAATTTACCAAAACAAAAATAAAAATAACTACGCATAAACTCTAATATATTTCTCCTCTTTTTTCAGGAATTGGTTAAATATCGATATTTTTGATGACTAATATTTTGGTGGCTTTTGAGTCTACGTAATTACTAGTTAAAATGATAATATATCAGTTACACACAAAAAAGCTGCTGTTATGATCATTTCCAAATTTCCATTTTATTCCATACTAATGAGTAGGTAATGACAATAAAATGCTTGGGCTATATAGCGTTTGTTTATATTCAAGCGCTTATTGTCAAAACCGTTGACAGCGCTCAAATAGTATAATATGACAATTACTTGCTACCGATGCTACCGATAACAAACCATAGAATCTCATCTGGGTAAGTGACGTGTTCTGCGGGCCTTGTGTTGCGTCATAATGACTTTGTATGAAGGGGCTCAGATAAGACGAACAACATAGTACCAGGGTAACATACGATACGGCGTGCCTAAGTTACGCGGAGTGCTCTTCGATGGCTAAACGGAGAGACTGGGCAATGGGCATCGTAGTTACATACGCATACTGACACAGTCACCGTAAAACCTCAAAAATATCTGAAAATTAACTCGACTGGCTTTACATTAGAGCAGTGTTCAAGTTTTTGTGATAGCTAGTAGCTATACAAACGCATTAGTGTCTGTCGTGGGAGCTCACAGATGACAGTGCATATATGTAGGGTAGGGGGGCAACAGCGTGCAAGCGAGAGGCAAGGCGTGGACTTCTCGCTCGCCCCCGTTAGCTGCTTGCGCTCGCAACTGCTCCAAACGAAGCTGATTCTGACGCTTCCATTTTGTTCTAGAAAAAAAACAGCATATTGAGATTTTGTTGTTTTTCAAGGGCAAGATATAAGTAGTGTCCCTTACGGCTCAGTCATGACCCACCGCTGCAAGTCATGCCCGATACCATAAGTGATGGATAGTATAGCTAGCGCGTGGTCTAACGCGTGCCGTGCTGATCACCAATATACGCCCTAGTGACTAGGATAGCAGCATCGAAAAGAACTAACCGCTGGTTCTGATACCATGGTCTTGCCCACCAGACCCGCTTGGATCAGGTTCGCGTTCTGCCACGCGACATCGCTCCATAAATTAAACATATAATACCCATCCCGTGGTCAAACCCCTGATCACCAGGACGTCGTGGGGTACTAGGGTAGCATCGTCAAAAAGAACTCACTGCTGATTCTGATACCAGGTTTTGACCTGTCGTATCTCGCATCAGTGACGCCCCCGCGGTCGATCACGCTGCATCTCCCTACATAGTGGATTATGGCTATAATAGAGAGCCCGTCCCATCGTCCAACCCATGGTTTTCACGTTGCATCTTTAGCACAATACGAACGCAAACTGTCTCGAGCAAGTCGAACATGAATTAAACTGACTACCCTTCATCCGAGTGTTCTAATTAGAAAGAGGCGGATAGTCTCTCTCGCGCTGAGCGTCGTGGGGTACTAGGGCAGCAGCATCAATAACCCTCCTCTCCTTCGGGCAGTCGGGTAAAAAGAGCTCGAACTCACCGCCGATTCTGATACCAGGTCTTGACCTGCGTCTCGCTCAGGCTGAGCGCGTCAGCGACGTCCCCGCGGTCGGCCACGCTTAGGTACTTCTGGCAGCGGAACTTGCGCTCTAGATACGCAAGCTGCGCATGCGTGAAGGCGGTGCGCCGGCGCCGAGGCTTGCGCGACGAGCTGGCTCGGGGCTGCCGGTCTGTGGACACATGCTTGGTAAACTTAATCCTTTCTATACTCTCTACTAAACTAACTTATAAAATAGTAAATCCTTTTTTGTTTGACAGTAGATACCTGCTGCGCACCGTATTACTGCGGAAGAACTAAAATAGAGAACAGTCTTTCCCGCTATTCAAATATTTGAAGGCAGTGAGAACAAATGCCAATTATAGTTTTTATTCATCTAAATTGTTCACCAAGCTTAAAATGCTGACTATTCAGCTCCCGGCTCCCGGTGCCCGTACAGTTATAGAAATGACATACAAAGGAGGCAACTTGCGCGATAACGCGAATAATAACGATGTTATTGCTGGATTACATTTGTCGCTAACCACCATTGGTCGTATTCATAGGTTAGACATAAGAGCTAATGCGGCTCACCCGTCACGAAACTAGACCTCTCTATGCTTAGTTACTACGCATCGCGATGTTAAAAGATATTCGTGGGTGAGCGTTGAGGTGAGCTTAACAACAAGTTACAGAATAGGCCAACAGGTGGGTCGCTAAGCGTGTCATACTTAATATCAGCACAGTAGACGGCAAAGCTATCGTGTGGAAAAACAAAGTAAACGCATACCTGTAGCCTCCTGCGGTTCCCGCTGCGACCCACCGGCCATCACCGACGCGAATCCAGCCAGCAGCTGGCTCTGGAACGAGCTCTTGGACAAGTCCATCGACCGCCCGTAAATACTCTCCGAAATCACGAAACTATCCTCTTCCTTGTTCGTCTCACGCTCCGGCCTGTACAAGTGAAAGAGATCACCATTGTACAGCTTCAAACGGTCGCTGCCGTACTCGTCGACTTTGTAGTTGTATTCTATCCTGTTGAAGTCGACGGGCGTGGAACGTTCAGTGTCGGATTTTTTGTCGATGCTCTTGTCGTATTTGGATGATGTGTCGCTTCTGTTGTCGCCGACTGAGATGTCGTCGTCGCCGTCGGATCGGCTGGCTTGGCTGTTGTCTTGTTCATCTATGTGGATATCTGTAAAAAGGATATTGAGTTAACTGACATTTTCATTTTGTTTTCTAGTTATCAGTAGTAGCTGACACAGGTCGTGGCAACCCTTAAAGTTGAGGCCAATTACAAATATCCTTATAACAGAACAAATACATATTTACACTTTCGAACCTAATTCGATCAATTGTAGTGAGGAAATACCTAATTGTATATGTTTACATAGGTATGGATTACCTTTGTTATACTGACAAATGTTTCAATTCATCGACCCCATTATTTTTTTCAGAAAAAGTAAACTTTTCTTTGCTGTTATAAAACAAACCTTACCTAAAGAATTCTACATAATTAATTACTTTTAAGCTGTGCTTAAAAAAGTTCACGGTTTCTAAGAAAAAAACGTTGAAATGAAAATTCGGTGTAACAAAGCATTCGGTGAAACGTTTGTAGGTGAAGTAAGAGGAAGCCAATATACTTAGGTATATCACGTCGGTTAAAAAAAGTATAATCTACTCGGTTAGGGCATATAAAATCACAATTCGTGTCAAAGCCCTGCTCGTTGACTCAAATTAATGTTAAGTAAAATACATACGCCAAGCGCTAGAAACAAATCAGCACTCCCCTTTCATTCCATCCCCTAAACTAAACCCGTTATTATTAGTAACCACATTACGCTTTACCTAAACTCGAACTCACCCGCACTTATTCACCAAATTTACCTCAGCGCCATCTACCACAAAAGCCCCGTACCAACAACAAAGGGACCGAGCTGACACTTCACCGCGCACAAAGGCGGAGATTTAAAAAGGAAACGACCATAGACACGCTCTAATTAAGCCCGCCGGCTGAACGCGGGCTCTGAATGATGTTTTGCGTATCTTGTCTGTGGTGTCTTTTAATTTGCGTAAAAGAGGAGCAGGCTCGGCTACGGAGTAATGGTCTTTATAAAGATTTCCTTTATGAAAGCTCCCTATTTTTCGCACATAAAACATTTTCCCGTCTTCGTTAAAAAGGGATGGTACATACAGTAATCACTGACGGTTACACAATATCAATTCATCTCGCTCTTACTTCTCATAAGGGATGAGGCGGTTTAAGTGTCAGTTGGTGTTTGTGTATGGTGCTGTCCCGTTTACGCATGTTTAAAAGAGTGCTGAGATATGGGACGAATGTATTTACGGTTGTTTTGCCATGAATATAGGCTTCATCAAACGGTTTCACATGAAACATATATTCTAACATAAGTAAAATAATACCTCAGAAAAGACGATCTCGCTTAAAGTTCAGAGGGGTAATCCACAAATCACGTAACGTTTTGAACGCGCGTTAGGACAGTTTAATTGTCATTTCCGATATAAAAAATGACATTTAGGATCTACCGAACGTGCGTACAAACTGTTACGTGATCGACCAGCAGATGTTTAAACCCGACGTTTAACACCGAAACATTGCGAATCGTAGCCTCTCGCTCTTTGACATAGCCCGTGCTTTGTCAGGCTAGCTAGGCTCGACAGTTGGTTTTTTGTGCATAATTTATGATGGCAGTAAACGTTCCAATCATTGGGAAGGCGCCGCAACCCTTTATAACAGGCCTAATTAAAAACGACTGAACCCTACCTGGCCTAATTAAAGAGATTGCGTTAACCCCTATATAAACTTCTCGAGATTGCCTCCTCATTTTCAGGATAAAAAGTAAATAGAAGTCTGGGAGAGTAGAACCCCATTCTACTTAAATGCGCTTTTCAAATTTTTTGGCGTTAGTATCAGCGACTTGATTTTGCGCCTATATGAGTCAAATTTAATTAGGTATCAGATGGTACAATTCGATTGTTGATTAAGTTAATAATATACCTACTTATAAAACAATCTCTCTTACAAATGTTATTTTGATTTTAGGCTTTTAAATTTGTTTGCCATCTCCCATTATGAATATCTCATTTGAGATCACTTTCAGTTCTTAAAATAAAGAAATAAAGAAAGAAGAAGAAAGAAAGAAAATAATTTTATTGCCACAAAAAACACAAGTACCTACGCAAATTTACAATAAAGTTACTTAAAACAAAAAGAGATTAACTAAAAAACTAAAAAGGAAAAAAACACAGTAAAATTTTAGAAAACGTGGCAAAGGGACAGTCTCAGCAGTGTGCTGCAACCTCGCCACCGCGGCGTGGCTTCAGCGCTGATTTTCAGCCTGCCCCAAGCTAAGGTGGTAACGCAGAGCTACTGCAGCAAACAGCGCAAGCAACAACATAAAAAAAATACAAAAAGACATCCAAAAAAAAAAGTAATAATAATTAAACAAATAAAGAACTAATCAAAGTTGTACACTGAATAAGGACGAATTTTTAAAGTCAGTCTGCAGTTTAACACACAACAACCCAACCCATTTATAACATAATATCGAGTGTCACAACCGCCTTTAGGTTGACATGAGCTTTTGTATTCACAATGGGATCGGCTATATCTAGGTTGGAAACTGATTTCTACTGGTAGACATTAAAATATTTAAAAAGCGAGTAGATCGTTTTCCTTACAAAGTCTCTAAACACTTAATTTTTGTTTTATTGATAATCAAAAAAACAGTTCATTACAAACAGAAACTATTTTCCAATCTAAATATGGGGGATTCTATGGTGTATTTATGTTATTCCAATCTGACGAGAGACATCATTCCGATCTTGACACGTTTTGTTGCTATTGACCCTGTACATCACTGACAATATTACATTAATGTTCCTTTTTTTTATTGTTTTGTTTTGACGCTTACAAACCGTATACATCTCTACGAACATTTGAATAATTATTAATTGTATTTGGACGCTCAGAGACCTTATACATCTCTGGAATACTGAATTAATATCATTAACTTTCTGTTAATGCACAGACCTTATACTTATCGAAAGTCATATTTTGTTTTGTTTTCATTAACTTTGTGACATTTAGTGTGTTATTATATCAGTCCTTAATGTGCAAATTGTAAATTATTATTGTGTTAGATTATTATTCTTTTATTGTAAGATTATTATTTCTATTGTAAATTCCCGTTTGACATGTAAAAGTGCCCTTGTGGCCTATTTACAGAAAAAAAAATGTATTTGTCTTTGTGTTTGCCGCTATAAAATGAGAACCAAACTAGGTATGTACGGATATTCGACTTGAGTCGACTGTGCTCTGGGGAGCAACTCTTAAAAAGGAAAGTTACCACAAGACCATTATTTTTCCATGCAAGCTGTTTTACCAAAGATCATACTCAAACCACAAGTGTTCCAGAGGGTTCGTTATACATGTTTAGAGATCAGTTTCCGTATTAAACACAAGACGTCATTAGACGTCGGGGCTCAGAGTATCCGCAAATTGCGAGTGTGGCCCTTGAGCCCCAAAAATGTAAGTGTAGGCACGTTTAGGAGTGAGCTGGCTTTTCGTTAAGCCGTCGAGAGTGTTTATATCGAGGGAAATTTCAGCCATGTTGTAAAGTAACTTTTGGATGCGTGGCAGGTTATGGTAGGTAGGAGATTCATATTTTAGTAGTTCGTCCCCAACTGTGATGTAGGATGAGTCGCCAATAACTGGCCACCATTCAATTACTGGCCACCTCATACTAAAAATGAAATATTCACCTATAACAGAATATTTTTTGGACACGTTATACTAAATTGAATTGAGTTTGTAGGGGAACAGAGTGCATTTTTAGTATGAGGGGGATTCAATAACTGGAACGGTGGCCAGCTATTGGCGATGTGCCCTATTCATTAAAAAAAACCGGCCAAGTACGAGTCAGACTCGCGCACCGAGGGTTCCGTACTACAAATCTATAACAAGCAAAAGTTGTTGTATGTTTATTACTAAATGAAAATGGAATCCGTAACATTACAATGTGGAAAGCTGAGGGAGCATAAATTTAAACAGGGTCACTTTATCAATTTAGTAATCATCCTTTAGGCCTTGATTTATTCCTTGCGAGTAGTTGCGAACGCCAAAATAAGCGGATTACTTATATTGCTGTTTTTTTTTTATGGCGTTGATATAAAACTGAGTTCACGGGAAAGTACCTTTAGGTTTTGATACCCTTACGTATACCTACGCTGGCCCAGTGCGGGTTGGAGACTTCACATACACCTTTTTCAGTTTTAAATTATGCGACTTATATTGCTATTTCTTATGATTGCGTGGACTTGTAAAACTTTCGTTTTGCTACAGCTGAAAGGTATTATAGACATGAGTATTTGATATGAATTTCAATTTAATACCTCTAGACGTGTTTACGAGGAAAAACGTAGTAAGTTTAAAATTTCAAAAAATGTTTTTTGTATGATTTTACTAAAAACGTCTACTTTTCGTAATTTTTCCTTTGTCTGTGCTATATGGAGTTTCTTCGTGCCAAGTTTCAAGTTTCTGTGTAAACGGGAAGTACCCTTTAGGTTTTGAGTTTGTTGTGAGTACTCAGTTTCAAAATATGCGACTTAAATTGCAATTTCTTTTGATTGCGTTGACATAAAAGTTTGGTTTTGCTACATCTGAAAGGTCCTATAGCCTTGAGTATTTGACATGAATTTCAATTTAATACCTCTACGCATTTACGAGGAAAAAGGTAGTAAGTTTAAAATTTCAAAAAATGATATTTGTATGATTTTAATACAAATGTCTTCTTTTCGTAATTTTTCCTTTGTCTGTGCTATATGAAGTTTCTTCGTGCCAAGTTTCAAGTTTCTGAGTTAACGGGAAGTACCCTTTAGGTTTTGAGTTTGTTGTGAGTACTCAGTTTCAAAATATGCGACTTAAATTGCAATTTCTTTTGATTGCGTTGACATAAAAGTTTGGTTTTGCTACATCTGAAAGGTCCTATAGCTTTGAGTATTTGACATGAATTTCAATTCAATACCTATACACGTTTACGAGGAAAAAGGTGTTAAGTTTATAATTTAAAAAAGCATTTTTTTGTATGATTTTACTAAAAATGTCTACATTTCGTAATTTTTCCTTATGACGTTGCTTCATGCCAAATTTCAAGTTTCTGAGTTCACGGGAAGTACCCCGTAGGTTTTGCGAGTGTCGAAAAACTCAAAAATTTGCAGCATAAACGATTGTATCTTTTGATTGCGTTGGCTTTTAAGTTTGATTTTTTCACAGCTTCAAGGGACAATAGTCTTGAGTATTTCATATAAATTTCAGCTTGATACCTCCACTCGTTCCTGAGAAAAAGGGTCTTGACAGACAGACAGACGGACAACAAAGTGATCCTATAAGGGTTCCGTTTTTTCCTTTTGAGGTACGGAACCCTAAAAACCACCCTGTGTCAAAAACTCTCATGATAAAATCCCTTTCGAAACTCATAAAATTTCGTTCGTTTCAATTGCTAGCTAGAGAGAGAAAGCACTACGGGTTCATGACGTCACGAAGCTCTAGCGTTATATTAGTAAGTCACAATTCATGTGAAGGTAAATTTTGCGGAAAAGGAAGAGAGTATGGCCCCTCTAATTTTTGACTATTAGAACTGTGATTTTTTATAGGGTTACCATATATTTCAGGCTTTTGTCGAAACCATTCTGAATTATTGCACCTCAGATAGATTGATACCTAGTTTCATTTATTTCACAACATACAGCTGCACTTAGAATTACACAAAGTCAAGTTTTAGGAGTCTATGCAGTGATCGTCGGTTTTTAAACAAAATCAAAATCATCATACGAGTTAGGAAACATTAACAGGTACATGTCAACAACTTACTAAATGAACAGGTCAATAATTTCAAAATTTAAAAATTAAGGTCGCCTTGACATGGTTCGTCAATATTGTTGGAATTACATAAGCCATTTTTTTTTAAATATTAGTTTCAATACAGATGTCAATAGAAAATACAGGTTAATAAATAAATCTAACTGGTAATGATTTTCCAATAAAAAGTTTCTCAGTCGACTTTCAAATTTTAAGTCAGATGTTTCGATTTATAGTACTGGGGGTAGTCTCTCGGGGGCTCATAATATGTCTGGCCGATGACTCGCGGGTTTTTCTCTTGTAGGACCACTTTGTTGTCCGTGTGTGTGTCTGTCTGTCCCTTTATCGCGGGAACGCATGGAGATATACTTCAGCTCCACTGTTCCTTGTAGCCAGTGAAAAAATCAAACTTCTAAATTAATATTAAAAAAAGATATGGTCGTTTATGCCGAAAAACGAAACGTGTATTTCGACACTCTCAAGGGAATCAAAATTTTGTAGGATACTCTCCGTTAGAACTAGGAAGTTTTACAAGTCATAATGTCTTCTACTACAAGTATAGGGAAAAATCTGAAAAATATACATATTTTTCATTTCGTGACACGGCACAGTAGCTTTTTTCTTGTCTTTGTTTTGTTTTGTAATGAGCACTGCGTGTTGTGTCACGAATAAATTCAAATTAATTCATTCATTCATTTTGTCATTAATTACGGAACCCTTGGTTTTTTTATTCGGTGACAACATCACCTTTCATAAATCATACTCTAATTCGGTGTCCCACTTTAACCCCCTAAAAACCAATCACATATCAGCCGAAAAACGTTCCTACAAATAACCGGTCCTGCGCCACCGCATCCAGCGGACTCCCGCGACCTTTACCAGGTCATCAGTCCACCTTGTGGGGGGGTCTAACCACGCCGCACCTGCCGGTGCCAAAGTGGACCCGTGTAGGGAACTACGGGGGAAAACGCTAGGAGGATGAAAAAAATATTTATATACTCGTATATTTATGATTTTTCATTATTCACCTAAAACAACAAAAGGACTTTACTGTCAACGTTAGGTATAACAATAGGCGGCCTTATCACTAATGAGCGATCTCTCCAGACAACAATGCCTCTGGTCTGGTTAAAACAGTTCGGATCATCGTAAATGCAAACTCTTTTGAATTGAACTACACTAATGTTCCACAAAAACCACTCCTGATAGTTCATTACGGAAATGAGGTTCGCAATTATAAAACTCCTTTTATCTCTTTCTTTCCTTCGAGCGGAATGAGACATTCATTGCTGTGAATAGAGACAGCAATACGGAATGAGGTCAAGATGGGGATGAATACTTTTCAGTCATTTTTGTATGCAATTAACGATGTGGAAGTTAAAGTTACGTAGACATTTCTCCTTATTAAACTTAACTAATAGAACTAGTGGCTCTGTGGGCTATAGAACTCAGGAGTCGTCTTTTTTAGGGTTCCGTAGTCAACAAGGCACCCTTATAGTTTCGCCATATCTGTCCGACCGCCTGTCCGTCTATCCGTTTGCGGCGTAGCTCAGTAACCTAACTTACTAAAAGAAAACTGCGATTCCGTATATAAATCAATAAGTATAATAAATCAATTACGCTAACGAAACAGTAGAATAAACATTTTTTTTTTATTAGGTTACGGTACCTGAAGTAGAAATGTAATTACTCAGTGATTCGTTTGCGAGATATTGGGAAGCCCTAATTTTTATTTGATTCACGCGTCCTCCCCCTCTGCCGGCTAAATGGCTACCTACTACTAAAAAAATCGTGGCAGTAGTACATATAATGAATTTAAAAGGAAGGCATAACTAGTTACCGAGTAATAGTCTACCGACTTTAGATGTACTTAGAAAGGCCAACTTTCGTAACGGAACCCTACACTGCGCGTGGCCCGACACGCACTTGGCCCCTTTTTTATGTTACATAATTGTGTACTAGTGTTATGGTGTTTCGTTCCGTGGGTCACGTACGGTGCTGTCTGAAAATCAGCGCTGTAGGTGTCTGTCTGACACCTCGGCATAATGCTGAGACAGCGACCGATTCACTGCCGCGAAGACACACATATGTGACAATGTTATTGTATTTCTATTCTACTCCCTTTGTCTCTGTCTGCCTTTTGTGTAGTAAATAAATGTCTTCTTTCTTTCTTACTTAATTATGTCAAAGAGTATATAATTTGTCAGCTATTCCACGCCCAAGCCTATCTCGGACGAATAATTTACTACCATATTGCATAAAACATAACAAACCTCTGTTAGCTTAAGCTATAGTTACGTCATATCTCAGAAACACAGATGTTAATGTAGGTCTAATGTCAACGTAGACACCGTAACTTATGGACGCTTATGACTTGAGTCCTCCGGAGGAGTCACTAGCACGTTGCCGACTCACTCACACAACGCCCCAATAGGTACGTACAGTATTTTAAGCGAACATTAATTAGCATGAACTTATAATACTAATTAGCATGAACTTATAATACTAATTAGCATGAACTTATAATACTTATTAGCATGAACTTAAAATACTAATTAGCAGGAACTTATAATACTCAGGAAAATCTATGGCAGTAACAATACCACGTCCGAGCGAGAAGATACAAATCTCGATAAGTGTGACATTAAGGATGCATTAAGGGAAATATCTTTCGTTTTCTTTTTCATAGTTCCACTTTTATTTATGTGCCGCCTCTGATTTAGTATGTAGTTGCGGCAAATAAACCATAACCCGCCCAAATTAAGTAGGTTGTTTATGGTAAGCCATCAACCAGTTAATTTAATTTAGCTGCGTAGGCGCATTTCCGTCCCTCATTGTGGCAACACTAGCTTGTCCTGAGTAATACAGCACGGCTATCACAAGACTCGATTTTTCTCGCATTATACCTCACTTTCTAGGAGACGGGTAGTGCGAGAAGAATCGAGAAAGCTCGCGCGCCGTCTTGTGATAGCCGTGCAGATCCATGTAAATTATACAGAGGATAGGTATATGGTTGAAATTGTTTAATGTCACCGGCTTTTTTTAAGTGTCATTGGAAATGGAATCTTCAACCTTAGGCGGTAGAGTTGCTTTTTGAATAAACTCCTTTGATGCAATGCAGCCAACACAATCTCAAGAATACTGAACATTGTTCAATACCTTGCACTCCCAGAAGACAAAGCGGAAGGAACTTAAGCCTTTACAAACATCAATAGTTATCATTAATTGCTACTGACTTATGCCCAAGCACCTCCACCAATTTACCCAATCAGACTGACACACTGCCTTCACACAAGACAACAAGGTCTATTCTCCTGCGAATTACCTGTATCGTTAAGTTGTTGGCCTTAACAAGACACAGCATGCAGCCCTCGAACATGCACGCGTGCAGCACGCGCCATTTTGTAAATGGAAAACGGTCGTAAGTCGTTTAAAAAGTTTGGCGGTTGGAGCGTTTTTAAAAGTAGTTTAGTACTTCATACAATCGTGTATTGTGAATCGACATTGGAGCCAATGGGATGGAGTAATTGATGAATAGTAAGATGTTTCTGATTGTGATTGGAGAAATTTGTTTGGGTAGTCGAGTTTTTTTGTGATTTACAATTTTTAACAGGTTTCACTGCGCCATTCGGATGCTAGCAATTGCTGATTATTATTATAAGTTGATGGGTCGTCGGTCGATATTTAAGACAAGATATTTATTTAGCAGCAGGGTTTTCTTTTTTAGCAATTCACAAGTTTTTACTTCTGCCGGCACTCCCGGAGTGCAACCCGATTATTTTTTTAAGTAGTTGCGACGTACGACGGAGCAGCAATGTATTATGACATGTAGTGTAGTGAAAACAGTGCGTGCTCAATAAAAAATAAGCGTTATTTAACGAAATGTATGTATGTTTGACGTCATCAAAATACTAAATTTACACACTGTGTATTATTATTACTATTTTTAAATAAAGGGTCAAATCTTATTTCCCCCCAAGCTTGATACCAAAAGAGCGTATTCGTAGTAATAAAAATTTGCTGATCTATCTACATATGTATATCTACTAAGCATCTACATCCCTACCTATCAATGTGATAGTTTAGTCTTGAAGCTAACAGCCAGTTCAGTTACATTCGCATTAACATCGGTATGGATTTCTCGCGAGTTTAAAATGACAAATAAACTCATCAGGGCTCGTCAAACGAGCCACTCACAATGGCTCGTTACAGATCACGAGTGTTTAGTGTTAAGTGGAGTGATTGCCAACCCTAGTCCTAACGAACGCGGGACGCGCATGTTTTGATACTTGCGCGCTGTAAAAGCAATTACCAGTGGTGGTAGTGTCCTTTGTTGCGTCTGGTTATAATTTCGCCACCCCCTTTCTTCCCGTGGGTGTCGTAAAAGTCGACTAAGGGAGCAGGGTTGAAGCGTGTTGTGGGCGATGGGCTAGCAATCTATCATTGCGATATCTCATTTTGTCAATCTTGTGTACTTACCCACATTTATGCATTTCGCAAAGTGGCATTCCAACATACGTTGAATGTGCTCTGCCAACTTCGTTTGGGAATAAAGGCGTGAATATATGTATAAATATGTATGTGTAAAGTACACCAAGCAGTAGCGTCTGCTGACGAAATTGTAATTCTCAAAGTGTTTGTTTTTTTATATTATGCACTCCCGTAGCAACACCTACCTAAAAGTCTTTCCGCCTGTTATCACCCTGAGAATATTTAGTACAAATGCGCTATTTCATACAATTTCACCACGTAGAAGCGCGAATGAAATTATAATCTTCAGTCAAAGTGATAAATTGAAAAAATATTCTCCACACGTGGTACCCGGGCTCGCCGGCGATGGCGGAACGGAACTTATATAATTACACTCGTTCTCAAAGGAAGCTCAGGACCGAGAATACTGGAAACGGAGGATAGAGGCCTTTGCCCAGCAGTGGGACACTACAGGCTCAAAATAATAATAATAATTCTCCACACGCAAGGTCACAAATTATTTCCACTTGCCACGCTAACCACAGGACGCATGCAGTATTTTCAACTAACAACATTAGACGTGTTCGCCGCACGTCATAACAAATCAATATGCATTTTAACCTGCCATTTATATAATTGGTGCATACCTATACTTCTAGTATAACAATATCAAAGTTAAAAAGCACATGCGCAACAGTGCGTAATTATATGGAACTCCTTTACATCGTAGCTGCATACAAACTTTGAACCCCCATTTCGCCCCCTTAGGAGATGATTTCGGGGATTTTCCAGTGTCCTTTCCCGGGACTCAAACTGTCTCCATACCAAACATCGAAATCGGTTCAGCGGTTTAAGCGTGAAGAGGTAACAGACAGACAGACAGACAGACACACTTTCGCATTTATAATATTAGTACGGATGGATTGGAGGCCCAGTTCAAGGATCAAGAGAGTTGGGGCGTGCCGGCCGGCACTGCCAGCGGGGGGCACAACTGCACCGCCGGGGGTCATCCTATTAATCTATGATTACTACCAATTTTAAAGGATAATATTTGCGGCCCCACACTTTAGTAAAGGGAATCCCAGTTCCCTGTATTGTTAGGTTAGGGTTGTCAATAGTCGGTAACTAGGTGTACTGTTTGTATAGACATTACGTTTTATTGACGTCAACAGTGTCAACATGTCAGATAGATATTATATCGTCGGTAGGTATAGTTGATAGGTATGTTACAAATAAAGATAGTTTGAAACTATTTTCATAGCCATGGATTTTGGGATCTAGAGTCTAAGGACTCAAGGTGATTAGATGACGGAAATACGGTAGGTATTTCATTGATATCCAAACCAGAATTAATATCATTAACTTCTTGTTAATGCACAGACCCCATATCGAATGTAATGGTCATATTATGCAATTTTGTTTTTTTTTTTCATTAACTTCTTGACATTTAGGGTGTTAACCGTGTATATCGATCCTTTAGGTAATATTGTGTAAGATATATTATTTATTATTATTATTATTTTATTATAAGATGATTATTTTTAGGGTTCCGTAGTCAACAAAAACTATAAGGGTTCCTATAGTTTCACCATGTCCGTCCGTCTGTCTGTCTGTCCGTCTTCGGCTTAGCTCAGTAACCCTTACAACTAGAAAACTGCAATTCGGCGTGGGTATATAAACCTATCACGCCGACAAAACAGTAGAATGAAATCCTGAAAAATAAATTTTTAGGGTACCTCCCCTACATGTAAATTGGTGAAGTATTTTTTTTTTCTCGTTAACCTTATAGTGTGGGTATCGGTAGCTTGTTCATAAATATTATGGGTTTTCTAAAACTATTTTTCAACTCTGTCATGCATTTGCGAGATAATGGGAATTATAGCCCTCATTTTTCGTTCGAGTCATGTGTTAACTAGTAAGAAATGCACTTCATTTCGGATGCATACATTGTCTTTGGAATTTGAACCTTTTACCGTGGACGGTAGAGTTGCTTTTTCACGGCACGTTATCTTCAATAGAAAAAAACCTTGTCTTTCAGGTGGTCGCTAACCGAAGGTGGTCGCGTAACCGGCGAAACGACCCTATGCAATACATTGGTGTTATAAAAATAATCATATTTACGATTATTTACGAGGGTAAGCTATAATAAAAACTACAAAAGCCCCTTTTAAGTCTGCATTCTGTGACAGACGGGCAACTACGGAACCCTACCCTGCGCGTGGCCCGACACGCACTTGGCCACTTTTTTATTGTTAATTACAGTTTGACATGTAAAAGTGCCCTTCTGGCCTATTTGTAGACTAATGCAAAGCCGCAACTTTCGTAAAACTAGTGCCCCAATCTTAAGCGGACTCTGAGCCCCTTCAGAGCAGGGTACAGCATCAGAAGTAGCTACGCAAAATAACTTGCTTAGAATGATCACAGTTCTTATCCTCTTTGTTTTAGAGTCGTGTGCAGGTCATTTTGGGCATTTGGTCCGTAGCTGCTTTTGCTGCTGACTGTACTGCCTTGAAAGCGCCAGGAAGAATGAATGAATAATCCATACTAATACTATAAATGGGAAAGTGTGTGTGTTTGTTTGTCCGTCTTTCACGGCAAAACGGAGCAACGAATTGACGTGATTTTTTAATTGGAGATAGTTGAAGGGATGGAGAATGACATAGGATAGTTTTTATCCCCGAAATCATCCCCTAAGGGGGTGAAATGGGGGGTAAAAGTGTATGGAGCTGCGATATAAATGAGTTCCATGCGGGCGGAGTCGCGGGCAGAAGCTACTTATAAATAAATATTTTGGGACAATCTTACACAAATCGACCTAGTACCAAACTAAGCAAAGCTTGTGCTATGGGTACTAGACGACGACATATATACTTATATAGACAGACCATGACTCAGGAACAAATATTTGTGCTCATCACACAAATAAATGCCATTACCGGGACACGAACCCGGGACCACCGGCTTCGTAGGCAGGGTCACTACCAACTGGGCTACAGAGGTCGTCAAATGTGTAACACCGACGTAGATGAGAATCATTCATCTAGAACGGATCTCCCATCCCATCCCATCGGTCCAACAAAGCTCATTGTTTAGCCACGTGTCATAAACGCATCGAAATGAAAGGGCCATGTTTAATAAATAATTTATTCGAACAGCGATTCTATTGTTAAAGTAGCGAGGTTCAAATTAAAACGAAAAGTATATTGATATTAACAAGTTTTTATTAGTAAAAATTAACTAAGTGCGACAGTAGGCATCTCGCTAGTAAACCTAGTTTAAGCATACTTAGTCCAACGTAAACAATGAGTGGTTACACGTAACAATGAAAGACAATGGCTTTGTCTTCTCTAACACAAAGAGCACAGAGAGATGTCTTCTCTAACTAAGTACAAAGAGAAGTGAATTCGTTCTAGAAAAATGATTCACACCATACCTACTTCCTTGGAAATGTTGTGTCTTGAATTTATAGGGGTAACTCCCATACAAATATCTCAAAAAATACCAATCTACAATGGTTTAATGTTGTTTGTTAGAAAGAGTAAACGCTAGCAGATCGTGACGACATAACTTAGTGATTTATTTTACTTGACTTTTTTCTCCATTTAACAATATTTTTTTAATCCTTTTTCGGGAAAATTCAACATTATCGGTTATATTATTTGGAGGGTACACCATTATTCTCATTTTCTAAAGATCCAACCCTGCGACCATTTCGGTGCACTCCAAGTAACGAGCTCGCCAGCAGAAGATTCACGTAAGTGAAATATTTTACTGTAACAGCACGTCCTTTTGCGCCGGACCCGACCACTCGAGTTGCTTGTTAGTTTGACTAGTTTCACAAGTTTTCACACGTCCAAGCGTGACATGGCACTTTCGGACTTGTGTCCAGCGGATAAGGGTCAGTATTGCTCGTTTGTGCGGCCTTCTTTATCGCGAAAGTATGTCCGCGTTAAAATGTCCTCAAGATTGTATGGCTTTTTAGGGTTTGGAAATGGTTTGGAAGTATATCTCATTCCAAATAACTTTAGATTTTTATCGGGCAAATTCGGCTACGTTTCGTCTTGTATTTAGGATATTCAAATACACTACAAAGTGCCTACATTAATTAATATTAAAGTAAAATCGGCCCACTGTAGTGCGTCGGGAAAACCACGTCAACTCACCTCATTCAACAACCGGAACATTTCAGGGAGGAAATTTCTCTAAAACCATTGCACAAGCGATATAACACGCACAATGAGGCGACCGCTGTAACCTAGTTGGTATTGACCCTGGCTACGAAGCAAGAGGTCCTGGGCACGAATATTTGTTCCTGAGTCATGGAAGTTTTCTATGTACTTAAGTATTTATTTATCTATATAAGTATGTTTATCGTCGTCTAGTACCCATAGTACAAGCTTTGCTTAGTTTGCGATTTGTGTAAGATTGTCCCCTAAATTTATTTTATTTATTATAATTAATGAGGCGAGAAGCGAAGACGTTTTTTTTTGAAATCTTAATTTACGGAGCTTGATCGTTACACGAGAATGTCGCTCCGCTAATGGAGATGGATCTATCCTATTCACAATTTGTAGGTCTTATATATAAAATGATTTCGCTGACTCAGGGTCAGCCAGCGCCGCGTTACAAAACACAGGATTTTAGGTTTAGGATTTTTATGTGTAACCGGCAACTGTCAGTTCGAAGTAGGCCGGCTACGTTGACAGCTGTTGCCGAAGATTGAACACGGTTAGAAGATTTTGACGTCCTTTGGATTTTATATCCTTGTGTGGAATTCTGCTTGTAGATTGGGTTGTGTTCCGAAGAACTGTTTGATATGCCCATTGCCCACGGACATTATACCTATCTACCGATGCCATTTCACCGCGCCGTCGGCAGAAACCGTCATAGAATTTCCTCCCGCGAACATTGCGATTGCGTTGTGGCTATGGAATGAGTGGCTTGCTGTTGTTTTCTCGAAGGAGAACGGGGTGCTTTAAGTAACCATCAAATTATCACAAAGTACACATTACCAAAACAAACGTAAAAAAACTATGAAACTTCAAAGATTCGAAAAACATTTTTTTTTTATCGTCCATGAGTAAATTACAAGTTACCAATAATAGGGTTCTTGTTCTAATAAAAAACATTGTATAAATCTAAACGCAATATTAACACGACCAAAACAGCAGTTTACCTTATTTTTCCATGCAACTGTTACCGCGGATACAGGAGCAGGAACGTGAGACGTTATAAGACTTATAAGATAAGATAAGATTTATTTGCATCTGTGTCAAACAGGAAGAGCTAGCAATAACGAATTCCGATTCGAGTTAATATCATACGAACAGTTATTTCCCCTCGCCGCTTCGAATGGCACCATGGAAAGCGCTTGGGAGGTCCATATAATCTAAATATATAAACGTAAAAGTCCTGACTGACTGACTGATTCACTCACCCACTCACTCACTTAAATCAACGCCCAGCCCAAACCGTAGAACCTAGAAAGCTGTATTTTTCACAACAGGTAGGCTATACAACGAAAGTACCCATTAAGAAAGGGATTTTTGAAAATTCGACCCTCAAGGGGGTAAAAAAGGGGGTTGAAAGTTTGTATGGGGATGGAGTAACATTTTAAGTGAGAAACTTGAACTTTGTGCATGAAGGTTGCAAGGGGTGCAATGTTTGACTTGGGGGAAACATTATTTTTTGAACAACATTATTAGAGACTTGAAACTTTGTAGAAAGATTACTTATTAAAATACAAAAATGCACTTTCAGCGTTTTAGAAAATTCTACCCCTTGGGGGGTTAAATAGGGGTGCAATGTTTGTATGAAGGTAACTTTATTTTTTGAGCTAGAAATAGTAGTGATACTTTGTAAAAAACTACTTATTAGGATACAAAAAAAAGAACTGTCAGCGTTTTAGAAAATTCTACCCCTAAGGGGGTTAAATAGGGGTGCAATGTTTGTATCGGGGAAACGTTATTTTTTGAACTAGAGACTTTGAAACTTTGTAGAAAGATTACTTACCAGAATACAAAAAAGTACTTTCTGCGTTTTAGAAAATTCTACCCCTAAGGGGGTTAAATAGGGGTGCAAAGTTTGTATGAAGGGAACTTTACTTTTTGAGCTAGAAACAGTAGTGATACTTTGTAAAAAAACTACTTATTAGGATACAAAAAAAGAACTGTCAGCGTTTTAGATAATTCTACCCCTAAGGGGGTTAAGTAGGAAACTTTTCCTTTTGAGCTAAAAATTTGAAACGTTATAGGCATATTAGTTATTTGAAAACAAAAAAAGCACTTTAAGCATTTTGGAAAAATCCACCCCTTAGGGGGTTAAAAAGTTTTTATGGAGAGCGAGAATTTTTTAAGTAACAGATTTGTAAGTTGTATGTAAGCCTGTCTGGTAAAAGACTGCAAAACAAACTTCAGCGTTTTTTTATTTATCTTCTAAGAGGGTTAAAAGGGGGTTCGAAGTTTGTATAGAGAGCAAGACATTTTTAAAGTAAGAGATTTTTAACTTCGATTTTAGACTTTCTTTGAATACTAGAAAATAGCTACAACTTAGAAAAGTTGAAAAACCCCCAACATTTTCATTTCAAAGTGCAATATCTCAAAAACGGCTGAACAGATTTTCATGAAACATGGCTAAGAAGTTAGGGAGCTACGATACCACACATAGATACACAGCTACACAGATACTCAGACAGACACGTTAAACTTATAACAGTTATTACACCCCTCTTTTTGCGTCAGGGATAAAAAATATTGGGTGTTAAACGAGATTCACCCCTAAAGGAGCTAATAGGAGTTGGAAATGTATACGGGGAACAAGACAATTTTAAAATAAGGAAACTGTAACTTCGGTCAAGGACTAGAAAACAAATTACTGCGTTTTTTTATACTCTTCCTCTAAGGTTGAAGGTTAAAAGGGGTTGGGGAACAGGTACTTTTTGAAGAAAGGGAATTCTTTTCGGTCAGACATATTATAGAAAGAAAGAAAGAAAGAAAACATTTATTGTTAACCATGTACATTTAGGTCTTAATAGAACAAAAGTATGTGAGTAACAATGGCAACCCATTTCGGGCATACAATAATAAATATTTATTACAATATTAAAGTTACAATGGTAACCTACCTAAGTAGATCAGACGATCAAGGACTATGACATTATTTATTCTGAAAGTATTCGTCTCCGTGAGTCGTAGTTACGCGGTTACACTGTAGTGGGTCTTCCTACAAATACGAGCACACAATGATAAAAGTAACGCACACAATTAGACGCAGAAAGACATCTCGGATTGCCACGAAAGACAGTGTCTTTCGTGGCAATCCGAGACGATGACGCCCGAAGGTATTACTATACTATTTGGTAAGCCATTAATTCGGAATACATAATCCTACCGCTCGCGGAAAAATAAGATAAAATAAAAATAGATTAGGTTAATTTAGAACTGCGATCCTTACAGAACCGAGTAGCTACCAAAAAAGTAGGTTAGGTTAGAACTACGATGCTCACAAACCGAAAAGAAGGTAATGTAATGTTAGATAAAATTGCGGATCATTTTGTTAATTTAAGCAGTTAATTTTGGGAAAAAATATAATTTATTCTCTCACACCTTTAAATGGATACTGGGGATGGGGATGGAAAGTTCGTCTTTTGGCATATGATAATTTTACTTTCAAAACTAACAGGCAGCTCGGACTAACGTAATTAAAAATACTTAACGGATTCAGGCAAAAAAACGGTATGTAATGTAGCTTAGCATAAAAAAAAACCTTTAATACATTATGAAAAACAAACATTTTAAGTACTTAGTTTGATAATACTTAAAATACTTATAGATAGCAATTTTTAAAACCGGACATTTCAATTAAGATTTAGCAATTTAAACCTTTTACTTCTAAACCTAGAACGGAATGACATGAACATTGGCATAGAGATAATTTGAGACCGTTGGAAGGATAGTTTTTATTTCGAAAATCATCCCTTAAGATGGTAGACGTTTGTTTGGGACAGCGATAATTAAGGTTACGCCTAAAATAATTTAATAGCAACTTTTTTCTCAAGTTCTACGCGGACGAAGCTAGCTAGTATATACATATACCGGGGAATACCAGCAACGGCAGAGGAGCACAGACCTTAACAAAACCCATGCATATACATGTGAAAGGGACCGAGGACTTAAAAAAACTAAATAAAATTCCCCGTAACTAATGAAAGATGCATGAAAACTAAAAATTAACATACTGGATTAAACAATTAGGTCCTAATGTATGCGCCCGTGTAAGGGTGACCGCACACTTGCAAATTGGCGGCTTATTAAGCCTTGTGCACACTTAAACACGTCCGTGATATGATGATGAGGTTGGAGGGCTTTTGGCTCCCCGAGGGAAACGGGTAGTTATACAAATATTTTCATGTCACTGTAAACAGAGTATATAATATAAATACTGAGCAGATGTGTAACTGAAATTCTAATTTCCGATCGTGAGTTGATCCCACGATAGGTCGCCGGGTTATCTTATCTACAACGTCTGCGTTTTCTAACTGCGTCGTCGACGCCCTTTTGTAGGTATAGTTTTACACGTGACACATACGCGTGGCGACGGTGCGTTTAAAAACCACGGTGTGCATAGGCCCTTACCTACTGGTAAACTTTAAATATGGCGCCGACACCTGTCACGCTATAGAAACTTGTCAAACTTTCCATACCTTTCGATTTTGACGAACAGATCGGACGATTACAGTCGGTTTTGTGCAATCAACTCATTGGGAGGTTTGCACCAAACCGTCTGTAATCGCAAGCTAAAATAAATCTTTAACATCTGAATGTATGCAAAGTTTGACAAGTATCTGTGGAATGACAGCTGTCGGTGCCATATTTAACGTTGATCGGTCTGTAATCGTAAGTTGGTGCAACGACCCCCTAGTGGGCATTCGAACTTACCTACATGTGTTTTTTTTCGGGGATCAGGTAACTAATCCAAAAACTTCTTTACAGTACATATGGTGCTACTTTTCCGCACTAGTGCGGAGAAGAGCACTTTTCATGCATATATTGAAACTTTAAAGAGCCATATGTACAGTAAAACGTTGTACGATACACGTGCGAATAGGTAATTCGCAACTCGTGTCGATTTAAAACACTCCCTTCAGTCGTGTTTTAATGTATCACCACTCGTTGCGATTTTTCTATTTTCGGCGCTTGTATCGTAAATAACTATTACAGTACATATGGTGCTACTTTCCCGCACTAGTGCGGAAAAGAGCACTTTCCGTGCACATGTCGAAACTTTAAAGAGCCATGTGTACAGTAAAACGTGTTACGATACACATGCGAATAGGTAATTCGCAACGAGTGGTGATTTCGGATTAATTAATTAATATCACAATTGCAGAATATCGAACGGTTTAAGGAGGGATGGGCATTGTTTAATTCATCATCATCATCATCATATCATCCGAAAGACGTCCACTGCTGGACATAGGCCTCCCCCAAAGAGTGCCACGATGACCGGTCCTGCGCCACCCGCATCCAACGGACTCCCGTGACGGTGCTATGCCCGTTAGTTTTTGTTAAATGACTTCCGTTTTTGCTAATTTCCATACTGACTCTAAAAACATGGTGGTTTTCTACCATCGCAACGCTCGCCGTCGGCAAAGTTCATCCCCACACCTCACATTGTAACCTACAGTCGAGTAGGTACTTATATTTCTACGTTCCCAAAGGTTCAAAAATATCCGTGCAAATTTGTGCTCTAAACATTGAGGTCGTGTTCACATATTATATTAATTATTTTGTCCGTGCACATGTCTTCGAAACCGTGCATGATCGCGTTATAGAATACTCGTTATTTAGTGGCATTTCCTCCCGAATGTTCCTGCTGGGAAATTAGATTGATTTTCCCTAGTCCTTTAGTTTGGGGTTCTATCGAAAGAAATGAAAAAGGTTTCAAAGGTTTAGAAAGACTTAAAATGTGGCGTTACTAGCAGCCAAATAGACATTTAGTACTTATACTTAATCTTCATATTATTTTCAACCAACCCAAAAACAAACAACTCAAACGATAAAATGAATTAGCCCCTAAACTTTGCACAGTAAGACAAAAGTCTCGTTTGCGCTGTATAAAGCGCAAAAAATCGTTTTAGAAAAAAAACAAAAAGCTAACTGAAAAATGTGTGCACTTTTAGTTTTGATACTCTGACAATTTTAGGCTTAAGATCACGGTGTTTTACCGCATCTAAAATCTCATAAATTAATAAATACCAGTGACTCTATGAGCTCGCATGTCTGTTAAAAAAACCGATTCCGAGTCCGCGAGTCGGACTCGCGCACCGAGGGTTCCGTCCAAACCCATAACAAGCATAAGTTGTAGTATGTTATTACCAAATGATAAATGAAAATGGAATCCGTAACATTACAATGTGGAAAGCTGGGGGAGCATAAATTTAAACAGGGTCACTTTAAAAAAGTATATATATTACCACATCGTTTATTTTATAATATAACTGAAATACCTACACTAGATTTGCAGCTGCCTGGCAAAACTTCTTTTATCAAAGTTGTTTATTAAATTTACAAAGTTTTTAGTCACTATATTTTTATAAATCCGGTTCAAAAATAATCATTAACTGAAAAAAATTGAACATTGAAGTTCGAAAAATGTTTGATATAGTTGTACTACTTCGTGTAGTGCTAGTGCTTATTAACGGAAACATGTTTAGGGATGAAAAATATGTGGAAATTCCATCTTGGGGATTCATTCTAAAATCGATATTGAAGTCTCCCACAACAATCAAACGGTGACCAAACGGTGTTCTGAGTTCACGGGAAACACCTTTTAGGTTTTGATACCCTTAAGATTACCTACTCAATTTTAAATTATGCGACTTAAATTGCTAATTCTTATGATTGCGTGGACATAAAAGTTTCGTTTTGCTACAGCTGAAAGGTATTATAGACCTGAGTGTTTGATATGAATTTCAATGTAATACCTTTACGCGTTTACGAGGAAAGAGGTATAAAGTTTAAAATTTAAAAAAATACTTTTTGTATGACTTTACTAAAAATGTCCACTTTTCTTAATTTTCCCTTTGTCTGTGATATATGACGTTGCTTCGTGCCAAATTTCAAGTTCCTGAGTTCACGGGAAGTACCCCGTAGGTTTTGCGAGTGTAGAAAAACTGTAAAACTTGCAGCAGAAACGCCTGTCGATTTCGTTGGCTTTTAAGTTTGATTTTTTCACAGCTCCAAGGGACAATAGACCTGAGTATTTGATATAAATTTCAGCTTGATAACTCCACGCGTTCCTGAGAAAAATGGTCTTGACAGACAGACGGGCAACAAAGTGATCCTATAAGGGTTCCGTTTTTTCCTTTTGAGGTATGTACGGAACCCTGAAAACAATAATGAATCAACAAATAAAAAAGTCATATAATTGTCGAACATGCTCACAAAACTGTACGTAAAACTATTATTTATAGTGTGGTGATACATCAGCATGACTATCAAAGGTCAGCCCGCGAGCTGTGTCGCGGCGATGAAGACTATCTGTCTCTTTATAATCATTCTATTTAGAAAGAGACGGATAGTATATCTCGCCGCGACACGGATCGTGGGCCGTCCTATGAAAGTCATGCTGAATTGGTCACTTTGCAACTGATCGCAAAACAAATTGAAAGATAGCCACTAGACATAAATAAGTGGAATAATAATGAGCTCTACGGGAATCCCGCGATTGTTTTGTTTTTTATTTTATTTTTACTATTGACTCCTTGTTTTACGTATAATATAGGTACCATTGATATCTACAAAGGTAGAAACTAGATATACTTAATACTATATTCTACTTTCCAGGGTTGCACCAAACCGTATGTATTCGTAAACAGTGTTCGATAAAACCTAAATGTAAAGATAGGAAAGTTTAGGCCTGCATCACACTGGCTCGGCCTGGCCGCGTCGGACTATATTTATATGGAATGGCAGCTGTCATATTTGACGTTAAGTAATCGGTCTGTAATCGTGAGATTCTTAGAGCATTAAACCAACCCCTCTGCCAAAAATATATGACCAGTGGTCATACACATTGTATGGACTGACGTTTATCTGACGTAGCTATTTTCACGTTACGCATACATTTGACGTTCCCCTCCCCCGCAAAAATCGGCAGACTTTTTATGTATAGAAAATGACTCATGGCCGCTCCTGTTGGTTTAATGCTCTAAGGTGAGCTTAGTACAACTCGCTCCTGTTGAAAGAGGTTAAAATGTCATAAATTGACTAACGAATTCGTAAAGGTATCATGGCCCTTTTTTAAACAGATTCACATTTGTTTACTAAAGGTTGCTAAAGGACTGGTACACTATTAATAGCAATTTCGTTTAAATAGACCTATTGTACCGTCAAATCACTGCGTTACCGTCTCTCACCATGCCATAAAAACTATAGTAACATAATGTCTAAATTTTTTCAAACATATAATTAATTAGGGTGCACTACACACAACTTCGACCATAGATTAAATAAAAATAAAAAAGTCAATGTTAAGGTGGTGATAAAGTTACTGTCACTATCAGTGTTGTATCTCTATTTTCTATAACATATCTAATACTGTGTTTTTTTAATAAAGTATCTCGTTATGTTAAGGCCATTTAGTCACTATCTTTGACTAACTTCCGCCCGCGACTCCGTCTGCGTAGACCCCGGATAGAAACTATCCTATATTTTAATCCAGCAGAACTTCATCCGGATCGGTTGAGCCGTAAAGCGTGGATGAGTAACAAAAATCTAATCAAGTAAACATCTGAACATCAAAACTTTCACATTTATCAAAAACCACAATTGTCCAGCTACATTCATAAATATGAGCACATAAACACGCATTCTCTAGATAGTTTTGTTTTTTAGCCCCAGTGTCTTACACAGCCGCGAGTGAGATGTGCGAGTCTAGAATTGTATCCGCCAGGTTACGTATAAGAAATACTAGATGCTTAAGCAGTATAGGTGAAGAATGTACTTTCCGGGTGGACGTGACCGGTCATCACACTGCCGCGGATCCCGCCGTGCGACTAGTCGTCGGACGAGATAGGATGTGCGGTGCAGTTTTTTTTTTTTTTTTTTAACCTGACTGTTGCTATAATAGGACGGACCCAATATAGCGGTCGAACTGCGTGGTTGGAGGGTGGCCTGGGGAAAATCCAGGGGAAGCCTCCGGCACGACCACGCGGGGAAGTTTGTACACTGGAATACTCTAAGAGTTTGCGCTCCAGTGAGATTGGTTGAACGGTATCAACCGAATCTGGGGTGTGAGTGGTATCGAACTACTGGGAGTTTTATCGCTGGTTCGCTAAAACCTAGCCTAGCTGAGAAGAGTCCAGCAAGAAACTCAGCTAGGCCCGACTTGCGTCGGACTGACTCTACCCGGTATGCGGCGGTACCGGGACGAAAGCGGACTGTATGTGTCTGTGTTGTCTCGCGGTGGACGTCCCCGCCGGCGGGAACGCTGAAGTGTACGCGATGTGTTGGACGCCGAAAGCGCAGCGTTCCATCTTTCGATGGACGCTGTGATTTCGTCGTCCGGGTCCGTGAGTGTGTGCCTAGGACGCCGGACCGTGCGGCCCCTAATCAGTGAGCGCCGAGTAACGACAGAGGGGGGAGGGATGGGGACGTAGTCAGCAGCCTTCCTAACTAACGGATTCCTATGGTGGGGAGCGTTATCAAAATAACGTCTGGCAGCCTGCTTAAAGAAACCATACATGGTGCTAATCTCCATGTCGTGGTGCAGGCTGAGGTTCGATTGGTACCACGGGGCACCAGTCGCCCTTCGGAGAAAACGATTCTGAATGACCTGAAGCGGCTTGAGCGATGACATAGGCACGTGAGCGAATGCTACACTTGCATATGTCATGATTGGACGAACACAAGTCTTGTAGAGTGTCAGCTTATTCCTAAGTGACATTTTACTAAACTTGTTGATCATCGGCCCTAGCCTTCCTAGCACGAACAACGCGCGGTTGCGTACCCTACGGATGTGGCTACGGAAAGTCAGTCTCCTGTCGAGGGTCACTCCAAGATATTTGCCTCGTTGACCCAGGGGATGGGTCGGTCAAACATCTGGATCGGAGCCACCCGCCTTTCTGTACTAGTGCAGTCCGACGGATGAAAGACTATTGCAGTGCTTTTCTCCGGGTTGACTTCGATACGCCAAAGATTAAACCAACGACCTAGGTCGGAGATTGCCTCTTGGAGGTATCGCCGGATAGTAGCGTACTTACAATGAGTCGTAAAGAGCGCGGTGTCATCCGCAAACAACCCCAGTTGCACCTTAGGGTGCCTGGGAATGTCGTTTGTGAATAACGAGTAGAGAGTGGGAGAGAGCACGGAGCCTTGCGGGACTCCGGCCCGGATGGGGTGTGGGTCCGAATACGTTCCCTCCAGTCGGTATCGAAAGCTTCGGTCACTGAGAAAATCTCGTATTGTGAGTACGAGTCTGTCCGGCATTCCGAGCTGGTATAACTTGTATACAAGCCCGTTATGCCAGACCTTGTCGAAGGCTTTCGCTACGTCGAGAAAGATCGCACCGGTCTTGAGCCCCTGGAATCGAGAGAAACCATCCAACACGTGCTCCGTGACGCGGTGCACCTGTTGGACGCATGAGTGTCCGGATCTAAAACCGAACTGCTCATCGATGAGGAGGTTATTCTCAGCCGTAAATCTGAGAATTCTCGTGAGAAGGATCCGCTCATATAGCTTTCCAAGGGAGCTAAGTAAGCTGATCGGCCTGTAAGAGGCAGGCGAGGTCCGGGGTTTGCCGGGCTTCGCTATCCCTATGACCGTTGCACATTTCCACGCGGCTGGAAAGTGAGCATTGGTCATTGCGGCATTGAAGATGCCGACCAAAAGGAGGAGGAGGGTTTCGGGGAGAAGTTTCAGGATGCGATTGGATAGACCATCCGCACCCGGAGCCTTCCTAATACGGAGACGCCTGACAAGGTCACTGACTTCCTTAACCGACACCGGTAAAATGGGTGAAGTTACGGGGAGACGCGATCTCCTGTCCACCTCGGAATCGACCCTACTAATGTGGGCTTCGTCGGTGTTGAGGAGGTTGGGCGAACATTGGGACTCTAAACTACTCGCAAGGCATTCGGCTTTCTCACTGTCCTCGAACGCGGGGGTTGAGTGATCCGGTCGATCCAAGGGAGGGATGGTCCAACAGGCATCGGATTTGAGAGATCTCGCTAGTTTCCAGTAAGCCAGGTGACTAGGCGTTATCTCCCCCATCAGATCCCTGAACGAGTTCTCCCGAAATTCGGCAATTCTCTGTTTGGACTCGTTAGACAAGTCCCTCAGGATTTGCCGATTTTCGGCAGAAGGGTGATTTGAATAGGTACGTATGGCGCGATTTTTCCTTGTCACCAACTCTCTCAGTTCCGTAGGTAGAGGTCGGTTTTGGATGTCCTTCGCCGACACCTCCCTTGAGGCTTCGCTTCGAACAGTGTTGAGGTAGTTGGTGAAAGAATCGATCGCTTGGTCTGTCTGTTCGGTTGTAGTTATATTGTCTGGGATATCTCTAAGCAGGGGGGAGTCCGTCTGTAGGAGACCTGATTGTACCTTGTCCCAGTCCACGAGTGTCCTGGTTCGAGGAGTACTATTGGGGTGAGGGCCTAGTCTCAAGAGGACTGGCCTATGATCCGAGTCTAGTTCGTGTAGCACTTCTATAGAACGCAGAGTTAACGCTACGTTTTTTAGTAGTGCTATGTCGAGTATGTCAGGTCGGTGGTCTACGTTATGAGGGAAGTGAGTCGGCTCTAAGGGAGCGAGGAGATCGAAAGGGAGGCTATCGATCAAAAGGTGATGAAGCCGATTGCCGTTGGGATTGGATGCTACGCATCCCCAGCTGGTATGCTTACTATTTAGGTCCCCGGCCACGATGACCGAAGGACCTAGGGAGGCTAAAGAGTTGAGGTCAGTCAGAAGTAAGTCTCGTTGAGGTGAAAGGTAGGTTGACGCAATCGATATCGGGGGGTGCCCCTCCATCGAGATGCGACAGACCGACACTTCCATATTAGTCAGGAGCGGTGGATTGAGACTTATGCAATGTAAGTTACGTTTGTAGAAAATGAGCGTGCCCCCGAATGGCCTACCATCTTGCCTATCATCTCTAATCTGAACGTATCCAGGGACGCGAAAGGCTCTAATGCCGGGACGATAAAAGGTCTCTTGGACCAGAAGTAAATCTACTGAGTGATCGCGAAGGAAGTTCATCACCTGGTCCTTCATACCCCTTAGACCATTGGCATTATAAATGCCAATGGTAATCGAAGCAGGTTTAAGCTTCTGGGATGTACTATCCATACTAATAGGCACCGTTAACCTGGCTGCCGCTTGGTGCGGCGAGATAGCGAGTAGCTGATGCGAATATGTGGGTAGACAGGCCGCTCGCCACCTCCGGTGGGAGTACCTGTACTAACTGCATAAACGCATAGAGTGGGTCCATAGCGGGCCGGCCCGCTTGACTGGCGGCGGGTCCCCATACAGAGGGGCCCGCCTGGGATTGGGGTGCAGAAGGCACCGGGCGGGGACCTACGGCCGCTGAAGGCGGCGGGTTCCTAGGGGCTCCTAACCCTACGGCCGGAAGGGCGGGAAAGTTTTGCGGAGTGCTATGGGGAGCACCCCGGCCCGCGCTTTGCTTGCGCCCAGAGGGAGGCGAGGACTTCGACTTTGCCCCGGTGTCGCGACTCTTTGGGCGGCAAGGGCATCCCCCATAATTGGCAGTATGCCCATGGGGGAGCTTGCGACCCAAACAGTTGCAGCACCGTATGCCGTTCGGGTCCTTGCAGCCTTTTGGGCGCTCGCAATCGCGAGTCACGTGATCCCCAGCGCACTTGACGCAACGGGGGGGAGAGTGGCAGCCACGGGCGGCGTGGCCAAACCGCTGGCAGTTGTGGCACTGTGAGAGGTGGGTCCTCTTTTTGGGAGTCTCCACTCTCACCGCCATTTTAAGGACCTCCTTAAGGGAGTGGACGGCTTTGCGCTGGTTCGGGTCGGTGACTATTAGTACGATATCGTACTTCCCTACTTGCTTATTGTAGAGGCGATGAACCTCCCTGACGGCGATCCCCTTGCGTTTGAGGTCCGCGGCTACCTCGTCCTCCGGGATATCCTTGTGGATTCCCCGGAGGACGGCCCTGTAGCCTTTCTCCTCGACGGTCAGCCTCCGGTTGTAGGCCATCGACAGCTCGTCGAAGAGACGGGTCAGAGCACGGTAGTCCTCGGGTCCCTGGACCGTGATGCGCATCCCTTCCAAGGGCGGTTTCAAAATCTCCGAACCGACCACCCGGATGCCACGCTGACTGGCTATGGCCATGGCAGTGTGGTATCTATGTGTGTCGATCAGGACACATGAATCCGGCAAAGTGCAGTTTGCAGTACCGTGCGTTTATATCCGCAACTGGATGCGGCGGCAGTGTGAGATGCACCATAGGCTATGTTTTATCCGGATCGTGGTCTTTGAAAAACAACAGTATAGTCAAATTCTCTGCGAAATAGTATGATGGGGAGCTTACGGATTCCAAAAAGGTAAAAGTACCACGCAGCTCTTAGCGAAATTCACAGACGAAATAAACATGCACCTAAATGAAAGGAAGCATGTACTGACACTCATGATTGATTTCAGCAAGGCCTTCGATACCTTAAATCATGAAAAATTGAATAACAAACTACAGCAAACTGGTATACAGGGGCCTGCCCTGAACTTGATTAAAAATTATCACATGAATAGGTACAACACAGTCAGCATCGCAGGAGAGCAAAGCGAGCTGCACCAGTCTCTGTATGGCACAGCACAGGGCTCCATAATCGGCCCTACTGAATACCTTATTTACGTCAACGACATGTGCAATATCTTTAGGGAGGCATCTGTATACCAGTTTGCCGACGACACATGCATAATAACAGCTGATTCTGACATAAATGTGGCTGAACGCAAGATGCGGCGCGAGTTCGACTCGTTATGCAGGTGGTCACACGATGCAGGGCTATCCATCAACTACCAAAAAACCAAGGTCGTACACATACACTCACCCCACATCAAGACCAACGTAGTACCTAGTATAATAGCACATGAACACACCTGCATGCACGACTCGGGATCGCGCTGCAATTGCAACTGTAAGCATCTAGATGTAGTAGAACAGCACACATATCTCGGACTGAATGGTTTGCCCAGAGAAATAGTAGATATAATAGTGGATAAACCCCATAAAACTAAACCTGTACTGAAGAAATTTTTATGTAACGATAAATAATATAAATAAGTTGTAAAAGTAAATACTTAATTAGATATAAATACATTAATAACCTAGCACCTATAATCTTTAAAATTAGAGATTGGCTAAGTTACTAACAGATAAAACAATGTATAAAACTTGAAATAAACAGCTTAAATTTTAATTTAATTTTTTAACGGAGCTATCGAGTCATTGACTTATATCTCACCAATACAAATATGGACCATAAGTTCTGTATGGATTTGTAAAAAGAAAATCCCGAAAAATGTATTCTTCGTAGCTACTACTCTCTTCGCAGTAACGAACAAGAGAGGCGGAGGTCGGCCCACCAACACGTAGGTTCACCATGTCAAAGGAGTTCAAACAGGCCCAGTTGAAGGAAGATACAAGGACCGACCTACGTGGCGCAGGAGAACGAGATCCCCATATCGTATTCTCCCAATAGGGTTAATACATGAAGATTATTTTCGCAATAGCATTTTTCTCCGATCTCTGAACCATGTATAGGTCAATACTGCTTACCCAACAGCATCAAAACGGAATAGAGAGAGCTTTGCTGTATTTTTCTCATCGAAAATGTAAACTTTTCATTAATAACGAAGCAGGTCCTTAGACTTCCGCTATCTAGAACTTAGAGCATTAAACCAACAGGAGCGGCCATGTGTCATTTCCTATATACATTAAAAGTCTGCCGATTTTTGCGGGGGAGGGGAACGTCAAATTCAATATTATTCTTAATTAAATAATATTCAATATTAAGTAAGCACATACTTTTATTTTCCACACTCTTGTCCGTCTCGAAAAAAGGAATTTAAACAATTTAAAAAACATATACTTAGTTTGAGGACTGTATTTACCTAATAGACAACTAAAGAGTATTCATTAGGAGTATACTGTTTAATAGATATTTAATAACTTTCGCTTTGCTGCAGAAAAAAAACATCAAACAACGCCGAAAACAGGGGTAGGTGTCAGAGGTCGGAGTAAAATCAAATTGTAAATACTCAAGCAGTTATATTGTTCATAAAATCATAATAATAATAACCGACTTCCATTGCTCCGAACGATCTGAAATCTTGCATATTTTAACCTAAGAACATTGAGCGGCACTCGACCAGACGGGACCTCAACGATAATTTAAGTACTAAGATTCCTAAAAATAGTGTGTATATGTATTTTTTTAGTAGTGAATTTACTTGGAATGTACCTAATAAAAAAATGAGAAAATATTGTTCTCATTCTCTTCGACTAATCTGAATGGTCGCTAATCGTCGCAATGACCCTTCCAAGCCAGCATTTAAACACATACATAAAATACGGCATATTACCTATCCGTAATGTAATTTAAAAGAAACACATTTAAAGTTATTTACAATACGTTCGAACTGAGCCCCGATTGATGAAAGCCGGCTAAAATAATTAATGCAAAACCAAAAACTTACCTCGCACTGGTCGAAGCACGTCGCCCAGCAAATCTTTTATCAAGAAAGACTTATGACTTTCCTGCATTCTGCCCGATTAATTTTTTTTTAAAGTTAACGCTCCTTTAAAAAATCAAATTACATTGTCAATCCGTACTATATCAAGTTAGTAACTTTCTTCATTAATAGAAATTGTGTATTTCCTCGTCCTTAATTAATTTTACAGTGCAGTTATTATGATGCAATTTTTATTGAGTTATCTATAGTTAAATTTCAAAACGATGAATCAGGAAGCGTGTAATGCAACCGACTTTCCCGCGCTCCGTGGCAAACTGTCCGCCATATTCAAAACCCAACGGGCGCGAAAATTCTTTTCATTTAGCAACGCCCCTAACCGCCGTTACATACATTTTCTTGCGGTTTTGGGCCAAAATACCGCTTAAACGGGGTTTAAAAGCGTGTTTAGCATGCGCGCGGCTCGCGGGCGGGGCCTGGGGCTCCACCCCACGCGCCGCTGCCAATGGCGTTTCTAGAAAGTTTTGCGCTCGAGTGACTCTTAAGCACGCACTGAGCGAGCTATATCGAGTTGCCTAAAGACTGTTTGAATATAAATCGAAAAGTTAGGGACCTGTACCAATTAAATTTATAGTGAGGGTCGGCTTTTGTGGGATAAAATATGACTTTTAAATTGTCTATGATTGGGAGGTTGATTTTAGGAGAGTTCGAGGATAAGAGGTTTATATTGAATGTTAGAAGTGTTAGAACAAAAGTGATGTTCGCTTCAGATGGCAGTGGATTTCGTAAAACTAGTGCCTATGCCAAATCCCCGGGCTCATTTAGGGCACACCCGGGAATAACGCTAGGAGGATGATGATGAATTGATGATCATGATGAATATTTGTATTCAGATATCTCTACAAAGCGCGAATAAATTGATCACTCGAGCTAAAATTGAAGAAATTGGAACTTCATGTACTTCATGTATACTTCACTGAGTTAAAATGTCTTCAAGTTGACACCTCGACACGAGCCATTGACACGATTTAGGTATTATATTGCGGGTTTGATTGAATTCGTCGTACCGATTTCTTACTTGCATATTATTGCATACTAGTTGTTACACAATGTAAATGGCCTTTAACATATATTTCGGCAATAGTAACTTTTTCGCAGTCATCAATTACCGACTCGTTAAGAAGGTTGACAATAGGCTTGTGTCCTAAGATTTATTTACGATGCCATTCGAACCAGTTTTTGGAGGGAAACAAATGTTTGTATGGTAGCAACTACAATTAAAGAACATAAATACCCAAAGATTTGAGATATAGACTAGGTAACTGGCGTAAAATTGTGACGTCACACTGCACACTTTTACTAAACGTTGCATAGAAAATCAAGTAAATTGCTGTTTCAGTCGCGAAACGCGGTATTCCGCGTTTAGGTCCATAGTTGTAAATGTTGTAATACAATTATGCTTCTTTAAAAGCGTAAGGATTCTATTGGTAGCTTTAAATATTTACTGTTGGACAATAAAAAATGCATATTTTACTACACTTTCAAGGTACCTACATATCTTTTTACGTGTTCAATTATATTTTGTATTTGATAGTTTTATTACAATAATCTGATGGTTTACTATGCATTTAGCGACACTGCGTTTTCTCTCATCTCCCTCTTATAATAAATCTCAAAATTAAAAAGAATCAGCCAGTATCGAACTAAGCATTGTTGTGTCACGAAAGGTCACGAATGATCTCAGCTTCCCATGAACGGAAAAACATGTAACCTTTTTTATAAATACAGTATTACTCTGACTTCCGTTCAGGATAGTTTTTATCCGACTGCGACGGTTAATTAATTTTCGGAAACATATGACCTACGATACGATACCTACTGCACGGGTATCACAAGACGGCGCGCGAGCTGTCTCGATTTTTCTCGCACTCTACGTCTGTTTCTAAGTTGTCTAATAAGAGAGAGACGGATAGTTCGAGAAACATCGAGACAGCTCGCGCGCCGTCTTGTGATAGCCGTGCTGGTTTGTCAGTATTTAAATTTATCAGCAATAAGTATGTATTAAATCAGTATAGAACGGGCCTTTTATAAACATTAATTATCAAGCGCGACGTATTATGGCGATATTATAACTTCGTACTTCGCGCCTTCAAGTTGACATTCAGCCAATATAGAGACACAGAAATTGGCCAAAATACAGGAAAATAATTTAATCATAAAGCCTGCAACACACATTCATTAAGTTGGCAATGGCGGGAACATACAATAGTTATTTGTTATGCAAGGCTGCAAAGTTGTTGTTTGGCGCAAGTGCTTAGTATTGAAAGCCGAGCAGGCGAAGGATTGTAAAACTGAATTCAAAAGTACAATCCTGAGCATAGCGAGGCTTTCAAGGCACGAGACGCCAAACAATTTTGCTGCCGAGCGAAACACACAATTTTTCACCTCACCACCGCGAGGAAAATTGTAGGTAAGTAAATGTAATGGAAGTAATTTGGACATTATAGGTACTCATTTTCAATAAAGGTTTGTTTACATCTCATCAAGATCTAGCATTTTATAATTATCAAATGTAACATAAATATTTTTGCATCTTTAAACAACCTCACGCATACCTACACAAAAGTCAAAGTATTGTTGGGTAATCACGGTTTAAACTAAGACTCTAATACGCTTATTTCACTTTTTCCGCTAACTTAGCAGGCATCAAAATTCATATATATATCTATATATATATCTTCTGCACTTAAATCTATAAATAACTACCATTATTTTGGTTTTACGGTCTGAAGCTTTAGAACAAAACAAAATTCTGAGTTTCTGTATCTGAGTTTTTTCTTAAATTAACTTTTCAAACGGTGCGTTCCAAATTTAGAAAAAACGAAATTTTTTGAAGAATAAAACGACATTTTAAAATTATTTATTCGTATTTTATCCTTATAAGTCAGTCTAAATGTTAATATTTCGTATGTACCTACTTAATTAAGAGAGAATAAGTATTATTAATTTTATTTTATCAAAATAATAACAATTTATTATTGGCATAACACCATCAGTTTCTAAACGCACCTCTCATTCTGCATAGAAAAAAGTTTGGTCTCGCGATCGACCGTCACGTTCCAAATTCAAAAACTCTTTCCACGCTAGTGGATAAAATGGACTTTTGGGCGCAGATTTTGGGCGATAAAGCAAGCCTTTTCGAGCCGGTGAGGTGAAAAAGATTTTGCAGAATGTGCTAGTGCGATCTGAAACATTGCAATATGAAAAAAGCAATATTACGTTAATATTTTTAATAATTACCTTTAATAGAAAGGGACTTGGACTAGCGTTATGGTTGTAGAACTTACCTAGTGGTTAAGTAGGTATAGTTTGGAAAATTTAAATTGCGACGTTAAAAAGATATATCTTTTTTTCCGCTTGAACACTTACCGGTCAATGGGTACTCCGGGTACTCGAAAGGATTATCTATTATTAATTCTTAAATACATCGTTACTTGAGAGTCGGAGTGATTCAAGATCATTTGAGTCATCACGTTTTTAGTGTTCCGTACCAAAATTGGTCCAACGGAACATTTATGCGATCACTCGGAGGCTGTCCGTGTGTTACAGCCGATTTTATTTATTTAATATAAAACAGTGTTATAAATATGTAGAGAAGAAGTTCCATAAACATTTAATTTTCCGCATTTTTGGGGATCTAGTACTTTGAAATTCGATGGTCGAACTATGGATCGACCTACGTCTGCCTTTTTATTTTTTCGTAATGGAATGAAAGGGATAGTGCTAATAGAGTTCAAATATTCTGAACTTGTAAGAGACCCCACACGACGAAATGTCAATGCTCTGCTCCAAAATTAAAAAGCTACTTTGTCTCAAAGAGTGAGAAAATCGCATTTTGCACACTGTTTTCACGCAGCAAAATATGCTTGTTCGAGCTGCTGAGGTGAAAAGAGTATTTGTATTGTATTGTATTATATGAAGACAAACGAATTTTAACGGCATTTTAGCTAAAATAGGTTTGATCAACGTTTTACTTGATAGGTTAAATTAGAACTGCATGTGTCCTATGTCCAAAAGAAGAAATTCGTTAACTCCCACCACATTACCATGAAAACGAAGTCGCAGGTCATTTATAAGATGACGGAACTTTACCCTATAAACCGAACACGATTGGTTTATCTTGTGTTGTATAGCAGTGGCAACTCGTATGCCCGCCTCCCGTCTCCATCACCACATCATCACGGCTGTGCTATAGTACGGCGCTGTCATCGAACATATTCAAGTACCTATCAGAAATTATAAACTCGGTAGGATACCGGCAGTGAGTTAAATTGAACAGTTCCATGATTTAACCCGCAACGAAGAATGAATAATAGTAACTATACGTGAATTTAGAATACGTCCCGCGCATAGGTACTAGGTAACTTTTTTTTTTAAATGGCAATCGTCATTTGACATTTTTGCCATACTAGGTAACTTCACTACCAGGGAACCCGACTAGGGTGCGCCTAGCGTAGCAGTAGGCGTTTTCCGCTAAATACGGGATCGGCTACGAGCGTAGCGCGTTGCGATTCTTCGCCATGAATGTGTTTACCTTTGTTACTTTTCTGAAATGATGATCCGTTTTGACAAAAACAAGGCGATGTTCGCAAGTTTCCGCGCGAAGAGCACAGCATGTTGAGCAAGACAACATTTTTGTGACGCTGGTAGTGTTGTTCATTTAATGAAATAATCGTAACGCACCGCACGCACTGTGAAATGATATAAAATCCAATGGATTTCTTAATAATTTGTAACAAAAAATCTAACCTTAAGTAAGTACTGTGCCAAGTACTTTGCCCCTGCCACAAAGCTACATATACAACCAACTTGACCTATACACCAAAAACCTACACCAAAGACACTGGGAGGAGATAGACACATGCAGACAGACCAAAGAGATTCTGGCAAAACGCGACAACAAACTCACAACCACACTACTGAGGCACTACTGAGGACACATAGAAACCAACTACGCAAGATAATTGGAATTATAACAGGACACAACACTCTGAACAAACACCTCTACAACATAGGTATCACGGACAGCCCCAAGTGCAGAGCGTGCATGGAGGCGGAGGAAACGACCAAACATATTCTACTGGACTGCAAGCAGGTAGAAGTATACAGGGAAAAGCACCTAGGGTCCCCGGAAACACTCCGGGACGCAGTCAAAAACACAAAGGCACTCACGAACTTCCTGGAGGAGCTGGGGTGGTTAGAGTAGCGCTACCCCATTTCACGCAAAATAGCCACGCTCGATGTCGATTTGCGGAAAAAGCCCAGTATACTAACTAACTAAGTACTGTGCCATTCATCATGCACATTTCCACATTTTCTTTCCACATGAACTCATTTTCGAGAGCAAATGAATGCGTTGGTTATGACCACAGAAAATTCCCGAATCGCTGTAGGTATATATATCTGTGCGAATATTTGAGGAGTTCCGTAATTTTCTCAAGAATCCCATAATTACCTATGGTACTTGAATCTGTGAGTACGCACGTCGTTGGTGAGTTTATTAAGGCCTGCACACACCGGTCGCGGTTGCGGGTCGGGCGCAAGTTGTAAAACATTGAAACTGCACTTCAAACACACATCGAACGCGCTAATTTACAACTCGGGCAGCGTGGCCACGGGTCGGGCGCGGCGCGGGTCAGGCGAATGATATATCTCTCTCTACCAACGCATAAATTTACTTAATATCTCTATCACACGGGGTTCTGCCTTTTCTCCGAATTTGTTATGTCCGAATTTCATTTGCCAACCAACTTTTCGCCGACGGACAAAAATGGCTTGTCATAAGCGAACTCTGTCTTAGGTCGGTTAGGTTGGGGTTCACTTGTGCCCCTCAGAGCAGAAATAGACACCCCGCGCAGCGGGGTGGCGTCAACTCGCTGGAGATTATCAGTCCGCACTCCTTGTTTTTTTTCATTTACCTACTTTAATTTTGGACACCCTACGTACGTATAACGGAATTGAATGATATGACGGCGTTTCATGATATGCCTATAATTACATTTGGCAGGTATTTGTTAAAAGAATCCACATACATTACATACATTCCACCAAGCAACAGTCCAAGAGTAATGATGTAAATACTAATCTGCAATGATGCTATTCATTCAGGTTACCTTCGTTGTCATAAAAACAAGTGGGCTGTTGCGCTTACCAACTTTATAAATATGTTACGTACTTACGAAATGAAACCTTACTAAATAAAATATTTGGTAAGCGTCGTTATACTACGAAATGTATATTTCAAACTGAACCATTCTGCTACTCGAAAGGTGGCATTTTGAGAAGTGACTTTATGAAAAAAAGGCCAAGCATACAGTTGGTAACTAACTGTGAGGTTGGGAAACAAAACTAAACATTTGATGAGTTAACACATGATCATTCAGCGAAATTAAATTATGCGAAGAGTTGGTTGCGAAGTGATAATCGGCAATACAATTTTCGGCGACTAATTAGAGAGCCCTATCACACAGTAGCGCGGGCCCGCGTTGCTGCCGCGGCAGGCCCGCGCTAGTGTGTGATAGAGACGCTGCTCGCCTGCGGCGATATACCGCGATATATCATACCGCTTGAACCGCGCACGACCCGCGTTCGATGTGTGGAGGCCTTTAGTCATCAGTTCCTGTTCACCAAGTTTATGTTTTCCGAGAGCATGTGTAGTGTACCTGCCGATAGAAAATATCGAAACCTGTTCTTTTGAAAGTAGTTCTTCAAAATTTGTTAACCGTTTTTAAGGCACTTGCCGGTATCCAGTTGGGCTGAAACTTGGAATGCTTACGTAAGCTCGATGAGTTTGCAAACTTTTGTGGTTTGACTTTGCGGTCAACTAACGACTGCCCCCACAAATAAAGTAGTTTGTTTATGCTGAGCCGTCAGGAATTCTTAAACAAGTTCTCAATATAGCTGCATACTTAGGCATGCTTTCCGTCTCAAGGGCCATTAACATGGTGCAACGACTCGCGTGCGAGTTTGATTACATTGCAGGGTCCTAGATCTTTGTCCATTGTGTAGGTATATTTATCAAATTTCTTTGCGGAGGCCTATCCCACTTTTTGAATATCGTGTTTCAAGTTTTTAAACTATTTGCGTAACCAACCACTTTGAATTAAATGTGAAAACATATTATGAAAACGTATTAGGGTCATTTCGCTGGTTCGGTTAACGACCACCTGAAGAAGGTTTTTTCTATTGAAGTAAACATCAATTCTACAGATCCTATTGAGACAATTAGTTGTACATGAATTTTTTTGTTGTTTAATAGACATCTACTAAAAAACCGAGAAAATATCCTTTCAGTTCACCAATTCAGCTAAGTGGTCGCCAACCGGCACATAAAATTAGATGGTCGTTAACCAGCGAAATGACCCCATGTGATTTGTAGGTGTTTCTTGTAAGGATGAAGTCACAATATACATATTTGTCCTCCTTCAGCCGCCTACGAAACCAACGCTACGTAATAACCAGTTACGTGTGAAGATTTATTTTTCTTGCTACGAAACAAGATATGTACAAAGCTCTCGGACAAGTGGTATTAGTACCACCCTTTGATGATGTCACCCAAATTCTTTGATCAAATACACATTGGAATACCACCCTTACATAATGTCTCTCTTCATTTTAAGTTCATATAATGGTCACCTTTCATATTAATCATGCAGCTTGTAGCGTGTGACCAGTTGACCATGCATTTAGTTAGTAACGTTAATCACAAACTGTTCTTTAATTTTTTTGCTGCTTTTTTGCATGTTTTGTACCCTTGTTTTGTATTTTTTTAATGTTCTTAGATACTTACTAAAATAAGCTGTGGTTACATATAATTAGATGAACATCAACCAAGGATGTTACCTTAGCTACATATTAAATTGTATTGTATAGACTGTTGGTGATCCTGAATAAATAATCTGACTAATATTGATTTGAAACAGGAGCTTATAACTTACCGAGTAGAAAAGGGTTGATTCCGATCCCGTCTCCCGAATCACCCTGTATAAGTAAGGTGTCCTCCAAAGTTTGCAACCTATTTGAACAGAATACCCGTGTGGTGTCGGGGTAGAATTTCACCACCCCCTTTCTTCCCGTGGGTGTCGTAAAAGTCGACTAAGGGACCAGGGTTGAAGTGTGTTGTGGGCGATGGGCTAGCAACCTATCACTGCAATATCACATTTTGTCGATATTTTATACCCACATTTATGCTAAAAGTGGCGCTGGAACATACATTTCATGTGCTCTGCCTACGCCTTTTGGGAATAAAGGCGTGAATGTATGTATGTATTTATGTATGTGTACAAGTACAGCTAAATTGACCCCAGGAGACAGGCCTAGCCTAGTGTGGAGGTCATAGGTAATCTTTGCACAATGTCTTCTATAGTACTAGCTGTGCCTGGGGCTTCATTTGCACGGTAATGTGGAAATCAAAGCATTTCTTCTCTTGGACATGGAAACATGCAGTTCTAATTTAACCATCGAGTAAAACGTTGAACAAACCTATTTTAGCTAAATACCATTAAAATTCGTCTTTATCCCTCACTCTGATATTTAAATCCACAAGAAAGGGACAAAACACATTTTGTTTATCAAAGGAATTTTAAGTTTTATGAATAAGGGGGTAAAAGTTCAGTAGAAGTTTGTGGCAATATGCGTTTTGTGAAGATCTATCACAGCACCGGGTCGAAATTATTACTGTTGGATAGTTATGGCAAGCCCGCCATTTTGAATGAATATATTATTTGAATAGTGAGCTTTGACAGTGGGTTTGCAAAACCGGAAGTTAAACGGGAAGGGTGTGTAGACAGCCCCCTCTATCGCCAATAAGACTGAGTCGAGCCTCCCTAACCAGGCCTCCCTAATCAGAAGTTCCTCGCTTGTTCACTAGATGTCGCTGGTAGGAACTCCACGAGGCGGCGATAGTTGGCACTAAAACTTGCGTCTAGGACTGCGATTCCACTCATTATCATCAAGTTTATCATATCAACCGAAGGACGTCCACAGCTGGACACAGCCCTCCCCCAAAGAGTGCCAATCGGTCCTGCGCCACCCGCATCCAGCTGACTCCCGCGACCTACCAGGTCATCGTCCATCTTGTGGGGGCGTACCCACAATGTTAATGGATTCCATAAGTAACGGCAGATGGGGACTAGAATACCGCTTCTTACCAAATGCTTCTTAAAAAATGTCTTGGTCTTGTAGTCAGAATACAACAGGGTAGGTACTAAACCACAAATAAATAAAACAGGGTATAAATAACCAAACTTTATTCAATGTTACTTAACTGCAGCACAATTGTCACAAAGTTTCATCTCAACTTAAACTTAACACATTTAACGTCTCGTATGCCTAAATTATCCAACCAAGTAAGGGCGGAGATGTAAAAGAATAAGTTTAAATCGTATCCTAAACATACGAGGGGTTAAATGACCATTCAACATTACTAGCGCCTGTCATAGACTAAGGGAGGGTTGCACCGACTTACGATTACAGACCGATCAACGTTAAATATGGCGCTGACAGCTGTCAGTCCATAGAAACTTGACAAACTTTCCATACATTCAGATTTTGAGGAACACCGCTTACGATTGCAGCCGGTTTGGTGCAACCCTCCCTAAAGGAACCAAAAGATGAATCCCCATAAGTATCGACCGCGATAAGTTTGGAAATGGGAAAACTGTCACGTCTATACCCAACTTTATTGGAGTAGAGTAAATCCCGCATAGGAACAGGTCATTTACCTTTCTGGTGTCTTCTGTCATACCTGTGAAGAACTGTAGTGCAAATACCATCTTATCTCAATGTCTTAGTTTCTTTGGTTCTTATTCATAATCGATCGATACTAAGGATCCTTGAACAAGAAAAAAAAAAATGCCAGTTTTTTTTCTTTTCGTCCACTGTGTCACGTCACGTCCATATACTTATAAAAAGTCGGCATACAAATCCGTGTTGATCCGTAATGGAATATTTGGGACATTTTATTCTTGTATAAGTAACGGTTCTCAGTAGGTGCATATAAAAATAGGTATTTTGTAAAAAACTTCATATACCTAACCTTTTTTAGAAAACTATCAATTGGAATTCTGTAAAATAAGTGCAGAGCATATCTACCCTTTTTTAGAAAACTATCTAACTACTTTATTATATATACAAATGTATAATGGAAGCTGTCTGTTACTATTGGAAGTATTGGTAGGGTAGCTGAAATGGTTTTACTAACCGACTTCAAAGAAAGAGGTTCTCAATTATTTAGAATCTTACATTTTTAGGGTTCCGTACCCAAAAGGTAAAAACGGGACCCTATCACTAAGGCTCGGCTGTCTGTCTGTCCGTCCGTCCGTCTGTCACCAGGCTGTATCTCATGAACCGTGATAGTCAGACAGTGAAATTTTCACAGATGTATTCCTGTTGCCGCTATAACAACAAATACTAAAAAAACATTGTAAAATAAATATCTAAGGGGGCTTCCGGGGGTACGGAACCCTTAGCGCGCGAGTTCGACTCGCACTTGGCCGGTTTTTATGTATGTTCCCTGATTACTCCAAGACACCTGGACCGATTCGGAAGATTTTTTGTCCCATGACCAGCGATCAGGTCAGATCTGTTGATGGAATCCTGGAGAAATCGAGGGAAGTCTTAAATTGTATATGCACACTTAAAACTTTGCTTTTAAAGTAAATTATTTTAAATCGCGGATACAAAAGACAAGTTTAGTACATGACTAATTACAATGCCGTACAGTCAAGTATCAAAACATGCGTGCATACAACTAACTCGTATTGTATGTCCCATCCGCTCTCGTGTCGGCGGATATCGACCTGTCCTTTACCAGGAACGCCTATAGACGGCCAAAATGGTTCCTCCCGCATTTACCAAGAAATTTCAAAAGATTTGTGCGTTGCTTACCGCGGACGTAAATAGCCGACGGCGAAAAAGTACCATATATTTGCCGCCGCCGCCTCTAGACGGCCTGGTAACCACAGTTGAAAAAAAGCTTTATTGCACAGCAAATACGGTTTGTATTCAATTGGGCGTATTCAATTTCTTATTTAAATGTGACGACATTAGCGACACACGGTTGCCAACTTAAACTTCAACCGTCAAATATTCGAGAAGTTACGGCCAGTTGAAAAACCGCCAAATGTCAGCACTCTGTAAGTCACGGTTTTCTAATACAAACAAAACAATATTTTACCGATATTTCTTCAAGTAATTTACAATTATTGATAGCATAATATCTTTGAGACACAGAATAAATAATAGGAGTTATAGTTTTAATTCATTATCTTTATATTTTTAACACATTTGTGAAGAACGACAATAATTTTTCCCTCCTGTGAAAGAACCAGCATGATATATTTAATACAAACACAATGTAGTCCGTTTCATGCCCTTGTAAAAAATGTAAACATTTACATTCTTAAGTATAAACACTTCAGTCATACGAGCGAAAACATCGAGTCAAGTGTTTTGCTACCTGACACTCAAGAACTCGCGGTAGATGCGGGGCGACCCACATTGGAGAGGAGTGGCAAACGCGAGTATCATAAAATCGGCCGCCTATGGACGTGCCTGGCCAACAGAGGTGTCATTTTTCACGGGGGGTTGGTAGGGGACAGGTTAATACATACATATTTTGCACTTGACTGTACCTTAACTTCATTATTCTAATATTTATTTGACTTATTATACATAGTAATTTTCATTCAGACTGGTTATATACAGCTCTCCGGCTCTGCACATAGGAGATGGTTTTAGTTACATAAGGTTAAAGTATATACTTGTGAATGTTTCACTTGCTAAACTAATGTACAAATATAGGGTGTCCCAGGGAACTCTTCAAACAATAGGCAAACTTGAAGCGAGTAACTACTGATTGGAAATCGGTTAAAACTTTTTTTTTGTAAACTATGAATGTGTCCAATCAATATGACAGCTTGTCATGGCAGAGTTATTAAAACTAGTAAATCTCGCAAAGTATCCCACTTCAAAAATAGATTATGCAAGGTAAAATGCTTAGAGTTAATTACAACGTAATTTCATTTAGTCTAATACCCTAATACTTCTAGATCTCGAAATCACCGAGTGTCGAAATGCTTTTATCCCAAGGTGCCTAGTTTTTTTTCTCAAAACCGGCTGGCTAAATGATGATATGATTAGTCTTATAGGGTCCAATAACTGGCCACCTCATACTAAAAATGAAATCTATTCACCTATAATTACTGGCCACCCTACAATAACTGGCCACGTTATACTAAATTGAAGTCCGTTTATAGGAGAACAGAGTTGAATTTTTGTACCTGGAAACACCATACGTTCAAACCATTCAAGTGTTTTAAAAAATTAGGCATTTCGGGATTTCGACATTTTGACACTAAATTACGTTGAAATGAACACAAAGTCAAATTACTCAGACATCGACGCATCCTAGGGTATTTCGCTTGTCCAAAATCTTGACCACACCCTTATGCTTCTGATAGGGGTGTAGACATTGTATAAAATAACAATAATGATGTATTTTCTTCTTGAAAAAGGATTAAGAATTTAGTGAAATAGAGAAAAAACAGGTTAAATAATCACAGAGTAATAAGTGTCGCTCGCATATAGTCACACATTTTTAAAGCTAAACGTGAGACGGCTATACACAATGGACAAAGATCTGGGATCTTGGAGATATTGGACAAGTGGAATGGGCCTCCGCCAAAGTTTGATTTTGTAACATTCTTTCTAAGAAACTGTCACACTGTCTCCTGGCTAACGGGACTAAGAAACAACAAGAAACAGTTGATTGACACAACCACACTTCTCTCAAGCTCAGCTAACTCCGCCCGCGCGTCCGGGAGTGGCCGCGTGTACACAGGGTGCCCTTGCAGCGCTCGTGGGACGGAGACGCCACGCTCTGACCTCTCGGTCCCACGCCTGGCGCGCCGCCGCAACTCGTGGTCGGCCCAAACGACATGTACAGTCAGAATCATATAGTTAGAAGCCACCAAAGTAGTTAAATATTTCGGCACACGTTCTTATTACTAAGAGTAAGGATGTGTTACGATATATTTTAGGAATATATAACAGCCTGACGCGCTTATTCAAAAACGCTCATTAAACAAGTTAAAGCCGTAAAAAAGTATTTCATTCATTTAAATTAATGAGAAGAGGACTAAACACATTTTTAGTGTTCCGTAGCACAATTGTCGAACGGAACACTTATTAGTTAACAGGGGTTTAAGTTTAATGAATAAGTGTACAGTCAGCTAGAACTGTATCCTAGTCTTGATGTCTTTCACGATCACGTCGAGGAAGAACCGCTGCGTCGACTGCGTCTGAAATAGTACAACACTCGTTTTATTGAGGGAGAGAGACAAATAATAAAAACCGGCCAAGTGCGAGTCCGGGTCGCGCACGAAGGGTTCCGTACCATTATTTACCAAAATTAGGACAACCAACGCCATCTGTTAGAAGTCGTAACAGACAGACAGACACTTTCGCATCCATACTATTACTATGCATTAAGAGCCGCCGTTTTATATGTATATAGTAATGGGCAGCGGAAACATTCCCGCTACCAGTAAGTTTCCATTTGGGAATATTACTAGTAAGTTACCAATGTTACCAGTAACATTCCCAAAAGATGGTAAGATACAAAACTGATGATAGTGATGATTTTTATATGAGATAAAATAAGGTCTAAAAGTCATTTTCTTAGCGCAACAAGTTATGTTGGTACAATAGGTACATGCATAGATATATCTTTCTCTTTCACGCTAGGCATCTGTTTTCTCTTTCACTCAATCTGTTTCTTATCTCAATTTGCTACCTGGAACCCTGCTCAGGGGTTTAGTCTTATCTAAAACACGGGTTAGAGTGAACGTATTATTGGTGATAACTAGAGAAGTACATACAACACCGGATAGTGGATATGTTACAATGAAGCCCAAAAGTCAAGTGTATAGTCATTTTACAGAAAATAACATAAACAATAAAATTAGTTTCACTTGCACCTTCTGCAGTGTTGTGTACAACTTTCGAAATACGAAAAAAGTAATTTCAGCGTTTTAGAAAATTCCACCCCTAAGGGGGTTAAATAGAGGTGCAATGTTTGTATGGGGGAAACATTAATTTATGAACTATGAACTTGAAACTTTGTAGAAATATTACTTATTAGAATACAAAAAAAGCATTTTCTGCATTTAAGAAAATTCTACCCCTAACGGGGTCTAATGGGGGTGCAATATTTGTATGGGGGAAAGATTATTTTTTGAACAAGAGACTTGAAACTTTGTAGAAAGTTAACTTATTAAAATACAAAAAAGTAATTTCAGCGTTTAAGAAAATTCTATCCCAATGGGGGTTAAAAGAGGTTCAAGCTGTCTCCATTTCTCGATTTCCAGTGCTGAGTTTAAGATTGTTTTAACAGCCTTACGATATCTAACTTTTTTTTTAATCTCACTCATAATAACTAAGATCCCCATTTTCTAGTTCCAAATCCTTGCATATATACATATATATCTTGCAGAGTCATTTTTGCCAAAGATTAAAATCAGATTAAAACATCAGGTAACTGACGGAATAAGTATTAAGCATTCTGCAAAAATTCCCGTAATCTGATTAGAAATTCTTTAAACATTCTTTAACAATTGCATATCAGTGTCTGCCAATGTCTGAAATATATGTCTAGACCATTTTAATTTTAACTAAGAATAAAATTTACTTACCTATTTTATATCTTTGTCATCATCAAAAATCTACGCGGAAGAAGACACGCAAAAAGGAATTTCTGCGTTATTTCATTTATATAAAAGTGTGATCATTATTTATTATAAAAAATGTTGATTGTGATTTTCATACTTAAACAGATTTATACACATATTTACTTTTATTTTACACAGTTAAGCATTATTTTAATTATTATTTCCAGATAGTAATGTTCCCGGTAACTTTGGAAAAATACCTGGTAATATTGGGAATTTACTCTCTCAGAGAGTCCTTGACTGTATTACGACTGTAAATAATAGCATTATTATGTATTTAAGTATTTAAGACGGTAAAACGTACACAATTCTAATATTTTTTTCAAAGTTTCTCAATGTTAATTAATGGTAACATTACTGGTAGCATTACCGGGAATATTCCCACTGAGTAAGTTACTGGTAACGACCCATCACAATATGTATATTGTAATATATAATTTGTCACACCTTGGATATCGCGTTCCTTTTCTTTCCCTTGTTAACCTGATATCATTCCTAATGTTGGCCAACCTGTAACGCGTTGTTACATTCTCGTCGTATCTGTGCGCACCTGCCTTATGCCGGTGTGTTGAGTCTGTGGTTCGGTGTTGCCGGATCGTTAGTTCCGATTACCCTGATCGCTGGAGGAGTTGGCATAAACAGCTTTCGTTATTAATAAACTTGACAATGCGATTGCCAAGGAGGTTTGTATGATTTTCGTTTCAGCTGTCCAAGCTCTTATGTGAGGAGCGAGACATTTCTTGTCACACTTAGGCTCGGCGTCCATTGGCGTTCGCTCGGAAGTCCGGGGAGTTGCGATTGAGAGGCTGGCAACTTAGGAGTTAAGAAAAAAAAGGAAAGACAAAGCGAACGCGTGGCGAGGCCCCTCGCTTCCGAATTAAATCCAATTTTTAATTCTTCCTCTGTAAGTATTCCGTCTAATCCGGGTACAATTCTTGGAGTATCGTTCATTTGTGGCATCGTATTATATCAACTGTCGTATTCCAGCTAACCAGCCCAAGTGACGGGCATACTAATTGGGCCGCGTGGGCCGCATCGGGCTTCCGAGTTGTGAGGAGCCGAACGCTCCAGCGAGCTGTTTTCTCGATAACCTTTGGCGTGACGGCAAGGCGTCACAGACGGATCCGAGGGCTGGCTACGCCCCGGAGTCGACATTCGTCAATATTTGACCACCAGGCGAGACGATTTTCCTCCAAAAGGTGAGTTTCCTATAACCTTAAGCGTTGCTACGCGCGTGGGTGCCTCTATAATTGTCCATATCCGTCATTGTGGCATTTTTACAATCATGGAATGTCGGACCGGCGACTGTGATAACCCCATTTATAGTAGCTTACTGATTCCCAATCACTTTACTGGACGATGAGTACCATTGCTCTGAACTATCGCGAAGACCGTCATGCTCTCCACAGCCTGTAGCGTAACCCGTAATTATCATACCGGCCCATTCCAGGAGGTGTTTGGTTGGGGCCACTTCGTAGCCAGGCCGCCTAGATCGACCAAGCTAGCGCCCCGCGTCCGAGGGACATTGGGGAGCACCGCCCGGCAACCCAGCTAAGCTTAATTAACTTATACACTTGCAAACTAGCGCAATCGACCAAAGCGTCATCAACAACCCTACCCTAATCTAAGTTTGGGGTTAACCTCAGTTAAGATAACTTACTTCAAATATATAAATATTTACTCGGTGAATATAGTTTCCTTTCCACCCAAACAACACCCTAATTACAATATTAAAGATTAAAGTTATGCTGCGTGGCACTTCAATACATAGTTTCTAATATTTTTACTAATAGAATGGCGTTGATCCCATTATAAAAACTGTCATGACAATTTACTAAAATTAGGACAGCCAACGCCATCTGTTATAATATTGAATAAACAAACTAAACAATACAATCATATGATAGCGAATGACAGAACGCGATTGAATACGACGCTTCTGTACGTAAGTACTATTATTTACGGCAAGCAGTATATGCACAACTTATGATGGGTTGTGGGTTTGATATACTTTGGGACATTTAACAGTGATAAAACCTTGTCACATCGTTATCACATCGATTTTTACATTTTTGCAATCAATTTGACAGCAACGTCACATACATCTGGAAAGTGTACGTAATATTATTGATTATTATCCAAATGACGTAGACGAACATTTAGGGAATGAGTGCATTCAGTTAAAATCTTACTTACTGCAGTCTAAAACAGAGTCGTAACCTCTTGCAGTGAAATTTTATGGCTAATTTATGAAAAGAAATTTGTTGATATTTTCCCAAACTGGTATACCGTCTAAGATTAAGACAAACAACCGTGTAAGATTTTTTTAACGTTGCCGATCACTAGCTGTGAAGCGGAGCGCTCTTTCACCAGGCTTTCGTATATAGAAAACAAATACAACAATGTCGAACTATCGACTAAATCATTTATCAGATCTTTCCATAAATTCACAGTGCGATGACCAAATAAAGGAATTTGCTGAAAGGTTGCTTTATAATTTATATAGATAACCATTCATAACCTGTCAATTTATTTTGCAATGAATAATGTTTTAATAAATAAATAATATATTTCGTTGTCCTATTTTCTTCCTGCACTTAACATATATTATATACTAGCTTCTGCCCGCGACTTCGTCCGCGTCGAACTCTTTTATATCGTGGCTCCTTACAAACTTGCATCCCCTATTTCGCCGACGATGATTCCCGAAATAAAAAGTATTATATACTCGTATGTTAATCCAGGTTATACACTATATGAATACCAAAATTCATTTTTTTAAATCCGTGTTTGCGTGATTGAGGTCCAAACTTCAGCATCTTAGCCTAGCAGCGGCTGCCAGTCGGAAACGATAACGCAGGTTAACCCTTTGAACGCCGAGAGCCACTAAAGTGGTCGAGTGCTGTCGTGCCCACCGCGCCAACAACTTTTAAAGTGGTTATGGCGGACACTGTCAAAACAATTTTCTTACTGTCAGATAAGTTTCATATTCGCTCTTTAGCTTTCAAGATGCTGGCGTGTACGTCACATTCTGACACGAAAGTAAAAGCGGTCAAAGGGTTAAGCAAAGATGGCAGCGGTCAGTCTTTGGATGGGTGACCGCCTGATGTTTGAGTGGATGGTTAATATAAATGAGCGCTACCGTGCTTTGGAAGGCACGCTAAGCAGTTGATCCCGGCTGCTGTCTATGACACTAGTCGTTAAGCTGAGTAGAGGCCTTCGGCCGGCTTAAGAACTAACAGTCGAGTTGCCCACTCACTTGACAAAGGGGAGACAACTGTTACTCGCGTTCGCAGGACCTACCTACCACAACCCTGCAAGTGTCCCCTGGTTGGTACTAAAGAGTGGTAAACTTATTAAATAGTTTAATGAATGAGGTTTATTCACGATTTGCGCTACGTTGATAGAATTGTGCTGAGGTTTACCAACAAAGTGAAAGTTTAATTGATATAATAAGGATAAAGTAAATAATAATCCTACTAATCCTGCTAATAATAATAAATGCGAAAGTTTGGATGGTTGGATGTTTGGATGTTTAGATATTGAGGTGTTTGTTACTCAATGACGCTTAAACGGCTCAAACGATTTAGATGGAATTTTACACGAAGTTAGTTTAAAGCCTGGACTAAAATATAGGATAGCTTTATCCCGGGTCCACCCAGTCGAATTCGCGGGCGGAAGCTAGTATTCTATAAATGTACAATTTTCAACCAAGTTTTAATCCCTTTAGAATATGAATTTTCACAAACGCTAAAATTTGTTTTCTTGTGTTTTAATATGGAATCATATTACGAAGTTTCAAGTCCCTAGCTCAAAAATTATTCATTCCGAACCATTTTTAAACCCTTTAGGCAAAACGCTGAAAGTTGTTTTCTCGTATTTCATTAAAGAGCCTTTTTACAAAGCTACAAGTCTCTATCTTAAAAATTAAACTAATTCCCATAAAAAAATTCGACCCATATTTGACCCCCTTAGGGTATGAACTGGCAAAAATAATGAAATAAGTTTTCTTGTATATCATTAAAGAACCTTTTGACGAAGTTTCAAGTCTCTATCTTAAAAAATAAATGAATTACCATACAATTTTTCAAACTTTATATCACCCTCTGAAGAAACATTATCTAAAAAAAGCGGCCAAGTGCGTGTCGGACCACGCACAACAAGGGTTCCGTGCCTATTAAAAAGGTCGTATCCTTACTGAAATCATATGGCACTTACATCCTTTTCTTTAAGTAAGGCGGTTTTTTAGAAATATCTCGAAAACCTTTGAACCGATCTTGTTCAAAACAATTTGCATGATTTTTTTCATATTTTTGAAATACACGGTTCAAAAGTTAGAGGGGAGGGGGACACAATTTTAGTGACTTTCAGGGCGATTATCTCCGACTCTATTCACTTAATCAAAAAATTTGCTGAGAAAGCTTATATTTATTTTGGAAGGCCTATCGATTGATGTGCCACACGTGGGCATGCAATTTTTTTTTTAGAGTTTCAATTTTATGTATAGAGTGCACGCCTAAAAAAAACTTTTTTTGTAATTTCATTACATAACTATGTAGCGGTTAACAAAATACACCTATCTTCAAAATTTTATTCAAATACACCCTATAGTTTTCGAGTAAAATGCCTGTGACATACGGACGGACAGACAGACAGACAGACATGACCTTGCAAAAGGTAATTAATAGCATTAATGAACTATAATAAAATTCTATAGTACAATCCCAACACATCATTTGGAAATGCACTAATTGTTGCCAATTTTCATCATCATTCATTTTCGACCTTATATCTCGTAATACTCGTTTTATAGATGTCGGGTGATCATGAGAGTGACGTTCAAAACCCAGGACCGTTTTAATAAAATAGACAGCTGATCGCTACTTGACTGTACGCTTACAATACATCGCAAAAAAGAAAATATTTAAAGTAAAGTAAAGGCAGGTCGAAAATACAATTATTTAACAAACTGAATCTATTTCAAGGAAACTAAAATGATTTCTTTTTATGGAGTCTGTCAGCTGTAGGTACTATATGTACTTACGGATATCTCAACAATTGTTTTGTATATAATATTTGTACAAATAGAAGAAGAAGAAGAAGCAAACTTTATTTAGAAACGCTTAGATAAACTTAAACTAGAACATAAATATATTTTAAAACATAATTACAAGCGTCTCTAAAAGGGTGTCCACTCAGCTTGTGTCGAGGTACCTCTAGGGGACCCCAACGCTGGTCTTCCGTGGAAACCCATGCGAGAGAGCGCGATTGCACACTAAATTATCATATATTATATATTTTACATCATTACCTTATATAAATTAAAAACAAGAGAAAAAAAAATCACCTAGTAGAATACAATTATATAAAACAAAAACAAAACGGAAGTTAATTATTCGACCTACACTGAAATAACTGGGTAGGTTAAAATAACAAGCTAAAATACAATTTCAAGAAGAAAATTACCGACTAATAGATTGGGGATTATTAATATTTACTAAATTACATCTTACAATTGGCACAATACTACATTATTGTTTTTGCAAATTTAAAATATGTTTTTTATAATTAACCTTGAATGACGTGACTGACAGTGAATTCCTCATAGGTGGTGGTATGTTGTTCCAGCATTTCGTGGCAGCATATTTAAAACTGCCACGAAATGCGGCAGTACTGTGCCTTGGACAAAGCAAACGAATAGCTCCCCTGATATGTCGCTGTGAGAAAATTAATTTTTCATGTAAGTATTGGGGCGTCTTTGTTTTTACAATCCCAAAAAGCATACAAGCGAAATGCAATGCACGTCGGGATTCCATATTCATTAGTCCGCTATTATTTAGATAAGGAGTCACGTGGGTTCGAGGTGGAATATGGAAGCAAAATCGCACACACGCATTTTGCACTCGCTGCAGCAACCTCTTAGTTATAGACAATAGACAGCCACCTACAACATTATCAGCATAATTTAGTTTTGATAGTATCAAGGATTCACAGAGAGATATTCTGACGTCTGTACTTAAGTACTTACGTACTCTGTACAATAATTTAAGCCTGTAAAAACACACTTTAGAGGTTTCTATGACGTGGTTATGGAATTTAAGTTTTCCATCCATGAGCACGCCTAAATTCCTTACTTCCTCCACCTGATCTATACAGTCATTCTCGATTTTAATGTAAGGGTTTTCGTTGTTAATAATTCGTCTCTGTTTTTCAGTGCCAAGTACAATGAATCTAGACTTTTTTGGATTTAGAACCAAACTATTTTTACTACACCACTGAGCTATTCTTGCCAAATCGTCATTAATTTTTCTTATTCCAGTTGAAATTTCGTTTTGCTTACAAGATAAGTACAGTTGAATATCGTCAGCATACATGTGATAACTGCAGTTTTCGATGACATTTACAATATCAGCACTATATATAATATACAGAATGGGGCCCAATATGGAACCCTGAGGCACGCCACGGGAGACTAGAGAAGCATCTGAGAACTGACAATTGCCGCTGTCACTGGTTAGCTGCACTCTTTGGCGGCGACCACTCAAATAGCTAGAGAACCATTTCAAAGTTAAATAATTAAATCCGTAATATGCAAGCTTTGAGATAAGCAAATTATGATTAATATTGTCGAATGCTCGGGAGAAGTCAAGCAAAACCATGATTGATCCATTTCCAGCATCAACCTCAGTCAAAATGTCGTCAACGACATCTAACAGAGCAGTTGACGTGCTTCGCCCTGCCCTAAAACCAGATTGCTTCGATGGCAACAGAGAGTTAGCTTCAAAGAACTCGGTTACTTGCTGGCATACTACCCTTTCAATCACTTTCGACAAAAATGGCAAAATGCTGATTGGACGTAGGTCCTGGAAATCGACAGGATTACTTTTTTTAGGGATAGGTTTAATGAGAGCTTCTTTCCAGGCATCAGGAAAGGAGCCCGATTGAATCGATTGGTTTATTATAGCCGTTATTACCCCTAAAGTCCGTGGCAGCGTCAAAATAATCATATCGCGTGTGGTGCCGTCAGATCCCTGCGAGTTGGACGAGATTTCCAAGATAATTTTGGACACCATATTTTCATCAACTGGCTTTAAACAAAAAGTAGCGGAATTATAACGGTTGTACTCAAAGAAAGTAAGTTCTGATATAGTGACACTAGTATTTGGTGCATTTAGAAAATGGGTATTTATTAAATCAGGATCGTTGAAGTGACAAGAGAGGCTGGAATCCTTTTTATTGAAGTCAACGATACTATGTTTGATGTTTTTCCATAACTTACGCGAATCTTTACAATTCGCGTTAATTTTACTATTAAAATATGCTTGTTTTTCCGTAAACATGGCTTGGTTTACAATTCTTTTTAACTCTTTATAATACGATTTGTGAGTTTCCAGTCCTGTGGCACGACTTCTAGCATGCGCGTCATCTCTCAGTTGTATCATGTTTTCGTCACCCAAGGATAACTTTTATTTTTTAAATAAATTTTTTTGATAGGAGCATACAAATCAAATAAATATTTTATATATAAATTAAAGGACTCCAACGAATCATTTACATCACTACTCAGTAGACGTTCCCAGGCAACTGACTCGACGTGCGCATTGAAATCGCCAAGCGGGATGCATTTCAATGGCCTTAAACAAATCCAGGTGGGAGACGGTTTTGGTTTTTTGATCTGCAAGTTACACGTCACTAACGCGTGGCTGCTAAGATCCGGAACATGATCGATAGTCACTTGAGATAATTTACAATTACTGCAGATAACATCTATTAGTGTTTCTGAGTGATCAGTGAAGTGAGTTGGAGAAGTAACATATTGCTTCAGATCCGTGTATTGGAGGAACTCGAATAGTTTTTTGCTGTTTGTATCACCCGGGGAAAGTAGGTTAATATTGAAATCTCCCATTAGTATCATGTGATCAAATTCAGATAAAAAACCAAAAGATTCAGTTAGGGCATCGAAAAAGGTGTCAACATTGAGCCAGGGTGGGCGGTAAGCGGTACCTATTGCAATTTTGAGACCGTTTAGTTTTATACTTAACCACATTTGCTCCACGGAAGGTGTTTGCGGAGGTTCTAATTGTCGCGCGTAGATACCGCGCCGTATATAGAACCCGACTCCGCCACCGCGCGAGCGGACATCGACAGGACGCGGCACGTGCCGCAGCCGGTAGCCCGGCGGTGCCGGCGCGCGGGCCTCTTCTCCCGCCCGTAACCAAGTTTCATTAATCGCCATTATATCCACAGAGTGTCGCTCCATAGCCACAATAAATTCCTCATGGCGTGTCCCAAGTGAGCCAGCGTTTAAAAAGCCGAAGGTTAAATATTTTTTACTAATTATAAATTTAATTACAAATGAGTATGATACATTAATGTACTTCAAATTTTGTAAAAGTTTTTTATACATTGTTAAATGGCAACTGTTTAAGAAAACATTAAATTTACCAATCAGATATTTCTGTTTATTAAAAGGTATGAGATATTTAAAAACGACGTTAATTTTTATTATTTGAAACCTAAAACTCACATGAAAATAATAGGGATTATAAAGTGTCACTAACTGCGCTAACCCCAAAAACCTTACATATATCACTATCAGAGCGAATCCTATGCCGTGGTTTACCGTTTTCTTGACGGACAAAAATCTTTCCCTCACGCGTCCATACGTACTTCCAGTTCATCCTCTTGGCAGTCTCACGCGCACGCTGGTGGAGTTGCCTGTTGAGTCGTGTAAGCCGCTCATTAATGTAAAAAGGCCGTGAAGAGCCACACGGCAGGTCCATGCCCTCTGTGGAGACGCGTCGCCGCACACGCGCAGCATGGAGTAGGGCGTCACGCTGCGTGCGGCGCGCCAGCCGGACCACGAGAGGCCGCGGGCGAACCGTCAAGCCATCCGACTGACCATCTGCTGCCAGAGACGCACGCGGCGCTCCTACACGATGCGCCTGTACAACGTCACGTTTTTCCAGCTCTACTCCTAATTTCCTGGCGATAGTGAGAACTAGATGGATAGGGTTTTCGACTTTACTTTCCGGTAAGGACGCTATTTCTACGTCGTTCCCGAGCATTTCCTGATTCCTGTCTTCAATTTCTATCCTTAGATTGGATATCGTCTCCTCTAGCTTGGAGATTTCACAGCCCTGTGTGCCAGCACTCTGACTTTCAAGAACCTCGACTCGACTTTCAAGTGATGTAATGCGTAAGTTTTGCGATGTAATGGTGTTGTTAAGTTCTGAGATAGTGAGACGAAGACCAGCCACTTCCACGCGGGCCTTCACTGAGGGACGGAAAAGCTCTTATGCAGCTAAATTAAGAACCGGTCCTAAAATGGCTGATGACTTGTCATAAACAACTTACTACGGGACGGGTAATGGTTTGTGTGGCACAACTTCATACTAAATCAGTTGTGGCAAATAAAAAAAAAGTGGAACTATGACAAGGACAATGAATGATTTTCCCCTTTCTGTCACACTTATAGAGATTTGTATGCTACCAGCTCGCTCGCACGTGGTATTATTATTACCATAGCTTGTCCAAAGTATTCTTCGTTCATGTTCTGGGGCACATTTCTCGGCATATTTGTTTGACATTGTGCATCTAGTTCTATAATACTAAATCAAAGGTTACCTACTCGTACATATAACGGTAGTCTAACTTTTTCAACTACACTGCGTGATACTGATAACGGTAATAGGACTTTTGGGATAGATATTATAAAGCGTAATATAGTGCACAGCACTACGGTGGTATGGTTCAGTCCCACCCTACACCCAGGGGTATTGCTAGGGGTATGATGGGTCTGACATGAAAAAGGTCATATCGTTACTGAAAACTTATGGCACTTACGTCCTTTTCTTTAAGCAACGCAGTTTTTTATAAATATCTCGAAAACCTTTGAACCGATCTTGTTGAAAACAAATTTCGCTGGTAGAATTTTATAATCCCTATGAGCATGATTTTTTTCATATTTTTAAAATACATTGTTCAAAAATTAGAGGGGGGGGACACAATTTTAGTCACTTTCGGGGCGATTATCTCCGACTCTATTCACATAATCCAAAAAAATGCTTAGAAACCTTATATTTATTTTGAAAGGCCTGTCGATTGATGTACCACAAGTGGGCTTGCAATGAAAAAATAATTTTTGACTTTCAGTTTTATGTATGGGGTGCACCCCTAAAAAAATCTTTTTAAGGTGCAACGTCACTGACGAATTCCATACAATTTTCATTCGGACTAGACGTCTAATCTATCGATGTCAGGAACTTGAAATTGTGATATTTAGATAATATATGACCCTCTTCTCCCGCAGTTTGAATAAATACACGCAAAAACCAGTAATATTCAAAATATAGCCATTTGAAATTCATAAAATTTTACTCCGAGCCTTGTATGTGTGCGTGAGTTAGACACTGTCCGTGTAAATGACATGGCCGCGTCACATGACAGCACGTTGCCCAAAACCTTCACTAGATGTCTTTAATATCAAACAAGATTAGTTAGATAGCGGAGTGAATAGTAGTAATTATACTCACCAGACGGTGACACCATCGTACAAACACATTTTAGTTTTTGGTGAAAGAGATAGCTTTCATTTTATCTTGCTACGCTGCTCATTTCGGTAATGACGTAAGAGCAATGTCATTTGTTTTTGATAGACTGAATTTCAAGCAACAATGTATGAATTTCAATGCTTTGCTCTTTAGCCGTGATAGACCTACCTAAAGTCCACGGAACGATAATTATGCATGGGTCTGTACATTTTGCGTCTTATTAGAAACGAGTAAGAAACGAAACGTAATCTGTGCTACCGAACGTATACATATATAGGTTTAGATCAAATGACATACATACATACATACATACATTCACGCCTTTATTTCCAAAAGAGGTAGGCAGAGCACCTGAAACGTATGTTTCAGCCTCAATTTTAGCATTAATGTGGGTATAAAATATCGACAAAATGTGATATTGCAGTGATAGGTTGCTAGCCCATCGCCCACATCACACTTCAACCCTGCTCCCTTAGTCGACTTTTACGACACCCACGGGAAGAAAGGGGCGTTGTTGATCAAATGAACCGTTTGAATTTCCAACTTGCAGATTATAAGCAAGTTTCGATTGAGTGAATGTTACGTAATATAATATAACAGACAATTATTAGGAGTGTAAGTACCTGATAAATTTAAACATTCGCTTTAGTCGGCTGCACATCGATTGACATTAAAATACCTACTGCAACCTATTTAGGAATTGACTGCTCAAATAGAATATTAGATTACCCCCAACAGGTAAATTAACTAAGTCACAATTTTTCTTCTTTACAATGTTGTGAGGGTAGAATTATACACTCGTAGGCATTCTTCGGTGCAGGAACTGATGCCAGTTACGACCGGTGGTTAGGCAAAGTGGTTAGGCGACAACATAACAGTGCCGCAACCAGTCAGAAATATCCATTACCGGTATTTTTTTAAAGCCTAGTGATATCTTTTTTATACCAGTTTCAAACCGGTATTATTTCGATATTTACTTAGATATTTTTTTGTCCTGAAGCGGGTCGACCTTGCCCTGTCGAAGAATCGGTTACTTTTGTAACTTTTATGAAACCGTATTTACGGTACCGAAAAAATTACATAAAATATAAAGCTGCAGCCAGCTATGTCTCGGAGAAAACCCATATATTTAATTAATTTTGTTATTATTAACATACTACATATAGGGAATGCAACCACCATCATGGAATCCCGAAATAGCGGAATCCCCCCCCCCTACCGATTTTCCCAATATTCTAATACGAGAATTGAAAAGGACCAATGTCGAAATAAGTACTACATTACCGGTATTATTATTATTTTTATCCTGCTAGTATTGTAATTGCGAAAGTTTAGATGCTTACATGTTTAAATGTTTGAATGTTTAGATGTTTGGATTTTCGTAACTCAATCACGCCTAAACTGCGCAACCTATTTGCCTGCCTAACCTCTTAAGGCCCATGGACCTACTCATAGGACTTATTCTGTCGAAGGCATTAAAATTATATTCACCTGGAATAGAGCTGAATTTGTTTTGTTTCAGGCACTTTTCAAAATAAACGAAAGTCATTTCTATTTCCAACACAATGCGATGGCAATTCCAATGCCATTTTGTAATATATGCTGAGCCTTAGGAGGAGCTTAGATTAAAATATAGGACAATTTTTTATCCCGGGTTCATGCAGACGATACCGTGAGTGGAATCTAGTTTTTAATTTAAAAAAATGAAATTGTCATGCATTTGTAAAAAAAAGGAACGCATAATCTAGTGTAGTTCAATTTATTTGTTAGTTATTGTCTGTCCTACGTAATTTTTCTACTGAAGAATAATCGCTTTTCCACTCTATTGATGCTGGTGGTAGGAGCACTATTTGAACTGTTAGAAGGTAAAATAGGCTTCCGCTAGAATGGGTAACTTCTATGAATGAACGTAGAACATCATAAATGGGGAATGTAGAAAAAAAAATGATTTATTGATTTTTTTTCTCAAAAAAACGTAGTTTTTAGGGTTGTTAACTGATAACACAAACGTTATCTGACATAAAACTTTACTAAACCTTTGGTTGTAAACATGAATGTTAAAAAAATATTATGCATATAGTCTTACTACTATCGGTTCAGGGAAGGTACTAATTCTATTGTATAGACAGGTTCCAAATTCACAATGACTCCCTGAACAGATAAAAGCAGTGGTCGAAAACAGGTATTTTTAAGTAAATAGGTTGGTTTTGCTGTGAGAGATGAGTGTTTAATTTTATATTTGGTAATATACCAATAGTTATGTATTTTTTGACGAAAAAATAAGCTGTAAAACTTCCAATAATGTAAATCCAAGTAATGCAGGAGATGAAACAAAATTTTGCGAATACTTATTAAAAAACTTATTATAATTGTAAATTAAATTGTTACAATTTAGTGTTATGTATTTGGTGAAAACACAAATGTATCGTTTACACTTTTAATTTCAGGCTTATTTTACAAGAAAAAGTGAACTTTATAGTGCGTTTTTTTAGCATTAGAAAGAAGGATAAAGCACAAAGCACGAGGTCTCTTATATAAGACACTTTATGCCACACAGCTGTTAAAGTATCTCAAACCGCCATTAAAAAAGAATAAGATCATTGTTGTCGACCCTAAAATGATACAAGTGTTTTTATTATTTATATCTAAATAATACTTACAACAATATATTTATTTTGAATGTATTTATTATTTAACTTTGTTCGTATTTTTCGCTATCGAAATTGTCAAAATTGACAATCGTATCACGTTCTTATTCTTGTTTTCTTGCTAATCAACAAATTATTGGATTCAGATCACGAGATTATTAAACGAGTATCTATTTGTTAATTAATATTAAGATTTTATTTTTAGCTGTGTGTGTGCGGACTGCGATGGAGCTACCAGAGTGGCTTGAAAAAAAGACCGACTCGTTCTCTCCCGTACGTTTAGCCTTCAACAAAAGCAAAGAGACAGAAACAAAGTCCATTAACAACAAACGAGAAAAGTTGGTGTTCAACATTTTCAAGTTGGTGTGTGAACTTTGCAGCAAGAATGAATTATCGTGTAACAAACCATGTCTGTTTAATATTTATCCCAAGCAGAAAAGGTTGACAACGACTTCTTCTTCGTTTAGCGTATTTCTAATCCTAAAAAAACGCACTATAATGTGCAACCAAATGTTCATAGGTATTATTATCGAAGTCCCGGTAATACCGGTATTGAGTTCCAATATCACAATTCAATACTACCAGGATTGAGGATCATCTGATTTGACGATTATAATAATGACTTCATGTAAATTGGCATAATAAATAATATATCAGTTTATATTACGTTCCACTGCTAGGCACAGACCTCCTCTCATGGACGAGAATGAAATGAAAAAAAACAACGGTATCATAATTATACCGGTTTGGAAAAGGAATTATGAAAATTTCAGTACAATTAAAAATAAATACCGGTAACCGATATGTATTTCTACACGGTTCCGGATCCGGTACCGTTACGTTGGCGGCGCGGCTAACCTGTACAATATAACGCTATTGTAATGGAATACCGATTCCATACCGGTATAACCGTAACCGAAATCAGTCCATGCTCGTAAGTCTGCTTTTAAAAACATAATTGTTGGCCAATTGTTAAAAACTGAATCGAAAACAATATCCATATACTTAATTGAACGAGCGAGCGAGACGAACGAAGATTTTCATTTCAGCCAGGCAATTATTCCAGATTTCCAGATTCGCGTTTAAAAGATCTTTACGCACGTTGTTTGCTAGCAGAGCCGTAAATTCTTAGTGTTTCTGTTCTCTATTTTCGTATGTATATAGATATATATATATTGAATGAAGGTATTTATATGTATTTGATTTATTTATTGTCTATTGTCGTTGTTTATTATATGTATGTATTATGTATAACCACTGTGTGTATAAACACACAACCAAATTGTGGGCGGTGCAACTACAGATATAAATCTGTAGTTGCACCGCCCACAATTTGTCTGCTTTGCCCAAATGTTGACTGGTAGAGAATGATTACGGCTTTAAGTCCACCTTTTGTACGATAAGTTGTTCTTTTGTTCAATAAAGATTAAATAAATAAATAAATATTCTTTCGTATGTCCGGCTGTCTAGACTTGTCTATATGTCGTAGTAGTGTCTATTTCTCAACCGATTCTCGGGAAATTTTGTGAGCTGATTTGAAGATTATACAGAGTGACATTCAATCCGAAACTGACACGGAAATTTGCTCGAAGGAGTCACCCAGACCGATTTTAGAAAGAATAAAAACTGCATTTAACTTAGTACACAGTCAGATCTGTCTAAAAATCCAAGTTCGTTTTTTTGCGTATAAAATGTACCAAAGTATACTTACTATGCCTAAGCATGGCTATGTCCCCCCAGTAAGTTCAGTCATCCATCACCAGTGAATTATTTTTTATAATCGGATAAGTGGTTTCGGAGGTTATACCGTACATACAAACATACAAAAAAATAACACTTTGCAATAATCGTTCCGGTAGCATAGTGCTTCAGGCATGCGACTGTCAAACGGCGGTCGTGGGTTCTACAGATAAGTTTCATCTCATATTTACCTAAACAAGACATTCAATAATTTTGTAAGCAAATGCCCATAACCCATAACCCAACCATTGAAGATTAGTAATGAATGAGTGAAAGCATCATAAACATATAGAAACGTAAACGCGTGAAAAAGTTGAATTCGATTTTTGAATTTTGACGTTCATCGAAAACAGTACCATATTGTCAAATGATATATTTCTCTCTTTCTGACGCGGTCTACCGCGGTAGGTCCGGATTCGAGAGACTGGCCACTAAGAGTTTTGATATACAAACTCGCCTGTTATTCACAAAGCTTACTAAATTCGTCCGTCGGGTAACGCAAAATTGTTACCAACTTTGAGGTCATTATTTTAGACGCGAGTCACGGGCGAATACAAAACATTTTGTGAATAATACGTAGCCTCTCTGATTGTAATTATGTAGTACCGCAACTGCTGGTGAATATGGATATAACAAATCAAAGTATAGATGCCGTCAAACTTCTTGAACACGCGGGACGAAGTGGGGGGGCAGCTCGCAGGTACAATTCGCCTTTGCGCATGCAAGGTCAAATAATCAAGAAGTTTGACGGCATCTGTACTAATTACTTACTAAGTATAGGTACCTTATTCCTTACAATGTTAGATTTTTATAAGGAAAAATACCTCTTTTATCTTCCTTTATAAATATTGTAGGTACTTACTAGTGTTATTTCGATTATTTAATGAGTTTCAAATAGAACAATGTAAATGTTTTTGTTTATCAAAATGGTTTTCATGACGCGAATGACTTGAAGATTTACGCACGATTTGTCTAATCTCATATGGAATAGGGTATAGAATAGATAAAGGTCGTACTTTGATTTTCAACAGTAAACCTACGGATACTCATGAATCACGATTTTCTAATTAAATGAAAGGCGTAACATCTTTTTAAATGATATGTCTATCCAAAATAGTATTTATGTAGTATGTAACATGTAAGAATAGATCTGCCATAAATATAGTAGGGTTTTTTGTGGATCATCTAGATACTATCATGCTTATCAAGAAATTATAAACATGTTTAAGTTAAAAAAATATATTTTTGCACATTATAAGTAGAGATGGGTAAATCCGGACTTGAAGATTTAAATGATTCGAATCCGCAAGCGGATCCGATCCCTTATCGTTTCCTTTCAAATCTTATCGAATCCGAGGATTTGATAACTCTGACTCGGCACCAGAGCCGAATGCCGCGGAACGGAGCGAGCCGATCGCAGCGGCTATGGATGGACCTTGGCTATTGCCATACGGCTCGATTGGGCTCAACACCGAGAACTTCGTGAATTATCGAACTACCTGGCGATTGCATGACGAATCTCTTGTACTTGAGCAAATAATTTTATGATTTCATTAACTATTTTTTATTTAATTTGTTATAATGGAAAAATAAAGCACTTCACATTTGTAAAAGAAGATAAAAAAAATCGGATATTCCGATCCAATCCGAGTAGGTAGTCTCAAAAGATTCGAAAACCGTTAATATCACTGAATTTGTATTAAAACCAACGAGTCCGGAGTGATTTTGTTTGAGGGATTCAAAGGAGTCGAAGAGCCGATAAGCGGAGTCGGTACCGATAGCGGAGTCGGATTTAGTGATTCGGATCACTCCGCGGAGCCGAGATTACCCATCTCTAATTATAAGTAAATCTAAGTTAGTTGGGACGGCCATATTGGTTTAGAAATCCAAATAGAAAAACAAAAAAGAAGTATGTCCGTCGGGATTTGAACCCGGTTCAAGGATGGCGTTACAGACAGATTTAAGCAAAAGAGACGCGCACTGCGCTACCGCATGACATTAAGTAATGAGTAAAAAAGTCAGCTGCATTCATATTGCATTCTTGAGTGCCTGCCACAAGTACATTTAGTTTCACTATTTCCTAATAGCGGCGCTACTATAGATTTAGTTTTGCGCCCTCTAGTTTGATTTGTGCAAGATGTTTGACAATGACTGACTCCGAAGTGACATTTAACTACGTTAGTCTGCGTAAATTCACGGAAAAGCACTTTTATGCATATTTTCGGACTACATTTTAAAAATAAACACTGTTTAGTGCAGATTGATTGTGATTCATACGTAGCAAGCTCTTCGGCTTCCGCAGTTTGAAACACATGTTGGAACTCGTCACGGTTTTGCGTAAAACGATGAGCAACCATCGAAATTATATATCGCGACATCTGTTAGCAACAGCTCGACAGGAACCAGTGACGTTGCACCTTAAGTAATTTCATTACAAAACTATGTAGCGGTTAACAAAATACACCCTATCCTCAATTTTTTATTCAAATACACCTTATGGTTTTAGAGTAAAATGCCTGTGACATACTGACGGACAGACAGACAGCCAGACAGACAGACAGACAGACAGACATGACGAATCTATAAGGGTTCCGTTTTTTGCCATTTGGCTACGGAACCCTAAAAAGGCCGCGCTATGTCCTAGTCTGAGGGCTAAACTACAATATTAGAAAGTGCCATCAAAATCGGTTCAGTAGTTTTTGCTAGAATTTTCCCCTAACATTATACTGAATATCATCGCCACCCCGCGACGTCCACTTGACAACAAAAGATGGCACTGTTGCGTATACATGACTTTGTCCAATCGGTTAGTCTCAAATTTGGTCTGCGGGTCACCTGAACTCCATCAAACTTTTTTATACGTTTCATATGGTTTGGCGAAGTTAAGACGCCGACAAAAAACTGGAGACTGACCTACTAAGGCTAGAATATGCGTGAAAATTGGTGATGTTCTGCATCGCGCTATTGAAGTTTTAAATTTATGTTGTATAAATACAGGTTCCTTCATGTGCTCTTGTCTCTCTGACAACATCCACGAATTTTCACATTTATAATATCAGTGTGATACCTACATCACTACAGAAAACAGTTTTTTTGACAAAATGGAAATTGATTGAGTAATTAGGCAAGGCTCCTAAGCAGTATTAGCCCAGGGCCCCCCAAATTCAAGATCCGCCCCTGGCATGACATTTTATCTCGAGTGATACGAGTATAGGGACTTCATTCGTTTGTCTATGATTAAAAAAAACATTCATCAGGACGAATTGCCGAAATTGCTGTTGTCATTTTTTTGTTGGTTTTTTGCTGCTACTTACCTATTTATGATATGTGTGTAGATAAAGTAGTGTATGCAACATTACGTGTACATAATTACGCCTTAACTCGCTGACGCTCGTTTCATAAAACCACACTCGTATTTTAAGGCCTCTCATTATGGATCAGTCGCATAAACTACTATTATCTAATCAGTTTATGAGTATATACGTGAAAATAGTACCAAGATTTGCCGCTAGGTGTCGCTGTTCCGAGGCCTGAATCACGCTATCGCTATGTTACCCTAGAATCTAGATAATGTAAAGTTATCGTTTTGAATTTAATGGACCATTAAGTAGTATAGTACTTTTTGGGACGCGTCTTCGCAAATACCATCGAAGATGAAGCGTCACATGGCGACAGAGGGGAAAAATGCGACTGGAAATGGTGGGACGCGGAACTAACGCGTTTGGGAACTGGTCTAGCTACTTTCTAAATACTGGTTGGTATTTAAAAAACCCGTATGAATCATGCCAATATGTACTACTATCGACACAGTTAACTGATCATCCGTGCACTTTGCAATAAGGTTGTTAGTATGTTGGCGTTTGTACTGATACCATAATACTACCTATAATACTTAATACCTATAATACTCATGACAGGCTATGCGTGTTGCCACAGCGAGGGACGGAAAGGCTCCTATGCAGCTAAATTAAGAACTGGTCTTAAAATGGGTGATGACTTGCCATAATCAACCACCAACTTCATTTGGACGGGTAATGATTTGCGCCACAACTTCCTACTTAATTATTTGCTGGCAAATAAAAAAAAGTGGAGTATTTCCCTTTCTGTCACACTTATCGAGATTTGTATGCCACCAGCTCGCTCGCACGTGGCATTATTATTACCATAGCTTGTCCTGAGTATTAAGGTCACAGCTCATTAGAGCCAGCCGGCGCCCGACCCGCACCGCCTCGCTTCGTAAATGTACTAACTACGGAGTTGATGCAGTGAACGCATGCCCGTACAAATCCATATAAAGAATACTAAGCGAGACGGTGCGGGTCGGGCGCCGGGTGGCTCTAATGAGCTGTGACTGTTATAGGTTCTGGAGTGATACTGACTTCGGCGCAGTCGAGCAGGCTCTCCGTGAAGCGCTCGCTGAAGGTGGCGGCCAGCTCCTTGCGCAGCTCGGAGCCGACCAGCCCCGGGGGCTCCTGCCAGGTGCCGTTCAGCGCGGGCGCTGCCAACAACACATTACATAATAGTACATTACTGCAGAGGCCGTGAAGTAAGGGATTGCTGGACGAGCTTGAGGTAGTCGTAGACGAGGCCGGATACGAGTCCAGCAATCCCTGTTCCGGCCGAGGATTGTATAGTGCTTTTCTCAAACGATGTGAGGATAATATAAGATTAAAATAAATACAAAGTAATCAATTAAATAATAGTTTGTTGAAATTACAATCTGAACGAAAGTTCAGAAAACAATTGTGTAATTTGCCCTTTTTTATTTTTTAAACATGCCGCAAGTATGCTAACAGAGTCTAGTGGTGGTTGGCAGTCTGTAATTTTTCCTTTGTTAGTTTAATATTAGTAAGCAAATTTAAAAAGTTAGAGTAGCCGACAACAATGTTTTTAGTTAGGGTTTTCATTCAATACTTCTTGGCGTAAGGCCAAGAAGTAATGTAGGGAGCCTTAAATAAGAAACTTCTGGTATTCATTTCGTGATATTAACGCATACATTTCAGAGCACGTTTGAGAAAATTAATACATTTTATTAGCCCCGGAGTAAGCTCAATAAGGCTTGTGTAAGGGTGTTATTCCGTAAATTTCTTTGTCCTAATATTGATCCAATCTTTGATCAAACTTCGTCGCCGTAGTAGTTGTTACGCTTAAAAACTCAATTACATGGGGGACAGTAGAGTTGGCCAGTTGTGTTATAGGTGTACACGTATAGTAGGGCAGAGTGCTCGAACAAAATGCATATATATATATATATATATATATATATACCAATTTTGTATTTTTAAGTAATTTAGTAACCGTGATATATAAAATGCTTATGTAGTTGAATTCCCTGACCCCAAAAGTTTATATTTAGACACCAAATTTGTCATTCGATGTGATTTAGAACTATCGCGATATTAATAATTAACTTTAATTCAAAATAGCCCTCATAAAATTAAAGATGGCCGACGGAGGAGTTCGTTCCTATCAAAAATTTAAAGCTATAGACCTGACAAGTACCTGAAAATAAATTGGCGCTTTTGTCCAGCGTGTCCACATGATCACCTGAAACTGCCCTAATAATAGGAAAGTCCGGGTGAAACTGACGAGGTGCCAAGATGTTCCCAGCCGGTGGATCGCGAGTGTACCTGTGTTGTGGTAGCTGGTGCACTGCGCCATCCGCCACAGCAGGTGCAGCGCGAGGGAGGCGGCGTGCGCGCACTGCTGCAGCTGCTGCGAGAGCGAGCGCGCGCGAGCCGCGGGAGCGGGCGCGAGAGAGTCGCCGCCAGCTGGCAACAGCGCCTTCATGTCTGTTCAACAGTAAAAGTAAATCATGAAATTTAAAAACCGGCCAACTGCGAGTGGGACTGGCGCACAAAGGGTTCCGTACCACTATCTATTTATTTATCGTATGGCAAATCAGTATTTTTAGCACCATCTATAAAAACGGCAAAAAAAAAACACGTTTGTTGTAGTCGTAAGTATGACACATGATATGACGTTCTTCATTATTAATATATATTTTTTTTTAGGCAACAATCGAATACAGAAAAACATTAAATAAGTAATAACTCATTTCACAACCGGAGCGTCCGCGGGAGGACATTGTATTATTGCCTTGTTACAGCAGTACCACAATAGTAGTTTATGCGACTGATCCATAATGAGAGGCCTTAAATAACGACTGTAGTTTTATGAAACGAGCGTTAGCGAGTTTCATAATAGGATCACACGAGTGTTTTAAGGCCTAATTATGTACAGTTGCATACACTACTTTATCTACACACATATCACACACAAAAAAACCAACAATAAAATGACAACAGCAATGGCGGCAATTCGATCATCCGTCATGACGAATGGTTTAAAAAAAATCATAGACAAACGAATGAAGTCCCTATACTCATATCACTCGAGATCACATGTCGTACGGTTTGTATTAAAAAACGTACTGAATTGACGTTTCGTATCGATAACTGTATTAATATCTATGGATACTAGAATAGAGACCCACTTGAGTTTTGGCAGCTGTTCCAAATTTAAACTCATAACGATACAAATTTATCAAAAATCTGTACTGTAATGACATTACAGTACAGATTTTACCTGCTACCACAGACAAGAAAGTTCTCATAGTAAAATCGGTTGTAGTAATGCTGGTCATTTCCTACGGTTTCTGAAGCATTTTAGAGCACTAATGATATGTGCGTAGATAAACATAAGTTACATCGGCAATCTTCGTGCACGCCGGTGTGTGCTGACAAGTACCGAATGAAATCGATCGTACGACCATTTTAATAAAGACCTTGTTGCACTACACGTAAGGTACAATATGCAATGACAGGTGAACTCGTGCTTTCCCGCTCATGGCGCCAGACAAGATGGCGGGCGCCGGAGCAGCCGGCGTCGCGCGCAAATTTTTGGCCAATGGGCGTTGAAGATTTTTACCCACGCAAACGCGCTGCCTTATGATTGTTTAAAATGTTTTCAAAAAATGTGTTTGTGGTAATAATGTAGTTAGTTAGTGCATTACCCTCGCACTGACGGAGCTGGTGCAGCGCGGTGGCGCGCGCCTTGTAGTGCAGGTGCGCGCGCGCGACCGACTCGCGCAGGAGCGCCAGCACGGCCTGGGGCGGCGGCGGCGCCGAGCCCGGCGGCATGCCGCCCGCCACCCACGACTCCACCGTGTTGCGGGTGAACGTGAGGATGTTGCACACGATCTGGAAACGTTCATTCATTCATTCAGGACAAGATGGAGGGATGTAGAGCAAAGAGACATGATACAATGCAAGCTATCCGCAACGGTGACAAGGAAAGAGCGAAGTTGAGAAGTGAGGCACTTGTCCCACCGCCGGCAAGTAGCCATAGTAATTCTTAATCAGTTTATGAGAGTACTCGCCGGCGGTGGGGCAAGTGCCTTATACAAGGAAAGCTGACCCCACCACCATGTGGGATACATGGCTAGGAATAGAGATTCAGATTCACGCCTTCATTTCCGAAAGGGGTAGGCAGAGCACATGCAAATGCTGAGCAAAATGAGCCATGTTAGCCCATCGCCCACAACACACTTCAACACGACACCCACGGGAAGAAAGGGGGTGGTGAAATTCAAACCCGACACCATACAGGGTAATAATTATTTTAATATCGCCTTTAGTTAAGAAGAAAAAGAATAGCTTTGCAGCAGCTAGCACAGGCTTATAACTCCCTAGAGACTTATGAAAATCCATAGCTCCTGTGGGAACAATTTAGGCCATCGTCCTTCTGCATACATGCATGGAATAACACTGTTATCGAGCAAGTGTAATGAAATAGTACATTTCGATGGTAGTGCGAAAAGTATGTCATTACGTCACGAGTACCGTGAAGAGGCAAGACACGGGACGAGTGACGAATGACATTTCCGCACGTGTATCGAAGGACGTTTTTTAATACAGTTGGGAAAAAATAAGAAAAACAACAAGTAAGGTATTCGAAACTATTAATTATTAATTCAGTAGTATAGTAAAAAAATAAAGAAGCTGTTCAAAAATATATATTTACAGTACATATGTACTTTTCCGCACTAGTGCGGAAAAGAGCACTTTCCGTGCATGTGTCGAAACTTTAAAGAGCCGTATGTACAGTAAAACGTTGTACGATACACATGCGAATAGGTAATTCGCAACTCGTGTTGATTTAAAACATTCCCTTCGGCCGTGATGTAATTTATCACCACTCGTTGCGAATTTCCTATTTTCGGCACTTGTATCATAATAGTTATTTATGATACAAGTGCGGAAAGTTGGTAATTCCCAACGAGTGGCGATCACCAAAAACACGACCGTCAGGGAGTGTTTTGGATCGACACGAGTTGGGAATTACCTATCCGCACGTGTATCATACAAAATTTTACAATGCATCATGCGAGGAAATTAAAATTTATACAAAACAGGTGAAATTTGAATTGTCATGAAATCTCATTCTCGCACGCGTGTGGGAATTTTGGCCCGAAATCCATTCCCGCACGGCCGCCCCCCGGCGCGCCGCGCCGTGCCGGTATAGAGGGCTTCCCGTGTTCATGTTGACCCATGTAAAGGCGCACTACTAAATTTTGTATGATACACGTGCGGAAAGTTGGTAATTCCCAACTCGTGTCGATCAAAAACACTCCCTGACGATCGTGTTTTTGGTGATCGCCACTCGTTGGGAATTACCAACTTTCCGCACTTGTATCATAAATAACTATTTTAATACAGTTCTATCTTATTTATTTTTAATGACATACTAATGAATGGTACAATTTGTACAATTATTGAGTAGGAAAAGTGAAAAACACTAGTTAGCGAAAACCAACTTTCCGCACGATAAACAGCTACGTAAAGAAGCCATTTTGAGCAACTGTACACTCACCTTATAGTAAGTGGTGAGGTCCTGTTGGTCGGTCGGCGCGCGCTGGAAGCGCGGCAGCAGCGCGGCGACGAGCGCGCGCGCGCGCGCCACGCGCTCGGCCGCGCCCGGCTCGCCCGCGCCGAACGCCGCGCAGCCCGAGCAGCGCGCGAGCACGGACGTGACCCACTCCACCTCGGAGAGCAGCCCGGGGGGAGAGGTGGGGTGGGCGGCGCTACGGACAAATAATCAAAGTTAAGTGTATATTTATAATAGAGATGTAGACACTGAATAAAATAATCCTGTTCAAACATTATAGAAGCAGAAAATAAATTAAATATAACTTTACACAATATTACAGACTGGCTAGAAATTCACAACCTTAAACTCAACTTGAACAAAACAAAAATTATTCAATTTAAACCCCACCAAAAAGCCGCGTTACCAATGGAATACACCTATAATAATACGAAAATTGAATCGGTTAATTCTGCTTCCTTATTTATTGGGAGTGGAATTGGATACATACACAATCTTAACTGGAAATCGCACATCCAAAATTTATCTAAAAAGCTCTCTTCTTTCATATACGCGCTCCAGCATCTCAAAAGAGTGACAGACTTTGAGACAGCTCTCACAGCATATTACGCTTTCGCTTATTCGAGAATGTCTTATGGTCTAGTACTGTGGGGGCAATCAACCGAAATAAATAAAATTTTCATACTCCAAAAGAAGTGCGTGTGAATTCTAGCCAATATCGACCAAATGGTATCCTGTCGGCCTTACAGATGCCGTCAAACTTCTTGAACACTTGACCTTGCCTGCGCAAAGGCGAATTGTACCTGCGAGCTGCCCCCCACTTCGTCCCGCATGTTCAAGAAGTTTGACGGCATCTGTACTTTATTAAATTTAAAATGCTCACGTTAACTTCTATATACATTCTTGAATCCAGTAAATTCGTAAAATATACTTTGAACTTTATACCCCTAAAACAGAAATCCGAAAAAATGATAGATATCTTAATAAACTTAAACTACCCTTCTCCGGAATGAAAATGGTAACGTCTAGCCCTCACCACATGATGATCAAAATATATAACCAGCTACCTTCCTCAAAAACCTAGAGAAAACAACGTTATTTACCAAACATTTAAAAATATTTCTCATCAGTAAATGTTTTTATAACTCAAGCGACTACTTTGAAGAGAATACCAATAACTATAATATAATAAGTCAATAAATAAATATTTCTTGTAAGTCGATATTATACATAATGTTTTGAAAATCTATTAAGGTGAGGCATCTTGAGGAAGGGTGTAGAATGGGGCTTCGAATTTTGTAGTTTATTACGCGAAAAGTACATAAAATGTGTCAGTTTCTTCTTTAAATGATATTTGAAGATATTTTCTACTGCACATGAGGCCCAAAACACGATTTGATTCATTTGCCTCGATGGATTAGGATCGCAAAGTCAGGTCTGAATTTGCGTTTTGCGGTAGGTCGAGTTGACTGACCTGTACCATTTTTTTCCTAGTCAATATTCAGTATTTATTTTTGTATCCTTTTATTCCTTATTATATATGTGACAAGCAAGTGGGCTCATTTTATTTTTAATAATCATGAAATAGTGAAATTAAGCACATAAATACAAAATCACGCTGACATCGGATGAGCGTAAGTCATTTTGCTTGAATTCTAGACATTCTAGTAGGCAGATGACCGAGCGGCCTCGGACTGGAAGGACGTCTGTCGCAATTTTTCCATTTTGACAATTGTATAATTCGCTAATTTAATACCAGCCATTTGATAATAATAATTTTTTAGGGAGAATTAATAGGATGTCGTGTGGTTGGATAAACGATCCAAATAGTTTTTTTGGCACATTTACAATTTGTGCTGATATAAAACTCAAAATTTCGTTCACAACCCAACCATTACAACCCGATTATTCCTCTTGCAGACCATTCTTAATGAAAAAAGTTCAAATACGTTTCTTTAGTACGTGGAGTATTTTTTTAATTCGCTGGTCACATCGTATAGCAAGGTGTATGTGTGCGTATTTATCATACCATCATCTGTCATATAGGAAGATTTGACTTGGATTTGACATTTGTCATTTAAGTTTTCTTAGGCAGCACATTTATAATTTTCATCAATAAAATAATGATAAATAACTACAATGAGCATCGAATCGTGTACGAACTATAACGTTTATGATAATATATTGTGATCCCGCCATAATAATGACGCCGTCCAGTAAAATCCCCTACAGTGTTAACAAATTGAATGTGGAAAGACAGTGTCAGAATATTGATACTCTACTCGGAATTTGCAAGAATTATGCAATTGTGTTTATTGTGGTCAAATCAAGACGAAATAGTGTCACCCGATTGAATACTGTTCTTCAAGATACATCCTAACTACACTTCAACTCCCAAGTTTTTAACACATTCATTGCCAAGAATCTCTACGTGCTACGCTGGTTGCCGATCCCGTGGTCTTCCCCGTATGTAGCGGAAAATGACTACAGTCACTAAGCGGGTTCATGGCAGACCTGAGTGAGAGTGAACAAGATGAAGTAGCAAATAATTGTAATAAATAAATGCGCCTAAACAGTGAAGTATTCCATGGCACATAATAATATACATGTGCATAATTTGGTTGCCTATCTTCATTTAATAACCAGAAAAATAAAATAATTCAAGTTGGATGATTTCATTGTATGTTATACTTTTATATTATTGTGGTATAAAACATACACCTACTATTGAAGTAATTGTTTCATTTTTTTTACCTACTCCCTCAGGGCTAAGGAATTCACTAGACCAGACATATTTATATTATGCTGCTTTTATACTCTGCTTGCTCCTCAGTCAAGTGTGAGTCAGACTCATTCACGAGGGTTCCGTGCCGTACTCGCAAGATATTTAGGGATGGGATGCCTACCCCGCAAGCTCAACGGCCGTTTTTATGGTTGCCAATGAGAATACAATTAAACTGTAAGATCTAAATCAATGGAATTTGCTAACTATGTAAACAAACCGTCGTACTGAAATTTACATTAAATGTCAATTTCAATACATTGTTTGTTTGCATAGTTATCAAATTCCATTGATTTAGATCTTAGCTAAAATCGACTTCAGAGTTATTTTTAAGGTTTGGCACCGTATTCCTTTGTGATAAGGCGAAAAAATAAATGTTATACTTATAGTTTTCTCTATTTTAACCCGAGCAGAGCTCGGTCATTTAGGTACTTATGCATGACCATACTAATATTATAAATGGGAAAGTGTGTGTGCTTGTTTGTTTGTCCGTCTTGCACGGCAAAACGGAGCGATGAATTGACGTGATTTTTTAATTGGAGATAGTTGAAGGGACGGAGAGTGACATAGGATACTTTTTATTACCGAAATCATCCCCTAAGGGGCTGAAATGAGGGGGTAAAAGTTTGTATGGAGCTGCGTATAAACGAATTCCACGCGGACGGAGTCGCGGGCAGAAGCTAGTAGTATATATAAATGGCATATAATTTGTAATCTTATCCGTAGAAAAGAAATACGTGTAAAATACATTACTTACAAGCATGAATCTCAATCAAGGGGCCATCCAGGAAGCACGGCAGTCAGTACAATAACCAAAGAATTTATGTAGGTACAGTCAGCATCAAAAGTAGCTGCGCAATTGACGTCTCTAAAAGCTTTTATATATTTTTTGGTACCACGTCGTTTCCAAACAAGCATACGGTTTGCCTGATGGTCAGCAGATATCGAAGCATATGGACGCTTGCTAGTTGCTACTAAAGAGGATGCCAGCGTGTTGCCAACCTTTTATTGATTCAAAGATTTTGAGGATTCTTAGTGTTAGTTTGAATTAACTCACAGATTCCACGAGTCCTCACGAGTTGACGATATATTGTTGCTTACCAGATATTATTATTTTGTAGATATGGTATCAAAATCAGCAAAGTTTATTGAATGTGGCAATGGGGAGCACCAAAGAGTTTTTATGATCATCGTGAATGTACTGATGACTTCCTTTTACTAAGAAAAAAATACTTTTATTATGTTTTTAGTTTCTAACTTATGACTACCTATACGTAAATTGCTTATGTAAATTAGATAAGACTAGATCTAATCTAATATAAATAAGATTATTTGTATTTATATTTTATACAATAAAAATTACAATATCAATTTGCATAAAATGTCAAGATTTCGAGAATTTCTAACATATTCGTAATTTTTAATAATAAAAGCTTAATGAGTTAACTGCGAATACAAAATATTATATTATTCTACCTCCCGAAAAAGATCGTCATTCATTACACTCATTAACATAATATAATTATTATAATAATAGTTAATTTCATAACATTGATAATTATTATGTTAACAATAATAAATGTCAATAAATGTGTTGCGTTCCGTGGGTCACGTACGGTGCTGTATAAAAATCAGCGCTGTAGGTGTATGTCTGACACCTCAGCATAATGCTGAGACAGCGACCGGTTCACTGACGCGTAGACACACACATTATAACTACTGTGTCAATTGTATTGTATTTTTTGTCTCTGTGTGTCTTTTGTGTAGTGAATAATTGTCTTCTTTCTCTTTCTTTCTTTCTTTCTTTCTTTCAATTGGACATTTTACGTTCGATGTTGTAGACGATTATATATACCTACCTAGGACAAACTGTACAGTTAGGCACGTCCAACTTTAAGAAAGGAATCAATCATAGAATCCAACTCGGCTGGTCAGCGTTCAGGCAGCTTCTCTCGCACATACATATATTTTTATGCCGGCTGTACACTCTCGGCTAGAGTCTCGGGGGAGAAGTTCTCGCCGAGAGCACACCATGTTGCGTTATTTGAACCGCGGAACAGCCCTTTGACTCGGCCGCAAAAACCGACACGCGACCGAGATGTACCGAGGCGAGACCCGAGCGGGCGAGACCAGGCGAGAGCTTCATGTACACTCTCATTCTCGGTCTTTCTCGGGGTGTCTCGCCGAGAGTGTACAGCCGGCATTATGTTTTATCCAATACTCAGCAGTTTTTACTACTACTTTACTAGAGCCTTTAATCTGTATGCCGTATAACGGTATAACACAGAAACGTTTTCGCTTACTATGGTCCTCATAAGTAGCCTCAAAGTCACCCTAACAGAAATGGAGAGGGTTATAGTGGGAGTTTCTCTGGATAATCGCATCAGAAATTAAGCTATTCGCAGCAGCACTAAGGTAACCTAAAATGCCCTCTGAATCATTAAACTTAACTGGCTGTTTGGGTAGAAAGGTTCTCGAGTGACGACAACGTACCGCAAGACGCAGCGTGGGTCTTATAAGTCTTGCCTTGCCTTGTAGATTTGCGATTGTTTTATATTTGTAATAACTGCCCATACTATACATCATTTTATCATTAAATCTTTACATTTTCATTCCAGAGATCCCTTTGTTTAAAAACTTACTTTATGTAACTTTTTTACGTTTTGACACAAAAAAATACCTGTGTACATATTTAGCCCTTCCACGGTCAGGCAAAATAGTAGTTTTCTGAAACATCTAGTACACAATGAAACATTTCATTGCATGTTTGAGAAAAAATGTATGTTGGCCTCGTATTGGTTTACGGGGATACAAAATACATTGGTGTTACAATTTCGTAATAATACTTAAAACAGCAGTAGAAGCCAAATGTATAATTATATTTTAGGACGGTATTTTATACTTAGTATTTGCATATTATTGATAGTCTATATAATACTACTATACTGTTCGACTATTCGACACCATAAACCTAAAAAGGATAAGGATTATACCTAATATTAATAACCTTAAATAAATTCAGACTGACGTGATCGCTTAGTGACCCCTCTATTGGGATGAGTTCCATTTTGGAATTAAATTTAATTTTCAAATAGAGGTATCCATCCAGGCTCAAGCGCCCCCTCAAAAAGCCAGCTCGATCTGAGTCCCTACCAAAATCTAGCCTCAGCGAGGTTTAACACCCTAAACATTTTCAAGCAATGTTAATAACTGAATTGCTTATTTTCATGAAATTTTGCGCCTTAGCGAGAACCGAATAGAGTTGCTATAACACTGCCAATCTAACGTAATATTGAATTATCAATAGTAAATATTTCATAATACTTAACCAAAATGTACCAAAGAAACATAAGAAGAATACGAAAATGTCTACAAGTCTCTCTCTCTCTCTGACATTTTTCAATATGTTTTGACAATTTCACTTTCGGTATGGAGGTCGGTGACTGACATAAAATTACAATGTCACGAAAGAAAAAAAAACCGAGGTCAGTGACCTATCACAGTAGAGTGAGATAGTGTGCGTGAAATGTAGTGGTGTGTGTTTCTGGGGAGAATTACGATAATGTTGCGCCGCCTAGTGCTATTTTCGTGTCGCGTATGTAGCTTCATTCAACTTGTCTCGCCTTAATCGCCATCTCGTTTTGCTTTGTATTCATGTGCAATAAAATGTATACATGTAAAAATGTTATGTTCAAATTGCTGTGCCCTTGCAGGGCGTCACGTGTGTCTATATACTCATTTTGTATTTCCACCTGATGTATGAATGTGATACGCAATAAACGATTGATTGATTGATTGATAATCATATTTTCTCGAAAATGGATTAAAAATGCAGTCAAATGGAGAAAAAATCGACGTAAGAGGTTAAATAATCACGAAGTTATGTGTCCAAAGTTTTAAGAAGGGGTATGTTCTGGCCCTTTTCAGCAAAACGCAACTTCATATGAAACGATGACGCTGGAAGATTATGACGTCACATTAATAGGCGGCAATGTGCCGCGCCCCATCATGTTCGACGCGGCCTCCCGACAGCATCTCATAATATGACGTCACAAACTGTTTGTTTTCTCTCTCTAACAAGCAATACTCAAACGGTCGTTGTAACTTGATGATTCTTTGAGATATCTGAATGGGATTTTCGTCACCAGACACATTCTTTGCCTTCTTATTTTCGAGTCTACATCCCTATGCAATGCTGATACTTTGCGCAAGAAAGCCACCAGATTCTCGGTCACCAATTACGTCGACCAGACGTTTCGCGATTTCCGCAAATAACTTTTACGCAGTGGGACCTCACGGACCGAGGGTCTCGACGCCCAATTAATACAAAATTGTGCTCTCTGCCGAGGCCTCTACATTTAATGCGTTTCAGATTTTCGGCATTTTCCGCCGCCGCGCCCGCTGCAGAAGTAGTCCGTTGGAGGCGGGACGGTGTCTCCTGTCACCAGGTGTATGAATAGCTGAGATGGCTGATATATGCGTCATACTCGTGATCGGGTGCTGTTTGTGGAGTCCGGACTGTTCATGCTTGCAAGGGCATAGTACCTAACTACAGATGCCGTCAAACTTCTTGAACACTTGACCTTGCCTGCGCAAAGGCGAATTGTACCTGCGAGCTGCCCCCCCACTTCGTCCCGCATGTTCAAGAAGTTTGACGGCATCTGTACTTAAATACTAGTGTTATTTTATTATTATCGTATTGACGAGAGACATCATTCCGATCTTGACACGTTTTAATGTTATTAACCCTGAATATCACTGACAATATTACATTAATGTTCCTTTTTTTATTGTTTTGTTTTGACGCTTAGAGACCGTATACATCTCTACGAACATTTGAATAATTATTAATTGTATTTGGACGCTCAGAGACCTTATACATCTCTGGAATACTGAATTAATATCATTAACTTTCTGTTAATGCACAGACCTTGTTCTTATCGAATGTAATGGTCATATTTTGTTTGGTTTTCATTAACTTTGTGACATTTAGTGTGTTGTTATATCAGTCCTTAATGTCCAAATTGTAAATTATTATTGTGTTAGATTATTATTCTTTTATTGTAATATTATTATTTCTATTTTAAATTCCCGTTTGACATGTAAAAGTGCCCTTGTGGCCTATTTGCAGAATAAATAATTTGTATTTTGTATTTGTATAATACTTACTAGGCGATCCCAACATTTGTGTATTTTACCCATTTTATTTTACAAAAATAAACAATTTTTCATTTTGAATTTAATAGTCATTGTATCTCGCCTAGAAGAGTCGCCTCACTGAAGGCACACTTGCGCTGATTAGATCCAGAGGCTCTAGTATAAGTTTCACCGAAACAAGACTTTGCGTTTGCGTTTTACCCTCAATTTGTATGGCATTTGACAGCTAAACGCAAAAGCGGTCGTAACGTTTCGTTTCGGTAAAACTGTACTAGAGCGTCAGTTCGTAGTAAATCGTGTAGACTAAATAGCAGGCAACTCACCGCAGCACCACCTCGACGCACTCGAGGTCGGCGAACAGCAAGTGCATGACGAGGTGCACGCAGCTCTCGTTCCCGCAGCCCAGCGTCGTCAGCAGCGCGTCGCACAGCGCCAGGGCCGGTATGAAGATTTGACGGAATCTGGAACACGTTTCATTGGATATTAAATTTGGGGAATCCTCGCGAGTCACCAAGATCGAATGAGGCTCCGCGGCAGAACCAGGGTAACCGATATAGCCCTCTCATTTGCTAAACTTAAGAGTCCGCTGTAAGCTCGGCCGAATTTCACCTTCCGATACAAACGTAGTTACGCTCTCATTTTAAAATTATGTGTTTGATTGTGAGGAAATTTTATATACAATACAATGGCATGAGGTATATCTATGTCTGTAATTAGTTTATACGGCTCCAGTTTGTAAAACGAAATACAGCAAAAACATGTATCTGAAGCTACATAGACTGATTACAGACCTGGATATAAGTACCTCACGATCCAACACGTAGTTTTAAAATGAGAGCGTAACTACGTTTATATGGAGAATCGAGCTTACTGCGAACTCTTTAAGTGGCAGTGGGCATGGCACGTAGAACCGATGGCCGTTGGGGCGGAAAGGTCCTCGAGTAACGACCACGCACCGGAAGGTGGACTGATGGCCTGGTAAAGGTCGCGGGAGTCCGTTGGATGCGGGTGGCGCAGGACCGGTCCTTGTGACACTCTTTGGGGGAGGCCTATATCCAGCAGTGGACGTCTTTCGGCTGATATGATGGTGAAATTCGAAACTTTGTTAGGTTTAATGTGGGGGAGTACTCAGGAAACCACAAAATTGTTGTACAAGTCAAGTCACGAACATTAATTGGGTCCAAAAGCTAAGGTTGACAATCCTATTGTATATAGTAGCAGTTTCAGGTGATAATGTGGACACGCTGGACAAAAGCCCCAATTTTTTTTCAGGTACTTGTTAGGTCTATAGCTTTATGTTTTTGATAGAAACCAACTCCTCCGTCGGTCATCTTTAATTTTATGGCGGCCATTTTGAATTTTAGTTAATTTATCACTATCCTGAGTTCTATTTAACGTAGAATGACAAACTTAGTGTCTAAATATACATATTTGGGGTCAAGGAATTCAACTAGATAGTTTTTAGAGTCGAGTTCCCAAAGGATATCAAACGGAACCCTGTTCTTGAGCTTCCGCTGTCCATCCGGATGTCTGCGTATCAGCAATAGCTAGACTGTTCAAATTTTCACAGAAGTAGTGTTTCTATTGCTGCTTTAACATACATTCACAAAAATAAAAAAAATTAAACAGTGCTCTCATACATGAAACGTAATTTTATGGCGCTTTTTTGCCCGCCCATAACAATCGGTATATCTCTAGAACCGTAATATGTAGACACTTGAAATTTCCGGACATTATGTGTCACTAAAGCCTTTATAATAACGAGTAATAAAAATATAATAATGTAAATATATTAGTGGGGCAGAGTGCTCGAACAAATTGTCGTAAATGTGGACACGCTGGACAATAGCACCATTTTTGTATCAGGCACTTATTAGGTCCATAGCTTTAAGTTTTTAATAGGAACCAACTCCTCCGTCGGTCATATTTAGTTTTAAGGCGGCCATTTTGAATCATTTATAATTTTTGAATAGGTAAGTAGCTCGAGTTCTAAGTCACTTAGAATAACAAACTTGGTGTCTAAATATTCATATATGGGGTCAGGGAATTCAACTAGATAAGTATTTTACCGATATCTCAGTTACTAAATTACTTGAAAATACAAAATTGGTGTTTTTTTTATATAATACAGGACGGAATGTTTAAACGGGGCAGTAAGGGCAGCTACTAGATCCCTTGCCGCCACGCAAAAATGGCATTAGGAATTCATTCCTAACTTTTTAAGTGATGACAATCTACATTCACAGATTTGTGAAAAAAGTACAGTCAGTGAGAAAATCATCAATTTTGACGATGTTTTTTAATGCCATTTTTTTAGCGTAAAAAGGTAACAGACAGACAGAGAATAAGAGAGACAGCTACAGGGTGACATAAATGTATACAGGGTGTGTGTGTGTGCCAGTCACCTGTGCGCCTGCTCGGGCACAAAGTGCGCGTCGCTGGGCGCGTGCGTGTCCGGGTGCGCGCGCAGCACGGTGAGCGCGGCGAGCGTCTGCAGCGCGCCGTGCGCGAGCAGCGCGGACGCGCCCTCGGGGGAGCCCGCCACGCGCATCAGCAGCGACATCTTCGACTCGTACAGGTAGATCACGCGGAGGGACTTCGGGTTCGGTTCCACGGCCTGGGGGAATACGTGAATGTACCTATGTGGCGTCTCAAGAGTCAAGCCGCAAACGGATGATAGGCCATGTAGTAACAGTTGCGAAAAAATTTAAGAACAATAATCATGTCACCCGTTTGAGACTTAAAGTTGACTTTCGGAACCCTCTGCATAAGCCAATCATTCCAAAACGGGACATTAGCCAGTACAGTAGTTGGCAACAGTAAAAAATTATTATTCTGCTGAAACAACAGCTCAAACTCGTTCATGGTAATACCTCAGCCACTTTATGCTCCTCGCTGCCACGGTGTTGGGGACCGATTTTTAACTTTCGAACGCTCTTTCACGCTCTTTAACGCTCGTGCGACCAGCAAGACAGTAGCGTGCGACTGATATCAAACGCGTCGTCGACGCGTCTCGTCGTGTGCGAAACGTAGCGAATCAATATGGCGGCTACTCACAAGCGACGCGTAGGATACGCGTATGAAACACAAATCGCTTAAGAGTAGCCTCGTGAGAGACGGGCCTAACTCTCACTTTTTCACTCGGAAACTGTCAAAAGCGACGAAATGCTATTTTGAAATGACGATAGAAAATTAAAAAACGAGCGGTATTATTGGTAACTCTTATTCAATTCTATCGGTGGAAAGTAAATGCCTGTAATTTTGACAAAACAATAGCATTTTATTTTATTTTATTTTCGAGCGCTCCAAAGTCAAATATCGGCCCCTTGCTCTCTGGCCGGACGCCGCTCTACACACGCGATTAATCGCGACGCTCACGACGGTTACTTGCCATTATTGCCGCTCCTTTCACTCCCGCCCAAAAAACGACTAAACTGGGAGCGGTGCATGACCAGTAACGTCGCCACACTTCCTGTGCCTCCTCCCTATTTCCCACGTCACTCGACGAGCGAGTGGCAGGGGACATTTACGCGCTGTCTCCCTCGTCCGCAGCCAGGTTTACAGGTAGGCAGTACTTTTGTCGGTGCCGGTTAATGCACGGTCAAAATAATGTACAGCCCAATAATCCGCGTCTACTGCACATGGATTATCAATTCGGGTTCACGAGGGGCAGGTCTACTATTGATGCAGGCACGACCCTAATTAAACATATGTATGAAGCACGGGAGCAATCACTAGATGCAATAGGCGTGTTCTGTGATCTGTCTAAAGCCTTCGATTGCGTGGATCACGACACTCTAATTCGAAAGCTGAACCATTATGGCATGAAAGGCAAAGCACTTGATCTCATCCGATCGTATTTGAAGGACAGAAATCAAAGAGTAGACATAAATAAAACCAAATCAGCTGGGTCTGTTAATTCTATGGGGGTCCCCCAGGGGTCTATTCTGGGACCATTCTTATTTCTTATCTACATAAACGATTTGCCGTATGTACTGAACGGAAAACATAAATTAAGTTCTTTTTGCAGACGATACATCGATAATATTTAAAGTCAAAAGAAACCAAGACAGTTTTAGTGAAATGGATAATGTACTGTCGTCTATTGTTAACTGATTTACCTTAAATAATGTACTGCTTAATAAAAAAAAACAATGTGTATTCGATTCTCATTGCCTATAGTTCGTTTTTTTAGGATTAGAAATACGGTAAACAAAGCAGTCGTCGTCCACCTTTTCTGCTTGGGACAAATATCCTCGTGGCGCCCACGCGCCTTTTAAAAGGCGGTGTCAGTTGATGAAAATTCAAATTAATTCCATTTGAGAGAAACTTCAAATTTCACTGTTAGTTTTTGCGTGCTGAGCGCTACGAGGCTATTAGATGTTACGAAGTCCTTAACAGAACGAGAACTTAACAGGCCTACTTAGATATATTAGTTATTTTGTTTTTTCGTATGTAGTTAATAAAAAGTACGTATTTCAAAAAAAAATACTAAATCTCCCTTACCCGGAAATTCATCCTTGCTGCAAAGTTCACACACCAACTTGTAAATGTTGACCTCCATATGTTTCTCATTTGTTGTTAATGGACTCAGTTGCTGTCTCTTTGCTTTTGGTGAAGGCAAAACATTCGGGGGAGAACGAGTCGGTCTTTGCTTGCAAGCCACTTAGGCCTGCCTCTGCACGTCTATCATGGAACGGCCGCGATATACCCTCGATTTTTCTCACAGTATGCCTCTTGTTCTAAGTGTTCTAATAAGAAAGAGACGGCTAGTGTGAGAAAAATCGAGAGAGCTCGCGCGCCGTCGCGTGATAGCCGTGCAGGTAGGCGTAGGTAGGCGCAATCCGCACGCCACCACACAGCGAAGAATAACATCTTAATATTAATTAACAAATAGATACTCGTATAATAGTCTCGTAATCTGAATTCAACAATTTGCTGCAACAAGAAAAGGAACGTAATACGATTGACAATTTTGACAATGTCAACAGCGAAAAAAACGAACCGATCGTTTCAAACTCTTTTTCTTTGAGGTTTTTTACTATGCAACCTTTCCAGAACTGTTTAACGAAATTTGAAATAAAAGAGTCAAAAATAAATACTTTCAAAATAAATATATTTTTGTTAGTATTATTTAGATATAAATAATGAAAACACTTCTATCATTTTAGGCAGACAAAAGTAATGTAAGTCTTTATTAATGGCTGTTTGAGATACTTTGACAGTTGTGTGACATAAAGTGTCTTATATAAAAGATCTCGTTTTTCGTGCTTTATCCTTCTTTCTAATGCTAAAAAAACGGACTATAATGTGCAGCATAAAAATAACACACATTATTCTAGAAGACGAAGTTATTGAATTGGAGAAAAAAACTGTTTTTCTTGTAACATAACCTTGGATTCAAAATTGCAATGGAGTCCACACATTTCTACTCTGGCAGGGAGACTGAGTTCAGCTGCTTATGCAGTTAAAAGGATTCGCCAACTTGCAGACGTTGAGACAGCAAGATTGGTATATTTGCCTATTTTCATAGTATCATGGCATACGGTATTCTATTGTGGGGCAAAGCTGCTGACATTAATTCAATTTTTATTTTACAATAACGTGCTATACCCCATATTTATAATTTAAGGTCACACGTTTCTCTGAAGGATAGGTTTAAAGAAATCAATGTTCTCACCGTTGCCTCACAATATATCTATGAAAATATAATGTATATTTGTAAAAATCTTGACATGTATAAATTAAATAGTGATGTTCATAATCATAATACTAGAAATAAGAATAAACTAGCCATTCCCGGATACCATCTGTGCAAAGTGAATATGTAGTTTATGGGCAACTGTGTACGATTTTACAATAAGTTACCTTCTGATATTCTGGAATTGTAAATATATAAATAAAATATAAGGGGACAATCTTACACAAATCGACCTAGTCCCATAGTAAGCTCAGAAAGGCTTGTGTTATGGGTACTAGATGACGAGATATATAGATTAGATATAAACACTTAAATACATAGAAAATATCAATGACTCAGAAACAAATATTCATGCTCATCACACAAATGTTTGCTCTTACCGGGATTCGAACCCTTGCTTCGTAGGCAGGGTCACTACCAACTAGGCTAAAGCGGTTGTCGTAATTGTCAATGAATAGACTTAAGTCCAGCGTTAAACGCCATCTTCTAGAGAAATCTTATTATACTATAAAAGAATTTATAGACGACAAAGAAGCATTTATGTAAAATAACTTAGTTAAGTAGGTAGTTAAGTTAACACATGACGTGTAAAAGAGCTAGCTTAAGCCTATTTACAAAATAATTATTTTGATTTGATTTGATCAGGCTGTACATTATTGGGCCGTTCATTATCACCCTGAGCTAACTTGATCCAGGGCAATAATTGGAAGCCAATTTTGTCTGGGCTGATAATGCACGACCCAATAATCCGAGTCCACAAAAAATGGACGCGGATTATCAAGCTGTACATTATTGGGCCGTGCATTATCACCCTGAGCAAATTTGGTCCGGAGGTGATAATGCACGGCCCAATAATTCGAGTACCTGCGGCTACGGATTATAGGGCTGAACGTTATCTGTGCGAACTGAAAAATTCCAGCGAGTCGACGCCACCCCGCGCAGCGGGGTGTCTATTTCTGTTCTGAGGGACACAAGTGAACCCTAACCTAACCGACTTAAGACAGAGTTTGCTTATGAAAAGCCATTTTTGTCCGCCCTGATAATGCACGACCCACCCGACCCGACCCGACAAAAAGTGGACGCCGATTATCAGGCTGTACATTATTGGGCCGTACATTATCTAAGCAAACTTGGTCCGGGGCAATAATTGGAAGCCACTTTTTTCCGGGCTGAAAATGCATAATCCGAGTCCACAAAAAGTGGACGCGGATTATCAGGCTGTACATTATTGGGCCTTGCATTATTGGCTCCCATTTACGTCTTCCACCATGGAGTTGAGAGAATGTCCCTAGGTAGCGCGACCCACTCACCTCCCGGAGCCCCTCGTCGGCGGCCAGCAGCCCGTCCACGAGGCTCCGCAGCAGCCCCTGGTTGCTGAGCGTGTGGATCCAGTCCGTGCGCGGGTCGATGTCCACCAGCGAGTCGATGCACGCGAGCGCCACCAGCCGGCACGCGTCGTGCCCGGCGCGCACGCAGTCGCCACCGATCACCGCGTACAGGTTCGCGCCGTAGTACTTTATGTCCTCGATCACCATGGACTTGAGCGAGGACTCCTCCCTGTTGGGTCGGGCACGGGAAGAGTCCAGGCGGCTGACGTACGTCAAATCCTTGAACGGAAAACAAGTGACGTTAAGATTTTCAACAACTGCTTTTTAAGGTTCCGTACCCCAAGGGTGAAACGGGGCCATCCGTATGTCACCAGGCTGTATCTCATGACATGTACAGTTATAGGTAGACAGTTGAAATTTTCACAGATATATTTCTGTTGCCGCTAAAAGCAGAAATGGTACAAAGCCCTTCGTGCGCGAGTCCGACTCGCGCTTGGCCAGTTTTTATTTGCTATGTACGGCACGCGCTGACCATTTACAATGGTTATTCACGAGCCCAGTTCAAAACATCTAGACTACATTATCAGAACTTAGAATCTCTATTTATAAATTTACCTGACTGTCTTCCTCATCTGGCACCTTCACATTGACTATGTTTAAAAAGTTCAATAGCGCCCCGTACAGATTCACACGCAGCTTCTGCGACTGATCGCCCGACACCATAATCCAACTGAGAATCTTGTGCAATATGAACTTGAGCGGCAGCGATTTCGTCTGCATGATCTGCGTAGTCCCGAAGAACGTCGTTTCAAAGTCAGAGTGCTTCATACTGGATTCACGTCTTTGGAGCAAATAGCAGTGACGAAGATTGACCAGGAGGAGGAGTATGGTGCCTGACGCCAGCACTCCGATTTGCGGTATGACCGGGTCGGCGTCGGGGATCTTGTTGAGCAGGTCCTGCAGGATGCTGATGAGGAGGTTCTTCTTGGAGTCGATGCTGAGCAGGTCCTCGGGGACCACGCAGAAGATGATCTCGGTCAGCTGGCGCCAGGAGTCGTAGTAGTGGGTCAGGGTGGCGGCTAGGTTCCGTTGCTTGTTCACCTCCGTCACGTAGTCCAGGACCTGGCGACAATTGAGAACACATTTCAGTCAGTTCATTATCCCCGTAGGGCTATTCCCGGCTGCGCCCTACAGGAACTGTCACCCAATATCATGCCTTTTATTAATGTATTTCGCAATGTATTTATTGTACATTTATAGCGCAAACATACGTCTCAATTTAAGCGTCGCCAGTAAAGTCTAATTTAAAAAATTTAATAAAGCAAATGTATTTGTCATTAAAATTCGTTTTGTCTGTCACTTAGACATTTGGGTTCGCAAGAAATGGACAGAGAAAGTTTTATTTAGCAGAGGCATTTTAAGGTTTATAACTAAGGAGGTTAGTCTTATAGCTTTTCTTCCTTTTCCTATTCCTTCGAGGGCACCTGACCGCGAGGCAGGTCACCAATGAGATGGACAGACCAGATTAAAGCTGCAGTAGATGCATCGCTACACGCGAGCATAAGGAAGACGGCTGTCAGCGAGGAATGGAATCACCCGAAACGACCACGACCACTCTGTCAACAGTGAAACGGCGAAGAAGAATAGTTTCCCTCAATTTCCTACAATTTTCTCATACTTTCGGAAGGTTTCCGCAACTTCCTCACCTGTACCGCACAGAAGTGACAGTGATAGTCACCTGGACATATTCTTGAGCTCGAAACCAAAGTTTTTTATTTCGAAGACGCGTGAGCGAGTTTTTTTTAATAACAACTTTGACCTTCTGTATCTCTTTGCATTGATCTTATGTATTCCTTGACCTTTTAATATTATATAAATTTAGCTTAATATTTTTATTGACTATCTGTATTTCTTGACCTGTTACTAATGATGAATGATCAGTAATTTAACTAACACTCATTCATATATTTTTTTTTGTGTCGTATTCATTATTCAATCATTTGACATGTCTCATAAAAAAATCCCATGATAAGTATTAATTTACCAATTAACATGAAAGGTATCTGTTAGTGCTAATATTGATGGTGTAAATAAATAAATAACTAGAGAGCTACGGTAGCCTAGTGGTTCAGGCATGCGGCTGTCAAGCGGCGGGCGACTTTATCTACACACATATCATAAGCAGTAGTAAGTAACAGCAAAAAACCAACAATAAAATGACAACAGCAATGGCGGCAATTCGATCATCCGTCATAACGAATGTTTTTTTTAATCATAGACAAACGCATGAAGTCCCTATACTCATATAACTCGAGATCAAATGTCGTGCGGTTTGTATTTAAAAAACGTACTAGATTAACGTTTCCTATCGATAACTGTTTTAATATCTATGGATACTAGAATAGAGACTCACTTGAGTTTTGACAGCTGTTCCAAATTTAAACTCATAACGATACAAAAATCTGTACTGTAATAACATTACAGTACAGATTTTACCTACAACCACAGACAAGAAAGTTCTCATAGTAAAATCGGTTGTAATAATGCTGGCCATTTCCTACGGTTTCTGAACGCATTTTAGAGCACTAATAATATGTGCGTAGATAAAATAAATAACTAGTGGTATGTGGTAACCTTCTGTATCTCGGTGGAGACGAGCACGCGCTGCGGCTGCGATACGGGCAGCGCGGCCAGGTCGCGCGCGAGCAGGGCGTGCACGCGCGACACGGATATCCGCCGCGACGAGGGACCTGCCAAGGAATGGCCACACCAAATTAAATAATAACTACAACTAAAGAAAGTTGAAAAACCCCGACATTTCCATTTCAAAGCCCATCTCAAAAACATCTGCTCCAATTTTCATGAAACATGGCTAAGAACGCTCGGGATAAATTATCTATGACACAAAAAAACCGCATTCAAATCGGACCATCCTTTTGGGAGCTACGATACCAAAGACAGATACACAGACACGTCAAACTTATAACACCCCTCTCTTTGCGTCGGGGGTTAAAATCCGGCCAAGTGCGCGTCGGACTCGCGCACGTAGGGTTCCGTATCATCTATAAAAACTGCAAAAAATATCACAAATATTAAAGAGCTTCTTGACTTTCTACGACCGGTTAGCCTAGTGGGTAGTGACACTGCCTACGAAGCTAAAGGTCCCTTCGAATCCCGGTGAGGGCAAGTATTTGTGTGATGAGCATGAATATTTGTTTCCGAGTCTTGGATGTTTTTTAATGTATTTAATTATTTATCTCATATTCAATATATCGTCGTCTAATACCCGTAAAACAAGCCTTAGTGAGCTTACAATGGACTTAGGACGATTTTTGTAAGATTGCCCCTTGATATTTTTTTATAGCGGTAACAGAAATACATCATCTGTGAAAATTTCAAGTGTCTAACTATCACGGTTCATGGGATACAGCCTGGTGACAGACGGACGGACAGCGGAGCCTTAGTAATAGGGTCCCGTTTTCACCCTTTGGGTACGGAACCCTAAAAATGGTAGCAGGTTCGACTTGCGAGACGAAACTGCCACGATCGGCATCTTTGGAAAGATTTGGGGGAGGCTTATGCGAAAGCGAAACAATCGTCATTGTAACAATATCTGAGAAATATGAACAAACTAAATAATAACTAAACTATTATAAATATAGTATACGTAAAAACTTAGAATATAAATATGTGGCGGGGGAAGTTTCATTCGCGCCCTCAATTAAATGCATCGTGACTTCGGTTGTTGTGATTCACTCAATCTACAAATGTCATCATTGAAATACATGCGAACAAGGACATATTTGTCTGGGCATAGTTCGGCAGCTCATTAGTTCCGCCGTGCGCCAACAGAGGGTTACAACGAGTATTATTTGAATTAGAAACAGAACAACGGACGGTGGTGTTCGCTGTCATCGAGGGAAAACCCTGACAGGAGGTGGATGCTCTCCTGGGTGGAGAATTTATCGTGTAGAGAGATTGGTGTGACGGAATACGAGAACCGAAATTGCCAGTAAACTGTATTTTACATGAATTTCTAAATATGCTGTAGAGAAGTCCTTAGTAAAGTTTGTAATCATAGTACCATTGTTTTCTATCGATGCCCGACAACCCAGGTCACCATATATATATATATATACAGTGTGTTACCGGCATCCGAGCATTTATTAAAACTGATAATGATATGTTCCATTACCAATTGTTTGCATGTATTTGCAAATCATAATTATGTAAATTAACTGCGCAATTAATTTTCCAAAATACAAACCTTCAATGGACTAGGTGTATGACGTCGTACTAAACAATGTATGAAGAGCTGTCATTTACACTTACTTGACAATTTACTTTGCTGTACATTGTTGGCAATTTAAATTTTGTTAGAAAATTTATGGTCGGAATTATAGTTAAAGAACTCCGTTAATTTACCCTATTTAAAAAAGCCCGCATGCCGGTAACACACGGTATATATATATATACTAATGTGAAAAACTAAAATTAATATTGTTATAAAAGCTTATTATTATTTTATTATATATAATGGCCGATGTAGTCTCGTTGGCCTGTCAAAGACGTCATCTAGTGGTATTTAGAGTTGAAGCAGTATGTATGTATGTATGAGTGTGTGTGTACCTGCGGGCAGGTCGCAGCTGGCGATGGCCTGCGCGAGCAACCCCGGGTTAAAGAGCTCCCACTGCGGCTCGGGCGGTGGCGGCGCGGTCACGGGCAGCGCGGTCAGGCAACGCCGCAGCAGGCAGCCATCCCCCTCCCACTCCTGGGAACAGTATAACTATTTCTCGTTGTTAATCGAAATATTATGTGTGCATAAATTTCGAAGAGGAACAATGATGAGGTTGAGAACTTAGCAAATCTACAGGTTGTACCCAAAATGGGGTGTGATTGAGTAACAAACATCTAAAAATCAAACTTTCGCATTGCATGTTTCAGAAAAGCACTAGACATATCTCGGCGTGGAAAGGGGTTGCCAGCGTCATAACTATCCGGTCTCGCTACGCTCGGCCGTCTATATGTACTAGGACGGCAACCCCTTTACTTTCTGCCCTCTGCAGTAATGTACTATTTCTCAAACATTCAATGAAATATTGACATTGTGTTCTTCATAATGGCTTCATAAGGCTTCGAAGTGTCACGTTTCTAGCGAAGCGAGACGAGAGATACGTAATGGCATTTCATACAAAATTGGAGGCCTAGGCCGGCAAGGTGGTCTTTTAAATTTCCATTCCACAATTTGTGGCACAGGATCACGGCGTTCAGCCATGAAAATTTAAGTTTAATTTCTGGGACATTTTTTAATTTATTTTATTGCATGTTTAAGAAAAGCACTATACATATCTCACCGTGAAAAGGGGTTGCCAGCCTCATAACTATCCGGTCTCGCTGCGCTCGGCCGTCTATATGTACTCGGCCGGCAACTCCTTACTTCCCGGCCTGTGCAGTATTGTACTATTATAGTACGTACCTGGTGGCTGGGCGCGGCCAGCGCGCGCAGCAGCGCGGCGATGGCGGCGTGCTGGCGCGCCGCGCGCGCGCAACCCACCTCGCTCGCGCATGCGCGTAGCACCCACGAGCGGGAGGAGAGCGTCGCCACACACGCCGTCTGCCCGGCAAACAATTACACATATTAGAAAAAGGACTTCAAATGCACATATGGATATAAACATTTCAAATAGGGGTGTAGACACTAATATAATAATTAATGAAGTATTTTCTTGAAAAAAGGATAAATAATAATAGTAAATCCTTTATTCAAGAGAACTGGCGTCGGCCAACAAGCCCGACGTGCCATAACCACCCTGAACATGTTATTATAGAAGACCTGCAACGCGTTGTAAGACACGACAACAACACAGTCTTACGAGATAGTTTTGACGTGTTTTGAGTTTATATTCCTCCGACAAAACTATAGATATATTTATCTCACAAATACTTATAGATTCTTTAATCCTTCGTCTACTTTTGCACGAGAGTTTTTTTGGAAATAATTAATATTTATTTATTTATTATTTATTTAAACATGGTCTAAAAAAGCTCTGTTTTCGATATTAGTATGTTGTTTATGCATTTTGATGGTTTATGATTTCTCCGAGAGATTTTTATTTTTAACGAACTTTCACAAAAGTCACATCCAAAAAACTGGTTTATTGGCCTGTCATTGCCAAGTAAATACGATAAGCAATAAAAAACACGTAAAAGCTAAGGTCGCATTTGTGTAACTAGACTTTCACGATCTGATTACAGACACGAGGCAAGGCAAACGCTTTGAAGGTACGCGCAGGTGCAGGGTGTGTGCAAGAGTGCCGGGGCCGGTGTCACGTACCTGCAGGTTGACGGTGGCGCGCACGTGCCGCGACAGGAAGTGGTCGCGCGCGCGCAGCAGCCGCAGCGCGGGCGCGCACGTGTTGGCGCGCGCGCACAGCCAGTACACCAGCCGGTAGCAGCCCTCGATCAGGTCGTCCGCCTGCCTGACAGTCCAACAGGAAACACATCAACGGGAGACAATCAAATCAATCGAACCAGCCTTAAATAGTATTTTACTACAGAGGTCGGGAAGTAAGGGCTTGCCAACCGAGTACATATAGACGGCCGAGCATAGCGAGGTCGGATAGTTATGAGGCTGGCAACCCCTTTCACGCCTAGGTATGTATAGTGCTTTTCAAAAAATCCAAGAAATCAAACTTTAATTTTCATGGCTCAACGTCGTGATCCTGTGCCACAAATTGTGGAATGGAAATTAAAAAAGACCATCTTGCAGTCTCCAATTTTGAATGAAATGCCATTACGGGTATCTCGTCTCGCTGCGCCCGTAACATGACACTTCGAAGCCCATTATAAAGAACACAACGTAAATATTTCATTGCATGTTTGAGAAAATGAACTTAATCTTAGACGTTAAAAATGTACTAGAACCCCAGTGACAAGCAAATGCAGTAGTTACCTGTCGTGCGTCTGCGCGATGTGCGCGTCCAGTATGTCGAGCACGGCGTGCAGGCAGCTGCGCGGGCTCCCGCCCACGCCCGGCTCGTGCAGCGCGCTGCGCGAGATCTGCAGGCCACTTGCTCATTCACAACCATGCCAACACTCATCAAGGCGCGCTCGGTTGGCCGCATCGCATTAGAAATGGGGCTATCCGCAGCAGAGCCAACGTAACCAATATAGCCCTCCGAATCGCTAAGTGGCAGTGGGCGGGGCACATAGCACGTAGAGCCGATGGCCGTTGGGGAGGAAAGGTTCTCGAGTGGCGACCACGTACAGGACGGCGCCCCCCACAAGGAGGACTGATGACCTGATAAAGGTCGCGGGAGTCCGCTGGATGCGGGTGGCGCAGTCCGGTCATTATGGCACTCTGGGGGAGGCCTATGTCCAACAGTGGACCATCTTTCGGGTATTATGATGATGATGATGAAAAATCATCTAAATCGGTTCAGCGGTTTAACTGAGAAGGGGTAACATGCACACACTTTTGCATTTATAATATAAGTGTGGACATAAAAAGAAAATTCTGGAGGAGAATACTAACAACCGCTTTAAGATTACGCTCGGGACACATACCATGTAGTAAATTCTATCACATAAATATTTTGAAAGAATGCACCAGGTTTAGTTGTGAAAAGCAAAGAATGTTAGGAAATTTACTGAATAATGATTCAACTATAAATTTGTTACGTGCTGAACCAACGTCTGATGATGCCATGAAAACCTATATAATCTCTCACTTATAATAAATCTCTAAATTACAAAAAGAATCAGCCAGTATCAAACTAACCATTTTTGTGTCCCCCGATGATTTCAGATTCCCATGAACGGAAAAATATGTAACTTTTTTCATAAGCACATTATTACTCTAGCTTCCGTTTAGGATAGTTTTTATCCGACTGCGACGATTAATTAATTATCGGAAACATTTGACCTCATTCAATTTTTTTTTTCTGCTTGAAATCGTAGCCGCCATATCTGTCAACTGTCAGTGACGTCAAAATGGCGGGCTTGCCATAACTATCGAATATTAATAATTTCGATCCGGTGTTGTGATGATAGACCTTCACAAAAACATATATTAAATTCTAAAGCGTAAAAAAATAATCGATTCTGATATGGAAACTTATATGCGATAAATTCGTCTTGAGGCGTAATTTCAATAAATGTATCAACAATTTTCAACAAAATAACGTCAAACGTCAAAAGTCTGACTCTCTTCCTTTTTTTTATGGCATGGCGATAGCGCTGTTCTTGCGTTCAGCCAAAGTCTATTTGAGTTTCTGCAAGATTGAATCACATGCTGAGTATTTAATTGTCACGATACTGCACGGCTATCACAAGACAGCGCGCGAGCTCTCTCGATTTTTGTCGCAGTATATGTCTCTTTCTAAGTTATCTGATAAGAGAGAAACGGATAGTTGGAGAAAAATCGAGAAAGCTCGCGCGCCGTTTTGTGATAGCCGCGCTGGTTTGTCATTATATTTATCAGCAATAAACAGTATGTATGAAATCAGTATAGAACGGGCCTTTTAGAAACATTAATTATGAAACGCGTCAGTATTAGGCCTGCATCACACTGGCGCGGCCTGGCCGCGGCGGACAATAGTAAACTTGTCCGCCGCTGTCAAATTTAATATTGTCCGCCACCTCAGGCCGCGCCAGTGTGGCTGTGCCTTAAGGCGGCTTCAAGTTGACATTCAGCCAATATAGAGACCACAATAGAGACACAGAAATTGGCCAACATATACAGGAAAATACTTTTATCATAAAGCCTGCAACACACATTATTATGTTGGCAAGGGCGGGAACATACACAAGATTTGCCAGAATGTGTTAGTTCAATCTGAAACATTGCAATATGAAAAAAATAAACATATTGCTTTAACATTTTTTATTATTTCCTTTATTAGAAAGGGCCTCGGACTCGCGTTATAGTTGTAGAACTTACCTAGTGGTTAGGTATAGTTTGGAAAATATACATTGGCCGTCTGTTGTCAAATTAAAAAGAGATCTTTTGTTCACCGGTCAATGGGTACTCGAAAGGATTATCTATTATTAATACCTAAACACATCTTTACCTGAGAGTCGGAGTGACTCAAGAACTCAAGATCATTTCAGTCATCCATCACGTTTTTATAATATAACATAACACAGTGTTAAGAGTCCGCAGTAAGCTCGATTCTCCATACAAACGTAGTTACGCTCTCATTTTAAAACTACGTGTTGGATTGTAACGAAACTTTGCATGTTCAATGAAATGAGGTATATCTATGTCTGAAATTAGTTTACGTAGCTTCAGCAACCATAATAAAAAAAAACAGCGAATTTAAGTTTTTCATACAAAACTAGTTTTTGCTGTATTTACTTTGTTTTATAAATTGGAACCATATAAACTAATTATAGCCATAGATATACCTCATGTCATTGTATATGCAAAGTTTCGTCACAATCCAACACGTAGTTTTAAAATGAGAGCGTAACTACGTTTGTATGGGAAGGTGAAATTATGTTATGTAGGTAAAAATATGTAGAAAAGAAGATCAATAAACATTTAATACTGCAGCGTGTGTCCTACCTGTTAGATCTATTGCCACAGACATCTACTAAACTTTTACCCCATTATTCATAAAACTTAAAATACCTCTTGATAAATAACACGTGATAGGTCCCTTTCTTAATAATTTAAATATCAGAGTGACAGGTTTTAACGTCATTTTAACTAAAATATATAGGTTTATTGAAAGTTTTACATGATAGGTTAAAATTAGAACTGCATGTGTCCTATTTCCAAGAGAATAAATGCGTTAACTCCTACATTAACATGCAAACGAAGTCGCAGGTACAGCTAGTCTATAATAAGCCTAGAAATAAGTCCTAACTGAAAGGTATTGAAAGTGTGTTCTCTTATCCACTCACTTGCTTTCCGATTTTAAAAAAGGTAGCCTAAACTGCTTGAACTTTTTCTTTATCAAAGAAGCCCATACTTCGCTTGGCAACCGCAGTTGCCACCATCAGTTTAGGGGTCTGCAAAATTGGCAACTGTGGTTGCCACAAGCAAGTGAGTGGTTAAGAGGCTGGCATTGTCACCACACTTAAAAATATAAGATAAAAAAAAATAAGCGCCTATAATCCGAGTCCACAAAAACGGGACGCGGATTGTTTGTTCGTACATTATTGGCTCCCAGGAGTCCCAGGTCAGATGGCAGTGTACCGAGCCAGTACTCACATCCTCGTTCTGTTGGTAGCCGAGAAGCAGGTGCGCCAGGTTGGGCGGCGCGCCGCGCAGCGCGTGCTGCAGTATCCCGACCACCAGCTCCTTGGCGCGGCGCACGCTGGGCGGCGAGCCTTGCTCGTCGGCGTCCAGACACTCCACGAACCAATGTCTGGAACAAACAATCATCATCATCATCAGCCGGAAGACGTCCACTGCTGGACATAGGCCCCCAAACAGCGCCACAGTGATCGGTCCTGCTCCACCCGCATCCAGCGTAATAAACACTATTCATTAATATTTGGGGACAATCTTACACAAAGTTGCATTAGAACATAGGTTTCATGTGCTCTGCCTATCCTTTTGGGAATGAAGGCGTGAATGTATATATGTAATCTTAACCAAAGTCATCTTTGGACGTCCTTAGTTTGAATTACAACGGACAAAAGTTTGTATAGGATGTACCGACTTGTAGTGCATGATAAATTGGAATTATGAAAGATACGCGGCTGTTTTTTTAGGCATAGGCCACTATTATATTTAGCTTGGCAATTTCGTTCGTGACACTTCCATGGTCCGCGCGGGGGGCAGGGGACGTTGACGTGTTACTCGCTGCTACACACGATATGATTTACGTAACGAATATGTCTGCGGATATCCCTAACAATATTCTAATTTGTTTATAAGAATATTGTGTAGTTGTCATACCGAGTAACCATTAGGAATAAATGATTAGTTGATTTATTTAAGCAATTTATATCTTTGACGGCCGTTTAGCCGATTATAACTACACTTCCTACAAAGCTGGACGTCCCGGGTTCGAATTCTGGTAAGGGTACTCTTCTACACATGCACATAAATTAAATACTTCTACGTATTTATGTGTCTGTGTATTTATCTGTATAATAATTATATTTATCGTCGCCATTGAAGTTGGATCGTCCTTAAGTTTTTTTTAATGGCTATATACATTATATACAATATACGTGATTAACACATTATCAACCTTTTCGTTTCCTTTCTAGGTATAACCAACAAAGTGGACGCTCAGCTTGGTTAAAATACGTAATATTTTAGTTCGTTTAAACGATTTTAGTTATTTTCTATTTTAATTACAAGTTCACGTTATCGCTGTGCGGTTTTATGTGTTTGGCTTGACGTCCAATAACCTTGCCTATCGGCGGACTCATCGTTGCGTAGCAATCTCGTGTGCGTTTTGTTACGAGCGGCCGTGCTCATGTACACATGTTGCCGCCAACTGCACCGGCGGCCGACATGCGGCCGACTGACGCTCCTGACTACCAGCCCCGCCGCTCGCACACTTCATACCACCCCTGCTGTCCTTCGTCCCCTGTCGCCCGCAAACCATGGGAGTGGCACGAACGAATTTGGCAAGCTATAGTTTTGGATTTTTAAAAATATTAAAAACTTTAAATACGTCTCTCCGGACTTTCTAACATTCAAGCTCACTCGCACCCGAATCTATCTATCTACAATACATATAATAAAGCTGAAGACGGTCGAAAGTCTGTACATGGAAGATGTTTGATAAAAAGTTTGCGGGGGATACTTAGAATCGATAACAGAACACGATCCAAAAGTTTTTAGAATTTTTGTCTGTTTGTCTGTTTATTTGTACGCGCATCACGTGAAAACGGCTGAACAGATTGTGATGCAAACTTTACTAATCTGTCGAGAAAATTCCCGGTCAACATATAAGCTATAAAAAATATTAAGATAATGGTGCAAAGGGGGTTCAAAATGGGGTTGTTCTTTGTATGGGAATTTCATAAATATATAAGCTAAAGACTTGAAAATATAAGTTTAAGTTACCTGATTGTTGCTACACCCTTCCAAGGTCCATGTATCTTAGTTTTAAGTACTTGGTTGCAAATAAATCTTATCTTATCTTATCTAAATTGACAAGCATATACTTGACTAGAAAGCAGGGACCCGCCCGGGGATACCCTTCGAGGGTTTTTAAAAGGGTTTTTCGTAATGCTTTGCTTACCAAAGCCGATGCTCCTCAAAACCCATTCAGTTGGCTATTAAAGCGCTCCATTACGGTATTCCCTTCAAAGGCTTTTGAAATGGTTTGCTTACCAAAGCCGATTCTCCTCAATACCTATTCATTTGGCTTTTAAAGCGCTTTCAATACGCTTCAAGCGCTTAAAAAGCCTTTCGAAAGGGTTTTTCTATCAGTAGCGGTAGCGCCCCGTAAGGGAAACCCCTTTATACGGCTAATTCATTTAACTTTTCAATCAATAAAGGACAGCAAGTGATTTTGGGCTATTAAACGAACGACTAACCCGTTCAAAGGCTTTTTTCTGGGAAGGGGTAAGCGGGTCCCTGCTAGAAAGTAAAAGAACCGCATTCAAACTTTTAGCAAAATATCTACAAGACCTGAAAAAACCCGGGATGTAAAATAGTGGTAGTCGGCTAAACACTACATACTAACCAAAACTGGTTGATACCTCCCACCAATAGCAACTGTTATACATAAGATACCTAATTATACTAGAACTTCAGTCACTGACGACGTCGCTGTTTATATTGAAAAACCAGCAACCTCGATCTCAGCCTTCCTATATTTGCTATGAAATCAGAGGTCATCTTAATTAGTTGGAAGGTTGAGTTGAATACTTATCTCGAATTATCATAGTTCACCAACGTCAAGGGATGTGGGTATACAATTTGGTCAAAACGGCATTCCGCGGAGAGTTGAGTATTTATGGTATTTAAATTCAGTATGTAGTATGGTTGAACATAAGAATACCATGTAAACCATAATTTATGCGCGAACGAACTCGCGGGCAGAAGCGTAACATAAAATTATAAATTAATAGAAGATTAATAAATCTGTTACGATAAAGAACCTTCCTTCATATTATTAATTTATTTAAACTTTATTGCACAATACAAAATAAAGCAGTCAACCATTGGGCAAAACAGAAACAGTTGGAGTAGGCATTTAAATTTGAATGAAAACTTGATCCAAGAACTTCATCTTATTATGCTACCTATTGTCGCCATTTGACGCTTCATCTTCGCTGGTATTTGCGAAGACGCGTCCCAAAAAGTACTAGAAATATTTATTGCGTCACAATGCGAAAAAAGATAACTTTACTTTATATAGATTCTAGGATAACATAGCGATAGCGTGATTCAGGCCTCGGAACAGCGACATCTAGCGGCAAATCTTGTTACTATTTTCACGTACCTATATAATCATAAACTGATTAAAACTTATTTCTTGTAAAATGTGTACTTTCTGAGATTTATAATAATAATAATAATAAGCCCGCGGGGGCAGCTTGTGGCGAGCTGACGGTGAGTGGCGACACCGCGGACCCCTAACCTCCAGAGGGCCCGAGTGATCTGGCCCTCGCCTCTGTGCTTGCCTTAACCGGCCGGCCAGAGTGGAGTCACAAGAGCGGAACCTATGCTCCAGGTTGGAAGTGTAAAATGTCATAACGCCGGCGGCCCTTGAACGGATTACCGGGATCTGGCGCACCGCAGACTCACCTCTCGACAACCTCATAGCCGCTCAGACGTGTTGCTCCATTGTCGCACTGTGCGTGCGACTGTTTGTGGGGCCCACTTAACGAGTAGGCAAGTCACCACCTGCCTTTTCACAATTTTGAGGCTAATTGTCACGGCAGGTGTCCGCTAGTCTCCTCCCATAACCCATTTTCCAGACCACCCACCATTCAACCCAATAACCAATGACCTTAATTTCCATCGCAGCACAGTGTTGCACTGCAATAGTCTTTGCACCTGGCGGGGACCATCACTGGGTGTATCATGTTGTGCGCTCGGAGATGGTATCCGCCATGTGTATCCCTCGCTTTATATTATATTTGTTTTAAAGGGCCTCTGCGCTGTTGGCTTCGGCCCCACGCATGCCTTCCAAAAGTCCAGGACCCCATGGTCCTGAGATATGGAAAAAACATACATAATAATAATAATAATAATAATAATAGACATTTATTCAACAGGTTTGCATACACTATGATCGTTTGACAAAACAATTTGATTAAACTAAAACAGTAAAAATCATGCAATACAACATGTTGAAAAGGAAGATGGCTCAGCTAATGCCTGCGCCACGTAGCCCACGAGACGGCTAAGTCTCAGGGGCTCTGGCTCAGACGCTGTTATTCTGCCATCCCCATGGTTAGATCAAGCACGGTGACACTTATCAGAATTAGGAGATGCACTTATATACATACAAAACACATATAAGATTTAACAGTAATATAACCATGTCATGGCGGGGTGGACGTGGCTGTCAAATTGATTGGGAAAATGTGAAATTCGATGTGATACGATATGCCAAGGTTTTATCACCGTTATATTCTCCCAAAGTATTTCAAACCCGCAACCCATCATAAGTTGTGCATTTACTGCTTACCGTAAATAATAGTACTTACGTACAGAAGCATTTGATTGTGTTGTTTAGTTTGTTTATTCAAGATTATAACAGATGGCGTTGGCTGTCCTAATTTGGGTAAATTATAATGATAGTTTTTATAATGGGATCAACACCATCCTATTACTAAAAAATATTAGAAACTATGTAATGAAGTGCCACACTTTCTTTAATGCATAAAACGGCGGCTCTTAATCCATAGTAATATTATGAATGCGAAAGTGTCTGTCTGTTACGTCTTCACGCTTAAACCACTGACCGATTTAGATAAAATTTGGTATAGAGACAGTTTGAGTCCCGGGGAACATAACCATAAACATAGGATAGTTTTTATCCCGGAAATCAACGGTGCAATTTTGTATGGAACTACAATATATAAACGAGCTCTACGCGGACGGCGTCGGGGGCAGAAGCTATACTGAATAAATCGAAAAATTCTAAAGTAGAAATTGCAATACGGCTAAAGTGTAAATGATAAATGACTTATCAACAGTTTTTAGTTAGTGAGAAATAAGTAACTTAACTTGTAGTAATTTAGACATAAGTACCCACATGTTTATAAAGATACAACTTTACTTGTTCGTATGTATATTTTTACATTGCAAGTAATGTTCGTGAACTGGCTTTTATTGTATTATAATTTGTTAATTACCTGCATGCTCACTCATTTTATGTTTTGTTTTTTATTTTGTATTTTCTCTATTGAAGTGAAATGTTAAATTTCTTTTGAGAAAATAAAAAAAAATTAACCACCATTCTTGATCGTAATGAGGGATGAAAAAGTTGTTCTTGTCATCTTAGGTATAGTAAGAAACAAAAAGTCTTTTACAAAAATCATTTATAATATAACAGAGCTTTAACCTTTTCACCACCAAAGACGGCGAATGACGTCAACGTAAAATCGTGACACCGACGCCAAAGACGGCATTTGCCGACATTTTTTTTATTTTTTTTTATATATGAAAACCTACTCTGTAATAGCCCAATTTCCTGTTGGCATTATTTCTTTATCCATTATTTTTTTACCCTTGTGGCGTGAGGTGGCACGGCAAGTTGCTTTACCATCTAGCGGTGAAAAGGTTAAATGCAGTTCTGTCACAGGTTCTTTCCCCTGTCACGGCACACTACAAACATGTACTATCGACAACACAGCTAACTGATTATCCGTAGCCGTGCACTTTATGCGCAATATAATAAGGTTCTATTTAAATACAGGACGGTCAGTTAACTGTGTTGGCGTTTGTGTACAGACTAGGGACTGCATCACCGAAAAATACCGGTATGTTTCATATGTCATATCGTTTTTCAAATAGCGGTTTCGGTAGCAGAACCTTTATACTTCGGCTCGCTATAGAATTTTTTTTTTCGGTACCGTAACCGTATTACGACACGTTTTTATTACCGTTACGTACCGTTATGTTGGCGCGGCGCGCGTAACCTTTACACCATTAACGGGCTTGAGGCAATTTAACGGTGTATTAAATCATTATGGCAGAATCCTCGATTTAGTGTTATCGAATGATGACATTCTATTAGTATCAAACTGTGCGGACCCACTCGTGCCTATAGACTTGCATCATGGGGCGCTTCTTATAAGTGTTGAATCAATAAACATTGATATTTTAAAACCAGCTACTTTCACTAGATACCTATTTAATAAAGCTGACTATGAATCTATCAATAAGGAGATCTCAGAGGTGGACTGGGTAAGGGAATTCACTTCAAAAACATTGGATGAGTGTGTCGATTATTTTTACTCAGTGTTCGTCAATGTCCGAGACAAATATGTGCCTTCCCAAATATGTAAATCGGACTCATATCCTAAATGGTACTCGCCAGCCTTAAAACATACTATAAAAGAACAGTATAAGTATTACCGTAAATTCAAGACATATCATAACCTTTGCGACGCCCAGTCCTTCAAATTGTTGCGTAGTAGGGTGAAAATGCTCGAGGACAAATGCTACCTTGCCTATGTCTCGTCTGTTGAATCCGCAATCGAAAAAAATTCTAAGCATTTTTGGGGTTTTATTAAAACGCGCTCGTCTTCGAATGTAATGCCTTGTAACTTAAACTACGATGGCGTTTCCGCCAATACTGGTAATGCTATTTGCGATCTTTTTTCTGATTATTTTCAGTCCACTTTCTTGTGTGCCGACCCTTGCAGTGCCGCTTGTAGTGCGGACACTCTGAACTGCCAACCACATGCTACTGAAACCAACCTAGTGTCTGATATATGTACAATTGAAATCGACCAGGACGTTGTATGTAGCATGCTGCTCAAACTCGACCCTGCGAAATCTGCGGGCCCAGAACACTTGCCGGCTGTATTTTTAACTGGCTGTGCTAAAACCTTAGCAATGCCGATATCGTTATTATTCAAGAAATCGTTGCGCGAGTGTAAAGTGCCCAGCCTGTGGAAATCAGCTTTTATCACACCTGTTTACAAGAAAGGGTCGAAAATTGAGGCAACTAATTATAGACCGATTTCCAAATTATGTATCATTTCAAAAGTGTTTGAAAAAATTATTCACACTCAGGTTTATGCAGCTGTTCGCCATTCCCTTGATGAATCTCAACACGGTTTTCTGCCAGCTAGATCAACCGTCTCCAACTTGGTTATTTTCAATGACTTTTTAACATCATCTATGGATAGCGGTCGGCAAGTTGACGTCATTTACACTGATTACAGCAAGGCATTTGATCGCATAAACCACAAGCGTCTTTTATACAAACTGGAGTGCATCGGCATTAGAGGAGATTTGCTCAGGTGGTTTTCGTCCTATATTGACAATCGTACTCAGGCTGTTGTCGTGAGTAATTACATCTCTAGCTGGGTTAGGGTCCCTAGCGGCGTGCCGCAAGGTTCTTTGCTTGGCCCGTTGCTTTTTGTTATTTACGTGAATGATATTACTAGTTGTTTTTCCACTTCAAGGCTGCTTTGCTTCGCAGATGACATGAAGATTTTTGCTTCTGTGTCGTCGCAGCGTGAAGCAGATGCACTCCAAAGTGAGTTATCCAGACTGGATGATTACTGCTCACTCAATCACCTGGACCTTAATTTCTCTAAATGCTCGGTAGTTACTTTTACTCGTAAGATTAATACACTCTCGTTCGACTATCAACTCAAGGGTCAATCCTTGCAACGCGAGATTGCTGTACGGGACCTGGGCATCTTACATGATCCTAAACTTGTTTTTAATAACCATATTGATAATGTCATATCTAGAGCATCTAAATCACTAGGTTTTTTGTTTCGTTGTTCAAGGGATTTTAAACGGGCTAAAACTTTTAAGATTCTATATTGTACCCTTGTTAGGAGTACCTTGGAATATGCATCTCAGGTCTGGAATCCTCGTTACAAATGCTATGTTACAAGATTGGAAAATATCCAGAAGAAGTTTTTAAAGTTTCTTTGCTTCAAATTAGGTATTCGCTACGACTCAAATAAGTATTTGGACCTGTGCAGGAGATTCCATCTTCTCCCACTTGAGACCCGTCGAAATATAGCCGACATTACATACCTACTTAAAGTTGCATCGAACTTAATCGACAGCCCCACCTTACTTGGTAAATTGAACATCCGTATACCCAGTAGAGCTCGGCGTAAGCCGCCACTATCCGTGCCATTATCATCCACTAACTATAGGCAAAATAGTTTTATGATCAGAGCGAGCAACGGCTTGAATGAGGTGTTTCAGAGGTTTGACGACCTGGACCTATTCAGTGCAAGTGTTCCTTTAGTAAGACGACGCTTATCTCGTCAATTTTTCGGTAGAGGTAGGGAAATGGTTTAAGTAGGTAACTCTTCTTTTTAGTCTGTTTAGAAATAAGTACTTAAATTATGTAGCCGTGTCAAGACGCAAAAGCGCTGTGTTTTCGTTTGGTTTTTGCTCACTTATTTTTTACATATTCATCACGCTATCGGTGAGGATCTGTTATTAGCTCACTGTCACTACTGTTTTTAGCTACTGTGTAATATTTAAGCTGATGATCTTCCTATATAAATAAATAAATAAATAAATAAATAAAATTACGGTACCGTAATGGAATACCGGTTTCATGCCGGTAAAACCGTAACCGAAATCAGTCCCTGGTACAGACCTGATCTCCCTGGCGCGGTGGCTGGCCTGCGACTGCAGGTGCCTGGCCGCGGCGGGGTCGAGCAGCGCGCGGGAGAGCAGCGCGGCGGCACGCGCCGCGCACTCGGGCAGCTCCGCCGCGTGCGCGAGCACGAGGCAGCACTGCGTCAGCCGGTCGCTGTCGTGAGGACCCGGCTCTGCGAAACGGACCACTTATTACAATTTAATACAAAGGGTTTAGCCGGGTAAGGATTTGTTTCTAGCTGGCAGTCGCAACTCTGGTAGCATGAGGCAGGTCAAATGATAGTCTCCCACCGTAGTATCAGTGGCGGTACTGCCATACAAGCCAAAAGCCGGGCTTGCCTTCCATTCTCGATCAAAAATCAAAGGTAACGAGAGCACGAACTATTTCAATTCGCGCTTTCAAATGAACAACATCGTGGTACAAAATTGGACCGCGCACCGCCGGCGCGGCTGGCTGGCAGCACTGTCGCTGTCGCTGCGATTTCGAGCTGACCTCGCTGGAGACACGGCTAGTCATCTCGATCGCACGCGTTGGCTTGCAAGCGGGCTTCTATTCTAGCTATCTTTATCTCTTTCTTACGCATCAAAAGTGCCTAATAATGAGATATAATCGAATCGAAGGCTTTTTCGTAGTCCACGAACGCTAAGCAGAGAGGCAGGTTATACTCTTCGGTCTTCTGTATAACCTGACGAAGCGTGTGGATATGGTCTACGGTACTAAAGCCTCTTCGGAAACCGGCTTGTTCGGGAGGCTGGAAGTCATCTAGCCTGCGTGCGAGAGACGATTTGTAATGAACCTCGAAAACAAATCGAGTAAAATGCGAAATTCGCGCATGGCGCGTGTTGACGGCCGACTTCACTAACTTCATTGCTATCAGTTGCAATGTCAATATTTTTAATTTGCAATTACTTTTGTGTTTGTTTGAGCGGTCAGTGCGCGTGCGGTTATTAAGTATTTGGTTTGCTGTGTTGTGGTTTAATCGGATTGACAATGGAGGAAGTAGTGCCTTCTGGTTGTGAATTTGTGATTATTTAAAGTGTGTACAGTGTTTTGCTTGGCGAAGGAAAGGTAAACACTTTAAACTTTGCTCAGAAGAATGCCTTTCAATTTGTATACTTCTCAGCTTATATAGATCGGTGTACAAAACTCATTGGATTGTTGGTTGTTCTGACTCCAATAAGTTATATTTATATTGTTGGTGTTGTACATTCTTTTCGAACGACAAAAACGTTTGGAATAGGTACATCTGGATATGACGATTTAAATAACTTAGCTGGGCTGGCGCCATTAAAAGGCATAAGATTTCCCAAAAGCATATAATGAACGCTGTGATTTCTTTTAGTAATTTTGGTAATCAGCTAATTGAGACATCTTTATCGCGCCAATTAAGTACCTACTTATCCGAGGAAATTACAAAAACATATGTCTCGGCTTGTCCTATTCTGAAACCCTAGGCACGCCACTGCGTAGTATTAATAAATATGGATATTCACCCAGTATAAGTTTGGACAGGCCCAGCACGAGCACGGAGCGGCCCGCCTCGCCGGCGCTGCGCACCAGCGCGCGCTCGAGCGAGAGAGCGCGCTCTAGCACGGTGAGCACGTGAGTCACACACTCCACCAGGTGGTTCTGTGAGAGAAATTGTGTATCAGTATGTGTACAAGAAATTAAAATGTTTTGATGTGTACAGGGGCAAATCAACTATTTTTGTTGCTTATTGCCATGGTCTCCTGAAAAACATTAAACTATAATCTTAGAATTCACTTAACTGTTTTTATACCCATAAGACCCACATTTATGCTAAGTGGTACTGAAACATAATTTTCATGAGCCCTGCCTACCCCTTTTGTGTTACTCATGTTATGATAGGACATCTCCACTCCAAGTATGTTGGGACTTCATATTATTTTAATGAAATTCTATCGACAGTTCCGGGGGCGATGCTGAACGTTGTTCCAGCATTACCTGCGGCTCCGCGTCCAGCATGCTCGGCACCTCGTCCAACGTGGCGAGCATGAGCGCCAGCAAATCCGTCTGCGAGTGCATCTGCGCGAGCACGCGGAAGCCGGGCGCCGGCGCGGCGGCCGGCTCGCGCTCCGGCGGGGGCAGGTCCGAGGCCGACGGGGAATATTGCTCCAGCCAGATGGTTAGTAGGTGGTAGCAGAGGGACAGGATCTAGGGAAAAAAACTAAATAAATATCATTAAGTATTTACAGAGCTAACCAACTTTTTTTCGTCCAATTCTCGGGCCACACGAGAAGGGATATCTCAAAAAAACTGGGCCTCGTCGAAGGAAAATCAATTTCTGTATTCTTCTTATTTTAGTAGACTGTGTGCTCACAGCGTGTGATATGTAACGAGTTGTCTTAGAGATAGCAGTAGTTTCATTAAAAAAAATTGGACCTAACTGGTTATAAATGTACTACAAATAATAAGCTTGCTTGAAATTGACATAATCTCGAACATATCGTCATAACAATACAAAATTGTTTCAATAAAAGCGTAAGGATTGTATAAGTCGCTAAACTTACTCCAGGAAATTAATACAAAATGCATTTTTTTTGTAAACTTTCAAGGTCCCTTGGGTTCCTACCTTTTAATGATATTCATTATATTTTGCAATCCATTTAGCAACACAACATTATAAATTTCAAAATGATACCCTATGTAGATTAGTGCAAACGCCAACAAAGTTAACTGGCCATCCCTAATTTATATAGCACCTTATTACAACGGATGGTCAGTAAGCTGTGTTGGCAACGGTGGGCAAGTTCGTGGCGCACACTCACCTGATGGCGCTGCGCGGGTTTCTTGTACGGGCGGTGCGGGGCCGCCAGGGCCACCTTGTTCACCACGTAGTCGACGTAGGGGTCGAGGCCGGGCACCCTGGCGCCCGCGCCCAGGGACCGGGGCAGGGGCGCGGCGGTGCACAGCGATATCAGCAGTTTCAGGAACGCTATGGTCAGCGGGTACTCTTCCATTCGCGTTTCGATCTGGAACATGGTACATTGTGAGAAAATTCAAACCTTTGAAACCTAGATCAACAGTTTAATGTGCCTTCTTGCATGCGTTTAATCTGCCTTTTGTAGTGATGCAGTCGCGATGCTGTCGCGATGCAGTCGCAAATGGCCCAACTTTATATTGCTGGTGTCGCGATGCAGTCGCACGATTCCAAAAACGCGCGACAGCATCGCTATAAAAAGTCGCCGTGGGCGAAGGCCCTAAAACCTAAATAGATCAACAGTTTAATGTGCCTCTAAATTCTGTTTTATACCATGTTGTTGTTGGAAAGCGTGTATGTATGTCCTCTCTAATTTTAAGCAGACATTGTAATCTAGAGGAACACTTTATTGATTTTAGTTGATTTGAGAATTTATGAGCTTCGGTAGCCTAGTGGATTAGGCATACGGCTGCCAAGCGGCGGTCGTTCGAATCTCAGCTTGTACCAATGAGTTTTTCGGAACGATTTTCCGCGCCAGCTCTCGTGACAGCTGTAGCTCACAACTTGCGGGTCAGACTCTTGGTGCCTAAGCGGACCGCCGACTCCTCCAAACAACCGGGTACGCAAAGAGCGTGTACCTTCTGGTGGGGTTGGGCCACAGATAACCTACCTATAGATAGAGCCTATTTGTACAGTCTCAACTGTACATCGTTTTGCTTACGCTGCGGCCTACTTATTGCCGCGTGAATTACATTATTAAATGCGACACATACGATTATAAAACGAGTTTTTACTTAGCTCGCGGGTGATTAACATCAACAGAAGGAACTGCTAACTAACTCAACTTTTGTATATTTACGTGCAATAAATGGGTTTAAATTCAACTCTACAACTTCGTCCAATCAACATACTCCAACACCACAACAAGCAAGTGTAAGGGCTAACTGGCTCCTACATTTAATGGTCCTTCGAACCGGATCGTGAGGTAATTAAGTGTCTTTGTATTTCGGTTACGGTAGCAAATCGGTTCATTGGCTTCCCACAAGCGGGTTCCACCAGTGGATTGAGAAGGTGCAAATATCGTAATCAGAGTGCAACCGCACTGATTACCTCCACCAGCAACTTCAACTACGTCCTGTGAACTTAACTTCAACTGTATAAACTTCGTACTGGGAACTCAACTCAACCTCAACTAACTACAACTTCGTGCTGTGAACTCAACTCAACCTCAACTAACTACAACTTCGTGCTGTGAACTCAACTTAACGTCAACTATAACTTCGTGACCAGATAATTACAAACCAGCGGAACTTTAACTCAACTCTTAACTAACCTACTCAAGATGAGCCAGCTTCAGCAACAACAAACCTGCTTTGAAAACATAAAAACTTTATGTGTCAACTACAAAAAGGACGGCAGCTCTAGAAAATCTCTCGACTACCTGAACGAGCGTTTAACAAACCTCGATGCTTTATGGGGAGACTTCGAAAATCTTCATGTTGCATTGGAAGAGGAAATAGAAGACAAAAACATCAACTACTTCTTGGAGGACATACATGGTTGCACAAAGACAATGTATGAAGCTACGAAGTCCGACATGGTGTCGCGAATTAATAAACTATCGGAAAAGAAGGGATCCCTGAAACAACCTGAACAAAAACAATCCGTCAACTTTGATTTGACCGGGCTATTAGAGAAAGAAGCGGGAAATGACGTCATCCAGCTTCTTAACAAACAAGAATGCAACTTTAAAGCTATTCACCGGGCGATGAGAAAAATTGAACATGCAACTAACATCGAAAAATGGGAACTCGAAGATAATCTCAACATCTTGAAGGCGAAATGGTCGGATATTGATAAACTACACTGGGAGATTGATGGTTTACTCAAAGGGTCTAACGAGTTATACTATGCTACATTCGACGACATCGAGTGTAGTTACGACAACTTGCGAAAAGAACTCAACAAGAAGATTTGGTCCACCGTACACTACCAGCAGGCAACACCCAGAATTGAGATACCGGAATTCTCTGGAAATTATAACCAGTGGATTTCTTTCAAAGATCTTTTCCTCGAAACCGTGCACAACAATCCAACTATTAACAAGGCGCAAAAAATGCAACATCTCAAAACAAAACTGCGAGGTGAAGCGGAGAGATTGGTCCAGCATCTAACTATCAACGCCGATAACTATCAATCCTGCTGGGACATCCTGAACCAACGATATGACAATCGCCGCCTCCAATTTATTTCATTCATGAACACCATGTTAAATCTACCTACTATTCAACAACCGGATGCCTACAACTTAAAGAAAATGCATGACGTCATAACTGAATGTATGAGCGGCCTAACTAATATTGGCTTAGAAATATCAACTTGGGACCCGATGATAGTGCACCTAATGACGCTGAAACTTGACGCCGCTACACACAACGATTACATGAGGGATCTACAACACCACAGGGAGGTTCCAGTTTTACATGATTTTCTATACTTTCTCGAGAGCAAATTCATGGCTTTCGAAGCGATGAAACGTGGAAAAAAGGAGATCAACGTGCAGCAAAAACCTGTATTTGGGAAAACATTCAACAAAGAATATCCAGCCAAGAAAACTAACTATAACAACTTCAATAACTATAACAAGGCATTCTCGAAAACATATCATAATACATACGGACAATGTCCACTTTGCAACGAATCGCACGTGTTGATGCAATGTCAGAAGTTCATCGACCTAGATATACCGCAGCGGAATTACACTGTTGCGAAACTGCAAGTGTGCAAAAATTGCTTGTTCAGTCACGGCGACAAACATTGCAAATCTAACAAAACGTGCAAGGAATGTAATTTAAAACATCATTCATTATTGCACAATAATAACTTCAGGAAACCTACTTCGACTTCAACTGCTAATAAAAATAACTCCGAACCTCGGCCATCAACTTCAACTCAACAATCTCATCAAGCTTCCAATCATCACCTAGCTACAAAGGATATGGAAGTCCTGCTTACTACGGTGCAACTTAAACTACAAGCCTCCGACGGAACTTTCATCACACTCCGCGGATTGCTCGATCAAGGATCGCAAGTCAATTTGATCACAGAAAATGCCGCACAACTACTTAAACTACCCAGGACTAGACTGAATGCGACGGTATCTGGGATAGGAGCCTTATCTGGAAATTGTAAAGGAAAAGCCCAACTAACGTGCAAATCCTTACATTCGGATTACACCTTCACAACTGAAGCGTTAATTCTTAACAAAATTACCAACAACCTGCCCAATGCAACATTCAAGAAAACAAACTGGCCTCATCTAGAAAACTTGGTACTAGCGGACGCCGATTTTAACTTGTCGCGCCCCGTGGATTTACTCCTCGGAGCGGACGTATACGCTGACGTCATAATGGACGGCGTACTGAAGGGCGATCAACAGGCTCCGATTGCTCAACAAACTCACTTAGGATGGATCCTATGTGGAAAACTGATAACTTTCAACTGTCACGTTTCGTTAATTAATATGAACGAACTAACTAAATTTTGGGAAAATGAAGATATTACCCAAAACAGCGACGACATCCCAAACGACGACCAGTGCGAAGAATACTACAGAAAAACAGTTCAACGAGATTCCAGCGGGAAATACATCGTTAAAATGCCCTTATGTTCGAACTACGAAGAAAAACTGGGTCATTCTAAACAAATTGCCATCTCGCAATTTCTACAACTTGAAAGGAAACTACAGCGACAAGCCAGTCTCGCAAAAATGTACAGAGACTTTATAAAAGAATAATCAGACCTGAAACATATGAAACTTTCAACTACAACTTCAACTCAAGACAGCTTCCTCCCCCATCATGGGGTCCTGAGGGAGGATGCAACCACAACTAAACTACGGGTCGTCTATAACGCATCTCAAAAAACTACTACCGGGCACAGCTTGAACAGCTTACAACAAAAAGGTCCTAACCTACAAAAGGACATACAAGCATTAATCCGGAGATCTTACAAATACGCATTTGTTAGTGACGTCGAAAAGATGTATCGCTGCATATGGCTGTCTGAAGATCAACAACACCTCCAAAAAATTATTTGGCGGGACTCAGCATCCGAAAAACTCCAGGAATACACCCTTTGCACTTTAACTTACGGAATGAAGAGCGCACCGTGGTTAGCTATGAGAACTCTGAAGCAACTTGCTATTGATGACGGACACAGGTACCCTGAAGCTGCCGAAATACTGAAGAACGAATTTTACGTCGATGATCTCGTCAGCGGCCATAACTCAATCGAAGAAGCGAAACAACTACAACAATCCTTAATAAAACTACTTCAAGGCGGCGGCATGAACTTAAGGAAATGGTCGGCAAATCACCCGGCTTTACTCGATGATTTAACTGAAGAGCAAATTTCCACGAGAAAAATATTTGATTTCAAACATGAAGACTCAACGAAAACTTTGGGACTTGGCTGGAACCCTAACACGGATACATTTATCTTTAACTGGAATCTCGATGAAAAACTAACTTTGCCGCTAACTAAACGAACTCTACTGTCCCAGATATCTCGCCTCTACGACCCACTGGGCTGGTTCAGTCCAGTAACTGTAACTGCTAAACTGATATTCCAGAAAGTCTGGACCAGTAAACTTGAATGGGATGAAGCACTGCCTAGCGACATCCAAGCAGAATGGCTTAAACTGAAAAAAGAACTGCCCTTAGTAAACAACATGAAACTTAATCGATGGATCGGTAGCGCATCGAAGAAAATGAAACTTTTGGGCTACTGTGACGCAAGTGAAAAAGCATTTTCCTGTGTCATTTACACCCGCGTCAAGGATGACAACGGCAAACTTATAACTACGCTACTAGCCGCTAAAACTAGGGTTGCCCCCTTATCGCAAAAAACAACACTACCAAAACTGGAATTATGCGGAGCACTACTTTTATCTCAACTAATGAAGAAAGTCATCGACACGTTTCAAGACTATGAACTAACTATACAAGCATGGTGCGACTCCCAGGTGGCCTTGGCTTGGATACAAGGAGATGTGTCGCGATGGGAAAAATACGTCGCGAATCGAGTTGTGAAAATCAAGCAAACTATACCAGCTGAAAAATGGCATTGCATCGAATCCGAACAAAATCCAGCCGATTGTGCATCACGAGGAATGTACCCCAGCAAACTAACTAACTTCGACCTCTGGTGGAACGGACCTTCGCTCCTTGAAACAAAGGAAAACCTGGAACAGGCTAATTTAAATTGCCATTTTACAACAAACATCGGAACTCTACAAAAGGAAGAGGCAACCCTGATAACAAAACAAAATGATAACTTCATTCATAACTTATTAGAAAAATGCAGTTCGCTAACACGCGTTATAAGGGTCACCGCATGGATTGTGCGCTTCACAGCAAAACTACGCCGCAAATCGACACGTGACACCGACTACCTAACTACCAGCGAGTTGCTAGCGGCGAATGAATTTGTAACCCGATGCGCGCAAACAACTGCATTCCGGAATGAATATAAATTATTAACTAAAAACAAACCTGTGGCTAAAAATAGCCCAATGTACAAACTGAATCCCTTTATGGACGAAAAGGGAATAATACGAGTTGGAGGGCGACTAAGCAACTCTAACTTGCCTGCAGGAATGAAGCATCCTACTATACTTCCAAGAAAAGAACGAATGACTCATCTTGTTATTCATCACGGGCATCTTTCAACTCTACACGGCGGAGCGCGACTAGCTCTCAACTATATAAGACAACGCTACTGGATCATCGGCGGGAACAGGGCTGTCAAAGATCAATTGCAGCACTGTGTGCGTTGCCATCGTTACAAGCCTTCAAATAACTATCAACTTATGGCGGACCTGCCGCCGCAGAGAACTGTCCCTTCAAGGGCATTCACGTACACCGGCGTGGACTTCACGGGGAGCGTAGAAGTCAAGATCAACAAAGGCAGAGGGGTCAAAACATCTAAAGGATACATAGTTGTTTTCATATGCCTCGTGACGAAAGCAGTACATATTGAACTCACTTCAGATATGAGTACTGAAACTTTTCTCGCAGCTTTTGAGCGTTTGTGTGGGAGGCGCGGCGCACCAAAGCACGTCTTTTCGGATTGCGGGAGCAACTTTTTGGGGGCCTCGAAAGTCTTACACGAAGAATTCAAGAAAACTTTGAACAACCCGAACTTTTTTGACGAGATGGGACAGAAGGAGATAGAGTGGCATTTTAATGCACCCTCGTGGCCAACAGGGGGCGGTATCTGGGAAGCAGCTGTGAAGTCCCTGAAATACCATTTAAAACGAGTCCTTGGAGACCAAAAACTAACTTTTGAAGAATTCATAACTTTACTAGCAAAAATTGAAGCGTGTCTTAACTCAAGACCACTTTGCCCTCTAACGGAAGATCCTGATGATTTTTACAACTGCCTAACTCCTGGGCACTTCCTAGCTGGAACACCTATCCTGTCCGTGCCACACTCGGACCACACGGATCTCCGAAACATCGACTTAAGACGGCGGTGGCAACTAACTGAACATATGTCACAACGCTTCTGGAAAAACTGGTCAACTGACTATTTATCTCAACTTCAACGCCGAACTAAGTGGAATAAACCTACAAAAAACATAAAAGTTGACGACGTTGTACTCGTGAAAGAAGACAACTTGCCACCAGCAAAATGGGCGTTGGGTCGTGTCACGGAGGTTCATCCCGGATCTGACGGTTATGTTCGTGTAACTACTATAAAAACTAAATCGGGAACCTACAAACGGCCGGTCGTCAAACTCTCGCCACTGCCACTCGAAACATATGAAGAAGACAAACCACAACAAAACAAGCAGGAAGGTCGAAGCACCTTAACAAAACCACCAAAAACGGCAAGAAAAACTAACGTTTGTAAACAAAGCCTCTTATCATTGTATACAACTTTAATAACAATGTGCGCGCTGATAACTGGATCACACGCCGTCGGCGCGTCAACGTCGGCTCGGATTACAAGTCTGGAACCCGAGCGGCCGATCTACTACGATACTATGGGAAGAATACAACTTATACATAACGAGTGGACCTTACTCATGTATTATAACTTAACTAACTATTGGGAAGGAAATACTCGTATGGAAACTTACTTGAACGTAGTAACCGACTGGTGCCAGAAGACAGACCCGAGGTACTGCAAAACTACGCTCGATCAACTTTATCATGAGTTGGAACTACTGCAGTACTACAACACTATTTTACTTGCGCCGCAGAAGCACTTGTCCAACAGGAAAAAACGAGGGCTAATCGATGGAGTTGGAAACCTGGCCAACAGCTTATTTGGGATTTTGGATCAACAATTTGCCGAAAAATACAACCACGATATTGAAGCCGTACATGACAACGAAAACTACCTACTTGAACTAATAAGAAATCAAACATCGATTGTAGAGTTGGAAAACAAGATTTAGAAGAAAAACGAAGAAAATATCAAGCGCCAATTTGACGTCATAGAAAACTTTATAAACCAAACTAACATGAACTTCGCAAAAATCGAAAGCGCATTAGAAACTGCAATGGCCACGAGTTACTTCAATTCAGCAGCTTTATCGGCATACCTACTCATGAACAACTTGAAGAATGTACAAGAAATGCTCTTTAATACTCTAACTGATGTATATAAAGGTCGCATGGATGTACATCTCGTGACGCCAGTGAACCTGATCAATCAAATGAACGTCATCGCTGGAAAACTACCTCGATCATTATCTCTGCCGGTGGATAACATACGAGAAGGTATCAAGGATCTGTACAAACTACTTTATGTCAAAGCTCGCGTCACAGAGAGCTTTTTCTTGTTCGAGATACATATACCACTAATCTCGGACGAAGATTTTACTCTACATCGTGCGATCCCAATACCAGTCAAAACTAACGCCGGAACCATCACCGTGCAAACCAGTTCGAAATACATAGCCGTGAACTTTCAGAAAAACACTTACATCTCATTAAAGGAAGAGGACCTGAGACATTGCATTCAACTCAAACTCGACACTTTCATATGCAACAAAAACCTACCAGTGTTCAACTTACATAATGATAATATCCCGTGCGAAGCAAAACTTATAGGGCATCGTACGACAACTCCGTGTGACGCCACAACTACGTCATGCAAAGACAGCTGGATAGAGTTGCATTCGCCGAACGCTTGGCTAGCTATATGCTGCGATACGTGCACACTACGAGCCATATGTGAGGACGACATTACGTCACACACTATGACGTCATCGGGAATAGTTACGCTGGGCCAGGGCTGTATGTTACAGTCCAAATACCTAACAATTCACTCACTCAGTCAATACAACAGCAAGGTGGAATTGGATTACAACACCGTCAACGTGCCGACTCTGACGTCATCAATCAACCGAATTGCGAATATAACTTATCACAACATACCTCAACTTTATCACTCTCAACTCTCAACACTTGGACACAGAGAAGATCGACAAGGAGTTGGCCTACCAAAGGAATCATGAAGAAAGCCTTCCCGCGACACTCTCCACCCACGACATACACCAATATGTTATCAGCTATTCTCTCTTAACTGCAGCAGTCCTTGCTGTTATCCTGTGGGGAGTGGGAAGACGTTATCCTCAACTCTGTTGTGAGTTGAAGAAACGAAGCCAATGTTCGCTGCAATCAGTCAAGAAATACTACGAGGACGTCGAACTTCAACCGATACCAAAGGAAAGAAGTCAGCGTCGGGAACCACCGCAGCCGGCCGGCAGCCGCGCGCAGCGCCCGTCGCAGCTCAGCGCGATCAACGACAACGTCGCGTTTAACTTTGATTAGATTTATTATGTTATGTTTTCATTATTTAATGTAAAAGCTTTTCCTTCTTTTGAGTTGATAACTTCTTAACTTAGTTTTCCCCTTCTTTTGGGGTTGCCAATATGTACAGTCTCAACTGTACATCGTTTTGCTTACGCTGCGGCCTACTTATTGCCGCGTGAATTACATTATTAAATGCGACACATACGATTATAAAACGAGTTTTTACTTAGCTCGCGGGTGATTAACATCAACAGAAGGAACTGCTAACTAACTCAACTTTTGTATATTTACGTGCAATAAACGGGTTTAAATTCAACTCTACAACTTCGTCCTTTCAACATACTCCAACACCACAACAAGCAAGTGTAAGGGCTAACTGGCTCCTACACTATGAGCGATTTAGTTCGATGCAAAGGTCACCACAGTTGGCGGTAAGTGCGGGTTGCGGGGAGGTCGGTAACGGCGCTGCGATTGGCTGTTTCGAAAGTAGCGCGCTTTGTCACATAATGGCGCCCGAAGCGTAGTGATGGGACGCGTTGGTCGTTTACGGTTTTTAGCGGTGCCGCAATTAATTGTTAGTGGAATATTTTACACGGCGTAGGTTTACCTGTTAAGATTGTTAAAATTTTTGAACGGCTGTCACTGTTATATTATTATCATGTTTCGTTCATCGATTATTTTGATCACCACGTAACATAAAAAAGTATGTTAATCACATCGAGTATAGTCATATAAAATAGTTAATTTCTAGGCATTTTACAACATTTACTGCATTATCGTGTTTATGTCGGACAAGAAGCCTTCGTCCCGTTCATATTTATATATTTACTAGGAAAGGACGAATGCGATGTTTATTCGACATTAACGCGAATGTGCTAGATAGGCTATGTATGATATTTTAAGATTGGTATAGCTAGGTAAGGAAGATAAATAAAAACGATGTCATGAAAAAGAACATATATTTATTCAATCATCAATGTGATAAAATTATGTGGTTGATGTGATGTGATGATGTGAATCCTCATCACCATTTAAGAGGGCGTTTACGTGCTCACTAGCACCATTGGTAAATAATTGTGATTATTGTAATTTTACGATAGATATTTAAAAAAAGAGGCCACTACACACTATATTTTGTTAGGGAACCACAAAATAAATATTTCGTCAAAAATTATTTTGTAAATTTTTACTCCCAAACTATGTTTCCCATTTTTTTTTGCGCGAAGTTTTATTTTCCAAATCAACCTTTCGCACTGATATCATTTTAATACGTCATTTTTAATGATGTAATCATAATAATGATGTATTGATTGGCATAACATACTCTTTGTACTGATATAATTTTGCAACTATTGATTTGATAAATTATCACCTGGGATATTTTTAAGATGTCATTTATGTCTTCGTCAAACGAACGAACTACAAACTAGAGTGGTTCAAAGTTATAGTATTCTTCCATAGTTTTATCTGGGCGGACTGATAATGTCCAGAGAATCGACGCCACCCCGCTGCGCGGGGTGTCTTTTCTGGTCTGACACTGTGTACACGAGTGAACCCTAACCTAACCGACCTAAGACAGAGTTCGCTTATTACAGCATGAGGTCCAACTCGTAACAACCACCACTACCAATGTATTAATTATTAAATTCTAATTAATTCTACTTTATATGAATGAATATTACAAAGCAATAGCTAAACTTCAACACTACGTATTATTCTACAATACTCTAAATTACTCAATAAATAAAATAAAACTACATAATATCAACTCTTAAACCAACAAAAAACTTCCAGCACGGCTATCATGCGACGGCGCGCGAGCTCTCTTGAACTTTCTCGAACTATCCGTCTCTTTCTTATTAGAACACTTAGAACAAGAGGTGCGAGAAAAATCGAGAGGATGTCGCGGCCGCATGATAGACGTGCTGTACTACAATAATATATTCCGTTTATGAGCTCTGGAAACTATAAAATAGAGCGAGATAGTAATTTACTACGTCTCCCTCTACCTCATAGCTTGTAAGACGGTTGCAGTCCGCCACGCTGCCTTCTTGGTCTTGGTGGAGTTTAAACCTCTTTAGTACATCGTAAACATTATCTATGATTTCTAACAAAAGAATTTTGACAATGCAATGACAAGGATATAAATATAATATTTGGTGAATTTTCGTATTAAAATAGTACACGAAAGCACGGATGAATTAATGTATTGTTTCCTTAAATGAATCTGAATCGGTAAAATTCGAAAGCAGTCACTAGCCCATCACTAAAGTGTCATGTGATTTCGTGAGAAAGGAACAGTATATTGCCATTTTCATTTGATGAAAAGGGACATGCATACTTCACTGCTTCCTATAGACCAGTGTAAAATGAACTCCGCGTGACAGAATGAAATCTACATTTATATGATAAATTTAACTTACCTGTGAAATGTTATTCCGTCGGTTGTGAAATTAGACGTTCGGGAGTTTTTCCCACACCACTTCACATAGCAATAACTCATTTTTTCAGCGCAAAAACAATTTTAATTTGTTGCTTGTTAGACGGACGTCTAGATCGCGTACTTGGTCGCAACTGACAACATGGCGCGGGTAGCGGGGGGTTATCAGTGCTAGAACATATATGCGTGGTGATCGCGCGTCGCCCTATAGGCTCAATCTATAGGTAGGTTATCTGTGGGTTGGGCACAGCGATATGTCATCCCGCTCGAATGTGGAGCAGCTCAACTGAGGAAGTACCCCCGCCTTGCAGAAGATCACAGCCATAATAACACTACCGAAAGTAATGTCACTTGTCACTGAGTGGCAGTGTGAGTGCCGTTCTTATACAGGGGCCTCCTAATATTTTGTAAACATGTACCCAATTCGTTTTCGTTATTCAAGAAAAAATAAATTACATTATTATAATATGCACCAAGTATCATGTTAATCTTTTTGGTAAAAAGTCCTTTGTAAATAAAACGTATGTATATTTTTCTGCCTTAGTTCTCGTGAAACTTAACGAATCGAAAGGTGATGGCTTGTCCGAATTGTAAAAAATGTGAAATAAGAACCTAGCATTCTCTAAAACACAATTATCATAATTACTTTTTGCATCAACCTGTATTTTATAATTATGTGATGCACACATGGACATTATCATTAACTCGTTCAATTCATTCGTGCCAGCTTTCGTGAATCGACCTGTACTACTTGCTCTGAAGTAGCGTTGTGATCCTGGAGGCGAACAAGGTCGCCAGAGCTCCCAAGGCCACCTACTGTGTCCATCATCAGATCAGCTCGATGGAACCATAATATTGAATTGTCATCCAAACTATACTTAATACCCAAAATTTCAGCTCAATCGGTTACCGGGAAGTGGGTAAAATTTAACTTGCAAAATTTGATTACAGACAGACAACGGGACAGGTGTAACTAAATAAAAGCTTGTAAAAAAACCTCGTTGAGGTCGACGTGGAGCCCCCGGGCGCCGCCGACGAGCTGCGCGGCCTCGAGCGCGGCCCACACGCGCCCCGCCGGGCCCGCCGAGCCGCCGAGCGCGCTCAGCGTGTCGCACAGCGACGCCTTCAGCTGGATCGGGATCTGGCAGCACATCAGACCTGACCAACACAACACGTGCCGACTTAAGCTCGGGACATATTATCTGACGCGGCTGGCGGACGCGACTGATAAATGTGCGGCGGACAAAAATATCCAGCGCGCCATATTTCTGACACTGACTTTCTCGACAAGGTTACGTCAACGGCTTACCTCCGATAGTTTGCACAATTCAGTGTATATTCACTATCTAGCGGCTGTGAGCCGCGTCCGTCAGCAAGTAAAAGACCGCGAATAATGGAATAGTAGTTTATGCGACTGATCCATAATGAGAGGCCTTTGTTTTAAGGCCTAATTATGTACAGTTGTATACACTACTTTATCTACCCACATATCATAAGTAGTAGTAACAGCAAAAAACTCGATTCGGCAATTCGATCATCCGTCATGGCGAATGGTATTTTTTTTTAAATCATAGACAATCGAATGAAGTCCCTATACTCATATCACTCGAGATCAAAAGTCGTGCGGTTTGTATTAAAAAACGCACTGAATTGAAGTTTCGTATCGATAACTGTTTTAATATCTATGGATACTTAAATAGAGACCCACTTGTTTTGACGGCTGTTCCAAATTTAAACTCATAACGATACAAGTTTATCAAAAATCTGTACTGTAATGACATTACAGTACAGATTTTACCTACTACCACAGACAAGAAAGTTCTCATAGTAAAATCAGTTGTAGTAATGCTGGTCATTTCCTACGGTTTCTAAACGCATTTTAGAGCACTAATGATATGGGCGTAGATAAAGACAAAGGTGATTTATTCTAGCTGGTCAATCGTAGCTGGTCTGAAGCAAAATTATTTCCAACTTGGGCGTGAACACTTGAATCCCTCACTACGCTCAGGATTCCACGTTACAATCCCACACTACGTTCGGGATTCTATTCTGGAATCCTTCGCTTCATTCGCGATTCAAACTACGCCCTCGCCGTAAATATGCCGTTTTGCTCCCTTGTGACACAATCTACTATGCATATGTCTTTGTGTAATGAGGTCGTCGGCTTGTTGCACCGATGCCACTGCATTTCCAAACGCCTTATGTAACACAGTATTGTGAGGTTCATTGCATTCCTTACAACGTTTTTCTGATTTGCAATAATTATTTGTATGCACGTACAAACAGTTTGCGCACACGTTGGACTTTGTAACATATTTTTTAATACAGTTGCTCAAAAAGTGGTACTTTTTGTGGCTGCGTAGCGTACGAGAAGCTCAATTTCTCGAACTAGTGCTTTTTACTTTTTAGTTGCGACCGCGGCGCGACCGTCGCGGGTGCGCGGCCTGTGCTCGGCGGGTTGCTGGCGGGGCGCGACCTGTTTGACCGCGCTAGCGGTTTGTAGGCAAGCATATTTTATCGCAATGATATATTAATTTATTATTTTTCGCAATTGTATTAAAAAACGTCGTTTACAACACGTGTGAAATGTCTTTTACCACTCGTACCGAGTCTTGCCACTCGCTTTCAGCTTGTGGCAAGATACCTCGGTACTAGTGGTAAAAAGACATTCTTTTCACACTAGTTGTAAAATGTACTATTACGTCACACCTGGCCATAATGCGAGTTTTACTGCACGCTGCGCGTACGGGAAAACTCGCATTGTGGCCAGATGAAGAAGTAAAATTTTGTACTTACCACGGGCGGTAATTCGTAAAGCCCCAGAGCGCATATTGATGGCCCTCACCTTCGGCTCGGGCCACAAACACCTGCGCTCTAGGGCATTCAAGAATTCACCGCCCTAGGTACGTAATGTACTATTATTTGCTCGCCGGTTGACATGCTTAGAAATTGCTTGCATTGGAATAATGCGTGATCATCATTGCACAATATACATTTAATTTTGTGACAATTATAGTTATAATGTGGGTTATATGCACCATGGTTTATAGGTTTTCAATATCTATTAAAAGTTTGCGGATGTCTGTATGTTCCTTGTATTTGTTTGACGGGAGTGCTCTCAGGTTTTCTTCTTGTCAGTGGCTCTAATGCCATAAATTTCGCTTCAATACAACCCATTAACTCGACAAGGGTTAGCAACTCCCTAGGATGGGCTATGATTTTATGAAACGAGCGTCAGCGACCATGGTTGCAATAAAAATTATAATGATTATAAGAGGATCACACGAGTACGAGCTACAACCGTTTTAATATTGCATGTTATATCTAGAACGAAAACGCAGTGTGTGACGTCACAATTCGCGAGGCAGCCGCGTCGACGGCGGCGCCGAAAACGATGGGGCACGGCACGTTGCCGTCTTCTAGTGACGTCACAAGCTGCGAACGTCATCGTTTCATATGAAGCTGCGTTTTGCGAAAAAGGGTCAGACCCCTTTCTTAAAACTTTGGGACTCTAACTTGGTGAATCACATTATTGGTTATTTTATTAGGGCCTGTTTCACAATCGCCGGATAAAGTTATCTGCCAGTTAAAATTATTGTTATCCTTTTCTCCCGTCATATAAAAGAAAAGTGACAGCCAACATTTATCTGGCGGATATGTTTTAACTGGAGATTGTGAAACAGGTCCTTAGTGTCTCCCCTATTGGCAAGTGGGAGTGTCTGCGACGTACCGAACATGGTGTTGGTGGCGTCCCACTGCAGCGTCTCGCACACGGCGGCGCTCGCGGCGCTGTCCTCGCGGGCCACCGCCGCGATCAGCTTCAGCGCCGCTATCATGGCCTCCACCTGCCAACAGAACAACACTCTATCATCCATTCTTAACAAAACTAATCATTTATTTCAATTTATAGTACATTCCTACAGAGGCCGGGAATAAGGGGTTGCCGGCCGAGTACGGATATACAGTTATGAGGCTGGCAACACCATTTCACGCCGAGGCATGTATGTAGTGCTTTTCTCAAACATGCAAAGAAATAAATAAAACTGCGAAGAAATCAAACTTTGATTTTCTGTGATGTGCCACAAATTGTGGAATGGAAATTAAAAAAGACCATCTCGCATGGCAAGTCCTCCAATTTTGAACGAAATGCATTGCGGACCGCTCGTCTCGCTGATAAGTTTGAGAAAATGCGTATTATTATTATCATTACAGCATAGCACACACACATACATAGCACGTAGAACCGATAGCCGTTGGGGCGGAAAGGTTCTCGAGTGGCGACCACGTACCGGAACGCGGGGCGTGGGCCCACAAGGTGTAATGATGACCTGTTAAAGGTCGCGGGAGTCCGCTGGATGCGGGTGGCGCAGGACCGTGCACTGTGGCACGCTTTGTGGGAGGCCTATGTCCAGCAGTGGACGTCTTTCGGCTGATATGACGATGATGATGATCATTAAAGCTGGGTGCGTAATGGTGTGCTAACCTCCTCCTGCCTGACGAGCATCTTGCTGGGTCGCGCGGCGGGCGTGAGCACGGCCGAGGCGCCGAGCGAGCTCGCGTGCAGCGTCTCCGAGAACGGGGCGAGGTCCGTGCGCAGGTGGCTGCGGGCAGACAGACACACACACGGTCAGCGGTTGCACCAACTTAACGGTGCCTGAGATGGCATGTGCTATGCCATGCTATGCTATGATTTCATAGCACATCTCTGGTAGAAAGGCATTCTAAGCCTGAAGCACACTGACGCGGCCCGGGGTGGCGGTCGGTAAACTTGACAGTTGTAAAGTAGTAAGACGATCAACGTTAAATGGTACGATAATATGGCGCATGAAGCGAACGAGACAACAATAGAATGCGACCTTACGAATTTCTACCCAAACACGTGTCTACAACCCCATCGTGACACCCCGCTCCCGTGAATCCCAATGGCATTGGCACAAACTCTTCACACATACAGACTTCATCGAGCACCGCTTTCGGTAGCAGACGGTGCGGTGCAACGCACCCTTAGAAACAAGCAGCAACAACACTTTGCATTCTGAACTATTTAGGAGAAAACTGTTAAAATTTGCGTAATTTAAGACGGTTCATGGACCATTGGTACGTTACGAGAATTAACTGCTATTTTTAACCCTGTCAAAACTATTTATACAACGTGTCCCAAAACTCAACGATAAGCCGGCACCAGAGGATGGAGCTGCTTATGATTAGTCGAGAAAAAATAAGGAAAAAAATATATCTGGAAGGAAAAGCAACTTTGATTGAATATTAGAGGTAATTTTAGTTTGTCTACGTTTAAAAATCAAAATGCGCATGCGTGATAAAGGGTGCTTGGAATGTACCCCCGCGAAATGCGCGCGCATATATCGTTGCCTCTCTCTTTACTACTTTACTTTAAGCTACGTTAAAAAGAGACAGATATACAATAGGCGCGAATTCTAAGGCTGTACGTTTCCCGCACCCCTACCACGCATGCGCATATATATATTTTTTCTTATCCTTGACAAGAGTCAAATTTGCCGCCATTGCAAGTGTGCCGTGAAAAATTACTTAAGTTTTGCATAGGCAAAGAAGAATTTTAGTTGTAAATAATTTACGTTAAAAACAAAGTTTTAACCGACTCCGCCAAGCCACGAGAACATTTCCACATTTTTTTTACAATTTAGGATGAACTGATTTCCGATAGCAAATGCGTCGATTACTGTAGAAAAAAACCGAATCGCTGTATGTGGGCCGATAATATTTGAGGACTTCCGTCGATTCCCCAAGATCAAGATTTTTTTAAACATATTTTGAATTCTTTTTTCCTATTTTTAACCTGTAACTTTATAAAAATGTATTAAACTATAGGCCTATAACTGTATTACTCACATAGCCATAGCTAAGTTCCTGATGTGTTTTTTTTTAAGACTGTTTGTTTCTCAATAATAAATAAATAAAAAAAAAGATCATCACCAATGGCACTTCATTAGTTCCTATTTCAACGGAATCTTATCAGAACCTGTGACGTACTTTTGCACTTTTAAGTACATAATTGAGGAATCTGATAAGTCATCTGTGGTCTTCATCATCAATTCCTCGCCACCAAATTCATGATTTCCGTATGTAAATACACGAGTTATTATACAAAATACGAAAATTACTACACGCGTGCCTAATAAAATTGAGGAATTCCCTCAATTCCTCGTGGATCCCATCATCTTACTGAATTAAAAAAACATGGGACCCACCTGGAACCATTTACATACAATCAAAAAAAATATGAAAAAAAAAACGGAATTCAGAACCTCCTCCTTTTATTTGAAGTTGGTTCTAAAATTAGTTAGACTGATAGCGAAACAAAAAGTGACGAGGAATTGTGTACACCACCCAAAATTTTCGCTGCGGCAGCGAATGTCGTCAACAATTTGTTGCCAGAAAAGTCGAGAATGAATTATGAAAAAGTTTAACAAGACTATATGGCATATATAGAAATGAACAAACGCACAACATCGTTTTCGGAAAATGTACTGTTAGCATATTTTGAAGAATTATCTGAAATTTAGTCTGAAAGCCTATGGAGTATTTTTTCTATGCTCAAAAGTACTCTCCAAATTAAACATCAAGTTGACATAGCAAGCTACCACAAGCTAAATGCTTTTCTAATGTGCAAAAGCGAAGGATACAAAGCCAAAATATCAAAGACATTTTCCCTGAAGAAAAATCCAAAAGTTATTGGACAACGGTCCTGATAATTTGTATATTTTCACAAATAATGTTATCAATTAATGTATATTATTTTGCATTCATTAAAGTGGAGTTGCATGTATCTGTTTAGTTATCATATATTCTTATCTGAAAATGGTTCTAATATACCTTTTAATTATTTTGTCACAGACTGGCTTAGTATTTAGCATAATGGTTGCATGCCGAAGGCAGGAGTTACACAACAGGAGGTACATTGATGGGCAGGTGTTTGATTCCACATTCTTAGTTAATATAAGAAATACCAAAACGAAGACTACACTTTTATTGTAACTGGTACCTACTATGATTTAGTGATAAGATACGTAGCACCTGACGACCGCTTTAGCCTAGTTCGTTGTAACCCTGCCTACGGAGCAAAGAGGTCTTGAGTTCGAATCCCTTTAATATTTGTTCCTGAGTCATGGATGTTTTCTATGACTCTCGAGTGATAGGCCCAACCAACGAGTGATAGGACCAACGAACGACTAACCGCCGAATTGCGAACGGAGTCCTCTGACGAAACATTCCAACGCCAAATACAATCCTTATCCTTATCCTTATTGAAGAACCCATTATAATCAATAAAGGAATACTTATATGGACGTTAAACATTAATAATATCAATTATAATATCATTTCTTTTGACATTGTAAATGATTATATCGTTGCGCTCAAATGCGGCCACTGGTGGCTGAAGAGTGCAGGCGCTCAAATGCAGCCACTGGTGGCGTGGCTGAAGAGTGCAGTGCACTCACCAGTGGTACCGGCGCAGCGCGGACAGCAGGTGGTGCGCGGACAGCGCGTCCCGCCGCGCCAGCAGCGCCCACGTGTGCTTGGGCACCGCGAGCGAGGCCAGCGCGCGCAGGTAGCCCGGCAGCAGCGCCGGACACACCAGCTCGCCGGACAGCCTGACGAACTTGTACAGGATAGTGGCGCGCCCGCCGCCCGCCGACCTGCAACAAATTGTATTATTACATTTACGACACAATATCATCGTCATCAGTCGTTCCCGCAACGCTGAGGACCGTGAAATGTCTTCTTCTTGTTGACCAGACTTCTCCAAAGGCTCCTATCACCCGCTTTATGTATGGCCTCATGTAGGTGCAGTGATTTGTGTGCCCCATCTAGCGGGTGGTCTGCCTCGAGGCTTTTGGCCCTCAACTTTTCCCGTCACAATAGTCCTCTCCAGGCTATCTATAGGACGTCGTGAAAGGTGTCCAAAGTATGTGAGAATACGGTCTTAACATATTCGACGATGTATGTGCAGCTCTTCGAGAATGGATTGGTTTGTTCCCATAGCAGTCAAAGGTATCCGTAGAAATCGACGCCAACACCACGTCTTAAAAGCATCGATTTATGATAATCAAAAGGTCAAGGTACAATCTTCTATTGCCCACTGTACTTTTAACCCGTGACGCGTGATAGGCGCACACTGTGCGTCTAACTTTTTTAAGCGGGTAGCGCGTTAGGCGCACCTTGTGCGTCTAACGTCCTCGCTGTAATTGGTCAATATTTTTCTTCGGTTGTTTCGCATTGCCACACTAAATAAAATAAAACTACATAGATTATACAGAGTACCAACAAAAAAAATTGTTTTGGCTAAATTACTAGCAGTCAGAGCACAGGAAAAATATAAATGCAAAAACTTTGTTTCGAATTTAGCAAAATGGCGGTCGGGTGCGTTTTCGTGGATAATGTAAACAAATGATAATTATGAAGAAAATAGTGCGTAATACAGTGCAGTGTTTGTTTTTATCTGTGCATAGTTTATTAGTGATCACAATTGTGCAAAAACAATGTGAAATATGTTATAAGTTTTGTTGTGATCAGGCATTTTGTTTCACCGGGTGCAAAAAACAAATTGTAATGCGCATAATGTAATGTAATGCGAAATAAATGATTTATTTCCGACATAAAGAAAAAAAGGTCAGTGAATCTCCCTAAATATAATGAATAGACTATTTCATCTGCTTCCGAATGGTATATATGGTTTACAATATAATTATAATATACAAGCAAAATGTCTATTTTTCTTACGACGGCCGACATAATTTTTCTTTATCAAAATTCCTTGCGCGCTTGAGGCATCTCAATCGCCGGACAGGCGCGCGCTCCACGGGGGGTTCCGTTACCCTATATCCGAAATAAATGCTTTCATTTCATTTACCAGAGTCCCGAGAAAGGACGTAGGATAATTTCTATCACAAAAATTATCCTCTAACCCCTGGTATGTCAACGAGGCGCGAGAGCATTACTCTCAATCTGTCATGGCGATTGCGAGTATTACGAGTAAAGAGACAAGGTGCATGTAAACCGAAATTTTAGAAAAAAAACATATGAAACACAAAAATCTGGCGATTAGTACTGAAAGCCAGGTAACTAATTAATGTTTTAAACTATACTTTATAAGTGAATAATGTGATAATAATATTGCACAGACAATTGATCACGAGTTACGAGCGAAAAATCTACCTGCCATATGAATTTACAGATATTATCAATAAAAACATATTTCAATGATAGAATTTTATTTAGAGGAGTAGGTGAACTGGATGTGGAACCAATTTATATAACCCTCACTTCATTTTACTTTTATGAACATATGTGATGTCTGTGCTCCACGAAAATAATGTTGACAGAAACTAGAATAATTTTTCTTTCGTTTTTATGACTCACAACACTCGTTTTTATACAACATATTTAGACAAAACTCAGTAAAGTAAGTTTCCAAGTCTCCAATTTCCATAAATGTGTGCATGTGTGCGTGTATCGCAAATTTCTCTCGTCTGCCTTGACACATATCTATGCTAGACCAAATCAGCTTCACCTGTCTTTGCGCATATCTGTGCCAATGCAAAACACCTTCACCTGTCTTGGCACCTATCTGTGCCAGTGCAATACACCTTCACCTGTCTTGGCACATATCTGTGCCAGTGCACCGATATGTTTGCGTATGTGTGCGTGTATGTGAATACTGTTTCAATACTGGTGTCGTAAAATACGTTTTTTTACCAAAATAATAGAATCACTTCTCAATTATAACAGCAAATTTGCATTGCCAATAACATTTCCCACTCAATTATATAAATTACTTCGAACACAACTTAACACAAAAGATAGGAAACGTAACGAAAATGAAGTTTGTTATAACGGTTACTTAGGAGAGAAGTTTTGTTCGTCGTAATATTTGAAAACTGTAGTTATTTTACACATAATACTGGAACAAGTAGCATCTGCATTTACTAAATAACAATAAAATATAGCCTTTACTTTCCTTTTTCTTCGTTTTTCACTCTGCAGACGTTCTAAATGTACCGATGTCTTTGCACTGTTCGTCGGTTACGTGAGCGAAATTGAATGCTATCGAATGAAGTAATGGCGCTAAAAATTTAGTGAGTGAATGTTGTCTATAGCTCACACATTCATTCTAATTTGATTTTACCAACTTTAAACCGTTTATTTGCACGTATAAAGTTGAAATTAGGTAAAAACTTACTAAGGTTACTTGGTCACAGATCTGTGACAGGACAGATATAGAGGGCATCACAGATATGTGACAAGACATACCAGGGGCTAAGGGGGTGAAATGGAAAGTGAGCTTGTATAGAGCTACGATATAAACGAGTTCCACGCGGGAGTAGCGGGCAGTAGCCAGTCTTCCTATATAAAAAATAACTCGCCTGGTGGGCGGGTGCTGCTGTGAAGCGAGCCAGTACTCGTGGCGCAGCCCGTGCGGGTCGCGCGAGTAGAGGCGCTCCACGCAGCGCAGCAGCGCCTCGAGGCGGCTGCGGCTCTGGGCCGCGCCCGGCGGGGGCGTCAGCCCCTCGGCAGCGTACACCTGGATGGCGCGGGCCGCCTCGTCAGCCCTGGAATATCACGTTCTACTGTTACAATTATTGTGTTGACGACCTCTGTAGTCCAGTTGGTGGTGAGGCTCCCCTTACTTGTGATTAGTATGAATAATTGTTCCTGTCATGAATGTTTTCTATGTATTTAAGTATCTATTTATCTATATGAGTGTGTATATCGTCGTCTAGTACCCATAGTACAAGCTTTGCTTAGTTTGGGACTAGGTCGATTTGTGTAAGATTGTCCCCAAAATATTTCTTTATTTTATTATAAGAACGGCACTTTGAACCACCATTGTCGCCAATGATTTAATATAAAAAAAGGTAGACACGTTTTCTATACGAAATTCCGTGTTTAAAAATGACCACCAAATCTGACAGCATACGTTTCCATTGACGACGCGAAACTGAGGTAAGTTGGTGCCATTGACTCGGTTTTAGTGTGCCACATTTCGACCGCTTATAACCTTCTTCTTCTTCAATTTCTTTTTATATTACATGTTTCAAATTCAGATTTATAAAAAGCATAAAAGAGGAGGCAATTGCCCAAAAGATCCCACTGGGTCGAAGTGCATGTGTGCCCTTTCGCATGCATTTCGGCACAGATACGATATGAAACGTGATTGGTACTCACTTGACCCTCATCTCAACCAGCTTAGAGTGCATCAGGACTATGAAGTCGGTCAGCAGAGCGTGTATGCGGCGTTGGTAATATTCTTCCTTCAGCACGAAGTCCGTGGAGAGGATCGCCTCGTCTAGATACTCGAAGACCTGGGGAATGCAATGTGAAGTTCAAATGGGACCCGAAAGTACTAAGAATAGATTACGTATCAACATTATTTGCTATCACTACATAGTATAAAACAGAGTCGCTTCCCGCTGTCTGTCCCTATGTATGCTTAGATCTTTAATTAAAACTACGCCACGAATTTTAGTGATTCAAGAGGAAGGCGGGTTGTTAGTTTAAATACATAAAGATGAAAAGATTACAAATGGTCACGTGAATTATTTAAGGTTCCCTGCAAACCTCAGAGTAACAGAGCGTTTTTTTGTACGTTTCATAAAAAGTTGCTTAGCTCTATCGAGAGTTAAATAAGTTTCTGTCAAAAATCAATTTTTAGTACAAGTTTCAATTCAACTCCAATTTTTTTTTTGCAGTTGCCGACTTTTCGTGGAGGGGATTCCGACGATCCCAAACCAGACGGGTTTTTTTAAGTAGAAGTTGCAATTGCCACCTTCTGTCTCCATTACGAGGGCAGCTCGGTGGTAACGCACAATAGTGCATGTTCACCAAATAAAAGAGAAAGCTGCGATCGTGTAATACCAGAAAGTAAAGAATATGGCAGAGGACAGCCGCGGCTGGACATTGCCCCACTGACAAGAGCCTCTCGAATGAAAGAAGAGAACACGAGCTTGGTACCTTGTTGTCCGTCGCGGCGTCGACGAGCTCCTCGTCGCGGTGCGACTGGTCGCGCGACAGCGACAGCGATTGCGGCGCGCGGCGCAGCGCGGCCAGAGCGAGACCGAGCGACAGCTGGCATAGCGCGCGCGCTCCTTGACCTGACAAATAGATAAAAGTTAGGTATCTTACACAAAGATGGAAAGGAATGGAGAACGCTGCAACGACAAAGGACCCGGACCTCTTATGACGACGATCTTACACAAATCGTACACGAACATAGTACGGATACTTTCGATGTCCATAACAGTCATTTGCCTTTAAAGTGATTATCTCTATAGTCCGTTTTTATTAGGATTAGAAATACGGTAAATAAAAAAGCAGTCGTCGTCAACCTTTTCTGCTTGGGACAAATATAAGATGTTACCCGGGAATTCAACCTTGCTGCAAAGTTCACACACCAACTTGTAAATGTTGACCACCATATAATTATGTTTATCATTTGTTGTTAATGGACTCCATTTCTGTCTCTTTGCTTTTGGTGAAGGCAAAACGTTCAGGGGAGAACGAGTCGGTCTTTTTTAAAAGCTACTTGGGCCTGCCTCTGGTTGGTCCATCGCAGTCCACACGCCACCGCACGCAGCGAAAAATTTAATCTTAATATTAATTAACAAATAGATACTCGTATAATCGTATTTGAATTCAACAATTTGTTTGTTAATGATTACCAAGAAAACAAGAAAAAGGACGTGATACGTTTGACAATTTTGACAATGTCGACAGCGAAAAAAACGAACCGATCGTTTCGAACCTCTTCTTCTTTAGATTTTTTATTATGCAACCTTTCCAGATGTGAAGAACGAAATTCAAAATAACAGAGACAAAAAATAAATACTTTCAAAATAAATATATTGTTGGTTTTTATACTAAACGGGACTTAATCGCGTATAATTAACTTATTTATTTACCTCACTGACTCACTCCCATGGCCATGGATGTTGCAACACATCCGAAACGTCGGGAGACCTCATACGCGATTAAGTCCCGTTTAGATGTGTGAGAATCGTGAAAGTTTAAATCAATATATTGTTGTTACTATTATTTAAATATAACTAATGAAAACACTTCTATCATTAGGCGCGACAACAATAACGGAAGTATTTATTAATGGCTGTTTGAGATACTTTGACAGTTGTGTGGCATAAAGTGTCTTATATAAAAGACCTCGTGCTACGTGCTTTATCCTTCTTTCTAACGCTAACAAAACGCACTGTAACAAAATAATATTTTGATGACAATTAAAACAAACTTTGTCTAAAGCCCTATAGGTTAGGTTTGACTTATTAAAATACCGTAACTCCTTCCTGGGCAAACACATTATGTGCCCGGAGGAGATCAAATTTCTTGAGACCAACAGTATCCTGCAATAAGTGGCGATCACAATAGATCAGCGATGGTCGCAGTGTATGAGGGCTCTCACGAGCCGGAAGCAGCTACCAGAATAATAATAATAGGGTATGTGCGAACCTGCTTTGGTTTTGGGCTCCTTCCCTGAGAGCCTGTTCGGCAGCAGCTCCTCGATGAGGATGTTGATCAGCTCCGGGTCTTGGATGAGCGGCAGCTTCTTCGCTAGCTCCTCGCCATCTTCCCGTCTGTGAGCGCAAAAAGTAACCAGTATTACCATCCATTTCATAGTGTGGATTGCACCAAATCTGAATGTATGGGAAGTTTCTATGACTATATTTAACGCTGATCAGTCTGTAAGCGTAGGTTGTTGCAAGTCGTCCTGAGGCTCTTGTATAAGTTTTACCGAAACAAAACGTTACGATCGTTCGTTTGCGTTCAGCTGTCAAACCCCATACAAATTGAGCGTAAAACGCAAACGCGATCGTAAAGTTTTGTTTCGGTAAACCTTATACTAGAGCCTCAGCTCGTAAAGTTCATCTTTATGATGAAAAATGCTTGAAATAAAATATGTATCCTTGTTAATTTGAGAACGAGTTCCGAGTGAAGACAGCTATAACGTAAAGATGGTTTATTCTAGCTGGTCAATCGTACACTGATTATTGCTACACTTAGAGTGGTATTCCGGTTGTCCAAGATCTTTGTCCAAGGTGTAAACAATATTTAATCAAATTTATTAGACGGAGGCCCATTCCACTTGTCCAATATCTTGGTTCAAGTTTTTATACTATATGCGTAGCCATTTTGAATTGAATGTCGTTCGTAATATTTGTTTGATCAAAGGCACATTGGACATAGAGCTTGTACAAGTGGAATACCACCCTTATAAGTCTTATAATGACTACACGACGGATACATCAATCCGTGTGCGAGGTTGACATTATTTTGAGCTAGCGCTACACGCGTTGCAGGAAACGATGTATATCTCTGATCTTTGTACACAAAATTACTTCTTATGATTAAGATCATAAAGTAATAGTAGATATTATTACGAACGAGACTATATTAGAAGTCAGGGTTTTGTTTGCTCGAGTGTTGCCCGGTATCACATATGTATAAATGTGCATGTGTACATGTGTGATGATGTGTACACTGACCTGTGCAAGACAGAGAGGTCCAGCGCGTAGAGCAGCGCCATCTGCAGCGAGAGCGAGACCTCGTCGAGCGCGCCTGTCGGGCCCTGCGACGGAGCTGACGTTTGCTAAACATACATTACATTAAATTAGATGACTTACCCCCTCATTCATAAAACTTAAAATGCTTCGGCAAAATAAAATGTGCTGACATAACATAAGTTACGAGTAAATGAAATCACTAACATATTTCATGTACGAGTCGTGTGTTACTCGAAATAAATGATTTCTAGTCGAATTCTATTTGTCCCTTTCTTACGAACACGAATATCAGAGTGACAGATAAAGTACGAATTTTAACGGCAATTTAGTTAAAATAGGCTTGTAAAACGTATATGAATACGGCTGATATAGTGTGGTTTAAATTGTGAACAAAATCTCCCTCGTAAGTAGAACAAGAGCGGCATTGGCGCTTTCTCGCATGCTCGGTCTCTTTGACAATGTTTGAGTAGGCTGAATACGGTATTTGACAATAGTCAAATCAGCTTCTTTTTATAAAACTTCAAAAACGCTCCGTAAAGGCTGCATCACACTGGCGCGGCCTGGCCGCGGCGGTCAATATTAAGGACTGCAACACACTGGCGCGGCCTGCGGTGGCAGACAATAGTAAATTTGACAGCTAATGACAAGTTTACTTCTGTCCGCCGCGGCCAGGCCGCGCCAGTGTGATGCAGGCTTAATTGTCATTAGCTGTTAAATTTACTATTGTCCGCCACCGCAGGCCGCGCCAGTGTGTTGCAGGCCTTAGTATGGAATTTGTAGGGTTTACTTGCTTATGACGTCGCAATCAAACAACGTCCTTATTGTTCGTTTTTAGTTGTCTTAAAATACTGTACTTTGGTTTATTTTTCTATCGAAGTAATATTAAGCAATCAACATTCGGTTACATGAGATTAAACAATCAAGTTTCGGTTACAAGAGATTAAGCTATTATATAGTTAAGAATCATATATTCCAAATATCAGTTCTTATTGTGTCCTAATCTGTTCAGAATGGCTTTTCAAAGAAATCGCGCCGGTATTTGGTTGAATATTTTGCGCTCATCGATTAAAATATAAACGAAAGACACGATCACGTAAATAAATGAACTGGTGAATAATATTTAATCATCTGTCAAGATATTTGAGGCGTGTGATGATGATTCAACTAAATGCTAATGTTTTGTCCAAATTACAGGCACTTTCTTCCGATAGAATTGAATACGAGTGGTCAATGCCGCTCGTTTTTAAAATATCTATCGTCATTTCGTCATTTTCGTCAGTTTTCGAGTGAAAGAGTGGAGCGCTCGAAAGCCAAAAATCGGTCCCCAACACCGCGGCAGCGAGGAGCAGAGGCCCTAGTATAAGTTTTACCGAAACAAAACTTTAAGATCGCGTTTGCGTTTCACCCTCATTTTGTATGGGCTAAACGCGACCGCGGTTGTTTCGGTAAAACTTATACTAGAGCCTCTGAGTGCGGCTGGTCGGTACCTCAGAGATGAGTCGCAGCAGTGTGTCTCGCTCTAGCCCGCGCTGCGCCGCGGCCGCGAACACCACCTCGGCCAGCAGCTTCCTGCAACACAACCGTCCTTAAGCTGGCTACCAATCATGCAATCTAACGGCCAAGTGCGACTCGGACTCGCGCACATCCATACTAATATTATAATTTATAAATGGGCAATTCACGTGATTTTTAAGTAGAGATAGTTGAAGGGATGGAGAGTGTCATAGGATAGTTTTTATCCTCGAAATCATCCCCTAAGGGAGTGAAATGGGGGGGTAAAAGTTTGTAAAGCTGCGATATAAACGAGTTCCACGCGGCTGGAGTCGCGGGCAGAAGCTGGTCATCTATAAAGACGGCAAATAATTACGCGTAAATAAATAAAAAAATAGTGCACAATCTTACACAAATCGATCTAGTCCCAAACTAAGCAAAGCTTGTACTATGGGTACTAGACGACGATAATCATGCTTATATAGATAAATAAATACTTTAATATAAAAAAGACATCCATGACTCAGGAATATTCGTGCTTATCACACAGAAAAGTGCCCTTACCGGGATTCAAACCCAGGACCTCTTGCTTCGTAGGCAGGCTGATTAGGGTAGTTGCGTCATGTTCAAATTGATAACGTAATGTTGCTAAATGTATAGTAAAACATCAAATTCTGGTAATAAAGATTTATACAAAATATAATAAAAAAATAAATGCACATTGAAAGTATAGAAAAAAATTTTTTTTATTGTCCAACCGAACAGTAAATTTAGAGCTACCAATAGAATCTTTACGCTTTTATAGAAACAAAATAGTATGAATTCTATGGACCTAAACAATTTAGTATACCTTCCTTCCGGCCCTGCCGTGGTCGGAACAAAAACAACAACAAAATGAGAATGTTCCCATAAACAACATATACATTTGCTGGACCTCACCTGCTCCCTTCGATACATCTCGCCAACTTCGCGTGATGCTCTCGAGGCGGGAGTGCCCTGGAAATTATAACAATACAGTTGCTTCAAGGTGTATTGGGTCCATATTTATTATCGTGAAGGGTCTAGGATTCTAGTAGGAAGAATATGTGGTCGCTGTGAGGCATATTACGTCCCAATGTAGATTTACCAGCTCATAATTGGCTTCATTCCCAACTCTCATGACCCCATCTACGATCGCAATGGGAGAGCTCTTTACAGATGGCGTCAATGTATTAATGACGTTGCTGTTTGGATGCTGTTGGGGCTGCCGCGACGGCGCAGTGCGTCAGGATGCTCGCTGAAGCACGCTCAGACGGACTTCAGTCACTACGAGTATAACTAGTCTTTGGTTTTTAGCAAATGTATCCAACACTTGTGTAATTATAAGGGGCTCCTAGCTTCCAATGTTTATTTCGTGTATTTTATCATCATATCAGCCGAAAGACGTCCACTGCTGGACATAGGCCTCCCCCAAAGAGTGCCAAAGCAACCGGTCCTGCGCCACCCGCATCCAGCTGACTCCCGAACCTATACCAGGTCATTGGTCCACTACCTACGCCGCGCTTTCCGGTACGTGGTCGCCACTCGAGAACCTTTCCGCCCCAACGGCCATCGGTTCTACATGCTATTTGCCCCGCCCACTGCCACTTAAGTTGAGCGATTCAGAGGACCATTATTTTCGGGCCGTGTATCTTATGGCTTAACGTATTTACAACAACGAGGTTATCGAAAGAGTATCCCATATTTACCTTATAACTCGGTCTTCAAGATATATGGGCATCAAGCTTTGGTAATTTTAGGCCAAAAAACCAGTTTTGCGAGTTAAAAATAAACATAAACATCTCTCGTGGGTCGTGTTAGAGACGCCAATAAGGAACCGTTATTGAGGAGATTAACCCCCTTATTCATAAAACTTAAAATGCCTCTTCTAAATAAAATGTGCTTTGTCCCTTTCTTACGAACACAAATGCCACAGTGACAGAGAAGGACAAACGAATTTTAACGGCATTTTAGCTAAAACAGGCTTTTAGAACGTTTATGAATACGGCCTATCTATAAATGTGCACTAATATCGAAAACAAAGCTTTTTGGACCATGTTTGAACCGATAAGCGTGTACCTTCGGTTCGGGCCGCAAACACCTGCAACCTGGGGCATTCACGAATTCACCGCCCTAGTTACGTAATGTACTATTATAGTTTGAACATCCGCTCGAATCTCGTGAAAAAGCGCGTGAAAAGTAGCTTAGCCCGACCTGTGTTGCTGCAGCAGCTCCAGCTCGCCGGCCAGCGTGTACCCGCGCAGCGCGTCCAGCGCGCCGCCCAGCAGCCCATCCCGCACCAGCTGCTCCACGTAGCGGGTCACGTACTTCACTATGTCCTCGCGGGCGCCTATACACCTGCAATCATACGAGTCTGACAAAATAGTACATAGATTAACGAGGGGCGTAAGTGGAATATTGCGAACAAGAGTGTATCAGAAGCCCGACACCGAAGGCGGAGGGCTTTTGATGAATCGAGTTTGCAATATTCTTACGCTCGTGTTATACTTACACAATGTTTGTCATCACATTTGCAAGGAAACAAATACATTTTAGATGAAGTTAATAGAAATCGTAATAAAAACTGCAACATGTCAGTCGTCCATTTTGTTGAATTTCACGTGAGGCGCGTATGGCAAAGACCCTTCGGTATACATCCACGATTTAAAATACTTAAAAACATTTAACATAGACACTAAATAACTACATATTAAATATGTAAATAATTCTGTTAAACATGTTTAATAGTGTTTTTGAGTTTAAATTTATCTAGGCTTATGTAATCGTAAATTGAATAAAAACATTTCTCCAGTAACCATTTATGTAAGTTATTTTAAAACATATTGATGCACATGTTATAGAACCTTTTCGGCAGTTTATTAAATAATGTCATGCACATATAATAGATTTTTTTTCTATAGACTGTATCCAATATTTAATCAAAATCAATCACTTATTAACTTATTTCCTCTCATCTCGAGAACTACAAAAAATAACAGCCTATATACGTCCCACTGCTGGGCACAGGACTCCTCTGAAAGAAGAGAGGGAACGGGCAGTAGTCCCGACGCTGGCCCAGTGATTAACGAGGACTACAAACAGTCTGTTATCGTAAGCGGTGTTCGTTAAAATCTGAATGTATGGAACGTTTGACAAGTTTCTATGGACTGACAGCTGTCAGCGCCATATTTAACGTTGATCGGTCTGTAATCGTAAGTCGCCAACCCGCCCTTAATGTTGATCGGTCTATAATCGTAACTCAACGCCATGCCTAAGCGCAGTACCGTGAATAATGGCTCACTGTCATCTCCAAGGCGGAGATTAATTTTTGGTCACTGAGCCTACAGAAATGAAGTACAAACTCACCAGCAGACGCCATCCCGCGCCTGCAGGAGCTCCTTTAGGGCGCGCAGCAGCGCTCGCCGGCCGTCGTAGTACAGCGCCACGGCCAGCAGCCCGCGCGGGAGCCCCGGGTGCCGCGGGCCGCGCCGCTGCGCCGTGTGCAGCAGCTCCAGCGCTAGGTACTCGTTGACGTTGAACATGTCTGCGGATTGTGAACAATGTTACACCCACAGTCTAACCCGCGTATAACCATTTTTGGCAATCGGGTAAAGAGCCCAGGCGTGTGCTACCATGCTGAGGCTTTTGTATGCACCATCCTTGGAATCATAACTCATAGGAACTGTCAAGTTGGGCCAGGCCCCTATTTCACCAAATCGACAATTGTCATCTGACAATGACAATTCTCCATACATTGATGGATCCACAAGTAACCTAGCAACCACCTTCTTCTAGAACAAGCAATGCATGGCGAATTGTCGGTGTCAGGTGACAATTGTCAGGTTGGTGAAATAGGGGTCAGGACAGGACTGCCTTACCAAGAGGCAGCTGTCAGGCTGCAACATTATACACAGCTACCTGATATGATGACGGCTTCGTCCACCAGCTCCTTGGACAGTACCGTCCTGCCGATGCTGGGGAGGATGACCCCCTCGGTCACCCCGCGTCTGATCTCCTCGCGGCTCGTTGGGTTCTTGGGCTGCAACAGGGATCCATATGTATCAATGTGGAGGGTTGTAAGGCAAGAGGTAGACCAAGAAAATGGTGAATGGACTGTGTGAGAGACAATATGCCCACTTCCTTGAACTCCTATGAACTTCCTGTCCATTAGGAAGGAGGTATGTGATGACTTGACGGCCGATAGGGAGGTATGGAAGAGAAAAACATGCTGCACCGATTCTAATAAAATCTCATACAAGCCAGTCTTTAGTGTGGATATAATGTCTATAAGCGATGTACGCGCGAATGCACGAGCGCGCTGGGCAGACAATATTGAAAGAATATCTACAAACTGGCTTACTGAAGCACAAGACCGAGAACGGTGGAAGAGGTTGGAGGAGGCCTATACCCGACAGGCGGTCCTAACACTTTAGCATATCACATCATCAGCCTATATACGTCCCACTGCTGGGCACAGGCCTCCTCTCATGTATGTTTAGCATATAAATAAATATAAAGATAAGTTTTAAAATATTGTAATTTTTTTTAAGTGGAAGGAATGGCTGTCCACCACAGGGCAGGTATAGCCGGGTTGCTCACCGGGTTGCTGAGCAGCGCGAGGAAGGTCTGCTTCTGGCGGCGCAGCACCGACTCGAAAGTGTGCACCGCGTACGGCGCGCCGCCGCCCTCGCTGCTGAGGTGGCTGTCCACCACAGCCGCCAGCTCCTTGTAGGGTGTCCATAGGTCCTCAGTTGTGCTCACTGTGGAACACAGTACGAATATAATAACTACAACTTAGAAAAGTTGAAAAAACCCCCACATTTTCATTTCAAATTCCAATATCTCAAAAACGGCTGGACATCTATGACACAAAAAAACTACATTCAAATCGGTCCATCCGTTAAGGAGCTACGCTACCACAGACAGATACACAGATGAACAGATACACAGACAGACACGTTTTTGCGTTGAGGGTTAATAACAACAATTAAGGAACTTTCGCTATACATCATCAGCAGGATCTTACTTTTAGTGCCGGTGATGTAAAAATTACATCATTCGGCACTGTTACCGAATCTCCAAAAAACAATATTCTTGTAAAGACGACATTGCACACAGCAAGTTTTTATACAGTATACTTGCATACAACTGTGAAAACACAATAAACAATTACAACATCTACTTATTCTTTAATTTACTTATTCTCCAGAACGACAATGTCAGTCAAAACCATTTTCAAGTGCCAATATTGTTTAATTAAAGAGGTCCATAAGTGGTAACTAATTACGAAAAGACTGATCGAAATCATCCTGTGTGGTTCGACAATGCCGAGGATCATGACGTCACGTCCTATTCTTGATGACCAGACTCTCCACAGGCTATCACCTGCTTTATGTGATCAAATCAACAATAATTTCTTTCACAGACCTTTGTGCAGCCCTCTGCTACTATAATGCTGATATTTCTCGTGGCATCATAGCCATCACGATAGAATTTATGGTGAAATCTTAAGGCCTAAATGGTCCAAAACATCATGTAACCAAGACCATAGAACCTATTGGCTAGCCAGTTGTTTAGAGCTGTTTATAAGGATGTGTGACATTTATGTGTTAATATTATCACGCCTAAATTGAAATATACAGAGCTATGACTTCTTTTAAAGTGTCACTGACGCGAGAGCAGGTATTCTGTGCATTTCCTGGAAATTCATTGATTGGCCTGCTATACTTTCTTGGATTCCGTGCGAAAACTGAAGAACAAGAGTAGAATGATAAAAAGCTAATTGGTTTGCAAAAACCAGTATCTTTTTTTAGTTATATATCGAGTTTTCCATATTTTAAGCTCTCAATTTGCTGGTAAATACATTGTCATATTTGGTTCCAGTTCACACCCCCATTTATTGTAATGAATCAAGGCATAAAGGCAGACACTATGTTGATACAACCAATTAGAGAAACAGTTGTAGTTTTTCTTTTCATAATAATGAACCGCAGGGGCAGCTTGTGACGAGCTGACGGTGAGTGGCGACACCGCGGACCCCTAACCTCCAGAGGGCCCGAGTGATCTGGCCCTCGCCTCTGTGCTTGCCTTAACCGGCCGGCCAGAGTGGAGTCGCAAGAGCGGAACCTATGCCCCAGGTTGGAAGTGTAAAATGTCATGACGCCGGCGGCCCTTGAATGGATTACCGGGATCTGGCGCACCACAGACTCACCTCTCGACAACCTTACAGCCGCTCAGACGTGTTGCTCCTTTGTCGCACTGTGCGTGCGATTGTTTGTGGGGCCCACTTAACGAGTTGGCGAGTCACCGCCTGGCTTTTCACAATTTTGAGACTTATTGTCACAGCTTTTTAAGTCTCCTACCTTAATTAACTCAACATATAACTATTGTATACAATACTTTTTCTATGAGTCAACTGAACTGAAACTTGGTATCTAATGAAAACAAAGTCTAACCAACAGTTTTTTCTTTTTTGTGTGTTGATGTCTATTTACCTTTGACTTTCTCATGACGGCCTCCTATTGGTCAAATACATTATAGTTCAGTAAAGGCACCACATGATTGGTCAATTTCATTTCTGTTGTCTCAACAGTTATGAAATGTTGAGTTGGGAGATCCATAGTAAAAAGTATGTGATTTAAGTTTGGTGTAGGAAGTCTTAATTCAAACATTAAGGTTGACGAGTATAAAAAAACAATTACAGTTTGCAGGTTGCACATTTAAATTGCCATGCCGTTGCACAATATGATGAAATATATTATAATACTTCGCATTGCACAAACTTTATATCGCTAAACAACCTGCTGGTTGCCATAAATTTAATGTTTACAGAATAATAATAATAAAAGTTAGGGACTTGTGCCTATGATGCTGGTGGGAGATGAGCACATGTTGTTCCAAAGTGTTGAATGTTTTCTATATACTTTGTATAGTATTTAGTGTCACCCACAGCCTTCAGGTCCCTCAGCAATAAGGATGAATGACTAACAAGAAGTGGTTTTATCTGCATAGATGTGTATCAACAAGTATTGTAGGTCTATGTCCACCAGTGGAACTCTTTCTGCTGATATGATGGTGATGAGCTATGTACGGTCATCCAGTGTCTACCAGTACAAGCTTTGCTTAGTTTGGGACTCAGACTATTTGTGTAAGATTGTCAATTTGTTGCATAATATATTTATAATTTTACTTATTTCAAAATTAACTAGTGAGATTGTAAACGGATGGTTACTTTAGTGTATAATCTAACTCGTCAGATTATAAACCAATGATGTTCAACATTTTGCAATAACATGCATTTTAAACACTTATGTGGCCTTTGCTGTTTCATTGAGCAATATAATATTTTACTTCTACGGTGAAACCTATGAAGCATATTAGAGGAAACCTCTTGGCGTATTTACACTAAATAGAAAATCAGAAAAATTATAATATATTTGCATTCGGCACTTCGTCCCGAGGTTTGTCGACAGACTGAACAATGTTTTTTAAGGCAAATTAGAAGCAAAAATGTAAGTTGTAAAGGAAAAATAAGGATCTCAAGGGCAAGGTACCCAAAAAACACGCAAACACAACACGGTATTGAAAAACAACGTGAAAAATTGTGACAATAAAATAACCTCAACATGGGCATGTTATACCGATAATTGATATAAATTAGCACTGAAATATATAACTGCAGAGCGGGCTAGTCATTTAGCTACAAAAGTACACTTAGGAACAGCTTTATTAGCCAAGATATAGAGTAATATCTCAAGATGTATAAATACCGCCAAATGACGACGGGTTATGATGAAAGGTAAGCTTACCTTCATTGATGTCCATTTTGGCGAATCAGTAGGCTGTATTTTATTTTATTGACTAAGCCCACTCTCTCATTACAAAGATTTTAGAGGAATACTAATAAAATATCATCGGAAAATAGGCTTCGTAACAACTTTTGTTTGAATCTTGTCTTGTCTTTTACTTGACAGAACCACAGATTACTCATCACAGACAAATTATTGACCAACGGCCCTAGGGTGCCGGTTAATGTACAGCCATGATAATGCACGGCCAAATAATGTACAGCCCAATAATCCGCGTCCATACTGTACGTGGATTATCAGGCTGTACATTATTGGGCCGTGCATTATCACCCTGAGCAAACTTGGTCCGGGGCAATAATTGGAAGCCAATTTCGTCCGGGCTGATATTGCACGGCCCAATAATCCGAGTCCCTGTGGCTTTGGATTATCAGGCTGTACATTATCTATGCGGACTGAAAATTTCCAGCGAGTCGACGCTCACTGCGCGGGGTGTCTATTTCTAGTCTGAGGGACACAAGTGAACCCTAACCTAACCGACCTAAGACAGAATTCGCTTATAACAAGCCATTTTTGTCCGCCCTGATAATGCACGGCCCAATAATCCGCGTCCACAAAAAGTGGACGCCGATTATCAGGCTGTACATTATTGGGCCGTACATTATCACCTTGAGCAAACTTGGTCCAGGGCAGTAATTGGAAGCCACTTTTGTCCGGGGTGATAATGCACGACCCAATAATCCGCGTCCACAAAAAGTGGACGCCGATTATCAGGCTGTACATTATTGGGCCGTACATTATCACCTTGAGCAAACTTGGTCCAGGGCAATAATTGGAAGCCACTTTTGTCCGGGCTGATAATGCACGACCCAGTAATCCGAGTCCACAAAAAGTAGACGCGGATTATCAGGCTGTACATTATTGGGCCGTGCATTATTGGTTCCCCGCACTTTCCCAGCACTAGTAAACTACATATTAGTAATCTGTGCCTAGCACACTAACAAAATGACGTCTGCATAAAGGTGCGTACACACCAAGCTAACGAACGGCTATGTATCTCACTCTAACAAATAGCTGTCACATAAATGCTTCGCGTTCGTTGGTCGCTCGTTTGCTCAGTGTGTACCCACCATAAAGCATACGTTTTATGCCCACAACCGACGTATACAATTTTACCGTCATGAGCTAACATGATATACCGTCATCTACGTAATATGTGACCATTTATATGTCTTGCACATAAAATATTTTTTACGTCAAATTCTAACATAAAACGTGACGATATGAACCGTTGACGGGCGAAATTTTATGTAGGTCACTCGAGACCCCGGCCCGGCTAGCACACTAATCGGCCATATTTACGTTCGGACGTATAACTTTACGAGTGTGCCCATTTTTACGTTACTTAGCTAACATGCTAATCTCGCAACATATATTTATGCCATAGTGTAAAATATATTTAGCCAAATATATCTATGTATTTAGCAAAAAGAAGTGTAGTGTTGCCAATAGATACAACTGAATTTCTACCAATTATTACATTCTTTTCATTAGTTCAATCGCAGTCTATGGTTAGATAACCCAATATAATACTACTTATAACTGCACTGCTACTAAATAGTTGTACTCTTGTATTAAGTTGTATTATAATCATACATACATACATTCATGCCTTTATCCCTAAAAGGGGTAGGCAGAGCACATGAAACCCGTGTCCCAGTACCACTTTTAGCATAAATGTGGGTATAAAAAGATCGACAAAATGTGATATCGCAGTGACACGTTGCTAGCCCATCGCCCACAACAGACTTCAACCCTGTTCCCTTAGTCGACTCTTACGACGCCCAGGGGAAGAAAGTGGGCGGTGCTATTCTAACTCGACACCACGCGGGGAGATTATAATCGTTTGTAATTTTTAGGGTTCCGTAGTCAACAAGGAACCCTTATAGTTTCGCCATGTCCGTCCGTCTGTCTGTCTGTCCGTCTTCGGCTTAGCTCAGTAACACTGCAATTCGGCGTGGGTATATAAACCGATCACGCCGACAAAATAATTGAATAAAATCCTACAAAAAAATTTTTTAGGGTACCTACCTCCCCTACATGTAAATTGGTCATGTATTTTTTTTTCTCGTTAAACCTATAGTGTGGGGTATCGCTGGATAGCTTGTTCAAAAATATTATGGGTTCGGCTCCCGGCTCCCTCTGCCGGCTAAATGGCTGCTACTGGGGACGTGAAAAAATTCGTGGCAGTAGTACATATAATTAATTTAAAAGGAAAATTATCACGAACAAGAAGGCATAATTAGTTACAGAGTAATAGTCGACCAACTTAAAGTGCACTTGGAAAGGTCAATTTTCGTACGAATTCGGCCGACGCAACCGCACCGTACGTCGATGTAACTAAAACAGACAGGCAACTACGGAATCCTACACTGCGCGTGGCCCGACACGCACTTGGCCGCTTTTTTTATTATTTATTTGCTTTACTCCCGCCTCGTTTTACCCTTATTATTTGTAAGTTTGTATCGTAATTCATTTTTCACACCACATGCTCGACAATGCCGAATTATAGGTCATGTAAACCCTACCGAAAGCAAGACATTAAATCCCTTGGTATTAGCCGGGTTATAATGTTGTACTGAATTTCATTATAACCCGCTGGTTAATAATATGATTTCACTTTTCATAATTCTTATTACTATATGCATAAAATTTAATTTTGCTAAACACAATGTGTCCTAGGCCATGGCCTACTTGATTTGACAAAATAAATGAAGTTTGCCTCCGTGTGAACCCCGGTCCGGAGGAGCGCGGTGTTCGAAATTCGAATTTCGAATCTAGGACCACGGCTTGTGCTTTCGAATTTGGAACGTCGCGCGCCTTCATTTGTTCACGCGTGACGAACAAATCGAGTTCTTGTAGGTGCCTATAGAAGATTTAATTTCAAAAATAATATTGAAAATGTCGAGTGATGAAAGTGTTTTGACTCCTGAGTTTATCAAATTAGACAACTCAACCTCAATAAACGTACCAAATAAAAACATTACCTTATCTTTCCATAATTGGACTAACGTGTCTAATGTTACTATGTACTTTTAATTTGCTAAATAAACATTATTTATCTACTGAGCCTGTTTTTTTGTCTCGCATAAGGTGTGAAAAGTAGAGTATACACCTCGGGGATAAGACTGTTTTAGTCTTGGGCGGTTGAACCCCTCACTGCACTCAGGACTCAGTCTTAATTCCCTCGCTTCGCTCAGGAATTAACTTATAACTCCCTCGCTACGCTCAGGAGTTAAATTATGAGTCCTTCGTTACGTTCGGGATTCAATTCGCTCCCGTGACATAAAACAGTGCTTTATCCCCTTGGTGTATAATCTACTATTATGGTACAAGTGTTACTCAATTCTTTGTAGCATCCTTGTTAAAATTGAGGAAAAGTAAATGTTAACCGAGGCTAAAGCTAACAATTGATTTATTAGACGACAAGCTGCCCGCGCTGCTTCTCCCGCATAATTCAAAGAAAGTAGGCAAGCCCGTGGGATAAAATATAGCCCACCACCACCCAGAAACCCCAATCTATACGCATTCAATCTCACAGACTTTGTCCTCTTATAAAATGAGTACCTCTACCTACCTATAGATAATTTCAACAATGGATAAGGATAATTTGAATATACTTAAGTATAATTATTTTCGTTAGTTATTTACTCATTGTAAATTTGATTAGGTTTTGTTGAAGATGCGCATATTATATGTTTTCGTACGCATTTAAATGAAAGTAAATTACCACGGGTCGTATTAATATGCGATATCGAAGTACAATGGTCAAGCAAAAAGTCGTAGAAAAGTAATCCATCCCAAGTATCAAAACAGCAGTATGCTGGGCCCCATCTGCCCAGGGTTCTTGCCATGTCATTCTCACTTGGCATCAGCCATGCATACCTGCCGCCCGATATGATACACAATGAATGCTTTAGAACTTTATTCCTTTGTGACCCGAGGTGGGTGTAATTGCTGTGACTCCGTCCCTGACTAGCAGCCGATTACAATTGTTTTGTTATTTAGTAATTAAGTAGTATTAACTGTTTATTGCGTTCACTAAGAAATAACACGATAGTATCGCTATCAAGATCTTGCAAACAATAGTACATTACGTAACTAGGGCGGTGAATTCGTAAATACCCCAGATCGCAGGTGTATATGCGCTCTGGGGCTTTACGAATTACCGCCCGTGTTGCGTACAAAATTTTACGTCTTCACCTGGCCACAATGCTAGTTTTCCCGTACGCGCAGCGTGCAGTAAAACTCGCATTATGGCCAGGCGTGACGTAAAATAATATACAAGCTATATGGCCCTACCACATAAATTGTGGACGACTGGTTAGCCCGGTGGGTAGTCCTAGGTTCAATTCCCGTTAAGGGCAAATATTTGTTTCCGAGTCCTAGATGTTTTCTAAGCATTTAAGTATTTATATCTATTAAATTACACATTAAACATTTATTTAAACAATTAAACATTTTTAGTACGGAAGGAATACCAACACAATGGACGATTTAAAATATCATATTATTATTCAAAAAGGGCGACAAAAATAATATTAGCAACTATAGGCCAATAAGCCTGATGTCCAACATCTACAAAACATTTTCAAAGATCACAACAGTGCTAGTGAAACCAACCATAGGAACAGATCAGACCAAAAAAAAGACAGACGGAGCGTTACGAACAGTCTAGCGAAGCCAACCGGTTTTCAACCAAGCCCCATAACTTTAGCACACGCTGAACAAATTAAATCGCACAAAACTCGAAATAAATGATCTTGACAGCATTGCGACACGTGCTGAAGAGTTTTGTGCAATTTTGTTTGTATATGTGTGCGTGAGCGTGTGCTAAACTTGAAGTAGCTTGGTTTTGTTTGTATGTGGTTTGGCTTCACTTGACTGTTCGTAACGCTCCGTCTGTATATTTTCTTGGTCTGAGAGGAACAGGCGGGCTTCAGAAGTGACTATTCAGTACTAGACCACATTCAAACACTTAAGCAAATAACTGTAAAGTATAAGGAGTATGTCATGCCCCTGTACTGCTCATTTGTAGACTACAGCAAAGCCTTTGATTCGCTAAATCATAAATCTCTATGGGAGGCACTAAAGGAACAGGGTGTTGAACATAACTTCATTAGAATCATTAAGAACATCTACACTAACAGCAAAGCACTCATACGAATCCAAAGGCAATGAAATAAAAATAATGAGAGGAGTTCGTCAAGGGGATCCACTATCGCCGAAACTTTTCTCGGCAGTATTGGAACAAATTTTTAGGAACGTGTGCTTTGAGAACTGTGGTATTGTGTTGGCCGGTGCTCTCCTCTCACACCTAAGATTTGCTGATGACCTGGTAATACTTAGCAACAAACCAGACCAACTACAAGGAATGTTACAGCAGATATCAGATGAAAGTAAAAAAATAGGACTACAAATGAACACGGAAACAACAAAGGTTATGACCAACAGACAAAGGGTTCCCATCAAGGTTGACCAAGGCATAATTGAGTATGTGTACTTGGGCCAAATAATACTATCTGCAAGTGACATAATGGACAAGGAAGTGGACAGAAGAATTGCGAACGCCTGGAAACGGTATTTGGGCCTAAAGGAAGTGATGAAGAACAAGGACCTGTCCATGGCGCCTAAACGCAAGCTGTTCAATACCTGCATCCTTCCAGTACTAACCTACGGATGCCAAACATGGGCACTCACCAAAAAACAACTGAGTAAGCTAAAGGTTTGTCAGCACTCTATGGAGCGAAGCATGATGGGCGTAAAAAGGAAAGACAAAAAACGACTTGATGATATCCGAAGTCAAACAAACATTGAAGACATAACTGTAAAGATTAGAAAACTAAAATGGAAGTGGACAGGACACATGATGAGAGGAAAAGACAAGTGGAGTCGTACTGCCACAATATGGTATCCTAGAGACCAAAAGAGCAAGAGAGGACGACAGTATAAGAGAAGGGTGGACGAAATCGTCCATGTAGCTGGGAAGACCTTTTCAATGGATAGGGATAAATGGAAAATGTTGGAGGAGGCCTTTGCCAAAAGGCAAACAGTAACGTGTAATAAAAAGTAACCGTAATAATGTGTAAAAAAAAAGTGAATATATTAATATTAGTAGGTAGTGGTTAGTATTTCATATGATAGTAGTGAAAAAATATAAATAAAAGTACATCTAATTCATTCTAAATGCTACATTTTATATTCAATTATTACTTTTACTTACTACCTATATTTAGTAAACACTGAATGCATAATTATTAATCCTAATGTTATTGATTAAAATTATGCTACTATTAATATTACGTTTTGTGAAAAGATGTTATAAATAAATACATATTGATAATGTAAATCAGAAATGAATTATGAGTTAGAAAATTATTATTGTATAAAATTATTATTATTATTGCCATCAACTTATTCAATGATAGGATTATGCATGTTAAAATTTGTCTGAAGAAAAGGCTATTTTATTATCATTATTTTTTTATCTATAAAATATATCGTCTTTTAGTACCCATAATTTGACACAAGCCTCAATTGAGTTACTATGGGAGTAGGTCGATTCATGTAAGATTGTCTCCTAATATTAATATTTCATTCGGCCTTTTATTGTGTGGGAAGAAGAAGGGTGAGTACAGTCAGCGTCATATAGTTAGTAGCAGCCAGAGTACCAAATAATTCGTAGCACACCCTTATTCATACAGTAATAAAGACGGGTACCGAAATATTTGGCTGCCTTGGCTGCTAGAGTCTGGCAAACGAAAGCGTGACCTGGGAAAACGCGGCAAATTCAAAAAAATTACATATGGTATTACAATTTTTTTGTTTTTTACGGATTCCTTGAATATTTTCAAGATTATCTGTAAACATAAGAAACGTATCATCATTTTCGTCAATATTATTATAACAAATAATCAGCCGACAAGGATTAATATTACAAAGTCATACTAACCTAAAAAATCCGAAATCGCATCTAAACATTGTTGTTTCTCTTGGAAAACCACTTCTTTCTCCTTTTGTTTTTGCTTGAATTTACTGATCATAGTATGTAGCAGCTTTCGCACATTACTTTTTATTGTTTTACCCATATTACGGCAATTATTAATGCAAAATAATTGTGTAAACAAAATACTGAAATCTCTTTGACGTGCCTTTGACAGATTATAATGTTGCCACTTTTGAAAAAGTCCAGGTAACGCTTTCGTTTGCCAGACTCTACTAACTATATGATGCCGACTGTACCAACAGAGCGAAGCGAGCGAGAAAATAAAACAACAAAAGCATTGCTGCACGTCTATCATGGGACGGCCGCGACATACTCTCGCTTTCTCTCGCACAATACCTCTTGTTTTAGTGTTCTAATAAGAGAGAGATGGATAGTCAGAGAGCTCACGCGCCGTCCATAGCCGTCCTAGGCGTGCTCTAACATCGCTCCCTATTGGTCCATTATTTCCTCGCTCACAGTTTCTTTCTAATTAGAACACTTACCCTACACACAGTTGCCACTAATAATTAAGATTTGTATACCACCATCTCTCTCAGTCGTGGTATTATTATTGCCATAGCTCCTGGTGTTGAAAGGGTGAAATAAAATTGTATAAAAATAAAAGCGCCAAATGTTAAAAATATTGTATTTAACCTTGTTCATGATTGCATAGTGTTTGTTCTATCGCACCCAAGTACTCCACACACTTGTTTCTATAGAAGGTGTTGTTGTACAGAACGATGCTCGCAAAGAACTCCCCAACATTGGTGGCCTGCACCGGCAGAGAGTTCCACACCTTCCGCTTCTCACACTCTTTCTCCACCTCCTCCAAATGCAGCAAACCCTTCTTACTCAGCAGATTACTCAGGATAATAGCGTCCGATGAAAACCCTGTCTTTTCGAAACACTTCTTGCATATAACGAAGAGAATGCTCACGTTGAAGTGAGTCAGCGTTCCAAAGTTGGCCAAAATTAAGGACTCGCCCAGCGACAAGTCTCTCAGCGAGCTCAGTAGCTTCAGGAAGCACCGTTTCTCATGATCGTCGTAAGTCTCCGACGAATCCTTGTCAGGGAATGCCAGCGTCTCACCGAACGCGTGCTGCCGTCTAGTATCCTTCAACGAGCGAATGATGCTCACAAATTCCTCCTCAGCCAAAATCTGTTGGTACAGCTTGAATATCGGCACGAATATAAACTTGGAGCTGTTGACAGTCTTCAAAGGCTGACCGTACGTGAAAACGGTCTCTATCTCGACTTTCTCATCGTATAAACACTTCCATCTAACTGGTTCCTTGATGAATATAACCAGGTTGAGTATATCCGTTTGAAGGAAGGCGTTGAGACTTTTGCATTTCTCCTTGACCGTCATTCTCGCGTACAGCTGCCGCTCCGTGTAAGAACCTCTATGGTACCTGGGGTTCGTGTTGACCTTGTTCTCTTCGTGTAGCACTCCCTTTAAGACCTCCTGATCATATTCGAGCGGCCTCAAATCGTACTGGCGGATGTATTCAGCGGCTACAACAGACCTCAGTCGTTTCACATCAACGGTGAAAGGCATACTGTTTTGCATTAAGTACGCTTGCAAGTTATTGTTGATGACCTGGCATTGCAGACTGCAGAAGTAGTCAGCGCATTCCTCCACCTGTTTGATGAAGGATTCTGGTATGTCCTCTAGAGGGAATATCGACTTGTTCTGGTACACGCTGGTTCCGTAGGCAGATTTGAGTTTGGGTATGTAGTCTTCAATCAACTCGCTACCCTTGTACTGTAGACAGACGGCGTAGACTTCGGAGTTGCCCTGCCTGGATGTGACCGGCTTGTAGATGTTGACCTCCTTGAAGAGATGGTTGACGAGGTAGAGCAGGCCGACGGTCGAGTGCTCGAACGTAGTGAACAGTTTGAACACGAAAGTGCCTCCTGTGACAAAAATGGATATATGCGTTAGTGTTATTCATTCTTTCTCCCCCAAGCGTTATTCCCGGTTGTCCACGGGTACCGCTTTCACACCTGATCCCAAGATTTGGCAATATACTAGTTTTAGAAAAAAACTGCCACCTGACCTTCCAAACTAGACCTAAATGGGATTAGACCGGTTCCCTCACGATGTGTTATATTCGTGTTATTCCCTGTGGACACCTTGAATGATTTAAGGCTAGAGCACACTACAAACGATGCAATTTGTCAAACCAACTTGCTATATATAGTGAGAATAAAGTATCACCGTCTAATTCTAAATATAGCAAGTTGTCATGACTAATTGATAGGTGTGTAGAGGCGGAAACACATTATTAACACGCGACGCGACGCGACCCGATACCCGGGTCGCGTCGAGTGTTAATAATGTGCTGGCACCTTCATGGTCTTTTCTCAAACATGCAATTAAATATTGACGTTGTGTTCTTCATAATGGGCTTTGAAGTGTCAAGTTTCGGGCGCAGCGAGACGAGAGATCCGTAATGGCATTTCATACAAAATTGGAGGCCTAGGCCGGCAAGATGGTCTGTTTTAATTTCCATTCCACAATTTGTGGCACAGCATCACGGTGTTCAGCCATGAAAATTAAAGTTTGATTTCATAGTCATACTGATTGTGTTAGAAAACCACCATACAAACCTCGGCGTGAAAGTGTTGCCAGCCTCATAACTATCCGGCCTCGCTACGCTCTCTTTATGTACTCGGCCGGCAACCCCTTTCTTCCCGGCCGGCCTCTGTAGTAATGTACTGTTATCGAATCTATGACCCATTGTTGTATGGTATGGTATGTATTGTTATGTTCGTCAAATCTCAAGTCTTTACGTGCACAGGGAGTGGCTAATACCCTACATAATTGCATTACTATCAAGATGATAATACCCCTTGATTAATTATCTTAATCCAATAATCATCTGATAATTCTCGGATATTCGGTGTGGGTAATACTAATATTCATATTAATGAAATTTTTAAATAACACAAAAATAAAAAGGATTTTTCATACGAAAGTAAAGCGCTACATAATTCGACACAAATGTTTCGCCGAGCGTCGAAAAACGATTGTGTCATAATATTGAGTTACTAGCTTCTGCCCGCGACTCCGTCCGCGTGGCACTTGTTTATATTTAACCATCAACGCCACCCTCTACCCACCCTCGCGCCATGGATAATCTCCTGACACCCCAGTCGGTCACCAAGTGTACCATTGGCCGAGTGAGTGAACTGACCTGCGCCGAGCGCCTGCAGGGCCGTCACGGTCTCGCAGTAGTGCAGCGGCGACGTGACCTCCTCCTGGGCGTCGGGCTTCTGCACGCAGTCGATGGAGCCGTCAGCTGTCGCCAACAGGACCTGCCAAATATTTGTTCATGTATAGTTTAGATTATTTCAACTGAGCTCATGAATGGCCATTGTACTGAGCTCATGAATAGCCTATGTTTGCAGTCAGCTCGCGCCAATATTGCAAAAAGTGTTACCGCCACGTAAAATGCTCATTGAACAATGAACCCTATCTTCTTTTATAATTAACTTATACCTGGCTCGCTGGGAGCGGGTTTTTTTTATCTTTTAGTCCATTTTGAATCTATAATAAGACGATAGAGTTCATTATACAATGAACATTTTATGTGGCGCTAACATTTTTCTTGCAACAAATGGCAAGCGTCCGACCACACAGTCGTATTGTTAGACTTGAATGCTATTGTTCTGAAGATAAGATCAGTCCAGTTCAGAAAATCTCAACTATACTAGATGCTGACACGGCACGGCTCGGACCGAGTATGTCACTGAGCGCGAGCGAAGCTGAGGGATAAAGTAAGGCCTATGTCTTACATTAGAAACAGTAGGCAATGATTTTAATAAAATAGCAATGGACAGACAAACATGGAGGACTAGAATACCTAGTAAGAATAGAAAACGGCGATTCGGAAATGTAGGTTTAAAAGAAATCGCCCCCTTATGACAAACTTATGTAAAAGTGCCTTTGTGGCCTATTTGGTGGGGTGGGTTGCATCAAACCATCTGTAATTGTAAGCAGTGCTCATTAAAATAAAACATTCTGGAAAGTTTGATAACTTTCTATGGATTTCAGCTGCCAGCACCATATATAAAGTTGATAGGTCTGTAATCATATGTTAGTGCAACCCACCTTTGTTTGATTTTGATCTTATATGACAATGTCATAGACTTTCCTCTTTCTCAAGAATAGCTTACGCTCGGTCATATTTACCTTCCCACAGTAACAGAACACAACAGAAAATGGGTGACGGAAATAAGAGAGTTTACAAAATTAGAAGATGTTACTCTTAAATCAAAACTTTAAAATGGAAGTGGGCGGGACACATTCTCAGAGGAAAGCAAAAATGGTCAAACATACTGACAGAGTGGACCCTATGTTACATCACAAAAAGAAAAAGAGGCAGACAATACAAAAGATGGTCAGATGATTTGAAGAAAACTGCTGGCCCACTATGGACACGACTAGCCAAAGACAGAGAAAGCATGGAAAGCAATGGAGGAGGCCTTTGTGTCAAAAGGACACGTCGAGCCGACGGTTGTTGCAGCACAGACGGAAAAAATAAAACAAATTTAATAAAATATATATAATAATTAACTGTATGTTCGATAAAAAGGCTTTGAAATTGAAATTGAAATATTTACCTTCCCAAGTTTATTAGCATTCTTGACAATCGCCTGACTGTTCTGCCAGTCCATCAGGTTCCCGGTGTTGTCCACTCCAAAGTCCCAGTGCGTGAGGGTGTGGAACATGAAGCGGTCATCACTGATCATGTTGCTGAGGCTGTTGCCTTCGTAGTACGGGTTCAGTGTGTTTGCCAGCCATTTCCACTGGAAATTATAAGTAATTTAATTTATTTATCGGGCAGTTGAAACAACTCATGATGCCTGCATACAATTGACTTTAAGTATATAAATTTTCAGGGAGATGGAAGAGAAGTGGACGGACTTGGAGGCCTATACCCGTCAGGGTGCCCTAATCTAATTTGAAACAAATATACACACACAACATTATACTTATATAAACAAGCAATAATTATATAATGATAGGGAATAAAATAAACAAAGTAAAGCAAAAATTTTCTTCCTTGTAGTCTTATTTGTTCTCAAATTTGTTCAATTTGTTGACATAGAGAGCTGATACCATTTTTCCTACTGTAAGCTACAAATGGGAGTAAGATTTAATTTGAAGAAATTTGTGCATAGCAATTTTACTGCGGAATATATTCACTGTGATCTTTTCACAACCAGATTAGCCTGCTTGTTGCAAGAATGCAAGGTTTTTATTGAAAAATCATTATCCGATTAATCTGTGAGTCTCATGCATGTCATTTAATATTTTATTTTATAATATGTTTTAGTTTAAGATCTGTGATGCTTTGGCGGTTAGCTGTAAGTTTCAGATGTACTTTTAATACAATAAACTGTATACACCACAATATTTTAGTAACATATTGGCCCGGTAACTAAAAGGAACTGGGTTAGTCTTGCTCCAAAATGTGATGAGATTCCAAAGAACTCACTGGACCAATTAATTTTATGAAGTAGACAAAGAACAAGAATGTTCGCTTAACCAAACACTCTCATACACTCATTATTTGTAGTGTTTACAACTTGTAACCAATACATTAAAATAATTGATTACATTAATTATTGTAGTATAAATTAATAAATACCATTTCAAAATTTCTGTTTATTACTAGAAAATTTCTGTCAAATTAAATAACTAAAAGCTTTCCAAAATGTATGTATGTACTTACAGTATATCAGTTGCGATCAAATCTGTTTAAATAGCTGTATTAATTGAAACCACTTTCAATTCATAACAATATCTCAATTTTAAGTTTTGCAAATTGAATTTGATTACTAAAGCCTAGCACAGCATATTCCAGAACAAAACCCACTGAAGAAATAGTTTCTCTAACTGTTCCTAAATTCACCCACCTCGATACCTGCATAGTTCTGCTTCAAATAGTGATTTAGTGACGTGATGAACGCCCCGGGCGCCTCACAGAGGTGCAGGGAGACCATCTCGCGTGTCACCACCGCCTCCACCGGGACCACGCTGTAAGAGCAAGCGCATTCGTAGAACTTCGTCCATGCTTGCGTCAGAAACTCAGGGTTTACTAAACACCTTATCTTCCAACACACCTCCCCCGCAGGATTCCGTCTCCGCGTGTGGCTACTCCACTCCTCTATATCAAAGTCGTTCAACTGACTCTTATGAAAGTTCAGGCGGGTCTTCAACGTCTCCAACTCTTTCACTTTCCACGGCGGCGCGGAGAACCACGACTCGGGTGAGGGTAGTTTCCAATCAGGGTCGAAACGAAACCGAAACTTTTTATTAAACAATGTATTCATTTCTTCGTCTAATTCTTCCGTCTGATGCTTGGAAATTTTGTGATGCTTGTGCCTCGATTGTAGGAAGCAATAGTCGCCTTTATGCATTTTGTTACATTTGAAGCGGGCTTGCTGGTACTGTAAAAATAAAAAATGTATAAAAGCCTGGTTAGGTCAATACAACACGAATTATTGATATTGTCATTTTTATGACATATCAAACATGCCGCCATGCTTTTCCACTTATTGTCTCTTTCAACTTTCACGTGTAGATATACTTATGAGTAAGCGAGAGAGAAGTTTGTTGTTTTTTACAAATACATTTTGGAATACTGTCCAGTCTCACCAACATACAGAATCCAATTAAGGCCAAGTTTGCTGACTGGCAAGGATGGCCAAAAAACTTTAATCCGTACAAACTTTGAGGTTATGTTTAGCTTTGTCTCTGGAATTTCGACATCAATTGACCACAGACTAATTGACTGATCACGAACTTGACATTCTTTTCTTGACAAGCCGACGAAGCGACAATCAAAAACGTGCGTTTGTTTTCATGAACCAAATTTAATCACAGCTTTAACATGGTGCGAAAACTAAAGTTCCACGAGCAGAAACTACTCAAAAAAGTTGATTTTATATCATGGAAAGTAGACAACAACTTGAACGAGGTGAAAGTAATGAAGAAATACTATGTTCAGAAGCGCGAAGATTACACCAAGTAAGACTACATTCAAGGTGTTACTAGATGATTATAATATTGTAGTAGATATTTACTAAATGATTTTTAGTATCTTTGTTACAAATGTGTGCTGCACCCACAGATCCTCATAGCTACCCACATGTTAATAATAATATCAAACTCTCCAGATACAACAAGCTATCGCGAGAGATCCGCGAGATAGCCAACAAAATCAAGGACATAGACGCGGGCGCAGAGTATCGGAGCGAAGCGAGCGCGCAACTGCTGGAGAAGCTGTACCAGATGGGTCTGATCCCGACCCGCTGGGACCTGGCGCTGGCCGTCAACGTGTCGGCGAGCTCCTTCTGCCGGAGACGGCTACCTGTCGTTATGTATCGAAGTGTGTATCGTTTTCTATAAACTATAACTACACTGGTCTCACCTCCGGCGACAAGGGATAAACAAGTAGAACGAGAGAAGGGAGTGTGTAGTTTCAATATATATTTTGTCGCTCAGCTATAAGCGGCGGGCGATTACTCGCACCACTCGCTCAGTTTTATGGTAGAATTAACACATCTCTCTCTTTTATTTACACAGGAGCGATTATCTTTTGTGCGTATCTTGGGCAAGAAAATCGCTGATAGCAAATTGCTTCCTCACACTAGCCTAGCTTTCTATCCAAAGGCTAGGCAAAAGTCTGATTTAGGGCTATTTCCATGTTTGAGCACTCTGAACAGATCGAGCAGTTAAAACCCTGTCATTCACAACTTGGACTATTTTTATCATAATCATATCAGCCGAAAGATGTCCACTGCAGGACATAGGTCTCCCCCAAAGAGTGCCACAGTTACTATACTGTGAACCCCAGCAAGTGTCAGTAGCTTCATTCACTCTCATATCCCTTTGGCAAAACATCCCCCTGCAAAATGTTGCATATTTCTATCAAATCTATCTTTTGTAAAATGCTCTGCCTGCGAATTTGCCATGTGCGGTTTGATCCACTTGCAAAACTTTAACATCCGGCATGCAAAATATGACTCTTCTTTGTAAATGCCATAATCATGCCAGGTAGTATATTATGTAGTGTGTGTAGAATATTTGTACAAATTTGCTTATTTCTGTTCTCTATTATGTCATGTAGAATGAGCGTAAAGGGATGTTTTGAGATCGGGACATTTGCGCAAGGGAAACCTTATGAGCGGGAGCTTCTGCGATACTGGCGTTATTTTTGTGAGAGGACGTTTGCTAGGTAGTATGATATGGGAACCAGCTGCAACTTGGCGCAGGCGGCAGGCTGCGTCGACGGCGGCGCCGAACACGATGGAGCACGGCACGATGCCGTCTCGTGACGTCACTAACTGCGAGTGTCATAGTAAATGGCAATCGCTTAATATAAAGTTACGTTTTGCGAAAAAGGGACAGAACATACCCCTTCTTAACCTTTTGACAGCCACAGTCGGCTGTGGCCGACAGCCATTGACGCCACGACGGCCAGGACGACGATAATTTTCATACTCGCCAATAGCTTCTAATTTATCACTGGCATCAGGTAGGCAGCGTTTTGTTTTGCACGCTGGCTGTCAAAAGGTTAAAACTTTGGACACTTGTAACTTTGTAATTGTTTAATTTAATCCCCTGCTTTACTTTTTTCTCCAGTTGACTACATTTTTAATCCTGATGTGATTTTTAGGGTTCCGTAGCCAAATGGCAAAAATCGGAACCCTTATAGATTCGTCATGTCTGTCTGTCTGTCTGTCCGTCAGTATGTCACAGGCATTTTACTCGAAAACCATAAGGTGTATTTGAATAAAAAATTGAGGATAGGGAGGGTGTATTTTGTTAACCGCTACATAGTTTTGCAATGAAATTACTAAAAAAAGATTTTTTTTAGGGGTGCACTCCATACATAAAACCGAAAGTCAAAAAATATTTTTTCATTGCAAGCCCACGTGTGGTACATCAATCGACAGGCCTTTCAAAATAAATATAAGGTTTCTAAGCAATTTTTTGGATTAAGTGAATAGAGTCGGAGATAATCGCCCCGAAAGTCACTAAAATTGTGTCCCCCCCCCCCTCTAATTTTTGAACCGTGTACTTTAAAATTATGAAAAAAATCATGCTAATAGGGCTTATAAAATTCTTTCAGCGATATTTGTTTTGAACAAGATCGGTTCAAAGGTTTTCGAGATATTTATAAAAAACTGCCTTCATTAAAGAAAAGGACGTAAGTGCCATAAGTTTTCAGTAACGATATGACCTTTTTCATGTCAGACCCACCATACCCCTAGCAATACCCCTGGGGGTAGGGTGGGACTGAACCATACCACCGTAGTGCTGTGCACTATATTATGCTTTATAATATTTATCCCAAATGTCCTGTCACCGTTATCAGTATCACGCAGTGTAGTTGAAAAAGTTAGACTACCGATACCGTTATCTGTAGTAACCATTGTTTTAGTATATAGAACTAGATGCACAATGTCAAGCAAATATGCCAAGAAATGTGCCCCAGAGCCCCAGAATGACAGCTCTAGTACATTTCCGTAGTTGCTAATAGCGTTAATTTATAACCTGCATCAAGGTATTTCATAAAAAAAGAATTCAGTGTTTTAGACCTTAAGCACCATATTAGCAAACCAACATCAAAAGATTAAATACTTTTTAGTTTATTGAGACATACAATGTGAATTGACTGCTCACGTCAAAACTTTAGTTAGCGTTTAGCGAATGAATGGAGTCGCGTTATAAATTTTATTTATTTCAACAGAAAGCACAAATAAATCTGGTTTCTTTATTTTGCAAGTGGGGAATAAACAGTTTCAAATATTTGTAAAAATATTATATACAAAACAATTGATGAGATTTCCGTAAGTACATATAGTACAGCTGACAGAGTCCATAAAAAGAAGTCATTTTAGTTTCCTTGAAATAGATTCAGTTTGTTAAATAATTGTATTTTCGACCTGCCTTTACTTTTAATACTTTCTTTTTTGCGATATAATGTAAGCGTACAGTCAAGTAGAGATCAGCTGTCGATTTTATTAAAACGATCCTATGGGTTTTGAACGTCACTCTCATGATCATCCGACATCTATAATACGAGTATTACGAGATATAAGGTCAAACATGAATGATGATGAAAATTGGCAACAATTTGCGCATTTCCAAATGATGTGTTGGGTGGGTGTATTATAGAATTTTACTATAGTTCATTAATGCTATTAATTACCTTTTGCCAGAAGGCAGAAGATAAAGCTAAGTATATTGGAAGTAATTGAAATTAAAATATGTAATGGAAAGAAATGGGCTTAGGTACGTTCATGAGAGGTGTGGCAGTTTAAGTAAACCTGTTCTTCCATTTTTTGTCGTATAACCTATAATATATCCGAATCATTAAAATGAGCCGAACAAACGACACGCGAGTTGTTTGGTTTAAAAAAAACACCTCGGCTGTCGCGTGCTATGACTGCAGCCCATTTTGCACGTAGCTGAGGATTTTTTGGAAATCTTAAAATGAAAACCATAATTATGTAGGTAACGACATCATAAAAAAAGTATCTAAGTATACCGACTCCTTAGATTTATGTTCCGCGACTTTGTCATTTGAACTAACAAAAATAATTATTTAAAACATGTTCAAAACTATTAAATTACAATGAGTTTACACAAATTTCGTTATGTTATGAAAATAAATTATTTAAAGAAATAAATCCCATCTTTTTTCAAGTTTTTTTTTTGGTATTTACGCAGTTATTGACTGAACATTTCAACATAACTGACAACCAACAAGTCTCACGGTTGAAACCAGACTAAACCACAAAATAGATAATAGTACATGTACAGAAAGGACACTCCTTTTATCTTTACGAAAGGCGCTTTTTTCTCAGCCAAAAGATTAAGATTTATGGCTCTCTGACCGCATGTACTTGTAGCGATGAACGTAAATCGCGGAGTGTCTCGCGCCTGACTAAACGCAAAAGAACCGGCCGATGCGATTGGCGGGTGATAGGTGTACTACGACCCTACAGCGCGCGAGCCGAGCGAGCGAAGCGAGCGTGCCGCGGCAGCGGCCGGCGAAGCGCCAGAACCGACTACGGATATTTTTTTCGAATAAAGTTAGGTCTGGAGCTTCGCCGGCCGCAGCCGCGGCACGCTCGCTGTAGGGTCGCAGAGTCGCAGTACACCTAACACTCCTCCTCGCTTCACTCGTCGTCGTATCTACACTGGCCTGCCTTATAGTATAGGTTGGTTATGAACGTGGACGTATGGCAGTTACGATACAGGTATGAAGATAAGATAATACCCCGCGTGCCAAGGGAAAACTACTAAGGCCACTGTAGTGTCACAGGAATTTCTTTTTTACCTATGACACTACTGGCAGTGCCAAGCAGTAGTGCCTAAGGTAAAAAATGGCCAGAACGGCTTTCGTTTTTTTCAGTTTAGTGAAATTAAAATTTTTGTACACATTTCTTTTAATATTTTTCCATCAAATCCCAGCACTACTAACGGTGGTATGGTTCAGTCCACCCTACCCCCAGGGGTATAGCTAGGGGGTATGGTGGATCTGACATGACCTTTTTAATAGGGACGGAACCCTGGTTGTGCGTTGTCCGACACGCACTTGGCCGCTTTTTTTATATTACTGTCTACCCCTATTATAATGTTTACCCATAATCGAAACTTTTGTCCAGATAAAATGTCGGAAAACCTGAAGGAGGCCACGAAGCTCATAGAGCAGGGGCACGTGCGCGTGGGCCCGGAGGTGGTGAAGGACCCCGCGTTCCTCGTGAGCCGCTCGCTCGAGGACTTCGTCACGTGGGTCGACGGCTCGGCCATCAAGAGACACGTCATGGAGTACAATGAGACGGTAAGTGGTTTGTATTTGAATAGCGAAAAACTGGATATCAATACTCGCGGTTTAGGGTTCGTGAGAGACACCGGCTGCCTTCAACCCTTTATTTGGCAGTGTTCACGCGGCTATAGAAAGTCTATGGCCCTCTCTTTGTATTTTTTTTCCTGGCCGGAATCGTTGGCACTTCTTGACTGCTTAAGTTGGCTGGTCGGTTGAACTGAGGTGTCCAGCGGAACGTGACACGAGTGGTGTGCCCAAACGCCGTAAGGCGGGGTTCTTGAACACTGGTTGCACTTGTAAACACTGCGTGGACGCGTGCCATCATAAATGGAGATGTGGAAGACGAGGCTTGTCTGGGTGATATAGGTTTTGGCAACATAGTTGAGGTCATGCTCATTTAATAGTAGGGGCATTTCACGCCAAGCGGGCAGCGAAAATGATGCCATGTTGTAGAATTTGCTGATATTTGGAATAGTTATACTGCTTGATATCCTGAACTAATGAACAGTTTTTTTTTTTTTATTGTTACCGGTTTCTGTTTAGATGCATTTAAAAATTTGGTTAATTTGGAGGATTGCATTTTTCAAAAGCTGTTGCTGCTATTATAATTCATAATAAAAAATGAGGTAAGCAATGATTTTTTGAGAACTTTAATTGGTCTTTATTGTAGTAAACATAATTTTCAAATTTATATTTTTTTTTCATAGAAAAAACCGGAAGTAAATATTTCGAAACCGATTTGAATTAAGTTCGGTATTTTTTTTATTTTTTATTCTTGTTTAAAAATGTAACACGTAGTTCACAAAAAATGCACGAAAAGTTTGAGAATGAGATCTGCATTAGTTTTGGAGTTACATGAACTAAAGTGCAGAGGGGTCGCTCTGAGCGCTGCACCTGGTGATTTCTAAGGTTGACCGTTTTACAAGTTTGTTCGTTCAATCATCTAATTTTCGTCATAAAAACATAATATAATATGCATATGAATAAATAATATACATATATTTTTAAGTGCAATATTCTAAAACTAAATATATTTAATTACTTATGTATCTGTACAATCATTAACACCAAACGTGAATATTGGCGCCATCTCTTATCTATTGCAAACATTACTTAGTTCTTCGTAAGATTCGACGTTAAATGCAAAAACGAGACAGAGAATAACGATCTTTTCCATTTTTCCGTTATTTCTTTTAGTGACGCTCATGCCGGCCGGTTCGCAAACAGTTACGTTTTTGTAATTACGATTCTCAAAAGTAAATATTTTGTGTTATTGTAATAATTTGTGTACATACGAGCATACTAAGTGATTTTGTTTTACAATGAATTACTACGGTAATCAATGTTTTAATCCATTCCATTTGCCTATTCATCGAAAGGCAAAAAAACTTAGGAAAATCTCAATTAGTTTAGCTACAAAGTGGAGAGTTTCATCTACTGCTTATGTTTGTGAGAGCTGCAGGAAACGCCTGTTATGCGAAACACCTCCACAAATCGGTACAGATCCTGTGCTATCGCAGAGTAGCGTCACATCAAGTGAATGTTCGCAGAACGTCAAGGACGAATTGTTTATCCCAGAGGATAAATGCAAAAACAAATCGTCACAAACGGATAACACAGATGATCAAGAAATTTTAAAACAGTTAAAGGAAAAGTTCAATGATCCATCCACATCAACTTCAACAATAACTTTAATACTCACATTTGCTCCGAAATCATGGAGTATAACCAAACTATCGGAAGAATTTAGCACATCAAGACGTCAAGCCAATAAGGCAAAACATTTGTTCGACGAATTTGGTATTTTATCATCACCTAACCCTAGAAGTGGACATAATAAGCTACCCGTTGAAATAGAGAATCTAGTAAGAAGTTTTTACCTTCGAGAAGATGTTAGTCGGATTCTGCCTGGTAAAAAAGATTTTGTATCAGTAAGATCAAGCGACGGCACTAGGTCTCACATACAAAAACAACTTATTATGTGTAATATTGAAGAACTGTACCAAAAATTTAAAACCGAATATCCTGATATCAAAATAGGCTTAACCAAGTTTTATACATTGCGACCTAAACAATGTATTCTTGCCGGAGATTCTGGGACTCATCTTGTTTGCGTGTGTACATACCATCAGAACGTCAAATTGATGTTGCTTGGAGGAGATATTAATCCTTTAACTGCAGAAACCAACATGCATCTTCCATCTTATAAAGAGTGCCTGCAAAAGATGATGTGTTCAAATCCCACACCAATTTGTCACTTAACAACTACAAAATCAGCTGCTAATGAACGCTGTGCTTCATGCCCTGGATTAAATCCGATTCGTGACCATCTCCAAACGGTTTTTGACAATAATGAAATAACTAGTGTGCAGTTTGAGCAATGGGTAGGTACAGACCGCTTTACGATCACCACTCAAGTGCTTCCGGCACATGATTTTGTTGACAGTCTGTGTAATAGTTTGGATGTTTTGAAGCCTCATGCATATATTACTGAACAGCAATCAATGTACTTTAAAACATTGAAGGCAACCATTCCTGAAGGTGAAATACCGCGGAAAACTATAGCTTTGTTATACAAGACTCAGTCCAATCTTACCATTGGAACAATGAACAAGCTACAATTTTAACGTCAGTATATTACTACAGGGATGAAAATCAAATGAAACACGAAAGTATTGTTATGATATCAAATGATCTCAAACACGACACGGCTACATATTATGCTTTTCAAAAAAAATTACACCAGCATCTTTTAGACAATTTAGACAAAGGATTAACAATACGAAAAATAACATATAGTACCGATGGAGGCTCCCAACATTTCAAAAACCGTTTCAACTTTATAAATCTATGTCACCATAAAGAAGATTTTGACACCGAAGCCGAAATTCATTTTCATGCTACCGCTCATGGAAAAGGGCCATGCGATGGCCTTGGTGGAAATTTAAAAAGACTGGCGACCCGAGCAAGCCTTCAGTTGCCAGCAAACAGGGCAATTACAACTCCTGAAAGGTTGTATGAATGGGCAAAATCCGCCTTAACTCAAACAGTTGTATATTATTGCTCTAAAGAAGATCTTCAACTACAAAGAGACTTTCTGCAAGAACGTTTTGAATCTGCCGTGACTATTCCTGGTACAAAAAAATATCACGCTTTTATACCAATAACTAATGGCCTTATTGTGAGACGAACAAGTTACAGTGTGAATCACAAAATTGTAAAAGTAACAAAATAAAAAACGTACTTTGATGCCTACGTTACCAACAAAAATGTTTGTGAACATGTTTTATTAACCATTAAAAGTTAAAACAAACAATTTATTTTTTACTATGGTATAAAATATTACCCAATTAAAACTTGCTGTGAGACGCATTACTATAGACATGGTAGCGGTTTTATAAACTGATGTATAACTATACGCTAATGGACCAACTAAAGAAATCATCAAATCACCAACATGGCGCTCAGAACGGCACCTTTGCACTTTAGTGCATGTATCTCCAAAACTAATGCAGATCTCATTCTCAAATTTTTCATGCATTTTTTGTGAACTACAAGCTACATTTTTAAATAAAAATAAAAAAAATAAAAAATACCGAACTTAATCAAAATCGGTTTTGAAATTTTTACTTCCGGTTTTTTGTATGAAAAATAATATGAATATGAAAATTATTTTAACTACAATAAATACCAATCAAAGTTCTCAAAAAAACATCACTTAAGTTATTTTTTATTTTGTGTTATAATAGCAGCAACAGCTTTTGAAAAATGCAGTCCTTCAGATTCGCCAAATTTTTAAATGCTTCCAAACCGGAAACGTGTGTCGAATAATAAAAAAAAAAAACTGTACATCAGTTCAGGACATCAAGCAGTATAACTATTCTAAATATCAGCAAATTCTACAACATGGCATCATTTTCGCTGCCCGCTTGGCGTGAAATGCCCCAGTAGCAAGATTTTGAAATGAGTTCTCGATTTTTCTCGTACTATCCGTCTCTCTCTTATTGGAGCATTTAGAACAAGAGATATATATTGTGCGAGAAAAATCGAGAGTATGTCGCGCCCGTCGCATTGTAGGCGTGCAGAAGAAAACGTCAAAATATATGGTGGGAATGTATTCCCTCTGCCTTATAAAGGGTTAAGACAGTTCCATTTTAATGAATACTTATCTGAATGAATAAAAGAGTAAAATATGTATAGCCTCTCCCCGGTATAAGTACTTTGTCTCAGTTGGCTCCCTCTGACACACGTATGTATCACTTAATTTAAACCCAATTATATTATTAAATTCAAATTTAAACAAAACATGGAAACGTCCGTTGTAAAATACCCTGACCCATATGTGGGTCGGAGGGAGAGGAGGGGTCGTGCACTTAAATCACATTCACTCATTCGTTTTTTCAGTAGGTACCTTTTTCGCAATCTCTTCGTAGCTATGTGTGTAATCTCTTCGTAGCAATAATCATCCACCTCAACTCTCCTGCCGGTACCTGCGAATACCAGCGACCAAAAAAAAACCATTCCCCACAGAATGGGTGCCATTGCCATTATGGGGGTGTCAAAAGGATGCCAGGCACCCGTTTAGTTGGAGCACTCGCATAAAGGGTTTTAGGCATGTGTTTGGGTAAATATGTTTTTTTTTGGTTTGCTGCTTATACCTACCTTATTTATATATTTTTTGACTGATTTGTGTCTTTTAATTTACAGAGAGACGACTTTGATCTTCTGTGAGGCAGCAATGCCGGTGCTACAGCGTTAAGTTGATCTTAAGGAATAAATATTAATTAAAAAATGACTTGAAAAGATAATGTGTGTAAATATTGTATGTTAAAAGTTTTTAAAAAATGTTGTTTTTCAGAATTTGCTAAGTTTTGTATTATTCAGACTGAATCAGGAATACTATCAATTTTCAAAAAGAAAACGAATTGCCCAAGTAATGAATTTATTTTTCTTTCTGTACTTCGATACAAGATTGCTTTAAGAAGATTGATATTACCCAGTTTTTGAGTATTGCTAATGTGTAATTGAAACTATGCTTTCTGATAACGGTTTTTTATTTATTAAGGGCCGATTTTTCAATTCCCAGATAAAACTATCTGTCAGATAAATGTTAGCTCTGTGCTTTTCTTTCATATGACTTAATAAAAAGATGGTGATGTTTTTAACTGATGGATAACTTTATGTGGAGATTGAAAAATCGAACCTTATTATGTTAAATAATTACAACCAGCTAAACATAGTAAATGAGCAACAAGAAGCAAAATTCTTTTTGTAATATTATATTAATAATTATCATTAGTTTTTCGGTGGAGGTCCTCCTGTTCAATTAAAACGTATGTGTGTAGGAAAAAGTTCAAAGATTTGCCTGCTCACGTGTTAGTTTTTTAATAGATTCTCTAATTTTGGCACTGGTCCCACCGCGAGCTAGTAAGCTATGAGCTATCGGCTATAAACACGAACAAAAGATAAGCACTACCGTGTAAATAAAAGAGACACGGCGATATTTATAGCTCACCGCTGGGCGAGTAACTATAAATATCGCTGTGTCTCTTTTATTTAGACGGGAGTGCTTATCTTTTGTTCGTGTTTACAGCCGATAGCTCATAGCTTACTAGCTCGCGGTGGGACCAGTGCCTTTGGTTCTATTCATCAAATAAAAATGTATATGTGATATTGTTAATAAAGCGCGGGGCTGGTGGCGTAGTTGTCGACTAGCTGTTAGACAGATAAGGTGTGTTTCAATGTGTATTTTGTTAATGCTATAGTTAATGTGGCTATGAATAAAGATCATATCTACCAGTCTTCGTGAGTATAATTAACAACAAGAACCCTGGAAATACTACACGTACGTTTTAACTGATCAGTTTGACTGAACAGTTAAAACTGATGTGTGGCCCGCATAATCCCAATGTTTTCCCTCTGGGTTGAAAAAAATGAAACTAGTCATCATCATCATCATCATCATATCAGCCGAAAGACGTCCACTGCTGGACATAGGCCTCCCCAAAGAGTGTCAAAGTAACCAACCCCGCGGCACCCGCATCCGGCGGACTCCCGCAACCTTTACCAGGTCATCAGTCCACCTTGTCGGGGGCTTACCCACGCTGCGCCTTCCGGTACGTGGTCGCCACTCGAGAACCTTTCCGCCCCAACGGCCATCGGTTCTACGTGCTATGTGCCCCGCCCACTGCCACTTAAGTTTAGCGATCCGGAGGGCTATATCGGTTACCTTGGTTCTGCTGCGGATAGTCTCATTTCTGATGCGATCACGCAGAGAAACTCCCAGCATGAAACTAGTGCCTATGCCAAAAAGTGTCAAAGCGGAGCCTGGGCTCCTTTAGGTCACAATCAGGAATAACGCTAGGATTTGTTTCAAGACACGGTGAAGCCTTTTAATAGAGCCCCCATACATTGCGACATCGACACCAGTGGCCGGACAAGCTGCGCTGCGGACGTGTTCTTTCATACATTTTGTACAGCATCGGCGCACAGCGAGCGTTTAGGGGCCGTTCATGAATTACGTCATTTTAGGATGACGATAGTCATATTATTAGGCCATATCAAGGAATAACAGGATGATGATTGATAGGGGGTCAAAAAGCGACAAAAAAACGATGACGTAATTTATGAATGGCCCCTTAGTGGCCGCGTCAGGTCCCACCGCCGGCGAGTACTCAAAGTAATTGTTACTCGCTTGAGCGAGTAGCACGTAGTAACACTCGCTTACTCGCCGGCGGTGGGAGCAATGCCTCTGAGCTACTAGCTGCGTTTACTAAAAAAAAAGTTAGTTTAGTTGCAAGGGAAAAGCCATAGAATGCGTGCTCCTTAGAAATTACCCAGACACGCGCCTAAAACCCGGTATGCGCGTGTTGGAACTAAACGGCTGCCTGGCATCGTTTTAACACCCCGCCCCCATCCCCGCATAATGGCAATGGCACCCATTCACTGGGGCTACTGTCACTTCGTATGATTTTTTCCTTCGCTGCTGGCAGGTCCTTATGATAGTTTTCTAAAAAGTCGGCTGCATTAAAAACATCTCAACCATACGTCGGGGATGAATATGTATGCCACCTATTCCATTCTCGAACTAATCGCGGTCGAATCAAACCTTTCGACGCATAATGCCAAAAACGCAAAACGCCATTCATACGCTAAACGCCGAAAACGCAATAGACCAAATTCTCTTAATGCCAAATACGTATAATACCAAATACGTCAAATGCCAAAACTTTATAAAAGCTAAATACGCACAATGCCAAAAGGTAAATACGCATAATGCCAATATTAATAATTTTATTTTTCACACACACGTTAATTATTTTAACCTAACCTAATCACCAGCGTGTCGACGTCACCCCGCTTCGCGGGGTGCCTATTTCCGCTCTAAGGGTCACAAGCGAATCCTAACCTAACCTACAATGGTATTCCTAGTAAGATAGTAATGAATCGCTTTCGTATGACTATGTTACGACATATAATTGTATACCTAGGGTGATAACTATATAACGGCTTTATCTATCGTACTGCGACATATATATCTATGCCACTACTAGATAAAAAGTACTGAGCAACAACTTACATTTTACAAATTTTTAAATGAAAGGAAACGTTGAAAAATTTAATGCTCCGAGCCGGATTCGAACCGGCGACCACAGCCGCCGGCTGTAATTTTCTTTAGCAGCGTTACTGCTTCAAAAACAAATATTAACTTACATTTTAGTGCAAAATTAGGAGTACAAATTCTTGCTTTAATTATGTTTAGCTGTTTTGTGATTTTGCGTTTTTGGCATTATGGGGGATGTTTTTCTTCAATACTCTAAATGACAAAAAGGCGTAATGCGCTTTTGGTATTATGCGTTTTTTGGCATTAAGCGTTTTTGGTATACAGCGTATTTGGCGTTATGCGTGTTTTTTTTTTCAGTACGCGAAATGACAAAATGGCGTATTGCGTTTTTGGCATTATGCGTCGAAAGGGAATCAAAGCGTGCGATGAGGTTAATAACCAAACTAAAATAAAATTTACAATTTTATTTATTTATTGCATTAAATAACTTATAGCACAAAGGGTGCACTTAATGCCATAAGCTCACCCAGGCAACCTTAGGCACATCAGAGATTGTTCAAATTTAATTCAGTCCTTGCTTCATGGTCAACTTTACTGTCAGAGCTGACGAGAATATACACTCACATTTGAAACTAATCCTTCTATTTTTGCAATTTACCCTTTTAACCTCTAGCTTATATTAGTGGCAATGCCGTCTCGATATAAAAAAACTGCTTTTTAGGTTTTCTGTGTAAAACTCATCCACTTCAGTTTTGTATAGCTCAATACATATTTTGTTCGATCGCCATACAAAACGTCTTTTAGCATTCACAGGGTAACGGCGTGATATTTTAAGAAACTTATGTAACAATCTTTCATAAATTGGCTTCCCATTTGCGCGAAATTTGAGAAGAAACTTGTATAAACTAGAATAATTTGAGAAATTAGTTTGTCACGTGATACTTTGTGATACTTTCCACAGGCGGCGGATAGTGGAATGGCCATCAGATTTGATGGTTTGCTGCGAATATACTGAATAAGCAGTCCCCGACCACACAGCGGCAGGGTTATCAGGATGTAGTGGGTAGGCTTGTAGGAGGGGCTACTCTATAAAAAGCTACAATATCCGACGACGATTCTGTGACATGGCGAGTAGTTGCCGCCATTAAATAAGCAATCCTCTAGTGTCAGGCAGCAGTAGCACTAGTACCGACTGGAGAACGAAGATAGGAATCTGGAAGGGCTCTTGTTTGGACATCACGGAGCGGGTGAACCTCGGTTCGTGTACTGCGGTGTGGAAGGCAAGGGGGAAACCACCACACTATGCTTCCTCAAAAAAGGAGTAAGGGATTACTCCACCGACAAGAGCAAAGGTCTTAAATAAATGATGATGATGACTTTGCGAAAACGATTATTCTCAAATTATTCTGGTTTAAACAAGTTTATTCTATGAAAAGGGGAATTTCGCGCAAATGGGGAGCAAATTTATGACAGATTGTTACATAAGTTTCTTGAAATATCACGCCGTTAGCCTGCGGATGTCAAAAGACGTTTTGTATGGCGATCGAACCACCTTAAAGTAACATTCGGGTAAATTAACTAGCACCGCTTATCATCTTAATACATTACATTACATTATTGACAAATATTTATATAACGCGCGCAGATAAAGTTTGGATCTGAAAATGGCGTCCGCTCGCATGTTATCTCGCTCACACCCTATCGCTGTCACACTTATGTGTCAACTGTGTGAGTATAGACAGCGATAGTGTGTGAGCGAGATAGCATGCGAGCGGACGCCATTTTCAGATCCATTCTTTATCTGCGCGCTTTATAGTAACTTTTGCTTTCCTTCGTGTGACTCGAGCTTTCCTTTAAGTAACGCCTTCTAGTAAACTCAACTCATGCCACACTGTATTTGACAAAATCCTTTGTGTAACGTTAACTCACGGAGCCCACAGTATGCACATGCTACCGCCACGGCGTTCTAGAATTTAATAATAATTAAAGCCTCTTTATTCCAAACTTTCTAACATCTTTCTTAAAATAGTATTGCCTTTATGTGTCCTGTTATTAAATTGTTGGCTTACATTATTCATATTATTACATTTCACTTACCTAATTATATTATTTAATTACACTATTTTGCGTCTACAATTGAGCATGCATAAAGTTAAATTATTGCGTAAAGATACATGGTACATACAAATTAAATTAATATTTAGTTTTAATTTTGTCGTTAAGCAGTAACGCTGCTAGCGAACATTATAAATCAAAGGAATAATTGAAAAATGTAATGCCCCAAGCCAGATTCGAACCGGTGACCACAGGCTCGGAGCATTACATTTTTAAATTTTTCCTTTGATTTAAAATGAATATTTAGTTTTGTTTGGATGCCCATTTCAGGGCGTAGGTAGGGTCCTCCATCCTTGGCGATCGGTAGCATTTCTTTGCCAGTTTTTGCCTACAACTTGTTCTATGTCCTCGCCTGTCTTCCTCTCGTCGTGATTCCGTCTCTCGGGCACCAATTCATTATTCGCTCCCACCAGAGTCCATAATTTGCCCTTGCGATGTGCCCAGCCCATCTCCATTTTAATTAACAAATTGTGTCAATGATATCTGCCATTTTGTTTCGTATTTCTGTACTTCTCACATGATCCATTCGTTTTATACCCAGTATAGACCTATCGGCTGCTCTTTGGAATGATCTAAGTTTTTGGGTTACGCATATAATAGTTTTATTGAGAGTCCCCCCCCCCGTATGTTACTGTTGGTATAATCGTATCCATTCTTTCTTAGATGCACCGGGAGATTGCTTTTCAACACTTCCTTTTGCACCAAATATCTTTTCCATCCCATGGGGATCCTTGTGTCGACTTTGTTCTCTATAGGTTTTTTAAAAGTTATTAGACGGTGTAGATTAATATATTCTTTTACATATGCGATTTCTCCATTGTGCTTTTGTCTTTTTCATCGTTCCGTCCCATAAAAGTCCTTTGTCTAACGTCAACTTAGGGCGCGCTCAGTATATTGACGAGCCCGTGCGCGGGCATCCGGTCCAGTATGCCCGCTATCCTCGCTACCGCGTAGCGGTAACCTGTATAAACTCCTTCTGCTTGACAAAGTCCTTTGTCCATTAACTCGTGAGTGCGTCCTATGAAAGTCCTTTGTCTAACGTTAACTTGCGAGCCCGCTCTATGCTTGACAAAGTCCTTGTGTAGCGTCTCACGGATCCGTCCTATAAGTCCTTTGTGTAACGCCAACTTACGGCGCGCTCAGTATATTGGCGAGCCCGTGCGCGGGTATCCGGTCCAGTATGCCCGCGATCCTCGCCACCGCGGCCGCCTGCACGGCCGCGGCCGCGGAGAGCTCCCTCAGCGCCGCGGCCTGCTCGGCGGCCGCCCGCGCCGACTGCGCGGCGACCCTCGCGCGGGTCTCCTCGGCTCGCGCTCGGACGAGCTCGGCCTCGGCGCGCTTCTGCTCGATCTCGATCAGCCATTTGGGGTACAGGGCTGGGGAGAAGGTGCATTCATCAACATAGGTACCGCACGCACCCAGCCAGGAAGCAAGCATGATAATTATCGTGATACATGTGATATTATCACGATAATTATCGCGATAATAACTGATGGGTAATTGCGCTCGTGAAAGTGAACTGTATTCGAAGTATTCAAACGTGTATTTCCGTAATTGCGTCTATCCGAAGGCACGAAGTGTCAACGTGACGTGCCGCGCCGTGGGGATTCCCCTTATAAGAAAAAATCAGTTCGGATTATGCAAAGCTGAGCGTAGTCGAGTGTCATTGGTTCTTATACTGGTAATAATTATCAAAAAGCGTAATTATCTTGATAATTACTAGGCCTACTTGAATAAAGATTAGTTTGAGTTACACCGTCCAGCCGCAACCAGTCGGCCACAATTGCTTCCAACAAGCCACTGGGGAGAGAAGACACATTCATGTACACAGGTACAAGACTAGGTATGGTGGTTTATATGGGAAGATTATCAGCTTAAATACTACACAGTAGCTTAAAACAGTAGTGACAGTGAGCTAATAACAGATTCTCACCGATAGTGCCAGATAAAAAAACATTATGAAATAACATTAGGCAAGAGCCACAACACACCGTAACACCCATGATATATGTATAATAGTTATTTACGATACGAGTGCCGAAAATAGGAAATTCGCAACGAGTGGTGATAAATTAAAACACGACCGAAGGGAGTGTTCTAAATCGACACAAGTTGCGAATTACCGCCTATTCGCACGTGTATCGTACAACGTTTTACTGTACATATGGCTCTTTAAAGTTTCGACATATGCACGGAAAGTGCGCTTTCCCGCACTAGTGCAGGAAAGTAGCACCATATGTACTGTAAATAATAATTTCTTATGGTAGTCCATGGCCTAGCGACCCATAGATGACCGTACACTTGTTTGCCATCATGACGTCATAAAAAAGGCACTCACAGCTCATGAGAGGTTCGGTCGCGTTCTCCACCGATTCCTCGTCGAAGTCTGACGACGCCTCCTCGTCGCTCTGGCGTTCTGTGAATAACATTTTTTTTTACTTTAAAGACAGGTTTTTTTTGTTAATCTTATACTATTAAATACATAGACACTAACGGAGACGATCTACATGATTATATAGATGAAGGAAGTAAAGTAAAATTTTATTGCCAAAAAAACTCAGTACAAAAAAAGCACAGCCGCTGACCCTACACTAGAGAACGTAAACCAAACGCATAGAATTGACTGAATAAAGGGCGAATACACTTAAATGTATAGAAAATATACAACACACGGGAACAACCATTCGCGTGGGTTTATCAATATTACGAAGAGCTAAAGTTAGTATACCTTTGTAGGGGGGTAATCTCCTGAGCTCATCCGATTTCAAAAAGCTTTTTTAGTACCAGCATATAAAACGGACCTACAGGACGGCATAGGCTATTGTCCCGCGGGTTCGCTTGCGAGACAAAAGTCGTGAGCCTAGTTACCTGGCGACACGTCTATGCAGCTGCGCAGTGCATCCCCGCGGCGGCGGCCCTCGCGGGGCTCCTCCACAGTCTCAATCTTCACCTCCGCCGCCCCTTGCGGTAGCTTTTGGATCTGAAATCACACATAGCCTTGGGTTATTTAATTTTTGGGTTTGGTGTCGGGTGCAAAAATGAAAACATTTAGTAATATCAGACATATTAATTTAATTAGATTGACTAGTTAATTAATTTCACATTTAAATAATGAATATTTAAATGATAGTGACATTGACATGCATGCTCAACAATTTGTAAGCCGTAAGGCACCACATAGTGAAACTGACCATTATTCTGTAACATCCTGTAACCTATGTTGGACAAATAAATGATTTTATCTTTATCTTTTATCTTTATTTCTTTTCTATGACATTCATGTTTTTTATATGACAATAATTTATTAATACCTAATGACTGTTTGTACGCCTCATGGCCATAACATAGTGATTCTAGACTGATTCTTGTAACACCAATGTACTTGTACCTATGTTTTACACACAAATAAATGAATTGGATTGAAACCAGGCTATAATAATATTTTAACAAGTACCCAGTATTTCAATCACAAAAGTTAACCATAAAGCAAATTAAATTCTCTACATGTTCCAAACTTGTCTTTATTTTTCTTTATTACCTCAGCAATACATTATTAAACGACAAAATCAGTTTAAAATAACCATCCGCTTCTCCAGTATAGTCAGCGACCGGACTTAGAACACAGAACCTCGACCAATCAACACTCACAGAACTATCATCCTGGTAGTCCTCCAGGGCCAGCCGGGACACCTTCTTCTCGAAGCCCGGCCCGAGGATCGCGACCGCGCGTTTCTCCAGCTTGCTCAGCGGCCGGATGCCCCGGTCAGCGGTGGACCCCAGCCTTTTCCGCTTGTTTATTATCCGGACTTTGTTCTTTAGCTTGTTCTTGAAGTCGCTCCAGTACTGGAATTATGTATTGGATGATTTAATTTATTTCTTACTTACTTACGGATCAATTACATCTGAATTAAGCGACTTTGATTAATTTTAAACCTTTGTCACACATTTTTTAATTAATGGAAAAATTTAATGCTCTGAGCCGGATTCGAACCAGCGACCACAGGCATTGGATTGCAAAGATTTGGTGGCCGAACCGGATTGTTCCGATAGCTCAGTTGGTTAGTAGCAACGGGCCATGAACGCCTGTAGTCGCCGGTTTGAATCCGGTTCGGAGCATTCAATTTTTTAAAAAGTCCTTTAATTTTAAAATTTATAATTACGTTTAGAGATGCAACGAATATCCGGTTGCTATCCGGTATCCGGCCTATCCGGCCATTATTTTACTATCCGGGCGAATACCGGATAGTTGCGCACTATCCGGCCGGATACCGAATAGTGATTCTGTTTGGTATTTAACTTTGAAAATAAAAAAAACTTTGAAACTTTAAAAAAAACAAGAATACAACAACAAATTATCAATATTCGTTTATGCATACGAAATAGTTCCGTACACTTACCTAATAAAACTCGTTTATTGCCTAGAAAACGGTCCGCGCGAACCTACAATACGTAACAGGTTGAAACCTGCACGACGCGCCCGCCGCCAAACTAAAATGTAGGTATCGTTTGGCCGGCCGAATATTCGGCGGCCGGATACCGGATATCCGGCCGGTGATCAGACCGAATATCCGGTATCTAGTATCCGGCCAAACAACTATCCGTTGCATCTCTAATTACGTTAGCAGCGTTACTGCTTAGTAAAAAAAATATTTTTATGAGACATGGCTGAAATAGTACTAATAAACTCGCACATTAAATTATTATGTTATCGTAAAGCAACCCTAGCAAGCAAAAGATTTATAGGCGGCCGGAGCGTGCCCTCAGACCGAACACTTCACCCTTACCCGACTCCATCCGTCCGTCGTCTTCCTCGTGCCCCGACAGCTGTTCAGCGTGAGCGCGAGCTCGGTCCACAGCCGCTTGGAGATGTGGCGCGCCTCCAGCGACCGCAGCTGGCCCGTGGCGAAGTCCACGTGCTGCGCCATGAAGTCCAGCATCAGCTTCACCTGTTCGTACGCCACGTGCCGGGACGGGTTGTCGGACATGCTGTTCTAGAATTCAAATGAGATTTGGAACATTGGGAAACCAATTGGACCTTACAAGGCATTGGAGCCATAGACTATTTCTCGGCAAATGTGTGCCTAGGTTTGACTGTTTGTTTCCTTGCTGTGTGACTTAAAGCAACCATTGCAATTGTATTTATAACTTCACTGACATATAATAAGCCTCTGAAGCCTACTTCAGAATCAGAATCACCATTTATTTGACACAACACACAGTATTACAAGGAAAAACAAATGAAAAAGTAAATCTGTGCCGTGCATGATGCTTTGCAGCCAGCGCTGGTCTTCCGTTGGGTACTTGCAGAAGAATTACTTAAATGCCGGCTTCTGTTATTGATACTTAACACAATAATTTACTTTAAAAACAAAGTTTTAACCAACTTCAATTTAGTACTCCGCCATGCCACGAGAACATTTCCAATTTTTTTTTACAATTTACCAAATACGAACAAAAAAAAATTTGGTATGAGTTCAGAGGAAACAAAATTTGAAATAAAAAATACAGCCGAATTGAGAACCTCCCTTTTATTGAAATCGGTTAATAACAGATATGAATACTTGGAACAAACTGCCATGTCATGTGGTTTCGGGCCTCAAATGTCAACCAATTCAAAATCAAACAAGACAAGCACATTTCTAAAAATAATTTAGCTCATCAATTAATTATGTATATATTGAAATTTAATTGGGCATCATCAGTTGTTTCAACTGCCTGCCTGATATTCCTGATAAGTCCATGGACTGACCCAGCAGTTCTATTGGAAGATCAGTGCTGGCAGTAAAATACCAGCATTGTACCCAAATATTAATACCCAAAAGCCTGACCAAGCTCACTCTAAAGACCTACTGTTTCTACAATAGCATTCAAGCCTGGAGAGCTATACCAGGACTGAAACATTCCAAGGCGCTTATTAGAGCCTTTAGCGAAAAGGCGTCTTCTGATGCCTTGGTGCTAAGCAGGAACGGTCCAGAAGCCACTACAAGAAATAAAAATACCAGCATTATGCTGGAATGGAAATGCTTTATGTTATGACATATAACGCTATGTCTGACATATTTAAATATGTGTTTTTGTTTTTACTTCGAATGTTTCTTTCTTTAAAAATACTCATCACAAAAATATTTGCCCTTACCAGGATTCAAACCCTGGACCGCCTTTGTAGAAGGTCGCTACCAACTAGTCTAAATCAGTTGAGAAAACATTGCATTGACATGAGGAAAAGAAGTAAACATGCCAATTCATGTTGAGTTATACAAAAACCAGCTGCCCGCACGGCTTTGCCCACGCATTGCAAAGAACGCAGTGTAACCCGCGGTATGAATTATAGCCTATAAACATCCAGAAAATCCATTCTACACCCAGGTGAGATACTTTTTGAAATTGGATACGCGGTTCTGGATATTACCCAAAACATGACCTCACAAAGCTACATTGTCACCAACTCTTTCCTCTATATAATATTAGTATAAGTGTATTTAAGCGATGCTGAGAGTTCGAATTGGCTCTGCTTGCGAGCATTTAAAGGTGTAATTGGACAATAGTCCCATGCAATAGTTTTATTTATTAACCCCCTCCTATCCGAAATTTCGGTTCTTCTGCTCCGTCCGTAATCTCCCAAAAAAAAACCAAGCAACAAACTGATAGTCGCTATCAACTTACTTATGTCCTTCTTGTGACTATACCAACTAATAATAACAGTCAAGTGATAATTACTGAATAATATAAACAATAATCATGTTCTGCATTCGACGCCCTCATTTTATATAAGCATAGACAAGTGTCAGCTGTCAGTTGACATTGACAGTTTGACAGCTACCGACTATAGTCGCATCCCCACGCCCGAGCAGGGCGGGCGGCATGAGCAGAAGTTATAAGGTGCGCCATTCACTGTTTCCTCACGATGTTTTCCTTCACCGAAGTACCGCCCCCGGGGGCGGGGGTGGAGGATTTTGTTTTTTTACTGATTATATTACAAGCCTTACTGAGCTTAGTATGGGACTAGGTCGATTTGTATAGGATTGTCCCCTTATATTTATTTATTTATTAATATTCAAGTTTTCAATTCTGCCGGCACTCCCGCGGAGTGTTTTAATTCCACTATTATTCCTGGGTGGCAACACATCAGTCTGAAAATGATAATACACTCCATGTGTATCATCATTCATCATCATTTTCAGCCTTCAATCGCCCACTGCTGAACATTAAGCCTCTCTTCCAGTACGCCACTTATCCCGGTCACGTGCTAGTCTCATCCAGAAATGACCCGCGGTCTTCTTTACGTCGTCAACCCATCGTGCTGGTGGACGACCGACGCTTCTTTTTCCTGTAAGTGGCCACCAATCCGTTAACGTTTTGGTCTACCTACCGTCACGCTGCCTGGCAATGTGTCCTACCCAACTCCATTTGATCATTCATTCTGTGACCTTAGTAAGGCTTTCGATTGTGTAGACCACAAAATAAAAAATATTATTATTACATAAATTAGAATCTCTCTATACATTCTTTACTGTCCTCATATTTATGCAACCGTCAGCAATATGTTGAGCTTAGGCATACAGATGATGCTGGAAACGAAGACTCTGTAAATTCAGATGTAAATATTATCAGATGTGGAGTTCCACAGGGATCTGTTCTCGGACCACTGCTATTTATCATATTTATCAATGATTTACCAGACAGTATCTCCTGCGGAACTCCATACCTATATGCCGATGATACCAGCATTATATTTAAAGGTGAAACATACGATGTACTGAACAATGTGACAAAAGAGGGCTGGAACAGTATATTTAAATGGTTTGACGCAAATGGCTTAAGGTTGAACTACGAGAAGAGCTTCTACATGACGTATAGGCGTGCTGTTAATTCCGATGACTGTAACACTAGAACTACCGATAAGCAAAACGGATTCAATGCGTTTCCTTAGAATTGAGCTGGATCCATATCTTAGATGGCGCAATCATATTGATTATATTTCAAAGAAACTCGCAAAAGCATGTTACTCGATTAAATCGATGGCAAAAATTGCAGATGCCAATACACTTAAAATCATTTATTTTTCCGATGTAGAAAATCTCATTAGGTATGGTGAAACTACTGAAGACGTTATTACTGGATTCGATCAAATGAAATTATACTTACTGAAGACTAGGCAGTATGGCCCATGGTCTTAGCCTGTCCGTATGGACGAATTTAAAAAAAAAAAAAAATCATTAGGTATGGCATAGAAGTATGGGGCAACAGCACTATTGTCAACAATATACTTCTCATAGAAAAAAAGTGCCTACGACTTTTAAGATGTTTCACCGTTACACATTGACCACTTTTCACCAAGCATTGTATCAATACGGTTATTGCACTGTATATTTATCAAATATCCATTAATATTTACAAAAATAAAAGCTCTTACAAGACGGTTCACCAGACGCAAAGTTACGCGCTTAGAAGAAATTCTGATCTGACACCAACTAAAGCCCTTATTACACTTTCCTAAATTTAGTCATCCTATTTAGAATGCTTAGGATAGGAAGGAGGCTCCTGATTACACTGTTCTACATTTAGTCACTGATTCAGTCAGCATTTCAATCGTGTCGGTGACGAACGTCTCGGATGCAATGCCGCCAGTATTGTCTAAAACTCAAAGGATTGGTCTTGCAGTAGCCTTGGCCGTAGCATCATTGGAAGTTACAAAAAAAAAAGATTAAAGGGAAAACTTGGGTCAAGGAATATTGATTGCTGAGCAACAAATTGTCGACAGTAAATATAACGAATATTTTAGAACCTGAAGATTTCAGATGTTTTTTACGAGTGGATATGAAAGCGTTTGACGATTTACTAAACAAGTACAAAACGAGACACGTCCGCCCGCCGTCAGGTGTGCGAGGCGACTGACTGCACTAAATGTTATAACACCTACCTATCCTAACTAGGATGCTAAATCATTCAGCTTGTCAGAAACCATCCTTGCTCCTAATTAGGACATCCTAACTTGCTAAACGCGATTACACTTTACTAATTTAGGATTCAAAATCATTTAGAATCCTAAATTTAGGAAAGTGTAATATAGACTTAAGTCCAACTTCATTCAATACAAAAAAAGTATTAATTATGTAGCTGTTCAGATATACAATCATCTTTCAAACCACATAAAACAATCGGAAAAGTTGAACGTTTATTCAAACCCACTTAAGACATACCTAGGTCAGAGACCAGTTTACAGCCTCAACGAATTGATTGCCAAATTATTAGACTGAGTATTGTCAATTGATTTATTTACGTTAATATGCTACAGGGGCGGCTTTACCTATAGTGCAGGGGGTGCGTTGTACCCGGTCCTATGGGGCGCCGAGCGCCACTCGCCTCGACTCGGGCGCTAGCGCTCTCTAGGGTAGGTTAGTGCTAGAGGGCGCTAGAGACGCCTTTTTTTTCATGACGCCCGGAGGCTGTGTCGGCTGATCATGGCTGGCCTGTGGGTAGTCGCCACTATGGGGCTACCCGACTGCCGAGAAATTTAAAGCGCGAGCACTCGAGGCGCGTGGGCGCCTCGAAGCAGTGTGAGAATTTAGCTAGAGACGCCTCTGATATGCCCTGATGGTCGTATCACGCGCCCTGTAGGGGGCACGGTGTAAGCTAGGCGCAGCTGGCGCTGCTTTTGGCGGGATCGGGCGCCGTCCGCTACTACGGACGGGTGGCTGTGGTGGGCGTGACGCCCGTCAGGTCCGGTGGTGTTGCGGGATCATCTGATTCGTCCGTAGGCGAGGTCGAGCCCTGCCGGGTGAGACTCTCTTAGAAGAGGCCCGGCGAGCGACCTGCGAGCCGACGGCGCTGCAGGAACGTCCGCGGTTAATCCGGTGGGTCTCAGGGGGGGGGGCTAGCCATCCTGGTAAAGGGCGGCCAGTCCCCTGAGAATGATGGGGGCAGGGTTATCTCCTGTCCGCAGAGCGCCAAGCACGTTCTGCAGTACCTCCACGCACTGCTCTATCACCCTGTCCCTGGCGCCATCTTGGCTTGCAGGTAGGGGGGGGAGGCAGTGTCGTGGGGTAATCTGGGCGGCGCTGCTGCGGAAGGAGCGAGCGCTGGGGCGGTGCTGGTGCTGGCGGCCGCGAGCTGGGTGGCGGCGGTGGTCGTCTGGGTGATGGTGTCGGTGGTGGCGGCGGGCTGCCTTTTGCCGCGGCCGCCCCTCCCTCGGCGGCGGCGGCGCGGAGGTACCGCGTCGTTCGCCCTCGCCATGAGGGTGTTAGGGGCGTTTTCGGTGATCTCCACCTGGCGCGGCTGGGGCACGATGATCCCGCGGCGGTTTGTGAGGGGGGTTGTGCCGGTCCTCCTGGAACGCGCCTCCCGCAGGTAGGTGGGGCACGACGGGTTGTTCGCTGTGTGCGGGCCACCGCAGTTTGCGCATGTCCCCTCCTGGTCGCGCGGCCGCTCGCATTGGCCCGCAGAGTGTGGCCCCGCGCAGCGGACACACTTGATTGGGCGGCGGCAGCCGTGCGAGGAGTGACGGAAGGCCTGACAGCGGTGACACTGCGCCGGCCCCTTCTTGCCGCGCCATGCCTCCACTGTGACTCCCGTCATCCCGAGCACCTCTCGGACATCATATATGGCCGGGATTAGGCCGTCGGTTTTTTCGAGCTGCATATAAAATATGCAGCCGGGTCTCCCTGCACGCGCGTCCACGTGGCGCGTGTATAATGGCGCGAATCCTTTCGCCGCCAGGTCTGCTGTGATGTGCGCTGGGTCTGTGTCCGCGGGGAGCCCCCTGATGCACACTTTCAGGGGGATCTCGGCCTTGGGTTGCAGCGCCGACCAGGAAATGGAGTCCCCGAGGGCCTCGAGGTAGGCCTGCACCACCCTGTATTCCTCGTGGTCGTCGGGGCGGAAGCGGACTCCATTTCCGTATGGGCGGGCATTGGGGAAACGGCCCAGTTGCTCCCGTATCCGCTTGATATGCTACCTGGCACTAAGGAGCTAATCGACAGAGGGGAGGGGAGGCTACCGCGCGCGGCCGCGTAGGAAACAACCAACGGCGTGCTGTGATTGGTCATGACGTTCTCGCCGTCGGCGCAATAGACTCGTGCGCAGATCGTCGGGCGTTCAAATTTAAAAAATAATTGATAAATGAATATATACAATGTGGAGCTATTGATGAATTAATTAGATTTTTTATCAATAGATTACTATGATAAAGCTGCATTATATGCGCCGACTTGAATTTTATTGAGATTTATTTGTACATAATTAGAAGGCTTGCAACATTAAACTGTTTCCTATAAATTTAACCAATTGATAAACATGTTATTAATTCCAACTTTGGTTATCTTTGATAGTTTTTAATAGTATTCAGTAATCAAAACACATTTGTATAATCTTTTAGAGGATTTTTTTATTCGTTTCAGATTATACTCACTCAAATTGAAGGGAAGATTATAATACTAAAATGCGATACTCTATTGAAGAAAAATACCACTTGCATAATATATCCCTGGATTTACAAGAGTCGCTAAGAAAACGCTGTGTAATACCTAAAACAACGTCAAATTTCACTATCTTTTTTTACTACTAGTGGTACTCATTATATATATTCTAAATATTAACAAAAAAATCGCGACCTATGGGAGTTATCGAGGGCACAGTATAGAAGAATAAAACAAATATCTTTCACCGCAGGTATTTGACGCCTGGGCCGAAGGCGCAAAGCGATCAATATGCAATCTCAGGCTTTCTTTACTACCGCCCGTGCTGACTGTACATTTATACGTATCCCCTTTGCCACGAATTGGGATTTTCCGCACCAATAGCGGGTTGTAATTACCACTTTACTAAATATTAGATATTGAAAATCAGCCTTAGGATTTAGCTTATATAAGGACTGTTTTTAGACCTGAATAAAATATAATAGCTTTTCATATGGATTGAATCCAACGCGAGATATATTGCTTCAACACAAAAGGTGATTTGTTATACTTCATTACATGAATGTAGTGTACCTATAAAAAAATCGGGATACGTTGAATATTTGACTATTGACTACGTTAATATTTCTTAGCTACTTTCTCACTGTACCTTCAAGAGCAAAAAAACGGGTACACGCACTGTTGGAAAATTTGCCCGCTTTTTTTGCTAAGTGTACTTGTGGAAAATCATAGAAAATAAATTATGCCTATTGGTAACTCCTGAAGAAATAGAGGAATTGTTTTAATTGATCCCATGGTTTCTTTTGACCCCTTCGGTACACTTTTCATGTAATTCAGTATAATTACGCCAAGCTTACACAAATAAGGTGCTAACTTATTAAAATAATATTTTATTTACATTAAGGTGTTTTATTTTTGCAATAAACGTTTTAGTGAAAAGTTGTTACTTTGTTTTTAGCGTTATTTTACAATTCTATTTCAACCTTGATCAAAAACTCGAGTTAACTACGTTATACAAGGTGCTCGGCAAGTTTACGCGCTGTCTCGCGGCGAAATAGACTATTTCGACTCTTTCTAATTAGAACACTTAGAAAGAGACGGTTACTCTATCTATCTCGCAGCGCGCGCGCAGTCTTGTGATAACCATGCTGGAGGAGTTCAAATTATGTTATAAATGTTACCAGTGTGTTTCTGACCATGTATAAAAAATAAAAATACATAAGGAAGTTGGATTCCATTCAGTTTTTTTGCTTGTATTTTTATCTTGTCCTTTCTAATTAAAAAAAACTCCCAAGGCATATTTAACTGGACAAGCAAAAATGTGTTATGTATGAAAAAACTTACTCCATACGATCTCATGGGCTTGGCCATGTATGACGTCATCGTTCGTTTTTGATCGAATGATAGGAGGATATCATCATCTTGTTAATTCCTTGAATGGACTCTCCCCGCCTAATGAAAACCTGAGGGCAAATCGCCTACGGTGGTATGGACATGTTATGCGGAGGGATGATAGTCATATTACTAGAAGCCTAGGGGCATTAAGTATGAAGTGGAAGGTTGTAATGCTGGGGCTACACTAACGAGAAATGCCATTAATTATCGCGATAATCGTAGTGTGGCCGTATATTTAACGTCCATTATCGCGATAATTAGTGTGGCCCGGGCATAAGAGAAGAGGTAGATCAAGAAATAAGTTGATGGACTGCGTGAGAGACGATATGAATAGGAAGGAAGTGTGTGATGAGTTGACGGGCGATAGAGGTAAAATAAGGTGATAAAATTTTGGTTTCATCTTGAGCACCTTGTATAATTACAGAAATTGGAGAACTCACTGTTTCTTAAACTATGATTGTGTATCCAGTATATGCTACATTGTGCAATAAGATACCAGCATAATAATGAAAGTAAATGGGTTACAAACTATACCTTATTATATAGATACAATCTTGATACAGTTTTGTAAGGCTAACTTAAAATGTAGGATATACGATATTTCATGATCATCATCTGGAACACTAAACCAAAGAGTAGACAGCAGTCGAGCCTTATACCGGTCAGAAAAAATTAAATAGTCTGCTCAATTCGCGACATTTTTTCGTTATTCCATAATTGTACAATTGAAATAGTAATGTAGTGAGTCAATATGCAACGAAATTTAAAATCGGTATTTTTGTATGAAAAGCCGGCATAGTCCATGGTTTCACTACTTTGAAAAATGTTTACTGGATTGACGAATGACTATTGACAATAACATTTTCAAGGCACAACATTATCTTTAACGTGGGTGGTAATAGCAACGCATAATTTCTTTTTCGTCTCATGGCAACTGCATTTATGTAAAATGGGTAATTCATATTGCATAAATAGGTAAAGCGAGTAAAACTCTTAACCCTATAGTGTATCATTAAACGCACATGTTATGGTCACCTTTTTGCATTTATTATAAGAATAAATTATTTGCTCCGAACAGCGTGAACAACGCTTGAACTAGTTTTTTTTTATTTTGTGCAAGTTTCGTTTCAAAACTTGTAAGACATTGATATAACGCCTCGGCCACGACATTGCGTGAATTGCGGCGCGGCAAGCGTTATCTGTTCATTGCGCGGTCGAGGCGCAACGCACTGTGGTTAGTTGGGATCACGCGCAATGGATTTGAAAAACCGCTCAATGTTGTGGCTGGATGATAAGATTCAATATCGGCTGGTCTGCATTCGTTGTTCTTTCACTATGTACACATAAAAGCTACAGCATTAAAGTTGATCACTTAAGTTCATTAAAGATTACCATATAGTCTATATAAGATCAGTCTAGATTGAATTGGTCTAAAAATGTATTATCAACACCCAATGCTGTCCCTAGACTCTCCCTGGGTCTCCTTTCAGTCGTTTCAACATCATCACAAATTTGGTCAAAGAAATCGCTGCCTTTCATCGAAAGCACACTGCAACTTGGACTTAGTAAGTCTGGCAATAAGACCTTATTTGCTGTGAACACGTCTACGTTTACCGCATTTAAATTTTCCTTTTCTTCAACTATCGTTTTTATTTCGATGTTTTTTGCTTCTTGGGCTATTACATTGGCTTTTACCTTTTTAAACCTGTTTATTATTTTCTCTATAGAGCTCGTTTGTTTTATTGGTACGGGTATTTTGCTTTTGGGTGTATCAGCATCATCATTAGATTTTTTTGAACACATGGACGCTATACCAGACTCGACATTGTTATTGTCAATGTCTTTGCTCAAATGGTCAATGATTTTTAGTTTTGCTGGCGTTATTACTATAGTTGGTGTAAGAAAGCTTGGAGACTCTTTAAAATCTGGCATTTGTATGTGTGCATCTGGGGTGTGTTTTTCAAAACCCATGATCATTTCTTTATGTTCATGCTCTGGTGTGTCTTTCTGTAAAGCCATGATACCGGAAACTTCTACAAGAGATGGACTGCCTTCCTGCATGATCGAAAGCTTTCTCGCCCTTTTAATGCATTTGTTTTCTCTATTGTCTAAAAGGTTTGGTGATGAATGACATCGAAACAGCCCGTTTTCACTTGAAGTGTTCGAAACATTGAATGCAGCTTTAGAACTGTTTGAAACATTGAACAAACCACATCTTTTGATAAGCACGCTTGGTCTATCTAGTTTAAACTTGAGCTTTTTGGTACTACTGGATTTCTTATTGGTTGATAGTAATCTTTGTATTTGCTGTTTCGTAAAGCCAGAGGCACAGTCGGCAATAGTCTCGTTGCTTCTCCCATGTAGTTGTGAAATAATGGACAAGTTATGCACTGTTGATGTTGAACTCTTAAGGGCCTGATATGAAATTTTTCAGGAAGTCATCTCTAGGAGCTTGATAAATTAAGGATCTTTGTGGTTTCACGAAGGATGTTGTGTTAGTTCTTCGTAGATTGAACTGATGTCTATTTGTTCGAAGCGGTGTGAAGTCGATGTATGTTTGGACGTCTCTCTTCATGGAAAAATCGGAGAGGTCTGGTAGTTGCGGTATTTCCGTGAGGTCCTTTACTGATATCGACTGGTTGAATGAAAGTGGTGATGGCTGGAAAGGAAAAAAATATGTGTCATGGGAGGCAGAATATTTTAATTTAAATGTGAGTTTGTCACCATAATCAATAGCATCCAAGTTTATGCATTCATGAAAACTTTTTTCATTGTATAACATGGGTAGTTGTGTGCCATGCATGTCCAATATGTGTAATATGTAGGTTTTGTGATGATACCAAAAACCTAGTAGCCGTCTGTCAAATTTGGAGTCCTTCCTAAAGTTATGTTGTGTGTATGATAGTTTAGCTTTTCGGTAATTTGGTCTAACACCGTAATTCCTATATTATAAATTGATGCATCATTGTTCATTTTGGAATATGCTCACTTTACTACTTAGTAAAAAAAGACATTGCATAAAAATAGTTTCATACACCTTATACAACAAGTATAAAATCAAATATACGGGCTACTATCAAATTTACCTTATCGCCAAAGGACAATATAGCTGAAACATCTGGATTGTGTAATGTATTTGTTCCTATATAGACATGAACGCTAAATGCCTCCTTAGTAAAACATCTGGATCTTAGAATGATGCCATTTAATATACTCTAGCAGCAAAACGCCATTATCTTAGAATGTCTTTATTACTTAATACCTAGACATAAACGCTAAATGGCCCAGTAGCAAAACGTTTGTATCTTAGAATGTCTTAATTACTAAACAGACTTGAACGCCAAATGGCCCGTTAGCAAAATGTCTGAATCTTAAAATGTTAAGTGTCGATATGACACTTGATAATTAAAACTCCTGTTTTTTTTACTAATTAGTAACACACACACACATTTCCAGACATTTTGCTACCAATTCGTTCTGTGTTCATGTTAATTTACTAATATTACTTTCAGCTAATTTAGTATTATTATTTTCTAGAAAAGTATAACCTACTGGATTCCAATCAAAATGGTTTCCGTAAGAACCATTGCACTACCCTCGCGGTACATAAATATGTCAATCAAATCCTTAATTATCTCAGTGATAAACAATACGCTGTCGGCTTGCTGCTAGATATGACGAAAGCATACGACAAAGTTTCGCATCCCATACTTTTGGACAAACTTTAAGGATTAGGTATTCGCGGCGGAGCGCATAAATGGATAAAATCATATTTACAAGACAGAATGCAATGCGTACAAATCCAACATCTTGATAAAGTTACAGGTCAAGTCACAAATGTCCAATCTGACACCCTTATAACGAATTGCTCTATACCACAGGGATCAGTTTTGGGATGTATCCTGTTTTTAACATACATTCATGACTTGCCTAAAATCACAAATCATCCTTGTATATTGTTTGCCGACGATGTCTCCCTGCTATTCAAATGCCCTAAGCACTATAATGTTGACAGCAATATAAAAGAAACTGTAACAGAGTGAACATTGTCTCGAACTTAACATGAAAAAAACCAAATTGATGCAGTTCAGGCCTTACCAGAAATCCCCTTTAGACCTAACTTCAGTATCAAACGAACTTTGCCTAGAGGAAGTTAACACATTTAGCTTATTAGGACTAAATATCGACACGAATTTGAACTGGAAAAAACATATTGAGGACATAAGAAATAAACTGTCACGATTCATATTCGCGTTAGGAGTCCTAAAACGAAATACACACGTTGAATGTGCACTTTCGGCATATTTCGCTTACGCATATGCTTGGTTACGTTATGGTGTCATCCTATGGGGAAATAGCACAGACGCCCACGATCTATTTGTAGCACAAAAAAATGTGTACGCATACTAGCAAATATACGCCAACCGGAAAGTTGCCGGCGCCTTCTTTGCTAAACTAAAGTTAATAACCTTACCATCCATTTATATACTGGAAGTAGGTCTATTTGTAAGGAAGCATATATCACAGTTTCAATTTTGCAAAAGCGAGCGTCGTAATAACAAATTGGCTATCCCTGGACATAAATTAAATATATTTAGAAACGGACCGTATTACCAATGTATAAAAATTTATAATAAAACCCCGGAATCTATAAAAAAAGAGGACAAGTATAATATATTCCGAAGCAAACTTAAACACTGGCTCATAGACAACACATTTTATTCACATCAAGAATTTATGACATATGATCTGAATACCTAAAATTTTAATAACTTCGCTTTTCTGGTTTAATGAAATTAATAAAATTGTAAATCATATATTTATAAATAACTGATATTCAATATTAATTAAACTAAGAATCATATTTTAATAAGTAGATAAGATTGATAATTCACTTGATAATAATTAAATATAAAATGTGTAATAACATAATATTAGAGAAAAATAATAACTATGAAAATGTATTCGACTGTACCCTACACTCTCGTGATATTTTATTTTTATATTTTAGCACACAAATGACTGCATGTTATATGTTAGTTTAGTGGTAAACATAATAACTTAACTTACTTGAATCACATTAATTTAATTTAATATAAGTATTACTGTCTTTGCCATGCCCTAACAGGGCCCATGTGGAACTGTATTCTCTTATGTAAGATTTTTAATACCATGGTTGCAATAAAATATTATGATTATGCTTATTCTAATCATACGGACTATTTATACTATTTATATTTCCAGATGTTTGGCTACGTGCTCATTCTATTTGTGAGCCTTCCAGCTAAATTGACTCCCTGCTGACTGAGTATCCCACTTTCATGTCGTCACAGCTGAATTGACTATATGCTGTATTTAAATTTTATGTCATCTAGCTGAAATGGTCCTTAGGCGATTAGGTAAATTTGATAGTAACCCAAATATACACTTACTTCCAATCTACTTTCAGCATTGATCAATCTGTCTATCAAAGCTTTCATCGCTTCAACCATCTCGGAATAACTCTTGTTGCTGTGCTGCAGATACTCATTAAACCGATATATCTCCTCTCCTACCTGTTTGTTCTTCAAAACGTAACTCACCGCCACTATGTAACCCCGAATAAGATTCGGGAAACTTAACCTATCATTTTTCACAATATTTTTGAGTATATATTTCTGCTGACTATTGCCTTTTTCGTATAAAGCTTTCGTACAAATTTCATCATTAGGGTTGTGTTCTACTATGAAAGAGTTTTTATCTGCCTCTCCAATTTGCCGTTCTATTAATTGTTTGGTTAATTCCATTGTTTTTGATGCAGAATTAACTATGGGTGACATTTTGCAGTTCCATTCTTTTTCTAAGCTATCTAGATCAGAGTCAATATCTTCCAGCCATTGGTTGAAATACTGAGCAGGTTTATTGAAGTTTTTTATTCCAAGTATACTGATTTTAGTTGCCTCATCTATTGTATTATCCATTTCAAAGCTATCCACCAAATTCGCAACTTTTTCCTTAGGTTTTAACTTAGACAGTTTACCTTCCATCGAAGTAACACCGTTTCTAAACATTTCTGCTATTTTCTCGTATTTTTTCCTCTTTTCTAAGTAATTTGATAACCTTAGATATACCATTTTATTTTCTTTCTCAATTTCTTCCACTAAGCCTTCATTTTGAGACTTATACTTTTCTGTAATTTCCGTGTAAAGTTTTTTCTGCTGGTCTCTCTTCATGACATACTTGAGTGTGCACTGAACAGCCAATTGGGATAGTTGGAACATAAACAGAGTCACTTTATAACACGCTGGGTTAACCAGATACGACGACATTACGGGAGATAGCAGTCCCTTACCACTGTAGTCTGCTATGAAACTTGAAAGTTCATTTCTATAAGCTCTTTTAGTCTTCGTGTCATACAAAGGCCAAGAAAGCGCTGAAGCTTTTCCCGGGTCCACAATTGAGACTAAATAATATGAAAGAGGATTGAACACATTCTGTGTTAGCTTCTCTAAAGCCTCTTTGGTGAATAATTGCCTCAACTCGGAAGGCAAAGGATGCAGTTTGCTTATAATGGAAACATTCAAAAATGTTTCTATTTTCATCGAGCTTGCGAGGTCCCGTTGCGCAGAAATAGCCATGTTGACACTTTATAGCTTCAAGTTAGTTTAAAATGTACAGTATTTGAAATCTGTGTTCTCCTGTTCCACGCGAATTCGTGGCAAAAATGTCAAACTTTCCGTTAAAAGATAACGTTCGACTAGAACCCTAGGTTAACAATTAAGGTAATTCTATTTATTTCTGTTGTCATTACTTTATGATTCACGGAAATAAAATACGTGAGGTACTTTTTAACACATCTATTAACGAGAATATAACCACTACTCGTTCTAAAGTTGAAATTCTGCATAGGTTGAAATTCTCTTTAAACTTGACACCCCGAAAAAAAAGCTTTTATATTTAAGTACCTATTTACTATTTTACTATAGTCCACTAGTATTTTTAAATGTAAGACTGCTTTATTTTAAATAATACTAATTTTGCTTTCAAGTATGCAAAGTATTTCTGTTGCGGTTTAATAGACAATATTGTATACACAAAGTATTAACCTCTCCTTTACCGAGGCCGTTTATATACGGCCAAAATTATGCTATTAGCATGTACCAAGAATATCGCATAAAAAGTACCGTCGTCTACCGCGGCCGTGTATACACGGCGGCGAAAATGTACCCCGACGTCTACCGAGGCCGTGCATATGCGGTCTGGCAACCACAGTTGAAAAAAAGCTTTAATGTACTGCAAATACGTTTTGTATTCGATTGGGCGTTTATTAGAAAAACTGTAAAAAATAACGCGCGGTAGATGCGGGACCACTCACATTGGAAAGGGGCGGTAAACTAGAGTCTCAAAAAATCGGCCGCATATATGCGGGCACGGTAAACAGAGGTATCATATTTCACGGGGGGCTCGGTAAAGGAGAGGTTAATATTATAGATAAGTTAGGTACCTGGGCATTTTCGCGAGAAGAGATGCATCGTTAGTGACGTCACCGAGTACCTATAAGTTAAAAGTGTTCCATTTTGTAACTTTTATTTGTCATACAAATTGTACGGTTAATTTTGGTTACAAAATGGAACATTTTTAACTTATACTCGGTGACGTCACTAACGATGCATATCTTCTCGCGAAAATGCCCACCTATGTGTTTTTACTTTCCCACTTCATCGAATATTTTAAGAACACTATACTATGACGTCTATGACCTAAAATATTTCGTAGTAAGTATAATGGTTGCTAAACGGCACTAAGTTGGTAGGTAATTAGTTACAAGCGTATTCGGCTCCTTTTGATATCGTGGCACTGGCAGCTCGCCGTCTTCATACCTACGAGGCGGCTTACAAGCCTATTCGGCTCCTTTTGATATCGTGGCACTGGCAGCTCGCCGTCTTCATACCTACGAGGCGGCTTACAAGCCTATTCGGCTCCTTTTGATATCGTGGCACTGGCAGCTCGCCGTCTTCATACCTACGAGGCGGCTTCCTTTGAGCATTCATTTTACTACGTACCGTAATGGTTAGAGCTCCCGTTGCACGAAACCCTACCTCACAAGGTGGCAGAACAGAAATGCAATATAGTGATAGATACTACTTAGGAACACTGGATTTTAGTTGGTTGCCATAGCATATCCTGGAAGAACTATAATTTTTTTTCGTCGTCGTATCGCTTTTTTGATCGAAAATTACATCATAAGGTGGCAGATCGAAACGTTTACTCATCGAAAGAGACACATTTAGAGATAACAACCCGCATTGGTTGCCAGCCCAAACCCTGGCAGGTTTCAAGATCAGCCACGTTTTATGAGCCCCAAAAATGGGGTAAATTACCTCATCAGGTGGCAAGATGAAACTGATGCAGATCGATCTCCTTTTGATATCGTGGCACTGGCAGCTCGCCGTCTTCATACCTACGAGGCGGCTTCCTTTGAGCATTCATTTTACGTACCGCAATGGTTAGAGCTCCCGTTGCACGAAACCCTACCTCACAAGGTGGCAGAACAGAAATGCAATAAAGTGATAGATACTACTTAGTTACACTGGATTTTAGTTGGTTGCCATAGCATATCCTGGAAGAACTATAATTTTTTTTCGTCGTCGGATCGCTTTTTTGATCGAAAATAACATCATAAGGTGGCAGATCGAAACGTTTACTCATCGAAAGAGACAAGAGACACATTTAGAGATAACAACCCGCATTGGTTGCCAGCCCAAACCCTGGCAGGTTTCAAGATCAACCACATTTTATGAGCCCCAAAAATGGGGTCAATTACCTCATCAGGTGGCAAGATGAAACTGATGCAGATCGATTGCCCTAGACGTGCCGTTCACGAATATACAGGGTTGCCTGCCTTCAGCTTGGCAGTTTTTCTGGTCAGCCACCTCGAACAATATAATAAGAAATGGTACACAAATGCGTTGCCAATATGCTAGGTATTATTTATAAATTTCTTGCAATGCATTTCATCTTCCGTGAATTATCTTATCGATAGTAAACGAACACATATTATGGACAACTAGTATGATAGACAAGGAAGCAGCGAAGGCGGACGACGGAGAAAGTCACCCATTTTGAGTTTTTTTGCGCTATTGTGACCCACGTGCCGCCGCGCCGTGTATACGAGCGTTCCAGCAGGCTTGCGTTCGGATTTAGCCGAGCCGCATCTACACGGACGGCTCGGATCGTGCTACCCCGCGCCTTTTACACGCACCTTGACAGAAAGAGACTTTCTTAGTATAGATGACAATGGATCAGATGAATTGGATATTAGTTATGATTCTTCATCTGATGAAGAATCACTGTGTACGTTTTTAAGTGTCTCTTTACAAAAATATATATATATAAATTTGTATTTTTTTATGTTTGTACACTTTGTACGTGTACCTTAAAAAAATATGCAAGTGATAATGCCATTACATGCATGACCAAAACTGGTACATTTACCCTATTATTTCAACTCCATAAGACGCAAGCACGTTGACTTTAATTTAATATCCTGATTTTTATTAAATTATACCCTGAATCATAGCATAAATACACGAATTTCTCGTTATGCCAAGATTTTCAGATATATTGTTCGAGGTGGCTGACCAGAAAAACTGCCAAGCTGAAGGCAGGCAACCCTGTATATTCGTGAACGGCACGTCTAGGGCAATCGATCTGCATCAGTTTCTTCTTGCCACCTGATGAGGTAATTGACCCCATTTTTGGGGCTCATAAAACGTGGCTGATCTTGAAACCTGCCAGGGTTTGGGCTGGCAACCAATGCGGGTTGTTATCTCCAAATGTGTCTCTTTCGATGAGTAAACGTTTCGATCTGCCACCTTATGTTGTAATTTACGATCAAAAAAGCGATACGACGACGAAAAAAAAAAATAGTTCTTCCAGGATATGCTATGGCAACCAACTAAAATCCAGTGTTCCTAAGTAGTATCTATCACTATATTGCATTTCTGTTCTGCCACCTTGTGAGGTAGGGTTTCGTGCAACGGGAGCTCTAAGCATAACGGCGGCGGCGGAGCGGGACATGTGGCGGGGCGGGAGGCGCGAGGCAGTGCTGGGCTCCCCGGCAAGTCCGGCAACTTGCCGGGGATGCACCCAATCTAGGTGCGGGCAACCCCGTAGTCCACAAATTGGGCAGTTTAATCTGAAATAAAACTTAAGTATTATATTATAGTGGGGTAGTACTTCGTGTTTAGTTATTAACTCTGCTTTGCTGTGGCTTTGCTTAAGAATTGACAATGGGTACATTGACGCGATACGTCAAGTATAAAATAAAAACAAATCCAACCATAGAGGTTAACCAAACATCCTCTCTTGGGATAAAATTAAATTAAATTAAAGCGATGCTGAATATCGAGTCTTTGTGGAGGCTGGACGCATCGACCGAACCGCGATCTGTAACGCTCTTCTGGCGCCGCCGGTTGGTCTTCGTCTTCACATTCTTCACAGTCGTGGAAAACGGGAGACGAAGCTTCAGTCTCTGGGCCCGTCTCTCCTTCTTGGCAATCGTACTTGATTATCGATGAATCATTAAGACCCTGTCTGCTTATCTGCCTCACCGGCGGGAATCAAATGTCTTCTGTTCCTGGCTCCTGGGTTCATTCCTTTTGCACACTATTGTGGCAAAACCTAAAATCGAGTCCCACACTCTACTGCCAGGCGATAAATCAGGTAAACATTTAGCACTGTGTCTTTTGTCATAATTTAACTTCATTTTGCTTTTAATTTTCTGTTCCTTATCATCTATACATTAGGATATTTAAATCTGGGAATTTTTGAATAAGGCGATCTGAAGTGGTTGGGATATTGGTGCGAATCCTGCGACCAAATAACAATTGTGCAGGGCTATATCCATTTTCGCTCGGAGCACTTGTCATTCTAATCAGCTAAAAATAAACAGGGTATATCGTCTGGAGGCATGTGGGAGGCATGTTGCGCGCTGCTGATCCAACTGTCAAACGAGTTGCACTGAGAAATAGCATGCACATGTGGTCGGATTGTTCCAACTGCACGTCTATCATGGGACGGCCGCGACATACTCTCAATTTGTCTCGCACTATACCTCTTGGTCTAAGGGTTCTGTTGTAATGGCACATCACTATTCATATGTCGCCTCCCTATTCCCGCGCCATCTTGTCGTTGATCAACCACAACTGGTTTTTTTTGGCGGGAACGTTGAAAGTGATAGGCGCGCTTGATAAAATATTTTATTGTAAATTAATTTTAGGTGTTAATTTGTACATATTTAGTCTTAATTTTAATTTAAATTCATAGTTGATTTGGTTATCGGTTTGGTGCGCTTCCCCAGTCATGGGGAAGCGTACGGGAAAGCGTTCTCGGTTGGAGGGCTTGGAGCCGGAGCCAGATCTTCAATCTGAAAGTAGTTCTGATGCGGATACAGGTGCGCCCTCGGAGCGCATACCTGCAAAAAAGAAGACTAAAGAAGATGACAAAGAGAAGTATACTCCTTTCAGGGCCAAAAGTTATTACAGGTTGTACGACGAAAATTCAGCTAAGAAAGAATTTATTGTTTTTCTGAATCACAGAGAGGATGGCCACAAATTTTCTGACAAAGATAGACTTGCTTTGTCCAATGCAATCCGAAAGCATTGCGTGTCGGGCGTGATGCATCTAAGAACAATTAATGCATACAAAGTTGGGATTATGTTCGATCTCCCAAATCACGCCAATGTCTTCCTAAAAAATGAAAAATTATTAAATGAAATTCACATGAATGCTTCAATCCCAGCATCTGAGACCGAGGTTACGGGTGTTCTCACTTCAGTGCCGATTGATTATTCGAACCAGAAGATTTTCCAATTAATAGCTTCCAGTAAAAAGGTGATAAGCGTAAGACGGTTTATGCGGCGGGTAAAAGACACGCTGGGTATCGTCTCAATGGTTCCAACTCAGACGGTTGCCGTGACTTTTGCCTCTGTACAGTTGCCTGAATATGTAACACTTGACCATTGGAGGCACGAAGTAGGGATCTATATTCCTCCAGTAAAGCAATGCCTTCGTTGCATGAAATTTGGTCATATAGCAAAGTATTGTAAAAATAATGAAGTATGTTCAATTTGTGCTGAACCTCATAATTTCAAAAATTGTAATAAGGTTAAAACACAATGCGCAAACTGTGGTGGGGATCACGTGGCTATATCTGCTGCATGTCCAATTAAAAAACAGAAAATTGAGGAAAATAAGTTAAAATCACGTAGTGCTAAATATTCCGATTTGTTTTGTGACGTTGCATTTCCGCAGCTCGGCTCAAAATATATTGACACCCATCTAAGTAATCTGACCAAATCTGACAGATTTATGAATCTACTTGTGGAAGCTATAGTTAAAATTTGTGCTGATAAAGAAACGCCAATAAATTCTAACAATATAAAAGAAACACTTAAAAACACTTTCAGGAAACAACCTTAATTTTTTTCTTTATGGACATATTGAACATAGTGCAGTGGAATGCTCAGAGTATAATAAGCAATAGGCTAATCTTTACTAGATTCTTATATGAAAATAACATTCACATAGCAATAATTTCTGAAACCTGGTTAAAACAACATCAAAAATTTTCAATTAAAGGATACAATGTCATTAGAAATGACTGTGGTAATAAACATAATGGTGTAGCAATACTTATTCATAACAATATAGAATATTCTAATATTAAAACTTATTTTGACAATGCTCTACAAAATATCTGTGTACAAATAATTATAAACAACAAGCAGTTGAGTGTAGTAAGTTTTTATAGTCCATCAAATTCTGATCCCCCATTTAATAAAAGTAAATTTGATGCTTTGATAAAATCTATTCCGCAGCCAATGCTTTTTGGAGGCGATCTAAATGCTCATCATATGTCATGGGGCTGTGTTGATACATTGCCTCGAGGTAGAGATGTCTTAGATATTATTGATGGCAATGACTTGGTTCTTTTAAATAATGGTCAAACTACTACAACTGGTTCTTCTTCTTGGCGTCCTAATGCTCTGGATTTAACTTTCGTTTCTCCATCATTGGCACTTTCATGTGATTCGTCTGTTATGGATTGTCCTCTTGGCAGCAGTTATCATTTGCCTGTAATGATAAAAATGATAGTTGGTAATGAAAATAGCTCACAAAGTAACCCAATATGTAATAATGTACATTTGCCCATTCACCCAAATTACAAACAGGTGAATTGGAAAATGTACAGGCAATCAGTTGATTTTTGTTTGGCTAATATTGATTTTGAAAATATGTCTTCGATAGATGCGCTCAATCTGTTTTGTAATATTTTGCGATCTACTGCTGTAGAGTCCATCCCTAGACATAGGTCTTTGAATAGTTCTAATACGTGTACACCAAAATCTTTGAAATTTCCCCGGCTGCCTTGGTGGAATCAAAAGTGTTCAGAAGCTGTACTTAATTCAAAACATGCTTATATAAAATTTAAAAGTGAACCTAGTGAAGAGAATTATATAGAATTTAAAAGACTTCGAGCTCTTAAAAAGCTTGTTCTTAAGACTGAACGGCGTAATAGTTGGATAAATCTGTGTAACTCATTTAACCGGTGCACTCCTTTGACATTAATATGGAATTACATGCGGAAATTTAATAAAACATTCATTTCAAAACACGCTAGTAATAATAGTTGGATATCAGATTTTCTTAAGAAATACACTCCTGATTTTGTGCTTAATGAGTCTTTAAATTATGTTCACACAGAAAATGATAATGATAAGTATCTTACTGAACCGTTTTCTTTGCAAGAGCTTAAATCTGCCCTATTTTCAAGAAGAGATACATCCTTTGGTCTTGATGGAATACCATATATTTTACTGAAAAATTTAAGTTCACAAAATCTAAAGACCTTTTTAAACATATTAAATCAGCTGTGGGAAGAAAACTTAATTCCTGATGATTGGAAAACAGATTGCTTGGTCCCAATTTTAAAGCCTGATAAAGATAAATTGTTACCCGACTCATATCGACCTATAGCACTCACATCTTGTGTAGGAAAGGTTTTTGAACAGCTTCTAAAGCAACGGTTGGAATTTTTTGTCGAACAAAATGGTCTGTTACCCTGCAATCAGTTTGGTTTTCGTAAAGGTCGGTCTTCTCGTGAGAGTATTTGTCAGTTGCAACTTGATGCACTTAACAGCATATATAATAATCAGTATCTTCTTTCGGTATTCTTTGACATTGCAGGTGCATTTAACAGTGTCAATATTTCCGTTTTATGTAGAGAGCTGTCAATGATAGGGTTACCTGGCAAAATAATAAATTTCTTACAAATGTTTTTAACAAACAGGAAGGTTTTTGTTAAATTTAACAATCACTTATATGGCCCAAGATTATCTTCTTTAGGGGTTTGTCAAGGAGGTATCTTATCCCCTTTAATTTTTATTTTGTACATTAGGAGACTAAATCTTATTCTAGGAACAAAGGTTAAAAATCTGCAGTATGCAGATGATTTGGTTGTTTATGTGTCAGGATCTGATTTAAATCAATTAGCTTTGACTATTAATGAGGCATTAATCAACTTACATAAATACTTTGCTTATCTGAACTTAGATGTAAATTCGACTAAAACCAAAGTTTTTATTTTTGGTCGCAAAAGCATGTGTTTGCCCACAGTTTTGTACAATGACATATCACTGCCTATTTCATATGATCTAATAAAGTTTTTAGGTGTTATATTTACTTCAAAACTTTCCTGGATAAAATATGCTGACAGTATTATAACCAAAGCTAACAAAGCATACAATGTGTTAAAATCGCTGTGCGCCACTTCATGGGGTGCAGACCCCAAAATTTTGTTAATCTTGTATAAGTCTCTAGTTCGAAGTCATTTTGAATATGGTTTTCTATGTTTTGCTGGAGATGATAAAATTGTAAATTCATTAGATAAAATACAAAACAAATGTATGCGGACAATACTGGGTGCATTTAAAACTAGTCCTATCGCTGCTATGCAAATTGAATCGAATCTTCCTCCTATTCATATTAGATTTCGTTATTTAAAAGAAAGATTTATTTTAAAGTTATACAGCTTGCCTAAGAACGATCTTCTTCACAACTTGATTTATTTCCAATCAGCGCCTTTTCAAAGGCACATGTATGTTCTTCAGGATTTTACTTCTTTCTTTCACTCTTTGCAGGAGTTAAATATACATCTTGATAATGACCTTCTTCCCTGTTACACAGGCTCTTTTAAGAGTAAATATCCCGATATAAAAATTGTAATAGATTCAAAGCTAACTTCCAAAGAGGAGGCTTATTTATTGTTGTCAGAATGGTCTAATTGTAAATTTATTTATACGGATGGTGCCAAAAATAATAATGCTTTTCCTTTGCAATTTATCAACCTGAAATTAATAAAGGTATTGGGTTTAATATCAATAAAAATGCAAGTATCTTTACCGCTGAAGCAACTGCCATCTTATTTGCTTTGAAACATGTTAAAGAACATAATCAATATAGTAAAGAATGGGTCATAGTAAGCGATAGTATGAGTGTATTAATAAGTTTATCGAGTAACAAAATGAATGCTAGCACTTGCTATCTAATTTTTTCCATTAAAGAATTATGGTTAGAACTATCTTTAATTGGTATTAAAATAGATTTTGTATGGGTTCCGTCTCATAAAGGAGTTTCTGGTAATGAAAACGCCGACTACCTAGCTAGAACTATTGCTAATGCATCTGACTTGTCCCTGGTTCCCGACAGCAGGGACTTAGCTGTGACCTTGCCATATTCTGATATTATAAGTAATCTAAAACAGCGTATGACTGTTCTTTGGGGAAGACATTGGTATCATTTTACAGAAGTTGAGAATAAGGCTCATTTGTATGCTTTGTTAGATAACCAAGTTAATAGTAAGCCTTGGTTTTGTAAGTTTAAAACTTACATGCATCGTAGGTTTTACACCAAAATTACTCGTATGCGCATTGGTCATTGTCGTTTAAATTTTCATCTCCATCGTAAAAACTTTGTCTCTTCCCCTTATTGCGATCATTGTCAAAAGCAAGAGGTTCAGTCTATAGATCACATTCTGTTTAGTTGCTCATCCTTTGGCATTCAGCGCCTAGTGCTGATGGATGAGTTGCTTGAGATTTATGGAGCTTCTAATCGAATCCCGCTTTCAGTAACTGATTTGTTGAAGGAGTCGTCTACTTATTTACCTTTGTTTAATTTTGTACATAATACTGTGTGTATGCTGTAAATATGATGCTAAATTTAAAACTTGCTTAAAATTGTATATATTTTTATTGAAGCATTGTACCTATATTTTGTTGGTCAAATGACTTTTTGGAATGTCTGGATGAGGTGTAAGCTTTTTTGAAGAGCTAAATATTGGATTTGACGTTTTTATTGGAACATACTCAAGACTTTATTACTGGATTTGACTTCATGAATTGGATTGGAACAACTGAAGACTTATTTTTTGGATTTGACACATATGTTGATAATACTGATGACTCAATATCTAGATTTGTTCATATGAATTGGAAATAACTGAAGACATATTTATTGGACTAGAGACTTCTGATTTGAAACTACTGAAGACGTTATTACTGGATTCGATCAAATGAAATTATACTTACTGAAGACTAGGCAGTATGGCCCATGGTCTTAGCCTGTCCGAATGGACGAATTTAAAAAAAAAAAAAAAAATCAACCACAACTGTCATAAGCGTGTGTTCTTTGCAAATCGATATTCGTGTCATTGTAATTCTGTTTTTGCGATAATATAATTATTAAGAAGTGTACTGCATGTAGTTCTCATTGTCGCCCAACTACCCGATCCAACAATTGGTAGCATAGCGTGGTTAATGAGAAGAAATGACAATGAGTGCAGCGTCGGCGTACCATCGCATTGAGGCGCTAACAAAAGAAAATTACGATACGTGGTGCCTCCAGGCTCAAGCAGTGCTGATAAAAAATGGATTATGGGGCTACGCAAGTGGTGAAATAACTGCGCCTGAGAGTAACGACAAAGCCAAACAAGAATTTAACCAAAAAGATTTGCTGGCACGTTCCGAACTATTACTACTCATCTCGCCGTCGGAACTCAAACAAATAAAGGGATGCAAAACATCCTACGAACTATGGCACACATTAAAAAGCATATACCAGAGCACAGGTCCAGCCAGAAAGGCAACGTTATTGAAGCAGCTCATACTAAAGAAACAAAATACTGGCGATGTTCGTGAACACTTAAACAACTTCATGGACATTGTTGACAAGCTAGCTGACATGAACATAGACCTGCACCCTGACCTTCTAAGCATTATGATGTTATATAGCTTACCTGCTTCATATGAAAACTTCCGCATAGCAGTTGAGTCGAGGGACATACTTCCTAAACCTGAAGAGCTAAAAATCAAAATAGTGGAGGAAAGTGAAGCCAGAAAAAGCAAAGAAACACAAAGAGAACATAATGAAGGTGCATTTTATGCCAAGAAGAAGGGAAGATATTGCAACAAGTGTAAGAAGAAAGGACATATATATGAAGAGTGTTGGAGTAATAAAAATAAAAATCAACCCTTTAAGAAAAGAGAAGAGAAGAATTTCAGCATAACACCTACATGTTTGTCTATCACCTCTGCAAATACCTGGTGTCTGGACAGCGGCTGTACTTCCCATATGTGTGCGCAAGAAGATATATTTGAAAATATGGACTTGGAAACTGGATCTTTGAGGTTAGCATCGGAAAGCCACACAACAAAAATAGAGGGAATAGGAAAAGTGCGTCTTAACATAGATAATGATAATTATAACCTCCATGATACTCTGTATGTACCTACCTTAGCAACCAACTTGCTGTCAGTTGCAAAAATCACTGAAAAAGGGAACAGTGTCTTATTTACTAAAGATAAAGCATACATTAAAGACAACAACGGTGAAATAACTTTAACAGCTATAAAGGAAAATGGCTTGTACTATACAAAAGGAGAAAAAGCAAATATGGCAAGCAAGCAAAGTTCAAGCAATATTGAAATGTGGCATCGCAGACTCGGTCACTTGAATGAGAATGACCTGAAGTTAGCGGCAAATAAAAATCTGATAAAGGGTCTAGAACTTAAAGGTGAGTCTTTACCTGCATGTGAAGTGTGCATAAAGGGAAAAATGACAAGGCTACCATTCGCTTCTGTGAAAGGACCACAGTCTACACAACCATTAGAAATAATCCACAGTGATGTGTGCGGGCCGATTAATACTGAAACCTTAGCCGAAGCAAAGTATTTTGTGACATTCTTGGATGACTATACAAAGTACTGTTGCATATACTTCATCTCACACAAGAATGAAGTATTTGAGAAGTTTAAAGAATACAAGAGCAAGGTAGAGAAATTCCATAACAAAGAAATAAAAAGTCTACAGTCCGATAATGGAACGGAATACTCCAATAGAGAATTTGATGAATACCTCAGGCATAATGGAATCAGGAGGAGATTCACAGCGCCATACACACCGCAACAGAATGGTCAAAGCGAGCGCAAAAATAGGTCGTTGCTTGACAAAGCCCGCTGCTTAATGATTGAAGCAAACTTACCTCAAAAATTGTGGGCTGAAGCGGTGTACACAGCGAATTACCTCATCAATCGAAACCCAGCAAAAGCTCTAAAAGGATGTACACCCTACGAAAAATGGACTGGACGTATTCCATCTGGGAATCATCTTAAGGTATTTGGGAGTAAAGTATTTGTGCTGGATAAACACAGGAAAGGTAAATTCACACCAAAATCTACTGAAGGTGTTTTCATGGGTTATGCGCAGAATGCAAAAGGTTTTCGCATCTACATTCCTAAAAATGAAAATGTAATCATAAGCAGAGACGTGAAAGTCATTGACAAGATGTTTTACATAAACAACAGCGACCATGATGAAAACAATGAAGATTTCTTTGACAAACAGGAACAGCTGCAACCTGAAAAGGAAAAGAAGACTATTAAAAACGTACAAAATAACAAAAATGAAGAACATAAAAGGAAGAAAGCTAACTTACCTGCAATAGAGGTCGAATTCACTCACAAACCTGAAGAAACAGCTCCTGAAGCCCTAGAAGAAGAATCTGAACATCCTGAAGAAGAAATAACTTCTGATGATGATTCAAATTCAAATTATTTATTCTGCAAATAGGCCACAAGGGCACTTTTACATGTCAAACGGTAATTTACAATAAAAATAATAATCTTACAATAAAAGAATAATAATCTTACACAATAATAATTTAAAATTTGCACATTAAGGACTGATATAACAACACACTAAATGTCACAAAGTTAATGAAAACAAAACAAAAATATGACCATTACATTCGATTAGGATAAGGTCTGTGCATTAACAGAAAGTTAATGATATTAATTCAGTATTCCAGAGATGTATAAGGTCTCTGAGCGTCCAAGTACAATTAATAATTATTCAATGTTCGTAGAGATGTATACGGTCTCTAAGCGTCCAAACAAAACAATAAAAAAAGGAATATTAATGTAATATTGTCAGTGATGTACATGGTCAATAACAATAAAACGTGTCAAGATCGGAATGATGTCTCTCGTCAATACAATAATAATAAAATAACACTAGTATTTAAGAAGTTAGGTACTATGCCCTTGCAAGCATGAACAGTCCGGACTCCACAAACAGCACCCGATCACGAGTATGACGCATATCTCAGCCATCGCCTCCCTCAACCATATGTTAGGGAAGGTGGCGACCCGATCAACGACGCCACCGTAAGCAAAGCCCTTTAAGCGAGCATGACATATTCAAGCCACCGGACAGTGTTAAGAACAAAGATTAATAAGCGACTTGCTCGGCGAGAAACAGCATTACGTGCTCTCTTCTTACATAAAATGGAACAATTATTTCAGGTAGGTACTTATAATGTGTATTTAGGTATATTCCTAATAGAATTAGCCTACTACTGGCTTAAATGAACCTGAAACTAGAGAAAGTACATGTGAAGAGGAGGTAAACATTAGAAGCCGAGGAAATATAAGAACCCGAAGAGAAATAAAGGCTCCTACCTGGCAAAAAGATTATGTGCTAAACCAAGAATCCTCTTCCGATGAATATCATGAACCATCAGACGAAACAGATGTAAATGAACTGACTTACTTATGTCAAGCAGACTCTAGTTATGGAATAAACTCAGAATGGCATGATGCTATCAAAGACGAGATAAAAGCACATGTAATGAATGAAACATGGAAAATTGTAAAAAAGGAAAAAGATATGAAGGTAATAGATAACAAGATGGTCCTAAAAAAGAAACGGAATCCTGAAAATGAAGAGACAAAGAAAGCCAGACTAGTAGCTAGAGGATTTGGACAACGTCCCGGAATAGATTTCAACGAGACGTTTGCACCTGTAACAAAATTAAGCAGCATTAGATCTGTAATAGGACTGGCAATAGAAGAGAACTTGGAACTAAACCAGATGGATGTGACTACAGCATACCTAAATGGTGAAATAGAAGAGAGCATATTCATGAAACTACCGGAATATGTAGAAGAGTATGTTGCAGAAATAATGGTAGAGGCATGTGACGAAGATGATTCCAGTTTATTCATCAAGGCAAAGACAATGCTAGAGGATATTAAGAGCATAGAAGAAGAGAAGGTATGTCACCTCACAAAGGCTCTCTATGGTCTAAAACAAGCGGGAAGGCAATGGTACACCAAATTAGATGCAGAGCTGAAGAACCTTGGATTCGAAGCGTCAAAGGCTGATCCGTGCGTATACATAATGGCAAAAGGAGGAGAAAAGGTAATTATCACCATATATGTGGATGACCTACTCATAGCCTATTCCTGCCCGAGAAAACTTGCTGAAATTAAAAAGACATTAAATGAAAAATTTAAAATGAAAGACCTGGGAAAGCCGAAACGCCTCATAGGAATAGATATAACATATAAAAAAGGGGAAATCAAACTGACACAGAAGAACTTTATTCAAGAAATACTAAAGAAATTTAAGATGGAAGAGTGCAATCCTACTACTACACCAATGGAAGTCAACCTAAACCTAGAACCTAATAAAAATGAAAACGAGGAGAACTTACCTTATAGAAACTTGATAGGAATGCTGATGTACCTATCAGTAGCCACCAGACCCGACATATCGTACGCCGTGAACTACTTATCTAGATTCAACGACTGTTTTGGGAAGGATCATTTCAAGTCAGCAAAGCGAGTCGTACGCTATTTAAAGGGTACAATGGACATTGGATTAATATACAAAAAGGCACAGAAACCGTTAGAAGGCATGGCTGATGCTGATTGGGGTGCCTGCAAAATGGACCGAAAGTCATGTTCAGGATACAGTTTCAAGTACGCTGGAGCAGCCATCAGCTGGGCGTCTAAGAAGCAGAGAAGCGTAGCCCTGTCTACAGCGGAGGCTGAGTATGTTTCACTCACTGAGGCCGCCAAAGAAGCTGTACACCTCAGGTCATTATTCAGAGACATAGGCGTAAACGTGGGGCAGATAACAATCTGGAATGATAACCAAGCCGCCCTAAAACTGAGTCAGAATCCCATAGTGTCTCCAAAATCCAAACACATACACCTGAAGGTACACTATATAAGAGACTGCGTCAAAGAAGGACTACTGAAGGTCATGTACATGCCCACTGAAGAGATGGAAGCGGATATTTTGACTAAGGCACTCCCAGGACCTAGACTATCCACTCTAAGGGAAAAGCTGGGACTCCTGCAATAGTGTTGTGAGGAGGAGTGTTGTAATGGCACATCACTATTCATATGTCGCCTCCCTATTCCCGCGCCATCTTGTCGTTGATCAACCACAACTGTCATAAGCGTGTGTTCTTTGCAAATCGATATTCGTGTCATTGTAATTCTGTTTTTGCGATAATATAATTATTAAGAAGTGTACTGCATGTAGTTCTCATTGTCGCCCAACTACCCGATCCAACAGGTTCTTATAAGAAAGAGACGGATAGTGCGAGAAAAATCAAGAGAGCTCACGCGCCGTCGCGTGAGAGCCGTGCTGTACGCTACACCTTGGCTACACTGACAAATTGGGGTAAAATCACACAATTTGTATACGGCATCAATTTTCGTTTGTAACAGCGCGGCATCTATTGGGAATTTGGGAAATAGCACCTATTGCAAGCGAATTATGCGACCAACATAGAACGTGGTGGTTATATTCTCTTTAAGCCTGTAACACCCGTTTACGTATGTAGTTGACATTATTTTCCCTGGTCATCAAGCCACCGATCGCATTTTTATCAAGTAACCGCGATCTAAGGCATTCTTTGTTTTCCCGCCCAAGGTGAGTATCGTATTCATCCCCTCATCATGATCAGTTCAACACACATTGTCGTTCCCAATCACATCTCCAGAATCACCCGGACTATTATGAGGATTCCAGTAAACCTGAAATAGTCCGTCAAGTTATTCTGTCATCTCCGCATATGATTTAATAGTTTACTTTAAATAATAATAAATCAGCAGTGGTCAGCAGCGTATGTAGGCGGTTCGGTATGTCGGTGGTTCCCTCTCATCCATGAGAGGAGGCCTGTGCTCAGCACGGGCAGTAGTCCCCACGCTGGCCCAGTTCGGGTTGGGGACTTTCAGATTCAGATCATTTATTAATAAATAGTATAAACATATTTATAGGTCACATTTTACTTCACACATACCTTTGAATTTCTTCGCAGATGTAGACGTAAACCACACAGAGACGGCATACGGCGAGGGCGAGGCGCAGGCGCGGTGCAGGCATGATGCCGCTTCAAACCATTGTAGACCTTAATAAGGTGCTAGTAAGGTACTAAGGAGACGTATTTTAAATTATACTGAAGTGGCGCGGCGGAGGCACGAAGCGGCATCATGCCTGTACCGCGCCTGCGCCTCGCCCTCGCAGTATGCCGTCTCTGTGTGGTTTACGCCTTATGCAGGTTTCCTCACGATGTTTTTCCTTCACCGAAAAGCTAACGGTAAATATCAAATGTACCCCAAACCAGTGGGCTACCGAAGCTTGTTTACTTTAAAACAAACTTTTAATCGACTTTAAATCAGTGCCCAAATCGCTTCAAGTGTGCCTATGTTTGAAAGTTCCCTCGGTTTCTGCAGTATCTATCATCAGACCCTGACGACCACGGGACCACCTGGGAAGGGTATCCATTCAAATAAAAAAAGAAATTATCTAATCGGTCCACGCGTCTTCGAGTTATCGGGGGCAATGTAGAACTCCATACTATTACCTATTATAAATGAGAGTGTGTCTGTCGTGCCATTCTTTTACCCCTTCAGGCTCAAACCGCTGAACTGATTGGCATAGTTGTTTTTCCGGTAATCATCCCCTGAGGGGGTTGAATGGGGTGTGAAAGTTTCTTAGGACCTATGATATATATGTATATTGTTCCACGCAGACATATAAAAAGTACTCTACTGTGACACAGACAGTCGCCGGCAGAAGCTAGAATATTATGATATTTATGATTTGTCGTCCTCGTCTACCAAACCATTTTCGCAAGTTCAACTTACAAAAGTCTTTTTTTAAAAGCATTTCTCCTCATTAAAGTTGACGCGGAGGGAAAGGCATCTTCAGGGGTATTTTGTAGCACCCAGTATTATTTATACAATAAGGGTTCCGTCCAACCAATATTGATACAGAACACTAAAAATGAAAACAACAATGTAAAATTTATTCCTTTATTGTCAGTAAGGGAGAAAACATTTGAAATTTGAAACATAGAAAACTTCAAATTCTTACAAAGAAATGCATTTCATAAAAATAATGATAGAATGTATTTACAAAACTAACGCTACAATGTTCTTAGTCTACAGTTCATTTAAATTACACTAACCTAACAAAGGCACGGGATTTAATGTCATACAAGTTTTGTGCCCGATTAAAAATAATACAATAATGTAAAAAAAATTTGAAGCGGTACCTTAAACAAACTTTTCATAAAGAAATAATATATGTAGGTATAGGAGTAGGCCAAGAGAAGTATTCTAGTACACCGATGCACCGGTAGACGTCGCTGCCGCGACACAGGGTCGCTAACATATAATCATATGTTAACGTACTCGTATGGTCGCTGTTGTATAAAAAGCACCAGAAAACTACAAACGTTATTCAAATTGGGAATCTTGATGTCCGTATCGGCTGACCAAATTGAAAATATCTACAGAATTTTGTACTTAATACAAGCTAGGCGTTTAATCTAATTAAAAGAGAATGCAAAGGGAAGCACGCATTATGTACTTTATTACTTTAACTAGTAATACACATTTATCAGTAACCTTCCAAATGTCGGGGCGCGTAGCCGCCATGCACGTTGGCACTGGTGATGACACAAAATATTAAAACTAACAATTAATTAAAAACCCTAAGTATATTACGAAGATCAATCTTTAAAAAATGTTTATTTACATCAACTGTGCGGAAGTTACTTATTAATATTACAGTAAAATATAATACAATAACGCGGATTTTTATTTTCTAACAAAAATTGAGCATACAGTGGTCCCGTCAAGCAAAATTTAATTTTTAAAGCAAAATGGAATGATGAGATCTAACCGTAATTATCTAGTGGAAAGACCGCAGACAAGAGGTGGAGTCCGGCGACGCGACTCACGCCGCGATTTAGAAAATAAATTAACACAATAAATAATAATCTCATTGAGTAAAAGCATGCAAGTTGAACCCGATTCAGTGTGAAGCCACCTCTTTCAATGGAAGCAATCATGGAATGGTTCCGAGCTGTGTAACATGAAATTAGAACGCCGAGGTCGAGATCGCCCGTTTGAAAATGGAACAGCCGAAACTGGATATTCGGTTGGAAATAAGAATATCATCAACACACGTTACAGGTATAGTGGTAAAACCTTCCACAGGCAGCCTAGCAAGTATGCGAGTCCAAGCGGGATGAGTGCTTTACGTCCGTTCGGCAGGCGAAATTCTTCCTTGTGTTGTATCATAAATAACACTTCTCACTTTACCTGTAGTCATGAATTGATTCATTTTGTATTCAGGAGTGTGGGTATTACGGCATTAAAGGGAAATACGAGCCCGCGTATCCCAGCTCTGAGAAGCTTGGATTAATACAATAACCGATGCACTGCAAAAAATAACCCTCCTCTCCTTCGGCAGTCGGGTGAAAAACGGCGACCTCGACTCACCATACAATTTCGACTTAAAATAACTTAAAAACGAATTAAAAACGTACGCACTACATACATTTAAACTAGAGTGTTAAACTATGGAATCACACATATATATAATTCTCGTCCACTGTCACTATGCATTATTCTCATAAGCGAATACACTTTTTTTGTTCATTACCATTTAGATTAATGAATGAAAACACGTTTATTTAAAACAATTACATTAAAACATTTAATAACACAACAATTGTATCAAACACGATTTCAGCGGTGACCTACAACGTATTTTTGCTACATATCAAATGAATTATCACTGTTTACTAATGTAAATTTAAAATTAATATGCTCATCGAACGTTACTTCGTTTTTAGGGTTCCGTAGCCAAATGGCAAAAATCGGAACCCTTATAGATTCGTCATGTCTGTCTGTCTGTCTGTCCGTCAGTATGTCACAGGCATTTTACTCGAAAACCATAAGGTGTATTTGAATAAAAAATTGAGGATAGGGTGTATTTTGTTAACCGCTACATAGTTTTGCAATGAAATTACTAAAAAAGATTTTTTTTAGGGGTGCACTTCATACATAAAACCGAAAGTCAAAAAATATTTTTTCATTGCAAGCCCACGTGTGGTACATCAATCGACAGGCCTTTCAAAATAAATATAAGGTTTCTAAGCAATTTTTTGGATTAAGTGAATAGAGTCGGAGATAATCGCCCCGAAAGTCACTAAAATTGTGTCCCCCCCCCTCTAATTTTTGAACCGTGTACTTTCAAATTATGAAAAAAATCATGCTAATTAGGGCTTATAAAATTCTTTCAGCGATATTTGTTTTGAACAAGATCGGTTCAAAGGTTTTCGAGATATTTATAAAAAACTGCCTTCATTAAAGAAAAGGACGTAAGTGCCATAAGTTTTCAGTAACGATATGACCTTTTTCATGTCAGACCCACCATACCCCTAGCAATACCCCTGGGGGTAGGGTGGGACTGAACCATACCACCGTAGTGCTGTGCACTATATTATGCTTTATAATATTTATCCCAAATGTCCTGTCACCGTTATCAGTATCACGCAGTGTAGTTGAAAAAGTTAGACTACCGATACCGTTATCTGTAGTAACCATTGTTTTAGTATATAGAACTAGATGCACAATGTCAAGCAAATATGCCAAGAAATGTGCCCCAGAGCCCCAGAATGACAGCTCTAGTACATTTCAGTAGTTGCTAATAGCGTTAATTTATAACCTGCATCAAGGTATTTCATAAAAAAAGAATTCAGTGTTTTAGACCTTAAGCACCATATTAGCAAACCAACATCAAAAGATTAAATACTTTTTAGTTTATTGAGACATACAATGTGAATTGACTGCTCACGTCAAAACTTTAGTTAGCGTTTAGCGAATGAATGGAGTCGCGTTATAAATTTTATTTATTTCAACAGAAAGCACAAATAAATCTGGTTTCTTTATTTTGCAAGTGGGGAATAAACAGTTTCAAATATTTGTAAAAATATTATATACAAAACAATTGATGAGATTTCCGTAAGTACATATAGTACAGCTGACAGAGTCCATAAAAAGAAGTCATTTTAGTTTCCTTGAAATAGATTCAGTTTGTTAAATAATTGTATTTTCGACCTGCCTTTACTTTGAATACTTTCTTTTTTGCGATATAATGTAAGCGTACAGTCAAGTAGAGATCAGCTGTCGATTTTATTAAAACGATCCTATGGGTTTTGAACGTCACTCTCATGATCATCCGACATCTATAATACGAGTATTACGAGATATAAGGTCAAACATGAATGATGATGAAAATTGGCAACAATTTGCGCATTTCCAAATGATGTGTTGGGTGGGTGTATTATAGAATTTTACTATAGTTCATTAATGCTATTAATTACCTTTTGCCAGAAGGCAGAAGATAAAGCTAAGTATATTGGAAGTAATTGAAATTAAAATATGTAATGGGAAGAAATGGGCTTAGGTACGTTCATGAGAGGTGTGGCAGTTTTAGTAAACCTGTTCTTCCATTTTTTGTCGTATAACCTATAATATATCCGAATCATTAAAATGAGCCGAACAAACGACACGCGAGTCGTTTGGTTTAAAAAAAACACCTCGGCTGTCGCGTGCTATGACTGCAGCCCATTTTGCACGTAGCTGAGGATTTTTTGGAAATCTTAAAATGAAAACCATAATTATGTAGGTAACGACATCATAAAAAAAGTATCTAAGTATACCGACTCCTTAGATTTATGTTCCGCGACTTTGTCATTTGAACTAACAAAAATAATTATTTAAAACATGTTCAAAACTATTAAATTACAATGAGTTTACACAAATTTCGTTATGTTATGAAAATAAATTATTTAAAGAAATAAATCCCATCTTTTTTCAAGTTTTTTTTTTGGTATTTACGCAGTTATTGACTGAACATTTCAACATAACTGACAACCAACAAGTCTCACGGTTGAAACCAGACTAAACCACAAAATAGATAATAGTACATGTACAGAAAGGACACTCCTTTGATCTTTACGAAAGGCGCTTTTTTCTCAGCCAAAACATTAAGATTTATGGCTCTCTGACCGCATGTACTTGTAGCGATGAACGTAAATCGCGGAGTGTCCCGCGGCTGACTAAACGCAAAAGAACCGGCCGATGCGATTGGCGGGTGTTAGGTGTACTACGACCCTACAGCGCGCGAGCCGAGCGAGCGAAGCGAGCGTGCCGCGGCAGCGGCCGGCGAAGCGCCAGAACCGACTACGGATATTTTTTTCGAATAAAGTTAGGTCTGGAGCTTCGCCGGCCGCAGCCGCGGCACGCTCGATTCGCTCGCTCGGCTCGCGCGCTGTAGGGTCGCAGAGTCGCAGTACACCTAACACTCCTCCTCGCTTCACTCGTCGTCGTATCTACACCGGCCTGCCTTATAGTATAGGTTGGTTATGAACGTGGACGTATGGCAGTTACGATACAGGTATGAAGATAAGATAATACCGCGCGTGCCAAGGGAAAACTACTAAGGCCACTGTAGTGTCACAGGAATTTCTTTTTTACCCATGACACTACTGGCAGTGCCAAGCAGTAGTGCCTAAGGTAAAAAATGGCCAGAACGGCTTTCGTTTTTTTTCAGTTTAATGAAATTAAAATTTTTGTACCCATTTCTTTTTCTATTTTTCCATCAAATCCCAGCACTACTAACGGTGGTATGGTTCAGTCCACCCTACCCCCAGGGGTATAGCTAGGGGGTATGGTGGATCTGACATGACCTTTTTAATAGGGACGGAACCCTGGTTGTGCGTTGTCCGACACGCACTTGGCCGCTTTTTTTAAAACTACGCGGCATCTTTTAAAGGGTAGACGTCAAATCGCGTCTTCTTATTTGAAGCAAAAATACATCGAAAACTGGTCTAGTCAAAACATTTCGCAAAAGCAATTTAATTCTATACCGAGTCATGGACTTACAGATCCCGCCCGGAGTACCGTGAGATTTCAGCGCTGATGACTATCATCACGAAACATGAATTCAAGGGAAACCAACTTTCACACAGACAGTTCTCCTGCCTCACTTTCAAATTAAATTATACACCTCGAGAGTCCCGTATAAAAAGAACACAATTTTTCAACGAATGAGTCATATTGAGGAAACGGAAACAACAATTGCATTTGTAATTTCGTTTGATTTTAGAATCAACAAAAATTCAAATAAAGTCCCCGATTTAATTGTTTTTTTTTGGTGTTTCAGGATTACCTCCCGAGATGTGTCCACCAAAAAAATTAAAAAGGATAGCATCCTACAGTGTTCGAGATTTGGAACTAGTCTTTTGACACATCGTGACACCCATATAACGTAAATTGGCACTGCTCATCGAAATAATTAAAAAAGTTTCAATCGCTTCCGAGTTACGAAACAAAGTTCAATATCAATGCACGCTCTTTTTAGCACTTATAAAATTATTGTCATATTTTTTTACGGCTTATTTGTATAGAAATTAGCATTGAAAACTCGGTATGCAAACCATTACGTCCTACGACTTTTTATTTTTAAATTTAGTGATATACTGCTTTAATCGTTTGGAGTCTGTCAATTTAGAAATAAATCGATATGAATCAAATAATTGTGTATATGAAAATAACAATGTATTATTTAATTACTGTTACGATAATACGAAATAAAATCACATCGATCGAAACGACATATTTGATTGTGCAAAATGTTGTCTTTGAAAATATGGCATTGATTTCTGCACGGCGCTCTCCCTTTACTTACAGGACACTTGTGTTAGCAGACGACAGTGTATAGGCTCTCTATTTGATTTCCTAAAAATAATTATTACACAGTAATCAATCGATTCCTTTTATTAGCCACCATCAATCGTAATCGGATATTATGACAATCGATTTACTCTAGCCACATCACTCTTTACATCATATTGGAACTGTCCAAAGACCAGTCCCAAATCTCGTACACTGTAGAAAAGCTGGTGTACATCCCTATACACAATTGAATACCTGGTATACATTTCCTTAACAAACACGAGTTTCGTCTCGTGCGTTACCGGGACGAATTGCCGTTATAAAAGTTGATTGTCCCATCAAACATTTTGACATTTAAACACAAATATTGGCAGTGATATGCAATATACAGTGAATACCACGTAATATAGGAGATTGGCCTTGCATTCGTTACAGTTCTAAACTTCGCGGTGCCCGCCAACTTGAAACCGCCTCAGTGAGTTGGATTTCTCACATTTTTTTTCACTAAGAAAAGAAATAGATGTGGAAAGTTTGTGTGTAAAATATTTTACACTTGAGAAATGTCAAAGTTAACCGTGAGACACGCCAACTTTGCCCAGGTAAATTTGTAAGTAGAACCTAATTTAACTGTCCAGTTTGGTTCCTGATGAATGGGTGTTTGATCAGTAGCGACGTTTACAATCTCGAGCAAAGTTTTGCGATTTGATTATTATTAAAGGTACAAAAGGGTTCATAGTAATTTTATAAAATATAAAGTTATATTTTAGTTATGGAACTAAAATACGCTTAGTCGGCGATTTTAAGTTGGCGGTTAATTTAAATTTAAATCTTTTTGGTCCTAATGACGTTCCTCAACATTACAGTCTTACGATCGATCCTTAAATATATGTCTTTAATATATCTGTTAAATCTATAACATAACATTCAGTCATTATTGTAGATAAATCTTATCCAATAAGATATTTCTTTTGAACTGATATCTATCCATTTTGTTCAAGTTAAAACCATTTACTGCATTGATATAAGATATACAGCTCTTAAATCTGCACGTACTGCAGATACATTTTGCAAATAAATTGCATTAAATATAACATTGATCAAGTAATGTTCGTATTCAAATTAACACAAACGAGTTATGAAACTTAGAGAGATTTACAATTTGCAGAAGAATAGTGAGCGATCCGAAATGATGTTTCTTTCAAACCGAGTTACAATCATTATCATATTTTATAGTGCATCAAAATTTTCTTTCAAACCTGTGAAAGTTACAAACATACCTCATAGCACTGCTCAAAAAATCCTCCAAACCCCAATTCGGACACCGTCGAACAAAGATTTACCTACAACACTACGGTTTATATATAGATGGCCTCAGTGCCGCCCTTGTTGGTCTGCTGCATGTCGCTGGGCGACAGCGCGGCGCGGTCCGACCAATCAGAGTGCGGGGACTGCGTGAGCGGCGTCTGCGGCGAGGGCGTCGACCAGTGGTCGGGCGACTCGGGCGACGGGGTCGGGAACGTGTCGCCTATGCCCCAGCCACCATATAGTCCTGGGAAAGTAAAAAGAGATATAACAAAAATGGAATAACACGCACTAAAAAATAAAAGTTTAAGTCCCTTCTGGGCAGACAGGGTCAGCTGCCGAATGATGCTTCATGCTGGTTATGTCTGTCACAGACCCATCATAAATTGACGAGAGTATTGTGAGTAGGGCCATTTCGCCGGTTAGCGACCACCTAATTTCATGTGCCGGTTGGCGACCACTTAGCTGAATTGGTGAACTGAAGGGATATTTTCTCGGTTTTTTAGTAGATTTCTATTCTAAAACAACAAAAAAATGCATGTACAACTGTCTCAATATGGTCTGTAGAATTGAAGTTATGTTCGACTGAAAAAAACCTTCTCCTTCAGGTGGTCGCGTAACCAGCGAAATGACCCTAATCCACCTGGCTGAAGTGGCCCGTTGGGAAGAACTCAGATGCTTGGGGTGGGGCTTGTGACCTTAAGCCTCCTGCCTTCATCTTCACGTCAAACTTTGAACACTCCTGACGCATAAAGAGGGGTGTTATAAGTAGACATACGTGTGGGGTAACGCAGGTCCTAAACGAATGGACCGTTTTTAAGGCGGTTTTTTTGTACGAAAGCCGGCGTGATCGAGATGGCTCGTAGTCGAAAGAAAATGTCGAGTTTTTCAACTTTTTAAGTTGTTCATCATTCTTGTTAATTTGTATTACTGGGCGTTTTCCGCAAGTCGACATCCAAAGTGCCTCATCATCATCATATCAGCCGAAAGACGTCCACTGGTGGACATTGGCCTGCCCCAAAGAGTGCCACAATGACCGGTCCTGCGCCACCGCATCCAGCGGACTCCCGCGACCTTTACCAGGTCATCAGTCGACCTTGTGGGGGCCTACCCACGCCGCGCCTTCCGGTACGTTGTTCCACAGTGCCTATTTCGCGTGAATCGGTGGGGTAGCGCTCGCTACTCTGACCACACCTCCTTTAGAAAGTGAACGCCTTGGTCCCAAAGACCCTAGGTGCTTGCCAGTAGAATGTGTTTAGTCGTTTCTTCTGCCTCCATCCACGCTCTGCACCTGGGGCTGCATTCATCATTCTAATTAGAACACTTGGAATACGGCTAGTCTGTCTCGTATGGTCATGTAAGGTCGGATGCTCACCGGACATGATGTTGGTGATGGCGGGGTGCTGCGCGCCCTGCACCTGGCCCAGCGCGGCCGCGTGCGTCATCACCGCCTGCAGCTGCGCGTTGTGTTGCGACGTGGCACCTGGCACGGACGGCATCGTTTAGCAATGACATAAACAATGGTCAGAGGCTCTAGTATAAGTTTTACCGAAACAAAGACGATCGCGTTTGCGTTTTGCCCTCAATTTGTATAGGATTTGACAGCTAAACGCGAACGCGGTCGTAACGTTTCGTTTCGGTAAAACTTATACTAGAGCCTCAGATCAGAATTTGTGTTCGTGAGGAACATAAATAAAATAGTTTCAGTTAGAAATTAACATAAAAAATGGATTAAAAGCACATACAGCGAGTTAGAAAGGTATTTAGTGAAGAGAGTGAATGAATAGTGTCATAATTTACATTCATTCGTGTGACACGGATACTAGCTTAATAAATAAATAAATAAATAATATAAGGGGACAATCTTACACAAATCGACCTAGTCCCATAGTAAGCTCAGTAAGGCTTGTGTTATGGGTACTAGACGACGATATATATAATAGATATAAATACTTAAATATATAGAAAATATCCATGAATCAGAAACAAATATTCATGCTCATCACACAAATTTTTGCCCTTACCAGGATTCGAACCCAGGACCTCTTGCTTCGTAGGCAGGTTAATGAAGCGTTAGTTGCGAACATATTCCCGAGAGGCGGGTTTTAAACTTATTTTCAAGACAAATGGAACAGGTACAATGTTAATTTTATATAAAATATTCAATGATGTTGTATGTTCTCGAAAAGGGATTAACAATGTAGTCAAATGGAGAGAAACGCAAGAGGTTAAATCACAAAGTTAGAAGTTTTAAGAAGAGGTATGTTCTATCCCTTTTCCAAACGCATCTTCATATGAAACGATTGTCGTTTACTATGACTCTCGCAGATTGAGCCGTCACTAACTGCGAGCGTTTTTACTAACAAGCAATATTAAAACGGTTGTAGCTTCGTAATTCCTTGAGATATCTAAATGAGATTTTCGTCGCTAGGCATATTATGTTGCCTTCTTTCTTTTGGAGTAATAATAATTTTAAAACCCGTATTAAGTAAGGGTAAAAGCCAATGTAGCCGAGCGCTAAGGCACACAACACACACATCTGGAACCGGTGAAGATTTAAATTTACATCATTTATTTTGTGTATGGTCATACTCACTCAGATGCGCTAGCGCCGAGTAAGCGGCCGCGTCGAGCTGGTGTTGGTGCGAGTGGCGCAGAGCTGCCATGTGCGCCGGCGACGTGGGCAGAGAGGGCCGCGACTTGCCGGGCGAGGGCGACCCTGGACACATACACACTTGCATATACAATTGCACAAATCAATAACTACAACTTAGAAAAAAAAAAACCCCCGACATTTTCATTTCAAACTCCAATATCTCGAAACGGCTGAACAGATTTTGATGAAACATGGCTAAGAACACTCTAAAAAAATATCTATGACACAAAAAAAAACCGCATTCAAATCGGTCCATCCGTTAGGGAGGTACACTACCACAGACAGATATACAGACACGTTCCCCTCTTTTTGCGTCGGGGGTTAAAAATACAGAACGTGCGCGGAAAAGGTTAGAGAGGTACCCGGTAAGATAATCTGAAAGGCATTGGATCTTCTGGCCCTTACTGTGATCAGCCTAATCTAGGGTTTTGTTGACGCTTCAACCCCTTTTTCTAGGGGTATATACATATATTGTCCCTTATTAGGGGCCACATTAGAGGGCACAAACGAGAGGATGCTGGGAGTTTCTCTGCGTGATCGCATCAGAACCAAGGTAACCGATATAACCCTCAAAATCGGTTATAAAGCGGTACTGGGCGGAGCACATAGTACTACGTACAATCAGCATCACACAGCTAGTAGCAGCAGCAGAGTAAGGATGTGTTACGATATATTTGACTAATTTGGCTGCTATTAACAATATGACGCGGACTGTACCTACATAAAACCGTTCACAGGGCGGTGCGATTCTCTCGTGCGACCGCGTATTGGGTGGGTAGAACCCCACAAGGTTGACTGATCAGTGATGACAGGGGACCGGTTTTTGACTTTCGAGCGCTCGACTCTTTCACTCGAAAACTGTCAAAAAATATGAACTGCTATTTTGAAATAGCGATAGAAAATTTAAAAACGAGTGCCGTTGACCACTCGTATTCAATTCTATTGGTAGAAAGTAAGTGCCTGCCATTTTGACACTGTAAACGTATGTACTTTTATTTGATTTTCGAGCGCTCAAAAGTCAAAAATCGGTCCCCTGGTCAAGGTCGCGGGATGCGAGTGTATTTGACGGATCAGTAAAGACCTGCTCAAGGTCGGGATGCGAGTGTGGTGTCCCCCATAGCGCAGTACTCACCGATGTAGGCGTGCGGCGACGTGGTGTGGTTGCTGTGCGTAGGCGAGTGGCTCGAGTACGGGGGCGACAAGGTCGGCGCGCCGCCGCCGTACGACTGCTGAAGCGACTGACCCGTCTGCGAACAGACGAACTGACACTGGTTAGAGGTACTGCACTAGCGGGAACAGGTCCCTATTTATTGTCACCTGACACTGACACTTCGCCATACATTGCTTGTTTTAGAAGTTAAGGTTACTTGTGGATCCAGCAATGTACGGAGAATTGTCGTTGTCAGGTGACAATTGGCCAGTTGGTGAAATAGGGCCCAGGACGTGTATCATGGGACGGCCGCGACATACTCTCGATTTTTCTCGCACTATACCCCTTGTTCTAAGTGGTCTAATAAGTGAGAAACGGATAGTGCTGGACCAATCGAGAGAGCTCGCGCGCCGTCGCGTGATAGCCGTGCTGAAATATTCGGCGTCAATTGCCTTGCGATGTTGTTGATACAGGGAAGTATCAACGGTGTTCAAGTCAGGGTAAATATATATTGTGACCAGAGACGTTCAAACATGTGTTTTCATATGCGACATATAAATTCGTTTTCAATCGAATGCTTCGTAGGCATCTGCTGGAAGAAGAATTTGCATAGCATCCTATATCATATCTTTGTATATAATATAAGTAATAATATGTAATTTTATATATTTAGGATTGTTTGAATAAGTCTGTACTACGCTCTAAACATTGATCATTTACTCTGCACCAATTTTAAGTGTCTCTGTTTGGCCTGGCGGTTGGCATTAAGTCCGCCATTTGTACGTTATTTTGGTTTTGTGCACTAAGGTTTAAATAAATAAATATACATAGGGGATTATATGGGAGACACGGTGAATCAAGCCAACTCGAATCAAGAACAAAACTTGAATCAACCTCGCAACTACCGCTAGCACCATCAACTCGAGTTTCGAGATGAATACTAACTACAGGTCAAAAGCAGCATAATAGATCATTATGATTGGATGGGTCCGCCCCTGTCTCTCAAGTTGGAGGTCGAGGCTACAGGCCCCGTATCATGTACTATCACGTAATAAGTGTCAAGAAAGAGCGTCCGTCACTGGCTGACAGCGTTCGATAGAACGAGACTGACGCTCTATCTTGTCAGTTATCACGTGATAAGGCCGACCACGACAAGCAGACCGGCTCTGTTATTACCTTGACGCAGTCCTCGTAGCTCGGCGGCTGCTTGTGTTGTATGAGCTGCTCAATGCCGGCGAACTGCGCCATCGCGTTCGAGTACAGTGACGTCGCGTCGTACGGTGACGGCAAATCCTGGAGAAACACATCTTGTTATGTTGCTGTACTGGTTCAATAGGGACAAAGGTTTTATTTGTTACGCTTTTGACCCGGAATCAAATTAGCAAGTTTGTATCTGTGAAACCGGCCGTAAGAGTTCCGTACTATCTATTAAAACGGCCAAAAAAAAACGCTTATTGTATGGGAGCTCCCTTAAATATTTAATTTAGTCTGTTTTTTAGTATTTGTTATAGCAGCAACAAAAAATCATCTGTGATTTTCAACTGTATTACCAAGTATTACTATCGCGGTTCATGATCATGAGATACAGCCTGGTGACTGACGCAGAGTCTTACTAATAGGGTCCCGTTTTTACCCTTTGGTTTAAGGAACCCTAAAACGCTCTGATAATATGAAGTATCTAGGAAACATAATAGTTATGCGAATCTCGCAAGGGAATCAAAACCTACAGGGTACTTCCCGTGAACTCAGAATCTTGAAAATTTGGTACGTAGCAACGTCTTACAGCACAGGTAAAGGAAAAATTGCGAAAACCGTAAATTTTTGTACGGGACGCTCGGTGCGGGAGTCCTCGCACTTGGCCGGTTTTTTAGCATGTCACCGGCTACGAGCGCGCTGCGAAACCGTGGTGTGACCGAGACGGTTACCTGTAAATTTTGAAGCGGCGATTCGACGGGGCTGAGGCTGGAGCCGAGGCTCTCCACGCTCTGCGGCACCTCCTGCGCCACCTTCTTGTTGTTCTTCTTCACACTCGGCTTTCTGCTGGGGTGAGACGGCATGTTAGCGAATTATACCTCAATACAACGTGTTTAAAGCCCACATAAAGTATCCAATCCAATATGAGGCGCGGTACGAAGTTCATTTACGCGGTTAGAGTTCGTACCTATCTACATAAGATGGCGGATAGCGGACACTGCTGTCACTCGGATGGATGATTAAAATTAATATTAATTAAAAAAAAAAACAATATTCATGCATTAAAAAAAACTCTTTTATTCATTTCTCTGTAATGGATATATTAAGTGGGCTTCGGCTCTAAGGCGGTTAAAAAAACACCGTGTATTACGAGCCTCAATTCATGTAAACCACAAGTTTGGTTGGTTTGAAGGCGTGTAGATACATATTTATTTGTGAAGGTTTACGTATGACGTTTCAGATGCGCTAAAATGCCGGCGTTTTACTTCGATTGTGCTGAAGGATTGTAAAGCGCTAATTATACATACAAGAAACTGCATGCAAGTTTAACAACATTGCGGGGTTTGACAGATAAAACTCAGTATATGTACTTGGGTAACCCGCAATGTAATTAAACATGCATGCATTATCTCGCTTTGCGCTGTAGAGTTGGCCGAGGCAAAAAGGATATTAAATATAAAAATAAATGTATTCACTTCTATTTCTCACTAGTACAGGCGCTAATATGGCCTTTAAATAATCTCATAATCGTGCCAGGAGCCAGTTAGGTGGCCTTGCTCATAGTTTCTTTCCTCTCTCATCCTCCTAGCGTTATTCCTGGCTGTGCCCCGAAGGAGCCCGGCGTACGTTTTGACACCTAACCTCGATTTGGCATAGGCACTAGTTTGACGAAAGCGACTGCATCAAGACCTTCCAACCCATAGGGAAAGCTACACCTTATTGGGACTTGACCGGTATCCTAACGATGTTTTCCTTCACCGCAAAACTAACGGTAAATGTTCCGAACATAAGTTCCGAAATTCATTGGTACAGTCAGCGTCGTATAGTCAGTAGCAGCGAAGGTAGCCAAATATTTCGGTACACGTCTTTATTACTGTACGAATAAGGGTGTGTTACGAGTTTAAATCAGCTTTGAAACAAGTTCACTGGTCGAGATGTATTTCTTTGGCTTCTCTGGCTGCTTCTAACTCTATGGCGCTGGCTGTACGAGAGTGCGAGCCCACGTGCGCCGCTCGACAGCCGCACGCCTGACCCACTAGGCTACCGTGACGCGCGCCCCCGGACGTGTAAACCCCCGTGCTCACCGTCTGATCTGCGAGTGCTGCATGTTGCTGTCGTACTCCTGCGGGCTGTCCGGGCCGGCTTTGGCACGGGCCTTCTTCGGCTTGCCCTTCGTCGAGCAGATCACCGTCGGCTGGCTGATCAGCTGCGGGTGCGGGTTCGGAGATTCTGCGGACGGACAAACATACATGTGATGAAAGTGATTGACGTGGTGTTGGACAGTTAGGTGGGGATGATTTCGGAGAAAAATCTGCAACAAAATCAGGTAGTACAGTACGTAGGAGAAAATGTCATGAAAGAAAATAGAATTATAATAGAAACAGTCGTGATTTTTTGAAGATAATACGATACGGATAATTTGTATCGGAACTTTTCGCCTCTTTTTCTTTACCGCGCTTCCGTGCTTTGGAAGGCACGTTAAACCGCCTAGGTTGTTCTCTTGGACAGCAGTTGTGAACCTTTATCGTTGTTATAGGTGCATATATCCGCATCGCAGGTTCAACTAATGAGTGATATATATGCGTCAAGGAGCCCAGCGCTATAGCAACCTTCTTTGCATTGACATAAGTTTTAACTAGGCACTAAATGTTAGAAAAGAGAAAAAATATTTCCTTCAGATACAGTCAGTGGGTTCATACTAAAATGGTGAGAACAGTCTATCTAGCCTGCGAGCGGGCGTGCAAATTATTAAAATAATAAAATAATATTTAATATCACAATTACACACATTATAAAAAAATCAAATGTCATATGTTATGTTATGAATAATTTGAAATAATACATCTCGTCGATTTGGCGTGTGGTTGACAACTTTCCTCTTCAACAGAGCGTTGAAAAAGTTAAGAAAATCGACAGTTTGACAGTTCTCTTCGGGATGGTCGATAGAACCGGGATACCACTAAGGGTGGTATTAGACTTGTCCAATGTGTATTTGGGTCTCAAATCTGATATTTGCGTCTCAAAGAATGAGAAACGCAATGCGCATCGGACAAGTGGAGTACCACCCTAACATAAAGCCTGTACTCACGCATGACATGATGGTGCTGCGGCGGCCTCGGGCAGTGCTCGTCGAGCAGCCGGACTATGTCGTCGTGCATCCTCTCCTGCGCCACGTCCCGCGGCAGCCGGTCCATGTGGTCAGTGATCTCGCGGTTCGACATGGCGTCGAGGAGCGCGCGACACGCGCCGTACGAGCCCTCGCGCGCGCCGAGGAACAGCGGCGTCTCGTCCTGGGGGAAACGATGCATACAGTCAGCTCTGTGCTCTCAGAAGGGGTAGAGTAATTTGGAATAAAATATGGCCGCCGAGAAAGAGGGGCGTCTCGTTCTGGGGGAAACGATGCATACAGTCAGCTCTGCGCTCTCAGAAAAGGTAGACAGAGCATTTTGGAACAACCGACCGACGACCGACGTCGGTTTTTGACGACCGCTTTAGCCTAGTTGTAGTGACCCTGCCTACGAAGCAAGCGGTCCCGGTATTTGTTCCTGAGTCATGGATGACTCACTTAGAACCAGAATCCAAAACAAACACAAAAGAAAACGTGAATAAGTGCCATGTCACGAAATGGGCCCTCAGCATGATGCTGGCTTTGCAGCCAGCGCTGGTCTTCCGTTGGGTCCATCCTATTAGCGACTTTCGCTTGTTTTCAAGTGACACTACTTTATGCAACATCCCAGGGCCTCCACCAAGTCTGTCTGACTATACCTTGTCGTCCTGCGCGTCCCTGTTGGCCCCGTGCATGAGCAGCACGTTCACGGCGTCCACGTTGTTCACGGCGGCGGCCCAGTGCAGCGCCGTCTTGCCGCTGTTGTCGGCGGCGTTGATGTCGGCGTCGGCGTTGATCAGGTCCTCCACCATGCCCTCGATGGCCAGTCTGTAGGAGTACAAAGGGTTACACGCGAGTTCAGTCACTTTCCTCGGACATGTCACAGAAAGACATCTGCGGGAGTACTTGTGTAGGGAAAAGTTGCTACTAGAGCGCGGCATGTCACGAATGCGTTGGACCATGTCAAAACACTCAAAACTGACATCAATGACTCATTTTATTAATTTCTTATTTAGAATCACCAACAGCGGCAACAACAAACACCAACACTTATATTAGGCCTAGCTCGTCTCTGACGTACCTCCACATTCATGTCTAATACTCTTTCGGTCACAAGACTTGTGCTTGTACATACCACGACTTAGAAGCTCTGTGCCCAGCAGCAACACGTATACAGCTAATGATCATGTTGAAACATAGCTATTAATAAGGATGTGTTCTGTCTCACCTTGCAGCCAGTATGAGCGGCGTGGTTCCGTCGTGCATCCTGGCGTTCAGGTTGGTCGCCCGGTTGCGCAGCAGTATCTGGAACACGCCCATGGCGTCGGCGGCGACCGCGGCGTGCAGTGGCGTGCGGCCAGTGTTGTCCTGTGAGTTGGCGTCGGCGCCGGCGTCTAGGAGACGCTTGGCAGCGTCGGAGCGGGCGTATCTGTGGATACAAGTCATTTTTATTATCTTTGTACGTGCTTTGTCTTGGAAGACGTTGGTTTGGAGTAGCCATAATCATCTAACGATCTCAACGTTCAACTTGTCGAAACCTGTAGCTAACAGGGGAGCCTCTAGTGTTAAGCCTTACTTCCATCATAATTCGGCAGTATTTTAATTAGGACTAGTACACTGGGAAGCCGTCAGGTATCAGGTTAAATTTTCGTTAATAATACAACGTAACTGAAAAACGTGTCTCAGATAGTGTAGATTCAGAATTCTGAATATTGATGTATATAAGATTTGCTGATTTTCAGCGTCAGAACCCTTGTCGACGCTATTACACTTACGCAAGACTAGATGCAAGCTTGTGTCCCCAATCTTGTCCATAGCCGCGTTCATGTCAGCATCCGAGCGGCTTTCAAATGCCTCTAACAAACGTCCGTTGTCTTACCTAGCAGCAAGATGCAAGCTGGTCTCGCCAGTCTTGTCCATAGCCGCGTTCAGCTGCGCGCCCTGAGCCACCAGCTCGGATATGATGTGCGCGGTCAGCTCGTCCTCAGCGTCGGAGCCGGTGTCCAGGCCGCCACCGCGGACCGCGGCCACCATCAGCGGCGTCATGCCGAGCGGCCCGCGCGCGTCCACGTCCACGTGGCCGTCGTGCTGGAATGAGAGGTGGGTTAAAACCGGTACACAACCTCAGGGAACACATATACTCGTACTATGAAATTGACGCACTAGTGTTCTAATAATGGTTAGAAAGTTACAAAAGGGAAGGTTCAAATTCGTTAAAACTGGCTGGAAACACATGTAAACTAAAATTGGTTCGAAAGTTAAAAAAGAAAGGTTCATATTCATTGCTAAAGAAGAGCATTTGATATTTTCATATTTGAAATTTGGTACGTGTTCGATTCTAATTGACATTCTGATGTACTCTATAATGATACAATAATGATGATAGACAATAGAATTGTAGGTTCTAATTACAAAGGAATTGAATGATGGAACTCCTGTGATATATGTTCTAGCAACTTGCTCATTTTGTAACTCTATTGCTGACCCAAGCCACATTTCTTGTGTTTTGAGATTAAAAAGTTTCAATAAATGTGCGTGTTAAAGTCTACTACAACTTAATGTGTATTGGTCAACATAGAATGGTAAACTCACGATTGCCGGAGGCGTCATCATGCTAGGCGGGACCCTGATGTCCGCGGCGTCCAGGTGCTGTTGCGTCCACACCCTCGAGTCGTGGCCGGCCTCCTCATAGTCGGTGATGACGGTGTGGTCCGACGCGTAGCCCCCAGGAGCGCCATTCGCGTCCCCAGGCCCGCGGGACCGCTTCGCCCGCGGCGGCGCCAAACCGTCATCGTCATCGTCCGACCAGTGCGGCGGTCCCATGTGGCCCCCGTTTATGTCCACGTCTATCATCGATCCCTTGTTCAGATTTCTCATCTCTTGGCCGTCGGGCCCGCGGCGGCGAGACCGACGCCTGGTCGACGAGTTGTTCCGAATGAAACCTTCCGGGAACCATGTTATGCCAGCCGCTCGCTTGCGCTGCGCCGTCACTAACACGCCTATGAGCAAGCCAGCGAGCAACACTAGGATCACACCGATGAAGACGTATTTGGAGTTGGTCGGCGGCTCCGCTTCAGGGCCGGTCGGTACGCCTTTCACTTGGAAGATGGGGAAGTCCGGTGACAAGGAATGCTTGGACGCCGTAGCGGCCAAGAACTCAGCCGCTTCCTGAGCGGAGAAGAAGCATTCAGAGCCGGACATCGACGTGCATTTCCTGTTATCGATCTCCAAGAACACTTGCACTCCGCTCTGTCCTCTCTCGACAAATACGATCTGATGCTTCTTCCCGAATTCCGTGTCTTGTAAACCGATGTCTTTAGAGCCGGACCAGGGGCGGACCATGTCGTTGCCCAAATGGTCCTTCTTTATCCGGACGGTGGTCCTCAACTGGTGTCCCAGGTCCCGCAGGAACGCCACGGAGTTCTCCTTGAACTGGCGGATGTCCATGAGCAGTATGATCGACATGACTCCGTCGGCGATGTGCGGCGGCTCGCGTTCGCAGTCCAGGCCGTCCCAGTTGCACTCGGCGTTGTTGCAGCCGTAGTCGCAATGCCCGTTGGCGTAGTGCTTCTGACAATACGCGTCGTAGATAGGGTTGCACCGCTGTAGGGACTTTTCGCAGTCGCGGCCGTCGAAGAGACACTCCTGGGTGTTGCAGGCCTCGTTGCATTCGCCGTTCATGAACACCTCCCAGCACTTTATGGGCGCCGTGCAGTTAGCCCACGGATTGATGCCGAGCGAGCAATCGTTGCCGTCGAACTCGCAAGCGTAGGTGTTGCATTCCTCGTCGCAGTGGTGGTCGCCCTGTTTCTCCTTACAGCCCATCTTGACGCACTGCTCTTTCTGAATAGCCCAGTCGAGACCGCCGTAACCTCCTGTCGATTCCGGGTCGTAGATGTCGCAGTTCTTGCCCGTGCGTTGCCTCGGGCAATAGCAGACGTAGTCGCCCGGCTTGTCGATGCATCGGGCCTCGGGGTGCTTGCAGGGATTGCTAAGACATTCGTTCATGGAGTCGATCTCGCAGTTGACTCCGGAGAGCCCCCTGGGGCAGTCGCAGACATAGCCGCCTATCTCGGAGGTGTGGCAGTAGCCGCCGTTCATGCAAGGGTTGGAGTCGCAGGCGTAGCCAGAATACTCGCAGTCTTTGCCGTAGTAGCCTTCCTTGCACAAGCACTCGTGGCGTCCTTGAATCGCAGTGCACACACCACCGTTCTGGCATGGGGAGTTCGCGCAGAAATTCACTTTGTCGACGCAGTGTCTGCCCATGTAGCCGGGTTTGCAGTTGCAGTGGTAGTCGTTCACGAGCTGCACGCAGTCTTGGGTGCCGGGGCTAGCGCAGGGGTCCGAGAGGCACTCGTTGATGTCTCCCTCGCACCGCGGCCCGACGAAGCCCGGCGGGCACTTGCACTCGAAGCCTCCAACTTTGTCGATACACGTGCCGTTGTTGTGGCACGCGTCCTGCTTGCAATCGTTGACGTTGATCTCGCATATCTTCCCGAGCGTCCCGAAAGGGCAAGAACACGAGAAGTTGTCTATCAAATCATGGCAGGTCCCGCCGTTTTGGCAAGGGTTCGGCAGGCAATCGTTGACGTTGAGCTCGCAGTTCTGTCCCTGGAAGCCCTTGGCGCACTGGCACTGGTAGGTGCCAACCAGGTCCTTGCAGACGGCGCCGTTCTGGCAGGGCGCGGAGTCGCACTCGTTGATCTCCTTGTGGCAGTAGGAGCCGGTGTACCCGTCGAGGCAGTGGCAGCGGTGGGAGTTGCCGATGTCCTCGCAGGTGCCGTTGTTGCAGAGCTGCTTTAGTGGCACATCTGTACAGAAATACTACACGTTTAATATTTTTCATAATTCATATCAGAACTCACAAAAAAAGCACCGAAGAGACAGTACAGTACGGGCATAACTATAGTGAAAAACCTTTTCAACAGGCCTTCACCATGTCAAAAAGCCACTTTATCTGTATGAAGAGTTGAACTATCTGAACACCTTCATGCCTCATATCTTTCATCGGTTTGACAACTTCGCATGGCAGTTTCAACATAGCGTTAAAGCGACACGATACTGAGTTGTTCAGTTCTTTTAAGTTTACTTAAGCAAAACTGTAGACATCTCTTGGGTCACGCTGCCTAATGGGAAGCCGGTTCTGACATTTAGATGCACTCTAAGAGTAATGATGGCAAGGATAACACACTGCAGATACAGCTACATACGTTTCCTGAACGAGGCGTCCTTGCAGGACACCATCTCGACGTCGCACAGCTTGCCGGACCAGCCGGGCGCGCACGAGCACGTGTACTGCGGACCCTTCTGCGAGCACGTCGCGCCGTTCTCGCACGGGTTGCCCTCGCACCTGGAAATAAGGGCGGGATTAGCTTGGCAACGCTGTTGTACACAACTCGCAGACTTGGGGATGAAGAAATTGGCTAAGGTTCTTAGCTTTTATGTGTACACGTTGTACGCATAAGTATCTAAGGAGGGATATAGAAAAATGTGTTAGAGCATAGGCTTGAGTGCTGACTTTGATGTATATACCCCGTGACTGTGCAAACTTATCCTTTCACTAAGTATTGGGAGAAAGGTCTACAAAGAGTTTTCAGTACATACCGTTTGCTTTCAACAAATTGAGGCTGAAAGTATGTGTAGCTGAGGTAGATGTCATCATTATTAATTTCCATAACAGAAAACTTATACGAGTATGTAAAGTTTTATATCCAAATAAAATGCTATTATGATTATTAGCGAAAATTCAAATATGGATAGAATTTCCGCTTGAGACGTTGTCGCACTAACCTGTTTATACTCGTACTCACCAGTTGACGAAGGAATCGCAGTGCTTGCCCGTGTACCCGTACGGGCAGTGGCACGCGTAGTGCGTCACGTGGTCGTGGCAGGTGGCGCCGTTGTCGCAGGGCGAGCTGTCGCACATGTTGATGCGGAACTGGCAGTTGGAGCCGGTGTAGCTGGAATAAAATGCAATGTTAGGACACAGGGAATCGTTAACACATTCACTGCCAAGAATCGCTGCGCTCCTAGCCGATCTTGTGGTTTTCCTCGTGTGTAGCGGAAAGCGACTACAGTCCCCTAGGCGGGTTCCTGACAGTAAAAGTGGTAAACGGTCGAACCATACGGCTGGTTAAATGATTTTTCCTCTAAATTTATATACAATACTACTGATTTTTCGATGAAACAAGATCAGGTTAACATTTCTTTATGAAGACGGCTATTTTCTGAGAAGCATACTAGGGGTTAAGGGTTAAAGAGCACCGCTACAGAGGGTTTGGTGCAACACTCGCTTAGAGTGGTATTCCAGACCTTTGACCAATGTGCATTTGATTAAAGAAAGATGATCTGATGGGAAAACCACTACGGCGAAGATATTTGATCAAAGTTTGGATCAAAAATTGGCCTAGTGGAACACCACCCTCAGTTGTACTGGAGCACTCACCCGGGCTGGCAGCTGCAGTTGTACGAGTTGATCCCGTCGACGCAGGTGCCGCCGTTCATGCAGCTCGACTCGGTGCAGTCTTCGTCGTTGGTCTGGCAGTTGATGCCGGAGAAGCCGAGCGGGCAGGTGCACGTGTACGAGGCGACGTACTGAGGGGAAGCATTCGTTTACAATACACATATACAATTTTACGTGCGGGCGACTGTAAGAGACGAGGAGGGCAGAGGTGGAGCGTGTAAGAGACGATGGATGGAGGGATAGGGGCAACGAAATTATGTGCTATTAACTATTGAAGTAAAGTTTCACGAGGCGAATTAGGATAAAAACAAAATTTCAGTCTCAAATCGAAGTCATAACGATTGGCACAGTGGTTTAACCTGAACACCTGAAGAATTCTTATTCTTCGGATGTACTCTTGTATGTTATAAGTTTAATATGTGTATCTTGTGTGTCTTTCTGCGTCATTGTAGCTCCCAGACGGAAACCACTTGCGTGCGGTTTTTTAATCGAAAGATATATTTGAGAATCTGAATCCGAGAAATATTTATTGCCACAAAAGAACCGTAAATATACTATTACACGTGGGCGGTATTTGTTCTATCTAGTTGTGTTTCTTTTATTGATGTACTTAGTTATTGTTTGAAAGAGTAAGAAATTGCGTAGCGATAATTTGTCCTCGTGATATCTTTTGCTAGATATACAAGACGAAGTGATATGCTCCTTGCATACTCGTACCTGGTTGCAAGTAGCCCCGTTCATGCAGGGCCTCGACTGGCACTCGTCGATGTCCACCTCGCACAGCCTGCCCGCGAACCCGCTTGCGCACACGCAGTTGTAGTCGCCGATACTGTCCAGACACGTCGCGCCGTTCTGGCACGGGACTGGAGAGAGGGACAGAGTTAGGATATGGCAAAAGTTTACTATTTAAGTTAGTTGACAGTTACGCAAGCATTCGAAAGGCCAACTTTTAATTTAATTCGCTTACAGACTAAAACCACTTTTCCTTTATTGTAATAAACAGTCCGTAAACAAAGTTTCAAGTCTCTCACTAAAAATTTTATTCCATCCCCATACAAACTTTCAAACCCCTTTTTAGCCCGTTATAAAAACTACCCATTGTGAAAAAACAGCTTTCTGGATCCAACGGTTTGGGCTGGTCGTTAATGGCGTATATTAAGTGAATCAGTCAGGAGTTTTACGTTTATATATATAATTGATACTCACACGACGCACAATCGTCCGTGTTCGTCGCGCAGTCCTTCCCCTCGTAGCCCGTCGCGCACACGCACGCGTACGACCCGCCCGTGTTCAGGCACGTGGCTTCGTTGTGGCACGGCGCGGTCACCGAGCACTCGTCCACGTCTCGCTCGCACAGGGCCCCCGTCCAGCCCGCGGGGCACTGGCAGTTGAACTCGGCGTAGGAGGCCTCGGCCACACAGCGGCCTCCGTGACGGCATCTGAGGGTGACGTTGTTGAGTAAAGTATAGTGAAGTAATGGTACATTGTTTAACGAGGGGCGTAAGTGGAATATTGCGAAGAGTCTATCAGAAGGCTTTTGATTACTCGGGTTTGCAATATTCTTACGCCCGTGTTATAAGACGATGTTTTTCATCACATTTGCGAGGAATTAAGTAACTGCAAAAGACAGAAAGATATATGATTCATACAACCGCACCAATCAAAAATTTAAGAAATTGACAATTACACTTCCAGATCGGTGCTTCAATATTTCAACCGATTACAGAACAGAATGAAAGGGAAACAGAATTATTGTGGCGCGCGTGTGTGATACCAATCAGATCACACAAGAGCTCATTACTCCATAGAGACTACAAACTCGCCGTAACTCCTTCGGGAACTATTTAAACCATTGTTCTTCTGTATACACTATACAGGCATGGAATAACACCATTTGCGAGCAGAGTGACTCGCGCTCATGTATGGCAGTGGTCGGGTTTAGTGGCCGTGATCTTTTCAAGGAGTTTGCTTGACTTTTTGACCCGAGATACAATGATTTGTACTCACTGGTTAGGCGTGCACGGGTCGAGTGTGTCCTCGCAGTTGCGGCCCGAGTGCGGCGGCGCGCACACGCACCGATAGCCGTTGACGAGGTCGATGCACGAGCCGCCGTGAAGGCAAGGGTTGCCAGCGCAGTCGTCGATGTTCGTCTCGCAGTTCACGCCTGCAATTAAAGGGTTATCAACTTGGCTTTCGTATGTTTAACACTCGCTGCCAGGAGCACGGTTGGGCGCGCTGCTTGTTTTTGTTTGCAGACCTGGAAAACCGCATCGGCGATGAGCGTAACGCTACGAAATCTCAGGTGCTGTTGTGTGAACGCAATTTTTTCGATTACTACGGAATAGTGAACACCGTGGGCGTTGCAGAGAACACAATTCATATTACGGAGCTATAGCAGTTCTAATATTGCTGGTTATTGTAAAAGGACGTTAATGTCAACACCGTATTAAGCATAAGTAGCATTTTTTACATTCCAAGCTATGGTACGTCTGGCGCGTAGGAATGCTCCCTAGCTCCACCGGACGTATGTTAGGTTCCACACTTCGATTGTGATTCATAAAAGCGTCAAGGAAGATTAATATATGCATGTACAAAGTGAAAAGTCGACGTACCGTTGAATCCCAGTATGCAATCGCACTTGTACGCGTTCAGCCGGTCGTGGCACGTGCCGCCGTGCTGGCAGGGGTTCGAGCTGCACTCGTCGATGTCACGCTCGCAACGTTGGCCTGCAATGGCACACGATTAGCAATGCTATTCCATAAATTATAAAAATTAAAATTGTTTACTAAAATCCTGGTCACAGCACCAAAATGTAACTAATACTACTAGTTTTACTTGTTGATTCACCACTTGAGGACTCGTTGCTTTGACATCAGGAGACAATTGCCCTCACTTTCAGAATACTTAAACGCGCTTCCAACCCATCACCCGAAACATAAATACCTAGTGGTCTTATATATACCTTCTTACGTATCTGCATGTATACTCTTGTGTACTCTCTACTATATGACTACCCTATAATGCTAGTATTAGCCCTGTAGTGCACCATATAACAGACTCTAATAAACAGCGAGGAACTATCAACTCGTTTTGGATCATCTCCCACATTACACAGTTGGCTTACGCATTGACTTACGAATATATTTTATAGTGTTCTATCTCTTTCTTTCGACTTACCTCCATAACCAGGCAGACAGTGACAGATGAATTGGTTGACGCCGTCCTCGCAGGAGCCACCGTTGATGCAGGGGTTAGATGCACACTCGTCCACATCAGACAGGCATCTAGAACATACCATACGGTTAGTACGTACTGTAAGATAAGGTATATACTGACTTAAAAGTATTGATTTAGGCAAACTGAAAATTTTAAACTAAGAATTTCTGGTGAAAGAATCTGTTTTTTACGTAGTGTCACGGCCATCAAAGTTATTTAACTTGATCATTTATTGACAAATTTAAAAGGTAGTCATTTCTACAGCTAACACAAAGATAACCGCTAAAAGTGTTAAAAATCGTATGACTTTATCTGTCACTGATTTTGTGACATAATGTGTCAACAGCCGGAGAAAAACACTAAAAGCAGCGCATACTCTGGAGCTCTGGCGATCTTACTCACCGCCAAGTACATAACTTAACCTACAGAGTAATTAATGGTGTCATTATGGCTGTGGTCTTCATTAAGGTGGCAATACTTCCCGAGTTGAGCAGCTTCGACTTCTTCGACACTTCGACACTTGTATTCATCGTGTTTCATTATATCATATCAGCCGAAAGACGTCCTGTGGTTGACATAGGCCTCCCCTCAGAGTGCCATAATGATCGGTCCTGCGCCACCCGCGTCGAGCGGACTCCCGAGACTGGGACTCCCATCGCGTTTACACTGAGTACTATATGTAGGTCTAGTGGTTATATCAATGTACCTGGCATCGTAGTAGCCCCGCGGGCACTCGCAGCGGAAGCCGTTGATACGGTCGATGCACTTGCCGCCGTTCGCGCACGGGCTGGACAGGCACTCGTTGATGTTGGTCTCGCAGTGCTGGCCGGTGAAGCCGGGGATGCACTCGCACGTGTACCTGAGGGCGGTCATGTGGGCTGACGTTGGATGCCGCCGGTCACCGGTGACCGGCAGATACAGGCTGTCGGGCACCGGTGACCGACACTTTCGAAATTATCACGATAATTACTATGTGATAATTATCGGATATTATCAATAGTGCGCCATTTTATTCGTTAAGAATACTAAAACTAAATAGGATGTATACGAAATAAAATCTACCGATTTACTTATGCATACGTACAATTAGTGAATACTGCCTAAGTTTATAGAATTTCTGGACGGTTCCACCTTGTCTCAGATCTTTGTTCAATGTGGATTGCGTCACACTTACTCTGCAAAATGTGAGACGCAAATAAGTATTGGACAAAGACCTTGGGCATGTGGAATACCACCTTTAGCGACGGTATAACAACGGATAGACACAACCATATCTGTCTTTAGACTTTGACAGATATTTTTGCGAAATGTACAGTGTCCACAATTAACCTTGCAAATGTATGTACAAAAAACTATATTTTATGGGAAGGAAAGTTTATGACGTTCCCAATAAACTTCATGTAAATAAAGCCGTGCGTTATTATTACGAATGGAGAAGAATACAAAATTATAAAGCAAACTATGATCTTTACTAAACATACATATTTTCCTAAAAAGTTTCAAAAAACACATGCGATTATTAATTTAATTACTAAGTAAACATTCGAAATGCATGCTATTTATTTTTCAAGAAACTTACTGGAAGTAATTGCTGCATGTAAAGAAAAGAAAGAATATATTAGAATTTTATAAATAGTAACAATAATAATATTAATAATTAAAAAGCGAAAGATGTTAATTCGCTACAATATACATATTGGCACTTGTTAAGACAGAAAGTGTAATGATACTAATGATACAATGAAACCATCACCCGCCTAAAAAGCATGTTTTTAAAAGGAACAAACAGTCAAAACAAAAGTTTTGCAGTTCACTGTTTTAAGGGTCCGTAGCTGTGTTCTATCTTTAATTGAATAAATGTAGTTCTTCACATCCCTATAACAAAACTTGACATAACAATAATTTACAAATGATATATATTATTACAAGTTTATAATATTTACTAAGTCTGAGATGAAATTCGAGATCAAAAATGTAAACAAACAACTGTCAATGTCAAAGTGACATACCAGGGGTATACAATCTTTTTTTACCCAAGGTATTCACCAAATATACATTACGCATGATTTTAACTGACAGATACAACTATAGGCCGAAGTACTTTCGGATATCTATAATATTTTGACAGGCATACAAGGAGGAAATAAAACACGTAATATATTTTTTTAATTCACTTGACGACTTAATGGAATCAGAATCAGAATTTACATTTATAATAAATCTATCGTTGACATTGTCAATCAGGTATCAGGTGGTCGAGTCGGCATATTTTGTCTTCTACTTTAATGACGTGTTTTACACACTCACTCCATTTTTGAGGCGTCACCATTTGCAAACATTCCTCAAATAAGGTCTTAATTTCATTCATTTCAAATGTCTTGTTATTCATGGCGACCTGCCCCTTTACCTGTGCCCAAACTTATTCTATGGGATTTAGTTCACAATGGTAGCTAAGAGGGCAGACGCAGGTGGTCCCTATTTTGTATGTTCCGAAATATTTAATTATTTATCAATCACTATGAAGCCAATGAGACTAATAGGAAACCGGTAATTGTTTTAATTACTTACCAAATGTTTAAAACTTCTCACCATTACCAACAGCATAAATTAAAACTCCACATATTTTATTTAAAGAACGGCAATACGTAATTAAAATATATATTTTGGATTTTTAATTAAGTGAAATATTGTTGACTATTCATACGATATTATTTAAATCTGAATATAATAATATTTATGAGTATTTCATTGATTTTAGGCTAACCAATGCTTGCGTTTATTTTTTTATGGTGGCTACCCATCTGTTTACATTTTTGAATCTCGAATATCATCTCAGATCTTATATAATGTAATGTGGTGTCATTATAGCGATATTTTCCCTAACATTCAACAATGATGCTGACTTGTACACTGGCAAAGTTTTGTGGGATATTAGATGGTCGCTAACTAAACAAATGAGCCTCCTCCTCTGAAACTAGCTTACTCTGAACGACAAAGTCGCAGCGTGGGCGCGACGTGCTAACTCATTCACTGCCAACAAATCCGGTAAAACCATTCGGTTCTAGCGTAGCCACTGGTTAGCCTGAACGCGTCCGCAAGGCGGGTTCCCGGCAGTGAACATGTCAACAGTCTCATTAAACTGACCTGTTGATCCCATCGATGCATGTAGCCCCGTTCCTGCACGGGTTCGAGTAGCACTCGTTGACGTTGATCTCGCAGTTGCGGCCCGAAGTACCAGGCTTGCAGCGACACTGATAGCCGTCGATCAGGTCTTCGCAGTGCCCTGGGGGTACGACATCGTGATCAGTAGGAGAAATTTGTTTAGCAGTAACACTCGAGTAACCTGACGTCACACACTGTTTGCGTTTTCTCTCTCAATATTAAAACACTTGTAGCTTCTTAATGCTTTGAGATATCTGAATGGGATTTTCGTCGCTAGGCAAAAAAATTCGAATTGACACCCCTATTGGGCCGTCTATAGCCGGCCCACTCGGTGTACGCTTGTGTTCTCACCTCCGAACTGGCAGGGGTTGCTCTCGCACTCGTTGATCTGCGTCTGGCACACGCGGCCCGTGTACCCCGGGTGGCAGTTGCACGTGAAACTGTTGTCGCCGTCGATGCACTCGCCGCGGTGACACGGCGCCGACAGGCAGTCGTTTATGTTCGTCTCGCATGACATTCCTGGGAAATAATAGGTTGTAGGTGTCAAACCTGTCTTTGGCAAGGGTCCCTACGCCACATCTCTATTACCTAACTGACGAGGGCTGTAGCGTGCTAGGTGTGTTTCGTTGCAGCCGCCTATTTAATTTCGATTGCAAAAAGTTGCCGCGCACTCGCTGAGCATACCTAATTAAAAACTACTTTGAAAAAACATTGATGTCGACGAGGCGTATTGCAGGGTTGAGGACTATCTAACTGACTGATGCATGGCCCAAACCAGAGCCCAAATTATTCATTAATATATATTCAGACATGTTTTCTTGTAGAACAACGCATTATGATGTTTTTTTTTTCGTTGAATTCATATTCAGTTTGTCTTATTTTAAGTAGCATAAGAACTATCATTGTAATAAGCTTTTATTGGCAAAAAATGATTGACTCGTAAAAGTGCTAATTACGGCCTACTTGCAGAATAAAATTCATTTATTCTATTTGACAAGTTTATTGTAGGTAATCCTTGTACAATAGTGACAGCCTTAGCAAGTCTGACAGAGCGCGTCTTATGTTACAGAGCGAGAAAATGACGATTCGGTATTTGTGTGTCAAGCTCAAGTATCTATAGGAGAGCTTTAGGGTGATCCTTACGTAGTATTTTGGTACTATTAACAATCCTTTAATTAGTATCTATATCTTAGAAGCTCGAAGCTTGAAGCTTGAACAGTCTTTAAGGGAGAAAAAACAGACAATAGTCGAAATATTCCAAAAGTTTTCTATTCTCATGCTTCTGCATTTCAGCACTATCTTTTATTTAATCAACCTTATACAATGCAAACATAAAGGTCGTTCCATTGCTCGCTTACCAGTATAACCAGGCGGGCATTCGCAAGTGTAAGCAGCGATGGAGTCGTGGCACGTGCCTCCGTTCCGGCAGGGGCTAGAGGCGCAGTCGTCGATGTTCACTTGACAGCGGGCACCGGTGAAGCTGAAACAAATGAACAATTCGATTTTACTCAAAAATGTACCAGGGTGTCATACATACTAAAGACAGCCTTTCGTTGGCTAGCACATCTAACACAGCGACGCGACGTTGAGTATGACGCTTTTTTGGAATAATAACGTTATAAACGATAGCGATATGCGAAAATAGCGGTATTTAAAGGCCTGGCCAAGATATCCTGCCTCCCTTAATCCTTAATCTTGTTTCCCGTTAATCCCATCACGGTGGCATCAAGGGCCTTACTAGTCTCTGAAACGAGTGTACTCGTCCCATCATGGTGTTATAAGGGTGTAGTGTATGTTCTGATACGAGTGAACTTGCCCCATCATGGTGTTATAAGGGCGTAGTGTATGTTCTGATACGAGTGAACTTGCCCCATCATGGTGTTATAAGGGTGTAGTGTATGTTCTGATACGAGTGAACTTGCCCCATCATGGTGTTATAAGGGCGTAGTGTATATTCTGATACGAGTGAACTTGCCCCATCATGGTGTTATAAGGGCGTAGTGTATATTCTGATACGAGTGAACTTGCCCCATCATGGTGTTATAAGGGCGTAGTGTATATTCTGATACGAGTGAACTTGCCCCATCATGGTGTTATAAGGGCGTACTATATGGTTCTGATACGAGTGAACTTGCCCCATCATGGTGTTATAAGGGTGTAGTGTATGTCCGTCAGTGCTCGTACTCACCCGATGACGCAGTTGCACCGGAACGCGTTGATCATGTCGTGGCACACGCCGCCGTTCAGGCACGGGTTGCTCGCGCACTCGTCAATCTCCACCTCGCACTGGGTGCCGTTGAAGCCTGGAACAAACGTACAACTATCAAATACCTACAACTTAGAAAAGTTGACAAACCCCCGACATTCTCATTTCAAACTCCAATATCTCAAAAACGACTGAATAGATTTTCATGAAACATGGCTAAGAACACTCGGGATGAAATTATCTATGGCACAAAAAAAACACATTCAAATCGGTCCATCCGTTTGGGAGCTACGATACCACAGACCGATACACGGACACTGTTCTGTTACAAAGGTCCGCTGCGGCTACCTAGTAACTAAAGCTACTCCGCTTCCGTCGGTACAAGTTGCTATATACAATGTGAATTATTTTGCTTAATTTTAATTTTGTTTTTATTATGTTTACCTATCTGTTTATTTATTGCTAACAATTTTATGTTAATTCGACCAAACAGGAACAGCAGTCATTTATCTGTTCAAATAAACAAATTACGGGGGGGTATTCGAACTAATCGTACTAAGCATAGCAGGCTAATAGGTATCATGTGCATCTCCGAGGTGCAATTCGATTGACACTGTTGACACGGACAGGCAGCAAGTGTCAGCCCACATCACAGCACGGCCGGCATTTTACCACAACTTGACGGCCCTTTGGAAAATTTGAATAAAGAGCGCCAACAATTGGTTAACTTATGGCATTCTTCACAAAACTTAACACACCTCGGTGCTAAAATGTTTTGCCCCATTCTCAGTCACAGATAAGGACAAACGAATTTAAACGGCACTTAATATTTTGTTATCTAGATTTTAAACTAGGTATGTACATTTATCTGAATAAATATTGTTCCTTATTTTTGTAGCGAAAGGTTATTTTAACTAAATAAGACTTGATGGACATTTGTCAAGAAGGGCATTGCGAAATAAAGGGTCTCTGCGTGGAGTTGCTCGAGCGCCGCGCAATTGAAATGTAATTTTATAACGTTACTACTAGGAAGAGCCGAGCGATATGTTTAACCAATATGGCGGGCACAGCATTTACTATCATAGTTAAACTATCAACTTTATAGAAAGTTAGAAAAACAAACCCGCCCCTTATGACCAAGCTCCGGAGCTCTAATTGAGACCGGACTCATCTTAGCATTCCAGAAACCAGCGTTGCAATCTCAACTCTAACCCGTAAAACGTAAGACTACAATTGCAATAACGCGAAACTTGCATGCTCTCCAGTATCGAAAGGCATGCGAAAACCTGTCCTATTGTGCGAGAGACAGAGCATCATTTCGAAGAACGCGTTAAAACCAGTGTCAGAACGAGCCCTTATAAAGATACCATGTTACCTTTTCGCTAAACGTGTATTTTATCCAAGGCAGAGCGCTGTAGCGCGGCAACCTTAAAACGCCTTAAGTCAAGCATTTAATAATTTAAAAACGCCTTTAGTGCATCGAACGTTATTTGAAATTCGAACGCGCCCAAAAGAGAGTTGCGATAACGTGAACGCTACGCGACTTGATCAATATTTTTAAAACATGCCACTTTTATCGGAAACTCCAAATTTGGAATGTGGTCTCGGGCAAAGTTAACTTTGCGGATGGCGGAAAAATTAACTGAGATTTCCACGTATTAAATTGCAAAAGGCGGTAATTGGCAGCGCCTGTATCGGCAGTAAAAGGGCAGTAAATATAAGTTTGTATTTGCGAAATGACGCGAGGAGTCCTAAACGAAAATCTTCACGTCGATTAAATTTATTAGAGAATTCATTCCAAAGAAAGGTATCACAATGCTCATACTTTTTATCTTCATACATTTAATATATACAAAAGCTTGTTGGAGTCGCGTGGCTGATTCGAACGCGATACTTGTCTTATATCGACTGGGCTACAGGATCACTACAGGACAGGATCTGACAGGATTTCTCATTAAAACCAACAGATGGATCCAAGTTGGATCTAGTGAGATTGTTTCTAATTGGATATAATTTTTGGTCAACACGTGATAAGTCTAGTCTTTTAGGATCCTACTTAAACCAGTACGTTCTTGTGATATTGGTATAAATAGATAAGTATCATGACGTTTTAATTTCTAATTTATGCCTTCACGTGAATCCTACTGACATTGTACATTTATAACCACCTGTGTATGTTTTGCAAAATAAATAATTTCATTTCTATAACGTTTACTCACAATAAGTACCTATTTACCTGAGCGATTTACTACATACAATAATATAGTGTCAACCATTTTGAAGTTTGGAAACCGTACAAACATGCTTGCGACTCAGACTCGGGTCCCATTTCGCCGATGTTGATAAAACCTCAATTAAGTCTAAATGCCACGCCACTCTAACAATAATTGTTATTACGCCATTTATTTCTATCTATAACCGACACGGGTTATTGAATGTATGGCGGGGTGAGGGGGGAGGGGGGCCACGCCTGCGCTTGCGACTCAAACCAGGAGAGTAGCGGGCTAGATCACGACAACTGACAGTCAACATTCGCTTAATGCCTTTCCAAAGGCCGCAATATATCACAACAACCGACAGACGCAGCTGTCGGGATTACCGATGTCAGCAATACTTTTCATCTCACTAGAGTTGAGTCTCTTTCGGTCACTGTGATAAATTGCAATGTCTGTTTGCCTTTTCTGGTATCGATGTTCGTACCTAGTCTCTATTTATGTCGTTAGAATATAATAACGCGAAAGAGATGCAGATATTCGAAAATCTAATTTCTATTTTCATTTTCACTTCTACCCCAGTACCGTATCACCTAAAGCTTCCGTGTATTTCGTTCACTGAGTACAATTTAAATTATCTACAGTACGAGTAACTAACCTATGGTCTAACGCTCATAACTTAAGCCGGAGTTCAATTGTCACGATTTTAGATCACAGGCCACAGTGCGCATGTCCGCCGCATGATAATGCGCGCCGTGTTTACACACAGACAAACATACACTACTATGACTATGTATAGCCTCACTACCAATCGAGTCAGTAGCAACGTAAGGGAAAGTAGAAACCTCAGTGTTTCAAATAAGCTGTAATGTAAAACTAACTTTGTAAATTCAAATTTAGAATGCTGTATTTATTAAAATGAAATGCACAAGCCTAAGGCTCGGTAGTAACAAACCGTTGCCAACAGTCAGCAAACGGATAACCATAGAAGTCTAAGTAGCGCCACAGAATGGCTCTACAGAATGGGTGACATTGCCATTATGCGGGGACGGGGGCGGGGTGTCAAAACGATGCCAGGCAGCCGTTCATTTCGAACTCGCGCATATCGGGTTTCATGCGCGTGTTTAGCTAGAAATTTTGTAAGGAGCTTGCAGTCTATGGTTTGTCTGTTCGAGTAAGTTACGTCCGTTAAAATCTGATAGTATGGGAAGTTTGACAGTTCTCTATGAGATGACAGCTGCCGGTGCCATATACACGGTGTTTTTTTAACCGTTAATGTATACATTACAAAGAACTTAAAAAAGCTTTTTTTTTTATTTTTTAAAAGAATTTTTTTAAAGCATATTTTTTTTTTTATCTATTAGTATTAATTTTAATCATCCAGCTGAGTGACCGCAGTGTCCGCTAGCCGCCATCTTATGTAGATAGGTACGAATGAACTTCGCTCCGTGCGCCATAGAGAACTTTTCAAACTTAATTACCTTTTATTACTAAAAACTTTACTAAAAAAAAACTTTTTTTTCAAGAGTGATTAGTACCTTTTGGATACTTTCAGTGGGCTTCGGCTCTAAGAAGGTTAAAAAAACACGTGGTATAACGATTCATCATATCCGCCGAAAGATCCGCCACTGCGGGACATAGGCCTCCCCTAAAGAGTGCCAACGATTACCGCCATGTTGAGTGTGGTCAATGCAACTAGCCCTTTGAAGAGTTACACCCTGTGGCTCCATATCTCATTGAGACTATATTATACATATACGTAGAAGTTTTATATCGATACTAATGCTATTCTGTCCTATGCTATGAAAGATCTGGCCCCAATTTCACCAACTTGACAATTGTCCTCTGACAATGACAATTCTCCGTACATTGCTGGATCCAATAGTAACCTAGCGACCACCTTAACTTCTAGAACAAGCAATGTATGGCGAATTGTCAGTGTCAAGTGACATTTGTCAGGTTGGTGAAATAGGGGCCAGACAGTAAATGCCGAAGCGCACTGACAGCGGTGGCGGAGCGGCGCGGCGCGGAGGCGGTACCGCTTGTAATGTTCGAACTAATACGAAAGGATCCACACAGAGCGGCGCGGCGCGGCGCGGCGCGGCATTCTGTACGGGCCCTTTCGTATTAGCTCGAACATTACAACCGGTACCGCCTCCGGCCTTAAGAAACACCACTTACGATTACAGACGGTTTGGTGCAACTCACACTAAGTTGGTTTAGCGACTGATGGTCAGCGAATGTCCAATAATTTCACAAGTCTCTTGGTTCTAGTATAACCTGACCTCGCAGCCTTTAATAATTGCATATGATATGGGGTCAGAATGTTCTGGTTACTGAAGATGCGCTTGTGAACAAATCCTGCAGTGATAGGGCTGACGGGTACAATTTGCCTGACCGCCTGATGATTGTCATTAACTGCGAGAGAGTAGGGTTGGCAGCGGCGAAAATATCGACTAAACAGTTCCGAGTTGCGATCGACGATAAATAAGCTTTTTTTAGATAATATGATAATAATAATAAGTATTACAAAATATATATTAACAAAGGTAGAACATAGCGCCCTTATTTATGGTTAAGACCGTCATTTGTAACATTTGATTGTCAATTTTCCGTCAAAATTATTACACATTGTGCCTAAATAGTAAATTTACGATAAGGTAAATAACCTAGTTGCCCTTATTTTGTTTTTTTAGTAGTATACGTACACAAATAAGAATATAAATATCTGTATGTTAGGTCAATGTCATAAAGGCGCGTACAGATATTGATGTCCTTATTTATACTTATATATTACTACCCCATTGAGTGTGACATAAAAAAACACACAATATACCATAAATATCGGCGCTCATCACCTAAATGAATTCCCTTGCCGGTATTCGAACCTGAGACCGGTAGCTCATTCATAAGACCACTGCCAATTAGGCTAACAACATCGTTTTACAAATAACAACATGATATATGATTACGATTTCCTTGCGACCGACCGATATTGGAACATTTTATGATATGCTCTAAGTGATGAAAGTACTTAGAACAAACAATGAGTATCTACAAACCGGTCAGAGGCAACCCTAATAGAGACCCAGTTCCCATACCGAAGCGAACGCCCCGCCATTGTCTCCAACACGGAAACGCGCCATAACCAACAACCTAGCATCTTAACACAAATGCATACAGCTCAAAATCCAATGGCAACATCGCGTGAGCAAAAGTTCGAATGCCTTATGTCAATGGTGCAAGGTTGAGTTTCGTTTGCAATTTGGCTCTTGGCTCATAGGCTTTTAAGTTAAATGTTGCAGATTTTGCAATGTCTGTCATTATGTTAGTTCAATCAACGAATGGTTTTGCGGCGTTTACCAACAGTTTTCGTTTCTTTTAGTGAGAACCAACTAGTTTCCTTTGAGTATTTATTATACATTATAGTATTTATCACTGTCAATATTATATTTTTATTTATTACGACCAAAAAGCCAATTCTTCCATTTAAGGCTATTCAAGCAAAGCCTAGTATAATCCTAGTACAAATAGGCTATATCCTTCTCGGGGAGTTTAATAAAGAAAACAGAGCGAAGTAACGATACATTATTTTTTCTATACTAATAATATGAAATGATAAAGTTGGTGAATTTGTATGTAATGGCTAATCTTCGAAACTAATCGGTGTCCAAAATTCTTTCGACAGTACATAATGCTGGGCGTTTCGGGGTCACGAATGTCATGATCCGGAATGACCAAATGCGAATAGGATGGTCATACTGAGCAAAACGCATGTGGTCATTCCATCACACCCCGATGCCACCCCGTATATTGTACCCTCTGAATCGAAATAGACTATATCCCTGCCCTCTGCAGCGTTCTTAATATACGCGGGCGGAACCGCGCGCGCAGATAGTTTGTAAATAAACCAACACAATACAAGAACTGTGTCAACGTTTGTATACTGAACACAATCAACAAAGGACGTCTCCAAAGCGCAAGCACATCCGACCAAATACAAAACAAACACCGACATACGATCAGACGCACTTCAATTTACCATCTTTATACCTGCACTGCTATACGTACAAATTAAAAAGCGCTCGCATATTACAAAGTCGGTCAAAAATTGGAGCTATTACGTATAGTCGTATTACGTGGCGTTGTAAACCTAACGAGTTGGAGAGGTACTCGTTTTCTCATTGGGAAGCCCAGGGGGGAGGTATGTTGTATTCGCCCGTGTGCCCGCTCCGCTTGGCTGCGGTCGAACCCGTCTGGTAAGTGGACAGCTATGGGCATGAGATACGATATTTTTTATGCGGTACATAGTGTCGCGAAGGACTTTGCTCCCGTCTTATTTCCAGTGTTATGGGACGTTGACTTCAGCCCCTAGAGGTAACAGATGAGTGGGCAAAGGGCGTAGGAGAGCATTTAGATGAACTAGCATGCACTTTGGCATGGATAATGCAGTGATTACAACTATGGAACTTGGTGCTACATGAAGCAGGGTTTTAAGTGTCCTTTGGTGTAGCCGAAACACGAATGAACACAAAAGACAGACAGAAAATTAACATGTCAAAATGTTATATGGAAGAGATTTTGCGATAAGACCACCTGTTGAATTCTTTTATTGTCGTGTATCACTAACCATTTTCATGAGAAAGTCTCCTGATCTATGAAACTTGAATCGATTTTAATGTCAGTTTTAATTCGCTATTATTCTTGTGGGAATGATTTTCTTGCACAATTTATCATCATCATTCTCCTAGCGTTATTCCCGGTTGTGCCCCTAAAGGAGCCCGGGGTCCGCTTTGACACCTAATCCCAAGATTTGGCATAGGCACTAGTTTTACGAAAGCGACTGCCATCTGACCTTCCAACCCAGAGGGAGAACTAGACCTTATTGGGATTAGACCGGTTTCCTCACGATGTTTTCCTTCACCGAAAAGCTAACGGTAAATATTCCGTAGATAAGTTCCGAAAAACTCATTGGTACGAGCCGGGATTCGAACCCAGGACCTTCGCTTGACAGCCGCATGCCTGAATCACTAGGCTACCGTAGCTTCTTTCTTTGCACAATTTATGTGTGTAATATTATGGAGTTAAAAATGACAATTAGCGGAATAACTTATTTTTGTATTAAACAATAACCTAACGCTGCTAATGAAATTATAAATTAAAATTATAAAAAAAAAGGAATAATGGAAAAATTTAATACTACGAGCCGGATTTGTCATATGGTGCTGTTAAAAAGCCTAAGTTTCTGGTAGATGTCGCCACACGCCTACCTAAGGCGTTGTAAGAAGGAACTGATTGAAAGAGTTAGAGGCCGAGACAGATTGTTCCGATGGCTCAGTTGGTTAGTAGCAACGGGCCATGAATGCCTGTGGCCGCCGGATCGAAACTGGCTCGGAGCAGAATAACTATTACAATCAGTGTTCTTACAGAAAATACTTAACATTACTCTTTAGTGTTATCCAGCAAGTCGATCACGTAACGGATTGTAGGCGCGCCAGGTAAATAAATCTTGTCACTTTTTGGATCGGAAAACGACAGTTGAGTTATCCTAACGTGGGTTTGCAAAGTTACTTGATCAGAGATGTCCCACGTGAGACGTCCAATCTCGACACTAAGATCAACTTTAAAGATAGTTAAACAGTCAGCACTAACATTTCCCCCAGTGATCATCCAGGAAACAGCAACAGTATGTCACGTCACCGCACACGGATTTATTTAGTCGTAAAACTGCGGCCAATTATCTAAGGCCAGGTTAGTGGTCGTATATCAGTCGCGGTGACACGTTGACAACGTTAGTGGCCTCGTGGTACCACTTTCCTAACTGACCAGACGTGTACAAAGGTCGTCGATTAAAACCCTATTCACGGATGAGCAATCTTATTGCTGATATTTGATTAAATTATGGCAGTTTTAAGTTTTAAGTCTGGCTACTAAGTGTTGTAGCATCAGCCTTAAATTGAAAACTTTAATTTTTAACTAGACGGCAAACGAAAATTTAAGTTCGTCATCTCTAACTTCTGAGATGTGTTCATGAGAAAACGACAAAACACATTTTAGCTAATGGATCTTTGTTAAGTTTATCTATAAGGGGGATAATGTATTATTGAGTATGATCAAGTGTGCCGTGACTATTACCTACTGTGTGCCTGTGCATACGGTACTTCAACACAGACAAACACACAGATATATATGTAAAATTATATCACCCCTTGTTTAAATCGGGGGTCAAACATTGAGCTGATCAAACACTGAGGTCACGGAACCCAGTAGATGCTCGCTCTGCACGTGGTAGCATTTCTATGTAGCACAACGAAATCGTCCCCAATGTGTTCGCGTTATGCACGTTAATCTCCCGACCTCGATCACCCAGGGGAATTAGCGGCAATTATATTATTTGCAACTAGGAAAAAAATATAATCGGTTATGGCGCTTCGCCGGGCGCTACCGCGTCACGCTCGCTTCGCTCACTCGGCTCGCGCGCTACTGCGACCCCACAGGGTCGCAGTTCACCTAACAAGCTAACCATTTTTTTCTTCTGTGGGATCAGGCTAAGGGGATTAACGTGGACAACCGCAATGTGTTAAATGAATCCGAGCACTTACCAGGCATGCATACGCATCTGAAGGTCCCAGGATCGTCGAGACACGAGCCCTCGTTCCGGCAGGGGTGGCTCTCGCACTCGTTGACGTTGGTCTCGCAGCGGGGCCCGGTGAAGCCGACCGAGCAGTTGCACGCGAACGAGCCGGGCGTGTTGACGCACAACCCGTCGTGCTCGCACGGCGACCCTGCTTCAAGTGACACATGTCAAATAAGAATATGAAACATGCTGGTCATGGGAGTCGAAAGAGTGCCGAATTGATCGGTCCTGCGCCAAGAAATAAGTAAATGACTGTGATTAAAAACTCGAGCGGCGTTGGGCCAGCGTGGGGACTAGACTACTAACCTTCCCTCTCATTCATGTTCTTATGGATTAATGTATCTGGTCTCCACCAATTGGCGATGATATACTTATAAAACTGTCGCAAATAAGATCTATTGTCTAATGAATCAGCTTGCAGAACTTGGCAAAGTAACCTCGTTCACACAAACGTACTTAATAATTTTATTTTCATTGTGTAGTTTCTACTCTGCAGCCTAAATAAGACTATAACTTCAGGACTTGAACTATCCTTACTGCTTTTAATGCCAAAATTCATATCACTGCACGTAGCACCAGTAGTTGAGCCGTTGATGGCGACCACATACCGGAAGAATAGATCCTAGTTGACCGATGACCAGGATGGTCGCGGGAGTCCGCTGGCTGCGGGCGAGTCATGGTAGCAGGACCGGTCATTGGGGCACTCTTTGGGGGCAATCTTGATGGCATTACGTAGTCTTACCCTGTTCACACTCGTTGATGTCCTCGGAGCAGTCGAGGCCCTTGTAGCCGGACGCGCAGGAGCACGTGTACGAGCCGTTGATGGGGCTGGTGTCGCAGATGGCGTCCGCGTGGCACGGGTTCGATGTGCAAGCGTCGTCCAGGTGGCAGAGGAGACCTGGGGATAGCGAGGTTAGTAACGTATATAAAATAGGAACACAGTAACGGAAAAATATAGATGTTGTACAAAAGAGATTTAAAGAGATCTCTTCTAATTAACCATTGATGAAATGAGTTAAGAAAGTTACTAATGGCGTTACATGCACACTAGGTCGACCGAGTACAGAGTAAAGGCAAGACATACTAAAGTATTCTTTGTCACGCATTAACTCGCGTCACGCGCGTCTTATATGTACTAGTCTAGCTGGTTATAGAAATTGTCATAACGATTTTGATAACTAGGAGTCTTTCTAACTGTGTTGGAATTACACAGTACACACACAATATTATAAGCATTGCGACCACAAACACGCTGATTGTAAATACACAATTATTTAATGTTAACAACAGCGTTTCTCTATATGTATAGCATTGTGACGTCTGTGCTGAAAATCAACAAAGTCGCAAGAAGATCCAGGAAGCATGCTTATAGCATGACCTCAATTCGCTAGTTCCCAGTAAGAGACCACGATTACAGAGGCTTGAAGAAGCATATACGCATATAGATTTTCCTCAACCGCCCAGTTCTCATCTCGTTGCCGGTTCAACTACAAGTACTATCTAGCCAGTTACTTACCAGTCTTCCCGGGCGTACACCGGCAGTAGAACGCGCCGACTCTGTCGATGCAAGTCGCCCCGTTGAAGCAGGCGGCGCCCGCGCAGTCGTCGATGTTCACCGAGCAGTCGGGCCCGGTCCAGCCGTTCACGCATATGCAGGAGAAACCGCCGACCGAGTTGGTGCAGGTGGCGCCGTTCTGGCATACCAGCGGTCTGTGGGGGGAGAGGGATGGTTAGATAAGTTAGTCCAGCTCTGAAGGGTGCCGATTAGAGTATCAATCTCACCGTATGGTAAGTGAGAGAGCCTAATATTAGACACTGGAGACTAGAGTGAGATCAATTTTGTTACTGTGGAGAAGAGAGTGGTTAGATTTCGTCAATTCAGCTTTAAAACTGTAATGTTGTAAGGGTGAGTAAGATAGATGGTTAAATTTCGACTCATTCTCTCAATATGTAAACACGTTGACGCACAAACAAGACAACCATAACTAGACGAAGGAACATGGTATGCGATAGAGCGGGATATCATGATCCCGTATTTTCTGGCTGGTTAACATAGGTTCAGTTAGACAGAGGACTTTCTGAACGTAAGTACAATTAATTATTCTATGGTTAAGGTCAGAAAACGCTCGTAGCATGTCTTTGTCGCTGACATTAACTACTCTAAAAAACCCGAGTGTTTATATACACAGTGACAAGATGATTACAGCTTTTTAATGTTACCACGCCACATTAGCGGGGTAATTTGGAGGTTTGAATGTTTTCAAGAATTTTTAAGGCATTTTCATGAACCTGAACGCTTTCGGCTTCGCAACGGCCATTTTGTATGTTTGTGATATTTAAATTGTCAGTGATTTAGTGAGGTATTTATGAAACGGAAGGTTGGCAGGTGACCGAAAAGTTTGGCATTGCTGTTATTTTCACCGACTTACATAATTAGCAATTCTACAGAATACTTAACCCTTTTCTTGACATTATAAGATACCCTTTTTTATGCTCTTTTTTCCGATTCAGATAATTTTATTGGTTACAGTTACATTTTACAAGTCAAATTGTTAACATTTATTAAATATAAGTATTAATACTATTGCTATTAATTATTATCTATTTGTCTAGAGTTTCTTTGTCCTTGATAGAAATTCATCTACGCTATAACATGCTAGGTCAACAAGAAAATATTTAGTTTTTTCCTAAATACTGCATCACTTGATGAGTTTATTATTTCGTTTAGAAGGGTGTTACAATAGGGTGTTCGCGTTTTGGCGAGACGACGGCGCGGAATCACACTTACTCAAGTCTAAATAATTTTAGCTTTGGCATATTTGCATATGTCGTTATAACCCGCGTCCCGAATGCTTCAAAGAGAGTCAAATTGCCTAGAACTAGTAGAGCAATTTGTGAGGCTGCACGTTCCAGAAATTCCACGAATGGCTCTTAGTGCTTCCGGCTCGCACTGTGTCGCAAACGAACTCGCCGCACCGCCGTGCCCTGACGCTGCTGAATGCCTTGTTGGTGTCAACACCTGAGTGTCATCTGCTTGCGTGGCGATTGACACCGGTGTGTAGTAGGGAGTGTCTGAAGTTTTGTGAGATGAAGGGTAGGCTTTCTAGTGAACATAGTCGATTATTATAGCTTTGTTCCTTTAAATTGATGTTCCGTATCTGCGTGTAAATATATTTAAATAAATAAATTGGTAGGTTTCTCCCTAGCCAAACTCTGGTGGAAACTCGCGCTCAGGACAAACTTAAATGCCTCGGCGCCAGCTACCGTGCGAATCAGTATTACGCCAATAATGATATCCGAACGATATCGGGGCGAATGTCTTAATTATTCGAGTCGGCGTTTACGACCGACTTGCATTAACTCGCATAATTTAAACTAAAATCGTTCGAGGTGCGTGACCTTACGACGCCATCTTGTTTAAGAAAACTTACAAGAATTAGGATAAGAGACGACTTTAAGAATTTTTATTTATTTAGGCCTTTGCAAATGCCACCATGATGATTCTGTTATTATAATCGTTCCTCAATTTCTATGCAGTATTACTAAATTATAAACTACATAATTCTTCCTCTTCAACACAAGAGAAAAGGTTAAATAATCAAAAAGTTATACGTGTCCATAGTTTTAAGATCTTCTGTCCCTTTTCATAAAAATGGTTGTAGCTTCGTATTTTTTTGCGGTATTTGAATGGGATTTTTGTTTTTGGGGTATATTTTTCGGCTTCTTTATTTTGAAGTAATAATATTTTTTGAGGCTGCCCCTATTCCACATAGTATCTATAGATGTCATAGTACCTACTTTGGGTGTTTTTTTTCATCAGTATATGGAATGGACCTTCGGGATGGAGATAGGCTGTATTCCTATTAGATGATAAAACCTACTAATATAAAAAAGATAGTAGATATCAAAACTGTAAAGGCCCGAGATTTGAGCGAAATCGAATTTCGAATCAAATAAAACGTCAAATACATCATTAGAAGTGTCCATGGTATTCAAATTAATTATAACTAACGTAAAACAAGAAGTTATTCCCATTCATTATTGATGGAAATTTATTCTGATAGACATATTGATAAGTTCCGAGAAAAACTGTACGTATCCAAAATATTGACAAGGTCACATTTGAATTTGTTCTTTAAGCTACATTTTAAGCTAGGATTTATAACAGTAACTACCACGTGTGGTGTCGGGTTAACATAGCACTAACACTTTTCTTCCCATGGATGTCGTAATAATCAACTAATGCAATAGAATTGTAGTGTGTTATCGGTGATTGCCTAGCAACCTCATTTCTGAAACGTCACAGAAAAGCAAATTTCATGTGGCCTGCCTTACCCTTTTGAGAATACAGGCGTGAGTTTGCGTATGTATGTATAAAGCACAGGTATTCTCCGATCCACTTTTCATATGACGCAATGACCAAACTAGTGACATATAAATGTTAATGTTTCTTAAAGATTATCGAATGGTCATTAATCTTAAACGGTCATCGATTAGTCTTCCGACAGTTAAGTTGAAGAAATGATTGTTTAGAAAAGGACCATTAAACAAGGTTACAAATGCAGTACCAGAAGCTATGCCGTGCACGCTTGACCTATAAGTCAGTTTATATATGTAGATATGATTAAGCAATTTTACCGTCTACTTAAATAAATTTGTTAATGCACTAATTTAAAAATGCATTTGTCTAAAGCACTGTCTCAAGGGAACATGGCAGGTTCAGTATTTAGTCGGCAGCAAATATAAATTTGTGCATTTTGAAAAAAGAACCTCTATCGACCCGGAAAGAAAAAAGTGAACATCGGAGACATTTGATACTGGCCTGTTGCGTTCAGGAACTATCGAGTATTCGATGACACATCTCGGAATTGCACTCAAAAATAGAATTTATTTCCAGGACCACACGGTGCAGTTTTGAATGACTACGACTTGTTTTTTTAAAAGGAATTACATGTAAAGCAAGAAGGCAGAATGTGTAAGGCCTGCCTGAAGCATTGATTTAGGATTTCAAACTTTATTTCAATGCGGATAAGATGTAACTCGAGTCGCAATCGTTTATTTTTTAACAGATTAAGTTTATATTCATTTACGTTCGATCAGTTTTTGGTAAAAATTAAACGTATTTAATTTGCTGATTTCGCGTCTCAGAATACTGAGGGTTCTGATGAGGTCTTGCATACAATGTTTACATACCATACTTTAAGTGAAGCCCTTATACTAAGATATGCCAGGATGTTAAAACCTTGTGTGAGACTTATAAGGTCTCTGAGATCTTCCGTTTAAATTAATAGTAGATTATACACCAAGGGGATAAAGCACTGTTTTATGTCACGGGAGCGAATTGAATCCCGAACGTAACGAAGGACTCATAATTTAACTCCTAAGAGTAGCGAGGGAGTTATAAGTTAATTCCTGAGGGAAGCGAGGGAATTAAGACTGAGTCCTGAGTGCAGTGAGGGGTTCAACCGCCCAAGACTAAAACAGTCTTATCCCCGAGGTGTATACTCTACTTTTCATACCTTATGCGAGACAAAAAAACAGGCTCAGTAGATAAATAATGTTTATTTAGCAAATTAAAAGTACATAGTAACATTAGACACGTTAGTCCAATTATGGAAAGATAAGGTAATGTTTTTATTTGGTACGTTTATTGAGGTTGAGTTGTCTAATTTGATAAACTCAGGAGTCAAAACACTTTCATCACTCGACATTTTCAATATTATTTTTGAAATTAAATCTTCTGCACCTACAAGAACTCGATTTGTTCGTCACGCGTGAACAAATGAAGGCGCGCGACGTTCCAAATTCGAAAGCACAAGCCGTGGTCCTAGATTCGAAATTCGAATTTCGAACACCGCGCTCCTCCGGACCGGGGTTCACACGGAGGCAAACTTCATTTATTTTGTCAAATCAAGTAGGCCATGGCCTAGGACAAATTGTGTTTAGCAAAATTAAACTTTATGCATATAGTAATAAGAATTATGAAAAGTGAAATCATATTATTAACCAGCGGGTTATAATGAAATTCAGTACAGCATTATAACCCGGCTAATACCAAGGGATTTAATGTCTTGCTTTCGGTAGGGTTTACATGACCTATAATTCGGCATTGTCGAGCATGTGGTGTGAAAAGCTTTTTACATACTTCCTAGTATACACGTCTACTATGTGCTTACAAATTAAAAAGCCTTTAAGCAAGTATGTTTCCTAAAACATCTATTATTCAGTCGCGACTTCATTATGCCTTAAGAATAGTAATTTAGAACCCAAATTCGCAGTAAAATATGTTACTAATTACAACTTATGAATCTCGAAAAAAGAATCCAATCAAACATCATTCCGTTTTCGACCTAATTGGCTAGTGTTAAAGCTGAGAATAGAAGCGCCGCATGCAATTTTACATCATTTTACTTTTGCCTCCAAGCAATTCCTAGGAAGTCTAAACTTGCCTATGGGACTGTGCACCTACAATCGCTTGTGTTAAGGTTTAAAGTGCATTGTGAACACGTCCAGAGATATACCGTGCGAACGTTGTCGTAGAGTTTTTTGTTCATCCCGCTAGAATTAATAGTGATGTCTCATATGTCGATTGCAAATGACTGACGCGGTTGATAATAGAACTACGATACGATACGATACGAACTAGATAATATACGTAACAATATAGAATTTAAGTTTACTGAACTCCTCTTCTGGCGTTTGTAAGTTTAACGGCAGAGAAACAGTATTGCAGTGATAGATTATTAGCTCGTCGGCCACAACACACTTCGATCTTAGTCCCATAGTCGACTCTTTCGACACCCACTGGAAGAAAGGGGATGGTGCTATTATACCCGACACCACACGGGAAACGTATTGAAATCGAAAATGTATAAATTTTAGCTCATAACTGAAAAATATTAATTCAACCCTTCTATGTACGCGTAGCTTACAAGCGATACTCAACGTACCCATACAAAGCAGTACGATTAAAAAGCGGTCGCTCGCGCATCGCCCAAGATGGCGTCCGATATCAAATTTCAAAAAACTTCCCTACCCGCACCGTGCAACAATACACTCTATCCCATTGTATTACATCTCATTACGAAATTGCCGCTTTTCCGCCACGATCCGTTCGGCTTCGGGATTTTTTAATTGGAACGATTCGGCAATCGAATAAAGAATAATCTCAACCATAACAGAACGGGTTAAGGTTCAATTTAGGCACGTAAGTTAAAGGATGATGCGTCAATTAGGAAGGATATGAAGTAAATTGGCAAAGTAACTGTGCTTTCAGCATGTTGCGGCATTTTATTGGCTCTCATTTTATTGGCTCTCAATATCAATTGGCCTTAATTATTTTGGACGTCTACTATTCTGTTGTACAGATTGATTCGTCTTGAGTTCGTGAGAAACACACTGAAAAACAAAACACCCCTGTGTACCCGTAAGTTAACACGTTCGCAACCAAGAACCCGCCTAGCGGGCACTCGTAATGTTTGCTCAGATGCCGGCTGAGCCCGCTAGGCGGGCAATAGTAGGAACTTACACGCCTGGCGAATTCTGTCAGTTTCTGGTGAATTGTTCCATTTTTAGTCCTGTTGCGAAAGTCCGGTTGGAAACAATAGAATTTCATAGTCATTTTCCTATGAAACACAACCTTCTTGAACTTGGCGAACTTACTTTACCACCAAGAACTCGATCACACACCTACAGAACATGTGGTGTGTAGTTTAGATTATATTTATGATGACACCCGTGTTCCCGTTTTCCTAGTAACTATAATGTCGTGCTGGACAGTAGTTCCTTAACCCTTTGACCGCTTTTACTTTCGTTTCAACATGTGACGTACACGCCAGCATCTTGGCAGCTAAAGAGCGAATATGAAACTTATCTGACAGTAAGAAAATTGTTTTGACAGTGTCCGCCATAACCACTTTAAAGGTTGTTGGCGTGGTGGGCACGACAGCACTCGACCACTTTAGTGGCTCTCGGCGTTCAAAGGGTTAAGCACGGAATAAATAACGCAACTTCCGCACAGAGGTCCCTCGTGTCTAACAAAATATTTGACAGCTAGATATCTCTAATCATGGCATCCCGCATGCATCCCGCTCAACAGTATAGCGCGCGCTCGTTCGTCACGTTTGCATGCCATCGTAGTAGGTATCTACCGGCCGCGGCACGATTAGTGTCGCTACCAATAAGTGTCAAGCGCGTGGTGAATTACAGCTCGGGGGTGCAAAAGTAGAGGGTAGCCGAAACAGCTAGAGTCATCATCATCATCATATCAGTCGAAAGACGCCCACTGCTGGACATAGGCCTCCCCCAAAGAGTGCCGAAGTGATCGGAAATAAACCGCTAGAGTGTAGTGAGTTAAAGTTCAGCCGCGCTGTCAAAGTTGATGCGAGTCTTCTCAGGACTGCCCAACGCTAGCTAAAGGTACGAGTCTAATGAACGCTAAGGAACAACACTAGTATGCCTATTATTTTTCCTTTGCAGCAAAGCCTTGAGGCCGTCCGCCCGGTCGAAGGGGACCGGACGGGTGTGGCAGACTACCTAAACGATTGTCCAACCCTGTCGCTTATAGAGGGCCAACTTTGTCGCTCGGCTCATACGACTTTGACCCTCGCGGGTAGCCCGTTATACGGGCATGGCCTGGGAGATACACTACCAGGCCTGGCCTCAAGTCAAGTCTCAATTAGGCACAATACGCGTCACATAGGTTTGCGTCGCAGAGGTGTTCGACAGGTGCGACTTAAGGCTATGCGGCACGGCACGTGCTGCATGCGTCCTCGCTTACCTCAGTGCGCACTCGTCGACGTCGTTCTCGCAGTAGGTCCCGCTGAAGGTGGGCGGGCACTCGCATGTGTAGGACCGCAGGCCGTCCACGCACGTGGCGCCGTTCTGGCAGAGGTGGCCGGGGCAGTCGTCGATGTCGATCTCGCAGTTCTGGCCTCGGTAACCTGGGGAAGACGGAGGGTTAGAATGTGCTGGGCAAATATGGCAGGGGATTTAAGAAGTGAATTGACAATGAGTTCCTATAGATTTCATTTTGGGTACAAGCTTTTGTTGCTCACTGGACTTTTATTGCACAACCGTCTACTAGTCGTTGAGTGGGTTCCAATGAGGCCAAACATCTTGTGTGATTAGTGAGCCCCTATGGCCACCATGCGTCTCCATCATCAGACCAGGTATATGGTAGGATAGTATTGCATTGTCATATACAACTAGCTACAGTAGCCTAGGTAGCGGGGAAAATGCTAGGAGGATAAGTGAAGTTTCGGAAGGTGTAATGTTTTCGCGGTAGATTTCTATAACTAGCCTCTTAATCTTCCTGATCTTCAGCAGCGGCGAGTCAACTGTGCAAAGGCGTTTGGACTGCGAAATTTAACAATACAAGATAACTACAGTTGTACAACATAGGTATCACGGACGGCCCCATGTGCAGAGTGTGCATGGAGGCGGAAGAAACGACCAAACATATTCTACTGGACTGCAAGCAGGTAGAAGTATACAGGGAAAAGCACCTAGGGTCCCCGGAAACACTGGGACGCAATCAAAAACACAAAGGCACTCACGAACTTCCTGGAGGAGCTGGGGTGGTTAGAGTAGCGCTACCCCATTTCACGCAAAATAGGCACGCTGGATGTCGATTTGCGGAAAAAGCCCAGTACCTATACTAACTAACTAACTAACTAACTACAGTTGTATGCTTGTTCCTATTTCCCAACAAAATCCAAACTACTTAACAGAACATTTTCGATGGTGCTTAAAAAGTTGCTAATTCGACATCCATATTCCGTTGCATTTTTTTAGTGAACCACGTTCTGATTTTCGTGAGTCACTGAGCAGATGTATCATGACAAGCCAACTGAAACCAACACCATTACCAACATATGTGTTACGTTAATCTTTCGCCTGAAGAAAAAACTAGCGCGCTAACATTTTTTTAATCTGTCTAAACATGTGCTAAAATCATCACGACTTAATAAAACAGAACACGTCTTCGAACAAAACGCCGCGAGCACCTCGAGCAACCCTGGCGGTTACGTCAGTCTTCCTCCAAGGGTCTCTCGTACCATGAACATATGAAGCATATGCGTGGGAACAGCTCAGTGTTAATTACTGTGCCATGGTCCGTTTCAAAGGAAAAATGTACTAACCGTCTACGATTTTAGAACGTCTATAAGCCGTGATTCCCTTGAAAAACTAGCTCAATAATCATGCTGAGTTGCTAATCAAAACTAAGTATAGGTACGGCTTGACGGTTGAGAACACACGTTGGTAAGACAAGGTATCAGCTTACGGTCAGGGGGAGGCGGTTACGACTCTATGCCAGTGGACGGGAAAGTAACAAGGTACTTTTGTTAGTCCAAATAGGAAACGATTAGGGAAAGAAATATGCATTTAAGCTCTGCAGGGTGCTGCTCTGAAGGATAGAAGGCTAATTTGGCTATAAACCAGCATTTGCAAAGTTCGCTACGCGTCTGTGATCAGCTCATAAACTACTAGGCCGATTTTAATGCTAAAATGTATTCTTTTGAGCACTCTTTGGGTTTTAGAGAACCTAAAGTCTTATTACAATTCGTCACCAATTCGAACAATTTTATGTTTATATAATTCTGACAATATCGGAAAATCCGTGAAATAAATCGTCATGAGTAGATTATTTTCTGTACTACGACCGCGTAGTCACTTTTGCTCTTCGTACATGAAATATATGTACAACATACACAATATTCAAAATTATTCCAAATCGCGACTGCTTAGCATCAAAATCAATAATGAACAATCAATTTGAATACCTGCTGTATTTAAATTATTCATGACTTCTTGACAAACATATTTGGCTACAAGAATCGGTAGTCAAGATTGACATAATGTGCGTGAGAAAGGAATCTAGCACGTTCGTTTATAGACAAACTTTGTCAAATAAACATAGGTAAATATGAGTAGGTACATGGAGGTGACCTATCTGAACTTACTAATTGTGATCTCTCTGATGTGATTGTGTCTCAAGGGAGCAAAATGAAATGCTCATGGCGAGGGCGGTACATTGAGAGTGTACTGAAAGATTCTACAATCGAATCCCGAGCGTAGCGAGGATTCAAAAGTAGAATCTTGAGCGTAACGATGAGGGATTCAAGTGTTTACGCCCAAGACGGAAATAATTTTGATAGCGAATGAAACATATACTGCTTTTCACACCTATGAAGAACATTGAAATTCCTCATTTGGTTAGCAGGCGCAGCAATAATAGGATCAGGGAGGGAAAGTACAACTTTGTTCCCTCATTCGACCAGGTGTAAAAAAAATGTTTCGCAATTGTTTCGTTAGTCTGATTTTTTGACACCGTAGCGTCTGCTTAGTTACCATCGGGTAGCTCGTATGCTTGTTCGTCACCGACATGGTATTGAACAATACAAAAGGTAAAAACCTTAGCCTACGGGAGCGTACAACTCCAAAGGCATCACATGGTAATTGCAAACTGAAGACAATACCCTTGTTTGCAACCGCGGTAAAAAAAGTTTTTAGCTTTGATCATAATTATATCTGTCAAGCCTCATGACTGGGGCCATATGTTTTTAATGTTCCCAAATTCACTTAACATCTGTTATGTGATTACTATTTTATGACGACAAGACAAGTTATGCGTTATTAGAAGTGACACCAGTTCCTAGAAAAGATAATTATGTTTATTTATTGTTAATCACATTGAAATACGTGAGTTGAAAAGGATTTTTATTAATTCATTTCTCACAGACACAAATGGTAAAGTGAAATCTCAAAAATTATATTTTTATCCACAAATCATCCAAAAGGAATGGAAGATAGCAGGAGCATCAGATATAATACAATCTAATTTAAACCGAGCAATTCGTATTAGTTATATACATTTTATTTGTGAATCAAACGAAACAAAACCACCGCCTCTGTCTCTGTCGCTATAAAAACTATTTTTTTTTTGTGTTTTGGCTTTGATACGAGTCCTTGAAGCCATCCTAACTCATATCCCATTTCACATATTTGGTCGTATCTATGGAACCCTTTAATGATTAAGCCTGTATCACACTCGCACGGCCTGGCCGCGGCGGTCAATAGTAAACTTGTCATTAGCTCACAAATTAAAACTTATCCACCGCTGTAAAATTTACTATTGTCCGCCACCGCAGGCCGCGCCAGTGTGTGGCAGGGCTAATTCAGGCCTTAGGCCTGCAACACACTGGCGCGCCCTGCGGTGGCGGATCATAGTAAATTTGACAACGGCTGACAAGTTTATTATTGTCCGCTGTGGCCAGTCCGCGCCAGTCTGTGGGTATTTGACAGCTCCTGTCAAAAACAGCTCCCCGTCATAGACTTGCTAGCTTGTCCGAAATCAACTTATTCCTTATTGACCTACCGAAACTCAAATCTCCCATTCACTGATTAACATTACACTTTCACAGCGCCAAAAAACGTAACGCAGAGGAAATAACTCATCTCACCTACATTACAAATTGCTCCGCCATTTTGCGTAATGAAGCTAATGGGCGGTTACAAAATGTACGCTAGGCGCGTCAAATTTTCGCGGGGTCGGTGCTCTTTCTTTTTTGTAATTTTAATAAGATATCCGACTGAAGGTACATATTGTCTTGTTTATACAAAAATTATATACTAAATCAATGGTTAATGTGATATTCGCAAGGAAAGACTAGTGACGTCAAAAATGTGTATTTTTATATAATGTGAAAGTTTTGTTAATTGTTAATGTAAAATACTGCCAACAGGAATAAGCTACGGTTTAGTTCCATTTTGTAAATACTTAGGATTTTAAAATATGTATGTGATTGATTGATTGAGGTAGGATGACAAACAATACCGCATTTAATGTCAGTGAAAAGAACTTGTTCATACAAAACCATTCATTAAAATTCGCGACCATACTCGGGTAACGCGCCATTTCCGTATACTTGCACACACTTCATACGATTTTCGTTTCATAAAAATATGCTGATTTTACTCAAGTCAAAAACCGTATTGTGATGTACAGTCAAATTAATTATGTAATTAAAGACTAGTATTTTTATTTGTCACAAGTGTAAGTGTGGGAACTCGCATGACTAAACAACCCCATGTGTTGGAATCTTAAGTACTCACATGTGGAAGGATTTAGTGGCTGCGACTATTTCGGGTTCATTTCCTCAACGGTTTATTTTAATATTGTGTGGATTTTGACGGTTTGTAAGTGCTAGATTAGACTTCTATTAGGTGATTAAAAATTTGTTTCATTTTTAGTAGGAGCTTTTTCGCGGGCTACAATTTATTGCCATCCACGCGCAAATTAGTTTTCATTATAAAAACAAGCGATATACAGTTTATAAAACGTATCCCCTTTTATAAAGTATTAATAGCCGATGTCGCTCACACGGTATGAGGAATCCAACGATACCTCATATGCCAAAATCCCTCAAGCCGTTTAGAGTGAAGCGCGTGAAATATAATTTTATAGTCCAGACTCATACAGACGTTCGAAAAACATAACCCTCCTTCAGAGGCAGTTGGGTAACAATAGCTCAGCTGGGCCTCATTTAACGCCGATACTTTACAAGAAAAGCAAATAAATTGTCCACGTAAAGTACCGAATCGCCTCAGTTCAGAGCCTACGGCTTAGCCAGTAACTAAGACTATCTATGCAACGTTATTTACAAGCCGCACTTTCGCCGTGTTCGCCCCGGGCAAGAGCCGGCTTCCCGGCTCGCCTTACAGTTCCGCTACGGTGGCAAAGCTTGCAGATCCCGCTTCTACCAAACCAACGTTAAAAACCAACTAGTGGATAAAATAAACTACATGCAGCGAAAGAAAAAAACCGTACAACGGGAGTTCCTTACAAATTTCTACCTAAACACGTGCTTGGGCATAACCAGGTATAATAATATTATATGCCCATGTTCGAACTGTCTGCCTGGCATCGTTTTGACATCGCCCCCAACCCCGCATAATAGCAATCGCTACTTAGACTATTTTTCGTTCCGCTGATTACATGTCGCTACAGTCTATTTCATATAAAATGACGAAAAGTACTTAAAGCAACCCTTATTGACATCTATTGTTTAATTGAGATCTTTAATTAGGGTTGCGAAACAATTACGTATAAACAATAGAACAAAAAGTAGCTACTCCAGACACGAGCCACATCTCGGTCAATTTTATGACATCTCTTTGATATATTTTCCTTTCATATGTAGCAACAAAGAGAAGTTGTAAATTTCAACTGGAACAAACCATGCAAGTCCATGCCGGATCGATTTCAATTGGGGTCTTGCATTATAGTTGTGTAGTTTTATGGTAAGTACATAATGGCGACGGTCGTGTATTTGGATAAAACGATTTACAGCAAACGGTCATCGTCTCCTAGATAGAGCCTTATCAGCCTTTAAATCCTGTAGAGGTAATTCTAGAGAAACCGTACCCGCTTGATAGGCTTCAATAGCAAGAAAATTCTTCTTAATACGCGACCATTTTTGAAAACATTCACGCAAAAAACCCGCAGAATCAATTATATATAACCATCCAGAAAGTCAATTCTACACGCAAGTGAAACTATTTTGAAATCGCATAAGCGGTTCCGGAGATTACCCAAAACAAAACATACAAACTTATAAACTTAAAATGCTACAATCTCTCTTTTCCTCTTTATAATAACTATTTAGTTTAGATATAACTCTATCATTACCTGATTAACTAACCCGTTATTAAACTGTTAAAAACCAACCTTATCGTACCTACGTAGTGTAAATTATAACGGCCTCATAGCAAGCTTAGATGATATAGATTCTATATTATATATAGAGCAGCCGACATTTTGTTAGACCTGAAAGATTATTATTAGAAATAAAACCAAAAGAGGTTAAGTTAAGCACAATAGTTTCAGTAATTGAGCGTGGCCCGCCATGAAACTTAATAGTTTGGCGAGTATAATATATTTATGGCCGTATTCATAAACGTGAAACATACCTACTTTGTCTCCATTTGTCAGTTTGACATTCTTAAGAGAAGGACAAAACACATTTAATTTATCAAAGGCATTTAAAATTTTATAAATAAGGAGGTTGGAATTTACCACGTAACTTTTATTTGGATAATAAAGGTCAATAAAAATAATATCTTTGGCACTTAATCTACTGTTGAACCTACCATAGTATCTTTGTTTTCATACCTATAATTATTAGTCCAAATAGGATACATTTATACTAATGAAGTTATGACCCCAGGAATGCATTAAACTCCGCCGGTCGCCAGGCCAGGCGGCGCGGTATACGCAGTTGTTATATCGTTGCGTGATGGCCCGGGGCTACGGTCGACTTTCGACTCGACTACATCGCCTTAATGTATTGCTCTTCGTGTATTTCAAATTCTATTTTTAAGCTGTTGTTCGTTCGTTTCGATTTAATTTAAAACGTATCCTGATAAAGGTTCCTATAGAAAGAATATGGCAGAACGGAATTAAGGTCTTAAAAGAAGAGTTGCATTTGTTATCAGCCAGGTCAGGTTTTAGAACAAATGGTGATTAAGTTCCATTGTATTTTAGTGTAATGTCATATTTTGCGGAATAGCTCATATAAATAAATAAATATTGAGGGACAATCTTACACAAATCGTCCTAGTCCCAAACTAAGCAAAGCTTGTACTATGGGTACTAGACGACGATAAACACATAATTATATAGATAAATAAATACTTAAATAGATAGAAAACATCCATGACTCGGGTACAATTATTCGTGCTCATCACACAAATAAATGCCCTTACCGGGATTCGAACCCTCTCTTGCTTCGTAGGCAGGGTCACTACCAACTAGGCTAAAGCGGTCGTCAATATGTTTTCTAATATAATGTAACTTTACCTAGTAATTGTGATAATACATTATGCATTATGTGAATGTATATGCAATAATGTGTTATCCTAATAATTTTCTATTCTTATATTGATCTGAAAGTAATTAAATTCAGAGATGGACATAGATAGTATCTGCTTCTTATTCGTCGTTTCACTTTTGACAGAGTGGTCGTGGTCATCATTTCAGGTGTTGGTAGCAAGCTTCACAACACGCCGCCATTCCTCTCTGACATTCCTTCCTTATGCCTGCGTGTAAGGATGCATCTACTGCAGCTTTCATCTGGTCTGTCCATCTCATTGGTTTCCTGCCTCGCGGTCTGGTGCCCACGACCTTTCCCTGGATCACGAGTCGCTGGATAGCTACGTCTCCTCGACGACACACGTGCCCAAAAAACGTTAGGATACGAGACTGCACTACGGTTGATAGACGCTGTTTGATGCCGAGTTCCTTCAGTATGGATATACATAGTATAGATACCTTTTATCCCGCGAATAGAAATGGGATAAAATTAGGAGATGTTTATTATTATTTTAGTAGCCAGCTCCACAGCTATGTATTCTTATATTATCACATTAATGTTATCCAACTTCAACGAACACCATTAGAATACATTTGTCCGAATAAAGTTAGCCATGATCGCGGAATGACGCTTTTCCAAAATGGTTGCACGGGTTATGAAACAGACCGGCAATGTCGTATGGCTATGTTTAGAGAACCTATTTAATGCTTGTTAAGGATCGCTGATTTTCTCGGTGAGTTTTTCTATAATGTTTAGCATTTGTCGAATGTTATCGAATTCATGCTATCTGCAGCGGTTGGGTAATGGTCTAGTCTAGTGTCGGCAAATACTTTGAAAGCCGCTTACTAAGGAGTAAGGACCCGTGTACTAAGACTTCGCTGTCTGTTCGTCTCTATATTTTGGACAGTAATCTACACTATGAGTATCTATAAACCTGCAATTGTATATCTACCCTTTTCATGCGAACGCCGACAAACAGGCCATGTCAGGGAACGATGACTTATGCAAAAGTAAACGGTTTCACCTGAACCCGAATCCTGCAGATCTATTGTGTTTGTGTACTTCATATTTTTTTCTATGAGAAAAAGACAGGATTTGTCCTAGCGCTCGTTAAAAAAGTCCTCTTTTCTAAGAGCTCACGTACACATGTATAACTTAGTGACCAAGTACTCACCATCAGGACAGTCGCACTCGTATCTCAGCTGGTCGAGCGGCGTGCACCGCCCGTCGTGCAGACACGGCGAGGGCTCGCACGGCACGTACTCCGCGTCACAGTCCCGCCCCGTGTACCCCGGCTCGCACACGCACGTGTACGACCCGTGCGTGTTGAAGCAGCGCCCGTGGTGGCACGGGCCCGCGCCGCTCGTGCACTCGACGACGTCGTCGGTGCACCGCGGGCCGGTGAAGCCGGGCGGGCAGTCGCACGAGTAGCCCGCGGCGGTGGTGTTGGCCGCGACGCAGCGGCCCCCGTTCCGGCACGGCTGGGACGCGCAGTGGTCCTCGTGGGAGCATTCCGCACCTGGCGGGCAGATTGGTTAGTTTACTGTTGGATGAAGGGTTAGAAGTTAGCCTGGTTGAGGCCTTAATCCTAAGGGTCGGGACCTCGGCCTCATTAGGATGTAAATATTACGATTACGACATTAAGATGAGATGATGACAATTTACTGTTCAAGAATATAATACTTGATACGGAAAATAAAGTACCTAGATTATAATCATTCGTAACGCATCCATTTAGATTGCTTAACTACTAACTCTGCATTACAATATTATGAAGTAGTCTAGAATTATTATAATATTATGGAAATGAACGACATTGGTAAAGCGGCGGAGATATATGAGGTCAATAATATCAGACGACATGACTAGTTGTGCAATTTAGTTCATTATATTAATGTACCTAGATTTATATAAGTTGGATTAAAAGTTTTAGTTTATTTATAAAACTTACATACAAACAAAGAAACACTACAATTATTCTAAATATTTACCTACTCGTATCTATTTGCAATGTCTATTACTGACAACTAGTAACTCGGGTCGCGACTTCAAAGAAGTCAAAAAGTGCGTCCACCCTTCATTGTTGGGGTTCGCTGACCTCAAAAGACAAGTGAAAATCGCTCACTATCATCACAACGCGACCTCGAGAGCTCTACCATATTACTCACCAACTCACCAGGAACGCAACACTACCCTAACCTAACCTACAGAGCAAGTAGTGGAGATGTTATGGCAAACGCAAGGCCCAGTACCAACACAACGCCTCAAGAGCTCTGCCTTATTACTCATCAGCTCACCAGGAACGCAACACTAACCTAACCTACAGAGCAAGTAGTGGCGTTGTTATGGCAAACGCAAGTCCCACTACCAAGACAACGCGACCTTGAGAGCTCTACCTTATTACTCATCAGTTCATCAGGAACGCAACACTACCCTAACCTACAGAGCAAGTAGTGGCGTTGTTATGGCAAACGCAAGTCCCACTACCAACACAACTCGACTTTGAGAGCTCTACCTTATTACTCATCAGCTCACCGGGAACGCAACACTACCCTTACCTACAGAGCAAGTAGTGGCGTTGTTATGGCAAACGCAAGGCCTACTACCAACACAACGCGACCTCGAGAGCTCTATACCTTATTACTCATACTCACCACTAGGAACACAACCCCGCAAGTAGTGGCGTTGTTATGGCAAGGTACCTCACGCTCAAAAGTCTCAAAGCAGGGCGACCTCGGGATGTCTGGCCACCTCCAGGAACACAACACCAGATACACAGAGCAAGTTGGTGTTATTGTTATTATGGCAGGTATAGTTCCCTACTCTGCATGGCCACATTATTAATAACCAAAATACCCACACGCTACTGTGTCTCTCACGACTATATTCTAAAGATTTCGTCCAATTTAAAACTGCGACATTATTTTAATGTTCTTTGCATACTAAACAAACTCTTATGTCCTTTTATCGCTCGAATTAATAACTTTCATTATATTTAAGGGCCAGACGGACGGGTTATACACGTATTTTTATATCTAACTTATCAAAGTTACATAAAAGTCGCCAGTATGCTGTTGTTGCACGACATGTAACTTTGCAACAAATTAGTTTCGCATCGGAACACAGAAGGAGGAAAATCATCAAATATTTATAAACATTTAATTGACTTAAAAGCTAATCTAGATAGGGCACTGTAGCCGTCATAGACAGGAACGGCACGTGATTATCAATCTCGAGGTATTCGCTCGGAATTGGAATCTCGGGTCGTGTTATACATTTGGCTTTGAAAAAAACTTATGTACGAAATAGCATTAGATATTTAACAGTAGCACTCTTTGGGGGAGGCCTATATCGAGCAGTGGTCGAACGTCTTTGGGCTGATATGGTAATGATGCTGACTAAGGAAAACATCGTGAGGAAACCGACCTAACCAAACCTGAGGGAAAACTAGACCTGGAAGTTTTCCCTCAGGTTTAGAAGGACATACGGCAGTCACTTTAGTAAAACTAGTGCCTACGCCAAATCTTAGGACTAGGTTCCAGGTACAGCCGGGAATAACGCTGGGAGAATGGTGCCAGGCAAAGCTATTGGCTAATGGCTCACCCTATATCAAACTTACCATCTACATAATTAGAAACTACGTGCAATTTTCGACGCACAGAGCGGTGCAGAGTGTGGTACTGTGGTACCGTACGGAATTTATTTACAAATGTTTTGTCTATTAACCTGTTCTCGCAGACGTCCAGGATACAGGCTCAGCCTAGTTAGGAGTCTTTTTGTTGCTAATCTGTTTCTACTAAATAAATTATTTGTAAACCGAGGCACATACACGAGACGACAACATGGGGAATGGAATTCGCTCCCTTCATCTGTATTTCCTGAGAACTACGATCTAGGTGGCGTCAAAACAAGAGTGAATAGGATATATCTTAACCAGTGAGCTTCGTCTTAGGCTCTGTCGCTTAACATCAGGTGACACTAGGGTCAATCACTGGACAGTCTTTTATACATATAATTTACTTTAACAAAGTTTCAACCGACTTAAAATCCATACCCAAATCGCTTCATGTGTGCCAATAAAATTTGAAGAGTTCCCTGGCTTTCTCCAGAGAAACCAGTGACGACCATGAGACCAACTGAGAAAGATACGCTTTCTAACAAAAAAAAAATCCAAATCGGTCCAGGCGTTTTCGAGTTATCGGCGAATTGAGAACCTCCTCCTTTTTAGAAATCCATACTTATATTATAAATGGGAAAGTGTATGTGTGTGTTTGTTTGTTTCTCCGTCTTTCACTGCAAAACGGAGCGACGAATTGAAGTGATTTTTTAAGTGGAGATAGCTGAAGGGATATGGAGAGTGACATAGGATAGTTTTTATCCCTGAAATCGTACCCTAAGGGGGTGAAATGGCGGGGGGGGGGGGAGGAGGAAGTTTGTATGAACTGCGATATAAACGAGTTCCACGCGGACGGAGTCGCGGGCAGAAGCTAGTCGAAAATAAATAACAGTTGCTCCGCACATCGCAACGGGAAGCGGAGCAGTGTGATGGCCGCCTTAAGGCGCACAATTGTGTACATATTAACGGGCGCCCCGCCCGGACGGACGTAAAATCAGAAATCGCCGAAACCCGTTCCAACTGGAGCACCGTTTCCTCGCCTGTGCATTCACTCGCCAACCCGGCCAAGAACGAAAGGCCGCATGCGTTCGAGCCAGTCTAAGGACAGCGTTTCGTGTTTGGCGGGATTATAGTTGGAGTATTTAATGTAAAACGTTTACGCTTAAAAATGTATTATACTTGTCTCGTCTGTCCAGTCTAATTTCTAGTTAGAAAAAAGTGTTGATTTATAGTCCTTTTTAACTGACTTCAATAAATGGGAGGTTCTGAATAATTCGCCTAACGACGACGCCTGGGCAGAAATAGAAAAAAAAATTTGAAAGGGTATCTTTCCCAGTTGGTCCCTATGGTCCACAGGTCAGGATCTGATGATGAGACCCTGAAGAAATCGAGGGAACTCTTCAAATTGTATAGGCACACTTGAAGCGATTTGGTTACTGATACGGTTAAAACCTGGTACTTAAAGTAAATAATATATAGGAAGAAGGTGGAAAACAAAACAAGTGTTACCTATAGTGTACCTGATGCAAAACCAGAGAAGACATAAACATGTGCTTTGTCGATCCTATGACATACAGATGCGCCTTGTCGATCCTATGACATAAAAATGCGCCTTGTCGATCCTATGACATAAAAATGCTCCTTGTTGATCCTATGACATACAGATGCGCCTTGTCGATCCTATGAAATAAAAATGCGCCTTGTCGATCCTATGACATAAAAACGCGCCTTGTCGATCCTATGACATATAGATGCGCCTTGTCGATCCTATGTCATAAAAATGCGCCTTGTCGATCCTATGACATAAAAACGCGCCTTGTCGATCCTATGACATATAGATGCGCCTTGTCGATCCTATGACATAAAAATACGCCTTGTCGATCCGCTGCGATGACAGTATGAGACTTCTCCTTTTAACACAGTGCACCCACGGGATCTCTGGCGACTTTACTCACCGCCAGGAACACTACTCCACGTACGTACCGAGCAAATTGATCTATAAATAATCTAATAGATTTTCTACTTTGCAACTATTATAACACAACATTATACTCCATTAGCTGCCCGCGCGACTTCGCTATTGCGAAGAACGCAGGCAAACCCGCGGGGTAAAATATAGCCTCTAACCATCCAGAAAGTCCATTCTACACGCAGGTGAAAGAATTTTTTAAATCGGATAAGCGGTCCTGGAGATTACACATTACATACAATAAACTTACAAAGCCACAATTTGACAGACTATTCCACGTATAATATGAGTAGAAATAAACGATACCTACAAACATAGCGCGTGAATATAGATATCCATTCCGTTTAACTGAAAGAATTTCGCTAAAGGGAATATCATGAGTCAACATAAGAGGTAAACTGTACCTAATAAATAAATCCCACATTTTCGTTGTCCAGCTGTATATTTAATTCAAAATGGCAGTGCCAATGTAAATTTGACAGAAGCAAAGCAAAATCGCATGATGCAGCAAACAGGATGAAAAGAATTCGCTTGGCAGGCAGACATTACTTAGCTAGTTTGATTTTGATTTAGTCTTAGCAAAAATGGATACAATTGTATCCAAGGCCATACAGTATATATAGAATGATTCAAGACCATGCAAGACATTAAAATACTATAATAACCAAAAATTTGCGCAGTAATCGATATTCGGTTGTTATCAGAGGTGCGAGCCCGCGCATGCTAGCTGAGCATGCGAACTATAGTGGACCTGCGCGAGTGTCTTCATTTTGGTTCCACGTATTATATGTTGGGAGGTTTTATTACATAAAACTAAACAGCATAGTTTCACGAATCTTACGGTCAGATTAATTTGGCATACGCCCTCGTAAAAATCAAGTAAATTGATATTTCAAACAGAATACTTACAAAAACACCCTTTTACACTATTCTTAACTTACTAGTAAATCGCAGAGGTCAACATGCCTATCACCGTAATTACAAGCTAAAATACTACAAGAACATGGGAAATAATTGATCGTCACTTTCCATTCACTTTCACTTTAACAGATTTCGTATAGTAATTATTAACTGTCCACGGTATTGTTGCACATAAACATAACATACCAGTCCCGTAGTTGTAGTGTGACTTATTCTTAGTCCAATATTTACTTCAAGATTCTCCGGCAGGTTTCATTACATTGCGGGTTACGGAGGAAGAACGAGTTCAACTTCACAACACAACTTAGAGGGGCCAGTGGAAATAACTACCGTGGTTAAAAGAGGTTGTACTAATTATGTGTGCCGCTCTATTTAAAGTTTAAAGAAATTGATATCCCATAACAATATTTACAATTAAGGTGCATGTCAATTATAGTTATAGTTCTAGTTCTAGTTGTCAATTGTAGTTAGTTGTTCTTTTAGTTCTGTTGTTGAACCTCGAACCATAGTCTAACTGATGTGATTTAGATTTAGTTTTAAGTTGTTAAGCCTAGATAGTTTAGTGCATTAACGCAAAAATTGTAACGCATGATGTGGTTGCCTATTATTAGGGTTACAATTAGATAATAAGTAAGTGTATGTTTCCACATAAAATGTAATATTGTGAACTCCGTTGGCAATCCTAAATAAATAAATAAATAAATAAACATTGTTACCGTGAGCGCATTACGGGAGAGCTATATGCAAATATACACCGCAGAACATAATTAGGTCCCATTGTATTAGTTTAGTTTCTGGAACAGGAACTTTTACTTCCGTCTGAGTATAACCTGGTGATTTTTTAAAAGACACGAGTTAATGCAATTGTAGTAAATCACGAATAGCGCACTCTCGTGTCGTGTCGGAGGCCAGGATTTATTTCGGGTCGCTTACGGAGTAATTTAATACTGGTATAGTATTTATTCTAGACCAGTTTTCTCGAAAGAAACCTCGCAAGAACATTCAACTAAGTAAACTAAAGGTTCAAAATGTTCAAATATTTAACTTTTCGAGCGAGCCTTCGAGCCATAATTGGTATAGCCATATAAAGCCGGTATCGGTTTTTGTGCAAATTCCCTAGTACGTTCGCCTGGTCGGAGTTTATACTATTCCCACTAATAACTAAACCGAGTTAAATGGATATATCTACTCTAACAATACCTACCCTTTGGACGCCATTTTCCACGTACGAAAGTGACACCTATACGCCAAGTGTGGTTGAATCAGAGTGTGAATAAGAACCTTAGTTGAACATGAAGGCGACTTAGACAGCGCACGCTGTGACAACTATATGTGTTCTCGGCGCCGTGGGCACGGCAACACGCAACGCTTTTAGGTGTTCATGGCGTCCAAAAGTTTCAAATAGGCTTGGTAAGTTTGGATGTCCACCCCAAATGTTTCTATTTGGTGAAAGAATATTTGCTATGGGATAAATAGCTCCAGAGAAAAAAACTTACAAAATGTACTAACTGCCCGCGCGGCTCCGCCCGCGTAACGCAAAGTACAAACGCAGTTAACTGGTGGAAGAATTAAAGAAATCCAAACTTTCTAGATACAAACTTACAAAGCTCTCTCAGAATTTTCCTCATAGTTATAGAGTATAGACTACAGGTACAAAATTGTCTAAAACAGAGACAGGTTCCAAAAAGTGTGCAAGTCAATTTTATGGGCACAATGAAAGCTGTTTTTAATTGATAACCTGTTGTGTTTAGTCATTTAATTGTCATACATTCACAACGGTTACTGACAGAATCGTTACAGACGAAGCAATATATTTTGACCTCCGATTGTGCATATGTATATGGAATCCAGGAATCAATTAGAGGGGAGGTCGCAGTGATAGATTTGAGAATACACGGACTGGATGCTTTGGCATAAATATACAGCCTTGTTGTTTAGAATGTCTGAAAAGGGTTTTTGGCGACGAAGGATGTTGGAACGCTGAAATACTTTAGTTACAACCAAACTCTTAAAATAGTCGTGTTGGTGTTGAAAATGTGAAAGCAATGCTCTATCTTCTAAGAGTTTGTTTCTGATCAAAATAGTAAAACGTCGGTTAAAAACTTAGATGGCTAAGCGTTCAATATGATGGCCAAATTATTAAATATCCACATACAAACGCCAACACAGTTAATTGACCATCCTGTATTTATATATAACTTTATTACAATGTATAGTGCACGGATGGTCAGTTAGATAGTACATTGTCTGAGCCGCTCAAAATCACGTAGAACAGACTAACAAATAACCTCCTAAACTTTGACTAACACTTTATGCAAGTTATAGCAAGGAATCGGCTCAGACTCGGCACCGTTCAAAACAGACAGCAGAACTGCAAATTGCTCAACTAGCACCGCATTCGCGTAATTTCAAGAATTTTCTAGAAACCAAACACTTACCAGTATACCCCGGCGGGCAGTCGCACTCATACGAATGCAGCGACTTCAGTCTACACGTAGCCCCGTTCAGACAAGGCGCAGAGTCGCAGGCAGCAGGCACCCTGATCTCGCAGAGGGAAGCACTGAAGCCAAGCGGGCAGTCGCAGGCGAAGGACGGTGGGCCGCCGCTCGCGCCGGGTCTGACGCGGCAGCTGCCGCCGTTCTGACAGCGCGGGCTCGATTCGCTGTGGCAGGGGTTGAGGTGCTGGCAGAATTCACCAGCATAGCGCGATGTGCAGCTGGAAAGAAGAGGCTTAGATTAGTATCTATAGGTTTAAGTATACGGTTGCGCTGGCTCGGGCACGTGCAGAGGATGGAGCCCTCTCGTTTACCACGTAAAACCCTCTTGGGTGAAGTAAGCTTACGCTAAGCAACCGGTAGGGCGCCCTATGTTACGCTTTAAGGACTGCGCAAAACCCCGAATAAAGGCCAATGATGGTAGGTTTAATAAGAACACGTTTTCTATGTGTGTTTTAAAAGTCGTCTTGCCAAAGACGTTACTTTGATTCATCTGCGTCAGTGTTTTATTTGGGTCTGTGGATAAATTTAGATGGTGCTGAACTTTGGCATGTATACATGTAATATAGTATAGCGACGTCATAAGAGCTGTTCTAACGTCGGAGCAGAAAGGCTACAAGGCTATAAACTAACGCTATCCCATTTAGTATCTTGTTAGAATCGTCTAGGTGAGTGAACTGTGCACTGGCAATGCAATGCAGTGTCGCGAGTCAGCAGAGCTCAGACGAGCCTTAAAGACACCGTCAGGGCTAACGTGAGTCTTCTCAGTACTGCATGACACTAGTCTTAGCTTTAAAGGCTAGAGACTTCTAAGCTTTGCCGAGCTCTAAACAACACTAAGGGCAAGTTGCACTTACGATTACATACCGATCAACGTTAAATATGGCGCCGAGCTGTCATCCCGAACTGACAAACTATCCATACATTCAAATTTTAACGAGCACCGCTTACGATTACAAACACTTTGGTGCGACTCACCCTAAGTATATAATCAAGCTGAAATAGTTATTGATACGGGAGACGGTCATGGGAATTTCTACATTGTATGTACATAAACCCATATGGCTTGCTAGCACTGTCTCCCTGAGTAGCTGAGCACAGTCAGCCACAAAAGCTAATCTCAACTTACAAGAACCACGTAAAATAAATAGAAAATTGCAAAAAACCGCTGTCAATTAGCCGCCCTCGGTCATATTTCAATAACACGACGCGCCTGCGCCGTGTCGCGCTATCTCTCTTATTTATGGGCGCGCGCGCACGACCGCGCCACCGTTCAAACCTGTATGCGCCCGCGCCGGGATTCTAGGATCCGAGGATTCTATATGAATTGTGAACGGCACGCGTAGTTTAATGTGTTAGTGACAATTTGATCTAACGAGGATATATTCGTACATTCAGATTAGTTATACAGTTTTCGATTATAGAACGGATTTGGGTCAAAGCTATATGCCAGGTATAACTCTGACCAAAATGGTGGCAAAAAAGCGTACAACCTACCTAATGTTGCTACACCAACACCGTAAGCTATCGTGTGTGAATTCAATGCTTCCGAGTGTCTGGACTTCAGAAATTATGTGGACTACAGTGGTTACTTCAGGCCGTACGCTTATTTACCGCCATCGTTATATAAATAATCTATATTCTCCAGTTATTCAAACAGCGTAGGCCGCCGGCCGAAGTGTAATAAGTCATAATATCCCGTAATCACGCCCTCGGTTTTAATGAGAAGGCAGCAAGCAGCCCACGTCTTATGTTAATGTTGACGTAAATAAAGTCAATACCATTTATCCGTTTCTAATGTAGTGCAATACTCAATCTGGTTTAGTTTAAGTCGATAAAATGATGAAAGTTAGTGTTGGTATTCATCCAAGAAAAGGCAGAGCTAACATTCAATCATGACTTTTCTATCGTTGTTTACTGGGGTTTTGCTGCAAAATTTACAAGACGTCTAAACCTCTATTTGGCCGAAAATTATTTGACCAAAGCTCTGTCTTTGAGTCCAGGTTAGGATAGGTTACTTTCTCAGAAAAAAAAATGGTAAATGGAAGAAACGAGACTTTCAAACCAAAGTGCAGTAAGTCACAAATGATGTGACAGACACTGAGTGATCGCATATGTGTTCAGTTTTGGCACACTTAATGCCAAAGCGATTGGCCTATTCTTCTTCGTTCTTCTTAAATGTATGGGCATCTTCGCGTGCAAAATATTTCACACCCCCGCGACCTAACTCTCGGGTATTGAACCCGTGCTAATTGAATAGGTCACATATACCATCCTCGCTCAGAGCCGAACAGTCGAACACACTTGTACACTTCCCCAACAATACGCCGTACAGCTCCAGCCTCGGTATAGCCCTGTGGAATCTCAAAGGAGCAACGCGCTCGGAGTTTTAACAGCATATAAGTCTTTCCTGATTGGCAGGGTTGGCGGACCGGTCGCAGTGGGCGAGGGCCGGCTGTACGCCCACGCGTCAGCAAATATGTAGGGAGCTGATATGGGGACCTTAGGGCTGTGAGCATACTTTGTGCAGCTGGAAGGGCCGACCGAAGAAGCTTAAAATATCGTTTGTGTAGCGACTTCACAGTTTAGTAAAGAAACTGTTCGTCAAGTCTTTATGACAGTGGCAAAAGATTGAGTGACCATGTGTGTCTGCGGAAATGGTTTTTAACAGTACTTGAATGAGGGTACGGTACGAGAGTGACATCCACAAGCGTAACTACTATCTTGGGGCGCGTTTACTGAAAAGTAGGGGGGTTTGGCTACGGTTCACATCGGCTTGAAGTGGATCTGACAACCTCTCCAGTCGACGGTCCGGAGCTCGAGTAATTTTGTTGTTTGTTCAAGTCGCACTTCCCGAATAGCTGTCTATATAAATGCAAATGGTATGCGACAGGCAGAATATTTCCTCGTGGTTCGATATATCTTAAACTTCGAGCCCGTGTTACTTGTCTAGTCTGTGCTTGTATATAAAACACGTGTGTCATTTAAACATTTCTGTCGCTCCTTTTAGCCCATCGACTAACCAGAATATAGAAATTGGGATTTCGTACAAAGCTCAGTAACTCAAGACTATAATACTATTCAAATTCACACCCTTAGAGGGCATTTCCACCGAAATGGCTTAAGAGCGCAGAAATTGAACGGAGATACACCATTCTGGGACGGAAGAAGGAAGATACAGCGAGAAGATATACGCCTTGTATGGCGAAGTCGCACGCACGCTGTCACTCGTATCTAATAACAGATGTTCAGGGAAAACCTGCCTTATTCCCAAAGCCTTAGAGATCACGCGACGGCAGTGTACTCAGGCATTGTTTGGTGTTTTTTTGGATTCGCAATAACAATTGCACGGCAATCGAGAGGCACCCTTAAGTTTTCACACGGACTTACTACGTAATTAGTTGGGGAGATATTGAAACGTAGAAGCGTGCTTGTCACGCGACTACGCGTCTCTTTTCTGCTGGTATTATTTTTAATATTGGAGAGAGTATGTAGACTTCTGTCATGACACATCTAGAATGTTCAGGAATTGCCATCAAAAAGTTTTTAGCTCGCAGAGAAGGGGGTAAACGAGCAAAGCCTTATGGTATCATAGCCTATGGCCGCTTAGACCGAGAGTCACAGGGTCTAGGTACACTGTTCATACTGCTCATACTGCTCTGGCGACCACTACAAAGTCTTCCTCTACAAACCTTCATAAAACAGGAGATATTTTGCTTACTTTTGCTGAGCAGCCTCTAACAGTGTCGTTTCTTCACGTGAATCCTGAATTTAGGCCGGTCAAAAGCATTATCAGAGGGCAATTCACGGCGCAACGGATTCACAGTCGCCGTAGGTACAATATAAAAGCCAAAACCGCTTGCCAGTATCAACGCCAGACCGTATAATAAAAGAGAATTTCGCTCATAACTCCAGCGCAGGTAGTCGGTGTTTTTTTTAGCAATTAGCCGAGATTTTGGTTTTGTTCTGTTTGTTTAGTCTCGAAGGTTTCTGATGACAATGGGCTCTCGGCACTTTTGATTTGTGTTGAGATAACAGGATTATGCTTTTAGTCATTTTGCACTTTTCATAATCGTGTCATCCTTAATAATATATTGCTAGCTGCCCGAGTGGTGCCTTCCTCCTAATACAGAGATACCAAGCGGAGCTGCGGGAGAGCCTATATCCATCCTAATGGGCCAATATACACAATGATTTTTTGAAATCGGATAGGTAAGCTGTTCCGAAGGTTATCAAAAATATACAAACTTACAAAGCAACAAACTCGCGGACTTTTCCTATTGTAATATAAGTAGGTAGTTATAGAAGACAAAACACTGCCAATGTCGACCATGAAATTCCATTCAAGAATTTACGATATCGGAAGACTAGTCTCGGATCACCTAACATACAAAACAAACTTAATAATGTCGGTGTAGAAGCACAGATAAAGGTTTAAAACACGGAATAAATCTCAACAGAAGCTTCATAATAAATCAAATATGAATTTGCATACAAAAGGCTACGACTAAAATAGCAGTGTAAGGGCGAAATTTATTGTCCAAGCGATGCGCAGGAGTGTATTCTTTAGTATCATAAGCGACCAGTCTGTATTCTATAGCAAACATTTTCATACGGGCAGAATAACATTTACGACTTTTAAGAGTGTCTAAACGCCATCTTATCCTTGCTCGCCAACTTTACACTAAGTTTCTAAAAAAACTTGTGTAACCTTTGAACTATTTCACGTATTCAATCTATGTTTAAATGAAGTATCATCATCATATCAGCCGAAAGACGTCCACTGCTGGACATAGGCCTCCCCAAAGAGTGCCAAAGTGACCGAAGTATACTGCTACTATATTGCTGTTTTTCATATGTGAAATAACATATTTCTGTTTAAAAATCCATCTCAGTCAGAGCAAAGATATTTCGTAGATTTTAAAAACGACAGATTGACAGGTATTCAGGTTGTCAGCAAATCAAATCCTTAAGTTATTTGAAATGTTATTATTTCTTTAATCAGAACCAAAAGAACCAAAGAGCACATCTCAGATCTGTTAAAATATGTCTTTTGAAAATCTTTTAATTGTAAGCCTTACCATCACCAAGGGAATTTAAACACGCGTTTATTACAACTTAGAATGTAACTTTATAAAGCCTTTTCCAGTGGTCGCTTAAGCCGTATCGGCTGCAGCCGAGAGACGAGACAGGCTGCCCGCGCGCACGCTACCGGGCTTATATTATGGTCGTCATTTGTTTCTCGTACCTGCCTAGTAACTAATTATTGCTGTGGCTTCTGCAAGTTTAATTTATACTTTAATTTTAACGTATCTTTTGTTTATGATATTCTAGGCATGTTTTAAGCTTGATTAGACAATTAGTTACACGGGTAACTAATCTATATCTCTCTATTTTCAGCGCTCTTTATGATATCATATTTTTTATTGTACTATGTCTTCTTATACACAGCGATAAATAAGAAAAGCCCACTGAGGTTAGATTTGAGTAAGGAATCAGATACTTTGGTTAGCCTTCCTTTAGCCCGGCCACTACCTATCCAGCACCAGTACAAGTTGACCTCCGACCACGCAAACTTGTTCCGTGTCCAAGGCTCAATTTACACTGGCAGTGGTGAATCGGACCATCGCGAATCGCAGTTCCTGTAAATCCCGAGATAGCCCGCGCGCGATAAGCTTAATTGACGATATGAAAGGTATAAACTTGTTGAAAGAACGACTTGAGATAAGCAGGAATAATATACTAGACACTTAGACTATAGATTTCTGCACGACAGAGACTAGAGATATGCGTTGCCACAATAAAGGACGGAAATACTCCTAAATATATGCCGCTAAATTAGAAACTAAATTAAAATGGCTGACGGATTACCATAAACAACCTGCTTAATTTGGACGGATAATGGTTTATTTGCCGCAACCTCAATACTAACTCAGTTTTGGCAAAATTAAAAAGTGAAACTACGACAAAGACAACAAATGATATATCCCTGTCTGACACACTAATTAAGATTTGTAAACTACCATCTCGAACGCAGTATTATTACTGCCATAGCATGTCCTGCCCCCCTATTCTGTAACATGTTTCAAGCTCACCCACAAATATATCTTGACACCACGATGCGCAGTAAATCTAGTTTCGTGACGGGTGACCGGCGGGGTGAGCCGCATTAGCGCGTAGCAAATAACAGCCGACAGTATTATAGGTCCTTGACTAGATATATCGGTCGTTGCTTGCGAACTGCTATAGCCATAAGTAACTATCTCTAAAGCCAAATAAATCATCATCCTCCTAACATTTTCCCGGTTCCACCCTAAAGAAGCCCGGGGTCCGCTTTTGGCACCGATCCTAAAATTTGGTGTAGGCACTAGCTTCTAGAAAGCGACTGCAATCTGACCTTCCTACCCAGAGGGGAAACTAGACCTAGTTGGGATTCATATCAGCCGAAAGTATGTCCACTGCTGGACATAGACCTCCCCCAAAGAGTGCCACAATGACCGCTCCTGCGCCACCCGCATCCAGCGTCCTCTCGCGACCTTTACCAGGTCATCAGTCCACCTTGTTGGGGGCCTACCGACGCTGCGCCTTCCGTTACGTGGTCCCCACTCGAGAACCAACGACCATCGGTTAGGATTAGACCACGGAAAAGCTACTGTGAAATATAACATATCAAATAATATTCCGTGCGTTCTCTTTTAAAGTACGGAGATATCGAACCCACGACCTCAAAATACACATAACTACAGTAGTTAAAGCAAGCTAAATACAACAATTTCTAAATCAACCCATTTGTCAAAATCCGACCCGGTCAAAAGCCAGCCAGAACGCCCGCTTGCATAAGCTCACGGTTTCGTAAACAAAAAACAGTCATCTAGATCCAAGATCCGGATCTACGGCGATTGGGGGGCGTGGGTAGGGGGGGCGGGGGGCGTGTCTGCGCGAGCGCATGTTACAAGTGAACTTGCGGTGCTGGAGATGAATTGCGCGACATGAAACTAGTAGTTAGTAGCGCATGTCGTAAATGCAAAAACTTTGAGCTCCGGTTTAAAATTGGAGGTACTTTTGTCGTAGAACTCAACAAATTTTACAAAAGGACAACCAATACTTAAAATATGCTTTGTCCCTTTCATGAACACTGATAAAGCCATTTGCCGCACTACGTTTCACTAGTAGATGTTGCATTATGGCATTAAGTTCTCCTTTTGTAAATTACATACGTATACGTACATGATTCACGCTTCATTCCCAAAAGGGTTAGGCAACATGAAACTTATGTTCCAGTGCAACCTTTAGCATAAATGTGGGTATGAAGGATCGACAAAATGTTATATCACGGCGATAGGTTGCTAGCCCATCGCCCACAACACTTCAACCCTGTTCCTTTAGTACGACTCTTACGTCTACCCCAGGAAGAAAGAGGGTGGTGCCATTCTAACCCGACACCACACGTGGGAAACCCCGAGGTGGTTTGGGGGGTGCCTTTTGTTAATTGTTGGAAAAAATAAATAAGTACGAATTTTAACGGCATTTTAGCTAAAACCAGTCTGTAAGAGCAGATAGAGATGTGTTGCGATATATTTGGCTATAATGATGCTATAAGGAGCATTGGTATGCATTAAATAAAATATGTGCATTGTTATTTACAACCAACTGCCAGAGGAAATAACCCCCCCCCCCCCTGCCCCCCCCCCCCCCCCTTAAGAAAGGTCATTAAGGTCGCCGCACTCTCAAAAGCAAACATTTTCAAAAGCGCAACGTCTATTTGTAAAGAATCGGAGATGCAGAGATACCGCTGCGAGATCTATCTTATCTGACAGATCGACGGACCGGCGAGTCAAGACTATGTTTCAATAACGGGAGACTCAACCCTTTTCACGCTTTCGACGGAAAAATTGCATTTAATCAGTAATCATCATCACTAATCATTATATAGGTACCAACACGACGATACCTAAGTTAGCCTAATTGCATTGTTGACGAAAATTGAGACCGGCATGCTAAGAAGGTATGGGGCATGTAGAGAGGATGGATGAAAGAAGATTAACGAAGAGAGTGTATGAGGGAAAAGTGGATGGTACAGTTGGAAGGGGACGACCGACCTCGCCGAATCTGAAGAAGAAAATTAATAGTTTGACTTAATTAACTTACTAATTATGTACAAACTCATATATAATTAATCGCCCACAGCCTGCAGTGCACATTGAGGCGTGGTCGTGGTTCTTCATGAATTGCTCCAACTATCCAACTCAACTGCGATTCATAGTCTTGTCACCCAACCATTACACAACACGACCCCCCTATTCATATAAACTATTCCAGACCAGAGGTCAGGTATGACTGGTACTAGGTAAGCGTTGTATCCTCACCAACCCATATGATTCTTCTGTCAACACGCCGATGTATCAAAACTATTCCAAGCCCCGTCATTCAAATAAAGTATTCGATGCCTCAGTTCAGTTTACACTGGTACTAGGTAAGCGTTGTGTAGCAGCTATGAGTGCGCACGCGACTCGCTCGTTCCCACGCGCCTGCGTACAGAGGCCGCCGTTCGCGTGTGTGAGTGAGCGGGCATGACGATCGCGCCATAGAGTAGAGAATAGCGGTTAGTTAGCAGGAATTCAGTACTACTTTACTTGGCGACCGCCCGCCAACCCCGACTTTGCAAAGGTAATCCATGAGAGGAGTTTACCATGCGCAAACTTAGGCTATGGGGTGTCTGCTATATTATAACTTAATTAATAGGTGTGCGTAATTTCAGCTCAATCGGATACCGACAAGTAGCTCAAAAATGGTATGCAAAGGGCCCACCGGCCATACAAAGAAATGCCCGATATGTGAAAGACATTAAAACATCCTAAAAAATAGGCTTCGAACTCCTTCAATAACTACAACTTAGAAACCCCCGACATCTTCATTTCAAAGTTCAATATCTCAAAAAGCTGAACGGATTTTCATGAAACATGGCTAAGAACACTCGGGATAAAAATATCTGTGACACAAAAAAAAAACTAAACGAAAATCGGTTCATCCGTTTGGGAGCTACGATACCACAGACAGATGCACAGACAGACACGTTAAACCTCCGGACCTCTTTTTGCGTCGGGGGTTAAAAATAATTCAGAAACTTGGGATTTTGCTTTACAATGAAGGTAATGTTGACATAAAAACTACAATAGATGGCGCTAAGATCTATGTGCTCTAATGTCACATAAGAACTACATAGATGACAAGATGACACTACCGTTTATGTAAAAAAACGCGAGATATTCGTTAATTTAGTTATACTTATGCTAATTAAATAGTGTTTATTACTCCAGAGTTCAGAACGCTTCTATTTGTTTAGTCATATTCATTTACCATTTTTTTATATTGGTAATAGCTATATTCTACGCAGTATTTTACGCATTCTAGGGACAACGTGCAAAAAAGTGCAAGTTATAAAGTTTATAGAAAAGGCTACAGTCCAAAATGCACGTCTACCTCCCAACTCTTTGTCGCCCGCAACCAGCATCCGCCATTGGGTAGGATGACATGGACTGATTTCGATATGAAGGTGAAGTTGGCAACGCGCCGCTACGAGGGAACGACTCATGTACTATGTAAACGGACTGCGCTTGCGACCTTTTTAATTTGGCGGGGAATTGAATGGTCCGCTAGAATATTGTTCGCTGCGTTCGTTTTAGTGGAAAAGGACATTATATCTTAACTATATCTAGATGGCGAATGACAGTGTTAAATATTTGTTTAAAGTCATGCTTTCTCTAACTTTTTTAAATATCACGACGGTGGCGAATAAGCTTCCAGCTTCCGCTGAACGACTATGGGAAACGGGTATATTGTTCAAGTATTAGATTTTTGTTGTGTAATATAATAGTCAATCAAAAGTTTATAAATAAGTATACATGTTCACTCCCAAATGTTCAAAAATATCGGAGCAATCTTATGCACTCTAAAATAACGTTGTTTTTTTTTATGTATGTAAACTTTCGAGCTCGGCTGTACTCGTATGTATTTAATATGGCCGACTTTTTATAAAATTTACATTGTAATTAGAATCTTCTGCCTTGGAGGTGCTGTTGCTTTTTGGAGCGACTGCTTTGATGCAATAACTCCAACTAAAATAATCTCAGCATGTATGCGATATCTATAGGCATACTATAGATGTTAAATACATGTTGATGAATCGATAAGATCCTATACAAAGAGACAAAGGACTCATTGAGAATTCGAGATGTTCGGGACAAGATCGGGTTGCACACCCTACACGTGCATTCAAGCTTTTCACCAAAATTTAACCTTAACACTAATGTGATACGATTAATATTCGATTAACTTTACCGGATATAACTACGTTAAATCGAACGCTCATGAGTCCCGGTTGAGTAGAAGGCTTTCCATACATCACATCAAACACCTTTGTGACGTAATATGGTTTTAAAAATTCATTCACGTAAATACATTTTGAATAATAAATAGTTTTGTGAAAACATAATAGAGTATTTTTTTTTAAAAGGCAAACATGTCTATTTTAGAACGTCAGTTGACTTTTTATTTAATAGCAGGTGAAAGAACTTTTGAAATCAGATGAGTACCTACTTCCGCAGATTACCCGTTACATACAAACTTACAAAGCTACAATCTCACAAACTTTTCCTCTATATAATATTAGTATAGTTAAAGATACCGATTAGATCTTACTCCGTTTAAATAAAAACAAAACAGAAGGAAACTGACACTATCTTCATTCAACACATATTTTAAACCCGTTAATGAAATAAGGAGCCTTTGATAGTTCGTCAGTTCAGCGTGTAAGGGTTAAATTAAACGTGAAACGAGAGTAAGATGGTTAAGCGTTAACTGGTTAGGGGGATAGGGTTGCCAACTTTTAAGAAACTATAATAATACCAGGAAACCAAAAACCTATTGTATTTGAACTATTGCTAAAGAATATGCAAGGCAAGGCATCTTACACATAAACATTCACGCCTTTATTCCCAAAAGGGGTAGGCAGAGCACATGAAACTTATGTTCCAGCGCCACTTTTAGGATATATGTGAGTATAAAAGATCACAAAATGTGTATATTAGGTATACATAGTACGTATTTACGAAAATACATCAAAGATGTGTAAATATCGTGCCTATTACAGAAACATACGTCCTTAATAGGATTCGAACCTAGTTAATTCGACAGGACTAGGAAGAGTAGGAAGTCAGCGTTATGAGGTCCTATAGTGGACTATATTAGGCGGTCATCGGCATCACTAGGCTTGGGACTTTTGGGTAGCACATCGTGTATAATACAGTCAGCATCAAAAAAACTGCGCAATCGAAGACGTCCAAAGCTCATTCCCTTAAAATTCCATAAAGATGTTTGAGGTCTAGAACCACGGCACACTACATAAATTGCCAAGCATAGAAATCAAATTGCCGCCGCAATACGCTGCGGCGAGCGGAGCCGCGTACTAATTTCACCGCACGAAGAAGTATCGTGCGGAATATATACGGTTTTGTTTATATATAAAACCGTCGCTCCGCACGACGCAGCGGGACGCGGCGGCAATATGATGACCACCTAAGCTCGCTTCAGAATTCAGGAACCTACTTAGCGTTGCCCCTAAGACAAAATTCTTTATAAACGTCACTCACAATATACACAGCGTCACGATACAATCTATAGCTCAAAAGAAAACTAGACGTTCCGTTTATGAGATAAAGTTGATAATACAATCGTTTCAGTGCGATCTTTTGCTCAACTAAGTCGAATTCGGAGTGACAGCCCTATTGCACGTTAATAGCCACTTGCTAGCTACCATTCACAACGTCTACGCAGAACCATGTAACTGGAACTCTCGCTTCCTAGTAAATGTACTCTGCGAGGTGCTATTAATACCGGTTAGGTGGTTGATATGGTCGCGTTGCGCCGGAGCTTGAAATGGCGTCAGATAGGATCTACGCAAGCGCGGTGCGAACTAATTTGATATGTGTGATCTCTTTAACGCTTGATAGTTCAGAGGTACTGTTTGAATGTGTTGATATTATCTCGCGAAAGCGGTTTGATTGTGTCTGTATATGTATATACATGTTGTATGTGTGGAGCACACAGTGTGATATCGAGACTATTTGCACATACACTGACATATCCATAACTACTATGTCTCTCTGTCTATCCGTCTGTGTGTTACCTCTTTACGCTTAAAGCACTGAATCGATTAAGATGAATTTTGGTATGGAGGCAGTTTGTATACCAGGGAAGAACATATTATAGTTTTTATCCCTGAGGGGGTGAAATGGGTTATAAAAGTTTGTATAGAGCTGCGATTTAAACGAGTCCTACGCGGGAGTCGCGCGCAGAAGCTAGTATGCTATAATGAGAAATCTACTTTTGTGAGGGAAGACCGACGTCAGACTGCATCTAACCAATGGCCCTAAATATCTGCTAGAATAGAGAACGCCAAATACAACGACTACATTAAATTTACTCGTAACCGAAAACCGGGATGAAACTCTGGATCGATCTGAGCGTCCAACCTCTCATCCAGCCTGCGCATAGTGTGTATTGAAGTGCAGGCCGCTAAGCAATTACTTGAACTACACGAAAACAGAACGACGCATGACGAAACGAATAACAAGCGACTTACAACCTTTCCGCAGCGTGCCGCGCGACAACGCATACGAACTTACAGCAACGTAAATCGGCCCATAGTCTACCCCGGCCGAGCGCAACGGTGCATATTAACATTGAACACGATGCCTTTAAGCCTTTCCTCGACCAAACACAGCCCTTTATTACAGCGAGACATGATCGGCCTCGGGCATCACTTTCGAAACTGTTTTTGCTTTATTTGACTACGATTAATATGAGTTCAAAATGCAAGGTCGCTATTGTAAATATCATAATTGGATGGATTTTTAACAACGAACTAGGCTTAATAAGCGATTCGTGTAAAAATGATTAACTAGATGTTTGGGTTTTTACACATTCATATATTTGTGACGAACTCCCTAATCATTCGGTTGAATAAAACCCCTTCAAGAATCATGGCAATGGAATACGATTTATTCAAAATTTCTAATAACATGCTGGTACAATCACAACCATGCAAATATGGACGTAACAGTCTGTAACACATTACAATAAAGTATATTTTAGAAGGATCGGCGCATTTTTATCGTGGTCGCATGTACAGGGTCTCAGATTGTAAACATGCCTCGTGGGACTGAATACTGATGCACGGGGAAACACGTTGTCTGCGAGAAAAGGTTTCAAGTCTAATTTTAAAAACGTATAATGCAGGACTATGTCGCAGTAATTTTGAAAGAATTATGTATATTATAGCCGAAAATAAACTGAGTTCCAAATGTCATTAAGTTCAAGTCTAACTCTAATTTAAATATTGTAAACGTAAATGGACTAGGAAGGATCGAAAAAACTCCGAAACCGTAAAGATATAATTATGTAAGTAGTTTAAAAGTAAATCATTATAAAAAACAATGTTTTAAGAGTCAAAAAGATCGGTCGACATATTTATTATTTCCAGAAATCGTGCAATAATCCGACTACACTTCCAATAAGGTTTCAAACTCAATCTAATACATAACCAAAAGGAAAGCAACCTTACGTTCATATTCCCTTAAAACACTTCAACGCGAGGTCGGGTCAAAATAAACTCAAGTATCTCCAAAAACAGACGAAAACCAACACATCAAGGATCGGCAACGCCCATGTTACTCCTTTAGTCTATAAGCTGCGGTGTCCGCTTACCATCAGGCGGGCCGGTACGCTTGTTTGCCACTGTCATTGTATTAAAAAAAAACAATAATCATGTCGCACACAAGACATCAAACGACTATAAACTCTGACAGATTGTGATAAGAGTCAGATCCGCGAATACATTAGCACTGACTGTCTATGACTCATCTTCTTCATTTCAAAAGGCTTTATTAGTTGAAATCATCAATGTCTATAAGCTGTTACGTTGCGCGAGGTAATTATTGAGGTCGAAGTCAATAAACTGAGTTTTTTCTTTTGTTGTCTTTGGATGACATTATATTTGCAGAAGCATTGGATGTTTTTTGCGTGTAACGAGCTGTCTGTATTATCAATATTGTTCGTATAAAAGGAACGGTACTAAGTTCAAGATTGGTACTACTATAGATTTTTCCCGCGCGGCGCTATTTGCTTTAGAGCTTCTAATTAAATCTAATAAAAGCATTTGCAATGAAAATTACAGTGAACATTTTAGGACATTAATGACTATATATATAATATACATTAAACGTTATCAGATGCCTCCAAATTCTCAAAAATTATGACTGTTGCCGTCCTCATTCCAACACAGAATGAAGACAAAGAAGATCATCCTCCAATCTCTATGGGCAATCTCCATTTTTGACTTAAGAAACGCTCGACTCTATCACTCGAAAACTGTCAAAAACGATACAAAATGCAGTTTGAAATAGCGACAGAAAGTTTAAAACCGAGTGGCATTGACGACTCTTATTCAATGATATCGGCAGGAACTAAGTGCCTACAATTTTGACACTACAATCGTATTTTCTCGAATGTGTATAATTTCCGAGTAAATAAACGCCCATATAAAACACAACCACAAACATCTTCTGAGAATACCACGCACCGCATTCGATATTCGAAAATGAACAATAGCCGATCGGCCTCGGCAGTAGATTCGAATGCCAAAACGCTAGGATCGAATAGTAACGGATCCATTCGCGGGCTGGCTGGGTGCAGCCGGGCTGCTTCCTTGTTGGTGGGAAAGGCACGGAGCCCGCGGGCGGCGGCGACCGCTGCGGGCGACCACGACGCCCGTACCACCGGCTCGAGTTAGATTCGACTAGCTGGCAGATTCGAGAAGTTTCGAGCCACCTGATATTCAGTTGGTCGATTGAGTAACGTTTCGTATATATTTTTTACTAATCCTAACCTCGTTCAAAAATTTACATAGTTTTAAATGGATACAGAAAGGGTGCTACAAAATGGACACCGGGCGACGTAGTTTGCCAATATGATGACGACGTGACCCGGACGCATCGCCCAACGGCTGGCCAGGAGTCTAGAGAATCCTTTGTCTACTTGTGGGTAGGGTTAGATTGTTTTTGAAGAAATTTCTGATAGCTAAGTAACTATAAAGTCCTAGAATCGAGGCTGCTTACATTATCTAATGAGAGCGACTTTTATAAACCTGTACTTTATATTGGAATCTAATTTACTACTTTGATTAAGCCTCAAATAATCTCAAGTACACTCTCAAGCGCTTTAACCTCTTCAAAACTGCCATATGAAGTTGTCAATCGGGTGAAAGCGACAAGGTATCAAAGTGATCAGTAGCTGTTCGACTATGGGTAGACCGCTAAGTCAGTGCTCGTCAGCGAGGCGCGCGGTTGCTGGGGTAGGAGTATAACGCGAAACCTCCGCACCACCCGCGCCCTGGGCTGTTATTCGCTACGCGCTAATGCAGCTCACCCCGCGGGTCACACGTCACGAAACTAGACCTCTACCTACGCTTAGTTACTACGCATCGCGGTGTCAAGATACATTTGTGGTTGAGCGTTGAGGTGAGCTTAAAACAAGTTACAGAACAGGGGGCTGTAGTCGTCAGACTGACAGTATATCACACTGAGTGTGCAAGCGGTCTACCTATAGTTCACTGTTCCATAGTAGGGGCCCGAGTAGCCAGCAGCTACAATTGGCAGGGCGTGCCGCGCCACTTCTCGACGCGATGTGCGCAGGCGATGCTTTACTCTAATCATAGTATGTCCCGGGAGCCTGAACGACGCCCGACAAATCGCCGGTTCGGTGAAAACTAAATGACAAGCCTTTGGAGCAGACTTGACGGTCTTAAGGGCAATGCGATCCTACAAATCGGTATTAAATATATTGTACGTTGCAAAAAGAGCCGACGAGCGTCTTAATCTCATCAAGTGTGCGGAAAGAAAGCAAGGCAGGTGACCTAGCATTAGGGTGAACAATTGAACACCCACCAGAGATATGTGCTTATAGGTACAACTGGCTGTCAATCAGACTGGTGCATATTCCCCCTTATTAACGGTGGAACTCTTGGGATTAGGTGTCAAAGCGGCCCCAGGCTCCTTTAGAGGAATAACGCTAGGAGTATGATGTTGATAATTTCCCCTTAGGAACGGTCGAACAAAATTAAAAAGGAGGTAACCGACTTGGCGTACACGGAACTTAAACGCACTAGATTGGGTCAATGGAGACTGCACATTTCAAACACACCGACGAGTATTTGTGTGCAATTTGGGTTTTTCTAAAGCAACATTATTATTAAAAGGCATCTTTCTGATACGATCCGGGATTGAGGGTAATCAGCGAGCGAAAAAAACATAGAATGAGGGTTCCTTAAACATTTCTACCCAAACTTCTGCTGCTGACTGTACAAAGCTATACAAACTTACAACTCCCTAACTTTTTAAAATAATTATTAGTATCTATAGATCTTTGTATTTCCTGTCCTAACTCCTGCCTTTATAACAGTATCACTATGATATCATAGATTATCATATGTTCAAGGTGTATTTAAATCAGTTCGGAAGCCAGATTACAAATTGCTTGTATGATTTATTATCCGACCTGCTTGTGTTGTGTGAGATCTAGGTTTATAGACTTAAAGCTCGTGGGTTCGAAATTTTAAGGCGAGGTAGGCCCTGACTCATTTTGGTGTTAACTATACTAATATTATAAAGAGGAAACATCTGTGACATTATAGCTTTGTAAGTTTTATAAGTTTGTATGTAATCCTCCGCAACCACTTTGGTGAGTTAGGGCACAGCGAAATGTCATCCCGCTCGAATTTGGGGAAGTCCAACTGGGGAAGTACCTCCGCCTTGCAGAAGACCACAGTCATAATAACACTACTACTTGCTCTGTAGTAGTGTAGCAGGTGCAACAGAGAGGGAGATACACTAACGAAATTCGTTTTCGTTTCGCGGTAGGGCCTCTGGTCGCCAGAGCTCCCGAGGATGTGTTGTGTTGAGAGCGAGGGCATTTGTTCCTTCAGCTGTCAACACGGCGAATCCTCAAACCTATCGAGGGTCGGCAACGCCCATGTTACTCCTTTGGAGCTGGATGCGTCTATAGGCTGCGGTGTCCGCTTACCGCGGGCCGTTCGCTTGTTTGCCACCGTCATAGATAAAAAAAAAACACTAGACCCATTTTAAAAGTTCTTTCATCTGTGTGTACAATGGACTTTCTGAATGGGTTTCCTTGCGTTCTTTGCAATACGCGGGCAAAGACGCTCGGGCAGATATTACAGGGTGTCATACAGAGTGAAACAGTTATCGGCCGAAAGAGGTCCACTGCTGGACACAGGCCTCCCCCAAAGAGTGCCACAATGACCGGTCCTATCCTCCGGTACCCTCAACAGTAGGACTAAATATTAGTAACACGATTACACACTCCTTAAGCTCTGTCTAAACGAGCTTTAAGATTCAAACTCAACAAGTTCAATACTGGCCGAGCGTTATTACGACTGAGGTCAATGGAAGCATTCGAACAATTCGTTACAGATATCAGTCGAAACTGGCTAATGAAGTGTCTGACGTAATGGATATAGAGAAAGAATTCTAACCGGCAATTTGTTATTTGGATCTTAAAAAGCGAGACGGCTCGAGGCGCGTCCACCAGCAGCCATCAGACCCCGTACCATGGTCGGCCTTATCACACGATAAGTGACAAGATAGAGCGTCCTTCACTGGATGTCACCGTTCGATAGAACGAGACGGACGCTCTATCTTGTCACTTATTGCGTGATACGGCCGACCATGGTACGGGGCTAGGTGTTACAACTGCGGTGGAGTGTTGACTTGCACCAAGTGCGCTCGCACTTTTGCGAGAAAGAGAGGGTACGTATTCAACTTGCGCACCAGAGAGATGAAAATAACACCACTCTAGTAATAATAATAGTTAGTACCCAAGCCAGGTGTTTTTGGTGAGGTAGGGCACAGCGAAATGTCATCCCGCTCGAATGTGGAGCCCAACTGGGGAAGTACCTCCTTGCAGAAGACCGCAGCCATAATAACACTACTACTTGCTCTGTGGTAGTGCTGTGTTCCTGGAGGCGAGCAAGGTCGCCAGAGATCGCGAGGATGCGTTGTGTTGGCGGCGAATCCTCAAACATATCAAGGGTCGGCAACGCCCACGTTAGTCCTTTGGAGTTGCATGCGTCTATATGCTGCGGTGCTGTCTGCTTACCATCAGGCGGGCCGTACGCTTGTTTGCGACGGTCGTTGTATAAAAAAAAAAGCCAGAATATCCAGTCGCTTGGGCCGAAATCGGTCAGGACGACCTCATCATCATTTGTTTCTTAGTTATTCAGTCTTAGTATTACTGAGCATTTTCCGCATATCGACGAATTCAAAACCTTTTTAAAGTCGATTACGAAAAGTTGTCATAGATTGAATTTTAGAAAAGGAAACAGACCTGTGGGCCCTCGTAGTTGCCTTTATTGTACACGAAACAACCCTTTAATCTGTTTAAGTATTTATCCATCGGTTATAATATTGATGGAAAAACTTGACTTTGCGTGTCCAAGTTAAATTTAATTGGTCATTAGGAATGTCTCGTTTCAGGCCAATGTTTAAGTATGTTAAAAAGGTTAGGTACCCGTAGGTTTAAGCGATATTAAGCCTTATTGATAACAAATATAAGGACTATTGCCCCGTCTGTAGTTAATGACGACATAAGTATTTAGTCAAAAATCCAGATGACCGTCATAAACGCGGCTGATTTGATGGAAATGTGTCCAATAAAATGTGTTAATGGAGCTTAAATAAAACCTCTATCGGGTCGTACTTGTGAAGTTATACCATTAACGTCGAGCGTGTTTTATTAATCTCAGAGGGCGAAATGTCAAACATAAAATGGGACCATCAGCTTAAGTTTGTAAGGTACACCTCAAAATTTTTGACACTGCTAAAAACAAGTGGTTCTGTGAGCAAAATGGCCCCACAGAATGGGTGCCATTGCCATTATGAAGGGTGGGGGCGGGGTGTCAAAACAAGTGGTTCTGTGAGCAAAATGGCCCCACAGAATGGGTGCCATTGCCATTATGCAGGGTGGGAGCGGGGTGTCAAAACAAGTGGTTCTGTGAGCAAAATGGCCCCACAGAATGGGTGCCATTGCCATTATGCAGGGTGGGGGCGGGGTGTCAAAACAAGTGGTTCTGTGAGGAAAATGGCCCCACAGAATGGGTGCCATTGCCATTGTGCAGGGTGGGGGCGGGGTGTCAAAACAAGTGGTTCTGTGAGCAAAACGGCCCCACAGAATGGGTGCCATTGCCATTGTGCAGGGTGGGGGCGGGGTGTCAAAACAAGTGGTTCTGTGAGGAAAATGGCCCCACAGAATGGGTGCCATTGCCATTGTGCAGGGTGGGGGCGGGGTGTCAAAACAAGTAGTTCTGTGAGCAAAATGGCTCCACAGAATGGATGCCATTGCCATTATGCAGGGTGGGGGCGGGGTGTCAAAACAAGTGGTTCTGTGAGGAAAATGGCCCCACAGAATGGGTGCCATTGCCATTGTGCAGGGTGGGGGCGGGGTGTCAAAACAAGTGGTTCTGTGAGCAAAATGGCCCCACAGAATGGGTGCCATTGCCATTGTGCAGGGTGGGGGCGGGGTGTCAAAACGATGACAGACAGCCGTTTAGTTCGAACACGCGCACACGGGGTTTTAGGTTGGTGTTTGGGTAGACGTTTGTAAGGCTCTCGCATTGTATGGTATTTTCATTCGCTGTGAGTGGAACTCTTAAATTGTAAAATGCGGTCGGAATTCTCGGAACCGCGCGGCCATTCAATCCAATATAGGATTCAATTTACTTTTACCCAAACAGATTGAAATTGATTCCCCATTAAGTTAAATCTCATCGGCCAAGATAGTCGGGTGTTAAACACACTATATTTATTCAAATAAGGCATTAATTCGAGTTATACCCAAGTGATTACGTATGCACGGTATTCTAACGCGGCGTGAGTCGAATTCTGATGCACTCTGATGGGATTTGGTGAACTAACAGTCGGGTCTGGTGCAAACTATAGAAGGATAGCATATACGACGACACTGCCTACGAAGCTGAAGGGCCTGAGTTCGAATCCCGAAGGGCAAATGTTTGTGTGACGAGCATCAATATTTGTTTCCGAGTTTTGGATGTTTTCTATGTATATATTTAAGGGGCTCCCATAATTGGCGTATGGGATCGTACCTTCGATCTGAATCTCTTAGTTTTCTTAGGTTTTTTGTAGCTTATTATATTAAAAACAACGGCTTTAAGCAATATAGTATCCCATATTTACTTCAAAGTTCATTGTTTTCGAGATATTTGGCATCAAAGTTGAACAATTTTAGGCCAAAAAACCGGTTTCTGGCCATAACTTTTGTGTTAATTGATTTAAAATGAAAACCCTTGACCAGTTTTTAGGGACGTCACAGACGAACCCAAATATGTAAATTTCGTATGTGTTAGATCTTTCACGTCAATAGAGATACAAACAAAATAAGTTTTATTTTAGACAATGTTTATTATGATCATACAAAATTAAGTATTCATTTGTTTCAAAATCCGGTAGACCAAAATGGAGATAACAGATTGAAGAACCGATAACCGTTTGATTTATACTTCTATCTGTAGTGCAAAAGTAGGAGATACGATTCAAAACTTGTCAAAAATCGATGGAAACCTCGGGTAGCCCCTTAAGTATTTATATCCATTAAATATATCGTCGTCTAGTACCCATAAGGACATAACACAAGCCTTATCGAGCTTAGTACGGGACTTGTTCAATTTGTGTGATTGTCGCCTAGTATTTATTTATTATAATTATTTATTGATTATTATTTATTTATATACACGAAAAACATAACCCATAATATCCACTATTTAAAATGGGTCGTAAGTTTGGAACATTTTCGAGAGATAGCATATTAAGTATATGCGTGTTACCCGTGTTAATCTCAGTTACCCGTGCGAGAAACCCGTGTCAGAAATACGCATCTCACTTCAAAAATTATTTCACTTGCGTATAAAATGGACTTTCTGAAACGACACAGGTTATTTTTTATCTACTTTGGAAACACTCGCTACGCTCCACTCTCCGCTACACCGTCCTGCCTTGGACGGTTCCCACTAAAAGGCGGTAATTCGGAGCCAATGACCGATTACTCGTCTCGTCTGAACACGCCTTGAGAGTATTCGTAAGAAAACTCGGCTACCTGACTAGTGACACGGTATTTATAATAACGTTTGTTTAAACTGCTATTGTTATAATATATATTGAAAATGGCAAAATATTTCTTACAAGAGGCAGTTTCGTAAATTTAAAACTTTCTATTAAAAAAAATGATCTGAAATTGGAACGTGGATTAACTTAATTTACTTTTGAGAATTTGAGCTTTAGTTGAAATCTCGCTAGTTGGTCCTTTGGCGAGAGAAGAGCGCACCATAGAATATAACGAGACAATAGTTTGAGGTTTACAGTCTTAAGTGTTTGGCTTCCCGGCACTTGGCCATTACCCGGCACTCGACTAAAAAAAACATGAATTTAAATAAACATCATCGGATACCGATTCAACGCGATCGCCGAGTGTTTACTTAGTAACACTCCGATTGAAAAAATCGATTTTAAACGGACGTCACCCACCAGCCGACATTGAATCTTATTTCGAATTCCGAACGACTCATTGTCAATCAACCTAAACTTTTTCACGGATGTATCGACGAAGTAAAATGGACTCTATTGCTTAGTGAAAAGATTTGGTTTCAAATCCAATGGCTCTGTTTGGTTTTCGAACAATGACATCCGTTGCAGTGTCAACTGAGAATTTTGGAACAAACGAAAACAAGATACTGTGGGAGGAAACGAAAAGGGAGATGTGATGCAATTCAAATTTGGAATGTCGAGATAAGTTAGGTCTTTTATGGTGCCAGTATTGAAATTAAGCGGTTTTATGTTGGGAGGAGGAAGAACCTTATATTCCAAATATGGGCCCGTCTTGGTGGTTCGGTGTTTTTGGCAAAAAGCATGTATATTTATGTTTATTTAAGGCTACTGAGAAGCGATTTATCTCGAAGGCTGGGTAAAGTTAAATACAAAAGCATTGTTTGTGCAACGCTGTTATTAAGGGCCGTGCCTTGATCGATGTGTCTTAACTTTGCATGTAACGTTAATTGTTAACATTTCAACTGCTTTTCACAGCTATGACGTCCAAAGTACCTACCATTGAAGAAATAAAATACATTCATTATTATTAGTTTCTGAGTGTTACGTTTTCTGGGCTTCTAAGAATATTCAACTATAAAAAAACTTTATCATGTTGTGTTGTGTCGTTTATATAGTAGATTTTAGCCAGGGCCCCGCTGAAAATCAGCGCCACGGCTTGTCGTGGCAATATGCTGAGTGGGGCTACTTTTAGCGTCGCTTTTTATTTTTATTGATATGTTCTGTGTAAAAGTTTACTGTGGCGTTAATAAATAATTATCTTATCTTATCTTATTCTGACCCAATAAGCCAAGAAAGAACAGTGAAAGAGTTTCCTAGAAAAATAGTTTAAATTGGATTCCTATAATGCCAAGGAGTTACTAATATAACAAACACAAGTGTTTAGTAGTTTAAACCCAATGAAATCATAGTTTAAGTGTGACCCAGTAGGCGCAACCATGGCGACGAGCAACAAAACATAGTTGATTGGCCCAAATATCAAATATACCGTCGTATTAGCCTTCAGCATTATTAAGCCTTAATTGAAGATGCTGTGTTAGCTATTATGAGACTTAATTGCATCTTATTTACACTAGTTTTGGGTGTTGTTTTGTGTCGCCGGCCACCAGAAGCGATTACATTGGGATCGTCAACAGAACGAATTGATCAGAGACAATACTGCCATGAACAGTACAATGACTCAAACGGTCAAATGCTGTGGCGGTCGAAATATTGAGTTACAATAAGATTTTTTACTTAATGATGAGGCAGGGCACAGCGAAATGTCATCCCGCTCGTATGTGGAGAAGCCCAACTGGGGAAGTACCTCCTTGCAGAAAACCACAGCCATAATAACACCTACTTGCTCTGTAGTAGTGTTGTGTTCCTGGATGTGAGAAAGGTCCCCAGAGCTCCCGAGGATGCGTTTTTTGATAGCGAGGGCATTTGTTCCTTCAGCTATCAACACGGCGAATCCTCAAACATATCGAGGGTCGGCTACGCCATGTTACTCCTTTGGAGTTGCATGCGTCTATAGGCGGCGGTGTCCGTTTACCACCAGGCCGTACGTTTTGTAAGCCACCGTCGTTGTATATATAAAAAAAAGATGTAAAATAAAGTTAATATGAAAGTCAATGATTAAATTACCTCAGATGAGCGTATAGAATCTTAACTATACATTGACATGGGGAGAAAAGGCGCTATCGCTCCCAAATCTAGACACGCGGTAGAGTGTCCAGCCAAGTTCAAAGTCAAAAGGAACTGGCAACGCAGGAGCTGTGTGTTATTACGAACCATTTGAAGCCTCTTATGACTCCTTATTTACTCTTAACATAGAAACGCGAAATTTGGTATTATGATTTAAAACCTAAAATGTAACAGACCTGACTTTTTTATTTTTATTTAACTAGAACCAGAAATTATAAAACCTATCACGATTGCCTGTCAAAGTACTGACGACACTTAAACCGTGCAAACTAGTATAATTCGTATTGGTTTTTGTGATGGCCGCAACGTGACGGACCAAAACCGGGATCGGCGGCGGCCAAGCGAGACAGTGTGCTCGCTTTATCCACGCACGACCCGCCGTGAGATCGACGAGATTGGTACCAGGATCTCGTCCATGACAAGATGGGTAAATTAAAAAAAAAAGTACAGTCAAGTGGAAAAATATGGGTACACTAAGTTACGATTACAGACCGATCAACGTTAAACATGGCGTCGACCGCTGTCATCCCATAGAAACTTGCCAAATATCCATACACTCAAATTTTAACGAACACCGCTTACGAAAACAGACGGTTTGGTGCAACTCAACTTAAGGTTTCGGTATTTACGAGAAGAATTAACCGATACATATTTTTGGGCTATGTACAAGCTTAAAGTGTTCACTTTAACGACGCAATAGTTCGGGCATTTTACTACTAGTATGGAAAAAATAACAAATTTGGAAATAATTTATAATAGCTGATTTATTCTCTGTGTAACGAATATATCATTCATTTATCTAGGGACAAAATCTAACATAATTTCAGACCTCAAAAAATATAAAATTGAATTAGCTCCAAAGAGGCGCAAAAAATATTAACAAATGTTTTTATCTTTATTTCGGTTCCGGCCTTTTGTACTTGCGCCCTTATTCCAACAGTGGTTCCTACTTGCGTCCTTATTGCTCTGCAGTCCTAAGTTAACATGTGCATTCATTAACGTCGCGTTTCACTAGCGCTAATTGTTTTATCGTGCCCACGTTAACTGGGTTCTTATTTTGAGAAGGTAACAAATGTCCAGGGCAATTCACATAGCTTTGTTGGTATAATCAAAGAATCGGGTGCTCATTTCAAAACAAACTTAATAACTACAATTAGTTCAAAAAAACTGTAACCCTGGCTGAAGGCCTGTGAAATCTAACTAACATCACGTCAGCCGCGACAACTGAAAGGAAAGTAACTCAGGTACCATAGACACTAAGCTTTCCATTTTGTGACCCTATTGCAACCGAAGAAGGTCCCTTATTGCACACACGTTTGTACAATCAGCTAAAATTTGCAACCAGCTGTCCTGCTTGCAGACTAATTGTGAGTAATGCTTGTAAGCGACAACATACATTTTACCTTAAATTACTTACACGCTTTACATAAGTTTGAACCTTATTACGTTCTCAATAAGGTTGCTTACGTATTGGTAAAGTCGAACGGGATACGAGTCTTGGATAGTTGGGATGTAAGTCGTGGTACAGACAATCCTGACTGATGCGGATGCTCTGCGAGTTGAATTTTAATCGTTAAATAGTCAACGAGGTACGTACTCATATTTGATAATAGTTTTTACGAGGGATAGACTGATTGACAGATCAAGTGGGGTTTTTAAATATTCTTAAATCACCTACATCAAGGTGCTCAATTTTAACTAGACTTGTGTTAATACCGTGCCTTCCGATTATGTGCCATATTGCAAAGGAACAAAGTGTATATCTGTAAACAACCTTCGTCGTCAACAGTACCTTGAAACTTCGAAAGTAATAGGTCGCTCACCTAAACTATACAAAGTTATTCGTGCCAGGGGCCAAATATTGAACTAACATCGCCCCATACAGACTACTGTCAAACATAATGCAGACCGCCAATTCTCATCCTCATTTAAAACTTTGTTATATCATTTTCGCGTGACAAACTTATTAAAAAGTTGGTGAAAATTTGAATTAATATTTTCTTATACAAATTGATGCTCATTGTGGGTTGGTGGCGGCGTAGGCGACGGCAACGTTAAGTTGGTAGCGTATGTAAATTGAATTGATGATCGAACGACGAAATTGGAGGTTAGAGGTCAGAACGAGATGACATGATAGGTGTTGTATAACTTATAGATGAATTAGCGACGTGTAATTGTCAGATTTATTAATTACTTGCTGCCCGCGCGGCACCGTCCGTTTATTAAAAATAACCCGACTACAGAAAACATAAGAAAAATATATTTTGCCAAAAAAATATTTCTTGGTACAAGCATTTATTGCCGACTGTACATTTCTGTACACCGTCATCAACTACTCATTGAGACGATTCGAACGAGCCCAATCTCAACGGGGTTACGTCGGTTAAGTACTGAATTCCCATGGCCACCTTCTGTCTCCATCATCAGATCAGCCCGATGGTGCCATAATATTGAATTGGCATACAAACTATAACTTATACACACAATTGGAGCTCTATCGGTCACCGGTAAGTGGGTGAAATTTAACTTGCAAGATTTTATTACACACATCATGGCAGGTGCTAAAAAAAAGCTTTAAGAAGAGGTAGTCTATGTCACTTTTAGCACAATTTCGAATCGATTACCACATTCATTAGATTATTAGAATAAGTCGGTTCAGTGCCTCAAACGCTAAGGTGGAAAACACGCAAATTAACATACAGCTAAAATATTGCCATTGGTCCTTATTAATACAATACAGACTTTTTTAATTGGGTTGTGATGTTCCGGAGATTAAAACTCTTTTTAACTAAAGTACGGACAGTTCATTGTTGTGGTTCAAAAAAGTCTTATGTTCAATAAAGACGTATCTGACAACTCAAAATAATTCGAAGCAGTCGCGATTCGGACGAAATTATTAGCTAAAACGTAGTCTTGAAATGACTACGAAGATACGTCCTTTTTAAATCGAAATGTCACTTTCGGAAACAATACCTTTACAACCGAATAGGTCATGTTTTGTTTCATAGTCCATTCAACTATTTTATTAATGGTTTTGGACCCAATTTATACACTAACTGAACTTATCGTATGCGATCAATGAGAGCTAAACTCAATTCCTCATGTAATAGAGCCCATTTTTGTTTGGTTACTTGTAGTAAAGCACGCGATTTCACTTCTCGTCTTCATTTATTATAGGAATGGACAATGTATGCATCATTAATATTTGGTTCATTCAGCTTAGTACCAAATTGGGTAGTGGCATTTCGTACTCTATGTTAGACAGTTAAGCACGTTATTGCAATGCGTTAATATGCTACTAGTATTACCAAATGAGACACAATGAAATCGGGGGTTTTCAAACTGTAATCCCGTTTTAGACTTAGTTACTTTAAAATAAAATACATCGAGGCTGGCGACGCAGCGGAGCCACACCGTTATGTGCCTACTAAGTGAAGTTGCATAGTTAGATTTACGTTAAGTCTATTTTTATCTCCGTATTTGTAATGATCTATTGGCCCTTGAAAAACTAGAGGCTCTGTGAGATGTCAAACTCGCGAGTAGGGGTTGGTTTAATTTCCAAAAACAAGAGTTTACAAATAAAATCTATACAGGGTGATATTTTAATCAGTGTCTAAATTTTGTGTAGGCATTTGGTATCACTAATAGCCTCCATTTTGATAAAAAAACTGGTAGTTATTTTTAAAATTATAATTTATCTATCCCAAAAGAATTATCCGTAGTGCGTGGTTACCGGGCATTCAGTAACGCGCGGGCGGGGCGGGGCCCAGGGAGGGGAGGCGTGCCGTGCGCAAACCTTACTACCCGCTGAGGTGCCCGCGCGGTAAGGTTTTTTTGGGATAACTTTAAGCAGCAATTACTAAAAATTGTTGTACTGAATGATATGAAACAAAAAAAAGTATTTTATAATTTGGCTGAAGAATCTTATACCTGAGTTTGGACACTGATTAAAATGTCACCCTGTATAATAATCGAACTTGCGCACAAATAGCGGAGAGCAGCGGGACATCTGGACCTACGAAAGAGTTTAAGCCCAAGCTGAAACGCAGAAGTTCGTTCGCTTCGCTAGCTCATTCAAAAAATCTGTGGCCCACAAACACAAGACAATCGCACGGCTAATATACATTTTTTTCCTTTAGTATCAAGGAGCTACTCGTATGAAGTGCTTATTTCAAATGAGTGATCAACAAATCATTAGCATCATCTTTGCGTCGAGTGTCCTAACCGCTCAACTCTGACCTGTTGATCTCGGCACGAATCACTTTTCAGCGATCAGTCAAACCAAACTAACCATTTCTAAACGTCTCAAGTCAACACTCTGAAACAATTGCTGTCCTTCCTTAAGCAGCATGTATGTATAACGGACCTCATACGAAGATATGCCTTTTTACCTGACAATGGCAGAGCCGAAAGGAAGTTTTTAAGAAGGAAGGGTTTTTAGTAGTTTGTATTAACGTGTACCACCGTAGCGTTTAAGATGCCAAACCAGTTTTGCAGAGTGAGTTATCAATCGATTCGAAGTTATGCTACAGCAGGTCGATGACGTAACATTGTACGCGCGTCAGGTAGATATAAATGTCTATTTTTGTATGTCTATTGTAGAAAATGACAGTTAAATTGTCCTACCGCTCGTTCGAAATGTTACGTGGTTACCATGATGGTGACAGAAGTCTCAAAAAGCGTATCCCATACCTACTAAATAGTTTGCCTGAAGTCATTAGACTTGAAAAAAAATAAGAGCAAATTCAAAAGACTATTAAAAACACATAACCTGGATGTACTTGTGTAACTCTCGAAGGTTTAGTATGTATAACTGATTTATGGACGGTATATTACACTGATTTTTATATTAATGTATGTCTAACCTACAGACTGCCGTTCCCACAGTCAAACTGTTACTACAGTTTTGTAGGGCTATGTTTTAATCTTTTTTATCAAAAAATAGTACTCATTAAATAAATAAAATAATAAATAATAATAATAAAATAATACCCTTACAGGTGACATAAGCTGCCTTTAGTATGGAAACCAAACATTTTTTTATTTAGTTTTCCGTGTCAGAATATGTATAGTTTTTTTTAACTTTATTTGCTTCTTTGCGTAGAGCGTCGGGTTTAGATTTGAGCTAAACTATAGCTGCACCGTTTAGAAAAGACCAGCGCTATAAAATAGAATGAGACCGTTTTCTTTCTATTGTTGACATACGTCCTTATTGCCGCACTTAACCCCCAGCGAGAACCCAGATTTAAAAGATGCGTCGTTTTACTTTAACAACCATGTCAGAACTAAAGTTATACAAAAGGGGCGTATGTTTGTTCCAAATTTAAATTCACTTGCGTCAGTATTCTTCGTACAAGAGCTAACGAGGTTCGTGAGTGTACCACCCATTATTTCATTAGGGGCATTTTTAACCAACTGATCCTGCATGGGAGGGTAATGATTTTAATGTGGGCGCATCTCATTATCATACACACGAAGATCGCAATTGAATTTGCTCTGCAAATCACTACTTCACTTTAAAAACGATTGCAAATTTATATATTACTAGGTTGGAACTCGGTTATATCGTAGCTCCATACAAACTTTCACTCCCCATTTCACCCCCTTACGGTTTGATTTCCGGGTTAAAAACTGTCGTATGTCCTTCCCCAGGACTCAAACTATCTACTATGCCAAATTTCATCTAAATCGGTTCAGCGGTTTAAGCGTGAAGAGGTAACAGACAGACAGACAGACAGACAGACAGACAGACAGACCGAAACACTTTCGCATTTATAGTATTAGTAAGGCAGTATAGATTTAAAAAATATTTTATTGGGTACTTAATAACCCCATAAAATATAAGATTTAAAAAAACCGGTCAAGTGCGAGTCTGACTCGCGCACCGAGGGTTCCGTACAAACTAACAATTAACTCAAGGTAAAGCCAAAGTCCCAATATTTGTTAAATTACTTTTTCAAACCTTTCATTCGGAAAAGTAAGTTTTGCTCCACGACGAGAGGGACCAAAACGCTACTTTTCTGTTCAAGCTACTTTTTTAATTTATACATTGGCATTGGAACATTTGTACGCAATGTGCCAATTGAACACAGATGTTAATAAAATAATCGAATTTAATTTCATCGTAGTCGATTCAAAACGACCATATTTCAAGTTTTAACTATAACAATGTTGCGTAAAAATTTATAAATATTTCATAATATTTAAAAATTAGTAATAAAAATTAAGCTAATTTAGATATATTTTAACAATAGCTTTTTTTTAAATTTCCTCATAGTCGGTGTGAAAAATAGTATGTGTCACTCGGTAGCAAAATTATTTTCGTCTCGGGCGTAAACACTTGTATCCCTCACTACGCTCAGGATCCTACGTTAGAATCCCTCGCTACGCTCAGGATTCTATTGTAGGATCCCTCGCTATGTTCAGGATTCAATACACCGCCCTCGCCGTAAATATACTATTTTGCTCCCTTGTGACACAAATAACTAATTTTAACCCAACACATTTTTTACATTTTCCTTCATAAATCGAAATTTTACCAATGAAGAAAAAAAAGAAAAACTGCTTCAAAAAGTGCAACTCAAGCCCTTTCAAATGATACTTTTTTGCCCCCTCCTCATATTCGTCTTTTCATAAAAAAATAAAAAAAATATTTTAATTTTTCATTTTCCATGAACGTAATTCTCAAGCTCTAAGCTCTCATTTAAAATTTCAAATTGATAGCTTAAGTAGTTCGTGAGATATTTCAGTTTGTGACAGACAGACGGACGAAGTCGTACCATAAGGGTTCCGTTTTTGGTACGGAACCCTAAAAAGACCGGGTGTGCAACCCGGTCTATTTTACCGGCAGAAGTGAAAACTTGAATATTAACGATGTGCAAAAAAAACCCAAATCACGTGACCCCTACGCTCCTACACCTGTGGCCAGTGTAACATTTGTTCCATCCCAAAAAGTGCACAGCGCCGCTAAAGAAGTTTTCACATCAACAATCGTGCGGTGTTCAGTTATGTGATGTCTCCTGTCACAGCAGATATATGTATATTAACTAGGATATCCCAGCATTTGTGTATTTACCGATTTTGTTTTACAAAAATAATCAATTTTTCATTTTCATGTGATTTAAAGAAAAACTATTATGAAACGCAAAAAAATAGTAATTTTAGCAATAAAAGTCACACGGATCAAAGATAACAATTATAATCACTGTTTCTACAAATAATAAATGAATTTACTCAATTTACATCAAATCGACTAATGATCGAAATGTGTAAAACTAGTACAACATTCCCTTTGATATCCTAGTTAAAAACGTAATGTTATGACATGGAATGAGGTATATGAATGTATGTACCGTAGACGTCAAAGATATGTATACATTTTTCAATTTATTACTGTACCTATGAAGCGATTTTTTTCCTGTATAATTTTTAAAAGAATTTCATTGGTCACTGAGATGGTGTATGACCCACGTATGTGAGTAAACCCATTACGACTTAGATAGTCCTTACGTGCCTCATATATCGAGATATGCGATGCCCATACACGGTACAGCACCTGACACCACCTTAACACAACGGGATACAGTTCAAATTCCTTTGTCTCACCCGATACTATATAAAGTCGCATGTAACGTGAACTTTTAAACGTCGTCAACTCTATTGCAACAGTGTTTAAGTCGGGTTTTGTTTGGCATTGTGATGATTTATTTTTTCAAAATCCGCCTAGTTCTTTATTACTCATATTGCCATCAAGATGGCATGATAATGTACATGTATGACAAAAGTAAGCTACGTTTTATGGACTTGTACTTAGAAGAGATTGTGGTTGCTACTTTTTTTACACATAGTCGTGTAGTTACGGCATTTTAGAGTAGTTTTATATCAGAGTACACTTACACAATAAACTCAGAGGTCTTCTATCTCTTTCATTGTCTGTCAAATATTAATCATAAACGCTTTGTCAAACAGCGTCAAATTTTGACCGACTGCGGCAGAGCCGAAAGCAAGGGCTTTAGCAGTTTATTTTTGTGTTTACGTGTGATCTACCGTAGCGTTTAAGATACTAAACCGATTTTGATGAATGAGGTGTCGATCGATTCGAAATTATGCTCTAGGTGACATTGACTACCTTGGTATAAAAAAAACTTTTTTTATCTAATATCTCGTAGACCAGTGACAATAATGTATATAAACATGGCTAAGAACACTCAGGATAAAATTATCTATGACGCAAAAAAACTAAACGAAAATCGGTTAATCCGTTTGGGAGCTACGATACCACAGACATATACATTAAACTTATAACACCCCTCTCTTTGATACGGGTGTTAATAAGTTGAAGTGCGATGTTCTGAGTATTTTAGTTACTTTTGGTTATTGTTAATGCAATAAATAATAATTTATTTGAAGGGTCCACGGAAAAGAACATGTCTAGTCACTTTTTTCGAAAAATGATATTTGAATCTCAAAATGTAGAGCTCTCAACGAACTATTACCAACACCTTCTGCTATTAATTGTAAACATTAATATAAATCCAATTTTATGCACTTGAAAAGCTCTAATCGCGAAGATAGTATGGTTAATTGAATCATTCTAAACTTAAAAACCGCAATATCTCGAAATGTTGTCAATGTGACAAGACATGTTCTTTCCGTGGACCCTTCATTTATACTGTTGTCAAGTTATTATAACAGCAGGTCGAACACGTAACACATTCAACGTACTAGTACATTAGGTTGATCCAAACATATTTTGTTTATATAGAAAAATTACAGTCCAATCGTCGTAACGTTACGTGATTCTTTAGGGTATTTTAGTCCTCGTCCGACCTAGGCTTTCGCGATTTCAATATGGCGCGGTGAACGGCAGTCTTTCAGACGAGGCTGCATAAATAAATACTATTACGGAAGCCAAACATGGCGATGTGCCCCATTAATACACGGGACAGTCCGCGTAATTGACGCTCCTGTGAATTCCATGCATCTATAATATCTCTTTAGGACGTAGTTTAGCGAAAAGGATCACCATTGAAACGTATTACGTTGATTTTAGCCAGAAGGTTCCAATTCTACTTCGTGTCGAGGTTCCTCAAATAAGAGATGCACTATGCGGCGAGGACATAGCTCTGTCGCATTAGGCGAGAGGCGAGAGGTGACAGGTGAGGTGCGAGGTGGGGTGACCAGTGAGGTGATGTCTTGTGACACCGTCACGAAATATATGAAGGGAACAACATTTCGAGATATAGCGGTTTTTCAGTATAGAATAATTCAATTAACCATACTATCGCGATTAGATGCTTTTCAAGTGCAAAAAAGTGGTTTTATATTAATGTTTACAATTATAGCAGGTGTAGGTAATAGTTCGTTGAGAGCTCTACATTTTGAGATAAAAATCTCATTTTTAGAAAATATTGACTAGACACGTTTTTTCCGTGAAGCCTTCATATGATTATTTTAGTGAATTTAACTCAAGGAGCGCGGGCCCGCCATGTGCGCCAGTGTGTGCGATGCTGTATCGTAAACACATTGAGTTGAGTGGCCGCGATGTAGTCCCCATTCGGGTCATGTCTTTCCAATTTCAAATTATATATCGCGCGCGCGACGTGCGTTGGATCCTTTTCACTAAACTCATCCTTCTAGAGCCTATTCCCTGTGGTGCCCTATAGGGCGGGGTCCGCTATGACATAATCCCAAGATTCCTATTCATTAAACTTCGTCCTAAAATTCGACTTCGATAGGTTTGGGCATTGAATAGCTATCAATTCACCACTTGGACAGTCAGCATGAAAAGTAACTGGTCAAACGAAGGCGTAAAAAGTCTTTATTAAAAGGGAATAAAAGCTTTTGAAGACGTCAATGTTAGTTTTGATGCTGACTGGACGTATGGCTAAACTGACAAGAAATTTAGACGCATTTATCCGTTATCATTCTAATATTGTATGGAATGGTGTTCCTATACTTATATAATATACTATAGGTACTAAGGGCGGGTTGCACCGACTTACGATTACAGACCGATCAACGTAAAATATGGCGCTGACAGTCAGTCAGTCCATATAAACTTGTCAAACGTTCCATACATTCAAATTTTAACGAACACCGCTTACGATTACAGACGGTTTGGTGCAACTCACCCTAAGTCCGCAGGCGCAAAATTGGAAATGGCCAACAATGTTTTCATTGCTACTATTATATGTACATCATGCAATCTTAACTCGTATTCCGGATCGCTCCCAGCCAGTTATTGTGTTGCTCAACGTTAGCGATTCATTAGAGTAACTAATTGAATGAATGAATGGTGAACGGGTGACCGACTTTCGGCTTGACAACATGGCGGGCCCTATAGGAGGAATTATATTGGTATAACGGCTGCACAGATTAACCAGACTGAAAATTATGAAATATAGCCTTTGTGCCATCAAGAAGGTCTAAATTGGTGAAATCATTTTTGTAATCGAAAGAAAGACTGGAGATTGCCCCTAAACTAAATACAGTCATACATTTCACAGATTTTACCTCTCTTTCTATGGAATGACAGCTTCCGGCGCCATTTGTCGTTGATCGGTTTGTAATCAGTAGCCTAAAAAAAGGTGTACGTATCCATTATTTCACATCCATCAACATCATATCAGCCGAAAGACGTCCACTGCTGGACATAGACCTCCCCGAAAGAGTGCCAAAGTGACCGGTCCTGCGCCACCCGTATCCAGCGGACCCTTTCACACGGCTATAAGGCGAAAAAATATTCATAATGTCGTAGTCTATCAGTAGAATTTTGAAACCTACTCGCGTCAGGTCAAACACACACCTTTCTTCAGAATAAAAGAGCACAGTTTAGGCCAGTCGGATTAAAGGCGAAATAAAGCCAAAACCTTAAACAATAGGTTGTGGCATCCAGAAAAGGACCCAAAGGATGCGACTGGCCCTTTTTTGTCCTGACAGGGAACTTTACTAACAATTTACTTTTTAGTCGAGTTTCTATCGATTCTGAAACCGGTTCCAATAAAGCTTCACTGAAACTGGCTGCGACCGTATAGGTATATTCGCCCAGTGACTGGAAAACGGCATCTCAAATGTATTTTACATTTGAAATTATTCTAATTTTTAGATTGACCGTATCGCGGTGTGCAATATACCATCCGCAGCCTCATCTCGAATGTGTTTTAATTTTGAGATGTGGCTGAATTGGTATCGTTAGGCGATATACTGATGGTTTTTGGAGATATAATAATAGATTAAAAGTCAAAGTTCAACTCAGGCATATTACATGCACCTATGAATGTCGATAAACTACCAGCGGTTCGTAAAGAAAGCCTCTGCCACCAAAGCACACGGCGAGGTAAAATTTTTCAAAACAGTAACATTTTAATATCATGTATTTTAATAAAATTAAATTAAATTCTTATAGTAGAAAGCCCATTTATTTATTTTTATAGGTACATCGCTAGATAAATGGTGTCCAAGCCAAGTATTCGTATTTTCATGTTGCTCAATAATGCCACTGTAAATCAATATGTAATCTGACATGTCTGCCTTTGAGACATACTTGCTGAATCATTAGAACGAGGAATAAAATTTATTTTTTAACAGCTGAATAAAATGTAGGTTTTTTGTCAAAGCGCTAAAGTGCGGCCAGATTTTTTTGAATATCCTAGCTTGCAACTGTAGCTAACAGACCGCCTAGTGACTGCAATCAGATTTGAGATGTGCCTCTATTGCACACCGCTATAAGGTCACATCTCGAAAGTGAAATACATTTGAGATGTGGCCGTACATTACATCAATTAATAATCTGCCAAATCGCGAAATCTTACAAGGTGACAACAACATTAAATAATCGTATGAATATTTGAATTTTAAATAACGTTTAATATTCATAGGAATATTAGGTAAACTCGGATATTGCTGATTACTATCAAGGCTTATGGAGTTATAACCAGCTAGAGTAAGCCAGTCTGCAACTCTGCAACTCCAGAAAATAATAAATAGAATATTATATCACGGATGAAATAAGCCGTTACTGCAAATATTTCATGGAATTAATTTGAAATAATCATTAAAAAAAATTGAAGAATCAGTTTTCTACTTTTTACTGTCACCCTACCAAACAAGGAATACTCCAGAATATATCTAGTTTCGGAATTCCAATTCAGAATATTTGAATTGGAATTCCTTCATCTGAAAAGTTTTCAGCCAAAATTTATTTCATCGTATATTGGCTACCGACTCGATTAACTGACCCTGTAACTTCACGCTCGTTATTATTATTAACTGGCTATGCTGTTCAGTATAAACTGCCTGTACGAGACATGCACTAACCAAGCCTTTATTACATTAGTATACCTGTATACCTATACAGCTATATGCTGAATAAGCCGCAAGCTCGGTCGCCGATGATTGTATCTCACAATTCATTGCATAAACTCATGGTTCAATACATTCGAGTTTATTATTATTCATTGGTTAGGTGTTGCCTGCAATCAACGCGCGGATCGGTTTCGACTCGAACGTTTAAAAATATGACGCATTGTGTCTGCGCTATATTCAAATAATTTTCCGAACGACCACTGGCTGGTGATATTTAAATATAGAATTTCGGGCGTTTAAGAAAAATACAACGTGTTTTGTCTAATAAAACAGTTTAGCAGGTTCCGGATATTGCCCGTTTTTAATTGCAATTGTTTTTTTTCTATTGTTAGGGGTAATGCTGATTGTCTATTAAAAAAGAGGGAATAAATTTGAAATCCCTTAACGCATACATAGGATTAAGATTGAAATCAAAATATTTACGATTTAAATGTTAGGTATATTGAATAAAACTGATGCATTGTCGCGGAACTGTGCTCGACGGTCTACCAAACTGAACCGACGCTAACCTATTAAATTTAAATAGGACATAGGACCTCTTGGATTGGCGAGAGCCGGCCATTGTTTCAAATTCGCTAAACCGGTTCTACAGATAGTACCACGAACACGCACGCACTACATTCCTATAGAATTATTCGACTCGCCTTCAGCTAAATTGACGGAGACTTACGAAGGTTTTTAAAATGACGGCAAGTTTGCGGACTCGCTTTTTGGCCGGCTCCATCTAAACGTTCAGCGGGATTGCTGAGAAAACAGAAATATAATCGTTTGCTGTAAAGTGTCGTATGTGAACTGTTTTCATCCTGTCATATCAAGCCTAGACCATAATCGTCCGCTCATAACACGGTCGAGGTCTTTAGCAATTTGCAAAACGTCAGATGCCAGGCGAGCTGAAATAGCTCTTAAAAAGAAACAGTAAAGCATAATGATACGTTTTAAACTTCAACAACGTAACATGCCTGTTTTAACGCTACCAAATACGTGCATCATTCGCCAACTAGTCAATCAACGCTTGACTTTAAACATTACTCTAATAAAAATAAGTCTCACTTTCAAAAAACCCACCCAGCAATTTCTGTGTCGGTAGTCACACCAAAAAGACGACTCGAGTCTTATTAAGTGCATTAAAGGAATACATGTGAATCCAAATTGCTTCTCAGAGTTTTAAATCAGTGTCTTCCGCGAGACGCGTATACATTTATTCCGGAATACCTACCGCGTTCATATTTCGTTTTGTTGAATTAAAAACCTGTTGCGCTAATTGGAGTCATTTGTTTACAGTGAACATGAAAAGGTTTGCGTAGAACCGAACGCATCCGTCGCCAGTTTTTTTTCTGGCTTTTGTTGCTTCTTCCGGGCAAAGGCCCGCGTCTTCGTAGGTGTGGTGAAACGAGTCAACGGTTGTTTATTTGAAAAAAGTCTATTTTTTACCATTACCACAATTATAATAAACCACCATAAACTAAATGAAACATTCTAATAGAACCTGTCAACATACAAAAGCATATTGAGTGAATTCACTACTTTGAAAATCAAAAATCGACGAGTCCATAGACAAATACAAGCAGTTCATAAATCATGACGTGTTGATTTAAGCTATGTCCGCATAATAGGGCTCGTTGATAATATGATAATAAGCAAGATGCATTGGCATGGTTTGCATGGAAATTGCGACAGTTTTCTAACTATGCGCTGACCGCCGCGCCGGCGCCATTTAACGCACATCGGTCAGTTGTAGACGCAATCCAGCCCAAGTATTGTTCAACGCTACTTATTCACAGTTACCTAACTTGAGGCACTTGATACGGTTGTTCTCACGCTCCGCCCAGTCATCTAAGGAAGTGGCCGCCATTACTGGTCCATTCGAAACTAAATCAAACATGCCAGGGCCAAGTGCGAGCCGGTGTCGCGTTACACGGTTCCGTGGGAGCAGAGCTTTAGGGCAGCCATAACATAAATAATAGTACTTACGAAAAGAAGCTACGGGTAGCCTAGTGGTTCAGGCACGCGGCGGTCGCGGGTTCGAATGCCGGCTCGTACCAATGAGTTTTTCGGAACTTATGTACGGAATATTTACCATTAGCTTTTCGGTGAAGGAGAACATCGTGAGAATAAGGTCTAGTTTTACCTCTGAGTCAGAAGGTCAGATGGCAGTTGCTTGCGTAAAACTAGTGCCTATGCTAAATCTTGGGACTAGGTGTCAAAGCGGATCCGGGGCTCGTTTAGGGTAACCGGGAATAACGCTAGGAGGATGATGACTGATGACTGATGACTTGCAGAGGCTCCTCTATCTAAGGAAACCGATGTCTAGTAGCTAGACAACTTGAATCATGCCGTCCCAATTTGCCGCATAGACGATGTTTCATCTAGTTAAGGTGCCGCTATCCCCCTTGACACTGAAAAAGTGTCAAGGGGGGTAGCGACTGTGGTGTCGGGTTAGAAGCACCACCTTTCATCAGCGAGACGCACTCAGATACAATTAGAATATGATTTATTTGCAATTAAGCCCGTCACAGATATAATATAATATAATAAATATATCGTAATATACAGTAAGATGCCTTGCTATAAATATATATTTTGGTATATTAATATATATTATAGCTACGTCTGTGACGGGCTTTAGGCGAGAAATGTATACATATCTTTGCCGTCGGCCGCGCAATACCAAAACTAAAAGCATGATGCACCAATATTCAAAACTAGGACTCAACACGGAACTCTAAAAATGGCGTTTTTTCCGGCCGGTGTAACAAGGTAGCTTATTAAACTAATGCATTTCTTCCCCCGCATTACAAACGCATTTGTCTAATGGTGGCTGAGTAAAGGTCCTGACGAAGTCATTTTTTCCTCGCCTAATGAAACAAAATAGCATTATTTTCTATTTTTTTACAGTATTTTATAATAAAATGACGCGTATATCTTAAAATATACCTCCAACCATTTTTGAATGTTTTTTACTTTCTTTTGCACTGTCGTGTAGCTACACGACAGCAGGCAGCTGCCTACACGCAATTTAGTTTATTATTTTGAATCATCACAAGATATTCGCGTTTCAACCCCAACTTTACAAAAATACATTCACATTAAACTCCCCATGCAATAATGACATAATGAGAGCATCATACCACCTATAATTTCGTAATATACATCCAAAACGATAGTTCAAAAAAACAATCAGAGAATCGATTTCGTAATGGCAGGAGATTATAGAAATCGAACAGTCGATCACACGAGTCGATCGGGACTTGATACCGCACTAGAAAACAGGAACAAGAAATACCAGTATAATTTATTTTAGGCCAGTGGCAAACAACCGCACGGCCCGTCTGTTGGTAAGCGACCGTAGGTATAAGGAATTGTTGTAAATCTACTATGTCATCATCCTCCTAGCGTTAATCCTGGTCCGCTTTAGTGCCTAGCATAGGCACTAGTTTTACGAGAGCGCGACTGTTATATTGGTAAGTATAGATCTTTTGAAATACAAAATATATAGACGATTGTATAAAAAATCGAGAAACGAGTACAACAAGTTCCGCACGCGACTGTGCTCGCAGGGAATATTGCCGGTTGTCCATTATAATGGAATCACGTCCTACAACCATATCACACTAATAACAGGGCCGGAACAATCATCTAAGCAGCTTGTATTATACTTTCTATACAACAGAATGGTAATCATTCAAAGAAAAAAGGTGTAAATAATCAGTAAGTGCCTAAATGATCAATTGCCGGCTGAAAAAACAACCTTACAAAGTTTGTAAGTCTAACTTACTCTTTATAAAAAAAAATGCCTAAGACAACATATTTTTTTATTGTGAAACACTCAAAAAGCTCTTATAATGCATTGATAGAAAACCCACGCATCAAAATCAATATGGCCGCCAAAACTTACAACGTTAATCGATTAAATCATAATTAGTTACGTGCACCGTGTCGGAGGGGTGTGTTACAACAATTTGTTGGCACCCTTCCATGTCTATACAGATGGGTTTGGATGACAATGTCATCTGACACGTGCTTTAAACCGATAGTCTGTAAAATTGTATGAACGGCTGGCGTCGTTCGAGTGCAATCGTGGGAACGGGATAATTCGGATTAATATCATCAAAAGGTGATTTAATTTTTATTATGCAAGCATTCTTAAATCCGGACATGTTTGCCGTATGCACCCATAGATGCATCATGTAGCTACTTGATGGTTACCACGGGACGGACACAGGAGGTGAGGCAGGTCCAAGCAGACGACCGACGGCGGCGACGGGATGACCTGGACGCTTTCGCCAATCACTTGCGAAAGGCCAGTTTTAGTCATTGACAGATAGCTAATAAGTGGCTATATATATATATATGTCTGTTTGCTATCTGTCAATAACTTTGGCTACCTAGTGGCAACGTAGCGTACATACACAAGTCTCGGTGCGCACAAGAGGGAGCACGAGTTACGCGACAGACACCGACTCTAGTATTTCCCTGGCGAACCTCGGGGTTGTATCTTACTATCTTTTAGCCAAACGTTTAAAAGCATAATCTCAAACATAATGTACGGTAAAAAAAACTATAACCTTGTGTTCCACAACCGTTTTCCAAGAACAAGTGTCGCTCAAACCCACGACCTCACGTCACGAAATGGACCACAGCGTTCCACTATGCCACAAAGTCTTATAACGGTGGCGAGTTCAGCGGTTATACGACGTTTTCGTTTCGGATAGCTTGTAGGAAAATGTTCTGACGATGTTATGTGTCTATATGTGCATAGCTTATCTTACGTTATGTATGTTTGAAATGTAATATGAAACATGTTAACAGTTTGATGTACGAGTAAATGTCATTTTTATATAGAGTGGTAAACTACGGATGTTTTACCATGGACTATCACGGCTATCACTTAACCATCTTTTATTATAACTTAATACTCTATGTAGTAAATTTTATGTTTGATAGAATGGTCAGATACACTCAAAAGCAAAAAAGACGGGTACCTACACTTACTATTCATTTTCCACTGGTTTTTAGGGTTCCGTACCCAAACGGTAAAACGGGACCCTATTACTAAGACTCCGCTGTATGTCAGGCTGTCTGTCTGTCACCAGGCTGTTACTCATGAACCAATAAAACATAAATGTAACAATAAAAACCGAAAAACAGAATAAAATAAATATTTAAGGGGGCTCCAATACATTTTATAGATTGTACGGAACCCTTAATTCACTTGGCCGGTTTTTATTTTGCTCTCGAGTGTTCCAATTTCAAATATGGGATACCCAAGGCCTGCCTGTCTCGATTCCTACACAGCGCGGTACGGGAGGGGTAGGTTTGTCAACGTAGCACGCTTCGCTGGCGCTGTCCCTTTCGCACCAACTCAGTCAAACTGTACCCCAAGTAGATGAACACAATACCAGTAACGTTATTAAGCAAACAGATACCTTAAAGAACAATTTACTAAATACAGTCCGGACTTTCACATGGCCCTAAAACAGCTAAACCCAGGATTTAGTTATAAATTAGTATTTCGCAATGGACATTAAGCTTCGCGACAAGTTGCGCAAGCTTTAACACAGCTTTAATAAAACAAGGCATTTGTAACAGTAACACTAAACTGTATAAGATGGTATTCGTTTCAACATATACTTTTGTGTACAGTCTGAAAATTGTAAACACGACTTAATTGAACGAGCGAGTGAGGCGGACGAAGTTTAACGTTTAAGCTTGGGCAACAATGTCGTATGACCCGCTGTTCTCTTCTATAGGCCTGATTTGAGAGCAGATTTAATAATTATATATAATTCCTTGATTTATTCAGTTTTTTTTCTTTTTCGTTTTTGATGTCAGGCGCGCGAGTGTAGTCGGGCATTTTCGCGAGAAGAGATGCATCGTTAGTGACGTCACCGAGTATAAGTTAAAAATGATCCATTTTGAAACAGAAATTAACCATACAATTTGTATGACAAATAAAAGTTACAAAATGGAACACTTTTAATTTATACTCGGTGACGTCACTAACGATGCATCTCTTCTCGCGAAAATGCCCAGCCACGGGGTATGAATTATGGTTTCTCAGATATGTATATTTGACTCAGTTGGGAGGATACAATGTGGTTTTGATAGTTAGTTATTGATAGGTTTTTATTCTCACAGTACAAACATGTCATTTGACTAAAACTGAACACAACACAAGTTCCCTTACGCAAGACTATTTGCTTATGCGATAGGGCCCATAGTCGCGCAACACCGTGAGAAATCGCGTGAATTCGTCTCATTTCGCTACATTACCTGCATTTATATGATGTTTATTAAGCTTGGGTGACGAATGTTATGCAACGGTCATAGCCTCATAGGTGACGTTCTAAATTCGAAAGTCGTTCGTTTTATTCAAGGGTTAGTTTTCTGATGAGCTAAATCTGATGAGAAATTTGCATGTTTTTCTAGCTGTAACATTACACACATTTTTTGTATGTAATGGTTCAAGTTACGTTTTGACAAAAATCAAGCTCCTGATAATATAACAGTTATGCAGCCATTATAGTGACGACTTTCAACGAATAAAACCAAGCTTTTTATGTATATCCAAATTAAAAATAGCGCATTTTGCTGAATAGTGATAGATCCTTTATCATATTCCACATGAGCACATTAAATAATGACTACGCCTCTTTGACTCATCCTCATCTTAATTACGCATAGTTAATAGTAATTAAATTGTGGTACTACTTAATTTGGGATAATGGCCGATACCGAAGTAAAAAGCCCATTACCGCAGGCCTTGATAATAAGGAGCTGACTAACATCTGCCCTACACGCGCACACGCACGCGTCGTAGTGTGCGCACGCGATTACGCACACATGCGTAGATCAGTGCACACTGGTCACGTAGTAATAATTAAGTAAGAGACTTTAAAACCCCTAAAATTTAGTTTACCCCGTATACTTGATAAAGCTTTTGTTTAGATGTAAGTATAATATCTTTAACAGCCCATTGATCTATTTGCTATGGGGCAAACATATTGCTTTGAGTTGAAATTTGTCCATATATTTGTTATAGCACATAATGATAACAGTTATAGTCGTATTTATACTATACTATTAAGCAGGATTTAACCGTGTATAAATTACATAGATTTCGACCATGTTGCAAGAGCAACTTGCAAAGTTCTTTGTCGAGAAAAGACGCGAGTCTTACAAGCTTAAGAAAATTTCTTTTCGTGAAAGTGAATTTTGTAATAAAGTAAATTCTGGTGTAATTAGGAAGCACGACGTACCTAATTTAATTAATAAAATGAGTGTTGTAAACGGTGACTTGAAGACACTCCACCCTTTCCTTTACCCAATCCGGGTGCAGTGTGCACTGCCCGAGGGCGCGTCCATACAGTACGAGGGGCGCTGCGCGCACGCAGCTCTAGTAACCGTCACCGGTAGCCGTTCCATATCGATGGCCCTCTTCATCGGCTTTGTCCTCTCATGCGCCGTTGACAACTCGGCTGTTATTCGCCTCACACGTAGGATTTAATAGATGGCGTCCTAGCGTACCCCCGAAAGGGACAATGGTGAATTAACTTTACTGAATTGAGAAGTATCAGACATTAACTTTTTGTTCTCGCATGATACTTGATCGATGGCGGCCATGTGCAGCCAGCAGCAGAGGTTGCTAAGCTTAGTGCCCAAAATTATCTACACGCGGACTCTAATGTCAAGGAAATAAAGATCTGTGTATGTAATTATGAGTGTGTTACTTTGCTTAGCTACTTTTGATGCTGATTGTACTTTGCAGATACTTTCCGTAGTAGTAATGGAGATATGCAAAACTAATGCTTAACCCTTTCGCCGCCATTCATGCATCCACACCAACATCTGCGGGCACGATTGCGCACGACACCTTTAGTTTAGGCGTTCCTGTCGTTCAAAGGGTTAAGTTTGTAACTATGTTTTAAATTAATAATGTACTTACTTGCAGAAGTATTCTCCCCGTGGTGTGGACAAGCAAGTGCCTCCATTCTTGCATGGCGAGGGCGAACACGACACGAAACCTGCGGACAAACGGACACGTTTTTAAACACGTCGCCATCAATTATTTACTTTACTTTAAAAAAAACACCGACTTCAATTAAGTACTTCGCATTATTTGAAGAGTTCCCTTGATTTCTCCTCCCATCATCAAACCCTGACCTGATGATCACGGGACACCCTTTCAAACAAAAACGGATTTTTCGAAATCGGTCCAGGCGTTTTCCAGTTATCGGGGAATTTCGACGAATTGAGAACTTCCTCCTTCTTTAAAGTCGGTTAAAACACAGACACAATAGTCTAAGTCGGACGTCTTTCATGGCTGTGCCACCAACTTATCAACATAACTTACATATCACTACGACACATTTTCGCCATCTTTAAAGTTGACACCTATAATACTTGGACAACAGTAAAAATATACTTACATTACGAATAGATTAAACTCGCATAAAAGCTTTGAAAACAGGACGATGCAACTTATTTATACAAATAAATCGTGCGGTGTTCGCTAAAATCTGAATGTATGGAAAGTTTGACCAGTTTCTACGGAATGACAGTTGCCGGCGCCATATTTCACGCTGATCGGTCTCGCGGAATCGCAAGTTGGTGCACCAATAATCGTAACCTGTTTGACCACAGAAAATTACTACATTTGCAGGTATAGGTACTACAAACAAATAGACTAAAAAAGCATTTTGATGTTTCAGAAAAAAGCGCCGATTTAACAAATACCAGCTACAAGCGGCACTGAACACTAGATTTGCATGTTTGGAGAGTCTGTTCTCATTCCAAGCAAGGCCTCAATCAGTTACTAGCGTGCAGTACCGACCCCAATATCCTTAAGTACATGCGCGATTCACCATTTGTTTCCTGCCAACCCCAGTCCAAGTAGACCTCTCAAGCCGTAACAACATTTTGTAAGCGGAGGTCGGTTTTACAATGGTTTCGCATTTAGATTCGTGTAAATCGTCGTTTTTTCGCACGGCGATTAGGACACGCGATCTAGCTATATGCCATTAAGTTTGAGCTAGCGTATCATAGTTATTGTGCTGTCTAAACGTTTACGCCTATAAAATCTCCGATAGTCAATAATTATATAGTGTTCAAATATTTGGGTCATAACCAGGCCCCTATTTCACCAACTTGACAATTGTCACGTGGCACTGACAATTCGCCATACATTGCTTGTTCTAGAAGTTAAGGTGGTTGCTAGGTTACTTGTGGATGTACGGAGACTTGTCGTTGTCAGGTGACAATTGTCGATTCGGTGAAATAGGGGGCTATCTTTTTGTCATTTTGGCGCGAACGTTGCTTATCTATGGTAACCTCCAGTGGAGGTCTAGCAAGGGCTACAGCGTATCGCACACAAATGACGTTTCATATGATATACGTTCCGTTGTACGGATACGTTATATAAACAAAATAAGTTCATCATTGTTATAAATTTAAATTTTACAACATTTTGCTAACATGATGATAGAAGTAACCCCTTTGCAAAATATGAACTGTTTTGTAAAAACTTAATCTGTATTCATGTATTTTTTACTTTATCCTTACTTCTCGGCATATTTTTATTACCATAAAATATTATTCTTACCGAAAAGGAAAATAATGAATGAATAATTTCCTTTCATTATTTCGATAAGAAACAGAAACTAAAACAATTATAATTTTGGGTGTTAAGTTATGTGGTCCGTCGACAACCCTATCCCACTCTGTAAATGCCTATTGGCAAAAAAATACAGGTAACGCCATCACTTAGGCAGTGGACTTTCTGTACCTTTGGGTACTATTAATTATTCTGTGGTCATACACAGATGTAGGTTCTCTCCTTTGGACAATGCCAAAGTAAAGTACAAAGCCGAATTTATGATTTCATGCAATCAAATCATTTATTTTACGCAGGAGCCCTTATATTATTGAACACATGAAACCTTTTGGGATGGCATAGAGATTTAAATCATTCATTCATTCATTTATTTCTTGATAAAATATTGTTTTTCACATGTCATCTTATATACATATACGCGTATCTTCAGAGCACGTCAGAAATGAATTAAGGTAATTTTCAATTTGGTAGGGCCGATAGTCGGGATAATACATAAATTAACTGGTAGCGTACTACCACTCTTGGCCACAGCACGGCTGTAACAGGAAGGCCAGCGATCTATGTCGCGGTGTATGTGATAGACGGATAGTCTATCTCGCCGCGACAGAGCTCGCGAGCCGTCCTGTCATAGCCGTGCAGGTAACACTATATTCTTAAAGTTTTTGAAGTGAAAACTTCTTTAGCGGCGCTGTGCACTTTTTGGGATGGGGAATTTTTTTTAAACTCGCCACAGGTGTAAGAGCGTAGGAGCGTTAAAATACATACAGAATGGATTGCATTACATTTGAGACTCCTATAACTAGTGATATCGAGCTTTTAAGGTGTGTCTGAGTTTTCACTTCTGCCGGCACTCCCGGAGTGCAACCCGGTTTTTTTTTTTCAAACCGACAAGTTAAAGTGCCATGAGAAGTATTAACTTCTGCAAAGGAAGCTGTAGAATCAATATGTCAATCTGATGTCAGATTGTATCGATCCGTCACCACCGGGGACCACCCGAAACCATTCGCTCTTATGGTTAAGATTTATCAATGAAACCGGCTTTACAAAAACTGAAATTCGAATTGGGATCTTCTACCTACGACGGTAGAGTTGCTCTTGGAAAAGACTACTTTTATGCAATTCGGCCAACTGAAATAATGTCAAACATACTGACTATATACTCGACCAGTGACTCTGACCTCCAGATACGAGTAGCTGGTACGAATTTAAGGCTCACGTTAGACCGGACGCTTGGTGAGATGTTGGGAGACGAACGGATGTCGAGGGGTTGATATGGGATCGACGTATTTAAAATTAGTTTACGTGCAACGCTTTACTGGTTTTTTACGTTTCCGTTATCAGGCAATTTAATTGCGATCCTTGTGTTGTGAAGATTTTAAATTTGTTCTATATTAGCCTGGAAAATAAGGGATTGGTGAATTGAGCCATAAGATTATAAAATCATGCGTTAAAGGAAAACACATTTAAGTAATTGACGACCGGTTAGCCTAGTGGCTAGTGACGCTGCCTACGAAGCTGAAGGTCCTGGGTTCGAATCCCGGTAAGGGCAAATATTTGTATGATGAGCATGATCATTTGTTTCTGAGTCTTGGGTGTTTTCTACGTATTTAAGTATTTATATCTATTAAATATATCGTCGTCTAGTACCCGTAACACAAGCCTTATTGAGCTTACTATGGGGCTAGTGCGATTTGTGTAAGATTGTCCCCTAATATTTATTTATTATTATTTAATTGAGTGAATAGGCTAACTGTACCAGTGAGCTTCTTAGGCTCTGTCGTCGCTAACATCAGGTGAGAAATTGGACGATCATTGAAACGTCCTTATCCCCATCAGAGACAAACACACTTTCGCATTTATAATATGAACATGGATTAAGTTTCAAAAGCGATAGACCGCTTTTCCTTGGCTATCTGTACCTGTGAATAAGTATTCACGAAATTCAATATTAACTTTCCCAACAATCCTGTGATTGATTACAGGAATTAATTCAATATTGACAATTTTAAAGTGCCGAATAAAATTCACTTTAAATGTGACGAAACTATTTAACACGCCGGTTATCAGGGCAAATATTAACACGCGAGCTGGGTCGTGGGAAACCGAATTTTTTGACATGAATGTAAACATATTGATAACTGTTTAGGCATGTACGGTTTTCCTTGTACGTAATTGAAATGAGATAATTCTGCAAGCGATATGCGATCTGAGGCTTTACGTATTACCGCCCGCGGTGCGTACACAATTTTACGTCTTCTCCTGGGTGTGGCGTGAGATTAGCCGCTGCACCCGTGGGCGGTATATCACATTTACCGCCCAGAGTGACGTAAAATTACTAACGCATGGTGCAATTAAATACGCTTCAAAAGAAATGTGGCAATGCTGCAAGCACGCGTGGCTTTGCCCGCGTCTTAAAAAAATATTCAAGGTGAGCACCGTTTTAAATGATAGAGTACACCAATCCCGAAGATATACTTCACTAGCTTCTCCCCGCGACTCCGTCCGCGTGGAACTCATTTATATCGTAGATCCATAAAAACTTTCACCCCCCATTACACCCGCTTAGGGGACGATTTGCGGGCTAAAATCTATACTATGTCCTTCCCCGAGACTCAAACTATCTCTTTACCAAATTTCATACAAATCGTACACGCTTAAACGTGAAGAGGTAACAGACATACGTAGAAGACCCCCCTTACAATGTACAGTCCACGTCAATGAACACTGTACCTGGACCCAACGTCCATCCAACACAGGCAACACATCCGTTATAATAGACAAGACGTCCCCTCTTTGCTATCACTGTCATTCTGTCACCACTTTCTTGGTTTTTTCTTAGGGATGTCGCATACGGCCTCTTTGCAGCGATTCAGTCGCGTGTTTCGTGAACGTAGCTCCTTGCAACGCGTGACAGAATCAATGCAGTAGCGATACAAAAGCGCGACTGGAGCGATCCAGTCGCACTGTTATTCAGCATCGCTGTCGCTACTGAATCGCTGCAAAAATTATCCGTCTTCCTACGTTGCGTTCCTTAATTCCGTCTTCACAACTCGTCCTTCTGTCAAATATCGGCCGAGGATGTACGTCGTATTTTACGCACGCTGCGTCTCTCATTCACAAAAAACCACCAACACAACATGACCTCGGCGGCCACAAGAACCGCGTCTAATCAAAGGTCAGCCGCACACAGGCCGCGCTTATCACCGCGGAAGCGGCGTCGCAGGCGAAAACGTTATTTTTGCCGAGCCCGTTCCCACGGTCGGTATCGGCTTCCGGTCACTGTCATTTTATTGAAACTCTCGGCAGCGTTGATTCGAGCCGTGCGTCATTTTACACGGTTTTACATAACAGCGATTGTTTGATGCAATTTTGGGAGTTCAACTTGTTGTTATGCCTACTGCATTTTTTAAGCGCGTGCGTTTGTGTCAATTCGCTTTTATTGCGTGGACATAGTTTTTTGATCGGCTAACGCCGATTCCGCGTCGATAGGTGTGGAGAGACCCTTACTTCGTCGGCGGCGCGCTTATAAAATGCAGTCTGCATAGGCCCTAAACTCCGCAAGATGCACGCTGTGTGATTAAAAGGCATAATGTTTTTTTTTAAACGCTACGGTAAATAAGGCTGTAAGTGAGCAGAGGAAGAAATATAAAAATAAATATTCATCATCAGCCCACATACGTCTCACAGCCGAGCTCAGGTCTCTCATGGATGAGAGGGGAAGGACAATCCCGAAAAAATAGTACATTACTGCAGAGGCCGTCTACCCCAATCTCGTCCAGCAATCCCTGTTCCGGCCGAGGATTGTATAGTGCTTTTCTCAAATGAGGTGAGGAAATATTAAAATTGAAATAAATACTTTTTTTTCGCAAGTAGGTATGCTCACAGAGTCTAGTGGTGGTTGGTGGGCAGTGTGTAATTTTTCCTTTGTCAGTTTGAGATTAGTAAGCAAATTTAAAAAGTTAGAGTAGCGAACAATAATGGTTTTACTTAGGGTTTTCATACATTACTTCTTGGCGTAAGGCCAACTTCATGTCCTCATTTCGTGATAAGTATTAACGCGTACATTTCCGAGCATGTTTGAGAAAAGATATATGTCCAAATAATCCTGGAATGTTATCCGCATAAAATGAACTGACGCTTTCGAAAGAAGAGTACATATTATTGTTTCTAAAATCTTTCTCTATTTTTTTTTTATGTTCTAGTCGCTTTAAGGATGTATTTGTATATCGTATCTACCTACGCGTAGTACAGTCAGCCTCATATAGTTAATAGCAGCCAAAGTAGCCAAATACTACGATACCTACACGTCTTTATTACTGTTAAACTTGTTAAAGACTGTACAGGCCTTGCTCAGTTGGTGAATAGGTTGATTTGTGGAAAGACTGTACAAATACTGTGTTCAAATGTTGAAGATCACAAAAGCGTGCAAAATGTCAATCTGGCAAAGAAAACAACGGGTCGACGATAAGCGAAATTACTAAGAGTTAACTTGATATTGGATCCGGTCAAATACTGTACAAAAAATCCATTCTTACTTATGGTCGGCTCTGTTTCTAAAGGTTCCGAATTGTTTTAAAAACATGCCCGCGACGCAAAAAGAGGGGTGTTATAAGTTTTGTGTCTGTGTATCTGTCTGTGCCATCGCAGCTCCTAAACGAATGGACCGATTTTAATGCGGTTTATGGTGGTGGCGTGATCATGGTGGTTCTTAGCTAAGTTTCAACAAAATCAGTTGAGCCGGTTTTGAGATATTGAACTTTGAAACGAAAATGTCGGCTTTCACTTAGCCCGCCCGGCTTCGCTCGCATATTAAATACAGCCAATTCTATAACCATCCAGAGTTAATTCTATACACAAGAGATTTTTGGATTAGCGGTTCCGGGCATTTCCCATTCCATACAACTGACAAACTTAAAATCTCACAGGGTTCTGCTCTTTATAATATCAGTATACGTAGATACATAGCATCATTATAACTCGATCCCAGGAAATAACCCCTGTCAAGTGACGGTTATACTATAAAACCAATCCCCTGAGGTGATGAAATGAGGGGAGGTAGATTGTATGGAGACGCCATTTAAATGAATTCCACGCAAGCGAAGTTGCAAGCGAAGGCTAGGACTAATGTTACAAATGCGAAAGTTTGGATGATTGTCACTCAATCACGCACGGCCCAATGGATATGGATGAAATTTTGCACGAATATAGTCTATAGCCTGGATTGAAATATATGATAGTTTTTACCCCGTGTCCACGCAGACGAAGTCGCGGGCGGAAGCTGGTAAGGCATACTCGTACTTTTGCGTAAACACCGCGCGACTTAGGTTCTTACGTCCATAAATAAGTATGCAATTTCGAACTTAAGTCTATGCAATAAGGTTTCAAATCGCACTTAAAGATCGTATGCATAAAATGGTTGGTCAGTTATTAGAGGGCATCAAAGATTTCACACAAAAATATTTGACATAAAAAACGGTGCGTGCGATTTGTTAGGAATTTTAATTGCATAATTAATAATTATAATGCTGGTTTTTTAACCGACTTCAAAAAAAGGAGGTTCTCAATTCGGCTGTATTTTTTTTTTTTTTTCAATATTTGTTTTTCAGAACTCCGTCATTGATGAGCCGATACGAAAACATTATTTTGTTCGTATGTATACTTTACGGTGGGTGCCATTTTTTTAAAAATTCAGTTAGATGATGGGATCCATGAGGAATTGAGGGAACTCCTCCATACCTGAGATGGAATCATCAAATTAATAAAGTTAATAAGCGACTGACTAGTGCATGCTACACTCTAACTGTCTCTAAAACAAGTGATAAGAAAACTCTACTAATCATCTATTTCTCTTATTTTGAGAGTATAATTCGTTACTGTGTTGAAGTCTGGGGTAATTCATGTAATATTCAATCAGTTTTACTAATGCAAAAAAAAGCTATCCGTATTGTTGAGAGGTGTAAGCATGTGCCAGTTACTCACAGGAAAATGTTTGTAGAAAATAGGATCCTTACTGTAGTCTCCATTTATCTTTATCGTATCTGTTTATATGTCTATAAAAATATTAAAAGTTTCCCAAAAGCTAGACAGAACACTACTCGCAACCTGAGAAAAATAAATGATCTAGCTCTATCCAGGCCACAATTTAGTCATTTTAATAATAGTATTAATAATAATGCAATTAAAGTTTATAATCATCTAAATAATGACATTAAAGATTGTAATGACGTAAAAATATTTGAATAAAATTAAAAGAATTTCTCACAACCAGACCATTCTATTGGTTGTCTATTGTTTGCCCGACATTCATATACTATAATAATCATTTGCCCGAACTTCTCTTGCCCGAATTTCATTTGCCCGAATGTTTCGTTTACCATAATAGTTAATTGACATACTCTTGTTTACCCGAATATTGGATGTCATAATGATACGAATGCCATACGTATTATTTTCCAGATTATTGTTTGCACTAATATTATTTAATATAATATATAAACGCCATACTAAACATGTATTCGGATTAATCTTTGTTAATTTGTTAGTTTTTCCACTCGTTTATAAAAAAAATAACCTCGAAGACGAAAGCGGGAGCAAAGCTCCCGCTTCCGTCTTCTAACCTATCCGCGATCCGAGTCGGTTTTACCACTAAGCCCCTGTTCCCTACTGCCTACGAAACACCACTATCTTGGCATTGGTTAATCTCAGAAAAAAGTTTATTTTTACTAGGTAAGTGGCAAAACCGACTCGGATCGCGTATAGGTTCGTAGGCAGTGCATACGTACCCACTATATTACATAATTAATATTATGGATGTTGAGATTAATGGCAAATGTCATTATGGCATGTGATAGTTATGGATTACAATGATTATGGAAAATGAGATTATTGATATTGTTATTATGGAAAACAAAGATTCTGGCATATAATTAATATGGTAAACAACGAGTATGGCATACAAAATTATAGAAAACAACATTATGGCAGTTGAATATAATGGCAGATAAAATTCGGACAAATGAAATTCTGGCAAGCAAGAGTATACCCATTCTATTCTATTAAGGAATATTTCACAAATGCACTAGATTAAGACAATAATGTATCTGTAAAAATTATAACATTGACTACCAATAATGTGTTAATTTAATATGTATTTGCATGTATTATGACTAGTACTTATTGCAAATAAAATAATTTGGATTTTTTTGAAAATAATTTTGATCCTCAATTTTATTAGGCACGCGTGTAGTGATTTTGGTATTTTCTATTATAACTCGTGTATCCGGAATCATAAATTTGGTGGCGAGGAATTGATGATGAAGACCACAGATGACTTATCGAATTCCTCAATTATGTACTCAAAAGTGCAAAAGTACGTCACAGGTTCTGATTTCTGATAAGATTCCGTTGAAATAGGAACTAATGAAGTGCCATTGGTGATCTTGGGGAATCGATGGAAGTCCTCAAATATTATCGGCTCACATCTGTATGTGCGGCATCTGTATGTACAGCGATTCGGTTTTTTTCTATAGTAATCAACGCATTTGCTATCGGAAATCAGTTCGTGGTAAATTGTAAAAAAAAAATAAGAAATGTTCTCGTGGCTTGGCGGAGTACTAAATAGAAGTCGGTTAAAACTTTGTTTTTAAAGTAAATTATTTGGATATCAAAGTGATGCCAGAGAATATTTCGAGATATAGGAAAAAATAATTAAACAGAATACCTATTTCAAAAAAATAAGTCACCACCGCTTCAAAACACATACCTAAAAGAAGCACGTCGAAAAAAAACCGCATCCAAATCGGTACATCCGTATGGTTGCTACGGTGCCACAGACACACTGATAAACATGTTAAACGTATAACGTTCGTCGCGGGTTGAAACTTTGATCAAACTTGTTCATAGAGCCTATAGACAGAAAGCTCAATTAACGTGGCAATTAAGAGCTTTTGGTTTACGATCGACACGTGTTTGATATCAATGTAAAAAAGAATATTAAGGCGTAAATAGTACAAACAAAAATATGCCTTATGCCCTTGACAATAAAGCAGGAATCGAAGTTCAATGATAGCCAATCAAGTAACGGAAATAGGATAGGACTTAACTGTGGCCAATTATTGTAAAATGACCATAAACGAGATTTGCTAGCGTCTACACAGGGACGCATGGAAGACATAATCAGAGGTGTGATTGTCCGTGGCGCAGAACCGACCACTTTGGCACTCTTTGGGGGCCTACAGGGTTCTTGATAAATATCCGATAATTATCGAATAATTATCTAATCATTATCACCAGTGTAAGAACCAGTAAGGCTCTAGTTAGCTCAAATTTGCATAATCCGAACTGAATTCTTCTTGTAGGGGAATCCACAGGGCGCGGCACGTCACGTTGACGTTCGTGCGTTCGGATAGACGCAAGTGCGGAAATACACGTTCGAATACAGTTCACTTTCACGAACGCAATTTTTTTGTTATTATCAATCGATAATTATCGATTTTCGAACCCAGGGGGCCTATGTCCAGCAGAGGTCGCAAGTTCGAGTTTTGCACTGGGTTTCAGACGATGGTTTATATTTCAATTATATTTATTCTCTGTTTACCCTCTAAAGACATCCGAACATTGCTGATAATTTATTAAACTCAAGTGGCAGCCGGCGCGTATTATTACTAGTGGCTGGTAACTCGACCGTTAAGTTCCAGTGGGGTGCTCACCCCTGTATACCCGACCTGCGAGTTGTGACGTAAGTATAAGAGACATTTCTAGGTGTAAGGCGTTGCTTAGTTTGCGTTTACGTCGATTCGCGTGGGTATTCATAAAAAATTATCAAACTACCTTTTGGCCGCGTGGAACTCGTTTATAACGTAGCTCCATACAAACAGTCACCCTCATTTCATCCCCTTAGGAGATGATTTCTGGGTTAAAAAAACTATCTTATGTCCTTCCCAGTGACTTATCTAAATCGGTTCAGCGGTGAAGAGGTAACAGACTGACAGGCAGACGGACTTTCGCATTTATAATATTATTTATAAAAAAATAACTGTTAATTAAGACCCTACTGTCTTTCACAGATGTAATGTTTGCCATTAATATAATCTGAAAACCCGTTCTTTTTTTCCGATACCTAATATTTGGAGATTTGATCTTTGTTAAAAACCCTGTAGGTTTGGTTAAGTTTCACCTTACAACAATCCCAAGAAATATGACTATTTAGAGGATAATCTTACACAAATTATAACCAAATATTACAGAGTACTCATATCATTACAGATTTTGTTTTGGTGCAAATTACTCGAAAAAAATTATAGGAAATGAAGTTATATTAAACATTTAGCAACCCCAGGTATACAGACAGTGCACCTCTCTGCCTACCCATAAAACAGAAGCGTGATAGCGATGTCAGTCGAACAGTGACCGCCTAAACTCTCTCGCTAGCGGCCCATTGATTCACTAACCGATATCCACTCGTGCGCACCAATACCCAGCCGAATCTGACCCGAGACCTACGGGCAATAAGCCTGGGACGTTCAGATTTAAACTGGTCTGGGTGCGCAAGCGCAGTAAGGCTTGTGAATGCCGTGCAGGGGCGACGAATCAGTGTAATAGAGGAAATAGATCAACGCATCCGGCGCGACCTGTTCGTAAACTAGATTGAGTACGTAAGAAAGGTACTTTTTACACCTTGCCAACAGCGAACGAAAAAACCATACAAGTCTAGGCAGCGCCGCAAAATAGCCCCACAGAATGGGTGCCATTGCCATTATGCGGGGAGGGCGGGGTGTCAAAACGATGCCAGGCAGCCGTTTAGTTCCGATCGAATATCGTTCGACACGATTCTCAATCATGTTCGAAGGACAATTTACTTTCATACATTCGAAGCGAGTTACATAAAAGCTTATAATAAACCAAGATCTCATGTTATTAACTTTTTGCCCGCGTAGCGTCTCACCACGCATTATACTCGATCATATTCCAATTTTCGTTTGAACTGTACTTTTTATGGCGTAACAGTGCCGAGGCGGCGCAAGCAAGCTACAGCGTAGCTTAGTGAATAATATTATCTCTTTCTTATCATTGTAAAGGAAAGGAGAGATTCGATGTTTTAGCTTGTTCTTTACAAACACGCAAACTTCTCTTTGGTATCGCAGTAAAAGTAATAGAAGTAATAAATAAATATTAGGGGACACTTTCAACATAAATCGAACTAAGTAGCTAAAGTAAGCTCAATAAGGCTTGTGTGGGCTAAGACATATTTCATCATATCAGCCGAAAGACTTCCATTGATGGGCCTCCCCCAAAGAGTGCCACAATGGCAGCTGCGCCACCCGCATCCAGCGGACTCCCGCGACATTTACGAACATATATTTAATAGATATAAATGCTATACATAAAAAACATTTCTAAGAAATAAACATTCACGCTCATCACAAAAATATTTCCCCTCGCCAGAATTCTACCCAGGACCGTCCACCTTCGTAGGCAGGGTCACTACCCAATAGACTACCGTCAATATATATATGTATGTATATATTACGGAATCATGTCAAATATATAGGGGAATATTTCCAAGCTGGGAGGGAACTTTAGGGTGCCTGGAGCGGCCTTCAGACCTGGGGGAGGGGAGTTAACCTCTCGCTCTAATCAATGAGTGCAAAGAGCAGGTGCACTGCATTTGAGGCCGCTTCAGAACGACACAGTTCTAGCAAAATTTTAAATTAAAGGAAAAATATATAATTTTATGCTCCGAGCCGTATTCGAACCGGCGACGAAAAGGCATTCATGGCCCGTCGCTACTAACCAACTGAGCTAACGGAACAATCTGTCTCGGCCACTAAATCTTTCAATCAGTTTCTTCCTACAACCTCTTAGGGAGGCCTGTAGCGACATCTACCAGAAGACTTAGGCTTCTTAACGCTAGCTCGTAGCTCTAGCTACTCGTACTAATACGTAATATTTGAAAATTTGTCATTTGTCAACATTTTGACGGGTGAAGCGGCACCGGCAAACGTATTTTGATGGATGTATGTTGAAGACCCGTCAATGCGTCCGCTTCTATCTCATAACTCACTCCACAAAAGTCCCATCGATTTTCCTAATGAATCTCCATACAAATCCATTAGTTTTTGCGTCATTAACGGCAGGGAACAGAATCAAGTTTACCGTCATTATGGTAAATGTGACGGGATATTGAGGTTGACAGTTTCGGTATTCTAGGGTCTTATGACCTGTTCTATTATGAAATACGGGTGAAAAGTTAAGGCGCCGTAGGTTCAGCGAAGTGAAGCGAACAGAGTTTTTGAAACAATATAATGCGTCTGTTTATAAAAATATGGTTTCAAAAAAATACGAATAGTAATCTTGAGGCTTTTCTGCAGGGAAATCAGTGTTTAGAAACATGACTAAGCAATTTTCGCTCGATAGAAAAAAATCACGAACATAGGTCTAAAAGAGTCTAAAATACACTTAAAATATTTGTTACAAATTATGCACAAAAGTTAAAAATAATAGAACGGCTTCTAAAAATCGGCAACATCATGTTTGAGAGAACTCCGTGTTTACTTTTTTATTTATTTACACGGCCAAAAAATTAAAATTAAAAAACATGATTTGCTCGCTTCCGAGCACGCACTTCCATCTCGCTCACGCTTATGCTCAGTGGGAGGGAGAGAAGACCATGAACCTACGGCGCCTTAAGGCAACGGATGCACGAACGGATTCTTATCATTAATTAATAATAATATAAAAATAAATAAATATTTGGGGACACTCTTACACATATCGACCTAGTCCCAAACTAAGCAAAGCTTGTACTATGGGTACTAGACGACGATAAATAAATACTTAAATACATAGAAAACATCCATGACTCAGGAACAAATTATTCATGCTCATCACACAAATAAATGCCCTTACCGGGATTAGAACCCGGGACCTCTAGCTTCGTTGGCAGGGTCACTACCAACTAGGCTACAGAGGTCGTCGAATTGTTTTTTTAATGACAGTTAAGTTATCTAAGGTGTTGTGCAAAAATTACAGCGTTTTTTTATCGAGCTTTGTAGTAACTAGGAGACCCAGCTTTGATCTGTCTTAATACGGAACCAATTTTTTTTGGCCGCTTATTTAACGATTTTTTACCAACAAACAATCAGATTAAACATGACTGCGAAATGAAATAAATCAACAGGAGACAATTGTGTAGGAAATTAAACAAACAATTTTAATAATAAATAAAATCGTTTGGAATTAAAAATACATCCAACATTATTTAAGGACATCGCCAAGGACGTGGACGTAGAGCTACGGTAGCCTAGTGGTTCAGGCATGCGGCTGTCAAGCGGCGGTCGTGGGTTCGAATCCCGGCTCGTACCAATGAGTTTTTCGGAACTTATGTACGAAATATTTACCGTTAGCTTTTCGGTGAAGGAAAACATCGTGAGGAAACCGGTCAAATCCCAATAAGGTCTAGTTTTCCCTCTGGGTTGGAAGGTCAGATGGCAGTCGCTTTCGTAAAACTAGTGCCTAAGCCAAATCTTGGGATTAGGTGCCAAAGCGGACCCTGGACTCCTTAGGGGCACAACCGGGAATAACGCTAGGAGGATGATGATCGCCAAGGACGACGTCCGCCTTTTTGTTTTATTGACAGTGCCAACCATTACTCGACTTTCCGTCATCGGTCTGCTCGGAGCCATCTAGTACAGTGATTGTGAATCTTTCGTCTTTGACTTGTATTTAAGTGTTTTTATCATTCTTGTTACTAATTGAATCAGATTTATAGTATGTGCAAGATGAACCTATCACTATTTTTTTCCTATGTCTGGCAACATTTACAGCTGTCAAGTTAGTTCGCTTAGTGATGAATCCGAGATAAGGCTTTCTTTGATCCCGTGGCTCTACTTGGGTTCAAAACAAAACGCGGGCGCAGAGGCGGGCAGCTAACAAATCACAAATAGCCTAAATTGGTCGCCAAACATATTCGACAGTGTTTTTATTCACACCAAATCCTTTCAAGTACGTTCTCACACATTTATTTACATACACTGTGACAAAGCCTATTGTCCATTGATGTATCGAACGTGTTCGTGCGCGAACAATACTTTGAGGCAGCCTTTCTTTAAATGGTCTAATAGAACATAGTTGTAAAAATCATTGATACGATTCATTTCGGGCGACAGTAACTAATGTAATAAATAATTAAGAGGAAGACTCCAAAAGTTGCACAATAAATGAGTCAATTGCACTATCATAGCTCAGTCTCGCGTCGTCAATGGAAATGTATTCTAGCTTGGTGGCGATATTTAAGAGCGGAATTTCGTAAAGACAACGTTTGTACCTCTTTTTTATATTACTTCATTGACTGTAACCGGGTCGTTCTTCTTTTTAACCGACAATGAATCGTCTTTTTTTTGTTTTTTGCGTTTTTCAACTATTGATAATGATTATTTTAATGTTTGATTTTAATAAACGTTACATGTATTTTTTATTAGGACTAATTCATGATTATTTCCGTGGCGATAATGTTTTTTTCTTTATGATAGTTTTACAGAAAATACTGTGACAGAGTGGTCGTTTTCTGCGGGGACCACATTTTGGATTATCACTCTGTCACGCGATTCTATGGAAAAACCACCATAATGAAAAAACATTATCGCCACGGAAAGAATCGTGAATATGACCCAACCCTCTAAATGAAGTCTAAAACGACACTGGTTAATCGATTGATAATTCGACATAACCGAGAGGTAAAAAAAATGTCATAAGTTAGCTAGAAATGTTGCCTGCGCTCTGCGCCCGCGCACACCAACTTGCAACGTTTGAATAAAAAAATATGTTGTTAAAATTAAGCATTATTATAGTTAAACTAATTGCTTGTATAAGTATGGTGAAAATATCACTTGTTTTGAAGTAGTAGCGAGGTTTTAGTCGAAAACATGCAGTGTCCTACTACAGATTTAAACGTTCATTTTAGTAATGATTTAATGATACATTGGAAAAAGAGTTTTTTTGCGGCCTATTTGACGGGGTTAAGCCGTAGCCTCAAAGTCCAACATTGAGATAATTTCGCATTTCGCTTTCTCTTTTGAAAAATATGCTAAGCCGAGCGTAAATCACGTTTTTTTAAAGTTCTTAATCGTAACGCTTACAACATTTCTGCCTCGCAATCAGGAGGCTATCAGCGGCACATGTAACGGTAATCGAAAACAATTTATATAAACGCGCGCATACGACGCCTCTTTCGTTTTTTTTTCCAGATATGTTAGTGTCCTACTGGCTAAGGGGTTCCCGTCTATTCAGCTAATCGGATGGTTATTTTTTAAATATATTTTACGGCACAACTATTCATGATACGAGTATACTCTTCTATTTTAGCTGAAATTCATTTTAATCTTGTATGATCGGACTGTTCATGCTTGCAAGGACATTGTACCTAACTACTAAAATACTATTGTTATTTTATTATTATCGTATTGACGAGAAACATCATTCCGATATTGACACGTTTTATTGTTATTGACCCTGTACATCACTGACAATATTGAAAGAAAGAAAGAAAGAAAGAAAGAAAGAATTCGTTTATTCAAATAGGATTCTTTGGAATCACTTTTGCATCGTCATCAACTATGTAGTTACTAGAACAATAGAAATATTCCTGTTCTATAAAATATACTTATACAAAATATGCTAACTTAAATTATTACATGTCACAAGATACGTCAAACAATCATAATTATAGAGAGTATGTAATGTAATGTCCATGTTTAATTATACAATGTCAAATTATAAACTAGGCCAAGCATATTTATCATTTAGGTAGTCCTCGACAGTATAGTATCCCTTTTTTAACAAGGAGGATTTTAGATATTTCTTCAAAGCAGGTAATGGTAACTCAAGTGCTTCAGGGGGTAGTTTATTGTAAAATAGTATGCATTGACCCATAAATGATTTATATACTTTACGCACGCGAAATTTAGGAATTGCAATTTTATGCTTATATCTGCAACTGTTCATTTTCTGAAAGGAATCTATATTTTTTAGCGCATAAACAATACATTCGTAGATATACTGAGATGCTACTGTCAGTATATTTATCTCTTTAAACAGGTCTCTTAGTGTCTCTCGTGCCCCCATGTTATAGATTGAACGAATAGCCCCTTTTTGTAAGACAAATATTGAGTGTATATCTGCTGCCTTTCCCCACAGTAAAATTCCATATGTCATTATACTATGAAAGTGTCTAAAATAAACCAATCGCGCCGTGTCTATATCAGTCAAATGTCTTATTTATTATTTATTATTATTAAATTAATATTCCTTTTTTTTATTGTTTTGTTTTGACGCTTAGAGACCGTATACATCTCTACGATTATTTGAATAATTATTAATTGTATTTGGACGCTCAGAGACCTTATACATCTCTGGAATACAGAATTAATATCATTAACTTTCTGTGAATGCACATACCTTATACTTACCGAATGTAATAGTCATACTTTGTTTTGTTTTCATTAACTTTGTGACATTTAGTGTGTTGTTATATCAGTCCTTAATGTGCAGATTTTGAATTATTATTGTGTTAGATTATTATTATTTTATTGTAAGATTATTATTTTTATTGTAAATTATCGTTTGACATGTAAAAGTGGCCTATTTGCAGAATAAATAATTTGTATTTGTATGTATTTTCCTGCCACTTTGCCATTCGTTTTAGGAGTAAGGCCTGAAACACACTGGCGCGGCCTGCGGTGGGGCAATCTACAGTAGACTAGACAATTATTGTCAAGTTTACTATCAACCACCACCGCAGGCGCAGGCCGCTCAAGTCTGTGAGAGGCTTAAATAAATAAATAAATAATAAATAAATAAATATTAGGGGACAATCTTACACAAATCGAACTAGCCCCATAGTAAGCTCAATAAGGCTTGTGTTACGGGTACTAGACGATGATATATTTAATAGATATAAATACTTAAATACATAGAAAACATCCAAGACTCAGAAACAAATATTCATGCTCATCACACAAATATTTGTCCTTACCGGGATTCGAACCCAGGACCTTCAGCTTCGTAGGCAGCGTCACTACCCACTAGGCTAACCGGTCGTCAAAACGTGGGCTTAAGGGGCAACAGATACACTAAATTTATAAATTAAATAATAGCTTACGTCTACCCTGAATGTTGATTGAAACAATTCAGCAACATCTCTAACATTTCTATACCAAAATGAAGATAATGTTAATTTAGAGCAGCCTAACGATTTCTTCTGACAATCTTTTATTATCAATGAGACTTTTAATTCAATAATCTTCATCTTAAAAGTTAGTTTTAGTCATTTCAGATGATACCTGAGTGTTTGAAAAAGTTATAAATAATTACCATTGTAATTGATTTTCTTTATGATACAACTTAAACTTGACTATGGTTCTTTACAAAAGGTTCTCCACTTCTCTCTCTTTCGAAACTATCGCTTCACTCTGTTCGCTTTTTTACAAGCTTTACATTAACTTGCCCTGTTAGTATGTATGTATGGGACATATCTTGCAAGTCAAATTTGACCCACTTTCCGATGACCGATTGAGCTGAAATTTTGGGTACAAGTATAGTTTGGAAATTCAATATTATGGTACCATCGAGCTGATCTGATGATGGAGACAGAAGGTGGCCATGGGAATTCAGAACTTAACCGACGTAACCCCGTTGAGTTCGGGCTCGTTAGAATCGTCTCAATGAGTAGTTGATGATGGTATACAGAAAAGTACAGTGGGCTATAAAACCTTGTACCAAAAATGAATTTTTTGATGGAAACTCATTTAAATATTACACGTACCTATTTCTTTTATAATTTATAAGCAACTAAAACTATTTTCCGGCCTAGATGTGGCCGATCCCATTGTGTATAAAAAGTTTCATGTTATTGCAGTACGCCGTTCTATCTTTTACAACCACTTACCAGACAGCATCACTGAGGCAAACAGTCTTCCGTCTTTTAAAGCCAAATTAAAAAATGGCTAATTCAGCATTGTTTTTATAATTAGGATTTTTTTTAATGTAATAAATGTAATAATAATATATACCAATTAGGGTCCTATAAGTTTGATATTAGGTATTACAAATTAAAAGAAAGGAAACCCATTAACAGAGTCTTCCATTGTGTCAATAACGTACTAAAAAAAACATTGAGATTGGAAACCATTTAGAAGTTGTAGCAGGCCATCGAGCACACATCATCACAGACGTGTAGCCACACCCTTGTACACACGTCTGTGCCAACCCTTTCAATCCTAACCACGTGCTAATTTTATTTACATACATTCACCTTTCACTCATTCATTCATTCACTGAGATATTGCGCGCGCCATATTCAAAACCCGGTCCGATTTCGTCTAGCATTGATAACAGAAAACTTTTCGTGAGTGAATTTTCTTTCCTTACCCAGTTTAGCATAAATCACAGAACCCCCAAAACCTTCAACGGTTAAAAAGTAGAAAAACGTTTTCTCTTTTTGTATGGACGAGAACTTAGTATTTCCCTCTGAAACACTATAATCATGGACCAATCTCACTCATTCTCTTCACACAGGATTGACTAAACAAGACGCAGCTTCACGAAAAACACAAACAGAATTAATATAAATATGTAAACATACATTCATTCCCAGCAGACTGTACAAATCAAATGTTATTTGTGAATTGTAAGTTCAGTAGTCAGTTATTTGTTAATCAATATTCATTGGGCTCTGAGAAAACTATGTGTACACACTACCTACTTATTCCAGCGTTCTGTGAAACTACAAACGATGTTGAGCCTTCTCAAAAGCTGTGGTATGTTAATAGCGAGATTTATTTGCTTCATTGCAAGTGACGATTTCATTTGAAGTTTATAACACATGGATTAAAGTATATTGTTAAGTTAGTTTGAAATAAAAGAACTATATTTATGTGCATAGGGAGATAAGACAAAATAAAATTATTCGTGTCAGCCGATTTAGAGCCTGTGCAACGCGCCGTCGCCGTGCGTTTGCATCGTATCACGCTTGTATCGACATCGGCACAAATGCGCGTCGACAGTGCGTTTAAAAACGCGGCCAGCATGGGCTCTTAGTGAAATTTGTATCGGATTGAAAAAACGCGCCACGGAAATCGGCAGCAAGCGACTCCCTGTAGTCGCAAGCGTCGATAAGCTGCGTCGCAAGCGTAAAAAGCAAAATGCACCGTCCATAGTTAATGTCCTGCGATCTGTTTCACATACAGGCTTCTAGCTCCTAGCACGGTTATCACAAGACGCGAGATAGACTACTCTTTCTAATTAGAACACTTCGAAAGAGACGGCTAGAATGATAACGGTGCTGTTATGGCGCACCGCTGTCGCTCGCGACCGTGCCCTTAGAATTGCCCATGTACATTTTGATCCAATAACAATCACACCACAGTAACTAGTACACCATTGTGACAAAGTCATTACCCACGAGCAAGGTCGCGTAATCAACCGCGATTACAGTAATCACTGACATGACAGTAATCATGGGATGTGGACAGGGCGGACCTCGGTTCCACCTGCCTTAATGACAGCTCCCGACATGGCCATCTGTGTTATAAGATTCGACAACATTTACTTTAATAACTGCAACTTAGAAAAGTTGAAAAACCCCAAAATTTCCATTTCAAAGTCCAATATCTCGAAAACGGCTGAACAGATTTTCATGAAACATCTATGACACAAAAAAAACCGTATTCAAATCGGTCCATCCATTTGGGAGCTACGATACCACAGACATTAGATTAACACCCCTCTCTTTGCGTCGGGTGTTAAAAAGACCCCAGTGACTATCCATTTTAAACCACTGCGGATATCAAAATTGGCAAAACAAAATATCGAATCGAAATTTATTGCTTTCGGCCTCAATGCTTAGCGCGGATCTGTGTCTAAGCATAAATAATAATAATAAGCCTACATAAGTTCCACTGCTGGGCACAGGCCTCCTTTCGTGGATTGGGTTGGATTAGGCCCCACGCTGAGATAGATAAAATGCCACGATGGATAAAGCTTCATATTAGCCGAGTATAGATATTTTTGAACATACATACGCACAAATAAAAGGCAATACTTTGTACAACTAACTAGAGACTTCTCTGGACATTTGTTACCGTGTCGCATTTAATCTGTCAATTTTGCACGGTAGCTCATTAAGTGAAAGTGAAGTGAAGCGTTGAGTATGACTGTGTGTTTTGTGCATCGAGTGTAACATATGTATAATGACAAACTAAAATAAGGTGACATCCACATACACTGTATTACAAAAAAAAAATCTCATTTAAAATACACACTTTGGGATCCGAGTCGACCACGCCCCCTTGACAGAGACACGCTTGTGCCTTCCGCGCGACAAAAAGGGATGCAACACCCATCGGGAATGGCCTTTTCGTTAACTACAGGTCGATTCACAAGAGCTGACGCGTAATGTCTATGACATTGATGACAGTTTCATATATTTTCCGCGCCAGCTCTCGTGAATCGACCTAGGTACCTAACTTAGTGAAGTTTTATTTATATTTCATTAAGTGAGATTTAAGATGAGATAATATAGGATAGTATTAACCTTATTGTGTCGTAAAATAATGTATTGTTTACCCCGCCTACTACAGGCAGAGTAGAAAAAGGAAAATATTTTCTATCGAGGAAATAGGCAATCATGTAGCGATCAAGTCAGATAAACAAGTCAAGAATCATATTTCTGAAAATCAGACCTTTACGTTCTTAATTTAGTCAGAACAGCGTTTCGAAGCACGCGATAATGACCAAAGCACCCCCTTAAAGCATCTGATTAAATACTCGTACTCATCACATAAATACGAGTATTACCTTCACCGGGCTCCGAACCCGGGACCGCGGTTTGCCTTCAAGGGCAACACCATCTGGGTTGCCAGAGTCATTATAGTTGAACAAGGCCTTATGACCACTGATTGATGTGATTCAAGTATAAATTGCCCAATTAATAAATTGAGCCCACTTCCAGTAATTGCCATACCAAGCAAAATTAGACCATACCACGACGGTGGCGAACAAGCATTGCCTACTAAACCCAAGTATGCAGACACAATTGCGCACTTGCACTCTATAGTAACAAGCGCGCTGCCGACTCTGTTAATTAGAGGATCCGCTGTGTTGAACGCGATATGTGTAAAGAAGAGAAGTGTAAAGGAGATTGTAGCTTTTTGTATGTTGATATGTCCTCTCCGGAACCACCAATGTACGAACGGGCCGGGCCGGGTCGCCTGGCGCCGCGTCGCAACGGGTGCGCGAGCACCCGGCGGCAGCCGACCGTGTCTTAATGGAGTGCAGTAGGCAAAAGCCGGACGGAGCCGGTCACACGTGACGACAGTCCGCGAGGAGCCGACCGGCCGCAAAAACATTCAAATATGAAATTTAACGTCTATATTAAAGCTTCAAATTCCTTTGGCAACTTGCAACAAACGCTCAGGCGCGTTCCGGCCCAGCCCGGTCGGGGAGAATCGTGCATAATGCTATTGCAAAAATTATTTCACCCATAGGCTTTCTAAGTGGACCATAGAATGCGAGCTTCTTACAAATGTCTACTCTAACACGTGCCGAAAACCCGGTATGCGCGTGTTGGAACTGAACGGCTGCCTGGCATCGTTTTGACACCCCGCCCCCGACCCGCATAACGGCAATGGCACCCAATCTGTGGGGCTACTTTTCGGCGCTACTTCGACTCCTTAGAGCATACCAGCAACAGCAAGGATTAAGAGTGTTAAAGTAACGCATGAATTAAATAATCACAAAGTTATGTGTCAACATTTTTAAGAGGGGGTATGTTCCACTTGTATGTGTCCCTTAGCCGCAAAACGCACCTTCATATGAAACCATTGCCATTTACTATGACTCTAGAGGATCGTGACGTCATGATTTTCTAGCATTTTCTCTCTCTAATAAGCAACATTACAACGGTTGTAGCTTCGTAATTATTTGAGATAAGTATTTGAATGGGATTTTTGTCATTAGGCATATTTTTTGCCTTCTTTCTTTTGAAGCAATAATAAATTTGAGCCTCTATTGAGAATTATTTTTTTATGAAAAAAGTATACAGTACGGTAGACTTTTTTGTGTGACTTTCATAGGAACATATATTTTAAAGCTTGAAAGTATAAGCCATAATGAACGTAAATTGCTATCTCTAGTTTGCAAAAAATCTTTGCACAAATCCGATCATAAATCTATGGGAATATAAATTAATCACGCCGACAAAAAAATAATATCAGAAAAATAGCTTTGCATTCTTCTATAAAGTGTGACGCGCCGTGTCCACAATTAACAGCAACCGGAGTGGTCATGAGTCATTTTCTATACATAAAAAGTCTGCCGATTTTTGCGGGGGAGGGGAACGTCAAATGTATGCGTAACGTGAAAATAGCTACGTCAGATAAACGTCAGTCCATACAATGTGTAAGACCACTGGTCATATACTTTTGGCAGAGGGGAACGCCTGTCAATGGCCACTCCGGTTGGTTTAATGCTCTAAGTTCGACTCCTATATATATATACTATAGGTACGTAGTTGTTTCATTCGCTGAGTTGAAATGTGTATCACTTTTTGTATTGGATGACAGCACAACTTGCTGCCATTCTCACTGGCATTGTGTAAATAAGAAAGAAGGTAGATTTTTGTCATCTCGCGTCGCGCGGCTGCGTCAGTTAAGCCGGCCCTGCCGTGCTAGCACAATAACACCGCGACACGAATCTAGATAACCCTGCCCCTCATTATAATTAGCACAGTGCGAAAGAGACAGGTCAGAGTCGCGCGCAAGACGACTTGGCAGGGTATATGCTAGACGTACCTACACGCGTGCATTTCGGGAATTCTCAGCATAGTCGTCGATCGATATTCTCAAATAGTGTTTCCTGGCAGTTTCCGTAATTGCCCCGGTCTTCCGCCGGTGGCTTTGATCTCGCAATTAAACTAGCCGCGGACACTGCGCAGCTTTTTGTGAAGGTTCACACAGACCGCAATAATAAGCTTGGCATAAATCCTGTCATATAACAGGTTGAGTGTACAATGTCGCTAGTGGCTCTGTGAGCTGTATAGAAACGATACAAGCTTTTATTGCCGACTGTACTTTTCTGTACACCATCATACTCATTGAGACGATTCAAACGACCCCAAACTCAGCGGGGTTACGTCGGTTAAGTACCTACTGAATTCCCATGGCCACCTTCCGTCTCCATCATCAGATCAGCTCGATGGTACCATAATATTCAATTCTCATCCAAAATATGCTTAAATGTATACACGAAATTCCAGCTCAATCGGATGACATCAAAAGACTGAAAAATGGATTTCAATTTTGACGGACAACTTACATAGTAAAGATTTCTAAAAATTTATCGACAATCGACAGTATAAAACTATACACTGTTAAAAAAAAAAAACTCACTTTTTTCTGATAAGAAAAAAGTGAGAGTTTTTTTTTGCCGCAATTTTTTTTCTATTGTATGGAGCAGGTCGCCCCAGTCAGCCAACGCTCCATACTAATAAAAAAAATTACATACATACATACATACACACATTCACGCCTTTATTCCCAAAAGGAATAGGCAGAGAACATGAAACGTATGTTCCAGCGCCACTTTTAGCATAAATGTGGGTATAAAATATCGACAAAATGTGATATTGCCGTGATAGGTTGCTAGCCCATCGCCCACAACACACTTCAACCCTGGTCCCTTAGTCGACTTTTACGACACCCACGGGAAGAAAGGGACTGGTGAAATTCTAACCCGACACCACACGGGGCATAAAAAGAAATTACGTCAAAAAAATACCTTTAAGGCCGAAACGCACTGACAGCGGTGCCTCATTTCTGCTCACGTCATTGTTCTTACATGCAAAGTTTCGATACAAACCAACACGTAATTTTAAAATAAGAGCATAACTACGTTTGTATAGAGAATCGAGCTTACTGCGGACTCTTAACACTTTTAAGGAAAGCTATTGGCTAATGGGGCAAAACAATTGCTTCGTTGGACCCATGGGTCTTAAGATAAAATACAGTCTCCGTTCTATACTTTCCTATTAATAACTACTACTAGCCCAAATATAGTCCTATAACGGTGTTCCAGGAAGCTTATTTGACCCGTCATTTAAACATACAAATGGGACCAATCACGCTTCAGTCCAATTACACAGCGACATATCAATGCCCTATTAGAGCCGTATAGTTCTCATGGGCTCCTATAGACGAGTAGCTCTTAAAGGACGAGCGGCGAGTGAGGCGCGTGCGAACTTACGCCGTTTTAGAAGAGAAATTGGTTGAAGTGAGGTTGGGAAATGCTGCCTTATATGTATGACTGTTTACTAATACGGTTGCGGGGGTTAAAAAGCTCTCACAGGGTTTGGCACTGTGTAAACTGGGGCGAAGTTTCGGCAGCTTTTCGTTCGAGTACAAATTTTAATCGAAGTTAAAGTTTATTCTTCAATTTAGGCGTATTGCGTGCACGTATGAATGTCGGTAAAGTACCGGTTCCGAAAACTCTGCCTCGAGAACCGGCGTCAAAAACTCGGCGAACTTGTTTTTTTTTTCATAACACTACAATCTATAATTTCAGTAACACAGAATTAAAAAATTGCATTCCTGCAGTAGAAAGCCTATTTATCTAGTTTAAGATAGTACCTACACGTGCAGGGCTTTATCATTGCCAAATATCCCCTTCCATAATGTAATCGTTTATTTTATGATATGCTTTTAAAATAAGTTTATGTCAAAAAATTCAGTTTTGCTACAAGCTTTTTTGTGTAACCATTGGGTCATTTCACGCGTTCGGAACTTGAAATGAAATGAAATGAAATGAATTTATTGTCAGCCAAAATAACACCACATCACAATTTCGTTCTTAATTAGGAAACGCAATATATACCTAATAAAGAGAAACTTAAACTAACAATAACATGAGCGTAAAGAAGACTGGTGGTGGTGCTATAGTGGCCGCAAGTGGACACCACTCAGCATATGCTCCGACATTAAACAATGCCACAGCGCTGGTCTTCCGTGGCGCCCGGGGCTGTGGGTAGTTCCGAACAGCAAAAAGTGGCAAAACGTGGTACTACTACAATCTACATTATTCACGTAAATTAATTTTATACTATTATATTAACTTCAACTGGCTTCTACTTTACTTTATTGTAATGTTACATTTGAGTTGTATCTGTCTTATGGTAGACCTTACTTTGTCAACTCGACAATTATCACAATGACAATTCGACCCAGCAAGCTAAGATGATGATGTCCAGGGACCACCTTTTCTTGTACCCAGTGTACGCATATTTTATGAGATTCGAAATACCAAACATATTTTACCCAAAAATGTATTTAATTATTTCATGAACATCCGCTACAGTAAAACACACAAAAATCAACCCTGTTACGCGACAAGACAGTCGAATCCAATTAAAATCAATCAACCAACATACATTTGCCGCTAATTCAAGCTTACTGCAAACAAAAATCCTTTGCCACACACGAGATCAGCTGCAAACTTATCTTTGTCGCTGATCGCTGATTACAATGTTACATTTACCGTCGATTAGAGTATGTGCGGTATTGATTTGTACGCGCAGGGGGCGACGAGACGGCAAAGTTAAGTTGGCAGTTAAGTTCTCACAGTATACGGGGTGCAAAAAGTTTGGAGTGTGAGCATCTGGCGTGCACGTGGTAACGCACACATGTTTACGTTTGCTGTGCTTGGTGATGGATATTGGTAACATACGAGTAGGTTAATAGGTATATTAAAAAATAATAAAGAATATCTTCGACGACCGCTTTAGCCTAGTTGGTAGTGACCCTGCCTACGAAGCAAGAGGTCCTGGGTTCGAATCCCGGCAAGGGCATTTTATTTGTGTGAAGAGAACGAATATTTGTTCCTGAGTCATGGATGTATTCTATGTATTTAAGTATTTATTTATCTATATAAGTATGTTTATCGTCGTCTAGTACCCATAGTACAAGCTTTGCTTAGTTTGGGACTAGGTCGATTTGTGTAAGATTGTCCCCTACTTAATATTTATTTATTTATAGCTTTCGAAAAAAAATGTTTTTTTTTTTAATATTGTTTGGCATAATACCTCAATTTGGTTCGTCGCTATTTAGCTTTGAAACCTTTTTTCTCCAAATTCAGCAGGATTTTGCAATCGTTTTAGCGATGAAAAAGTGTTGTGTTGTATCACTTTTTCTAAGACACTCTCTTGTCCTCTCGGCTAACGGGTCTAAATAAAAACAAGAAGTTGATTGTGAAACATAAAAATCAAAGAGACAGTCAAGGACCAACGAGTTGAAACTAAAATACGACTAATGGACTTTTATGAGTAAGGCCAATATGAATAAGTTTGTTATGAGCAGAGTGTAAAGTGCCCGTCTACCTGAGGAGACTGTTGGGCAGCTACTAGAAGGCCGCTACGTTGCATGGGAAGACGTAAGCGGATCGATGCTCCAGCGACAAGTTAAACTTGGCGTCCCACAGGGATCTGACTTGGGTCCCACATTGTGGAACGTCGGTTTCGACTGGCTCTTGCGAGGCCCAGTCCTGCCGGGCATGGCCTTCTATGATAATTAATGAGGCTGCTAGAAGAGCCACGGTCGGGACATCACTTATGATCGACTGAATTCATCGGTTGGTTCTCAAGGTGTCCTTTCTTAAGACAGAAGCTCTCCTTTTCCATGGCCCTAGGAGAGGCCCTCCTCGAAATGCGTGCATGGCGGTTAAATCTCATATTAAGTACCTAGGTCTTATTCTAGACGGACGATGGAACTTCGGAGCAGACTTTGCCAAGCTTGCTCCGAAGTTAATGTCTACAGCCGCTGCACTCAGCCGACTGCTCCACAACATCGGGGAGCCCAATGCCACATGCAGGCTCCTGTATTCAAGGGTCATACGGAGCATGGCTTTACATGGGGCTCCCATAAGGGTTGATGCCCTCTCGGTGACAAATAAGGCTCTACTCCGCAGACCTCAAAAGGCGATTTCGTTAAGGGCCATTCGAGGATATCGCACAGTTTCCTTTACAGCAGCAACGATCCTGACTGGGGACCCCCCTTAGGACCTACGGTCCATCAAGATAGGGCTGAGAAAAGAGCGGCCGGGGAGTTCCCCGACCGGCAGGAGTTGGACCGCGTTAGAGTGTTTGCCCAGAACGAATCGCTCCGCCAATGGAAAGAAGAGTTGGGTCCACTGATTACGGCTTAGTAACGGTGGAAGAAGTAATGCCTCATTTAGAACGCTGGCTTGAGAGGCAGCATGGAACCCTGACATTCCATATGGTGCAGATACTTACTAATCATGGCTGCTTTGGTAAGTATCTGCATCGCATAGGGAGGGAATCTTCCCCTTGCTGCCATGAGTGTGGTGCGCCCGTGGACACGGCGCGTCACACTTTATAGAAGAATGCAAAGCTATTTTTCTGATATTATTTTTTTGTCGGCGTGATTAATTTATATTCCCATAGATTTATGATCGGATTTGTGCAAAGATTTTTTGCAAACTAGAGATAGCAATTTACGTTCATTACGGCTTATACTTTCAAGCTTTAAAATATATGTTCCTATGAAAGTCACACAAAAAAGTCTACCGTACTGTATACTTTTTTCATAAAAAAATAATTCTCAATAGAGGCTCAAATTTATTATTGCTTCAAAAGAAAGAAGGCAAAAAATATGCCTAATGACAAAAATCCCATTCAAATACTTATCTCAAATAATTACGAAGCTACAACCGTTGTAATGTTGCTTATTAGAGAGAGAAAATGCTAGAAAATCATGACGTCACGATCCTCTAGAGTCATAGTAAATGGCAATGGTTTCATATGAAGGTGCGTTTTGCGGCTAAGGGACACATACAAGTGGAACATACCCCCTCTTAAAAATGTTGACACATAACTTTGTGATTATTTAATTCATGCGTTACTTTAACACTCTTAATCCTTTTTCAAATCCAAGAAAGGTACATCATTAATGATTAATTCATTTAGTGTCAACACTCTTATTTTGAAATCAATATTGCATTAAAATTGCCTGCGATCATTATTCAAGTTTACAAAACGCGCCACTATTTATCCGAACTGAAAATGGATTACTTATGACGTGAAAGTGCTAGAGAGTATTTGAGTAAGTATGCTTTCCAGCAACCACCTACCAGGGTAGACGCTCAAAATGCGTCACATAAATTCCAAATTAAATCTATTTTTTTTTCATCCAACTTCCCAAACTGCCGTAACGTCAATTTAACATACAACTTACCCAATTAAAAATCGACGCCGGAATTAACGTCAGTATCAACTTTAGAGGAATTATTTTTATGACTACAAATTACCTGGTGTGCGCTACAGGGCGCTTCCACTCTGTGTACAAAGCTGCGTTTACAATTGGGCACCATATACCACTGTAATAAGTCGGAAAATGGAAGTATGGGCGTGATCAATTCTCAATTTGACCATTTTCACCAAGATACCAAATACGGTATTTCAATAATAGTCAAAACAGCTTCTTTTTATGAAACGTAAAAATGCTCCGTTAGCATGGAATTTGTAGGGATTACTTGCTTGTGACTTAACAAGCAAACAACGTGCAAATATTTAAAAATGATCTGGAAGATTGATATTTTCCGAGTATTTTAGTAACGTTTATCTGTTGTTAATGAAAAAACAATTTATTTATACTGTTGTCAAATGCCCTATTTAAAATCCACGTCTAATATTCACCGGCAAACTGCACAACTCATCTATTAAGATACCAGGAGCACATAAAACTAGTAGCGGTTCTAGCGCGGGAAAGTTAACGAACTTATAAACACAATACTCATTTTCCGATCGCCTGTCCCGCTCGCTCATTAATTTATTTACCCATTAAAATGCCATTACCGATAGATGGCGTCCCGTTCCGTTATGCAGTGCGTTCTTTGCCCTCGGGTCATTTAAAAAAAGCATGCGGGATTATGGAATGTTTTTTCCGACTTTGTAACGGATAACCGAGTTTGAGAATTTGCAAATATCGTCATGGCGGTTAAGGCGATCTCATAAGTTTTCATATGTTGTAATTACATTAAACGATATTCAGAGTAAAGAGGGCTATAATCATTGGCAAAGGGCATCGGTCACAGGTATCCTAAATAGTGCAAGAAAACGAATTATAAATAAATTTACAGCCCCCATTCCAAATGATAAGGATTAAAACTAGAAGCTCCTGACATCGTCGCTGTGATTAGGTTCCAATTTGCCGGCTACAGATACAAAAGTACTTGAATTTCAAAAATAAACTTTCAATGGGCACTTAACCTTACCTTACCTCGACGAATATTAGTACATTTTACTATTCCATCATACTTACTACTACCAATTTGACTGAAGTTTTATGATATTACTGATACGTTTTATAACAAAAAGAGTGCCTAGAAAACAAGACATAATAATCCATAGTATCGCATGACCGGGTACCGCTCGGCAAGTCATTTCGACGGACAAAAAAGTATCTAACAAAAAAATGGATGGCTATGAAAAGATCGTAACAACATATCGGACATGTGACGATATATCCTTTAGAGCATTGGCTAGCGCTGGGGCATATCAAACAAACATTTTCGCTTTTTACCCAACTGCCAAAGGAGAGGAGGGTTATGTTTTTCGAGCGTATGTATGTATGTGGACAAGAAAGTTCTATTTCACGGGCTGCAGTCCAAAAGGCTTGGTATGGTATGTCTCAATGCACTGCAAGTCTCTGTTTGGACAGAAATGGCTTCCTCTAATGAGGAATTAAAGTCCACCTTTTGTACTTATTTATTCTGTGCAGTTTTAATAAACACACACACGCTTTGGCTGCAGGTGAAGATGAAAGACTTGAAAAAATAATTTGCTGAAATCGACCCTAACGAAGCCAATACAACTAAATCTCAACAAAACGGCATTATAACGTGCGCGTGGGCACACACAAAATCGATACTGCGAGAGCGCCGGATGACAGCGCGCGAGCGAGACATACAACCGCGACCCTGCGCCAGAGGGAGAGGGGCGAGTGCAGCTGCCGTAGGGTGTAGTTAGTGTATAGATAATGGACGCTAGATGATAGGAATGCATCGAGTTTTATTTCCATGATGGAATGGTTATATTTCTTAATAGACTAGCGAAAGCACCAATATTTTGGCACTCTTTGGGGGGAGGGCTATGTCCAGCAGTGGACGTCTTTTGATGATGATGATTAACATTTTCACGTGCGGAATTCCAAGTTTGATAAGTCAATTTCGTGTCGTCTATAGCCAATATCAAGAGCAATTAAAACGCGTACGTCTACACTTTGTATGGGAATTCCGTACAAACAGACCCGTTTTCGGTGCTCTGGAGTGTAATTTTAAAAGATAAATTATGGTGGCCTTGACTGGTTATAGCAAAAACAAAGCTTTTTTAAAACAATACACTGCTTTTAGTTCAGCATCCGCGTAAAAAGTCATGGTCAAAGGTTCAATTTAGGCATATCACTTGCATCTATGAACGTCAATAAACTGATAAACAAACCTGCCAAGAGAAGAGCCTCGACAACGTATTGTTTTTGCCCGACTACGGCCGAGCCGAAAGGGTTATGATTTTAGTTCTAGATTTTACTATATGAGTATGGATGAGGTATCAATCGAACGAAATTATGTTCCGGGTGACACCTTATGTACGAAATAAAAAACTGTTTTTTTTTCAGTTAGTTTTTCGAAGAGAAGAATTAAATTGAAAATTCTCCCACTCTAATAATATTTAATCTAAAACATACTACATAGACATGGTCCGATATGATTACAGGCACGGAACGCAAAATAGCGTTTTTCTTTAAACAAGAATTAAATAAATGAACGAGTCTGATAAAACAATGAACATGGCCAGTAATTAGTCTTTATCTCCCAGACTCCTGCGCGGGGCCTGTAATGTTTAATTCGTACTAGAGCACGCCTAGAACAGATTAAGTATACACAAGTACCTACGTCAATTGAAGTACCTTGATTTTGCTATTACATTACCATTTTATCATTATTTTATTTGAACTTCATTGCTATCTTTAATAACCAAGGCTCCTGCTATACTCATCCATACTAATATTATAAATGCGAAAGTGTGTCTGTCTGTTTGTCTGTTACCTCTTCACGCTTAAACCACTGAACCGATTTAGGTGAAATTCGGTATCTTAGAGTCCCGGGGAAGGATATAGGATAGTTTTTATCCCCGAAATCATTTCCCAAGGGGATGAAAGTTTGTATGGAGCTGCGATATAAACGAGTTCCACGCGGACGGAGTCGCGGGCAGAAGCTAGTATTTAACAATATTCTTATGAATCTCAAAAGGTAGGAATATAATTGGTAACGAAAAAGGAAAAGTTAGATAACGTATCTTCACCTTTTAGAACTGTGGGGTGTATACATACGTGTCCACCAAATTCAAGGTTTAGTTGACATTTTGAACTTTTGTTTGAATGAATTAACCTTTTAGCATGCTGTTACCTTTATTAACCGACTTTAAATAGGTAGGAAGTTCTAATTTTTTTTAATGAATTTATCCGTTAATTTGGGAACTCCAGGACCGATTAGTATTTTTTATTGTTGGAAAGGTGAGGTCCCACGGTCAACCGGTAAAGGTAAGATGATGGGATTTTGGGAGGGCCCTCTTCAAAAAGGTACCGAATCGGACTTTGTTTTTGAAGTAAACTATTTGTGAAACTATCATAATTATTGTCTGCTGCGGGAACAAATAACAACTAGGAATAGTTGATTGACGCTAATACTTAAGTATGGTTGATAAACTATTGGGGTTGTATTTCTAGATGCGTTTGCGCATGTGGGCGACTGCATAGAACTAGGAAGGGCGTAACTCACCGGATATTTGTGTTTGTATGCGGCGTTTTGTAATTTCGCATTGAAAAAAATGGCAGATGGTGCGATTATTATTAATTACGTATAAATCTAATGAAGTCTTTTATACAATTTTCTGCAATACAATTGTATTCGTTTATTATATCTGGTTGATTTTCGCTGTGAAGAATAGTCTATTCAATCTAAGCATATACTGGAAGGATTATTTAACTTATTGAACCAGATTTTCGTCAGCAAAATTTTAAAAAAAATCTGGAATTCATTATCTTTAAGCATCGTTTGAACGAACCCCGCGTTCAAACCGCGTTTGGCACTTATTTTCGTGACAAGAATCTAGGTCAAATAAAATAAATAATAAATAAATAAATATTAGGGGACAATCTTACACAAATCGACCTAGTCCCAAACTAAGCAAAGCTTGTACTATGGGTACTAGACGTCTAGACGACGATAAACATACTTAGATAGATAAATAAATACTTAAATACATAGAAAACATCCATGACTCAGGAACAAATATTCGTGCTCATAACACAAATAAATGCCCTTACCGGGATTCGAACACAGGACCTCTTGCTTAGTAGGCAGGGTCACTACCAACTATGCTAAAGCGGTCGTCAAAATATCCTTACAAATACATACTCACTACAAAAAATTAAACAAATAGCTGTATACTTTTATCACATACAGCTTCTGCCCGCGACTACGTCCGAATGGAACTCGTTTATATCGCAGCTCCATACAAACTTCCACTCCCCATTTTATGGAAGTGGGGGGGTTAGAAAGAGACAAAAAGTAGCCTGTGTCACTCTCCATCCCTTCAATTATCTCGACTTAAAAAATCACGTCAATTCGTCGCTCCGTTTTGCCGTTAAAGACGGACAAACAAACAAACACTTTCCCATTTATAATATTAGTATGGATTGTGTCTTCCACCGATACCTTATATATCTCAAAAGACAAATTGGGCATTAAGGTACACTAACCATGTAATAAAACGGTGTATGTTCGTCTCAAAAGGCCCTGGCAGCTCATAAACTAATGATCACAATATATCGCGTCCATTAATTAATCACAGCGGCTATTTACCGCCGAAAACTAGTATTTATACTGCAACAAGTATAAATATACGTTTACGTGTACGTACAAGTATTTGTACTTGGTACACATAGTATTTGTATTTGGTCCAAATATCAGTGAATGGTAGATTTTTTACGTTAATTTGCTTTGTTATTCATAGAATTTTATGAACCTCTGTTAACTAAAATGCGTTTTGCCTGTTACCCTCAAACAGAATTGTTGAAGTGGCAGATAAAGAGAAACGTAAAGTTAGCATTTAACTAATCTAGTTTTGATTAACGTATATGAATATGAATAACGGTATTAAGGATTACAATAAACAATCGCAATGGCTATAAATTATTCATTTAATACAACTTAACAAGCCTTTGCTAATTGAAAGAGTGAGCGAAAACGATTTCAGCTTGGGCAAAATATCTTTCGTATGTCTTTCTCTTCTACAGGTCGCATTTTTCAACCGTTTGTCGTGAAATTTTGAGAGCAGGTCCAATAACTACGAGTATATAGACTTTTTATTAAATATTTACTGTAGGCTTGTTTTAAATACATTTTAAAGAAAAAATCGGATTATGATTACTTTGTTAAGACAGGCGGGTGATACAGCTCACATAGCCACTAGTTTTATCTGGTTTCACAAATGTATCCAATACTCGCAAGTATTTCCTCTAGTAATTGTCCCTGTTACTTATACTCGGCAGTCGGGCTAGACGCATGTTCACTAACAGGCATCATCACTCTTACGCCATTGTAGCGTTCATTAGGTTCATTGACCTCTACCCAATACCCGAGTGCCCAAGGGGTTAAAATGTATTCCAGGCTGGACAAAAACGTTATTATAGGTAAAAAACTTAGTCCCTTCTTCTATGGAGTGATGACGTATTCGAATAGACATTGCATATTTAAATTGTCTAACACAGAAATACCTGTTCCTTGTTTAAAATACTTATGCCTACACATTGCTGTTTTGTCATACCTTTGAAGCGAAAAAAATAATGTATATATAATAAGTATAGAGACTAGCTTCGCAAAATGTATTTAATTTAAAAAATACTGCAGTTGCTTATTCTGACTTGTCGAAAGCGTTTGACTGTCTTAGCCATTACATACGAAAATAAATGACATATTGTAATGACTTTTAGATGATAACTTAAAACTACTAAGAAGGTATTTCAAAAATAGAATAGAATAAGTAAATTACACTAGCTTATTTTACCTACAACCTATATTGATGTATGCGCTCTACAAGGATCTTTAGGACCAGTCTCAAATTTTCCAAATATTAGAAAAGATATACGAAGGACGAGTAGCGAGTGATGTGGCGAGTCAAGACTCGAGACAGATCGAGAATCATGAATAATGGAAGGTCAAGACACAGTGGGGTAATCTCCACCATTTATCTGAAATCAAATAATCTGCCACCTGTTCATAGAATGGACTCTCTACATGGACATGTTTGTTGTTATGCGTTGATTGCGTGAAGAAAATAAGAGAGTCCGACTAGATACAATCTCGAACCGAGATTGGTAAATCGAGATCGTGCGTTAAAGTTTTGGTGTCGACATTAGGGAATCGAGATCTCGTCAGCCAAATCGACGACATCTCAAAGAATCCTGACAATATCGAGATTCGAGTTTTTTTTGTTAATCGTATGATTACTGTGGTCACAATTTCCCGAATTCGACTTAAACAATACCTAGTTAATCGTTGTTCCTCTATTTTGAGCATAAAACACATGTATGGAATACTGAACAATACGTTGACTTGTAGAACACAAACGCATATATGCATTTCTACTTGCCAAGAGACCGACACGAATTAGCAACATGCTTTGCGCACTGAAATCTCGTCCGAGATCTCGATCGTTTTAGTCGAGAACTCGTCCGAGATTGCAACACACGAGATTTCCTGCTACCGAGATAGAATCTCGTAAATTCGCTCGAGACGTTCCCTAATCCGGCATTGCTATTGGCCGATAATCAACAATAGATTTCGCTATGGGTATCGTCCGAAACGGACATCATATTGTATACCTCGGGTTTGCCTGCGTTCGTTTTTAATACGCGGCCAGCCTGTATTAGTATAATTATATTTGGTTTGTCCATCCTTCGGTGTAGGAGGATTCGTCCAACTACGAATACAGGTTGGTTGAAATTAATGTGGCCAACTTTTTATAAAACTGTAATTCGAATTGGAATCTTCTACCTTGGAGAATAGAGTAGCTTATTGAACGGACTACTTTGATGCAATCCGGCCAACCCAAATAATAATGTTAAGTATAACAGTCGTGATATAAGCTCAGTCGGCCATATATCCATTGTTTCTTATAAGGACCGCTCTGACCTTTGCTTTGGAACAGCTATTGTTCCTAATTAGCCTCTGGTCTCTTTCGGGCACTATCTAGAGCCTAGATAGTAGGCGAGACTAAAACATATCATTGTTATACCCTGGAGTAACTGGATCATTATATAATCCTATACCAATGTGTCGCAGGTATTGCAAGTAGAACCTACGGCCGTTGAGAAAGGTTCCCGAGTGGCGACTGCGTAACGGAAGGCGCATAGACCCCCCCACAAGGTGGACTCATGACCTGGTAAAGGCCGCGAGAGTCCGCTGGATGCGGGTGGCGCAGGACCGGTCATTGTGGCACTCTTTGGGGGAGGCTTGCCAACAATTTGGCAATAAGAAAGGATTTAAAACATACACTCGTCCCTTTCTTTGGTGTGATATTGCTGACGTAAGAAAGCAATCACATGAATCCCTTTAGTTTTGAGTCCCGGGGAAGGTTATACGATAGTTTTAATCCCCAAAATCATCCCCTAACGGCGTGCAATGGGGGGTAAAAGTTTGTGTGGAGCAACAATATAAACGAGTTACACGCGGACCGAGTCGCGTGCAGAAGCTAGTCCTACTATAATATTAGATTAAAATATAGGATTGCTTTTAACCCGGATCTACACACACGAAGTCGCGGGCAGAAGCTATTCCTACTAATATTACAAATGCGAAAGTTTGGATGTTTGTTATTCAATCACGCTTAAACGGCCCAACCGATTGGTATGAAATCTTGCACGACGATAGTTCACAGCCTGGATTAATATATGTATAGGATAGATTTCCCGGATCTACGCAGACGAAGTCGCGGGCGGAAGCTAGTGAGTTAGTTTGGGCCCCGCGTTTTTTTTTTTATAGACGTGTCCGCGAGGACAACTAACACACATACGCACTTATTAATAATACATAAGCTAGGTCACAAAGCAACTTATTTCGTCGGTCACAAAAACTGGCAGCATTCCTCTACATCCGACTTCTGAGAACAGTGAGTCACAGCCAAGTAGGTAATGTAGGTACAGTCCACTTAATGTGCAGCCCATTTACAGTTACAAGTAGTTTGTTGACACCACTTCAATCTTAACAAAACTATGGATATACAACGAAACTATGGATATAATAGATTCTGCCCGCGACTCCGTCCGCGTGGAACTCGTTTATGTCGTATCTCCATACATACTTTCACCCCCCATACCACCTTAGGAGATATATCCTTCCCCGGAATCAAACCATCTCTATACCAAATTTCATCTCAAGCGCGCGGTTTAAGCGTGAACAGGTAACAGACAGACACACTTTCACATTTATATTAGTACGTATGCATACATATCATACGACGGGTCTAGACCCGTCGTATGATATGTATGCATCTAGCGGGAGGTTCCTGCACGAAGGCTGACGATTTTGGGTTCGAATCCCGGTAAGAGCAAATATTTGTGTGTTGAGCAGTATTTGTTTCGAGTCTTGGATGTTTCAAAAAGTGTTTACATCTCTTATAAATACATATATCGTCTGGTATCCATAACAAGACTTATTGAGCTTACAATGGACCTAGTTCAATTTGTGTAAGACTTTACCATAATATTTATTTCGTAAAAAAATGCGTCTTTCCGATATGGGTCGGCAGGGGTCAAGGAATTTAATGTTCAGTGCCACTAGCTATTGTAGGTTAAATATGGAGGTTCCTAGCCCATCGGACCCTTAGGAAACCCACATGAGGAAAGGGTGTATTTGGCCCGACACACACTTGAAATTATTATTCAAACTCAAGTAACACGCTTTCAAGTAGGATTTAAAAAGACTCTCTCGAAGTAAAATGTTAGTGTTTATTTGTTTTAGGCCGTCAAGTTTAGCGGTGAAAATAACACAAAAACCTTCTAAATTTAACTGTTATAATCATTAAGCACTCAAAATTTCACCATATTCGCCCACAATCGCAAACTAAGCGTAATTTTGAATAAATAAAAAGTTCTAAATTCAAAAGGAAAGGAACACCTGCATGTGCACCCGGCATTAGGGTGCTTGACAACGGCCAACCAAAATTCCACCCTGCTCCCTTACAAAAAGAGTCCAAATCGGATAAACAGGCTTGGGAATTAGGACATTACGGAACTACGCATCCGCAGCATCAGGTAGAGGATCCCTTGAATACCGTTAATAAGCTGAATTTGACCTTATCTTAAGCGGCGAGTTCATTTTGATTTGTTTGATGATAAACGTTGGCATTAGTGCACCGCATTTGGTGTGGATATGGTCATTTTAAAATTATTTAGAAAGAACAGTAAGTTTCATTTTAATGTCCGGCGACGCTATTTCGATAAGAACGGCTTAAGTGACGTCTCGTCTCGTAGTATTCTGAATGTCGTTTCGAGGTGTTGATGAAACTGACAGGCGAATAAGTATTGGGATAGACACTAGTTTTGCGGAAGCAACACCCATCTGGTTTGACCTTTATAAGAAGAAACTAGATCTTGTTCAAATAAGTCAACCCGTTCCTTTCGTAATACTGCCCAAGCGAAAGCGAAGCGAAACAAAATTCAATTCAGCCAATTTTTGGTTATGCTAGACCAAAAATTGGCTCGACTCAACTATATTACGATATAGGCTATAGTTCGTTATGCTAGGTTTGGATATCCATTTAATTTAGTTACTGATAATGGTCCAACATGGACTAGTGACGAGTTCAAAACTTTTTATAAATGTACTGGCGTGAAACAGAATTTCACTCCAACGTATCATCCACCAACCAACGGCTCGGCCGAGCGTTTTGTGGAGTACCTTTTAAAAGGTAGCCGCGCGGCTAGATACTGCAGATTACTGAAAAACCGTGACAAACCAACTAAAGTCTACATCATGTCTCGTTCACCGATGCTTCCCATAAGTTTTAACTGTTAAAGTACTCGTACGACGCGTTGCGCAACGAACTCACAAAAAGTACAAGTATTAATTGACTCTCACGTGAATGGCGCAACGTAATGATGGCTTTGTGTTCATGCGGCAACCTCGCTGAGACAGCTACATCTCGTTCTGGTTATAGTACAACAAGTAAAGGACAAAAGCTATCAGAAGTGAATGCGAAAATGAAGTGTGTCCAACGGTGTCCGCTTTGTATAAATAAAAAGCCCGCGCGGCTTCGAACGCGTAATGCAATAAACACAGGCAAACCCAGGGTGCAGGGTGTGCGTTGCACACGGGCGCAGCGGTCCTAGGGGGCGCCGGGCGCCGCCCGCTACCATTCCATTTTGACGGCGCGCTTACTAGGGGGCGCTAGAGTAATGTTTGCACACGGACGCTACATGGGCCAGAGACGCCTCTGACACGCGGGATAAAATATAACATATAACCATCTAGTAAGTTCATTATACACGCAGAGAACCCGCATTATACCCGTGTATAATATAAATATGTGTATAAAGCGCTAGAGTTTAACGTGTCATAATTATTGCTAAGTGCTAACAAACTACTTTTATCTACGCACATATCATTAGTGCTCTAAAATGCGTTCAAAACCCGTAGGAAATGACCAGCATTACTACAACCGATTTTACTATGAGAACTTTCTTGTCTGTGGTAGTAGGTAAAATCTGTACTGTAATGTCATTACAGTACAGATTTTTGATAAATTTGTATCGTTATGAGTTTAAATTTGGAACAGCTGTCAAAACCCAAGTGGGTCTCTATTCTAGTATCCATAGATATTAAAACAGTTATCGATACGAAACGTCAATTCAGTACGTTTTTTAATAAAACCGCACGATATTTGATCTCGAGTGATATGAGTATAGGGACTTCATTCGTTAGTCTATGATAAAAAAAAAAACATTCGCCATGACGGGTGATCGAATTGCCGCCATTGCTGTTGTCATTTTATTGTTGGTTTTTTGCTGTTACTTACTACTACTTATGATATGTGTGTAGATAAAGTAGTGTATGCAACTGTACATAATTAGGCCTTAAAACACTCGTGTGATCCTATTATGAAACTCGCTGACGCTCGTTTCATAAAACCACACTCGTGTTTTAAGGCTTCTAATTATGAATCAGTCGCATAAACTACTATTGTATGGAGCACGGAAAGTCTAGCGCCCTATAGCGACCCTTAACACTTTCAGTGCTAGATGGGTGCTCTGTCCCGCTTTTTGCTTTAAGCTCACCTTAACGCTCACCCACAAATATACCTTGAGGCCGCGATTCATAGTAGCTAAGCGTAGGCAGAGGTCTAGTTTCATTAGGCGTGACGGGTAAGGTGAGACGAGCGCGTTAAGATGAGCAGTCCTGCTCGGTTTTATTTTAAACCTGCTTGTTGCTAATAGGACGAATCCAATACAGCGGTCTAATTATTCGCGATCACCCGTTACGAAACTAGACCTCTGCCTACGCTTGGTTACTACGCATCGTGGTGTCAAGATATATTTGTTGTGAGCGTTGAGGTGAGCTTGAAACAAGTTACAGAATGGGGGGGCTGGGGAGACCTCCACGACCACGCGGGGCAGACCAAACACTGGAATACGATGCTCGGATGTGCTTAACCGTACAAAGTTTCTTTCAAGTTATCTGCTACGAGCGCCGTCCAAATCGTCGGAAGTTAATGTGTTATTTTTCCACCGGCGCGATAAAGCCCTTGCGGTCCCGACCGGATAAACACGTCGCGACTAGTCAGCGTGCGAACGGCAAGATACAGTATCGCCGGAGCCGTATCAATATCAATGCCTGTGGGTTAACCGCGAAGTTATCTGTGTCCTGTGTCCATCGGCGTATTGATACAAGCATACCTATACTGCCCCCCTATTCTGTAACTTGTTTTAAGCTCACTTCAACGCTCACCCACTAATATATCTTGACACCGCGATGCCTAGTAACCAAGCGACGGTAGAGGTCTAGTTGTGTGACGGGTGACGGGACGGGTTAGCCGCATTAGCGCGTGCCGAATAAGAAATCCTTCTGTTTGGCAGTTCAGATTTGTATACTCAACCGATTTGGATGAAATTTTGCACGAAGCTTATAGCCTGGATTTAAATGTAGGATGGTTTTCATGCCGGCCACCAGACTAAGTCGCGTGCGGTAGCGTCTAATATAAATTGCTAGATAAGAGTTCTTAACTTGCAATTGAACACTTTTTACAAGCCTTTATTTTATTTGTACTGTTCGTCTGCACGTAATTTGTCATAAAAAATTCCAAGCGATTTTTAACTCACATTTCAGCTTTGATTTGGCATATGTACTATTCTGTGACCGCGCAATATAACAGTACCGTATCGCCATCAGATAATATATATATATATCTGAGCTGCCAAAGTACTCACAAATATCTGATCTGATTAATTTTTGTTTGTTACTTTCCGTGTCCTCACCAAATGGACCCTGCGGAAGACCAGCGCTGGCTGCAAAGCTAGTACATGCTGAGCTGGGTCCATTTCGTGGCAAAAATGTGTTTTATTTTTTATTATTATTTCTTTTAATCGATGTTGTGTTTGTCACGAATAAATGTTTTGATTTGATTTGATTTGATTTTGATTTTGAACAGTCTCTAATGCCTCGACAGTAGACGTGTACAGATATTTGTGAGCACTTCGGCCGCTCCGATAAATCTGATAGCGACGGTACCACCGAGATGATCTGATGGAGACAGAAGGCCATAACTACCTAATCTAAAATGAGACATGTCAATCTGCGTCTGGGCTCATTGGGACCTGGCGGTCAACGTGTCGTTGATGACCTTGAAAAAAAATAGAGTGGCAATAAAAGATTAATGTAAAAGAAAAATACATAACTTATAGTCTCAAGTACCCATGTGAACAATCGTAAAAAGAACGGCAATTATTTTTTGTCGCTAAACCACCTGCGAACCTAAATAACAGGTGTTTTCTAGCACCAATAAAACCCAGGTACTTCCTAGTGTTACAATACCGCAGTGAAAATATGACCTTACCCTGTTCAAATTAGGTTCAAATTTAAATAACAAGCACTCGCAACAAGTGCACTGCTTTTGTTTATAATAAGCATTTTTTCAACATCCTTTAAAAATGGAATCGAGTGTCAACTGTAACTTCTTTGGACTAGAGGCGGGTTTAGAACGGCAAATCGCGGTTAGTCGGGTAAAGTGTCTAGTTGTAAAAAGTGAAGTGCGGGATTCATAGAATCGGTCTAGTGCCGTTGGGCGACTATTCTATTGTTGACCCTTGGAATATAAGTAGCTGTTTTAAACCGGGGTTCTAACCACTCAGACAAGAGTGGATAACTTCAGTAAAGTCACGTGACAACAAAGTCAGCCCAGACTAATATCCATACTAATATTGTAAACTAGCATCCGACCGCAGTCTTCCGCGAGGACCCGGAATAAAAAATCCTATATTATTTGAATCCAGGGCATAAATTTTTCATCTCTGTGGAAAATTTCATCCAAATCGGTTGAGCCGTTGAAGCAAACGCACAGAGAGCGGTGGCGGGGCGGCGCGGAGGCGGTACCGGTTGTAATGTTCGAGCTAGATATGAGCGCCGATGGCCAATTCCGCGGCGGCGGCGTATTAGGCAAAATTCCGCGGCGGCGGCGGCGTCACGGCGGCGTGACCTTGTGCTTTAGATTTTTATAAGGGAGCAATTTGTGAAAAAAACCTACTTTTTGTTACTATAAAGAAAGTTTTATTTATTTTAACAAAGTAACCGAGTATATATTTATATAAATAATCATATTTTTAAAAGTTTCACACGAACTTAACAAAAAAAACACTTTCAATGAAAATCATGGTTATAATCGAAATAACATAAGAAGCATATATAATCGTCAGAATCTTTAATTATGAAACGTGTCTATGATCGCACCGCTCATCAGGCGCTCACAACAAATGGTTTTTTTATTATTGATTTAAGTTAATAGGTAAGTTCCGGAACGTATAATATTTAAGAAATAATATGCATTAAATAATCGCACTTTCCCAGCCAAATAAGCAGTTAGAGATCTCTAGTTCAGTAAAATAATTATAAATTAATCATCCAAGTAAACTAAAAGTCACATGCGTTACAATTACAAAAACCAAGTCTTATAAAATCATTCAGCGGTCATTTTTGAAGAAAAATAATCATTTCAGTACTTTAAATATAATATTTAGTATGATACCAAAGAAGCTATGGATGAAGACTGTTTACTGGTCTATAGCTTCTTTGCAAAACTGATAATTATAATGGATAAATACTATCCTATTTAATGGATTAAGCCGTGAACGCTTCGCCGTTATCACGAGTCCAGCCGTGGAAAATACTCTCTCGCTTAGCGTGCTGGTGGCTGGTATATTTAAAATCGAGCGTGCTAGATTCTACAGCGACGGCATAGAAGTTCTCCTGTCATTCCAGTACTGGCAACGTCTTCACCGTAAAGTTCTAAGTCCTCAGGACACGCTGTGCTACAATATTCTCAGCATTCGTTTTCTGCTGCACTCTCGCAATCACGTTGCACGTTGACTAGTGCTGTGCCAGTAGAAAGTTAGAAGAACTAGCACAAGTACTCGGCCCAGCTTTAGTGGAATCAAAGTTTTGATTTTGGCAAAGATCTTCTGTTACTAACCGGCTCTGGATTATTGATGACAAAAAATAAAGTTATTTTCGTTTTGTAAACATCAATAGCAATCGAACTTGGCGCAATTGTTTACGACGCGGGTCGAAAAAATAACACGCGTTCAGTCGGGAAAATACTTGACTGAAGCCATCGTGCGAACGAACGCGGGTCGGATACGTTACGAGTGCGAGCGAGAAAGCAAACCGCAATTCGCTGCGCCGGCGCGCCGCGTATCTCATTCGGCGGCGGCGCGCCGACTCAAATTGGCGGCGACGGCGGCGCGCCGGCGCGGCGCTCATATCTAGTTCGAGCTAATACGGAAGGGTCCGCACAGAGAACCGCGCCGCGCCGCGCCTGTCTCTGCGGATCGTTTCATATTAGCTCGAACATTACAACCGGTACCGCCTCCGCGCCGCACCGCGCCGCTAAGCCACCGCTGTCAGTGCGTTTCGGCCTAAGCTTGAGTGACAGTCGCATGCCTGAGCCGCTTGGCTACCGCAGCTTGCGATTGGATTGGATTAATATCAACACTAAGTGAACTAGTGCATGAAGTCTACGAACAGCATTAACCGATTTACACACGTATGTCAAATGACATACCTAACATACAAGGAGATTAGCGATACACGTTTTTAATCCGTTCACCGCCAACCGCGACATAAAATAACATCTAGGTACGCATATCGCTAAAGTTATACGTTTCTCTAGCCAGCCCCACTCCATTCAGGCGCGAAATTACACCTTATTGGGATTAAACCATAGACAAGTAGGACTAGATATGTTGTCAGGGTTATTGACAAAGAGTTAGTTTAAAAAAAAAGTTTTTGGTACAATCTTTTATCGCCGACTGCACTTTTTGTGTACCGGTACCGTCATCATTGTCATCAACTACTCATTGAGAAGTTGCTAACGAGCCCAAACTCGAGGGGATTACGTCGGTTAAATACTGAATTCCCATGGCCACCGTCTGTCTCCATCATCAGATCAGCTTGATGGTACCATTATATTGAATTGGTTTACAAACTTTTCTTACTCCTAAGTTGAGTTGCAAGATTCCACCGGAACAAACATAGTTATGATACATTGCAAGTGAAAAAAAGCTTGAAAAAATTATATCCGAAAGAATATCAAGTTGGCTAAAAAAAAACTAAAGAAGTAAAATCATTAGAGAATATAAACTTTTCTTCTTTAATATATAATTTCAACCGTCTTTTTGCATTTCCTGAGAGAAGTTTACACTATTCAGTTGAGAGTCACCGACTTCAATTATATACCTTCGCTATTTAGTGCCAAATAGTGTTAAAAATAGGTCACTATAAGCATTACATATACTGGCAATTTGATAGCACACTCACATTACAGACAAGTAACTGACGATAGGTGCATATTAGCATGTGTCACGTATCATGAACTAAATGTCAACACATATTAAATATAATGTATCTCGTTTCCAAGAATGCTGTTTACGTTAGTATAAAGTGCGATGTAATTGTTACTGATATTATGTAGTGTAGTTATCCCAATGTAAATTAATACGGTATCACTGGGGAATAAATAATAGTACAGTCATAATGTTAGTAGCATCCAGAGTACCCAAACAATTCGTAACACACCCTTATGATTACAGTACGCTTACCATGAGTTTGACAATGACGGCTTACGCTAACGAGTATCGAGTATTCTTTCTGTGCATCCCGCTCGTACTGTCAAAGTGCAATAGAGATGCACAGATAGAAAACTCGAGACTCGTTAGCATAAGCCGTCATTGTCAAACTCATGGTAAGCGTACAGGACGTAATAAAGACGTGTATCGAAATATTTGGCTACCTCGGCTGCTACTGACGTCATAAACCCTATGACATTTGTAAGGAAATGCAAATGACGTCACGACTTCTATAGTGAAATCAGCGTCCATTTGTAGATCTTTATGAATTAAATATCTTAAGGTGGTTCGATCGCCATACAAAACGTCTTTTGACATTCGAAACTTATGTAGCAATCTTTCATAAATTGTCTTCCCATTTGCGCGAAATTCCCCATTTCTTAGAATAAACTTGTATAAACCGGAATAATTTGAAAATAATCGTTTTCACAAAGTATCACGTGACAAACTAATTTCTCAAATTATTCTAATTTATACAAGTTTATTCTAGGAAAGGGGGAATTTCGCGCAAATGGGAAGCCAATTTATGAAAGATTGTTACATAAGTTTCTTAAAATATCACGCTTATGGCCTGCGAATGTCAAAAGGCGTTTTGTATGGCGATCGAACCACCTTGCAAAAATATGTCGAGGTGTGATGTTTTCCTAGTATTTGGGTAGCTTTTGTTCGTTGGTATTTTAAGAGTATTTTCACTCTTATCAAATACCGTAATCCAAAAAAATACCTACATAATTAACACTGGGTGGTCGTTATGTAATTTGGAAGAGTCAATTTGTTAGAAAGAGATAACAAATGAATTTGTTTACAACCCGATATTCATAAACATGAAAATAACATATTTTTAATGCTCTTGGATGGCGCAGCCTGCGGTGGCGGTAAATAGTAGAACTGACGGTAATTTCAAGTTTACTGACCACCACCGCAGGCTGCGTCAGTGTGATTCAACCCTATACTCAATATTAAACTTAAGTTAAAGAGTAAATTTTGGAATATAAGCGCGTCGCTTACGTCTATATTTTGATTCAAATAACTTTCTTTATAAGCACGAAATACTATTCGAAGCGCCGTATCACGAATTAATGAATAGAATTAATCGATTCTTAACCCGCACGATCGATTATCGATTAATATCCCATCGGTTTAAAAACGATTCCCATTCAGAAAGTATCCAGCTAGTGTGTAGAATAAAAGCCGGGCTGAATTTACAAATTTAAACGTTCGCCTTTGAAAGTTAAGAATTATAAAATTCCGCTTTATTACGAAAGCGATACGGCACAACTCATATATATTTTTAGTTTCCTAGACGTATTTTTAAATTTGTGTCAGTCGAAACCAACAAACTTAAAGGTACAGTTGAAATAACAAAATCAAAGTAAATTTTGGTATTTTCTGTTTTAAATACGGTCGTTATAGAATACGAGTAGTTTGTTGACTGTAGTGTTAAGTTGGCGCAGTGCGAGTTGGGAATGAAAATGATACGGAACTTGGGCCACATTAAAACCCATAATTAAGTTAACCAGACAGTATTAGTTTAGTTTTAGTTAATGTAACATCAAGTTTCATTGGAATCACCTAGATCCCAACTTTCTCCATTAAAATCTTAAGAAGATGCTAAACGGGTCGGTTTTAAAAAAGGCCAAAATCGAGGTTTATTAACCATTTTTTATGTGCAGAATAACGAAGAGTTTGTCCGTCTGTCTGTTTTGATTTAAATTACATTTTGAGAAGTGCATAAAAAAAACTGCTTCCACCGCAAAGTCCTTATAGTAGGAAGTCCACATCCAAAACTAAGAAATATATATTTTCCTACCGAGGTTCATTCTCAAGATTCGTCAGTTCCTACAAAAGAAAAAGGTAAATATTTTGCATAATAAGTTTTACATTTAATTTAATGGGCGAGCGTACCGGAGTTTTCGGTTTGGGCCAAAATTGGGAGTTGAAAGTAATTAAGAAACTCCGTAATATTAAAAAACACGGTAAAAACGTATTTATTATAAAAATGCTGTTATGACAAAAATGACTTTGACAACTAGGTTTTAACATTTTCAAAATTTTCGTGATATCGGATCTTTTGCTATTTTTATTATTGTACAACTGTAATGGAATATCTTATTGTAATCTGATTGTGTGACCAGTCTTATGTCGCTAATTATGTTTTATTAATTATTATGTTACATTCACACACAATGAAAATTGTTAATGAATTAAATAAACTAAAACTGAACTGAATTCTTTCGTATGCCCGCATGTTCAGCTGCTCCCTACAGGTCGCATTTCTCAACCGATTCTAGTGAAATTTTGTAAGCAGTGTAACTTTTTTGGTCCTATCAGTTTTACATTAAAAAAATCTTTATAAAGATAGGCTCGCGAGTTCAACAGCTCACAAACAGAATAGTTTAGATTGACAACGTCAAATAATTTCAAGTTCTCCATACATATTCAAAAACTAAGCCGGGGTTCAAGTTATTCCCAACTCTAAAACCACGTTTCGATCAACAATGACAGGCGAGCGGCGCGCGAGTGCCAAACCGGTTACCCTCTCCCGCCACCAACTAAAAACCAAGCTTAATTGCCAAGCTGCAAAGTTCAAGTTCGTCTACACAAGCACTAGAACTGTAGGGTTACCTACAACGTAAAAGCGACTCAGTCATTAAAGGGATAGGGTTGTTTTTGGGTCGGTTGCGCGTGCGGATCGATGTTTATTTAGTAACGTATGCAAGCACAAGGCTGGCGATGCGTTTGCTCAAATAATAAGACTTGTCACGAACCGGGGTGGTTCGGTGGGGTGGCTGAGGAGCCCGTATGTGAGACTTGTGTCATATGACGACATTTCTGGTGATGCTGCGAAGCAGGTAATCGTATGGACGAGCATATACTTGCAGCCATAGGACGGCCGGAGACCCTAGCATAATATTAAACCAAACAGTTGTTCAATTGACGATTTATTTTACTTTAAAAACCGAGTCGGTAGACTTCAAATCAGTACTCATGAGTGCCTATTTTATGAATGAAGATCATGTTAATTTTCATGTATTTGTGAGCGCTTGTCTCTCCGATAATAGCTATATTAGGGCAGCGAGTAACGCCAAGAGTGCGTATTGGGGGCTGCAGATAACAGCGTACTAAATAGCTTATCGGCTTAGGGCTATAAATAAAGGGCTAGATCGACGTCCAGCAAGCCCTAGCTTGTAACACTAGCTATGTTAGGGTTGCCACGACTGGCCGTTAATTTTACATCATTTCAGCGGACCATACGGTCTGGGTTATCCCTGGGCAATTGGAGCGTTCTCTTGGAATGGTATCCACGGAAGACCGGCGTCATAATACCCACAAGGCACGTTGACAATGACATAAAGCTGAGTGGAGGCCATTTCAATGACGATTCAAAATTGTCACTACCTGATCATTTATGTCTTGGACGTGTAAGTATTGTAGACGTATTCATTTTGACGAACTTGAAGGTTAGTTTGAGATTCAAATAAAAATTGTATGGATTAATCTTGCAATTTCACCTAGAATAGGTGTTCGTATGAATTAAAACTAGCTGACATAACATGCCAACAAAATACATAGTTTTAGAGCGAGCAAAAAATTATTTATGTTAATAAAATAACAGGAGGGGTCAAATTTAATGGAAGAAATGTTAAGTTTATACGCTTTGCAGACGATATAGCAGCAGTTGCGGAAAACGGAGAAGAGCTCCAGGCACTGCTGACTGAAATGAACACGACTTTTTCAGAGTCTGGTCTCAAAATTAACGCTAGCAAAACAAAATTTTTAGTTGTTTCGAAAAGAAGAGTCGTAGATTCAATTTTTTTGGCGGGGATCTCAATCGAGCAAGTAAGGAGATTCACATACTTAGGCAGTATTATTACAGACGACTCCAGATGTACACCTGATATTGTTGCCAGGATAGCCATGGCAAAGCAAGCCTTTAATCATAAAAAACATTTGCTCACAGCTAGAATATCAAGCGCCACCCGGAAGAAACTGGTTAAAGTGTACATCTGGAGCATAGCTCTCTACGGGTGCGAAACTTGGACTATGACACAACGAGACAGGGAGAGACTACAAGCATTTGAGATGTGGTGTTGGAGGAGGCTAGAAAAAATTAGCTGGACTGAGAAGAAAACTAATGAAGAGGTCTTGAACATGGTAAACGAAAAGAGGAAACTGATGAAAGTAATTGAGGACAGAAGAGGAAGAATGATAGGACACCTACTACGGCACGACGACTTGATCAGAATGATAATAGAAGGAAAGATAGAAGGAAAGAGAAAAAGAGGAAGGCCTAGAAGAGCATATATGGATCAGATAAAAATATGGTCTTATAGAGAGTTAAAGGCAAAGGCAGAATGTAGATCAGATTGGAAATTACTCCACCGACAAGAGCTAAGCTCTTAAATTTATGATGATGATGAATAAAATAACACACTATAGATCGTTCTATAGCTACGACGAATTCAGTGCGTATAAGCCATAATACTTAATACTGTTACTGTATGTTAATATTGATTATTAATATTATTATATTTTTTAACTACTAAACTGTTTGTTATAACTATTATACTCATACGCTGTAGCAAATTACTACTACTAACTTTATTATTTATTATTGACGTGTAAATTGGTTTTACAAATAAATTATTATGATTATGATTATGATATTTTGTGGATATTTATTACAAACAATTCAGCTTTTAAGTACTTACTATCGTATAGTTTGTACAACCCTAGCTGTGAGATACTTACACAGTGCAGATTGATTTGTGATTTTGTTAACAATTCTAACAGGATGGGCTGTGTAGGGCTGCCAACATGCAATTAACTGCTACTATACGTTAAAAGCACTAGATGTAGTGCTTTTGTTAGCGATTTATATGCCTGAGCAGGGTAATTACGATAGACTGAACATGATAAAGAAAGTCTTTCATAATACTTATTTCAGGGCAACTTCAAAATTTTAAAAATGTTAATGTTAATTTTAAGTAAGTAGTTAAATAACTAATATCAAAACTTTATCTAAATTAGTCCAACGGTTTGTCAATATAAAGGGCAGAAAGGCAGTGTTATTTATTTTTTATTCAGAAAATCTATAGCTATAATAATTAACATAAGATTTGCACATGTGATACAAAAAAGCCAATTACAGACGATGATATCTTATGTAAAATAAATAAATATCTCAAACTTTATATACATTATGGTATTGACACTGGACGTGGACGTCTTCCGGTTGATATCATGATGATGAAGAGTCAGGAAAATATATTCATGCGTATCACACAAATAAATGCCTTGCCGGGATTCCGAGATTAGAACGCTTTGCCGCAGCGAGCGTCACTTTACTATATACTATGCCTACCGCGAAGTGAAAACGAACTTCGAATAGGTCTCTGTCTCTATCTCCGTCTCTGTCACTCGAACAAGCAAGTGCGACAAAGACGGAGATACACAAACGAAGTTCGTTTTCATTTCACGGTAGCCCCTTAGAGTGGTCAATTAAGATATTGTATCAACATTGTAGGGTTATTAATTGTTACACGAGGGAGCGTAATGAAATGACTTTAATGTATTTATCTATCACCGTAATATTATACTTTCGCAAACACGAATACATAAAACTCACACAATTTATGCAATTAACCATTTTCGTAACATTCACTAAACAATAGCCACACTTTCGCATGAGAACGGGACGTTTCTCAGAGCACTGTTTAACCAAGTTAGCATTGCGGCCCGCGGCGGCGCTAGCGTCTAACTACACGCGGAAATTACTATGCGTCGATGCTAGTTCAAGTTGCCGCCGCTAGCTATAATAAATTTGTCTAACAAAAGCTCGTGTAAATTTTTAATGCGCTCGTCAAAGTCAGTATTACCTGTGCGTTAGGGACAAATTTTGAATGATTTAGTGTCGTTTACGGCGAAGTAAAGTAACGCGGTAATAAACTTCGAAACAATATTTTTTTGCATAACGCCCGCATGTAGGTATGTGCGCGACCTAATAAAAAGGAAAAACAAAAGAAACGAACCAGTTGAGATAAAAATGTGTCGTGAAATGGGCGGCAAAGCGTCTTCCATTATCCCGATTTTTTTTTTATTGTTGCTTGGATACAAAGTTTTTATGCCAACCGAAATAACACTTTTTAAAACTATTTGACTTCAATTACGCATTTTTGGAATGTTTATTTCTATTAAATCCGCACCAGCGGTATTAGCAAACAAAATAGATCCAAATACGTTATCTTAAATTGGAACACATCGCCTTATACGCGTAGTCTAGAACGAGTTAACCTTTTCCAGCCTTGCTGGTGTGGTGGGTAATCTAAGTACTTACTTCATGACATAATAAAAGTAATAAATAACATAATGCACAATAGATTCACGGAATGCATGAAGTATAAAATCATGTGTAAGTGTGTATAAGGCCTGAATCACACTGGCGCAGCCCGGCCGCGGCAGTCAAGAGTAACTTGTGTCAAATTTGACAGCTAATGACAATTTTACTATTGTCCGCCGCGGCCAGGCCAGGCCGCGCCAGTCCAAAATAGCAAAGTCAGGGATGCGACTTCGCAATTATTGACTAATTGTACCGTCAAATAGGTATGTACCGATTTTGGAATTATAGTACAGTACTATCTTAATTTTAAGATACGGGATGAAAAATATAGTACAGGCATGCTGAATTGCGCGTCCCAATCAAAGACACGTATTTAAAGGGAATTAATTATCACCGCTTACAGTACCAGGTTTTTATGAGGTACCTACTCACATTTAGGAAACTTGTGGTAAAATAATAAATAGTTATAAAAAGTGTAGGTTCCTGTTCTTTCCTACTAACCCGCCTTAATCTAAGCTTGTAAGCTTTGTAAGTTTTTGTTGTATGTAAGGGTTGATCTCGGCTGTTTTATCCGGAGCCCGGGTTCCTTGTAACACGCGGGCGAAGTGGCAGGGGCAGCCCAGTGAGTAATAAACTTTACTTAAGTACTTTATGAAACTTTATTCACGCTTCGCCCAGCTAACGGACGCTAGGTCTAGGCAATAAGCTGGCATACCTCACCTATTACATTACAGAACACTATACATACTACAACACACTATTGTACATAACGAATGAGACGAGTTGCCATGAGCTAATATCCGTCTAGACTTTACAGAGCTAATAGATGTGTCGATAACTAGGCAGTTTTATATCATTAAAAATCAAAGAAAACTGCACAGTTTGAACAGAAATCAATTCGAAACTGTACCTTTTTTATGGCTCGCGAGTATGACTGTATAGTTTTGCCTAACCTAACCTAAACGATACTGTGTTAAAAAGGGGCGTAGGTACATGTAAAATATCCGTTAAGTCTGGCAGGTGACAGTGCCGATTGAAAATTCATTCTTTCTTAGCACTGTTCAAATATGCAAACGCTCCTGAGCAGGGACGGTATCAATGTACCGACGGTTCCCAGAACACGGCGCCTCGACAAACTAAAAGCATAACACTGGTCATTTTGTCGTCACATCAAGCCAATTTAATGTCTACGTGAAAGTCGATATGGTTGAGAATTCCATGAGTTTTCTCAACCAACACACTGACCACTCATCTCTAAATGCATGCAAATTTGACACCTAAACTTTTATGGATACGGGTGTTAGTTCAGTGTATCGTAACAGGCATTACTCATGTTTTTAGTTAAGATTTATACGCGACACTGCAGTCAATTGAAGAGACAATTGGACATTAATTCCGCTTATAAAAGTGGAGCGGCCATGTTTATTAAACATCGCGACATCTGCGATTCGAGTACGATCAATTTAATCGATTAAATTGCTTAAATAGCGCAACCAACTTATTATGCCCGATGTCGCTGAACAGCACTACTAACAGCTTTGGGCAATGAACCTAAAATGGTAACTAAATATTTGAGAACGTGGACTGAAGTTCGTATACTTTTTATACTCATAAGTCATAGTGTACCTAATTGCAAGAGCGGTTAGTTATATTTATATGTAAAACAGCAGCGAGAGAGTAAAATAGACCGTCTATGCGTTAAATTTCATGCTATTTAGATCTGTGTTACTGTGTATGCGATGTGAATAGTAATCGCATAGGTAGGAATTCCGTCTACTAGACACCATCAATAGAAAGGCATCTAATGATTGGAAATAAATCTCAAATAATGTGTGTAAAACACCGCGTAGGTATTTCACAAATTTTAGTCTCTCACCGCAAATAAAGACGGGAATTACTTTAGAACAGTGCACGTCTTCTGAAATTATGTAATGCAAACGTCATTTTACCGCCAAGAGGCATTGGTTTGATTAATGTGTTGAAAACGTAAACAAACAAATAAGTAGGTATTTCTTGTGTTATAGTATTGAATGAAATATCCTATACATAAATCGGTTTGATAATGTCCAAAGAGCGACATGTTCTAGGTAGTTAAGCGTGAACTAAAATGTAGCTCCGTATGTTACGGCTACTATCATCAGTAGGTAGGTATATAACATGGATCTTCGTGTTTATAGGCTATTTATCCCACATCATATGCATATTTAGTAATAAGTACGCGCGTGCGAAATCGCGCTGGCAATTAGTAATAAATACAATACAACACATAATCATGGCATCGATTAAGAACCAACATTTTAAAGGCCCCACACAATTTTCAAGTTTAGAGACTGTTCTAGAGATGTTCCAGTTGTTAGTCGCATGAGTTGCCACAGGAAAAAAACAATCGCCAATGCAAACTTATCCGATCCGGTGCCGAAGTAACCGCTCGGCAACGACTTTGGTCTTAAGCGACCTGCGAACAGCGTTTTATCTGTTCATTGCGCGTGATCCCAACTAACCACAGTGCGTTGCGCATCTCGACCGCGCAATGAACAGATAAAACGCTGGTCGCAGGTCGCTTAAGACCAAAGTCGTGGCCGAGCGGTTAGTACCTATCGCCAAACTCGTTAAACACATGACATTACATACAATGTTACTGACAAACTTTGCCTCCGATTCGGATAAACTTATTGTACTTACCGGATCACTTAAACTTTCGTCGTGGAGATCATAAAATTACAATTTCAAATGCTTCTGAAACAGAGTAGGGACACAGAAATTTCGAAAACATACCCAATATGAATTGTAAGTCGCAACTTTCCCTTAAAACACACGAAATGTGTTGTTTGATCAATATTTAAGTCGTCTGCCAGGGTGCTGAGGAGAATACAAACTAGACAGTATTTGTTATAATTTGTATGCCACCAGTCGGTCGATGTCGTGGTTGCTATGTGAGGAATTAAACTGTGTTGATCTAAAATTAGGTGGAGTTGTATTTTACGTTTATTGTTAAAGCTTTTAAACAAATTAAGCTACATATCTGACGTTATTTGCAGTATTGTGGATTACAATTCACGGAATCGTTTGAAACTACGGGAGTATTCGACAAATTTGGGTATGTTTTAATTCTTGTACTTACTCTTAAAGACAATTAAAATTTGTATTTACAAATGATTTGTTTATTTGTTCGTCCACAAACCCACTGTCGAACTTTCCCACGGTATTCGACTTGTAGGTTTGTAAGTCGCCTGGCCAGCACAGACTTCATTAGCTAATTCGGTAAACAACAACACAATAACATTGTTAATTAAAATGGGTACCAGCGTCTGTCGTTGTTTTAAACCACCGACGCGCACTGACTTACAATCACACAACAACTCTCTATATAAAACAAAAAATCGGAATTTGTATTCGAAATTACGATGAAAATCTGTCAAATATAAATTATGCAATGAATTTCAAAAGGTGTGTTGTTGCGTGAGTGTACCAAAAATTTCGGTACAATTTTTGAAACATGAAATCGCTCAGTTTACACATATTGCAATGCGGTTGATACATTTAAATCCATTGAGGTATTACATAAATTAAGTAACTATTATCATTTTATGTTAAAAATGTAGACGAAAAGACCTTTAAATGGATCTAAATGGGCACAAAATGACACGAGTTTAAAACAAGTCGCAGAGCTTTGACAAATAACTTAGTCTAAATGCAGATTATTTACACATCAAGCTAACGGGACTTAGTATCGATTGGGTAACAATCGAGATCTGTTAGCATATTGTCTGTTCACAGCCTAAGGTATCCTAGGTCCAGGATCTTGAAAAAGCTCCCTAGTTAGCATTTAATGGCGATTAGTTATGTGGCATTAAAAAAACAAGCCACTTCACTCTAGTTTTTAGATACTCGTTCCTCAGACTGTGAGAACCAAATTATCCGACCGGTTTACTTGGTCGAGAGCACAGCTAGCGGCCCAGGAGCTTTAACGACTACATGCCGCGGCCGCCTGCGCAAGCTTTCAAAAGCTCTAACTTTTACAAACTTAACTTAAACTTTTAATTTAACTCACCTTCGGCCTCCTGTATGCTCAGAGCTCCCAGCAGGAAGCACAGCGCCAGACATTGAATTCCATAATCCGGCATAAAGTTTCTAGACCACATTTTGTAACACAACATTACACATGGACCACTCACATTTGTTTCAATACGGTCACGACCACCAAAGCACTCACGGTATCAGAAACAGACACTTCATTTTGTTATTCCACAGTTTTGGGACTGTTATTTTAAAGTATAGCACATTTTAGCGGTAAAAACGGGTCCGGTTGCTTTACGTCCCGAGACTCGTGCGCAGCCGCGTCCCGCTCGCGTCGTCTGACGGGCTTTGTTCACAGATACACGGCGTACGGTAATTCAAAATGGCGGCCGGTGCCTCTGTGTGCGTGCCACAGCTCGCCACCCCGTAAACTTCGCTATCTCAATCATTAAACTTGCAAAGACTACAGCTTTTTAAATAACTTTAGTCACTATTGATAATTTAAGTTATGAATTTGATACGTTTGTATCCTAAAGGCGTGAGAACGGAGGCACGCACACATACAAACATACGCGGAGGAATGTTGATTCAATGGTGAAATCAAGCGATTCCGAATGCGAGCTTTGGGACTTTATGATGCTCCCTTCATCGCACAGATGGCGCTAAAGCGGAGGGGTGTTTTTTTAAACATTAGGGTGGTGCAGGCATAATGCACTGCACACATGTTCATTATACATTCGATTGTTCATTAAATTTATTATATGTGTTACAGGTTCAAGATGGCGACTTGTTACCAGAAGCACCCATTCGAAATAGAAACGGAGGATCGTCTCACTACAATTAACACGAAAATATTTGAAATCAAGAAGAAGATACAACTTTCGGGTCTGTTTATATAGTTAGCTCATAATTATCTATACGCCATACTAAATATTACCAAGGCAATAAAAAACTTGCGTAGTATTGTGCGAGTAGGTACCACCTGATGTTTTTAATGTAGCACGTTGGTGGCTACCAATTACCATGCGTACCTATGGATCTCTTTTCGGACTCTAAAATATTGTCACTCACTGGTAGCCGACCATATCAAGAAATCTGTAAGTATGCTCGTCACCGCTCTTATGTCAGGTTTCGGTACATATTTATTTTATGAGAGGATTAAATCGATAGGTACATCTTTCTGCAGTTAGGTAACTCTTTCAGGATTTACTTCATTATGCAGTTTTATGGGATTTAACGTAGGTTGCGGGAGTCCGCTGGATGCGGGTGGTGCGGGATCGGTCACTTTGGCACTGGGGGAGGCCTATGTCCAGCAGTGGACGTCTTTCGGCTGACATGATGAGGTAGGTCGTCACGGCGCAACTCTGGAATCTGATAATGACCTTACCTCACATAGCGTGTTCACAGTAGGTACAGGTACACGGTACGATATCGTTGGAGGCTCCGACATTAGGCTTTATGGTTAAATGGTTTGTATCGTTGCCAGGCCGTCCGGCGAGCTTTGTCGCGGCAACCATAGACTGTCCATCTCTTTCTAAGCGTTCTAATTAGAAAGAGGCGAATAGTCTATCTCGCCGCGACACAGTTCGCGCGCGAGCCGTCCTGTGATAGCGATGCTATAGCTGATGCTACACCGATATTGTCCTGGATAGTGCGAAGCCGCCCTTATTCGGCAACTTACAGCGATATTAATGCGTTAAGGGGATGCCTTGATTTGAGTCCAACACGCCCCCTAGACAGAGACACGCTTATGCCTTCCGCGCACGAGAAAAATAGATGATGATGATGATGTCTTCTTTTAGTGAGATTTTAGATGAAATAAAATACTATAAGTACTCCTATTAACTTGGTGGTGTCGTAAAATAATGTTTTGGTTTTTTTTCTATCGAGGGAATTTTAAGCAATCATTTAAGTACCTACCGATCAAATCAGATAAACAAACATATAAGGTCAACGGTCAACCGAGGCAAATGCATCTATAGGGTAAATGCGTCTTTTGAAGATATTTCCGAAAATGAACATTTTAGAACGATTACAATCGTCTAAATTGAAAGTTTGCCATGAAACCATACTTTGAACATCGAGGGTTTTAATAGTTCTAAAATATTGCGTTTCGAAGATACGAGTACCTTCAAAAGACGCATTTATCGATAGACGCATTTGCCCCGGTTGATTTTAGTCAAGAATCATATACCTGAAAATCAGACCTTATGGTTTCTTAATCTAGTCAGAACGGCGTTTCAAAGCACGTGATAATTTCCAATGAACCGCCTTAAGGGCTTCTAGAATACACCAGTGTTACTTCGGTAGAAACTTAACTTCATAGTAAGGCCCCTTAAATACACGATATGTCGGGGGTCTTATAAGTAGTTGGGATCAATTAGACTTATAGATTTATATACTATATTTAAAATGAATGTTTGTTAGCCTTGCGTGTTTGTATGTAGGGGGTGGTCTTCAAACTCTTCAAAGATACTCATATGATAAAATTAACAATCAGTATATATGTAGAATGGATCTCCGGTCTGGGCATAGGCTATAAATTATCTCGCGTCCCGCCTGCGGTCTAGGCGTTTAGCAGGCGGTGCTGCGCGGGCAGTCCAATATGCAATTTAAAAAAAGCGGCCAAGTGCGTGTCGCGCCACGTGCAGGGTAGGGTTCCGTAAGTTGCCCGTCTGTCACAGAATGCGGACTTAAAAAGGGGCTTTTGGGGTTTTTATTATAGCTTAGGTACCCTCGTAAATAATCGTAAATATGATTATTTTTATAAAACCAATGTATAGGGGTCGTTTCGCCGGTTAGCGACCATCTGAAGGAAGATAACGATCTACTACTCGTTAACTAGTTATGTCTACTTAACTGTGATAGTTTTCCTTTTAAAGTCATTATATGTACTACTGCCACGAATTGTTTCACGTCCCCAGTAGCCGGCAGGGGGGGGGGACACAATGTGACTCGAACAAAAATTAGGGCTTTAAATCCCATTATCTCACAAACGCGTATCTGACTTGGAAAATAGTTTTAGAAAACCCATAATATTTTGGAACAAGCTATCCAATGATATAGGTCGCGTCATGTAAAAAGAGCGCTGGATGCCATATAAAGCGTATGACGAGAATTTACATGTAGGGGAGGTGCCCTAAAAAAAATTTATTCAGGATTTTATTCTACTGTTTTGTCGGCGTGATTGGTTTATATACCCACGCCGAATTGCAGTTTTCTAGTTGTAAGGGTTACTGAGCTAAGCCGAAGACGGACAGAGAGACAGACGGACGGACATGGTGAAACTATAAGGGTGCCTTGTTGACTACGGAACCCTAAAAATTGAGGTTAACGAGATAACCCGGTGACTTAGAATAGTTGAACGACTCCCGGCCTTTTAGTTTATTTCAAAGCTCAATACCTACTTACCTCAATAAGTGAAATCAACAGAATTTTCAAAAAAATAAACTGCTTTTTTAAAATATCATAGCCTACTTAAGAGGAATCCGACAATACCTCATATGTCGAAAACCGTCAACCGGTTTAGGCTGCAGGGCGTGCCCAAGAATAATACATAGTCACATACATACGCTTGAAAAACATAATACTTCTCTCCTTCAGCAGCCGGGTAAAAACGGCTGAACCGATTTTCCTGAACCATCCCGATCACGTTAGCTTTCGGAGCCAAAACGGCTTTGTACACAACACAACAGCTGTTGCACAATCAAATATGTCGGTTTCGATCGATGTCATTTTATTTCGTATTATCGTAACAGTACAGACACGAGACACAAACACGTCAAACTTATAACATGTCCTTTTTGCGCCGGGGATTAAAAAACACACCATAGTTCCACACTATTCTTTTACTTTGAGGGAATAAAATTCTTCGTCGATCCTATTATGATAGCTTCACATTTTAAATCTACATAACATTTTTAGAGATTTTAGCACGACACATTTTAGGTCTCATGCTGCACGCAACGTGTCAAATTGACAATACAATGTTTTTTTTTACATACCATACTTTTTATTTGTTCACAAAATACTCGAAAAAATACTTAATCTTCGGAAAGGACGACAGTGAATGTCAAATTTACTGTTGTCCGCCACCGCAGTCTGCGCCAGTGTGATTCTGGCTTAAAAACAGTCTGTGAGAAGCTTACCTAACTTGAAACCGCTAGTCATTGACAGGGTTGACAGGCTTTATATTGAGTTATGAATTTCTTATCCAGAGGGCCAAAGAAAATCCTACTATGAAGACAACGAGTCAGAGAAGCAACAGAACGTGGACCTCATCGACACGCTGAAGAAGGAGATCAAGCTACGGCTGCAGGAGTTGGGGCAGGCGCGAGCCGTGGTGGGCGAGGACGAGGGCCAGGTCAAGAAGTACCTCAGCGAGGTCTGCCCTATCGCCAACAAGACTTCCGACCAGGTGGGTAGGCAGGGTAGGTCTGCCCGCAGCAAGAGCAAAGCCAACAGGACTAGCACAACTGACGGTGAAGGAGATCAAGCTACGGCAGCAGGAGATGGCGCAGGAGCGAGACGTGGTGGGCGAGGACGAGGGGCAGGGTCAGTAGGTACTTCAGCGAGGTCTGCCCTATCGCCAACGAGACTTCGGACCACATACGTAAAAGGTTGACAGGGTAGATCAGAGGGGCAATTACTTAACTTTAAAATATTACGAAAACTCAACTTTTATTTTCCCCTACCTACAAAAAATTACATTTACATGTACCTAACGCGTACAAAACATACTTGAAAAATCCCTTGATATGATCAAACACTTTATGGCTTGATTATTTGCAGATCATAGACAATCTAGACCTCAAAGTCATAGAGCAGCGGAAGATCCTAGATCTACTGAAATACGAGAAGAGGAGTAAGAAGTCGAGGCTGAGAGAGCTAGAGAAAGAGTACGAGAGACTCCTCATAGCGACCACCAGGAGGGTCGTCAAGACTAAGGGGAGTCCCACAAGGAAGGTATTTGGTCCGTTGTTTCATAAGCTCGAGAGAGCTAAGACGCCACCGTGTTTTGTTTCTGGCGGTAATTGAGGTCGCCACAACTCCTAGGATGCGCTTTGTTGGAAGTGCGGTCAGCCTTGGCTTGTCTTATTAGTGCAAGTTTTAGTTTAAACGAGAGCACGACACTTATTCCGATCATGTGCCGCTTCCTATCCCAGCTTTCAGCTTGAGGATGCCTGCACGCTATCCCCCCAGCGATACCTGGGCCGCCCTACTGGGCGGCGACCACTCGGTCGGCCCAAGTGCGGTACGCTCTCTTAACTACCCGATTCTCTCCCATTCGCAGTAGATGACCGAACCAGCGAAGTCATCTGGGGGCACGGTAGTGCTCCCGGCAAGTCGAGCAAAACAGAGGCACAGCCGTACCATCCTCTTCTCGAAGCAGTTCAGGCCATTTTTGAACACCCTATCGCTACTTCGCTTTGGATAACACTAGAAGCATTTTATAAACATTGTATCATCCTATTAACTTCGCTGTGGACAACACTAGAAGTATTTTATAAACATAGTATACTTTAAATTTCAATCAATTTGAGAATATAGAATTATAACTACTTACTTTGTTTCTTAATTTTGTCACTCACTCACGACACCGATCATCAAAACTATAAGGTACTACTAAATTTAGAATACAATTAGTGTTTAGTGTATAAATTAAGGAAAATATATATTATTTTGTTATTTCGGTCCAGTTTCCTAGATATATCAACTGTGACTTGGCAATCACACAACAATACTACTTACATAGTTTTAGATATTCAAAAATCCAAAAAGCAGTAAAGTTGTGCTGTGATTGCCAAGTTGCAGAATTGTATATAGCAAGCAAATGAAGATTAATAAGAATGCCTGAGTCCGATCTCTACGAAATATCTCACAACTTTTTACGTTGGAAGAGTTTCGAGACTTGGCCTCTTTTTTACATAAAATATTTTTTATGGGATATATGCTACATAATGTGTAGTTATATTCTGAGCTATTACTAACTTTGTTTCCAGCATGCGTCGCATTTGGAGAACGAGATACATAAAGTGCTCATCCAGTGGACAGAGGCGGAGTTGGTCAAGAAGAAATATCATTCCATCAAGTGAGTACAGTTAATTTGACGTGTAGTGAACCTTTGAACCCGGTAGTTCGGGAGGAGACTGGGTTATGTGGTAATCCACTAAACACTCCACGGCGATCATCATCCGCACTCTCATGTGGAGGATTCGAGAATCTTATCAGAGCAGGGCTGAATCTTATCATGGGTTTCTTCAGGGCGTTGTTAAGCAATCTATCACACCAACACTACATTTTCTCAATTTTTTAACCAAACCCTGCCAGACAAAACTGAATATTAAAATGCATGTGTTGCTTTCCCGTTTCGGGAAAACAGCAAACAACTTTTGTGTATTCCAGGCAAGCCCTCATCGATGACTCGGTCAAATTCGAGAGCTCCCTCATTAGGGTCGAGGATCTCCTCGAGAAGCAGAAGGAGGAGATTGCCAAACTGGAGGTAAACGTGACTTAATCGCGTATAATTAACTTATTTATTAACCTCACAAGCCTACTGGGTGACAACCCTAGTGTACAAGTGGTTCATAAAGACGAAGAAAAAAAGTGGGTAGTTCGGAAGACCCGTGCAGCAAGAAGATGTTGGTGCACAAGCCAGTTGTCCCGTGACCATGTTGCAACACCGAAACGTCGGGAGACCTAATATAATATAAATAAATAAATAAATATTAGGGGACAATCTTACTCAGATCGACCTAGTCCCAAACTAAGCAAAGCTTGTAATGGGTACTAGACGACGATAAACATGCTTATATAGATAAATAAATTCTTAAATACATAGAAAACATCCATGACTCAGGAACAAATATTCGTGCTCATCACACAAATAAACGCGCTTACCGGGATTCGAACCCAGGACCTCTTGCTTCGTAGGCAGGGTCACTACCAACTAGGCTAAAGCGGTCGTCAAGTTGTTAGGTCCCTCCCTTAATTGATTCCCAAAGCACTACGAGTATGTCCACTGACTGATAATGTACAAAATGCAGAACGTACTTTTAACTTGAGTGTTTACTTTGTACTAGTTAGTTACTGAGCGTATTCCTGCATTGGAAGGATCGTTTTCATCTTTGACAACAGTCATTTGCGCTAATTATTTCATACAAAAGATAGCGGTATTAATTTTTGTTATCTCGCTTAATTTATTACCTACTGCAATCTATTTTTATTCAGACTGACTTGTCTAATATGAGTATATCAGCGTCATTACCTAAGAAATGCAATATTGGAATCATCATTCTCCTACAGTTTTTTCCGGTAGTGGTCAAACGATCCTGAGACCCGCTTGGGATGCTAGACCTTATTGGGATGCGACAGTTTTAAATTTATAAATTAAATTGGTTAAATATCAAAAGCTATTCGTACATAAGTTTTTGTATACCCAGTCGCTTGCCTTACCGAAAATACAGGGTGACATTTTAATCAGTGTCCAAATTCAAGTATGTATAAGATTCTTCAGCAAAATTATAAAATAAGTTTTTAGTGTTTCATATCATTCAGTACAAAAGCATAAGCATGAGCGAGATGGAAGTGCGTGCTCGGAAGCGTGGAAATCGTGTTTTTTAATTTTAATGTTTTGGCCGTTTAAATAAATAAAAAAGTAAACACGATGATATTGCCGATTTTTAGAAACCATTATAATATTTTTAGCTTTTGTGCATAATTTGTAACGACTATTTTAAGTGTATTTTAGACCCTTTTAGACCTATGTTTGTGATTATTTTCTATCGAGCCAAAATTGTTTAATCATGTTTCTAAACACCGATCTCCCTGCAGAAAAGCCTCAAGATTACTATTCGTATTTTTTTAAAACCATATTGTTATAAACAGACGCATTATATTGTTACAAAAACTCTGTTCGCTTAACTTCGCTGAACCTACGGCGCCTTAAACTTATCCCAAAAAAACGGGTAGTAAGGTTTGCGCACAGCACGCCTCCCCTCCCTCGACCCCGCCCCGCCCCGCGGTACTGAATGCCCACTAACCACGCTGTACGGATAATTATTTTGGGATAGACAATTTATAATTTAAAAAATACCTACCTACCACTTTTATTTCAAAAATGGAATCTAAAAGTGATACCAAATGCCTACAAAAACTTTGGACACTGATTAAAATGTCACCCTGTATATAGTAGCTAATGTCACATATAGAGATTTAATTTCTTATGAATACCGGTATACGTCTCTGGTAGGGAGAAAAGAGGTAATTTCAAGCTAAAAACTGCACCTCATAAAATTCCGTCAGTGTGTACGTGAAGAGGCGGCGCTGACGCGCGTTCGCGCGACGGGCGCGACTGCGACGGAGGCTGCGCGGGCGCAGCACGCCGAGCGCGCGCGCTCTGCGGAGCGCGCGTGCTTCGCGCAACGATTCACCGAGAGACGCCGCGAGCTGGAAAAGCTGGAAAAGAGGATCTTCCCGCCGCAAGGTCAGAGTGGGGAATGACGCTCTATTAACACTTTTATCATCATCATCATTATCATCATTTGAGCCGAAATATGTCCAGTTTGGAATCCCACAAAGAGTGCCACAATGACCGGTGCTGCGCCACCCGCATACAGCGGACTCACGCGACATTTACCAGGTCATCAGTCCAGGTTGTCTACCCACGCTGCGCCTTCCGGTACGTGGTCATCACTCGGGAACCTTTCCGCCATCAGTTCTAATTTCTGATGCGATCACGCAGAGAAACTTCCAGCATGGTCCTCTGCATTGCCCTTTGGGTGACTTTGAGCACACACACACACACACACACCACATATTAGCACATTCACAAAGAACGACTGTGTATGCTGCGCGGAACGCCCTCCCCGTCTCTCGGCACGGCTAGCGAAGAAGAAGAAGAGCATTTGTTTGGTGCGTACGTGAAAGAGCTTGACCTCAATTTTGTCCTTTGTGTGTGGAGTAGGAGACAGGCTCGTCGGTTGTCTGAACCACTACTTAAATGAAATATAATGATCACTAGATTAATACCGATATTTTTTGATTAATTCCAGCACGAACTCTGGTGCGACAAGACTCAACCAGGTCCACGGAGGGCGCAGCGATGACCGAGGAAGCGTCGGCTACGGCGCAGATGGAAGACATCTTCCAGCGACTAATGAAACTCACTGGTATTCTTGTTAGGGCGCGTTGGACCAAGCCGTCTGCACGGCTATCACAAGACGGCGGGCGAGCTCTCTCGATTTTTCTCGCACTAAGTATACGTTTCTTTCTAAGTTTTGTAATAAGAGAGAGACGATTAGATTCATGCCATAAAATCACAGTGATAAAATATTACCCTGGGTAACCAAGGCAGTTAGCGACAGTAATTAGTTAATTGACCCCTTAATCTGTGGTTAGGTGTGACGGACGCGGAAGAGGTGTTCGATCGCTTCCGAGCGCAGCGGGAGACGTCGAAACGGCTCAACTACCTCCAGGCCACCATCGAGGAGGAGAAACTTGACCTGGAGAGCACCCAGACCAACCTGCTGGCTGAGCTGGAGGCATTCAAGTTCGCCTCTGTGAAGGACAAGGACGAGTAAGGTCTTCTTTAACTTGATCTGACCCCAGGATAGGGCGTCCATCACTGGCTGACACCTATCGATAGAACGAGACGACGCTCTTATCTTTTCATTTAACGCCTGATAAGGCCGACAATGATACGGGGTCAGATCAGTTGAGGATAATTAATCGCGCCTAGGCCGCACATGGTAGTCTAGTCTTTGAGCCGGCTCCAAGAAGGCTGTTGTGGGGGCCCTCGACGCTGCAGGAGATGAGCTTGCATAATGAAGATGATAATCGCGCCAAGGCCGCACATGGTAGTCTAGTCTTTGAGCCGTCTCCAAGAAGGCTGTTGTGGGGGCCCTCGACGTTGCAGGAGATGAGCTTGCATAATGAAGATGACTTGAGTAAGGTCTTCTTTTACCAGCTCGGGCACTATAGGATAATTGATTGCGCCCGGGCAGCACCTGGTACTTAGTTTTTGAGGAGTCGTTCGCTGGGCAGATGGCAAGAAATGGCAGACTTTATCGTTAAAGCGGTCATACAATACTAGTGAAAATCAACATTGTAGTTTTGGCTTTAACTAGCTTATGGTTTTTTAAAGGATTATTCCCGTAGTCCGGAATGTGAATTAAACCAAAATTGTAAGAAATGTTTTTTGTTTATTATAAGTACATAAATATAGTAAAGGGAGTAGATGCATGCGTCTAAAGGCCGCGGTGTCCGCTTACCATCAGGGGGGCCGTAAGCTTATTTGCCACCGTGTTTAAAGACTTGTTTCTTGTCTGTGATCGCATGTCACATCATATCGTCAGATCATATAATGTAACAGTACTTATTCGCAATAATATTTAACGGCAGTAAATGACAATTGCTATGGATCAATGATAGCCCAAGCACTTTATTTTCATTAGTATGGAAAAAATGGAAATAATTCATAACAGCAGCTTTTTTGTGTGTAACTGATATATTATCATTTTAGTAATTACGTAGACTCAAAATCCACCAAAATATTCATAATTCATTCATAAAAAAATTGATATTTAACCAATTTATGAAAGAGGAAAAATATTAAATAGATATTTTAATTTTTGTTTTGGTTAATTTACAGGAGCTCTTCAAGAATAATAAATAAATCACACAAAAAACATAATGGATGTGTCATTTATTTTTATACAGGTATTTACTTCCCGATGGAAATTTTGGTGGAATCTTGGATAAGGCATTTTAGAATAACATTCGAAAATTAAACAAACAAAAAAAACGCTGTTATAAATACATTAATGTTAAAAAAAAACGTAATTTTCCTGGGGTATGAGTGAGAATTGCTTGTGAAATCGCTTAATCTGAAAATAGGTTGAAAAATAAACTTTGAATTGTATGGTTTCTAAGGGCGGCCGAGAAAAAAAGCCTTTTGTATCAAATAAACTTTTATGTGCGTTGTAACTTCAAGAGTTTTTAAGGCTTTTCCTTTTACTGAGTTTGAATTATTTTTGATATTACAAAGAAACTCTTATTTAACCATACTTGTTTACCATCGTCGTTAGGAAATAACATAAAAAGTTAATGTGAAATAAACATTGCTCCATCATAAGGAAACCTCTTGAGAATACACCGTGCGTGCGGGCCGGTAAATAGATGGCCCTGAGAAGGTACTTTTGCGACACCCTGGATGCTCCAGCATTAGACGTCATACTCTATTAGCCCTTTACAAGGTAGAGGGAATTATATTCCCATCATGAATGAACCTTATCTCTATGTGATAGGGTTCAATTCTATGAAAACCAGGTGCCTTTATGCCCGTTACGAAGCTTAGGTTAGGTTACGGTGTGGCAGGAGTCCCACGAACAAGGGCGGTTGTGAAAACATCTGGCTTCTTTAAAATGGCAAATAATTTGACCTGTGTGGCCACTGGGCAGTTTGGAAGCACATGGTGTCTAGTATATTCTTTGAACTAGAAAGTGAATTCAAGAAGGCACTTGCGGAAGTGTCGGACCAATAAAATGGCAAATAATTTGACCTGTGTGGCCACTGGGCAGTTTGGAAGCACATGGTGTCTAGTATATTCTTTGAACTAGAAAGAGGAGGCTTCAAGAAGGCACTTGCGGAAGTGTCGGATCTCTGGGTCGAGTCTATCACTGAGTGTTGACTTCCATCCTTCCTTCTCGGGCGTAGTCAGATAAATTGTCCTACTTTCTGACCCCTGCATTTTCCAGCCATTGAACATTTTTTCAAGTTGACTGCCCATTAACGGAATGCTTTTTCCAAGAGCCAGTCATGAAGGCGACTTACTCACGCAAATTTGGTAAGTACCAAGGTCCATGGTAAGCAATGGCTTTCGAGAGGAGGACAATAGTTAAATTATCTTTTCAGTACCCATTATTATTCCAGAACGCAAGATCAAATAACCGCCTTGAAGGAGGAAATCAAGGAGGAGGAAGAAACTTACTCCCTCCTCGAGAGTGAGTTGGAGGACCTGGACAACTTGCTGCTTGAGATCAAGAGGCTACTTTACGAGCTGTGTAAACTACTGGACGTGAGTGATCATTGTTCATGGGTAAGCATTATAGGTATAGGTAGGGGTCTATATCGGGTGGCATAAAATTGTTGATCCTAATATTTTGTCGCATACCAACTTTGTGCCGAATATCGAATTGCATAAACATTGTTGTGCATATTTTTTATTTGCCGAAATTGTTGTTCCTAATATCGATTGTCTTAAATATTTATTGTCCGAATGTTTATTGTGTCGAAGGTTTTTTTTTAGAATGATTGATGTGCATAACTTTGATGTTACTAATATTTAATGTACTAAAAATGTTGTGCATACATTTTGTTACGCATACATATCTATTAGAATTGCCTATTACTTGAATAACATCCCGCCCTCATGTCCCCGCCCTCGTGTCATGTGACCCGCCCTCATGTCGACGGAGCCCCGCTTCGCGGGGCTCCTATTTCTGCTCTGAGGGACAAAAGGCAACTAACGAACCTATCTAATTTATCTAAATGAAGGTTGGCTCTGCTGAAAATTGCCTAATACTTGAATTACTTATCACCAGCCCTCATGTCGACGGAGCCCCGCTCCGCGGGGCCCCTATTTCTGCTCTGAGGGGTAAAAGGCAACTAACGAACCTATTTTATTTATCTAGATGTAGGTCGGGTCAGCTCAGAGTTTATAAATAGTAAAAATAAATGTTTTATTTGTGGTTACCTAATCTTTCCTATTTAGGTACGTACTTTAAGAACTTATGACCCGCCTTCATGTCGACGGAGCCCCGCTTCGCGGGGCCCCTATTTCTGCTCTGAGGGACAAAAGGCAACTAACGAACCTATCTAATTGACCTAAATGAAAGTTGCCTCAGCTAAGAATTGCCTAATACTTGAATAACCTGTGACCCGCCTTCGTGTCGACGGAGCCCCGCTTCGCGGGGCCCCTATTTCTGCTCTGAGGGGCAAAAGGCAACTAACGAACCTATTTTATTCATCTAGATGTAGGTCGGGTCTGCTCAGAGTTTACAAATAGTATACAATTTAGGAAAAAAATAGTATAGGTGGTTTAATTTTAGCACGTTTAACAATAGGCAAAATAATTACTATGACAATGAAAATTAGGAATATTACTTTTTAGGTAATTCGATGTTCGAGTAATCAATATTAGGATAAACATACTTTAGGACTTTTAAATGTGTATGCGCAAAAATGAATAGGCTAAATAAGTAGTATGCCACTCAACATTATGCCAAACATTCTCGGCCAAAAAATTTTAGGACGATCAACTTATGCGATACGACAGGCACCCATAGGTAGACCGCTGTTGGGATTTAAGGACTGTGAAAATATTAATAAACATTTCATGTCATATGCCATGATTAATTTTGCGTTTACTTGGGGCAATTGTAAGGCTGGGTTTAACTCTCATATTCAACTGATTTCGAAAAAGGAAAATCATCAATTCGTTATTATTGCTGGTAATTATGGTGGTCATGTCACTCACGCAGTCGTCGCATACTATGACCGCTGCGTAAGTCCAACTAGATCTTGGCTAGTTATTAAATTAAATTAAATTAAAAAAAAAAATTTTTTTTTTTATATCTCCGTGCAAAATTTCATCCCAATCCGTTGAGCCGTTTAATAGTCATTGAGTAACAAACATCTAAACATATAAACATCCCAACAACCAACCTACAAACTTTCGCATTCATAATATTAGTTAGAAAGTAGGATTTATATGTTCACTTAGTTGGTAAACTTCAGCACAATTCTACCACCGTAGCGAAAATCGTGAATAAACCTTATTCATTAAACTTAAAACGCCTGTTAGAGTCTGTCAAGCGAGTCGTGTCCCTGGAAATTTTGCAAATCATAATAATATTATGAATGCTAAGGTTTGGACCTCAATCACGTAAAAACGGCTAAGATGATTAAAATTAATTTTGGTATGACTTTATAGTGTATTATAACCTGGATTAACATCGTCTAGGAGGAGGCGAAAAGGGGGGCGAAAGTTTGTAAGGAGCTACGATATAACCGAGTTTCACGCGGACGAAGTCGCGGGCAGAAACTAATAGTATGTGATAAAATAAAAACCATCGTACTCGTGCTGAAGTACATATTTTCCAATGAGGTATCTATCGATTTGAAACGATGCTCGCCTATCATTAGGATGAAAAAAAAACTGTCATCAATAAGTTTTCTTACTTAACACCGTTATTAATCTTCTTTACACAAGAGTTAAGTAAGCACATATTAAGAGTTGACTGATAAAGTAGGTAACATATTGCAGGTGGTGCCCGAGCCGGCGGTGCCCGAGTGGACGGCAGAGGCGCGCGACGTGCAACAACTCTTGCACGTGCTCCGCGCACGCTACGAGCACGCCGGCGCGCGCGCGGACGACGTGCGCGCGCGCCGCGACGTCGCCACCATGGCCATGCCGTCTAACGTGAGTAGGTACTAGGGATAGACCGGCATGAGGCTGATGTAGTCCAGGGGTTTACCAAGTTCATGCTACAGATAGAAGGCAAGGGTCACCCACCAGCCCACAACACAACGGGCATGCTTTCTATCTATAAGTCTAGTCTTAGAGCATTCAACCAACCGGAGTAGCCATGAGTCATTTTCTATACATAAAAAAGTCTGCCGATTTTTGCGGGGGAGGGGATCGTCAAATGTATGCGTAACGTGAAAATAGCTACGTCAGATAAACGTCAGTCCATACAATGTGTATGACCAGTGGTCATATATTTTTGGCAGAGGGGAACGCCTGTCAATGGCCACTCCGGTTGGTTTAATGCTCTAAGAGTCTAGTGTAAGAATAGTAAGAGTATCGGTACATATAACTTACTCATAAATAAATATGTCCCATGGCTCGTATGTCAGTGGACTAAGGTTTCGGTACATATTTGTGAGAGGATGAAATCGATAGGTACATATTTTTGCACTTGACTGTCACTACTACTATGGCTTCTTGTGATCTGGATGGAAATCGAGCTTTAGGCACGCCGCGCCAGGGTTGTGATTGAGCATTGGCCAAGCCTTGGACACTAAGATAAGCCAGAGTTATGCATGAGAAGACTAGAGTTAGCTATTAGCTCATTTCATGAAGGATCGAGTCGTTAAAACTCGACCGAGAAAACAGACTCTGTACACTACGCCACGTCACTGCTAGAAAGTTAGTCAGGAATTCATCACAGAACGTTCTGCTAATATGTGTTTTTTTTAAAGCTCTACCTACTAGTTACTTATACAATGATAGACCACCATTTTCATTATTTATGTTGTGAATATATAAACGTAAAAGTCCTGACTGACTGACTGACTCGTCACTCACTCACTTAAATCAACGCCCAGCCCAAACCATTGAACTTAGAAAGCTGTATTTTTCACAACAGGTAGGTATAACGAAAGTACACACTAAGAAGGGATTTTTGAAAACCACCCTCAAGGGGGTAAAAAGGGGGTTGAAAGTTTGTATGGGGATGGAGTAAAAATTTAAGTGAGACTTGAAACTTTGTGCATGGACTCCTTATTACAATACGATAAAAGTAATTTAAGGGTTTTGAAAAAACCTATCCCTAAGCGGGTTTAGTTAACCAATGGGGTGCAATGTTTGTATGGGGGAAACATTATTTTATGAACTAGAGACTTGAAACTTTGTAGAAAGATTACTTATTAGAATAGCAAAAAAACGTTTTTTGGGTTTTAGAAAATTCCACCCTTAAGGGGGTTAAATAGGGGTGCAAAGTTTGTATGAAGGGAACTTTATTTTTTGAGCTAGAAATTTGATACTTCGTAAAAAAACTACTTACAAAAAAAGAACTGTTAGCGATTTAGAAAATTCTACCCCTAAGGGGGTTAAGTAGGAAACTTTTCCTTTTGAGCTAAAAACTTGAAATGTTGTAGACATTAGTTATTTGAATACAAAAAAAGCACTTTAAGCATTTTGGAAAAATCCACCCCTTAGGGGGTTAAAAAGTTTTTATGGAGAGCGAGAATTTTTTAAGTAACAGATTTGTAAGTTGTATGTAAGCCTGTCTGGTAAAAGACTGCAAAACAAACTTCAGCGTTTTTTTATTTATCTTCTAAGAGGGTTAAAAGGGGGTTCGAAGTTTGTATAGAGAGCAAGACATTTTTAAAGTAAGAGATTTTTAACTTCGATTTTAGACTTTCTTTGAATACTAGAAAATAGCTACAACTTAGAAAAGTTGAAAAACCCCCAACATTTTCATTTCAAAGTGCAATATCTCAAAAACGGCTGAACAGATTTTCATGAAACATGGCTAAGAAGTTAGGGAGCTACGATACCACACATAGATACACAGCTACACAGATACTCAGACAGACACGTTAAACTTATAACAGTTATTACACCCCTCTTTTTGCGTCAGGGATAAAAAATATTGGGTGTTAAACGAGATTCACCCCTAAAGGAGCTAATAGGAGTTGGAAATGTATACGGGGAACAAGACAATTTTAAAATAAGGAAACTGTAACTTCGGTCAAGGACTAGAAAACAAATTACTGCGTTTTTTATATTCTTCCTTTAAGGTTGAAGGTTAAAAAGGGGTTGGGGAACAAGTACTTTTTGAAGAAAGGGAATTCTTCGGTCAGGCATATATACTATTTGGTAAGCCATCAATTCAGAATACATAATCCTACCGCTCGCGGAAAAGTGCGATCCTTACAGAACCGAACAGCTACCCGAAAAGTAGTTTAGGTTAGACCTACGATGCTCACAAACCGAAAAGAAGGTACTTAATGTAATGTTAGATTAATTTGCGAATCATTTTGTCAATTTAAGCAGTTAATTTTGGGGAAAAATATAATTTATTCTCTCACACCTTTAAATGGGTACTGGGGATGTGATGGAAAGTTCTACGTCTATTGGCATATGATAATTTTACTTTCAAAACTATACAGGCAACTCGGACTAACGTAATTAAAAATACTTAACGGATTTAGGCAAAAAAACGGCAGGTAATGTAGCTTAGTAGACATAAAAAAAATCCTTTAATACATTATGAAAAACAAACAAATTAAGTACTTAGTTAGAAACATACATACATACATTCACGCCTTTTTACCTAAAAGGGGTAGGCAGAGCACATGAGACTTATGTTCCAGCGCCACTTTTAGCATAAATGTATATAAAAAAGGGTATAAAAAAGATTGACAAAATGTGATATTGCAGTGACAGGTTGCTAGCCCATCGCCCACAACACACTTTAACCCTGCTCCCTTAGTCGACTTTTACGACACCCACGGGAAGAAAGGGGGTGGTGAAATTCTAACCCGACACCACACGGGAAAACGAAACGTAGTTAGAAACGTTTGATAATACTTAAAATACGTATATATTGGTATTTTTAAAAACGGACATTTCAATTAAGATTTAGCTATTTAAACCTTTTACGCTTAAACCCAGAACGGAATGACATGAACATTGGCATAGAGATAATTTGAGACCCTTGGAAGGATAGTTTTTATTTCGAAAATCATCCCTTAAGAAGGTAGACGTTTGTTTGGGACAGCGATAATTAAGGTCACGCCGAAAATAATTTAATAGCAATTTTTTTCTCAAGTTCTACGCGGACGAAGTCGCGGGTAACAGCTGGCTAGTAAAATATAATTTAAATCATAAAAAATACAAACATCACTTAATTGTATACTAAAACCACCACCGTTAAATTCTCTACCTTTTGGTGAGAACTGCGTACAAATCAGTTCAACCAAACGCGAGAAAATCGCGGACAAATAAACATAACTACATACATACAGGTCAAACTGAGAACCTGCTTTGTTAACTTTTTGAATTCGGTTAAAGATATGAACCTTGAAAGTGTAGAAAACATATAATGCATTTATTTTTATTGTCCAAGAGTACATTTAAAGCTTCCAATAGAATCCTTTCGCTTTTATAGAAACAAAATTGTTTAATAACTATGTACATACTTAAACGCAGTATTTCGCGACCGAAACAATAATTTACCCCATTTTCCATACAACAATTAGTACAAATGTCAGTTGTGACGTCATACCTTCCGTCATACGTTTTTCCGTGAAGCGTTTTGCGCTGCCGCGAGCGAGGTCAATCTTTGTCTCAATTTTTTGGGTAGGTATTTTTGGTTGGTATTGGTAGTTGCTCCTATATAAACATTTGTTCCTCTCCAAAAACTGGTTCAAATGACATCATTAAAAAATCTTAGTCATCAATGCCTATTCACTCTCGTCCAACAGCCAACGAGCGGGGCGGCCTCCGTGGCCGCCATCAGCATGCAGAGCCACAGCACCCCCAAGGAGTCCGAGAACGCCGCGCCCACCTACAAGGAGCTTCTCACTAGGGAGCCGGTGAGGCAGCCACGTGAGTACCAACCACCGTAGTCACATATCTCTAGGAGCATGTACTCGCTATCATGTATTGCCAACATCAGCATGCAGAGCCACAGCACCCCCAAGGAGTCCGAGAACGCCGCGCCCACCTACAAGGAGCTTCTCACTAGGGAGCCGGTGAGGCAGCCACGTGAGTACCAACCACCGTAGTCACATATCTCTAGGAGCATGTACTCGCTATCACGTATTGCCAACATCAGCATGCAGAGCCACAGCACCCCCAAGGAGTTCGAGAACGCCGTGCCCACCTACAAGGAGCTTCTCACTAGGGAGCCGGTGAGGCAGCCACGTGAGTACCAACCACCGTAGTCACATATCTCTAGGAGCATGTACTCGCTATCACGTATTGCCAACATCAGCATGCAGAGCCACAGCACCCCCAAGGAGTCCGAGAACGCCGCGCCCACCTACAAGGAGCTTCTCACTAGGGAGCCGGTGAGGCAGCCACGTGAGCACCAACCACCGTAGTCACATATCTCTAGGAGCATGTACTCGCTATCACGTATTGCCAACATCAGCATGCAGAGCCACAGCACCCCCAAGGAGTCCGAGAACGCCGCGCCAACCTACAAGGAGCTTCTCACTAGGGAGCCGGTGAGGCAGCCACGTGAGTACCAACCACCGTAGTCACATATCTCTAGGAGCATGTACTCGCTATCACGTATTGCCAACATCAGCATGCAGAGCCACAGCACCCCCAAGGAGTCCGAGAACGCCGCGCCCACCTACAAGGAGCTTCTCACTAGGGAGCCGGTGAGGCAGCCACGTGAGTACCAACCACCGTAGTCACATATCTCTAGGAGCATGTACTCGCTATCATGTATTGCCAACATCAGCATGCAGAGCCACAGCACCCCCAAGGAGTCCGAGAACGCCGCGCCCACCTACAAGGAGCTTCTCACTAGGGAGCCGGTGAGGCAGCCACGTGAGTACCAACCACCGTAGTCACATATCTCTAGGAGCATGTACTCGCTATCACGTATTGCCAACATCAGCATGCAGAGCCACAGCACCCCCAAGGAGTCCAAGAACGCCGCGCCCACCTACAAGGAGCTTCTCACTAGGGAGCCGGTGAGGCAGCCACGTGAGTACCAACCACCGTAGTCACATATCTCTAGGAGCATGTACTCGCTATCACGTATTACCAACATCAGCATGCAGACCCACAGCACCCCCAAGGAGTCCGAGAACGCCGCGCCCACCTACAAGGAGCTACTCACTAGGAAGAAACATGTTTTAGGGGGAATACCTTTGCACAGTTGAGAGCGAAAATATGTATCTGATTAATCTACTCATAAATATGTACCGAAACCGAAACCGCCAACATTTTTAAATTGCAAGAAGAGACAATTTTTTTTGTTTCCTGTACGCATGAACGCAGGGAAAACAAGAAGGGACAGGTGAGACTAAGGTCAAATCACTGGGCAGTCTTTTATAAAAAAAAGAGACACTGGATTTATCATTTTTATTTATAATTATTGCACTTATTGTCGGGAATTACCTACATTTATTTGCGACGAATCTAATTGGTAGGAATTCCCATGTATATTCATGAAACTAATAAGATAGCAGATTCAAATATGGTTTCAATTCCTATTAGGTGACAGTTAGCGCCATCTGTTGGAACATTCCAGAACTTCACTTATTAGGAATTTGTAACAAACGGAAATAAGGTTTAATCTAAGATAGTAAATCGTTACGTCACTCACAACGTAATTTCCCTACAAACATCAAGGGCGGATCCAGGATTTTTTTCTGGGCGGAGGCACAAAGGGTAGGCGGCCAGATTTTTTTTTCTGGGGAGGGCACAAGGGGCATGCGGGCAGTAATAATAATATTAAAGGAGAGCCTCGGAATAAAGATAAACATGGAAAAAGCGCTAAAATAGGTAGCAGAGACCTGTTTTTGTTTTACCTGTACTTTACTTCCTTACACCGTACTAACGCGTTAGAAAGAGATGTACATGCATTTGTTATTCCTCAATTGTGTAGGTTGTCACAAGTTTCGTCCTTTGCTAGGGATGTTACTGTGTCGACACTAAATAGTACTCATTTATTAATAGTTTAATATATAATGCGCTGTGTGAAAAACGGCTTCTTTCAGTCGTCATCTAATAAAAATGCAAAATTGTAAGTAGTATACGTCCAGAAATCATACTAAACTGTTATCATTAGGAGACGCTACACGAGCGAAATCGGCAGGCCTTCATGCAGTCCTGCACCGTGATTCGGCACGTGTGGATACGTGGTACTAGTATAAAGTGACCAAATCAAGGTCACTTTATACTAGTTTTTCTGTGACCTTCTTCGGCAGTCCTGTGAAGTGCCTTGAACAGACGCGACAATGGATTTTCCATGTCCAATTTGTTTTTTTTTACATGCATTAATCATTTTTGTTTTATATCTTCACTGGAAACTAAAATCAAAAAGTCTAGTTTTGTTAGGCAAATACATGACAGCAACAGATTGTCTTTAATACATGGGACAACCAGAAAACCATTTTGTTGTCATTCTTCAGCAAACTTGTAATTTCCTATGTTCGAATCCAACACAGATTTTCTATATACTGATATCGTCAATTTTTTTATTCCGTAGCCTAAAATGACATTTCATGTATTACTAGTTTTTTACGTCTTATAAATAGTGATGTGCTACAACCGGTACTAACCGAAAATAAACGATTGGGAGGTACTTATATTTGTTGATGAAGCGTCTGTAACACAATGAATGGATAATCTGTGACGTGCTAAAAACGAGAGAACACGCACAGAAAACATCCGATCACTATACGAGTAAAATAACGATTGCCAAATACGTAAACCAAAATGGCGTCGCGTCAGGTCGGCGATACGTCAATGTTATTTTAAATGTTTGAGTACATTAGTAGTGAGTAAATTTTATTTATTGTTTATTTCGTATCATTTTGTGAGTAGACTTTATTAATTGTTTATTTTGAATCTAAAATTAATTCAAGATGTTATCGGTTATTCACAAACCGATATCAAAGATCAGCACTGTTGGTATATAGCTGGTCACATTATTTCTACGTTTGACATTTGTGGTTGTCATTTTAGTCTACGGAATAAAAAAATAGACTATAAATACATCCATGTCAATGTCGATAAGTTATTGTTCCGAGTTCGATAAAAAATACACATCAGTACCTATGTAAATAAACATAACCTCTTTAATCCACAAAAAATGTATTATTTACATGCCGATTTTGCACGATTAATTGAACATGGTGATATTTACATAAACTTCTAATACTGATGGTTAATTTTAGCTTAGATCGTTACATTAATAATAATAACATTAAAATCTATCGAAACTTACTGGTGAAAACTGAATGGTTCCTGGACATTTTCTTTTCGTGCTGTACGAGACGTGCAACTTTAAATGGCACAAAACATTATTTGCTTATTTGTTGCTTATTTACAGTGCAAGATAAGTTGTGACGTTTATGACACTTACTTGACACTTACTACCAGTCTACCAAACAATGATGACATATTTAATTTTGCTGGATTAAAAGAGATACAAAAGAGCTCGGAAGCAAAAGAGATCCGTTCATTTTAGTGACAACCTACGAAAATGTGAAACCGAGTGCGGATTGTGCTCTCATTCTCTCTCAGGCTAACTATAGATATACGCAAGTGAATAAGATAGCTATAGCCAAGCTCTTATTTTAACTTTCCTTCCATGTTCCATGTTATATTATTCTTCCAAGAGGAGAGCATCCGACGTTTCGTAAAAATGTTGCTTATTAACCCCCAAAGCAAAGAGAGGGGTGTTATTAACCCCCGACGCAAAAAGAGGGGTGTTATAAGTTTAACGTGTCTATCTGTATGTGGTATCGTAGCTCCCAAACGGATGGACCGATTTGAATGCGGTTTTTTGGTGCCATAGATAATTTTATTCCGTGTGTTCTTAGCCATATTTCATGAAAATCTGTTCAGCCGTTTTTGAGACATTGAACTTTGACATGAAAATGTTGGGGGTCTTACTACTTTTTTAAGTTGTAATAAAAACCACTGTTTCACTGGTTAATTAGTTTATTTTCCTCTTTTTAGTCGAGAGTACAGATTACTTCACCATGCTTGACATCTCTAACCTGCCAAACTTTTTGAACACTTTCTTTTTAAAAACCGTCCGCAGACTTGCGTTCCGGCCATACTGCCACTCGTCGCGTTCACTCATAAACGTTATTGTTGATATATCGGCGTTCACAACCTGGTTTATTTTACAGATCGCTAACAGTTGTAGTTGTTTTGATTAGACTCTCTGTCAACATACAACATAGGTGCCAGCCTTCGCATGTATAATGTTAGTATGATGATGTAATTATTTATTTATTTATTATTTATTTATTTATTGACAAATACATTTACGTGACATTACAGTAACAACCAATGCGTCACGAAACCAAAACAACAAACACACAACACACACATTATAACATATTCTTAATCATTCCAGCATCTGATGAGGAAGAAGACATACCTTCTCGATGCTACCTGAAGAGGCAGGCTCAGCTCATTGTGGACACCAAGTGCAGAAGAAAAGGCTTCCGAACACCTTATCCTAAACGATAGAATGTACTACCCTTCCGCATCTCTGCACAGCTACCTATCACGCAACGGCGCGCCAGCTCTCTCGATGTTTCCCGCACTATCCGTCTCTCTCTCTTATTTGAACACTTAGAACAAGAGGTATAGTGCGAGAAAAATCGAGAGTATGTCGCGGCCGGCCGTCCCATGATGGACGTGCTGGATTTCAGCGTAAACAGGTCGCGCTGTCCATACAAATTACGAAGGGCAAATTGGAGGGTCAACGTTCCTTGCTCCAAATTTCAATTTAATCAGGACGATTTATTTATAAACAATGGCTTTTGAATTTAAATCAATGAAAAGCTTTATGTCGCAGATTTGGTAATTTTTTGAATGTTTGTACAGTAAGGCAAGAAATTGGACCTCCACTTTCGACCGCTTTCCTAGCTGACTGTAGGTACGTAGGTACACCTTAATTCAATAAAGCTGCTATAATAAAGCTGACCGACTGGAACTAAAACCTTGAAAATGTGGATTCTATAACGATTTGGAAAAAGAATAAGAACATTAGAATGTGTGTAACTTTTATCTATAAGTAATTTTAGCAAGTACAAATAAAACATTGTTAAATTAAACATTTCTCTTATTCCCTACGTGCCCAAGTAAATACGTAAGAAAAAAAGTTCTTCAAAATGTGCAAACCATTACTTTGGCATTTGCCGGTGTCTATTGAGCTGAAATTTCGCATAGGTAGGTACTTAAGCTCACTTTTACTGATGTACTCTTAAATTCGGTTATAAAACAATGTTTTAGTTCCACCAAAGCTGATCTGACAGCGACAGATGGTCATAGCAAGCCCTAAACTACTCTAATTATCTATATTAAATCCTTTCACGTTTATGACTGCAAAAAATACAGTATAATTTCAAGCGTGTACGTTATTTTTGGTAATCTGTCTCATAGTTCGGAAGATTACTCCTACATACAAATTTAAAAAACCTCCACCCAAGCTTCACCCGTTTCACCACAAAGCTACTCACATACAAACTTTACCATTTTACAATATTAGTACAGAAAACTGAACAGTCAGTGTCAACGAACGCCACCATGACATCTCACGTCACCCCCAACTTGTACGACGAGCTCACTATTTTCGATATAATTTTACTGGATTTGCTATCATTATAATATAACCATGTTTTGCCCGGAGAAGAACTCTTATTTGCAACTGGTCTGTGCTATCGAGCCGAGGGTTATAAACAAAGCCGTAGATAGGGCGATGGGGCAAGCGATCGTGGACTCGACTTGTGGTATGTGACTTTGGATAATGTTCATCATCATATCATTCTAAGGACTGTATACGAGTATGCCTCCCCCAAGTTCATACATACCCTTTAACAATGGATTAATTTGAGGACAAATGTCCCGCGGCACTTGGGTAAAATGGCACAAAGTTGTGCGAATTCGCTCGACATGTCACGCGTGGAATCTTATATCCCGCGATGTAGCCAGACATGTCAAGCGAACTCGCGTGATGATCGTCCTCTAGTGGATCTCTGGCTTCACAACGGATTTGTTGCTGGCTATTAAGAAATAGAAAAATGATATCGCTTTCTCTATATCTGCAGTCGAGTGTGTGTAACCCAGAAAATACCACATAATTTGCTGCATGCAGCGTTGATTTTTATTTTCAGTTATTAAGTACTTTTTTTATTTTTCATGTGCTACCGGTACATTTGGAGCGAAGACACTATTTTTCATCATCGTAATTATTTTATAGGATGGTGTGTGTGGGGGCTAGTTTTTTTAATAAACGAGGGACGTCTAATCATCTAACATTATATTGACTCCTATACCTAAGTTAAATTGCCCATTTGCCCGATGCCACCCACCCGCCACTGGCTTGAGACATCCAAAAACTAGACTTAAGACTTGCGTCGCGTGCGAGTGCCACCTCGCATTTTCACAACCTTTATATAACTTGCAATGTATGTAGCTATAGTATGTAACTATGTATGTTCGGGTGGAATCTTAAAACTCAATTTTGAAGAAGATATCTTCAACCGATGGAACTAAAATTATGGGTTTAATTAAAGTTTGGGTGACAGTTCATTATTATGATACCATTGAGCTGATCTGATTTTGAAACAGAAGGTGGCCATGGGAATTCACTACTTAACCGACCCCGTGAGTTTGGGCTCGTTAGAATCGTCTCTACGTATAGTTGATGACGGTATACAGAAAAGTACAGTTGGCAATAAAAGCTTGTACCAGAAACGACATTATGACAGAAACTTATTTTCCATGGCGACGAATGGTTAGGTTAGTGTAATGTTCTTTCAATCATCACATAGACAAATTATTTCTTGGTCAGTCCTACTATAAAGCGTACTTAGGCAACGGTGACGGCCTATATACATCTTAACCAGCTCCTTTCACCCCACCCTATTTCAGCCGACGCGCTCGTAGGACCCGTAAAGTGCAAATGTGGCCAGTACATAACGCCGGTGCCACCCGATGGTGAGTGCGTTTTTTTTCTTTTTTTACCTTTATTTATTTAGAGGCTTTCACCATTTTGAAGATGCCAAACGTTTTTTGATTTTTTTAAACGTCTATAAAATGCTCACCGATATGTATTTAATGTCTGTAGGTATACACCAAAACCATGATAGTGACCAGATACTTTTGCACAGTAGCGCATAGATATGATATGTGTGATATATGTAAATCAAAAGCGATCTTAAAGAAGTGTTTCAATAGGCACTCGATTTTATTCGAATTTTCGTTTTCCCGACTAAAGTCATCTCCCAAAGTTTCATTTGTCCGAACGTATTATGCAAACATTTGCACACAAACTTTCGAAAAAGTATATCTCATAGAACCCAACAGGTAACGTTACGTTTCGTTTTCAACAACACGGAAAAGTTGAAGGTTTTGATAATAAGACGAATGAAACTTTGGCAAATTAGATTCGAAAGTTCGAAGGTAGGTCACCTGTTGTTCGGCCCCCAGACCCGCTGCGCGCGCGCGGGCTCGCCTCGGCCCAGCCCTGCACGTACGCGCCGCACGTGGACGTGACCCGCGCGCGGCTCGGCTTCGGCCGAGTGGGCCTGAGGCTGATAAACCGAAACCTGCACTCTACGGACTATCTCACGCAGCTGCAGGCGATACACTCCGTGATGGACCAGGTAAGATTAAATCATCATGTCAGCCAAAAGACCTCCACTGCGGGACCCAGGCCTACCCCAAAGAGGGCAACAATGACCGGTCTAAGAGTGGTTTAGAGTTTTTGATCCATAAATAAGCGCTCTTCGCGCAGCAGCGCCTCACTACATAGGCTCGATAGCTTCGCTTCGGCCCAGCCCTGCACGTGGATTACAGTTTACCCTGATGGTTAGAGCTCCCGTTGCACGAAACCCTACCTCACAAGGTGGCAGATCAGAAATGCAATATAGTGATAGATACTACTTAGGAACACTGGATTTTAGTTGGTTGCCATACCATATCCTGGTACTTAGATTTTTTTTTTTCGTTTCTACTATTACAGCATTCGGTGGCAGATCGAAACGTTTACTCATCGAAAGGGACACATTTGTAGATAACAACCCGCATGGGTTGCCTGCCCAAACGCTGGCAGGTTTCAAGATCACCCATGTTTTATGAGCCCCAGGGGTCAATACCATGGCTGATCTTGAAACCTGCCAGCGTTTGGGCAGGCAACCCATGCGGGTTGTTATCTACAAATGTGTCCCTTTCGATGAGTAAACGTTTCGATCTGCCACCGAATGCTGTAATAGTAGAAACGAAAAAAAAAAATCTAAGTACCAGGATATGGTATGGCAACCAACTAAAATCCAGTGTTCCTAAGTAGTATCTATCACTATATTGCATTTCTGATCTGCCACCTTGTGAGGTAGGGTTTCGTGCAACGGGAGCTCTAACCATGATAAGTCTCTAACAAGACTGGAATTCACGATTTCGCTAAGAGTCGCGTCTGCCTATCGCTTTCACATTCGCCTTCTGCAACTACTAACGCTATCTAGTAATAGCACAGTCAGATTCATAAATGAGTATGCATTCTAGGAGTTTTATAGCTTAAGAGATAAGATCGAAAAGTGTTTACACGTTTATAATGCAGTCAGCATCAGCAGTGTCACTTAGGTATAATAAAAAAAAACCGTGAAAACCGATTCACTGTCATGCAGCACAAATTGTCAACTCGAAACTATTGGTCGCGTGTACTGTAAATTTGAAAAATCCTCGACAAGGAAAATGATCCAGCCTGAATAATGCTGAAATTTAATTAAGTACGTTTTAAAAGTAATATTCACGTACTTGATATGGTCAATAGAAATACCTACTTAAAATATGACCAATCGGAAATACCTACCTATGTCATATATGTATTTTGTACAAGATAGTCGATTTTCATATTCAATTTCATTATTAATTAAATTACATAACATTCGCTTTGCACGTACTTATTTAAATATTAACCTATGTCATACTACCCCAGGAAAATTACGTTTTTTTCAAACATTAATTTATAACAGCGTTTTTTTTTGTTTGTTTAATTTTAAAATGTTATTCTAAGATGCCTTATCTAAGAATCCACCAAAATTTCCACCGGGAAGTAAATATATAAATATAAATGACACATCCATTATGTTTTTTGTGTGATTTATTTATTATTCTTGAAGAGCTCCTGTAAATTAACCAAAACAAAAATTAAAAATCTATTAATATTTTTCCTCTTTTTTCAGGAATTGGTTAAATATCGATTTTTTTGATGACTAATATTTTGGTGGATTTTGAGTCTACGTAATTACTAAAGTGATAATATATCAGTTACACGCAAAAAAGCTGCTGTTATGATTTATTTCCAAATTTGCATTTTTTTCCATACTAATGAAAATAAAGTGCTTGGGCTATACAGGCCAAAATTCCCTTTGGGATATATTCGTTTTGAACGCGAATAAAATTGCTAAATAAAAAAAGCATAGACACAATTACTTTTAGTCCAATTTCAAAATGGTCATTTCGTGTTGACGATTTTCCTTTCGCGCCGAAGTACAGTACCTAAATCGCCCTCAGATATTTTGTGAAAAATACAGTACTACTCGCGCCATCTAGTGATGAGGAAACTAAAACAAAATTCGCTTTGCTCACGCACATCATTTATTTTCGCTAATCATTCGACAACGCTTAACGCGCAACACTGTTCTTATCGTAGTTTCTTTCAAACGATAAGTTTTAAGTGACTATAAATTCGCTTGATAAAAACCTTTAAGAGAGGTAGGGCACAGCGTAATGTCATCACGCTTGAATCTGGAGCAGCCCGACTGGGGGAGTACCACCGCCTTACAGAAGACCACAGCCATAATAGCACTGCTGCCTAATCCGTAGGTATTGTAGTGTTGTGTTCCTGATGGTGAGTAAGGTTCCCAGAGCTCCATCCTTAAAGGCCGGCAACGCACTGACAACACCTCTGGTGTTGCAGGTGCCCATGGGCGGCGGTAATCACTTACCATCAGGTGATCCGTCTGCTCGTTTGCCTCCTATAACATAAAAAAACCCAACATAGTGATATTTCGCTAATGTACTGAGAATTTTTCGTGAAAAAGCTAACGCTCCAATCACTTCTACTTGCACGAAGCGTAGCAATGCATTGACACTGTTTAATGCTGCAGTTAAAATATAGTATACAATTCGCAGGTGCAGATATCGGAGAGCGCGCTGTTCCTCATAAACCTCAACGTAGTGCATCGCCTCACGGACCTGCTCGACAATATCGACCCCGTGATCCGAGAGAAAATCTGCATAATCCTCACCCACCTGGCCGGTTACTACCAGGGCAGGGAACGCCTGAGCGCCTGCCCAGCCCTCTACTTTAGACTCATGTGGCTCTGTCTGAGAGATAAGAAGGAAATCAGATATGCCGCCGCGTGCACTCTACGAACGCTGGCCAGAGACAGGTGTGCCTGCGAAGCGATATGCAAAGTCGACGATCTGATCGAGAACCTCCTCAAAATCATCCAGAACGAGTACACGGGGATAGTTCTGATACACCTGAAGACTTTGAGAAACCTGTTCGAGTACGATCCTGTTGTGCCGTTGAAGGCGAACGCGTTTCAAATCATGTTCAAGCTATTTTCTAACGCGGACAGTGATATAGTTTCACAGGCGATGGAGTGCATGGCGCAACTGTGCAAGCATGACGTCGGCAAGCTTCTGGCAGACGAGTACGATTTGATGTTTGTTCTACTACCGTATCTGAAATGCAACAACTATGACGTGATCATAAGCGTTGTCGGTCTCATGTGCTACGCAACCTTGACGAAGCGTTCGAAGTGGCGGTCGAAGGAGAAGGCACTCGAGCTGACCAGGAACCTGACCTATCTCTGTCACGCTCCCATTCTTCCTCTGTTGCAGCTGAGAGCGATGCAGGTATTGATCAACCTCTGCGACTGCTGCGATATCAGGAAGCACTTGAGATACTACTGGAAGCGGAAGATTCAGCTAATCATGATCAGGACGCATGAAGAGTGGGACGGCACGATGGAGACGACGACCATGGGGCTTGAGACGGGGCATAACTACAGGACGATGTGCGTAGAGGGTGTGGAGACGGTTAAGAACGACTACGGCGACAACGCGGAGGTGGTCAACGTGCACAGCTATTTGAAACGGCTGGAGGAGAAGAAGAGGCAGCTTTTGCGGCATGTGTACTGGGAGCCGTATTCTTAGGGGGATTTATTATTAACACTTTTCTTGGCATATTAAAAAAAAACTGAAATGTTTTTTCCTTGTTCGCGGCTTGGAGAGGGCTTGCAACAAGGGGATCAAATAATGTGTATCTTATAAAAATCAAAATGAATTACTTATTTTAAATGGATACGATACAATGTCAAGAAAAGGGTTAGTTTTTTTAGAATAATTGGATACAATAATTTACAATCTTATGTAACCCTTTGGACGCCAAAAACTAAAAGCGTTGTGTGTGGTGCCCATGGCGCCAAAAACACATTTAGGTGTTATGGCGTGCGCTGTCAAAGTTGCCTTCATGTTTTCACACAAAATACTTGACTTCCATGCTTGAAGAATGGCGTTTAAATGTTTAAAAACTGTACAGGCAGGTTTTAGTTTGACGCGCGACAGGTCGTTTTAAAATCGGATGAATACTTTATTAAGTCGTTATAAACGCTATTTGATGTGTACGAAAATAGAAATCCAAATGTATGTAAACGACTGTCGAGCTTCAACTAAAAGTAGTAAATGCATTCGTATTTTTTTTTGAATTATACTACGACTTTTTACGAAACGACTTTTTATAGGTATGAAAAAAATACGCGTTGAAATCTTCCCGAAAATAAATAAGTTAATAATTCAAATGTTGACGTTAATTTGTTGCCTGTAACATTATTGGAGTATTGCGTGTACAACAGTCGACGTCAAAAATATGTGTACATCTAAGTAATAAAAATAAAGTGCTAATGTTTGCACTTACAGATCTTTGCGTTTACTGTACTTGCACTAGTGCACTCGATTTGATCCTCTCATAAATATGTACCGAAACCTTAATCGTCTGAAAAAAGAGCTATGGGACATATCAATAAGTTGTACCCATATTTTTACACTTGACTGTACAGACAGTCCCTAGTATACAATGCGTTACACGCATGACACATTTTGACCACGACGACGAATACGCAAAATAGCACTTACGCAGAATGACGAATACGCAAAACGAAACATAACTAGCCTATGCTACTCTAAGGCAGGTCGGTGTAGGTACGACGACGAGCAAAGCGAGGAGTGTTAGGTGTATTGCGACCCTACAGCGCGCGAGCCGAGCGAGCGAAGCGAGCCGAGCGAGCGAAGCGAGCGCACCGCGCCGATTAGGCACAGTACTTCACAAACCCAAATTTTCACAGACCCAGTTCTTCACGATCCCAGTTCTTAACAGTCCCAATTCTTCACAACGCCAACTTTTCAAAAACCCATTTATTCACAATCCTAGTTCTTTAAATTCCATTTTTTTTACTATCCCAATTCTTCACAATGCCATCTTTTCAAAAACCGATTTTTTCACAATCCTATTTCTTTATATTCCAAATTCTCAACTGTCCCAATTCATCACAGTCCCAACTTTTCACTGACCCCATTCATTGAGTGATTAGATCAGTTCCCCAAACGCGTTAGTTCCGCGTACCACCATTGCAGTTTGACCACCGAGCATTATGCCTAAAACGCAAAGTGGCCACTTATAGGTAGGTTAGGTTCGTTAGGTTTCTTCAGATGCCCGAAGGGCAAACAGACCAGAAATAGGAGCCCCGCTCCGCGGGGCTCCGTCAATATCGCTGCCGTAACCTCAAAACGACGAAAATGTGATGCAGGCATTTTGAGGTTAATGAGTTTGAGTGTGCCAACGGTGACATAAATGAACGAAAACAAACTCGAGTGGGGGCAAACGCGAATGGAAATTCTGCTACGCGGAACTAACGCGTTTGGGGAACTGATCTAATCACTCACAAGTATAAAGAATATTTCCAAAAATTAGAATTGTGAATATGTAAGTATGTGAAAAACTGGGAATGTGAAAAATTTGGAAATGTGATAATTTAGAAATGTGAATTGCCTGGGAATGTGATAATTAAGAAATGTGAATGCCTGGAATGTGATAAGTTACAAATGTGAATGCCTGGGAATGTGATAATTTAGAAATGTGAATTCCTGGGAATGTGATAATTTAGCAATGTGAATTGCCTGGGAATGTGATAATTTAGCAATGTGAATTGCCTGGGACTAATCGCACCGCGGCAGCGGTCGGCGAAGCCCCAGATCTTACTTTATTAGAACAAAATATCCGTAAATACGAAAGGGACAGATCTTTGCTAAATGTGTCGTTTCGCGTAAATGGCATTTGGCATATGTGGCATTTTGACCATGGGGCATTACGCATATCGTGCGTTTCGCGTATCGGTCGATTTTCGTAGATACGTTATTATGCGTGTAATCCTATACAATATTCAAGCATGGATTTTCCCTATGCAATTTCTCTATTAATTCACAACGTTATCCCTTAGGCGACTTTAACGACACCCACGGGAAGAAAGGGGGTGGTGAAATTCTAGCCCGACACCGACTAAAACTTGCAATAACTTAAAATAAACAATACAGTCATACAATTTGTAAGCATATTTATTTTCAACCCAAGAACGTAAATATACAATTAAAGACTACTTGAGCTACACATTTGGTATATAACTATCCCTTTCAGCGCCTTACAGGTCGGGCGAGACAGCGTGCGACACTGAAAGGGCAATTTGTGCCGTGTGGCGAACTTATATCTATCTCAGTCGTCCTTTATAAGGTGAATGTCCACCAGAGATTTGCGAAGCTATGTTTTCATTGACTTGACTGTCACGCTAACATAGATTTATACGGATGTATACGAGTATGCGGTGCTTTTGTAAGGCACAGAATAGCTCCTGTGCAGCTAAATTAAGAACGTCTTAAAATTACTGACGGCTTACTATTAACAACATAATTAGGGCGGGCAATGGTTTATTTATCGCAATCTCATTCTAACTCGATAGCGACAATTTAAAGAAAGTGGAACTATGACAAGGACAACGAATGGTATATGGCTTCCTTTCACACGTATTTGGATTTGTTAAGCTTTGGTTTCCTAGGATAGCGGTGTGTCAAATATTGCCAACACTTCTTCGCATATCTTTGGTGGACATTCAGCCTAATACCCCTATTCATAAATCTATCAAACCTAGTTAACCCTATAATGCATGAACAGTGAAAAATGGAAGAAAAAAAAATCTGAATATGTGAACTAGTTTATTATAACCCAGACAAAATAAATTTGGAACACAAAAAAATGTGTTTCTTATTATCAAAAAGTTATTTCACGAAGCCATATTTGGATTCGTATGCATCAAGTTCAAAATATGTCTAGCCATATATGGCTTCGTATGCGTTGTTACCTAAATTGATCTAAAGCGATACGTCAATTTGAGTCAGTCAGTATGAAACTCAGTAAAACAGTTCCTTTTTTCATTGTAGCATAAATGAACATTGCATTTTTCAAATTTCGTGAAAGACCTGTAAGAGCAATTGTTCTGGCAATGAAGTCGAGTTTTAGCCCATTCTGGCAAATGATCAATTGTGTCCATTCGAACAGCCGTCCACACACACCAGTTCATCCATACTGATTGATCCATCACCTGGTATCGGATTAACCTTCGCATTGCTGCCGTAAAAACGAGAAACGTCCATACCTAAACAGAAAAATAAACGAATTTGTTCTCGAACACTTTTAACTTATTCTTGTCATTGACGCATACGAGGCCATTTATGGCTAAACATATATTGAACTTGATGCATACGAATCCAAATATGGCTATGTAATGTAATTGGCCATATTGTTATCTAAAATATCAGAAAAATCATAGCAAATTATCACAAACTATAAATTAATACCTAATAAACCTTAAACATATTTTTTTATCATCACTTACCTTCCGTAAACAGTTTTTGATCTAATTATAATCAGGATAGTCTCTTAAACACGTATTCACAAGCGCAACTGATATTGCAGGTATCATAACTAACCGTGTTATGACTTTTAGAAGGTAAAAAAATATCTACCCCCTAATTTCAACTTTAAAGACAAATAATACTTCTAACTCATACCTCACTTTTTGGTACTACCTACTTTAAAAAAATAAAATATTTAGGACGCCACGTATGGCTCCGTATGCATTAGAGGGTTAAGGCCTCTTACAGACTTGAGCGGCCTGCGGTGGCGGGCAATAGTAAATTTGACAATAAATGTCAAGTTTAAATACCATTGACCCCCACCGCAGGCTGCGCCAGTGTGTGAGGTTTGTCAATTCGACATTTATGTTAGGAAGAGATTTACATAAACTAACAGCCGTTTAAGTTTGATATATTACCATGTAGTTAATGAGGGATTTTCGAAATACATCATCCCACATGACATTCAATTTTCCTTTGCCGCTTTGGGTATACTCGGCTCGCGCAAACATGATTTGTGTGTTTTGACAGATATACCTTTGGCCACAGTGCCCGCAGCTGACGGCTTATGATCGTTGCCAAGCTATCCGTCCGGCGTGACACGGTCTTATCCACATTGACAAGTTATAATTAATAAATTGGGTGTTAATATAGACGATTGATTAACAAAACATATGGAACTGCGACCACGCTTCGGCAACGCCATCTATACCTTACACAATGTACTTGTATGAAGGTGGTTCCGAGATACTTTGTGAAATTTTACAGTGATAAAACCCTGCCATAGTCATGGGAAGACGGGCGTGAATGTACAGTATTGTATGACACTTTGACAACCTTGTCAACACATTTAAATTTGAACCTTAATTCAATTAGAATACAATCGTTTTTCCTATGTACGGAATATGATTTCATATTTAACGTTAGCTTTGCGGTGAAGGAAAAACATCGTGAGGGAACCTGCATACATCTGCGAAGAAATTCAAAGGTGTATGTGAAGTCCCCAATCCGCACTGGGCCAGCGTGGGGACTACTGCCCGTTCCCTCTCATACATACATGATAGGAGGCCTGTGCCCAGCAGTGGGACGTATATAGGCTGATGATGTGTGTGACAATCGTTTTTACTTCATCTACGACGGAAAATAAGTTGCCGTTACACATTTAAGGGTTAACTGTGGTTAGCACCAAGTTACGATGACAGACCGATCTACGTTAAATATGGCGCCGATAGCTGTTATCTCATAGAAACTTGTCAAACTTTCCATATAATCAGATTTTAGCGAACACCGCTTACGATTACAGACGGTTTGGTAAAACCAGTAGTGGTAACTCGTTAACCAGTTTACCACTGTTCAATCTCCCAAAGTGTTAAAACCACCCACCAAATATGCATGTTATACTGAAAATGTTGGCAGTTTTTATAATTTACCTACAGACAGTTCGACTTGTCGACGGTCGCTGTGTCCCTGCGTGCCTTCGTGGGTGCGTATGTAACATCCACATACATACATGCGCGCGCAAATCTGTATATAATAATAATATATAATTGACTAAACATTTGCATGTGATTTTAAAGCCGTCGTAAGATCGGAAATTTAGAACGCAGCATTTTAAAAATAAATAATAATATTTTTTCAGAAACTTCATAGTTGTGCAATGTGTCAGGATTGAATATGGGTGTGGATGACATTAAAAATAACCATTAATTTAAAAAAAATCCCTAAGAAAGATTGTCAAGTAGAGAAAAAAGTTAAGCAGGGGATTAAATAATCACAAAGTTATGTGTCCAAGATGTTATAAGAGTAACTAAAAGAGTAGAGAGGTATGTTCTGTCTTTTTTCCGCAAAACGCACCATCATATGAAACGATTGTCATTTACTATGACGATCGCAGATCGTGACGTCACTAACTGCGAGCTTTCTTTCTCTAACAAGCCATATTAAAACGTTTGTAGCTTCATAATTCGTTGAGATATCTGAATGGGATTTTCGTCAGTAGTTTTATTTATTTGCCTTCTTTCTTTTCGATTATAGATAATAAATGTTGAGTCTACACCCGTATTCATAGTGGCCATAATAATCTTACGAGGGCCCTGGTATATATTTTTACAATTGTTACGTGTTATAAAAATATTTGATTAGATCTAAGAATATTGCATGTCTATAATTGTGCGCTAATGTTTGTTAGCTCTCAAAACAGTACGTAACCCACCCGGGGCGGTAAAACAAAATAATAGTCAGATTCCAGGGGGCCCACCACAAAAAGAAAAAGAAATTCGTTCGTGTATCTACCTCTCTGTCGCACTTGCTTGTTCGAAAGCACACTCACAGACGAAGTTCTTTTTCGTTTCGCGGTAGCCCCTCAGGTATTTGACGCCCGAGGCGAAGGCAAGGGCGGTAAATATGTAATGTGAGGCTTTCTTTATTACCGCTTGTGACGAGTACAAAGTTTTACATCGCACCCGGGCCAGGAAGCGGCATTTTCTGCTGTTATTGGACGAGTGTAACGTAAAAAAAGCTTTCCCATATAAATTAAACGTTTCTAGGCACCATGTTTGTATATGGTTGAGATTATTTAACTTGGCCGACTTTTATAAAAATGTCATTGTAATTGGAATCTTCTACCTACGAGGGTAGAGTTGCTTTTTTGATTTCCACTTTGATACGATTCAGCCAACCCAAATATTCTCAAGTATAAAATAGAAAAGTCAAATCAGAGTAAGGGCGGGTTGCCAACTTACGATTACAGACCGATCAACGTTAAATATGGCACCGGCAACTGTCATCCCATACAAACTTCCCATAAATTCAGATTTTAACGAACACCGCTTACGGTTACAGAGTTACTGACGGTTTGGTTAGGTTAGGTTAAGATAGAAAAAAAAAAAAAAAGGGCGGGGCCCTCGACTTCACCCCGCCGACGATGCGGGAGCACCGGATGGTGGACCCGGAGCCGGTGGCAGTGTCACCGATTACGGAGGGGGAGCTGACATGGGCGGTGCACCGGCTGTGGGCCTGCAAAAAAGCCCCAGGGCCAGACGGTGTGCCGGGAAAGATCCTGCCGATTGCGATGGGCCACCTTGGAAGCCGCCTAAAGGACTTGTTCGCTGATTGTCTGGAGACGCAAGGAGGAGGGCAAGTTATGTCTTTTGTGGAGAAGAAGAGAGGGAGCGATTGAGGGACAGGTGGAAGGCGGACCTGGAGGAGTCGCCCTATGGACCCCGCACGCCCGCCGCAGAGAGGGCCCATGGCAAGGTGGCGTTCCGATTGACACAGGTGATGATCGGACATGGCTGTTTCGGTCCCTCCTCGGTCCATTCTTGCCCCTACTGATGTTAAAAATGATGTGGGGGTCAAATTATAAAGAACATGGGCTTGCGTGGAGTTTCTCAGGAACGGGGATGATGATGATTTATAACCTTGCAGCAAACACATACCAACTGAAAATAAAGTCAGGAGGAGTGGCAGACCATCTCATGCAAGTAGTGTTTCATGCCTGCTTTGGGACGTACTTAGATGACCATGAAAAATAACAACAAAGACATCAGCCTGGAACAAGAGAAAAGAAGTGAACTCCTGTTTTACTGAACGCATCAAGCATCAAAGGCTTTTGCACCAATAAAGTTTACAATGGTCTCGAAATTGGCGCAGGCACTTCAGACAAAAAGTCTAGGCAATATTGACCCTGTATCCAATGGACGTCCCTCATTCACCGGGTTCAGAAAAAGGCTGTACCCTGGCGAATTCGTAAACTATATGACCACAGGCAAGAGCTCCATTAACTTCTCGAGTGACCCGCTCCAGCTTCAATTCGCGCTTGAGAAGCTTAAAGACAATGTGTTTGCAGAACGCAATGAAAAGAAAATGTCATTAGCGCGAACAAAGAAGTGGCTTGCTGTGGACGCTAATGGAGTGTGGACCGAGACGGATGATGCGCCAGAGGAGAATGGTTCCTTCTTTTTTTGGATGTAACTATGAACATATGTAATAAAGAGATAAATTGTAACTTTGTATTTTTGTAACCATTTTCTGTAATAATAATGGACAGTCGCCATCAGATATATCGGAGCAGCCAAAGTGCTAATAAATATCTGAACAATTCTCTAATGCCTTGACAATACAGACGTGTTCAGATATTTGTGAGCACCTTGGCCGCTCCGATATATCTGATTGAGACTGTGCGTGCGCGTTTTCGCGCTCACCCAACGGCCCGCGGCCGCGCCGTCTGTCCATAGGCACTGCCCAAAAAAACCATATGATAATCTTTCACGCCACTGTTCGGAAAGTGGCAAAAAGCTAGAGAGATGCTCTTAAATCACGTCCAATCTGTTCGTTTTGTTACTATCCGGTTAAAGGACCAACATGAATGAATATGCCCAAAAGATGGCCTAATTGTATCCTTAGCATACTCTTGTACGGGGCTGAGACCTGGACATCGTATGCCAAACACGAACGTCGGCTTAACACTTTTCATATGCGCTGCATCTTATGCTTTCTTATGCGTAAAATCTTGGGCATGCACTGGAAAGACAATGTCACAAACCAAAGGGTGCTTCAGGTTGCACAGCTGCCCAGCCTCTTTGCGCTGCTTAAGCAGAGACGCTTACGCTGGCTGGGGCATGTGCATCTAATGCATCCATCGCGTTTACCGCGGCGTGTTCTGCTTGGAGCCGTAGCTGATGCCAAAAGAAGCGTCGGCCGGCCGATGCTGAATGTGCCAAGCGAGATATGCACGCATTCGACATCTCGGTTCACAAGTGGGAGGACCTTGCCGAAGACAGGGACAAATGGCGCAAACTGGTGTTTGACGGTCGTAAAATTCACGATGATGCGTGGTTTAAGACACTTGCAGATAAGCGAGCCAAGCGGCATCAACGTGTCACCTGTTCGCCGCGGTCAAATTACACCTGCCAGGTCGTGTATGCCGCTCCCGCATTGGATTACACAGCCATGGAAGACGTTGTCTCCCTTCTTGACACTGCTTGTATAGTCTGTAATAGACTTAGGGTGAGTTGCACCAAACCGTCTGTAATCGTAAGCGGTGTTCGTTAAAATCTGAATGTATGGAACATTTGACAAGTTTCTATGGAGTGACAGCTGTCAGCGCCATATTTAACGTTGATCGGTCTGTAATCTTAAGTCGGTGCAACTCGCCCTTAAAGGCCATTGATGGCCTCATTAGGCTTCAAAACTGTTGTTAGCTGGACGCACGGGGACGGGGCTTCTATGAATTAGTCCAGTTCTCGATTCGACCAATAACAGGGCGGCTCTCTTTTGTTTAGTTTTATGCAGCCAACGAAAAAAACCATAGAATACGAGCTTCTTACAAAATTCTACCGAAACACGTGCCTAAAACCCTGCCATGTTCGGACTAAACGGCTGCCTGGCATCGTTTTGACACCCCGCCCCCGTCCCCGCAAAAAGGTAACGGCACCCATTCTGCGGGGATGTAATGTTTCGGCCGAAAGTGTAGAATGACTCGTCTCCTACGAACCCACTCGTCCAATGGCCTTTTTTCTATCCTCTACAACAATATACATTTTTTTTCGTATTACATAAATTATCATTGCAAAACAAACGTGTCTATAGAATTATATTATAACCTACATTTATATATGTCCCTAATATGCTTAAACCAGATGAAACCGACACAAGCTTTATTAAACATACATTTTGCATAGCATTATAATACGTCATATACTCATATGGCACTAGGGTCTGTCGAATGTGTTACATAGAGTAGCTAGAGTATCGAGTCATATTATCACAACTTTCGCACTAATATCTAATTCTTAAATATGCAAGTTCGGTAATTCATTAATTGTAAATTCACCAGCTGGCACGAATGGAACGCAAAAGAGTACGTCAAATTCACTTACTCCTAGTTTTATAAAAATCCGTTAAGACGGCGAACTCTCTAATTACAACGCTTAGAAAGAGACGGGTAGTCTATGTCGCCGCGACATAGCTCGCGGGCCGCATTGTGATAAACTTATATCAGTAAGTAATATGAAATACGGTCGTGTAAAAATTAAATTTTTGGTACGACCGTTTATTGCCAACTGTACTTTTCTGTATTTGACGATTCTGACGAGCCGAAACTGGGTTACGTCGGTTAAGTACTGAATTCCCATGGCCACCTTCTGTCTTCATCATCAGATCAGCTCGATGGTACCATAATATTTTATGGTCATCCAAACTTTACTTGAACACAAAATTTCAGCTCAATTTTGTAGCAAGATTTAACCCGAACAAACAAGTTAAATAAAATCTTGAAAAACGTACAGATTAGTAACCTTAACTGTTAAATTTGATCTGACACTTGATCGACGCAATTTATAAAACCGGGCCATCGATCCATTCGCGCCAGTTCTATTACACTATCGTCTACAGAATCGCCGTCTATTTGAATATTTCGTCTAATTATATTAATTTACTAACTAAGACAATACTGCGTCTTGCATTGTTTTTTAACCGACTTCAAAAAAGGAGGTTCTAAATTCGTCGGAATTCATTTTTTTAATGTTTCCTGATTACTCGAAGACGCGTGGACCGATTTGGAAAATTCTTTATTTTTGTTTTTTTTTTACTGGGATTTGGGTACTGGTCTGAAGTCGGTTAAAAATATATAAATGGAATAAGCCACATAATATACATACACACATACTTTTATGATTAAGCTTGTTCCCCGGAGGGGTAGGCCTCTTCCACGCCAAAGCGATGATACAAGTTGGATAATGAAATAAAACATTTAGTTAAAATACACCTGAGTGTTATTTAAAAATACAGTATTTGAGTGATATTTTATATCATGATATGGCTATGTGGCGTTCATTACAGTAGTGCTGCGTCTATACTAATATTAAAAATAGAAATCTGTGAGATAGCTGCTTAGTCTTATATATGTAGGTGATCTCCGGAACTACTTGTCCCATGTCAACAATTATTTCACCTGTATAGTATAGCATGTAAGGCCATGCACATAACGTCGGTTAACATCGCAAACATCGTACAGGGGACCGATTTTTGACTCGCGAGCGCTCGAAAATCAAATAAAAGTAAATACGTTTGTGTCAAAATGGCAGGCACTTACTTTCTACCAATGGAATTGAATACGAGTGGTCAATACCACTCGTTTTTCAATTTTCTATCGCTATTTCAAATAGCATTTCATAATTTTTGACAGTTTTCGAGTGAAAGAGTCGACCGCTTGAAAGTCAAAAATCGGTTCCCTGATGTGGTGCATAATTGTTTGCCATCGTATTTCTCGGAAACATTCGTAATTGTCATGCTACTTCAGTCAACCTCAGTACTTGTTGTACTGTGTCAGTCAACCTCAGTACTTGTTGTACTGTGTCAGTCAACCTCAGTACTTGTTGTACTGTGTCAGTCAACCTCAGTACTTGTTGTACTGTTTCAGTCAACCTCAGTACTTGTTGTACTGTGTCAGTCAACCTCAGTACTTGTTGTACTGTGTCAGTCAACCTCAGTACTTGTTGTACTGTGTCAGTCAACCTCAGTACTTGTTGTACTGTGTCAGTCAACCTCAGTACTTGTTGTACTGTGTCAGTCAACCTCAGTACTTGTTGTACTGTGTCAGTCAACCTCAGTACTTGTTGTACTGTGTCAGTCAACCTCAGTACTTGTTGTACTGTGACGGCTGAAATAGCAACACACGTTCGTACGTTTCCGTGAACATACGATGGAAAACAATAATTATGCACTAAATGTGTAATTCAATCTGATCTAATTTTACGGGAGGCCCAAAAATGCTGTTTGGAGTTGATATATTTATGTAAGGGCCTGTGCAACGTGCGTTTTTAAAGCGCGATTGTGTGTAAACTGACACAAACACGCGTCGACGGCGCGCTTAATAAACGCAGTGTGTAGAGACCGTAAGTTTAGCTTTTCTAGATTGCTATTTAAATGTAAACGGTTTTTCGAAGCATTTAAGAGTTTTGGTATTAGCTGCGTTCAGAATGCCGCTATATTAAATTGTAAAAAGATATTTTCGCATAAATGGAGTCACTATGTTTGCGATTTTAGCCGACGATTAGCTATATTCTAACCCGCGGCTGTGCCTGGGTCATCTGCAATATGCAGGCAGGTACACGTCTAGTCGACGTTGAATGTGGTCCAAATATATATATATATATATATATATATATCGCATAAAACAGCACTTAAGCAATACATTTGTTAAACAATTCATTAGTAAAAATACATGAAATTGTAATCACGACATCTCATTATGTACTGTATTTTATGCAAAAAGTATTTTCTTTCTTTCTTTCTTAAAACAAAAAAATCTGTAAACGCAAGGCCACCATGCGGACAGGGTAAATCTACCTAATGACGACACGTTCAACCGTATTTACAAAGCAATGGTGATTCTGCGAGCTATTTGTGCCAACCAATGGGCGATTTACCCTGTGTCATTTAAAGTTAAATCTGAAATGGTATCCTGTTTAAATTACACTATGTACATACATATGAAGTCAATGGTTTATTGTCTCTAATTACTTCTACGTATCAAAATATAATAAACGTAAATGATTAATAAATATCAGGGGACCATCTTACAAAAATCGACCTAGGCCCACAATAAGCTCAAGATGTTTATGGGTGCCAGACGACGATATATTTAATAGATGTACATACTTAAATACATATAAAACATCCTAACTTCAAAAACAAATCGTACAATGTCACATAATTGGCCTAAAAGTGTACAATTATCCACTTTATTGTGTAAATCCAAATGTCCTTTAATGTGTACCAAATTCTGACGAAATCCGTTCTTTCGATTCCAGGAGCTCGCTACCCGTAGCCGCTTTCCTCTACAATGCAGAAAAACCGCGGCTACGAGGGTAACGCTACGAAATATTTGACACTGAATGTGATAAAACCCGCCACGGGATTCCAAATGTTAATCGAATATGTTCACTCGGTGACACTACCTTAACATTTTTGGTATAGTCGGCACGTCGAGACGCGGCTATTGCACTATAGTCCGTACGTTCAGTTTTGGCAGGCGGGTGCGCGCGAGTGCTCGTACAGCGCTTTGCACAGATCGTGCAGCGTCGGGTCTCACCTGTGTACAAAATTATGAACATGAATACTTATATGGGGAGTTGGCAGAGCGATTGAACTGTCCGCTCGCTAATTATTGGATGGAGGTTGCTATAGGGAAGGCCAAATAATAATACTTAGTTTTTTTCTGCTTTATTTCAATAACATAGTATAACCTACTATGGATCGCTTTGGGTCTGAAATAAACGATTTTTTTTTCAACAAGTAGCTGAAAAAACATCACGTGATTTGTACACAAGCATGTACAGTCAGCATCAAAAGTAACTGCGCAAACGAAGCCGTCAAAAGTCTTTATTAAAAGGGAATAAGAGCTTTTGACGTCTTCGATTGCGCAGCCACTTTTGATGCTGACTGTACCAATTATAAGCGTGATGCCTCATGTTCAAATTTATAACGTAGTGATGCTAAATGGATAGTAAACTATCAAATAATCGTAATAAAATATAATTTGATTCGTAAAGAGATATGAACAGTCTTTATTTATTGTCCACGAGCACAGAATATATAATAGTACAAGTACAGAAGGGACACTCCTTTGATCTTTACAAAAGGCTCTTTTATCAAGATCGCTGACGTCCTCGGCGACGACGTCGACGTTCATCGCTACAAGTACATGCCGGTTCCCCAACGTTGGGGCACCGGCATGTACTTGTAGCGATGAACGTAAATCGTGGAGCGTTCCGCGCCTGCCAAGAGTTAATTTAAAATTACTAATAGAATCCTTACGATTTTATAGAAACAAAATTGTACGACAACTATGTACTTAAACGAAATATTTCGCGGCCGAAACAACAATTTACCTGATTTTCCATACAACGATACATGCACTTTGCACTAACAAATGTCGGTTGTGACGTCATACCTGTCTGTCTATCAGTATGAAGCGTTTTGCGCGGCCGCCAGCGAGGTCAATCTTTAACTCAAATATTTGGGTATTTATGTTCTTTAATTGTAGTTGCTCCCATACAAACATTTGTTCCATGCCAAAAACAAGTTAGAATGACGTCATAAAAAATATTAGCCATCATCCCTATTGTTCAGTGGTCGGACTCACCTGCCGCCGCCCCGCTTGTTGAGCGGGTCGTACATCTCCGACTCCGAGTCGATCTCGTCCTCCGACAGCGAGAGGGAGCCGCCGACGCGGCGCGTGCGCAGGCCCTCCTGGTATCAGACAAATTCCAGATATACCCAACTGAAGACAGAAGTTTGCACAGTTATCCATGACTTAAGGTCAGAGGGGGCAAGTGCGCAACCGGGGTAAGTGCACCTTTCATCCAACATATCGAGATCTACAGATAATTCAGAAATAAAGACATCTTATTGCAACAAAGTAAAACAAGTTTATTGCATTGATATTGATTTAAAAGACTGAATGATGAATGAGGCGCACTTTCCCCGGTGGCGCACATACCCGAACTGACCTTAACGGTTTCGCAACCAGACTAAAAATGGAATAATACGCCACAAACCGACAGAACTCGCTAGGTGTGTAGGTTTATAGCTACTAGCGGGCTCAGCCGGCATCTGAGCAAACATTACGAGTGCCTACCAGCACGGCTATCACGGGACGGCGCGCGAGCTCTCTCGATTTCTCTCGCACTATCCGTCTCTTTCTTTTTAGAACACTTAGAAAAAGAGGTATAGTGCAAGAAAAATCGAGAGTATGTCGCGGCCGTCCCACGATAGACGTGCGGGCGGGTTGTTGGTTGCGAACGTGTTAAATGTTTGTTGACAATACAGCATAGCACATTCACTGCTAAAGATTTCGTACCTTGCAGCCGTTACAGAGAATCCCGCTCAACAGAGGAAAGCGTCTACGACCGCGCTAGGCAGGTTTCTGGCAGTTAATGTCATTGTAAACGGGTCTAAGAATGAACATGGATAAGACGAAGATCATGTCAAATGCCCATGTAGTACCAACTCCCATTACAATCGGACACTTCACGCTCGAAGTTGTAGACGATTATGTATACCTAGGACAGACGATCCAGTTAGGTAGGTCCAACTTCGAGAAAGAGGTCAATCGTCTAATCCGACTCGGCTGGGCAGCGTTCGGGAAGCTACGGCAAATCTTTTCGTCCAATATTCCGCAGTGTCTCAAGACGAAAGTCTTTGACCAGTGTGTGTTGCCAGTCATGACATATGAATGTGTTAAAAGATGACTTTACACGGGTCGGACGCGATATTTATTTGCCTTGACGTTTCGACACGGGCCTTTCAACTGGCTTCTACTTCCTGGCCAGGAAAGTTGAATGTTGTAGTCACCACGGGCGGTTATATAAATGCCCTAAGATGGTATATTTATAGCCCTAGACGACCCTAGTAGGGGCGTCAAATACTTGCGATCTGAGAATGTTTCCGATCACTTGGGCACTCTTTAAGGGAGGCCTATATCCAGCAGAGGACGTCTATCGGCTAATATAATCATGATGATGATGAAACTTTATTTTATTTCAACTTAACTTAACGGAGCCGGTTATTTGACTACGTGTATTTTTCTTGACAAGTAACTTTAATGTCGTATCAAGAGCTTAAAACAGTGGCAAAGAAAAGAACAGAGTGGCGATTACTCCACCGACAAGAGCCCGGCTCTTAAGTTTATGATAATGATGATGATGTACCTTTTCTATATATATATATAAATAGAACATTGCAAGCGACCTCTCTAAAGGGGACCATACATGGTACAATCCGTCGTCTGAATCAGGGCAGATCAGTATCACACAACTTGTTTTTTTTTTACTTTAGAAAATAAATATAATACATAAAGACATTACTTCGGGAAGTTAGTAAAATTTTACTTGCAAAATTTGACCTGTTCAGACCGAAAAAACTAATATACACGTTAAGTTAAAAAAGGTTGTCTGGAAGAGATTGCTCTTTAGCGATAAGACCGACTGTTGTCTGCCATTGTTTATGTTTAATTTAGCGCTATTTTTCTACTGTCTACTACGTCTGGTGAGCAATAAAGAATATTTGTATTGTATTGTAAGTTAAATAAATCTTGTTAAAATAGGAAGCTAATTATACCGACGGCATTTTAAAGGCATATAACGTCAACACAATTGTATCTATTTTATCGTACCGTATATGGTCCTCTTACCAGTATTACCCAAAGCATAATTCCCCCACCAACAAGTAAACTACTACATAGTACAAATACTACGATTATCGACTATCAATAGAAGAATTTAAATTACATAAATGTTCAAAGTGCTTTAACCAGTAAGGGATAGATGTACTGAAAAGGGTGCCGGAAAAAGTTGCAAAGTAAGACCTAAGGGCTCAGCCACGACTTGCAGCGGCAGCGGAAGCGGAGCGCCATACGTCGGAGCGAGATGGCACGCTCCGATCTCACTCTCACATATGGCTCACCACTACCGCTCATACCCACACACATAAATAGTGCAAGTTATAATAACCGGTTATAATAGGCATTAACCGGTAAATATTATACACAACTCAAATGAAAACAGGGGCCATAAGTAATATGGTGATCGTTACTTGAAAATTATATTAAACAGGTATATTTTTTTCACACCTTTCATTCGGAAAAGTAACGACGACGAGAGGGACCAAAACGCTACTTTTCTGTTCAAGCTACTTTTTTAATTTATACATTGGCATTGGAGCATTTGTACGCAATGTGCCAATTGAACACAGATGTTAATAAAACAATCGATTGTAATTTCATCGTAGTCGATTCAAAACGAACATATTTCAAGTTTTAACTCTAACAACGTTGTGTAAAAATTTACAAATATTTCGTAACATTTAAAAATTAGTAATAAAAATTAAGATAATATAGATATATTTTAACAATTGCTTTTTTTAATTTCCTCATAGTGGGTGTGAAAAATAGTATGTGTCACTCGGTAGCAAAATTATTTTCATCTCGGGCGTAAACACTTGTATCCCTCACTACGCTCAGGATCCTACGTAAGAATCCCTCGCTACGCTCAGGATTCTATTGTAGGATCCCTCGCTACGTTCAGGATTCAATACACCGCCCTCGCCGTAAATATCCTATTTTGCTCCCTTGTGACACAAATAACTATTCCCAGCCATTAGGCACCAGCAAGAAAGAGGTTGTATTCTGAAAGATGCGGGGTATCAGTCATTAGCCAATTAATTAGTTTATGTCCAATACATACACGCCTTTACCACAAAAAGGAAAAGGCAGAGCAAAAGAAACTTGTCTTCCAGTACCACTTTTAGCATAAACGTGGCTATAAATGATCGACAATATGTGATATCGCAGTGCCAGATTGCTAGCTCATCGTCCACTACACACTTCAACCCTGTTCCCTTAATCGACTCTTACAACACCCACAGGAAGAAAGGGGGTGGTGCTATTCTAACCAATCCAATATGTATTCTGTTTTGAGCAGGATATAATTACCGGTAAATATTACTGGTTAATGCCTACCTGCCTGCAACATGGCGAAGCAGACGACCTAAAATCCGAACACTCAAAATTGGAGCACTGTAAACGTAGGATTTCTTTGACTGTCATCTCGTCTCTATTCCTATACGTAATATTTTGTGGTATTTTCGACTCCTGACTGAAAGTTTATCTCTTTTTAGTCGACTTGTGTGGTCATGTCCATAATAACCCCTCGTAATACGGGTGTATACTCAAAATGTATTATTATTTCAAAAGAAAGAAGCCAAGGAAGTATGCCTGGTGACGAAAATCCTATCTATCTCAAAAAATACAACGTTACTACCGTTTTAATGTAGCTTGTTGGAGAGAAAACGGTAAGAGATCATGACGTCACGATCCTTGAGCGTCATAGTAAATGGAAATCGTTTTATATGAAGGTGCGTTTTGCGGAGAAAGCACAGAACACACCTCTTCTTAAAACTTTGGACACTTATAACTTGCGTTGATTTATTCTCTGTTCGAGTACATTTTTACATCATTATTGATTATTTTATTTAGTGTATACACCCGTATTAGTTTCGACACAGCTCGGCGTTTTTCGAGTCCCAATGTGGGCGGTACGCATTAAAAACGTGTCGCATACATAATTCATATCTCTGCGTTTACGGTGCGTCAGCGAATATTGAGCAACGGTATAATAGGTCCTTTAACCGGTTCAATATATAAGTTACCCCTTTTTCAGGCCGGATAATGACAATCGACTGTACGTTTTACCCGTTCAAGGTCAATATAGCGCGTACGCCTGAAATAGGGTTAACCGGTTCACACACCGGTTACAATCCCTGACAACCCTCGTGTACAAGCGTCAAGCGTTAGTCCCAGCAAAAAGAGAACCCGAAAGTCTAAGTGCCAGGTACCAGTTCCGTGTCACTGTTCCAAGCCGCTCCGTCCTCTATGCTTGAAGAGATCTGCGTGGCAATTAGAAATATACCATAGTTGGTAAACACATTTATTTGCAAGGCTCGTAAGGCCGTTGTCCACTAGAATCCCCTAGCCTGATCCCCCAGGGGAAAAAAGGTTAGGTTGTTAGGTGAACTGCGATCCTGCGGCGCGGGAGCCGAGCCAGCGAAGCGAGCGTGACGCGGTAGCGTCCGGCGAAGCGCAATAACCGAACATTATATTTTTTTCAGAGTTGAATATAAAATAATTGCCGCTACGTTCCCCTGGGTGATTGGGGTGAAGTGATTAACGTGGATTACGTGCTCGCAAGGCCCAACATATTTGTTTGCGCAGGTAATTTGTTCGAATAATGAATGGAATAAAAGAAACTCTACTTTATTTCTTGCTTCCGAAAGGTTCAAATTCCGTTGTCTATGGTAATGGACGTTGAGCATTACGAGGATAAAGGTATGTTTACACTTTTGGACTATAATCCATACTACAATGTCAACCAATTCAACAATAACTTAAAGTTAATTGGATACAGCCGTCTTCAGTTGGTTCAACTGGCTGCCTGATCAGTAAATAAACATTCCCTTGTGATAAGTCCAAAAATGTATACATCTATTTGAGGTCGACTGACATCTTTCCCATGGTACACATGAGTCTCAAGGCCTTTTAACACTTTCGCGACTAAAAAAGACACAATTCACCAGAAAACGACAGAATTCGCTGGGCGTGTAAGATCATACTGCTGCCCACCTAGCGGGCTCAGCCGGCATCTGAGCAAGCATTACGAGTGCCCGCTAGGCGGGTTCTTGGTTGCGAACGTGTTAAGACTTCATTTTGGTGCTGCACCCGTAAGGGACGCGCTATGCCTCTGCTATTTAAAACTCGTGTGATCAGAAAGTAACCAATTGGAATACTTGCAGATATACGTATTTCGAATTTAAACTTTCATGAGTCTAAAATACTACACTTGTAAATCCGCGGTTAAACTGCCAACTTCAAGCGACATTGCCGCGCAAACACTCATCCTGAAGAACTCCCGAAGAGTTCGAAACATGTCGTATGTCTTTACATTTAATCATCCTCCTAGCGTTATTCCCGGTTGTGCCCCTTAAGGAGATCGGGGTCCGCTTGGTGGGTGAGTTTAACCTTGCATTTACTTGTAATATTATACAGGGTGTGGCCTGAAACAGGGGCAAAAAATTAAACGGTAGACTAATGACCATGTGAGCACTTATTTCCAGGTAATTTTAATTGAAAATAAAAAAGTTTTTTTCTTTAAAGTATGTTCACATGTATTTTTTACCCTTCTGGGGTGACACAAGTATTTTTTTTAATTTAAAAAACACTAAAAAGATAGCAAAAACATTAAAAAATCACTAAAATATCTTTTAAAAACAAAAATGCAAAAACTATTATGACTCAGTACATGATGTTACCTCAAAATCTGCATTGACTGCTGTGCTATGTATGATCTTGTGGTGACAATATACATTACTTGAAGGTCATAACTTTATATCAACATTACTCCGAATTAAAAAAAAATAGACATAAGTGGTTACTAGTTACTACAGATGCTCTGAGGAAGCGTCCTTTTAAATATTTGCCCCTGTTAAAGGCCACACACTGTATACGTATTATATGAGAATCTAAACTGTTAGTATCTAAACTGTTAAGTCTAAATTTTAAATTGTTTACAGGAAATATGCGTACTTTTTGGTCCTGATTTTGCTTAACCCAGTTAAATAGTGCCCTGTCTGTATACTAGTTCGATATTTTCATGTAAAACACTGCCGTATTCGCATCGTAAATGAGCCTTTCTAATAAAATTTTTGTTTAACGCAGTAATAAATTGTACGCCGGTTTTTCTCGTGGCAGAGGTTTCCTTTCCGAACCGGCGGCAGTTTATATTCATCATAGGAGCATGTAATCAACTTAAATTGAAGAATTAATAACATTGTTACTGCCGCGTCCCTTATGGAGGTACAAACTTTATTTAGAAATGCTTATAAAATATACTACTAAAAAGAAAGTAGGGGCCAAGTATGGTGATACTGACGTGAAAATTATAATAAACCGTGTACAGACTGTACCAAACATGGGGAGTGTACCGATCAAAGGCATAACAGGTATCTTTACAATCGTGTTCTGATAAGAAATACGTTTTTTTTTTTTGACACGATTTTTTTACTTTTGTATGGAGCAGGTCGCCCCAGTCGGCCAACGCTTTGCCCATTTTCGGTACACTCTGTATACATTATTTCCATCAATAAGACTTAAACACCGGCAAGATTACTTGCATTCTGAAGGATGCTGGGTATTATTAAGCAGTTTATGTCCAATAATTATTATAAAATAGAAAAATGTAAGTGGGAATGTAATAGGGAAATAGTGCCGTGTGTCAACCTCTTTAGTTATCCATTCTTCTCAGCGAACGAACAAACCATATAATGCGAGCTCCTTACAAATTTCTACCTAAACACGTGTCTAAAACCCGGTATGCGCGTGTTCGGACTAAACGGCTGCCTGGCATCGTTTTGACACCCCGCCCCCGACCCCGCATAACGGCAATGGCACCCATTATGTGGGAACATTTTACACTTCTGTGATTTTTCGTTCGCCAGTTGTCCTTTGTTATTTTGAGGCCAAATCAGAAAGAGCCCGCTATACAGTACAACAAGAAATTATCTACTAGATATGCCTTGAGCACTTTCCGTAAGGCGAGACTTGGACCAGTCATCTTACTAATATTATAAATGCGAATATTTGGATTTATGGATGTTTGTTACTCAAACGGCCCAACCGTTCTCGCGAACTCGCAACGACGTCGCGGGCGGGAGCTTGTTCGTTCTTAATAATAGTTAGTAGCGGCAGCACCGGCGCCCGCCATTTTGAATGGACGCCATGAGCGGGAAAGCACGAGTTCACCTGTCATTGCATATTGTACCTTACGTATAGTACAACAAGGTCTTTATTGAAATGGGCATACGTTCGATTTCATTCGGTACTGGTCAGCACTCGTCGGCGTGGACGAAGATTGCCGATGTAACTTATATTTATGGTACTACTGTATCCGTATAGGATTTACCAACCATTAAAAAAAAGGCAAGGTTACCTCCATGATCCCCGCGCTGGGCTCCGACGCGTAGCCCTCGAAGTGCCGCGGGTCCTCCTCGTAGTCTGAGGAGGACGACGAGTCATTGTCCGTCTCTCGGCCGGTGCGCACCGAGCACACCATCTGTGCCAGGTCCGTGAACGTGTAGCTGGAAGTAAACGGGACCATAATAGGCGTGTCATCATCATCATCATATCAGCCGAATGTCCACTGCTGGACATAGACCTCCCCCAACGAGTGCCAAAGTGACCCAGGTCATCAGTCCACCTTGTGGGGGGGGGGGGGGGGAAACGCTAACAGTATGTGACGTCACGTTACGGCATGCTGCCAGGGGGCCGGATTAGTAATATAAAATAATAAAAAAAGTTTATGGTTTTTGAGATAATTTGGCATCAAAGTTGAACAAGAACAAAGTTGAAAAAAACCAAAAATCTGGTTTTCTGGCCTAAAATTGTGTGCTATGTTAATTGACAACATTTCATTTTTTTAAGTGGTCCTTTTTATGATTAAGTTCGATAGAAAATGAAATTTTAAGGTATACGTGTTTTATTATTTCTCCGTAAATGTTTATTTTCATTCAAAAATATCAAAATTAAAAGTAGTGAATTATGTCTCTGTATGGCACCTGTCCACATCTTTCACTAACAGTCGTAGGAATGACGTCACGCACGGGGTATACCGCGTTTTACAAATTTTAGTGATTATCTCCGAAACGAGTAAGAATAAAAATGGAGAAATCACTTTATTACGTTCAGATAAGATAGTTATCGAAATGGTTTTCGAATTAGGCATTATTATATATTTTGAAATGTTGTCAATTACTTTAAAATGAAAATCCTAGACACGTTTTTAGAGACGTCAACGTCATAGACGAATCCAAATATGTAGATTTCGTATAACATGGCTTTCACGTCCCTCCGGATCGCTAAACTTAAGTGGCAGTGGGCGGGGCACATAGCACGTAGAACCGATGGCCGTTGGGGCGGAAAGGTTCTCGAGTGGCGACCACGTACCGGAAGGCGCGGCGTGGGTAGGCCCCCGACAAGGTGGACTGATGACCTGGTAAAGGTTGCGGGAGTCCGCTGGATGCGGGTGGCGCAGGACCGGTCACTTTGGCACTCTTTGGGGGAGGCCTGTGTTCAGCAGTGGACGTCTTTCGGCTGATATGATGATGTTTCCCAGTGGGAGAAGGCAGGTGTACAGATATCGCAGTGGTATGTTTCCCAGTGGGAGAATGCAGGTGTACAGATGTCGCGGCGGTATGTTTCCTAAGTGTAAGGCCTGAGTGGACGCCCTGCTCAGAGCGGGGCGTCGAGCGTCCATATAAATTGCATTTGTTTTATATGGACGCTGCACGCTCAGGTCTTACACTAAGTGTAAGGCCTGAGTGGACGCTCGTGGCGGGGCGTGCAGCGGGGCATGCAGCGGGGCGGGCGAGCGTGAGATATAGCGTTCAGGGACTGGCCTCAGTGCACGCTCACCGCTCGTGGGAATCGGACGCATCCACGATGACGTCGATGTCAGACGACTATCTCGATTTGATGATGATATTCATTACGAATCTCGCCTTTCCACGGAAAACGAATTTCCACCAAATCACCCAACCAGGAGAAATAACAGTTCTTCCCTAGAATCAAGACGTGTGCGTGATCAGTTTTCAGACTATTTTTGGAGTAACAAAATTGATTTCTAAAAGATAATTGTATCTTGTAATGTATCATAAACATAGCTAATGAAATAAAATTGAAAATAAATTATTTTACTTACCTTCCATATCCAGTTTTGTTGCTAATTCTTTCCATATTTTGTTTTTATAGATTCTATTTTTGTATAAAGTATGAGAAGAAAGCCAAAGTGCTGGTTTATTTTGAATTACAATAATTATTTGTTCGCACGACATGATTGCACGCTCTTATCACCGCTGCAAATCTCAAACAGGTTTGAACCTATCCGCGACGCCCCGCTCGCCGCTGCATAGCCCGCAAACTTGCCCGCTCGACTTTCACCGTATGCAGCGTCGACTCAGGACACTAGTACGAGTGTCCTTTGTTTGACACGTACGCCGCCCGCCCCGCTCCGCTGCACGCTTGTATCGAGCGTCCACTCAGGCCTTACACTAAGAGCGGTGCCGGTGGCGGTACTCACTCGGTGAGGCTGGGCATGTTGTGGGCGGGCTTGCCCTCGGCGGCGCCGGACACGCCGCCGCCGCCGCCGCGCCGCTGCCCCTCGAAGTACGCCGCGCCGTGCCGGTAGCCCACCTCGCGGATCTCGTCGAACGACCCGAACTGCAGCGTCTTGTACGCGTCGATCGGCGGCCGGATGTACTCGCAGTAGTCGGACTTTTTCACTTCCTGTTCGCAATATACACATACATACATTCACGCCTTTATTCCCAAAAGGGGTCGGCAGAGCACATGAAACGTGTGTTCCAGCGCCACTAGCATAAATGTGGGTATAAAAGATCGACACAATGTGATGAATGTGATGTGTGTGCGCAATATGCATTTCGTTATTGATTGGATTGGAGATTTTAGCAAAATTATTGAAGTGAAAACTTCTTTAGCGGCGCTGTGCACTTTTTGGGATGGGGAAAAATTGTTAAACTCGCCACAGGTGTAGGACCGTAGGAGGTCACGTAGGTGAAATAATCGGGACGAGGCTTGGGGCGGGGGGGAGAGCGGCGATGTGCACGTCACGACAGTCGTTGCTCGAAACTGAACCTTAACTGTAGTGCGCTGGGTCAAATTAACATTAATTTTGTCGTTAAAATACATACAGAATGGATTGCCTTGTATGTAAGACTCCTATAACTAGTGATATTGAGTTGCTGCCGGCACTCCCGGAGTGCAACCTGGTCTTTTTTATACTCGTCGACTTTAATGTTTGAGTTAAGACTTCGAACACCAAACTAAAATCACATACTTTTTACTATGGAGGTCCCAACTCAACATTTCACAACTGTGTAGACAACTAAAATAAATTCGACCAATCACGTGGCGCCTTTACTGAACTAAAATGTATTTGACCAATAGGACGCCGTCATGAGAAAGTCAAAAGGTAAATAGACATCAACGCCCAAAAAAGAAAAAGCCGTTGGTTGCACTTCGTTTTCAATAGATACCAAGTTTGTTTAATTAGTTCAGTTGACTCGTAGAAAAGGTATTGTATACAATAGTGATATATTTTAAAATTTTTAAAAATAATTAAAGACGTAAAAAATTATGAAACTTAAAAGTTAAGAAAAAATACGCATATTTATTTATTATCCAAGAGTAAATTTAAAGTTACCAATAGAATCCTTACGCTTTTATAGAAACAAAATTGTACGACAACTATGTACTTAAACGCAGTATTTCGCGACCGAAACATCAATTTACCTGATTTTCCATACAACGATTACATGTACTTTGTACTAACAAACTTATTGTGACGTCATAATTAACTGTCTTTCAGTATGGAGCGTTTTGCGCGGCCGCCAGCGAGGTCAATCTTTGTCTCATTTTTTTGGGTATTTATGTTCTTCAATTGTAGTTACTCCCATACAAACATTTGTTCCTCTCCAAAATCTGGTTCGAATGACATCATAAAAGAATCTTAGTCGTCATCCCTATTACAAAATCCCGCTGTCATTACATGACATATTGTTGTGTGCGTGACGTCAACTCTGGTGGCACTAACTATACAAGTATACATACAAATCAAGAATCATCTTTGCCGAGCTGTCTGTGGCCAGTAACTCCCATGCTTCAAAAAAGGTTCAATACATACACAAAGACTGTAAGTAGTGTGAAAAAAAGTATCCACTCTAACAAAAACTACCAATGACCTGAGTACTTTACCTCGAGTTGTCTGTTGCACGAGACGTAGGCGAGTCGGCTCTGTATGTCCGGCAGATTGGGCACCTTCACCGGTGTCGTGAACGGGTTCCATCTATAACCACACGCATTTTAATTGTGGCTTCTGCCCGCGACTCCGTCCACGTGGAACTCGTTTTACGTAGCAAACATTCAACCCCCATTTCACCCCCTTGGTTCTGGGGACCGATTTCTGGGATAAAAACTATTCTATGGCCTTTCCCCAGAACTCAAACTGTCTCTATACCTAATTTCACCTTACAAACTTTGCACCCCTATTTAACACGCTTAGGGGTGGGTTTTTCCAAAACCCTAAAATTACTTTTCTTGTATTGTAATAAGGAGTCCATACACAAAGTTTCAAATCTCTCACTGAAAATTTTACTCCATCCCCATATTAACTTTCAACCCCCTTTATACCCCCTTAAAGGTGGAATTTTCATAAATCCCTTCTTAGTGGGTACTTACGTGATATTAACTACCTATCGTGAAAAAAACAGCTTTCTAAGTTCAACGGTTTGGGCTGGGTTCAGATGTTTATAAATATAACTTAGATAGATTTAACTGTATCCAGCCAACGAAAAAAACCATAGAAGTGTAAGTAGCGCCGTATAATGGCCCCATAGAATGGGTGCCATTGCCATTATGCAGGGTTTGAACACGCGCAAACCGGGTTTTAGCTTGGTATTCCACTTTTCCACGACCTCTGTCCAATGTGCATTGCATCTCACTCACTCTTTAAGCAAAATGTGAGACGCAAACTTTGGACGAAGATCTTGAACAAGTGAAATAGCACCCTTAGACAAGTATTTGGGTAGACATTTGTAAGCTGCTCGCATTGTATGGTTTTGTAGGGCCGTCCCCAAAGGGTAGAAACGGGACCTTATTACTAAGACTGTCCGTCCGTCTGTGTGTCCGTCTGTCACCAGGCCCGGTATCATGGTCGGCCTTATCACGCGATAAGTGACAAGATAGAGCGTCAGTCTCGTTCTATCGAACGGTGACAGCCAGTGCCGGACGCTCTGTCTTGTCACTTATCGCGTGATAAGGCCGACCATGATACGGGGCCAGGCTGTATCATGAACCGTGATAGTTAAACAGTTGAAATTTTCACAGATGATTCATTTCTGTTGCCGCTATAACAGCAAATACAAAAAACAGAAAAATATATATTCAAGGGGGCTCGGATACAACAAACGTGATTTTTGCCGTTTTTATAGATAACTAGCTTCTGTCCGCGACTCCGTCCGCGTGGAACTCGTTTATATCGCAGCTCCATACAAACTTTTACCCCCCATTTCAACCCCTTAGGGGATGATTTCGGGGATAATAACTATCCTATGTCACTCTCCATCCCTTCAACTATCCCCACTTAAAAAATCACGTCAATTGGTCGCTCCGTTTTGCCGTGAAAGACGGGCAAACAAACACACACACACACTTTCACATTTATAATATTAGTATGGATGGTACGGAACCCCTTGTGCGCGAGTCCGACTCGCACTTGGCCGGCAATGGTACGGAACCCTTAGTGCACGAATCCGACTCGCACTTGGCCGGCAATGGTACGGAGCCCTTAGTGCGCGAATCCGACTCGCACTTGGCCGGCAATGGTACGGAACCCGTCGTGCGCGAGTCCGACTCGCACTAGGCCGGTTCCCTAGCACACTGACCGCTTCCACAGCAGCCACCAGCCGGACAGGTCGTCCCCGTAGTTGGTGAGGTCGGTGTCGTCCTGCGAGCCCACGTCTATGGCGAGGATGTGCTTCGCGCCCAGCGATCGCATCACGTCGGCTGCGAACACGAATCATTTGTTATATATATCGTCATAGGTTCAAAATGAATGTCACTGATACTCTAGATATTACGTTTTGGTAGTGTAGGACGATAGACCGCCCCGAAGCAACGTACATCTAGAATATCAGTGACATTCAATTTGAACCTTAATACTATGATTATACCGTTTGTTTTTCAATATGCATGTTGTTGTGGCGCGTGCTTACCGGTAGCTAGCGGCTATGCGATAATAGAGACAATGGCCTTTGTTTGAAAGATAAGGGCTCGAAGCGGAGTTGGGGCGGTTCGTATACACTATTACGTATTAGGGCATTTTTATCATACAAACAGTATTGTTAGTTTGAGTTACAAAATGCAACTTTTTAAACTTTTAAGCATAATATCGACCTAACGGCTCACATCGCATCGGAACGGATTTTTAAATCTTTGAACGATATTAAACTTTGTACACAAACAGATTATATATAGAGCTATTTATGTACAGTCAGTGTCATATAGTTAGTAGAGGCCAGAGCAGCCAAAGTTTTCGACATATGCACGGAAAGTGCTCTTCTCCGCACTAGTGCGGGAAAGTAGCACCATATGTACTGTAAAGAGTATTTGTATTCAGTATTTTTTAGAGTAGTCTAATATTACTAAGCCGCGCTGAGCAGGTTGAACGCGGACGTCTTCCGCGACACGCCGAGCCGAAAGTATGCGGACGGAGCCCGTTGACCCGTCGTATCTGATCGGATCCAGTCAGAAACGGACACATCCGCAACACGCGTACGGAGCCGCTCGTATGCGTCGACATGCTGCCGGACGCGATCGGCTGTCGTCGCGATGGTGATGCGAGCCATTCCATGGAAACTATGCTTTACTTCGTTAACGATGCATCTCATCTCGCGAAGCCCATCTAGATGGCAAGACCTGACCCAGTCAGAGTCAGACAGTCCTATTAAATAGCGGTTTGATGTTAAGCAAACATCGTAGCGACTCCAAACATATCTCAAGCGTGACCCTCTATTGATTCAGGGACTTCTGCGGACAGCTACAGACAAATGTCTCTCACTCTGAGCACAGCGGGTTCTCGGGGGCTCCGGTGATGTTACTCACCACCAGAAAAAAATACCTACAGAGCAAGTATTGTCATTATGACTGCGGTCTTTTGTAAGATTGACAACAGTGAAAATAAAACATTACGAAAATACTCTGAAGGAATCATCTCGCATTTATTTTTACTATTTTGAGATTTTAGAATTCATCAAAACTAACAATAAAGACGTTTGATTGCGACGCCACAAGCAAGTAATGCCTACAAATTCCACACTAACGGAGTTTTTGGAGTTTCATAAAAAGAAGCTGATTTGATTATTATCAAATACCGTATTCGACCTGAAATAATCACAAGCATAATCGCTCTATATAATGTAGTTGCATTTTGTAAAAGTAACAGTTCCGTCACCATTATGCACCTCCCCGCTCACTTGATTTCTGATTAAAAAACATTTTTTAAACAAATTCAAAACCGCCTATTCTCCACTTGGCTACTGAAGTTGCCTCAAGGGGTGTGCTAAGTTGGCAAATATTGCTAGAAACAAGTGAGTGGATAAAGAGGCGTCCCTGGGAACTCCTTAAATACTTTACCAGGCACATTGTTGACGTAGCACCCGTCCAGCAGCAGATGTCCGTCCTTAGGGTCGCATATCGGCGGGAATATCCCGGCAATACTCATCGAGGCGCGGCAATATCTCCACAGGGTATCTGCCACACATACTGCACTCGAGTCGATTGCAAAGGTGACAGCCCTGGGTTAGGGCAGCCCTATGCATTCAACTCGCCAGGGTTGCCATTACTCACCTGCGACTGAGTGTACCATGAGGGTGTTAGAGTGACGGTGCTATGTGAAGCGACAGGGTTTTGATTTTAGAAGGAGTGTCTACGTACCAGTTTGATAGAACGGCGTATCCGTGCATTGAAATTAATATTTTTTTTATTTAAATCAAATGCTATCTAAAAGCGTTCCAGGGAGAAAGGAAGTTGTTTAATAGTCATGAAGTATTATTTACACAAGTCTACGCAAGATTTATTAAAAAACGCGACTGGAAGAGCGAACGCATCCCGTGTAACCGTTAATATTTGAAAATAGAACTCAACACCCCTCACATTTACACTCAGCCTAATCGTGACTAACGGTGCGTCGCTATTGGTCCGTACGCGACATAGTCACACTCACACAGACGCCCGTGCCTTGTGATTGGTTTACCTGGTAGATTGTTGACGTAACCGCCGTCCAATAGGAGGTGGCCATCTACCGGGTCGCAGAGAGGCGGCATATAACCGCTGAGAGACATCGATGCGCGAATGTAGCGCCACAGCGAACCTGTGGCGCGAATTGGCGATTCAAATTTCAAATTTGGAATTTAAGCGTTCTTTAACGATGCTCTTAAAATATTGTGTTTTGTTTACAGTGCTCCATCCATGGAAAGGAAATGAATGATATTCTATACCCCGATGCCTTGTGTAAGTCTTACCAACCCAAATGAATGAAGAATGAAGAGAGAAATGCTCAAAAGTCTTAGGGCTCTGCCTCGACTTCCAACAGCGGCAGCGATGCGCCATTCGTGAGAGCGAGAGGCCGCACTCCGATCACTCACACGATCGCCACCGCCGATGGAAGTCGTGGCAGACCTTTAGGATGAATATCCACTACATACGCGCTAATCTGTTTCCGTACACGTGGCACCTAGTGTCAAATATGTCAAACCAACGTTTAGTACGCCTTTAGTGGATACTCACCCTTATACAACGGTGAACGAAGGTCGCTACAGTATTTAAGCACATGCGTATACATGCTACGATCTACTGCGTTGGAGGGTGTACGTTATAGGCACCTTAAACTTGCCATAAACGAGAAAGGTCCAATACGTAATGGTCGAAATTAAGAAATCAAAAATGCTATTACGTGTTTTCAGTAATTAGTAAGATTACATCGAGCACATAGCTAACATTTTTAGATCTTGAGGTAGCTTTAAGTATGAAATAAGTTTTTGTGGGCTATGACGAAACACATCACCTGTATAGTTATATCATATGTTTATTGCCATAGTCATACTATAAAAATATAGAAGTCTGACAATGTAGGAATGAATTTCCAGCACCAGAATCAATAATGCATATGATTAATTAAATTATTGAATGTTATTAAAACTGTAGATTTTGTTACAAAACTTATGGGTTTGACATTGATTTTAGGTTTTTACTAAATTTATGTTTAGTGGCTATCCGTAACGCCCGTTTAAAGGGATATTAAATAACTGAAAATGTCCTAATTTCCATTTCCGAACGAAAATCAAATTATACCAAAAGCTAACTACAAGCCCATTTTTTAGAGATATGTGCTCAAATTGCGAAAAATCTCACACCATTGAAATTTTTTAGGCTGCTTTTACGTATTCGAGATGTGTTATCGTGTAGGTGCCTACATATAAATAAATAAAAAAATACAGCCGAATTGAGAACCTCCTCCTTTTTTTAAGTCGGTTAAAAAAAGCCTTGCTGCATAACACTGTATTAATGCTAAAGGGATGCCTATACACCTCCACCATTTCTGTGCTCTACTGTGAACAGTGGACTTTATGACTACATAAATCGACTTTCTAAGTGTAAGTGCATCGTAAGAATAGTAAAAATAGACATAGTTCTCCTAAGTAATAATGACATTGCGTGTAAGTAGAATTAAGATTGCTGAATTAAGAAGGAATACATACAAAAAAACACACAATTTCCCTACTACACATATAAAACCTGTACAAAGTTGTCTCCACAACGACAGGTGAGGATATAAACGATGGTGCACACATTTAATTAACGGGCAATAGTTTTTCGGGTTGTATTAATATTGCAAGTCAAATTTGACCAACATAAGGCTTATAGGCTATAGGGCAAACATTTTGTACACTTGTGTAATTCAGATGACAATGTGATTTTATGATACTTTAAAAACTATTCAAAATGGATGAAATAACTTGTCCGCAACTTTCGGCGGCTACTACCGACTCAATGTGTGTAAATGCTATACAAATTGTGTGAAAGATGTCGTCTACAGCCTGGCTCTAAATGTGCGGCTCTAAAACTAATAGATTATATAACTTATGTATACACTAGTTCAGGGGTTTTCCACCACATTTTAAGGGGGGCGCGGGGCCTCAGGAAATCCTTTCGGAAAAACTAGTGCCTCGCCGATCCTTGGGATTAGGTACTCAGCTGACACTAGACTCCTAAGAGCCGTGGCGCTAACGGCAACACTAGGAAGATGATGATGATTTGGCTAGCTAACCCATTCACTTCCGTTTATCGAAGCGAAGGGGGCGTGGGAACTTCATTTTAGGCAACAGGGGGGGCGTGCCTAAAAAAAGTTTGGGAACCCCTGCACTAGTTTCTGCCCGCGTCTCCGTCCGCGTTGAGCTCGTTTTACATATCGTAGCTCAACACAAACTTTCATCACCCATTTCACGCCCTCAGATGCTAATTTCCGGGATAAAACGTATCCTACGTTCTTCCCCGGGATTCTAATATCCATACCAGATTTCATCTCAATCAGTACAGCAACAGACAGATACACTTTCGCATAAATGTATAATATTAATATATATGGAGTGTAGACAATCTTAGAGGAAAGGTTTCGCAAAGACGGCGTAAACTATGATTGTGGCTTTTAGAGGGTTCAAAAATAACCTTTGAAGCGGCATGTCGTAGATAATTTTAACACATTAATCTTTATATAATCATTATTAATAATATATACGTATATATAATCTATCACCCGTGTGGTGTCGGGTTAGAATTTCACCACCCCCTTTCTTCCCGTGGGTGTCATAAAAGTCGACTAAGGAACCAGGGTTGAAGTGTGTTGTGGGCGATGGGCTAGCAACCTATCACTGCAATATCACATTTAGTCGATCTTTTATACCCACATTTATGCTAAAAGTGGCGCTGGAACATACGTTTCATGTGCTCTGTTACCCCTTTTGGGAATAAAGGCGTGAATGTATGTATGTATGTATGTACGTATAATCTATCAAGCCGTTTCGACTGTAAGATTTTGGATATTTAAGCGAAAATTGCTGTTAAGTCAACTATATAAATCCTAAAAGGTTATTTTAAGTGAATATTAATTACAGAAACCTACGAATGATTTTGAAACACGTATTCATCGATATCCCCACATGACATGGTTCGTCGATTCTTCTTACAATGTGGCGTCTGGTGGCGGCCATTTTGAATTTTAATAAAATTAATTAAAATCGACCCATGCGTTTTATCTCCAGAGTGCCACAAAGGACCAAACATACATACGTAGACTGGTAAACACACTACCCTCCTGTGCTTCGCGTTGTTGTTTAAAAAACAGTTGCATTTGTTTATTGGAACCGAAGGAGGGTATTTTATAGTCGATCATAAATCTTTTTAATGTCATATCATCTAAGTGGAATAAGTACTTTACATACTATAAATAACTCATTTGTCAACGTACTTTTGGGGTACCCTGTACTAGGAATTTCTAAGTACCCTGGCTCATAATCGTACTAGTAATTTACAGAAATATTTGTAAATATATTTAATCGATTTGTATTAATCGTTCAATGTATAGAACAAAGATGACAGATGTCGAACAGCGATAACACATCTAAAAGTACGGGTCAAGACAGTATGAGTAATGATAACAGAAAATCATATGTATAATATGGGGGTAAAGAAAACCACACTCATGCATATAAGTTTACGTGAAGATTTTACATGAAAAATGATGCAAACATACAGCATACATGATTTTATCCAACCCGACATTTAAACGCATCGATTTTGTATTATTTACTACTAAGTTCCAAATGTGGAACTTCTATAAGCGTTAGGTAAACCAATCACAAGCGGTCGTTTTTTTTTATAAGCAATGGCAATCCCAGTGAGCTAAATAATGTCGGATTCGTATTCGTTATTATAGATATATATCAAAAATTACTGTTATGGGGAAATTTGGGTATAGTATAATTAGATAAGTCAGCTGTCCTTGAAAAGTACTGAGCGCAAACTTGTACAGTTGATGTTCAAGACTTTAGAATACAATTTGCGTTGGAATAGACACAGTACAGTAAGGTTTTCTTTAAAATGTACCTTTTACTTCACTTAGAGGAGATCAATTATTTTTTTAAATCGGAATCATGAAATATTTGAAGGCTTGGGAAAATAAGAGGTACGCTTTTTGGTGGCACATTGCTCGAAGCTACAGTTCACAATACTAAACCAACAGCATTGAACCTTTGCAACTTCGTGAAACTAGCCACAAGCGAATTGTCAATGTTGATACAAAACGCACATTGCGATCTCTCTATACATAAGCTCAAGCGTAGCGTTCGGTACTTCCATAGAGACAGCTCAAACGCTTTACCAACGATCTGCCATACATCCAAAACACACATAACAACGATACCGTCTCTGGACAGTAAAACAGAGCGTGGGCTACTTTTCTCATTACACTATGACTAGGGACGTTAAGACATTTAAAATTAGCTTTCAAATGACAAGTATAGTACACAATTTCGACCATCAAACATACGAGCACATATATATGCAGGTGAGTGTGGTTGTAAAAATAAAATAAATAAATACTATAGCGGCGCGGGTGGGGCAATGCGACAATGTTTGTAACGGTGTCCGAAAATTCAGTGTTTTAATTTCTACTAGACCCGTCTAACAGGCCTCCGAATTCGGGGCACAGTTTTTTCCTAATGATATCTTAGGAAAAAACTGCACACTTTTCTCAGTCCTTATCCAAAACTAGCGCGTGACCAATTATTTTATCGCACCCCATAATTTACTACAACCTATTGACAGATAAAATTAGACGATCTCAGCATGAAAAATAATAACAATTCGCACGCATTATGTTAACTATGGGTTAACATAAAACTGTGGGTCATATTTGACCCAGTTCTTCGTACAATCTAAATTTAATTATATTTCACCCCTTTTCGTACGTTTTGACGCCATAAAACCAACGCGGTGAAATCCGTTTAAATCGTAATATTAACCGACGGAACAGTGTCGCATTGCACATATATGTCACTATCATCATAGTTATTGAGCAACGTACAATGATATGACTGACCGCAACGATTTATCAAGCCTTTATGGTATAACATTGAGATCTCCGACACAACCTTAGAAGACATCGCATTTAGAATAGAATAGAATAGGATATTATATTATTATATATTATTTTTATTTTGGAACAACAACAGGAATATACATCATATAAGGCGCTTTAAGCACCAAATGAAGCAGCTGAAGCAGCAAATGATGCGAGCCGAAAGTGATACAATGTTGTTTTTTGGATTCAAATTAAAATCACGGGCTGATTAGGAGCTGGGCGATGATAAAAATATAAATATTGTGCATCTTTGTATAATCAAGTTAAAACGTAATCATTTGCATTTCTATTCAGTATTTAATACACCTGTTTCATTTCAAGATTGTGCATTAAGCATTTTTCAGGGCTAGTAAATATTTTAAATGAACGCCATTTTAACAACTTATATAGCACAATTAACTCGAAATTTTAGTTACATATTAGTAACGAGTGTGCAACAAAAATCCTGATTCTTCAGTATTTGTCTATTCAAATGCTTTTAAGGTTGTGTCTTCATGATAAAATGTAATCATACATTTTAAAACTTTAATTAAGTGTACGCAAAAAAATACGTATTCGACTGTGTAGTGTATATAATATATCACCTCGCTGATACTGGTCGGCACAGCTGTCGAGGCAAACGTCTACATCAATATTCGATATGCTCGTCATGCATTATATGTTATACTTCAGCGTCAAATATAATATACAAATAGCGTATACCCATTCTTGATGTTCAAAGTTACAGAGGGCCAAAATAACTGAAAGGGAACCGCGCGCTTGAAACACATCGCTTCTGACACGGTCTTAATATGACATAATATTGAATATCAAGAAGAATACATACAATATTTGTCGTAGTTATATATAATTAGTGGATAGGAAGATTGAATATAAAACAATATTACTCATATTTCTTAAGGTTCCATCGGGGTTCGGTCGCGACTGAGCGTGCGGCTGTGCGCCATGCGTGGGAGGGAGAGAGGCGAGCGGCCTCTCGTTCTCGCATATGGCGCACCAATGCCACTGTAGCTCAAAAGCATGGCTAAGACCGAAGTCTGACGGAGCAATTATATGTGCGAATACATACTTATATTAGACCGACATATCCACTCCGATATCCAAGACAAACTGTTCATTATTATATATAATAGCGCATTGAAATCGATTCTTTCATGTGTCGTATTCTTATCGTGGCTTGGGTTAGTAAATGTGCAAAGCGGTAAATTATGAATATCACAAAACACGCAAAATTAAATTTCCTGTCCATGAATGTGTTGTGTTAGTGAATAATAACAATACATTTATTATATTAAGGATGGATCTCAAAAATCAATATCATCATAATACGAGAGGCGTCCGCTGCTGGACATAGGCCTCCCCCAAATAGTGCCACGATGACCGGTCCAGCGCCACTCGCCTCCAGCCTACTCCCAAAAACAATATTCATCGCAATAATTGTGAACGAGTTTAGTACTTGTACAGCCGACGTCAAAGATATGTTCACACTTTTGCACCTAATTCTGTAATAAGGTGCAAAATGAATACAGTATAGCGTCGACCGTACTTAGTCAACACATTTTTTGAAATCCACCCTTATACGTCAAAAAAGTAAGACATAAAAACACGTATTTTAACATGAATATATCGCTTTGCTAATTGTATAGTTCCTTACGAAGAAGCTATTAATTAATAATAGTAGTAAATTTGCCCTGATAATAATAATAAATTAATCCATTCTTTGTCAAGCCGCAAATCTTCCTTATAGTTAGGACGTGACATCGCGGCAAGCAATGTATTTAAAATTAAAAAAATATATTCCTCTATGTATAACTTGCACATTTTATAATGAGTCATGGATTTGGGAGCTTGAACAGTGATATAAGCTTGTCATAACGTGGTTGGCACATGGTCAATTAACCGGGGAATGTATCCAATAAATGAAATAATTGCATTTTATTCTGTAAGTAGGCCGCAACGGCACTTTTACAAGTCGAAATTCTGCCAGCGTTTCTGAGAAAGAAGATCACTGTCAAGAAGAACCGCTGAAACAAACTCAACAGTCATTTGCCAAAAAAGCTTATTACCTATTAGGAATAAGTAAACCTGAATATTCATTACAAAGAAAAATACATAATGCGGTGTTCTACAAGATAACCTATCCGAAACTGTGTTACAGAATACAAGCTACAGAGATTAAAAAAACGAATACAAGGGAAATGCGACTATATAATATAGCGACTATAGAATAGATATTACAGTCAAGTTATGACATTGTCATATCACTGTTAAGTCTCACAAGGTACCCCATACCAATGGCGTAACAAGTTTGCTAGTCAAAGCCATAGATTTTATACTAGAGCGGCGGACGGTACCATTTACGACCCGAAGGACGTAGAAAATTTTATTTCTTTATACTAAATACAAATGCACCAAACACTTCAGCGTGTTCCATATGTGTCACATCACGTGAAGTATACCCACGATCCAACGATTCATGTGCAAGTTATAGCCATAGAAGTTATACTAGAGCCGCGAACGGTACTCTTTCCGGCCCAAGGTGCCGTACAATTTTTTTTATACAAAAGCAATCGAAACTATTGGATTCCAAATTTTGTTGTGGTGATATGACATTTCACTGTGTTCCATATATGTCACATCACGTGTAGCTGCCACTTAGTGCTCCATTATAAGCTAATGTGTAATTTAAAAAGCTTTAGCCGCCTAATATACAAGAAAAAATCCCAATGAAATTTGAATCAACTACAATAGGAAATAGAGTAGAGATTGCTTTGTTTAAATGGATTTAAACAAAACAAATGCAAGTCTGTTCCTATTTTGAATTGCATAAATTCCATTGAGGCGAATGCCTTTTAAAAGGTCTTTAGGCGGCTAGAGAATAGGAAAAAATACACTAACGCATCATGTGAAAGCAGTGGCCACACTATAAGTGAAAGGTCGTTAAAATCCGTACAAAAATAGCAGTTTCACTAGACAGTTGTAATCGATTTTATACAACGCTGCAATTAACAGACGACAATACCATTAAGTTTAATAATATATTTGCGTGTATACCAGTGGCAAGATTTGAGTTTGTGTTTAAGTGAAACTAATATTTTAACGATATTATTGTGTCACACCTGGTTTAGGGTGAATGTCGGAATATCCACCAGAGACGTGCGAAGCGAAGGCATCAACTACATGAACACACTTCGTCTTATGGCTATTTTCCAATATAATACAATATTTACAATAGGTAACTAAAAAAACTCAATAAAGACCCTTTTTCTAGATGTAGTTGTTACCACCGAACGAAACAACCATAGAATGTGAGCTCTTTACAAATTTCTACCCAAACGTGCCTAAAAAAGCGGCCAAGTGCGTGTCGGACCACGCACAACAAGGGTTCCGTGCCTATTAAAAGGTCGTATCGTTACTGAAATCTTATGGCACTTACTTCCTTTTCTTTAAGGAAGGCAGTTTTTTATAAATATCTCGAAAACCTTTGAACCGATCTTGTTCAAAACAAATTTCGCTGAAAGAATTTTATAAGCCCTATGAGCATGATTTTTTTCATATTTTTAAAATACACGGTGCAAAAATTAGAGGGGGGGGGGGGGGGACACAATTTTAGTGACTTTCGGGGCGATTATCTCCGACTCTATTCACTTAAACCAAAAAATTGCTTAGAAACCTTATATTTGTTTTGAAAGGCCTGTCGATTGATGTACCACAAGTGGGCTTGCAATGAAAAAATAATTTTTGACTTTCAGTTTTATGTATGGCCTAAAAAAAAACTTTCCGTGGCGCCATTTTGGAACGCTACTCAGACTTCTATGTTTTTTTCGTTCGGTTGTGACATGTTCGGATACATGTTACAAATGTAACTTTCGAAGGAAGAGGCATTTTTTCTCCTTATTTCTATTTTCAACACTTGTATCACAAACCAAACAAATGCATACCAGTATTCGAAACTTACGTATTAAATTTCACCACGAGCGACGAGCGAGCACATTGCACGTAGAACCCATGGCCGTTGGGGCGGAAAGGTTCTCGAGTGGCGACCATGTAGCGGAAGGCGCAGCGTGCGTAGGGCCCCCCCACAAGGTGGACTGATGAGTGATGACCCGGTAAAGGTCGCGGGAGTCCGCTGGATGCGGGTGGCACGCGGTCATTGTGGCACTCTTTAGGGGAGGCCCATGACCAGCAGTGGACGTCTTTTGGCTGATACGACGATGATGATGATGACTAGCGACACCGCCGCGAAAACATCCTGCAGAACTCCCGAAGAGTTCGAAACATGTCGCCCGCAGTGACATTCAATAAGTGAGTTGGACCGCGTAATTATTAGCATCATTTCAACATGTCTCACGAAAGTTTACATTCGAAAAACTACCTGGCCTTACTATTTTATTTTATTACGTACATGTACGTAGCGGTATTCTACTCCAACTCACCATGCCTGTGGACCCTCATGCAGCTAGCGCTGATGTCCGTGGTGACCGTGAAGTAGGGTAGCCAAAGGTCCTCGATGTGCACCTCGCCGAACGTGGTGCGTATAGTGGTGTTGAACTGCCGGCCGGAGAACATAGAGGTAGCCGGGTACGTGAGATCCATTAGCTGCTTGCCCCATTGGGTCATTTTCTGGAATAGATGTCGAAGTCAAGAGTAAGGTACAGCAGTATCACAAATATAAGTTACATCGGCAATCTTCGTCCAAGCCGACGAGTGCTGACAAATACCGAATGAAATCGAATGTATGACCATTTCAATAAAGACCTTGTTGCACTACACGTAAGGTACAATAGCTTTCCCGCTCATGGCGCCAGACAAAATGGCGGGCGCCGGAGCTGCCGGTGTTGCGAGCAAAATTTCGGCCAATGAGGTTTGAATATTTTACCCGCGCAAACGCGCTGCCTTATGATTGGTTAAAATGTTTTCAAAAATGCTTTCTGCGCAGGTAAATCGTTGTAACTTATATTTGTGGTACTACTGTATTTGATTTCATTGACAGTCACAATCAGCATGTTTTCAGGATTCCGTACCCAAAGGGTATAACGGGACCCTGTTACTAAGACCCCACTGTCCGTATGTCTGTCCGTCTGCCACCGGGCTGCGTCTCATGGACCCTCATAGTTAAGACAGTTGACATTTTCACAGATGATGTATTTCTGTTGCCGCTATACCAACAAATACTAAAAAAACAGAACAAAATTAATATTGAAAGGAGCTCCTATACAACAAACGTGCTTTTTAGGTCGTTTTTATAGATAATGGTACGGTACTTGACCGGTTTTCCCTCTCGTCGTCGAGCAAAACTTACTTTTCCGAATGAGATGTGTGATGTTTTTTTCCTTTCTATTTGAATTTCATCGAAATAAAAATAACGTAAAATGATGAAAAACTCAACGTCTCCTAGGTACTGGAATTCGAACCTGTGACCACTCCCTCGCCTTCTGCGTGACGGTGGTGATATTTCGCTCCATACACCACAGCGCGCCCATGAAGGCGCCTATACTCACGCCGCCCACCATGTCTATGGGAATGCCGGCTTCCTGGAAACATTCATGTCTTTCAAACAACTGGAGCGGTACTCCTGAACCGATTGTGTTACGAGGCTGGCAACCTTTCACGCCGAGGTATGTGTGGTGCTTTTCTCAAACATGCAATGAAATAAATTTACAAAAAAATCTCAAATGTAACATTTGTAATTTTAAGACGACATTTAATTTTCATGGCTGAACGCCGTAACGCTGTGCCAGAAACTGTGGCACAGCGTGACGGCCATCTTCCAGGCCTAAGCCTCCAATTTTGTATGAAATGCCATTACGGACATTGTGAAGAACACAACGTCAACATTTCATTGCATGCATGCATTTCAGTAAAAAATCCTAGGGTATTTGGCCCAACGTATTACAAGCGTCTACCCGCCAAATTGCGAACTGAACAGTTTGACGAAATATTAAAAACGTCAGCTGACAATCTTTTTATTAGAACATCGATTGTATTCTGTATGTGAGTATATGGACATTAATCTATTTGACATGGTTAATTTGATTGAAATTGTTTTAAATTTTGATAATGTTCTAGTTTTTATTTTAATGATCATTATGAGATATCAATTTCAACATTTATATTCCTTATTTTGACTTTATATATGTATATGTCCATAAAAATGTTGTATTGTACCTGTGACATTAATATTCATTATTTGACGATCATTAAATAAAGTAGTGTAAATTAGCTTAAAGTTAAAACTTACAATGCATATTTATTTTATGAAATAAGGAAATATAATCTAATCTAAATCATGTTCGAGAACAGTGTATCCGCGTCCTGCGGCCCTGGTACCTGTATGGCGCGGATCATGCCCACGTGGGCGGCGCCCCGGGCTCCGCCGCCGCCCAGCACAAGCCCGACCGAGGTGCCGGTCAGCCAGCGCGCGAGCCGGGAGAAGTCCGAGTGCACACTCGCCTCCGACATGAGCACCTTGCTGTACAGCTCGCTCTGTAACGTGATCAATAACAGGATCAACAACCTGTAAAGACTGGACATCATAATAGTGTGTATTATATTTTATACTAGACGTGCCCGCGGCTCCACCGAATGTATTTGTCACAATTGTATCATGTTCGGACCAAACGTAAGCTATTAACCGAGACCGATCCGAACGCTAGCCAAAACATTTCCGAACAATGGCCGACGGTTCAAAATGTCAATGTTATCGAGATTTCATTACGTGATTGTAGAAAAAATACGCAACAGAACCGGAAGCCTTTATGCTCTTATTCTAAGGTAATTACGTTTTCTCTTTCTTACAAGGAATATAAAAACGGTTGTAGCTTCGTAATTCTTTGACATATCTGAATGGGATTTTCGTCACTAGGCATATTTTTTTGCCTTCCTTTTTTTGGAGTAAGAATAATATATATCTAATAAGTTTACTATTGTCATCATATCCCGAGAATTTTGTTTATCTACACTAATATTATAAATAGTAATGATTTGATTGTTTGTTTGTAATGAATAGGCTCCGAAAGTACTGGACCGATTTGAAAAATTCTTTTACCATTAGAAGCCGACATTGTCCCTGGTAAACATAGGTTACTTTTATCGCGGGAAAATGCTTAATTCCTACGGGAAAACGGGTTAAATCCGTGCGAAGCCGGGCCGGGCAGCTAGTCTGATATAATCCAAACCCAAGTTATAAGGGTTCAAAAAAACGACGAAGCGCTTCGAGAAAAGGTAGGTTGCGCTTCGCTTGGCTCGGCTTGGCGCACACAATAATATTTTATGCAATCGTTATACATATAATGTATGCTGTTTCGGTCGAGTGGCCTAATTAAGGTACGAGATTTAAAAACAGTTTTTTTTTACAAAAAATTTACAAAATAGATTTTCGAGTGTACAGCCGTATTGTAATTACTCACCACCCGGTACTGGCTCTTGCGGGTGAACATGCGGTGCGGGCAGCGCACGTGGTGGTGCTGCGAGACCCAGGACCGCATGTTCAGCCAGTGCACGGTCCCGCTCGGGTTGGGGCCTCCCTCGCGGTGGAGCAGCACTAGCTCCTTTTGCGTGCGTATCGCTAGGCGCTCGATTTCCTTTTCAATCTGTGGACGTCATATTTTTATAATAAGAAATGCCTTAAGATTTAGGGCCGATTTTTCCATTCCCAGATAAAACTAGCTGTCAGACAAATGTTAGCTCTGTCCTTTTCTTTCATGACTTAAGAATTTAGGAGAGAGCCGATGCTCAAAACAATAAAAAATAGAAGAGACAAAATGATTGGACATCTAATACGGCACGACAGCTTTTTTTTAAACATCTTGGAGGGCAAGATCGAAGGGAAGGAGAGGAAGAGGAAGGCCCAGACATACACCAGCCAAATAAAAGAGAAAGTAAGTGGCTGTCGAGTCATATGAAGACGTGAAGAGGCTAGCAGACGACAAAAATCAGTGGCGGTTACTCCACCGACAAGAGCCTAGCTCTTAAATAGATGATGATGATGACTTAAAAAAAGATGGTGATAGTTTTAACTGACGGATAATTTTATCTAGAGATTGAAAAATCGGCAACAGGAATTATTTTTCGGAAAGTTTGACTGTGGGAGGATTTAATGTTTCTTTCATTGAGCAATATTACTAGAGCAGACATCACCTAGCATAAGTTTGCGCATGTCAGCTACTCTCATGATAGTACCTTGGGTTAGTCTGTGGCGGGCAGTGATGGCGGTCGTTTCGAGTGTAGTTGGACTTACAACATTAAAAAAATGCCTACTTGTTAATTGCGCTTTTGAACTAACAACACACACAGCTTAGATACGGAAATTACTTTTCACGGATTTTTTATAGCATTCATTTATTATAAAGGTACGCGCCGTTAATGGCGGCCATAATTTCAAAGATAAAAAAATATAAAAGTGTCGTAGTACAATTTTGCCTTCTTAGCAAGTAGTCCTAATGGAACATTAAACTTAACAAACTGACCATTTGAAGCTTTAAAGATCTATATTTTGACGCCAAAATAGCAGCAACCATTTGCTTTTTTTTATTTAATAGATTTTATGAATTGGCAGCGTTTAGTTGCCATTTAGATCTTAAGTTCTACGTTCAATTTACAAGTAGCATGATTTTCTAAAAAGTTCTGTCACTTTTGTCTCCTTGCTTCGCGGGACGGAACAACAAGAAAAGAACAAGTTTTCCAATCAAAGGGCAGCCTATTATATTATGTCCAACCTTCCCAATGCTGGGCTGTTTGTCGCCCGCGGCCACGATCAGGATGCAGTCCGCCTGCCGGATGCACCGCTGCGTCCACTGCGTCAAACTCGGGTCACACTGGTAGAGGGCCACCTGTCATCAAATAGTATAGATATTATCAGGGAGCGTACATTTCATGCCGGTTTCGTCATAATGACGTATTCATATAAACACACAGGATGTTTCAAAAACGTAGTGACACGACTTAGTAACCGTAAACGTACGTATTTGATGTTGCTTTCTTTTGGTGGGAAACTTTGCTGACAGCAGGAACAATAAATTTGTTTATTATCTATAACTAAACATAGATTTATTTGGCACAATCATTTTATAGCCTGCATGGCGACTTTGGCCACTAGCAAAGCCTTAAGTTTCCTGATCTTATTAAATTTAACTGAAATGTTGTTTCCGCACGTCTCCTATTTGTGACGAAGAGTAAACTTTGATGTGACAATGTCAGATAAAGTTCTTTCAATGTCCGTCTCAAGTGTCAATATATTAGATCTACTTAAATGAAGAGGTTGATTAGATAACAGTGATTAATCATTGATCAATCACATTTTCCATTATTGGGTACGGATAAATGAACGTTCGTTATGCCGTTGCTCTTTTCAAACTTTTTCCATCCTGTATGTAGCTTGACGTCATACGCCTGTCATCGGCATGAAATGTACGCTCCCTGGATATTATATATGTCGCAGGCATATTGTATTACCCGCCGTTTCACAAAACAGCACTCTTTTGTGAAACAGCAAATTAGATTGAGTCGCAACGGAGCAAAATTACATATTTACAGCGAGGGTGGTATATTGATTCCTGAATGAAGCGAGAGATTCTACTAATACAATCCTGAGCGTAGCAAGGGTTTCTGAGGTTGAATCTTGAGCGTAATGAGCGATTTAAATGTTTACGCTCAAGATGGAAATACATTTTCACACCTTTTATATCAGGGTAGTAGACTTAAAATGTATTATTGACGACCGCTTTAGCCTAGTTGGTAGTGACCCTGCCTACGAAGCAAGAGGTCCTGGGTTCGAATCCCGGTAAGGGCATTTATTTGTGTGATGAGCATGAATATTTGTTCCTGAGTCATGGATGTTTTCTACGTATTTAAGTATTTATTTATCTATATAAGTATGTTTATCGTCGCCTAGTACCCATAGTACAAGCTTTGCTTAGTTTGGGACTAGGTCGATTTGTGTCAGATTGTCCCCAAATATTTATTTATTTATTTATTATTACTTTAAAGGAAAAAAGCAAAAAAATATGCCTAGTGACGAAAGTCCCATTCAAAACCCTCAAAAAATACGAAGCTGCAACCGTTTGAATGTTGCATGTTAGAGAGAAAACGCTAGCAAATCGTGACGTCACGATCTGCGAGCGTCGTAGTAGATGACAATCGTTTCATATGAAGGTGCGTTTTACGGAAAATGGACAGGACATACCCCCTCTTAAAACATTGGACACTATGTGATTATTAAAACCCCTGCTTTACTTTTTTCTCCTTTTGACTATATTTTCAATCCTTTTTCGGGCAAATCCAACATTATTGGTTATTTTATTTGATGTCTACACCTGTGTTGAAAGGAAATGGTATGACAGGGAAAAGGTATATACCTTGTGTTTGTCCTCTTGTTGTGCTAGCCACGAGCTGAGTCGGTATTCGTTGTTCGGGTCCATTATAGTGAGACCCAGCAGCTTTCTGATCACATCCGAAGTCAGTCGGACCGTCGGCCCTGTAACAATTAAGTTTTCGTGAAATCACCACTAGACCCAAGCTTTTATTGTCGACTGTACTTGGCATTAACATTCGTAAAGCTTCTTGTCGCTTTCTAACTAATGTTATAAATGCGAAAGTTTGGATGTTTAGATGTTTGGATGTATGTTTCTCAATCGCGCTTAACCGATTTGGATGAAATTTTACGCGAAGATAGTTTATAGCCTCGATTAAAATATAGGATAGTTTTTAACCCGGGTCCACGTAGACGAAGTCGCGGGCGTACATAAAGGTGTGACTAAATATTTCATTTCCGAGTCAACATAACGAATCTTCAAATCAATAAAGGGTCGGCAGCGCGCTTGTACTTCTTATGGCGTTCCCAGCAACTTGCTTGTTTATCATCGTAGTAGATTAAAAAATGTGGTTTTTTTAATCTACTTCGATTTATTGGTATTCAATTAGAAATTGGGGTCTCATTATTTTGGACGCGCATTATCAGGGCGGACAAAAATGGCTCGTGACAAGCGAACTCTGTCTTAGGTTGGAAAGGTTAGGGTTTACTTGTGTCCCTCAGACCAGAAATAGACACCCCGCGCAGCGCTGGAGATTATCCGCAAACAGGACTCCGATTATTGGGCCGTGAATTATCAGCTCGTACAAAATTGACTTCCAATTATTGCCCCGGACCAAGTCGGCTGAGAGTGGTAATGCACAGCCAATTAATGCAAGGCCCGATAATTATTAATTAATTTAAACTTTATTGCACAAATATAAAAATAAAAGTAAAATTGGGGGGCTTAATGCCTGAAGTCATTCTCTACCAGTCAACCATTGGGCTAAACAGAACCTTTAGTGGTGAAGGATCCTAAATACAGAGACTCGAATGGAAACACAAATCAATTGAGTACATTACCATACATACATATATAATGCATACAATATTAACTAACTTGTACCTACATAAATAAATACAATTATATGTACCCGAAAAAAGATATCATGAGGATCATCAATATTTAATAGTTAATAAGAGATGCTTACGCAACTTGCGTTTAAAGGAGAATTTGCCCTGAGCTTACGACAATGCGTGTACATTAGACGCGGATTATTGGGCTGTACATTATTTCGGGCGTGCATTATCATGGTCGTACATTAACCGGCACCGTACTCCCGTCTCGTACTTACCTATAGCGCAGAGCGAGTGGTACAGCTCGTATGTGAACGCGGTGAGCGGCACGTCGTCGCTGACCGGCACCACGGCCACCGTCGAGAAGTTGTGGGCGGACACGCGCGGCTCCAGAGTCCCACTGAGACCAGCCGTGGGCTTCTGCCAGGAGCCTGCGGACGGAAATCACGTCAAACACTCGGTAGGAAATATTTATACAACGAAATGTGCACCTTATTTCTCATTTCATAAATTTGAAGGCGAAGTGAGACTAATATATCAACTTCGCTAAAAAACTTTTGTAAATCAATAAATAATTTACATATTACTGATTATACTAGTAGGTGGATCAGCCTGGCAGTCATAAGGATTTACTGTCGTTCAGCACAAATGGAAAATTGACAACTCGAAATTATTTGTAGAATCTGAATAATGTCAATTTGAAAATCTTCGCCATGGAAAGTCCAGCAAATTTGACCAGTCGGAAATACATCATATATAAATTCTGCACAAAATAATCGGATTTCGTAAAAAAAAATTAGACTTGCACGCGTTTAAATATGGACCTGTTTCATACTGGATAAGTTAAAAATTTCATTTTTTAAGCTTTTATTGCCGACTGTACTTTTCTGTATACCGTCATCAACTAACGAGCCCAAACTCGATGGGGTTATGTGGTTTTGTTACGGAGTTCCTATGGCCACCTTCCAGCTCCATCATCAGATCAGCTCCACGTCATCATAATATTACATTGTCACGCGATTTGCATATTCGTGCAAAATTTCAACTCAATATGAAACCGGAAAGTGGGTCAAATTTAAGTTGCAAGATTTGATTACAGCCAGACAGACAAAGGGTCAGGTGAAGGTAAATAAAAGCTTGTATTAAATGACACTAGAGCGTTACCGAGGATCCTGTGGCCGAGCAGGTTGATCAGCCGGGTGACCACAACCGGGAACCGCAGCTTGATCGCGTTGAACAGCCCCTCGGGCAGCTTGGCCAGCTCCGAGTCGCGCACCGCCATCACTGTGGTGCTGCGCCGGGTCTGCGTCACCATTTCTACCTGCAGGGGGAATTACAAGTCGAGGGATGCGGAAACGAGAGAAAACTTGAGAAGGAAATGCAAGACTTTAAACATTTGATGCTTTTTAAAATGCTTTTAGTTAGACAAAGCTCTGAAATGTCCCCAATATTCTCTCGGGTTTATTAACACGTTCGCAACCAAGAACCCGCCTAGCGGGCACTCGTAATGTTTGCTCAGACGCCGGCTGAGCCCGCTAGGCGGGCAGTAGTACGCACAGCACGCCTAGCGAATTCTGTCGTTCCATTTTAAGTCCGGTTGCGAAAGTGTTAAACGAATTGGAAACAAAAAACCACGCGTCTTGCGATACATACGTATCCTACCGCAATCAGTTCGGGATTGGGATAGATTCAATATCATACACAGTTTGACGTTATAGTATGTATTTATATAGCATCATTTTGATAATACACCACACTCAAGTGGGAGAGCTCTTACATTTTTTTTCGGGTTCATCTGAAATCGTTTCTTTGGTATTATAACGTGTGGCCCAAGCGAAAGAGAAATATAGACCCGAATGCCATTCTAAATGCTCATGGGCTGTGCTGTCGACTACAGAGAGATATCGATAAGGCCAAAGTGAAATATTTTTTTCACACCTTTCATTCGGAAAAGTAAGTTTTGCTCCACGACGAGAGGGACCAAAACGCTACTTTTCTGTTCAAGCTACTTCTTTAATTTATACATTGGCATTGGAAAATTTGTACGCAATGCGCCAATTGAACACAGATGTTAATAAAATAATCGATTGTAATTTCATCTTAGTCGATTCAAAACGAACATATTTCAAGTTTTAACTATAAAAATGTTGTATAAAAAATTATAAATATTTCGTAATATTTAAAAATTAGTAATAAAAATTAAGATAATTTAGATATATTTTAACAATAGCTTTTTTTTAAAATTTATAGTCGGTGTGAAAAATAGTATGTGTCACTCGGTAGCAAAATTATTTTCGTCTCGGGCGTAAACACTTGTATCCCTCACTACGCTCAGGATCCTACGTTAGAATCCCTCGCTACGCTCAGGATTCTATTGTAGGATCCCTCGCTACGTTCAGGATTCAATACACCGCCCTCGCCGTAAATATACTATTTTGCTCCCTTGTGACACAAATAACTATTTCACACCTTTCATTCGGAAAAGTAAGTTTTGCTCCACGACGAGAGGGACCAAAACGCTACTTTTCTGTTCAAGCTACTTTTTTAATTTATACATTGGCATTGGAACATTTGTACGCAATGTGCCAATTGAACACAGATGTTAATAAAATAATCGATTGTAATTTCATCGTAGTCGATTCAAAACGAACATATTTCAAGTTTTAACTATAACAAAGTTGTATAAAAATTTATAAATATTTCGTAATATTTAAAAATTAGTAATAAAAATTAAGATAATTTAGATATATTTTAACAATAGCTTTTTTTAAATTTCCTCATAGTCGGTGTGAAAAATAGTATGTGTCACTCGGTAGCAAAATTATTTTCGTCTCGGGCGTAAACACTTGTATCCCTCACTACGCTCAGGATCCTACGTTAGAATCCCTCGCTTCGCTCAGGATTCTATTGTAGGATCCCTCGCTGCATTCAGGATACAATACACCGCCCTCGCCGTAAATATACTATTTTGCTCCCTTGTGACACAAATAACTATTTTATAGACGATCCTAATCTTAAGGCAATAAAGTCGTGTATACACATGCTGTAAGACACTCACGATGCCGACTAGGTCGCCCTTTCCGTACTCCCCGACGAGCTCCTTCTTCCCGTTGGGGTGCGTGATCACGGAGCGGAGCCGGCCGCTGAGCACGATGAACGTGGAGCCGGACTCCTCGTCCTGCCGGTACACGGCCCTGCCGGACTCGAGGAACACCTGGACGAGGTAATAGAAATAAGCTTTTGGTATGCGCTTTTTATGCTAATGGGCAAGTGTACTTTTTTGCACAGTCATGAATTAGCCGTTGAGAGCTTAGAGCATTAAACCAACCGGAGTGGCAATTGACAGGCGTTCCCCTCTGCCAAATACGTATGACCAGTGGTCATACGTGTTGTATGGACTGACGTTTATCTGACGTACCTATTTTCACGTTCCGCATACATTTGACGTTCCCCTCCCCCGCAAAAATCGGCAGAATTTTAAGTATAGAAAATGACACATGTGACCACTCCTGTTGGTTTAATGCTCTAAGGTTGAGAGAGTTCCAACTTTCCACTAACAAAAAGCTTTGTGTCGTCTGCGGGTGTTTACTTGATAGGTTAAATTAGAACTGCATGTGTCCTATGTCCAAGGGAAGAAATTCGTTAACGCCACCACATTACCATGCAAACAAAGTCGCAGGTAGAGCTAGTAACATAATAAATCAGCCTATATATACGACTGCCACTGCTGGGCACAGGCCTCCTCTCATGGAGGCCCCTACCACCCGCACTGGGCCAGCGTGGGGGGACCACTGCCCGTTCCTGGGATTTCGCGGTTAGACAATATCGACTGTACTATACAGCTGAAACTATAGTTTATTCTTATTACATGGTATCTCCTTCCTTTTTAAAAAATGCTAACTGAGATCACATCGTTCTCTTCTTACAACACTATAGACAAACACATAATAACTGTGCTTCAGAAGCGCGGACATTGAACCTCAACATCCTTCTTGACAGCGGAACGCGGTTCGTTCGGAAACTGGTGTTTTTTGGGCTTGGGAACCTTAGGCTCTGAAATGTGGTTGATGGTCATACATGTGACTTACTAGAAGTAAATTATCATTTCGAGACTGCAGCTCACAATCACATGACTCAGTACAGTTTATGTCATTAAACGTCAAATATGGCGTAAACTGTACTAAAGATGACAACTGTCACCGCACTCTTCAAATCTGATCATTTACGATACAATAGATAATAGAGGTAAGTTCGATTGATTTATAATTTTTATGTTACAAATGTATGTATGCTTGTAAGATAGAGAACCTCCCTTAATATTATGCTATCTGACAGATGCTTCAACTTCGATGGTATTTGCGAAGACGCGTCGCATGAATACTTCCAATGAGAATAAGATTCGCAGACAATCAAACGACGAACTTTACATTGTCTAAATTCTAGGGTAACATAGCGATAGCGTGATTCAGGCCTCGGAACAGCGACATCTAGCGGCAAATCTTGTTACTATTTTCGCGTACCTATATACTCATGATCTGATTCAATAAAAACTTATTACTTGCAAAATGTATACTTTCTGAGATTTATCAGTAGTACGAGCCATGGTTGACGTGGCTTGTAAATTGACTGGAAAAATGTAAAAGTCGGTGTGATAAGTGATAACAACGGTATGACAAGTCGCTGTGTTCAATCGCTATCTTTTGGTTGTACTGTTTAGTTTGTTTATTCAAGATTATAACAGATGGCGCTGGCTGTCCTAATTTTCATGACAATTTTTATAATGGGATCAACGCTATTCTATTAGTAAAAAATATTAGAAAGTATGTATTGAAGTGCCACGCAGCACAACTTTAATCTTTAATACATAAAACAAAGTGTATGTCTGTCTTTACGTCTTCACGCTTAAACCACTGACCGATTTAGATTAAATTTAGTATAGACACAGTTTGAGTCCCGGGGAACATAACCATAAACATAGGATAGTTTTTATCCCGGAATTCCCCTAAGGTGGTGAAAGTTTGTATGGAACTACGATATAAACGAGTTCCACGCGGACGGAGTCGCGGCAAGGCGCGGACACTCCGCGATTTAAGTTCACCGCTACAAGTGCATGCCGGTACTCCAACGTTGGGGAACCGGCATGTACTTCGACGAGCGATGAACGTCGACGACGCCAGAGGGCCATAAATCTTAATGATTTGGCCGAGAAAAAAGCGCATTTTGTAAAGATCAAAGGAGTGTCCCTTCTGTACTTGTACTATTATCTATTCTGTGGTCGCGGGCAGAAGCTAGTGTTTTATAGTTACGTGCGTTCCACCGTAGCGTTTAAGAAATTAGTTTCCGGGTGAGATAGGGTCTCCCCACACCTATCGAAAGTGCCGAGTGGTTTGTACCACATTCCTCGTGTTTTGTTCGTAAACCCGTGGATGGAAGTCGCTACGCGTCGGCCGAGCCGATCGACGTCTTTTTCACCCTTATTGCGTGGACACAATAGTATTTTTCACAATCGTGTTATAATAGAGAGCTTTTTAGTCGAGTACCGTGTTTCTCATGACGGCGTCCTATTGGTCAAATACATTATAGTTCAGTAAAGGCGCCACGTGTTTGGTCAATTTCATTTTAGTTGTCTCAACAGTTATGAAATGTTGAGTTGGGAGCTCCATAGTAAAAAGTATGTGATTTAAGTTTGGTGTACAGTCTTAATTCAAACATTAAGGTCGACGAGTAAGAGTTTTTTGATCGTTTAACGCCGATTCCGCGTCGATAGGTGTGGAGAGACCCTTAGCCACCCCCAGTCTCCAAGCGTTGTCATCGAAAGTATGCCATATAGTCACCAGGGTGTCCACTGCAAGCCTGAAAATATTTCCCTGAATTTTCCCTGACTTTCCAAAGAGTGGACACCCTGGTCACTGAGAGGGAAATAAATAAATTTCTTCATACGTTTCATTGGGTACGAATCAAAGTGCACTGTATTGGTGTCATGTCTCCTGGCTATAGAACTAGGGATGTGCAACACATCTAGCGGCCTCTTCCACAATGCTTGCTGCTGTAGTCGTCTTGGAGACGAGGCCTACAGTCTACACCGCACATACCCAGTCGAGAGCGAAGTCCACTTGTCGCACGAACGGCGACAGCCGCCTCACAATAGAATTGGCGATGTGCAACACGACTGACGGCCTCTCCCGCATGATGCTGTACACGGTCGTCTTGGAGAGGAGGCCGATGCGAGAGAAGTGTTTGGCGCGTATTGAGAAGAAGGACGGCTCGCCCGTTAGCACGGCGAGGCCGCCTTCGACTTCCCCTGAAAAATGGAGTTGGTGAGCGTATCAACGGAATATTATTGTATAATGAAGGTATCAATTACTGGCACACTATATAACTCCGGAGAGTCATTTGTCCGAAAGCATATTTTTTTAGAGTTTCGTAATTACGAAAACCATGTTCCGTGTGGTGTCGGGTTAGAATTTCACCACCCCCTTTCTTCCCGTGGGTGTCGTAAAAGTCGACTAAGGGACCAGGGTTGAAGTGTGTTGTGGGCGATGGGCTAGCAACCTATCACTGCAATATCACATTTAGTCGATCTTTTACACCCACATTTATGCTAAAAGTGGCGCTGGAACATACGTTTCATGTGCTCTGCCTACCCCTTTTGGGAATAAAGGCGTGAATGAATGAATGAATGTTCCGCTGGTATTTTAATCATCTTTCTTTAATGGCACATTCTGTGGGGCCAATTTGCGGCGCTGTTAAGACTTCTATGGTTATTTCGTTCGCCGGATTGTCTTTACATATTGTGTGTCGTTACCTGGATATGCGGTGAACATGTGAACCTCCCCCTCCCCCTCCGCGACCCGCTGCGACACCAGGAGGGCACCTGACAGCAAGTACACCAGTGCCACGTCCTGTGTAACACAGAAAAGTCAGGCATTTATGAGCTTAAAAAGTAATCAAGTGTGTCGGGGCAAGCCACATACACTGTGATATCAGTATATCACATTTTAACCATATCACATGCTAAAAATAGCACTGGAACATAAGTTTTTTTGTCTGTTTTTGTACATTGTGTAAGGTTGTCAATCTCGTTCTACCACCTTCCTCTCAAATACATCTGCTTACAGAGCAAGAAGTGGTGTTATTTATTAACCTTACAGAAGCAAAGTGGATGTACTTCCCCAGTCGCAAATCACACATATGATGGGCATACAAAAATAATTCCTAACTTGAAAATGAAATGAATATAACATTACCCAAAACGAAATAAGGATTTTAATAACTCTTCGTAAACAGAAAATACACAATGGACAAATGTATTTAATAGTTTTCTAAGCATGCCTGAATTGCTTGATAAATGTCACATGTAGGAAAACTCACTCACAATTGAAAGAAGTGTCTATATGGGCATGTAATAAAATATAATGCGTGTTTTATTTATTGAGTGCTAACTATGTAAAACCAAACTTGTTCAAAACACACTCTGAAAACAAAATACCTGAACTATTTCTGGTTCACCTCTGATACTATAATAGAACTTGCAAATAAATTAGGAGTCAGTAAATTATTCAGTTTATATCTTAAGAAATAAAGTAAATCATATTAGGGGGCAGTCTAACACACATCAACCTAGTCTCAAACTAAGCAAACCTACTAAGAAATATTAAAAAGAATAATGTTCAGAAGTATTCTAATAAAGGCACCCCTCACAAAAAAAAAACTTAAACAAGATATTTACTAGAGCAACGAACAAAACAAATCAAGTTTCAATTTATAAATACCATTCCATTTAAACGTACCCAATAACATTATTAAATATCTGTCAAACACAATATAGATTCATATATATTGACTATGTGTAATTTTAGTGATAGTGCATGCTGTGAAATGAATAAATAGAAAACAGCTGGTGGTTTTCAAGCTTTATGATCATACCTCGAACAAATCATGCGGATGACGTCAAACCACTCATAGGATGATTTCAAAAAGTATTTTCATAAACAATTACTACTTATCAATTATCAACCTCTTTAATAAAACGATATCGCCACTTGACATGAGCCGAGTAGGTACATAACATCTTTGACTGACATTGTCATTCAGTTGAACAATAAAGTGACTTCGTAATTATTTAGATTTATCTTTACAATTTTTTCAAAAGACGCAAAAGAATGTCGCGTTTACAAGAATATTGTTGTAATTTTCCGTTTTTGGAGATACGTGATAAAAACGTGTATTGCTCGTGCTGTGATCAAAACATAGCACCGAAAATAATGTTGTTGTTGCAATACAGACATCACCTGTATGCAAAATTAGGTACGTCATTTTTACGTCATCCGCATGATTATTATTATTATATTATTCAAACGCTCATTGGGCGCGGGGCCATAAAATGTGAAAACGGGACAGCATTATTGCGCTCTCTCCCGCACTCACTTGCCATGGTTGGTGCTACGGAGAGCGCAACGTTGCCAACGCGCGCGCGTAGCGAGCGTTTGAAAGTCTGACCAGCGAGTCGTGTCACAAGAAGAAGGTAGAAAATTTGGTAAAAATCATGTATAAGTATAAATGACAGCTTATTTCATACATAAAACGCTGGCCAGTGTAGATGAGTATATTCCGGTTAAGGCGCATTTCCATTGGTCACTAATTCAGTCGATACACTCACTCGGTTGGTCCCCACAATGGTATAACGACCAGTGAAATGGATCAGTCAGTTAAATAAAAGCGTGCGAGAATCTAGTTCAGAAGGTAGGAATACCCTATACTTGAACATTCAAGAGAACTCCCACCGCTGTGAAACCGTTTTTCAACCTTTCTAAGTTGTAGTTATCCATAGGTTATCGAGCTAGACCAGGGGTCGGCAAACTTTTTAGACACAGAGCCAGATCCCAGAAAAATTACGATTTTTCGGAAGCTTAAAGCCACAGTACCAAATTTTAGGGAAAATAACAATTTCGGGCGAGTCTGCAAAGTGGATATGCTGTGTTTGGGTTCGATAAAAATAATCATATTTGCCTCGCGCTATTTACGAATTACATTGTCTGATTTTCATAAAAAAAAAACAATTTATCTGGGGAACCTAAAGAGCCGCAACAAACCTTTCAAAGAGCCGCGGTTTGCCGACCCCTGAGCTAGAGTATAGGGCATACTCTATAGGTTGGAGCTATAGGCTCACCTTGTGGCTCTCCTCCTTCATGATGTAGGTCCCGGCGGGCAGGTCGCGGACCTGCACCGCGCCCTGCAGCAGCTGGTCGCTGTCGAGGCCCAGCTCCTTGATGAACGCGTCGGTCGCTATGCGTATTAGAGCCTGCAAACAGTTGACAAACATTGTATAATATTCATCGTTTAGAAATATAGACTTTACTGTAATAATAGGCAAAGTACTTTTGTTTTAATCGATACTGGCACTTTAAATTGTCTTTGACTGACATTGTCATTCAGATGAACAAGAAGTTGACGTTGTCATTGTTTAGTTATTGTATTTTCACAATAATATGTATTATTTATTTGTCATCTTTACTTATCTATCTTCTAGTCGTTTTTGGAGGTTCGGTAACAAGCTTTATTAAACTTATTTTATTTATCACGACACTGTGTGTGCTAAACGATATTCTTGCTTTTGTTTACATGTTTTACGCGGTGACAGCTTTTAAGTTTGTGATGTCATACACAAGCAATGTAAACAAAAACAAACATTTCAATGAAAAAAAAACATCCTGTATTATAAAATGTTGTTATAGAGAACATGTTACCTGTTCATCCATATTGTCGGTGTTCTGTTTTTTGAACGAGGACCCTTCCTTGCTCCGCTGGAAGGACGATGTCGGCTGCACGTCTGGGGGCTGCCAACAATATTTAATCACATTAGAACCGTCACATATTGGGCCACTGGGGTCCGCCGCATGCTGCGGACCAGCGAACGAAAAAAAACATAGAAGTACAACTAGCACCGTACAATGGCCTCACAGAAGGGGTGCATGGTCGAACATGGCTGCCGTGGCAAACAATTTCAATAAATATGCCTTGTTGTGCTGTAAAAATATGGGGTGTGATTCGTTCGGATAAGCACAACAAAAAGATGGAATCATTTTTCACAAGTAATTACATCGATAAACATATTTAAACGTTTTTACTTTAGTTTTTTAGTAATATCAAACAATAATTACGATTTGAAGTAATGCGAAACGGAACGTGTTTGTTGTCAAAAATCAAAACTTAGGCAACTCTATGTCACCTGTAGATCCGTTTAGGCGTGAAGGTTTAAATTAACAGTTATTAACAGGATTTTTTGCCTATAAATTATAGTATTAATATTGTTTAATACTTTCGTCAATGAAAGCAAAATTGAAGATATTGCATCTTCCCCATAGTGGCGGCCATAGTAGCATGTGCTGGCTCTAAATCAACATATGGTTAATATTAGTCGGAAGGTGTTACCTGCGGGGTGCCCGACGTCACGTCCGGGACCATGTCCGGTCTAGATTTCCTCGCGATGTTAATGGGCGACGACGCCGCATGCCCGTTCTCTTGCTGCATGCAAACGTTAGTATCACACACACAGCTCTAATTCATAGTCTATTTCGATTCCGGTTCGTTACAGCCAAATATCATAATAACGTGTACCTAGAATATCAGAATGTCAAAACAGATTTTTCTCATAATGTCTAAAGCTCGAAATGACTTTCGCCTACTTCTTTAATTACAGTATTCTTACTCTTAATGACTATTATTCATTTAGACTCTATCGCGTTTTTATAAATTTTCAATTCTACCATTTCCCACAATGTCTAAAACTAGATACAGAACGTCACATTGTCAAAATCTCAAAAATAATGTTGAAGTTTACAGTTTTTAAGGAATGAGTAATTAAATTAATCGTCAACGGCATCCCAATTTTCGTCTTAATACTATATTTATAAATACGTAACGCTAAAATACTGCGTGGTTAAAATTTTAGATATAATGAGACTGTGTCATTTTGATCTTTGGGCCTGTCAACAAAAGGCATTTTTGAATATTGGTAGTTATGAAACTGATACATTTTGGATATCGGATGTGATGTGTAAATATTATTATGACATTTTGTTGTATTGAAAATAAGTCAATTTGGGAATTTAGGCATTTTGGAACTAAGACAATTTGAGATTTAGTAAAATATGTAAAAGGCCATTATGATTTTTGATTGTAACGAACCGGAATCTCTATTTCAGACGTAGGGGGCTGTGCATACAGGGTGTACCAAAAATGGGGTGACAACCGATCAAGGGCATAACAATAATAAGAAAGAAAGATAAGAACTGAAAGACAAGAAATAACAAAGATAAGAAAAAAAAAGACCGAGTTGCACTCCGGGAGTGCCGGCAAAAGAGAAAACTTGCGAATTGCTGTAAGTATCAGTATTAAACCCTCCCCCCCAATCTCACCCAACGCATCTTACGGTCACATGACCTCTCTCGAATCTCACCTTACGAAATCTGTGGCGAGTTTAACAATTTTTCCCCAACCCAAAAAGTGCAGAGTGCCGCTAAAAAAGTTGCCACTTCAAAAAACTACAAGAATGTTTTTTTACACGATTTTTTTTACATTTGTATGAAGCAGGTCGCCCCAGTCGGCCAACACTATACAAATGTAAAAAAATAGCGTAATTAAAATCTCTTACTTTTTTCTTATAAGAACACAATGCCTGCTATGCCCTTGATCGGTTGAGATCTAATTTTTGGTACACCCTGTATATTACGTCATTTCAAAATAGTGGAAGGGGTGTCTGGCCGTGGGATGACGATGGTCATTTTATTAGGCGGGGTCCATTCAGGGAATTAACAGGATGATGCGGGGATCAAATATCGTCAAAACACAACAAGACTTAGATTAGACCGTCTCTTTCTAAGCGTTCTAATGAGACGGATACTCTGTCTCGCCGCGACACAGCTCGCAGGCCGTCCAGAGGCTCTAGTATAAGTTTTGCCGAAACAAAACTTTACGATCGCGTTTGCGTTTCACCCTCAATTTGTATGAGATTTGACAGCTAAACGCGAACACGATCGTAATGTTTTGTTTCGGTAAAACTTATACTAGAGCCTCTGTGATACTCGTGCTGTGTTCGGCAAAATCTGAACGTAAGGAAAGTGTGACTTACGCTTACAGACCGATCAACGTTATATATGTCGCCGGCAGCTGTTATTCCATAGAAACTTGTCAAACTTTCCATACGATTTCAACGAACAACGCTTTAGATTACAGACGGTTTTGTGCAACTCACCCCACCCCAAAGGGAATTGTTGTTACATTCATTGATGGATATTTACAGAATAATATTAAAACTGCAGCTGGGCATTTTCGCGAGAAGTGATGCATCGTTAGTGACGTCACCGAGTATAAGTTAAAAGTGTTCCATTCTGTAACTTTTATTTGTCAAACAAATGGTTAATTTTGGTTACAAAATGGAACATGTTTAACTTAAACTCGGTGACGTCACTAACGACGCATCTCATCCCGCGACAATGCTCAGCTATGAAAACACCATCACTGATATTCGAGAAAAGGGGACGACATTCCATATGTTACCCGTTTTTCATTATTTATTTTAAATCATTGACAACCTTAAAACTTGTTATTAGTTATGTTCTGAGAGACCATCAAATGTTACACTGAGTTTCAACGCACTTTCCAGTTAATTCTAACCACACATCGCTATAAAGACAACACAACACCCCCCATTCCTTGCTGAGGCGCAATTATTCCACAAAACAAATCCCCTCACTCCCCGATGCCAGCCCCATAGTGGCGCATACCCACAAGCCAACCAAGACCCGCAGCGAAAGCCTCTCAGGCTGCTGGTTAGGTTAGGTTAGGTGGTAGACATGGTTCCCACATGTCAAAGCGAATGTCATGCGAATGGCTTAAAAAAAGTTGAATAATTTTAATTCTGCAAAAAAACATCCTCCGCCCCCAAGCCCTGTACGTCTTACATCAAAAAAACTTATAAACGTATTCCGCAAATCCGCATATTCATTTAAAAATCTGCGATTTGAAGCACAACTCCCGCTTTTTGTATTTCGGCAATTGGCAACACTAAATCCTACGCTCCTACACGTCACGTGACCTCCTACGCTCGTACACCTGTGGCGAGTATAACAATTTTTCCCCATTCCAAAAAGTGCACAGCACCGCTAAAGTTTTCACTTTAAATAATTTACTTTAAAAACAAAGATTTAACCGACTTCAATTTAGTACCCCGCCAAGCCACGAGAATATTTCCACATTTACCACATTTCCATTTTTTACAATTTACCACATGAACTATTAGGTATATATAGGAAATCCTATATCAAATACGTCGATTCCCCCCCCCCCCTCCTCTTTTAGGGATAAAGGCGTGAATTTATGTATGTACTATAGAAAAAAACCGAATGTGGGCCGATAATATTTGAGGACTTCCGTCGATTCCCCGAGATCATCACCAATGGCACTTCATTAGTTCCTATTTCAACGGAATCTTATCAGAACCTGTGACGTACTTTTGCACTTTTAAGTACATAATTGAGGAATTCGAGAATTCGTCTGTGGTCTTCATCATCAATTCCTCGCCACCAAATCTATGATTTTCGGATGTAAATACACGAGTTACAATAGAAAATACCAAAATGACTACACGCGTGCCTAATAAAATGAGGAGTTCCCTCAATCCCTCATGAATCCCATCATCTAACTGATGTTTATTAAAAAATGGGACCATCATGGAAGCATATCCATACAAACAACAACAAAAAAATCGAATCGGCTCATCAATGACGGAGTGTGAGGTAACAAACATAGAAAAAAAAACAAAAGAAAAATATACAACCGAATTGAGAACCTCCTTTTGTTTGAAGTCGGTTAAAAAGGCACTCACCGTGTGCTCGGTCCTCTCGTGGTGCGGCGAGTGCATTGATGTCCCAGAGTCCACGGTGACCTTCCTGCCCGGGGACGACGCGACTGTTGTCGGGCGGCGTTTCTCGCGGCCCTGCCGAACGTAAACATGAGTTACATAAGTTTAGGGATTTAAAAAAAAAATCGTAAGCTCGATTCACAATACAAACGTAGTTACGCTCTCATTTTAAGACTACGAGTCGGATTGTAACGAAACTTTGCATATACAATGACATGACGTATATCTATGTCTATAATTGGTTTATGTAGCTTCAGATACCATTGTAAAAAAAATACAGCGAATTTAAGTTTTTGCTATATTTCGTTTGTTTTATAAACTGGCACCATGTAAACTAATTGCAGACCTCATGAATGAATGTTCGCCGCATGCAGCATGCGGCGAACGACGAAGTGTAATTGCCGCTTAAAGTGCTTACATGATGTTAGAAAATATCCCAAAACATTTCACTCACCGGATTAACCAACTCCGCACTCAAACCGAGGTACTGATGCAGCGCAGTGAAGGTGACCCTTTGCAACCGCACCATGATAATCTGAAAAGTCACTTACATTAAACAAATGTGAGACGCAAAAAGGGTGACCCCTTTGATGAAGTAATCCAATTTATTTGATTAAATGTCCAAGATCTTTGTCCAATTTGTATCCAATACTTAATCTAATTTCCTAGACGGAGGCCCATTACACTTATCCAATATCTTGGTTCAATTTTTAGAGTTCCGTACCCAAAGGGTAAAAACGTGACCCTATTACTAGGGCTCCGCTGTCCGTCCGTTCGTCCGTCCGTCAGTCTGTATCTCATGAACCGTGATAGTTAGCCAGTTGAAATTTTCACAGACGATGTAATTCTGTGGCCGCTATAACAACAATTATTAAAAAACAGAATAAATAAATATTTATGGGAGCCATACAACAAACGTGTTTTTTTTGCCGTTTTTATAGATAAAAGTACGGAGTCCTTCGTGCGCGTCCGACTCGCACTTGGCCGGTTTTTTATACTAGTCCCGTAGCCATTTTGATTTAAATGTCATTCTTAATATTTGAACAAATGTCGATTTCACTACTAAATTTGATGAAGTCATCCAATATCTTTACACATTGGACAAAATTCTTGGACAAGTGGAACCCGACCCTTCGCCGAAGTGGCCACGGACGATATTAAGAAGAACGCGGGTCACTTCTGGATTCTCCAGCTTAGGATAGGGACGATATAGAACGGACTGATGAGACGCCCACGCCCAGCAGTGGGCGATTACGGGCTGAACATGGCGATGGTGGCTGAGGGTCAGCCCTAGAGTTGCCAACTTTTTTATAGAATTTTCTAGAAAAAAACGCAAAAAATATAGTATTTGGCTGGGCAATGTCGCTATTTAGTAAAATGGGCAATTTGAAACACTTCGTAAGCCCCCCCCCCCAAAATATAGTAATTCTGCGTATATATATTTCTTCAACAGTATATAGTACAAAGAGACAAAAAAAAAGTACAATATTATATAATACATAGTACGGTTGGCAACCCTAGTCAGCCCTGGCTAAATCCCACCTGTATAACCCTGACGAAAATGTCCGGATACTCGTGGAACACCTCCTGGAAGGCCCGCATCGGCAGCTTGATCACCTGCGAGTCTTCTAGGGCCTTCGCGTTCACCGTTTTGTATGGTTGCGAGTGCCCCTGGAATCAGAGATTAACTTTTAATCATTCGTTAGAAATCTTGGAACACGGGTGTAGACTCAATTATTATCACTCCAAAAGAAAGCAGGCCAAAATGTATGCCTTGTGCCGAAAATTCTATTCGGGTATCTCAAAGAATTACGAACCTACAACCGTTTTAATATCGCTTGTTAGAAAAAAATCCCGGTCGGAGCGAAATATTTTTCGCTCTAATTTAGAAGTTTTCGTTATACCAAACTAGCCCTTATTCTGTTGATCGTTAGGGCGTCAGTGAAGCTCAATAGCGAGGTTACGCTCTCCCCAGCCCGCACCACTTTGAGCAGCCTTTATATATAGCTTAGTTCAGGATAAATAGACGCTAAAACAGACCTTATCTTGCTTACTTGAAGGTCGTATAAAGTGTGTATAGGTTAGCACGCGGTATGATTAATTTATGCTAAAATGAACCCTATTCTGTTTACCGTAAGGACGTCAGTGAAACTGAGCAGCGAGGTGACGCTCTCCCCCGCTTTCACCACCTTCAGCGAGAGGCTGCTGCCGTCCTGGTTCGTAATGTACACGTTTACACGCCCGTTCTGCACCACGTATACGTTCTCGTCTGTGTCGCCTGGGGAAGAGACAAAAAAAATATTAGTGGACAATCTTGCACATATCGACCCAGTCCCAAACAAAGCAAAGCTTGTAATTACGGGAACTAGACGACGATAAACATTGCATAAACAAATAAACACTTAAATATTTATTTCTCTACGTAATGTTTATATTAAGGGGCTCAGGGGCCACTTCAAAACTGTCAGTTTTCGGGATATATGGCACCAAACTTTGGCAATTTCAGACCAAAAAACAGTTTTATAGACGTAGCTTTTGTGAAAAAAAAAACACTCGTGGGTTGTTAGAGACGTCAATAAGGAACAGTTATATGTAGATTTCATTAAAAAAGTGCCATACTCTTTGTGTCATAAATATTAATATTTGTTTTGGTGGGCAGGGCACATAGCACGTAGAACCGATGGCCGCTAGGGCGGAAAGGTTCTCGAGTGGCGACCACGTACTGGAAGGCGCGGCGTAGGTAGGTCCCCCACAAGGTTGACTGATGACTTGGTAAAGGTTGCTGGAGTCCGCTGGATGCGGGTGGCGCAGGACCGGTCACTTTGGCACTCTTTTGGGGAGGCCTGTGTCTAGTTGTGGAGGTCTTTCGGCTGATATGATGATGATGATGGTTTTGAAGAGAAATATTAACTTAAAACTTGTCAAAACTAGCCAAAAAGGAGCCCCTTAAGTATAGATCACATCTTCCCCCACCGCGCTCCTGCCCACGTCGCATCACTAACCGACTTTGAAGAGGAACGCGCCGGCGGGCAGGTTGAGTATCTCCGTGTGCTTGCATAGCATCAGGAACACGGGCTTCTCGAAGTGGCCGAACACACGGATGCTGTGCAGCATATACAACGCGTCCGGGGGCACGCGGTCGTCGCTGGTCAGGTCCTCTTCCAGGTACTCCGCTGGGGGCTCTAGTACCTGACAAATGACTATCACTTAGAAACGCTGAAAAACCCCCGACCATCTTGAAATGTTTTATGTTCCGAGCCGGATTCTAACCGACGACCACAGGCATTCATGGCCCGTCGCTACTAACCAACTGAGCTATCGGAAAAATCTGTCTCGGCCACCAAATCTTTCAATCAGTTTCCTCTTACAACGGCTTAGGGAGGCGTGTAGCAACATCCACCAGAATACTTGGGCTTCTTAACGGCACCAACGTCTCAAATTACACTGAGAAATTGTCAACGATTTAGTATGGGGTGGCGCATCGTTACTGACGATTTCTCAATATAATTTGAGACGTTGGTGCCGTTAAGAATCCGGCTCGGAGCATTACATTTTTCAATTTATAAAATAATGGAAAGTAAATATGGTTCCATATTTTGTAACCCCTAGTTAAGAAATCTCACGATTGTTTACTTACTTAGATGCTATCGGTGGGAACCTGTAATTGGATTTTTGTATTTCATCTAAATATGTAATCAATGTGTTTCTGTGGCTGTTGGTTCTCCAAATACATATACTTCTTCAGCTGCAGCATGTTCTTGGTGAAACTCATGACGACCCTGCCTGGCTACTGCTACACCTTGACTGGTCTTTGCTTGATCGTGTGTCGAGGAATGGCCAAAGTGTAACAACAAAGAAGACGTAGAGTACCTTGAGCTGCTCAGGGGCAGATTCCTTCTTCAGCTGCAGCAGTTTCTTGGCGAAAATCATGACGACCCCGACTGCCTTCTGCTACGACCTTCCTGCGCTGCGTTAAATATGGACTGGTCTTTGCTTGACAGTGTGTCGAGGAATGGTCGCGGAAGCAGTAGTGTACCTTGAGCTGCTCAGGGGCAGATTCCTTCTTCAGCTGCAGCAGTTTCTTGGCGAAAATCATGACGACCCCGACTGCCTTCTGCTACGACCTCCCTGCGCTGTGTTAAATATGGACTGGTCTTTGCTTGACAGTGTGTCGAGGAATGGTCGCGGAAGCAGTAGAGTACCTTGAGCTGCTCAGGGGCAGATTCCTTCTTCAGCTGCAGCAGGTTCTTGGCGAAAATCATGACGACCCCGACTACCTTCTGCTACGACCTTCCTGCACTGCGTTAAATATGGACTGGTCTTTGCTTGACGGTGTGTCGACGAATGGTCGCGGAAGCAGTAGAGTACCTTGAGCTGCTCAGGGGCAGATTCCTTCTTCAGCTGCAGCAGTTTCCTCGCGAACCTCATCACGGCCCGTCTCTTCCTGCCCTGTCCTGAATTGGAGATGGACTTGACTTTGCGCAGCATGCGCCGCCCGTAGAACAGCATCTTGTCTCGCTTGCGGAACCGTTTCGCCGGCTCGCTAACAGCCGGTGTGCCGTTTAGCATTTCTGGAAAATACGGTTTTTTTAACAGTTTAGCATATTTTCATCCTGCCTGGGAACTGGCTGTTCTGGGCACCGTATATAGATGGAGTCCTAGCGAATTCCGGAAAGGGATTGACCTGATTAAATTGAGAAGTAATTCGCGAGCGGAGTCCCACGGCCAGCTATTCGGTGTTTTACTCTATAAATTACCTTTCGCTCGCCATCGCTTGTAATAATAGAAGAATATAACAACTACGGAGATCAGGGCACATCCACAGAAGGACCACAGCAACTGAAACAATTAGAAATTCATTTAGTATACAGGGGGCCATTTGGACATGATGTCAAGGGTTTACAGGGTTGGGGACTATGTAAATCTAAAAATCAAGTCACAAACCAGAGCCCAAAATAGCAGTATGTATAACTACATGATACAGTTCCACGATCGATACAGATCCAACGATTTAGTTGATACTCGCATTAGCATCATTAGAGTTGACTTTAGTACCCTGGTATTCGGGGATGAATAGCTTAAAATTGCTAGGAATCGCCTCTGCACTCGCTCAATTCGATTATTGTGGACTTCGTAAAGAGGAGACCACACCTGCGGGCAATATTCAAGGTTCCTTCTAACAAGGGTTTATAATAAAAGTAACTTTGTGTGCTTTAGTTTGAGATGATGCCGGGTGTTTCTGGCCACAAATCCTACCATTACAGAAGCTTTTTTTATTACGTAATCGTAGTGTGCATTGAAGTTCAAATGGCTGTCAATAATTATACCTAAATCCCGCACAACTGATACCCTTTCCAATGTTCTACCATTTATACTAAATTCAGTTGGCACCGGTTTCTTATTACGTGTGAAAGTTATGTGATAGCATTGACCAGGGTTTAAGGCCATTTTATTTATCCTGCACCACTCGGCCAGTCTATCCAAATCGCCCTGGAGCTTTTCACGATCTAAACCACTCTTCACAGGTCTTATAAGCTTAAGGTCATCAGCGAAGAGATAAGGCTCAGAGTTGACGCAACATTTGACTATGTCGTTAATAAATATTAAGAATAGTAAGGGTCCCAAATGTGAACCTTGAGGCACGCCTGACGAAGCGATGTATCCCCCTGACTGCTCCCCATTAACCACCACTGACAGCTTGCGACCAGAAAGGTAAGATCTAAACCAACTCAACAATGGTTCGCCGATACCACATTTCGAAAGTTTATCCAAGAGTAGTCCATGGTTTACACACAGATTTCAGTAAGGCGTTCGACAAGGAACGCCTTACTGAAATCTGTGTATATTGCGTCTACTTGGACGCGGTTATCCATATGACCACATAGTTGCGTGGCGCAGTTATAAAAGAGCATTGGTGGCAAGCCATCAGGACCACAGCCCTTCCCCAAATCCAACGATTTTATTTTCTTTAAGGTAGCATTTTCCTCTAAGACAATGTTGCTCAGCGAATCAGGTAAGACATGCGAAACGCTCACAATCTGTCCTAGAGTGCCAGGCGCAATACCATCGTAAATCGATGAAAAGTTTGTAGCAAACAGTTTGCAGACCTCTTCACAATTTCGAGTACTTAGTACTCTACTTAGTTAAGTATTTTATAAGTCAAAGAATAAAACTATTTTCAAAAAAAAAACTATTTTCATTCAAGTTTGCATCTTTTCCCATAATACGGCGAGCATTTTACAAATATCTTCGTACACATTTCGACTGAGAATACGATTTCTTTGATTAGGACTGTAGTCACCATAAAGTAAATGAGTTACGATTGTTTACCTTGACATTTGAAGGTTAAAAGCGTAAAATAGTAATAAAAAACTTGTTTTCGTATCAAATCGTATTGCGAATGACGTAGATGCTTGACCCACTAACGCCATATTTGTACGATGTATATACATACACAGATCAATTATTTTTACCATAATTTGTATGTACAACCTTATCTAATGATGCAGACAGTCCCTCGCCCTACGCATACCGTACTGTCAACGTTAAAGATATGCAATAGGGCAACTTATTCGACTGTAATAAGACCGAAAACGTTTTCTTTGACGTATAACATGGACCATACATAGCAATAATACTAAGTGAACTGAATACGAAGCACGGCTAAGCATTACTCATTATACTTATTGCAGTTTGCGCTCGATCTTTTTCTTGTTGTTGTGTCGTAAGCGAGGAGACAATGGGGCAGTTTCTTTGAAAAATATTTACAATATGGATAATACATACTATACTAGCCATAGAGAAAGGATATAATAGAGGAACTCCCTCACACATACACACATAGACAATACCACAAGTGGGAACGAAATACAATGCCGAATATCTTGTCCCACAAGCGCGTAATGTATTTTTATGTTAGTCACTTCATGTCAAAATATTGTACCGATACTGACGTCACAAATATAATACAACTAAAGTCAACCGGGGCTAACGCGTCGAGGGGGTAAATGCGTCTCTTGATGATATCTCCAGAACTGAACATTTTAGAACTATTTCAATTCGTTTATACCTTGTTAAACGTATTTTTACATGTCAATTTTGTCAAGATAACAACACAACAGCAATTACATTACAATCGTCTAAATTGAAATCATGCTAACACTTCGAACATCGAGGGCCGTAATAGTTTCTAAAGTGTTGCGTTTCGAAGATTTATTCAAAAGACGCATTTACCCCATTGACGCATTAACCCTGGTATAGACCTGATAGACATGAGATGTCGAGGATGTATTTGTCTTGATCCATCTCAGATTTGTCAGGTTAATTTACCTCAACACCTTTTTGGGCATTCGCTAGGCGTCCGTCTATTAAATCATCTATCTGCACGATCCCTGATAGTCCACAATACCAGACCAGTAGATGATAACAGCTGGGCAAACGGACATACGGAATAATTTTGGCTCAAGCCGAAGGAGAGAACTTGGGCCGCTGCAGGCCCTACACGGGCACTCATGCTGTATACTTAATTAAGTGAAATAAACTCTTGTCACACTATATCGACATTCGGCAAACTTCATTACAATATCGATCGGAAATTATCTAATCATTAGGAAAGGACGATACGAGATCGATATCTAGTTCGGAACTGATTTGCTATTTGTACATACGTAACCGTAATGACATTCTTGATAACACCAATTTATTGATTATGAAGTATATCAATCATAACATTATGGGCATACATTTTATGGACTGCCTATAATTCTTTTGAACACCTGAACCACCATGGTGTTCCTCAGTTACCCAAAGATTATATACGTGGAAAAGTCAAATGCAGAATATTCACCGAATCATTTTAGAGGTGTTTTTTTCCGCAAGAAAAGAAATAATTTCACATGACAATGATTGTATTGCAATACAATCATTGTCATGTGAAATTATTTGTGTCTCATTGTTATTCGACCTGCTCTATTAAAAAAAATACTTTAAAAATTTACAAGGAAATTACTACTGAATGAAATAAATTGTATATTATTTATGCGGGTTCAGTCCCGGGCAGAAGATATAATAACACAATTGAAATTTGAAAAAAAAAACTACTTACCACAAACACAATGTCCGTCATCGTTAAGCTCAGTAAAAAACACTACACAAAAAATAGCCAATAAACACTAATAATAATAAAAAAACACTACACACAACCAGCCAGTGTCACATAAACAAATAAAAAAACAAAATAACCGTCACGTCTTCACGCGATAAACGTTTGAATTTAGAACGAACGCTAAACTGACTCGTCCTTGCGGCACGTTTCATCTGTCGCAACCGTGCGTTGCGAAAAACGCTGAAGGAGTCATTATGGTTATGTTATGAATGACCAGTTTGGAACGGACTGAGAGTCGGTTCAAACGATCAAATTAAGCGTAAAATCTGTATCGCAAGTTTGACAGTTTTCTACGAGATGACAGTAGACCATATTTAACGTTCGGTGTTCCACCGTAGCGTTAGCGCTAAAGAGCCCGGGGTCCGGTTTGACACCATGGGATTATATGTAGGTAGATTTGGCATATGAACTAGTTTTACTACTAACTTCCAACCCAGAGGTAAAACTGGACCTTATTGGTATTAGACCGGTTTCCTCACGATGTTTTCCTTCACCGAAAAGCTAACTGTAAATATTCCGTACATATGTTCCGAAGAACTCATTGGTACAGATGCCGTCAAACTTCTTGAACACTTGACCTTGCCTGCGCAAAGGCGAATTGTACCTGCGAGCTGCCCCCCCACTTCGTCCCGCATGTTCAAGAAGTTTGACGGCATCTGTACGAGCCGGGATTCGGACCCACGAGCGCTGCTTGACAGCCGCATTCCAGAACCACTAGGCTACCGTAGCTTATTATTAGGACTCGGTAACCGTGAATAGATATACTTCGATCAAAATGTATGACATAGTCGGTAAAAAGGAACGCGACCCCAGTAACTCCTTCCATGTCCAACGCCAACATGTACATTGTAATATCTACTTACTGTACAGTCAGCTATGAAAGTGGTTTACTTTTCGTCTGTATTATTTCTACGTTAAAAGAGTACCTTCCCTCGTTTAAAAGCGGACGTGGAGGGGATGTCAGCCGGCGAACGCGTCAGCGCGCTCACGGCGCGTCGATTGTGTTCGGTTTTGCCTTCCCCTCAGCACATTTTCGAACGAAATCCAACGTATTCAACATTTTTTTTCGATATCTTTCCACCGATATTTTTGCATGGCTATTTTTTTGGGGCTTACATATTAATTAATCTCGCGTCAGAAAAAAAGCCAATACAGCTGAGCCCACATGAAAATTATTATTATTTTGGTATTTTTAATTAACGCTGTCAAACCGTTCCCCAACCCGATCGATTTAAAAAAAAATTTGGGAGCACAGGGAGGGAGTGCAGAGCAACAGTTTGAAAAAAATTTAAAGTCGCTGAGCCCAATTTTTTTTAATTTTTTTCCCCATCCCACTACACCGCACCCACCGCCCGCGGCCTGCCAGCACGAAGATTATCGGAAAAGGTTGTTCAGCGAAGTAGCTAACGGAGTTTCAATACAGCTGAAGCCACATGACCGATTTAGTCGCTAGCTCTCCGTCTAAAAGACGTGAGGGATCAGGGATGGGCAGTTAGTGACGGCTCGTATAAGTTAAAAATGTTCCATTTTGTAACCAAAATCACATGTACAATTTGTAATTTGTATGACAAACAAAAGTTACAAAATGGAACACTTTTAACTTATACTCGGTGACGTCACCCTGAACCTAATGGTCGCGTACCGTACGGTTTCAGAGAAATTTCCTCCCTCGGACGCTCCGGTTGTGGAATGAGCTCCCCTGCCGAGGTTTCCCCGAGGGACTACAGTATGGGGTTCTTCAAAAGGAGTGTATAAATTCTTAAAGGGTCGGCAACGCGCATGTAACACCCCTGGAGTTGCAAGTGTCCATAGGCTACGGTAACCACTTACCATCAGGTAAGCTTGTTTGCCATACATATACGTATTTATTATCTTAAGTTACTATTATTACTTCTTACAAATGGAGTTGTTTCATGAGTGTTCGCGATAGGAAAAAAGAACGAGACACCATCTTGACGTTCCTTATGTAGTCGCACAGGTAGCGTTCGGAAACCCTCACAAAATAAACATTTTTCCAAATCGGTCCCGGCGTCTTTGAATAATCGGGGAACATAAAAACTAAAAGATTCCGACGAATTTGGAACCTCTGTTTTTGAAGTCGGTTCGAAAGTGCTACCCCACTTTCTTGGCCGACTGTACTCAACTGCAGTGTTCACATTCAATCAGCCACAATCGCCGTGGGCGAACATGAACTCTTAACTATCATAACAGCAATTGTGCCTACACCATAGTCCTTATCGCACAGTATTAAAGTGCATTATTGCTTGAACGATGTGCAGCTGAACTGTGCACTTACGTACAAACTAATACGTACGCTGCGGAGAATGACAGTAAACTTATAGTTTAGTATGAAACTACCATGAGAACAGACATTTGCGTCATGGTGGCAAACAAGCATGCAGTCCTAAGAAGGCTATGGACACTTGCCATTCCAGAGTCATAAGTGCGTTGCCAACCCTTTGATTTGTGAAGAATCTGTGTTGAGAGTGAGCCACCATCATTTGTTTCTGGGTTAGCAACGCGCTTGTGAATCTTCAGGTGTTGGCATAGGCATTGGCATTGCCATCGTCAAATAAAAAATTATTAAAAAGTTACAACCATTCTAACCCGACATCATATGGGAAGAGTTCCTGTGATGTCGCGTATAAAACTTATACATACCGGTAGTAATTTTAAAAGGCAGTCTTCTTCATACAATTTACTTGTAGATGCCTTTTTAAGAATCATGTAAATGCGAATTTTGGATGTTTAGATGTTTGTTAATCAATCACTCTTAAACGGCTCTCTACCGACTTGGATGAAATTTTGCACGAAGATAGTTTATAGCCTGGATTAAAATCCATACTAATATTATAAATGGGAAAGTGTATGTGTGTGTTTGTTTGTTTGTCCGTCTTTCACGGCAAAACGGAGCGACGTATTGACGTGATTTTTTTAAGTGGAGATAGTTGAAGGGATGGAGAGTGACATACGATAGTTTTTACCCCCGAAATCATCCCCTGAGGGGGTGAAATGGGGGGGTAAAAGTTTGTATGGAGCTGCGATAGAAACGAGTTCCACGCGGACGAAGTCGCGCGCAGAAGCTATAATAGCATAGTTTGAACCCGACATCTGCTTATTTTAAATGCCTTAAGTACCTGCCACATGTCTTCTTTGATGGCAAACATAACTTTGTAACCACATTCGTGTTTACTAAGTCTTTGAAGTTACTCAAGAGACGGTTTACAAAGAATCTACAAAATACAAGTCTTATATTGACAGTGTGTCAGCAGAGTTCCCAAGGCAAAACTCAAAAAACATCTGCCATGGCTTAAACAGCATGTATTATTCAAACGGGGCATTGAGGGAAAATCCGAAACTACAAGAGACACGGAAATTTGCTGTTAGCAGTCAGGAGTCCGATAAAAAAAACTGAATTCAAAGATTTTCAAAAAACCCTCATACACGGCCGGAGTCAATTTTTTGCTTATAAAGTAATACCTAGTGCGGGATGTAAGAAACAAAAGGCTAAATAAAATAATCATTAATTAATTATTTTCTCGAAAAAAGGATTAAATATGTAAGTGCAGAAGTAAGCAACGCGAGAAGTTAAATAATCACCAAGTTAAAATGTCCAAAGTTTTAACAGAAGAATGTTCTGAACCTTTTGCGCACAACAAAACTTCATATGACACGATTGTCATTTTCTATGACGCTCGAGATTCGTGACGTCACACAACATTAAAACGGTTGAAGCTTCATATTTTTTAACCGACTTCTAACAAAAGGAAGAGGTTCTCAATTCGGTTGTATATTTCATTTAATTTTTTTTTTTCTGTTTTTTACAGATGCTGTCAAACTTCTTGAACATTTGACCTTGCCTGCGCAAAGGCGAATTGTACCTGCGAGCTGCCCCCCCCCCCCACTTCGTCCCGCATGTTCAAGAAGTTTGACGGCATCTGTACCTCAGAACTCCGTCATTGATGAGACGATTCGAAAAATTTTTTTTTGTGTGTATGTATTTTTGAGATATTTGAATGGGATGTTCGTCATTAGGTATATTTTTTGCCTTCTTTCTTTTGGGGTAATAATACATTTCCTATTACAACTATATTGACAACCGCTTTAGCGTAGTTCGTAGTCACTCGTCCCTGCCTACGGTCCCTACGGAGCTAGAGGTCCTGGTTTCGAATCCCGGTAAGGGAATTTATTTGTGTGATGAATACGAATATTGTTTCCTGAGTCATGGATGCTTTCGTTGTATTTAAGTATTTATTTAATATTTACATTCGTCTAGTTACCCATTGTACAAGCTTTGCTTAGTTTGGGACTAGGTCGATTTGTGTAAAATTGTCCCCAAATACTTATTTATTTATTGTCGCTAAGGAACCCTGCGGGCCTACCGCGAAACGAGAACGAACTTCATTCGTGTATCTCCATCTCTGTCGCACATGCTAGTTTGAAAGACAGAGAGAGAGATACACGAACGAAGTTCGATTTCGTTTCGCGGCATCGGCAGGCCCTCTGTAACAACGGTCACAGGAAATGCCGAATTGCCTTAACACCTTGAATTTATTTATCAAGCATGCAAGACAATTACAGGGTCACTGTTCCAAGTTCGTTTTATCGTGACCATTCGAATTAGAGCCTTATACATATGCATTATGAATGAAAATACAAGTCGAGGAAAAACCATCTGTTTATCAAGATTAGCTTTCCTGCGCGGTCACAAAACACTGACTAGTTTAAGTTAAGCTAAAATCAACTTAAAATTAAATTCCTCTCTATTTATTTACTAAATAATTTCAATGAACGTTCACGGTATCTTACATGTAGTGATAGAAATACATACATACAGATACAGATACAGTTGACTACAAAAATATAAATTTCTTCACCAAATTGCAACTCAACAAAGAAGAAATTGATATATCTTTACGTAGCAGACAGACGCGTGTTTGTTCACAAACAGCAACAACAACTGAGGCGTTAAGCCAGGGTTATATTAGAGCCACGCCGCGTGTCAGAACGCAATCGGTTACATACATTTTGTATGATCGTGGTTAGATTAGCTCAGTCCCGCGTGTCGCTACGTTCAATACAAAGTAAGCGTTGCGACACGCGGCGTTGCTCTAATATAACCCTTACTTTACCCCTGGGGCCGACAGTATAATATGTAATAGGCATGATGCCTCATGTTCAAATTGATATCGTTGTGATGCTAAATGGATAGTAAATCATCAAAGTATAGTAATAAAGTATAAATTATAAAATATAATTAAAATCATAAAAAGTTATGAACCTTGAAAGTTTAGAAAAAATATGCATTTTTTTTATTCTCCAAGAGTCAATTAAAGCTCCCAATAGAATCCTTACACTTTTATAGAAACAAAATTGTATAACAACTATGTACTTAAACCATAGATAACCTTGGGTATTTATGTTCTTTAATTGTAGTTTGCCTCCATACAAACATTTGTTCCTCTCCAAAAACTGGGTTGAATGACATCATAAAAAAATCTTAGTGATCATCCTTATTGTAGCTACCAAATCACGGACTGAGCCTCTCCTGCCAGTACTTCGATAGATAGATATATCGAGATATAGAGGTTTACATCCTACTAGTGTATATTGTCGAAGGTCTGGTTTGACTCTTAATCCGCAAAGACAGTGTATCTTAGGCTATAAAAACATTATTTTTATTTTATTAAGGTCTTAAACGAGCGAGGAGCTAAGGTAGTCTAGTGGTTCAGGCAAGCAGCTGTCAGGAGGCGGTCGTGGGTTCGAATCCCGGCTCGTACCAATGAGTTTTTCAGAACTTACATACGGAATATTTATGTACATGGGCCACAGGAAAACAACTGTTGTTTTAATCACCCTCCAGTTGACCTTACCTCAGTGTAAAAAGGTTCATGCATCAGTCAATTGCTTTGTTTATTCATTCTCTTTGTGTCCAATAACTTAATAACTACTCATGGACTTTGGTGAATCATGATTCCTTAGAGGTATGGTTTCCCTAACCATACCTCTAATATCACTGCCAAAAGACTAGATGATACTTGATGTGACTTGGTTTTATCTGACCGACATACATGACCGTGTCCCACTGCTGGGCAAAGGCCTCCCTTTTTTCCGCCACTTGTCTCAGGCCAGCTCTAGTATTTGTTTCATCATCAGTCGTTCCCTCAATGCTGAGGATCGTGACATCATGTCCTCTACTTGTCCAAAGGCTCCTATCAGCCGCTTTATGTATGGCCTCGTGCAGGTGTAGTTGGAAGAGTGCAGTGATTTGTGTGCTCTATCTAGCGGACGGTCCGCCTCGAGGCCTCTGGCCCTCAACTTTTCCCATCATAATAATCCTCTCCAGACTATCCGAAGAATGTTGTGTGAGGCGTCCAAAGTATGTGAGAATATGGTCGAGACTTATGTATTGTGGATAGAGAGATAGTATTTGTTTACATTTATTATTTAACCCTATTTCTAGAAATTTGTAGTGTTCAATTGTGTACTAATCTGGTAAAAACATGTCTGATAGTTACAATATGATGTTTTGAATTAGCTGGTTCCAAAGGAGGTTTGTAAAGAACATGATATTCAAAGTCTTGTTACAATTATCTTAACGCCCAATTTTAATTTTTATAGCTTTCTTTCCCACTTAGTATTTTACAATTTCTTATTCTATTTTTGTGTATTATTTTTTTTTCCTTTCTTATTTGTGGTCCCTATTTAGGGTAAAAGCCCGGCCAATTAGCAATGTGCTAAATATTTACAGTGATGGTAGCTTAATAAGAGTGCACTATTTTGATTAAAAAAAACCCTTACTTGAAACTAGGTAGGTTGCGCTAGGTATTAATAAAGTATTGAATGGTACACTCTTATTGAAAAACCCGTCATAAGCAGTCACCCTATTTTTTTAGTGAACTAAGCTCTACTAAAAAAATACGATCCGGTTGAGCGTATAGCAAAAAACATGAAATTAAAGTATAAACTAAATAATTAAAGTTTTATTCACTACTATTACTAACGAAACTTTTAGCTTAGACTGGTCTTCGGATGATGGGCATTGGATCTACTTATTGTATTCAAAAACATTGTATTAGAAAACATGTGTTTGAGTTAAATATTGCTTAAGATTTTAACAACCTCAAAATTAAATAAGTTTTTTTAAGAGGAACATGGTAGAATATGCGTGTGTTTGGGGAGTTCAGCGACATTTATTCGACATTATATAGCCCAGATCAACCTTTGTTTGGAACAATTCGCGATAAAAATATGCCTACAATGAATTCAAGGATATCAAATCTATTCTTACAACTGTTATCTAACTAAGGCCAGAGAACTGCTTCCGCAACCGAAAAAATCAAGCTTTGAACCCACTGACAAACATACGCACAACAAAAACACGTAAATGTTATCAAATTATTGAAGAAACGAAAGGAAAATCAATACATACCTGGTTTTCCTCAAAATTGTTTGACCATTCTGCAGTCCAGGTCCGGACCGCAAACATGTCCGTTTTTTCATGTATATTATTCAGAAGGCCTACCACATCCATTTTGTATATGTTTAATAAAATCCATCACATTTAACACTCGAAAATAGCCGAGAATAATATTAAAGTACCTACATACACAGCCGCAAAAGAAAAGTCACAGAATAGTCACAGATAACACTACAGAAAGAAGTGACTGAAAAAACTAATGAACAAAGAGAATATAACCACTACGTTTGACTTCTGCTAATGAAGTTTTGCGGTTGCGGTCGAGTGAATTGACAGGTAGGATAGGATACTAAAAAGTACCAAATTAAAATATAACAGGGGTAGAACTTTATAATGATGAAACATTCAGTATATTTTACCTTTCTTAAAATCGATTTATCCTCATTATTGCGCTCATACCCTTAAAATAATATTTGGAGTTTTGGTGTAAAGATTTGCGGTACGTATCGATCACGTACCGATTCTGAAAATATCAAAACGATTACATCACTATCAACCAATAACCGCATGAACCTAGTTTCATGAATAAGCGTTTCCTTCACTCTTTCATTCATTCGCTCGGTAATCAATTCATTGAATTCATTCATTCAATTTCATTTTCATTCGCTTTCTAGACGTTTAGTGAGCTGGGTGCGCTTTTTGTGGTGATCAGTTATTACGTCTCTAAAACGAAATAATTACATTCGGTTATCGACTTCGACAAGGGTTTTACCTGATCTCCTATTGCTTGACGAGGTATGGTAGTCCATAAAAAAGTTTACGTGTGTCGTTGTAATCCTTTCAAAATGGCGGCCAGGCCAGGAGTACTGCCATGAATAGAAATTATCCAAAAATTCCTTTTACAGATGTCGCGCTACCGTGAATGGGACCTGTCTTGCAAAGTGTATGTGGGCAATTTGGGAACGAACGCGTCAAAATACGAGATTGAGAAGGTGTTTTCCAAATACGGGAGCATTAGGAACGTGTGGGTGGCGCGGAATCCTCCAGGGTTCGCGTTCGTGGAGTTTGAAGACCCGCGGGACGCCGAGGACGCGACACGAGGTCTCGACGGAACGTAAGTACATTTTTAATTGTACAGGCGTCCTTTCTCCCGATATCGATTTTGAACTATCATTTTCTAGATATGCCGTTTCGTTCTTTCGCGATTGGCTGCAGCGTGAATGAATGAAATGGAAAATATTGGAACGCCTTGTATCCGCCATCTTGATTCCGTTCGAGACCTACTTATTATTACGTTGTAGTGTTTACGTGTATTTTATCGCATATCGATAATCGAGCAGATTATTTACGCTGCATTGCGAGTTTGTAGAACTAGAACAACGCTAGAATTTTTCCTATATCTGCAGAATGAACTGTGTTCTCTACATTGATCTAAACTTTCACGATTCTCACACATTATTTTTATACTAAACGGCGCCTAATCGCGTATGAACTTAATTAATTTACCTCACTGAGGTCTCCGATGTTTCGGATGTGTTGCAACATCCATGGTCACGGGACAACTCAGTGAGGTACCTAGATAAATAAGTTAATTATACGCGATTAAGTCCCTTTTAGTATACATAACTGTTCTCTGTACGTTCATTCCACCCTTCAGTTTATGAACAAAAACACGGGCTAATTGGGTCTCTGTAGTCAGTTCAAAGACACTGTTCTAAAATGCCATTAAGTTGTAATACTATACAAATACGGAACAGAGACTTTTTTTATCATGTGGGTACCTTTAAAACTAATCTTGCAACTCTTGCAAGTTTGGTTCATAGTACCAATTACAGGTCGTTAATTCTAAAATGACAGTTAAATAAAAAAAATACTAGTACAGTCAGCAGCAGAAGTTGCTAAGCAGTTTTAATGCTCAAATTGAAATGAAATGTTTATTTTGCGGAATATGGGTACATGTACACACAAACTCTAATGTCAAGGCAATAAGGATCAGTGTAGGTATTTATGAGTGTGTTATTTTGCTTAGCTACTTCGCTGACTGTATCCTACCTTTAATATCATGACGAAATTTAAATATAGCAATATATTCTGACCAACATTAACAAAATATAATAACTGGACTAACATTGAAATATAGCATTGGTACAGTGAAAAATGAAAACTCTCATACTATTACCAGCAAAGCAGACTGAGAATCAAAAACTTGTCACTGGATTTCATTGCATATACCACTCCGCCACTGGTGTGGTAATTACACTGCCACATGATGACTGAAATATTTTCTATAGATCATGCCGATCAAAAAACTGGAGGTATTTGACTATGGAAAACTAACTTGAGAAAAAGTTATTTATTCATACAAATAGCAGCCTATCATCAATGAGAGTTCCAATTCGGATATGTGCATCACTTATCTCCAAGCAAATAATGCCCTAGTAATTACACATGGCTTTTAATTCAACCGTGCATATAACGGACTTTGCAATCTCACCCACGCTATGTCACACGGAGCATAATTTCAAATCGACTGATGCTTCCTTTGTCAAAATCGGTTCCGTATCTTAAATGGTACGGTAGAACACACGTAAATACTAACTTGGACTGCTAAGATCATATCCTTTCTGCTCTGCAATAGTTGGGCGAAAAAGCACTATTAAATTTAAAATTGCACACTCCTTAGATCCATTTCATTTTCAATATGAAATGCTTGAGTCATAAGTGTGCTACATTACAATACCTCCAAGCTAAGACTGACATGTGCCCTACACTAGGGTAGGCACTTGTCTTGGTTTGGGGAACATTTATTTATTTAAAATTTATATGCAAAATACAAAAATAAGTATTAGTAGATTAGAGTAATCACCAGTAAACATTTGGTTCTGATTCCTTATAACAGACATCATCCAAGTCTTGTTACTGATTAGTGATCATATTGAATTGAATCTGTTAATGTGCACTTTCTACTTAATGTTATGAATTAATAACCTCAGCTGTTCAATGCTGCAAGGCGAATAAGAACTGCTAGCGAATGTATCAAAGCCCACTGCAGTAGAGCAGAGATTATTCAACCTGGCCGAATTGGATCAGAACTCACTGTCCTAGGTAGAAGATTAAAATTTCAATGACAGTTTAAAAAAAGTCTGCCTCTTTAATAATCTCAATCATACACACTAGTCTCCAATATGTATGCTATGCCATGGGTGTGGCCCCAGACATCCTCTTCAATGGGATTTATATCATTCTATATTGAAACAGGGTTGCATTTGTTTTGTGTCATTTGATTTGACAACTTTATCGCAATTAGTTTCAAATGACATTGGTAATTTTACTTCTGTAGCGGCGGCTAGAGGGAAACAATGAGCGTGACCTTTAGTCACATATTTATTGGTATTCTCCAGATTTGTGTCTCTACAACTACATATACAATGTTCGTAAAGGGTTGTGGTAATTAGAAGAGGTTGTTTCTAATTACCACCCACGTTTTCAATTGTATCATATCTTCGTTTATGTGCGACATTAAACTTATACTTTAAAATACTAATTAGTACATTATATTTTCTCCAGACGTTGCTGCGGCACCAGAATCCGCGTCGAGATGTCCAACGGACGCACCAGACGCGACAGAAGGTAGCTTTACATGCTTGCCATCTCACTCGCTCTTCAAGCCATGCTGACCACATCCTATTGGCAAAGATTGAAACCAAATTTCCATAAAACCATTGGCAGCATTTCAAATATCAAGCATTGAACTTATAGTATAGATATTGCACTGAGTAGCACTTTCATTGATGTATTTTCAATTGTGCTTGAAGGTTTGTTAGTGAATGTGCTACTATAATGGTGATCCAACGGCTGTTATTTTTATTTCTTAAGGTGTCATTCCACACTCGATTGCCGGTCTAACCTTTAAGCGCTCGCTTATATCGCGATATTAATGTCCCCTTATTTCCACACGGGTTACCGGTCGCGATCTCAGATGACTGATGTTTTAACGGTATATTCCCACTAGTTTTATTTCTGTTCAATTTCAATATAGTAACTGGGAAGAAAAATTCTAACTAGTTCCATCAATAGAATAAATAATAGAACTAGAGAGAATAGACCGTCTGCGCAAGCCGGAGATAAGGAGGGCACAACTTTTAGCAACCCTACAACAAAGTATTTGAAAATGTCAAGGGTTGACCCGGACAAGTTATCGGAACTAGTACTAGCTACTAGTTTTACCAGTACAAATCTGATAATACGGGAGTTTGAAAGTTTTGTATGGGACGATAGCTGCCGCCATTTGAAGATCACCAGCCCGGTAAACTTCATATATGGCGGCAGCTATGGCGGGTTGCATCAACCGCCATTTACAGCCCGTAAATGGTGGGTGATGCAACCCGCCATAAATATTCACTGATATTATTGCATAAAAACATTATCGAGTAGTCGTACGACGTATTTATTCCTTCATAATTTATTTTACCAACCATAGCCTACAGTTGAGTGTGAAATACACTTGTACTTACTCTGCTTAAGTAAACAATAGACGAATCCAGTTGTGGTGTCTATTATTTTTACTGAATCCATTAATAATGCCATTCCACAGGCGGCAATCCCAACTAAAAGGCTAAAATTGTGCCTGCTGAAATGGCACCTTAATCCTTAGAAATAACAAGTTACGATTGGATTTGTCATGTCAAACGAGAACGCATGTTGGATCATCACATTAAAATATGCTTTTAAAAAACCGCTGTTGTAGTTAAGTTACTTACAAGTGTAATTAAAAGAGGTGGGTGTTGGAACTATTGCAGGTCCATTTATACAACCACCAACCAACACACCAACGTTCTCACCACATCTCTTCACATCTACGGCTCGTTTATAACATGCAAGGCTGCTCTTCTGTATGACCAGCTCGCTTCGCGCCGAAGACACAACGGCCTCCCCACGACACCCCTTCCTTAACTATGAGCCACACAGTATAGGAACCTAGCACAAGGATTCGAGCTTTGCTCTATTATATACATCGGTCAACGGTCCCCTCCCCTCAGCAGCACGGGCGACCTACAACTTCATGTTCGGTACTTTTTATCCTATACCTTACGTTTAATTAGCACTAGCCGAGTGTAGGTTAGGGCTTTCAACGTAGAATAAGAGTGAGCTCCCTATCCAATAGCAATTGGTGTTCCGATTAATATGCGAGTGGTGTGAAGTTCCATGGTCAATTGTCTCTTTATTATACTTAGCGGCTATCGCGAACCGCCGACGTCGCTGGCATGTATATTTCTATCTCTATCGCACTGGCACGTTCGAGTGACAGAGGGGGATACACGGCCGAACGACGTTTCCGTTTCGCGGTAGCCGTTCTGTTGTTGCTGCATTTCCGCAACGGATACGTTAAACTACGTTTCCACACAAATGTCACACTGTTCTATAATCCGTGGTAAGTAACTAGAAGCTGCGCAGGAGTCGACTTACGAGTGAGATTTGAGGTGAGCACCCCGCGGTGCGTGTGTCCATAGCGACGCGGGGTGGCAGTGAACCTGCGGGAATGTCGCCATATTTGTTCTACTTGGATACTTGGGATTGTAATTTGTATGGAAACGTAGTGGAAAAGCAACAATTTTAACTAAAGTAACCAATTTGACCGTTAAAAATAATATATATGTTATAGGTCCTCAATTGGTAAGCATTAGTACAAAATCATTTTACCCATGTGTTAAGAATGACCTCGGGAGTTTAAGCAACGGCAGAGACAAATATTCGAGGAATATACCCACTATAAGTGTGTCATCACACCAGCTAAGCCAGGAAGGAATAAAGCCTTATTTAAACTGCTGTATAGTTCCTAAAAGCTGAAGAAGTTTCGTAAAGACCCTTGAGACCAACAAATCCGGTCCTTTCAATAAGAAAATACTCTTGGTCCCAACACAGTTAGTAACATTATCTTTTCAAGTTAGATATTGTCCATTTGTAGCTATCGAAAATTTGTTTTGCTCTAAAGTGTGTCAATTTTAACATCTCTATGCTTTACAATCCGTCATTAGTGTCAACTTGACGGCAAAAAATAGAATATTGTTTTTTAACCTTTAAAGTACGACGGCAAACGTGTCTATAGAACGACCAACCGTCTAACACAAGCGCCGGTACCTCACACCACTCATTTGGCTCGCAACAACCCCCGACTATACCGTGGCCTTCGCTTAGGTCCCGCAGCCGGTCGCCGAGGAGGCGGTCGTACTCGCGCGGGCACTCGCCGTCGCCGCGCCGCTCGCCGTCCGTGAGGCGCCGCTCGCCGTCCGTGAGGCGGTCGCGCTCGAGGGATAGACGCAGTCGGTCGGACAGCAAGACCAGGTATGCTATCCAATGTTGTACTTACCGTTGACTCCTAGGTGTAAACCCCCCCCTCAACTCCCCCCCCCCCCACACTTCCGCAAATCCGCATTTTGATTTTCATTTCCGCGCTCCCGCTTTTTGTATTCCGGCAAATGGCAACACTAAATCTTACGGTCTGACACCTCCAACGCTCCTGACACCTGTGGCGAGTTTAACGATTTTTCCCCATCCCAAAAAGTGCACAGCGCCGCTGAAGAAGTTTTCACTTCAAAAAATGTGTATATTACGTGTTAGTATCACTCGCTAAGTGATCCGCTGAACAAATTTTTAATGAAATTCAACAGGGACGTAGACTGAATTCTGGAGCCGATAGAGTATGCATAGTATAGGCGTTACGTATGTGAGTACTTCAAATTCAGCTTTGACGTCTAGCCACCCACCATTCAAGGAAAACTGACGGTGGAATTTAAATCAAATGTAAAGGTACTGATAGACTAGAGCATATTCGCTTCTAATGAGCATTCTTGCTAATGTTACGTTATAGGTGAAAACTCACAAAATAAACAGGAGCTTTTAAGCGAGCATTCTAGCGAAACGACCTGTTGGCGAAAATAATCCGTCGTCGTTAAAAACCACCAATTTGTTTGGTGACGACTAGGAAAAACATCCCATCCTTTTTACCACTAAAATACTCGGTGGTAACTACTGGGAATATTTTTCCCATCCTATACCACTAAAGTACTCGGGGTACTGGGGAGAAAAAGTCGCGCATCCGCATTAGATCCCACTGGTAAAAAATGGGGCAAATAATCCCAACTGTTACCATTGGTAACAGGTGGAAATAACCCGAAACGACATTAAAACAACTGGTTACAATCCAAACAGTGACCGGCGTCTCCTTGTAAGTTATTTACAAAATAACCTGTGTCAGGAGGCACCACTCTTGATTAGAGCTTGTTGCCGAGTCGAGCAATTTTGTTACGCGACCCTCACGAATGACATCTTTTTTACGAGCATTTATTGGAGCGTTCGCTATAATGAACATAAAAATGTTCGCAGCATTGGCTCTGTTTGGCTCTGCTCGTTAATTAATTTTAAATACTGCGGTTGCACGTGAATGCTCTAAAGTCTATCAGCTCCTTAACAGGAAAGAGAGCAGTTTGTAATGTTTTAAAATGAAACGAAGCCAAGCGAATGCAACTCTTTTCCAAATTAAATGGTATAAATTCCATTGAATTTGGGTCCAAAACTTTGGGTGGCTAGAGGCAAAAAACGCTAAAATTTTATGGGGGTGAAGGGTCTTAACATGTGTTTTGCTTTTTTAAAACAGGCTTTAATTTAACTTGCTCTGTTCTTATGTAAGTCGTCTTGAAAACCATTTCTCAGCCGCTTAGGTGCTTGCTGGTATCCGATTGATATGAGTTATATCTTCTGCTCCAGCATGTCAGCGTGTTACCACGCGTGACCAAATTTCCTGCCAGATTCTTTCAATACCCTTAATAAAAAAAAACTTCATTTTATTTGACCATTTGGCGCGTTCGATTTGTGTATCCTTAACTAGTTACAGCCTTCTAGTAGAAACGGCTTATGCAGGCTGCGTTTTTTGCACGCGTCGACTTCGGTTCATAGAGCCTAAGGGTCACTGAGCCTTAGAAGTAAAGCCGCATATAGATAAGATGGACAAGACAACATCATAAAGGTTCATTGTTGACTAAGGAAACCCTGTGAAGTTGCTTCCTTTCACTGTTAACTAATGAGGTCCACTTGACGTTTTAGAAAATGTATTTGACAGCAACATATTATGTCGTGATCAATTGTAATAGTATATTGGGATCGATCATTGTATCACCTGGGTGGGCATGCGAATAAAGGAAAATGTATTTATTTTTCTTAAGATGCCTAGTGCTTCAGGCATGCGGCTGTCAAGCATCGGTTGTAGGTTCGAATCCCGGCTCGTAAAGGAACTTATGTAGGCACGGAATATATACCGCTAGCTTTTCGGCGAAGGAAAAACATCATGAGGAAACCGGTCTAATCCCAATAAGGTATACTTTTCCCTCTGGGTGGGAAGGTCAGATGGCAGCCGCTTTCCTAAAACTAATGGCCATGCCAAATCTACCTAATCCCAATGTGTCAAAGCGGACTCCGGGTCTTTTTAGGGCACAACGAGGAATCACGCTTGGAGGATGATGTTCAGATGCGATAGAGGTATAGCTAGTCACTATCAGCTTTTATGTCGGACGTAAAGCATTCGTCCCCCTTGCTTTTTCTAAATGGGCCGTGACAGAGTTTCCTAGAAAAATTGTTACAAGGTGGACATTTAATGAGCTCAGAAGATGGCTCTTAAAAAAGGGGTCGAAATAAACAAGAACCGCGCCCGCAAAATCGCTATTTTAAGAAATGCCGACAGTCCTCGCATTATTGTCAAAGTTCTGGCAAATTGGGACCCCTTTCTCAGTAAATTTGTAGTATTCCTGGACTAAAATTCTTAAACATACTCCTCCCCATACTCTACAACCATAATCCTGACGGCGATTGGAACGCTCTTAGAATCACCCAATCGGACAAAAAGTGTAGATGAAAATAAATTCCGTGGCTACGTCATAAAGACTGCCAGAAAAATGTTTTCCGGTTCTAGGTATCTGTAAGTCCAGTAAAATCTAGTAGTTTTTGGGCGTCAATCAATTTTACCCTTTAACGTATACTCATACTTGCCATTTTATGTTGCAGATATTAAAGAAGAAGACTTGGCAGAGTATGAAGGACAGATTGTCGCGACTGAGTGCGTAGAGTCTGTGAGTGTTTGTCATGCATGTAGTACAATCAATTTTAATTTCGCGAATCTGCGACGTTACTTCTGCCTCATGGTAACTTGACATATTGAAGATCAATTTGTAAATCAATTCATTATAATGTATATCGGTTTACTAAGTGTAACAATAAGTATAATTTCATATTTAACATTTAATTCGATTAGCTAAGGACACAAATAAATATAAGACGTAAAATGGAATGTTTTATTTTATGTCGTTACAACCCATTGGCGAAATAGAAATGAAACTGAAATTATGAATAGGAATCTTACACGAATCAAAGGAACTCTGTAGCAAGCTCACATGTTAACAGCTGGGGATTTTCCCCATCTTTTACCATTAGCCTTTTCACCGCCAAACACGTGAAATCACGTCATCGACGATTCGTGACACCGACGCCAAAGACGGCATTTGCCGACATTTTTTTTTATTTATGAAAACCTACTCTGTAATAGCCCAATTTCCTGTTGGCATTATTTCTTTATCCATTATTTTTTTACCCTTGTGGCGTGAGGTGGCACGGCAAGTTGCTTTACCATCTGGCGGAGAAAAGGTTAAAGTACTCGGTGGTAACTACAGGGGAAATAATCCAGTAGTTACCATACATTTTTATTCACATTAGTTCCCACTGGTAAAAGATGGGGAGGAAAATCCCAGCTGTTACCACTGGCACTGGTAACAAATTGGTGGTAACAGGTGGGAATAACCTTGGCAAACTAGCTACGCGGGCCAAGTGTTCCAAAAGACCTACACACGACTAATGTCATGAGTATGAGGATGTCTAGATCATATTGCAGCCTTTCAAGAAAATACAGAGGTCGCTAGTAGCAGCGGCGGCAAAGGTACGCTTCATCAGTCAATGTCTTAGTAGCTTTGACTTTGCCTCTTTAATATATTAGTAAAGGTTTATTGGAGCGTTTCCACTTGCTCCTACTCGGTTCTCTCACTGGTAGGTGCACGAGGTCTATAATATTTCCTTATGCACCTACCGGTAGGACCATACTAATAATTTTCCTTGTAGCCACACTGTTTGGTTCTGGCGCTTCGCCGGCCTCTGCCGCGGCACGCTCGCGCGCGTAGGCTCACCATACAACTAACACGGGCCTGAGTGTTATCTTTTTTAAAGTGGTGTGACCACGAGTAAAAGTAGTTACTGTGGCAAAACAAAGCGACCACGAGTCTGCCGCAATTTTTTTATTCTGTACTTAAGTGCACTAATTGCATAGGTCAGGAGCATAAGGACATATTGGTCCTCGTGCTCTTACCAGTAGGAGCAAGTGGAAACGCCTGTTTATTGGAATGAGTAACAACTAAACACAAAAACCCCTGAATCTTTTTACCTATACAACAGTCGGTTACTAATACTAATATTTTGGATTATATCAACTTACAGTTAGTTGGGACGGAATGGTCTTTGAACACCTAGTAATTTAGTATTCTATCATACATACATATTGAACATGAACGTAATACTTAATCAGTATACCGCTTTTCTAAAGTACTATTAGATTATATTAATAGGTTTGTTTACATAAATGTACCTATAATCTCTCTCATTTAAAGTTTCCAAGATACAAACATAGAGTAACACAGCATTCAAACGGTTTACAATATAAAACCGCCTATTCCAGAGTTTCTCAATCGAGTATCGGCTCCCTGGGGTTATGATCTTTAAGGGGTCGCCATTACTTGTATTTTTATTTAGAGGGTGTTGTAAGTTTGACGTGTCTGTGGCACTGTAGCTCCTTAACGCATGGACATCGGTCCATAAACATCGGTTTATGAGTTTTTTTTTGTCTGAAAGCTGACGTGATCAGGATGGTTCTCAGCTACGTTTTAACAAAATCGGTTCCGCCTGTTTTGAGATATTGCACTTTGAAATGAAAAAGTGTTGATGTTATATTACGGAAGCTGCTCGTGGAATAATTTCCTATACTACGCTAACTGCAAATAACTGCAACTTAGAAAAGTGGAAAATCCCCCGACATTTTCATTTCAAAGTCCAATATCTCAAAAACGGCTGAACAGATTTTCATGAAACATGACTAAGAACACTCGGGATACAATTATCTATGACACAAAAAAAAACGCATTCAAATCGGTCCATCCGTTAGGGAGCTACGCTACCACAGACAGACACGTTAAACTTATAACACCCCTCTTTTTGCGTCGGGGGTTAAAAAGGTAGAAAACCCCTATTCCTTATATTTAACAGGTTTCTGTCGCTGCACGAAAAAGTCGAAATACACATACGTACCAACCGCGACCAGCACCGTTCCCACTACGTGTAAAACCGTCATGTTATTCTTAAAAACTATGGAAGACAGTAACAGGGAAACAAACTTCCTAAGAGTAAGTATGAAAGTCACTGTGACTGCGGAGTCTCTCGTGGCCAGCAGGTAGACCGAGTGGGCGCAGAAGAACTGGGAGATTATGTTGAGGATGATGATGAGCCACGTGTCGAAGGTGAGGGCCAATGCTGTGGTATATAGCTGCGGAGCGACAGTCAAGTACAAGGGCAGAGGCAGGGCGTGCGTGTAGAATAACATCTGGAAAAGACAATCATCCATCATGATCATATCAGCCGAAAGACGTCCACTGCTGGACATATGCCTCCCCCAAAGAGTGCCACAATGACCGGTGCTGCGCCGCCCGCATCCAACGGACTCCCGCGACCTTTACCAGGTCATCGGTTCACCTAGTGGGGGGCCTACCCACGCCGCGCCTTCCGGTACTGAGTACGGACGACGCGGGCGCAAGCTAGTCCAAAATAAGCGAATTACCCTACCTAATAAAATAGATTTTAAAATCAATATTAAAAATCTACATTTTTAACATATGCGGCGATTGTTACAAATCGTAATAAGAACGCCATTAAAATCTCATTTGGAAGCTTAAGTTCAAAACAATAAAGTTATATTAGGGAAATGACCTATTGATATTGAATAATTTGGAAATGCCAATTATTTTAATTATCATTTTTGGACACAGCCCAACCAACTGGTTGGGCTAATCGCAAAGTTTATCAATTCTTATCATTATACAAGTATTAAAGTACTATCATCTCATAAAATGATGTACCTAATATCGCTATCGTGACTAAAATTAGATAATTAAATTCAACACTTTTACTCGTCTCTTCCGTAGAGCCGAAAAGAAGGGTTATGTTATGATTTTAGCAGCCTATGTCTGTATGTACGTGTGCAGCGTTTAAGATACTGAACCGACTTTGATAATTGGGGTATCAATCGACTCGAAACAACACTCGTGGTCAAAAAATTCGGGTCACCCTAAATAAAATAAACGCATTTTTTTTTTAATAGTTAATACTAGCTTTATTTTTACATTACATACTTTATAATACCCAACTGTTTTAGCAATTTCAGGGATTCTATCATAAAAATATCAATGTACAAAAATGATGATTTTTTCATGGATTTTCAAGTCCGATTTGAAACAGGTAATATTATTTTTTTACCGTTATTTTTGCAGTAAAGATGTAAAATTAAATGAAGATCATGATAGGTTTAAAAACTGTACAGTCGAGGTCAAAGATATCTTTACAATTGAGTGTTACAAAAATACCTTTACATTTAAATAAGTTTCCACACTACATGACAAAAATTTACTTACAACGCACATTACAGTTTCATCTTTTTACTTAATGCACCAAAGTTCTGTTTACCATCAGTCTTCCATAGAAACATTTACACACATTGGGACATAATAGGTTTATATTACATGTTACAAAATAAGATTTCCTGTCAATGTGCCTTAAATATGTTTACATTTGCAGTGGCGCTTCAAACATTACGCTCAAGCGTACTTTTCTTTACTTACACCTGTTGCTACATAAATATCTTTACAGTTTGACACAAACCTCGGTTCTTATTTCAAATAATGACAATCACCGAAAACAGTACCATACTGTCAAATATTTCCGTCTCTTTCATTTTGGGCGTGACGTCAACGACGACATTTTTTTCTGTATGAGGAAAGTCATCCAAAAAGAGGCCGGCATAGAAAAGTGAAAAATTACGCGTCAAAAAAAAATTCCTACTTGTTTTCTAATCGGGATACGTACAGATTATGGCGTTAATTAAACGGGTAATTGAAGCGTATGCGTTATACAATGAGAAATCCTTTATTTTGTTGTATGTTATGTGTAAGAAGGATAAATTGTTGCGCGCCATTATAGGTAATTTCACAAATATTTGTAAACATTTTTAAGGTGGTACGACGACCATGCAAAACGTCTTTGACATTTACGGGTTTAGCGCGATATTTTAAGAAACTTAAGTAACAAAATCTTTCATAAATTGGATTTCCATTTGCGCGAAATTCCCCCTTTCCTAAGAATTTTTTTTGGCGCCATTTTTTTTACTTTTGTATGGACCAGATGGCCTCAGTCGGCCAATGCTCCATACATACACGTACATACATACATAAACGTACATACATACAATACATACACGTGCCACACTTCGGTGAGTTTTATGACGTCTCTTTGTTATCTTTGACAAAGAGAAGTTGTAAAGTCCCACGTTGTGCATTTTCGTCATTTTCAGTAGCACAGACCATTAATTACAAGCTTTTACTACGTGTAACTTTTTTGCACAATCATCAGCTCCTCTTCGAGAATACCAATGAGCTCAATATACGTCGGGTTTTATATATCATGATCGAATTTAAACTTTCGTGATACATTTGAAATAATGCTAATAATAACACCAATACAACAGTTCCAACTCACGTATTAAATATCACTACGGACGACACGTTTCGAACACTTCGGGGGTTTATCATGTGTAGTTTTGGAGTTGCTGTGGACATCTATCTAGCTGGGTGCTGCCATAATATTGCATCAACACCGAATTTACATATTAAGCCATACATACTTCAGTACAGTCGTACTCGATTAGCAGGAGAAAACTTATTTTTAAACCAACTTAAATCTATCATTACAGGTGGTACCTACCTAATGCGACAGATAAGCAACATTGAACATGAACAAAATAAGTAATACTCACACACAAACACGTTCACTGTCTCCATACAAAATAAGCTGTCAATGTCACACCAGCGAACGTAAAAACCGTCTAAATAGCACTGCAAAATAGTCACACATAATGGGTGCGATTGCCATTACGTGGGGATGGGGGTTATCTGTGTGGCGGTGTCACGATGCCAGGCAGCCGTTTAGTTCGAAAACGCGCATACCGGGTTTTAGGCAGGTGTCTGGGTAGAAATTAGTAAGGAGTTCGCATTCTATGGTTTTTCGTTTGCTGTGCCGCTCGCAAGTGTGCTGGCAGTGCGAAGTTGTGAATCGATTATGGAAGCACGGACTCCTGCGTGTGTGAAAAGCATGCATGACCCATCATTGGGGGGCACTCGGCCTTTGGTGAGGTATTATACATATATAATATTAATGAACCTGCAAGCGTTCCTTACACGCAACAACGCAAGCATAAGGATGGCGACTGTCAGAGAGGAATGGCGGCGTGTTGTGAAGCTTGCTACCAACACCCGAAATGATGACCACGACCACTCTGTCAAGAGGGAAACGACGAAGAAGAATGAACCTGCTCAAAATTTAACCCGTAGGCAGACGAGGTAGGGCACAGCGAAATGTCATCCCGCTCGAATGTGGAGCAGCCCAACTGGGGAGTACCTCCGCCTTGCAGAAGACCAGAAGCTGACAAAGTCAAGCAAGCACTTACACATCATGGGTCCAATTGTTGCAGCCGAAAATAAATCCATTTTTTTTTTAATACTGAAAACTTGGTTAGTCGAGCACACCTATAACCACAAGGAGTTCTTTGAGTTAGAAATGTCTAGAGATGAGTAATATAAACAACATGAGTATAACCATGTTATCTGAATTATTTATTAGTAGTCAATTAGACGTGTTATTGTAAAACATACAGGTCGACATGCTATTTAAAACTATTCTGACATGATGAATTAATTTAAGTAAACCTGACTTGTAATTTATATTATCAATAAAATGAATATGAATATGACCACACCTACTTGCTCTGTAGTAGTGTTGTATTCCTGGAGGTGAGCAAGGTCTCCAGAGCTTCCGAGGATGCGTTGTGTTGAGAGCGAGAGCATTCGTTCCTTCAGCTATCAACACGGCAAATCCTCAAACATATCAAGGGTCGGCAACGCCCATGTTATAAGCGGTGCCCGCTTACCATCAGGCGGGCCGTACGCTTGTTTGCCACCGTTGTTGCATAAAAAAGCGAACGAGTTAAAAGCTTGTCAAAATATAGTCACCTCATCTGGATGCTTGCCATGCTTCGAATACAACATCTCCTGCTGCAGCCCCGTGAAGGCGCCGGTCACTAGTGTAGCCATCAATATGGCAACGCCGACGCACCAGTATACAAACGTCCCTTTACTTTGCTCTATGGTGGCGCTGCCGTAGAGCGCTAGGGCGACTCCGGCACTGATCAGGACGGAACCGATAGCCCTGGTCAACTTGGGAGTCCGTCCTAACATGTACCACGATACTATCATGCTGACGGGGGACGATGCTGACCTGCAGGGCGGAAAATTGAATTTTGGCGGTAAGCATGAAAATATACGGGGTGTAATTTAATTGGTGATACAAAATAGCAATATGTGAATCTATCCATGATTCTGAACAAGTTTTACTATAGGACCAACTTTGTGTTATGCAATAATTTACTTTAAAAACAAAGTTTTAACCGACTTCAATTTAATACTCCGCCAAGCCACGAGCACATTTCCTATTTTTTTACAATTTACCACATGAACTGATTTCCGATAGCAAATGCGTTGATTACTATAGAAAAAAACCGAATCGCTGTATGTGGGCCGATAATATTTGAGGACTTCCATCGATTCCCCAAGATCATCACCAATGGCACTTCATTACAACGGAATTTTATCAGAACCTGTGACGTACTTTTGCACTTTTAAGTACATAATTGAGGAATTCGATAAGTCATCTGTGGTCTTCATCATCAATTCCTCGCCACCAAATTTATGATTCCGGATGTAAATACACGAGTTATAAGAGAAAATACCAAAATCACTACACGCGTGCCTTATAAAATTGAGGAGTCCCCTCAATTCCTCATGGATCCCATCATCTAACTGAATTTTGAAAAAAATGGGACCCACCTGGAAGTATATACATACGAACAAAAAAAAAATTTTCCGAATCGGTTCATCAATGACGGAGTTCTGAGGTAACAAACATTGAAAAAAAAAAAAAAAAAAAAAAATACAACCGAATTGAGAACCTCCTCTTTTTTTTTGAAGTCGGTTAAAAAATAAAAACACCTGTTCATACATTTTCGTCAGTCTAACTAAACTGAGCAGAGTTAATGAAATAGTTGGATTTTTTTGGCATAACACAAAGTTGGTCCCATAATAAAAGTTGCTCAGAATCATGGATACTTAGATTCACATGTATGTATCACCAATTAAATTACAGCCTGCAAATGGTTGTGAGTATAGTTTGTTTTACTTAAAATGACGAGAATGCCCTTAGCGTGTAATGTTACAACTTCTATTGTTGCCTAATATGAAAGGAAAAGATGTTTGCCATCGTCGTTAAACTGACCCAAGTGTGGCCCATGTATAGTACCTACTTACTGTTTGTTCTATTGTTTTGGCGTAATTGTTCTACAAACCTACTTGAAGATAACAATAAATAAAAGATGTCGGTGATGGTTGGTTTTAAGAACTTTTCGTCATTTTAAGTAAAACATTAGACGCAAGCACTTTGATGCGAAACCATCTTAGAACTTTAACTTTCGTTTTTACATAATTTACTTAGAGCTTTCATTCCTTGTAGACACTATTCGATCATAAAAGGCAAAGTTTATGAGATTGTGTGTTTGTAGAGTAGAACAGAATTAATTCTTCTTCTTACACTTACATATGTCAGATCTAGTCTAGTGATCAAATTTATGTGATTTGTACATGGGGGGTAATAGCCAGAACTAATATACAGATTTGAAAAACCTTTATTCTATGTATAGAATTGACTTTCTGTTTTTCATTTCAATTCTTCATCATCTAAAAATCGTAATATCAATAAAAACTTGTACAAAGTGTATGTGGCCAAGAAAATTCTATTTCACGGTACTTAATTATTTACCACCATTGTAATCATAAAAAAACTACAAATAAAAATCTTTGAATGGGATACAGTCTAACGGCCCAGATTTTGACATAATGAGGCTGTTTAGGGTCCAGTACCTCAAAAGGAAAAACGGAACCCTTATAGGATCAATTTGTTGTCCATCCGTCTTTCAAGACCCTTTTTCTCAGGAACGCGTGGAGGTATCAAGCTAAAATGTATACCAAATACTCAGGTCTACTGTCCCTTGGAGCTGTGAAAAAAAATCAAACTTCTAAGCCAACGCAATCAAAAGATACAGCCGATTATGCCGCAAATTTTCGAAACTTGCAAGGGAATCAAAACCTGCAGGGTACTTCCCGTGAACTCAGAATCTTGAAATTTCGTACGAAACAACGTCTTATAGCACAGATAAAGGAAAAATTAAAAAACAGTAAATTTTTATACGGAACCCTCGGTGCGCGAGTCCGACTCGCACTTGACCGGATTTTTTTATTCCTCATAGTAGTAGTAGAAACAAGTCATAAGTTTTTTGAAAAAACTTTTGATCTCCCTTGTCATGGATTCCCTTTACAAAAATAGTTTGTTTTCTTACCTAATGATCATGTGTAGTGTAGAAGGCACGTGCAATGCATACACATAGTTGTTGCCCACACTCGTGACGAAGAACACGGCAACCAGGATGGCATATTGTTTGATAGGTATTGAAGGTTTCACCTGAAAAAAAAACATAGAATTAGGTCACCTCGCCCATACGTCCAATCCAATCCAAAATGGATTGTTTGCAGTAGTTCCTTTGGAAGAACCTGCACTTCAAGATCTATGTCAGTTGATGGACTTTTGAAGGAAAAATAAGAAAATACACCTATTTCTTTTCAGTTTCATTACAACAAAAATAAGGTATTTTAATAATAGACTCTGTAGTAAAATCATTATCATCATAAGCCAAAAGACATCCACTGACACAATGACTGGGCCGCATATATGGTATTATGGTGTATGGTATATATGTTTTTGCTTCAGAAAGTTACAAGCAAATATTTATCAATGAAACAAAATTATTTTATTAAACTTTTGGTTTTGTGTTAGTTTTATGTGGAAGTTATTTGTTTATTTAAGCTTTTTTTCTTCCTTAAACTAGTTTCACTAAAAGTTTTCAGGTAATTTTGTTTTTCATTTTTACTAAGTTAAGGACCCCTGTCGGGTATAGGCCAGGCCTGGAAGTTACCACAATCATATTCCAAACTCTATGATGCAGAGAATTATTAAAATGGAAAAATAGACCATCATTGTCTGTAGCCCTAGACTTTAGCTTGTTTTGCTCTCCTCTTAAGTTACCATTTTTTTTTATTAAATTCCAATGCAATATTTTGAGATTCTATTCAATTAAGGAAATATTTAAGTATATAACTGACCTTAATTATCAAAAATAGTAATAAAATCCCTATTTATAAAATGGCAAAAAAAATATATGAAAATATTTATTCAGCAAGTAGATCATGAGGGCACTTTGACAACTCAAAATGTATATCTATAAACTCTAAATAGGGTGTGTAGGTACATCATTCATGATAAAATTAACTACATCAAAGTTTTCATGTCAAAAACAATAAGAGAAAAAAATACCATCTTATTTTTAGAGATGTATGATTAAAATTAAATCTCATAGGTAATCCACAGAGATGTATAGGGTCTCTGAATGTCAAAAATAAAATCAAGAAAGTAAGAAAATTAAAATTACGCATGCATACCTACGTGATTTAAATTGACTTGACAAGTAAGTACAACTTTTGTATATAAAAACTCTTAGTTACTAAACTAAAGGAGCATACAACTGAATTATATTTAAACAGTTGTTTCATTGATATTACTAAGTCAACTTCAGGTACATACCGTGCCAAGTTTCGTGGTAAACACAAAGCCTTGCAGAGAAATAAAAAATGCCTGAAGAAATGTAATTAAGATAGCACTCTCCGGTGCCTTCGTCATCAAGATTTCCATTAAAAAAGCACTGGAACAACATGATATGAACACTTTGGCTATCGTAGTATTTATATACATTTTAAATACGAAATTAGTTAGCGGTAGAGAGATTCCATTATTCAGACGTGCTCCCAGATCAAAACACCAATGAGACTAGATAACCTGATAACCATGTAAATATTTAATAAAGTTTTGACAAAGTTTTATTTAGAGCGTTCCGATACAACACAAAGATTTAAACACGCAAACGTTCGGTATCAACCCACAATAAAAGAATAAAATAAATTTAAGATTGACAGTACAAGAATATCATCGATCAAACATTTTGTGGAGTTATATTTTATTTGAGCTTATTTTAAAAGTAGATGTATGAATTATCCGCGACTGGGAGTCCAATAAAAAGTAGTATTCGAATACTCCATCAATGGTTAAGGATTTGGCGTTGACACGTCAAGTATCTGTCACGGCCACCTCAACGTGGATTTTAAGGTACAGTTAACGCCATCTACTGCCAGATTGAATAACTTTTCCCAATCCCGTTGGATTCTTCGGTTACTTAAGTAATTTTAGATCGATTTCGATCACGAAACTTCAGATTTCAAAAACGTTATTGTTATTTACATATCATTTAATTCCTGATTGAGTATGTAGGTGTGTACTTACGGATAAGTTTGGCGCTACTTCCGTATAGATGGCGTAGGCTGTACGGTATTCCACAAGTCAACCGATATTCTAGTCACACATAGATGTCGTTAGTAGTCTCGTACTTGTTTAAAGTTTCGCCGGGATTACTTACGTACAGATGGCGCAGGCTGTATGGTATTCCACAAGTTAACCTATATGCTTGCTACTCACCCATAGACGTCGTTAGTAATCTCGTACGTTAACAGTTTCGCCGGGAAGTGTTTGAATATAAGCAACTCGAATAATATGAGTTTTCGTTTAGCTAAATCTAAAGTATTTTTACATTAAAATAAATAATTGGCTATAGACGATTGCGTTGATATTCTTACTTAAACTTTAGATAGAGAGATGATCTATATATATATATACAGTTTTAGTCTCTAACGAGAGGATGAAACCATAGGTACTCTACCATCCAATTTACGATTTGAACATTGGTTTCTTCGTATGGTTGCAGATGAAATAAAGATCATAACAAAGAAAGAAGTACTTAAACATAAACAAAACAATTACTCCCACGGAATTCGTACTGGCATTTAAGTAGAATGTCTTTGTAATATTATTATATTGTTGGTACCCACATTAATTAATACCCGTGTTGATAACAACATATGAGTATCGTTAGATATTAAAACAATTTATAGGTAACTGTATAAATGCACATCGTATCTATCCTGATATATAGCACAAGTCCCTTTAGCATTGCAAACAAGAGTTCCTCTTTCCAAATACCTAACGTGTTCTAATTAATCGAGGTGATTTATTTGCCTGTCAACCCGTCCGTCTGGGGGTATTATCTATTGATACTTGCTATTAAAATTCTATTCAACTGTGTTACTTATATTATAAGTATTATAATTTAAATATTTGATCTTCTTTAGGCAAGTATGTCAATGTACTATATCTTTTATTTGTATATTGTTGCATAATATGTTACCGTGAGCGTTTTGGTGAAATAAGTTAAGCTGATATAAGGGCAAAATATACAAGACCATTATAAGACCTGTCGTCATGTATGGAGCGGAATGTTGGGCCGCAAAGATGACGGATGAAACGAGATTGCATGTTGCGGAGATGAGAATGTTGAGATGGATGTGTGGCGTGACGAGATTGGATCGTGTAAGGAATGAGTATATAAAAGGAAGCCTGAAAGTAGCACCGATAACTGAAAAGCTGAGAGCAAATCGTTTACGGTGGTATGGACATGTTATGCGGAGGGATGATAGTCATGTTACTAGAAGGGCATTAAGTATGAATGTGGAGGGATGTAAGAGAAGAGGTAGACCAAGGAAAAGGTGGATGGACTGCGTGAGAGACGATATGAACAGGAAAGATGTGTGTGATGAGTTGACGGGCGACAGAGAGGTATGGAAGAAAAAAACATGCTGCGCCGACCCCAAGTAAATGGGATAAGGACAAGCGAATGATGAAGTTAAGCTGATATCTGTGTCTTTAAATAAATAAATAAAAGGGAAGAAGGCTGTGAGATTGTAGCTTTGTAAGCTTGTATATAGAGATAATCTCCAGAGCCACTTATCCGATTTCAAAAATCCTTTCACCTGTGTACAGAATGGCCTGTGGATGGGCATAAGCTATGTTTTATCCCGGATTTGCCCAGGTTCTTTGCAATACGCGGAAGCCGCGCAGGCAACTAGTTGGTAATAAATAACAAGCATGAGACTGGCGACGGTGCCAAAAGAGAATGCAGCATGAATAATAGTGTACCATGTGTTACATAAGGCCGTTAGTAGGTATATTGTCGAAAAAAGGCGCCACGATATTTCTAACTAGTTTGTTGTGTTTAGTCGTATCTGTGGGAAACCGCCCGCCATTGCTGTTTGCTGTGGTGTTGGTGTCAACTCAATGAAACAAGCTCGCTCGCGCTAGAGACACCAAGCGGCAAGCGACCAACTTCAGTTCGCCATGCCGCGTTGCCGCGCGAGTACGCAACAGTTCGTGCCAAAATGATACAAACAATTTCGCACAACGAAAAACTCTCAGTGGCACAGTTAAATCTTGTTCTTTAAAAGAAAACAGTTTTAAAGTGTCCTGCGGGATTCAAGTGACAGTGTTTTACTTTGACGACTACACAATGAGAAAGTTTTTTGTTAAATTCGTTAGTGTGTACGAAATATCGAAGGGAAAATGTTGAAGGGATATTTGGTTTTGGTGTTCGTAATCGAGTTTTTTCCAGCCGGTGAGTAGTTGAAGCACTATGCGATGATCTGCTAATGTATTTTTTTTAATTGACTCGCCGACCTCAATGATCCTGGGCCAACCAGTTTAAAAAAGTTAAATGGCGTTTATTCTACTCTACGACTTGAGTCACATTATCAAGATACCTTCTAGTTTGGATTGCATTAATGAATAAGAAATTACTCAAGTTTTTTTTTGTAATTCCAATGGAGATAGTCACTTTTAGTGACAAAGGTATAAAGCACAATTTCTAAAAGGTTTAAAAACTACCTATTGTGGGTAATTTTAAAGCTTTGACAAACAAATAAAATATTTACCTTTTTAAGGTTGTGTACTAATATGTGGGGTACGATTTAAGCTGTATGTACCTAATTACCTACACACGTCGATAGCCACTTCTATTGGAAACACATTTTTATAGTGAGTTTTAAAACTTTGATTGAAACTAAGTATACATATTCCTCTTCAGGCCAGTGTGTATGTAAACCTTATGCTTACGATCGGTCAGGCGTACAGCGGGGCGAGGAGCGGGGCGTTCATAGATAGAACACGTTCAAACCTTAGAGCATAGGTACCTACATGTTCAAACATAAACTGGCGCTTGTCGCCCTGAAGCCCGCGGCCTGACTACCGACCGCATCGGTCGACCAAGTGAAAAACTTCTTTCTTTCTAAAAAAAAAACACAACTCAACTTGTTTTTTAATAATACTACGTTTTGACAGAAACCTATTCTATACCGATTTTCGCAAAAGTTTCCGTGCGGGGGCGAAAAGCAATTGGTTGGCCTATGCAGATAGCATTAGCCGGCGAAACAAGGCTTACATAATTATCTTCGCCTTAAATAGGCTCCCCAGACGTCAGGATACTTGCCTGACGTTTGACGAAATAATATTAATTGATTGTCAGGATTACGGAAATTTATTTTGTGTTTATATTGTAGATATTTTTACGATTAGGTACACTGATAGAAATATTTACCATACCTCACGAATTAGTCTGAACATATATATAGCTAATTCTAGACGTCATTGGCGGACTTCCCGTCGAAGTGACGGAGTTCAAAGGGTTAAAGCGTTCTTTAGAGTTCTCAGTAACAAAAGAACTACTAGCCATCAGAGTCTAGAGCGCGGACCTTGGCTGTGAATACAATAGTATGATTGGATTGAGCGAGCGAAGCGAACGAACTGTTGTCCTCTACATGTCGCATTATCAACCGATTATCGTGAAATTTTGTAAGATCGATAATTTTATGTAAGCATAAATGCATACAGTAGTCAGTTGTCAGCTGTTTTTGGATATACTATAAATAAAAAAAAAACACAGTGCCACCTAGTATCAATATTGTTAACGTACCAAACATAGATAGGTGTTATTACTTGTAAAAAAATCTATCTTTGGTAATTTTCCTCACTTAAACAGTTAAACAGGTTCTTGTGAACATTCATAATGGTTTCGAGTCCGTCGTAAATTTTCGAACGAAAGTTACGAAATCTCAACTGTTACTTACCCATGCAAAAAATACTTTTTAGACGTACCTACGTACGAAACTTTTCGCAATCGACCAGCTGAACTGAACTAAGTATAGGTCCCCCTATTCCAAATAAGATTATAAAAATCGTGCGATAATAGTCATGTGATTTCCAGGAAAACCATTTTGAAGCCAGGGACCCGCCCGGTATCCCCTTCGCGGGTTTTCGAAAGGATTTTTCGTAATGCTTTGCTTCTCGAGCCGATGCTCCTCAAAACCCATTCATTTGGCTATTAAAGCGCTCCAATACGGTATCCCCTTCAAAGGGTTTTTGAAAGGGTTTGCTTACCAAAGCCGATGCTCCTCAATACCCATTCATTTTTCTTTTAAAGTACAATGAATGGGTATTCAACACGAGGAAGCGCTTCAACCCTTTAAAAAGCTCTTGAAAAAGCCTTTCGAAAGGGTTTTTCTATCAGTAGCGGTAGCGCCCCTTAAGGGAAACCCCTTCATACGGCTAAGTTAAATGAATGAGTTTTCAATCAATAAAGGACAGCAAGTGATTTGGGCTATTAAAGGAACGACTAACCCGTTCAAAGGCTTTTTTCTGGGAACGGATGGGAACTTAGTAGGTACTGTTGTGTTAGAAAATAACTAAATGCTCGAATTAAGTAAAATAAGTACTATCTTCCCCTGATATCCTAAAGAAATGGACAGACCTAGACGAATCTGTCAGTTAAAATTCTTATGCCATCTGGTATCTGGTATGCTATCTGGTAGGTACCGAAATATGCGAAAGTTTGAGACGACGATGGTCCGATTGATTAAGGCTGCCAATAAACATGATTTTCCTTGACTCTTTTTTACATTGACATACGTTTGAATGAAATGAACGGTTAGTGTGCCTTAGGTACACTGCGAAATGCCCAGTGAATTTGTGACGGTATACCTCGGCGACACAAAGTGTCAGCACGCTAATTGTTCTGTTTTCGTGCGTACAGAGCCAATGATATCCTTATTTAAATTCCATTACCGAAGATCACTGAAGGGCGCTCTCGAAGTATCTATAAAGATTCTAGGTGTTGGTACATTGGAATTGTTTTCTTCATGAGTGATGTAACGGTGTTCCATTTGTTAAAACTGTGACGTAGGTACACCGTTTATGGAGTATTATTACCGCTCCAATAAGAAATAACTGTAACACTTACATTTTCCTCACAATTTGGATCTTTTTAGTTTTTCGGGCTCTGAACGAATAAATAGAAAAGTAACTCAAGAGACGTAACCATGGTAACGAGGCAAAACTCGATTGATCCATTTACCGAAATTGACGTAATTTATGCGTAATATTTCCCTCTCAGTGCTCTAATGGTTTTCTCAATCACACCCGCTACCGCAAAGGTCATTAGCAGATCTAATTAGTGACGGACTGCTCTCGTTATTAAAGGGCACAAGTGCACATTTACACACCGATCGTGTACTACATGCCTGCAATATTACCCCAGGAAAATAACGTTTTTTTTTCAAGCATTAGTTTATAATTTATAACAGCGTTTTTTTTGTTTGTTTAATTTTCAGATGATATTTCTAAGATCGGGAAGTAAATATATGAAAATAAATGACACATCCATTATGTTTTTTGTGTGATTTATTTATTATTCTTGAAGAGCTGTAAATTAATCGAAACAAAAATTAAAATATCTATTAATATTTTTCCTCTTTTTTCAGGAATTGGTTAAATATCGATTTTTAGATGACTAATACTTTGGTGGATTTTGAGTCTACGTAATTACTAAAATGATAATATATCAGTTACACACAAAAAAGCTGCTGTTCTGAATTATTTCCAAATTTCCATTTTTTTCCATACTAATGAAAATAAAGTGCTTGGGCTATATGAGGGGCCTACAACGAGGCCCGGGTTAAAGGTGACGAAAATGCCAAAGGCACATGAATATCATGACATACTGTCATATGTACTTACTAGGTGTCTAGCGGCCATATCCAGGAGCGGATGCGGGGAAACGACCCTCGACTAACTACCGATCTATAATGTGACATTATAATATATGCAAATTAATATCGAAACTCTTGGGGGTGATATCCGATATGAGAAATATCTATGTATGTTGTCAAACTTTATACAAAATATAATAAAAATCCGTTCCGCAACTATCGCGTCTACAGTGTTACTTATCTTAATGACATTTATTTTCTCAGGTCGGACGGTTGTAATTGTAGTCGTTTCTAGTACAAGGATGTTAAGGACAATAAATTGATACAAGAGCTAAAGCAGCTTTTAACCCACTTGATAAGTGAGTCAAGAACGCGAGTTTATATCATTTTGCTCCATGTCACGGTTGGAGGCGGGTTGAAACGTTGGAAAATTACCAGAAACTGTCGAGAATGTTGCCGGCAACAGTAGCAATTCGACATGCTCGTATGGTGGGCCTTGTTCACCTCAGAAGGGCCTGGTGCCCGCCCCATGGTGCTGGTCACTGAGACAGAATTCCATTAAAAAAAAACCTGCCTGCGCGAGCGGCGACAGGAGTCATGGCATTTAAGGGGAGGGTTCTTTGCCCAGCAGTGGGGTGGGACCCAGACAGCCTAAGAACATTGACCACTATGTTAAGCCCGCAGAACGTTTTTAACGTGTCATAAGATGCTGTAATTTGACTCGGTCATCATCCATATTGTTCTTGTTACATATTATACTCCACAAGTTACAATTAATGAATGATTGGTGCACATAACATACATCGGGACCAGCAATCATCCCGGTGCGGCGGCCGGGGCGGCCGAAAAACTCAAACAACATAAATATAGGGGTCTCGGCACTGAATATACTTTTATTCCATTCGGTGTCGAGACTCTTGGCCCGTGGGGTCCCAGTGCTCGCCAACTTTTTAAGGACATCTCATAAAAGTTAATTGAGTCCACAGGGGACCGCAAATCTGGCAGCTTCCTCGCCCAGCGCATTAGCATTGCGATCCAGCGAGGAAACGCTGCCAGCATCTTGGGGACAATGCCGAGAGGGCCCAATTTTCTAAATATTCTTTAGTTTTAATCTTAATATTTGTCTTAGTTTTAGTCACTGTGTATATGTAAATGTAAACATAAAGGAATCTCTTGAATAACAAATATAATCTGTTTAGACTAAGAAAAGTATATATTATGGGTCATTAATGTTAGAACTACAAAACATACATTACACTTTAATAACAATATCAGATATGTGAACGTTACGGCAAATAAAACTTACAGGTAAACGTATACTTATGGCTAAAATAGAAAATAACATGACATTAGATATATCTCCGAAACACAGCATCATTGTTAGACAGCGTCTATAAATAAAATAAAAGATCATTGCCTTCTAATAGGTCTTGGTACCTATTTTTAAGTGTACAATACCTGTGCTTTGCAGGCACCGCTCTTCCTTAGTATCAACATTAAAATAATTTCGGAAAATATGAAATCAATTCAATCAAAAAATAAAAAATGTATTTTTCTTGGGTTTCTTAGGTTATAAGCTGGTGCTAAACTGTATGCAAGCCACTAATTAAAGTTTGCTTAGTACCTGCATCGTTCTGGATTTGATATTTTGTTTGTAAATCCTCAGTTTGATCGATTTTCCTTGATCGTTCCAAGTTCCAAGAAGCCATTTTAATATGCGTTGGCACCTTTTTAAGCATTATGGGTTCCCAGAATAAGTTGCCGTCTTATGAAATGAATACACACGAATGAGACATGAAATCTATGCCGTAGTACATTTAACAGCAGTTAAAATAAATAGGATACATTTAGAAACTTAAAGTAGGATAAATTTAACTAAAAGGTACACGAAAAATTGTTTATAAAAATAGGCTACTAATTTATTATAAATAAATTAATTATAAAAATACTCCTTAAGCATTAAGCATCTACGCATTTTTGTTACAATAAATATCGGATTTAATATATAAAAATGTCAATCAAAAAATCACGGCAGTTCACCATTAAAAAAATGTACGTCACTAGTACATGCGTCTTTTCCTACATTTCAAAGAAAAAAATGCAGATTCTATCAGTCCATTACCATAAACAGTGTTACCAATTATAAACATGAAGAATAATCATAAATCATGGTCACATTCATAGTCAATGATGGTAAATGATTGAATATTGTGATATATAAATATAACAATCAGTTACACAAGCTAAGTACGAGTAATTATTTACATAATTAACACAATTTAAATAATAAACAAACCACCTATACTAAAAAATAAACCTTGGGCGTCCGTTCTCGCAGTTTATCCAATTCACCGCTAGATGTCGCTGTTCCGGCGGCGCGGTTTTCTAGAACACGCGAACGATGTGTTCCCGTAGAATCGTTTAATGGTTTGAGCGCGTTCGCTTCTTCGGAAAACATCGTGATGAAATTTTAGACTTTTTGGACAACGACAACTCGTTATTGAGTGATTCGTTGTAAAAATACTAGTGCATTCCAATTTATTAACGTATTACGTTACGTAAATATATCGATATGTTCGTATAATACTGCTGTCGTCCCAAAATATCATTTCTTTCTTTTTCCATGCGTTAATATATATTGGAGAAAGAAAGAAATGAAGTTATGAGACGACAGCAGTATCAAAGCAGTATGATATGAACATTTCACGCATCGTCAAAATTAATGTTTTAACTTTTTCTCCATTATGCTCGGAAATGTTCGCCTTACTGTAGCAAAAATAGTATGTGAATGTCCTCGTTACTGACGAACGCAGATTTAAAAAGTTAATTCGTTAGTCATTACTGTACAGTTTTAGCAGCCAGGAAAGTGTATGAAATTCCTTTACTGTATACTTTTTTGCCTTTTAACTATTTACTTTGACTAAGACAAATCACTACAAACAGCCAAGTTAGACTGGTTAGTAGTGTATGGCTGTCTCTTTCCAACTATTGCAAGTTGCTGTGACAAATCACGCCCGTTTGTAGCTTGCTTTCTATTTTTTTAATGGTCATAGACAAAACGCGTACTTTTCAAAGTGATCGAAGTGACGTTTTTAAATATTTCTCAAATAGTTTTAAATGAAGAAATAAAAATATTTATCGAAATATAACTCACAACGAACTGAAATACATTCAGATTGCAATCCCGTTTAATCTTTAATAATTTTAATTGCATAAAACATTTAAAATTGTAACCGATTCGAATGGTTTTAAAATTTGTATGTATGCCAATTGAAACTGGCACAATGAGTCGTGCCGTATAGGTACATACTTTTTTTAAATAAGTTGGGCGGGAACTTGATTGGTTATTGACACACTCGCTAGTTTAAGATTATTGAAAATATTATTTGATTTTCTCACATTTTTGTTCATTATTCAGAATTCAATAAGATATTATATCGTCTCTAATCTCATTAATATGATATATTTACTTCACTTCTTAAACGAGCTTTTTTAGATCGTTTCAATATGGTTTATTTGGCCTTTGTTCACGAATCTTTAGAAAAAAAACTTTCATTCGAAATTTTGTTTTTTTTTTAACTGGTGGGATTTTGTCTACCCTACCTATATACACCTACCCCTTCTGGTTCCTGGGAGAACGGGCGTGTTTCCGAGTATTTTTAACCCCCGAAGTGTGTCGTAGTATGGTCGAAACGTGTCTGTCTGTGGTATGGTAGCTCCCTAACGGATGGACCGATTTGAATGCGGTTTTTTTGTGTCATAGATAATTTTATCCAGCCATGTTTCATGAAAATCTGTTCAGCCGCTTTTGAGATATTGTACTTTGAAATAAAAATGTCGGGGGTTTTTCAACTTTTCTAAGTTGTTATACCATCGTTGCTCCATTACATAAATATGCTATTCTCTCGTCTTGCTAATTCATCCATACTTCTATAACTACCTATTATTCTGGTTTTTATTCAGACAGATACGGTCGAACAAGTTTTTATGTCACTGCACGACAATTATAGTTGTTAATAGTTTAATTGTTTGTTTTTACGAAACTCATTGTGTGCTTGAGCGCTCACACGGACGGCCGTAATTAGATATGGCACTTATGACGAGTTACCCTGTTAGAGATAATGACCCTCTGTAAATATAGCGGTCTTAAATTTGTATCACAGTCTCTATCTGATACGCTATGGTAAGACACACGTAAATACAAACATGTACACCTAAAATGATATCTCTATCTCGGGTTAATCTTGACGCTCCATCTTGTCACTTATCGTGTGATAAGGCCGTCCATGCTACAGGGCACATCCAAATATTGAAAGATTTATCTGAGAGAGAAAGGAAGGGATATGATTTTAGCGTTTCAGATACTCAACCCATTCTGATGCTCGCGGACATAGGTTTTAGGATTTCGTAGACAATCATGGACCCTTACAGTTATGCCATGTCCGTCCGTCCGTCCGTCTTCGGCTTTGCTCAGTAACCCTTACCAACTAGAAAATCGTTATGAGGCATGGGTATCATTCACGCCGACAAAACAGTAGAATACAATTTTGAAAAAAAAAAAATACGGTGCCTCCCCTACTCTTAAGGTGGGGATGTAAACTTTTTTTCGCGATTTTCATACTCATAGTAAGGGGTATCTTTGGATAGCTTGTTCAAAATATCTTCAACTCAGTGATTCGTTTGCGAGATTTTTTTGTTCGAGTCATGTCCTACTGAAAAGTCAGACAAAATATTAATAAATGTTTTTATGTTTATTTTGGTTCATTTTACATTTGCTCTATAATATTTAAGATAAATCATACAAAAAAAGACAATGCATGCTTCATTTAAATCTATATGACTATACTTCGGGGTGGAAAGCTTGTTTAATTCATGAAATACCTTTCAATCTCTAGATAAAGTTATCCGTCAGTTAAAATTATCATCATCTTTTACTTAAGTCATATCATATGAAAGAAAAGGTCAGATCTAACATTTATCTGAGAATTGAAAAAGCGGCCCTTAGAATAACGTTTTAAAATAAATAAAAAAACGCTATTATAATTGAGTTTTATTCAAAACCGTATTTTTCCTGGAGTAAACCCATTTTTCAGCTATTAGCCGGTGTCCGGTTGTCCTGAAATTTGGCATACGAGTACTTATGTAAGTTAGTTCGGTGACAAGGCAATATTACGTTACCGCTGAGCTGTTCTCATGATGGAGACAGCTGGTAGCTATAGGAACTCCTAAAATAGAAGATGGATAAGTACAATCGACAATTCTTTTTTTGGGCCGTGTGTCATAGGTCATAATGAAAATATGAAAGCACTAGTAATGGATAAACTCACGTACCTAATTCTCGCTTACGGGCTCTCACGGCCGCTACAAGAGTTTTCGAGTTATTAACACCTCTTAGTATTTTGAACACTTGGCAATGATCGCGGCATTCAGGGACATGAGTTTATTGGCTGCCAAATGTCTAGTTCTCATCGTACTCATAATGCATGGTAGAGATTATATATGTAACGTGGCCGAGTTATTATAAATCTGTCATTGGAATTTGAATCGTCGACCTAGGGCGATAGAGTTGCTTTTTGAATGGACTACTTTGATTCAATACGGCCAACTCAAATCGGGTAGTCGGGTAGGCTAGAAACCAGATTGTAAGTGGCTCCATCTACATTTGTGTGATCTTTGGCTCGTTGTGGTGACTATAGTTCCAAGCTCCCTAAAGTTACGGGGCTGGTTTTTAAATAGGTTTATACAATACAAAAAAAACTAGTGCCTAGTAGCAACTAGTGACAATAACCAACTAAAAAAATTAAATACCCCCGAAATGTTCATTTCAAAGTTCAATATCTCAAAACTGGGTGAACCGATTTTATTGAAACCTAGCTAAGGACCACCTCGATCTAGTCAGCTTTCGGACAAAACAGACCGCATTACAATCGGTCCATTCGTTTAGGAGCTACGACCCTTCAGACAAACACGTCAAACTTATAAAACCCTTCTTTTTGCGTCAGGGGCAGCTTACGAAAAAATCATACAATGCGAGCTCCTTACAAATTTCTACCGCAACACGTGCCTAAAACCCGGTATGCGCGTGTTCGGACGAAACGGCTGTCTGGCATCGTTTTGACACCCCGCCCCCATCCCCGCATAATGGCAATGGCACCCATTCTTTGGGACCATTCCGCGGCGCTACTTCTTACACTTCTATGGTATTTTCGTCCGCTGGTCGGGGTTTCAAAATATGAGCGAGATGTGTTTCCGCTGTGCCTACCGGTCGTAACACTCGTAACTGTACTGGATGCGCCTTTGTTATGTCGTAGAAAAGCAATCGAAAACCTTCCATTGCGTCGGTCATGATATCAAATGAGACGACCTTTTCAACAAGACGCTGGAATTGTAATAATTATTTCACACTTGTCACTGATGGATTGAAGGCCGGCGTCGTTACTACAATTAAGGATTGCATCAAGTTCCATTTACACTATGGCAGTCATGAAATAGTTATTTGTTATGCAAGGCTGCAAAGTTGTTGTTTGGCGCAAGTGCTTGTATTGAAAGCCGAGCTAGCGAAGGATTGTAAAATTGAACCATGAGAGAAGCGAATGGATCAAAAGTACAATCCTGAGCATAGCGAGGCTTTCAAGGCACGAGACGCCAAACAATTTTGCTGCCGAGCGCAACACACAACTTTTCACCTCACCACCGCGAGGAAAATTGTAGGTAAATGTAATGGAAGTAATTTGGGCCATACTCATTTTCAATAAAGGTTTGTTTACATCTCATCAAGATCTAGCATTTTTTAATTATTAAATGTAACATATATAATAGTGCATCTTTAAATAACCCCACGCTTACCTACACTAAAAAAGTCAAAATATTGTTTACTCACGGGTAAACTAAGGCTCGAATTCGCTTATGCTTTTAGCTATTAGCTAATAACTGTATATCTTCTGCACTAAAATCAATAAGTAAATAACCACCATTATTTTGGTTTTACTGTCTGTGGCTTTAGAACCAAACAAAATTAAATGTAGGTTGAGTTTTTTCTTAAAGTAACTTTTCAAATGGTGCGTTCCAATTTGGAAGAAGGGATTTTTTTTGAAAAAATATAACTACATTTTAAAATTCTTTATTCGTATTTTATCCATATTAATCAGTCTAAATATTAATATTTCGTATGTACCTAATTAATTAAGAAATAATAAGTATTGTTAATTTTATTTTATCAAAATAATAACAATTAATTTTTGGCATAACACCATCAGTTTCTGAACGCACCCCTCATTCTGTATAGAAAATAGTTGGATCTCGAGATTGACCGTCACGTTCCAAATTCAAAAACTCTTTCCACGCTAGCGGATAAAATGGACTTTTTGGCGCAGATTTTGAGCGATAAAGCAAGCCTTTTCGAGCCGGTGAGGTGAAAAAGTTTTTTCATATGTCATGCTCTGAAAGTGGGTCGTTGTTGTTCTAAAAAGTGTGCTGAAAGTGATACGTTTCTGCTCTAGTGCAGAAAAGTAGTGTATTCCAGTTAGTCCTCGCCTTATAAACATTATCCGGGAACTAATTCTAATAAAATATCGATACTTACGCCGCCACTGACATAGGGAAATACTTTTATACTTAGGTACTAATTCATAGAATTTATTTGACTTAATTTAAAATAAGTTTATGTAGTAAATTCATCGCTTTTATTTTAGCTAAAATATCCACTAGGGTCTATGAGGTGGTGACAAACGGAATACACCCATAATGCTTTTTTTTAACTCAAAGTTTGAGCTAAGGTAGAAACGCGTACAGCCACTCTTCAACTAATACTAATAATAAATACAAATAGTATGAAAACATTTGAATCACAATTAAATTATGAAAGTATGATATTCATATAGTTTTGACTTAGGAAATACGAATATAATGCTATTTGGTTATAAATACGTGAGCAATATTTTTATTTTCAAAATTAAAATCGTACTTGTATTATCTGTATGTCACGTGACTGAATTACACCATATAACCATAAGCGCGAGCGAGACAGATATTTGCCTCTTTCTTTAGGACAGGTGAGATGGGACTATTCTTTCGGCTCGGATGACGTCACGATAATGGCGGCTGCCGTTTTTGAATTGTATAGGGTGATGTGTTCAACAATGAAACACTAAAAATTCAAAGTCTCATATACCTTTAGTTTTTACAGATAAAATTATGATTTTTTACAGGTATATAGGCAATTTTATTGGGTATTGGATGATATTTAAATATTTTTTAATTATTACGTAATTAATGGTCAAATAATAAAAAACCAAAAGGTTGAAAATGTTTCATTGTGTCCACACCAGTGTACACAATGAAACACCACAATTTCAACAATGAAACAAATTTTGTTTTTTGTCTGTCTCGTTTTTTGTGCTAATAGGTGATTTAAAAAAATGCGTGAGTTCAATCAAAATAGTATTTATTATTTTTAACTCGTATCAGTCTTATGTTACTATCTATAAAAACTGGCAGAGATCACTTTACTTAAGATTATTTAACGACTAATAAGTCTCAAAGTTACAAAAATCACAAGTTATGTAATAGGAACATGACATGTTACCAATATTGTAATAATTAACGATTAATAAATGCCGCTTTCCGGCAATCACAAATAACAAAAGCTGTCAGCTTGACAAAAAATAAAGTCTGGTGTACCTAGGTACTTTACCCACATTAAAAAACTAATAAGGAAACGTTTCTTTCATATAACAAAAAATATCAAAATTAACAAAAGAATACCAAAAATTTACCAATCATTGGTAATATTTGTAATGGATAACGATTAATAAATGCCGCTCTCCGACAGTCACAAATAAAAATAAAGAATGAAAAGAGAAATAACCAAAATTTTCGAAAAAAGATGAAAAATTAACGCAACTTCATATTTGGTGTCACACGGATAGGAAAATCGTAAGTAGAGTTTCTGGATTTTGATCCATTTATTTGTGGCGGAGGAAGAATCATTTTTATCTCATTCATGTCAATTTCAGAAAGGTCAGGTTCCAATGGCATGCAAAATTTCATATTGTCTTTGACTTTTAGTCTCTAGTCCGTTACCAAAGGATGGATGACGCTCAATAACATTTTTTCAGGTTTTCAAAGAAAGATCTGACACTTTCTTTATTGAAAGCGGTTGCACGCGCCATGCTACATGCTTCAGGCTTTTTCAGTGTTAATTCTGGATTCCTTGATTTAAATGACCGGAGCCATTCAACACCTGCCAATCTCTCTTTTTCCCAACTATCAGGATATTTAATGTTATTTAATTTCGCCATTTGATAAGCGATACTGCGCACATCTCTAGAGCTTAATCCGTAAAATTTGAAAGCACATTCCTCGATATATTCTTTAAGTGCGGTTTCTTGTTCAGCTGTAAACGTTCTATTTACCTCATATTTGGGAGTAAATCTTTGATCTGTTAAAGATGTGTCATCCATATCCTTGTATTTTTTGATGTATCGAAACAGCGTAGGATAATGTACGTTACACTCTTTTGCAGCTTTTCGCAAGCTCTGTCCTTGTCTGTGCATTAAAATAGCCTGAAGCATATTTTCTCTTGAATGATCTCCTTTCTTTCTTTTTAATGCTTTAGCACGCCCCATCCTAAAAAAAACAAATAATAAATATTTCCCGCCAAGAAAAATATTTAAATTGCACGGTATGTAGGTGGTACACAATGAAACAACATAGTGCACAATGAAACAGTGTTTCATTGTGTCCACTGTGCAACTGTTTCATTGTTGACTACCTATGCCTTATTTGATTAACCTCAATTTTTTTCCCACCTAATAGCAACATTTTAACATGCGATTTAGTCCACGTCAATCTACGAAATATGTTTAAAGCTAAGTAATTGTAAAAAATATTAAATCTCAAACCATTATTTAATGAAAAATCACAAAAAAATGCTAAAAATACTTACTTTTGCGTGGCAAAAACAAAAAATGCTCCGTCAACACGTCCTCTTCCACGCGGCACTGCTGCCAACTGGGGAAGGGCGGGGGGTACTCGGGAGCGTCCTTACGCGATATAGTGCACGAACTGGCAACGCCGCATTTTAGAAATATCCCAATGTTTCATTGTGTACCATTGTTTCATTGTTGGACACTTGACCCTACTTTGAATAAACATGTTGTTTTATTTTCCGTCTGTGTTTTTTTCGCTTTCCTGGTATTCGATATGAAAAGTAGAGTGTTTAACTCGGGTGAATGTCACCCATTTCTGACTCGAACCATTGGCGCTCTCACTTCGTTCGAGCGGCAAAATATCTCGTCAGAAATGGGTGCCTTTCAGCCCTTGGTTAACAATAAGGAAATTGCCTTAAGCCCCGGGAAGTTCGGCACAAGGCGGCTCCCGGTGTGCTGAATAGGTAAGTAACATGAAATAACCGAATGTTAATGAGAAACAAAACGGTTTTTAAGGTTCCGTAGCCAAATGGCAAAAAACGGAACTCTTATGGATTCGTACTGTCTGTCCGTATGTCACAGGCATTTTACTCGAAAACTATAAGGTGTATTTGAATAAAATTTTAAGGATACGTGTATTTTGTTAGCCGCTACATAGTTTCGTAAATAAATTAATTAAAAAAACATTTTTTTAGGGTTGCACTCCATACATAAAACTTTTTTTGATTAAGCTTTCAAAGCATTTTTTTTTTATTAAGTTAATAGAGTCGGAGATAATCGCTCCGAAAGTCACTAAAATTGTGTCCCCCCCCTCCCCCTAATTTTTGTACCGAGGATTTTAAAAATATGAAAAAAATCATGGTCGTAGGGCTTATTAAATTCTTTCAGCGAAAATTGTTTTTCAGGTTGAACAAGATCGGTTCAAAGGTTTTCGAGATATTTCTAGTAAACAGCCTTCCTTAAAGGAAGGGACGTAAGTGCCATAAGATTTCAAGTAACGATACGACCTGGCACGGAACCCCTTTTGTGCGTGGTCCGACACGCACTTGGCCGCTTTTTATGGAAAAGGTAGGCTATGTCACCAGCAAAGTAATTTCTTAAACGCTATGGTGGAACGTGCGTAAATATACTACTCAAAAGAAAATAGGGGCCACAGGTATGGTGATCGTTTCGTGAAAATTATATTAAACACTAATAGCTTCTGCCCGCCACTCCGTCCGATTGGAACTCGTTTATATCGTAGTTCCATACAAATCACCACCTTAGGGGATTTCCGGGATAAAAACTATCCTATGTCCCCGGGACTCAAACTGTCTATACCTACTTAATCTAAATCGGTCAGTGGTTTAAGCGTGAAGACGTAACAGACAGACAGACAGACACTTTCGCATTCATAATATTACTATGCATTAAGAGCCGCCGTTTTATGTAAAGATTAAAGTAATGCTGCGTGGCACTTCAATACATAGTTTTCTCATTTTATTTACTACTATAGTTTCTGCCCGCGACTCCGCCCCTCCTTATTTCACCCCCCCCCCATTTCACCTCTTAGGGGATGACTTCGGGGATAAAAACTATCCTATGTCCTTTCCCGGGAGTCAAACTATCTCTACCAAGTTTCACCTAAATCGGTTCAGCGGTTAAGCGTGAAGAGTTAACAGACAGACAGACAGGCACACTGGCATTTATAATATTATTATGGATTAGAATGGCGTTGATCCCATCATAAAAACTATAATGATGATTTACCAAAATTAGGACAGCCAACGCCATCTGTTATAATCTTGAATAAACAAACTTAACAGTACAATCAAACACAGCGTTTCTGTAGGTATGTACTTAAGAACTATTATTTACAGCAAGCAGTAAATGCACGACTTATGATGGGTTAGAAGTTTGAAATACTTTGGGAGATTCAACAGTGATAAAACCGTGTCACATCGTTCGACTTTTACACTTTTCCAATTAATTTGCCAGCCACGTCAACCACGCCATGAACGTATACATTTTACAAGTCATCATATCAGCCGAAAAACGTCCACTGCTGGACATAGGCCTCTCCCAAAGAGTGCCAAAGTAAACATTTTACAAGTAATAAGTTTTTATTGGATCAGTTCATGAGTACGTGAAAATAGTAACAAGATTTGCCGCTAGATGTCGCTGTTCCGAGGCCTGAATCGCGCTATCGCTATGTTACCCTAGAATCTATATAAAGTAAAGTTATCGTGTAAGCAATACATGACCGAAATCACAAGCACTTTTTGGGACGCGTCCTCGCAAATATCAGCGAAGATGAAGCGTGAGATGGCGACAATATATAGCATAATATAATATGAAGGTAGGTTCTCTATCGTAACATAAAATTATAAATTAAGCAATGATATCGAAAGTAAAGATACGCCTGTCCAAACAATATTCGCTTGACATACTGTGACACACTGTGACAGCTGAAGACTAAGGCACGGTGGCCCGCGATTGCCCGTGGCGGGCCACCGCATTGGACGAAATACTCGTGGGCGTTGGGCCTATCTTTACGAAGTAATATATATATATCTATGAAATTAATCGAACATACATATGTCATTTTTAAATGTCACGGTTGTTTATCCTCTTCAGAAATAAATCCGTTGTATGACTTTTGGAAATTTGGATATAAACCATAGTTTAAGCTCCTATAAACGTTTAAAAAGTGTAAATTTCGGCTCTTCTTCTCCGTACTTCTCCATCTTCCTACCGCAACGCAACGCAGACGGACGTGTGCTTATCTACTGATCTCTTAGAATTTACTTGCATCAAATTTACGCTAAAAAGTACTCAGTGCGTGCGTGTTAAAGTGCATATTTGCCTATCATTATCTGAACAGGTGTGAAAAATGGCTACTTTTAATAAATTACGCTCACCGAATAAACCTTTTGGATTTAATCCCAGCTTCAAATAGACAACCAGGACCTTAGTCTACGGACAAAAAGAAAAAATATGGATGGATGTGACATGGACTTCTCCGACTCGAGAGATTTGATCGGAATTCTGTGACTTGAAGACCTCCGTTGAATTTGTTGCCGAGAATCAACTCGACGGAGAGGCGAGTCACCGAGCTAACCTCAAAAATATCCGACTTAGAAAAGAGGCACACCGAATATGAGATACTGAGCAATAAATATGACCAGCTGTTACTTCATCATCATCGTATCAGCCGAAAGACGTCCACTGCTGGACATAGGCCTCCCCCAAAGAGTGCCAAAGTGACCGATCCTGCGCCACCCGCATCCAGCGGACTTCCGCAACCTTTACCAGGTCATCAGTCCACCGCTGCGCCTTCCGGTACGTGGTCGCCACTCGAGAACCTTTCCGCCCCAACGGCCATCGGTTCTACGTGCTATGTGCCCCGCCCACTGCCACTTAAGTTTAGCGATCCGGAGGGCTATATCGGTTACCTTGGTTCTGCTGCGGATAGCCTCATTTCTGATGCGATCACGCAGAGAAACTCCCAGCATGGCCCTCTCCATTGCCCTTTGGGTGAGTTTGAGCTTTCTTATGAGGCCCATAGTAAGCGACCACGTTTCAGTGCCATATGTCATCACTGGCAACACACACTGGTCAAAGACTTTCGTCTTGAGACACTGCGGAATATTGGACGAAAAGATTTGCCGTAGCTTCCCGAACGCTGCCCAGCCGAGTTGGATTCGACGATTGACCTCTTTCTCGAAGTTGGACCTACCTAACTGGATACCTACCTACCTACCTAGCTGTTACTTGAGTCAGACAAACAACAGCAATATGCTAGTGTTCAGAATCTCGAGGTCAGTGGCATGCCGGAATCGAAGAACGAACACCTACCGAATGCCATAATAGCTATTGCCAAACACTCTGGAGTAGAAATAACTCAATACGACATTGAACATGTTACTAGAGTACGTCAGATGACACCTCGAAGGGTCGTCCAAGGGCCATCATAGTCAAATTCAAGAATCGAACACACAAGATTAACATCCTTGCAGGCCTGCGTAGGAGCCGCGGTGTCTCCACGGCCGAAATCGGCCTCCAGGGCGAAGCTCGTGAACTTTACGTTAACAAGCACCCTGGGGACCGATTTTTGACTTTCGAGCGCTCGACTCTTTCACTCGAAAACTGATAAAAATTATGAAATGCTATTTTGAAGTAGCGATAGAAAATTCAATAACGAGTGGTATTGACTACTCGTATTCAATTCTATTGATAGAAAGTAAGTGCCGGCCATTTTGACACTACTCAACCGTATTTACTTTTATTTGATTTTCGAGCACTCGAAAGTCAAAAATCGGTCCCCTGATACCTTTAAGAAAACAAGTGCTCAAAGAGTGTAAGATCGCAGCAAAGAATCGAGCCTACTAGTACGTCTGGGTTTGCGACTGCAATATTTATGCCAGGAAGTCTGATGGTGCCCCGGTAGTACTGTTCGAGTCCCTCAAAGACATCAAGAAGCTGTAATGATCACAATAGTCGGATGTCGGAAACAAAAGTTATCGTCAAATGACAAAAGTAACTGCGGACGAAGTCAAGAGCGACAAAAATAAATAAACAAGACAATGAATGCTCGTAGGAGAGTATAATGAGGTGTAATTATAATCTAATTTTAATGAAAAAACATACTACTTGCTGAATAATATAATCGGAACATTTACTTTATTTGGTCAACTTCAGCACAACCCTACCATAGTGGCGATCTTTAAAAAAATCCAAGTCTTTTGCCTCACGCGAGAACCATGCTGACTAAATTGTTCTGCAGGGCCGCGCGGCTCACCTCGCTATCGTTTTTGCACGGTATAGCTGTTCTGTGTGGCCTGTAATAAATGTTTGAAATCCAACCGGCCGAAGGCTCACATGTGTCCCCCGTGGCCTGAACGGTACAGTACAAGGTCACTCACATGTGTCCCCAACGGCTTGAATGGAACATCAGGCTTTTTTGCCTGGCGTTCAACGTGTCAAATGCGTTGGTAGTGAGAGATATATCAATCGCCCGACCCTCACCGCGCCCGACCCGCGCCGCGCTGCTCGAGTTGTAAATTAGCGCCCCGGATCCGCGTTCATGTGTGTTTGAAGTGTAGTTTCAATGTTGTACAACTTGCGCGGGCCCGCTCCCGACCCGCAACCGCGACCGGTGTGTGGAGGTGGAGGCCTTCAGCCGTCCTAACATCAAAAGCCGTACGTCTCGTAAGTCCCGTAAGCATCCGTGTGACTCGACACGGTCAGTTCACCGTTTGCCGGCACACTTGGAACGGTAAACAGGATCCCGGGGACAATGAGGCTGTCGTCGGTCCATTTGTGGCTGCAGTCGGTTCAACCAGGCCATCCCAGTTGCCACTTTGGCGCAAACCGGGGTGTGAATTCACGCGGCCGACCGCTTGGCAGCGACAGTTAGGGATCTAAGCTAAGGCATACAAAAAAATAATATATATGCGAACAAAGCACCTACCCAATTATCGGGGGATGACTACTAGACTGTTGTATTTCCATCCACTAAAACTGTATAATGGTTTACGCTAGCCCTTCACAGTGCCACGCAAGGCGTCCAACTCTCTACTTTGTCCAATAGCCATCTCCACTAGAGATGCAACGGATAGTTGTTTGGCCGGATACCGGATACCGAATATTCGGCCTGATCACTGGCCGAATATCCGGTATCCGGCCGCCGAATATTCGGCCGGCCAAACGATACCTACATTTTAGTTTGGCGACCTGTTACGTATTGTAGGTTCACGCGGACAGTTTTCTAGGCAAGAAACGAGTTTTATTAAGTCAGTGTAAACGATTGGTTGAATGGATACTAATGGTGATCATAGGATTTCATTTCTTAACTCTAATGAGGCTTTTTGATAAGCTTAAATTGTACGTTAAAGGTAATACTAATAAACGAATATTGATAGTTTTTTGTTGTTTTCTTGTATACTAACAATTTTTCAAAGTTAAACACCAAACAGAATCACTATTTCACTATTCGGTATCCGGCCGGATAGTGCGCAAATATCCGGTATTCGGCCGGATAGTAAAATAATGGCCGGATAGGCCGGATACCGGATAGCAACCGGATATCCGTTGCATCTCTAATCTCCACCCAGTGTTTTTTGAGTGTGTAAAGAGAGCTGTGATTTCGGCTATTTTTTTTATTTACGCTACAAATTTTTGCTTGACCAGTAATGTATGAAAACGAAAAGTGAGTCGAACTCAGCTTACTTTATGCCTCAGAAATACACTGTTAATAATACATTACGTAACTAGGGCGGTGAATTCGTGAATGCCCCAGATCGCAGGTGTTTGTGGCCCGAACCGAAGGTGAGGGCCATAAATATGTGCTCTGGGGCTTTACGTATTACCGCCCGTGTTGAGTGCAAAATTTACGTCTTCACCTGGCCACAATGCGAGTTTTTCCGTACCGCGCAGCTTGCAGTAAAACTCGCATTATGGCCAGGCGTGACGTAAAATAATCTGAAATTCTCCCGCGGCACGGGGCATAGTGCTAAGTACCTATACTACTTTTTATTAGTTTTTTTTTTAATTAGCCTATATTGTGTCCCACTGCTGGGCAAAGGCCTCCCCTTTTTTCTGCCACTCGTGTTGCTACTACTAACTGCTAAATAAGCACGAGGTCTACTCGTGGGCTACTAAAGTTGCGAGGAAGCGTTGCGAGGAAGTTTTTGCATGCACGTGCAATACCGATTCCTGCTAAACACTGTATAATTTATATCTGCAGACAGCATTGTTATCTTGTTAGCTTTTATACCAGTTTGGCAATGACACTGACATTCAACCGGCGCAAGGTCGCGCGGGCGGTTTTTTGTCGAACGCCTGTCATTTCGAACAACTACGTGGGTGTGCTGCTACGTGCTCAGTAGCACGAGTGCGTGCTTCTTTCAAACGTTTTTAGCCCTAGAACGCCCTTATACAAAGATAATTCATTGAACATTCAACCGTTTTCTACGTGATTCCAAATACGCATTACGGCCCGGCCACGGCATTGCGCGAATTGCAGCGCGGTAAGCGTTTTATCTGTTCACTGCGCGGTCGAGACGTGCAACACACTGTGGTTAGCTGGGATCACACGCAATGCATTAGAAAAACCGCTGCCGCTACCGCCGCCGCTCGAAGTCGTGGCCGGGCCGTTACGTTTACGCGCATCAGGAGCGCGCGAGGCGCATGGCTGAGATTATGGAGAACTGGTTTCTGCCCGCGACTCCGTCCGCGTGGAACTCGTTTATAACGTAGCTACATACAATTCACCCCCTTAGGGGATGATTTCCGGGATAAAAACTATCCCATGTCCTTCCAAGGCACTTCCCTTCCTTGTCCTTTCCTTTAAGCGTGGATAATAGGCAACAGACCAGATAGGCACACTTTCGCATTTATAATAACGGATATACAACTTGCCTATACTGTAGCCTATGGCACAGAATAGATAGATACAAGTACCTATGGTTCATATGTGACTGCACGTTTATAATAAGGCGCGCGAGCTTTCTCGGCCTTAAGCTGTCCATTACCACAAAATTAGTTTCATTATCATCATCATTTTGAGTCTGTAATCGCCCACTGTTTAGCATAAGTATCTCTTCTAGTACATAAGCCACTATCCCGTGATCATTTTAATTCGTTTCTTAGGTAATAGGTATATGTAATAGACTATACGGGTAAGGCCGCGAATTTTGACCAATTTGGACGTTTCAAATTTAACATGCTCATAAAAAAAAAATGGTAACACCGAGAGGTTTCATTTTTTTTTTATTAAATTAAGCGATAAAAACTGTCAAGAACGCAAGTGACATAATTGATTTAAATCCTTTCAAATAAATAATAAAAATATTTTTCCGTCCAAAACGTAACGAAAGTTGATTTTTTTTTTCTACCCTGTGTACTTAAAGCCCTGTTATTTTCACGATTTTCAACTTTTCATGATCATGCTTTTGTTTAAACAAAATTTTATGATATGACGATAGTTCTACCGATTGCTAAACATTTTTATTTAAATAATTTATTTGTTTTATCTTGCATTCTTTTATGGTACCACAATTCCACGTTTTCGTTACGATTACTTACGTGACGCTTTATACAGCTAGATTTATAGCCGATTGTGGTAGAAATTCGTTTTTGTGCACTGGCAACTCATATTCTAGTAGGGCGACACCAGACAGAAAACCTAAACTCCTCAGTTTGTTCATAAATCGCGGACGAAAGTGACGAGGACAAAGTTTTTTTAAATACCGCTAATAGTGCTTGTGTGATTTAAAGGGTAAGTAGTGATTATTTTTAAGCGGTAATTTTTCATACGATAGGTTAATGTTATTCATGCAGGTGACATGTATTACTATATTCAAAATATCGTTATTTCACCATGATAATCAATATTTTTTCAAAAATACGTTACACTTTCGTTACGAATACGTTGCATTTTGTAAAAATGCAACGTATTCTTTGTGTAACGTGACGAAAACATGTGGTAAAGGGAAGTGCACACAGATAAATACGAACTAAAATGAGTTTTTATTTTATTTCCAAATACAGTAAGTATTAATTTGAAATTGTAGGTATGTACAGTAGGTACAGGGATCAGCTAGCACGAGAGAATTGACCAATCCATCTACTATCCATATCCATACTAATATCCATGCTAATATTATAAATGCCAAAGTGTGTCTGTCTGTCTGTTACCTCTTCACGCTCAAACCGCAGAACCGATTTAGGTGTAATTTGGTATAGAGATAGTTTGAGTCCCGGGGAAGGACATAGGATAGTTTTTATTAACGAAATCATCCCCTAAGGGAGTGAAATGGGGGGGGGGGGGTGAAAATTTGTATGGAGCTGCAATATAAACGAGTTCCACACGGACGGAGTCGTGGGCAGAAGCTAGTATTATTATAAATGCGAAAGTTTTGTGTGTCTGTTACCTCTTCACGCTTAAACCAGTGAACCGATTTAGATGAAATTTTAGAAGCACATTAAAATAGTTTTTATCCCAAAAATCATCCCCTAAGAAGGTGAAATATAGGGTGAAAATTTGTATGGAGCTACTATATAAACGAGTTCCACGCGGACGGAGTCGCAGGCAGAGCTTCTGCGTGGCTTCTGCCCTGGACTCCGTCCGCGTGGAAGTATTTAATCGAACGAGCGAGCGAAGCGAACAAAGTTCTATGCTTCAGGTTGGGCCAAAAATCGTTATGTCCAGTATCTGTCCCGTGTCCATCATCCGTCTGTCCGTCTGTTTTCCTCTATCGCATTTCCCAATCGATTGTCGTGAAGTTTTGTGAGCAGAGGTTTTCATTATAGATTTTTTTGTCCAGTAACTTTTTTGAAAATGAAAACCTATTGATAAATATTTAGTTAAATTTTTTAAAGCATTTACTTAATTTAAAAAAATGCTGTCGTGAAAATATTTTATTTTTAAGTATTTTTTTTTAACATTAACCAGTGTGATCTAAGCTTAACAACAACTTATGTTACGTTTTATAGCAACGTCACGTATTTTTTTTATGTTAGTTCTATGTCACATTGGTCAAAATTCGCGGCCTTACCCATACATGGGATTACAAGAATCGAACACACAAGATTAACATCCTTGCAGGCCTGCGTAGGAGCCGCGGTGTCTCCACGGCCGAAATCGGCCTCCAGGGCGAAGCTCGTGAACTTTACGTTAACAAGCACCCTGGGGACCGATTTTTGACTTTCGAGCGCTCGACTCTTTCACTCGAAAACTGATAAAAATTATGAAATGCTATTTTGAAGTAGCGATAGAAAATTCAATAACGAGTGGTATTGACTACTCGTATTCAATTCTATTGATAGAAAGTAAGTGCCGGCCATTTTGACACTACTCAACCGTATTTACTTTTATTTGATTTTCGAGCACTCGAAAGTCAAAAATCGGTCCCCTGATACCTTTAAGAAAACAAGTGCTCAAAGAGTGTAAGATCGCAGCAAAGAATCGAGCCTACTAGTACGTCTGGGTTTGCGACTGCAATATTTATGCCAGGAAGTCTGATGGTGCCCCGGTAGTACTGTTCGAGTCCCTCAAAGACATCAAGAAGCTGTAATGATCACAATAGTCGGATGTCGGAAACAAAAGTTATCGTCAAATGACAAAAGTAACTGCGGACGAAGTCAAGAGCGACAAAAATAAATAAACAAGACAATGAATGCTCGTAGGAGAGTATAATGAGGTGTAATTATAATCTAATTTTAATGAAAAAACATACTACTTGCTGAATAATATAATCGGAACATTTACTTTATTTGGTCAACTTCAGCACAACCCTACCATAGTGGCGATCTTTAAAAAAATCCAAGTCTTTTGCCTCACGCGAGAACCATGCTGACTAAATTGTTCTGCAGGGCCGCGCGGCTCACCTCGCTATCGTTTTTGCACGGTATAGCTGTTCTGTGTGGCCTGTAATAAATGTTTGAAATCCAACCGGCCGAAGGCTCACATGTGTCCCCCGTGGCCTGAACGGTACAGTACAAGGTCACTCACATGTGTCCCCAACGGCTTGAATGGAACATCAGGCTTTTTTGCCTGGCGTTCAACGTGTCAAATGCGTTGGTAGTGAGAGATATATCAATCGCCCGACCCTCACCGCGCCCGACCCGCGCCGCGCTGCTCGAGTTGTAAATTAGCGCCCCGGATCCGCGTTCATGTGTGTTTGAAGTGTAGTTTCAATGTTGTACAACTTGCGCGGGCCCGCTCCCGACCCGCAACCGCGACCGGTGTGTGGAGGTGGAGGCCTTCAGCCGTCCTAACATCAAAAGCCGTACGTCTCGTAAGTCCCGTAAGCATCCGTGTGACTCGACACGGTCAGTTCACCGTTTGCCGGCACACTTGGAACGGTAAACAGGATCCCGGGGACAATGAGGCTGTCGTCGGTCCATTTGTGGCTGCAGTCGGTTCAACCAGGCCATCCCAGTTGCCACTTTGGCGCAAACCGGGGTGTGAATTCACGCGGCCGACCGCTTGGCAGCGACAGTTAGGGATCTAAGCTAAGGCATACAAAAAAATAATATATATGCGAACAAAGCACCTACCCAATTATCGGGGGATGACTACTAGACTGTTGTATTTCCATCCACTAAAACTGTATAATGGTTTACGCTAGCCCTTCACAGTGCCACGCAAGGCGTCCAACTCTCTACTTTGTCCAATAGCCATCTCCACTAGAGATGCAACGGATAGTTGTTTGGCCGGATACCGGATACCGAATATTCGGCCTGATCACTGGCCGAATATCCGGTATCCGGCCGCCGAATATTCGGCCGGCCAAACGATACCTACATTTTAGTTTGGCGACCTGTTACGTATTGTAGGTTCACGCGGACAGTTTTCTAGGCAAGAAACGAGTTTTATTAAGTCAGTGTAAACGATTGGTTGAATGGATACTAATGGTGATCATAGGATTTCATTTCTTAACTCTAATGAGGCTTTTTGATAAGCTTAAATTGTACGTTAAAGGTAATACTAATAAACGAATATTGATAGTTTTTTGTTGTTTTCTTGTATACTAACAATTTTTCAAAGTTAAACACCAAACAGAATCACTATTTCACTATTCGGTATCCGGCCGGATAGTGCGCAAATATCCGGTATTCGGCCGGATAGTAAAATAATGGCCGGATAGGCCGGATACCGGATAGCAACCGGATATCCGTTGCATCTCTAATCTCCACCCAGTGTTTTTTGAGTGTGTAAAGAGAGCTGTGATTTCGGCTATTTTTTTTATTTACGCTACAAATTTTTGCTTGACCAGTAATGTATGAAAACGAAAAGTGAGTCGAACTCAGCTTACTTTATGCCTCAGAAATACACTGTTAATAATACATTACGTAACTAGGGCGGTGAATTCGTGAATGCCCCAGATCGCAGGTGTTTGTGGCCCGAACCGAAGGTGAGGGCCATAAATATGTGCTCTGGGGCTTTACGTATTACCGCCCGTGTTGAGTGCAAAATTTACGTCTTCACCTGGCCACAATGCGAGTTTTTCCGTACCGCGCAGCTTGCAGTAAAACTCGCATTATGGCCAGGCGTGACGTAAAATAATCTGAAATTCTCCCGCGGCACGGGGCATAGTGCTAAGTACCTATACTACTTTTTATTAGTTTTTTTTTTAATTAGCCTATATTGTGTCCCACTGCTGGGCAAAGGCCTCCCCTTTTTTCTGCCACTCGTGTTGCTACTACTAACTGCTAAATAAGCACGAGGTCTACTCGTGGGCTACTAAAGTTGCGAGGAAGCGTTGCGAGGAAGTTTTTGCATGCACGTGCAATACCGATTCCTGCTAAACACTGTATAATTTATATCTGCAGACAGCATTGTTATCTTGTTAGCTTTTATACCAGTTTGGCAATGACACTGACATTCAACCGGCGCAAGGTCGCGCGGGCGGTTTTTTGTCGAACGCCTGTCATTTCGAACAACTACGTGGGTGTGCTGCTACGTGCTCAGTAGCACGAGTGCGTGCTTCTTTCAAACGTTTTTAGCCCTAGAACGCCCTTATACAAAGATAATTCATTGAACATTCAACCGTTTTCTACGTGATTCCAAATACGCATTACGGCCCGGCCACGGCATTGCGCGAATTGCAGCGCGGTAAGCGTTTTATCTGTTCACTGCGCGGTCGAGACGTGCAACACACTGTGGTTAGCTGGGATCACACGCAATGCATTAGAAAAACCGCTGCCGCTACCGCCGCCGCTCGAAGTCGTGGCCGGGCCGTTACGTTTACGCGCATCAGGAGCGCGCGAGGCGCATGGCTGAGATTATGGAGAACTGGTTTCTGCCCGCGACTCCGTCCGCGTGGAACTCGTTTATAACGTAGCTACATACAATTCACCCCCTTAGGGGATGATTTCCGGGATAAAAACTATCCCATGTCCTTCCAAGGCACTTCCCTTCCTTGTCCTTTCCTTTAAGCGTGGATAATAGGCAACAGACCAGATAGGCACACTTTCGCATTTATAATAACGGATATACAACTTGCCTATACTGTAGCCTATGGCACAGAATAGATAGATACAAGTACCTATGGTTCATATGTGACTGCACGTTTATAATAAGGCGCGCGAGCTTTCTCGGCCTTAAGCTGTCCATTACCACAAAATTAGTTTCATTATCATCATCATTTTGAGTCTGTAATCGCCCACTGTTTAGCATAAGTATCTCTTCTAGTACATAAGCCACTATCCCGTGATCATTTTAATTCGTTTCTTAGGTAATAGGTATATGTAATAGACTATACGGGTAAGGCCGCGAATTTTGACCAATTTGGACGTTTCAAATTTAACATGCTCATAAAAAAAAAATGGTAACACCGAGAGGTTTCATTTTTTTTTTATTAAATTAAGCGATAAAAACTGTCAAGAACGCAAGTGACATAATTGATTTAAATCCTTTCAAATAAATAATAAAAATATTTTTCCGTCCAAAACGTAACGAAAGTTGATTTTTTTTTTCTACCCTGTGTACTTAAAGCCCTGTTATTTTCACGATTTTCAACTTTTCATGATCATGCTTTTGTTTAAACAAAATTTTATGATATGACGATAGTTCTACCGATTGCTAAACATTTTTATTTAAATAATTTATTTGTTTTATCTTGCATTCTTTTATGGTACCACAATTCCACGTTTTCGTTACGATTACTTACGTGACGCTTTATACAGCTAGATTTATAGCCGATTGTGGTAGAAATTCGTTTTTGTGCACTGGCAACTCATATTCTAGTAGGGCGACACCAGACAGAAAACCTAAACTCCTCAGTTTGTTCATAAATCGCGGACGAAAGTGACGAGGACAAAGTTTTTTTAAATACCGCTAATAGTGCTTGTGTGATTTAAAGGGTAAGTAGTGATTATTTTTAAGCGGTAATTTTTCATACGATAGGTTAATGTTATTCATGCAGGTGACATGTATTACTATATTCAAAATATCGTTATTTCACCATGATAATCAATATTTTTTCAAAAATACGTTACACTTTCGTTACGAATACGTTGCATTTTGTAAAAATGCAACGTATTCTTTGTGTAACGTGACGAAAACATGTGGTAAAGGGAAGTGCACACAGATAAATACGAACTAAAATGAGTTTTTATTTTATTTCCAAATACAGTAAGTATTAATTTGAAATTGTAGGTATGTACAGTAGGTACAGGGATCAGCTAGCACGAGAGAATTGACCAATCCATCTACTATCCATATCCATACTAATATCCATGCTAATATTATAAATGCCAAAGTGTGTCTGTCTGTCTGTTACCTCTTCACGCTCAAACCGCAGAACCGATTTAGGTGTAATTTGGTATAGAGATAGTTTGAGTCCCGGGGAAGGACATAGGATAGTTTTTATTAACGAAATCATCCCCTAAGGGAGTGAAATGGGGGGGGGGGGGTGAAAATTTGTATGGAGCTGCAATATAAACGAGTTCCACACGGACGGAGTCGTGGGCAGAAGCTAGTATTATTATAAATGCGAAAGTTTTGTGTGTCTGTTACCTCTTCACGCTTAAACCAGTGAACCGATTTAGATGAAATTTTAGAAGCACATTAAAATAGTTTTTATCCCAAAAATCATCCCCTAAGAAGGTGAAATATAGGGTGAAAATTTGTATGGAGCTACTATATAAACGAGTTCCACGCGGACGGAGTCGCAGGCAGAGCTTCTGCGTGGCTTCTGCCCTGGACTCCGTCCGCGTGGAAGTATTTAATCGAACGAGCGAGCGAAGCGAACAAAGTTCTATGCTTCAGGTTGGGCCAAAAATCGTTATGTCCAGTATCTGTCCCGTGTCCATCATCCGTCTGTCCGTCTGTTTTCCTCTATCGCATTTCCCAATCGATTGTCGTGAAGTTTTGTGAGCAGAGGTTTTCATTATAGATTTTTTTGTCCAGTAACTTTTTTGAAAATGAAAACCTATTGATAAATATTTAGTTAAATTTTTTAAAGCATTTACTTAATTTAAAAAAATGCTGTCGTGAAAATATTTTATTTTTAAGTATTTTTTTTTAACATTAACCAGTGTGATCTAAGCTTAACAACAACTTATGTTACGTTTTATAGCAACGTCACGTATTTTTTTTATGTTAGTTCTATGTCACATTGGTCAAAATTCGCGGCCTTACCCATACATGGGATTACAATTTTGAATAAATTGCACTCAATCGATGCGGATACATTACAAATGCCTATCCTAAAACAGAAATACAAATATCTATATTGTTTTATAGTATCTCACGTTAAAATAGCGGTTTTTCCTGTGTTCTTCAAAATTACATGACATTTAGGTAGAATATTGTATTGGAAATGATATTATAATGTACGACAAGTATAGACTTAAATGCAAATTAATGAATAACTCCATAGTAATCGCAAGAACGCATCGAGAACATGGATTGTGAGATTATAAATGTAGTCTATATGCCGTGCCAGCGCATGCCTATAACATCATTAGATATTCCTCTGGATTATACTTTGGGTTTTTATTAAATAAAATTTGAACTATTGAACGATTTGCGGCGCAACTTGCTCGCCTTCTCCAGCTCGATTACGCAATTACGATAAGAGAAGAACATACTCGAACGAAGGAAGTTGGCGTTCCAAGGTTCCTCCGAGTTGTGAATACTAGGACGGCCCGCGAGCTGTCTCGTGGCGACATACACTAGCCGTCTCTCCCTAAGCATTATAATTAGAAAGAGACAGGTAGTGAGATAGCCGCGCAGGCGAATAGTCATTAGCAAGCAAGAAGTAATTAGACAAAGTTCGTGTGCCAACGTCTGGTTTGTTTATAGCCCGCCATTCATGCCAAACACTAGTTATATTTAGAGATTGTTGGTAAACAGCGGGGACGTTGCTGGGTAGCGCTTGATGACAAACTCACCAGTGCAAGCTTGGCCTCCGGTTTTAGACATTTTTTAAGGACTGGGGGGTCGGGTTATATTGGTCGGCTGTGCATCGCTGAGGGTCACGGTCGCACGTGGGGAAAGCGATAATTGCCTATAAATTATTTAATGGGTATAACGCAGCTTATCGTACATGCATTATAGTCACGCCTATGTATTCGACGACCGGTTAGCCTAGTGGGTAGTGACGCTGCCTACGAAGCTGAAGGTCCTGGGTTCGAATCCCGGTAAGGGCAAATGTTTGTGTGATGAGCATGAATATTTGTTTCTGAGTCATGGATGTTTTCTATGTATTTAAGTATTATATCTATTATATATATCGTCGTCTAGTACCCATAACACAAGCCTTACTGAGCTTACTATGGGACTAGCTAGATTTGTGTAAGATTGTCCCCTTGTATTTATTTATTTATTTATTATTTATTTATTCCCGAATGGGGTAGGCAGAGCATAAAATATATAGAATTAGTAACGTCATACCCAGCGAACGTAAAAATCTTAGAAGTCTAAGTAGCGCCCCAAAATGGCCTCACAGAATGGGTGCCATTGCCATTATGAGGGCGGGGTGTCAAAACGATGCCAGGCAGCCTTTTAGTTCGAACATGCGCAAACCAGGTTTTGGGCACGTGTTTTGGTAGAAATTTGTAAGAAGCTCGCATTCTTTGGTTTGTTCGTTAGCTGGTCGTTATTAACAAAACTTTACAAAAAAGTGTAAGCTATAACGTGTCATATCCGCTACATGAATCCCTCGTTATGCTCAAGATTCTACTTTATAATCCCTGCCACGCTCAGGATGTGTCATCTTTCGCTTCACTTAGTATTCAATATCCCGCCCTCGCCTTAAACATATCATTTTGCTCCCTTGAGACAAAATCACTATTTTCCCCTCTCACACAGTCAAAGTAACAGAATATAAAGACAAACGAATGACGGCATTTCAGCCAGGTTTTATGAATAACACTAAATCACCGTATATTGTCGGAAAAAACGTATGGGCAACTGGCGTCCATCACACCTATTCTTAGTATAATATATGACGCCGTATGTTCGTGTGTCTGTGCAAACACGATCGAATCCGTCATATGTGGTCAGCGTGTTTTTACTTAGTATCTGTTAAATATGATTAGCGGGTATGCGATGTATTGTTTTAGCAACATTTTAGCTCAAAGCCCTCGATGTTCGAAGTGTTACCAAACTGTCAATTAGTTCTAAAATGTTCAGAGGGGCTACCGCGAAGTGAAAACGAACTTCGTTCGGGTGTCTCCATCTCTGTCGCTCGAACTAGCAAGTGCAACAGAGAGGGCATACACGACCGAATTTCATTTTCGTAGGTAGGGCCTCAGTTTTGGAGATATCATCAAGAGACGCATTTAGACCAACGACGCATTTGCCCCGGTTGACCTTAGTTGAACTACGTGAAACGCCTGTGCCCAACAGTGAGAGGTATATAGGCTGATGGTGGAATATGTTTTCGTCTAGTAGGTAGGTACCCTTATGGGTACCACGAAAACATATGTTATCATAACACAAGCCTTATTGAGCTTATTAGGGGCTAGTTCGAGTCGAGTCTCCTAATATTTTACTTATTACTTACTTTAACAATTCCTTGTACAGGTCGACTCATGTAAAAAGAACCCTGGCGGCCATACTTTTTATATGGCCGCCAGGGCTCTTTTTACGTGTGTCTTTACTGTATATGTGTTATGCGCCCCGCATAAAACTCCCTCCAGTACCCCAACTTTTTTATGGGTGCAAATGCAAATGTAATATTATTTCGACTGTCTCACGCGGCACCGTAGCGTAGCGTTTAACCAGTGTGCCCCACCCTTAATAAGTGCGTAATCACTTAGCAAACATTTTATGCAACGCTAAAAATAGCCCCGGTCCCAGCCGGTTGGAATGCCGCAATGCTTTTTGTAGGGCCAAGAAGACTAACCTCAATGCACCCTGTGTGAGCGAGGTTTGTTTACCTTTCGAATGGAATGGAACTACCTAGGGCTTGTAGTGTGTAGCGCCCATAGTTACGAATCGGTCGCTAGGTGGCGCTGTACCGTGTTCTTTTGATTTCTGAATCGCGCTATTAAGATTTTTCCGAGGGTTTCATAACATTATTTGTTCCGGGTCGCCCGTTGAACGATTTCTTGCGCCGCGCCGCCACTGCCATGCTACTCTGGTCTTGGATGTGGGACAGAACAGAGAGGGATGCAACATTGCAATTTGCAACAGGGATGTGCCGCAGAAGTGATTGAACGAAGCGAAGCGAACATTCTGTTTCACATTGACGTTTCTATTTTGTTTTTTCCCCAGGTCTCACTTCAAGCCTGCTGTGCGGGCGCACGAAGGAGGTGTCGCTGGGCGGCGGCGCGGGCGCAGGCGCGGCGCTCGCGCTCGCGCTCGTGCGCGGCGAGCATGCGCGCGCGCCGTGCTCGCTGCGGCTGCTCGCGCCTGACGCCGCCGCGTTCACTGTCCGGCTCATCGATGTTAAGGTGAGCTGTCTAGCCTAACTTTATCTAATAATAGCTGGCCAGTGGATGTAGCAAGGTGGCGAAAAAACTGGGGGCCCTAAACTGTTTAGGTTAGGTTAGGTTTAGCTTAGGGGCCGGGCGAATATTCAGCGTTTTTAAGGCGTTTTTTTTCGTCATTGTCGGAGAGCGCAAATACTATTAAAAGGTACGAGTATCAGAGTCTACTTTTGATGAAGATGTTAGCCAATACCAGTAAATGGATCTTTATTGATTAAAAGTTCTGCGGTACGTTTTACCTCTGATGAAATAATCTTGAGACGACAATGACGTTAAAACCGAGCGGTTCAAACGCTTGAAGAATCGCCCGGCCCCGGGGCACTGCCCAGCCTAACCCTTGCCACGACCGAGCTAGATTTAGCCATAATCAGTTCATATCAGGGATATAGTTATATGTCTTATAGACATCGCTATGCTCTAGCTCTTTAATCACGATTGAGCCACTGTGCGGCTCATCGATGATCTTAAGGTGAGCTAGATACAGCTCTAAAACGCAATCAGTTACTTGAAAGATACATCTCACCAAGAATACTCGTCTATGTGTCTTAAGGACTTAGCAATGCTGTTACTTTCTAGCTGTAGCCATGATCTCAATATGATTCCGTTGGTTCTATTCTAAGCCATGAACTATCTAGCTGTATGTAACTCTATAGTTACATACAGCTAGCAGCTAGCAACGGCTATCCGTTCAACAGGGACTGGTTTTCTGGCCCTGCTATATATCTCTTTACTCATAAGAGTCTATAATAAAAGGTAAGCTAACGTATAAGATGCGGTCGTCTACGAGGACGCGCCGTGGACGGCGTATTTTTAACCGACTTAAAAAAAAAGGATTTTTTATTGTTTGTCATTTTCAATGTTTGGTACCTCAGAACTCCGTCATTGATGATCCGATTCAAAAAATTGTTTTGTTCGTATGTATATACCTCCAGTTGGGTCCCATTTTTTCAAAATTCAGTTAGATGATGGGATCCATGAGGAATTCAGGGTACTCCTCACTTTTACTTAAAAGTCCAAAAGTACGTCACAGTTGAAATAGGAACGAATGAAGTGCCATTGGTGATGATCTTGGGGAATCGATGGAAGTCCTCAAATATTATCGGCCCACATACAGCAATTCGGTTTTTTTCTATAGTAATCAACGCATTTGCTATCGGAAATCAGTTCATGTGGTAAATTGTAAAAAAAATATAGAAAATGTTCTCGTGGCATGGCGGAGTTCTAAATTGAAGTCGGTTAAAACTTTGTTTTTAAAGTAAATTATTTACTAAAGATAGTTTTTCCTCGCCATATAACTTTTAATAAGGGTAAAACGAAACGCATTTGAGCTGTGCTTGGCAACGAAACAAGCTTGTTGTTCAAGCGAAAAGTGGTCAGCCTTGTGAATCGTTTATTACAACAACGTCAGTCCGCATCCGTAATGCACACGATTTCACCGAGTCGGCAAACTTGTGTGTTGCTGTCGTACACGACCCGCATGTTTGTTGTTAAGGAACTTGGTGCGTGATGCGTAGAGTGAGTTCACCGTTTGGCCGACGGCAACGGTAAGTTGGTTTAGTTATTCGTATTGATACCACGGCGAAAAGTTACCCTTTTCACAAAACTTGGCTTGGCAGTTAGGTTTGGGTAATGTCAAATTTTAAACACAAACTTATTTTTGCCAAAAGAGTTTAAACAGACTCAGGGTTAGGTTTTTAATCTCAGCGTTATCCCCGGTTATGCTATGCGACTTTATGCTCAGAGTGCAAGAATGGTTGTCTTTCTAATTAGGTACCTATTGTATCTTCTGCGGAGCGATTTCTATAAAGTACACATGTGTCACGCGTCAGCCAAGCGAATTACACTTGCCGTCGAGGTTTTCTGGGATCCCTAGTAGTATTATGCCCCGGAGAATAAGTTGGATGTTCGTATATCTGCATCTCCAGGCCTTAGTTACACGGTTATCGCACAGCCGGCACATTCGTTCGCAACGATAGTTCTGTATCTGCAGTTGCGCGCCAGTGTACCTCTGTTTGTATATAAATTACGAACGCCAACATAGTTAACTGACCATCCTGTATTTACTACACATATAGCTTTTAGCACATAAAGTGCTAGGATGGTCAGGTCTGTGTTGGCGATAGCATTTCACACGGAACCGTCCCTCCGTCTGGCGACTTTTGACAATATGCCCCAACACCAAAACCGCGTCATAGAACCTGATCCGTGAGCTTGGAGCCTTCCATCATCAGCAATCAGAGACGGCCGCGACATGCACTCGATTTTTCTCGCACTATCCGTCTCTTTCTTATTAGAACAAGAGGTATAAAGCGAGAAAAATCGAGAGTATGTCGCGGCCGTCTCATGATACAAGTGCTGGACGGGAGCTGTGTCGCGGCGAGATAGACTATATTTCTATTTCTAATTAGAAGGTCGTATGTCGACGCGACACCTCGCCGCCGTCCTTTGATACCCGTTAAGCCGTGCTGACCGATAGAACATTCTAGTTCTAGCTAAAACCAGCCAAATACCACTAATGAACAACTTAATCAATTATGTGACATTAATGTTAGGAAACCTATACATTTTATTGCAATGCGATTGTCTTCTGACTGGCAGGTCAAGTTTATCAACTTTATAATTGCCGCAACTGTGACGTGTGAACATTAACTAAATTAGTGTAATATTTTGTAACCAGGAGTGGAATTCTCTCAATTCGGGTGTAGGTGTAGACTCCAAATTTATTATTACTGCGAAAGAAAGAAGGCAAAAGGTATGCGTACCTACTGACCAAAATCCCATTCAGATATTTCGAAGAATTACCGTTTTAACATTGCTTTTAGAGAGAGAAAACGCTCGCAGATCTTGATCGTGACTCATAGTAAATGACAATGGTTTCATATGAAGGTGCTGCGTTTTGCGGAAAAGAGAGAGAATATACACTCTTAAAACGTAGGATACTTATAACTTCGTGATTATTTAATCCCCTTTACTTTATCTCGATTTGATAATATTTTTAAAGAGGAGGTTGAGGGATTATTCAACATTATTGGTTATTTTATTTGATGTCTACTACCACTATTATATTTTCTGTGAGAGCGTATCGTACGCCTTCAACTCCCTGGTCACCTCACCTGTGACCTCACCTCTCACCTCATCTCTGACCTCACTTGTCACCCCACGCGTCACGCCTCACATATCACATCACATCACATCACATATCTTTAATTTGACACAGTATGGGTTTTGGTTTTCTTCATAACTACGTAATATTTCACTCACAAGATTAAAAAGCAATCAAGCAAAAAAGGTGTCCACGTTTTACGCGGGACGCAAGCGGGACCGCGGCATATATCTAATATTACTCCAGGAAAAATACGGTTTTCAAAAACATCAATTTATGATAGCGTTTTTAAAACGTTATGCTAAGATGCTTTATTTAAGAATCGAAAAAACTTTCCACCCGGAACTAAGAGACTTAAACGAAGCATTCAATGTCTTTGTTGTAAGTATGATTTACCTTGAATTTTATATTAAAGACCAAACGTATCCAAAATAAATATTACAATATATATTAATGTTTTTTCCGACACTTCAGGAGCTAATTAAGATTTTTTTATGTCTGATTTTTTTTTTGATTTGTTAGGTAGGTTATTATTGAACTGATAAATTATTTACAGTACATATGGCGCTACTTTCCCGCACTAGTGCGGAAAAGAGCACTTTCCGTGCATATGTCAAAACGTTAAAGAGCCATATGTACAGTAAAACGTTGTACGATACACGTGTGAATAGGTAATTCGCAACTCGTGTCGATTTAAAACACTCCCTTCGGTCGTGTTTTAATGTATCACCACTATTTGCGAATTTCCTATTTTCGGCACTTGTATCGTAAATAACTATTCCATATTTGGTATGGAAACATACTAGTTGTCAGTAAAATGAATGGACTTCATAGAATACGGTGGTATGGAAATCGTGTCACTAACCCCATTAACCCAGGGGGATTTTTCGTGTCGCTTTCCATAAAATACCTTGGGTTTGCTTCACCATCATATACGTAAGAGGTAAGGCGCTTGTCGGTGGAGTATTTTCCAATTTATTCTACAGTAATCCATTGCTCCAAATTAGGGATGTTCACAAGCACAACTATGGTGGTTTTCGAACACAAGGGTTGGGACCAAGTGTAAGTTTGTTTACCTAAATTGAAATATATAACAAACCGAGTCATACATCACTACAATTACGCACAAATAATCATTGATGACTGTACACAATGCTATTTCCTCTGACATACCAATACCAGAACATTGCCCTTACATACGTGACAAGATCAAGACCATTTTCCTCGTATATAAATAGAAAACCCAAAATTAAATTTAGATTATCTTAATGTCCATCACCAGGCAAACCGCAATACAAATGCCTTAAAGGAAAACAGACCTAAATACACGTGAATGGTATACGATAAAGACGTTTATTGGATGTGTGTTGGCTGTTGAAATAATAGAGAGTGGTTAGAAAATTGATGGCGTTTAGTACTTTATAGTTGTGTGTGACTTAGTCACGTTGAAATTAAATTATCACCTGTCTAATGTCTAGATGACACGTAAATCGTTTCTTTTGCATTGCATGCAAGGTGTCGGGTAAAGAAAAAAATTGAGTCCCGGGGAAGGACAAAAAGTTTGTATGTAGCTATGATATATATAAACAACTTCCACGAGGGGCGCGGGCAGAAGCTGTAGTTTTAAATACCTACGAACTGCCCCGCCTACCATTACTGAACGTAGGCGTGAATTACACATACTTATATTAAACGATATGATACAGATATAATGATAAATATAATGAATAAATATACGATCATCGTCCAAAGCCCAAGACAGCACTGAAACCTGTGTGTCGTTAAATTTACACGAAACAAAAATATTCAATAAAATAATATGTTTCGTTAAGAGGCAAACTTATGTTATTTATGCGTATAAATATTTCAACATTTAAGCATGCAATTTCCCCCGAGCTGCCATTAAGTATAAACTAAAGTTCCGAAGATGCGTAACCAACTGCCCCGTAAAAACGATCTGTTTGTGTGGAATTTGTAGGGATTGCTTGCTTGTGACGTCGTCACCGCCAAACTACGTCCTTATTGTTAGTTTTTATGAATTTAATAATCTAAAAATATCAAACATTAATGAAAGATTCATTGTTTCCGAGTATTTTCGTAATGTGTATCTGTTGTTAAAAACAATTTATTTTCACGATTTATGACATACCACTTACCGCGCTTTAAGGCTCAAACGCACAGATAGCGGTGGCGTGGCGGGGCGGCGCGGCGCGGTGCCGAGGCGGTACCGGTTGTAATGTTCGAGCTAATATGAAAATATCCGCACAGAGCGGCGCGGTTTTCTGTGCGGACCCTTTCGTATTAGCTCGAACATTACAACCGGTACCGCCTCCGCACCGCGCCGCGCCGCCTCGCCACAGTTCTCTGTGCGTTTGCAGCTTTAAGTATGTTATATGTTGTCAGTGTTTATCTTCTCTAACGGTACCGTTGGATTGGTTTTGTGTTATTTTGGTTTCTCACTATATGCTGCACACAACTGGCAAAATTATATCTTTTCATATGCATGTTTATTACGAGTATGTTCCAATTAGTCTTGCATTGTTATTATAAAACGTCACTTAAGCTGCTCTGTGTTTTGTTCTGATGGCATTGTCACTATATTAGAAACGTAACTAGCTTTTTCCTGAGTCTCTTTCGTTGTTACTGGGATAAAAAGTATTGTATATGTAAATCCAGGCTCTATCTGTACACTAAAATGCATCTTAATCCGTTCGGCCGTTTTTGCGCGATTTGTAACAAACATCCAAACTTTCGCATTTATTGTGTATTTCTTTGGGATGCTCGGTTCGCCGCGGTTGCCGCTGCGGTTTCCGTCGCGGACGTCGCGGTTTCCGTCGCGGTTTCCACCGTGGTTACCGCCGCCGCGCAATGTCGTGGCCGCGCCGTTATTAGGCTGCACAGTCCGGGCTGTTATTCCGAACGCGCTCATTCCCCTCATCTCACCCGTCACGCCTAGCGAAACTAGAACTCTACCTACGTTAGATATTATTTGTGATTGAACGTTGTGGTGAGGTTACAGTTTACACAGAACAGCGGCCCCGCTAACTTTGTTTTAAGCTCACGTCAACGCTCACCCACAAATATATCTTCACGACGCGATTCGTAGTTACTAAAGGCACAGAATAGATAATAGTACAAGTACAGAAGGGACACTCCTTTGATCTTTACAAAAGGCGCTTTTTTCTCAGCCAAAACATTAAGATTTATGGCCTTCTGACGTCGTCGATGACGATGTCGACGTTCATCGCTACAGGTACATGCCGGTTCCCCAACGTTGGGGCACCGGCATGTACTTGTAGCGATGAACGTAAATCGCGGAGTGTCCGCGCCTTGCTAAAAGGTAAGTAGTTTCGTTAGTCGTGACAGTGGGGTGACGCGCATGAGAGCATAAAGAATAACAGCCCAGTCAGCCCGTATGCTTCTTTGCTACCGTTATATAGAAAAACGTTTGTGGTCGGTTAGTCAACGTGTTTTCCCTGTAAGGAGCACAATTAATTCGTAATTGTGTTTATGATTATGAGTAAAGGGAGCTTGCATTGTCGCATGTTAATTTACGTTGTAGACCGTTTCTGTATCTATCAACGTTACATACATCACATATAGATATGACACTTAGTCGTCGACTCGCAACGATTCACGACAAGGACCTTATAGATAATACTCAGGACTGGACAAGAGATTAGTAATAAGGCATTCGCCAGTATTCATTATTATTACAGGTCATTAATAACAATTGTACATCTATTTTTATGGTGTGACTCTATCCGTCTGTCTGTCTATAGCAACGTTAAATATTCAATCTTGAATAGACGAAGTTCATCTGCAAAACATTATAACGTTACGTGTCAGTTCTTAGTTCTTCCGAGGCACGTCAAATTAAATATGTACACTAACTAATGTCGTGACATTTAGGTAAAAATTCGCTGGCTGCCCTTCTAGAATATTCCCTTATTCATTAGGAAACCGCCATCGGCGGGAAGCCGCGTAAATAACTAAAACTTGATTACTATCTCAAGGTCAAAAGGCATTGCCTAAGGAGCAGTGAACTTTGGAATAAAAACCAAGAGTATTTTATGGGCATACGTAGACTAGAGAATGAATTGGAAACTATAGGAAACAAAATGAAACAAAAAACGGATCCTAATAATATTATAAGTACAAAAGTTTACATGTTTGGATGTTTTGTTACTCACTGACGCAAAAACGGCTGAACGGATTGATATAAAATTTGGCACGATATTTATAACCTGGATTGAAACATAGGATATTTGTTATCCCCATAACCATCCTCTACAGGGATAAAGTGGTACAAAGTAGCAGTCAAATGATTTTGTGGTTAGACATACATACAAACATTCACGCCTTTATTCACATAAGGGATAGGCAGAGCACATGAAACGTATGTTCCAGCGCCACTTTTAGCATACATGTGGGTATAAAAGATCGACAATGTGATATTGCAGTGAAAGGTTGCTAGCCCATCGGCCACAACACACTTCAACCCCAGACAGAATTAGACAGTTCAGTGGTTAGACAGAACTAATAATAGTGTAATAATTATAATACACACATTTTGGATGCTCTTTTTGCATGTCGTATACGTCGCCAAGGAAGCTGGATTTCACGATTCTTTTCAAGTACCAAGTAAAGGTTTCGCTTACAATTTGAACTGTTTGTTTGTGTGTTTCGGAAGTCTCCGTTTGGCCCTATGGTTGACTGGTAGCGAATGCCTCATTTATACTTTTGTTGTTTTGTGATATAAAGTTTATGTAAATAATTAAACGGTCAACCCAGTAATAAAAACAGACTTTACATATTACATTTACGATGATACGTAGTCGGTCAGAAGTAGTAGATATTTCTAAGGATTCCAGGCTTAGGCTTGTGTGCGAGTCGTGCCTCATATTAGATTAGCTGGTTAGAGTCTACAAGTCCAAGGTCCTTATAATCGGGGTAACATAAACAAACTGACCATTATACCTTATCTCGTTGCATTAAGGTTCAAAGCAGGCCTTTGACGACCATGTACATATACTCGTATAGATTGGTAACTTCTATGTGCGCGTTGAGACGCAGCGTCAGAAGTACCTACGGTCGGTACGCGCGAGTTGCTTTCGCGTGAGGGCTATCGCCAGGGCTTTCGACTTTTTTTGGTGTACGTCACATCGTTGAATGTGACACAATTCTGTACTTGCTTTACAACTTGCTTTTGATTCTTCTGAAGTCGCCATAAGCTACGGTGTCTGCTTACCACCAGCAAGCGTGATCGCCACCGTCGTAGTAGTAAAAAAAGTCACATAATTTGGTTTAGGATTTGTACTATACGAGCAGATGTATACTTGTATATAACAATTACTATCATTATGAAACAATATGTTACTTATTTTATGGAGGCATTGTTTAGACTATAATTACACCACTGCATCACGAGCAGTGAATAATAATTAGTTGTGTTTTATAATTATCTTCGGTTTCCGTGATTTGTGATCTATGAAATAACATGATTTTAACTAATTATATCTTGTACATATGTCATGGGCATACCTTAAAAGTACGGGAAAACAAATATGCACAGAATACATTCAATATAAATATTCTGGGGACAATCTTACATAAATCGACCTAGTCCCAAACGAAGCAAAGCTCGTACTATGGGTAATTGGGTACAATGGTTACTAGGCGACGATTTAAAGATAAATAATTTCTTAAATACATATAAAGCATGCTCATCAGCTCATCACACAAATAAATGCCTATACCGGGATTCGAACCCGGGACCTACGGCTACGTTGGCAGGGTCACTACCAACTAGTTGGCGGCATTATCAAACAGCTTCCTGGGGAGTCTACTTATGCTTCGCTTGGATCTCGAGTCTCTTCCTCTCTCTCCCTCTCTACGTTAGTCGGCCACATTTGGCGATCGACAGCTGGCAAGTCGCCTTAGTAGGCGGACAGACTAATGTAAAGGCGACGTTTGTTGACCGCATTATATTAGGTGAACGACGCAGTGTAATTGCCGCTTTAGCAAGCTTTGCGTAAAATAGTGACGGGGACTCTCTCTCTCTCTCTCTTTTTCTGTCTCACCTTGGCCCCGACAACATGACTAACGTGAGGCACGATGATAACTGTTACTTGTTTTAAGCTCACCTCAACGCTCACCCACAAATATATCTTGGCACCGCGATGCGTAGTAACTAAGCGTAGGTAGAGGTCTAGTTTCGTGACGGGTGACCGACGGGGTGAGCCGCATTTGCGCGTAGCGAATAACAGCGCTGTTGTGCACTAGCAATGTCGAATCGCGTCCCTCGTGGGTAGCCGCGTGATTGCAATTGCGTGCATTAATTCCATAACATCGTAAAAAACCGAGCAACATATTAGAAACACGACATTTTAAAAATTACTTCCTAGATTTCTCGTCTGAAAATAGTTTACCGGAACGCATAAATAAGGTTCCTTGTTATTTAAATGTAGACTTAATTATGATAGTGTCAGAATAGATTTTTCTGTAGCTCTGTTGAGTGTGATAAGAGAATTGGGTAGTTAGATAGGCGGTGACTAAGCCAGCCTAATAGTATGCACTTGGATCGCGATTAACGATTAACCACACGGGCGATATGCACATAAAACAGCCGTTCAACACTGATTATAAGGCTTTATCAAGAATAACACGGCTCGACAATACGATGATTATTATTCTTTACACGACGGTGAGTCTGTGACACATGGGGTTTGGGGTCATTCATTAATTACGTGGGGCATTTTTAGAAATTTTCTGACCATCACTTTTGTTGCTGAATGTACTTCTGATTTGATTTAACTAGTTTGGTACATATGTATCGGAAATAGAGTGATATATAATGACATTAAAATATCTGTTAAAGGGAAATCACCAGCGGCAAGAGCGACCCCAACGAGCTATTTACATTTTGTGGTGCAGACCACGTATCATGGTCGCCCTTATCACACGATAAGTGACAAGATATAGCGTCCGTCACTTGCTGACACCGTTCGATAGAACGAGACGACGCTCCTATCTTGTCACTTATCGCGTGATAAGGCCGACCATGATACGGGGTCAGATTGCGCAGGCCGCATTCACCTATAACCTCCCCCTCCTCCTCACCTCCGTGGGAGGTGAGGTGACCAGTGATAGTTGAAGGCGTACGACACGCCGTCACAAAACATATACATACACCAAATAAAAGGGTCTCGTCGCTCGAAAATCTACAATTTGATGAAAGAACCTGGGGCTTAGAGGACGGACAGAGATCATTCAAGGGTTCATATGAATCATCATTATCATCATCAGAAATACGTCCACTGCTGGGCAGGACATACCTCTCCAGAGAGTCCGCATCCAGCGGACTCCCGTGACCTTTAACGGTCATCAGATCACCTTGTTGTGTGTGTCATACGAATAGCGTCTTCTTAAGCAAACAATGATTATTACACCGAAATGTACCTAGTACCTTTGGTTTCAATTACAATGTATGTTATTAGTAATTCCTCGAGATTATCATCCACGTATTCAAAGTAATTCAAGTTACGAGAACTGTGTACGCGTCACGTATAAGTTACGCTTGCGGTGAGTCAGGCGATCTTTCGTCCTTTGGTTACAGCAAGCTATAATATATATAAGTTTTGCATCATAATATTATGCTTCTTGTACATCCCATAATTTAGCCAGTCTAAACTGTTCTTAGAAATCTTCGAACGAATGTCTTTACCTGCGTTTTTAAATCGTAATTTTATGCAGACGTTTTTCATTTGGATTTTGAAGTCTGTATACATATTACGGGGTAAAACGGGTTTTTGTTTGCATTTATCTGGCAGAATTGGGACTAATAGCTTATTATCTGCGTTAATAGTCACTCGGGTATCTTAATATTATTAGGTTTTTTCATATGACTTTATAATATGAGTTGAACAAAGAACGAACGTAATTTGCTGGGTGAGTCAAAGTGAATATCCATTACATTTATTACATACATAGACGATCACTATTGTAAAACCTACGATTGCTAGAAATGGCACTGAAATAGCGGTAACTATCAAACATAATGTTTCAAATGGTTTCATGGTTGTTGCTTATTGGAGATAATATAATGCAGGTATGTACCGTAACGTTATAATAACCGAAATCGCCCATCCATAGTTCCATACTAAAATTGTAACATACATTCAGCGAAAGAAAAAACCATAGGAGCTTAGGTAGCGTCGTAAAATGGCCCACAGAATGGGTGCCGTTACCATTATGCGGGGATGGGGGCGGGCTTTCAAAAGGATGCCAGGCAGCCGTTTAGTTGGAACATGCGCATACCGGGTTTTAGTCTCGTGTTTGGGTAGAAACTTGTAAGGAGCTCGCATTCTATGGTTGTTTCCTTCGCTGCATACATTCATGTTCTTCGACGACTTGTTCTTATAAACCATTTTTACCGGCACATTATTGAACGAGCGAGCGAGGCGAGGATACTTTTTCGTTACAAGCCATTTTTTTTGTACGTATTGGACCTAAACTAGGATTACACACAGCATAATTTACGCCAAACTGCACAACAGTTTGTGGGATTCGGAATTATTTAGTATACCCGGACATACGGATGACGCATTTCTCAATCGATTCTCGTGAAATTTTGTGAGCACTTTTAATAATTATATGTATTTAGGTACCAACCAATTTTTTTATCGATTCTGTTTTCGAAAACTTATAAAAAAAACCGGCCAAGTGTGAGTCGGACTCGCGCACGAAGGGTTATAAAAAAATCACGTGTGTTGTATGGGAGCCCCCTTAAATATTTATTTTAGCGTGTTTTTTAGTATTTGTTGTTACCACGGCAACAATACATCATCTGTGTAAATTCCAACTGTCTCACGGTCCGTGAGATAAAGCCCGGTGACAGACATACGGACGGATGCAGACGCATGCGGAGTCTTAGAATAGGGTCCCGTGTTACCCTTTAGGTAAGGAGCACTAAATATAACAATATTAACAAAAGAAAGGCTCGCGAGCTCTACAGCTCAATGAACCAATCGTTTTGTGGCGTACATATGAGAAGACACAAAAGTCGCCTCCCCATACAAACGTAGTATGGTTCTCATTTTAAAACGGCGTCCTGTGGACAATGGTGATTCGCCATATCTAGGCTGAAAACTAGATTCTGGTGCTAGAAATTAAAATAATACAAAATAAATGGAAAATGAATTTAGTAATCTTCTGCTGTCTCTATTTTTTTCTTTTATAATTTCTAGAATCGCTAAATGAGAACAACAGTACCTACGTTTGTATCGAGAGTGGCGCTTTCTGGGGACTCTTAAGTACGTTTTCGCAACGACCATCTAAGTTTAACTTAACCACAGGCACCATAAAAGCCTGCGTCTAAAATTGGACATAGAACAGCCGTTTTATTCGCAACGCTAACAGAGACCAGTTTAGTCTGAACCCCAGTTCCCTACATTTGCTACGAGTGCAGGGGTCACGTTATATTGGGGTATTGTGAGGACCGGTGGCGCGGGCGCAGAACCAGCCGGTCAGTGGCTATAAATAGCCCGGCCATTAACGGTCCCGAGGGAGGGGAGAGCGCCCGATACCGAAGATGTTAGGTTTTTGATATGTTCTGTGGTATCACAAAACGGAAAGCCATCAAGCTGTGGAAGTCACCACAGGACATAAACCGGCTAAAGCCTTAATCAAGGGAATCAACAATAAAGTCTAAAGAGCTATATTGCAACTCAAAAGGCACAAAACCTGCGCAGTGACGAGAATCCTGACAGGACTTTGTAAATTGAACACACACCTGTTTCCAATGGGCATCAAATAGGACGCAACATGCAGGTTCTGCCAGCACGTCTATCATGGGACGGCCACGACATACTCTCGATTTTTCTCGCACTATACCTCTTGTTCTAAGTGTTCTAATAAGAGCGAGACAGATAGCGTGAGAAAAATCGAGAGACCTCGCGCGCCGTCGCGATAGCCGTGCTGATGAGTTAAACTATCTGTAGTATCTACTTATTACCTCGTCTTAAATAATAAAAGGTAATGATTAAAGCAAATAAAGATATTATGATTATTATGATTATGATTAAATGTTGAGAGGCCCAGTGGCTGAACACTGCCCTATCTATCCATCTCTTTGCCAGCAGCTACGGCCAGCAAACGATGTCAACTGTAAAAATTATGATGGCTGGTCGCCACGATACCGAAACCGAGAGCCGAAACCAAACACCAGCATTTCACCTCACTCGCAATTCGCAACTGCACTCACGTACACATTTCTCCTCGCCTCCCAGTCCAAGTGCACCTTAAGTTGTTGAGAATAAGGTTCAAATTCGATTAGCAGTTGACGAGTCAGTTTGTAAGAAATATTAATGAAATGAAAGTCATCGAAGCGCCATTTAATGGGTTACAATTAAGTTATTTCAGCTCGTGTTAGGTTTCTAGTTGGTTATGGCGCGATTACAGTGATACGGTCCCCGCATCCGACCAGCAGGCTGAGTTATGTTATGAGGTCAACGAACGCTGCGACTTGAATGCAAGGATAACTCATTAAATGATATGATTGTCATTTGTTTTCATCACTACGTAAGTATAAAACAAAACAAAGTCGCTTCCCGCCGTCTGTCCCTATGTATGCTTAGATCTTTGAAACTAACGGATTATAATGCGGTTTTTAGGGATCCGTACCCGGGTTTACCCGTTACCGTTTTTAAACGGGACCCTAGTACTATGACTTCGCTGTCCGTCCGTCCGTCTGTCTGTCACCCGGCTGTAACTCAAGAGCCGTGATAGCTAGACTGATGAAATTTTCACAGATTATGTATTTCTGTTTCCGCTATAACTACAAAAACGAAAAACAAATTAAAATACATATTTAAGGCGGCTCCCATACAACAATTTTTTTTTACTGGTTTCATAGATAGTGGTGCGCCTACGGAACCCTTCGAGCGCGAGTCCGACTCGCACTTGGCCGGTTTATTTAAATAGATAGAGTGATTCAAGAGGAAGGTTTATATGTACTATATAGTACCCGTGCGAAGCCTGGGCGGGTCGCTAGTAATAAATAAAACAATGCTTTTATTTTCTAAATTACATACAAGATGATAATTAACATTAACTAAATTAAATAAAAACTAAGTTAAATCTGAAAAGGGCCCTCGAGGCACCGAGGATGCTGGCGGCATTTCCTCGCTGAATTGCAATGCTGATGCGTTGCGCGAGAAAGCCGCCAGCTCTTCGGTCGCCAGTTACGTCAACCAGACGTTTCGCGATTTACGCAAATAACTTTTTCACATCAGCTATTCGGATAAGGGCTTTTTCTTCCCTGCTAGGAGGGATCAAAGTGGCACTTTTCTGTTCCAGGACATTTTGTTGCCAGAATGAAAAAATATCCCCATGAATACATGAAAATAGTATACCTACACATAATCGATTACTTATTTTTTAATATCGATTACTTGCATATTTTTTTTTATTTGACTACTAATAACGTAATAAAATATAAGTAATTTATGTTATTCAAAGTAACACTATAATCAGTAGGTTTATAATAATTAATTTAATACAGCTACATATTTCATTATCCTCATAGGTGATGTGAAAAGCAGTATGAGTCACACGGAAGCAAAATTATTTCCAACTTGGGCGTGAACACTTGAATCCCTCACTACGCTCAGGATTCCACGTTAAAATCCCTCACTAAATTCGGGATTCTATTCTGGAATCCTTCGCTTCATTCGGGATTCAATATACGCCCTCGCCGTAAATATGCCATTTTGCTCCCTTGTGACACAATCTACTAATGCGCACTGGGACCCCATGCACCGAGGGTCTCACTGCCAAAGGGTACTAAAGTTGTACTCCCTGCCGAGGCCTCTATATTTATAACCTTTCAGATTTTCGGCGTTTTCCGCCTGCCGTTTTAGAAGTAGGTAGTCCGTATCATTTATTTCGGAAAACTGGTTCCATATTTGTAACAATTGCCTTATTTATAATGCTACCATACAATTTTAAATATTAATATAATATAACAGGACTCCCGCGATTTATCTATCTATCTGTATGTTGTAATCAATGTGTATACATACGAATTATGAACTGGCATTTTTTACGCGAGAACTTTTTCTTGTACGGTAAGACCTTCTGTCATATTTGTTAGACGGAAACATTGTGAAGTAAGGGTCAGGTGTATTCAAAAACGGTTTTTTTGTCATAATCATAAGAGACGCACAACTTTTTAATTAAGTAACAACGGCGCCTTAAATCAAGTTACATGATCTAAAATGTCGTTGGCTGTCCTAATTTTGGTTAATTATCATATTAGCTATATTAGTCAAAATTTTAGAAACTATATATTGAAGTACAACGCAGCATAACTGTAATCTTTAATACATAAAACAGCGGCTCTTAATCCATAGTAATATTATATTATGAATGCGAAAGTGTCTGTCTGTCTGTTACCGCTTCACGCTTAAACCACTGACCGATTTAGATTCAACTTGGTACAGAGGCAGTTTGAGTCCCGGGGAACATAACCATAAACATAGGATGATGAGGTGAAACTTTGTATGGAACTACGATATAAACGAGTTCCACGCGGACGGAGTCGCGGGCAGAAGCTAGTTCCTAATAATGTTGTGAATATTTTGCATATCTGAGATTAATTGTGGCAGACATGGCTTTCGTTTAAAGAAACGCTGGTAGAATTTTGACTTAAATGCCATTACGGCCTACTTGCAGAATAAAAAATCGTTTATTTTATTCATTCATTTATTTATTCAATTATTGATTTACCCTTTCAAGCATGATTTAAATGTAAATTTTGTTTTAAACAAGTATTTAAAAGAATGATCAAAAATTTGAATATCAACTATATCAGGGCATATTCAAGGGTCCTTGAAGAGCCCTTATCCTAGCTCCACTTCATGTTTTCCCTAATTTAAATGGGTTAATTTAACTAAGCTAAAGTGTGGCCCCAATCCGCACTGGGCCAGCGTGGAGACCGTACATATTCTCATGATGATGATGAAATTGATGACTTACCTATGACTTACCAATTCATGACTTATCCCAATAAGTCTGGTTTCTTGGTTTCGAGCCTCTTAATGGTCAATTCGCAAATCATCAGAATCTATTCTTATCTGTGGTAAACCCCGCGTGAGTTAAAAAGTGTCACAAAAACTCGAGCCGTATATGTGCTGTTTGCGTAACACCGTTGCGTTGCCCAACGTATATCGTAAACTTTATCTCGGGTGACGTATAATGACGTTTTTTAGGTTCGTCGGCTGCGCCTGAGTTCGGGTTAAGGCTTATGGTGTTCAATACGAAAATTATATTTTTATACATACGAGTATACGAAGTCCGCTAGATGCGGGTGGCGCAGGACCAGTAATTGTGGCACTCTTTGGGGGAGACCTATTTCCAGCAGTGGACGTCTTTCGGCTGATGATGGTGATATATATATATATATATATACTAAATCCGCCCGCGACTTCGTCGGAAAAGCGGTTCCTGGTATTACCCAAAACATACAAACTTTCAAAGCAACAATCTCACAGACACTTCCTCTTTATTACTATTCATAAATTACGTCATTTCAAAATAGGGGGGGGGGAGGGGGTCTAGCCCCTCTGATGGGCTACCGCGAAGTGAAAACGAACTTCGTTCGAATTTCGAATATCTCCCTCTCTGTCGCTCAAACTAGCAAGTGCGACAGAGACGGAGATACACAAACGAAGTTCGTTTTTGTTTCGCGGTAGTCCCTCTGGTTTCGAAGGCGCCTAAATCACAATTGCCAGGAAATACAGGTGACGTGAGCGGATTCCGACGTTATTGATAAAAAACCGGCCAAGAGTGTGTCGGGCCACGCTCAGTGTAGGGTTACGTAGTTTTACGTCGGTCACATTAAGTGTCCCCACTTAAGCGTTAAAAAATCTTAACACCGCCATGTACGATATGAGCGTTCCGCGTACAGCGACATCTATCGGCAAATTAAGTACCTAAACAATTGCGTGCGCGCTTAAATTATGGAAGATGATTTTTATGGGACAATTCTTTATTGCGAGAACCGATTTTCACCGTTTTGACTTTATTTGAAATTACGTCATTTCATTGTGATTTTGTAGAAATAACAGGTACAATAAACACCTGCCTATACGGTTAAATAACAAACTTAGTTCAGAAATAATTTTGTATTTTTTTCAAAAACTATTCAACCTATCAAGTTCAAAATAATTTTCCTAGAAAGTTTTTATAAAGTTCTACTTTTTGTTTTTTTCATATTTTTAAAACTTATGGTACAAAAGTTAGGGGGGGGGGGGCACATTTTTTTTTACTTCTGGAGTGATCATCTCCAAAAATATTAACATTATCAAAAATTATCTTACTAAACCCCTATTCATTTTTAAATACCTATCACACGTTAGGGTTAAAAATAAAAAAAGCACCCCCCCACTTTACGTATAGGGGAGGTACCCTAATAAAACGTTTTTTTCTACTTTTTTTTTATTTAACACAATTTGTCGTTGTGATCGATATACAGACGTACCAAATTTCAGCTTTCTTCTGCTAACGGTTACTGAGATTATCCGCGGACGGACGGATAGACATGGCGAAACTATAAGGGTTCCTAGTCGACTACGGAACCCTAAAAAGACCTAGCTTTTTGCAAGGTTTTGTTTTACTTGCACTGTTCGTATTTATGTAAGTTATCCGTCAAAATTTGCAATCGGCAGTATAAAAGCTTACCAAAAATATTTTTTTTGTCAGAAACTTATTTATTTGTAAGGAAACCGTTCCAGATCATACATTGTCGTGTTCTAACCTTCGTGGAGTGGCGTGATCGCATTCCGATGGAGTCCATTAATGTGCCGCGCGAGAAAGGACGTGGTGAAGTAAAGGCCGCGCGGTTTCCCGAGGCCTCGCAATATGGCCGGGTTATCGAGTACTGACCGGGCGCAGTGGACATTCAAGAACAGTACGAAGGATCAGCCCCCTATGGGTCTCCCCACACCTATCGACGCGGAATCGGCTTTGGCCGAGTGGTTTCTACCACATTCCTCGTGTTTTGTTCGTAATCCCGTCGATAGACGTCGATTCGCGTCGGCCGAGCCGATTGACGTCTTTTACGGTCTTATCCGATTCCGCGTCGATAGGTGTGGGGAGACCCTTAACAGACCATAAGATTAAAGACAAAAGAGTACCCCCCCGCTGCTGTTTCCGTTGGGGCCATCTTTTTTACGTACTCGGCCGCGCCAGAGGTTAAAAAACACCGATCTATAATTAGTTAATTACCTACCATCGATCATCGTTTTATGATGACACGTTCAACAGGTAGAAACCCGCGTTCTGTATAGATACTGTATCGTTTGTAGCGCTTCAAAAATTCTTGCTTGTAAGAAACATTATTAAGGCCTGAATTATACAGTGATAGCACCATCTAGCGAACATAATTTTGATACAATTTCACTTTGATAGAGGTCGCTGATGTTAGTTGTCGATTTGCGCCATCTAACGAGCTTAATTTTAGTCCAATTTCAGCTCGATAGATGCCGCTTACATTATGTTTTGTGATTTTTTTTAGACTAATAAAAATAATATACTAAACAGCATTAAATGGGTTTTATTTGATTTTTAAGTTATAAAAGGAAGTCTAATCTAAAAATAAATGTAATGTAAATGTGTGTAAGTATAATGTTATACAATATTTCCGTAACTTCGCAAACAGAAAATTTAAACAGTTTTTATTGTAATTCGAAAGTAGGTACATCTAGCGCAATCTAGTAACTAAAACTCGTAGATTTACATTTGGCAACGCTCATTTCACGCCCTTTGTTGTTCTCCATACACAGTTTCATCCCCTTTACGTCCCTAAAAGGGATGACGTTTGACATAAATTATAGCTTATGTACTATTCTGATATATAAGGTACATAACTGGAAAGTTTCATAAAAAATCGTCTAATGGTTTTTGAGATTAATTTGAACGTCCATCCAAAATTTTCGCATTTATAATATTAGTAGGATTAGTAGGATAAGAAAGCGCATTTTTGGTTTTTTCTTATCGCTTACTGCTTATCGATGGATCGCTGTCGTTTCTACGCATATTACATTGTACAAACTGGTTCGATCAGCCTCCGTCGCACAATGCGAAGCGTCGGAGTTTCTTTTTATTGCGTATCGGCCGCGCCCCATATCTACCTTCCTATTCCTAGTCGTACGGTGCTTTGTGGGCGCGGCAACCCTTTGACAATAGACCTTATAGGTATCATCATATCAGCGGAAAAACGTCCACTGCTGGACATAGGCCTCCCCCAAAGAGTGCCAAAGTGACCGGTCCTGCGCCACCCGCATCCAGTGGACTCCCGCAACCTTTACCAGGTCATCAGTCCACGGTCGCCACTCGAGAACCTTTCCGCCCCAACGGCCATCGGTTCTACGTGCTATGTGCCCTGCCCACTGCCACTTAAGTTTAGCGATTCGGAGGGCTATATCGGTTACCTTGGTTCTGCTGCGGATAGCTTATAGGTGTAGGGGACTAGAAAATAGAGCCAACTGGCTTGTATACTCAAATCTCTTTATATTTAAACGGGAGTTGATCTTATTTATTTTGTTCTTAGAGGCTTCCCAACGTTTCGGATGTGTCACAACATCGGTCGCGGTCGAACTGGCTTTAGCGGGTATCAACATCTTGCTGTGCGGGTTTTTCGAACTTCCCGCACTTGGTCCTTATTAACAACTCGTACACGTGTCAGCACCTTGTCACTCGGGCGACACACAACACTAACATATATATATCAATTTTTACATCTGCATCCGCACAAATCTTCGCGGAGTTTTTGCAGATGCTTGAATGTAGGTAGTACAAGTTGCGATAAGAAAATTAAATGGGCCCCGCTCAGGGCGTGTCGCGAGCGAGTTAGGTGATACACCATATGCCGAAATAGTTATTTAATTACGATACGAGTGCCGAAAATAGGAAATTCGCAACGAGTGGTGATAAATTAAAACACGACAGAAGGGAGTGTTTTAAATCGACACGAGTTGCGAATTACAACGTTTTACTGTACATATGGGTCTTTAAAGTTTCGACATATGCTCTTTATGTATGTACCTACTGTAAAAAACATTTTGTTTCTACGTGTAATCTGCCAATAGATACTTACTAATTAAGAATGTAGGCAAATGAAGAAATAAGCAAGAGCAAGAGGTTAAATAATACCGAAGTTTGTGTCCATAGTTTAAAGAGGGGGTATGTTCTGTCCCGTTTTCCACAAAACGCACCTTCATATGGTACGATTGTCATTTACTGTGACGTCACGATTCGCTAGCGGTTTCTCCGTCTAACAGGCAACAACCTTTGGTGTTTAACTGTAAACTTACGTGTGAATAAATAAAAAATATTATGGTAAATTAACAAACCTTTTCACCGCCAAAGACGGTCATTCACGTCATCGGAAAATCGTGCCATTCGTGCCCACACCAGCCATAAAATAAAGATTATAATATCAAACATTATAAAGAGTTCTAGTAGTCGTTTTTATTGGTTTTTGGACGGTCGTCATTTGACGTCGGCGGCGTCCGCGGCACGGCGAGTCACTCCGTCCGCTGGCGGTCAATAGGTTAAAAAGGTTGTACCTTCGTATTTTTTGAGATATTTGAATGGTATTTTCAATTTTCGTCTATAGGCATATTTTTTTGTTTCTTTTGTATGATATGGGCTTCATTAGCCTTTGAGTGTTTAACCCCATAATCCCCGAAACATCCGCGTCCGCGGATGTCACGCTTTCAGGTGCATGTTCTGCTTATTTGGACTTTTTTCAGTACCGCAGTTTGGTCAAGATACCTCGCCAATGCCTTTAAAGATAATCTTGTATAATTAGGTATTGTTAGGCCTCGGGCTATTGTTTACAACAAAAGGGTACATTGACATAAGACAATAAGATCAAAGTATGTATGGCTGTGTGCGTAGGCGGCAGTGAAAGCGTTCGTGCCTTGTTATTCTGCCACTTCCTTGAATCCTCTGCGATCACTCATCTGACTTTCACTAATAACGGACCGGGTTAAATATAAATAGCTAAATACCTATTCCGTATGGAAGCGTAGTTATCAAGATAATTGTACGTTGTGATAATTATCTAATACCGATTGCAACGCGTGGGAGAGCGGAACAGTGTGGGCTAGGACTACGGATGTAGAATCAAAATGTTGTATTACTGCATTACTGCAAAAGAAGGCAATAGATATGCCTATTGAAGAAAATCCCATTCAAATTACTCAAATACATACAATAAGTGTAAATTGAATATTTTCTAATTTTAATGAATATCAAAATTTCATATGAAAATCGACAGGATTGTACAAAATTCATATGGGTATGACGTATTTCCGAGTGGTGGTATTTCTTGAGTGTGTACATAATTCGATATGGACGTTTTTTTACCTATATCGCGTATGTCAATTTTACTTTTAGAACGTAATTAAATTCTAGCATTATTCAGGCTGGACAATTCTCCATGTCGAGGATTTTAAAATTGACATCATTACTTATTCAGATTCGCCAAATAATTTCGAGTTGTCAATTTTCCATTTGTGCTGAACAACAGTAGATTGCACAAATGTATAAATGTGCTTCGTATTCGGCTCTATGAGGGATAAAATGCGCCTTAAACAATTGAATTAAATATAATATGAATTTGTTTTAATTTGGTTGTGTTTGAGGCTTAAATAAAACACGGAAACAGACTATTGAGGGACGTTATGAATTCAGTTAAGTGAAGAATGGGTTAACAGTCAGCATTAATCTTGTAGTCTGTAGGTATAGTGCGAATTCTTATTTAAGACGTGCCTGTGCCTAGTAAACAAAGCGATTGTCTTTCATACTTAAGTGGTAAACAAAAGGATTGTCTTTCATTATGAAGTGGTAAACGAAGCGGTAATTGATACTGTAAAATAAACGTAGTAGACATAAAAACTTTTTCACACCACATGCTCGACAATGCCGAATTATAGGTCATGTAAACCGTACCGAAAGCAAGACATTAAATCCCTTGGTATTAGCCGGGTTATAATGTTGTACTGAATTTCATTATAACCCGCTGGTTAATAATATGATTTCACTTTTCATAATTCTTATTACTATATGCATAAAGTTTAATTTTGCTAAACACAATTTGTCCTAGGCCATGGCCTACTTGATTTGACAAAATAAATGAAGTTTGCCTCCGTGTGAACCCCGGTCCGGAGGAGCGCGGTGTTCGAAATTCGAATTTCGAATCTAGGACCACGGCTTGTGCTTTCGAATTTGGAACGTCGCGCGCCTTCATTTGTTCACGCGTGACGAACAAATCGAGTTCTTGTAGGTGCCTATAGAAGATTTAATTTCAAAAATAATATTGAAAATGTCGAGTGATGAAAGTGTTTTGACTCCTGAGTTTATCAAATTAGACAACTCAACCTCAATAAACGTACCAAATAAAAACATTACCTTATCTTTCCATAATTGGACTAACGTGTCTAATGTTACTACCTATGTACTTTTAATTTGCTAAATAAACATTATTTATCTACTGAGCCTGTTTTTTTGTCTCGCATAAGGTGTGAAAAGTAGAGTATACACCTCGGGGATAAGACTGTTTTAGTCTTGGGCGGTTGAACCCCTCACTGCACTCAGGACTCAGTCTTAATTCCCTCGCTTCGCTCAGGAATTAACTTATGACTCCCTCGCTACGCTCAGGAGTTAAATTATGAGTCCTTCGTTACGTTCGGGATTCAATTCGCTCCCGTGACATAAAACAGTGCTTTATCCCCTTGGTGTATAATCTACTATTTCAACCAAAAAGCGGCTTTTATGACTAAGGAAAGGAGGTCCACATAAAAAATACTATTTAGCAAATGTTGACCATTTTGTAGTTAAAATAACAACTAAACTACTAATTAAACAATAGAGCCGCTATTATGATGTATGCATTAAAAATGGCGTTTTAATTCCGAAGTGTTTGTGGCACGTGGCTATGCATGGTGGCTAAACAATTGCTTTTTGCTGCATCTGGTCTTAAGCTAAGATCCGGCCTAGAATAAGAATCCGCACTATACAGACTTCTTTATTTAGAAACTCAGGTACGAAAGGCACTACCTATCCGATTGGAGGTAATTCTATAGCCAAAATGATCATTTTTTGTAGCACATATCGTACAAATATTGATTGCTTTACCCGTAAACATCGCGGTTTCCTAAAGTGACGTAACAGCAGCATTATGTCAGCCAAGGTAACAGGTGGGCGGGCGTGCGCGCGCGCCGATTATCGATCTACTCGTGCTGCCTTTCGTTAGATTGTTTAGTCGTCGATACTCACGCCTGTTTTACCGAAACGGGCAGGCAGGGTGAGCTGTTAAGTTTCATTTCTGTGCCGCTTTTAACAATTGGCTACGTAGTTCTATTTTTTCCAAGGCGCCATTCGAACCAAGTTTCTGAGTGGATCAAATGTTTGTATGGGACCAGCTTCAGTTAGACCACGTAACAAGACTAAGGGACAAAGACAGACAGGAATACCCTCGCTGACGACAGCCGAAACGGCTCAGAGGACCGATTTTTGACTTTCGATCGCTCGACTCTTTCACTCGAAAACTTATAAAATTAAATTATTAAATGCTATTTTGAAGTAGCGATAGAAAAATCAAAAACGAGTGGTATTGACCACTCGAATTCAATTCTATTGGTAAAAAGTACGTGCCTTCCATTTTGACACTAAAAACGTATTTACTTTTATTTAATTTTTCGAGCGCTCGAAAGTCAAAAATCGGTCTCCAGCTCAACCACAGCATAATTAATAGATTTAGGGTTGTTGACGTACCATTATAATTTTTTTTATTTTTGCTACAAATTACTGAGATGTTTGCAATCCAACATTTTCGCAAACGTCCTTGCCTCTCTGACTCACAGTCGGTTAAACTCGTTTCGTCCGCCATTTGCATATTTGAAGCAAACTTATTCGCATATCTACGGATATTTGACATGCCCTAAAGAGGCCATGTTATGTTATGTTAGGTATGTTATGTTTAATACACGGGGATATATGAAAATATAGTGTAAACCCCATAGGTTAAGTTAGTTGTAGTCATTTTTGTAAATTTATTGTTGTTGTACCATATCTTCTAAATAAATTAATTAAAAAAAAAAACATAACCTAATACATATATAGTTAATCGATACTAATATTATAAAGAGGAATTAAGTATGTGAGATTTGAGCTTGGTAATAAGTTCATATGTAGGTACTTAATGGGTAATCTCCGAAACCAATTCAAAAATTGCTTTCACCTGTTCATAGAATGGACTTTCAAGATGGACATTATATGCCATTATATGTCATATGCCTATTAAGGCATAGACATAACTTATATCAACAAATAATATTTAAAAATGTATTTCACTGAATCGTTTACAAATATGGAGAAGTTTACGGCTCTTGTAGGAAAACATAATCGCAATCCGGATGTGCATACAAAATAGAGTTGTGGATACTAATTATTTTATTGGGAGCCTGTAGTGTCCCACTGCTGGGGCGAAGACCCCCCCCTCCGTTTCCAGTGTTCTCGATCCTGAGCTTCTTGTGGCCAACTATTCTACTCGGGTCTACTAGTATAGTCTTGGAGCGCAGCCTGGTGTTCCGGATACGATCCATTAATTTGATGGACTGTACCAAACGAAATAAATGATATTGTTGGATTTTCTCGAAAACCCATAAACAATGAAGTCAATTGGTTAAAGAGCAACGCAAGAGGTTAAATAATCACAAAGTTATGTGTCCAAAGTTTTAAGAGGGATTATGTATGTGGTTTTATTTTGCCCTCTTCCGCAAAACGCAACTTCAACATAACGTCACGATCCCCTGAATCCGAGCGCGATAATTTTTTTTAATGCAACGAAAACCCTTGGCCCGTTTTTTTTTTACATTCAGGTACTTACATGTGTGAGGCCCAGAGGTGTGGGTAACCCGCCCTGTGGGCTGTGGACAATAATACTAGAATTAGTACCTATCAACTATAACAGTAATAACCAGTGATCGTAACTTTTGTAGCATTTTTGGTGCAGTGGAGTGTTGTTAACGGAATTGGTATTAAGACGCCGTAGGTTCATGGTCTTCTCTCCCTCTCACTGAGCATGAGCGTGAGCGTGAGCGAGATGGAAGTGCGTGCTCGGAAGCGCCGAAATCATGTTTTTTAATTTTTATTTATTGGCCGTTTAAATAAATAAAAAAGTAAACACTGAGTTCTCTCAAACATGATATTGCCGATTTTTAGAAGCCATTTTAATATTTTTAGCTTTTGTGCATAATTTGTAACAAATATTTTAAGTGTATTTTAGACCCTATGTTTGTGATTTTTTTTCTGAGCGAAAATTGCTTAATCATGTTTCTAAACACTGATTTCCCTGCAGAAAAGCCTCAGGATGACTATTCGTATTTTTTTTAAACCATATTATTATAAACAGATGTATTATATTGTTTCAAAAACTCTGTTCGCTTATCTTCGCTGAACCTACGGCGCCTTAAGAATTTCAATCCTAATGCTTAATTAGCGTTAGCGTTAATATTAACCTTAATTAACAATTTTGAACGGAACTAATTAAAGAAACTTAACTTGGTATCTATTGAAAATCTAAGCCCTGCTGAAACGAAGTGAAGCCAACGGCTTTTTTTGTGCGTTGATGTCTGTGCATTCATCCTTACTTGTCTTATTTGGTAAACATGATTCTAACCTCAAAATGCATCTTTTTAGGATAGAATAGCAATTTTGTGAGTATTAGATCAAGCCGAGACGACTTTTTTACGATAAAATAGCTGCTATAGTCTAAAAAGATACATTTTGAGGTTAGAATGTTGTTTACCGAATAAGACAATTAAGGATGAATGCACTATAGACTTAGATGTGCTTTTTAGACTTTCTCATGCCGGCGTCCTATTGGTCTAATACATTTTAGTTCAGTAAAGGCGCCACGTGATTGATCGAATCTATTTTAGTTTTCTAAACTGTTGTATAATTTTGAGTTCGGACCTCCATAGAAAAAAGTATGTGATTTTAGTTAGGTGTATACAAAGTCTTAACTCAAACATTAAAGTCAACGAGTATAAAAAATACATTTCCTTATATAATAAAAGAACAACTTACAGTTTCCGCAGTAATTGTTGCCCGGGAATTTTCTGATCCTCTTTCTACACATTCCCACAGGGCGCATTTAGTTTTATCGTTTTTTTTTTATTAGGTAGCGGAAACCGTCCAATTCTATGACATCGGTTACACACTAATTCTGGTGTCAGTTCAGTCATAAGTCTAATCCGAGTGTTGACTGATGCTAGAATGATGGTAAATGGACATGGTTACACGATCAGTCCAGACTGACAACAGACTGATAAAATTAGGACCAGTCGCCGTTCGGACACAGAACGCAACACAGTGGTCTAACACATAGATACATACATACACGCCTTTATCCCTAAAAGGAGCAGAGCACACGAAACTTGTGTCCAGTGTCACTGTTAGCATAAATGTGGGTATAAAAGATTGACAAAATGTGATATCGTAGTGATAGCTTGCTAGCCCATCGCCCACTTCAACCCTTAGTCGACTCTTACGACAGCCAAGGGAAGAAAGGGGGTGGTGCTATATATCTTGCTTCAGTGTGGCGTGGACGATGACTGACGCGAGAATGACAGGTTACACGATCAAAATGGACAAAAAAAATGGAAAATTATCCAAAATATTTATTTTTTCTTCAGTTTCAACCATCAGTCCGAGTGTTACACGATCATTCTGACCAGAAATGTACCAGAATGATGGACTGAATTGGTGGTGGTTGTTTGTATCCTTTTCATTTGTGTTTTTCTTGGTCAGCTGCGTGCACCCATATGCTTTTCTGTTTAGCCCTGTGGTTGACTGGTAGAGAATACCTTAAGGCATCAAGACCGCCATTTGTACATCTTATTTGTGCAATAAAGTTTAAATAAATAAATTATGAAATTTTGGTAATCAGGCCATTTTTGCCTGCTTTTTTTAAGAAATAAAAATTTTTGAGATTACATCCGTGTTAATAGATGTCTACGGATGATAATTACGGTTATATGCTTTGAATGTCGATGAAGTGGAATGGTCGTAAAGATAACTGCTGAATAATAATATGAACATTATCGGCAATACTAAAACACTCCTCGTGTTTCCGCAATCATTCGATTTGTATTATAAGAGTTTCGCACCTTGCTTATTGTGTATCTACGCAATATTTTAATGCTATATTCTTACACGGAAATGTTTCATTTCACTTTATGTACGTATTGTTACTGTCCATGTATGTATGTATATTCTAAGATACATTTGTATAAGTATTATTTAGTCGCATACAATTCATGGTCGCTTTTACAAATTTACAAATAAGTATTATGCTATTTTTGGTCGCGACTTTGAACTTAGTGTTTACGTAACCTTAACCTAAAACATGACAGTATTATTAAAAGGGGCAGTTTTAATATGTAGGTAACGCAATTGAACTTATTTTTTAACACCTAACGAAAACGAGAGGTGTTATAAGTTTTCTAAAACATGCAATGAACTATTGACGTAATGGTCGTAATATTTAATATAAGCGTGCCGCGGGTGGCCGAAGGGTGTAGTGTTTCGACGGTTCCGAGGCAATCTGCCGAATCCTACACCGGAGACGACGATGCAACGGGGCCACGCGTTAAATAGTACATACATACATACATATACTCACGCCCGTATCCCATTGGGGTAGGCAGAGACTAAGGAACGCCAAATACTACGGTCCTTACATACTTCTTTCGCTTCGATCACATCCATACATCTCCTCATACAGGCTCGTCGGTTGCGGGTACTCCTGACCTGGCCTTTTAACAGTATTGCTGAAATTTGGTCATGATACCCTCGCCTAGGCCGCCCCCTACCGACCCTTCCATCCATCTCCTGGACGTAAATCCTCTTAGTCAATCTACTTTCACACATCCTCTCAACATGCCCAAACCACCGAAGCGTACCTTTCTCAATCCTAGTCACTACATCGTCTTCTATTCCACATTTTTCTCTTATTACACAATTTTTTATTCGATCATTCAAACGAGCTCCACACATACTTCTTAACGCTCTCATTTCAACTGCATTCAGTCTACTCTCATGCTTTTTCTGAAATACCCAAGTCTCACTACCATACATCAGTGTAGGAACAAGCACTCCTCTGTGAACCGCGAGTCGAGCCTTCTTTGTTATATTTTGGCTGCTCACAAACGCGTGCAATGCTCCATTCACCTGATTTCCCGCTTTTACTCTTCTTTCAATGTCACCATCACACTTTCCGTCTCTCGTAAATAAAGAACCCAAGTACACAAATTCATTTACTTGCTCCACTCTCTCACTGTCAATCAGAATATTGCACACAGTCACACGTTCTTCTTTCTCAAATACCATCACTTTTGTCTTACTCACATTGACTTTCATACCCTTCCGCTTCAGCGAGTCATCCATACAAGTTACCATCTCTTGCAGCTCCTTCTCTGATGACGCAATGAGCACCTGGTCATCAGCGTATAGGAGGCATTTGACGAGTAACTCACCCATTTTTAAACCACATTCACTCTCTTTTAAAGGCATCAAACAACTGTCCATAAATAAGTTAAACAACCATGGCGAGGCCACACAACCTTGTCTAACACCTCTTTGGATGCTAAACCAGTCTGTGTAGCCACCATTGATCCTTACGCATGCTCTAGATCCCTCGTAGAGGGATTTTAATGCCTGAATCAATTGGTTGTTTACCCCATACATGGACAGAGTTGACCACAAAACATCCCTCACCACTCTGTCATAGGCTTTCTCCAAATCGACAAACGCACAATACACCTTCTGGTTTTTGGCCAAACATTTTTCGGTGATGCATCGTAAAGAGAAAACCTGATCCACGCACCCCATCCCCTTTCTGAACCCTGCTTGCACATCCCACATTTTACTCTCAGTCTCTTTCACTACCCTTTCTATCAGTATCTTTGCATACATTTTCCCAACCACACTGAGAAGACTGATGCCACGATAGTTTTTGCAATCCTGCCGCGAACCCTTTCCCTTGTAAATTGGAACAATGACAGCTTTAGTCCAATCGTCCGGCACCTTGCCATATCTCCAACACAAGTTAAAGAGTCGGTGCAGCAGGGTTGCAACGACTCCGCCACCACTCCGAATCATCTCAGCAGTTACCCTATCATACCCTGCCGCCTTACCTGACTTCATACTTTTTACCGCATCCACAATTTCTGTCATGCTTATCTCCCTTTCATCACCTTCAAGGTTGGGAGTCACCTCAGAGTTCCGTGACTCTACCGTGTCTCTCTCCTCTCTTTCAAACAAGCCTTCAAAATATTCTTTCCATCTTCTCAGTACGTTTTGCTCCCCTTTCACTATACTTCCAGTCTCATCTCTAATTATTCCTAGCTCTGATACTGTTGTTGAGCCTCTAGCCGCTTTTACAGCTTTCCAGAACAATTTTTTGTTGGTTTTGAAATCTTTAGAGAATCTTTTATCCATCTTCTCTTGCAAATCATCTTTCTTTCTCAAGATCACACTTTTTACCTTTTGCTTCAATTGCCCATACAAACGTTTTACTTCTTCTTTCTTCTCCTTTAAATCCGTCCTTGCATTACTCTGGAGATTTCCAATGGCTACTAAATCAAGCCAAGCTTTCTTCTTCTCGTTCACAACTTCTTTCACTTCTCCATCCCACCATGGGGTTTCGTTTACTTTTCCTTTCTTTCTCTTTGTTTCACCACACACCTCGGTAGCGGCCCCTATCATTCCTTCTTTCACGCATCTCCATACCTCTTTCATATCTTCTCCACTCACAACCGCCTCTCCACTAATATTCTCTTTCAAAATGCTTTTGTAGCGATCCCGTGTTTCCAAGTCTTGAAGATTTTCGACTTTTATTCGTTGGAGTTCAGTGGTAGAATCCGAGCAATAGTGTCGCCATCGTTTGAAGAGGCCTTTCAAGCGACTTATTACCAGGAAGTGATCTGTGCCTACACTGGCTCCTCCTCTATATGCTCTGGTATCCACCACTCTACTGACTATCCGCTTATCCACAATCACATAATCTAACATACTCTTCACATTGCCTCTATGCCACGTATACATATGGATTCTCTTGTGACTAAACATAGTATTAGTCACAACGAGACTCCATTCCAAACATATCTCAAGCAGCCTCTCGCCATTTTCATTCACTTTTTCATCGCCAAACTTTCCTAAAACACTTTCGTACCCACCTCTCCTTACCCCAACCCACCCATTGAGGTCGCCTAACAAAACTATTCTCTCATTGTTTTCACACATTCTTAACACATCTCTTACACTCTCCCAAAACTCAAGACGCTCTGATTGGTTCCTTTGTGACCCGCCGTCATCGACTGGAGCATAAGCTCCTACTATAAATAGTCGGGTTAAACCCACTTTAAGCCTAATCCACATGAGTCTTGGGCCGATACACTCAAACTCATTCACACACTCACTCATTCTCGCAGAAAGGATGAAACCTATGCCCTTACTACCACGTTCGGTATCTGTGACCCCTGACCAGTATGCAGAGTAAGGACCATGTTTGGTGGTATCACACCCCTTCCGCTTAGTTTCACTCACACACAACAGATCAATCCGTCTTTCATTCATCATATCACATATCTCATCTACCTTGTCATTCATACCTCCCTGAACATTCAACGTAGCCATCCGACATTCTTCAGACCACATTTTGCCTACCCGTGGGCCAGGGCGTGACGGGTGGCAAACCACGTCGCCGTCATTTTTAGTGAAATTTTTATTGTTCATCATCAGTGATCCCACGAGCAGCAAGGGAAAAACATTGTCCACCTTGGCAGTGCCCCGCTTGCCAAGGTAAGGCGAAAAAAGTACACTGGACTTGCCCGGTTCCAGGACCTATTTGGCACACTCGCGACTAGGCTCGCCCCTAGCCATGCATCCATCGGCGCAGCAACCTTGGATTGGCACGGAGAGGAAAAAGGAAAATGGGGACATATATGCAGGATAGGAAACTAAAGGACATTGGATAGGAATTTCAGGTAAAAGGATTATTTGTTGTTTTTGGTTTCGTGACGCATTGGTTATTACTGTAATGTCACGTTAATGTATTTGTCAATAAATAAATAAATGAGGCTGCGAAGTATAACGTATCAGGAGCGGCGAGACGAGAGGTAGATAATGAAATTTCATATACTTACCTATTACAAAACTTGAAAAACCCCCGTCATTTTAATTTCAAAGTCCGATATCTCGAAAACGGCCGAACAGATTTTCATGAAACATGGCTAAGAACAGTCGTGATAAAATGATATATGAAACAAAAAAACCGCATTCAAATCGGTCCATCCGTTTGGGAGCTACGATACACAGATACACATACACGTCAAACTTATAAGTCTTATAACATAACACCCCTCTCTTGCGTCGGGGGTTAAAAATTGGAGGCCTGCAAAGTGATCATCTTTTGTTTCATCTTCAATTGGTCACACAACGTCACTGCGCTGCGTTCAGCCATAAAAAAAACTAATGAGCAAAGCACTATATGTACGTACCTCGGCCAGAACTAGAAATTGCATGTGACATGCGGGTGACATGTTTCGAACTCTTCGGGAGTCTTTAAGCTGAGCGTTCTTCATGCTCAGTGGGAAACATGTCGCCCATAGTGACATTTTGATACGTGAGTTCCACCGTCTTTAAACGTGACTTAAATTATGTATATCGTATTTTAATTCCTCGCTGAATAAACGTTATACTTAAATAGATAATTAAGTAGAAGCAGGCCATCTACAGTATACGAAGCCTGTCCAGTGCCGTCAGTATAACCTTAGCCTCCGCAAGTCGGTCAAGATTACGGTATATTAGCTGTGACGTTTGCACATTTAAAGCCAAGCCTGTAAACAGACTGGCGCGGCCTGCGGTGGCGGTCAATAGAAAACTTGGCAGTAATTGGACTTTACTATCCGCTGAGGCCGCTTCTTAATATTATAACGCTAGGAGTATATTAGAAGCCGACATTATCCCTGATGAACTTAGGCTACTTTTTATCGTGAGAAAATGCTTCATTCCTACGGGAATGCGGGTAATATAAATAAACTAGCTTCTGCCCGCGACTCCGTCCGCGTAGAACTCGTTTGTATCGCAGCTCTATACAAACTTTAACCCCCGCATTTCACCCCTTAGGGGATGATTTCGGGGATAAAAACTGTCCTATGTCATGTCACTCTTCATCCCTTCAACTATCTCCACTTAAAAAATCACGTCACTTCGTCGCTCCGTTTTGCCGTGAAAGACGGACAAACAAACAAACACATAGGTATTACACTTTATAATATTCCCATTTATAATATTAGTATGGATAGTATGGATTAACTATAAAGTTTGACGGGAAATAGGTACTTACGCGTGTGAACGTCGTTTCTTTGATCTTTATTTATCCATGCTAATATTATAAATGCGAAAAGTGTGTATGTCTGTCTGTCTTGTCTAGTTTGTCGTGTCTGATTCGACCCGGCCACGACATTGCGCGAATTGCGGCGCAGCGAGCGTTTTATCTGTTCACTGCGCGGTCAAGACGCGCAACGCACTGTGGTTGGTTGGGATAACACGCAATGAATTAGAAAAACCGCTGCCGCTGCCGCCGCCGCTCGAAGTCGTGGCCGGGCCGTTAGCTCTTCACGCTTAAACAGCCGAACCGATTGAGATGAATGGTATGGACATCGTTAGAATCCCGGAGAAGGACGTAGGATTGTTGTTATCCCGGAATTGGGGGATGAAAGGTTGTGTAAAACTACGATATAAACGATTTCCACGCGGACGGAGTTGCGGGCAGAGTCTAGTTTGAAATCTTTCAAATACTTACAGCGTTTGGTTAAATTTTGTTTTGGCTTTTGCCGCCATTGGCGTGTCTATAGCTATTAAAGTTTGGTATTAGGTACTGGAAAAAAACAAAATTTACATTTAAATAATTCTTAAAAGGGTAAATCAATAATTGAATAAATGAATGAATGAATGAAATAATAAATGAATGAAATCATAAATGAATTAAATAATATACATACAAAATTTCACCACCTTAAGGGATTTCCCGGATAAAAACTATCCTTTGGTTATGGTTATGTTCCCAGGCGTAGAATGGCGTTGATTTGATCCCATTATCAAAACTATATTGTAAATTTACCAACATTAGAGCAACCAACGCCATCTGTTAACAGACAGACAGACAGACACTTTCGCATTCATAATATTACTATGGATTAAGAGCAGCTGTTTTATGTATTAAAGATTAAAGTTATGCTGTGTGGCACTTCAATACATAGTTTCTAATATTTTTTACTAATAGAATGGCGTTGATGCCATTATGAAAACTATCATGATAATTTACCAAAATTAGGACAGCCAACGCCATCTGTTAGAAGCCGTAACAGGCAGACAGACACTTTCGCATTCATAATATTAATATGGATTGTGAGCCGCCGTTTTATGTATTAAAGATTAAAATTAGGCTGTGTGGCACTTCAATACATAGTTTTTAATCCTTTTACTAATAGAATGGCGTTGATCCCATTATAAAAACTCATGATAGTATACCAAAATTAGGACAGCCAACGCCATCTGTTATAATCTTGAATAAACAAGCTAAACAGTATAGCGATTAAATGATATGATAGCTATTGGACACAGCGCTTCTGTACGTAAGTACTATTATTTACGGCAAGCAGTAAATGCACAACTTATGATGGGTTGTGGGTTTGAAATACTTTGGGAGATTTAAGTGATAAAACCTTGTCAAATCGTTGTTATCACATCGACTTTTACATTTTTCCAATCAATTTTAAGGCCTCGTCAACCACGCCATGACATTGTTATATTACTCAGTCTGTCTGAGAAAGTATTCATTTTATTAGTAATAAGTTTTTAAAATAGTAACAATATTTGCCGCTAGATGCCGCTGTTCCGAGGCCTGAATCACGCTATCACCATGTTATCCTAGAATCTAGATAATGTAAAGTTATCGATAAGATGAAGTTCCAAATAATCTTCAGATCCTCGAATACAATCTTTGGGACGCGTCTTCGCAAATACCAGCGAAGATGAAGCGCCTAATGGCAATTGGCAAATCTCGCCTAGAGAGAGAGTTGAGATATTCTCATGAAATTTTGTGAGTAGGTTTAGGTTCGGTAAGTATCCAAGTATACAGTTTTTTTTGTCGAGGCAGTGTTTCGAAATTTTGAAAAATGGCGGAGATATGCGTTGAAAACGTAAAAAAAATACAAGAAAGGGGTCAGCGTTGACTACGGTTGTGGTCAAGCTATAGCATTGGGAGACTGTAATGATAGAAGTATTGTTATTATAAATAAATAAATAAATAATACAAATTTTATGTTCCGTCCACTCAATGTATCTTGAAATCCGATTTCGATGCCTTAAAACACACTCGTACCAACTTTTCGGAAAAAGTCGTTGCAATTAGTACCTAAGTGCATAAATTCTGAGGTTGAAATTTCAACGGCAAAAAATTGTAATTAGTACGAGTGTGAACTAAAGCATCGTTATGATGACGGTTTCCTACGTTCGAATTTCAAATAAATAATCTCTAAAACAACCATTGAGTTATATTACTAGAGTAGACATCACCTAACATAAGTTTGCGCACGTCAACATACCTACACCTACTCTCATGAGATGTTGGTTAGTCTGTGGCTGGCGTTTCGAGTGCAATTTTGACTCAAAACTTCTTTCGCACCAACAATAATAAAAGTACGGAAATCACTTTTCATCGGCAAATTCACAGATATTTTTAATAACATGATTTTTTCTGTAATTTATAAGATACGCGGCAATTATTTCAAAGATTAAAAATGTAGAAGTGAAATTTCCCAAACTATTTTGCCTTATTAGTAGAATATTAAACTTGCTAGACTTACTAATTTGGAGTTCTAAAGGTCTTCATTTTTGCACGAAAATAGCAACAACCCTTTGCTTTTTTTTAATTTAATCGGTTTTATGAATAATTTTATTGGCAACGTTTAGTTGCTATTTAGATCTAAAGATCTACTTATTTAAATCCTAGGTCAATTCTCTTATACAAATAATACGCGACGCGAGTATGGTCACCTAATGGATTTATCTAGGTAAATGATTTTGAACTTTCTAGAAGGACTTTGGTGCTTAGTGGTTGGAATATTTAAAATATTTATGGAACAGAGGTATAACGTAATTTGGTTAATTATCGGTTTAACAAAATGAATTTCATATCAAAACGAGGGGAACTTAGTAAATTTCCTAACGTTTTCCGCCAACCCCAGCAGCAATGTTTCGGGATGGCTGTTGCAGCGGTAATTTACGGTAGGTACGTCTCGTGGCATTGATTTTGATAATTTTTATTACGTGGATGGTTTACTTACATCTGGCGACACCTATTATAGGTCATGTCTACTAAAGATGCAGGGCACGAATGGACAATGAACAGCTATGTTCCGACAATTTATTATCTCCGCGGTATAAAACCGCGTTGACAACTACAATGGCCCAACCATAATGGGGGCAGTGCCTATCACGAGAACTTGGCGTTCCAAGGAGCTCACATGTTCTAGAACTCAGTTTCCGCTTATATTAGCATGGGCAGTCACCATTCATAAATCGCAGGGCTTGATACCAAGGTTAGTGGTTGACCTTGGCTCTAGAGAAATTGCTGTGGATTGCTCATATGTTGCACTTTCACGGGTTCGAAGACTGACAGACTTAATTCTGGAACCCTTTAATTTTGATCGTTTGACCAGAATCAGGGCCATGAAACTTCTTTTTCTATGAATTGAAGAGGAAAAGAGAATAAGCAGATTGGCGGAACTAAACAATCGAGACTATTGACCAAAGCCGGTCCGTTCCAGCTCGGCCCAAAATCTATCTTTCGCATGGTTGGATGTTCGAATGTCCGTGTGAGTGTGGACTGAGAGACCACTTGGTTTTTAATGCTTTTAGTAAGTGGAAAATTAGGAGTAGTAGCGAATTACTTTGTAAAAAAATCCTGGAATTCGTAAAGAATTCACTAAAAAGTTATACAGCCAAAGGTGTGGTCCCTCAGTTCACACACTGAACCTTCCACTTCTGGGCAAGTATTTAATATGCTGGCTTATTTTGATGTTACAGATTTAGTAAAAACATGCTTAAACGTATTCGTAATGACCGAAGCGTAATTTGGCAATGATTATACACTAAAGCAGTCTTCCTTCTTTGTTCCCTGAGAGACCACATTTTGTACAAATGTACCATATAACTAATAAATCGGTACATTTGTACAAAAAAATGCATTTTTCTTTGCAAACATTAGTAAAAATCGCAAGGAAGATTATAAAAGTTAAACAAAAGCACAACTATTAATCAATTTCGTCAAATTTATATTTGTTTGTGGTCGCTCAGTTCACACACTATGAATTAATAAAATAATTAAAATATCCTAAAATATAAACACTATGGAAAGGTTTGTCGTACTGAGGGTTAGTTAAAAAGTTGTTGTGTGTTTTTTTGTTATCTAACTGACATGCCCCGTAGGTATTGGTTTCACACTAGTTGACCATAAAATTGGCCATATGTAGGCTTCCTAATATGTTTTAGGATTGCTCATTTGCATTTAGCGTGAGCATGTAGGACGAGCTTTAATTACTCGTATTATCGGAAACTAGGAACTCAAGGCCGAAACGCCGTACCGGTTGTAACGTTCGAGCTAATATGAAATGATCCGCACAGAGCGGCGCGGCGCGGCGCGGTATTCTGTGCGGACCCTTCCGCATTAGCTCGAACATTACAAGTATTACAACCGGTACCGCCTCCGCACCGCGCCGCGCCGCCCCGCCGCCGCTCTCTGTGCGTTTGCAGCTTAAGTTTTTTAAACAAGCGATACGAACGAAGTCCTCCGTTTCAGGTTAGACAAATATCCTTTCGTTTGTCCGTCGTCTGTCCGGCTGCTTTCCTCTTCAGGTCGCATTATTCAACCGATTCTCGTGAAAATTTTATGCAGGCACCATAATTAATCATTAAGTATACACAAAATAAAGGCTAGCACTCACGGTGTAGCGTTTTAAAATGTAGGTAAGATAGTTTTTTTTTGTTGTTGTTTTTCATGCTTCTTATTCTGATGTGATCTCGTTTACTTGTTTTAATTATTATTTTCATGATGTTGTCATGTGTTAAATTGTCATGTTTGGCTTTTTATTTTATTACAAGCTATAAATTAACTTGCCCTGTTAGTATGTATGGGACAAATCTTGCAAGTTTTTGACCCACTTCCCGGTGACCGATTGAGCTGAAATTTTAGGTATGGGTAAGTACAGTTTGGATGACAATTCAATATTATGGTACCACCGAGCTGATCTGATGATGGAGACAGAAGGTGGCCATGGGAATTCAGTACTCAACCGACGTAACCCCGTTGAGTTTGGGTTCGTTAGAATCGTCTCAATGAGTAGTTGATAATGTGCGTAGTGCTGAGTTGGGGGCGAGGAGAATGGGCCCATTTCGTGACACCGTGTTTTGTTTGTCTCTGTGTTGTGTTGTCTCGAATGAATGTTTCATTCATTCATTGATTCTTTCATTTTTTATTGATTTGAGGAATCGTGTCAACTAATAGAGACAACTTGCTCTCAGTCTCGCTCTGGCCGGGAGCTTTGAGAAGTGTTGTTGTCTCTGTATTAATTTAATATTATCCATCAATCAAAATTAACAAAGAAATATCTTAAATAGAAATAACCGTCATCATGTCAGCCGAAAGACGTCCACTGCTGGTCATAGGTCCCCAAAGAGTGCCAATACAAAAAGACATATTGTGTCGTATGGTCCCGTCCCTTTCGTTAGCTACGCTATAGAAAGAGATAAACTGCCTTGATCACAGGCCCCGGGGCTCAGGCAACAATGACCTCTGGCACGGCCGTACAGATTCCAACGCAAACAAAAACAATTTGACTTGTCTCGTTGTAATAAGGCTCAAAATAGTTCAGTTAAAGGTGTCATATATGGAATAGATTTAATCATTCAATTTTGTATCTTATGCTAAAGCAAATAAAGCTAAATTTCGTCGGTTTCAATTCCCTCGGCTGTCGCGGGCAGCGTAATAATGGCGCATCTTTGTATTACCTTTAGAGCGCTTGATACACGATATTGAAACTTATCTTTTGATGTTTAAGTCCAAATTTGCGTAACCGTAACCTGGCATTCAAACTTGAACTTTATTTATGTAGCATAAGGTTCAGTTTACTGGCGTGTAGAAGAGGAATATTTGAATAGTATATTAACAACACTATAAGTTACATAAACTGCGTTTTATTGCATTAGAAAGAAGGATAGAGCACGAAGCACGAGGTCTTTTATATAAGACACTTTATGCCACACAACTGTCAATAAAGTATCTCAAACAGCCATTAAAAAAGACTTAGGTAAGTACGTTATGGTTGTCTACCCTAAAATGATACCTATAAGTGTTTTCATTATTTATATCTAAATGATACTTACAGCAATTTTTATTTTATGACTGTTATTTTGAATTTCGTTATTCAGTTCTGGAAGGGTTGCATAATAAAAAACCTAAAGAAGAAGAGGTTTGAAAGATCGGTTCGTTTTTTTCGTTGTCAACATTGTCAAGTAATAAATTGTTGAAGAGAGATTATTAAGAAACAGAGTCCAAGTGAACATTTACAAGTTGCTGTGTGAACTTTGCAGCAAGGGTGAATTTCCGGGTAACATCTAATATTTGTCCAAAGCAGAAAAGGTTGACGACGACTGCTTCTTTGTTTACCGTATAATCCTAAAAAACGGACTATAGAGTCATACGATGTTTGTAAGGCAGTGTACTAGTCACAGACATATACCTGAATAGACATCACATCGGCCTACCTACCTAGAATAACTCTAGCTGCCCGCGAGGCAGTGCTGGATTAAATCTACTTGACGCCTGTAGCCTGTGTATTCACAAGCATTTTATTTTTGTGCTTTTCTAATGCCCGCCAAGACCTGATGAACTAACAAATTGCTTAATTTGCTAATGGAATCCGGCACTGCCGCGGGGCTTCGCCCTTGTATTATAAAGAACTCGGGCGGAGCTGTGGTATAAAGTATAGCCTACTACCTTCTGCCCGCGACTCCGTCCCAGTGGAACTCGCTTATATCGTAGCTCCATACAAACTGTCACCCCCTTAGGGGATGATTTCTGGGATTAGAAATATCCTATGCCCTTCTCGGGGATTCAAACAATCTTTCGAATTCCATCTATATATGTTCAGCTGTTTAAGCGTGAAGAGCTAACAGACAGACAGACAAACACACTTTCTCATTTTTAATATCAGTATGGATGTCCATCCCGCAGGTCCATTTCATATATTGGTGAAAGATATGCTTTTTTTATTGGATGATTCTTCATGTGAGTTTCGGATACTACAAACAAACTCACAAAGCCACGAATTTTACCTCTTTATAATTTTAGCACAGACAAGCTTGCCAATTATTAGGCTAAAGATATTGTGACAAGAAGAGAAGGTACCTACCGTGGAGAAAGAGACAGAGAGAGAGAGAAGAAGTGTGCAGGTGATGACGGAGAATAGCTATCGAAAAGACATGGGACTTCTGCTAGAACTGCGCTTTTATCAATCGAGTTGGAGGCATTTTTCACGTCCAAATGAAATGCTCCAAATGGGCGGCCCACTGGTTGAGTATGGCTGTGTATATTTAGCGAGTGCCCCGCCATCAACTATGCGATCCTAGTACAAAAACAATAAATTTTCCTTGTGGCTCGAATCTCCTTAGCTAAAATGTATTTTCGACCCTTGTAGAAAACAAGTTGAGTATGGCTATCAGCACCTAGCGTAAGTTGTTGTCGGAGCTTGTTGCGTGCTCTATTAACCTATACGTCTGTGGTACCAGTAATTCGAGCACGATTTGTGCTAATAGGTACACACATTACCGCCGCCGAGCTATTTCAGGTTATTACATATCATTATTGTGGTTCCGGGAGTATTTGGGCGTTATGGTAAACTAACTTCTGCCCGCGACTCCGTCCGCGTGGAACTCGCTTATATCGTAGCTCCATACAAAATTTCACCCCTTAGGGGATGATTTCTGGGATTCAACCTATCTCCATACGAAATTTCATTTCAATGGTTCAGTGGTTTAAGCGAGAAGAGGTAACAGGCAGACAGACAGAAAGACAGATAGACAGACGTACTTTCACTTTCACAAACCCTTGTCAACTATTGGTTGACTCGTGAAAGGTCACGGAAATGAGAACTGCGGGCCACGGAAATGACGCTAGCTGTAATTCCGGTCATTTGGGCGCCCAATGACCAATTTCTATATGATTGTTAGGGGAAATCGTCCACAAGTCAACCTAGTTCACAGTGAAGTTGAGTGCGAAATAATACCTACTCGAGTTTACTATGAAACGTCTCAAAATCTAAGTAATATAGGTATATTATTTTTGTATATTATATTTATAGATAATCACCCGACTGCTGAAGGAGAGGGTTATGTTTTCGAGCGTATGTATGTGTGTATATCATATGGAGGCCATACACGTTACGGTTTGACCGGAGAGGTCTACCAGTGCTGTGCCTACCGGAGCGAGTATGCCGACCGACCTGTGCATTTTTTTGGACCTGCGCAGGCAACCGAAGAAAATTCGAAAATCGATTTTACACCGTGCACGGGAACGTCTCCATACACGCTACCTGACCTGTGCAGGTTTGCCTGTGTGGTAACCTGTGCGGTGGACCGTCACGTGAATGGCCAGCATTATGCTTTGGCACGCCCTGCAGCCTTATTTCGACATATGAGGTGTCGTTGGATGAGTCATACTCAAATTTAGGTTCGCGTCTTTCCCGTGGACACTCTAAAAGTTAAGGGCTACGAAGCCTAATTTTGGTTTGGACTCTTAATCCGCATAAACAGCGTCTCCTCTTCTATATTACTATTCGATAAAAATCTTATTTATATGCACGTGAGCTCTTAATTATTGACCACAGGAGAGAAGAATTTCGTTTATTTTTGTTCGTAAGTTTTGTGTTCACCCGAACACACTGTATAAGCAAAATTCGTCTCTTCTCTGGTTAATAATTAAGAGCTCACCTGCATATAAATCAGGTTTTTATCGAATAGTCATACATAAGAGGAGACGCTGTTTATGCGGATTAAGAGTCCAAACCAAAATTAGGCTTCGTAGTAGCCCTTAACTTTTATAGTGTCCACGGGAAAGACGCGAACCTAAATTTGAGTATGACCCGGATTCCTCTTCATTGTGGGAGTGACATGGGCTGACCTAAAAAAGTTGTTCTTTTTTTAAAAAATCTTTCAATATGACTTGTTATCTTTAAAAATTCACAATTTTACCGCCATGGCATCAATCTGTAGGTAGGTACTTACGCAATATTATGAAGTGGAAAGTCTGTGAGGTAGTAATTTTGTATGTAGGAAGTAATCTCCTGCTCCACATATTCAATAATAAAATCGTCTTTTATGGAAGGGAGTTTCTTTATGGACATAGGCTATATTAAATCCCGCGGGTTTACCTGCGTTATTAGCTACATGCGTGTGCGCAGCTCACAGACCAAGTCAACAATAATAGAGAACGCAGGTCGTGACAGGATTATATTACTGCTAAGTGGTAAATCTCGCAAATATATCAGACCAAATAAATACTTGTGTAAACGTCGAAATGTAGCATGGTGGTCTAAGGACTCAGTTACGATATTCAAACGCCGAGAGAAAGTGGCGCCCGCGCCCGCGCCGGCGCCGCCGGCGATTCGGTGAAATCGCGGCGCGCTCCGTTACGGTGCGCATGCGATTATTTGGCGTTTTTTTATACGTGCTAATATAGTACAAACATAAGATTAGCTGCGGGAGACCGCTTAGCTGTAAAAACCTGGAGAAAATTAACACTGTCTGAAAACAAAAATAAAAATAAATTGCCTATGTATGTATTACTGCTGGGCACAGGCCCCCCTTGATAACAGGGAACGGGCAGTAGTCCGCACGTCTTAAAACAAACATACATATCTAGAGCAAAACAGCGTGTCCAGCCAAGTTTGAAGCGAAGAGGAACTGCCGACGCAGCAGCCGTTCGTTTGCTCAGTGTGTACCCACCATAAAAGTATTTACGCGGACCATTAGCCACGTTTGACTCCTTAATAATTCAAAATCTGTTGAACATAGACACATGAAATTTGGTACATGTTTTAAAACTCCTTAGAATAACTAGAATCCGACATGTCATATGCCTATACAGGTAAAATGGTTATTGAGATATTAACGTCTAAAACTCGGCATTTTTAGCATTGACTTAGATAGATAGTTATTAGCTGACGGTTAGATTAAACAATTTACTTCCACATGACCTAGCCAAGTCAAGTATTGAGCATCAGTTCATCCGCATAATAACAGCAAATATTGTTGTAGTAGAAACAATATGAAATTACTGAACTTGGCACCTCATATCTCAATTCTTTGCTCGGCGATGCTGACAACCACGCATATTCTTAATATTCAACTTGGCTCCCATTTACACACTTATGATGGCGCACCTGATACGACTTGACAATTACATAAACACTATAATTGAAGAAAAGATAGAAGGAAGGAGAGGCAGGGGAAGACCAAGACGTGCGTTTATGGACCAAGCTAGAGAGAAAGTTAATGTAATGTCGTATCAAGAGCTCGAAACAGTGGCAGAGAGAAGAACAGAGTGGCGATTACTCCACAGACAAGAGCCCAGATCTTAATTTTATGATGATGATGGGTACTTACTATGCGCCTGGCGACACATGACCCTTTTGCTCAACGAGAACGATTATGATTTATTATCTTACTCATTCAATGCTACAATAGGCATGATGACAGTAATTGAAAATCACTAAAATATGGTATTTACTTAGTGAAATTTTAATCATAGAGTTCGAAAAATGCTCATATTTTTTTATTAAGTAAGAGATTATTATTGATTTTGATAAAATTAAACTGAAAAATACGGACGCCCGCCATGATATTATGTTAAACAGCAATCAGAGCGCATGACGTCACGTTTGTATAAACAAATACCCATAACGGCCATTACCACAGATTACAGAGAAAACTTACGTACTGAAATAATAGTAAGACAGGGATAGAACCATGTTATCTATCAGATCTTCATACGTCATTGTCCCGCTTTCTCGCTCGCACGGCCACGCAAGACTTGTAAACTTTTTAATTTATGTTCATTCAATGAGCAATTGAGCGATCTAGGTAGCAAACGTCAAAGGTCTGCGTTCTGTTTATACAAACGTGACGTCACTCGGGACGCCAGGACACTGACAACCGTTTTAGCGCCAATTTGAAATTTCATAACTAAAATGCATTTTTTTCCTCCTTAACTGTTATATTCTCTTGAAAAATCTTATTAGTTGTACACATAATAAATGTTTCTAAACATTATAGAACAGTTTTTCAAAATGTGTCATCATGCCTATGAGGCAGGCCGCCAATACAGCTACCAGGAAGTTATGCGAGCCCAATTACCGGAGTGGCGCGATACTATTGTTCTAGCTATCACTGGAAACGTAAGGTTAGCAAAGCCGTGAGGTTGTGGTGCACTTGTAGTGTACCTGCTATTTAACGACTTGCTTTCATCGGTCCAACTCAGACCCCGTATCATGGTCGGCCATATCACGCGAATTTACAAGATAGGAGCGTCGTCTCGTTCTATCGAACGTTGTCGGCAAGTGACGGACGCTCTATCTTGTCACTTATCGTGTGATAAGGCCGACCACGATACGAAGTCAGGTCGGTTGTATATATATAGGTATTCGCGGGCCGAGTTTCCGCAAGTCGAAGTCGTAATTGTGTGTATGGGTTTATGTATGCTGCTATTCGTGCCAACCTAATTCCACCAGGGAGCCTTTTTTTTCGCTGAGAAAACCTGCGAACCAGGTACCCAATCACCGGGGGATGACTGGGTTATGTGGTATTTCTATCCACTAAAAACTCCACGGTGCCCCGCATGTGCGCTCTCATGCGGGGGACTCCAGGATCTCATGCTGAACGCATTGGGGCCCCCCTCGCGCCTCGCCGCATTCGGTTCGTCCTAGGGCAAAGAACGTCACCTTCCCTGGGGTTCTAAAGGAGTGCTCAGCCCCCGCCAGAGCACTGCGACCCTGACGACCCCCTTTAGTCGCCTTCTACGACACCGGGACCGTAGACCTCTTCTTGACCGAGCCTACACGGTAAAAGCAAACCCTTTATGTTTCGGCATCTGGTAGTGGCCCGGGTGTTCCGAGGTGTTCTGCTACCCCAGGGCATGTCAGGATGACGTGGGCGGCTGTCTATTCCTCTTCCATGCCGGCCCTGCAGCGAGGACTGGCTGTAATAGGTACCTATATAGAGTGAATTAGGTGTTTGTTTAGTAGTGCATGATCAGTTATGACACCTGTCAGATGGACTCTTCAGTTGTTTTAGCTTCCTTAATATGGCTATAGCAATAATATGACACTGCGCGGATAGTCTCGAGGTTCCTCTCTCTGTCGCCCGGACCACCTTTTTTTACAATTATTGAAAAAAACCTAGCCCTAAGAAGAAATGTGAATAATGAGAATAATTTATTACACAGTCAAGCACATGATCGTGCAACCGGAGGGCTCGCGGTATTTGAGCTCCCGAGGTGTTGTGGAACCCTGTGCAACCCGAACTGAGCCAACATGGACAGAGACGGATATAGAAAAAAAATGCGAGGCAGCCGATTGAAACAGCGGTTGTCTAAAAGTGTGTACGCTGTTCATAATGAAATGCTGATCTAAATCGAATAACAGGCGATCATTTTTTTTGCCCTTTCAAATTTGCGCCCATGTCTAAGTTAGCTCGAGTTGGACAGGGAGGTTCCTGGACCTCAAATACCAGGAGCCATCTGGTTGCCTCTCGGACCCTGGAACTACGCGTCATTGCTTTAACTAAGTAGTGATCAAGGACTACGCCTACTAATGCCTTGCGGATTCCGCAATTGACGTAATTTTCATCCAAAATTTATGTCGCAGACCGTACTTAACGGAACACATGAACACATGTTTCTAGTGTTAGTGTCACAACAGGTGCATAAGTATGTCCAATAATCTAGGGCATGTTTTATCTGTGCCTTCACTGCGTACACGATTAGCAACCTTACTCGGTCCTGATAAGGAAATTAATGAGTCGCCTTGTGTTCGTAAGAATGGCGGCTATATTCCATTATCTACGTCGCGGCGTTTTCACGATTATACATGGTTTTTCTTGTTCTCATTGCGTAATACGCTGTCCGATATATCAGGACCAAAAATTCAGTAACGTTTCGACTTTAAGAAACGTAAATTGTTGGAATAAGTTGTATAAGGCAGGAACACACGAAGCGTTTCCGTGGCCCCGCCATAATGCAGCGCTGAGCACCGTGGGGTCTTAGACGGTACTCCGGGCGGTTCCCGGGAGTCCGTCATACCAGTCCTGCCTGTCCCCCTATTCTGTAACTTGTCTAGCAGCAAACGCGCCGCGCAGCTCTGTGCGGATCATTTCATATTAGCTCGAACATTACAACCGGTAACGCCTCCGCACCGCACCGCGCCGCTCCGCCACCGCTGTCAGTGCGTTTCGGCCACAGACCACTAGGTTAAGTGGTCTGTGGTTTCGGCCTTTGAGCTCACCTCAACGCTCACCCACAAATATAATTATATTTTGACACCGCGATGCGTAGTAACTATGCCTAGTAACGTGACGGGTGACCGGCGGGGTAAGGTGAGCCGCATTAATGCGTAGCGAATAACAGCCCTGGTTCCCCAGCCAGAAAAGGCAAATACACACTAAGGGTGATTTGCACCAAACCATCTGTAATCGTAAGCGGTGTTCGTTAAAATCTGAATATATGGAACGTTTGACAAGTTTCTATGGACTGACCGCTCCGCCGAAGTTGATCGCTCTGTAATCGTAAGTCGGTGCAACCCGCCCTACGTGCTTGGTGAGTTATCTTCGGAAGCTGCCATATACATGCCATATATCATATGCTCCAGTCTGTGTCTCTTTGTGGGTAATTTATTTTCCCATACCCAATAATTATCGGGATTAGGAAATAACAGGCAGGATTCATCTATTTGAAATTTTGCACCACTGCTGGACATAGGCCTCCCCCAAAGAGTGCCAAGATGATCGGTCTTGCGCCTTAGCGTATTAGTTAGATTAGATTGCCAATACATTGAGTTGGTGATGGTGTCATCAAAAATACACCCCATTCTATTGTACCATTGATACTTTTCTGTGAAGGAAAACATCGTGAGGAAACCGATTTAATCTAAGGTCTTGATTTCCCTTTGGGTTGGCAGGCCAGATGGTAGTACCTCTCGTAAAACTAGCGCCTACGCCAATTCTTGGGATTCGGTTCCAAATCGGATTCCCGCGACCTTTTACGCGTAACTCATCAATTGTTATTAAGCAATAGTCAGAGCAATGACGTGTAGTGGCAGTGTCCAAAAGGCAACCGGATGGCTCGCGGTATTGGAGCTCCCGAAGTGTTGTGGAATCGCCCTGTGCAACCCGTACTGAGCCACCGGACTGGGCCAAAATACGAGCAGAACAAATTTATGAAAAAGTTTTGTTATTTCGCGATGCAGCCGACTGAAACAGCGGTTGCCTGAAAGTGTGTACGCTGTTTATATAATGAAATGCTGTTTCAATGGAATACCTCCCCCCCCCCCTCCTATTTCCTCCGGAGCTCAAATACCGCGACCCATCCGGTTGCCTCTCGGATTGAGTCATACAAACATAGTTCAATAAAAAACTTATCTACGTCGTATCGCTCGGAAGCTACGCACAAATATATTATGTATACATGTCAGTTATGGTTCTGTTATCGCACCGTGGCTAGATTGACTAATTCACACATTTGTCATACATGAGCAGCGACGAAACAACCATAGAACGAGAGCTTCTTACAAAATTCAACCCAAACCACAGAATAAATAATAGTACAAGTACAGAAGGGACACTCCTTTGATCTTTACAAAGTTGGCTCAGTTCGGGTTGCGCAGGGCGATTTGGCGTTCCACAACAACTCCGACACTGCAAGTAAGCGTCATTGCTCTGAATATTGTACCTTAGCCGGTCGAAACGTACCTACCTACTCTGCGGTTTAGAATTTAATTAACAACAGTAAAGTTAGTGCAGCATGACTCGGCATTATCTGTAATGGCGTCATTAAGTGTTACGCCCTAGCGACTAATGTTTTAATTGTACGCAACGCGTGTGAGCACGTAACTGATAAGTTATGGTTCTAATTGTTTGTCAGCACACGTGAGCAAAGAAACGGAACATAGTATAGTGCGGATTCTTATATGAGACCGAATAAACTTCTCTTAGTGTCTACTAGTAAACAATTCGATTGCCTTTCATTGTTAAGTGGTAAACAAAGCGATTGTCTACTATTGTTAAGTAGTGAAACAAGCAATAGTCTTAGTCGAAGTTAATAGAGTTGTTCTTTGGGTAAAGTATTTAATGTTTACTACGTTTAATTTCAAAGTATCATTTAGCGGTTACATATGCACATGCACACATATAATCACGCGTATTTCCGAAGGGGCTAGGCAGAGATCACGGATTTCCACAAGCTACGATCTTGACAAACCTTACTTCCACCAGCTTCCTTTCATTGTCAGCGGTTACACTTAACAATAAAATACAATCGCTTTGTTTACCACTTAACAATTAAAAACAATAGCATTGTAGATACATAGAGATGTGGATGCAGTCTAAAATAAGAATCCGCAGGTATACCCTACATTCTTATTTTAGACTGCATTCAATTATCTGTGTGCCTTAGTTAACAATGCTATATTGTCTTTCATTGTATATCGATGCTCTATCGCGTAAAATGTCGCTGTGTGTAATTTATTCTGTGTTCAAGCACTTCCTTAAAGTCCTTAGACGGGCGCCACGATTAGGATGCTGATAGGGTATCGTTACGTAATGATTATAATATAATTCAACAGGTAATTATTTGCAATTCCAACCTGACTTAATCATGTATTCATCGCATATATTACCTGTTACCTAACACGGTTATTACGTTTTTGTGAGACGGCTGAATTTAAAATGTAAGTGCCAGTTAAAAACAACGGAATCATGGTCAATCGTCTTGTCATAGTGTGACTTGTAGTTGTAATATGACAGTAATTTTGAATTTTATATTGTCATCGTGTTAGGATGCTTGTCTGTGTTTAACGCGATTAAATCCTGTGTCATGCTTTAACAGGGCTGGCGTATAAAAAAAATATAATACAATGTGCTGGTTGTCGAGAGCGCTTTTTGGCACCATCGTAGTATTAAGTGTCCCTAGCACGGTCGGCTCTCCATACAAAAGTAATTTGGTGCTCATTTTAAAACGGCATATTGGAAAAACGTGAAACTTTTACACACAATAGAATGCGCCATATGTATGTCCGAAACTAGTTCATGTTGCCCTAAATTATAATCCCATAAAACTTTACATTCCATGTAAAAAATAGGCCAAGTCTCGAAACCCTTCCACCGTAAAAAGTTGTGAGATATTTCGTAGTACCAAGCCCCAGGCATCCTTTTATTCTTTATTTGCTATTATATATAGCTAAATAAAAGTCTGCAACTTCTGCAACTTGGCAATCACATATGGAAAACATTCTTGTGTCTATTTTTTTTTACTATTTTCATTACTAGCATCTAAAACTAATAGTAGTGTTTTTTCGACGTTGATATGGAGGATTCCATTTGATTGTGTATACAAAGTTTCATGTTATTCTAGCATGTGGCTAAGGAGAACCAAACTCCGTTTTTATGGAGAGACGAGGGTCCACGTGACCGTTAAGCCGGTTCTTCGGTTTTCGCAAACCACGCCTCCTATTGTAAGATATGTTTGTTTTCCACGCACGATCGTGCATTCTTCCGAATGACTTTTTTGAAGGAATGTAGATACCTACATGTATGTATATTAAATATACATTTAATATCCTAAACTTTACGTGTTCCTAATTGGTTCTATGAATGTTTTGAAGTTAGATGAAGCAAAATACCGTAACTTTAGTTTGATTGTAATGTAGGTATTGCTTGACCGAGTTTACTACGGAAAAAATTGGATCCGCCTTGCCGATATCACTCCCACAACACCAAGTCTTATTTTTTGTTTACACAGGGAATACGTAGATATTTGAAATTAATTAGTTATTTCGAGGTTATCTTTTTGTTTACAACCAATTTTGACATGCCAAATGATTTTTATCAACCTAAAAGGGTGTGAATATATATATACTTATAGGTTGCTCGAAGATTAATAAAAATCGTTCATGAGCTTAGAGCAAACCAACAGGAGCGGCCATTGACAGGTGTTCCCCTGTGCCAAAAATATATGACCAATGGTCATACACATTGTATGGACTGACGTTTATCTGACGTAGCTATTTTCACGTTACGCATACATTTGACGTTCCCCTCCCCCGCCAAAATCGGCAGACTTTTTATGTATAGAAAATGACTCATGGCCACTCCGGTTGGTTTAATGCTCTAAGTTCATGAGACGTTGTTTGCAACGGCGGCGCCGGAAGTTGTCATATCGTAGTAAATTACTTTTTTTACTTTATGTCACATTTCCCTATTCTATTCATATGTACAGCTATAATAAGCTAAAACAGATTGGGTAGAAATAAAGTCAAATTTTATGACGCCTGTTTGGTTCTGGCACAAATGATACGTTGGTACAGGATACAGGATTACATACAACGTCCTTCCACATAGGTACTTATATCTAAGTTTAGGTACAATGCAATATTTTCAACCAAATTGATCTAATAATGAAAACAGGTTACCGTAGCAACTTCCTGCACCACAAACAAATGGCTAAGGATGGGATATCTTTTAATGCTTTTGAAATGAGTGCCTGTAATCTAGACAGCGTGTCAAGCCAAGTTCAAGCAAAGGAACTGCCTAGCCAGCGCCGAGTCTTATATTATTGCATTACTCGACTGCTCCTAAAAATAACAAGTAAAGAGTTTCATTCATATTATCCTTACTATAGTACTTACAGTAATAAAAGGTACACCAACTGAATGGATAACACAGGGCAGATGTTGTTGAACAAATTACAACGTAACGTCACGTGGTTCAAAGCAAACATTGATTATGCCGCCCCCATTGTGTTAATGTAAACTGTACAGATGGAAATATATGACTAATATTACGAAATGTTATATTTGAATACCTACTAAACTGAGTCCAGTAGAATATTTTTAGTCAAAGCCGTTGGCGAAGCGTGTTATGGTATGTTATGTTGTGTATGGGAGCCCCCATGCAACAAACGATAATGGTACGGAACCCTTCGTGCGCGAGTCCGACTCGCACTTGGCCGGTTTTTTTTATTATATGGCAACTGTAATATCACTCTGTCACGTGTGACAAACGTCTTCAAGGAGTATGATGTCCTAATCTTGATACTTGTGATATGGTAGCCGAAAGTAAATTGTTATAATATATTGGACTGTTTTTGCTTTTTAATATAATTTACTTAATTTAATAAACTTTGTACCTTTTGGCGTCGAGACCCTCGGTCCATGGGGTCCCAGTGCGCAAAAGCTATTTGCGGAAATCGCGAAACGTTTGGTTGACGTAACTGGTGACCGAAGAGCTGGCGGCTTTCTCGCGCAACGCATCAGCATTGCAATTCAGCGAGGAAATGCCGCCAGCATCCTCGGTACAATGCCTCGAGGGCCTTTTTTAGATTTAACTTAGCTTTAATTTAATTTAGTTAATGTTATAGTTATCATCTTGTATATACCTACTTTAGAAAATAAATTGTTATTTGATTAAAGGGTGACTTTTTGCTAATATTAAATAAAGAATATCATAAAAAGTTCATTTTTTTTATGACTCGTCAAAATTGAAATTTAGGAGAGTGGATTTGTTTTTTTTAATATATAAAGAGTGTTATTTCATACACCTAACTTTACTTTCTTCTGCTTGATCAGTTGCATTGTGTGAATTGTAGAAAAATAATAATTAATCAAGTATCATTATTATTTTATCGGTTTATACGGTGTTGCGTTCTTTTCTAGGCTCATCGTTACCTTGGTCAGACTCTATTAAAAAAATATGCAGCTCTTAAAATAATCTAGTAAATGAGACATGTCTCGTTTATTTTGGTGGGTGAGGACGTCTTTCCCCATTGTCTCTTGCTGCATTTTCTTTATGATAGTACTCGCTGGCCAGACTCTTGCTAAGCAGGTGGTATGACCTGGTAAAAATAGCACACTGAAATATATAACAGCATAGCAAATGTGCCATTAGCCATTACTAATTTGGCTGGTATCCGTCAGGTTGACGTGCGTGGTATTTATAGTTAGGGACGAAAGAAATTGCTTGCGTAATGTACTTGCGTACTCGAGAACGGGTCTATACAGCAACACATATACAAAGAAAGATACATTATTCAGTAACACACATATTAAACAATAAAAAAACACAAAGCATACAACAAGTGTTTCTCTGCGGTAATGAACCGGCCTGGCTCAGCAAGTCAGCATAATAGCCCAAGCACTTTATTTTCATTAGTAGGTATGGGAAAAAATGGAAATTTGGTAATAATTCATAACAGCAGCTTTTTTGTGTGTAACTGATATATTATCATTTTAGTAACTACGTAGACTCAAAATCCACCAAAATATTACTCATCTAAAAATCGATATTTAACCAATTCCTGAAAAAAGAGGAAAAATATTAATAGATATTTTAATTTTTCGTTTGGTTAATTTACAGGAGCTCTTCAATAATAATAAATAAATCACACAAAAAATATAATGGATATGTCATTTCTTTTTAACCGACTTCAAGAAAAAGGAGGAGGTTCTCAATTCGGCTGTATTTTTTTTATTATTATTTTCAATGCTTGTTACCTCAGAACTCCGTCATTGATGAGCCGATTCGAAATTTTTTTTTTTTGTTTGTGTATATACTTCCAGCTGTGTCCCATTTTATTCAAAATTCAGTTAGATGATGGGATCCATTAGGAATTGAGGGGACTGCTCAATTTTATTAGGCACGCGTGTAGTGATTTTGGTATTTTCTGTTATAACTCGTGTATTAATATTATCGGCCCACATACAGCGATTCGGTTTTTTTCTATAGTAATCAACGCATTTGCTATCGGAAATCAGTTCATGTGGTAAATTGTAAAAAAAAATAGGAAATGTTCTCGTGGCTCGGCGGAGTAAATTGAAGTCGGTTAAAACTTTGTTTTTAAAGTAAATTATTATATATTTACTTCCCGATGGAAATTTTGGTGGATACTTGGATAAGGCATATTAAGTAGTAACATTTGAAAATTAAACAATCAAAACGCTGTTATAAATTAATGTTTGAAAAAAAAACGTAATTTTCCTGGGGTATAATGCTGAGGTGTCATAGTTACATACAGCGCTGATTTTCAGCCAGCATATCGACATATTGTCAATTCGTAAAGATGCACAGTTAATGGTCTCTTTTCTTCAAATTTTAATTATAATTGAATCTTAAATATATACAGTTTGCGACAAGTGGTGATAAGCGCTTTTTTGAAGATCTTTACAAATTGTTTCGTATCTTATAATGTATATTGCGAATTAAAGGGTAAACGAATCTTCTTACAAAATATTTGCAATACATGTATTTTTTCGTTTTTGTTTAAACTTATCTGTTATAATTTAAATAAATATAATAAATAAATAAATATTAGGGGACAATTTTACACAAATCGACCTAGTCCCAAACTAAGCAAAGCTTGTACTAGACAAATGCAGAAAAGATCCCACTGGGTCGAAGTGCATCCGAAAGGGCCCTCATCTAGATAAGATAAGATGGGTACTAGACGACGATAAACATACTTATATAGATAAATAAATACCTACTTAAATACATAGAAAACATCCATGAGGAACAAATATTCGTGTCCATCACACAAATAAATGCCCTTACCGGGATTCGAACCCGGGACTTCCGGCTTCGTAGACCTGGTCACTATAACTACCAACTACGCTAAAGCGGTCGTCAAAATTGCAATAGGTATAATTTAAACGAATCTGTGAACAATAGTGAAGGAAGTGAAATAATATGGTAAATCGCCAATAACTGGCCACCGTTCATTTTTAGTATGAGGTGACCAGTTATTGAACGGTAGCCGGTTATTTGCCATTTACTCTACTACTCTACTGTAGCTACCACATTGTTTATTTTTATTGTCATCAGTTTTATCCAACTATCAAACCCTACGGTTTTCATACCTAAGTGATTGCCATGCAAGCGCTCCACGTTTCCGTTGAAGTGTGGCTGCAAAGCCTTCATTTGGAGGCAAACGTATCAATTTGCCATTTTTTGTTCTGTCATTTGATGATAACGACCTTTACTGGAAAATCACGCGCAGTCGCACGTTGTTTGGTCCGGTCCGGTTTGGCGGAAACTTGGACGACGTCTGCGTTGAAACTGTTTATAAAAGGAGGGCAAATAAGCTGGTCTTCGGTTTCTGTGGTCTTGGACTAACAATCACTATATTAGAGGACAAACTTAACAAAAAAACAGAGTTGTGTCAGCCCTATGGTCCTCGCATACCATATATATTGCCATATAGGCCAATTTTTTGCCAGTTGTTTAGACAGCGGACCTGTAGATATGCGACTATTTGAACGAGCGACCGATACAAACGTTCTTCGTGTCAGCTTTGGCAATCATCATCTCTTTTTCTTATTCTTCTTAACAGAAAGCCGTCACGTTCTGACAATTATGCGAGTGCGAGAGTGACGGATGTGTTATCCACAACGATAAGTGATGTGATGTGATACAATGGAAAGCCTCACGGTCAATTTGCCATCACACACCAATGCACAACCGTGCAAAAATCTAGTTCGAATGAAGGTTAAATGCGTATAATTACCATCACATGACTCCTGCCCCCCTATTCTGTAACTTGCTTTAAGCTCACCTCAACGCTCACCCACAAATATATCTTGACAGCGCGATGCGTAGTAAGCGTAGGTAGTCTAGTTTTGTGACGGGTGACCGGCGGGGTGAGACGCATTAACGCGTAGCGAATAACAGCCCTGTCATGTAGGAAATGGAACGGGTGAAGGTAGGGCAGGAACTTTGAGCATGTAGTTGAGGTTAATATGAGAATGCTTTGAACTATTGTGATAGGTATTGACCGCAGAAAATAATTTATAGATATATAAGTGTTACAAAAAAATGATGATTGAATGTATTAAAGTATTTAACAAACTGCCCGTGAATGTAAAATACGCGGGTACTATCTCAACTTTTTAAGAAAATTTAAATCGTTGCGTCTCACCCACTTTTTTGTGACATTAAAGATTTTTTGATTTACCACAATGAGAATGAAAGTTCATATACATGTTTTAATCAATTTAAATATTTAATGCTGCAGCCTAAACAGACAAAAATTAAGTGGATTAAGTGATTATGTAGGCACCTATTTCACTTTAAATACTTTCGTGTACAATATTATACACGAAGATTCGCAGAAAAAGTATTTCAATTGTTATAACTCGGCGAAATACATATTTCATTGATCCCCGTATCGATCCGACCCATTGAGGACCCATCCAGACCGATCCGACGATTTTGTCGGGACATGTAAACATCGCCGGCCACGGCCAACGGCCTCCGCACACTCGGAGTCCTGTCCGAAAACAATCCGCGCCCGAGAAACAAGAAAATCGCTAATGTCATTCTTTGTTGTGTTTTCTAATTTGTTTATAATCAGTTAAGTGTGATTAATATTTAGTGCATTGTGTATTTATATTTTACGTCCTTGCCTACGCTCTTCTCAGCGGCTAAACAATAATGTAAAGGACTGTACATGCTCTACTTTGTTGCGGTATTTTTATACTACATTTTTATATTTGCAACTGTAAGTTTTTCTTGTTTAGTTTTAATCATACTCTTCAACATAATAGGATCCACTTCAAACCAAGTAAATATGGCTCCTCCCCTGTCTCTGCCTCTGGATAGCTCCGTGCAATGCCCCTATTGCCCCCAGATTCGTTATTTTAAAAAGAGGGGACTGAACATCCATATAAGTCGTGTTCATGCTAACCATACGCAGCCACCTGCTCCAACACCTTTAAACACCACACAAACAACCCAAATATGGCAAGATCATATTCCTTTAGCTCGAGCAGCGCTCCTTGGGACCTCGGACATTTCTTCCCAAACGCAACATGCGAACGTTAGTCTAAACGACTTACCAACTTTAAAGTCTAGCATTCGAGTTTTGACCCATATTCCCAAGGGTGCCAGATGTTTAGCTGCCGGTAAGCTATGCACGGTTATTGAGGATTGTTTGCTTTCGAACAGTGTTGAAAATTGGTTTACTTTACTCTCTTTCTCTTTTTCAGCCTTGAGGGTACCAGATAAGACTGAAAAGAAATCGTTGACGACTAAAGTTAAAAATAATATCAATGACTCTAATTTGTACTTCGCTTTGTACTACAGTCCCCAATAAAACAAACTTCGATATATCGTTCCATCGAAGCCAAAGTACACGACGGAGACTTAAGAGGAGCGGTTCGTTTGCTCCTTTCCGACGCTACTCTCGCTCCTGTGAATGAAACTACACTACATGCTTTGAAAGACAAACACCCCAGCCCATCGAGGTCAATAATCTTACCACCTGAACCGAGTTTAACAAGCCCTTTCCTTTCTGTTTCAACTTCGGACGTAGCCAACGCAATTGCGTCTTTCTACAATGGGTCTGCATCCGGTCTAGATGGTCTGCGACCGCAGCATCTCAAAGAGTTGACTTCACCCTCCGCAGGAAATAATGGTCCCCGATTGTTAGAATCACTCACAAAATTATGCAATTTTTTACTGAGAGGTATGCTAAACTTGGAGGTGAGACCGTTCCTATATGGTGCTTCGTTATGTGCCTTATCTAAAAAAGATGGTGGTATTAGACCAATTGCGGTGGGCAGCTTTTTTCGTCGTCTTACGGCTAAGCTCTGTTGCCAATCTGTTAGAGAAGCTATGTCTGACTATCTGCAACCAATTCAAATGGGCTTCGGTACCAGACTTGGTTGTGAGGCGGCAATACATGCCACCCGGTCTTTTGCTTTACATCGCAGATCATCCAATACCATAATCGTTAAAATCGATATCAAAAACGCTTTCAATAGCCTAGAAAGGGACACTATTCTCAACGAAACCTTAGAGCAAACTCCTTCTCTTTACCCTTTCATTTACCAATGTTACGCCTCCTCAAGTAATCTTTTCTTCTCAGGCAGTTTAATACAGTCGCAAGTTGGTGCCCAGCAGGGCGACCCATTAGGGCCCTTGATGTTTTGTCTCGGCATCCAAAAGATTATTTCTGGATTAAAGGCGCCCCTTAACGTGTGGTATCTGGATGATGGCACTATAGGAGGAAGTCCAGAAGTGGTCTTAAACGACTTGAAAACATTGATACCTGCCTTGAAGAAAATTGGTCTTGAAATAAACCCGTCTAAGTGCGAGTTTTATACTTGCAGTTTTTTAAACACCAACTCTCTCGCAGAAATAGAGTCACTTTTACCTGGCATTAGACAAATACACGAACATTCTTTCAATTTACTGGGTGCTCCAATTTTCACCGAGGGTGTTAGTTCGGCCCTTCAAGCCAAAAGACAAGCACTTTCGGCGGCACAGGAACATTTGACACAATTGTCGGGACATGTTTCCCTTATCTTGCTGCGAAACTGCTTTGCTCTGCCTCGCATGGTGTATATGTTACGGACGTCTCCAACTTGGCTTTATGACACGGATTTGAAATCGTTCGATGACACTATTAAATCTTGTTTAGAGTCAATACTCAATGTGAGTTTAGACGACAAACAATGGTGTCAGGCGGCTCTGCCAGTTCGTTACGGTGGCTTGGGCGTGCGTCGGGTCCATGACATAGGTCTGGTAGCCTTTTTAGCGTCGGCACATGGTTCGTCGGATCTTGTTGCTCGAATATTATCATTTGATGGCAGCAGCATTCGAGTTCCATTCGTAACCGAGGCCCTGGCTAAGTGGGCGACACTATGTCCGTCCAATGATCATCCGGATAGCTTAACGGTCCAAAGAGGATGGGACGATATTCTATGTCAGCAAACGTTTTCTCATTTGTTGAGTGATGCCTCGGGGACTGACCTAGCACGTCTCAAGGCTCTCACAAAGCCCGAATCCGGTGCGTGGCTGCATGCCTTGCCTTCCCCTCAACTCGGCACTTTGCTCGACAACGACTCCCTGAGGATAGCAGTTGCTTTAAGGCTGGGGAGCAAGGTATGCGAAGCGCACCGATGCGTTTGTGGGACAATGGTGGAGGAGAATGGCCACCACGGGCTAAGCTGCAAAAGATGTGCGGGTCGGTTCCCTAGACACCATTCTATCAATGAGATCGTGCGTCGGGCTATGGTGTCCGCCAACGTACCGTGCATCCTGGAGCCCCCGGGTCTGTCTCGGACTGACGGAAAAAGACCAGACGGGTTGACGTTGGTTCCCTGGCAGAGAGGGCGGTGCCTCCTATGGGATGCAACTTGTGTTAGCACTTTTGCAGCGTCCCATCTAAAGCACACAATTAAGTCAGCTGGTTCGGCGGCCGAAAATGCCGCCAAGCTCAAACACGCAAAGTACTCTGCCTTGGAACCGACTTATGATTTCGTTCCGGTTGCTGTGGAGACAGCTGGGCCCTGGGGCAGTGAGGCTCTCGGGCTGTGCAAGGAGTTAGGCAGACGATTAAGGGACAGGGGCCTTGACCCCCGCTCTGGGTCATGGCTCGTCCAACAGGTCTCCATTGCTGTTCAGCGAGGCAATGCCGCTAGCATTTTGGGGACCTTTGGTTCGGGCTTGACGCAGAGCGGGATGTACTCGTAGTATTACTTTTATTTATTTTTACGTATTTTAATTTTATCATTCTTTACACCATTGTATTCCGACTTGATTTGTAATTCATATTATGATAATGTCCATATTGTTATTTTAAACTAATTAAAGATACTTTTAATCAATTTAAGAATGATGAAATTGATGAAATGTAATATGTAGAATATTATTAATAAACTACTTACGAGTATGACCTATGACTTACAAGGTAGCAAAATGCAATCGTTGAGGTGCAGCGAATCCTGAACGTAGCGAAGGTTTCTAAGGTGAATCGAATTTAATTTGGCACGTGCCGCTTCTTAGTGGCAGAGAGGCTATTGTTTACCAGGACGGTGGGAAACAAGGATATATGATTACGGCCTATCTGGTGGTAAGGTAACCAGATACCGAGGCCTACGCTTGCTTGAGAAGTCGCTTCAAATTCAGTCCTTATCTATTGACTTGAGGAGGGGTGCACGAAGTTACGACTATTTACAGCCCCCCTATTCTGTAACTTGTTTTATTTTAAGCTCACTTCATCGCTCGCCCACAAATATATCTTGACACCGCGATGCGTAGTAACTAAGCGTAGGTAGAGGTCTAGTTTCGTGACGGGTGACCGGCGGGGTGAGCCGCATTGGCTTAGCGAATACAGCCCAGGTGGATAGAAGGCAGCTGCCATCCCATGAAAAAATGACAAACCTTCCATACATTCAGATTTTAACGCCGACCATTACAGACGGTTTGGTGGAACCCACCCGTCCCGAGAAAAAAGCAACGCAAGAGGTAAAATAATCATAAAGTGATAAGTAAGTGTCCAAAGTTTTAAGAAGAATTTAAGAGGGGCATGTTTTGTCCCTTTTCCGGAAAACGCAACTTCGCATGAAACGATTGTCATTTACCTACTGTGACGCTCGCAGATTGTGACGTCACTAACTGCGAGCGTTTATTCTCCCTAGCAAGCAATATTAAAGCGGTTGTAGCTTCGTAATTCATTAAGATATCTGAATGGGATATTCGTCACTAGGCATATTTTTTTGTTTTCTTCCTCTTGGACCCGTATTGTGTTGACATCAAGACAAATGCGACTTCCTCTCAAAGCAGCGCATTTTCGGGAACTCTAGTAATCTAAACACTAGGAACAAAACATGATATAGGTATACCTACGAGCAGAGGTAGTTAGTACTGTTAGTAGTGACCGAAAGAAATGTAGGATCTTTAGTCATTCTAGGCGTGTTTTCTTCACTTTAATTAGTGTTAGAACACTGTTTTGTTGTGCTTTTGTTATTCATTAACTCCGTTTTCGGAAGCGTTTACCGCACATGGCCGCGTTCTGGTTAGTTTCCATCGGTTTCTCATTAAATTTTCCGACGCCATTGTCAATGATGGCCGCCGTAATGGTGCTATTATGAGAGAATTAACTTGATTGCGGACACTGATGAGCGGCCATCTCGGTGACGTCATCGTCGTGAAAACACGCTGCAATAACAAAAAAACATTTTTTTAATAGAAACTTTGGTGTGTATTTTAACCCCAGTAATTTGTCTACTAGGTACTATAACCTTAAGGTAGTCATAATGTCATACATGAAGATGACTTGCCATAGTAAAGTTTGCTATAAAGTGACGTTGTTCGGTGGTATGATCGGTCGTCAATAAGGCAATCAGCGTTAGAAGTTCCGCTTAAGAAGCAAGGCGTCCACCGCTGACCGCATCCTCGACGAAAGACCCATAAAACAGTCGAAAAGTACAAGCCTTGAAAACGAAAGCTGTCAAGAGTATGTGACAATGTTGTCATAAGTACGCATTATTCGTGGTTGTATTTAAAAGTTTAATATAGCCGTTGAAGAGTTCTATCTGTTGGCTCCATCACAAGGGCCGGTTCACGAAACTACAAGCTACAATTATTTCTAATTTCTGAGTCTTTACTAATATCTAACCTCAGTTGAGTCAAGCCTCCCCTCCGTCGCTCGAGAACTTTCCGTCCCAACGGCCATCGGTTCTTCGTGCACTGTGCCACGCCCACTGCCACTTAAATTCGATTCGGAAGGCTAAACGTCTCGTCCACTAGCCTCATTCTGATGCGATCACGCAGAGTAGACTTATGAGGCCCATAGTAAGCGACCACGTTACAGAATAAGTTTTTCTTTCCGTAATCCAGGCACAGTATTTAGCCTCGCACACTGACCTCGGCATACATCTGAAGAACTGGATCAATTTATTAGCACTAATCGTCAAACAATGGCGTTAGGAAATCGGCAGTAACCTATCTAATTAGTTCAACAAAGAAATATCGCACCAACTGCACAATGCGATTGCGCGAACTGAATATGAGGTCTTTATGTCTCACGTTCGAGTATTCGTACAGTACATGACCGTTTTTATAAGACTTAGGCAGACGTTCCAATTTTTGACATCGTAAATTCCATAATTGAGTGCATGGCGGTCATGTATTCATCAAATCGTACAAGTCTGTTTTCACCTGCTTCGTCGTCTAGTACCCATTGTTGGTAACTCGGACACAGATCAAGATCATAGAGAGAGAGAGAGAATTCGTTCCTGTCGCGTCCATACATTCATTCGTTCATTCAATGATTCTCTCTCTGAAACCAGCCATGTAAGTTACCGTGTTAGTACAACTTACAAACTGAATACGCCTTTTAATTACTTCAATAGGCATGATGACACATTTTGAAAAACTGTTCTAAAATGTTTAGAAACATTTATTATGTACGACTAAGATTTTTCAAGAGAATATAACACTTAAGTAAGAAAAAAATGCATTCTAGTTTTTAAATTTCAAATTGGCGCTTAAAAGCTTGTCAGTGTCATGGCGCCCCGAGTGACGTCACGTTTGTATAAACAGAACGCAGACCTTTAACGTTTGCTACCTAGATCGCTCAATTGCTAATTGAATGAACATAAATTAAAAAGTTTACAAGTCTTGCGCGGCCGTGCGAGCGAGAAAGCGGGACAATGACGTATGAAGATCGGACAGATAACATGGTTCTATCCCTGTCTTACTATTCGTTCAGTACGTAAGTTTTCTCTGTAATCTGTGGTAATGGCCGTTGTGGGTATTTGTTTATACAAACGTGACGTCATGCGCTCTGGTTGGTGTTTAACATATCATGGCGCGCGTCCGTATTTTTCGGTTTAATTTTATCAAAATAAATAATAATCTCTTACTTAATAAAAAAATATGAGCATTTTTATAATTCTATGATTAAAATTTCACTAAGAAAATGCCATATTTTAGTGATTTTCAACTACTGTAATCATGCCTAACCAATGCACGACTGTTGACCCATCACAATTATTGAGCTTACTATCAGACTAGTTCGATTTATGTAAGATTGTCCTCTAATATTTATATAAATGTTATTTATTTATTATAAGATGGTATGGCATACGAAAACACGCATGCAACACAGTACGGCCTTGTATGAACCGAATGCCTAATTGAGGAGAACAAGAGAACCGTTTGTGAATTCAGGGAACGTGGCGGTATAAATATTCAAGCTGCACGCCGGTTGCGCAGGAGTTGATCATACCGTATGCCATCGAAGAACTTAACTGACCATCTGTCAACCTTATATGCGAATGAGGTTGACAGCCTAAAGCCTTTTTGTACACTGTGGGCTTATAGTAAATTTGACAGCTATTACCACTGCGGCCAGTCTTTTCAGTCAGCTTAGGCCTCTCACAGACTGGCGCGGCCTGGCCGCGGCGGACAATAGTGAACTTGTCCGCCGCTGTCGAATTTTCTATTGTCCGCCACCGCAGGCCGCGCCAGTGTGTTGCAGGCCTTAGCCGCGCCGCGGCGCGCGGCCTGCGGTGGATGTCAGTAGTAAACTATACTCGTAATAATGTGGTGTGTGTGTTTGTCTGTGATACGGTTAATAGCTAGTTGAGTAATAGTAGAGCAACATAGGTCAGATGGCCAGCTCGGATAGGGTAATATAGCTGGCCATCTGACCTATGTTGCTTTGCCTGTTTCGATGAGGTATAATCTATAGAGTCATTCAAGTTAATATTTTGTCCAATAGGTCCTTAAGAGTCCGTGTCGGCCCGGCAAAAGTTCGATTGTAGGTATATTACCCGTCTCCCGAGCGCGCCAGCGCAGGTATTGTGGTGGGGGTCGAGCGAGGCTGCTAGGTCGGCGTAGAAAAGTTTTGATACTTTAACCGTTTTATCTGACTTTTCGTTTCTTAATATTTTTATGTATATGTATTTAAATAAAATATCAGGTAACTTAGAACAGTATCGTTCATTATAAATGTATGTATGTAATTAGTACCAATACAGAATTTATTTAAGTACTTGTTTGACGACCGCTTTAGCCTAGTTGGTAGTGACCCTGCCTACGAAGCTGGAGGTTCTGGGTTCGAGTCTCGGTATGTGCATTTATTTCTCCCTGAGTCATGGATATTGGTTTTTTATGTATTTGAGTATTTATTTATCTATTTAAGTATGTATATAGTCGTTTAGTACCCATAGTAAAAGCTTTAGGTACTCAGTTTGGGATTAGGTCGATTTGTGTAAGATTCCTATATTTGTTGGAGTTGCATATTCACGCCATATCATATAGATATTTCAAACGAGCCCAAAGTCGATGGGGCTGCGTCTTTTAACACGTTCCCTGTGCATGCATCATATGTGTAGCATTTTAGGGTACATATGATACGTGCATGCACCATTAATGATGCACGACCCCATATAAACTTAAAGCATTGCCAAAATTTACACGTGTGAGCTAGATCTTTTTTATTTGCATGCACATACTGGCTATGAACCTTTTGACAAAAAACATGTTGCACGTGAGGACTCAATTTATGGTTCCTAGGTACACATGGAACGTGTTAATTACGGAGTTCCATGGCTACCTTCCAGCTCAATTATCAGACCCTGGTTACCATATAGAACCAAAGTACTCGTCAAGACGAATTACACGACCCCAAACTTGATGGGGTTGCGTCGTTTAATTACGGAGTTCCCATGACCACCTTCCAGCTCCATCGTCAGACCCTGGTTACCAAAGTACCCGTCAAGACGAATTAATCAAGCCTAAACTCGATGGGGCATGGGGTTGCGTCGTTTAATTACGGAGTTCCTATGGCTACCTTCCAGGTCCATCATCAGACCCTGGTTACCAAAGTACTCGTCAAGACGAATTAATCGAGCCCAAACACGATGAGGTTGCGTCGTTTAATTACGGAGTTCCTATGGCTACCTTCCAGCTCCATCATCAGACCCTGATTACCATATAGTACCAAAGTACTCGTCAAGAAGAATTAAACGAGCCCAAATTCGATGGGGTTGCGTCGTTTAATTACGGACTTCCTATGACCACCTTCCAGCTCCATCGTCAGACCCTGGTTAACAAAGTACTCGTCTATACGAATTAATCGAGCCCGAACTCGATAGGGTTGCGTCGTTTAATTACGGAGTTCCTATGGCTACCTTCCAGGTCCATCATCAGACCCTGGTTACCATATAATACCAAAGTACTCGTCAAGACGAATTAAACGAGCCCAAACTTGATAGGGTTGCGTCGTTTAATTACGGAGTTCCTATGACCACTTTCCAGCTTCATCATCAGATCAGCTTTATGTCATAATAATATTACATTAGCATCCAATTTATACACGCATGCAAAATTTCAGCTCAATCGGAAACCGGGAAGTGGATCAAATTTAACTTCAAGATTTAATTACAGACAACGGATAGGTGAACTAAATAAAAGTTTATAAAAATTCAGCAAGTATCACGATCACTCGTAAAATAATTGACATGGGAGCTATACAATTCGTAAGTTGTCTCGATTAGCCTCACGAATGTCTCACTAGTATAGTTTGACCCCGACGTTGGTAACAACTATGTCTAGCCGGAGATCAAAATAATATTTTAGTCGAGGGGTAGCCTTCGTGAATAGCCACAATTACACGACGTACAGGTCCGACCCGGACAACGGCTAAGCCGGTACTGCCGAATCGAGCGCCGTGCACGGTGTTTTATTACGAACTTTAGTGTGATTTCAAATGCTTAAATTTACTTCTACACATAAATATATTTTTGTTTGTACGAATAGCGCTTAAACTAGAGTTTCTTATTATGGCTTCATATTTTTGAAATAATGAGCTAAATGGCCAAAAATACTGGCGATTCTTCGTGTGTTTTTACTCAAAAGTTGTTGGATGAAAATACGGTTTTACTCAACTATTTAATATGTAACTTATAAAATGTTTTCCGCTTATCCCTAAGAAGACAATCATTCCAATATGGATTTATTTGTTTCATGTCGGTTAGAAATCAAATAGTTCTTCAAATCCACGTCGTTTTACACGTCTCCGAGCGAAAATTGAGAAAACAGCGGTTGGACTGAGCCAAAATATGGTAAATTGAGAGCTAAATGTAAACAGTTTTTCCGCTTATTCAACTTGAATTGAAATGATCTTTCATATTACACAATAAAATCTTTAGGAAAACGAATATTTAATGAGATATGACCTCAAAAAGTTTAGCGAATTCAGCAAACGGCTATATACGGACTCTTAAGGCGCCGTAGGTTCATGGTCTTCTCTCCCTCTCACTGAGCATAAGCGTGAGCGAGATGGAAGTGCGTGCTCGGAACCTCGGAAGCGCGGAAATCATGTTTTTTAATTTTAATTTCCCGTGTGGTGTCGGGTTAGAATTTCACCACCCCCTTTCTTCCCGTGGGTGTCGTAAAAGTCGACTAAGGGACCAGGGTTGAAGTGTGTTGTGGGCGATGGGCTAGCAACCTATCACTGCAATATCACATTTAGTCGACCTTTTATACCCACATTTATGCTAAAAGTGGCGCTGGAACATACGTTTCATGTGCTCTGCCTACCCCTTTTGGGAATAAAGGCGTGAATGTATGTATGTATGTATGTAATTTTAATTTTTTGGCCGTTTAAATAAATAAAAAAGTAAACACTGATTTCCCTCAAACATGATATTGCCGATTTTTAGAAGCCATTTTTATATTCTTAGCTTTTGTTCTTAATTTGTAACAAATATTTTAAGTGTATTTTAGACCCTTTTAGACCTGTGTTCGTGATTTTTTTGTATCGAGCGAAAAATGCTTAATCATGTTTCTAAACACTGATTTCCCTGCAGAAAAGCCTCAAGATTACTAATCGTATTTTTTTTAAACCATATTATTATAAACAGACGCATTATATTGTTTCAAAAACACTGTTCGCTTAACTTCGCTGAACCTACGGCGCTTTAATCAGTGTATTCAAATATGAACTATATTCCCCAGTAATAAGTTCTCACGCCTACACATTTCTAGATGATTGCAGTATCAGTGTACTCGTAGCAGTTAAAAGTGATACTTATTCTTTTGCAAACTCGTTCGATCGCTTCCTTGTAGCTTTACATATGTTAAAAGTTCAGTACACCAGTGAATACTTAGATATTCATATCCACAACGTTACAGTCAAGGGCATAAATATGTGTACGTTCCCAAGGCTTCAAAATTATCTGTACAGGTGATTAGCCAGAAATATGTGGACGGTAATGCAGTCAAAAATATGTGATCATTTTATTAGTCAAAAAGTTCTGGACATTTGAATGGGCATCAAATATAATGACCACCAAAAAATGCTTTGATACCCTAAGATCTTTTACCAAAAAAATATACTGAACACCAAAAATAATAATTCTACCATTACAATAGTACTACCTGTTTTAATAAAAAGTGCACATTAAAATTTATTCGAACACCAAATTGACTAAATGATCACCAAATCTTTGCGACCAAATTAATACAATACTTCTACCTAAATAACCCACTATGATTGCCATAAAATGTATGAGTATTACCAAATAAAGTATAATGATGCCAAAACAAGTGATACCAAAACCCGAATCAGCACACGCTACTTCCACGTGGACTTGTCTGTCCTACCCCTGGAGTGTATATGTCGTCGGCCGATCGTAAAATCCGCCAGATCACGAAATTCCTAGGCATATCGTAAAACGCTGTCATTTCATGATATGCCTAAAGTTGGCCAGGGTTATCACGATGTGCCTGATAAACAATACGGCAGATCGATTAGAGCAACGCATTTGTCGATATTCCTAGCTCTATACCGGGCACATTGTAAGATAGTTTCTTTCCTGGCCACTGGTGGCGCTGCGTATGCGATGGCGGCCGTGTTTATTGGGAGCCAATAATCAGGGCGGACAAAAATGGCTTGTCATAAGCGAACTTTGTCTTAGGTCGGTTAGGTTAGGGTTCACTTGTGCCCCTCGAACCAGAAATAGACACCCCGCGCAGCGGGGTGGCGTCTACTCGCTGGAGATTATCAGTCCGCACTCCTTATTTTTTCATTATCTACTTCAATTTTGGACACCCTACTTACGTATAACGGTGAGTATTGAACGATATGGCGGCGTTTCATGATATGCCTAGGAATTTCATGATCAGCCTAAACGTCACTTGCTTAGCCAAATCATGAAATGCCGGCGTTTCATGATATGCCTAGGAAGTTCATGATCGGCCTAAACGTCTATAGGCAAATCGTTAAATGGTGAATTTTGAACGATATGGCGTATGTCACTCAGCCAAATCATGAAAGGGCGGCGTTTCACGATATGCCTAGGAATTTCATGATCTGGCGGATTTTACGATCGGCCGCCGACATATATAAAAGTTCGCGGAGCCAGAAGCTGGTTTCTGGCGGGAGCCCGGGCGGACGGCGGGAGACTGAGTCCTAGAAACGAAAGCGGGGATGCGTCGAATTTAGGAAATTATTTTACTATTTCTAATTTAGCAACGATTTATTACGATATCATTTTCTTTAATAGGATAGTAAGATGTTATAATTTGGGTTATGTTTTCATATTAATAGGAGATACAATTTTGGTGATCACTTACTATTTTTGGGTTAGCAATGATTTTTTAGGATAGCGTTTTTTTAAATAGGATAGTAAGATGTTATTATTTGGGTTGTTATTTCACATTAATAGGAGATAAAAATTTGGTGATCACTTAACTATTTTTGGATTCGCAATGATTTATTTGGATAGCATTTTCTTTAATAGGGTAGTAAGACGTTATAATTTGGGTTACATTTCACATTAAAATGGAGATAAAATTTTGGTGATCATTTAGTCTTTTTTGCAGTAAAAAGTATTTTTTTGGCGTTATATTTTACTATATCTGGTGGTCCGTTAAACATATGCCATTTAAATGGCCATAAAGAAACATGTGTAAGTATAGATATTTATAGCCTCTATATATTTATATATAGGATATTTTGCCTACATATATTTGACTGATATTGTACCTCTTATTGTGTCGCTTTTAGGCTCATAATCCTGGATATTAAAAACGCGTGTTTTATAACATTACAACACTTGTGTGTTATGGTTATATCCCGATTAAGTCACGTTGGCACCTTGCAGCAAGATATATGCATGAACACGGTGCATTCTTAAATTAACCGGGTTGTACAGAATGTACAGTATTTTTTTTAATTTTCGGCAAATGGATTCTTACTCGACTAAACAAATTAAATCCTTTTTGTTAATTAATTGACTATTTCTTTTTGTATATGATATGGAAACGTTTAATTTAGTAAAACTATTAACTTTTCATAACATTTTGCATGAATTAAATACAGATAACATTTTAAAACGAAAATATAAGTTTATTTTGTATTGGCTGTGTAGAGATTTCTGTGCCCACACTGCGCAAACTTCACGAAAAAAAAACTGTTGGGCGCACTGACCTATAAATTTCCTCATTGGTTGGGCGCCATTATTTATAGGTTATTTATTTCACAAATATTTGTAAAATTTGTTTATGCGTGTTTGGTTAATTATTATCAAAAATGTTTACTCGTGGTGACTAGAAAAGTGATAAATAGAATGGACGCCACTGGAAATTCTTGGCGATGTGCAATTGTGAGTAAAAACCTGTTGTCATCTTAATGATTTGCTTAATGTAAAGTAAATAATTTGGCAGGCCTATAACATTTTCATTTTATGAAAATGATTTTTCCTCGCAAAATGTGTTGAAAAACGTCGTATGATACGCGTGAGCTTTGATAATTACATCCTCGGTTCTCTTATCATGCTCACCTGCGGCTCGCGTGAACAATTCCGCCTCTGATGTAATTATCAACATACCTCACTTGTATCACAATGTACTATTATGGCCATGTAAATGTCCAGAACTTTTTGACTAATAAAATTATCAAATATTTTTGACCGGATTACCGTCCAGATATTTCTGGCTAATCAACTGTGCAGATATTTTTGACGCCTTGGGAACGTACATATATTTATGCCCTTGACTACATGTCATTAAGTGACAATTAAAGTGTTAATAAAAACGCATGCGGCTTAAGACTAGATAGGTACTTAATTTAAATTTCACTAAAAGGAAGCAGGCAACTTCATACTAAAAAATAAAATTTCTATTTATATTGGACTACATGATAATAACCATGTGTCGTGGCAGAGAATATATACTTAGTTATGTTTTACATGACGTACCTATAAGTACGATTGGGCCGTAAAATCTATCGCTGCTGCCCAGGGGTCCTAGACAAGGTTAAAATCGACAAGCGCTAACGCCAATAGAAAACTAATAAAATGTATGGGAATGGCAGATGTTAACGAAAAGTGTTTCGTCGGCATCTGTCATTCCCATACATTTTATTATTTTCTATTGGCGTTAGCGCTTGTCGATTGTAACCTTGTCTAGGCCCCCTGATGTTGTTAAACAATACGGGTGTAGAGTCGAAAACTATTATTACTCCAAAAGACTCCGTCTTCTGCTGACGTCAGTAACTGCGAACGTCATCGTTTCATATGAAGTTGCTTTTTCGCGCGCCGCTCGAAAAAGGCACAGTACATACTATGATTCCAATAAGTAGGGCAAACCTTGGTCATTTTTGAACTTACGATTATATTTATGTACTTATGATGTACCAAATTAATTTAATAAACATTTTTATTGAAACATTAGGTAATTCGGTGATATTCAGGTTAAGATGTGACATGTGCTTGGTTATTCTGTGATATAGTCAGGTTAAGCTGTGATACAGTTTAAAACTATAAATAAAAGACAATTTAATAATAAACATTAGTAACATTTTGATATATAACTAACATTTATTTATTTTCTAAAGTAGGTATATACAAGATGATAACTATAACATTAACTAAATTAAATTAAAGCTAAGTTAAATCTAAAAAAGGCCCTCAAGGCACTGTACCGAGGATGCTGGCGGCATTTCCTCGCTGAATTGCAATGCTGATGCGTTGCGCGAGAAAGCCGCCAGCTCTTCGGTCACCAGTTACGTCAACCAAACGTTTCGCGATTTCCACTTTTATTAAAAGTTTATTATCTGTATTGGAAAAATATCTTTGGGTTACTTATTTATTACTTTAGGATTTTTTAATTACATGTATTAATTAAGAATCCAAATATGCTTAATTATTTAACAATCTAGGATAGTTTGGCACTACTTATGATACTAGGCCCCTATTTCACCAACCTGACACTGACAATTCGCCATACATTGCTTGTTCTAGAAGTTAAGGTGGTTACTAGGTTACTTGTGGAATCAGTAATGTACGGAGAATTGTCGTTGTCAGATGACAATTGTCAAGTTAGTGAAATAGGGGCCATATAAAAAAACAAGTTTAATGTTAGATGTGCAATTGAAAACAATTAATGAACATATTTTAAACATCGCATCGTAATTAAAATTAAGTAAGTACTCCACTTGGTTATATTGTGATATTATGAAAAAATATACAACATCGGAAAAGTTAAGAAATCAACCGCCGAAATTAAATATTAAAAAAAAAAAATTGTTACGTTTACAATTTTAAAAATCATTGATGTAACTCTTATTGTAATGGGTTCTTCTTTATTATATACCATACTTTCATTTGTGTTTCTTTAATAAAAGTTTTTTTTACACCTTGCACCGATGTAAGTACTTAATATTAGACGTTATCCCTGTTTAGTTTGACATAAATATTTTTTTCTTAATTTTGTCGGATGCGTTCGGACACTTGCTGCACGTAAGGCATGTTGAATGGCAGTGCCGCTATCTACCGGAAATTATTACAAGCCGTAAAGATATCGAGTAACTCCGCTATAAGACCATAAGTAACTATCACCAAATTACTTCATATCACCGATTAGCCAAGGTTTGCCCTACTATGGTTACGAGCATGTTATACTTCATTCATTCCTATAGTAAATCACAAACTAAGAGAGCGAAAACTAATAATAATAATAGCAATGAGGCAATGGGTCTCAGTCTCGGCATGTGCCGGGCTAATGTAAATTACTCAGCGCTGGTTTTCGTCTCACGGAACTCTCCGTGCATGTCGAATGCACTTGGCAGCCATTTTACTTGCATGTTCATCAGGCATCGCGTGTGGACTGTACCTACGAGCCAACGAGCGTGAGAGAATTCGTGTGACAATGTACGTACCTACAGTCTGCGGTGGCGGCCGTAAGCAAATAAAGGACGCAACGCAACCCGGGGGACAAGAAAACAAACGCTATACGTTGCTGATATGCAAACAACCAAAGAATTGTCGCCATCTTCATTAGTTTTTATAAATGATTCAATTCATTATTTCGTAGTTAATTTTAGACGCTTAATAACTCTGGCAAAGGCCATAGGCTGCCGTTACTCTTTTATAATAATAATAACTGTCAAAACGCCATGTGCACGCCATTGTTGCGAGTGTATAGTGCATTCATCCTTACTTGTCTTATTTGGTAAACAACATTCTAACCTCAAAATGTATCTTTTTAGACTATAGCAGCTATTTTATCGTAAAAAAAGCGTTGCTAGGCAAAAACATCGTGAAGTGATGTCCGAAAAGTCGTCTCGTCATGATCTAATACTCACAAAATTGCTATTCTATCCTAAAAAGATGCATTTTGAGGTTAGAATGTTGTTTACCAAATAAGACAAGTAAGGATGAATGCACTATAGGTATGTACTTTCTTTAAGCGCAATATTACACACAAGTACCTACCTACCACATTATATATCGCTCTTTTTGATAACTAATTTATGATTGCGTGCGTTAAATTCATTGATTGAGCAAAATGTATTTCGTAGATTTCGAAGAAGATTAGTCTTCAGTTGCTGGTATTTTTTGTAAACGGATATTAACGATCATATAATATTCATGAGTTTCATGACTATGAGTCACAAATTCGATGAAATAGAAACACTATTAATGCTTCAATTATATAATGATAGCACCATCTAGCGAGCATAATTTTGATACAATTTCAGTTTGATAGAGGTCGCTGATGTTGATGTTAGTTGTCGATTTGCGCCATCTAGTGAGCTTAATTTTAGTCCAATTTCAGCTCGATATACGATTTGTCGCTACACCCGTATAAGCTACGTTGGTAGCGCGTAGCAATCCTTGGCAATGAATGTGTTAATGTATACCGCTTATATTATGTTTTTGATTTTATTAGACTAATAAAAATATATACCAAACCGTATTAAATGGGTTTTATTTGATTCTAAATTTATGACAGGAACACTAATCTAACTGTAAATGTATGTAAGTATAATGTCATACAATGTTTCCGTAACTTCGTAAACATTACATTTTATCAGTTCATACTGTAAATAGGAAGCAGTACATAGCGCCATATAGTAACTAATAGATATATTACATTTGGCATTTGTTTGTTGTTCTCCATACAAAGTTTCATCCCCTTATTCCTACCTAAAAGGGATGAAATTTGACATGAATTATAGCATATGACCTACTTATTCTGATATATAAGGTACATAACTGGAAAGTTTTATAAAGATTCGTCCAGTAGTCTTTGAGATTAATTGGAACGTACCTACATACATCCATCCATCCAAACTATCGTATTTATATTATTAGTGGGATTCTTTTTACACGATATGTTCTTCCTTTTTAAACGGAAATCACATCTTTTTCTTTTTACAACACAAAATCTACCATAGACAATAGTTATTTGTTATGCAAGGCTGCAAAGCGAATGGTTCAAAAGTACAATCCTGAGCATAGCGAGGCTTTCAAGGCACGAGACGCCAAACAATTTTGCCGCCGAGCGCAACACACAACTTTTCACCTCACCACCGCGAGGAAAATTGTAGGTAAATGTAATGGAAGCAATTTGGGCCTTATACTCATTTTCAATAAAGGTTTGTTTACATCTCATCAAGATCTAGCATTTTATAATTATTAAATGTAACATATATATTTTTGCATCTTTAAATAAACCCCACGCTTACCTACACTAAAAAAGTCAAAGTATTGTTGGGTACTCACGGGTAAACTAAGGCTCAAATTCGCTTATGCTTTTAGCTATTAGCTAATAGCTGTATATCTTCTGCACTAAAATCTATAAATAACCACCATTATTTTGGTTTTACTGTCTGTGGCTTTAGAACAAAACAAAATTAAATGTAGGTCGAGTTTTTCTTAAAGTAACTATTCAAACGGTGCGTTCCAAATTTAGATGAAGCGAAATTTTTTGAAACATAAAACTGCATTTTAAAACTATTTATTCGTATTTTATCCTTATAAATCAGTCTTAATATTAATATTTCGTATGTACCTACTTAATTAAGAAAGAATAAGTATTATTAATTTTATTTTATCAAAATAATAATAATGAATTATTGGCATAACACCATCAGTTTCTGAATGCAACTCTCATTCTGTATAGAAAAAAGTTGGATCTCGAGATTGACCGTCAAGTTCCAAATTCAAAAACTCTTTCCACGCTAGCGGATAAAATGGACTTTTGGGCGCAGATTTTGAGCGATAAAGCAAGCCTTTTCGAGCCGGTGAGGTGAAAAATACATAATAACTGTGCTTCAGATGCGCGGACATTGATCCTCAACATCTTTCTTGACAGCGGAACACGGTTCGTTCGGAAACTGGTGTTTTTTGGGTTTAGGAACCTTCGGCTCTGAAATGTAGTGCATGTGACGTACTATCATTTCGAGACTGTAAATTATAATTTTGAGACTGTAGCTCGCATAATTGGAATATTTAGAACTTTACTTATAATGCAAGCTACGGTAGCCTAGTGGTTCAGTCAAACGGCGGTCGTGGGTTCGAATCCCGGCTCGTACCAATGAGCTTTTCTGAATTTATATACGGAATATCATTTGATATTTACCGTTAGCTTTTCGGTGAAGGAAAAACATCGTGAGGAAACCTGCAATACATCCACGAAGAAATTCAAAAGGTGTATGTGAAGTTCCTAACCCGCACTGGGCCAGCGTGGGGACTACTGCCCGTTCCCTCTCACCCATGAGAGGAGGCCTGTGCCCAGCAGTGGGACGTATATAGGCTGATTAATTATTATTATTATTACTTGTAATCTATTTCAGATTGGAAGAGTCCGGTGATGCTGTTATCTCAGTACAGTTTAGGTCATTAGAAGTCAAATGTGGCGTAAACTGTACTAAGATGACAGCTGTGCTGTCACTGGACTCTTCCAATCGGAAATAGATAAGATGTAAGTTAAGTTCGATTAATTTATAATTTAACTAGCTTATGCCCGCGACTCCGTCCGCGTGGAACTCGTTTATATCGCAGCTCCATACACATTTTTACACCCCCTTAGGGGATGATTTCTGGGATAAAAACTATCCTATGTCATGTCATACTCCATCCCTTCCACTATCTCCACTTGAAAAATCACGTCAATCCGTCGCTCCGTTTTGCCGTGAAAGACGGACATTAAGTATGGATGTTACTTTAGAAGACCTCCCTTCATATTATCCTATCTACATATATTGTCGCCATTTGACGCTTCATCTTCGCTGGTATTTGCGAAGACGCGTCCCAAAAAATTCTAGACTACACTACTACTACTTTACAGAGTAAGTAAAATAACATTGCTTAAACGATAACTTTACGTTATCTAGATTCTAGGGTAACATAGCGATAGCGTGATTCAGGCCTTGGAACAGCGACATCTAGCGGCAAATCTTGTTACTATTTTCACGTAGGTACCTATAATATTCATGAACTGATTCAATAAAAACTTATGACTTGTAAAATGTATAATAATCATAATACTTTATTTGTAAAACTAATTTACACGTCAATCATACATAATAAAGTTAGTAGTAGTAATTTGCTACAGCGTATGAGTATAATAGTTATAACAAACAGTTTAGATTAATTGATTAATGTTATACTTTCTGAGATTTAACAGTAATATAACCATGTCATGGGGCGTGGTTAACGAGGCTGTCAAATTGATTGGGAAAATGTAAAAGTCGTTGTGATAACAACACGACAATGTTTATCACTGTTAAAACTCCCTAAGTATTTCAACGACCCATCATAAGTTGTGCATTTACTGCTTGCTGTAAACAATAGTTCTTACGTACAGAAGCGCTGTGTTCAATTGCTATCATTTGATTGTACCGTTTAGTTTGTTTATTCAAGATTATAATAGATGGCGTTGGCTGTCCTAATATTGGTTACTTACCATGGAGAGTTTTTATAATGGGATCAACGCCATTCTGTTAGTAAAAAATATTAGAAACTATGTATTGGAGTGCCACACAGCATAACTCAAACTCAAATCATTTATTGCAATCATGTTAGTCTGGTCTTTAATTACATATTACAGTTCAACATGAACCCTGTAAGGGCACAGCAATGAAATAAATTATAATTTATATAATAATAATTGTTACATAACTTTAATCTTTAATACATTGAACGGCGGCTCTTAATCCATAGTAACATTATGAATGCGAAAGTCTGTCTGTCTGTTACGTCCTCACGCTTAAACCACTGACCGATTTAGATTAAATTTGGTATAGAGGCAGTTTGAGTCCCGGGGAACATAACCATAAACAAAGGGTAGTTTTTATCCGGGAAATCCCTTAAGGTGGTGAAATTTTGTATGGAACTACGATATAAACGAGCCCCACGCGGACGGAGTCGCGGGCAGAAGCTAGTCTGTAATAAACTTAGAGGCTACTGATGATGATCCCATCAGGCGCACTGCTGCCGCCGTAACTTATATTCAAATGTCTCTCTCTTGTTTCAGGAGTCCCTCTCCGAGTGGGACCGGGCTTCCCTCGACCTGCAAGCGCCGGCGCCGGTGGCGGGCGTGGCCGGCCGCAAGTGGGGCGGCAGCGCGGCCGCACAGCACACCGCGGGCGAGCAGTCGGCGCCGGCGGCCAACGCCACTGACGCGTGCAAGCTCCTCATTGTAAGTCACCAAAAACCACCATTTCACCATCAACATCTCATCAAGCAGGTGACAGTAGGACCCGTAAGGAACACTTGGCCCCTCGTCATCCTCGTCCAACGGATTCTTGTATCCTGCTGTCTTTCAGCGTCAGGATATCACATCAAGAAGCAGATAATCCTTCCCGAAATATTGATTAAGTGCTCCTGCTACCTTTTGCCATCAGCATGACATCAAACAGCAAAGCAAGACAGTTCATCCCCAAACAATAATCTGTCCTTCATCGCCCTTATTCAACGAAATCTGCATCCTGACAACTTTTACCATCAGCATCACATCAAGAAGTAGACAGTCCTCTCTAAGAATACTGCCTCCTTTGTTTCTTTGTCGCCCCTTTTCCAATATATGTATGCTAGCTCACGTAATATCAGGATGCATGCGAAGGTCCTGAGTGGTCCAGTGTCTCTTTAGCCAGTAGGTTTCGCCTACATTAGTTGTGTTATGCGTAAATTGGGCCTGCGTTGTAATTTAGATGCATGTAACAAAGCAACCTTACCTTTTATCCCTACACATTTTCACCTTAGTGCTTGGAATAGACGGCCCTTTATACGCCTCTTTAGAAATATATCAAATATTCACACAATTTTCCACACAATACGTTTTTATAAAGTTACCTAATAAGAAAGACCTTAATGCTTTGTTACCTACTCTTGTGCAATTGTGGGCCTTAATGACTATTGATGGGGTAATTTGACGCGGGTCAAATGGCGCCAAGTGGCAAATTGAACCTGAGCCCGTGGCATATACTCGTATGCACCTTGTACCTTACCTTGAGGGGCATAATATCGCGAAGGTACTCGGAACTGGCCATTGTGTGATATCAGACTCAAGTGTTGCTGGTACTGATTTTCGACATCATTGGGTACGGTTTTTTTTATAAAACGACGGTGTCAAGCTAAAATACCGATGGTAAGCAGACAAGGTAATGGACTTTTTGACTCCGGCATACGTGCGCTCTTCTCACCCTTAAGAGGAAACACTGTAAGGGCGAGATAATTGAGAAATAGGTATTTGTAAAATGTACTGCTGTCGCGCCAACCTCAAGCCTCCCCCCGCAGAGCGCGATAGAGACAACTGCAGCTTGGACCGAAAATACCTATTAAAAGTACATAAAATCAAAGTTTCGCAGTCCCCTGATTTCTTCTCCAAAAGTTGACGTATTTAACTATTTTTCTTATTAAAAATCAAAGAAAGGCTGGCCGTGTTCCTATGTTTTTTCCTTTTTTTTAATAATCTAGTCAATATTGTTTTCTTTATGTTTGAACACAGCGGAAAAACTGGCATTTTTCTAGGTTTTTGAAGGTTAATGTTAATATCTCGTTTAAGAATAAATTTATGAAAAAAAGCAATACATAGGAGCATGTCATTAGTAGCCATAGATTTACGGAAAAGAAAATATTGCTCTCCTGCCATTATCCAGGAAGAAAACAGGGGACTACGTTACTATGGACAACGGCCTTTGTGTTTCCTCTTAAAGGCCGAAACGCGCTGAAGGGCCCGCACAGAATACCGCGCCGTTCTGTGCGGACCCTTTCATATTAGCTCGAACATTACAGCCGGTACAACAGTGCGTTTCGGCCTTTATTCTTTGGAGGATTATTTAGTTGTGTTGACAGCTAACTTTACAGAGGTATACGTAAGTCCCCCAGCCTCACAGTGCGTTATCGAGAGCTCTGGCCTTATTCACCGGGAACACAACACCGCCTAAGTAAGTACTTACAGAGCAAGTATACTGGCGTTGCAATGGCTGCGGTTTTCGGTAACGTGGAGCTTCTTCCCCAGTCGGTCTGTACCAATAAGCGAGATGACATCCCGCTGTTTTCTTGCGGATAATTAAAGGTTCGCATCTGGGCCGGTAGCAAAGCCACTTTAACATTGTACACAACAACATTGATTTGTTACAATCTTAAACCGCGCGCCGAGCCAACCGCGCGTCGCCGCGCGTTCATCTGAGCTTAGCCTTACACTAGACGAGAAAAGCCCTTGGTGTTTGGGCTCGTTGGAATCCTATTAACGAGTTGCTGACTGCGGAATGCAGCTTTACTCTACCAAAAAAATAATTTATTTTATGAATTTTCCAGTACATAGGGGACGCCGTGAAACCAATATGGCGCATGTCGCTCTGCGGTGGCAACGCGGCGGCGGTGGCGGCGCGCGCGGGCTCCAAACTCCTCCCACCGAAGATCAGGATAGCTTGGAACCCCCCCACCTCGCCCTACCAGCACACGGAGAAACTCAGACTAGTGGTTACAGCTGTTAACAGTGGTGAGTTAAGTCATAATTAACTGCAATGGCACACCCGTCCAAAGCAGCTTGGTTTGGTCAGGACAGTTGGTTTGGTACTGACGCCATCAGACCAATATGGCGTACGTCGCTGAAGCTGCTCCAGCCGAAGATCAGGATAGCTTGGAAAACGCCCTCCCGTCCTGCCAGGCTACGGAGAACCTGAGGCCGGTCCTTGACAGTCGTGAGTATTTATGTCATAAAGGCGGTAGTTAGTCAACCCTAACGGTTGACTGACCCAGTAAACGTCGCGAGACTTTGCTGGATGGGGCTGGCACAGGACAGGTCAGTGGACGTCTCTCGGCTGTCATGAGTTAGTTGGTTACTCATAGCTATAGTCATGTTGTGAAGATCGTCCAAGCAACGAACGCGCACCACTACAGTATTGACAGAACACAAGCTAGTAAGCAATGAGGGGGCGGGAGGCTTTCATTTGATGTTCTCAAAAATCTTCCTCGCCCTTTAAGGCTTGGTAATCAGGTCGTGTTCACATTCTCCGCTCTTGTGGACCAGTAATGAGCAAAAGAAGGTATCTAGAAGTATTTAGGGAGACCACATGCAACCAGGGGTAAAACAAAACAATTTATAATAATTACGGCCCAAAGTGTCTGGAAATTTCTAGAAGCCTGGCAATATCAATTTCTAGAATCAACTAGTCAATCAACTGGTATAATAAGCAATATAAAAGGACTGCCACAGTAGATCAATGTCTAGTCGAAATAACATGGAAGGGGCAACACAACCAATACATCCAATCGTGTTCTGACGTTCATGACGAGTTTACATATCATTTCCAGGCGCCGTCTGCACCAACGATTCCCAGTTCACCTGCGGCATGACCGGCCTCTGCATATCGTCGTACCTGGTGTGCGACGGCGTGCGCCACTGCCCGGGGGGCGAGGACGAGGACGCCGCCGCGTGCCTGCACCGCCGCGACCCCCCGCTGCTGGAGCTCCTGCGGCGCTTCGCTGCGAGGAACCAGGAGCTGCTGGGGCTCGACCAGAACGATGGGATGACGAAGCCGTCCGTCATAAGTGAGTGTTCTTGACTCAATATGTGAACCCTTATAGCACGGCTACGGCGCTCGAGCTCTCTCGATTTTTCTCGCACTATCCGTCTCTTTCTTATTAGAACACTTAGAACAGGTAGAGAAAAAATCGAGAGTATGTCGCGGCCGTCTCCTGATTGACGTGCTGTTGTTTGATTGATACTTGACTCAAAGATTGAAAGTCTCTTTACAATGCCAGTGCTGATTGGTGAATTGAAGGAACAGGCAGAGCTACCAACCTACTCGTAACATGGATGGTAATTTTTAACTTTTAAAACTGAGAGGAAATAACAAACTTAGGAAACAAAAACAAGTGCATGCTTAGTGTCTATGTGTTCTTTGTTTATAAGTCTTCTTGTACACTTGTTTCTGTTTGTTCTCCAATAAATAAAATAAAATTACTATGCTGGTCCATAATCCCTGGTAGGTACATTACTAGAATTTGTATTGCCCGCAGCCGCATTTCGGGTGAATCTTAGGTGAAACTGGGCGGCGCGGAGCCCCACGCATGCTGTCCGAGCATATGGAGTAGCGAACTTGTGTTACAATGCCGTGCCGTATAAGGGTGAATAACCACAAGAGCTGTGCGTGGTAGCGGAGCGGTGTTCGAGGAAAAATCCACTAATAGCATTGATAACCTCGCTCACGGATCTCTTCCTAAAGGTGGACTTCCTTTCTCGCACACCGCTTGTTTTTTTTCCTGGCAGTGCCCTAAACGCAGAGCTGTCTCTAGCCCGTGTAGCGCGCGGTCAAAATGGCATGGCAGAGGGCGGCGCCCGGCGCCCCCTTGGACCGCTGCGCCCGTGTGCAACGCACACCCTGCACCATAGGCAAAGCCGCTGTCTAAACGAGCCCGGGAGCCGCTTTGGAACTAAATCCTTATTCTCTAAACATAAACACATTTAATTTAGTCCAGGCGATTTGCAACTTTCAGTGAAAATCACGGAGGGCGAGCAGAAATCCAACGCGTTCCTGGAGTTCGCAGCGGCGCTGAAACCGTACGGGCCCTGGAGCTACCTGGTCGTCGGCATGCTGGTGTGCGCTACAATACTCATGTTCTGTCTGGCTTGGGGTAAGTTCACTTTGATCTACTTACTCGCTTCTGCCCGCGACTCCGTCCGCGTGGAAATCGTTTAAATCGTAGCTCCGTGCAAACTTTCACCCCCCGATTCACCCCGTTAGGGTAGGATTTCCGGGATAATAACTAACCTATGCCCTTATCCGGGACTCAAATTATCTCTATACCAAATTACATTGAAATCGGTTCAGCGGTTTAAGCGTGAAGAGGTCACATACAGACAGACACCCTCTCGCATTGATTCTACACTATGCAGTGCACTCTTAGAGTAGATTGGAGCCCTAACTCACACGCACACACCGCACCGCGCAGGTTACGACTCAGATCAAGTTTCTATCGTTTTCCCAGTCCGATATCCTAAAGGTCACAGTTCATTATTAGCCACCCGGCACCCGACCCGCACCGCCTTGCCTTGAGTACGGAGTTGATGCTGTGAGCGCATGCCCGTACAAATCCATATAAAGAATACTAACCGCTCGAGGCGAGGCGGTGCGGGTCGGGCGCCGGAGTCTGAGATTCGCTGTGGCACCTGCTTAACCCCAATCTTAGGCATTCGTTTTACGAAAGCGACTGTCATCTGACCTTCCAACACGCAGGGAAAACTAGATTTTGTTGGGATCACACCTGATTCTTCACGATGTTTGCCAGTTTTCCTTAACGGGATCCCAATGGTACATAAGACCACCAGATTGAAGTTCGCGTACCTTACCGCTCGGCTTCAGCAGAAGGCCCATAGTGTGTTAACATTGTCACTGTCAGGAACTCGTTTAGCAGACGCTGTCGTCAACTTCAGCATTGCCCAAGAGCTTACCGCCACTAAAAATGGAACAACACACCAGAAACCGACAGAACTCGCTAGGCGTGTAGGTTTATAGCTACTGAGCCGACATCTGAGCAATTATTACGAGTGCTTACCAGGCGGGTTCTTGGTTGCGAACGTGTTAAAAAGTTCAGTTTGTTTTTTTCCAGAATGCTGCTGCAAGCGCTCTAAACCGTCGGACACTCCGATCAACATCCCCGCGTCGTGCATAGACCTGTCACCCACTGTCACCGTCACATCTGCCTCCCAACACCTGTTCATCTCCTCCCCCTCCACCTCCCCGCCGGAGTACGAGCCTCCCCCCTCGTACTCCTCGCTCTTCCCCAGAGCGTATAAGTGCGAGGACCCCGTGCCGCAGTGCTCCACCCAGCCGGACTAGGTTTTCAAATTAGGTGAGGTTTCGAGGTTTTTTGGGATTTTTGAAGCTGGGAATTGGAATAGTATTTTCGTGGTATTTGTAGGGGCACTGGCCACTTGAAAGTGTAATTTCACAGTATAATTCTGTGGGCCATTTTATGAACTGTGACTGGCTTTTATTATCTTCAAGTTTTAGGTTATCCTTAGACGAAATAAAAAACCCTATTGATCCTAATAAGTATTTTCTACTTAATAGAAAGGAAACATGGAATTTGTATGAAATATAGGACACCTTTTCGGCTGTTAGGATGGAAAAAGTTTTTGATTTTGCGGAGAGATAACCTAAAATTCGAAAATAAATAAGTCACAGAGGTATATGTAGCAGAAATCCCCTAGCATAACTTTGTGGATGTTAAACTACTCTCATGGGATTGATTGACCTTTGCATAGCCCGGGGCGGGTGTCGTGGTGAGTTCAGTGTAAGTCTACAACTTTTCATAAAATGGCGCCTTTACGATTCAACTTACTGGGAGGACAGCTAAATGACAGATAGGGGTAACCCCTGTTGCATTTAGTTGTGAACTGATATTTATTATTTGTTTCGTTTGTGTCGATATTCGAACAAGTCACAGCCATGTACAGTCAAGTGTGAAAATATGGGTGAATAAAACTTGCTCATGAATATGTCCCTTCGCTCCTATATATATTTATGGGAGGAATAAATCGATACATATTTTTGCACTTCACTGTACAAGAGGGGTCTTAATATTTTTACCTTCTACTGCAGTGTGAAAATAAATGAAAATACGTACCTACGAACTAAGATGCGTGTGGAGTCAATAGGAATATTTCTAAACGTACCAGTCAAGAAACCTAAGAAACCTATTAATCTCTATAGAAACGACACTGGTGATGTGTTGGATATTGTTTACCGTGACTGTACAGTCGAGTTCTCCAATATCTATATACAGACAACCTCTCAAACATATACACGTATGTGTCTAATGTCAGTAACAATAAAATATCTGTATAAATATTGGGTTACTCGACTGTACCTATGAGGGGTCTGAGTAAGGATTAATAAGTACGTCGTTAACACGCATGTGGCATACGTATAAGTAAGAATATATTGGTAAGAAAGACTTTAAAGCGGCCTTTAACCTGGCTAAATGCAGTGCGCTAAGTGGGAGAGGGGGGGTAAACTATCTCGCTCTAATCGCTATACTCAACTTGTTCTAAGAGGGCCGCAAAGACATTTTATCTGAGGAGCCACGAACTTGTATACCAGGATCGCACGGTAGATGGCGGGCCATTCGCGAAACCTTGGCGGGCAGGCCCCTATTTCACCAACTTGACAATTGTCACCTGACAACAACAATCCTCTGTACATTGCTGGATCCACAAGTAACCTAGCAACCACCTTAACTTCTAGAACAAGCAATGTATGGCGAATTGTCGTTGTCAGGTGACAATTGTCAAGTTGGTGAAATAGGGGCCTGGTTGAGAGCTATAATCAGGTAATCAGTGAGTGTTAAGTGCACTACATTTAGCCAGGTCTAAAGGTAGCTTAACAAATTGTTACACGAGTCAAATAACATTTGGATAGAATTTGCAGACAACTTCACTCGGGAAATGTAAATTTTTGAATTGTCAGCTACATAAGTAATTTTCTGACAAAATTTACAAAATTGTTTTACTCAGCTTTTTTTTCTAAGAGATAAATATGTTATTTTCACACATTTATAAAGCTATATATTTTTACGATACCCTTGAGCTACATGCGTGTAATTGTAAATATATAGTTAAGTTTAAAGTACAATATTATAACTACCTACATATATTTTGGGACCAAAATGGTGTATCGATTTTTTGATCTACGGATATCAAGTGTTTTTGTGTACATGGACGTAGCAAAAAAAAATAACAAAACTTTATTATATGAAAAAGCAATTTTTCTTTTCATTTGGAAATTGGATTCTATTTTCTATTAAAGTTGATTATCATTGTTTTTTTTGTATGGTAGATAGTTAGATGATAATTACCTATGATTGATTGTACGACGAAAGACTCATTAAATTGTTCTTCATTTATTTTGTTGAAAAGTTTTTATTCGGTAAAAGTGATGCTTAACATGTCCAAAAACTCTTGATATACCTGATCACCTAATATAGTCTAGACAAAAGATTCAATAAACAAAGAATTAAGTCAAATTCTCTGTCATTTTAGAAAACACATTATTCTTAGCAACCACGCAACATATGTAGATTTAGTAGTTACTTTGCTTCTATAAACAGATTTTTTGAAAAGAAAGCTGGTCTTAATAAGCAATACCTACAGAGCAGTTATGACAGGTTGATTTTACTATGATTTGCACAATTTGAATTGTGAATTGTGTAAGGGTGGCATTCCACTTGTGCAAGATCTTTGTCCAATGTGCATTGCGTCTGACTCATTCTTTAAGCATAATGTGAGATGCAAATACACATTGGACAAAGACATTGGACAAATGGAAACTCCTTTAAAATACATGAAGAACGTGGGACTACTAACGCCATCTAGTGCGGAGTAGCGACAACAATTAATATAGCCTTCAATGGAAGCACTGTAGTCGCGCATTGCATAGAAATTAGTATGAAGCGCGTTAGTTCCGTTTTTCGCCACAGTCACTGATTTGTAATTTAGTTTCCTATTATCTATCTATTATTCGGTGATCGGATTTGAACAGCGACAGACTCGTGGTCACACCATTTTGTCACGATCTCTCGCTCGCTCGAGTCGCTATGCTCATATTTCGTTTCGATCCAATAATAATTAAAGAACACAGATTTCAAATGCAGTGTACATTTTAAACTAACTTGAAATAATAGAGCTAGTGACTATAAAGTGTCAACATGGCTATTTCTGCGCAACGGGACCTCGCAAGCTCGATGAAAATAGAAACATTTTTGAATGTTTCCATTATAAGCAAACTGCATGCTTTGCCTTACGAGTTGAGGCAATTACTCACCAAAGAGGCTTTAGAGAAGCTAACACAGAATGTGTTCAATCCTCTTTCATATTATTTAGTCTCAATTGTGGACCCGGGAAAAGCTTCAGCGCTTTCTTGGCCTTTGTATGACACGAAGACTAAAAGAGCTTATAGAAATGAACCACCATTTTGTCACACCAGTGTGACGACGAGTATAGTTATTTACGATACAAGTGCCGAAAATAGGAAATTGATGTGGTGATACATTAAAACACGACCGAAGGGAGTGTTTTAAATCGACACGAGTTGCGAATTACCTATTCGCTCATGTATCGTACAACGTTTTACTGTACATATGGCTCTTTTAAGCTCCTGAAAGTTTCGACATATGCACGGAAAGTGCTCTTTTCCGCACTAGTGCGGGAAAGTAGCACCATATGTTCTGTAAATTACTTTTACTCGTGGTTACACCACTTTAAAAAAGATTACACTCCAACAGGCCCAGTTAGGTACGACGACGAGCGAAGCGAGGAGGAGTGTTAGTTGTACGGTGAGCCTAAGCGCGCGAGCCGAGCGAGCGAAGCGAGCGTGCCGCGTCAGCGGACGGCGAAGCGCCAGAACCAAACAGTGTGGCTATGAGGAAAATAAATTCCTCGTGGTCACACCAGTGACAGAGACAAAATAGTGTGACTACGAGTCCGACGTCATTTGAACATCTATACCGAGTATCTATGGAAATAATTGTCTGATTGTTTGTGTTTTAGCTACCTTGTAATTATTTGTTATAGATATAAAGAATAACGAATGAAAACAGGTATACGGCTAATAATGAATGTAAGTCAGCTTTAGGGAACCATTTTTATTTACTGTATATTAGCTTTGACTCGTTACGTCTCTAAAGCTAGCCCAGCTAAAAAAATGTATTAGTAGATGTTTTCAGCTGCCCATTAACTGACACGATTGGCAAGACCATATTTGATTTGTACCAATAAAAATATTTTACTATTACGTCTTCTGAATAGCTGGCATGATGGCGTTTACGTCGTTCATAAATACAATATATCATGCTATGACTTGCACATTTATATTGTCTGGAAGACTTTGCGAGATTTATACTACCCGAAAATGGTTAATAAACCAGTTTATGTGATAACCACATTATGATAAGGTTACCTACTTCACCTTTAAATCTCTCAAGTGTTCCAAATCCACGACCTTCATAGATTGGAAGTTCTAAACTGATGTTTTATGATACTTTTACCGGGCTGATAGATATTGAAATTAGGGGCGAATAGAACTAGCATCCGCCCCAATTAATAATAATACAAAAGTAGTTGTATCAGAGACTGGTATAAAATTGGGGTCCAGGACTCTGGTGGAAACGCTATACAAATTATATACGTAACTGTGACCAATTATAGAACAGCACCCTGATTATAAGCAGTCAAAGATAAGTTGGGCTAAAGTAGACTATTGTCAAAAAATATTTCCGTAACACATTTCCATACCGGAAATATGCAAAGGATTTCTTTATAGGTAGTTACAGAACTAAACCTGGTGCATAATACGATATCTACCTAACTAGATATACCCCAGGAAAATTGCGTTTTTTTAAAACATTAATTTATAACAGCGTTTTTTTATGTTTGTCTAATTTTGATATATTATTCTAAGATGCCTTATCCAAGAATCCACCAAAATTTTCATCGGGAAGTAAATGTATAAAAATAAGTGACACCTCCATTATGTTTTTTGTGTGATTTGTTTATTATTCTTGAAGAGCTCCTGTAAATTAACCAAAACAAAAATTAAAATATCTATTGAAAAATTTCCTGTTTTTTCAGGAATTGGTTAAATATCGATTTTTTTGATGACTAATATCTTGGTGGATTTTGAGTCTACGTAATCACTAAAATGATAATATATCAGTTACACACACAAAAGCTGGTGTTATGAATTATTTCCAAAAAAAATTTTTTTTCCATACTAATGAACATAAAGTGCTTGCTAATATGATAGTGTTTTGTGTCAGTCAAAGCATTCGTTCCTCTCGGCCTCTCATTGCTTGCTAAAGGGACGAATGCTTTATGGGCGAAATAAACGCGATCACGCTACCAGAGCTGATGTTATCTCTGACTAGTCTTCTTTATAGAATTACTCTCGTTCTTAGTACCTATTTTATTTGAAACTTAGCTATAGTATATACAACACACAACACGGAAAACGTTTGTCGGGACTTTTAAGAATAACTTTATATATGATTTCTGGATGACTGAACGTTTTTTGACATGATTATTACCACTTTAAGCCTGCATCACACTGGCGCGGCCTGGCCGCGGCGGACAGTAGTAAACTTGTCCGCCGCTGTCAAATTTACTATTGTCCGCCACCGCAGGCCGCGCCAGTGTGTGGCAGGCCTTAGGCCTCTCACAGACTGGCGCGGCCTGGCCGCGGCGGACAATAGTAAACTTATTCGCCGCTGTCAAATGTCTGTTTACTATGGTCCGCCGCGGGCAGGCCGCGCCAGTGTGATGTGGGTTTAATGGCTTAGGCGCGGCCTGCGGTGGCGGACAATAGTAAATTTGACAGCTAATGACAAGTCTACTATGGTTCGCCGCGGCAAGCCCGGGCCAGTGTGATGTGGGCTTTATTCATAAACGTACAACATACTATTTTGGCTAAAATGCTTGATATCATTAGTCACTTTGACATTGTTTTAAGATAGGGATGGAACACTATTTCCACCAAACGTGGGCGACAACCGATCGTGTCCGGCAGCATGTCGACGCATACGATTAAGCGGTAACAGCGGTTCGCGGCCGGCAGGATGTCGACACACACATACGTCACCGTACGGTCGCTTGCGAACGTCGGATACGTCCCCAGTCAAATATTACCTACCCCAGGAAAATGAAAGCTTTTTCCAAAACTAATTTATAATAGCGTTTTTTTGTTTTTTTAATTTTCAAATGTTAATCGATGCCTAATCTAAGAATCCTAAAAAAATCCATCGGGAAGTCACATACATTATGTTTTTATATAGTTTTCTTTGGCATCGACAGCCGAAAGGTGCCGATCGCACACGACGACAAGCGAACGGTGCCGATCGCAAGCGAACGGAGCCGAACGCGTGTCGCGGCATACTTTCGGTTACGATCACATGTCGCAGAAAACGCCCGCGGTCAAGCTGTTGTGCGCAGCTTGGTAATGTAGACTTAAACACAGTACATAGGTACACGATTCAGTGTCGTTTAAAGACTATAAAAAAAACCGTTCCGATCCGTAGCGGGCCGTTTGGTGGAAATAGTACTTTAGTTAACAGATATCTGTTGCCTATGTGTTAAGAATGAGGGAGTAATTGTGAACGCAGATATCAAGTATGTTTTTATGTAATGGTGCCGGCACCCATATGTTTTATATGTACAATCGAGGAAATTGAATGCTTAGCACTTTTGGACCTTAGCGTCATTACAATAGAGTTGACATGTGCCAAACCTTCAGTTTCCTCGACCGTACATTGGATTATACTCTTCAATTATAAGGTTGTCTGGCAAAGCCAGGTATTCACTAAGGGACAAATGTCGACGCCGGATGACGGGTGCAACGTGCTGCCAAGCATCGTGCGACATGTCGCGCGACACTTGGAACTGAGACATTACCTCGAAACGAAAACGGATTTCGTTCGTGTATCTCCCTCTCTGTTGCACTTGCTAGTTCGAGCGGCAGAGACGGAGATACTCAAACGAAGTTCGTTTTCACTTCGCGGTAGCCCATCTGTTTTTTTTTTCTTGACCATGGATACAAAGTCCTTCAGTCGGAATAATAGTACCCATCTGAAATCTAGTATCTATGTTGCCAGACTAGCCGAGTGAAATCGCAAGTGCGGTCTGCCGTGGCTGGCTACACGGGGAATTCGTCCTCTAGTGAATACGTGGCTTAATTTATAAAACAGGACTTCCTTAAGGTCGGTTTATTGATGTCGTTGAAGTCGTAAAGTGCTTTCACCTAGTGGATGACATTTGAAAAACTCTCATTGTGAATGTGTGTTTTCTTCTCTAAATCCCGTAAAAAAGACAAGCTTTATTTCAAATTACCGGCAAACAGGGATACATAAAGTATTGTATTGTTTCTTAAAGTTATTAGTAGGTATTGCGGACTGTATGAAGACATAAAATGGTTCATAAAATTCAAGGTCAACGAAGGTATAGGTCACCGCCTCATTAACTGAGATGGTACAGGATTACCTTCTGACCCTTTGACGTTTGACGTCACAGTAGACTTGTAAACTGAAGTTTATTTTCTCTTCACCCCATAGTTGCATTCACCTCAGTTGACCTTGGACCTTCATAGATGTTTCATATAAATACTATTATTATAAGATTGTATGGTGACATGTAACGTCGAATATGAAAAAGTGATAATTAGTTAAGTAATTATGTATTATAGAAAAACGAATGTTTAATACAAAATATTTATTTTAATATTGTTGTTTCATTTTACAATTTCGTGATAAACCAGTGATTTCTAAACCAACGCGCAAATAATAATTTCATACGCATGACAGCGTAGTTTATATCTGCACGTCTATCATGAGACGGCCGTGACATACTCTCGATTTTTCTCGCACTATAACCTCTTGTTCTAAGAGTTCTAATAAGAAAGAGACGATGATAGACGTGCAGGGAGCGACTCGCTCCTTGATTTCATCGCGCCGCTACAAGTACAGTCAGCGTCATATAGTTAGTAGCAGCCACGCTTAATATTTTTCTTTGTCATGAAACGGATCGGAAATCCAGAAGGCACCGTGTACGATTCTCGATTTTCTCTGAATAAATAGTAGTAAGTACTACGTACAGAAGGTTTTCTGTTAACAAACCCGCAGTTTAAAACTTTAAACGTGGCCATCCCACGCCATTGTGAACACGTGTGTGCCGTATCAGTGCTAACACACCAGCCATACAGTCGGCGAGAGTAAGAATAAGGGTGTGTTACGAAATGTGTGTGTGAAATCGGAATCTTTTTATTCATTTATTTGCTGCTATGAAATTGTAGATGTGGTAATATACTGTATATAATTTGCTTATGTTGAGGCAGAGGTAAAAAAGAAAAATAAGCCTTCGAGATAAACACAACATTATCAAATTACAAAAGGTATAATAATATGACGACATTGCAATTAATATGATATTTTTGACCAAATATTAAGCTGTGTGGAAAACGAGTCCGCCTCAGTATATTTGAACGCAGCCGTACACAAACAAAATTGACAACATATTCTCGTTCTGGCAACACAAGCAAAACACAGAACCTCAGATAGCGAGGCTTTCAAGGCACGAGACGCCAAACAACGTTCTACGTAACTGTCACAATTTGACGTAAAATGCTTAAACATGGCAACAATTTAGTATGGTTTTTTTTTTAGTTCCGTTTTATTCAACTTCTACTCTTTTATCAGAAATTGCCATGTCCAATCCAGTCAGCCAGTTGCCAAGTCCAGCATTTTACGTCAAATTCCCTAGGGGCTAAATGTGCTACTTTAGCCCCGCTATCTAAGCCTAATATGACACACAGTTAAAACCCAAAAGATATATTCAGAGAAGGAAATCTTCCCCGCCACAGCTTCCATGTATTTTTTGTGATGTATGAGCTGAGGTGACCAACTGAAACAAAAGAAATAATTGTACAATTTTTTGCCACACCTGGCCATAATGTGAGGTTTATCGCACGGCCGTTTTTAATTGGCTCATAATCCGGGGTATTAAACGTGTGTTTTATAACATTACGGCATTCCTCGCAAATGTGTTGAAAAACGTCGTATGACACGCGTGAGCTTTGATAATTACATCCTCGGTTCTCTTATCATGCTCACCTGCGGCTCGCGTGAACAATTCCGCCTCTGATGTAATTATCAACATACCTCACTTGTATCACAATGTACTATTGTTTGATGGGGGCACACTGAAGTGTTCTACTACAACTAAGAAAAGTTGAAAAACCCCCGACATTTTCATTTCAACGTGCAATATCTCAAAAACGGTTGAACAGATTTTCATGAAACATGGCTAGGAACACTCGGGATAAAATTATCTATCATATAAAATTAAATCGGCCAAGTGCGAGTCGGAACTCGGCAATTAGTGATCCGTCCATTCAGTTATTTTAAATTATTCATACTTTATCTCCTGATTATTCATTTCCCAGTACATACGAAAAACGAGTCATTTTAATGTATACACATATTAGTACTTGCTGCAAAGTTCACCCACCAACTTGTAAATGTTGACCACCATACGTTTCTCATTTACACTGTAATTTTGTATTTTTTTTTAAACCAGTGTTTTGCAAATACAATTTCATTCAGTGTGGCCAGTTAACAGTAAAGGCTTGGCCAAACACAGGGCGCGACCACGGCGGCATTAAACACATGCTAACAGGTTACCGACGTCAAACAGACTGCGTCCCGCTGGCATCGCACCCCGCTTCTGTCGCGCCCCGCGCCGTGCTGCCCCGTGCGTCCACTCGGCGCGAGCGCAGCGCAGCGCGGCGCGGATGCGGCGGCACGCTGGGTCACATCAGTCGGACGTTAGGCACTATATAAATGGCAGGCAATATATAAATCTCGTAAGAGATCATAAAGTTATATATGACTGATCTATGGCTTAGGAAGGAATGAGCGACCCTCCGCACGCGCATGCTGTATCCGGGCGCGAGTCACGCCCGCATCGCGCCGCGTTCGCGCGCGCGATGAGGGCGTGTTGAGAGCGCGAGGCCGGCGCGATCCACGCGCGCCCTGTTTGAACAGTAATCGTGCCGGCATCACGCGGCGCGGACGTCGCGCTGCGCCGCGCCCTGTGTTTGGCCAAGCCTTAAGAAAGCGAAAATTGCCGCATTCAAACGGTCCTGCGAAGCGGACTGCAATATTGTTACTAACCGATGAGATAGGGCGAGACAGCATGTCTATCATGAGACGGCCGTGACATACTCAAATCTCTAATTCTAGTTGCAGTTGTTATGTCTGTACACAGCGCGCTTCGAGTGTCTGGGAACATCATGACACATGAGCGAATCTGTCATCGACAGACCTAAGATACGCTACACCCAATTATGACTTTGACATGTTGTACTGACAAATTGGGGTAAAATCACAATGTGGATTACCCATTATTACAGTATAGTTTTTTGTATTGTTATGAGTTTAAATTTGGAACAGCTGTCAAATTTCAAGCGGGTCTCCATTCTAGTAGGTATCCATAGATTTTGAAAAAAATATTGATACGAAACGTCAAATCAGTATGTTTTTAGGGTTCCGTACCTCAAAAGGAAAAAACGGAACCCTTATAGGATCACTTTGTTGTCCGTCTGTCTGTCTGTCTGTCTGTCAAGACCATTTTTCTCAGGAATGCGTGGAGGTATCAAGCTGAAATTTATATCAGATACTCAGGTCTATTGTCTCTTGGAGCTGTAAATAAATAAAACTTAAAAGCCAACGCAATCAAAAGATACAGTCGTTTATGCTGCAAATTTTAGAGTTTTTCGACACTCGCAAAACCTACGGGGTACTTCCCGTGAACTCAGAAACTTGAAATTTGGCATGAAGCATTGTCATATAGCAGAGACAGAAGAAAAATTACGAAAAGTAGACATTTTTAGTTAAATCATACAAAAAAATACTTTTTAAATTTTAAACTTAATACCTTTTTCCTCGTAAACGTGAGGTGGTATTAAATTAAAATTCATGTCAAATACTTAGACCCATCAGATGTAGCAAAACCAAACTTTTATGTCAACGCAATCAAAAGAAATGGCAATTTAAGTCGCATATTTTGAAATTGAGTACTCTCAACAAACTCAAAACCTATAGGGTACTTCCCGTTAACACAGAAACTTAAAACTTGGCACGAAGAAACTTCATATAGCACAGACAAAGGAAAAATTACGAAAAGTAGACATTTTTAGTAAAATCAAACAAAAAAAAATTTTTTTAAATTTTAAACTTACTACCTTTTTTCTCGTAAATGTGTAGAGGTATTTTTCACATTAAATTGAAATTCATGTCAAATACTCATGTCTATAATACCTTTCAGCTGTAGCAAAACGAAAGTTTTATGTCCACGCAATCATAAGAAATAGCAATATAAGCCGCATAATTTAAAACTGAAAAAGGTGTATGTGAAGTCCCCAACCCGCACTCGGCCAGCGTGGAGACTACTGCCCGTTCCCTCTCATCCATGGGAGGAGGCCTGTGCCCAGCAGTGGGACGTATATAGGCTGGTTTATATTATTATATATTATAGGTAATCTCAAGGGTATCAAAACCTAAAGTTACTTTCCCGTGAACTCAGCTTTCAAAAGAAACAGCAATTTAAGTAATCCGCTTATTTTGCCGTTCGCAACTTTGATTTCCTTGCGAGTAGTTCTACTCGTAAGGAAATCAAAGCCTAAAGAATGATTACTAAATTGATAAAGTGACCCTGTTTAAATTTATGCTCCCCCAGCTTTCCACATTGTAATGTTACGGATTCCATTTTCATTTATCATTTAGTAATAAACATACTAAGTACAACTTTTGCTTGTTATAGGTTTGTACGGAACCCTCGGTGCGCGAGTCCGACTCGCACTTGGCCGGTTTTTTTAAATATAAACCGCACGACATTTGATCTCGAGTGATATGAGTTTTGGGACTTCATTCGTTTTTCTATGATTAAAAAAAAACATTGGACATGACAAATTGCTGCCAATGCTGTTGTCATTTTTTTCTTGGTTTATGTATGTATGTAAGCACTTTATTGTACACAATAACAGGTCAAGGAATATACATGTCACACAATAGATCAAAGTACAAAGGCGAACTTATCCCTATAAGGGATCTCTTCCAGCTAACCTTTGAGCAATTGAGAGGAAGGTAGGTAGAACGAGATAGGCAAACTTATACCGTGTACAAAAACAGAGAAAATAAAGCAAATCCTAATTAGTATTAATTCTAGACAAATAAAAACATGCCAATACATATATAAATATACAATATAAAATATAATACACACTAACATATGTTACATATATATCGCAAATATACAATAAATAAATAAATACTATATTCAACCAATTCACAAGTCATTGGAAAGCCACAACTTCTTCAAATTCATCTTAAGTGACGCAACAGACTGCGACTGTCTCAGCGACAAAGGCAACTCATTCCACAATTTAACAGCGCGCGCAGTAAAAGATCTGGAGTATGTTCGCGTCTTTCTAGACGGTACAGCAAGAGTAAGGTTAGTACTCGACCGCAAACGGTGGCCACTGCCGTCTGCCATATAACTAAACCGCTCAGAAAGGTAAGGAGGGGAAGTAGGGCTGAACAGTGTATTGAAAAGTAATGACAGGATATGCACATCCCTGCGCCGGCGAATCGGTAACCATCGAAGCTTAGAGCGGAATTCAGAGATATGATCATACTTGCGTAGACCAAATACATATCTGATACATACATTTTGTAGACGCTCCAGCTTATCAAGTAGCTCCTCGTTGAGGTCCAGAAACGCAATATCGCCATAGTCCAGAAGAGGAAGCAAAAGAGATTGAGTAAGGGTCAACTTGGTACGAAGAGGAAGGAAATTCTGGAGACGTCTTAGGGAGTGAAGGGATCTAAAGATCCTCTGACTCACCTCAGCTATATGGGGTGACCAAGAAAGCGTCTGGTCCATGGTGATACCCAAATTCCTGACAGTAGAGGAAAGAGGAATAGAAATTCCATCAAAAATAATGTCAGGCACCACCACCTCTGAGAGCTTATCTACATAGTAAGGACTACCAATAACAATCGCTTGCGATTTCTTCGCATTAATTTGTAAACCATACTTACACGCCCAGCAGCGTATAGATTCTAGGTTTCGATTGACTTCCGAAATTAATGCGGAGACATCATCCACAGTAGCCGCTGCATAAATCTGTAGGTCATCTGCGTAAAGGTGATATGATGTAGTTAGGGATTCGGTGATACTATTTATAAAAACAGAGAACAATAATGGAGAAAGCACCCCGCCCTGTGGAACGCCAGCGAAGAGTTCGCACCACTCGGACATCTTGTCATCGAACGTAACGCGCTGGCGCCTGCCAAAGAGGTAGCTGCGAAACCAGGATAAGGGAGTTTCATACATGTTAAGAGAGCGGAGAATACCTAGCAGAATATCAAAATCTACCGTATTAAAAGCACTGCTAAAATCAAGAAGAACAAGGACAGTGAGCTTTTTGGACTCGATATTGAGACGAATGTCATCGGTGACGTTAACTAAAGCGGTGACCGTGCTATGCCCGGGGCGGAATCCGGATTGGAAAGGATTAAACAAAGAATTTCTGTTAAGATGAGAAAGGAGACGACGATTAACATAATGTTCAATGATCTTTGACAAAACTGGGAGAATAGAAATAGGGCGGTATTGAGTGAAAGATACAGCATTAGGGATTTTGGGGAGAGGAATTACGTGAGCATACTTCCACGATGCCGGAAAGGTTCCAGTGGACAAGGAGAAATTTATAATATCCGAAAGGGTAGGAACAATAAAATCCGCCACGAGCATAAGCATATCCACACTGAGGCCATCGTCACCGATTGCCTTCGTCTTAATAGATTTGAGAAGGGCAAGCGTCTCCTGCGGTGAAATCAAACCAAATTCAAAGGGAGATAGGTCGGGGTGTGTAATATTGGCAAGAAGTGAAAGAGTGGATTGCTTAATGGATGGGTCAAGAGTAACCGGCGACGTGCTGAAATGTTTGTTAATAGCGTCAATGTCAAGAGTATTGGAAGAACATTGCTGAGTTTTGCCGACCCCAAGAGACTTTAAAAATTTCCACAACTTAGAAGGGGGACACTCCTCTATTGATTTGTGGATATGGAGGCGTTTTGCTTCCCTACAGACTTTGTTGCAGCAGTTACGTATGGAAATATACCTCCGGCGATTTTCTTCCGAAGGAACCAGCCGGAACTTAATACGAGCTCGATCGCGCTTGGCCATGTACTGTTTGATCTCCAGCGTGAGCCACGGTGCAGGAAAGTGTTTAACTCGCGTTGGTTTCAAAGGAGCATGCTTATCAAAAATCGCAAGCAATATGGCATTGAAAGCCCCTACTTTCATGTTAACATCGTCATGACGACCTACACTGCTCCAATCAGCATGTGAAACATCATCCCAGAGCGCTTCCAGATTTACATCGCGGAGATTTCTACGCATGATTATCTTCTGTCTCTTCTTCGGGGGACGAATGTTAAAAGAGGCGTAAATTAAGTCATGATTGGAGAAACCTGCAGCATTGAATTGCCCGTGGAGGGATACCAGATTTGGAGAAGTAGTAAGAATGAGATCTAAAAGAGAAGGAGGGCCGTTATGAGGAAAATGCGTAGCATCAAGTGGCAACACGCTTAGATTTATAGAAGTTGCAAGAGAACGGAGCTTAGCGGAGCGATGGTCATTTTTAAGGAGACAGGTGTTAAAGTCACCCATAATAATGCTGTGATCAAACTGAGGGCTAATATTGACTAAAACATTTTCGAGGGAATCAAAATAATTAATTTGAGATGAAGGGCTATAAAAAACGCCAAGAAGAACTTTGGAGTGATGTAAAGTCACGTCTAAGAAAAGATACTCGGAAGAGTTCGAGTAGACTGATGGCGACTGAGCAACTACTTGATAAGCGAAATTACTTTTTATATATATGGCAACACCGCCGCCCCGCACAGTTCCCGAACCGCCATCGCTAGGGCCAATCCTGTCATTACGAATCAGAATATACCCAGGCAAGGGATATAAAGTTGAAGGAAGAGAGGGCTTTAGCCATGACTCGGAGATAAGAATTGCATGTATATTGTTATTGGAGCTGAACGATGCAAGCAATTCAGTGTAATGAGCCGGCACACTCTGCGCATTTATATGAACGACATTGAAGTTTTTAGTAGAAGTTTTAAAAGTACAGTGCAAGCGTTCACTAAGATCAGGCATATCTGATGCGTCACTCAAGGAATCGTAAAAACTTGAAGAAGAGAGTGAAAAAAACTCGCTGTCCAAACTAGCATTAAACACGTCCGACATTGTAAATACGGTTGAATACAAATATATAGATATATATATATATACAGAAATATAAATAATTAATAAAAGAACCTAAGCTACTAGCTAAATCAACAAACTACTAATTACACTAAAGAGCAATCTGCCTCAATCGCTCGCCAGCTAAAATAAGAGTTACATCAACAAATGGCAAAAAAAAACAAAAGTAACGCAAAGAAAACTGAAATTACGGACACACCATCAGTATAAACATATGCACCTAGAAAAATACACCAATATAATTTTACTGCGCAATAACGAAACGCACAAAACGTCAAACAAAAATTAACCTACTAGTGACATTGACAAGAATGACAAGTGATGCACGACATTTCGAATAAATATTTTGAGGTGTACCGCGTACAAAAAAATAAAATAAAAATGATCTAGATTGGAATTTGGAATAAGAACAGCACAAGATATATATAAGAGGATACTAAGTATGGGCACCACGCCGTGCCGCTACGCTAGCGCCAACTCGGGAAGGGTTTTTGGGTCGACGCGGCTGCGTAGGAGGCACTCCAGCACCTGGCACCCTCGGAGCACCCGCTGACCCCGCACTTGCCCCCGCCGCAGGACCGTCCTCCTCCGCAGCCGCAGGCGCAGGCAACGACCGCAGTTCTTCCATCGACGTTATTTTCCGCCGCACTCCATCGCTGCACTGTACCACAATACGCCCGTCGCTTGTCCAGCTGTCTCTGACGCCATACAGCCTGCGAGCCTCCACGAACACAGCATGCCGGGTAGAAGTGAGGAACTCAGAGAGAGTTCTACCAGAGCCCTTGAGCAGTTTCTTCGAGGTCCAAACTGCGTTCCGAGCCCTGTGACAGCTGAACTTAAGTAGCACAGCCCGTGGTTTTGAAGGCATAGGGGTCTTACCAAGGCGGTAGCAGGCCATCATGGAATGCGCCGAGACCCCATCCACTTTGAGGTCCTGCTTGATGATGTCCATCGCTGTGTCTGTGATGTCTTCACCTGTAACCTCCGGAACACCATGCAGCAGCAGAATTCCAGCTCGAGAACGGGTTTCCATCTCCTCCAAAGTCTTCAAAACGAAGCCCATTTGTTCCTGGAGTGTCTCGACGGCCTTCCACAGCAGAGTTTTGAAGGTGCCGTAGCCACCCGCCAACAAATCCCCTCCCTGGTTGGCCACGGAACTCTCAAAAGCGGCCATTTGGGAAGTAAACATGGCCTTCATGTCGTCCATGCTCTTTTGCAGCTGTGCTAGGTGGTCCATTGTGTGCAGAAAGGCGTGTCCACTAAAAGTGACCTTTGAACTTGTGTTGTTATGCCAAAAAAAAGTGATGAAATAGGTGGATATTAGCAGAGGGCAGCAATGAGGCAGTAAGTATCACATGGAAGTGGTTACTACATTCAGAAAATGTAAAATACTATTTTTCCTTTATTTTAAAATACAGCTCTACTATTTTGACTTGTTGTTTGTTTGACTACCCACGGGAAAAAAAAAAGCTTAATAGGGTTCCGTACCCAAAGGGTAAAACGGGACCCTATTATTAAGACTTCGCTGTTCGTCTGTCTGTCACCAGGCTGTATCTCAAGAACCGCGATAGCTAGACAGTTGGATTTTTCACAGATGATGTATTTCTGTTGCCGCTATAACAATCAATACTAAAACAAAATAAAACAAATATTTAAGGGGAGCTCCCATACAACAAACGTGTTTTTTTGCCGTTTTGTCTGTCACCAGGCTGTATCTCAAGAACGGCGATAGCTAGACAGTTGAAATTTTCACAAATGATGTATTTCTGTTGCCGCTATAACAATCAATACTAAAACAAAATAACATAAATATTTAAGGGGCTCCCAGAATTGGCGTATGGGATCGTACCTTCGATCTGAATCTCTTAGTTTTCTTAGGTTTATTGTAGCTTATTATTTTAACAACAACGGCTTTAAGCAATATAGTATCCCATATTTACTTCAAAGTTCATTGTTTTCGAGATATTTGGCATCAAAGATGAACAATTTTAGGCCAAAAAACCGGTTTCTGGCCATAACTTTTGTGTTAATTGGTTTAGAAAGAATACCCTAGAACAGTTTTTAGGGACGTCACAGACGAACCCAAATATGTAGATTTCGTATGTGTTAGATCTTTCACGTCAATAGAGATACAAAATTAGTGTTATTTTAGACAGTGTTTAAAAAGATCATACAAAATTAAGTATTCATTTGTTTCAAAATCCGGTAGACCAGAATGGAGATAAAAGATTGAAGAACCGATAACCGTTTGATTTATACTGCTATCTGTAGCGCAAAAGTAGGAGATACGATTCAAAACTTGACAAAGATCGATGGAAATCTCGGGTAGCCCCTTAAGGGGGCTGCCATACAACTCTTAATATGTTGTACAAAAGCATAGTGCGAAGTCATTTTGACTATAGTTCCTTAGCTTATATGAATGCCAGTAGTACCTTATTAAGAAAGTTGGATGTAATACAGAATATGGGTTTGAGAGTGATAAGTGGAGCTATGCGCACCACTCCTATTAACACTATGGAAATTGAAAATTGTATACCTCTGTTGCCCTTACGACGTTTACAGCTGGCTGAGAGATTTTGATTAAAGAGTTGTCCTGTGATAACAGGACAACTCTTTAATCAAAACTGTGTTGTCTTGGAGAAAATCACGCATCCCACAGTGATCACAGTCAGCTGAGTTATCCAGTATCTCGGCTAGTACTCTTATTTCAGGCTCCTTACCTGAAATTCCAACTATAATGACACATACAAAAAACCTGACAAGAAACATGTACACCAGTAACAAGTGGCCAATTTACAAGTGCCCATATACTAATATGACCCTCAAATGAAATTAACCAAATGCTATAAAATACCAAGTAATTGTAGCATATTTACTGCAGAAGGTTGGGCAATATTAGCTGCTTTGACTTATGTATATACAAATGTAAATAGCGAAAATATATTAGTAGTTAGTGATTCTAAGAGTGTGCTATCCACCTTATGCAATTGTAATTTAGCATATAAACAAAATTATATTATATATAGAATTAAGGATATGAAACTTAAGTTAGGAAAAAATTTAGAATTTGTATGGGTTCCCTCCTACAGTGGCATAGCAGGAAATGAAGTTGTGGATCTTGCGACTCGTCGCGACCACGACGTTGACTTAACAGAATCATTTAAAGTACCTTTTACGGATTATTATTGATGGGAAACTTAGGCACTAGCAATTAAACATAAAATTATATAAAACCATTACGTTTTAATTCAATAGGCGAAAACGAGTTGAGTGACACCGTCAGTCAATAAAGATAAAAACATTCTAAAAAGTATTTAACCATGAGGTAGCATCACAGCTTCCAACACCTTCTCCTGATGTTCACTCATGTAGCTAAGACACGGCACTATCCACACATTAGTGTTGCACAGTGTCTTGCAAACTTTACTTTTGACAGCGGCTTTGTCATTATATCAGCTAGCTGTATTTCTGTTGGACAGTAGCTGACATTGATCAGTCCACTCACGAAGTGTTCGTGGATGAAGTGGTATCGCACGTCTATGTGCTTCGATCGCTTGTTAAAGGAACCGGACTTTATAAGTTGAATCGAACTTTGGTTATCAACGTGTAGATTTATTTTTACTTCAGAGTCGGTTATTTCCTTCAACAGAGATTTTAGGTATAGTCCCTCTTTACAGCAGTCGGCTGCGGCTATGTACTCGGCTTCAGTTGACGATAAGGCCACTATAGGCTGTCTCTTGGATGCCCATGATATTGGTCCATCGGCTATCATTAGCACGGAGCCAGATGTGCTTCTTCTCGTCAGCGGATCTCCAGCATAGTCCGAGTCACTGTAAGCATCGATGTTCTCGATAGGGCTGTTTCGTTTGAATAGTATGCCCTTATCTTTCGTCCCAACTAAGTATTTGAATATTTTCTTCACTCGTGTGACATCTTCCTTAGTGGGGTTTTCAACTTTTCTGCTGACTAGGTTAACAGCTTGTGCGATGTCTGGTCTGGTTCGCGTGGACAGGTATAGTAAACTTCCCACTGCCTCTCTGTAGGGGTAATCCTTCTCCTGGGCAGTTTGCTGTATCGACTTTACATCATTGCTTCCAGGCGTCTCACAAGGCTTTGCATTTTTCATATTATACTTTCCCAGTATTTCGTTTGTATAACATTTTTGAGTCAGCTTTATTCCTTCTTTGGAGTTATGAATCTCCATACCCAGGTAAGTACTTGGGTTTTCATTCTTCTTCACTTCAAATTTGGTTTCAAGTTTTGCCATGACACTTTGAATCTTTTTCTTATCTTTTCCTATGACTAGCCCGTCATCGACAAATAATCCAATTATTATCGACTTATCTTCATTTATAAACACGCATCTGTCGGTTTTAATTGTCTTGAAACCCAACTCAAACATCGCTTGGGTAAAAGTCTTGTTCCATGTGAATGGAGCTTGTCTTAAACCGTATAAAGATTTTTTCAGTCGACACACAACATCTGTGTTTTTGTAGCCAGTATTGTAGCCAACAGGTATTTTCATATAAACTTCATCTTTCAGTTCGCCATACAAAAATGCAGTCTTGACGTCAAATGTCATGAAGTGGTAAGATTTAGATGCGGCAACGGCAAGTAAAGTCTTCAGGGCAGATTGACTTACGACTGGGCTATATATTTCTTCGAAATCTAAGTTTCCCTTCTGTTCACAGCCGCGTACGACTAATCTAGCCTTGTACCTTCCGTCATCTTTTATCTGGAATACCCATTTGTTGGACAAGATTTTATGTCCTCTGGCTTCTGATTTGTCGACTAATACCCACGTGTTATTTTGTTGTAGTGAATCCATTTCAGATTGTATTGCCTTCTCCCAATTTTCCTTGCCGGTGCCTGACACAGCTTCTTTATACGTCAGTAAAGAGCAGTCATAGTCATTATTATTTTCAGACATCAACATAGTTACGCATCGACTGAGCTCGTAATCTTTTGTCCATTGTGGTGGCCTCACTACTCGTTGTGGTCTTTCACTTGCAGGTCGTTCAATTGGCTCTTCCCGAGATTCTTCATACGATTCATCATCAGAAGTGACATTGGATTCTGCTCTTGGTGGTCGTCCACTGGTAGAGGGTACATCAGCTGGCGGATATTGATTGGAGCTGGAAGAAGGGAGATTAGGTTCCTGAAAACGTAAGTTATTATTAGTATTTTTTCCTGTCAATTCTATTTCGATTTTTCCTGTTTCTGGTTCCGGATTTTTTCCTTCAACAGCAGGAGTATTCGTATAGTGCTTTTTTTCTATTACTCTCACATCTCTGCTGATAATGACATCATTCTTTTCCGGCATGTATATTCTAAAGCCTTTTGCATTTTTCGCATATCCCAAAAATACACCCTCCATAGCTTTGGCTGAAAATTTTCCTCTTCGAGTTTTGTTCATGACGAATGCTCTGTTACCGAACACGTGTAGGTGATTTCCTGATGGTGTTCTTCCCACCCACTTTTCATAAGGGGAGTTTCCATTTAGAGCTCTCGCAGGGCTTCTATTTATCAGATAGTTTGCAGTGTTCACTGCCTCTGCCCACAGGTACGAAGGGACGTTGGAATCTAGCATTAAACATCTTGCTTTATCCAGGAGTGATCGGTTCTTTCTCTCACTGCAGCCATTTTGCTGTGGTGTGTAGGGAGCGGTTAGTCTACGTGTTATACCACTATCTTTAAGAAGGTTATCAAATGCTTTAGATCTGTATTCGCCTCCATTATCAGAATGCAAATTTTGAATTTTTTTCTTATGGAAGAGTTCAACATTGTTCTTATATTCCTTGAATTTTTCTATTACTTCGCTCTTTTCTTTTAGGAAGTAGACACAGCAGTATCGAGTATAATCGTCAATGAAGGTGACAAAATACTTAGATCCGGCCATCGATTCATTCTCGAAGGGGCCGCAAACGTCGCTGTATACTATCTGTAGTGGCTCGGTAGAGATTATTTCTTCATGGCTTTGGAATGGTAGAGAAGTAAATTTTCCCTTGATACAGGTTTCACACGTACCCAAAGATTTTTCTTTAAAGTCGAGTCCTCGCATCATTCCATTTTTCGCCATTGCTTTTAGGTCTCTTTCGTTGACATGACCTAATTTCTTATGCCATTTCATCATGTCTGTTTCAGCACCAGGCGTGAAGTTTGCTGTCTCTTCCGGCTCTTCAAATTCAAGATAATATAGGCTATTCCTTCTTTTAGCTTTTAAAACAATGTTTCCATCTTCTATGACAGTGGCTTGTTCCTTTTCAAATAAAACTTTGAAGCCGTTATCTGTCATTTTACTTACTGACAGCAAATTAGTTGATAATTCAGGCACGTATAGTGTGTCAGTTAAGTTGTGCTTGCAATTTTCCGTGAAGAGTTCAACTTTTCCTCTTCCTTGAACTTCAGTAGTGTGCTTTTCTGAAGCTAATCTTAAGGTATCGGCCTCAGGGGTCAGGTTGGTGAACAGGTGCTTCTCTCCTGTCATATGGGATGTACATCCACTATCTAAACACCATAGACCGTCCTTGGTTTTCGAGGTTCCAGTTGTCAGACAAATATTGTAAGTCTTTTCTTCACCTTTTGCTTTATTATTACCAGGCCTCTTCTTCGACCAACAATCCTCAGTAGAATGCCCTTTCTTATTGCACTTCTTGCAAAACAATCCCTTTTTCTTCGATTTAACGTAAAAGGTTTCTGAAGTTTGAGGTTCGGTTTGCCTTCTCGCTTCATATTCTTCTACAATTTTAATTTTTAGGTTGTCAGGACTTGGTAGGACATCTCTCGATTCGATTGCTGTGCGGAAGCTATCGAAAGTTGTAGGTAGACTGTATAACATCATTATGCTCAATAATTCTGGATGAATTTTGACATCCATATCTTCCAGCTTACCCACTACATCCATAAAATGATTGAGATGATCTTTTACATCTTCTTGAGGGTTCATTTTCTTTAAAACTAGTTGTTTTAGAAGTGTGGCCTTTCGTGCTGGCCCAGAACTTTGATAAATTGACTTTAGTTTATCCCATACCTCCTTTGAAGTATTGCAGCCTTTAATTAGCTTTAGTTCTGGTGGAGATATGAGTAAAAGTAGCTCTGACCTCGCCTTTGAGTCTTCCTTTAGGAACGCCCTTTTTTGTTCGGCAGTCGCAGTCGCCGCTAAAGTTTTTTCACCACTAGCGTATTCCCATAAGCCGCTTTTAATGAGAATCGCCTGTGCGTGTAAGCACCAGGTATCGTAATTCGATTTTGTCAGCGGTTCTATGCTTCGGAAATTTGAGCTCATTTTCTTTGACTTTCTCACCTTTTATGTTTTTAAATATGCTTTTTCTATATGCCACAACCACGCTCTGCTACCACTGATGGGAAACTTAGGCACTAGCAATTAAACATAAAATTATATAAAACCATTACGTTTTAATTCAATAGGCGAAAACGAGTATTTAACCATGAGGTAGCATCACAGCTTCCAACAATTATCACCAGTTTAAAAGCTCTTCAAAGAGATTTTGGAAGGAATACTGGGACGCTACAACAGAGACAAAAGGAAAATGGTACGCAGAACTACAGCCAAACTTACCAACAGCACCGTGGTATAACAGCTTAAAACTTAGAGCATTAAACCAACCGGAGTGGCAATTGACAGGCGTTCCCCTCTGCCAAATACGTATGGCCAGTGGTCATACGTATTGTATGGACTGACGTTTATCTGACGTAGCTATTTTCACGTTCCGCATACATTTGACGTTCCCCTCCCCCGCAAAAATCGGCAGACTTTTTATGTATAGAAAATGACACATGTGACCACTCCTGTTGGTTTAATGCTCTAAGGCTTAAAATACATTAACAGGAAGTTCATAACGTGCATTAATCGTTTGCGATCCGGTCATTGCTTGGTTCCAACACATCTCAATCGGATGAAAATTATAAATATAAATGATGATAAATGTAACTATTGTTCTAATGAAAATGCGGATAATATAAAACACGTTATATTTGAGTGTGAAACGTTTGCTATCAAAGAGAATATAACCACTACGTTTACCACCACTATTTGCACTTGTCAAGTTGTCAGTGTCATTAGTGATATAGTGATGTTGCTGATGAAAATTCACGTGTTCCCCGCCTCGTTCAAGATTTATTATCAAATCCTGTCTATTTCATACCTGTATTTAAATTCGTTTTAAATACTGTGGAAAAAAAAAGATTATTATACACAATTTATATTATTGTACATTTTGTAAGCTCTAATGTAATAATTATCATACTTATTACTTGTAATGTAGATGACAAAATGTTATATTTGTGTTTAAATGTAAACTATTATTCCGACTGAAAGACTTTGTATCCATGGTCATGAAATAAATTAAAAAAAAAAAAGCAAACCACCAAACCAAACAGAACAAAAGTTTTTTTTTTGGCGGGAACGTTGAAAGTGATAGGCGCGCTTGATAAAATATTTTATTGTAAATTAATTTTAGGTGTTAATTTGTACATATTTAGTCTTAATTTTAATTTTAATTCATAGTTGATTTGGTTATCGGTTTGGTGCGCTTCCCCAGTCATGGGGAAGCGTACGGGAAAGCGTTCTCGGTTGGAGGGCTTGGAGCCGGAGCCAGATCTTCAATCTGAAAGTAGTTCTGATGCGGATACAGGTGCGCCCTCGGAGCGCATACCTGCAAAAAAGAAGACTAAAGAAGATGACAAAGAGAAGTATACTCCTTTCAGGGCCAAAAGTTATTACAGGTTGTACGACGAAAATTCAGCTAAGAAAGAATTTATTGTTTTTCTGAATCACAGAGAGGATGACCACAAATTTTCTGACAAAGATAGACTTGCTTTGTCCAATGCAATCCGAAAGCATCGCGTGTCGGGCGTGATGCATCTAAGAACAATTAATGCATACAAAGTTGGGATTATGTTCGATCTCCCAAATCACGCCAATGTCTTCCTAAAAAATGAAAAATTATTAAATGAAATTCACATGAATGCTTCAATCCCAGCATCTGAGACCGAGGTTACGGGTGTTCTCACTTCAGTGCCGATTGATTATTCGAACCAGAAGATTTTCCAATTAATAGCTTCCAGTAAAAAGGTGATAAGCGTAAGACGGTTTATGCGGCGGGTAAAAGACACGCTGGGTATCGTCTCAATGGTTCCAACTCAGACGGTTGCCGTGACTTTTGCCTCTGTACAGTTGCCTGAATATGTAACACTTGACCATTGGAGGCACGAAGTAGGGATCTATATTCCTCCAGTAAAGCAATGCCTTCGTTGCATGAAATTTGGTCATATAGCAAAGTATTGTAAAAATAATGAAGTATGTTCAATTTGTGCTGAACCTCATAATTTCAAAAATTGTAATAAGGTTAAAACACAATGCGCAAACTGTGGTGGGGATCACGTGGCTATATCTGCTGCATGTCCAATTAAAAAACAGAAAATTGAGGAAAATAAGTTAAAATCACGTAGTGCTAAATATTCCGATTTGTTTTGTGACGTTGCATTTCCGCAGCTCGGCTCAAAATATATTGACACCCATCTAAGTAATCTGACCAAATCTGACAGATTTATGAATCTACTTGTGGAAGCTATAGTTAAAATTTGTGCTGATAAAGAAACGCCAATAAATTCTAACAATATAAAAGAAACACTTAAAAACACTTTCAGGAAACAACCTTAATTTTTTTTTCTTTATGGACATATTGAACATAGTGCAGTGGAATGCTCAGAGTATAATAAGCAATAGGCTAATCTTTACTAGATTCTTATATGAAAATAACATTCACATAGCAATAATTTCTGAAACCTGGTTAAAACAACATCAAAAATTTTCAATTAAAGGATACAATGTCATTAGAAATGACTGTGGTAATAAACATAATGGTGTAGCAATACTTATTCATAACAATATAATAATATATATTCTAATATTAAAACTTATTTTGACAATGCTCTACAAAATATCTGTGTACAAATAATTATAAACAACAAGCAGTTGAGTGTAGTAAGTTTTTATAGTCCATCAAATTCTGATCCCCCATTTAATAAAAGTAAATTTGATGCTTTGATAAAATCTATTCCGCAGCCAATGCTTTTTGGAGGCGATCTAAATGCTCATCATATGTCATGGGGCTGTGTTGATACATTGCCTCGAGGTAGAGATGTCTTAGATATTATTGATGGCAATGACTTGGTTCTTTTAAATAATGGTCAAACTACTACAACTGGTTCTTCTTCTTGGCGTCCTAATGCTCTGGATTTAACTTTCGTTTCTCCATCATTGGCACTTTCATGTGATTGGTCTGTTATGGATTGTCCTCTTGGCAGCAGTTATCATTTGCCTGTAATGATAAAAATGATAGTTGGTAATGAAAATAGCTCACAAAGTAATCCAATATGTAATAATGTACATTTGCCCATTCACCCAAATTACAAACAGGTGAATTGGAAAATGTACAGGCAATCAGTTGATTTTTGTTTGGCTAATATTGATTTTGAAAATATGTCTTCGATAGATGCGCTCAATCTGTTTTGTAATATTTTGCGATCTACTGCTGTAGAGTCCATCCCTAGACATAGGTCTTTGAATAGTTCTAATCTGTGTACACCAAAATCTTTGAAATTTCCCCGGCTGCCTTGGTGGAATCAAAAGTGTTCAGAAGCTGTACTTAATTCAAAACATGCTTATATAAAATTTAAAAGTGAACCTAGTGAAGAGAATTATATAGAATTTAAAAGACTTCGAGCCCTTAAAAAGCTTGTTCTTAAGACTGAACGGCGTAATAGTTGGATAAATCTGTGTAACTCATTTAACCGGTGCACTCCTTTGACATTAATATGGAATTACATGCGGAAATTTAATAAAACATTCATTTCAAAACACGCTAGTAATAATAGTTGGATATCAGATTTTCTTAAGAAATACACTCCTGATTTTGTGCTTAATGAGTCTTTAAATTATGTTCACACAGAAAATGATAATGATAAGTATCTTACTGAACCGTTTTCTTTGCAAGAGCTTAAATCTGCCCTATTTTCAAGAAGAGATACATCCTTTGGTCTTGATGGAATACCATATATTTTACTGAAAAATTTAAGTTCACAAAATCTAAAGACCTTTTTAAACATATTAAATCAGCTGTGGGAAGAAAACTTAATTCCTGATGATTGGAAAACAGATTGCTTGGTCCCAATTTTAAAGCCTGATAAAGATAAATTGTTACCCGACTCATATCGACCTATAGCACTCACATCTTGTGTAGGAAAGGTTTTTGAACAGCTTCTAAAGCAACGGTTGGAATTTTTTGTCGAACAAAATGGTCTGTTACCCTGCAATCAGTTTGGTTTTCGTAAAGGTCGGTCTTCTCGTGAGAGTATTTGTCAGTTGCAACTTGATGCACTTAACAGCATATATAATAATCAGTATCTTCTTTCGGTATTCTTTGACATTGCAGGTGCATTTAACAGTGTCAATATTTCCGTTTTATGTAGAGAGCTGTCAATGATAGGGTTACCTGGCAAAATAATAAATTTCTTACAAATGTTTTTAACAAACAGGAAGGTTTTTGTTAAATTTAACAATCACTTATATGGCCCAAGATTATCTTCTTTAGGGGTTTGTCAAGGAGGTATCTTATCCCCTTTAATTTTTATTTTGTACATTAGGAGACTAAATCTTATTCTAGGAACAAAGGTTAAAAATCTGCAGTATGCAGATGATTTGGTTGTTTATGTGTCAGGATCTGATTTAAATCAATTAGCTTTGACTATTAATGAGGCATTAATCAACTTACATAAATACTTTGCTTATCTGAACTTAGATGTAAATTCGACTAAAACCAAAGTTTTTATTTTTGGTCGCAAAAGCATGTGTTTGCCCACAGTTTTGTACAATGACATATCACTGCCTATTTCATATGATCTAATAAAGTTTTTAGGTGTTATATTTACTTCAAAACTTTCCTGGATAAAATATGCTGACAGTATTATAACCAAAGCTAACAAAGCATACAATGTGTTAAAATCGCTGTGCGCCACTTCATGGGGTGCAGACCCCAAAATTTTGTTAATCTTGTATAAGTCTCTAGTTCGAAGTCATTTTGAATATGGTTTTCTATGTTTTGCTGGAGATGATAAAATTGTAAATTCATTAGATAAAATACAAAACAAATGTATGCGGACAATACTGGGTGCATTTAAAACTAGTCCTATCGCTGCTATGCAAATTGAATCGAATCTTCCTCCTATTCATATTAGATTTCGTTATTTAAAAGAAAGATTTAATTTAAAGTTATACAGCTTGCCTAAGAACGATCTTCTTCACAACTTGATTTCTTTCCAATCATCGCCTTTTCAAAGGCGCATGTATGTTCTTCAGGATTTTACTTCTTTCTTTCACTCTTTGCAGGAGTTAAATATACATCTTGATAATGACCTTCTTCCCTGTTACACAGGCTCTTTTAAGAGTAAATATCCCGATATAAAAATTGTAATAGATTCAAAGCTAACTTCCAAAGAGGAGGCTTATTTATTGTTGTCAGAATGGTCTAATTGTAAATTTATTTATACGGATGGTGCCAAAAATAATAATGCTGTTTCCTTTGCAATTTATCAACCTGAAATTAATAAAGGTATTGGGTTTAATATCAATAAAAATGCAAGTATCTTTACTGCTGAAGCAACTGCCATCTTATTTGCTTTGAAACATGTTAAAGAACATAATCAATATAGTAAAGAATGGGTCATAGTAAGCGATAGTATGAGTGTATTAATAAGTTTATCGAGTAACAAAATGAATGCTAGCACTTGCTATCTAATTTTTTCCATTAAAGAATTATGGTTAGAACTATCTTTAATTGGTATTAAAATAGATTTTGTATGGGTTCCGTCTCATAAAGGAGTTTCTGGTAATGAAAACGCCGACTACCTAGCTAGAACTATTGCTAATGCATCTGACTTGTCCCTGGTTCCCGACAGCAGGGACTTAGCTGTGACCTTGCCATATTCTGATATTATAAGTAATCTAAAACAGCGTATGACTGTTCTTTGGGGAAGACATTGGTATCATTTTACAGAAGTTGAGAATAAGGCTCATTTGTATGCTTTGTTAGATAACCAAGTTAATAGTAAGCCTTGGTTTTGTAAGTTTAAAACTTACATGCATCGTAGGTTTTACACCATAATTACTCGTATGCGCATTGGTCATTGTCGTTTAAATTTTCATCTCCATCGTAAAAACTTTGTCTCTTCCCCTTATTGCGATCATTGTCAAAAGCAAGAGGTTCAGTCTATAGATCACATTCTGTTTAGTTGCTCATCCTTTGGCATTCAGCGCCTAGTGCTGATGGATGAGTTGCTTGAGATTTATGGAGCTTCTAATCGAATCCCGCTTTCAGTAACTGATTTGTTGAAGGAGTCGTCTACTTATTTACCTTTGTTTAATTTTGTACATAATACTGTGTGTATGCTGTAAATATGATGCTAAATTTAAAACTTGCTTAAAATTGTATATATTTTTATTGAAGCATTGTACCTATATTTTGTTGGTCAAATGACTTTTTGGAATGTCTGGATGAGGTGTAAGCTTTTTTGAAGAGCTGAATATTGGATTTGACGTTTTTATTGGAACATACTCAAGACTTTATTACTGGATTTGACTTCATGAATTGGATTGGAATAACTGAAGACTTATTTTTTGGATTTGACACATATGTTGATAATACTGATGACTTAATATCTAGATTTGTTCATATGAATTGGAAATAACTGAAGACATATTTATTGAACTAGAGACTTCTGATTTGAAACTACTGAAGGCGTTATTACTGGATTCGATCAAATGAAATTATACTTACTGAAGACTAGGCAGTATGGCCCATGGTCTTAGCCTGTCCGAAAGGACGAAATAAAAAAAAAAAAAAAAAACAAACAGAACAAAAAAAAGAATTGCGCTGTCAAATCTGATTTATGTATGATTATTTATAATTATAGGTAGTTTCTGTGACTGGAATTAATTATCGAATGTGAACAAAATTTGAAAATGCCATTCTCAATATAGTTTCCACCACAATTACTCACAAACGATAAAAATGAGTCACGACACGAAAAAAGTGAAAATCTGTCGAGTGTGTCTGGGAACAAACGTGAAAAAGTTCATGTCGCTCTTCGAGATATACAAGGATTATCTGATTTACGACTATGTCAATTCTATAGCTAACGTGAAAATACGGAAAGACGACGGTTTCCCTGACAGGATATGCTTAGACTGCCTTCTGGAGCTCGAGACAGCGATACATTTCAAGCAAAAATGCGAGAGTTCCAATGACATTTTGCAGTCAGCTCAGGTAGAGAAGTATCCTGTGGTTCCTGTTGCAAACGAGATAGCCGAGGTTGTTATAAAGAAAGAAGAACCCTTAGAACCATACGAGTATTTAGAAGAGGATTCACATTTCTTGGACTCGACGGACTTGCTCTCTGACGCAAAACTCGAGGACAGCGTTAAAAAAAGCCGGGCAATCGATTCGAAATTAGAATGTCACGACTGCGGCAACTTTTTTAAAAGCAAATGCAAATTACGCGTGCACTGGAAGAAGGTTCATCTGCCAGAGGCTTTAATATGCACTATTTGTAAAAGAATGTTCAAGTCTTTCAAAGCGTACAACAGGCACCACAAGTCTAACGGGAAAAGCTGTAAGACTGCTGCTGATGTCAGAGTGGAAGGCATGGGTAAAAGCAGGATATTCTACTGTAAAGAGTGCAATTATAAATCGAAACGCATTAAAGATATGCAGTCGCATCTAGTTATACATACTGGAGATCGTCCATACCACTGCGACAAGTGTCCGGCTAAGTTTACTCAACAGAGCTCCTTGCACTGCCATCAGGAAGGCTCGCACAAGCTTTACCGAGTCGAAATAACCTGCCAGTACTGTGGGAAGCTAGTCCGGGGACGCTCTAATGTGTACCGCCACCTGAAAACTCATACAGACAACCAGCATCAATGCCAAGTGTGCAGCAAGGTTCTACAGTCCAAGAAGACGCTACAAACCCACATGCAGCGACACAGCGGAGTCAAGCAATACACGTGCGAAGTGTGCGCTAAGTCTTTCTACACATATGCGGAGCTCTGCAATCACAAACGAATGATACACATGAAAGGTAAATACTGGTACTATTGTGATGTCTGCGAATACAAATCGATTCGGTCTGAAAAAGTTAAAAAGCACAAAGCAAAGCACACAGCTACAAACCTGCCCTGCATTGTTTGTGGGATGTTCTTCGAAATGACGGAGAAGCTCATTCAGCATCAACGGAAGCACTTTGGCGAGAGGAAGTTCCCTTGTCCGTTGTGTGAGAAGCGGTTCTTCAGGAAGGACACGGTCGGGAAGCATGTACGGGCAAAGCACAAATGCCAGGTGCCCAATATTGTGGTGGAGAAGAAGGTTCAGGTCAAGACAGAATCACCGGTCAACAATGCGGATGACTTGATCGAAATTGAAATGACACCAGTCCCGATTAAGTAAATGATGACTGAATAAAAGTCTACATCGGACGTATGCCTTACATGCCCGCGGACATTGCCCTAGCATGCGCGCTCAGTGTATATGTCCCTCGGCGAACCACGGCCGAGCATGCGTCTCGTGTAGACGCTGCTTAGTGTCAGTAGCAAAGTATAACCAATAGATATCTTAAGACACGCTAATTATGTTTCCAAAAGTAGGCAGAGCATTAGAAATTAAATGTAAAACATCTGTTTCATACTTCAAAGGGAAATGCTCCTACTTATCTTGAACCATTTATATGAAAATAATACCTTAATGCCAGTTCCGACAAATAGGGGTGTGCAAATATAATAATCAATAATGTATTTTCCTGAAAAAAGAAAGAAGAAAGAAAGAAAAATATATTTATTGACTTAAGGCCTGTATTCACTTTGATTAGTGATTAGTGCGAGTGATTAGTGCAGGTGATTAGTAAAACAGTCGTGTGGACGGCGACTGATTAGTGCAAGTGATTAGTAGGCTGCGTAGTAACGTGATTAGAAGCGTGTTCTATTTTTTTGCGAGTGGACTGCGAGTAGCCACGTCCCGCGCCCCCGTCTTCCCCCTCACTCGCAGCGTGCCTGCCACTAAACACGTGTGGACATGCACTAATCACCTGCACTCGCACTAACCAAAGTGAATACAGGCCTTCAAAATAAACAAAAAGGATCAAGAATCTAGTCAAATGGAGAAAAAAAGCAACGCAAGAGGTTAAGTAATCGCAAAGTTATGAGAGGGGGTATGTTCTCTCCCCTTTCCGCAAAACGCACCTTCAAATGAAACTCAATCGTATTCTGTATTGTGAAGTAATTATACATTTGGAGTCTACACCTGTATTATGGTAAGGAACGCGGATGCTAATTACCCATTATGGGAAGCCCACATAAATTCAAAAAACCATATACAAAGTTATTTAGAAATTTTAGAGATTTCCTTAATTTATTTATTTTATATTAGAATATGTTATATAAGCTGACTGACCATCATCTGTATTGAATAGGTATTGAGCGCATTCTGGTGGCTATTTTTTACTCCGGATACTAAGGCTTTTTGCTACTTAGGCACTTTGCATTCTGGTGGTTGAGAGGTTGAATGTTCTATTTAATCGTAGATGGAATGGTCCTTGGGGACAACGTTGATCTTCATATTACTTATTACTTTGTGCAATTTTAATGTAGATATGAAAATTTTAGATTTATGAATGAAATCGTTTACGAATACGATCGAAAAATATGTAAGTATCTTTACATAGAACTTGTTATAGTGTCATCGAAAAGATGCCATTAAACTATTTCACTATGGGCCTCATAAACATCATTCAAAATTATCATATTGGCTAAAGTGTCATAGAAATTGTTTGTCTTTATCTAACATTTGTGTTCGTTAGAATGGGATAACCCAATGAAACGCCGTTCTGACTAGATTAAGAAACAATAAGGTCTGATTTTCAGATATGTGATTCTTGACTATATGATTGTTTACCTGATTTTATCGATAAATTTCATGGATAGAAAAAAATAAACAAAGTTGGGTCTGTATTTTCCTTTTTTAATCAGCCTACTCAAACGATACATTACTTTACGACAAAATCAAGTTAATATTAATATTTTATCTTATCTAAAATCTCACTGTATGAAATTTTAAATAAAACTTCACTAAGTTAGGTATTTATCGAAATTTGTCCAAAAAAAGCCATTCCCGAAGAGTGTTGCATCTCTTTCTCGTGCGCTGAAGGCATCAGCGTGTCTCTGTCTAGGGGGCGTGTTCGACTCAAATCAAGGCATCCCCTTAAGTAAAAGGTGCTGTTGTCACGTCGCCCGCACCGGGCAGGAATCGTTTCAGTTATAAAGACATTCAGTTCTCAGAACCGGCTGAACCGATTTTGTTGAAACGTGCCTAAGAACCTGTTCACGTCCCCTTTCGGACAAAAAAACCGCATTCAAATCGGTTCATTCGTTTAGGAGCTACGATGCCACGGACAGACAGAGACGCGTCAAACTTATAACACCCCTCCTGCGGTGGGGGTATACAATTAAATGAAATGGCATATGCATGGTGCCAATGCCAAGGGCATGGTAGTGTGAATGGTATATCGATGGAACAATTTCTTGAAGTGATATCTACTACACTGAGCTAATAATATCATGTAAATATGTTGTATCTTAAGCATCTTGTTGATATTTAATTATTTATTGAAGATTCTATTGAATTTTTTATTTATGTACTGTAATTATGGTGAAACGCCAATAAACTTGCCACTTGAAAAAAATACTGTTACTGGCAATTAATTTTATTGACTAACGCCATTCATATGTAAATTACTTTATGCTAGTAACGTTCTTTTCGGACTATATTGTTTAGTTCCAATCGTACTTTACTGGTTGGGAAAGTAGGGATTGCCGGTCAATAGACGGTGAAGCCGAATACGAAGCTGGCAATCAGTTTTTACGCCGAGGTATTTGTATTGTGCTTTTCTCAACCATGCAATTTAAAAGATATCACTGAATATCCCCGCTGTTGGTTCACGATTTGATACTAAATTAAAAGAAGGTCGCTTTGCAGGACTAGGCCTCCAATTTTGTATGAAATTCCATTACGGATCTCCCGTCTCGCCGCGCCCGTAACGTGATACGTCGAAGCCTATTATAAAGGACAATATACAATATTTCATTGCACGTTTGAGAAAACCCATTTTAAGTTAAGTGAATTGTTTTTTGTTGCTATTTATTGATGTCTTAATGTGCAATAATTAAACTGAATATCAATAAAAACAAAGTGGACTTGAATCTTTGTATATCTGGATACATCCATTAAAATACTGAAATTGAAATTATATTTCTAAATACCTCTCCCGCAATGCGAAAATTACTAGTATCATTTTTAAAGCGTAAATTATTATTTAAATAGGATGTAAATAACGATAGTTCATTAATTGCAGCTACCTACACTTAAGGGTCGGACAAACTGCCAGCGGGGCGGTAGCCGCGCTTGACGAGCGCTTGACGCGCGCGGGACGGCCGGTCACACAGAGCACTCGCGCATCGCGCTGGGCTCCCGCCATCAACAAGCCAGCAACGCGCGCTCGACGCGCGCGCGTCAAGCGCGTGTCAAGCGCTTGTCCCGCGCGCCTCGCGCCATCAACCCGCCAGCGCGTCCCGGCATCGCTGTCATTTTACGGTTTCGCCAAACATTAATTTATAATAGCCTGTGTTTTTTTCTCCGTCATTAAATAAATATTTTAAGATAGTATATTTACGAATCTTAAAAACTTTCGACCCGGAACAGTGCTGCCAGGTTACTTCACCTAAAAGTTTCGTTGCCATTCCTGAAAAGTTCCATTTTAGGTTGAAAAATTCCGTTTTTTTTAAATGGCGAAATACATATAAATAATTCAATTTAAATAGATATACATACTGTTTATCGAATATTTTTTACCTCTAGCCACCCAAAGGTCTATTAAAAGGCGTCCTTCTCTTCAATGGAATTTATATCATTGTAAATTGGAAGACAGTAAAAAAAATGTTTTATATCGTCTCATAAAATAATTTACTTTTAACAGAAAATGAGTTTAATTTTTTGAACAATATTTTTAGTGTGTTATTTATTATATTAAATAAATTAATGCCGGGACCTTAAAAGTTTCGAAAATTGTCCTAAAATGTAAAGTTTCGTCCAAGTTCCGCGGGGGTGTCCAAAGTTCCGAAAAACGGAACAAACGGAACCAAACGGCAACACTGACCCGGAATTAGGTATGAAGAAATACTGTCAAATAAACGACGATTTTTTAAAATAAAAATAATAATAGTTGTTTATAATCGTCAACATACCAATATTATTGTCTGTAACCTGTAAACGATGAAATACGACATTTTTTTACACGTAAAACCAATAAATTAACAATATGCATGGTCCTGTTTAATTCTACAAATCTTTAATTTCTTCAATTGAACTTGAACTCTTTCGGCGTGTGTTAACGATCAGATTCGCTCGCAGCGGCGGCACGCAACCAGTGCTTTGCCGAGTTCGCTTTCAAGGTCGCGCTTTCTGTGCCCGTGCTGTGCCCTAAGCCAAGATGCGAATTAGATAGGTAAGTACCTACATTACCTACGCAGATTATTTGTAATATGTATATCGTCGTCGACGATGTGCTAGTAGGAAAATGCGACTTTTAACGGTGTAGGTAATAATGGCGTGAGCGGTAAACGATTAATTAAATAAACATATTTTAAAACATGCCAAGAATTAAGAAAATTTCTATGTTTGGTGTCTCAATGTTTTATAATGATGATAAATGTCATCATTATAAAACCATGACGACAAATTTAACAGATGATTTCCTACTTAAAGTAGTTTAGTGTCCTTTTAGCAGAGCAGAGTAAGTAGTTTGTAGTACGAGATATATCTACAAATGATTGTAGTAACGAAAGTAGTTAGGTACTTTATTTTTGGTATGGGTAAGAAAGAAAACTCTGCTAAAATACTGCTAAGCTAACACTAAACTATACAGGGTGGAAAAATCTATGGGCCCTGAAAGAAAACCACCGTAAATCCTTAGCATCAGTGGCGTGCACTACATAAAAGCAGAAAGACATTGCCTACCCTACTCAAATTTGTGAAATTTGTTTATTTATTTACAATCACAATTAATACCTACATTCCAAAATAAAACAATTGCTTCATCTGTCAGGCCACTAGACTATTGTTTATACGGGGCACCATCGGGGCACACATAAATGTTACTAATTCATATGTTTGTTTATGATAATGGTTGTTACTTATGCGTTTTCAATATTTAAAAACATTAGCAAAAAGTTTGAAATTAAACTAAGTGTATCCTCCCAAAGCTATGTTTATGGTAAAAAATGTATACAAACAAGTTTATACTATTCTATTATTACTTCGGTATATGTGTGTTCTTTAAATACTTTAAACATTTCGTTTATCAAGTTATTTCTTCCGACTTGACCCTTATTACTAAGGGCCCGGTATTTTGCTTGCGTTTTTGATATACCTACTCGAAGGGAGAGAATACGAATGTTTATCGATATATTAACTGTCTGGAAAAAGTTTTCTTTGATTTCTGGGCGTTCTAGTAGTCAAACCTTAGTCGGTCCCAAAGAGTATTTTGATCCTTAATAGGAATGGGATCGAATGGCATTAAAAAAAATTCGGCAAAATTGATGATTTTCTCGCTGACTGTACTTTTTTCAAAAATCTGTGAATGTAGATTGTCATCACTTAAAAAGTTAGGAATGAAATCCCAATGACATTTTTGCGTGGCGGCAAGGGATCTGGTAGCTGCCCTTACTGCCCCGTTTTAACTTTCCACCCTGTATATATAACAAAGGCGGCAAGGCGTTTTTTGAAGAAAGTAGAAGAAGAAGTATATGTACTAACAGTCGCCATCAGATATATCGGAGCGGCCACGGTGCTCAAAAATATCTGAACATGCACTCTAACGCCATGACAATAGAGGCCTGCTCAGATGTTTGTGAGCACTCTGGCCGCTCCGATATATCTAATGGCGACTGTACATAACATAGGTACCTCAGAGGTAAGTGTAATACACTAACCTAATTAAAATTGTTTTTTTTTATAAACTAAAAATAAACAGACTATATCAATATCAATATTAAATGATATTAAATGATATTAATTCTTGATATTAAATGTATCGTCCACGTTCCCGTACCCGTAAACAAATGTGTCGCGTCTGCGACGGTGACAACGACTAGTTAGCCGCCCTCCCCACCCCCCGCACTGCCGTGCTTGCTAGCCAGATTTTGTTTGTGCCGTCTCTATGTAGGTACGTAGTACATTATAGTTCAATGTTTTAAGTATGCAAAGTATTTCTGTTACAGTTTAATAGACAATATTGTATAAACAAAGTAATAATATTATAGATAGTTAGGTATGTGTTTTTAGCCTCATCCCACTTCATCGAATATTTGAATACCACTATACTATGCCTAAAATATACCTTATAAGTATGATGATAGTTGCTAAACTGCACTAGGTTAGTAGGTGCTTAGTTACAAGCTTATTCGGCTCCTTTTGATATCGTGGCACTGGCGACTCGCCGTCTTCATACCTGCGAGGCAGCTTCCTTTGACGTAGCGAGTGAGCGGAGTGAGAGCGAGCGAACACTACAACGGCGCGGCCCTGATTGAAGCATTCTCCATCATTCGCGAAGTATGTGTGCGTGTGTACCGAACACTAATTTATTTACTCTCCAAATTTGGACACCATACCCAATTTATTACCAGGCCTACTATTACGTCGATTCATTATCGTCATCGTCATTACTGACCATTGTGTATGTTGGCGAATGAGGGAACGAGACTTGTTCTAGCCAAGAAGAAATGTAGGGAGCCTTAACCGTGATTGTCCTCATTTCGTGATATTAATGCATCAGGTACATTTCCGAGCATGTTTGATTAGTACATTAAATATGGTAGGTAGATTACAAAAATACCATTTCACAAGGTCTATTTTTGACCATGACTCTATAGTATCTTCTAATAAAGCGCATGTTACCCACGAGCGTTAGAGCGGAAAACCGAGGTCATTCATCTCCCTTTGTCGCTTTTTCATCAATTCTATACGTGCAATCCAGCACAGCTATCACTTGTCTTTTGCCGTGCAGGATTGCACGTATGGAATTGAAGCATTCAGATTTAATAATAAGTTTCTGACAAAAAATTCATTTTTGGTACAAGCTTTTATTGCCGACTGTATTTTTCTGTATACCATCATCAACTACTCATAGAGACGATTCTAACGAGCCCAAACTCAACGGGATTACGTCGGTTAAGTACTGAATGTCCATGGCCACCTTGTCTCCATAATCAGATCAGCTCGATGGTACCATAATATTGAATTGTCATCCAAACTATACTTATACCCAAAATTTCAGCTCAATCGTTCACCGGGAAGTGGGTCAAATTTAACTTGCAAGATTTGTCCCATACATACACGGAGTTCCTATGGTCACCTTCCAGCTCCATCATCAGATCAGCTCACGTCATCAGAATATTGCATTGTCACGCAATTTGCATATTCGTGCAAAATTTCAACTCAATCGGAAACCGGGAAGTGGATCAAATTTAACTTACTTACAAGATTTGTCCCATACTAACACGGAGTTCCTATGGCCACCTTCCAGCTCCATCATCAGATCAGCTCCACATCATCAGAATATTGCATTGTCACGCGATTGGCACATTCGTGCGAAATTTCAACTCAATCGGAAACCGGGAAGTGGATCAAATTTAACTTGCAAGATTTGTCCCATACTAACAGGGCAAGTAGAATAAAAGCTTGTAATAAAAATAAAAAAAATACAAAATAACAGTCCCGTAGGATAGGATCCGAAATAGTCTGATTTGACTCCGCGCGCCCGCGGCGGTCGCGCGGCGCGAGCGTCGCGGGCGCGCGGCGCGACCGTCGCGGGTTGTTGGCGGGGCGTGGCAGAAGCGGGGCGCGTTGCCGGCGGGGCGCAGCCTGTTTGACCGCGCTAGCGGTTTGTAGGGAAATATCACGCGGCGCGCCCGCGACGGTGCTGTGTGTTCGACCTTTTAATATAATAATAATATACCTAGCTAAATTTTGCAGCCAAGCGAAAGCGTTTACAGTGTTTACACCGCAACTTTTTTAATAGACATTTTCAGATTATAAAACAGGATAGCGGAAGACAGGCTTACACCGCCTTATAGCTGTACTACTACTCTTTTACAGTTTATAGCCCGAGCACTTTATTTTCATTCGTATGGAAAAAAATGGAAGTTTGGAAATAATTCATAACAGCAGCATTTTTGTGTGTAACTGATATATTATCATTTTAGTAATTACGTGTAGCTGTAGACTCAAAGTCCATCAAAATATTAGTCATCAAAAATATCGATATTTAACCAATTCCTGAAAAAAGAGGAATAATATTAATAGATAGGTACCGTAAAACGTGCCTACTTTGCACCAAAATTTGCTCCAAATTTCGGAAATTTCGTTTTTTTCGGAAAATTATTATAATAGTACATTTTACAACTAGTGTGAAAAGAATGTCTTTTTACACAGACACACACACTAGTACCGAGGTATCTTGCCACGAGCTGAAAGCGAGTGGCAAGACTCGGTACGAGTGGTAAAAGACATTGCACACGTGTTGTAAACGACGTTTTTTAATACAATTGCGAAAAATAATAAATTAATATATCATTGCGATAAAATATGCTTGCCTACAAACCGCTAGCGCGGTCAAACAGGTCGCGCCCCGCCAGCAACCCGCCGCGCACAGGCCGCGCACCCGCGACGGTCGCGCCGCGCGACCGCCACTTACTGCGTTTCGAAAGTATAGTTTGGAACTAAAAAGTAAAAAGCACTAGTTCGAGAAATTGAGCTTCTCGTACGCTACGCAGCCACAAAAAGTACCACTTTTTGAGCAACTGTATTAAAAAATGATATGTCGTTATTTACATCATTTAAAAGTAGATCATCCCTACTATCGTATTACAATGCTCTTATAAAGCCGCAATCACGTTACATATATATATAAAAACATACATTTAGGAGCAATGTTATCCAGTGTTTGGGTAACTTTGCCTCTGAATTAACTTGTCCCAAAAGTAATACTTTTAAGTGTTTGGCGCAGTTTTACACCGTCGTCAATCAAACAATGCACAATTTATAATCATACCTGCCCATTTTTTTGTAAATATGAAGAAAAACAAAAAACTAAAAAATATTAGGAACAAAGAAAAACTGACATTTAGTGGAAGTGTTTTATTTTTATTATAATTATGAAATTGTTCAGTATTGGTATTGTTTCACTCAAACAAAAACCAACAAGAACCAAAAACAGTCTTCTAAAATACAGAACTAGGATATATATAAAACAATCAATTTTTTTTAAACGATGATTATGAGGTTTTTTGGTTAGAGTATTGCAGGTACTATTAGTTTCCGGTTCATTATCTATAGTCGCCCAGTGAAGCCAGATCAGAAGAGGAGTGGTGAGTAGATATGTTAACACCTTCCGCATAGGAACTCTATCACCTATCACTATATCAATTCTGCGACGAACACGTTTTGAAGTGGCTGTGGAAAAAGAAATTCTACCATTTTCGTAAATTTTTATAATAAAAACTTTATGAGTCAACTGTAAATACAAAATATGATATTATTCTAATACTATTTAGTTAAAAATGCCACAATCTTTTACTACTTATAAACATAATTAACTTCAGTAGGTAACTATGTCCAGGATCAAAGTTACCCCAACACGTGGTGCAAAGTAGGTACTTGAAAACTAATTTGAGGTTAAGCCTCGAAAGAATTTGAAACTACTAGAAATACTGTAAGTCTGTAAACAATGAGTAGCCTATTAAATACAAGAACACTTCAAAACATATCTATCGCCAATCGATGACAACTTGCTGAGATGGAAGTAGCTTTTTCCCGTATTTTTTTTTAACAAATTTTCGTAGCGGCACTGTGCGTCGTCTGACAGAAAGAGGAAATAGCGGAACGAAACTTTGACTTTCAATGTTGCCACTTGATTGCCCAGTGTAACAAATGCGTTTGGAAATGTAACTGTATTAACCATAGACATCGACTTATAAGGGCATGAAACTAAATACAAAATTGGAGCACATTTACCTAGTGGGGAGCAAAGTAGGCACGTTTTACGGTATTTAAATTTTTGTTTTGGTTAATTTACAGGAGCTCTTCAAGAATAATAAATAAATCAAAGAAAAAACAAAATGGACGTGTCCTTCATTTTTATATAATATTTACTTCCCGATGGAAAATTTGGTGGATTCTTGGATAAGGCATCCTAGAATAACATTTGAAAGCTAAACAAACAAAAAAAACGCTGTTATAAATTAATGCTTGAAAACAACGTAATTTTCCTGGGGGTAAAAACAAATTTTAATTGTTACTACTGTCAATCTTTATGTTTAACGTACATGCATACAACTTACAAACATACACGCCTTCATCCCTAAAAGGGGTAATCGGATCACTAACTTGTGTCCAGTGCCACTGTTAGTATAAATGTGGGTATAAAAGGTCGACAAAATGTGATATCGCAGTGATAGGTTGTTAGCCCATCGTCCACAACACTAACACGGCTCTACCGATTACTATGAAATTTGGAATGTAGGGGCGAAAAATCGATCTAGCCTAGATCTCGTGTGTGCGTAAATTCGCTTTCTCCATATTTTCACCCGAGTTGAGCTAGGTCGCCTAAGGGACTACCTACAGATTAGATTAAGTAGTAGTTGCCAGAGCTCTTGGACGACTAGCCTAGTGGATAGTGACGTAGCTGCAGGTCCTGGGTTCGAATCCTGGTAAGGGCAAATATATATGTGATGAGCATGAATATTTGTTTCTGAGTCTCGGATGTTTTCTGACATTTAGATTTAGATGAAATTTGGTGTTGGTAGAGATAGGGACAAAGGATAGTTTTTATCCCGGAAATTAATGGTGAAAGTTTGTATGGAGCTACGATATAAACGAGTTCCACGTGGACGGAGTCGCGGGCATAGAACAACCCTTGTTGAGCTTCATATCAGCCGAAAGACGGCCACTGCTGGATAGGCCTCCCCAGAGTGCCACGTGGTGCCATACTACATTTATTATTTACACAAATTATCGGCAAACCGGTTGCCACTTCTCTAGAGTCGCAAAATGTCCATAAGGGGCGGTGTCGGCATGCCACCAGGCAGGCAGTATGATTGTTTTGCCACCGTCATGGTATTAAAGTATTTTCGGTGGAAAAAATTGCCTATTTATATGAGTCCATTATCCCCTTATCACATATTCTTGGCAGTGAATCATTAACTTAGCTAAGTTAATGATTCACTGCCAAGAATATTTTGCATTTTTCCCTGAGGGATTTACTTTTATTATGTCAAGTTTAGGGATCTGCAGCCGGCATCTGAGCAAACATTAGAGTGTCCGCTAGGCGGGTTCTTGGTTGCGAACGTGCCTGCCTACCGCTTTTAACCGACTTCAAAAAAAGGAGGAGGTGCTCAATTCGGCTGTATTTATTTTTATTTTCAATGTTTGTTACCTCAGAACTCCGTCATTGATGAGCCGATTCGTTTTTTTTTGTTGGTATATAGTTCCAGGTAGGTCCCATTTTTTTTTCAAAATTCAGTTAGATGATGGGATCCATTGAGGGATTGAGGGGACTCCTCAATTTTATTAGGCACGCGTGAAGTGATTTTGGTATTTTCTGTTATAACTCGTGTATTTACATCCGGAATCATAAATTTGGTGGCGAGGAATTGATGATGAAGACCACAGATAACTTATCGAATTCCTCAATTATGCACTTAAAAGTACGTCACATGTTTTGATAAGATTCCGTTGAAATAGGAACTAATGAAGTGCCATTGGTGATGATCTTGGGGAATCCATGGAAGTCCTCAAATATTTTCGGCCCACATACAGCGATTCGGTTTTTTTCTTTGGTAATCAACGCATTTGCTATCGGAAATCAGTTCATGTGGTAAATTGAAAAAAAAAATAGGAAATGTTCTCGTAGCTTGGCGGAGTACTAAATTGAAGTCGGTTAAAACTTTGTTTTTAAAGTAAATTATACTGAGTCTGTTCCTGTCGAATACGCGGGAGGTAGCAGCGTGAAATGGGAGCTAGATTGAACTCTAAGGGCCTGTTTACACATAACTGATTAGTGCGTGTCCGTACAAAAGCCACTCGCACTTGCAGCAAATGTACCTATGATCTCACTTATCAAAGTCTCAATCACCCACAAATACACGCGCACTGCGCAGGTAGGTACGGAGAGAACCGATCCTAATAAACGTTAATCAATGATGTAGTTAAAAAAATATAGGTGGATACGTCGTCTATACGAAATTCTGTGTTTAAAATAAAAATGGCCACCAAATCTGACAGCGAACGTTTACATTGACGACGCGAAACTGAAGAAAGTTGGTGCAATGGACTCAGTTTTTATGTGCCACTTTTGGAGAGCTTATAAGCTATCTACCTCTTTTTATGTTACATCATTATAATAATTATTATTTATTTCTGACATCAATGATGATACATATAGTGTTAGTTCCAAATTCCTTCTTGAAAAATGTTCGCTTTTATTCGATAACTAGCTTCTGAGTCGCGACTCCGTCCGCGTGGAACTCGGTTATATCGTAGCTCCATATACAAACTTAAAACGCCGATTTCACCCCCTTAGGGAATGATTTCCAGGATAAAAACTATCCTATATCCTTCCCCATGACTCAAACTATCTCTATACCAAATTTCAGGTTCAGCGGTTTAAGCGTGAAGAGGTAACAGACAGACAGACACACTTTCGCATTTATAATATTAGTATGGATGATGAAATTACAATCAATAATTTTATTAACATTTGTGTTCAATTGGCACATTGATTAAATGCTACAGGCCAATGATTAAATTAAAAAAGTAGCTTGAACAGAAAAGTAGCATTTTGATCCCTCTCATCGTGGAGCAAAACTTAGTTTTCCGAATAAAAGGTGTGAAAATAAATATCCATCTTGCCAAGTGGCAAACACGAGCATTTTTCATAAATTTTCGCATTTCCGAAGGTGTATTTTTTACTGTGGTCGTACTTTATTCCCCTTTTCTACTGTGTTAGGTTTATTCATATGTTTAATGTTACCAAGCACACTTGTTTAGATACCTAGTTCTATAAATGATAAAAGTCAATTTTGATTATTTTTAGGGGCAATCAATTCCATAGGTAAGTATTTAAGATTTTTTGACCTGACAAATGTCCATTTAATATTGGCAGTGTCCCGGTGTTGTGTAACATGTTTCTTAGTTCTTACACTTAAATACGTTCCGTAATAAATTTGCCTTTCAAACTCAAACTCAAAATTATATTTATTCAACTAGGCCCAGTAACAAGCACTTTCAAATCGTCAGAGTAATTTATTAAACATAAAAAGTAAAATTTATATGAAGTATTTAATTTTTTTTATAAAAAAATACTAGTCTAGAATGTTTCTAGAAAGACAATCCAAAGTCAAAAAATAAATAAAACGAGAATAATAAATTAAAAACAATGTCAAAATTTTCCGTTCGTGAGTTTCGCCCCAAAAACAAGGGCATCCAAAAAAATGTACCTATACCTTCCAGTTGGCCAAATTATCACGAGACATGCTCACTGCACGTAAAACGGATGGCCGTTGGGGCGGAAAGGTTCTCGAGTGGCGACCACGTACTGGAAGGCGCAGCGTGGGTAGGCCCCCCACAAGGGACTGGTGACCTGGTAAAGGTCGCGGGAGTCCGCTGGATGCGGGTGGCGCAGGGCCGGCCATTGTGGCGCTCTTTGTTGCACGCCCTACACTCATTATCCCAGACTGTCATAGCGGACCCGAGGGCTGAATGCCTAGCTTTGCGTAGTGCCTAAAGGTGTTCCTTCAGAGCGTGCCCACGACGCGGACCCCAAGGCTGACTCCCTGCAAAGGCAGGCAGGGCGAAATAAAACTCCTAAGTCCATTGGTCCATAAGCCGTTATTTCCCTTTCAGGATGATCCATGAAAAGTTTTATGGATCATCCTGTATATCGCGCGCAGGGATAATTTCCTCCCAATTACGTCCAACACTTTTTACGCACACTCCCTTCAAACGTGAAAAAGCGCGCGAAATAATTAAATGTGAAACCTGCGTCCCAAATTCGCCGTAAAGAATAGAGTTTACGATATCAGTTTATTAAATCTTATTCAGCACGAATTCGCATTGACGTCCGATATTAACTTTTTAATTAGAAGGTAGGCGTGCTAATCTATGGTCGCGTATTTTTTTAAACCTGTTTTGTTGCCGCGCCGGTGGCGGCTAGCCCCAGCCGGCACTGTTGCGCTTGCCAAAGAGTATGCAACAACAGACACGATGACAGAGATTACAGGAAAATTTACTAATAGTGAAAATGATTCAGATTCAGAACATTTATTTAATAAGTAGGCAATTAATATTATCTAATATTGTAGAATTCCTTTTTCCTTGATATAAATTCGTCTACGCTATTACATGCTAGGTCAACAAGTAAGTTTTTTAGTTTTTTCCTAAATACTGCATCACTTGATGAGTTTATTATTTCATTTGGAAGAGTGTTATATATCTTGACACCAATGACACCGAGTGACTTTCGCGTTTTGGCGAGTCGACGGCGCGGAACCAGGAGGAGATTTCGTCCGCGAGTGTTTCTGCCATAGATTTGCCCACGGGTAGTATATTGGTCAAGGTTCAAACTTATATATATATATACAGGCCTCCAATACGAAGACGCTTGGTCACGGAATACTTATTTCTATGCGCTTGGTAGTGTTAATATTTTTAGGTTTCTGAACAAATCCTTCGCCGGGTGATCGTATGGTTTGTTTGACATAATACGTATGGCTCGTTTCTGAATTTTAAATGGTCTATCACGATCTGCTGCTGTACCCCAAAGGAGGGTTGCCATCTCTAAAATTTGGCAACCAGGACAAGACGCATGAAAACCCCGGATTTTGGAGCCCAGAACCCGGACATTATCCGGCGCGGCAATTGTCCGGCGCGGCAATTGTCCACACCGCGGCGCGTCGCTCGGCGGCGCGGCGGCCCAAGACTTCAAATTTTTAAACACGGACTACAAATGAAACCCCGCCCGGATGCTCCCCGGACGCCTTTTAAACTAGGACAAATCCGGGGAAACCCGAACGGATGGCAAGCCTTCCCAAAGGTCTATTCCTTGAGTTAATACTGGGTGAAAATTGCCGTAATATGCTGTTTTCATATTTTCCACGTTTGAGCTAGGTGTTAGTCTCGAAATGGCAAAGCAAGCTGAGGACAACTTATCACATGCCGAGTCGATGTGGAAAGACCATGTCAAGGCAGAGTCAATTGTAAAGCCCAAGTACCTAACTTGTTCGACGTGGAAGGCTGATGCCGTCAATTTTGATGTTAAGCTCATACAAGGTTGATTTTCGTAGTTGGAAATGGATGATACAGGTTTAATCTAAGTTTAATACCATTTAATTTGTTGAAAACCATTTGTGAATATTTCTCATGACACGATTTGCCTTCATTTTTAAGTTTTCGAAGTCTTCTTCATTTACCATAGTTGCCGTGTCATCTGCGAACATAACGAACTCAGCGTCTGAGGATGCTGCTGTTATGTCATTTACCAACATTAAAAAAGGTCATTGCCTATCACGGATCCTTGGAGCACTCCGCCGCTACCTATGGGTTCAAGGTCAGACGTAGCGCCAAGGACATAAGTACTCTGTCGGCGATTTTCAAGGAATGAAGCAATTGTTTTGTACAGATTTCCCCCATAGCAATATCGAACTAACTTTTTTAAGAGTTTTAAGAGTGAGTGGTCTATTATTTCGAAGGCGCGCGACAAATCGCAAAATATAGCTGCGACCTGTCGCCCGTCTTCGATATGCGTCATGATTCGAGCAATAACATCTCGGGCCGCGTCAGTTGTAGATCGGCCGGATTGATAAGCGTATTGTTGCTTCTTTAACAGGTTATTTAAAGTTAGGTGCTGCATTATTCTGGCACTCAGTAGACGCTCAAATACTTTCAAGATTATAGGTATCAACGACACCGGTCTATAAGATTTTGGAACATTTATTTCTCCTTTTCCTTTGTAGATTGGATGCACTTTAATTACCTTTAATTGCTCGGGATATGTGCCGGCAAGGATGCATTCCTTAAGTAAAAAAAGAAATATTGATATTATATTTGGCTATAGAAAATCTAGGATGTGGGTTGAATGCCCTTACATCCTATATTTGACAGCTGTCATCCCAATCCAATTTATGTCATCATTGACGTTTATTGTACCGGGATGACCGCTGTTAAAAATATCGAATTTTAGGAACTGGTACATGGACTTTGATATATAGTGCGAGTACATACATTTTGTGAAAATCTAAATCACTTTATGAACTAGATATGCTAGTGGCTCTGTGAGCTATAGAACTCGCAAACCTGTCATGAAAAAACGATAGTTGGAAACGACAAAAAAATAACTGATTGTACCTGCTCACAAACTTACATGAGAATCGATAGTGAAATGCGACAGGTAGAGGAGAACAGCCGGACAACGGACATAACTGTCGCAGAGAATTTCGTTCGCTTTCCTTCCTCGTTCAATAAACTTTGATTTTGCGAACTGTAGGTATTCACTTTGATTATATAGTACTCACTTTCTTTTCATCAGCTGAAACCAGACTAAGGCCAATTCTTTGAAAAAGAAAATGGTCTGTTCCCACCAGGACCCTGGGGAGTGTCACGGGCCCATAGATGACCTCCCATACAAACAGCGAATCCTGGGGGGAACAGATCGAACGCGATATGCGCCGCTAAACTTATAACTAACTTAGTCTAGATAACTACTAACCTTCTTTCCAGAGCCTTTCTGTCCCAACGGCCAGCAAGGATGAGTTAGTGTTTGTGTAAGTGTTTGTGTTTATGTGTCTCGACGAGGTCTGCTGGCCCTCAGCTTCCCACGATGATGGCAGCTCCGTACAGCAGTCAGCAAATCGTCTGGCACCACTAAACCTCGACGCCTCCGTGGGCGTAGCACATCCGTTCGAGATCGAAAACCGTAAACTAATTAATTAAGGTACATCTGCCCGCGGCGACGATCCTATAACCCCACGTGTTAACGACTTCTACTGCGCCGGCGCCCGGCGCGCTTTCTCGCTCTCGCGGCGTAAGTCTGTCCTCCTTACGCAATCCGAATGCACCCGGGCAGCCCTGACAGCCACGCGTAGCGTCTGTCTCACCTAGCCGAATGCTTTCTCTTTGGCGCTGCGATATAAAATTACAACTATACTGTCTATTCTAAACATGGTCCAAATCCAAAACGTAACCAAGGTTTAGTTAGGTATTACTTATTGCAAAAAAAAATAGTTTTCTTAATGGTGGCTTTTGTGGAATTTTTCGCCAGTCAAGCAGTCTCGTGTTTATTAATTAGGTACTTAAGTTTTTCGAGGACTCTCAACTGTAATTTTCCCATAAAGAACGACAGCTGGTCTAGGTCAACAGATATTCAGATGTACTTTTTGAGAGATAATTGTATTTAAATACACGTCTAAACACGTAAAAACACTATCGGATTTCGGGAATATTTCGTCTTGAATTTTCTGTGAATTTTCCATTTGTTGGTAATTGGCTGCAATAGTTATTTGTGTCACAAGGGAGCAAAATAGTATATTTACGGCGAGGGCGGTGTATTGAATCCTGAACGTAGCGAGGGATCCTACAATAGAATCCTGAGCGTAGCGAGGGATTCTAACGTAGGATCCTGAGCGTAGTGAGAATAAGAATAAGAATAAGAATAAGAAAATTTTATTCACTCAAAAAACCCTTGTTTTACAAAAATATTCTTCTGCCAAACTGCATGACAGTTTGTTGGCAGAGGGACTCCCTTACAAACAAGGATACAAGTGTTTACGCCCGACACGAAAATAATTTTGCTACCGAGTGACACATACTATTTTTCACACTATGAGGAAATTAAAAAAAGCTATTGTTAAAATATATCTAAATTATCTTAATTTTTATTACTAATTTTTAAATATTACGAAATATTTATAAATTTTTATACAACATTGTTATAGTTAAAACTTGAAATATGTTCGTTTTGAATCGACTACGATGAAATTACAATCGATTATTTTATTAACATCTGTGTTCAATTGGCACATTGCGTACAAATGTTCCAATGCCAATGTATAAATTAAAAAAGTAGCTTGAACAGAAAAGTAGCGTTTTGGTCCCTCTCGTCGTGGAGCAAAACTTACTTTTCCGAATGAAATGTGTGAAATAGTTATTTGTGTCACAAGGGAGCAAAATAGTATATTTACGGCGAGGGCGGTGTATTGTATCCTGAATGCAGCGAGGGATCCTACAATAGAATCCTGAGCGTAGCGAGGGATTCTAACGTAGGATCCTGAGCGTAGTGAGGGATACAAGTGTTTACGCCCGAGATGAAAATAATTTTTCTACCGAGTGACACATACTATTTTTCACACCGACTATGAGGAAATTTAAAAAAAGCTATTTTTAAAATATATCTAAATTATCTTAATTGTTATTACTAATTTTTAAATATTACGAAATATTTATAAATTTTTATACAACGTTGTTATAGTTAAAACTTGAAATATGTTCGTTTTGAATCGACTACGATGAAATTACAATCGATTATTTTATTAACATCTGTGTTCAATTGGCACATTGCGTACAAATGTTCCAATGCCAATGTATAAATTAAAAAAGTAGCTTGAACAGAAAAGTAGCGTTTTGGTCCCTCTCGTCGTGGAGCAAAACTTACTTTTCCGAATGAAAGGTGTGAAAAAAAGTTTTCCTTCAACCAGTGTCGTGCCAAACATGTCTATGCAAGCCGGGAGCGGGCTTACTTTTCCGTAAATGCCGTATGTACAATAAATTGCTCAACAGCATTAAAATAGGCGAACCGGCGGTGGGGCCCCTTTTTTTGTCTTCTCATTTCTCGTAGCCGCTCCATAGATTTTGGATCAAGATGTTCAAGCATTTTTAGAATTTTAATTGGCACAAAAAAGTGAATATGTTATTAATACTAAGCTCCTTACAGACAAGCGATTAGGCGCTCTCAATCGCGTGATAGTCAAAACAGTTTTTTTTAATTTGCTCTATAGTATTTTAGAGCTACGGTAGCCTAGTGGTTCAGGCATGCGGCTGTCAAGCGGCGGTCGTGGGTTCCAATCCCAGCTCGTTCCAATGAGTTTTTCGGAACTTATCTACGGAATATTTACCGTTAGCTTTTCGGTGAAGGAAACCATCGTGAGGAAACCGGTCTAATCCCATTAAGGGTTTTTCCCTCTGGGTTGGAAGGTCAGATGGCAGTCGCCTTCGTAAAACTTAGTGCCTACTTATGCCAAATCTTGGGATTAGGTGTCAAACCGGACCCCGGGCTCCTTTAGGGGAATTACCGGGAATAAGGCTAGGAGGATGATGCTCTATAGTATTTTTAATAAATCACACAGAAAAATACAATACAAACTTAATTTAAACCTATAAATTAGTTCCGGGAAAGCTAATAGGATCTTGAATAAAGTATCTTACAATAATGCTTTACCTACAATAAAATAAGCCAAAAGACACGCAAATTATAAATTTATATATTTCAAAACCGTACTTTGGAGCAGGACTACACATTCTCCCATTGATCAAGTTTTACCCTCTGCGGCGTTGTTCTTTGCCCGCACGGCGCAGCTCTCCGATAGCGGACCAACCACGACCGCTCGCTCGCTTCGCCATTTTCCATCCAGTCCTGTTATAACCGTCGCATGGAGTGTACGTACTCGACATGGCCGCTCACAACAAAGCGATCGTGCTCATTTTCACCCCACCGAAGCCCATTTAAACATCAAAATAGTACCCAAACACATCAACACCAGTGCCCAGTGACTATCAACTAGGTTTCAGTGAAGTTGCGGAGTGTTTAAACAGTTTGAAAGAGTTAGAAGTTGTGTTGCAATTTCGAGTCAAAAGTTGGTTCGTGGTACAAAACAGCTCTCGGTTTTCGATTGTCGAATGTTGTAAATGTATGGTTTGTTTTGAATTACAAGTGACTTTCGATTTGAACTGGGCCGTGCGTAGAACTGGCGGCAGCCCGTGGAAACTGACAGGTGAGTTGCATTTGAAGATGGAACCTGCATTTGAATTTGGAATCCGCGTACTCTATGCTTCGTAACGGTTGTTAGTTATTCAACGGCTTTGCGAATTTTTATTACGTGTTTAAGCTATAAGCGGCAAGAGCGATTTTTGTGTACATGGCGTGTTTGTAACAGTCAAAATATTTATATCCGCGGGTACTTCCCTTACTAGCGAGTGCGTCGTGATGAAGTCACGAAAATGCACAGACATTATTATGAATGTGATATTATTTAGGCATTCTTTGAACATAGGTGCTAAAGAGCAGAGCGTTTTGTCTGTTTATATTTCTTATTTGCTGTGGCTGCTACTACGTTTTTTACCTATCCCACTATAGGATTAGGACCGGAAGTAATTCAATTGCAAAAGATGAACTGTTATAAAACTCAGTGGGTATTCATGTAGGTATTTTCGGTACTCAATCCTGACTGCTATTGCCTTTTTTATTATCATCATATTCGTATTAACAAAATGGACGATCATTTCGTCTCTCATCACTCTTTCACTCGAAAACTGCCAAAAATTATGAAATGCTATTTTGAAATGACGATAGAAAATTTAAAAACGAGCGGTATTGACCGCTATATTCAATTCTATCGGTAGAAAATAAGTGCCTGTAATTTTACACTAGAATAGCATTTACTTTTATTTAATTTTCGAGCGCTCGAAAGTCATTAATTGCAGGCTATGCCATAAAGAAACCCGGGGTACGCTTTGACTTTTGATCAATATGTCAATGATGTTATATAAAATAGAGGTAGATACTTAGGTTAGAAGCGCTCCAAAACTGGCACAAACACTGAGTCGATTGCACCGTTTCGCGTCGTCAGGAAACGTATGCTGTCAGATTTGGTGGCCATGTTTAAAACACGGAATTTCGTATAGACAAAGACAAAACGTATCTACCGTTATTTTATACAACATCATTGCCTAATATGTGGTACGTCATTAACCCTATCTCACTCTCACTTCACTTAGGCAGTGGACCTTCCCTAAGGTAGGTACTTTACTCTTCTGTGATTTTACATAAAAAATACTTTTGGCCATTGGATGTGTAACCTACTGAACTGTTTTTAAAAAAAAGGTTTATTTGGCGCAATTTCAATATCAATCATAACCAGAGGTCTCCGCACTAGGCTTCGCCTGTATTGCGGGGAACCAAATACAAGTTACATTTTAGAATTTTGTTACAAATTACACAAGAAAGAACAAAACAAAGGAACTTAAAAATTAACTTTGCGATATTACATTATAAAATACACTAACTTATGCTTCTTAAATTGCATTATCTAAAATGTAATAGGAAAGTACTCTAGGAACTGGTAGGGCAAATACGCATTTATTAAGTAGGTAGATTACTGTAAGTAAGAAATATATTGCCAGTTAGTCTTAAAAGTGTTAAAACCATTATGCACTAAAATGAGATCTATTCGTCCGGCCTCAGACAGAACCGAGATAGACTCAAAATTAATTATTACTTCAAAGGAAAGAAGGCAGAAAAAATGCCTAGTGACGAGAAATTTAGTGATTAGAAGCTTTGTATATGGAAAACATTCTGCCCACAATTTTTTTTTCTGTTTTAAGTTTTAGCAGCAGAATCAATTTTCCGACACCCGTATTAGGGCATGTATAGTCGAGTTCTCTAATACAGAAAACCTTATATATACCTTTTTTTTTTTTCGCCGCATATGGCCCCACAGAATGGGTGCCATTGCCATTGTGCGGGGGGAGTGTCAAAACGATGCCAGGCAGCCGATCCGAACAAACTTACTTATATTATAAACTGTGCAAGTTGTAATCGCAAATCGCAAGTCAAACAATGCTTCAAGCGGACGAAGCTTGAGCCAAAATTCAACCGTATACCTATCCGGCTGTTCCGCCCTACAGGTTGCGTTTAATCGTCCCATTCTTGTCAAATTTTGTGAGTCAATTTTGAGTCAAAAACAATTTTTTTTTGCGATTGTTGCAGGGCCACTTTTGTATTAAAAATCGTTCAACATTTTCTGAGCCTTTATAAGCGCTAATTTCGGAAACCTTGTCTGATGCTTACTTAAAGAGTTTCTAGACTACGAATGAATACTTAATTCATAAAAAATCAATATAGCAAGTCTAGGCTTCCAATAAAGGTTAGGTTGAGTGTCTACAATATATATATCTTCTATCTTGGACTAATCATTAGTTTCAGTATTTGATAAGTGATCTTAGACAGTCGATCTTAATATAAATAAGGGTTCCTTTTTTACCTTTTTTGGTACGGAACCCTAAAACCGGACAAGTGCGAGTCGGACTCGCCCACCGAGGGTTCCGTGCAAAATTACAAATGTATAGTTTTCAGATATTTACCCGTACTTGTAGTATAAGACAATATTACTTGCCAAATATCATGGTTCTAGGAATCCAGGTCAACGGAAAGTACCATATAAATTTTGATTCACTTGAGAAATTTCTTGTCGAAATATACGTTTTTTGCGGCATGAACAGCCGTATCTTATTTTCACGTTGACTTAGAAGTTTGATTTTTTCACAGCTTCAAGAGACTGTAGAACTGAGTATATGGTTTTAAATTCAACTCGATATCTCCACGCGTTCCCGAGATAAAGGGTCTTGACAGACAGACAGACGGACAACCAAGTGATCCTATTAACGGTTCCGTCTTTTCCTTTTGAGGATTTTTCCTCAATATTCGATAGCTAATATTTTTTCACGGCTAAGCCGCTGAAAGAGAGGGAGATACACGAACGACGCGACGTTCGTTTACATTTCGCGGTATAAGCCCTCTGTTTTGTACCTACATTGATAATTGAACGTAGAAAAGACTTTACGACTTAGCCTCCTACTCTCTCACGCCTACATCATCATCATATCAGTACGCTTACCATGAGTTTGACAATGACGGCTTACGCTAACGAGTATCGAGTTTTCCATCTGTGCATCCCGCTCGTACTGTCAAAGTGCAATAGAGATGCACAGATAGAAAACTCGATACTCGTTAGCGTAAGCCGTCATTGTCAAACTCATGGTAAGCGTACAGCTGGTATATGTCCACACTGCTGAAACGGATTGAATTTCGAGGGCGCCCTAGGCAAACATCGGCCTTAGCTTAAAAATTATAATGAATAACATTTCGCGCCCCTTTGGAACCCCGCGCCCCTAGGCACGTGCCTGGTTTGATATTTCGCCTCTGGCCCTCCCCCAAAGAGTGATCCCTCCCACGATCACGCTTACATACTTGCCAGTGGATGATGAAGGCTTTACGTCCGACGTAAAAGTGATCATGCTAGGCTAGATAGGAAAGATGTCAGTTTATGTCTACTACTGAATATACCAGCGACTTAAGGATTTAGGAGACATACTTAGGTTTCGTATTATGATTATAAGCCGTAGAGTTCGAAACATGTCGCCCGGAATTACATTAAATACGTGAGTATTATTAGTATTGAGATATGACGAAAGTTTAAATTCGAAAGTGGGTTGGTGTACATAAACCACCAATTTAAGTTGGACCTCCGTTAAGTCTAGTTGTTAAGAGCGTATGGGTCAACTAGATGGGTGAATAGCAAACCTGGAGCTTATGTGAACTTATATGTTTTCAAGCGACGAGTTTGTTCTGGGTAATTTAATACGAAAGCTCCAAGTTGAGCGTGCGGCGTTTGTAGATTACCTAAGGTTTCGAGATTACCTTTTACCTGAACTTTTTTTCATTCCATTTTCTTTGGTATTTCTTACTCAGAATCGTTGATGACTTACTGTTCTTATAAGAAAGTAAGTAAATTTCCCGGTTTCTTCTACACCTAATGTTAAAAAAACATAGTATCACTAATACTTACAAATAAAAAAAAACATATAATCTAAAATCAAATATTTGGAGCACTTTTCCTGTATCAACGACAATTGTCACTACTGGTGACATGTTTCGAACTCGTCATACTGGCAATTATAATTGTAGCCATGACTCGCCAATGTTTTTTTTTCTAATTTGATCCTGTAATAAACTAAGCCCAATCCATGATACCATAGCCTGTATTTTCTAACTGACTTGTCTAATAATGCCCATTAGGGTTTGCTAATGATTTTGGGGTGAATTCGAGTTTCATCCGGGCAGCCGTACAAACCTCAGAAGCCTTACATAATCAGTGTTGTTTTACATTCGTCCTTATTTACAAAAAGTCTTAACTCGCACGAATTTCGCGTGAAGATAGGATTTTGTTAAAGTTTTTGATTGTTCCCGTAGAACACGCCCATGTGCGCATAGTTTTTTCGTATTTGGAACTTATTTGTTCATGCTTAGAGTTTAATTTGCAGTGCAGTACTCTTGTAGAAGGCTAGTTGCACGGATTAAGAGACCGTGTAGAACGGGAAAATCTTTAGGTCTGGCGGTATTTTCGTGGAAATGCGCACCACGTAGGCACGTACACTTCGAGGGTAGAATGGAAAAACGGACCCGTGGTTGGCATTTCTCCAAATGGCAATAATTGCCACGTTTGCCCAACGGGCGGGTTACGTACGATTCTCATCGAACCGGCCGGGCCGCAGCGCATTCTATTACGAGTACATGCAAAGGAATTTGAACCGTATAAACAGTAGTTACATTTCATATTTGAATGCATCGTGCAGCCACTGCGAGGCGGCGCTACCGACGCGGTCGGTGGGGATTGTAATCAAATATGAATTCTATTATCTGCTGAATATCCGGTTCAAATTCTTTTGTATGTAATTGAATGCGCTCCGGCCCGGCGCGTTCGGTGAAAATCGTACATTAAGCAACGTTGTAGGCTTTGAGTGGTTAAGGGGGAGCACTATTAAACCTTCTGTATTCGCAAGCGGTGTTCGATAAAATCTGATTGAATGGAAAGTTTGACAAGATTCTATCGGATGTCAGCCGGCGCCATGTTTAACACGACGTCTCATCAGACGCGTATACTCAGGTGCCAGGTAACCTTGGAATCGGGTAAGGAGGTCTCAGGGTCCTATACCAGGGGCCGTAGACAAGGTTACAATCGACAATCGCTAACGCCAATAGAAAATAATAAAATGTATGGGAATGACAGATGCCGACGAGACACTTTTCGTTAACATCTGTCATTCCCATACATTTTATTAGTTTTCTCGCTGTCGAAATATCTACAGTACATTTAACATTTTGCTCGTTATTGTAATTTGGTGCAATCCACCCTAACGGAATACTATCGTGCTTTGAAACGTTAACGTTTAACCCGTTGATCGGGGTTGTTGTACAACAGCTGAATTACGAGTAAAGCTCGTGTTTCGCTGGGTGCGGGTTACAGGTCGACACACGTAAAAAGAGCCCTGGCGGCCATATAAAAAGTATGGCCGCCAGGGTTCTTTTTATCTGTGTCGACCTGTACGCAGGACCGGTCATTGTAGCACTCTTTTGGTGGACGTCTTTCGGCTGATATGATGACGATGATGATGGTGATGATGACGACGATGATGATGACGATGACGATGATGATGATGATAATTATGATGATGATTAGGTGGCGGAAGGACCCGGCGATCATTTAGGATGTAAATGTCAAGATTGCATTGGGTGCGACGCGGGCACTCAAACCGATATTTATATGTGCTAATATTGTAAAGATAAGAAGATCAAGTTGTAATCATTGTACCTAAGTGTATTGAGGTATACACTTACAACAATGCTACATAGTTTTAGGTATGCAAAGATCCATAAATGCAGTAAAGTCTAGTTGTGTGATTGCCAAGTTGCAGAACTTTATTTAGCAAGCAAATAAAGATTAATAAGAATGCCTGAGACTTGGCTCTACGAAATATCTCGCAACTTTTTAATGTGGAAGAGTTTCGAGACTTGGCCTTTTTTTACATGGAATTTATTTTTATGGGATTATACAAAGTGTCCCTCCCATACATGAGAGGAGTGTACCCAGCAGTGGGACGTATATAGGCTGATGATGTTTGTGTGACGTGATACAAAGTGTTTGGTCCAAAAAAAAATATACGTGGGCCCAAGATTTTTTTAGAGGGCGTAAGGTGATAGAAAATGACCCCAGCAATCCGCCATTTTTTTTTGGCAAACGATGGACCAAACGCCCTGTATTATACTTGAGATTGAGCGGCCGAATTGCATCAAATTAGTCCATTTCAAAACCAACTCTTTCGTTCAAGGAACAACATTCAAATCCCAATGACATGCAAGTTTATAAAAAAACTTCCACATAAATAATCTTACGCGTAACGTACAAAGATTTACGTACAAAAGATAAACCCACGCGAAATCCGCCAAATTCAAGTAAGGCAAACAAATAAAGAGGTCATAGAAGTATTTATTACGGGCAAACATGCTCATAAATTTAAACTTATCGAGTATGTTGTTGAGGAGTTGCCAAGAACGCTTTTGTCCTATATAAGGAGAGGTGAGTCCAACTGCCAACCGTTTCGCGTTCTGGTTTCAATGTGTTTCGCGTCACGACATTTCTAATTTTGCCCTACACACTTTTGCACAGGGAGTAGGGAGTTGTAGAAATCGCGAGTCTGTATAAAAAAATATATTTTTTGATTAACAAAAACCTAAATTGTCAATAAAAATCCCACAAAAACATTTCATGTTAAATGTTGCCATGTAGCTCGCACTGTCAAAAAGTAATCAGATTTCTTGTAGAGCTAAGTTTTAACCCTACGTGCCCAGCTCTAAATCTATAAGCCCTAATTTTACACTAAAGTTGCGACGAAATACTACAGCGAATACGAACCTTTTGCAATTTGTCATAGGGGCTTGAACTTAAAATCTATGACAGTGGGAGCTAGATGGTCTCATCTTGGCAACATTTAAAATGAAATGTTTTTGTAGTATTTCATTTCTTTTTGTAAGTGAAATACATATCTTATAACAAGGATAACAAGGACCCCTATATAAATTTTCAGACCTCTAGCATCAAAATTTGCGGAAGACTCATACAATCTTTCACCCCCCCGTTTCAGGGGTTTTGGGTAAAAGTTTCAAGTTATAAGAGAAATGCCCTTGCTTTGTACCTTTTTAAAGAGAAATACCCTACTATAAATAAAAATATTTGGAAGGGTTTTCTATATAGTGTTTTTCAAAGATTATTGAAGAGAATGATTGTTTGATTAAATATTTTTATACTATATTAGATGAACGTTTCTTGTAATAAAAATGTTTGGTACATTTAAGTTTTTTTTTTTAAGCTACGGTAGCCTAGTGGTTCAGGCGTGCGGCTGTCAAGCGGCGGTCGTGGGTTCGAATCCCGGCTCGTACCAATGAGTTTTTCGGAACTTATGTGCGGAATATATACCGTTAGCTTTTCGGTGTAAGAAAACATCGTGAGGAAACCGGTCTAATCCCAAAAAAGGTTTAGTTTTAAAGGTTTAGTTAAGGTTTTTTATGTCTTGATTCACATCTTCCTTAGCTTACCCGTTTTAGGCTTACCTCTCCTACCTCAAACAGTAAAATATGGGGTCGGAAAGGAAATTATCGTGTTTTGTAGGTACTTCCACTTCTTGTGTTCAACAATTAAATATTAGGCTTGTGCGCGCTCGGTCACTGAGCGGATCGATCCAAACTAGTACAATCGCTCAAATGTACTAGTTCGGCCTTTTAGGTCTTTTAGTTCACTAGTACACTAATTCTATTCACACAGTTTTCGTTCCTTGTCGCTCGCTCACACCGAGAACCATTCGGATACGTTCGGTTGCTCGGTCATTCATTCGGATCGTATCGTTTTGCTGTCAGTGTCACTGCTCGCTCTTCTATATATCTCTCTCTGGTTCTCGCTCCGGTTGAACTAAACGTAATAAAGAGCTGAACCGTTGCGGAATAGTTCGGTCTAGTACGGTGTCGGGAATTAGATATTTTTAGTTCTTAGTACATGTACTACACAAGCCTATTAAATATGTACAAAGAAATTGCCTGATATTGAATTATTCCCGAAAAGAAAATTGTCTTGGTTAAGCTAAATATATGAATTCATTACTTTGAATTCTAAACGTAAATAGATAATAGAGAGCTCAAGGTGTCTAGATAACTTTTAAGAGAGGTAGAATACTCGTAGTTCAAGCTAGCTTAACGTTGCTAAGTCAGTCCTTCCGCGGGAGCACTAACTTAAAAGTACTGGGACATGTGACATTAACTGGATTAGTCCGTAAAACGAGGTTAAACCGATTAAGATTTAAGTCGAGTAGTATGCAAAACGTTGGTATTTGAAACGCTGTTATATTCTTTAATATCTCTACATAGTATAAAACGAAAGTCGCTTCCCGCTGTCTGTCCCTATGTATGCTTAGATCTTTAAAACTACGCAACGGATTTTTATGCGGTTTTTTAATAGATAGAGTTATTCAAGAGGAATGGGTACTTTTCCCTGTTGTATTGCATGAAGGTCTATATTTTCGAAAAACCGAGTCTATCTTTCACAAAAATCAGTTGAGAAATGCGACCTGTTGAAAATAACAGCTGGACAGACGTCGGATATACGAAAGAATTTTTGCCCAAGCCGAAACGGAAACTTCGTTGGCTTCAGTCGTTCGTTCAGTCAAACGCTCACTGCACACGGAGACATAAAATGAGGGAACGGGACACATCTGTTGCGCTCTCTGCTGCATGACCTGCCATGAATGGCGCCAAAGCGCAATGGAGAGGGCTATGTTGGGAGTTTCTCTGCGTGATCGCGTCAGAAATGACCGATGGGCGTTGGAAAGGTTCTCGGGTGACGACCATGTACCGAAAGGCGGCGTGGGTAAGCCCCCACAAGGTGGCATGAACCCCTGGTAAAGGTCGCGGGAGTCCGCTGGATGCGGGTGACGCAGGACCGGTCACTTTGGGAGAGGCCTATGTAGTGAACCTGTTTCGGCTGATATGATGTGGGGAGTAATCTCACCCAAGATGAAATCGGTTGAGTAATTCCGGAACACTCAACCGATTTCAACTTGGCTGTTACACCGATTGGTTCCTCCTGAAATTTCGTAAAGTATCCCAACTGAAAATGATTGCCTTTATCAGAATTTCTACGTATGTTCGTAATAAAACTCCACTGGCTCTCTAATATGTTGTATGTCGGCCTGTCAACGCAGAAAAGGTTCTTTTTAGCCCTTTCAATGCTCCGACCGATTACCGAGCCATTAGTCCAATCACGAAATCTTACACAACATCGTTACTCCTAACTGCCCTTAAAGTTACCAAATGGCGAGTTTTATTCAAAAAATAAGTCTGTTATGTCATTATTGTCCTAAGGGCAGCTCGCAAAAGACGGCCTCTTTTGGATTCTCGATGGTATTGTTAGGGGAAAAAAGAGCTTGAGGAATGACGATAGGATTCGATGTTGATTGTGCAGCTAAGGCTGTGGTCTATACTGCCGAGAAGCGGCAGCGGGTTGTACGGCATTGTACGTACGTTAGGTGGATCTAAATGTCAATTTATATATGGAAAAATTACAGTTTAAGTGTCTTAAAGCGCGTTCGAAACATTGCGTGATTACCGAGTATTAATGTTTCATTATTACATTTATTACTCTAAGGAGTACGACTAAAGATTAAAAATATGCCTGAGGTGTAGACTCAAAATTTATGATTACTTCTAAAGAAAGTCCCTCAAAAAAATATGCCTAATGATGAAAATGCCATTCAGATATCTCAAATAATAACTGAGGTACAACCGTTTTAATGTTGATTGCTGGTGAGAGAAAACGCTAGTAGTTAGCTCGAGCGTCATAATAAATGACAATCGTTTCTTATGAAGGTGCGTTTTGCGGAAAAGGGACAAAACATACCCGCTCTTTAAATGATTATTTAACCTACTGCGTGGCATTTTTCTCCATTTGACTAGATTTTTAATCCTTCCTCGAGAATGCTTATTTTATTAAGTATCCACTCCACAACCGTATTGTAAGTTTTGATATTTAACGGATTATTTCTAGTAACTCCGCTTCGCTCACCGCCTGACGCGGCCTTACCACCGGTTCCATTCATGTCGGATGACTCGACGGACCGCGGGCATTACTCGCAAATGTTCGATTCACTGGATAACAGCTGATCACGTAACGTTTTACACGTGCGTTACGTAGATCCAACTGTCATTTTTCCACATAAAAATGAACATTTAGGCCTAGTTCAGATGAGAAGCGTTCAATGCGCGTTATCAAAACGAGCACGCTTGTCATCTGAACTAGGCCTTAGATGTATCTAACGCATTGTACGCGCGTCAGGTCAGATCTAAACGTCACTTTTTGTATGGAAAAAGGACAGTTTAAGTTTCATAACGCGCGTTCGAAGCGTTAATACCCGTCTGGTGTAATTCGGTCTGATTCCTTTCGATTCGAAGCGAACGAAGTTCTCCATCATCATCATAAACTTAAGAGCCGGGCTCTTGTCGGTGGAGTATCGCCACTTATTACTCCATAATGGAATATTAATGTGGCGGTTTCCCCACTTGCCTTCCACATCGCAGTGTAATGGCCGGTTATATACGCCTACACCTATTTGGTCAAAACCAGCCACCTATTTGGTGGAACCCACTTCCTCGGCCTTCTGCCAATACTGATGCAGCTGCTGCTTTATAACAGGGGAATGCTTATTTGATGGCGGCGTTTACTCGCCATGTCGCAAGGTCGTCATAGGGCCTGTGTAGCTTTTATTGAGAACTCTGTCCCACCGTCCAACGCCCTGTTAAACCTGTCGCTGCTTGACGGGGGACTGCTCATTCGTTATATTCGCAGCTAACGATCATGTCTGATGGCCGTTCGCTATCCGTCACCTGCAGTGAACCCGTTGGTAGCCTGTAGCTCAGCCCCAACCCAGCCTCAGTTCTCCGTTTGACTTAAATTCTTTCGCATGTCCGGATGTCCGGCTGTTGTCTACAGGTCTCATTTCTCACCATGTCTCGCGAGTTTACTCTAAACAGACAGCACGGGTAAAAAAAGCCAAATTGCATGAAAGTAGTTCATTCAAAAAGAGACTACCGTCCAAGGCTTTATGACGAGTCGGCCACGTTTAATAATCTCAACAATACTCGCAATTGATCAAACGCTTCAATGTTTCTATAATAGTTGGTCCGTTTTTAGGGTTCCGTAGTCAACAAGTTCCGCCATGTCCGTCTGTCCGTCTGTCTTCGGCTTAGCTCAGTAACCATTACTACTAGAATAACTGTGGTTCGGCATGGTTATATAAATCAATCACGCCGACAAAACATAAGAATAAAATCTTGAAAGTAAATTTTTTTTGGGTACACCTAAAGCGGGGATGTAATTTTTTTTCTCCTTAAACCCATGTTGCGGGGTATCGTTGGATAGCTCGATCAATGGGTTTAAATCCATTTTTCAATTGGTTTGCAAGATATTGGGCTTTAAAGCTCTAATTCTTTCGCCCCCCCCCCCTGCCGGCTAAATGGCTACTACTGGACTGGGGATGTGAAAAAATTCGTGGTAGTTGGAAAGGCCAATTTTTGTACAAATCCGGCCGACGCAACCGCACCGCACGTCGATGTAACCAAGACATACAGGCAACTACGGAACCCTACACTGCGCGTGGCCCGACACGCACTTGGCCGGTTTTTATTTTCTTTTCACTTCATATTTCGTTAGAAGTGGATAAAAGTGGTTAGGTCATAAAAATCTCGTGATTCTGTGCAATTTAAATACGTGGCCATTTGCGGTTAGCGTTACGAAAAATCCTCAAATAGATAAAAGGTTCGCCAAATCGCTTCTAATTTATTGTAGCGTTGCAAGCATCCAGGCTACGGTGTCTGCTTGCCACCACACAGGCCCTATGCCTGTGCTCGATAGCCGCCATCGAAGTATAAATTAGTTTACGTCACAAATTTCATTTTCACATCAGCTATTCGGATAAGGGCTTTTTCTTCCCTGCTAGGAGGGATCAAAGTGGCACTTTTCTGTTCCAGGACATATTGTTGCTAGAATAGATAAAATATCCCAATGAATACATGAAAATAGTATACCTACACATAATCGATTACTTATTTTTTAAATCGATTACTTGCATATTTTTTTATCTTGATTACTATTGTTACTACTACTAACGTAATAAAATACAAATAATTATATGTTATTCAAAGTAACGCTATAATCAGTAGGTTTATAATAATTAATTTAATACAGCTACTCACCTAATACATATGTTTTATTACTGACATATTTCATTATCCTCATAGGTGATGTGAAAAGCAGTATGAGTCACACGGAAGCAAAATTATTTCCAACTTGGGCGTGAAAACTTGAATCCCTCACTACGCTCAGGATTCCACGTTAGAATCCCTCACTACGCTCGGGATTCTATTCTGGAATCCTTCGCTACATTCGGGATTCAATAGGGCGTAGGCCCTCGCCGTAAATATGCCATTTTGCTCCCTTGTGACACAATCCACTATTTTGGTACCCGTTTTAATGCCAACTTTCCTGTATACCGTCATCGACTACTCATTTAGACGATTCTAACAAACCCAGACTCAATGGAGTTACGTTGGTTAAGCACTGAATACCCATGGTCACATTCTTTCTCAATCATCACACCGATGGTACCATGATATTGAATTGTCATCCAAACTATACTCCTCCAAACCATACAATCAGCTCGCTGAGGTTGACTCGTTCAAAATTCAGTTCCAAGATTAGTGCCTCACTATAAAAGTTACAAAGAAACAAACAGGCCATGTCAAATAAAAGCTTGTTATATTAACAAAAAATATGCAGTTTTATGTTACAAAATGGCCGGTAGCAAACTTCACCGATGCAAGACGGTTGCAAGATTTTCAAGTACCTTGAGTTGCCACTATGTACTGTTGCTAATTAGCTAAGCACCAATAGGGACGTGAAACTCCATTAGGTAACAACCAGAGAGAACACTAATTCCTATTCTCGCTCAATTTACTCAAACTGTTGTACTATCGACAACACAGCTAACTGGCCATCGGTGCACCTTAAGTGAATTGTAATAAGGTTCTATATATACACAGGATGACCAATGAGTTTTTACGAAATTTACTCAGTGTAAAAATACACACGAAAAGACGGGTTTTATGACCTTGCCTGTTAACCGGGCGTTTTTCCCTAAGCATGACCTAAAGTCAATTAATTAACTAAAATTACAACTCCTTAGCAGCAGACCCTAGTTTCTGACGTAGACATGCCGATTTAGGCTAGGCAAACCGTACAGCGGCGTTCGTTAAAATCTGAATGTATGGATAGTTTAACAAGTTTCTATGGGATGACAGCTGTCAGCGCCATATTTAACGTTGATCGGTCTGTAATCGTAAGTTGGTGCACCGCCCTTAAAATGAAAACTGAACCAACTTGAGTCGACGATAAATATTTCATTAGATATAGGGAGAAGAAGATGGACAGTAGGGTGGAGCGCTCTTGTATGTTAAACAATTTTTTTTTTGTTATTTTAATTCTAATAGTGCGGAAAAGTTGTCTTAGGACTTATAATATGCAGTGTTTTTTTTTTGGATTTTTAACACGTCATTTAATGCCTCCGCAACGTCCTTGAATTTTAGAAAAAAATTAAAAAAAAACAGACTTTTTTAATGTGACGTACTAAACTTAATTTTTTGAATGTTTTTAGGTGTTGACATAATAATAAATACTTCAGGACTAAATATGTATTAATAAATTACAAAATATGGCATAAACTCTACTGAAACACAAAAAAAACTCTACTGAACTGCTCTAAAATCTTTTTTGGTTTCAAATTTCGGCATAGTTTTCCTCGAATTTAATCTTGTTTTTATTAGCCCTTCTCTGGCTGTTTTATCACACAGCAGCACCGCTGCTTCTGTCGTTATTTTAACCGCCCTTTCTACAGCTTGTGTATGGTTAGGGAGATGGGATATACATGTTGCAACATCCCTCCAAGTGCATCCCGCTAAGGCTTTAATTTCGTCGTCGGTCAGATTTTGTAATACTGGCGGAATTGTTATGTATATATTGTGTTCCAGTTTATAAGATCTACATACGTAGTGGCATTGAAGTTTATCTTGGGAACTTCGAAGAGTCTCGGTATTGCAGATGGAGCCGATATTCTTGCCTTCAGGATCCTCTGGACGGCAAGCTCCCGCACTTCTCGCTCGTCGGTTAACATTTACAGTAAAATGTTTTCCGGGTGAGCTGCGTACGCGTTTCTGCGTAACACCGGATCGACATTATTTTTAAAATTAGGAGGCAAATACCGGGACCGTTTAACCTCTTCATAAAAATGAATAGCCGCATGTTGACAAGATGGAGCCGATTTTATGATGAACCACACTGGAGCGTAAACATTCATTACAAAAGTAGTCAATACGATCAAGTTTCGAGATGGCTTATCTGGACGTACAAGCGAAAAATTCTATTGGTTCTCGTAAGCCATCTTGCATGCGACAGTTCACCTGGGGATTTGTGCACTAGGTCATCGGGAAAGTTACTACAGGAGATAGCTGGAACAATCCTATGTAAGTATAACTGATCTGTGCTTAAGTCATTGCCTACTGGGGGCAGAGTTACTTCTATAGGCTGGAACGACTCGACCGGGATTTGCTCGCAGTTTTCTAACAGTTTATCTATGGAACCTGTACGAGGTCTTGACGTAGCGCCATCGAGGTGAAGAAAAATATGTCTCAGTGGTAACTCGTTCATGTGAAGTAAGCACACTATCCATAGGAGGCGTCTCCGTAATTCCTTTTCCATAATGTCATAACGCCACCATATTTTCCAGTATTAACATTTGTTGTCAAAAATGTCTGTTTTTGATCATTTGTTAAACGTTTAGTAGACCTCAGCATATTTTTACATATAAGGTGGTAAGCTTTTAACATTTGAACGATCCTTGTACGAGACACAATAGAAGTGACGCTTTTGGCCATATTTCTTCAACTTTACTCGAAACTGTTTCAGCAATATTAGAAAATAGCGGTTCCTTAGGGTTTTTCATTTTACTTTTAAGGTCATATCTAGTCCATTCCCAAAATGGCAGATCGTAGGTTGGCAGAATGTTTTCTTTTAATTCACTTATACCACCAAATAAAGGACAATTTACATCAGCACTACGTGTCTTATCGATTGTTTAAATTCAGTCGTAACTTTAATATAATCTATGTTTATTTTGTTACACTAAGCCACATAGCGATAACTTGTCACAAAAAGTCCAGAAACTAATTTACAAATGGCGAATGGTGGGTAGTTTCACGCGCAGCGGCGCGCGCAGATCCGCGTTTTTTCACGCCATGACTTCTTGTTATTAAGCCTTTTAAAGTTTAATATCGACTAAAGATGTGTTTTTTTTTAACATAAGAGACCTTCAGTTATTAAAAAAAAACATAATAAAATAAAAATAAATGATATTTTTTACAAGTATTTCGTTGTTAAAATTTACCTTTTAATTGCCCTTTTAATGAAAGTTCATTGACCTTGCGGAGGCACTTAACCCCTTCTGATTGAGATGTCGTCATATTATTTTATTATCTTGAGCCCAATAGGCAACTTTTTGTCACTATTAGAAATCACAAAACCCAAAAAAGAAAAAACGCTCCACCCTAATGGACAGTAAAGAAATAAACAATTATCCTAGTAGAAAAATGTATGTACTCGTATCTATTTTGTAGAGAATTTTATGTAGATTACTTGTGTTTCAGAACATTTTTTGCTATAGGCCACATTTTACGAGTTATTTACGATAAACTAAAAAAAGGGAACTTTACACCCCCTCCGCCCGTTAGCTTCACCCCCACCCACCAGTACTTTTAGTACGTGATTTAAAATACCATTCCCTACAACTACACCAAAATTCGCTTTTACACGAGTTTTTTCCCATGATAGGCAGCTTTTGGTATTCGTTGGGTTTGGGTCATAAGCGGTGTTCGTTACAATCTGAATAAATGGAAAGTTTGACAAGTTTCTATGGGATGACAGCTGCCGGTGTCATATTTAACGTTGACCGGTCTGTAATCGTACGTTGGTGCAACGCGCCTTAAGGCGCCGTGGGTTCATGGTCTTCCCTCCCTCTCACTGAGCATAAGCGTGAGCGAGATGGAAGTGCGTGCCCGGAAGCGCGGATATCATGTTTTTTAATTTTAATTTTTTTGCCGTTCAAATTAATAAAAATGTAAACACTGATTTCTCTCAAACATGATATTGCCGATTTTTAGAAACCATTTTAATGTGTTTAGCTTTTGTGCATAATTTGTAAGGAATATTTTAAGTGTATTTTAGACCCTTTTAGACCCATGTTCGTGATTTTTTTCTATCGAGCGAAAATTGCTTAATCATGTTTCTAAACACTGATTTCCCTGCAGAAAAGTCTCAAGATCACTATTCGTATTTTTTATAAACCATATTATTATAAACAGATGCATTATATTGTTTCAAAAACTCTGTTCGCTTAACTTCGCTGAACCTACGGTGCCTTAATGCCGAGCTATGAAGTTACAGGTATAAACTCGATGATCTTGTTCACCAGGGCGATAATGACCGGCCAGTAATGGCGGACATTAACATCAGTGACGTACTTTTCTCGGCGGTCGGTAATGCGCGGTTTTGTGGTGCGCCTTATTAAGAGGGGAAAAGTGAAAACTGTGCGTCTGTTTTTTATGTTGGTCTTGTTTATGACGAGTCTATAAAAGCGTCACTTTTCGAAGGTGCGTTAGGGCAAACCAATAGTCATCAATTGTAATTTTCTAAAGAGGAAAAGTCTGTGTGATTGTAGCTTTGTAAGTTTGTATGTAATGGGTAATACAAAATACAATACCCGACCGATACAAAAAATTGCCGCTTATAAAATGGAGTTTTTGGGTAGTGGACATAGGCTATGTTTTATAACGCTAAGCTAAGCTCAAGCGGCGGTCGTGGGTTCGAATTCCGGCTCGTACCAATGAGTTTTTTGGAACTTAGTACGGATTTATTATCGTCAGCTTTTCGGTGAAGGAAAACATTGTGAGGAAACCGGTCTAATCCCAGTAAGGTCTAGTTTTCCCTCTGGGTTGGAAGGTCAGATGGCCGTCGCTTTTGTAAAACTAGTGCCGTATAATGTTTTATTCCGCGGGTTTGACTGCGTTCGCCACTAGCTTGTTATCAGAAATAAAATAAAAAAGTTTAAAAAATATAGGTAAGTATATATATTTGGTAAAAGCTTTTATTGCCGACTGTACTTTTCTGTATACCATCATCAACTACTGATTGAGACGATTCAAACGAGCCCAAACTCAACGGGGCTACGTCGGTTTAATACAGAATTCTCATGGCCACCTTCTGTCTCCATCATCATTCATCAGATAATATTAAATTGTATTACAAACTATACTTATACCCAAAGTTTCAGCTTTATGGCAAATTACCCAAAGGAGAAAATACGACCGAAGCATAAAGTACATGTGACAAAACACGATCGTGGCAAAATGCGTATGGGGATAAACACCCGATCGGGCAAAATGCGTTCGGGGCAGCCATCTAACAAATCACACGGAAAACTAGACCTTATTGGGACACCGGTTTCCTCACGATGTTTTCCTCCAAAAAACTCATCAGTACGAGCCGGGATTCGATCCCACGACCGCAACCGTCTAACTGAGAGGTGATTGCGATACCATTCGAACGAGCGTTTGTACAACTCAACGTTAATAGTACAGTTAGTACAACTGTCATTCACCCATACAAGAATGATAGTTATATCGTGGTTATATCGGACGGTTATAAAATAAATAAGTAAATTCTTCGTTCAATTAGATAGGTAGCCGGGCAGTAGAATATGGCTGCGGTATTCCCTGCCTGTCGTACAAGGCGACTATAAGGGACCCTCGAGGTAGCACACGGTCGCAGTTGGGGCCTGCGATCGTCTAAATATAGGGTAGGACCCATAGAGGCGTGACGCTAGGGCGGCACTGGTGCGTTCCGTAGGAGATCGCAGAGCCGTTCGAAATGCGTCGAAGAGGACCATCAGGGGGTTTTTAGTGGGTGCGAGTCCGACATACCTCTGCGCTATCCCCGTGGTGCGGAGGTATCCATAACGGATATTCCTCTTAATAAAAAAAAAGGTAGAATTTCCTACAATCGCAGTACGATAAACGTCAATGATGACATATGATGACATATGATGACATAAATTGTACTGGGATGACAGCTGTCAAATATTGGATGTAAGGGCATTTTCACTATAGACACGTTTTAATTTTAACATGACGAAAGTGGGTATCCAATTTGAATAGATATTCGAATCGAATGCTTTTGTTTATTCCACTCTGCCTCCGAAAGCCGAATTGCAAGTTAGGGATGTTTCATCGTTAGTTCTAAAACGACTGAAAAGCCGTTATTGTACGCACGAGATACATCATTTGGTTCGGGATGTTTTACTGCAGATTTAATTTACCCAGCTCGTTATTCCGGTTACTCCCATTATTGGATATAATTGGAGCAGGCTGTACATTGATGGTTAATGTAATTGGAAAGTAACTGCTATACATACAATCCTACTATAGTACATTGTTATAAAAGCTAGAAAGTAGACAATAGATGGACTCGTCTCCCACTCGTCCATCTATTGCACTTTTGGCCGAGACATTTGCATAGGGGTTTTCACGCCTACTGCGAGGAAATTGCAAATAATTATAATTATAAGTCAAAACTAAGTACCTGATTAAAGATCATTATATGAAACACTGGAGCGCGGCCGCTCGCGTGTCGGGGGGCACCGCGCGGGGCGGCCGGCGCGTGCTGGGGGGCCCTGGGCCAACAATAACATTGTTGGACAGTTTGAACTCATAGTTGGCCTGTTCGTGCGATGACCAACTAACCCCAGCTTTGAAGCCTGAATTGTGACTAGCTGAAATGAACTATTAGCTGCTGCTACTGTAAACGAGAGATCGAAGCGAACGAAGTGCTCTGCTTCAGCTAGGGTCGAATTTCATTCGTATGTCCGGCTATCCCGCTGTCCTACTGAATATGATAGAATATAATTCATTTCAGACATCTTTCGTTTAATTGTTATCTTCAAGTAGCGTTTTGAAAATGTAAAACACTTACGCATAAACGTTAGATCAAACGGTAGCTACTCCAGTACACGTGTCACACTTCGGTCTGTTTTATGACGTCTCTTTGTTATCTTTTCCTGTCATATTCAGCGACAAAAGAGGATGTCAAATCTCAAGTTAACTGCATTTTCGTATGTTTAATAAACGTATACTCGCATTAAAAGGACAGTCTGTAAGGAAAAGTTCTGTAGATGAAGGCAACTTACTAGAGATAACGCGCGTTTTTCTGAGTTGGTCCTTCGGGCCGGACCATCAACAGAACTAACTCGGCAATTCACAGTACTCTCGCCTCGGCGGAAGTCTAAAAAGGGTAAATTATATTATCTTTATTTGTGTTTATACTTTGTACATTGTCAACTACACATTGAACGATTTAAATAATTTTACTACTGGATCTGACCAATGGAACTCGCGAATCAGTTAAAAAAAATAAAAACAAAAGAAGAAAATACAAAAAAACCATTTCACTATCGAACCTGCTTACAAATGTTCCCGAAAATAGGTTGAGCAATGCGACTCTTATAGGAGAGCAGCCGGACTGCGCGACATCCGGACATACGGAGGAATATTGGCCCAAACTGCGCTACCACGACAATCGAAACTTACTCGAGAATAGTGAGTGCGATAGAGATGGAAATACACTAACTTCGACTTTCGAATGGCACAGAGATTTTCGCGAACGGACTTCGAAGCCATCGCGAAATTCGCTCGCACTATGTTTGTATGCCCTAAACCATAGTAATTAAGTATCGTTGCAAAATGGCCCCACAAAATGTGTGCCATTGCCATAATGCGGGGATGGGGGCGGGGTGTCAAAACGATGTCAGGCAGCCGTTAAGTTCGAACATGCGTAAACCGGGTTTTAGGCACGTATTTGAGTAGGTAACGACGAATTGAGTCGTGTTGCGAATACGTAGTTGGAGCAAAGCAGCCATTTTGCGACCAAGAAGCCATCCTTTGGAACCACGACAGGCCCGGAAGCCACTACGATTGGCACAACCGAGTTACATTATATTTAGAGCGATGAACAAAACTCTTTCAATCTGCTCGGTCCTAAATGTCTGAGGATGGTGGAGATGGTGGGATTAGGGTTGCCAACCGTACTATATTATATAGTATTGTACTATATTTTCACTATTTGCACTGACTGTTGAAGATATATTGTATACAAAAATACTATATTGGTGCCTTACGAAGTGCTTCAAATTGCCCAGGTTTCAGTAAAATTTTACGAAATCGCAACATTGCCAAGCCGACTACTATATTATTTGTACTATTTTGTCATTTTTTCTGGAAAATATTATATCTCCCCCAAAAAAATTGGCAACCCCAGGTGGGAGTGGGTTGAACGTCTGGAACAGACGATATGTGCTATGACGGGTTTTAATGTGTAATTAATTAATTCACTCAAATGGATTAATTTAACTTAAAACATGTATATTATTCGTTTTCGACGCAGTGTTGCCAATACGCTCACTTTGTATAACCTTTTTTAAGTATAACATTCACTGGGTATAATAAACAAAATATATGATTTCAAAAAATCTACCTTCGTAAAGTATAACGTTATTTAGATATTATACCAACTGGTATAACAATTAAAGCAATTAATGTTTATAACACCTAAGATTTAAAACATATATTATACAATTAATCTAACATCATAAAGCATAATACTCGTTTTGTATAAACGCCTACAACTATTTTAGTAGCAATCGTTTTGTATAGGGGTCGCAGTTCTAACGTAACCTAACCTAAACTTTCCTGGCAGCCGTTTATTGAAATATAAAAAAAATGCCAATACCTATTATTGATACAACACTCCCTCGCTCTTACGAAAGAGAAGACCGGCGACGTGTAGGTACGCTTCGAAAGATATTTCATAGAAATACATAGAAACAAGTCGTCTGATGCTGCTGCCTGCGATCGGGTTTCAACTTGTACCCATTGTGTTTAAAATTCGAAAATTTACACAGAAATACGATTTTTCTCACAACGAATCGTCTTATCTTATCTTATCTAGATCAGGGCCCTTTCGGATGCACTTCGACCCAGTGGGATCTTTTGTGCATTTGCCCTCTCCTTACGTCTACTCCCAACTTCGCTCCATCATTTCCACATAGCGGATGATGCAGCTCAGCGGAAGTGCCTTGAATTCCTTTGGTTGCGGATAGCCGTTTTGTCTGGCAAGGGCATGACATTCACACAGTAAGTGTTCCATAGTCTCATCCTCCTCGCCACACATTCTACAGTCTAAGCTGTCTGATAGTCCCATCTTGGCCAAGAGATCCTTGACACCGAAGTGACCTGTGAACACCCCAGATATGATTCTGAGCTGCTTCCTACTGGATTTCCAGAGTTTGTTAGTCCAGCCCGAGTCCACTCCTTCTATGAAGAGCTTTGAGTGCCTTAAGCCCGCCTCATTCCTCCACTCGTATTGGTGTTTGGTTTTGGCGTAGGCTTTAAAGGCCGAAATTATGGTTCCCTGCGAGAGTCCCACAAATGGTTCTGGACCTACAAAGTGGTTTGTAGACCCCCCTCTAGCAAGCTCATCCGCTCTTTCGTTGCCAATGAAGCCCTCGTGCCCTGGAATCCAAACCAGTTGCACCTTATTGTACTTTCCAAGCTTGTTCAGTGCCTGGACGCCATTATAGACTAGTCTAGATTCCACTTTCGGCGCCGTAAGTGCCTTAAGCGCCGCTTGACTGTCACTGAGTATATAGATGGTCTGCCCTCTGGTTTGTCTGTCTATATTCTCCTGTGCACAGGCAATTATGGCGTATGTCTCCGCCTGGAAGACGGTTGCCAAATTACCCATGCTTACACTACTACTGTAGTCATTCGCATAAATGCCTGCTCCCGTACCGGATCCCATTTTTGATCCGTCCGTGTACCATATACTGTCTTCGATACCAGATCTCGGTGGTTCTAGACCTTCGGCCCATTCAGCCCTGGATGGAACTTTTGTTGTGTAGTTCCTATGGAATACAAACTTGGGTAGCATTTTGTCGCTTCCCATGCTTGTTATTCTGTCTAAGAAACCATCAGTCTCCATGTTTGTGTGCTTAGTCTTTGGCTTACTGTCGCTCCACAGTTCAAGGGTTCTTAATCTGTAGAGCGATTTGCGTGCCTCTGACTTAATCACCAAGTGAAGTGGCGGTAGGTCCAGTAGGACTTCTAGCGCCGCTGTGGGCGTGGTGCGAAACGCCCCTGTTATAGCCATGCATGCCGATCTCTGTACCTTCATCAGAGCATCTCTGCATGTGCTCTTTAAAGTCCTTGGCCACCATACCAGGCTACCGTACAATAATATGGGCCTCACCATCATAGTGTAGATCCATCTAAGTACCTTTGGGTTCAAACCCCATGTTTTTCCATACGCTGATCTACACATTCCAAATACCCTCAGTGCCTTTGTAATGGTAAGATCTGTATGCTTCTTCCAATTCAGTTCTTTATCTAGTGTGACACCTAGATATTTCACATCATTAGACAGTTCTAGTACCCTCCCGTACAGTTTTAGCTGCTGTACGCCTCGAAGGGTCCTTTTCCTAGTAAAGGGTATTACTACAGTTTTGCCTGGATTAATGGATAATTGGTGTCGGTCGCACCATCTCTCCACTGTCTGCAGTGCCTTGTTCATGATTTCCGATACCGTGCCTGGAAACTTCCCATTAACCTGTATCACTAAATCATCAGCATATCCTACCGTGTGGATGGGACCTTTATTGAGTTCTACCAGGAGTGAGTTCACCACCAGACTCCAAAGAGTTGGTAAGAGTACCCCACCCTGTGGACATCCCTTTGTGGCCGTCGCCATTATCTCATCCCCCAAGAGTGATGACTTTATTAGTCTGCCATTTAGCATATTGCCTATCCATTTACATATGGTGGGCTCTACACCATGATTAACAGCTGCTTCGCTGATAGCTTTATACGTGGTACGATCGAACGCTCCTTCCACGTCTAAGAAAGCTGCAAGACATAGTTCTTTATTCTCTATAGCCTGTTCAGCCCTGGTTGTCACCAGGTGAAGTGCGGTTTCCGTTGACTTCCCTGGCTGGTATGCACATTGTAGTTCGTGCAGCGGATGCCTTCTTAATGGGCCATCCCTTATGTGTCTATCTACCAGTTTCTCCAGTGTTTTGAGGAAAAACGACGATAAACTTATCGGCCTATACGATTTGGCTTCACTGTAATCCGCCTTACCCGGTTTGGGTAGATAGGTTACTTTTACCATCCTCCACACACGCGGTACGTGTGCGAAGGCTAGGCACGCCCTGTACAATCTGCTAAGATGTGGGATTAGTACATTAGCGCCTTCTTGTAGTAGAATGGGGTAGATGCCGTCTGGCCCCGGGGCTTTGTATGGTTGGAATGTTGAAAGTGCCCACTTTATCTTTTTATGATCTACTACCTTTTTGGACGTGTCCCAATTGTGTCTCGTTGTACTTGTGGTCTGTTCCAACGCACTAATTGCTCCATCGTCTGTTACGCTGTCGTGTATTACTGAGCCTGGGAAGTGCATTTTACACATTACCTTAAGGGTCTCCAGCCCCGTTTTTGTCATTCTACCGTCATTATCCCTGATGGATGTGAGCGGGGCCGACTTTGTGGTTGCTAGTGCCTTTGTTAGTCTCATACCTTCTGGTATTGACTCAATCTGATCGCAGTGGTTCCTCCACGCTCTCCTCTTGGCTTTCCTCACAGCCTTGCTGAGTTCTGTGAGTTTTTGTGCATAGTACCCAAAGTCATTAGATGCCTTTGCGTCATTGAATATTGCCCTAGTTTCCCTCCTGAGCTTTACTATCTCTGGGGTCCACCATGGTAACTTTTTAGCCAGGGTTTTCTTCTCCGGGCAGTTATTAGTGAAGGCCTTGTATACAGCTTGTACTATTTTGTCCGCTTCGAATTCTATGTCTATAATAGAGTTTAGCTTGCCTTTTGGGTCTCCTAGGTCTACTTTTAGATCCCTTCTAAAGCCCGACCAGTCCGTGTACCTAGGATTCCGTTTACGTACCGTATTTATTTTTATCTTAGTTTGGTACCTGAAGCAGATGTATCTGTGGTCCGAAAGGGATATGTCATCAGATACGTGCCATGAGTTGATTTTGTTACTAGTGTTATTAGTAGCCAACGTTATATCAATCACCTCCCCCCGCCTAGAATTGACGAAGGTAGGTTCATTGCCTTTATTCAGTACTTGTAAAGAGGAGCTTACCAGGAAATCCAGTACCTTCTCTCCTCTCCTATTGACATCCGAGCTGCCCCAGATGACATGGTGAGCGTTCGCGTCGCAGCCGATTATCAGGTTGGTGTTCGCCCGGCTGCCGTATGCAACAAGATCCCGCAGCTGTTGTGTGATGGGATCCGTCGCCTCGTAGGGGAGGTAGGCTGATGATAGAATGAGCTCCTTACCCTCCCCCTTTTTTTGGATCATCACCGTGGTGAGATCCCTGCAACAGAAAGCATGTAAAGGCATAGCATTGATGCCATTTTTGACATATATACATGTCCTCATATCATTGTTGTTATCTGGACACAGGTGAAAAATTGTTCCCCCCGTTCCACCTAAACCTCTTATTTCACCTTTATATATATATGGTTCTTGAATAAGAGCAATATCGAACTTGTCGCATTTTAGCTGCCTTGCCAGAAGGGCAGTGGCCGCCTTGTTGTGTTGTAAATTAATTTGTACACACCTTAAACCCGCCATTGGCGCTGTTAATTCTTTGGCTTGCTGAGGTCAGCAGCCACTTCCTGGAGCGTCTCGTCGCAGGACATGGGAGACATGGAGGCCTCCAGGTACAGTTCTGCCATTCCCTGCAGGTCCTCTGAGCCAATCCCCGATAACGGTGATGACTCTCGGGCCCTGCGGGATTCAGCACGTCTGTCACTGGAGCCCGCCATGTCCCCGGCCTCCGCTTCCGACTGCCCCTCCTCCTTGGCTGCCTCAGCCTCCTTGCCAATGGCAGTTGGCACCTCTCCCTCTGGAGGTGTGCCCTCCTCGGCCTCCCCAGGCTGCGGCCCCCCCGCGCCCTCCCCCGGCGTCTGACCCCCCACGCCCTTCCCCGCACAAGTGCCGTCCTCAGCCCCCTCAAGCGCCCTCTCCTCCACGTCCTCTAGGAGCTTGAAGGAGCTCAGGTCGACACCCGTGTGTAGGTGGTAGCCCGCTGCCTTGATAACGTCGGCCGACACCCGGTCCATCAGTATGATGCGCCTGGTGTTCGCGTCCGACGTCAAGGTGTCTACCACCTTCCACTCCTCCGTGTGTAGCGCAGGATTGTACCTCTGCAGCACACGGAGAAGCAACTTCACGTCATGGCCGCCAACTATCTTCGTTTTCCAAGCCATCTTGACTGGTTTCGGAAGATCCTTGGCGTCCATGACCTTCAGGCGCAAGCCAGCAATCTCCTCGCTTCCGATTGCTGACTTGAGCCATGTGACGGACTCCCTCCCTTGGCAATTGACGTGGAGAGCGCCCGCTACTACGTTGCCGAGGGTTACTCGGGGTAGGGGATCCGGAGCGTCAACCAGAAGCTCCAAAATGAGCCCCTGGATGGCGCCCAGATGCCCTAACCCGATCTTCTCGGCCGGAAAGGCCTCCGGGACGATGGCCATCCTCTCGCTTGCAGCCACTTCAGCGAACGAGGCTGTGACTTTCGTTCGTTTGGAGTCGCTGACAAGCAGAGAAGAGTCACCACTGGCTCCCAGTTGCCTCTTCTTTTGCACCACCCCTGACCCCGAAGTGGGTGCATCCTGGGGGGTGCCCTCGCTCAGTGTCTGAGCTCTCGCCTTGGCGTTGTCTCGCCTCTTCTGCCTTCTGCTACCAGCGACTCCTCCACCGGACCACGCATCCGCACCCTGGGGTACGGGCACGCTATCAACGGCGCCCGGCTCGTCAGCAGCAGGGTTCAGAAGAGGACCGGCCGGCCGGTTGCATATGGCCACAGTTCCGCTGGCCTCCCCTCCGGCACCTGCGCCAGCCGGTCTCCTTACGGGGACCTGCTGGGCGTGTCCGCTTTTCGACCCGTGGGGAAAAGATCGGACGGTGCCTCCGGTTTGGACCGCTCCACCATGGCCTCTGCCTGTATATGCGCTGCGCGCCCTCTGCGTCCATACGGACCCCCTTGCTCGGCTGCTACCCGCTCTCGCTCCTCTGTCTGAGACAGAGGTGCGTACCGCTGGTGCAGCATTTGCGCTATGCGCCTTGGCCTCATCCCTTGCGGGTCCGGCTTTCCCTCCTTCCTTCGTCATAGGTTTTAATTGATCCATGTGACCTTTTTCTTCTTGTTTCGTCGGATTGGCTCCCCACCCACCACGGAGCCCACACCCTGGGGATGCGTTAACGCATCAGGGCTACCAATCCGATATAGCGCCCCAAGAGTATGTTGTCTGTGAGTCCGCACGGTGCCGAGTTGCTCGTCATCTCCTCAGACGACTCACAACCCGTGCTCCACCGACTACAGGCCCCATACCCCAGGACACTCGCCCGTGGCCATCAGACTGGACACGACAGCCGATTGATCATGGCTGGCTAGACCATGACCGCCCGTGTGAGGTGAATCCTGAGCCGAAGAAGAGTGTTGTCTCCCAGCAGTACTATCCCGACCACTGGTCGACTCAGCCACCAGGACCTCCCTCTCCACCCGTACGGGTCCCCGCGCACGGCACAAACACGCGGATGGCATTTTACCGCTAACCATCCTTCTTTGTGGATGGAAAGCCTGCTGCGACATGCCATGTCATCGCTTACGGCTGATTAGATGGGATAAGCGGGATAGGATGGGTTGGGATATAAAGTATGGGCCCAACTGATTGTTTCCGTTCTGCCTGTTTCCAACGGTAGAACCAGGCAGTTAACAGGCGGTAACCTCGTGAAGGATCCCAACCAGTTTTGCCTCGAGGATCTTAGCAACTGTGAGCTCCCCCCGAGGCCATCTACCTTGTTAACCGCCGGACAGGCTGCTACCATAGAGACAGACCCAACGCAAGTAGCGACCGGTCGCAAATTTTCCTTGTTCGTGGACCTGCCTCCGCCCCACAACGAATCGTAGTAAGGCTATCTTGGATCGAGATCTTGGACCTGTTGCAACTCGTAAAGCGAAATGAGCGCGGTGGGAACCCTATTCAAGACTGTGACGGTTACACAGTACAGCTGACGGAACAGTAAGTCTAATTGGGCGTTTAGTCCGAGTTTTTATATTTTGCACAGTTTGAATAGATCTTCTCAGATTTCATCAAGCTAGCCATACCGACAGCAGGTCGGATATCGAATTCTAACGGAACGCGAGGTGCTAACCCACCAGCCGAATACCATGGTCGTATATGTCAAAATTTAACGTTGGTGCCTACTCTACGTCAGTCTATCCATATAAACTAGTGCATGTCAAGACACCCTACGAGCACACACGAGCACAACCTAGTGATAGGAAGGTACACGGCGCGCCCGTGAATATTGTCAAAATTACGTCCATCCAATTGATTCATTTTCTCTAGTGATACGCTGGAGATGTAGAGAGATGTGTTTTCATATATTCACCTCGCTTGAATCACACTGGCGCGGCCTGCGGTGGCGGTCAGTAGTAAACTTGAAGGTTATTGTCAAATTTTAGATTGCGCCAGTCTGTGACAGGTAAGGCCTGAATCACACTGACGTGCCTGCGGTGGCGGTCAAGACAGCCACGTTATGACAGAGCTAGACCACTGTCAAATCTCACAAAGTATCGCAGACCCGCCGACTCATCGGGAATTGTACGAGTATTAGTTACAAATGCTCCTATAGTCGGCCATATTAGAACTTCTTAAACGTTAAGAGCTACTGATTTAAATCTGTGTACTATGTATGTGGTTGGCCATTTGCTGAAGTTAGCGTCGCAGGGCTGCCCCTGAATAGAAATTGGATTGCAATATACTGTGCTGCATACAACAACTTACGTACGCTTGTATTCCCAAGAGGGGTAGGCAGATTAGCCGACCACACACAATTTAAGATTCAGTGAGATGGGGTAGCGTGATAATGCAGAGATATATACGTATAGTTTGTTTTAGTTAAAATTACGAAAATGCACTTCACGTTAAGTGCATTTTCGTGGATCTTACAACTTCTTTTGCTGCTAAATATGAATGGAAAAGATAACAAAGAGACGCCATAGAACTGACAGAAGTGTGGCACTTGTACTGAAGTAACTACTGTTTTTACAATTTTTTAAGATTCATAAGTCATGCACGGAAAGAGTGATAAACTTTAAAGGCAAAATAATGTATGCCATACGATTAAAATAAAAAAATAATTAAATAAATTCGGTGTTATAGCGTTATAAGTTTTGTATATTGTTATGTACTCGCATGTCAGTCTGTATGTTATCTGTAAATATGGGCCTTGTTGCCTGACTCAAATAAATAAATAATGCACGTAACACGGTGCGACATTTCACATCTGCGTGCACGTCTGCGCTTACGCATCTGCGCTGTTATTCGGAACGCGCAAATCTCACATCACCTGTCACGCCTAACGAAACTATACCTCCAGCTCTACCTACGATTAGTTACATGCTTATGAATCGCGGCGTCAAGATATACCGGGTGAGGCCTGTGATAGGAGCAAAAAAATTCAAGGATGATTCCATAGAACACCCGCAGTTACATTAGATATCGGCCCCAGTATTTCGAAATTATATTTTCGGAAATGAATATTTATTTCTATATTTATTCCATTTAATAGCACAGCAGTACAGTAGTGCGAAACAAAAAATAATACACAAAGGAAACTAATAATAGTTACACAGAAGAAGGTCGTGTATCTTCTCGCAAAACGTCAAACATTCATCACACACTATCCATCGGCTAGCAAATCATAGTTTGACGCTGATTGAAGCAGCGACTTTAAAAGTGCAAAGTTTGACTTTCTGCGAGACAACGTTCGCTGCCGGCGCTGCTAGTAAATGTCGACGAGGTCGAAAATTAAAGCTCTGTGGCAACCCTACGGGCATTCTGCTGATACGCGCAGGGCTGTCACTCGTTAGAAATATCAAAAAGCCCTTGCACAAAGTTATCAAAGAACAACGGCTAATAGAAATACGACAACTCGCGAGAACAATGCAGTTCACGTTATTAACCGACATCTTAACAGTGAGGAAAAGTCGTTCCTTCAATGCTGAGGATCGAGATATTATGTACTAGTATTGCTGACCCGACTAAAATCCTTCATAAAAAAAAATAATAATTTTCTATAATGAATTCCTATAAATAAATAAGACTAGTGGATCTGTGAGCTGTAGAATAGCAAGCCTCTCATTCCTTTTTTTTATATCTATAACCTAAATTACCAAAAAATCCATTGAAACTGGTCACAAAATTTCACGAGAATCAGTTGTGAAATGCGACCTGTATTTTGTATTACATTTTTTCTTGGCCCTAGCTGAATCGAAGAACATTGTTTATTTATTTTTCTCGCGACAGCTCGGTAATGCGGCAAAATACGGTCAGAATCCAAGCTTAAACTGTGATTGAACGTTACACGAAGCGGCATTCCATGAATTTAAACTGTCCAACAATGATTTTGTAGTCCAGTTGGAATAAGGAATCGTCCATCTATTGCCTACTTTCTAGCCTTTACAACAATATATAGCTAATCTAGCTGCTAAGTCTGAGTGGATATACGAGTGAGGAAGTACTAAATTCAACCTGCATATTTATTTATTTATTTATTTATTTAATCTTTATTGCACAAAAGAATATCTTATGGTACAAGAGGCGGACTTAATGCTATAAAGCATTCTCTACCAGTCAACCTTAAGGCAAAGCAGATAAAATGAATGTGGGCAGTGCAACCTAATTTAAAACAAAAACTCTTTAACATGTTTAAAGATGTGATGAATAATATAGTAGAATACGATACAATATAATATAAGAGTATGATATAATATAACAATAAAATAAAAAGCCCATTTATTCCATAACCAACTATTTATTTTTTTGTAATGATCTACTAATTAATAGGTTTGGACCCCTCTCCTCCAGTTTATGCCATTTTTCCCTATCCTGCGCAGTTCGGTGCCAGTTTCTTGTTATTTTTTGTATGTCGTCCGTCCACCTTGCATTTGGTCTGCCAAGTCGTCTCTTTCCTTTTGGCCCGGTCCATAGCGTGACGATCTTTGTCCATTTTCTTCGTGCACTCTTGCCACATGCCCGGCCCACTTCCATTTAGATTTTAACGCATACTCTAAGGCATCAATGCATTTTGTTTTTTGACGTATGTTTAAATGACGTATTTTTTGGAATAATTTTATGTTTAATATATTTCTCTCCATGGCTCTCTGACATGAAACGATTTTTTGTTTAGCCTTATATGTGTACTTCCAAGACAGCCAGTCTTGGAAGTACACATATAGGTGTATAAGTGTAGTCCGTATGTAAGTGTAGGGAGTAAACATGAATCTCATACTTTTTTCTTTAGTTTCTTCGGGATGCGATTATTTAAGATTTCTTTCATTCCCCAGTACCTAATCCAAGTTTTTTTTAATTCTTCGGTTAATTTCGTCTAGATTATTTGTCTGATTAAAAGAAAGTTGTTTGCCTGGGTACACAAACTCTTGTACTTTTTCAATTTTTTCGTGTTCTATAAAACGTGTCCCAAAACTCAACGATAAGCCGGCACCAGAGGATGGAGCTGCTTATGATTAGTCGAGAAAAAATAAGGAAAAAAATATATCTCAATTATTTTAGAAATTACAGAAAAAAAATTAAATTCATCGAAAATCGACATCCCTAATGGTATTTTTAACGACCATGTATACAAATATTCAAATATTACTGTTTTTTTTTTGTTTTTGGAAACTTAAGTAGCCCTGCTATCTAACACAGTTCTTAAAAACACCATAATACATGTAGTTTTTACACAAAAAATAATCAAAATTCATTTTGTCGCTACAATTTTGAAAGATTTTTTCTTACAGTCCACTTTCAATCATCATGGTGTAAAAAAATAGTATTGACACCACTATGGCAATTATATTCAAAAGATTTTTTTTTTTTTGAGATATATATTTTTTTCCTTATTTTTTCTCGACTAATCATAAGCAGCTCCATCCTCTGGTGCCGGCTTATCGTTGAGTTTTGGGACACGTTGTATATATGTCGGAGCTGTCTACGTTTGTCATAACCTTTGTTTATTGCAAATTTATTACTAAACTGGTATTTTTACTGGCAATGTTTAGTGTTTAACATAAATTGTAAGCTTTTTAATTCCTCTGAAATAAGTATTATATCATCTGCCAAGCAGAGATGTGTAAGGTTTCTGTTCATTTATACCTCGTTCAAGCGAAATAAGTTTTTTAAATTATTATTTGTGATTATTCAGTTCTCGCTCAAAATTTGTCTGTTTCCGTGGACCCACGCTGTATCTCAGTCAAGGCATACGTCGTATATAAAGCAAGGAACTCTTCTTCAAATTGCATTAACGCCATATCGGGTGTGTCAATGCAAAACCCATCCGCCATACAAGGTGCGTTACCTCGCTTTGAAGAATGAGGTGTCGTTACGGGCAATGGCAAGCTTGAACCAGAAGACAAATGTTGCCAGCCCACCTATTCTATTACCAACTTGTTTTAAGCTCACCTCAACGCTCACCCACAAATATATCTTGACACCGCGATGCGTAGTAACTAAGCGTAGGTAGAGGTCTAGTATCGTGACGGGTGACCGGCGGGGTGAGCCACATTTGCGCGTAACGAATAACAGCTCTGATGCAAGCAGCAAAACGATCCGATAGCCAATTGGCTACTTGAATTTTTTTTTCACGGTGCCATTCTAACCACTTTAGAGTTGATCAAAAGTTTGTATGGAACTAGCTACAATTATAGCAAAGACAAAAAAGAGGGTCAAAGACGGACGCACCAACTAACGATGACAGACCGACCGACGTTAAACAAGGCAGCTGTCATCCCATAGAAACTTGTCAAACTTTCCAGACATTCAGATTTTAACGAACACCGCTTACGATTACAAACGGTTTTGATGGTGAGTAAAATAAGTTAGATGGTTAAATTATTCATATTCCATACAGGTTTACTATGAAGTATTTCAAATTAATAACATATGTACGGACATAGTCGCACTCTCTTGGTACGGAACCCTGAAAATAGGAGTGAGTAAGTACCTATTCAAGTAGGCACTTTAACCCGTGCTGTATTAGAACGCGTCCCGATCTAATCGCAAGCGCTGCCTTCAGCGTAACCTTTGGTGTTTAATGTCAAATTCACAAGTTCGCGCGTGACGCAATGGATGCGCGGGCGCAGGCCAGGGGAGGTAGCGGCATCGGTGTAGGGCAAACGAAATGGGGGGTATTTACCGTCTGTGCAACTAGATATAGCTTTCACTGACAGTCGAATGTATCCCCACACCATCCTCCTAGCGCCTTTTCCGGTTCCCAAATGAGCCCGGGGTCCGCTTTGGCACCTAATCCCAAGATTTGGCGTAGGCACTAGTTTTACGAAAGCGGCCGCCATTGACCTTCCAACTTGGAGTAGGGACAACTAGACCTTATTTGGGAGTAGACCGGTGTCCGCGCGAGGAAAACTAAGCCCGAACATTTTAGACACATCGTGTTTTGGGTTCGGTCAAAAAAAGAGTCTGTAGGTAGGTACCTATTTAACAATATTCAGAAAACAAAACTAAGTCTTTAATTTTCCAATTCATGTCCCACCTACTTGAGATGCTCTGAGTTGGCCGAATTCTATCAAAGTAGACCATTCAAAAAGCAACTCTAGGGTCCAATGTAGAAGATTTCAATTCGAATGACATTTTTATAAAAAGTCTGCCGCATTAATTAATCTCAAGCATAGCCTATAAAAGACTGGATCACGATAATGATTCTTAGCCTGTAAATCGCTTAAACATTGTAACTTAGACTAAGCCCAAGAGATGGTACTGACGGTACCACAATTACTGTTTTTAACCTACCCAAGTGAAAGTGACGATTAAACTGCTCAGGTCCGTGCGACTGACTGACACCAGCGAACGAAGGAACTAAACGACTGGCTGGCATCGTTTTTACACCCCGCCCCCAACCCCGCATAATGGCAATGGCACCCATTTTGTGGGGTCATTTTGGCGCTATGACTTCTGTGGTTTTTTAGTTTGCCGGCTGACTAATTGTGAAGACCTGGCCACTATACCAAAAAACTTAAAAGTCGCTATACGACAAAATCCTACAAATTACCTTATAAAATGTTATAAATTTTGTCAAATTGCACGCTTATAAAATTTATTGGTATAGGCCCCAGACGGCGCTGTTTAAGCGGGGTCAAAGTTAACAGCGTGATTTTTTTTAGACCGAATTCACTTCTCGCTGTGCCTAAACATTGCGATTGTTTTTCATTGTTAAGTGGTCACCAAAGCGATTGTCTTTTATTATTAAGGGCCACCCCACACCTGGCGTCTTTCGAGCGTCGTCCCATAGTAAACCGTCCCCCCAACCCACCTCGCCTCGCCCCTCGCTCGCCCGCTTACTATGGGACGACGCTCGAAAGACGCTAGGTGTGGGGTGGCCCTAAGTGTATAAGACTGTAAATAAAATAAATTTAATAACACTTTTTGAACCAGAAAGCGGCATTGTTTAAGAAAAGGAGGCTTAAATAAAAAAAGACCGGGTTGCACTCCGGGAGTGCCGGCAGAAGTGAAAACTTGCGAATTGCATAAGATTCCGCACTATATTGTAGTAAAGCTGTTTTGAACGGTTTCCCGGTGTACCTACCTACCGTAAAGGGGCCGGGGGTGCGCTTTGGTAGGTAATGCCAAAATTTGGCGTAGAGGCGTTTTAAGAGCCCGCAGTAAGCTCGGTTGAATTTCACCTTCCCACACAAACGGAGTTTCGTTCCCATTTTAATACTATATACGTATTGGATTGTGACGAAACTTTGCAATCTTTGCATATACAATGACATGAGGCATATAATATGTCTTTAATTAGTATATTTATACGGTTCCAGTTTATTAAACAAACGAAATACAGCGAAAACAAGTTTTGTATGAATAACTTAAGTTCGCTGTAGTTTTTTTACTATGGCATCTGAAGCTACATAAACTAATTACAGACCTGGACATAGGTACTTCATGTCATTGTACATGCAAAGTTTCGTCACAATCCAATACATCAGTAGTTTTAAAATGAGAGCGTAACTACGTTTGTACGGAGAATCGAGCTTACTGCGGACTCTTAAGAGGGAACTGGTTGAAAGATTTGTCTACCAAGCCAGATTGTTCCGATAGCTCAGTTGGCTAGAGCGACAGGCGTTATCCCCGAATCGTTGCAGGTTCGAATCTTGCTCGGAGCGATAATTTTTCAATATCTCCCATTTATTTAAGTAGCTGCAATATGGCATACAAATCCGCCGGTTAAAATATATACATAACCATCCAGAAAATCAATTCAACACGCAGGTGAAATAATTTTAGAAATCCGTTAAGCGGTTCCGGAGATTACCCAAAACATACAAACGTATAAACTTACAAAGCTGCAATCTCACAGACTTTTCCTCTTTATAATATTAGTAAGTATAGTGAGCAGACGTTACTGCCTTAATACATAAATATCAACATGTAAAATGACTCACCAAAACCATGTAGGTGTAACATACATTACATAGTATACCATTCCCCTTGCATCCTTTCGAATTACCAACTTAACTTTACTGGCAATCGCTCCCGTCTTTCGAAACACCACCCTAAATTTGCTTCTAGCAATTGTTAGTTCGATTTCAGCAGCCGCCAACACAACTTTGTAGACAGCACCACAGGCAGGAAGCATGGCTTCGCTTCAACGGGCTACACCTGTCTGCGCAGCGGCAGAGTTAAGTCTGCGGCTGGCACAGTCGCTGCATTAAATAAAATAAAATAAAAATCATTTAATTCGGATATCAGTGACCCATAAAAAGCAAACATAGAATTAAATTAGAATAAATTAAATTTAAATTAAATGCTCTATATAAAATGTATTAAATTGAAATAAATTAAACTAAATTACGATAAATAAAATTAAAATTAAAATTAAACAAATTACCTGCCCACGCCTATCACCATAGAATGGTAGGGATTGGCTTGTGCATATCACAACAGTGCCGTAAATATGCGCAATCCACCCTACCTGCTAACATCTGCAGGATATTGTTGGGGCTGGCCCGCACCCGGCGCATCATTGCCGCGGCGTATGGAAAACAAAACGCGACGAACGACACTAGTTGCATGTTTACCAGCTGCAGAGTTAAGTTTGTCAAGTTGTCTCGGTTTCAAAATGGCGTATAAATTGTGTAAATTCGTTTGAGTTTCGACGTTTTAGATACGGGGAAGAGGAGAATAAGCGATGTGCAACATTCGGTGTGCTATTTGGCTATATGTTCTCGGAGTTTTACTGGTAATATTTAGTAGAGGAGATACGCCTTTTGGTCATAATAATTTTCACGCAGACGGGAATTGATTTTGGAAGTAAAATAAATTCCCGTCTTCTTAAAGGCTTGGCCAAACACAGGGCGTGGCGCAGCGCGACGTCCGCTTCGCGTGATGCCGGCGCGATGGCTGTTCAAACAGGGCGCGCGTGGATCGCGCCGGCCTCGTGCTCTCATCACGCTCTCATCGCGCGCGCGAACGCGGCGCGGTGCGGGCGTGACTCGCGCCCGTATAATCCATCCAGAAAACGGCATGCGCGTGCGGAGGGTCGCTCATTCCTTCCGAAGCTATGGCTGATCTATGGATCAGAGTCATATATAACTTTATGATCTCTTACGAGATTGATATATTGCTACGCTCGCATTAGGCACCGCGCGCTGCCTAACGTCCGACTGATGTGACCCAGCGCGGCGCGGGGCGCGACAGAAGCGGGGCGCGATGCCGGCGGGACGCAGTCTGTTTGACGTCGGTAACCTGTTAGCATGTGTTTAATGCCGCTGCGTCGCGCCCTGTGTTTGGCCAAGCCTTTAGCGGCGCTATGCACTTTTTTGTGATGGGGAATAAATGTTAAACTCGCGACAGGTCACGTGACCGACAAATTCGACAGATTAAAAATTTGTAAGACGGACACGTAACCTGATCGAAAAACTGTGTTAAAGCTCCAAATTCCTTTGGCAACTTGTAAAGTGCGCAAAGGCGCGCTCCGGACCGGCCCGGCCCGCGGTCGTCGGTGGGAATCGTACATTATTGACGACCAAACTACACCCAACGACGTCGCTTTATAAGCCAACTTGACTTTGGCGAAATCATCTTAGCGTAGATCAATGCGCTTTTTTAAAAGAAGATCAGAAAAACGTTTAGGTCACGGTCAGATTCAGATTGGGGCCATAGTACCGACGTTGTTACTTTGTTTATACAGCATAAGAAACTAATTCGTATCCTTGCCAATATAGGTAACATGGAAACCTGCAAACCGCATTTTCAAAAGTATAAAGTCCTTAGGTACGCTACCTTGTACTTATATCCTGGAAATATGCAAATTCACACGACAAACCCACAACACGCACTGCGATATAGAAATAAACTTCTACTACCAGCCTCAAAACTGAAAATCCATTCTAACAGCACTTACGTCATGGCCATTAAAGTATACAATAAACTACCTAGTGTAATAATAATATAAGAATATGACACATTTATAAAAAAAGTTAAATGCCTCCTAGTTTCCAAATGCTACTATAATGTTAAATGTTAATGACTACTTGAATGACAAATTTGAATAATTTTAAGTAACTTATTTATTTACCTAGCAATCAGTCACGACATTTCATTAATAAGCAGACAGACAGACATTTTCTCGTCCTAATTTTATGTTATAATTGTTTTCTATAATTTAAGTTTTGACATTACTACTTGTTAGTTCGATTTCAGCAGCCGCCAACACAACTTTGTAGACAGCTCTGGCACAGGCAGGAAGCTTTCATGTTTATTAATTCCTGACATCGCATTAAATAAGTTAACATACATTTATATTTATTTTAAGTTAATTGCTTTTATAATTATTAATTAAACTCGACTGAACATTTACGAATAAGTTTTAGTTTATATGTCTTGGCGTCGCATTAATAATTTAAATCACATCAATTCCAATTATGTAACGACTATTGCATGTAAGTCGATTGTTCAGCTAATATTATATACCTAATTGATAATATTTTATGTTTAGGTTGCCTTGCCTAGCTAGTATGACAATTGCAATGCCCTAACGAGGTATCATGTACCTACTGAACATAAGACCACTAACATACCAATTGTAATGAACATGATCGCAATAAATATCGAATATGAATGATGATTCTTTATTGCGTTCACCTTGTAATAAACATCTCATAATAAATAAAAAGTACTAATTTTAATTATTACAAATATCACTAAAGAATTCGTTAGGGTCGCCGTCGTCGAAATCGATGAGGAGGACGTTACTATATAAGACCTATGTAAATGCATGCGAAAACGCGGGCAAACCTAGTATGGCATATAATCATGTACTCGTCCTATTTCAAAGAGCACTTCGGCAGCAATATCCGCAATCCGCAGTAGGTAAGTGATTGCGTTTGAGTGCGCTCTCAGAACTCTGAACACAAGCTGCATTAGATAATTGAATTGTTCCTGTCCCTGTTCGATACTGTCGCGTATTTCCAGGGAAAACTCGTAATCGCTAAATTAACTGGCGGTGGTAGGAGAGGGCCGAAAGGTTCTCGAGTGGCGACCACGTACCGGCAGGCGCGGCGTGGCAACACAACCAGAATCCAAAGCTGCAATAAAAAAAAAGTCGACAATATTGACAATTGACACTAAAAGCGACAAAGAAAGTGTCGCGGTTCTGCGCCACCCGCATCCAGCGGACCCCTGCGACCTCTACAGGTCATCAGTCCATTTTGTCGGGGTCTACCCACGAAACATAATCTATAATAATAATATTATAAAGAGGAAAAGTCTCTGAGATTGTAGCTTCGTCAGTTTGTATGTAATGGGTAATCTCCGGAGCAGCACATCCGATTAAAAAAATCTTTCACCTGCGTATAGAATGGACTTTCCAGATGGTCATTGGCTTATATGTTTTATCCAGCGGGTTTGCCTGTGTGTTTTTTCCAATACGCGGGCGAAGCTAGTTTAATATAAAACAGTAGCATTTCGGTTCGGTGAAGGTAAACATCGTGAGGAAATCGGTCTAATCTCAACATCAACAAGGTCTAGTTTTTTCTGGGTTGAAAGGTCAGATGGATCGCTTTCGTTTAATTAGTGCCTACGCAAAATCTTGGGAGGGTATAACCGGGAAAAACGCTACGATTACATACATTGGTACCGAACACAATTCGTAAAGCACGGTAAAATACTCGTACCTAAGTAAATTTTTGTACTTGTAAAACAAAAAAAAAACGATTTTTGAGTTGTTGAGTTGTGAGAAATTCGACACTAAGGAGTTAAAAAAGGTGTCCCAAAATGGGTCGGGGTCTCAGGCGGCGGGCTCATACTTGGCCTAAAGGCTGAGCCTGGCCATCCAACTGGGAAACGCGGCGAGGATCTTGGTAACGATGCCTCGGACAACATTGGAGTGTGTCGAGGGCGGGCGATTGTGTTTGTGAGGAAGAATCCCTATTGCGTTAAAATAATGGCTGTGTGGAATCATGAATGTAGTAAACTGCAATTGTGTGGAATCCATATTGTACGGGAATCGCGTTTGTGTAATCGATCGCATAATCCGAATCCATCTGGGCACCTAACTTATTTACCAAAAAATATCCACTCATATCCACTATAACATATTCAATTTAATTTTTTCGCGCGACTATAGTTCCGCTTCGTCCCTCACGCCTTTCCACTTACGTGGAACGTGCCCTGCGTATGGAATGGAGTGTTACACCACTCGAATCAATTCCATTCTTCCTAAAGTACGTGTATAGTCGTAACAATCAGGTACAGTACAGCGAAGCCCGGGAAAGGTCGAGGGCGTGAGACCGCGCGCAGGTCGCCGATGAGGTGGACTGACCAGATGAAAGCTGGGCTGTATTCGCTAAGCGCTATTGCGGCTCACTCCGCCGGTCACCCGTCGCGAAACTAGACCTCTACATACGCTTAGTTACTACGCATCGCGGTGTCAAGATGTATTTGTGGGTGAGCGTTGAGGTGAGCTTAAAACAAGTTACAGAAAAGTGGGGCTGCAGTATATGCATCACTCATGTGGCCTTGTCTATCTAAATGACTTAAGAAGCGTCTATGTCTTGGTGGTGCGGCACTTCTGCACATGACTCGTAAGACCGATACGGGGGCGACATCCACGACCGCATATTTGTTAAGTAATTATTGCGCACGGTGTCTCTGTTCTCGTCGGAACGAGAGAAGATCGAACCAAACTACATCATGGTCAAACATACTTTCGCCCAGGATCTTCCTCCAGCGGTGACGGTCGGTCCTCAGATTCCAGTTCCCATTTGGTTGGGTCCAGCTTAAAGGACAACATCTCTCGTTTTGCACTGTCCGTAATACGAAGTATTAGTCGTTTAGCAGCATGAGCTGTTTCGCTCAGGAGAGTTATACGAGGCAAGGCGAGGGCTCCATCCTTCGCAAGTGCCCCAGCCAGCAAAGACGTCTTTGCTTCAAGATAGCAATGATGCTTGGTAAACGCGCGATGCTGAACACCCTCTCGTTTATAACTCAATCCTTCCATGCGATCCTAGATCCCAGATGGTACAAGGCACGGCATAAGGAAGACGACTATCAGAGAGGAATGACGGCGTGTTGTGAGGCTTGCTACCAACTGAGGCAAGCACAATCTGACCCAGCGGTGCGACGCAATAATTTAAAATATACTCCTCTCTAGTTACGGTACGAGTATGAAAGAGACAAGGAGAGCTGATGCCGCAAGTCTTTCTAATTATCATCGTGTGAATGAGACAAGAGCAGCGAAAGAAAAAACCATAGAAGTCTCAGTAGCGCCGCAAGGTGGTGTCCAGTCCTGAGGAGTTATAAACGCGTTGCCGATCTTTTATTGATTTGAGGATGTATTGTGTTGACTGCTGGTAAAAAAAAACGTGTTTTGCACACTTATCTTATCTTGTTATATAAAATTAGAGTTATGAAGACTTTTGGTATGTCAAAAAGATACAAACAAAGATCTAAGAAAAACCAAAGCCGACGGGCTTTTTTTGTGTAGGAATCACCTCTTCTATATTTTTCATATAACTTCTGTACTACTTCTATTCACTCTTAGTTACCTTTATTTTCTTGTGAGTTTAACAAAAACGTCCCATTTATCCTTAACAATCGCTGTACCCAATCACTACGTAATAGTCCACTCCTTGAAAAAACATCCATCTCACCGGACCTCGCCCATAGCACTTTCGTCAGCCAAACGGAGGTGAATTTAAATCGGCCGCCTAAGCCAGTTTCAGAAGATCCGCACTTGTATATAAATACTTGGGGCGCCGGGGATCGATTTATAAAAGCTCCTGTTACAGAGGTTTTCAATAGTACGGATTATTTGAATAATAGTCGCTCGCTAAAATGAATCTTATGTGTTCGGGGTATGGTTCGTTTTAGATTGGACTTTTGTCAATTTATTGTTTTTAATGTTCCGACTCTCCGAAACGAGAATCGTTACGTTAGTGCCGTTCGGATTTTATACTATGTTATATTTACAAGCAAAAAGGTTAATAGAACTTGACAATCAATTTTCGAGTCTTATTAAGAAGTTAATAACAAACAAGTCTCAGGGTCATTTCTTTTGTGACTATAGTTTGTTTTACATTCAATGACGAAAATGCACTTAACGTGGAATTTCACTACTTGTTTTGTTGACTATGGGAGAAAATTTAAGAAAGTGACGTCATGAAACTGATCAAATGCGGCACGTTTACTGCAGGCCAATCTCGTAACGCATTGTACGTATGTTAGGTAGATTAGATTTAAATGTCAATTTAAATAGGGAAAAATTACAGATGGACTGTCCTAACGCGCGTTGGAAACTGTAGTGTTCACTTATTCGCACGTTCTATAGGTATACCGGTGTTGCTATTTACACGTTCCTTGGCTCGACAGCACACCACCACTCCCGGCAACGGTCGGACAACTACTGCCCCCCACTCCGGTCATCGTGACGTGACGTATGCGCACGAGATAAGGATAGCAATACACTACAGAAACGTTACGTGATTATACCCCTCTGGAGTTCTATCTGAAGATAAAAATTAAAGAAAAGATGTCGGTTATGGTTGGGATTTAAGTAATCTGAAGGCAATTTTAAGTAAAACAAACTATTCAGTAAGTATACAATTTTGTAAAGAGCACCAAGAAAATAATATATGTAGTTTAGAAGCAGTAGGTATCAAAACAGTAAAAACAGCCCAATTCAAACATTTCTTAGGCAATATTCATGATCATGAATCCTAAATAATTCAAATAAGTTTCTGTCAAAAATTTCATTTTTGGTACAAGTTTTTATTGCATACTGTACTTTTCTGTATACCATCATCAACTGCTCATTGAGACGATTCTAAAGAGCCAAAACTCAACGGGGTTACGTCGGCTAGGTACTGAATTCCCATGACCACCTGTCTACATCATCAGATCAGCTCGATGGTACCGTAATGTTGAATTGTCATCCAAAGTATACTTAGACCTAAAATTTCAGCTCAATCGGTCACCGGGAAGTGGGTCAAATTGAACTAGCAAGATTTGTCCCATACTAACAGGGCAAGTTAAATAAACGATAGTTTGACAGTACTTTCAGGAAAAAAAAAATGATTGTGCTTAAAGTTGTGTTTAAGGCTTTAAAAAAGGGGTCTTAACTGTAAAAAAAACCGGCCAAGTGCGAGTCGGACTCGCGCACCGAGGGTTCCGTACAAACCTATAACAAGCAAAAGTTGTACTGAGTATTTATTTTATTTATTTATTTAAACTTTATTGCACAAAAGAAAACTTATCGTACAAAAGGCGGACTTAATGCCATATGGCATTCTCTACCAGTCAAACCTTAAGGTAAAGCGGAAAAAGATTGTAGGCAGTGCAAGTAACAACAAAAAAAGTTATATTACGGTATTACTATATACATACAACATATTTACACAAATACATATACAATTATACATAAACAAAATAAATAAAAACATATCCAAATAAATATATACATAAATATACACTACATGCATACTTACAAGCGAAATTTTCAAACTTGAAACCTACTACTACTCGGATCTGCCAGCAAAAAAATTACGCACAGATTTCTAGAGTATGTTTATTACTAAATGATACATGAAAATGGAATCCGTAACATTACAATGTGGAAAGCTGGGGGAGCATAAATTTAAACAGGGTCACTTCATAAATTTAGTAATCATTCTTTAGGCTTTGATTTCCTTGCGAGTAGAACTACTCGCAAGGAAATCAAAGTTGCGAACGGCAAAATAAGAGGATTACTTAAATTGCTGTTTCTTTTGAAAGCTGAGTTCACGGGAAAGTAACTTTAGGTTTTGATACCCTTGAGATTGCCTATAATATATAATAATATAAACCAGCCTATATACGTCCCACTGCTGGACACAGGCATCCTCCCATGGATGAGAGGGAACGGGCAGTAGTCCCCACGCTGAACGAGTGCGGGTTGGGGACTTCACATACACCTGTTTCAGTTTTAAATTATGCGACTTATATTGCTATTTCTTATGATTGCGTGGACATAAAACTTTCGTTTTGCTACAGCTGAAAGGTATTATAGACATGAGTATTTGACATGAATTTCAATTTAATACCTCTACACATTTACGAGAAAAAAGGTAGCAAGTTGAAAATTAAAAAAATATATTTTTGTATGATTTTACTAAAACTTTATACTTTTTGTAATTTTTCCTTTGTCTGGGCTATATGAAGTTTCTTCGTGCCAAGTTTCAAGTTTCTGTGTTAACGGGAAGTACCCTTTAGGTTTTGAGTTTGTTGCGAGTACCCAATTTCAAAATGTGTTCAAAATATGCGACTTAAATTGCCATTTCTTTTGATTGCATTGACATAAAAGTTTGGTTTTGCTACATCTGATGGGTCATATAGCCCTAAGTATTTGACATGAATTTCAATTTAATACCACCACACGTTTACGAGGAAAAAGATATTAAGTTTAAAATTTAAAACGTATTTTTTTGTATGATTTAACTAAAAATGTCTACTTTTCGTAATTTTTCCTTTGTCTGTGCTATATGAAGTTTCTTCGTGCCAAGTTTCAAGTTTCTGTGTTAACGGGAAGTACCCTTTAGGTTTTGAGTTTGTTGCGAGTACTCAATTTCAAAATATGCGACTTAAATTGCCATTTCTTTTCATTGCGTTGACATAAAAGTTTGGTTTTGCTACATTTGATGGGTCATATAGCCCTTAGTATTTGACATGAATTTCAATTGAATACCACCACACTTTTGCGAGGAAAAAGGTATTAAGTTTAAAATTTAAAAACTGTTTTTTGTATGATTTAACTAAAAATGTCTACTTTTCGTAATTTTTCCTCTGTCTGTGCTATATGACGTTGCTTCGTGCCAAATTTCAAGTTTCTGAGTTCACGGGAAGTACCCCGTAGGTTTTGCGAGTGTCGAAAAACTCTAAAATTTGCAGCATAAACGACTGTATCTTTTGATTGCGTTGGCTTTTAAGCTTGATTTTTTTTACAGCTCCAAGAGACAATAGACCTGAGTATTCGATATAAATTTCAGCTTGATACCTCCACGCGTTCCTGAGAAAAATGGTCTTGACAGACAGACAGATGGACAACAAAGTGATCCTATAAGGGTTCCGTTTTTTCCTTTTGAGGTACGGAACCCTAAAAAAGACACATGGTGTATTTAATCCGCGAAATAGCAATTGATAAAAGTGACCCAGGAGACGAAACCATGGCAACTAGTGGCATACAAAAGTTGATTCACCCAAATACATATAAAACATTTTTTTTTCATAAACTTAAGTATTTTTCAAGTATCCAAACGCGGGCGTATACCACCTGCATATCGAGGTAATAATAGCGAGCGAGCTCTGCTTAAAATATATTTCTATAAAACAAAAGAAGCACTGAAAAAAAATAGAAACAGATAATGATGAGCTTTCCTCCCCAAGCCCTTGGTTTTCAAATGAGTCCAGAAAACAATGCCAATGAGAAAACCTGTGATCGCAAGTGAGCCCCAACTCCCTCAGGAACACAGTTTAATGAGTAGAGTATCTCTAGCCCTTTTGGATTTACTACAACTGGAAATTGAGTTCAGTTTATTCAAACTTTCGTATCAATGAAGGCTGGGCACCCTTTTTAAGTAACTAGATGTCAATTAAACTCCACATTTCTGTTTACGGTAGGGTTGTGACACTTTGTAAAGTCGCAGAATAAAATACATATAGCCAGGCCTTATAGGCCTACACACTCACAGATTTTTCCTCTTTTTAGCAGAATTTTGCAGTCGCCAGCAACAAAAGTCGACTCCAAGTCAAGTTTAAATACAAACTCAAATACTTCTGAATCTAGTCATGAAATCCCAATGAAAATAGTACCCAGGAACTAGCCGGAACTAAGGTCACAGCAAATGTAATTTTTCGAATTGCTTTTCAACAGTTTACTGAAAAACAGGCGATTTTCACGAAGAGGGGTAAAACGTCAGTACATTACACACGCAGACCACAAAAGAAAACATTTTAAGGATCCTACACAGGTAAAATTACAGTTGCATATCCTGAATAAATACTATAGGCAACAGATTTTTACGTTTGGCACTTTTCGTCATAACTTAATAAATTAACTATGATATATCAACCAAAAATACGAGTAGAAGAAAATAAATTAGCTTCACTCGATTGTTTTGCTCTCGAGGTATAACTGAATTACGGGAAAAATGCCTGCACATATGACATTGGCGTTTAATTTGTACAAATACGAAGGTTGTTGGCACTACTAGATCATGTAAGTGTAATCTAACTGTGGATACTTTTACAATAGTACGGATGTACTACTCTTAATACTCTGACGACATTAAGAGTCTGCAGAACATTCTGAATTATTTCCAACGGCCGAGTTCCGCGAATGTTTCGCTAATGTAAAAGCTTTGTTTAATGCTTGTTTTATGTTATCGCTAATCAACGCAACGGTCCCTCGGATGTACGAACGAGATAAAACATATACTAGATGTAACACGCTAAAAACAAACCTAGTAAAAGCGAAAAAGTCGTTCTTTGGAAATTGTATAAAGCTCCAAAACATAATCATGATCCTCCTAGCGTTATTCCCGGTAGTGCCCCTAAAGGAGCCCGGGGTCCGCTTTGACACCTAATCCCAAGATTTGGCATAGGCACTAGTTGTAAGAAAGCGACTGCCCTTCTAAGCCAGAGGGAAAACTAGACCTTATTGGGATTAGACCGGTTTCCTCCACGATGTTTTCCTTCACCGAAAAGCTAACAGTAAATATTCCCCGTACATAAGTTCCGAAAAACTCATTGGCATGATGGGATTCGAACCCACGAATGCCGCTTGACAGCCGCATGCCTGAACCACTAGGCTACCGTAGCTCCTAAACACCAAAACACATTATCGATCTTATTCTGAATTTTAATAGGTCGTATAACAGACACTTATTACAAACGCATTATTATACGATAAACGATTGTATAATGGATATTTGGCAGTGATAAAGTTCTGCAATAATGTATCGCACTTTAAACAAATATTTTTTCTACTGTAGCAATGTAAATTCACAATACTCTGAAACTGAAATGATCTTATGTATACTGTTCACATGTTCATTGTTTAACGAGGGTCGTAAGTGGAATATTGCGAACAAGAATCTATCAGAAGCCCGACGCCGAAGGCGGAGGGGAGGGCCTTTGATGACTCGAGTTTGCAATATTCTTACGCCCGTGTTCTACACAATGTTTTTCATCACATTTGCGAGGAAACAAATACATTTTAGATGAAATTAATCGTAATCGTAATAAAAACTGCAACTGTCAGTTGTCCATTTTGTTGAATTTGACGTGAGGCGCGTATGGCAAAGACCCTTCGGTATACAGCCACAATTTGAAAACACTTAAAACATTTTACATAGACAGATAATTACATACTAAATCTGTAAATGATTCTGTTAAACATGTTTTAGTAGTGTTTTTAACTATTTTTTTTTTATAAATACGTTTTCAGACGTCGTATTTGATATAAAACCTCTTTGCTTTGTAACTACCGCATGAGTGACAGATACAATTTAAGAAAAACGCCATTACTCCCGTGGGCGTAATATAGGCTATTGTAGCTCTGTATTTCTGCGCTTTATGAAGCCCTTTTCGAGCAAATGTGATGGAAAAAAAATACGATGCCGAGTTTTAACGCCGGTTCTTTTTGAGAAGTTTTCTCTCCGAACTGTGTAGCTTATTAGTCCATTAACTTTGTATATCCGAAGCGTGCGTGCAATCCGGTAAGTAGTTCTGATGTTTGCAGACTTGTTTATGATGTTGGCCCAATGCATAATACAACTTTGTGACCTTGAGCGCTGAACGCAACTTTGTCAAACATCGAAAATACCACGAAAACCCTAACATACTAGTTTTTGATAGTACCTTCTCAGGACGTTTTTAAAATAGACAAAATTTGCTACAACGTGAGACTAGAGTTGTCTCTGTGGACCCAATAGTTTCCGAGATAAGGCCTGCCACACACTGGCGCGGCCTGCGGTGGCGGACAATAGTAAATTTGACAGCGGCGGACAAGTTTACTATGTCCGCCGCGGCAAGGCCGCGCCAGTGTGATGCAGCCTTAAAGCCTTTTCAAAATGTATATTTTTTCGAACTTCCCGCATGGCTTAATACACTGTCCTGTGATATATCGTATTGGCCTATATTATATACCTACTGTGTTATGTATAAATGATATTAATTTGATTCATTGACCTTCAATGGTGCATGTAGTATGCCTAAATTGAAGAATAAATAACTTTGACTTTGAACCACCGGCCAAGCGAAATTCAATCTTGTGTGGATCTTCTCTTTCTGTAGGTAATTTATAACGATGCGTGTAACGGAGCATTCATTACACACAAATCTTTCTGGCTAATCACTATTACAAATTTGAAATCGCAATTAAACTTTCACGCGTGCACAGCTTAACCTGACAACTTTTGTTTTCGCTTATGAATCTATAAGGAATTGATAGGGAGTCTTCTACACTTTTAATAAGCATATTGATGTAGCTACGGTAGCCTAGTTGTTCAGGGGGCCTAGACAAGGTTACAATCGACAAGCGCTAACGCCGATAGAAAATAACGCCGACGAAACACTTTTCGTTGACATCTGTCATTCTCATACATTTTATTAGTTTTCTATTGGCGTTAGCGCTTGTCGATTGTAACCTTGTCTACGGCCCCTGGCATGCGGCTTTTAAGCGGCGGTCGTGGGTTCGATCCAATCGGGCCCCGTAAATATCATGGTCGGCCTTATCACGCGATAAGTGACAAGATAGAGCGTCCGTCACTGTCTGACACCGTTCGATAGAACGAGACGGACGCTCTATCCTGTCACTTATCGCGTGATAAGGCCGACCATGATACGGGGCCAATTGTTCGGAGCTTTGGTACGGAATATTTACCGTTAGCTTTTTGGTGAAGGGAAACATCGTGAGGAAACCGGTCTAATCCCAATAATGTCTAGTTTTCTCTCTGTGTTGGAAGGTCAGATGGCAGTCGCTTTCGTGAAACTAGTGCTTATGCCAAATCTTGGGATTAGGTGTCAAAGCGGACCCCAAATTAGTTAAGGAGCATGACGTTGATAAAACTACGTGTATGTCCAGTCCCAAGGGTTTTTGGAACACGTCAGACCGCTTGTTTGCCACCACAAAACAACTGCAAGCTGCCAGAACATCCGCAACCTGCACGGTTACAATTATATAATTATTGAGACCAGTTATTGCGAATTGTATGTGACATAATCGGCGCCCGCTACTTAAAATGGCCATGGAAATTAATGCATTGACGGAGGCACAGACACAATAGCAATAGTTATACGCGATCAGGCGGGTAGCGTCCATTACGGCGACTATAGCCCCAAAATTTTTGTCTCACTCGCTCACTAACGACCGCTTGATATGCCGTGCTATTCCCCCGCGCACGTAGAATTGTGTAGCTTCATAAGGTTTCGGCAAATATCACGTTTTTTTCCCGCCAGAAACAAAGTAAAATTGCGAGAATATAATATTAAGTAAATCAACTTAATCAGCAATCTACTAAGTATACAGTCTAACTAATCAAGTATATTTAGGCAAGTATTGTTATTTACGACCCGATGTGTGGTGACTTTATCCTTTCAACATTGTATTAAAAGACCGGTTGAAAAGAACGTGACTGTATTGGCATAAATAAGTCATTGAGGTCTTCGGCGCCTCAAATTTAACAAATACTGAGTTCAAATTGAATTACTTGAAAGTAAATTAAACAATTTGAATTAAGAATAGTACGAGTAGTAGGTATTGTGCTTTGAAGGAGTGAAATGAAAGCTGGACAGCACTTTTAACACGCTCAGATAACTACACGCAGCACTGAATATAGATGGAACTGTATACATGATTTGTTTTCTAGGTTTAAAATTGTTTTTACACAGCAGGTAAGCCACGGTAGCCTAGTGGTTCTGCATGCGGCTGTCAAGCGGCGGCCGTGGGTTCCGGCTCGTACCAACGAGTTATTCGGAACTTTTGTATATGTATATTTACCGTTAGCTTTTCGGTGAAGAAAACATCGTGGGGAAACCGGTCTTAGCCCAATAAGGTCTAGTTTTCCCTTTGTTTTGGATGTTCAAATCGAACCTTAATTAGCTATTTACGATACTAGTGCCAAAAATAGGAAATTCGCAACGAGTGGTGATAAATTAAAACACGACCGAAGAGAGTGTTTTAAATCGACACGAGTTGCGAATTACCTATTCGCACGTGTATCGTACAACGATTTACTGTACATATGGCTCTTTAAAGTTTCGACATATGCACGGAAAGTGCACTTTTCCGCACTAGTGCGGGAAAGTAGCACCATATGTACTGTAATAGTACATTACGTAACTAGGGCGGTGAATTCGTGAATGCCCCAGATCGCAGGTGTTTGTGGCCCGAACCATCCCGAACCGAAAGTGAGGGTCATAAATATGCGCTCTGGGGCTTTATGAATTACCGCCCGTGTTGAGTACAAAAGTTTACGTCTTCACCTGGCCACAATGCGAGTTTTCCCGTACGCGCAGCGTGCAGTAAAACTCGCATTATGGCCAGGTGTGACGTAAAAATATTTTTCAACACAATTGCTCGTAACGTACCTCTTATTGTGTCTCTTTTAGGCTCATAATCCTGGATATTAAAAACGCGTGTTTTATAACATTACAACACTTGTGTGTTATGGTTATATCCCGATTAAGTCACGTTGGCACCTTGCAGCAAGATATGCATGAACACGGTGCATTCTTAAATAAACCGGGTTGTACAATATTTACAGCTTTTTTTTAAATTTTCGGCAAATGGATTCTTACTCGACTGAACAAATTAAATCCTTTTTGTTAATTAATTGACTATTTCTTTTTGTATATGATATGGAAACGTTTAATTTAGTAAAACTATTCACTTTTCATAGCATTTTACTTGAATTAAATACAGATAACATTTTAAAACGAAAATAGAATTTTATTTTGTATTGGCTGTTTAGAGATTTCTGTGCCCACACTGCGCAAACTTCACGAAAAAAATACTGTTGGGTGCCATTATAGGTTATTTATTTCACAAATATTTGTAAAATTTGTTTATGCGTGTTTGGTTATTATCAAAAATGTTGACTCGTGGTGACTAGAAAAGTGATAAATAGAATGGACGCCGAATGCTTAATGTAAAGTAAATATTTTGGCAGGCCTATAACATTTTCATCTTATGAAAATGATTTTTTCCTCGCAAAATGTGTTGAAAAACGTCGTATGATACGCGTGAGCTTTGATAATTACATCCTCGGCTTCCTTATCACGCTCACCTGCGTTTCGCGTGAACAATATCGCCTCTGACGTAATTATCAACATACCTCACTTGTATCACAATGTACTATTTAGGCAAGCCTATATACTCTGAACTCTTTCGTAACTTATTTGGTCCCTATGCCAAATATTGGGATTGGGTGTAAAAGCGAACCCCGGGTTCCTTTAGGGCTCAACCGGGAATAACGCTAGGAAGATGATGATTACTAGGTTTGAATTTGTCACTATTTGAAACCTTTATGTTGTAGCTGTGTTTTATATGGAAAGTTAAATCCCGCAATGATCTTCCTCCTAGCCACGAGACGAGCCCGGCGTCCGCTATGGTAGCTAATCCCAAGATTTGGCGTAAGCACTAGTTTTACGTTACCTGACCTTCCAACCCAGAGGGAGAACTAAACCTTATTGGGAGTAGACCGGTTTCCTCACGATGTTTTCCTTCACGGAACACATCTGGAAGATATCTAATGACAATATGATATTCCGTACATGGTTTTTATTTAAACCGCTACGATCCGGGATCCGAACCCACGACCTCTATTGGAATCCCGCCTTACCGCTCGGCTCTCAATTAGTACTCAAACACGAGATCTCGTAAAATATAGACGAGATTTCGCGAGATCGAGATTGCATGCTACTTGCCACCGTTGCGCGTCGAGAATTAAAAAAGATAATAAAAAAACACGGCCAAGGGCAATTGCTGTAACCCAAATCAAAATCGTTCTTACTTTGTGCTCGTCTAAAACTCGTAAAAACCAATCAACTATTAAATCCTTTGAAATACTAAACCACCCTGACGTACAATCGATGGCATTCCAAACATACAAATGCACTTCGGGGTGACGAGCTGTTGAACAAAATCACGATGCCATCACTAGTTGTAAATTTCTGGACACGCAAATTTAACTTTGTATCGACGTTCAAATAACACATTTACCTTTTCAGTTCAAGAGCACGCCACTGTTCAAGACATGGCAAAACTCAGATTTTACCAACCGCAAAAATAACTTTGTCAATGCTGACGTAAGGCTCACAACGAGAAGTGGGTGAAAAAGTTTTAGTTCGCGTGATACCTGAATATGGTTCTTATGTGGGAGTAAATAACAGCGTTTTTTGTACGCTTGATGTTAGGTAGCTTATTGGACGGTAATCATGAGAAGGTGAATACTATATGTAGTAAATCTTCGTGAAAAGTTCGTAATGTGGGGTTGGATATATAATCATAGCTTTACCACCATCGCATATAAAATATATCGAGGCCTATACTTGCAGAATTAGGAGTTACTCTGAGAAATACAAAACTAAGGGACTCGTCCCACCGCCAGCGAGTAGCGAGTACTCTTATAGTAATTCTAACATTTCAAACTCGCTTTTACTCGGGCGAGTAATAATTACGTTTTGGTAATGTAGGACGATAGACCGCCCCGAAGCAATACAATCGTCCTACACTACCAAAACGTAATATCTAGAATATCAGTGACAGTAATTTGAACCTTAATACTATGACGAACCCGTTTGTTTTTCAATATGAATGTTGTTGTGGCACGTGCTAGCGGCTATGCGATAATACAGACAATTGCCTTTGTTTGAAAGATAGGGCTCGATGCGAAAAGTTCACCTGGGAAGAGCCGTACTATACTCGCTACTCGCCGGCGGTGGGACCAGTGCCTAAGTCTAACTAAACTGATGTGGCAGTGGGCGGGTTACACGCAGAACCGAAGGCCGTTGGGACGCAAAGGTTCTCAAGTGGCGATCACGCACAGGAAGACGCAGCGTGAGACCCCCCAACAAGGTGGACTGATGACCTGGTAAAGTTCGCGGGAGTCCGCTGGGTGTGGGTTGGCGCTGGACCGGTCTCTTCGGCACTCTTTGGGGAGGCCTATGTTCAGCAGTGGACGTCTTTCGGTTGCTATGATGATGACCAACCTGATAGGGACGGAAGCAATTTCGGACATTCCTTCGATCCCAACGTGACACGATACGCCTTAAAGCTCTGGTTTCCTAGGATGGCGGTGAGATAGACTATCCGTCTCTTTCTAAGTGGTCTAATTAGAAAGAAACGGATAGTATAGCTAGACGGAAAGAAACGGATAGTATAGTATAGCTAACGGATATATATAGATAATATAGTAGCTATCTCACTGCCATATGAGTAGGCTATGAGCGCTTCTACTGTTTGAGATCAAACGCGGGCCCATTCCATTACAAAAATACGTTTCTTAGAAGGCTTAGCTTATTTTCACTGCGGAAATGATGATCCTTTGAAGTTCCTTTTGACTCCCTGACGGGGCTTAGCGGGAACTTTCGGAACTCAATTATAAACCGTTCAACACAAGCTAGGTCCTTGTTGCTTTCGCTGACGGCTCATTATCGCTTGGCATTCTCCTTGTGTTTTTTTTCTATGCAAAAACGGCGTTTGTCATTGTAAATGTCGGGCGAAGTTACAACCTTTTGATTTTATCAACGATTTGAAGGTGAATATTTAAGGTGTATAAATATCAACTTTTATTCTGTTACTTACACTCTGTACAGTCATTCTTACGGTCTATCGTCGCCCAAAACATACAAAGCCTTTTTCCGTAAAAGGGGTAGGCAGAGCACATGAAACTTGTGTTCCAGTAGCACTATTAGCATAAATGTGGGCATAAAATCGACAAAATGTGATATCACAGTGACTGGTTGCTAGCCCATCGCCCACAACACACTTCAACTCTGTTCCCTGGACCATCTAAAACATTGGATACATACTCGTACTTAGTTTGCCTCAGTTTCACTAACTCGTTCTTTGTTCTGCTGAAGTCTAACCCCCTATAATATTTTTTTTTAATACAGTTGCTGAAAAAAAAACTGCCAAGTGCGGGTCGGGCCACGCGCAGAGTAGGGTTCCGTAGTTGCCTGTCTGTCTTAGTTACATTGACACGCGCGCGTTAAGGCGCCGTAGGTTCATGGTCTTCTCTCCCTCTCACTGAGCATAAGCGCGAGCGAGATGGAAGTGCGTGCTCGGAAGCGCGGAAATCATGTTTTTTAATCTTAATTTTTTGGCCTTTAAGTAAATAAATAAGTAAACACTGAGTTCTCTCAAACATGATATTGCCGATTTTTAGAAGCTATTTTAATATTTTTTGCTTTTGTGCATAATTTGTAACAAATATTTTAAGTGTAATTTAGACCCTTTTAGACCTATGTTCGTGATTTTCTTCTATCGAGCGAAAAATGCTTAATCATGTTTCTAAACACTGATTTCCCTGCAGAAAAGCCTCAAGATTACTATTCGTATTTTTTTAAAACCATATTATTAAAAACAAACGCATTATATTGTTTCAAAAACTCTGTTCGATTAACTTCGCTGAACCTACGGCGCCTTAATTAAATGGTGCGGTTGCGTCGGCCGAATTTCTACGAAAGTGTGCCTTTCTAAGCACATTTTAAGCTGGTCGACTATAGCTCGGTAACTAGTTATGCCTTCTTAGCCGTGATAATTTTCCTTTTAAAGATTTTATTCTACAGCAGGGGTTCCCAAACTTTTTTTAGCGCCACGCCCCCCTGCTGCCTAAAATGAAGTTCCCACGCCCCCTTCGCTTCGATAAACGGAAGTGAATGGGTTAGCTAGCCAAATCATCATCATCTTCCTAGCGTTGCCGTTAGCGCCACGGCTCTTAGGAGTCTAGGGTCAGCTGAGTACCTAATCCCAAGGATCGGCGAGGCACTAGTTTTTGCGAAAATATTTCCCGAGGCCCCGCGCCCCCCTTAAAATGTGGTCCCGCCCCCCTAGGGGGGGGGGGGGGGGGGGGGGCGCCCCCCACTTTGAAAACCCCTGTTCTGCAGTTTTGTCGGCATGATTGATTTATATGCCTATGCCGAAGTTTTGTAGTAATAATGGTTACTGAGCTAAGCCGAAGACGGACGGGCGGACAGTCGGACATGGCGAGGTTCCCTGTTGACTATGGAACCCTAAAAAATGCTTCATCATCATCATCATATTAGCTGAAAAACGTCCACTGCTGGACATAGGCCTCCCCCAAAGAGTGCCAAAGTGACCGGTCCTGCGCCACCCGCATCCAGTGGACTCCCGCAACATTTACCAGGTCATCAGTCGTTGGGGCGGAAGGGTTCTAGAGTGGCGACCGCGTACCGGAAGGCGCGGCGTAGGTAGGTATAGGTAGAGAAGGTGGAAAAAATGCTTATTTAGTTAAAATGGGCCAACGTTTATGAATACGACCGTAAATGTTTTTGATAGGTACAGTCAATTCAAAATGTGGGTGTATGCAATTTTTTCGTTCTTGTTACAACGGTTAAGGTAACATATAGCACAGTACATAGATACACTAAAGCACAGTCATGTGAAAAAACCGGCCAAGTACGAGTCAGACTCGCGCACCGAGGGTTCCGTACTACAAACCTATAACAAGCAAAAGTTGTTGTATGTTTATTACTAAATGATAAATGAAAATGGAATCCGTAACATTACAATGTGGAAAGCTAAGGGAGCATAAATTTAAACAGGGTCACTTTATCAATTTAGTAATCATCCTTTAGGCCTTGATTTATTCCTTGCGAGTAGTTGCGAACGCCAAAATAAGCGGATTAGGTACTTATATTGCTGTTTCTTTTTATTGCGTTGATATAAAACTGAGTTCACGGGAAAGTACCTTTAGGTTTTGATATCCTTACGTATACCTACGCTGGCCCAGTGCGGGTTGGAGACTTCACATACACCTTTTTCAGTTTTAAATTATGCGACTTATATTGCTATTTCTTATGATTGCGTGGACTTGTAAAACTTTCGTTTTGCTACAGCTGAAAGGTATTATAGACATGAGTATTTGATATGAATTTCAATTTAATACCCCTAGACGTGTTTACGAGGAAAAACGTAGTAAGTTTAAAATTTCAAAAAATGTTTTTTGTATGATTTTACTAAAAACGTCTACTTTTCGTATTTTTTCCTTTGTCTGTGCTATATGGAGTTTCTTCGTGCCAAGTTTCAAGTTTCTGTGTAAACGGGAAGTACCCTTTAGGTTTTGAGTTTCTTGCGGGTACTCCGTTTCAAACTATACGACTTAAATTTCTATTTCTTTTGATTGCGTTGACATACAAGTTTGGTTTTGCTACATCTGAAAGGTCCTATAGCCCTGAGTATTTGACATGAATTTCAATTTAATACCTCTACGCATTTACGAGGAAAAAGGTAGTAAGTTTAAAATTTCAAAAAATGATTTTTGTATGATTTTAATACAAATGTCTTCTTTTCGTAATTTTTCCTTTGTCTGTGCTATATGAAGTTTCTTCGTGCCAAGTTTCTAAGTTAACGGGAAGTACCCTTTAGGTTTTGAGTTTGTTGTGAGTACTCAGTTTCAAAATATGCGACTTGAATTGCAATTTCTTTTGATTGCGTTGACATAAAAGTTTGGTTTTGCTACATCTGAAAGGTCCTATAGCTCTGAGTATTTGACATGAATTTCAATTCAATACCTCCACACGTTTACGAGGAAAAAGGTCTTAAGTTTAAAATTTAAAAAAGCATTTTTTGTATGATTTTACTAAAAATGTCTACATTTCGTAATTTTTCCTTTGTCTGTGATATATGACGTTGCTTCATGCCAAATTTCAAGTTTCTGAGTTCACGGGAAGTACCCCGTAGGTTTTGCGAGTGTCGAAAAACTCAAAAATTTGCAGCATAAACGATTGTATCTTTTGATTGCGTTGGCTTTTAAGTTTGATTTTTTCACAGCTTCAAGGGACAATAGTCTTGAGTATTTTATATAAATTTCAGCTTGATACCTAGCTCGTTCCTGAGAAAAAGGGTCTTGACAGACAGACAGACAGACAGACAGACAGACAGACGGAAAACAAAGTGATCCTATAAGGGTTCCGTTTTTTCCTTTTGAGGTACGGAACCCTAAAAATGTGTATTAATTTTATTAACCCCCCCGCGTATGAAAGTGTCCCGGAGCGCGGGATTTTCTATTGTAATAGAAACTAAATAATCCTTAATAAATTAACTTTAAACCATTCATACATACAAAAGCGATATGTCTTATAGTTTTAGCGCAATCTACCACCAAATACAAAAGTTTTTAATAAAATATTTTTATTTTTTGCTGTAAGTTAAGTTTTCTGAAAACTTCACACTTTACCGCCATGATATGTATGACTGAAGTAAAGAATAGAATATGCTCTATCTAATGTTGACACTTTTAAACTCTGGCGCTTTAATACGCATATTTATATTATTATGCGACCGTCCAATGACCGTTGCAGCCTGTGCCGAAACGTCAGAAATTAAAGGCCTCCCTCCACCCAACCTCCACCCACTGGACGCGTGTGCTGCGCGTGTGCTGCGCGTGTGCTGCGCGTGTGCTGCGCGTGTGCTGCGCTGCAGCTGCGCGGGTGCTGCGCGTGTGCCGCGTTCGATGTCTGTTTGAAGTGTAGTTTCAATGCTTTACAACTTGCGCGTGTGCTGCGCTACAGCTGCGCGGGTTCTGCGCGTGTGCCGCGCAGCACACGCGTCCGGTGGGTGGAGGCCTTGAGGTAAATTAATATCGTGTGAGACCCGTGTAAAATAATACTATAAATAAGATTAATTTTCGCAAAAAAACGCTGTTTGCCGTTTGTTTCGGTGTTTTTTTTTCTGATACGCTGGTAGAACTTGACTTGTAGATGCGGTCTACTTGCGGAATAACAATTCTTTTATTTTATTAAATGTATATGTTTATAATTATTTATTTATTTTCAGGTAAGATTCTGACAGTGGTTAGTAGAGGAAGATGCTCAGTCGGTGAGATAAAACCAGGATTGAAGGTGAAAAAAAAAAACAGTGAAATGCTCTTTATGAAGTAAACATATAGGGACATACACACATGGATTTTATCACACCAATTTACCGGACAGATGGGCAGAGATCACGGATTTCCAAATGCCTACGATCTTGACCAACCTATCGAGCTTCATTCACTCAATCAAATCAAATAATTTTGTTTTAAGTTCACCTCAACGCTCACCCATAAATATATCTTGACACCGCGATGCGTAGTAAATAAGCGTAGGTAGAGGTCTGGTTTCGTGACGGTGACCGGCGGAGTGAGCCGCATTAGCGCGTAGCTAACAACAGCCCTGAAATTTCTTTAGAATTACTCCGAATCGGTTGGAATTAGTTAGAAGAGGTCGTCCTCTAAATAAGTAAATAAGTTTTCTGTTAAACAAAACGTTTTTCGTAGAAGCGTTAATTCGGATACCGGATAGTGGCTGAAAATGTTTTACATTACATGACAAAACAAATACGAATTTGATTTCAATCCAATCCATCAGGTCAAGTACATCCTCTGATCGTGTTTCGCTTCGTTATAGATTTCACTTTAACGCTCGAACACCTTCGTTAATTTGATAAGGTTCCATCCATTTATTTTCTTTCAGCCAATCATGAAATCATTTTTCGTTTCAACAATTTCTGGAGCATTGGAACTTGGTAGGGAAAAGGTTTTGTAGGGTTCCGAGCCTGCTATTGTGTAGGTTGTAAGGAGTTTCCTTCTTATTCAATAAATTTAACAAACATTTTTTAACTAAAATGTGGTTGGTCCTTTTCATCTGGCTAGGCACAAATTTCGACAGTCATTCCGTTCTGGGCGATAATAGCTACGGTAGCCTACGGTCTACGAGATTTGCGACTGGTCTTTTGACACATCGCGACACCCATATAACGTAAATTTGCACTGCTCATCGAAATAATAAAAGAGCTTCCGAGTTACAAAACAAAGTTCAATCTCCATGCACGCTCTTTTTAGCACTTATAAAATGATTATCATATTTTTTTCGGCTTATTTGTATAGAAATTAGCATTGAAAACTCGGTATGCAAACCATTACGTTCTACGACTTTTTTATTTTATTTAGTGATACACTGCTTTAATCGATTGGAGTCTGTCAATTTAGAAATAAATCGATATGAATTAAATAATTGTGAATAGGAAAATAACAATGTATTATTTAATTTCTGTCACGATAATCTAGAAAGAAGAAGAAACTGACTGACTGACTGACTGACTGACTCACATATCAACGCACAGCCCAAACCACTGGGTCTAGAGATTCCAAATTTGGCACGTAGGTTCCTTATAAGGTGTAGGGGAGCACTAAGTAAGGATTTTTCAAAATTCACCCTCTAAAGGGGTGAAATGGGGGTCCAAAGTTTGTATGGAGGAAACATTATTTATTGAACTAGAGACTTGAAACTTTGCAGGAAGATTAGTTATTAGGATACAAAAAAAGCTCTTTCAGCGTTTTACAAAATTTCACCCCTAAGGGGGTTAAATAGGGGTGCAAAGTTTGTATTCAAAACAACTGGGACTACGAACTTGAAATTTACGCCAGACCTTCCTTTTATGACGTAGGCAAGAGATAAGACGGGATTTTTGGAAATTCTATCCCTAAGGGTGTTAACTAGGGGTGCAGAATTTGTATGGGAGAAACATTATTTTTTGTACTAGAGACTTGAAACTTTGTAAGGATATTACTTATTAAGATAGAAAAAAGTACTTTCGGCGTTTTAGAAAATTCCACCCCTAAGGGGGTCAAATAGGGGTGCAATGTTTGTATGGGGTAAACATTATTTATTGAACTAGAGACTTGAAACTTTGTAGGAAGATTAATTTTTAGTATTAAAAAAACATCTTCAGTGTTTTACAAAATTCAACCCCTAAGGGGGTTAAATAGGGGTGCAAATTTTGATTCAAAACTACTGTGTCTAGAAACTTGAAATTTAAACCAGAACTTCATTTTATGACGTAGGCAACGAATAAGACGGGATTTTTGGAAATGCTATCCCTAAGGGGGTGAAATGGGGGTCTAAAGTTTGTATGGGGGAACATTATTTATTGAACTAGAGACTTCAAACTTTGTAGGAAGATTACTTATTAAGATACAAAAAAAGATCTTTCAGCGTTTTACAAAAATCCACCCCTAAGGGGGTTAAATAAGGGTGCCAAGTTTGTATTCAAAACTACTGGGACTACAAACTTGAAATTTACACTAGAACTTTCTTTTTTGACGTAGGCAGAGGATAAAACGGGATTTTTGGAAATTCTATCACTAAGGGGGTGAAATGGGGGTCTAAAGTTTGTATGGGGGAAACATTATTTATTGAACTAGAGACTTGAAACTTTGTAGAAATATTATTAATAAGATACATAAAAAGTACTTTCAGCTATTTATAAAATTATTCCCCTAAGGGGGTTAAACAGGGATGCAATGTTTGTAGGGGGGAAATATTATTTATTGAACTAGAGACTTGAAAATTTGTAGGAAGATTAGTTATTAAGATACAAAAAAAGTAATTTCAGCGTTTTATGAAATTCTACCCCTGAGGAGGTTAAATGAGGGTCCAAAGTTTGTATAAGGGAAACTTTTATTTTTAGCTACTACGTACTTAAAACTTTGTGGACAGATTACTTATTTATTTACAAATAAAGTGCTTTCAGCGTTTTGGAAATAATTACACCTAAAGGGGTTAAAAAGGAGGTCCAAAGTTTGTATGGAGAAAAAAGAGTAGTTAGACAATTTTATTCGAAACTTCACAGGATAATTCCTAACGATAAATGAGTAAACAAGTGTTTCCGGTTTTTTGTTAATTCAACCCCTAAAAGGAGACATGTGGTGACAAAATCTGAAAATCAACATCGGCATCTATTGTTTCTATGGTTAATCGGGTAGCTGATTAGGAAAACAACAACGATTTGACATTCCAACGTGGCGTCTAAATATCAATCAATACGGGCGTTGTTATTACGGTTTTATGGGACGTTAATTAATAACGAAAATCGCATAGATTTTGAAATGTAATGTTGTGGACATGAAAATTCATGAACAAATTTGTGCCAAATTGCAATTCAATCGGTCCAGTTTTTTTCGTAGCAAATCGGTTGTAACAGACGGACTGACAGACAACCACACGTGATCATATAAATAAGGGTTCTATTTTTGCTTTTGAGGTATGGAACGGGACCCGCGTTATATAGGGTTATAGGTTTTAAAGTTTGTATTTGGTGCCATCTCGAACGTCAGCAATCGGTACCTAGGCGAGTGCGGGCGGCGCGGCGGGACGGGTGGGTAGGAAACATTGGGAAACTGCCTGCATCCGTAATAAGTACATTCAAGGTGCTGCACGAAGATCTGCTTACTTTTTATAAGTTAAGCGTTTTGACCGCCGTTAAATTAAAACAAATTTTCGGGTATTTATGTTAAATACTGGTTCGAAAAGCATGGAAAAAAAATCTTAGGAAACAAGCCTATAGCAATGTCCAGGCCACAAATTTGACTTGAAATTCGTGGAGATATTTTGGTATTTCAACATTATCATGAACATAAAGTAGCTTTTATTCCAGAGGACAGATTGTCATTAATCATTATTGTAAATTTTATAACAAAAATACGTAAGTACATACATACATACATTCACGCCTTTATTCCCAAAAGGGGTAGGCAGAGCACATGAACTTTATGTTCCAGCGCCACTTTTAGCATAAATGTGGGTATAAAAGACCGAAATAATGTGATATTGCTTAGGTTGTTAGCCCATCGCCCACAACACACTTCAACCCTGCTCTCTTAATCGACTTTTACGACACACACGGGAAGAAAGGGGGTGGTGAAATTCTAACCCGACACCACACGGGCATAAAAACCATAATGGGTTATGACGAAGGGTTATTCATAGGGGAAGTTAGTAGTAGTAGGTTAGTAAGCGGCGTAGCAATTCAACAATTATTGGAAAATTACTCTTACTACGCGGGCGAAGCCGCGGGCAAAAGCTAGTACGAAATAAAATCACATCGATCGAAACCGACATATTTGATTGTGCAAAATGTTGCGTTTGAAAATATGGCATACATTACTGCACGGCGCGCGAGCTCTCTCAATTTTCTCGCACTATCAGTCTCTCTCTTTACTTACAGGACACTTGTGTTAGCAGACGACAGTGTATAGGCTCTCTATTTGTTTTCCTAAAAATAATTATTACACAGTAATCAATCGATACCTTTTATTAGCCATCATCAATCGTAATCGGATATTATGACAATCGATTTACTCTAGCCACATCACTCTTTACATCATATTGGAACTGTCAAAAGACCAGTCCCAAATCTAGGCATGTGGCGGTCGTGGGTTCGAATCCCGGCTCGAACCATTGAGTTTTCCGGAACTTATGTACGGAATATTTACCATTAGCTTTTCGGTGAAAGGAAACATCGCGAGGAAACCGGTCTAATCCCAATAAGGTCTAGTTGTCCCTCTGGGTTAGAAGGTCAGATGGCAGTCTCTTCCGTAAAACTAGTGCCTATAGCAAATCTAGGGATTAGGTGTCAAAGCGGACCCCGGGCTTCTTTCTTGCATGGCTGCTTCAGAGAGTGGTCCCGTGTAAGAACTTCAGCTGCTCTGCTGTTGGCAAGGTTCTTATGTAAGGTTGACGTACTTACCCTGGTTGCTTGCTGTTGGTACTTTCTCTGGTTGGGTTGCTCCAATAGAGGTGTAGACTCAAATTTTATTATAATGAAATATAAAATATGCCTAATCACGAAAATCCCATTCAAATTATCTCATAAAATTACGAAGCTACAACCGTTTTAATGTTGCTCGTTAGAGAGAGAAAATACTATCAGTTCTTGACGTCATGATCTTCGAGCTCCATTGCAGTCTTCTTTTAAAATGCCCCTCAGATGGTTTTGTCATTGCTTAGCAGAAAATGTAGTACCCAGGACCCAGGTGAAATGGTGCACACATTCTACTCAAGCGCATTCAAATAAAAAAAAACGGCCTTCCTATTTATACAGATCAGAGAGCCAGTAAAACATATAATATTACTAGTGACTCTGTGCGCTGCAGAATTCGCCAAGCTTCGTTCGCTTTGCTCCCTCGTTCAATTAAGTTAAGTTTTATTATGTGTTATAAATGCCGAAAAATTTTTTTTCTTTTATTTCACTGTGCACCACTACAGTTTCACTTCAAATATTTAAAAATCTGCTCACTTGATGAACACGCTCAAACAGTGCAAGTAAAACAAAAGCTTGTAAAAATACAAAGTAAACTTTATTGTTTAATTAAGTTGGTTAGACAGTTAAACCGAAAGGGTTCACATTATACATGAGAGATCGCTTGTGGCGTCGTGAGATGGGGCATAAAATGTCGCTGGCTTCGTACCTACCGTATGCAAAAGTAAAAAATAAATAGGGGACATTCTTACACAAATCGAACTGGTCCCATAGTAAGCTTTATAAAGTCTTTTTCACCTCACCGAATGATAGGTGCGTTCAGAAACTTATGGTGTTATGCCAATAATAAATCATTATTTTGATAAAATAAAATTAATAATACTTATTCTCTCTTAATTAAGTAGGTACATACGAAATATTAACATTTAGACTGACTTATAAGGATAAAATACGAATAAATAATTTTAAAATGTTGTTTTATTTTTCTAAAAATTTCGCTTTTTCCAAATTTGGAACGCACCGTTTGAAAAGTTAATTTAAGAAAAAACTCATACATTTAATTTTGTTTTGTTCTAAAGCCACAGACAGTAAAACCAAAATAATGGTGGTTATTTATAGATTTTAGTGCAGAGTATATACATATATGAATTTTGATGCCTGCTAAGTTAGCGGAAAAAGTGAAATAAGCGTATTTGAGTCTTAGTTTAAACCGTGAGTACCCGCCAATACTTTAACTTTTTTAATGTAGGTAAGCGTGAGGTTATTTAAAGATGCAAAAATATTTATGTTACATTTGATAATTATAAAATGCTAGATCTTGATGAGATGTAAACAAACCTTTATTGAAAATGAGTATAAGGTCCAAATTACTTCCATTACATTTACTTACCTACAATTTTCCTCGCGGTGGTGAGGTGAAAAATTGTGTGTTTCGCTCGGCAGCAAAATTGTTTGGCGTCTCGTGCCTTGAAAGCCTCGCTATGCTCAGGATTGTACTTTTGAACCATTCGCATCGCTCATGGTTCAATTTTACAATCCTTCGCTAGCTCGGCTTTCAATACTAAGCACTTGCGCCAAACAACAACTTTGCAGCCTTGCATAACAAATAACTATTGTCAGGGGTACTATAGGACGATATATTTAACACTAATATAAATATTTCAATGCATAGAAAACATCTAAGACAAGCAAATATTCATACTATTGTCATTTTTTTTCCGTTTACCGGGATTCGAACCCAGGCCCTTCAGATTCGTAGGCAGTGTCACTACCCACTAGGCTAAACTGCGGGCGTAGCATGGTTAAAGTTTTATCACGTACCTATCGCGATCAATAAGACATCCGTCACGTTCTGACACTTATCAGACCGTGAACTTGTCTTGTCACATTTATGCAAGTGCGAGAGTGACGGATGTATCACAAAGATAAGCGATAAAATGGCAACCATCTTAGACCCGCTGTTCGTCAAAAAAAGTAAACCTCACTGTCGGCGTGTCCCCAGGGCAGACTACACTAATTCGTACTAAAAATGATTTTGTTCCTATTATAAAATTATACACCCCTCCCGTACATGATAGGAGGCCTGTGCCCAGCAGTGGGACGTATATAGGCTGATGATGTGTGTGTGTGTGTGTGTGATAAAATTATAAAATATGTCGTGCAACATTTTAGCGGCCCAAAACCAATTAATACAACCGGCGTGCGTGGGAACGCGACAATACCTTCACTAATTAGATAGAAACCACTTTAAGACACAATGGTTGTCCGTCAATTATACAAAACTAATACCAATATCACAGACGAGAGGACAGGCCCAAAGGATAGGATGAAAACTAGGGAATGCTTACCGGTTATATTTCCTAACCGGTTATGATGAGAAAAATAACCGAAAACCGGTAAACGCAGCGTAGTTCGTGTTTCACAAATGTACGATTCCCACCGAACGGACCGGGCCGGCCGCGTTTTAATAGAGTGCAGTATGCAAAAGGCGGACAAGACCCGCGCGCAGCCGTCCACGTCCGCGAGGAGCCGACGGCCGCAAATACACTCATATTTAATGTAACGTCTGTATTTAACGCTTCAAATTCTTATGGCAACTTGTAAAATGCGCGTAGGTGCTACTTAAAAAGCATGAGCGTTACCGGCTTTTTTAAGCAGAACCAATATTTCACCAGTAAAATACCGTGACAACATGCTGAGTGAGGGTCCACGCGAGCACATTATATATTATGATTGTACCCTTTTTGATTGTATTTTCTTTACCTTGTTATATGTGTGCCAATTCAATTCTTAATTATAAGAACTTTTCATTAAAACTGTACTTATTTGTCGTAATCACAGAAATAATGTAGGAAACAAGTTTATTTTGATAATTTAAATAAGGAAAAGTATAACCGTAACCGGTTTTTCAAAGTTCCTTAACCGGTTTCTTCGGTTTCGGTTAAAGCCGATTTGCATTCCCTAATTGGAACGTATGAATTATAGCACCATTTGCATGGATGTCGCTTAAGAGCTCTCGGCACGGTCGACTCAAGTCTCCATAGTGCAGATATAGTTTGAGCGCGGAAGGATTTGGGATGGTTTTAACCCGGAAATCATCCCGCAATGGGGTGAAACGGGAGGAAAAAGTTTGTATAGAGCTAACTATAAAACCGCGGGCAGAAGCTAGAGTATATATATAAACCTGATGTATGTTGAGTTGCGTTCCGTGGGTCACGTAGGGTGCTGTCTGAAAATCAGCGCTGCAGGTGTCTGACACCTCGGCATAACGCTGAGACAGCGACCGATTCACTGCCGCGAAGACACATATATGTGACAATGTTATTGTATCTCTACTGGCTTGTATCTCTTTTTGTGTATTGAATAAATGTCTTCTTTCTTTCTTTCTCTTTTATAATATTAGTACAAAATAATGGTCATGATACGGAACTCTAAAAATGCTCGCGATGTTCAAGGAATAGATATATTTAAATGAAGGAAACCAGACGACATTGGACTCTGGAGACAAAAGATGAGTAAATGGAACAATTTCTGTTCGGTTGAATCTAATTTTGCGGAAAATACCCTGCAGTGTTGTTTCATTCAAGTGGAATGTACCTAGTTTTATAATTGCGCAGGTGTTGCCAGATGGAATATTGCCTACACTAGGAAAGATTTGATTGTTGTTTGTTTGTATTTAATAGGCTCCGAAACTACTGGACCGATCCGAAAATTTATTTTACCATCGGAAGCCGACCTTAGTGATAGGCTACTTTTTACCGCGGGAAAATGATTCATTCCTACTGGAAAACGGAAAACTAACCGTGCGAAGCCGGGCCGGGCAGCTACTTTCTTATAGAATTGAGCATTAAATGGTCATCCTTATTTTTTTTTGTGTGTAATGGACGATTTACCAGCAGTTTGAAAAACCGATCCTTTACATTTCGTGACTGATTCTCATAATTCAAATTGAAATGTTTGCGATTTTCACAATATTATTTGTACTCCGCTGAATTCTTTCCTTTTAAAAATTCAATTTCCCCTTCGATTCCATTGGGAGGAGCCCAGCTTATATTTGATGTGCTCTCGGAAAAATACGATTTTAGAAGCATCGATATCGTTGAAAATACAGAAAGACGGCCATTCGGGACGATACAGAGAAACTGGGTGCGTAACGATCTATATCTATAAAAACTTTTGTTATATTTTCACAGGATAGACCGATTAAAGGATATAATACACTTTTGATATAACAACATTTGATATATATATATATATCCCCTTGTAATATAATTATCAAAAAATATAATGAACTTGTAATATAACAACTATTAATCTAACAGTCATAACGTATAATGGCCGCTCCACACGATGGGCCATCGTGACCCATCATACAGGACGCAACTATGCGTTGAACAATTTGAACCGGTTCAGTTAGGCTTTGGCGTTAGAGGGGGTTGCGAAGCCGCCGTACACGCGCTCCGCACTTACCTCAGCAACGGAGATTGCGAGGTGTTGCTTAAAATTGACGTAAAGAACGCTTTCAATTCTGTGAATAGAGATGCCTTGCTGACGGAAATCCAGTCGAACATCCCTGAATTATATAATTACCTTCTTCATTGCTACGCGGACCCAACAAAGTTGATGTACCGGTCAAACGAGTTGTCATCCGAAGTTGGCTGTCAGCAAGGCGATCCTCTGGGGCCAGCAATTTTCAGTTTGGCTATAAATCCGATAATACAAAATTTGGCATCCAAATTTAATGCGTGGTACCTGGATGATGGGACCTTAGGAGGTGACGCTGACTCTGTACTTTCCGATCTTTCTACACTCATTGATAAATTTAAAACCATTGGCCTAGAACTTAATTTCAACAAATGCGAACTATACATTCCAAATTCTTTGAATGACTCAAATAACATAATACACAAGTTCAACCAACTTGCACCGAACATCAAAATACTCAATAAGAATACACTTTGCCTCTTAGGGTCCCCCATTTATGAGGATTCTTACGCTGATTACATTCAAAATTCCATATCTAAATTCCAAAATCACTCTCGTCGCCTCTTGGAAATTAGTCCTCATTATGCTCTTACTGTTATGAAATTTTGCCTTTTTGTCCCTAAATTAACTTATGTGCTTCGCTGCTGCCCTCTTTGGAAACATCGAAATCTTTTATCACAAATCGACATATTAATCAAAATTAATTTAGAATCCATCCTCAACATTCAGTTAAGCGAGCAGTCCTGGACCCAAGGAACCCTACCCATCCGGTACGGTGGTTTAGAGATTCGCAAAATTACTAGTGTCGCGTTACCGGCTTTTTTGTCGTCATGCCACAGCTCGTCTAGTCTCATAGGTAAGATCCTGCCTACACACTATGAGACATCGGGCTTGGAGGACGCGAAAAGTGCCTGGTTAACTGCTTGCCCCGGACAAAATTTCCCTGACCATCCAAACTCACAAAGGTGTTGGGACGACCCAATATGCCAATTGACCGCTAACTCACTATCTACCCAGTGCGCCACTGCAGAACGGGCCAGACTATTGGCGGTAAACACAAGAGAGGCTGGTTACTGGCTCCACGCACACCCTTCTGCAAGCACTGGGACATTCTTAGATCCAAATACTCTCCGTTTTTCAGTTTGCCTGCGTCTTGGGGTCCCGGTCTGCGCCCCACATCGATGCCCCTGCGGAAGCGAAGTAGATTGGCTTGGGCACCACGGGCTCTCCTGCCAGAAAAGCGCGGGTCGCTTCTCTAGGCATGCTGCCCTTAATGACATTATTCGTCGGTCTCTTGCATCGGCTAATGTGCCAGCTGTTTTAGAGCCGTCTGGCATTCTAAGAAACGATGGCAAGAGACCGGACGGAATGTCATTAGTCCCGTGGAGTATGGGACGGGTCCTGGTGTGGGATGCAACCTGTGTTGACACACTAGCCCCGTCGCATCTCCACCGTACCTCTACGAGGGCACCAGCTGCAGCAGAGGCGGCCGAAGCTGCGAAGGTGGGAAAATATAGTGGTCTCGGCGCCGAATATAATTTCGTGCCTTTTGGCGTCGAGACCCTTGGTCCGTGGGGCCCTGGAGCTCTAAGCCTCTTCAAAGAGATATCGAAGAGGCTTACAGATGCCACCGGTGACCGAAGGGCTGGCAGTTATCTCGCACAAAGAATTAGCTTAGCTATTCAGCGAGGTAATGCTGCCAGCATCTTCGGCACAATGCCGCAGGGGCCATTTTTAGATTTAGTTTAGTTTTAATCTATTTTATTTTAATTTAGTTTTTTATTTATTACCTTTGTATATTAATCTTAGTTGAATGCAAAACAGATGTGTTATTTGAAAAATAAATACCTTACTGTTCGATATAAAACTATTATCAGCAGTCAAACAGACGGTGAGACGGGATCACGTCGCGCATGACGGGACGTCAGCGCTGTATTTTTTACAAAATGGACATATGTCTATTTGATGTACAGTCAGCGTCACATACATCTGTACTATTCAGGGTGTTCAAAAATAATTTATAACAGCAGGTTTTTTACCTATTATCATTTAAGTAATTACGTAGACTCAACATCCACCAAAATATTAGTCATTGAGATAAATAGATATTTAACCAATTCCTGAAAAAAGAGGAAAATATAAATAAAATATTTTAATTTTTGTTTTGGTTAATTTACAGGAGCTCTTCAAGAATACCTAATAAATAAATCACACAAAAAACATAATGGATGTGTCATTTTTTTATATATTTACTTCCCGATGGAAATTTTGGTGGATTCTTGGATAAGGCATCTTAGAATAACATTTGAAAATTAAACAAACAAAAAAACGCTGTTATAAATTAATGTTTGAAAAAAAAACCGTAATTTTCCTGGGGTATATTGACACCCACGTTGTTTCCACACTGTTTTTTTAGATAACGCAAAATGCTAGAATAAAATCTGGAAAAATTTAAGGTTATGGAGACATTACTTAAAATGAACTTCGAGAGGTCGTCTAGTCTACCTGACACATCGTTGGGCACAGGCGATCGAGACTAAGGGTGAAGCATTGGCTGTTAGTTTGGATATAGCGAAGGCCTTTGATCGGGTTTGGCACAAAGCACTTCTTTCGAAGCTACCATCCTACGGGCTTCCCGAGAGATTATGTGTATGGGTCAGTAGCTTTCTAGCAGACAGAAGCATTAAGGTCGTAGTTGACGGTGAATGCTCCGACTCCATGTCTGTGAATGCTGGTGTCCCTCAAGGCTGTGTGCTATCACCCACGCTATTCATTATACATATCAATGGCATGCTGCAAGTCAGCGGAATTCATTGTTATGCTGATGATAGTACAGGTGATGCCTCTTACACCGGCCGTACCAACATCTCTCGGGAAATCATCATCGAGAGCCGGAACAAACTTGTGTCTGAAATTGAGACATCCCTAAGTGAAATCTCTGAATGGGGTCGACTTAACTTAGTCCGTTTTAACCCTACCAAGACACAGGTTTGCGCGTTTACCGCGAAAAAGTTAAAGTTTGTCGTGTGACCTCGTTTTGAGAGAACTCCCCTGACTGCCGCAGCCAGTAGGTATATGAATCATTGGCGTCAACATTTCGAGTGAAGTCCAGTTCCGCGGGCATTTAGAGGGTAAGGCCAAATTAGCCTGAAAAAAGCTCGGTGTGCTCGGTGTGTTCCCCGTGTGGTGTCGGGTTAGAATAGCACCACCCCCTTTCCTCCTGTGGGTGTCGTAAGAGTCGACTAAGGGAACAGGGTTGAAGTGTGTTGTGGGCGATGGGCTAGCAACCTGTCACTGCAATGTCACATTTTGTCGATCTTTTATACCCATATTTATGCTAAAAGTGGCACTGGAACAAAAGTTTCATGTGCTCTGCCTAACCCTTTTAGGGATAAAGGCGTGATTATATGTATGTATGTATGTATGTGCTCAACAGATCGAGACAGTATTTCACACAGGCCCACCGCCTGCAGCTTTATACGTCGCAGGTCCGCCAACACATGGAATACTGTTCTCATCTATGGGCAGGGGCACCCCAATACCAGTTTCTCCCTCTGGATCGCATCCAACGGCGAGCAACTTGAATTGTCGACTGCCAGCATATTTCGGATCGGCTTGACTCCTTGGCGCTGCGTAGAGATGTGGCCTCGCTCTGCATTTTCTATAGATTAATCCCTACCGCCTCTTTTCGCCATCGTCCAACGCGACAACATTACCATCCTCACCACTTAGATGGTTGGCAGTCCTCAACTGTGCGCTTATCCAGAAACTTCCTGCCTCGCACAGCGAATCTGTGGAATGGATTGTCGCCTGCGGTATTTCCGGACCGATACGACCTTCAAACCTTCAAGAAAAGAGCGTACACCCATCTTAAAGGCCGGCAACGCACTCACAACACATCTGGTGTTGCAGGTGTCCATGGGCGGCAGTAATCGCTTACCATCAGGTGATCCGTCTGCTCGTTTGCCTCCTATCACATAAAAGAAAGAGACAGACAAGAGACAACTTCCGTACAAATTAGACCGACGCAACCGCACCATTTACTTGGCGCGTATCGATGTAACAAATACAGACAGGCAACTACGGAAACACACTACACACTACACTACCCGTGGGCCGACACGGACTTGGCCGGTTTTAACAGTGCCATTACAATCAGTTTTCTAAGTGGATCAAATGTTTGTATGGGTCTGACTAATACAATTAGAGCAATTAAAAATACAAACAAGAGAGTCAATAGTGGACCGCAACGGCACATTGACTTACCTAGTAATCCTAGTAATGACGTCACAGCGTTATCTAAATTGTCACTGCGCACGGCCGTCACCAGCCATTAGAACGCGTCGAATCCAGTAAAGATCAACAACCAACAAAGAGTTACATTTAATTATGCCCGTACGAAAGTAAGAGCGTGGCGTGCCTCACGCGACGAGTACGTCTAATCTACAGCGTTTTCACACGGAAGACACTCGTTTGCTGTGACAACGTTCTAAATAATACTTTACGATGTGCGGGATGGGACTTTGTCTGCGAGATGAACGGTTTAGTATGAAATTTGTGGCGTACTTTATAACGGGTGAGAAACATTGTAGTCCTGCTCGTTATGGCGATATTTTGGCCAAATGCTGCACTTTCTGAAGCAAGCCGCTTTGTACAGTGATAGTAGGGACCAAACTGAGTGATTTGACCCGGAGCAGCTGAAGTTTCTCCCTTTAGGAAACGAGATGGCGCCACTTTAAATAAAAAAAAAAAAAAAACTAAAAACTAAACGAACGAATTTTAATGAATAATATCTCAAATGAAAGCTTATTATATTCATTACGGATATCCCCGAAATTATCCCCTAAGGGGTGAAATGGGGGGTTAAAGGTTTGTATGGAGCTGCGATATAAAAGAGTTCCACGCGGACGGAGTCGCGGGCAGAAGCCAGTAGAAAATAATACATTTTGATTCGGCTCGACACGTCTCGCGTTTCATAGGGTCGCGTCGCGTTTTAATAATGTGTTTGCACCTTCAGACTGGTCGCACCGAGTGCGTTACTCGCTGATATGACGGGGCACGCCGCGGCGCCCAATACCGTCGAGATTATTAGAGTTGGCCGTATTGCATGAAAGTTGTCTATTCAGAAAGCAACTCTACCTCCTTAGGTAGAAGATTCAAAGTCCAATGACATTTTTACAAAAAGTCGGCCACATTAAAATTACCTCGAGTATACAATGAGTGTGAACACATTAGTTAGGTCACCAACAAATCGTCCTTACATGCAGTGCAATTTGATATGAAGAGACCGCCGTAAGCTCGGTCGAATTTCACCTTCCGATTCAAACGTGATACGCTCTCATTTTAAAACTACGTGTTGGATTGTGACGAAACTTTGCATATACAAGTTCAATGACAAGAAATATTGTCTGTAATTAGTTTATATGGTTCCAGTTTATAAAACAAATTAAATACACCAAAAACATGTTTTGTATGTAAATTAAATTTGCTCCAATTTTTGCTATGGTATCTGAAGCTATATAAACTAATTACAGACATAGATATGCCTCATGGTCTGATCACAAGCACACTATGTGAACTCACACAACCAGCACTGAAAATAATAGAGAAATGGTGCAAGGAGAATGACCTATCGGTAAACCCAAAGAAAACCGACACAATTCTCTTCACAAATAAACGAAAACTGGGTACTTACGAAATGCCAACACTCTTTGGCACTAAACTAACACTCTCGAAGGAGGTGAAATACCTAGGTATAATACTAGATGACAAACTTAATTGGAGCAAACACCTAGACAATAGACTAAACAAAGCAACAGTAGCCTTCTGGCAATGCAGAAGGATGGTGGGAAAGAGATGGGGCCTGGCCCCCCACATCATACTGTGGCTATACAAAACGGTGATAGTACCAATGATAAGCTATGGTGCCATAGTATGGTGGCCCCGCACCCAAACCACGAGCGCAATTACCAAAATCCAGAAAACACAAAGACTAGCATGTGTAGCGACCACAGGATGTATGAGAACCACCCCAACGGCAGCACTAGAAATAATGCTAGGACTCCTACCTTTACACATGCATATCCAAAAGGAAGCGGCTGCGACGGCAATACGTCTAAAAAGCCTCAACCTATGGACAAAACTGAACACACTACACACGAAGATTCATAACACACTGATCACCAGCCTCCCTATTCTGGAGGCTACAATCGATAGATACCAAGAACTGCAGTCTTCAAGAAAGACTACGGCATATCACTAACAGAAGACTCGAGAGAGGGGCTAAACCAAACAGATCTTAGAATCTTCACAGATGGTTCGAAAACAAATACGGGAACGGGATGTGGAGTGTTCTCAGAGGACTTAGACATACACATATCCAAACCATTGGGCGAACAAAACACGGTATTCCAGGCTGAATGCGTAGGGATAATCGAAGCCAGCAATGCCATAAAGAGACGAAAAGTTGAGAACACAAACATACGAATACTCTCAGACAGTAAATCGGTACTACAAGCACTGAGCAGTGACAACTTCACATCTAGCTTGATATACGAATGCCACCAAAATCTAACGGAGGTGTGCGCAGACAAAAACACCGTCACTGTACAATGGATCAAGGGGCACAGTGGCTCAAGAGGCAACGATGCAGCGGACGAACTGGCCAGGAAAGGCTCAGAAACAATGGCATACGGACCCGAACCAATCTTGCCCCTGCCACAAAGTTACATATACAACCAACTTGACCTATACACCAAAAACCTACACCAAAGACACTGGGAGGAAATAGACACATGCAGACAGACCAAAGAGATTCTGGCAAAACGCGACAACAAACTCACAACCACACTACTGAGGACACATAGAAACCAATTACGCAAGATAGTTGGAATTATAACAGGACACAACACTCTGAACAAACACCTCTACAACATAGGTATCACGGACAGTCCCATGTGCAGAGCGTGCATGGAGGCGGAGGAAACGACCAAACATATTCTACTGGACTGCAAGCAGGTAGAAGTATACAGGGAAAAGCATCTAGGGTCCCCGGAAACACTCCGGGACGCAGTCAAAAACACAAAGGCACTCACGAACTTTCTGGAGGAGCTGGGGTGGTTAAGAGTAGCGCTACCCCATTTCACGCAAAATAGGCACGGTGGATGTCGATTTGCGGAAAAGAGCCCAGTATACTAACTAACTAACTAACTAACTAACTATGCCTCATGCATGTCAATGTATGCAAAGTTTGTTACAATTACAATCCAACACGTAGTTTTAAAGTGATAGCGTTACTACGTTTGTATAGAGAATCGAGATTTTCCGGGAATATTTATTTAGGAAAAAATATTATTCCGTATTTTGAACCCTTCCTTGGGAAAAATCAAACGCATAAATGTACATATCGTGGTTCGAATCGGAGAAGGGTTTCGGGCCTTAGGGAGGTAAAAGGTTTTTTAAATCCCTGAGACGATTAAATCATCATAGAACATCTTTCAGGACAGGTAATATTATGTAGCAAGCTACATGTGGAACATGCTGTTGTTATGTGTATAACAGCGCAGTTCGGTGAAGGAAAACATCTTGAAGAAACCTTAATAAGTCCAATAAGGTCTAGTTTTCCCCCACGGTTGAAAGGTCAGATGCAGATGGCAGACGCTTTCGTAAGACTAGGGGCTTCGCCCAATCATGCCAAAGCAGACCCGGGGCTCTTTTAGAGCAGGGCAGATGATGATGAGAAAGAGACGGATAGAGCATGTCGCTGCGACACAGCTCGCGCGCCATCTAGCACGGCTATCACAAGACGGCGCGAGCTGTGTCGATTTTCTCGCACTATCCGTCGCTCTCTTACTAGAAAACTTAGAAAGAGAGTGTAAGAAAAATCGGAAGAGCTCACTCGCTGTCTTGAGATAGCCGTGCATTGAGCGTTTTTATTGCTGCAAAAGCCGCTATGTGTAACCGGTCCTATGCAAACCCTAGGCATTTGCCGCCGCCAAATTAAAATGGAATAAGTTTGATGAAAATGCAAACTTTTATGAAATGTTGATTGGCACACGAAATTTCTAGACGAGCACAATTGAAGCTGAATTGGTTTGTGAGGTTGAAAACAGCATCACAGTGACATACTTACCATATATATAACTAAAAATATCAAATCACAGAGAGAAATTGTACTGTAGAAAGGTTAGGAGTCCCTCATTTTACCGACAAACGATTCACCGAATTTTCAGTTATCCGTTTTTTTTTCAGAAACCGTTAACTTTTTTCGTATACCTAGCTAAAAGGTAAACTATGTAGAGTATGTAGGTTTGTTTTATAACAATCCTGAAATATTGCTGTTTCTGAAAATTCAGCGAAACATACATTCGATTGTGTGTCGGTTAAACAAGGGTGCTTACCGCAATCAAACGGAATTATGCGCGTATAAATTATCCTGTGTGCTTTGATCTGAGTACCTCTAGCTATCAATGATACTAAAACTCTACTCGTTTCTTTTATAATCAACTCAATCCATTAGCATCAAGATTATAACTTTATTACAATAAATTGATAAAAAATACATTACTACTACTAGTGAAGGTAAATACAATACTAAAACTAATGTTAAATTAAAATAACTAAATCTAAACCCTAAACTTAGAAAAAATATATTAAAATAACTAATTAAAGAAAAGACCTGGGCCTCTACTCGTTTGTTTTCCACTTTAAAAAAACGAAACTAAATGTCTCAGTAAAGCTGTCCGTCTCCGTTTGGGGTATTGAAGTACCTATGGAGTTGTTGCGGTTGCGGGCCTTATAAACTGTTACATGTTTGCGGCCTTCGCGGTAGAAATTTTCGGCCCATGGACAGTGCTACCTAACTGCACCGTGGGAACTAAGATCTATACCTACACTTTGGTAACCAAGGTCGGTTCATTCAGCCAGTTGGTTGGCACACGCGCTCACGGCCCGTGGAGTCCAAACGCCCGCAGGCTTTATACTCGTAAAGCATTTGCTTCTGCCCGAGACTCCGTCCGCGGCGAACTCGTTTATATCTTAGACGCATACGAACTTTCATCTCCTTTGGGGATCGATATCAAGGATAAAAAGCTACATATGTCGTACGGGATTAAAATTATCTCCATACCAAATTCTATCGCAATCAGTACAGCGGTTTAGGCGTGAAGAGGTAACTGACACTTTCGCATTCATAATAATAAGTATGGGATTAAAGAAAAACAATACAGGAAATACGGCTGACCATAGGGCTGGTTACTCCCTCGGCCGACGGATTCGATGCAACCCAACGAGAGATAATACGAAACACAACACAACCAATATTAACACCCTTAACTTAACACATGTGACACAACACCTTCAGCTTACACAGATCTTTTAGACACAAGTTAGCTGACACACTCCTACGGGAACGAAAGGATGTAAACCCTAATAGATAATAAACGTATTCTCATTCGATGCAACCCAACGAGAGATAATACGTTACAGGTATAAGTCTTAAAAAGATACACATCTTTTACTAATCTTTTACTCGCTTAACGAGCAACCATTTTAGCCTTACAATATTTAACGGCACTTCTAAAAGGATATAAACACGAGCGGCACTCATTTATGTGATTAAGTCCCGGCGAGCAAAGAAATCCGCTCTAATTTGTATAAACTCAGAATTATGAGTCGGCATTGTCTTAATTTGATCCCTTGCGCTTTAATTAGACCTTGGGGTTCGGGTAACAGGTGTCGGGGCATTCTTACTATGTATTTTTAAGGAGTATTTTAGAGACTCGTATAAGAGGGGGAGGGCGTTGCTCAACAGTGAGTTATAATGGGCTCGCTATAATACGTAATATATTTTTCAACACAATTGCTCGTAACGTACCTCTTATTGTGTCGCTTTTGGGCTCATAATCCTGGATATTAAAAACGCGTGTTTTATAACTTTACAACACTTGTGTGTTATGGTTATATCCCGATTAAGTCACGTTGGCACCTTGCAGCAAGATATATGCATGAACACGGTGCATTCTTAAATTAACCAGGTTGTACAGAATGTACAGCTTTTTTTTTAATTTTCGGCAAATGGATTCTTACTCGACTAAACAAATTAAATCCTTTTTGTTAATTAATTGACTATTTCTTTTTGTATATGATATGGAAACTTTTAATTTAGTAAAACTATTCACTTTTCATAACATTCTACATGAATTAAATACAGATAACATATTAAAATGAAAATATAATTTTATTTTGTATTGGCTGTTTAGAGATTTCTGTGCCCACACTGCGCAAACTTCACGAAAAAAAAACTGTTGGGTGCCAATATAGGTTATATTTTGATAGGTTATTTATTTCACAAATATTTGTAAAATTTGTTTATACGTGTTTGGTTATTATCAAAAATGTTGACTCGTGGTGACTAGAAAAGTGATAAATAGAATGGACGCCTCTGGAAATTCTTGGCGATGTGCAACTGTGAGTAAAAACCTGTTGTCATCGTAATGATTTGCTTAATGTAAAGTAAATAATTTGGCAGGCCTATAACATTTTCATCTTATGAAAATGATTTTTTCCTCGCAAAATGTGTTGAAAAACGTCGTATGATACGCGTGAGCTTTGATAATTACATCCTCGGCTTCCTTATCACGCTCACCTGCGGTTCGCGTGAACAATTTCGCCTCTGATGTAATTATCAACCTACCTCACTTGTATCACAATGTACTATTACAGTACATATGGTGCTACTTTCCCGCACTAGTGCGGAAAAGACCACTTTCATGCGTATTTCGAAACTTTAAAGAGCCATAGGTATGTACAATAAAACGTTGTACGATACACGTGCGAATAGGTAATTCGCAACTCGTGTTGATTTAAAACACTTCCTTCGGTCGTGTTTTAATTTATCACCACTCGTTGCGAATTTCCTATTTTCGGCACTTGTATCGTAAATAAGTATTACGTCACACTTGGCCATAATGCGAGTTTTACTGCACGCTGCGCGTACGGGAAAACTCGTATTGTGGCCAGGTGAAGACGTAAAATTTTGTACTCAACACGGGCGGTAATTCGTAATGCCCCAGAGCGCATATTTATGGCCCGAACCGAAGGTTCGGGCCACAAACACCTGCGATCTGGGGCATTCACGAATTCACCGCCCTGTAGTTACGTAATGTACTATTAGAGACAACCGTTTTCCCAATAACAGTTACCTATTTTTGTTAAAATAGACTTGTAGTACGTTCATGAATACGGTCGTTAGTTTGGTAAGGTAGGGCACAGCGAAATGTCATCCCGCTCGAAAGTGGAGCAGCCCAACTGGGTAAGTCCGCCTTGCAGAAGACCACAGCCATTACATAATAACACTAATACTTGCTCGGTAGTAAATAGTGTTGTGTTCCTGGAGGTGAGCAAGGTCGCCAGAGCTCCCGAGGATGCGTTGTGTTGAGAGCGAGGGCATTTGTTCCTTCACCTGGCAACACGGCGAATCCTCAAACATATCAAGGGTTGGCAACGCCCGTGTTACTGCTTTGGAGTTGCATGCGTCTATAGGCTGCGGTGTCCGCTTACCGTCAGGCGGTTTGCAAGTTTGCCACCGCCATTGTATAAAAAAACCGGCCAAGTACGAGTCAGACTCGCGCACCGAGGGTTCCGTACTACAAATCTATAACAAGCAAAAGTTGTTGTATGTTTATTACTAAATGATAAATGAAAATGGAATCCGTAACATTACAATGTGGAAAGCTGAGGGAGCATAAATTTAAACAGGGTCACTTTATTAATTTAGTAATCATCCTTTAGGCCTTGATTTATTCCTTGCGAGTAGTTGCGAACGCCAAAATAAGCGGATTACTTATATTGCTGTTTCTTTTTATTGCGTTGATATAAAACTGAGTTCACGGGAAAGTACCTTTAGGTTTTGATACCCTTACGTATACCTACGCTGGTCCAGTGCGGGTTGGAGACTTCACATACACCTTTTTAAGTTTTAAATTATACGACTTAAATTTCTATTTCTTTTGATTGCGTTGACATACAAGTTTGGTTTTGCTACATCTGTAAGGTCCTATAGCCCTGAGTATTTGACATTAATTTCAATTTAATACCTCTATGCATTTACGAGGAAAAAGGTAGTAAGTTTATAATTTCAAAAAATGATTTTCGTATGATTTTAATACAAATGTCTTCTTTTCGTAATTTTTCCTTTGTCTGTGCTATATGAAGTTTCTTCGTGCCAAGTTTCAAGTTTCTGAGTTAACGGGAAGTACCCTTTAGGTTTTGAGTTTGTTGTGAGTACTCAGTTTCAAAATATGCGACTTAAATTGAAATTTCTTTTGATTGCGTTGACATATAAGTTTGGTTTTGCTACATCTGAAAGGTCCTATAGCCCTGAGTATTTGACATGAATTTCAATTTAATACCTCTACGCATTTACGAGGAAAAAGGTAGTAAGTTTAAAATTTCAAAAAATGATTTTCGTTTGATTTTAATACAAATGTCTTCTTTTCGTAATTTTTCCTTTGTCTGTGCTATATGAAGTTTCTTCGTGCCAAGTTTCAAGTTTCTGAGTTAACGGGAAGTACCCTTTAGGTTTTGAGTTTGTTGTGAGTACTCAGTTTCAAAATATGCGACTTAAATTGCAATTTCTTTTGATTGCGTTGACATGAAAGTTTGGTTTTGCTACATCTGAAAGGTCCTATAGCTCTGAGTATTTGACATGAATTTCAATTCAATACCTCCACACGTTTACGACGAAAAAGGTGTTAAGTTTAAAATTTAAAAAAGCTTTTTTTTGTATGATTTTACTAAAAATGTCTACATTTCGTATTTTTCCCTTTGTCTGTGATATATGACGTTGCTTTATGCCAAATTTCAAGTTTCTGAGTTCACGGGAAGTACCCCGTAGGTTTTGCGAGTGTCGAAAAACTCAAAAATTTGCAGCATAAACGATTGTATCTTTTGATTGCGTTGGCTTTTAAGTTTGATTTTTTCACAGCTTCAAGGGACAATAGTCTTGAGTATTTTATATAAATTTCAGCTTGATACCTCCACTCGTTCCTGAGAAAAAGGGTCTTGACAGACAGACAGACAGACAGACAGACGGACAACAAAGTGATCCTATAAGGGTTCAGTTTTTTCCTTTTGAGGTACGGAACCCTAAAAATAAGTCTTTCTAAACTTAGCTCTGACATTTTACCTGAACCGAGTCACGGACATGTACGAAAGGCGGGGGAGACCGTACAGACTGATTCTAGCGGATGGTAAGGCGTCGGCGGCGCGTGAAAAAAACGCAGTCGACATAGGCCCTTTAACAGTGGTTTTTCGATGAAGGAAAACATCGTGAGGAAACCGTAATCCCAAGTAGGTCTAGTTTTCCCTCCGGGTCGGAAGGTTAGATGGCAGTCGCTTTCATAAAACTTGTGCTTATGCCACACCATGGGATTAGGCCTCACAGCGAACCCGGGCTCACGACCGCTTTAGCCTAGTTGGTAGTGACCCTGCCTACGTAGCAAGAGGTCCTGAGATGAGCACGAATATTTGTTCTATATATTTACGTATTTATTTATCTATATAAGTATGTTTATCGTCGTCTAGTACCCATAGTTCAAGCTTTGCTTAGTTTGGGACTAGGTCGATTTGTGTAAGATTGTCCCCTAACATTTATTTATTTGTTATTATTATTATTTATATGGGGTTATATTATTTATATTATTTATATTGTCGCGTGCAACATTAGTTACACGCGACAAGTCGGCTGCGCAAGAGTGTCGGGCGGGTCATACCGCACTCTACTCACACATAATATGTGACAGTATTGAAAAAGCTTGTTGTGTATTAATGATGCGAATATATCACTCATACTAATTTATTAATGAAGTTTTACATGTCATAAAATACTGAATTATAATAGTTGGACGCGACGTTTGCTCGTGACTAGAAACCGCGATTCGGTTCGAAATATATCGAGCGTTTCACGATATAAAATATACGTGAGTGACCCGTTTTCATTATATTTCAATAGAAATATGAATTATAGAATTAAATTAAAATGAGAAACAAACTACGTTTGTATGGAGACACAATCGTGCTGGAGACACATCGTAACAAAACTTTGTATGTTTCACAAACACAATTGTCAAATTGACAAACAAAAACAAACCAATGTTAACGTCCCTACCTTCCCCCTTTGGGACAAAGCACAAGGTAATGTACGGTACAGTGAACTAAATTAAAACAAGTATATTTTTCCCTCCACCCACAAACAATAAGGTGTATAAAGCTTAGTGCATGTTAATTGAAAAAGAGGACGGGTTGCACCACACCGTCTGTTATCGTAACCAGAGGCGCTAGCATAAGTTTTACTGAAACAAAACTTTATGATCGCGTTTGCGTTTTACCCTCAATTTGTATGGGATTTGACAGCTAAACGCCAACGCGGTCTTAACGTTTTGTTTCGGTAAAACTTATACTAGAGCCTCTGTGTTCGTTAACATCTGAATGTATGTTACTCCAGTTTCTGTGGTATTAACAGCTGACGACGCCATATTTAACGTTGGTCAATCTGTAATCGTTAGTTGGTGCACGGATTGCATTGACTACAATTCACGGGCCGGTTAACCTTAAATATGTCGCCGGCTGTCAATCCACAGAGAACTGTCAAACTTGCTATAGAACCAGGGGCAATGGCGTAACTTGTCGAACCAGCGTTAGGGCAACTCAATAGTAATTTTGCCATACAACTTATGCATTTATATATTTTTAATCTTGACGACCGGTTAGTCTAGTGGGGGTAGTGAACCTGTCTACGAAGCCGGCGGTCCTGGGTTCGAATTCAGGTTAGGGCGAATTTGTGTAAAATCATACTAATAACCTCTCATACATGAGAGGAGGCCTGTGCCCAGCAGTGGGACGTATATAGGCTGATGATGTGTATGATACTAATAACCCCATGGTTAAACTCACGTAATAAACGTCACTACGGGCGACATGTTTCAAACTCTTCGGGAGTTCTTCTTCATCATGTTTTCACGGCAGTATCGCTTGAATCTTTTGAAAGTTTTAAAATATACTGTGTCTTGGATGTTTGCCATGTATTTGAATGTACATATATACAACTGTTGTGCCGACTATGCATCTCAGTTATAAAGTTCCCATAGGTACATTAAAATGCTAGTATTTTGCAATGTTATATTCTATACTAGGGTATGCTCTTGGTTGTTATGGCCTTACATTTAAAACTTATTTAGATAAACTAGAGACTCCTCAATTATTATTTTTAAAACTCCTTGTGCCTGAATAGATTGTATGTTATCACTGCAATATCACATTTAGTCGATCTTTTATACCCACATTTATCCTAAAAGTGGCGCTGGAACATACGTTGGTCCGCCTACCCCTTTTGGGAATAAAGGCGTGAATGTATGTATGTAACTTTAAAAAAACGCCTGCCATATACTCTAAACAGCATCCCCGAGGACATCCGACTCCAACCTAATCTACGTATTTTTAAAAGAAAATTATTAAGATATTTATTAGACACACTACTATAGACTTATGAATAGTACAATTGTCGAACTAGAAGTATTTATAATATAAAATTACACAAATTTGTTTTAAAAGTCTTCCTGCAGACAAACTGTATAAAACAGTTTTGCAGGGCTTTTGTTTTTTAAAATAAAACTTGTAGTAGTATTAATTTTTAATTCTACTCATAACGCAAGCCCTATTGAAGTGATTGAGCTTTCTAAGGGGCTTGTTCGATTTAAGTAATATTTTCCCCTACTACTTTTTAGTATTAGTTACTTATCGTTCGAAAAAATACGCAATCGGTAAATTTTAACTTACGATTGCCGAACGTCCGTAATAACTGGCCCATAGTTCTCTCGTAAACGAGAAATGAATTTTTAATTTACAACTTCAACACTCAAGCGCTTTATTTCTGCAAAATTTGAGTCAACTTGTCGGCAAGCAATATCGCCCGCGATTGCAACATCATTGCGCGACATTGCAGGGCGGCGGCTGCGGCAGCGATTTTCTAATTCATTGTGTGTGATCCCAACTAACCACAGTGCGCGTCCCGGCAGCGCAATGCACAGATGAAACGTTTGCCGCGTCGCAATATCACCGGCGATATTGCGATCGCGCTCCGCCAGAACGCGAGATATATCACTTTTAATATCGGTCGAATTAGGAACGGGCCGCGGCACGGAACACGGCGGTATTGCGATCCTGTCACGCGATATCTCACAACGCAGCGGAGTTGAAGCAGCGGTGTAACTACATAATAAATTAGTATCATCATGATCATCGAAGCTAAAGGTTCTGGGTTTGAATCCCGGTAACAGCAAATATTTGTGTGATGAGCATGAATATTTGTTACTTGAGTCTTGAATATTTTTTAAGTTATATATTTACTTTATAATAATAATAATAAAATAATTAAACATTTATTTCAGGCAACTAAGGCCCATGGTTACAAATACCTTACAGACTAACATACGTACAATATAACATCAAACACTTATTATTATTTAGGTGACGAAACAGTGTGGCTCCGTTGCGTCGTCAAGTCCGGTGCAGAGTTCGGTAGGTTAACTTTATGTAAGAATATCAAAGAATTACGTAATTAGAACTTACAAATTATTATGATGTATGTTAAATGATTGAAGTTAATTACTATTATTTTCTCATCAAAAGGGTGTTATTGCAACTAATATTATTTAAAAAAATATATATAGGCATCGTAACGCACCCGCTAACAGTACCTACATTGTGGACACAAAGAAATACGGCGACGGCAGCTGTCATTCCATAAAAAACTTGTGAAACGTTATACACCGCTTATTACAGACGGTTTGGTGTAACAATAAGCTCACCGGGGTGAAATAGGCTAGGAAGGAAAGTTTGTAAATAAATAAATGAAATAAATGAACTTTATTTTGCAAGTGGGCCGCAATGGCACTTTTACAGGTCTGACTCTACTAGTTTCCAAATATAAGATCATTGTCAAGAGGAAACGCCGGAACAAACTTAACAGTAAGCAATTTTTAACAAAATAATCTTAGTCACCAGTGTAGTTCCACAGGAGAACCAGTCAAATACCTTAAAATAAAACAAAAGTCAAACAATACGACAGGTTAGGGCTATTTTGATTCCGGTCTGGGCCATGCATTTCTGTCAGTCATATAGTCTTCAACTCTATAATAAGCTTTTGACATCAATGTCTCTTTTAAATATTTTTTAAGGCTGGGAGGGGTAATTTTAAAACGTCGTCAGGTAACTTGTTGAAGAAATGGATACATGGACCCAAAAATGACCTATGTACTTTACGGATACGAAACTTTTAAATTGCAATTTTATTTTTGTTCCTAGAATTGAGCTTATGAATATCCGAATTTTTTGTGAAAGAATCGATGTTTTTAATTACATTGTATGAAATTAGGTGACCAAATAGCTCTTCGAAGAACAAGTCGCGGTCGCCACAAACTCGTATAAAGTCAAGACACTGATTATAATTCTGCTGTGTTTACGAGTACTACTACGAAATGTGACATCCGAATCGTACACCTGACTCACTCATTCTTTACTGATTAGCCTTTGTTGGAGAGGGATGACACGACACGGCGTTTGTAATTGTTCATTGAATTCAGTTATATTTTCTCTGAAGAGCAGTAAGTACTCGTAGCTCCATACAAACTTTCACCCCCTTAGTGGATGATTTTTATTATTTATAATTATGTCCTTCCCCGGCGTTCAAGCTATCTCCATACCAAATTTCATCACAATCGGTGCAGCAGTTCAAACGTGAAGAGGTAACAAACAGACACACGTTCGCATTTAGAATACAAGCTTCCGCCCGCGACTTCGTCTGCTTGGACCCGGCATACAAACTATCCTATATTTTAATCCAGACTTTAAACTATCTTCGTGCAAAATTTCATTCAAATCGGTGGAGCCGTTTAAGCGCGATTGAGTAACCAACATCTATACCGCTTTAGCCTAGTTAGTAGTGATCCTGCCTACGAAGCAAGGGGTCCCTGGTTCGAATCCCGGTAAGGGCATTTATTTGTGTTGCACGAATATTTGTTCCGGTGTCATGGATGTTTTCTATGTATTTAAGTATTTATTTATCCATCGTACACGCTTTGCTTAGTTTGGGATTAGGTCGATTTGTGTAAGATTTTATCATTTTTTTTTTTTTTAGTTTAAATTAAATTACCTACTTTACTATGAAGGCGTGAAATGTTTGCAAACCATTTTGCAGCCAGCCGGTATTCAATTGAGCTAATTTTGGCAAGGCAAGTAAAAAAGTACAGTCGGCAAACCTCTTTAAAAACATAATCTGTTATTATCCTACAGGGTGGGCCCTGTAACAGGAGCAAGAAAAATAAAACCACCATAATATCTTTCAAAAACAATAATGCGAAAACTATTATGACTTATTACCTGAGGCTACCTCAAAATCTCCATGGACTGCTGTGCTATGTTCTCGTAGTGCCAAGAGCCAAGATACATTGCTTGGATGTCATAATTTTAGATCGAAATTTCCCCGAATTAAAAAAAATAGACACAAGGAGTTATTGCAGATGCTCTTAGGAAGCCTCCCTTTAAATAATTGCTCATGTTACAGGGCCCACCCCGTATAAAGCCTGATGTTACCCACTGATGAGCAGAGCCCGATCTGCTGATGTTCTTCTACTAGCTTCTTAACACGGATGTAGAATCATAATGTATTAATACTCCAAAAGAAAGAAGGAATAGAAATATGCCTAGTGACGATAATCGCGTTCAGATACCTGTCTCAAATAATTACGAAGCAAAGAAAACAACCGTTTTAATATCGCTAGAAAAAAAACCGGCCAAGTGCGAGTCGGAATCGCGCACCGAGGGTGCCGTACAAACTTATAACAAGCAAAAGTTGTACTGAGTATTTATTTTATTTATTTATTTAAACTTTATTGCACAAAAGAAAACTTATCGTACAAAAGGCGGACTTAATGCCATATGGCATTCTCTACCAGTCAAACCTTAAGGTAAAGCGGAAAAAGATTGTAGGCAGTGCAAGTAACAACAAAAAAAGTTATATTACGGTATTACTATATACATACAACATATTTACACAAATACATATACAATTATACATAAACAAAATAAATAAAAACATATCCAAATAAATATATACATAAATATACACTACATGCATACTTACAAGCGAAATTTTCAAACTTGAAACCTACTACTACTCGGATCTGCCAGCAAAAAAATTACGCACAGATTTCTAGAGTATGTTTATTACTAAATGATACATGAAAATGGAATCCGTAACATTACAATGTGGAAAGCTGGGGGAGCATAAATTTAAACAGGGTCACTTTATCAATTTAGTAATCATTCTTTAGGCTATGATTTCCTTGCGAGTAGAACTACTCGCAAGGAAATCAAAGTTGCGAACGGCAAAATAAGAGGATTACTTAAATTGCTGTTTCTTTTGAAAGCTGAGTTCACGGGAAAGTAACTTTAGGTTTTGATACCCTTGAGATTGCCTATAATATATAATAATATAAACCAGCCTATATACGTCCCACTGCTGGGCACAGGCATCCTCCCATGGATGAGAGGGAACGGGCAGTAGTCTCCACGCTGGCCGAGTGCGGGTTGGGGACTTCACATACACCTGTTTCAGTTTTAAATTATGCGACTTATATTGCTATTTCTTATGATTGCGTGGACATAAAACTTTCGTTTTGCTACAGCTGAAAGGTATTATAGACATGAGTATTTGACATGAATTTCAATTTAATACCTCTACACATTTACGAGAAAAAAGGTAGCAAGTTGAAAATTAAAAAAATATATTTTTGTATGATTTTACTAAAACTTTATACTTTTTGTAATTTTTCCTTTGTCTGGGCTATATGAAGTTTCTTCGTGCCAAGTTTCAAGTTTCTGTGTTAACGGGAAGTACCCTTTAGGTTTTGAGTTTGTTGCGAGTACTCAATTTCAAAATGTGTTCAAAATATGCGACTTAAATTGCCATTTCTTTTGATTGCGTTGACATATAAGTTTGGTTTTGCTACATCTGATGGGTCATAGCCCTAAGTATTTGACATGAATTTCAATTTAATACCACCACACGTTTACGAGGAAAAATATATTAAGTTTAAAATTTAAAACGTATTTTTTTGTATGATTTAACTAAATATGTCTACTTTTCGTAATTAGGGTTCCGTAGCCAAATGGCAAAAATCGGAACCCTTATAGATTCGTCATGTCTGTCTGTCTGTCTGTCCGTCAGTATGTCACAGGCATTTTACTCGAAAACCATAAGGTGTATTTGAATAAAAAATTGAGGATAGGGTGTATTTTGTTAACCGCTACATAGTTTTGCAATGAAATTACTAAAAAAGATTTTTTTTAGGGGTGCACTTCATACATAAAACCGAAAGTCAAAAAATATTTTTTCATTGCAAGCCCACGTGTGGTACATCAATCGACAGGCCTTTCAAAATAAATATAAGGTTTCTAAGCAATTTTTTGGATTAAGTGAATCGAGTCGGAGATAATCGCCCCGAAAGTCACTAAAATTGTGTCCCCCCCCCTCTAATTTTTGAACCGTGTACTTTAAAATTATGAAAAAAATCATGCTAATAGGGCTTATAAAATTCTTTCAGCGATATTTGTTTTGAACAAGATCGGTTCAAAGGTTTTCGAGATATTTATAAAAAACTGCCTTCATTAAAGAAAAGGACGTAAGTGCCATAAGTTTTCAGTAACGATATGACCTTTTTCATGTCAGACCCACCATACCCCTAGCAATACCCCTGGGGGTAGGGTGGGACTGAACCATACCACCGTAGTGCTGTGCACTATATTATGCTTTATAATATTTATCCCAAATGTCCTGTCACCGTTATCAGTATCACGCAGTGTAGTTGAAAAAGTTAGACTACCGATACCGTTATCTGTAGTAACCATTGTTTTAGTATATAGAACTAGATGCACAATGTCAAGCAAATATGCCAAGAAATGTGCCCCAGAGCCCCAGAATGACAGCTCTAGTACATTTCAGTAGTTGCTAATAGCGTTAATTTATAACCTGCATCAAGGTATTTCATAAAAAAAGAATTCAGTGTTTTAGACCTTAAGCACCATATTAGCAAACCAACATCAAAAGATTAAATACTTTTTAGTTTATTGAGACATACAATGTGAATTGACTGCTCACGTCAAAACTTTAGTTAGCGTTTAGCGAATGAATGGAGTCGCGTTATAAATTTTATTTATTTCAACAGAAAGCACAAATAAATCTGGTTTCTTTATTTTGCAAGTGGGGAATAAACAGTTTCAAATATTTGTAAAAATATTATATACAAAACAATTGATGAGATTTCCGTAAGTACATATAGTACAGCTGACAGAGTCCATAAAAAGAAGTCATTTTAGTTTCCTTGAAATAGATTCAGTTTGTTAAATAATTGTATTTTCGACCTGCCTTTACTTTTAATACTTTCTTTTTTGCGATATAATGTAAGCGTACAGTCAAGTAGAGATCAGCTGTCGATTTTATTAAAACGATCCTATGGGTTTTGAACGTCACTCTCATGATCATCCGACATCTATAATACGAGTATTACGAGATATAAGGTCAAACATGAATGATGATGAAAATTGGCAACAATTTGCGCATTTCCAAATGATGTGTTGGGTGGGTGTATTATAGAATTTTACTATAGTTCATTAATGCTATTAATTACCTTTTGCCAGAAGGCAGAAGATAAAGCTAAGTATATTGGAAGTAATTGAAATTAAAATATGTAATGGGAAGAAATGGGCTTAGGTACGTTCATGAGAGGTGTGGCAGTTTTAGTAAACCTGTTCTTCCATTTTTTGTCGTATAACCTATAATATATCCGAATCATTAAAATGAGCCGAACAAACGACACGCGAGTCGTTTGGTTTAAAATAAAACACCTCGGCTGTCGCGTGCTATGACTGCAGCCCATTTTGCACGTAGCTGAGGATTTTTTGGAAATCTTAAAATGAAAACCATAATTATGTAGGTAACGACATCATAAAAAAAGTATCTAAGTATACCGACTCCTTAGATTTATGTTCCGCGACTTTGTCATTTGAACTAACAAAAATAATTATTTAAAACATGTTCAAAACTATTAAATTACAATGAGTTTACACAAATTTCGTTATGTTATGAAAATAAATTATTTAAAGAAATAAATCCCATCTTTTTTCAAGTTTTTTTTTTGGTATTTACGCAGTTATTGACTGAACATTTCAACATAACTGACAACCAACAAGTCTCACGGTTGAAACCAGACTAAACCACAAAATAGATAATAGTACATGTACAGAAAGGACACTCCTTTGATCTTTACGAAAGGCGCTTTTTTCTCAGCCAAAACATTAAGATTTATGGCTCTCTGACCGCATGTACTTGTAGCGATGAACGTAAATCGCGGAGTGTCCCGCGCCTGACTAAACGCAAAAGAACCGGCCGATGCGATTGGCGGGTGTTAGGTGTACTACGACCCTACAGCGCGCGAGCCGAGCGAGCGAAGCGAGCGTGCCACGACAGCGGCCGGCGAAGCGCCAGAACCGACTACGGATATTTTTTTCGAATAAAGTTAGGTCTGGAGCTTCGCCGGCCGCAGCCGCGGCACGCTCGATTCGCTCGCTCGGCTCGCGCGCTGTAGGGTCGCAGAGTCGCAGTACACCTAACACTCCTCCTCGCTTCACTCGTCGTCGTATCTACACCGGCCTGCCTTATAGTAAAGGTTGGTTATGAACGTGGACGTATGGCAGTTACGATACAGGTATGAAGATAAGATAATACCGCGCGTGCCAAGGGAAAACTACTAAGGCCACTGTAGTGTCACAGGAATTTCTTTTTTACCCATGACACTACTGGCAGTGCCAAGCAGTAGTGCCTAAGGTAAAAAATGGCCAGAACGGCTTTCGTTTTTTTTCAGTTTAATGAAATTAAAATTTTTGTACCCATTTCTTTTTCTATTTTTCCATCAAATCCCAGCACTACTAACGGTGGTATGGTTCAGTCCACCCTACCCCCAGGGGTATAGCTAGGGGGTATGGTGGATCTGACATGACCTTTTTAATAGGGACGGAACCCTGGTTGTGCGTTGTCCGAAACGCACTTGGCCGCTTTTTTTTCCTTTGTCTGTGCTATATGAAGTTTCTTCGTGCCAAGTTTCAAGTTTCTGTGTTAACGGGAAGTACCCTTTAGGTTTTGAGTTTGTTGCGAGTACTCAATTTCAAAATATGCGACTTAAATTGCCATTTCTTTTCATTGCGTTGACATAAAAGTTTGGTTTTGCTACATCTGATGGGTCATATAGCCCTAAGTATTTGACATGAATTTCAATTGAATACCACCACACTTTTGCGAGGAAAAAGGTATTAAGTTTAAAATTTAAAAACTGTTTTTTTGTATGATTTAACTAAAAATATCTACTTTTCGTAATTTTTCCTCTGTCTGTGCTATATGACGTTGCTTCGTGCCAAATTTCAAGTTTCTGAGTTCACGGGAAGTACCCCGTAGGTTTTGCGAGTGTCGAAAAACTCTAAAATTTGCAGCATAAACGACTGTATCTTTTGATTGCGTTGGCTTTTAAGCTTGATTTTTTTTACAGCTCCAAGAGACAATAGACCTGAGTATTCGATATAAATTTCAGCTTGATACCTCCACGCGTTCCTGAGAAAAATGGTCTTGACAGACAGACAGACGGACAACAAAGTGATCCTATAAGGGTTCCGTTTTTTCCTTTTGAGGTACGGAACCCTAAAAACGAACGCAGATCGTGACGTCATTTCGAAAGTATACTTACAATACTTACATTGTGAACTGTAATATCTGTCTTACGCATCTGACACCGACGAAAACGAGATATATCTCGAGCTCTTAAATTTTATCATACAAAGCCGTTATTATAACAACCCGCTACAGAGGCGAATGAAAGAGCAGTCATTTGTAAGGAGAGAGAGAGGAAAGTTGGCGAACCATGAACTCCCTAACATAGTCATTGCGCGTTCCTTGCTAGGATCGCCGTTTTATAAGCATTTCAAATTCAAAATATTTATTTCGGAAGTGTACTTCAATATTTTTGGTTAGTAACGTTATGAAACATTCCTTAGACTAATTTTAGTGGACATTACGAACGCCCATGTATACTCCTTTGGAGTTGCATGCTATAGGCTGCGGTGGCCGTACGTTTGCTTGCCACCATCGTTGTATTAAAAAAAAACTTAGTTCGAATTCTTAGCTCACATGGCCACTATCGTTATAATAAATAGGTCGCCAATCCTGTCACTACTGCCGCCGAGGCTGTGGGATGAAATATTACGGTGTTCAACTAGAGTCATGTTTCAAAAAGTTTACTCGAACAAAAATTGCCGCGCTCGCTGTACTGTGGATCACAATGCATTCCTAAAGTGGTTAGTGACTAAAACACGGTATGCGCATGTTCGAACTAAAAGGCTGCCTGGCATCCTTTTGACACCCCGCCCGAGCCCCGCATAATGGCAATGGCACCCATTCTGTGGGGCAATTTTCCAGCGTTACTTAGACTTCTATGGTTTTTTCATGTGTCATACGTTTGTATCTGTAGTATGCTGTGTTGCGTTCCGTGGGTCACGTACGGTGCTGTCTGAAAACCAGCGCGGCAGGTGTCTGACATCTCGGCATAATGCTGAAACGGGACCGATTCACTAGCACGAAGACACACAATATGTGGCAATGTTATTGTATGTCTACTCTCTCTGCCTCTATGTGTCTTGTGTAGTGAATTAATGTCTTGTTTCTTTGATGCGCCCTGACGCCTGACACAAAAGGAGCAGTCACGTCAGAGCATCAGATGAGCGTGAATCTAACTGTTCTAAATGTATACACCGGTGCCGCTGTAGCGTCACGACAGACAAGTATAAATCCGACTTTATTTGCTAATACATTGTTCAAATAATAACTTTTCACAGACCTTACCTTTTATACCTGTTGGGACCCTATTCAATTTACACTTTATAATGTTCCCAAATAGCTTAAATAACTGTATAAACTAGATTCCTCGTCTTTAAGTAGCCAAGGACCTTAATGCGTCGTATTGTTATTGGCCGTGTTTCAAAATATTCGTTGTTTAGAATTTGTTTACTGTAGAGTACCTGCCCGTGCATTCCAGAGGGGTAATCAACGTAACATAGGTATCTTACGCGCATTAGGTCAATTCAACTGCATTTCGAGATTCAAATGCCACTTTTCCTCTAAACGCATTGTACGCGCGTCAGGTTCATTTGATACCCGATGCCCGTTACGCGATCGACGTGCAGGAATGACCTAAAACACCACATACCTAAAGATCTGGTCACAGAGGGAATCAAACACGTGAGTGATGAAGAATAAACACAGCCTCACCTACACCTCAATCCATATAACGGAGTGAGGTGCAGATGAGGCATAGCGATAGAGGCATGCACTTGTCACGAAGACAACTGGGGCCGTAGACGAGGTTACAAGCGCTAACGCCAATAGAAAATAATAAAATGTATGGGAACGACAGATGCCGACGAAACATTTTTCGTTAACATCTGTCATTCCCATACATTGTATTTGTTTTCTATTGGCGTTAGCGCTTGTCGATTGTAACATTGTCTAGGCCCCCTGGCGTGCTAGTAATATATCCAGTAAACATACGACCACGAGTAGGCGACAGCTGCGTGGCTCGTCAACGTGTTTTTTACCATATTCAGAGCAATGACGCGTAGTTGCGAGTGTCGGAGAGGCAACCGGATGGCTCGCAGTATTTGAGCACCCGAAGCGCTGTGGAACCGTCCACTTCGGGCACAGGGCGGTCCCTGTGCAGCCCGAACTGAGCCAGAACAGGGTTGACAAACGCTTCGGGAGCTCGGACACAGACTGAAACTACGCGTCATTGCTTTAACTAATGCGGTTGGCGATGACCCCGAGACAGGCCTGGCGCCTAGGTGAATACCTAGCTTTACCTGCACGGTTAACCCAACACGCCGCGCGAGTTGTGTCGCGGCGAGATGGAGACTATCCATGTGCGGAATGGCACCTTTCATCATCATCATCATCACATCAGCCGAAAGACTTCCACTGCTGGACATAGGCCTCCCCCAAAGAGTGCCAAAGTGACCGATCCCGCGCCACCCGCATCCAGCGGACTCCCGCAACCTTTACCAGGTCATCAGTCCACCTTGACGGGGGCCTACCCACGCTGCGCCTTCCGGTAGGTACGTGGTCGCCACTCGAGAACCTTTCCGCCCCAACGGCCATCGGTTCTACGTGCTATGTGCCCCGCCCACTGCCACTTAAGTTTAGCGATTCGCACCTTTACTGCTATATAATAAGAAAGGGTGTACAATGTCCATCTAGTCGCATAATTAACTATTGTCGTAATTTCGATCGCATAAAGTTGTTCGGGACAGAATAAGAAATATTGTGATAAGAGACAGATGCGGAATGGCTGAAGATGTAGTGACGAAAATTGATAAGGGCATGCTAAGATGGAATGGGCATTTAGAGAGGATGGATGAAAAAAGATTATCAAAGAGAGTGTATGAGGGAAAAGTTGATGGTACAGTTGGAAGGGGAATATCTCGTCGAACATTTTCCGATCAAATCAGACTAAACCTGAAGAAAGAAGTTAAAAGTACCCTAAACCGACGAGCACGTATGCAGAATGTAATGAAAGTGAATGAAGCGAGAAAGGTTTGTCAAGATCGTAGCAAGGGGAAATTCGTAATCTCTGCCTACTCCTCCGGGAAACAGGCGTGATTATATGTACTATGTTCGTATGTATAAAGTCTACTCATAACACTCTTTTGTCATCATCATCAATTATCCGCCCGCACAATAATTTCGTTATCATAAATGTGCTATGTATGTAATTCCCTTTGACAATAACGTACATTAAACGATATACGTATAACTTAATACCAGACGGAAAGTGTATCTCGACGCGACACAGCTCACGCGCGCTCTTGTTCTAACCGTGCTGCGGAATGGCTCCTTTACCTACCCTATTAAAGGCATCCGCCATTTTAATTAATCCGACAGCGGCGGCGGTTTTGCATATCGTCAAGCTCGCTGTAATTAACTGAGAGAGGTAGCTAGAGCTTAAGATTCCAATAAAAACATGAATCATCTCAAGGAGCTCTGCAGGGCGGTCCCCCGGCCCGCAGGCCCCGTTCGGTTGGAAACGTACATAACGCACTATACGCGCGTCAGCCCTGCTAGCTAGCACGATTTTATCGTCAAGTCAAAATGTACTGAAACGTCATGTAACACGTGACGATCAGACCTATGATGCTAGGGCCTCGGTTAGATAGGCCTGGCCTACATGACAGTTTTTGTATGGGAAAATGACAGTAGAGTTTGAAGAAGGATTGTAGCAGTCGGATAGACATTGTACAACAGATATCTAATAACATTTATTTTCTTAAGAATTACCGAACCCTAAAAGGGATTTTCACAACCTCTCTGACCTTCGCTGATCCTTGAATATATTTAAATGATGATCCAACCTCTTTTCAATTCCACATTCTATATTGGACCTATATATACGGGTTAGTGAGAAGAAGTAGTAACTAACCTAATTCAATTAAAATACATAATAATAATATTTTCTAAAACATGCAATGAAATACTGACGTTGTGTTCGTCACAATGGGCTTCGAAGTGTCACGTTTCGGGCGCAGCGAGACGAGAGATCCGTAATAAAGTTTGATTTCGAGGTAGCTTCAGGTTTGCTGTGTCCAAGTGTTGGAATGAGATCCCCCACCTATCCAAGGAGCGTCTAGCGGGTATACCTTTAGGCGCCAGCTTAGGGGCTATTTGTTGACGCTCCAAAGATCCCAACCCTAACCCATCCAGTACTTTATTTAATTTCTAATTCTTTTTTTTTCTTTTCTAAACATTCCAATCGTTTCGCGTTTTTAATTTGTCTCTCATAACTCTCATTCCATTGTGCTTGCGTTACATATTTAACAAATGTATTGTATTAATTATTTATTTATTATGTGTAGGCATATACGTTTGTATCGCTAGTATGTTGAGTTGCGTTCCGTGGGTCACGTACGGTGCTGTCTGAAAATCAGCACCGTACAAACACACACAGCACAGCAGCGGCATAATGCTGAGACAGCGACCGAGTCACTGCCGTGAAGACACACACATCAATTGTATTGTATTTTTTGTCTCTGTGTGTCTTTTGTGTAGTGAATAAATGTCTTTTTTCTTTCTTTCTGATTTCTTAGAGTTTTTTTATCTATTTCATTGCATGTTTGAGAAAAGCACACACCTCGGCGTGAAAAGGGGTTTTTCATTTCCCAAGCGAATTTTAGCACATTTTACGTTTTGCATTGTATTTATTCATTTGGTATAATTATCATGTGGGATACTTTTACTTAATCATGTTTTATTATGATAGTTTCATTCACACACTCACACAGCAAATGATTTCCTTTGGCTAATATTATATTCCAAAAAGATGCTTGTTCACATAGTCACTTCGCACGGGAAAAAGGACTACTCACAGCCCAAATCCTTCAGACCAATTAGTCTATCATCCTTCTTACTTAAAACGATGGAAAGAGTCATTGATCAACACATTAGAGCGAAATATCTGGTAGTCAGACCACTGAGTCTGAACCAGCATGCTTACCAAAAGGGGAAATCTACGGAAACTGCACTACTAGATCTGGTCGACAAAGTGCAAAAAACCCTAGAGGACAAGCAAACAGCTCTATGTGCCTTCCTTGACGTCGAGGGTGCCTTCGACAACACACCCACAGAAACTATCCTTAAAGGATTGGGATCAAAGGGCGTGGACGGAAGCACCATCAGATGGATCCAGAGCATGCTTTCAAATAGAATAGTCACTCTGACCCTCAATGCAATTGAGCATAAATTCTTCACCACAAGAGGATGTCCACAAGGAGGCGTACTATCCCCACTACTGTGGACCCTAGCAGTGGACCAACTCCTAGCAACTATGAAGGACCTAGACTATGTCACGCAAGGATATGCCGACGACCTTGTAGTCATAATCAGAGGTCCGTGCCTCCACACAATCTCCAACCTAATGCAAGGAGCGCTCAACACCATAAATAAATGGTGCAAAGAAAATGACCTGTCCATCAATGCGAGCAAAACAGTACTAGTGCCCTTCACAAAGAAAAGGAAACTAGACAAGCTCGCCAAGCTAAAACTGAATGGACAGGAAATAACATACTCAAATGAGGTCAAGTACCTAGGAGTTACTTTTGACCAAAGGCTAACTTGGAACGCTCATTTGAATAACATAATACAAAAGGCAAAAATGGCCATGTGGACTTGCTGTCGAATGGCAGGAGCAAGATGGGGTATAAGGCCCAAAATTGCTATGTGGCTTTACACAGCGGTAGTGAGGCCTGTAATTACATACGCCTCTGCAGTCTGGTGTAACAAAACCAACCAAAAGACAGCCATCACAAAGTTAAGCAGTCTACAGCGTACAGCCTGCTTAACAGCAACAGGAGCTTTATGCTCAACACCGGGGGCAGCCTTGGATGCACTGCTCAATCTAACGCCACTCCACCTGCAAGTGCAAAAGGAGGCGAAGCAGTGCATCTATAGGATATGCGCACTAACAAGGCCAAAATGGCGCTCGCAAGCGCTTATCAAACTTGAGGCCCTTGTTTTTGATAACAAAAAACTAAACATGCCCACTGACGACACTAACGTGGAATGCAAATTCACCAAACTGTATACAGTGGAAATACCTCCGAGAGACAAATGGATAAACGACCAAATGGACTTCAAGGAGGGAAGCCACAGTTGGTATACAGATGGATCAAAAAAAGGTGACGATGTTGGATGCGGTATCTACGGTGAGAGGCCAAAGCTCAAAGCTAGCGTCAGCATGGGGAAAGAGGCCTCAATCTATCAGGCTGAACTCTTCGCAATAAATAAATGCGTGGAGATCAATCTGGAAAGAAACCTAAGAAACCAACACATCTACATCAATTCGGACAGCCAAGCTGTTCTGCTGGCACTAGAATCCCTAGAATCCTACTCGAAACTAGTCCAGAACTGTAAAAACAATTTAAATGCCCTGGCCAATACCAACAAAGTCATACTTAGATGGGTACCAGGACATTCCGACATAGTAGGAAACGAAAAAGCTGATGAACTTGCAAGGAAGGGCGCAGACACAACCCTGGTCGGCCCAGAACCGTTCTGTGGTATCACAAAACGGAAAGCATATTCTCTTCTAAACAATACTGAACAATCAGAGGCAATAAAGCTGTGGAAGTTCACCAAAGGACAAAAACAGGCTAAAGCCTTAATCAAAGGGTTTGATAATAAACTGTCTAAAGAGCTATTACAACTCAAAAGGCACAAAACCTGCGCAGTGACGAGAATCCTGACAGGTCACTGCAAACTAAACAAACACCTGTTTCAGATGGGTATGAAACAGGATGCAACTTGCAGGTTCTGTCAGGAGACAGAGGAAACAGCAGCGCACATTCTCTGCTCCTGCGGAACACTCATGCAAAAAAGAAGTATCTATCTAGGGCGACACGTCGTGCACCCAGAAGAGGTACAACATATCACCGCCCAAAGAATCTGGAATTTCCTAGAGGCAACGGGTCTTAACGGTGAAATCTAATAACAAAAGGGCTGCCACAATAGATCACCTGCTGGTCGAAGCGGCAAACAAAAGGCCCATAAACCAACAATAATAATAATAGTCACTTCGCACACGTAACTTGTGTACGACGTGGCGAAGCGAGGAGTGTTAGGTAAAACTGCGACCCTAATACAGCGCGCGAGCCGAGTGTGCCGCGGCAGCGGCCGGCGTACATTGACACTTTCCTCAGTCGGTCGCCAACATCCATAATCCAACATTTATTCAGGATCAGTAGTAAACATGGGCCCAAAAAGGGACTTAATTCGAAAAGTTTGGCTATGCGTCAATACCCAACAGCTTTATACCTAACGTTTTAGTTTGATATTACCCGGGACGACGACGGCTTAGGGAGAATGTATCGGGTTACTTTGCATGCAGTGTTTCAAGGCATCCTGTGTTTAAGTATAATGGATGTTTAGTTCATAGTTTAATATTCGTTGGTCTTAAGCCAGGTTTAGACGAAGCCAGTGCTGGCTTGTTATTGTATGTAAATCACTGGCTGCCAGCACTGACGGGAATAGGGCGCCGGCCTATTTTTCAAGCCACTGAGCCAGCATTGACTTCGTCTAAACCTAGCTTTAGGTCTTTAAAACGTGTATGTTAGCTATTGCGATTAGCATAATCTAGCTAGTAGGTACATCGTAAAAAACGCGCAAACGAATACAACAAATAAAAGCTCAACAAAAAAAAACAAATTTCCATAAATTTATTATCAAATAAATCTAATATAAATGACCTGCTCACAACGTTTCACGAGAATCAATTGAGAAATGCGACCTGTAGCACAAACATGCATACAAAAGAATTTTGGCCCAAGTTGAAGTACATACTTGCATTTAACATGTACATTAAAGGTCTCCCCACACCTATCGCCGCGGAATCGGCTTTCGCCGAGTGGTTTGTACCACATTTCTCGTGTTTTGTTCGTAATCCCGTCGATGGACGTCGCTTCGCGTCGGCCGACGTCTTTTTTGCTCTTATTGTGTGGACATAAAGAGTTTTTTTGAAAGACCCTAAAGTCTTTATTATTAGATGACAAATAAAACATTAAAAAAACGTTTTAAATCCGATCGAGTGTTTTTTTGGGACACCCTTTGTGTATACATTATATCGTATATTGTATGATTCGTGCTGATATGCCTATATGCGAATAGCAAAGTTTTTCACATCACACTCTGGAGTTGATAAATCATGTTTTACTTAAGTGTTCAACTTCGAGCCTTGTTCAAGTTTTGAGAGGCCTTTATTACTGTCAAGTGTATTGGAGAATATTTGAGAGATTCTCCTTCTTTTTGGTGCCAATCACTGTCATTTGCACGTTGTTTTCTCATGGTTCGTTCGGTTCTAGTTACTTCGTACAATATATATCAATATTGTATGTACATAGAGATGCCAAGAAGTATTCAGCCTAATCGGCAATTTTGTACTATATTCAGCCGAATATAGCGCGTTACCGGCCAATTGCTTGTATATGTTTTGGGTTATCTCCGGAACTATTCGCTTGCGCGGCTTGTGGGGCGTCGATGAGGTGCTTCCTTAAGGAGCTCTCGATATGTAATCCGCCTTTATATCGCACATACCAAAGCGTCCTCGGCCGTGCTTCTATTACAACGAGCCTGAAGACGCCGCACATCCACCTCAGCACCATTTAAAAACCTTGCCGAATCTAGACAAGACGGGAGGTGACCCTAGCCAGTTAACTGCACTTGACACAGCGTTGCCTCAGGGCCCCCTCTGTCGAGCCGCCATTAAGTTTTAAGCCTTTTAATACCCACGTACTTTTAAGGCGAAAATGCTGGGTGCGCAGGAAATGGGTTGGGGCAGAAGTTCTACTGTTTCAGAGGTAAAATTGTTAGTCATCGCAATTGAGGTAAAACGAACTTTGGAATACAGAGATGAAGTATGAAAATAAAGATTTTACGATGATTTATATATATTTTGTAGCGCTTTTATACAAATAAATACGTGGGAACACTTTAATACAAATCGACTTAGTCCTAAAGTAAGCAAACCATGTATAGGTACTAGGTGACGAGAGACATACTTACATTCAGATAGGTACATAAATACGTATGTACATAGAAAACGTCCATGACTCAGGAACAAATATTCGTGCTTATAACACAAATAAATACTCTTACCGGGATCCAAACTTAGGACCTCCAGCTTCGTAAGGCAAAGGTGGTCGTCACTTTGGTACTTCAGTTTAAGTATACAATAAAAGTCACTTAAAATTTCCTTGCTGTTACAATTGTAATTCTTAAAAAGTGGTGCCATATAGTAACCGCTTGTTGAAGTATTTTTCCATCCGAATCTACGTCCTTAGAACTAAAGATAATAAATGGTAGTATTTTTCTGGTCAAATATACTTAGTCGGCATTTGTTGCTCGATATTTGTCATAAGGGGACATATATTCACTTTTATACATCTTTATTTCATGTCTGCCTTTTAAAATTAGAATGACAAAGATGTCAAAGTGAATACCTAATCGGGATGTCCGGGATGTCCCGTAAACCGAGGATAATCCGTGGTCAGCTGATAGAGGTGCTAAATAACTCTCAGTATATTTAATTTTAGGTTTAGTAAAATTGCTGTAGTTATTTTTGTAAAAGTCTATTTATTTTCTCCCCTCGGTCAGTTTTAGGGCTTCCAAAGGCCGGACCTTTCGCAAAATCGGTATCGGTATATAAATGACTTCCACGCGGACGGAGTCGTGGGCAGAAGCTAAGTATATAATAAGATTCAAAAGACGCATGGTTTAGCGGAACCTTATAAAACTAACTAATTATTTATGCTCTCTGCGAAATAAACGCCAAAGTTTAAAAAGCTAAGGCTGATAATAATTACCTACTCATTTTGTTACAAAAGTCAATTAAGGTGTCGAATAACTTTCTCCAATACAAAGTTATAGAGGTGACGCGAATTAAAAAAAACTTCTTAATTATGTATGACGTTAATCTATTAGCTAATACACTTACCGAAAAGATAAAAATTGAAATAATATACTTGTGCATCAATGTCTATCGAACTTACACAATAATTAACCGATAAAGTTTTAACCGACTTATTTATTTATTTGCAACTTTAAAACTAAGATACAAGGACCGAGACGGGTGCAGCAACAGTTAAAAAAGGTACTTATTTTATAACTAGGTACACATAGTTGCCAGTGGTGACATATGGCACTGAAACGTGGTCGCTTACTATGGGCCTCTTAAGAAGGCTCAAAGTCACCCAAAGGACAATGGAGAGGGCCATTGTTGGGAGTTTCTCTGCGTGATAGCATCAGAGATGATTCGAGAGTCAGTGGCAGTGGGCGGGGCACATAGCACGTAGAACCGATGGCCGTTGGGGCGGAAAGGTTCTCGAGTGGCGACCACGTACCGGAAGGCGGAGCGTGAGTAGGCCCCCGACAAGGTGGACTGATGACCTGGTAAAGGTTGCGGGAGTCCGCTGGATGCGGGTGGCGCGGGATCGGTCACTTTGGCCCTCTTTGGGGAGGCCTATGTCCAGCAGTGGACGTCTTTCGGCTGATATGATGATGATGATGATGATGATGATGACACATAGTTCGTTCAAATTAAAACTAGATATATAAATATCAATTTAAAAGTAAACATTCTATAAATTATTATCTTCCATATACTCTGCTACGGAATAGTACTACTTTTCTATTAGTTTCGATTTTATTCGCCATCGCCAGCAGCGGCAACAACAATTACAAAACAGCCGAACAAAGCATTTTAAAGTATCTATGACGGAAGTCTTCGAACCTCAATTCAGTACTCCGTTTAAAGTGTACCTAGAAAATTTGAAGGGTTCCCTCGATTTCTCCAGGACCCCATCATAAGATCCTGACCTGATGATCAGAAGACGACATGGGAGCGATACCCTTTCAAAAAAAAGGAATTTTCCCTAACGGTCCTGGTTTCTTTAAGTAATTTGGGAAAACATAAAAAATAATAGATCCCCGACGACGAATTGAGAACCGCCTCCTTTTTTGAAGTCGCTTACCCGCATGCTATCAGCATGATTTTGCTTTTATATTAGTACTGTGAAACAATTTAACATTAAAACAGGAAATTAGCCCATTTCTTTGCTAACTAATACTGTGTACCCATAATTAGAAAATGAAGTAATTTAGGTATTTTGATAAGCCAATCTAAGTCGTTCCATGAATAGTCACAATATGTACCCAACTTCAGAAATTAGATATACAGTTTAGGAGTTAGGACCCTGTCTGGACGTTTCGAAATTCGTAAACTGCCGTTCGGTTTCAAAACCGCTCCCAACACATAGTCCGTCCCGAATAGCATTACATGGTCAAAAGATAGTAAACAGGATTCAGTTCGCTTTGGAGCGCCATGTAGCGTCGTTATTTGATTAACTTCAAAGGCATGGCTAGTCCACACAGTTCGTTGAAAATAGTTGTAGATTTTAGGACCCATTTTTAGATCCAGTGTCATTTTTTTAGATCTACTCTGCTGCCGCGCTTTGACCAACGACAAAATACTTTTTTAAACTATTTTTCCGATGTACTATCGACAACACAGCTAACTGACCATCCGTGCACTTTATGCACATTGTAATAAGGTTCTATATAAATACAGGATGGTCAGTTAACTGTGTGGGCGTTTGTAACCGACTTCGAAAATGGAAAGGTTTACAATTTGTCGAAATCTTTTATTCTTAAGCGTGCTCCCCGATTTCTCGAAGACGCCAAGACCGATGGTAAGGAAAATTCTTTTTTTGTTTGAAAGGGTATCTTTTCCAGGTCGTCCCATGAACATCAGGTCTGATGATGGGATCCTGGTCTCGAGGGAACTCTTCAAATAAGGCGAAGTACAGAATTGAAGTCCTTTATAACTTTGCTTTTGAGTTAAATTATTTAACATTATGTGCGAAAATGATTGTCAATCATTTCTCCGATTTTTCAACTGTTTCATGCAATTTTCCCCATGACCTGTTTGTTAATCTTCTTTGGTCCATCCTCAATCGCCCAAACCATCTTAGCAAACCCCAATCAGTTAGGGGCCGACACGGAAGTGCGCCTTTTCGTGCCTTTACCTATTCTGCCACGAAATGCTGGAATAACATCCCACCCCGCATCAAAATAAATGTAAAAATGTTTTTTTTTAATGATGCTTTATTCATGTCTTAAGACGACCTCTTCAACACATGCACAGTTTCCTACAGTGTGCTATAGTTTCGTTCCATTTAGTCCAAGAAGGGTATTTCGAGAGTCAGTGGAATATTTGACACATTTTATGTGGACACATATTAAGTGTGGGGGAAACCACCACACTACGTAGACTTCCCCATGATGATGATGATTATAAATATTATGTACCTATATACTGACGAAAAGTAAGAGTTATTAATCAACATAAAAAAGTAAAAAAAACTAAATCCCTCTAAACAAACTGAAATAAAAAATCCATAATTTTGAATTCATTGATACCGCATTCATCAAAACCGGTTCAGTATCTTAAACGCAATTTAAATACAAACATACCCTTCTTTCCGGCTCTGCGGCAAAAAAACGGCCATTAATATAAAAATTAATTGTGAATTCTGTCGTAGATATGGATATTGAACTCAGTCAAGACGCTACCGGTCCGACGGCCGCTTTCTTTTAATTGGGTTTGAATCGAGCATAATTGCTCCGTTTAGTCGACCAGCGGACCACGCAACTAGGTGCAATGTCGCAGAACACGGATCGGAAATCGTCATTCGTTTTGCCGATTCGCTGTTGTCCACTAGAATCCCCTAGCTTGATCCTCCGGGGGAAAAAACGGTTGGGTTGTTAGGTGAACCGCGAACCTGCATCTGCAGCGCGCGAGCCGAGCGAGCGAAGCGAGCGTGACGCGGCAGCGTCCGGCGAAGCGCCATAACCGAACATGAACACCGAACATTTTTTCATGATTTGTTTAATCGTCCAAGAGTAAATTTACGCTCTAATAAAAACAAAATTGTGTAACAACCATGCAGGTCCTTATCGCAGTATTTATCGACCAAAACAGCAATTTACTCGACTTCCCATGCAACGATTAGTACGAATAGAACACTGTGACGTCATACTTCTGTCAATTAGTACGAACCGTTTCGGTTACCAGCGAGGTCCGTCTAAGTCCCAAATTTTCGTGTATTTATATTTATTTCTTCAATTGTTGCTGCAGCCATACAAATATTTCTTCATTTATAAAAACTTGTACGTATGGAATCGTTAAATAGTCTTAAGGCGCCGTAGGTTCATGGTCTTCTCTCCCTCTCACTGAGCATAAGCGTGAGCGAGATGGAAGTGCGTGCTCGGAAGCGCGGAAATCATGTTTTTTAATTTAATTTTTTTTGCCGTTTAAATTAATAAAAAAGTAAACACTGATTTCTCTCAAACATGATATTGCCGATTTTTAGAAGCCATTTTAATATTTTTAGCTTTTGTGCATAATTTGTAAGAAATATTTTAAGTGTATTTTAGACCCTTTTAGACATATGTTCGTGATTTTTTTCTATCGAGCGAAAATTGCTTAATCATGTTTCTAAACACTGATTTCCCTGCAGAAAAGCCTCAAGATTACTATTCGTATTTTTTTTAAAACCATATTATTATAAACAGACGCATTATATTGTTTCAAAAACTCTGTTCGCTTAACTTCGCTGAACCTACGGCGCCTTAAGAATCTTGGCTATTACATTACCGCGACTGAAACCCCGGAGCCAATTCAGATACCGTCGTCATTTGTTTTTATTTAGTTGGATTGGTTTTGATGAGTCGGCTGCTCTCAAATGTTGGGTCTGAGATTCTGTCGCAATTCCATTATGAATATCCTTTATGAACATTTTTACTGGCGTCGGGGCAAGGCAGAACGCAACTTCACATGAAACGATTGTCATCCTACTATGATGCTCGATGACCGTGACGTCACGATCTGCTAGCCAATTCTCTCTCCAACAAGCAACATTAAAGCGGTTGCAGCATCGTAATTTTTTGACATAGTTGAATGGGATTTACGCCGTTAGGCCTATTTTTTTGTCTTCTTTCTTTAGAATTTAATAATACATTTTGAGTCTACACCCCTAATGCGACCTGTAGAAGAGAACAGCGGGAAAGCGGGACATCCGGTCATACAAACGATTTTCGGCCCAAGCTGAAGCATATAACTTCCTTCGCTTCGCTCGCTCGGTCGATTTCTTTTACTTTTGTTTACAACTCTGTGATTGTTACAGGTAAGCTGGCGATGGCGTAACGTTGACTCCACCACTTTAGTTGACCCTCGAACCCTCACTCATGCGCGTGGTCTGAGGTCCAACTTGCCCTGGTCTCCCTGAGGCGAGTTGACGGTGAGCTATGTACTGGCTCGACCGGTCTCGCACCTGTCGCGGGTTTTTGGGCCACTGGCGATTGATTGGGCCAATATTTGGACCAGGAATGACGTAAGCGCACGCCGTACGGTGCTCAATTTGTGTATTGAGACGTATCTAACAACGGACTGACTCGTACTATGGGAAGTTTGTCAATTTTCCCAAGACACATTACTTGGAGAAAACTTTAGATCAAAATTTCTCCGAATAAGAAAGAAAAAAGTACACAAGAGGTTACCGCATATGCTCTAAGGAAGCGTCCTTTTAAATATTTGCTCCTGTCATACGGCATAGATAACGTAAACACCTAAATCTGTGTGAAAACCAACCGTGTCACTTTTTTCTACCTACTGTGACGTCACACGGGCGAATTGGTGATGTGAATTCCCCGTTGTCCGCACAAAATCGATTTTGCAATAGGGCATTTTCTTAATATTCACGCACAACCGGCTAACACAACAGACGCGCGCGGAATGTCAGTCGGACGGCCAACTCGGAGACCGGCTCGGACACACGAAGTAGATGCATTTGCGTGATCTAGTGTATATATATATCTGTGGCCCACCCCGTATACACATGTATAACTTATAACACCCCCCGTTTTCGTAGGGGGATACAATACAATTAAAATCAATTTTCATCATACTAGTATAACCTCTACATATAATAATTGTGAAAGTTCGTTGAGGTTGTCAGTGAGACATAATAAGTAGAGCTTGAAGGAAATTGTATTTATACAACATACATTAAAAACTTCAATAGCGCGATGCAGAACTTCACCAATTTCCACGCATTTAGAAGGTCATTCTCCAGATTTTTGTCGGCGTCTGAACTCCAACAAACCATATTAGACGTATAAAAAAGTTTGATGGAGTTACGGTGACCCACAGGCCAAATTTGAGGATATATTTGGATAAAGTAGTCTTTACTTTGCGCACTAGCGCCATCTATCTGTTTGTCTGTTTTTGTCCGGGTATCACGGGAAAAATATAGAATGGATTAATATGCAACTTTCACTAAAACGTTCAATGGACCTTCGGCCATGCAATAGGCTATAAAAATTATAAAGATAAGGGTGCAAAAGGGTTATAAAATGGGGTTGAATTCAGTAAGTATGTTTTTGTATATAATTTTTTTTTTTTAATGTAGAGTAGATACTCACACGTTTATTTTATTCTGTCAAATCTTCTGTCATATCACAAAATTATGTGTCAAAAGTCCTCAGAAACGTTATTACTCAAAATGCCTTCAAGAAAGAGATAGAACCTGACACGAATTTCTAGAGAGGCCGCCAGAAAACGAGTGGCAAGATCTCAGGAGTCCGAAGAAGCTTTCCGGGCTTCTAGATTCCTTGCAAACAGTGAAGATAGGGAACCATGTCTCGGCCACGATCGTGAACGCCGTTCGTTGTCGCGAGCTTCCGAGACTATTACGGAACGTGAAACAAGATTAACAACGGATTCTCGGGCTTCTGAAACATTTACACAACAAGAAGACCGCTTGACCTCTCAGAGAAGTCGCACCTCAGCGACAAGATCGCAGGTATGTAGGAAGAATATTCTCTAGCAAATGATGGATTTAGGTAATATGTATTGCCATAATACCCTACCAAGAGAATTCTTGGGTTTGTGAGCGAACCATACTTACCCCCAAAAAGGACCAGGCTGCTGCTGTTAACGCTCGAATTTTAACGCAAATTGAAGGCGAGAACGCTGTCTACAACTCGATTAACACTGTCTTAAATGAGGGGACTGCCACGACATACCCGCTGGAATTTTTAAACTCCTTGAGCGCATCAGGGTTACCAGCGCACACTTTGACCCTGAAGATCGGAGTCCCTATTATGCTGCTTCGGAACGTATCTCCGCCGAAGCTGTGAATGACACCCGCCTGAAGGTAGTGAGACTGTAGCGGAATCTCATCGAGGCTCAGATTCTTACGGGCTGCGGTGCTGGGGAAGCTGTATTTATACCGCGCATTCCACTGATACCGAACAACAGTTCAAGCGATTGCAGTTTCCAGTGAGCGTGTGCTTCGCTATGACCATAAACAAGTCGCAGGGGCAGACTCTCCGCGCAGCCGGCGTCGACCTGCGCACGGACTGTGTCTCTCACGGGCAGCTGTACGTCGCGTGCTCGCGAGTCACCAGCTGCGAACAACTGTTTGTGCTGATGCGCACTGGAGAAACTAAAAATGTTGTACATAATGAAGTATTGTAATTATATCGATATCAATGTAGATATAATTATATCGACATTAACTATGTACATTGATGCTTAAATAATTGTAATATTCCTTTATCGGCATTATGATGACCTTCGTGTCCTTCGAGAGATACAAGGCCGATATGAAGCTCTGCGACTGGGCGAAGATCAGCCTCAGTGGCAATATTCCCGAAAAGGATCACGCCATCTGGGAAAGGTGGGCTGTACGCGGACAAAAATTGGGGGGTTGGGTACATAACATCATCATCATCATCATCATATCAGCCGAAAGACGTCCACTGCTGGACATAGGCCTCCCCCAAAGAATGCCAAAGTGACCGGTCCTGCGCCACCCGCAACCAGTGGACTCCCGCAACCTTTACCAGGTCATCAGTCCACCTTGTGGGGGGCTTACCTACGGTCGGCACTCGAGAACCTTTCCGCCCCAACGGCCATCGGTTCTACGTGCTATGTGCCCTGCCCACTGCCACTTAAGTTTAGCGATTCGGAGGGCTATATCGTTTATTTTGGTTCTGCTGCGGATAGCCTCATTTCTGACGCGATCACGCAGAGATGCGGTACATAACATAGGTGTAAATAACGTTTTAATAGTTTACATTAATGTAATAAATATTTATTAAAATGAATTGTATATTTTTTTTCATGCTCCACTTAGGTGTCATTTTAGTCTGTGTAGTACAATTATGGCCTATGCACCGTAGACGCTCGTGGAATCACGTGTAAAGAAATCGACACAAACGCTTAAAAACGCCGTGTGCATAGATTCTAATGTATAAGCAATAATGAAGAAAAAAACAGTCAACGCGAACGAAGTCGCGGGCAGAAACTATTCATTATAAAAAATATATACAATTTAAGAAGAAACGCCTGTTGATGATTATAAAATATTTATATTTTTAAAAACGGAGTTTTCAATTTAGATTTAGCAATTTAAACTAACGATCTCATCGCACCTTTCACACCTGAACGGATTTAGATGAAATTTTCCGTAGGTACAGATTGAGACCTTTGGAAGGATATAGGATAGTTTTTTATCTGGGAAATAATCCTTTAAGATAATCATATTTCTAACGCGATAACAAGTTCTACGCGGACGAAGTCGCGGGCAACAGGTAGTAAGTATTATAATTGCGAAAGTTTGTATGTTTGTTACTTTATCAAGCTTAAATGGCTTAACCGATTTAAATGAAATTTTGCACGTAGATAGATAGCCTGGATTTAATATAGGATCGTTTTTATCCCGGGTCCACGTAGTTGAAGTCGCAGGCGGAAGCTATAATTATTACAATTATTACTACTTATGTACAGAAGGTTTTCTGTCTAACTAAAAGAATAATCTAACAATTCTTTTTATAAGTTCAATTTACTTAATACTAAAATGCAAACTGCCTACAAAACTGTTTTAACAGTTTAACTGTGGGAACGGCAGCCTTTAGGTAAGACATTGATAATCATAGATAACAGTGTAATATACTGTCCATAAATCAGTTTTAAAAAACTTACATGGTTTTATATAAGGAGATCTAGATAATGCTTTTTTAATAGTCTCTTGAATTTATCTTTATTTTATCACATCTTCAGATAAATTGAGTAGGTATGGGATACGCTTTTTGAGAGTTAAGTCCAAATATATAGGTAAGTAAGGTCTACGACCCTTAAAGAATAGTACGAAATTTGTACCGAAATTCGAAAGTAAAGCGAACAATCCTCCACACACAGGAGCTAATGTCATGTTTTGCAAAGCTTCGTATCAATCAATCACTCAATATTGATTGATTGATGATACAGCTGCGTCTAGATACATGCACATTACCAACTTATCTCTGGGGGACAAGGTAAAAAATCGTGTAAATATTTTTGGATACGCCTTCTGAACTCCCAAATCGAAAATCGATTTACTTTCTCAGTTACGGGACGAACTTTGGGAAACTAATGAACTGATGCATTAGTCAGACAAAAATCACTTTGGATCGAAAGTAGCACCTGAGCCAATCATAACCTATTCTTGCTTCAATAAAACAAAACAAAGTTAGCCAAGGATTCAAGCGATTACAGAACTAACCCAACGTTACACGAAATGCGACTTTAACGCCCGGCAACAGCGCCGCTACTGCCCGCAAAGATTACTTTGCCAATCGACAAAGTTACGGAGCGTGTTGGCGAACTAATGAACTGGTAGTAATGTTGTGTGTTTTCTTAGACAGTGGCGACGCGTCCAACTGCAGGAATAAGTTGGTCCTACGTGTAGACAATACCAAGTTTTCCATTGGGAAATCAAAGGTCAGTGAACAGAATAATATCAAGTTATAATGGCATTATTTACCTGGGCCGGATAATACGATGAGGCAGTAAAGGGCGAAATCGAATGGAAAGCCCAGGGATTTAGAACCTTATTGAGCCGTGATAAGATCTAGTTTTAAACAGCACGGCTTTTGGGATTTCGATGCCTAATGTATCTTTCGTCCGTAACTGTTTAGGTTAGATTATATTGAGAAAAACATGGGTTTAGCAGTAAAATTAGATGTTTTATTTAGTCTAGACTTTACAGATGTTGACTTTTTTACTGGGGATTTTAATGGCGTAATAACTGTCAAGTTTTTAAGAGCGGCTAAAACTCAATATCAAATTAATGAGATACTACCTATTTATATAAAACTTGTAGCCCGCGGGACTCCTTACGCGTGCGCAAGAAGATTGTGACAGATGTTTCGGGATAGATTTTTGAGGAATGAATGGTCTGTTATTAAAAAAATGTGTTTTTTTACAACCTCTGTAGGTTAGTTGGTAGTGACCCGGCCTAAGGCCGGTTCGAATCCTGGTAAGGGCAATTATTTGTGTGATGAGCACGAATATTTGTTCCTGAGTCATGGATGTTTTCTATGTAAGTATTTATTTATATACATAAATATATATGTGGTTGTGTGTCGTGTTTGGATGGGTCGCTGGGTGGGAGATTGTCCCCTAATATTTATTTATTATATTTAATTTTTATTATTTTGTTGTTATTTACACAAAACACACATAAAGTCAAGTGTAATAAGAAAAGTGAAAAAAACCCCCAACATTCCCATTTTAAAGTCCATTATCTCAAAAACGGCTGAACAGATTTTCATGAAACACTGCTAAGAACGCTCGGAATATAATTATCTATGACACAAATAAAAACTAAACGAAAATCGGTTCATCCGTTTGGGAGCTACGATACCACAGACAGATGCACAGACACGTTAAACTTATAACACACCTCTCTTGCGTCGGGGGTTAAAAATGGCATCCGCCATATCTAGGTCAGATATAGGTATTTGCAGCATGCCGTTTTAAAATGAGAACCATATTACGATTGTATGGTGAGCCGAGTTGTGTCCGGGAACTCTTGAATGTATGATTTCCACCGACCTGACCGGCACGGAGCGCACCTTTGCGCACTTTACAAGTTGCCAAAAGAATTTGAAGCGTTAGTATAGACGTTAAATTTCATATTTGAATGTACTTGCGGCCGGTCGGCTCCTCGCGGACGTGGACGGCTGTGGTCGGCTGTCGCCACATGTGACCGGCTCCGTCCGGCTTTTGCCTACTGCAGTCTATTAAAACGCGGTCGGCTGCCGACGGGTGTTCGCGCACCCGTTGCGACGCGGCGCCAGGCGACCCGGCCCGGCCCGTTCGGTGGTTCGTTCATAACCCGGCGGACCGACTTCGTTCCACGGGCGTCCCTTTCTAAAATGGCTAAACCGATATCGATAATAAACAACCGACGCGCGTTCCGTATGGAACCCATTCATGAATATGAATGTCGACTTCGGTTTATATTATGTTAATCGAACGCAAAAGGTAAGTTATTTCGAATGTGTATTATACACAGGGTGTAAAGGTCTGTCCATGTTTAACAACTATTGTAGCGATGCCTACCGGAACGTTACACAAAAACTTTAAAATTATTACAGTAGGGGTGTAGACACCAAATAGATATCAAAAATTATATATTTTCTTGAAAAATGATTAAGAATGTAGTCAAACGGAGAAAAAAAAAAACAACGCAAGAGGTTTAATAAGCACGAAGTTATAAGTGTCCAAAAGTTTTTAGAGGGGGTATGTTCTGTCCCTTTTCCACAAAACGGACCTTCATATGAAACGATTGTCATTTACTATGACGCTCGAGAATCGTGACGTCACGATGATGCAAGCGTTTTCTTTCTCTAACAAGCAACAACAACGGTTGCAGCATCGTTTACTATGGTCCGCCGCGGTCTGACCGCGCCAGTGGGATATGGGCTTAAGGGGGTTCATTGGAAATTATCGCGTGCTTTGTAACACTGTTCTGACTAGATTAAGAAACTATTTATTAGATATTTATGGTATGGCAAATAAGTATTTAGAACCGTGAGATAAGGTATGATTTTCAGATATATGATTCTTGACTAATGATGTAATGATTGTTTATCTGATTTAATCAATACATGATTGCCTAAATTTTCCTCGATAGAAAAAAAAAAACAAATATGGATCTTAATTTTATCACTACATTATGTTACGACACAATCAAGTTGATACTGTATTTTATCTCATCCAAAATCTCTCTAAGGGCCTGTTTCACAATCGCCGGATAAAATTATCTGCCAGTTAAAATCATTGCTATCCTTTTCTCCCGTCATATAAAAGAAAAGTGACAGCCAACATTTATCTGACGGACATGTTTTAACTGGAGATTGTGAAACAGGCCCTTAGTGAAATAAAACTTCACTTTGTTAGATATTTAGTTGTCTGCTTTATGCCGATGACCTGAAGCTAATGTATGGTGTACAAGATATCTCGGATTGCAATTCTCCCCAAAGTGACATAGATAGGTTGTATCAGTGGAGCATCGAGAATAGACTTCTTTTCAATGTTGCTATGTGTGCTCACGTAACTTTTAGCAGGGCCCGTAATCCGCTGTATAACAATTACTACCTAGATTCTGAGGCACTTACCCGGGTCGATTCCATTCGGGGCCTAAAGGCGTTATTTTAGATATAAACCTAAATTTCCATGAGCATATCAACTCTCTGGCTCTTAATTGTTGCAGGAGATTAGGGTTCGTCATTCGGAATGCTAGGGACTTTGTTGATGCCAGAACTATACAATTCCTGTATATACCGCTCTTGTCAGAAGCAAGCTTGAATCGGCCGCTGTTGTGTGGAATCCTCATGAGACAACATATATCTTGCTTCTGGAAAAGGTACAAAAAGTATTCTTGCGTTTTCTGTATAAAAAAAATTTTACCCATTTCTATACCCTACAAAATTTTTGCTAGGCGTTTCAGGTTTAAATTCACTAAAGGTGAGGCGAAACTTCGGTCTTCTTTCCTTAGCTGGTAGAATTTTGCGTGGTGATTCAGACTGTCCCGGATTAGTAGTTCAGTTGGTGCGCCTGTATGTTCCCTCGCCCTCTAGATATAATTTTCGACCTCGTTGTCAACATTTACTAGCCGCGCCGGCAGCGCGAACGTTGTCTCGCAGAAAGTCCCCGCTTATTCGAGCTTTACACTTCATGAACTCGTTGCTTGAATCAGCACCAAACTGTGATATATTTGCTAGCCGATGGATAGATGTGTGTGATGAATGTTTGACGTTCTGCGAGAAGATGGATGCACGACCGTCTTCTGTGTTATTATAATAATATTTTGTTTCTTGTGTGTATATGTATCTACATTTGTTTTGTTTCACAGTGAAAATTGTTCACAGTTCAAAAAAGCCATTCCCGAAGAGTGCCTCCCTTTTTCTCGTGCGTAGAATGCTTAAGCGTGTCTCTGTCAAGGGGGCGTGGGTGACTCGAATCAAGGCATCCCCTTAACACGTACGGCTAGATAGACTATTCGTCTCTATATATACCTCGTTTTTTTTCAGATTAGAAAAATAACGGTCGATTTCGACACTTTAGCTGTATTTTTTTCAGCCATATCCGGGCAAAATATAAATGAAACTACTTTTTTCCACTATTAGTGATACGCTTGAGCCGATACGATGCAAAATGGGAAATTTTAAAATCGTTTTCCCAAAAATCGCACGACGACAATCGCACGACTTTTCTAATCTGAAAAAAAACGAAGTATAGTAATGGGTGTCATTTACACGTACATACCATATATGCTTGTAACATCTCAATGTACCATGAACATGACTACAATATGATAAAGAATAAATACAATTTTTAAAGCTGCACATTGATGGCGACTGTACTGTTGTGCTTCGCAGCGCAAGTCGGTGCTGTGTAGGCGTACGCTGTAGTTTCTATAAAGCCCTTTTAGGTGCCCTTTCGCCATGAATCACAGACCTAATCCTCACAATTGGAGGCTTTAATCCGATTATACCCTTTAACCCATATCTAGCAAGATAGGTCCGTTTAACGGAACGTATTGAAAAGGTTAATTTCTATATCATTATCACAATCATGTCTGTATTTCTAATAATGATAATATAATTAACCTTTATTTATTACTCACATTAAAAGTTGATTATGTTACTTAATAAAAATAAAAAAAAGTGATTTACCCATTTTTATCATTCCGTACCCTAAAAGGAAAAAACGAGGATCACTTTGTGGTCCGTCTATCTGTCTGTCAAGACCCTTTATCTCAAGAACGCGTGGAGATATCGAATTGATATTAAAACCATATACTCAGGTCTACATACCTTTGAAGCTGTAAAAATATCAAACTTCTAAGGTTCTACTTCTAAGTTATAGTAAAAAAGGTGCAGCCATTTATGCCGCGAAAAACGTATATTTCTACACTTACATTTATCAGCGTACTTTCCGTTGACCTACAACTATGTGACATCAAACCTATACGCCATACGGTGATTCAAATAGAGGCTCAGTACAGTGGAATAAAGGTAAAAAGGGGTAGCGTTGAACAATAGACGCTAACTGTAACTACTAGGATGTTATTCGCTACGCGCTAATGCGGCTCACCCCGCCGGTCACCCGTCACGAAACTAGACCTCTACCTACGCTTGGTGACTATGTATCGGGGGGGTCGAGATATATTTGTGGGTGAGCGTCGAGGTGAGCTTAAACCAAGTTACAGAATAGGGGGGCTGACAACCCCGACCGCGAACGCCATTACACTCCCGTGTTAAACACAAGTTGTTGTACAGAAATAAATATATCTATATGCTTTATATACTAATACATACTTCTACTGGGTGATTTTGGGGTCAATTATTAAAAGCGAATACTCATAAATATGATGATAATACTGAACAACTTTTTTTTTCTTTTCCCATGGGACCAACCACGAAATCGCTAAAAAATAACTACTAATCAAGAGTTAACTCACAGTTAACTCTTAATTGGTTGTTATTTTTTTCGCTTTTAATCATACCGAATCATGCTCTCGAAATCACCCAGTATACTTAGGGCCTGTTTCACAATCGCCAGATAAAGTTATCTGCCAGTTAAAATTATTGCTATCCTTTTCTCCAGTCATATAAAAGAAAAGTTACAGCCAACATTTATCTGACGGATATGTTTTAACTGGAGATTGTGAAACAGGCCCTTAGTGTAATAATCTATACTATTACTATTATTTTTATATTATAAAGAGGAAATGTGTAAGATTGAAGCTTCGTAAAAAGTAAGTTTCTATGTAACGGGTAATGTCCGGAACCACTTATCCGTTCTCAAAAATTCTTTCACCTGCGTGTAGAATGGACTTTCTGGATGGTTATAGGCTATATTTTATCCGGCAGGTTTGCCTGTGGTCTTTGCAATATGCGGGCGAAGCCGCGCGGGCACCTAGATCTCTGCCTACGCTTAGTTACTCCCCATTGCGGCGTCAAGATGTCTGTGTAATTTTCATACGGGCGTATATTTTAACCAGCCATAGTATTCGCCCGTACAAATGATATAAGACAGCAATTTTGTTGAATAGCTTAATTAATAATGAGTTAACATTTTTTTCAAGTACCGAGGCCGAGCAGCAATTTATTACGTTCAAACTGATTTGACTTAACGAACGTTTTGACTTTTACGTTTATATTAGACAAATGACATTGCGTGCTCAATTGTTTACAGGTTGTTCAGGACCGACACTCATCGTCATCTAAATATTCGCCCGTATGAAATTTACACTGTATGTGTGGGTGAACGGTGAAGCCATAATGCGAGTTTTACTGCACGCTGCGCGTCCAGGAAAACTCGCATTGTGGCCAGGTGAAGACGTAAAATTTTGTACTCAACACGGGCGGTAATTCGTAAAGCCCCAGAGCGCATATTTATGGCCCTCACCTTCGGTTCGGGCCACAAACACTTGCGATCTGGGGCTTTTACGAATTCACCGCCCTAGTTAGGTAATGTACTATTTCAACACAATTGCTCGTAACGTACCTCTTATTGTGTCGCTTTTACGCTCATAATCCTGGATATTAAAAACGCGTGTTTTATAACTTTACAACACTTGTGTGTTATGGTTATATCCCGATTAAGTCACGTTGGCACCTTGCAGCAAGACATATGCATGAACACGGTGCATTCTTAAATTAACCAGGTTGTACAGAATGTACAGCTTTTTTTTAATTTTCGGCAAATGGATTCTTACTCGACTAAACAAATTAAATCCTTTTTGTTCCTTAATTGACTATTTCTTTTTGTATATGATATGGAAACGTTTAATTTAGTAAAACTATTCACTTTTCATAACATTTTACATGAATTAAATACAGATAACATATTAAAATGAAAATATAATGTCAGAAGTGGGATAGAAAATGTCGACTACATCACGTGAGAACGAGCAGAAGGGAGTGCAGACCCGGAGCCGAGCTGCAGCAGATGAGGACTCTGCGTCGGGTGCTGGTCCATCAGACTTACCGACCCCATATAAGCAAGAGGTGGACGTCAATGCCATCTTAGTTCTCTTAAAAGAGCAAGCGCGTCAACAACAAGAGCAAGCTCGTCAACAACAAGAGCAAGCTCGAAAAATGGAAGAAAAGCAAGAAGAACAATCGAGACTGCTTCGAGAGGTACATGAGACCGCGACTGAATGGAAGCGCGAGATGTGTGAGGTCCAGGAGAAACTGATTGACTTGGACATTAAATTTGAAACTGGACTTCATGGTGTTAGAGAAACCATTGGGACAGTTAAGGAGGAAGTCGACACCTACAAGAATCGTCTCCAGACGCTCGAAATAAAAGTGGCCAGTGGTACGAGTACCTGTGCAGTCGAGGTGCCTGTATCGGGAGGTGGACGATTCAAGGTACCTCCCTTCGATGGTACATCGTCGTGGACGGCTTATAAGCGACAATTCGAGTCAGTCTCCAAGGCTAACGGTTGGAGTAAAGAGCAGGCCAGGACAGCACTAACGTTAGCGTTACGTGACGAGGCTCTCACCATATTAGAAGCCTTAGGAGAAGAGGAAACTTATGACCGGCTTCTAGAGGCGTTGGAGGCCCGTTACGGTGATAAGCACCTGGAGCACGTGTACCGAGCTCAGCTAAAGGACAGGACGCAGGGGCGTAGCGAGACCTTGCAGCAGTGGGCCCTAGAAATTGAGAAGTTGGTCAGAAAGGCGTACCAACGTACATCCGCCTCCTTTGTGGACACCACGTTAGTGCAGGCCTTCGTTGACGGAATACGGGATTTGGAGGTACGGGCTGCAGTGCGGTTAGGGCACCATGGGAGCCTGAAGGATGCGGTGGCTCATGCCCTGGAAGTAGAAGCTGTGCGCCAGGACCCGTCAAGGCCCTATAGGGTACGTGAAGTATCTCTTAGGGAACCGATTGCTCCACATCGTGAGTTTGGGCCACGATGTTACCATTGTGGAGAACGTGGTCACATCCAGACCAGTTGCCCGAAAAGGGGCAGGAGAGAACGAGATCTGACTCCAGTGGCAAGGGCAGCAGGTACTGTGGCATCCGGGCCGCAACAGGGAAACGAGTAAAAGCCAGGACTAAGGGACGAGTGCTGGCTGGTGTTAGGAATGTCCCAGTTATGATCTCACAGGCTAATGACGGGAATAATCTGGTTGTTAAAGGAGAAATTGGTGGAGTACCATGTCACCTTACCATCGACACCGGAGCTTCTCGGACGGTTATCAGTTCTCGGCTACTGAAGCACCTGACCAGAGATCATCTAGTCCAACCTAGGCATCTCCAGCTGCAAACCGCTACCGGCCAGTACATTCCCATACAGGGGGAGCGAGAGGTGGATTTAAAAATTGGTAATAAGAGCTACTGTTATAAGGTGATTGTAGCTAACATTATCGACGACTGCATCATTGGGCTGGATTTTATGAGAGGCCATGGCTGTAAAATTGACTTGAAGGTTGGAGTACTGAAATTTGGGCCTGATGAGGTGCCTATGGAGGGTGGAGTAAATGGGAATGTTTACTGTACTAGAAGAACAATCCTCCAACCGAGGGCACAGGTACTAGTTCCAGTGCGATTGCCGAACAACACAAGACAAGGATGTCATAGTTGTGTTGTTGTGGAAAAGGTCAATGATGGTAAACCATGGATGACAGCTCGCACGGTGGTAACAACATCGACTAAAACTGTTGTGAGAGTTCTTAATTTAAGTGACACCAAGTGCGTCCTTAGAAAAGGAGCTCTAGTTGGATCATGTGAGGAAATCTCTTGGATACGAAGTTGCCAAGGTTCTACGGAGAGCGAAAACCCTGGGTGTTCTGCGCCTCCAATAGACATTGAAAGGTTATTAGATGGTTCCAGAAACGATCTTACCGGGGAAGAGCTCAGTAAGGCACGTAAATTGCTGTTGCGATACAGCAATGTTTTCTCTGCGCATGACAGTGACATCGGAAAAACTGGAGTCGTACGGCATGGGATCGATACTGGTGACGTCATGCCTATACGACAGCGACCCCGGCGAGTTCCAGTAGCTCAGGAGAAGGAAGTAGAAGACATGATCGAGGAAATGAAGAAGGGTGGCGTTATTGAACCTTCAACAAGCCCGTGGTTTTCCCCCGTAGTTTTGGTGAAGAAGAAGGACGGGACCATGAGATTCTGCGTCGACTACCGTCGACTGAATGATGCCACTAAGAAAGACAGCTATCCATTACCTCGAATCGACGACACCTTAGACACTTTGAATGGAATGAAATGGTTTTCTACGTTGGATTTAAAAAGTGGCTATTGGCAAGTTGAGATCAAGGATAGTGATAAGGAGAAAACGGCTTTCTCAACCGGAAAGGGGCTCTGGCAGTTTAATGTTATGCCGTTTGGATTATGCAATGCACCAGCGACATTTGAGAGATTGATGGAACAAATACTAGCTGGATTGCTGGGAGATACTTGCTTGGTCTATTTAAAAAAATAAAAAAAATAAAAAATAAAAATCGTTTATTTCAGACCATTGATCCATATTTTGTTAGTACAGAGGACCTTAAGAACTATGTTAGGAATATAATAAGCTAAGGCATACAAAAACAACTTACAAAGATAAAATAAAAACAAAAAGTAATAATTAGAAAATGAAAAAAAAAAAAAAAAAAAAGCTAATGGAGGTTGAGGATAGCCCTTCGCAGTGCCAAGCAAGTTTCTCTACTTGGCCCTGCCAATTACCACCTCCACCCAATACCTTGTGAGCGGACAGTCGAGGCGCTCAGCCAACACCCTTAGAAGGCAGTTGTTGCTGCCGCGCACCCGCCTAAGCAGTGACCCAACTCTTTTTCGCCTAATGGCAAAAAAGTCATCCGCTCTCGCCTCCGCGAACATTCCGGATGCACTGCAATGCCTCGGCAGCCTCAACAGCATTCTAAGGATGTTGTTGTACTGAACGCGCAATGCGTTATATGCCTTTTGTGTAAAGCTCACCCACAGACCGCACGTGTAGAACGTCTGACAGTAGGCTTTGAAAAGCGTCAATTTGACTTCGTTACTACAACGTGCAAATCTACGGGCAAGCATATTGCCTCTTACTGCCATCGCTCTTCTCTCTCGCTCTAGGTCAAGGTCATCGCTCAGGTCAGCCGTAAGCATATGACCCAGATATTTCACCTTATCTACTACTTTTAAGGGTACTCCATTCAGCATGATCTCGGGAACAGTTTTAATGTTGTACTTGCGTGCCTTGAACACGACAAGCTCACTTTTTACCGCGTTATATCTGAGACCATGCTGTTCAGCGTACCCCTCACACATCTTCAAAAGCTGCCTTATTGAGTTAATTGATGGCCCCAGCAGCACCATGTCGTCCGCGTAGCTTATATTGTTGAAGCTTACATCACCTAGATGGCAACGCACACGCGTGCTGCTGAGCCCATCAATCAACTCATTTACATATAGGTTAAACAGGATAGGCGATGATAGCCCCCCCTGTCTAACCCCACACTGGAGCCTATACTCGTCCGACTCTTCACCCGCCCATCTCACACGATTGACCTGGTTGTCGTACCAATATTTGAGCAAAGCAACATACTCCGCTGGTAGACCCGTTTTTGCCAATTTGTCCCACAGTATATCATAGACAACCAGGTCAAACGCTTTTGATAAGTCCAGAAAACACCCATAAATGGGTGTGTTTCTGTCCTTATAGTACCGGACAGCTTGCTTAAGGCACAAGATTGCATTTTCCGTTGACAGCCCCGGCCTAAAGCCAAATTGTGCGTCATTCAACTTGATATGCTTGCAAAGTTGTGCATTAATCAAGCCGTCCAGTACTTTCGCGATAACAGTCGCCAGGGAGATGGGTCTGTAATTCGCAGAGTCAGACAGGTCTCCCGTCTTATTTTTCACTAGCGGTATGACAACCGTCCTAGTCAGCTGCTCGGGTAGGTATCCGTGCCGCATACACAACGTAAAAAACATTGCCAGTGTGCGTGAGAGATGAACTCCGGCGTATTTAAGGTGCTCGATGCTGAGGCCGTCATGTCCTGGCGATTTTCCCCTATGCATGCTTTTAATTTGGCTATTTACCTCTTTGGCAGCAAACTTTACTGTACTCACCCCCATGACAGTCCCAGCATCGCGCGCCCCCGTCAAAGTAGTGTTACGGAGCGGACACACAGTGAACAAGCTCTTAAAAAGGTTGGCAATGCCCTTTGCGTCGTTCACCCCACCCACGCTCACAGGGACACCCGTTCGAACGTCCTGCTTCTTTGTGTTCTTCCAGAAGGCTTTGAAGTCTTTATCTGCCCGGTTAGAGGCAAGTATGTCACTCTTTATTTGCTCTTGCCTGTCCTGGCACCATTTTATCTTTGACTTAAAAAGCCTTCTGGTTTCACACATTTCCTCAAAAAGTGGCCCCTGACGCGTTTTGTTTGCCGACACCCAAACCAGAAATTTCACTCGAGCCTCCCTATGAGCGTCGGCTACGTACTTGTTCCACCCCGCCAAACGTCCGCCCCTCCTGCACTTTCCCCCTCCTGATCTACTTGACCCGCGCGCCGCCCCCGTCAGTGAGGAGATTATGTAACGGTACATGTCATTCAAAATTACGTGGTGTTTATGATCGTCACACAGTCTATCCGCACATGACGTTAACTCGGCTGGGAAGTCAAGCAGTTTCAGTTTCTCATTACATAGCTCATGATATTGCTCAATTTGGGCGGAATTCCTGTCACCCCATATCACACCCTCGTGCAGCGGCTTCGCGGGACTGAAGTGACATTGAGTGTAGTCCATCTCACAAGTAATTATGAGCGGCAGGTGGTCGGACCAATACACGTCATGTTTTACTTTAACATTGCGCACTGTACCCCGCGCTGCCTCCGAGACAATGCAGTGGTCCAACCACCTATTACATCCATGCGCATCGCTAGTGAACGTAAAAGTCTCCGATTTATCACCTAACAATTCCATATCAATACAACACCACTTCTGTGTTTCACAAAACTGTAACATTTCAACACAGAATAACTCATCTGGGTGCGCATTAAAGTCACCTAGGATGTATACAGTTTGTACATCCGCATTTTCATCACATATTGCACTTATTTCGCTTAAGCATTCAGTAAACAATGGCAGGTTGTTTATAGCGTTAACTGGCATATACACGCTATTATATAACTGGCATATTTGGACGACATTATCATCGTTGGTAGAGACTTCGATGATCACCTCGGCAAATTGGAGCAAGTATTGTCTAAGTTACGAGAGGCAAACCTTAAACTGAGTCCAAAGAAATGTTCACTTTTCAAACAAAAAGTTAATTACTTGGGACATGTGATTTCGAAGGATGGTATCCAGACAGATCCTGAGAAGATAAGTGCCGTGAAGGATTGGCCGATACCAAGGGACAAAACTGCAGTACGTGCATTTTTAGGACTGTGCTCATATTACAGGCGGTTTGTGAAGAACTTCTCGGATATAGCAAAGCCCTTGCACGAACTGACGGAAGAAAAACGACAGTTTGATTGGACGGATCGGTGTACGGTAAGTTTCAACGACCTCAAGCAAAGACTCTGTGAAACACCAATACTGGGGTATCCAGATCCCGAAGTAGATTTTATTGTTGACACGGACGCGAGTAATACTGGTATTGGAGGAGTCTTGTCACAAAAAAAGGAGATAATGAAGTTGTAATCGCCTACTTTAGCAAATCGTTGTCGAAGCCAGAAAGAAATTACTGTGTCACTCGAAGGGAACTGCTGGCAGTCGTCAAGACGTTACAGCATTTCCGTAGATACCTGTTGGGGCGGAAGTTTCGTATCAGGACTGATCATGCTGCTCTGAAATGGTTGCTGGAGTTTAAAAATCCCGAGGGCCAGGTGGCACGCTGGATTGAACAGCTTCAGGAATATTATGACTTCGTCATCGAACACCGTAGTGGGAAATCACATGGAAACGCAGACGCCCTTTCTCGAAGACCTTGTCCCGATGACTGTAAGCATTGTCTTAGACAAGAGGCCAAGGAATGTTTAAGGATGCTGAGAACTGACACAGTCAGCGAAGAGTGGAGTGATGAAGTCATGCAACTAGCTCAGCAAGAGGATCCTGATGTAAAGCCGATTTTTGACTGGATTAATGCAGGAATACCCAAACCAAGATGGTGTGAAGTAGCTCCGATGAGTTCGGTAACGAAAAGCTATTGGGCACAATGGGATAGCTTGGTTATGCATAATGGCGTGCTATGCAGGAAATGGGAATCGGCGAATGGGAAGGATGCTCATCTACAAGTAGTCGTTCCAAGGAAAAGAGTGAAAGATGTTTTGGGAAGTTTCCACGACGGTTCTTCTGGTGGACACCTAGGAGTGAAAAGAACCTTAATGAAAATCCGACAACGGTTTTATTGGATTCACTGCCGTGAAGATGTCGAAAACTGGTGCAAGAAGTGCCTTAACTGTTCAGCAGTTATAGGTCCGCACACCCGTAGTAGAGGAGCGCTCAAACTGTACAATGTTGGAGCACCTTGGGAGAGAATTGCGCTAGACGTCGCCGGCCCGTTCCCGACATCTGACTCCGGAAACAAGTACATTCTTGTCGTGATGGATTACTTCACCAAATGGCCTGAAGCGTTTGCCATCCCTAATCAGGAAGCTATCACTATAGCAGAGAAGTTAGTAAATGAAGTTTGTTGTAGATTTGGAGTACCTCTGGAAATTCACAGCGATCAAGGAAGGAACTTTGAATCTGCGGTTTTTCAAGAGACTTGTCGAATCATGGGGATGCATAAGACGAGGACTACGGCATATCACCCACAATCGGATGGAATGGTGGAGAGATTCAATCAGACTCTAGAGAGACATCTGGCCAAGGTTGTTGAGAGTCACCAAAAGGATTGGGACCGGCATATTCCACTCTTTTTGATGTCATATAGGTCAGCAACCCATGAGAGTACGGCAGTTACCCCAGCATATGCGAATTTTGGAAGAGAGCTTCGTTTACCGGCAGATCTTTTAACTGGACGTCCTCCTGATGCTCCAAGATCTATCACAGAGTATGCAAGTGATTTAAGGGATCGGATTGCTGACGTTCACAGTCTTGTCCGTGAACACGGGCTTCAAGCTAGCACGAGAATGAAGACCCGATACGATAGGAAGGCTAACCAAATTGGATTCGAGGAAGGTTCTTGGGTGTGGCTACATAACCCGATGCGGAAAAAGGAAAAATCTCCAAAACTGTCCCCAAATTGGGAAGGGCCATATAGGGTAGTCACAAAAATCAATGACGTCACATACAGCGAAATCCACGTGGTCCCTGCAAGGTTGTTCATGTTGACCGACTGGCGAAGTACCACGGAAACAATGATGCTCGGGACGAGCATGTCTTAGGAGGGGGTAGTGTTGCGCCGGTAGTATAAACTTCAAACTTGATTTTCTATGCTTTAGAAGCGTTTTCAGCAGGCTGAAAAGTGATTTCAGGCCGTTTTAGAGGTGGCTCTTCCACATACTAGAAGATTGAAAATTCACCCTAGTTGCCGTTGTTTTCAGGCGCCTGAAACATGTTTTCAGTCTGTTTCAGGACAGCCTCTATCAGATGGCGCAATAACCTGAAAACCCGTTTTCAGGCGTTTTCAGGACCCCTTATGGGCCTTTGAAGTACACTTCAGTATATGGCGAAATTTCTCGAAGGAGTGAAGGAGACAGCACTATTAGAGAGAGACATCTAGATTGAGAAGGTTCGAGAAGTGTGTGAAAGAGACAGCACTATTAGAGAGAGACATCTAGGTTGAGAAGGTTCGAGAAGTGTGTGAAAGAGACAACTAGAAAGGGACAGCATATTCGGGTCGAACGACCATCGAACAATCTGGACGCTCTGGAACATTCACGAACCAAGGGGTCGCCGTTCCTAGAATTGGACCTTGGACCGATTATTCAAGATTTCTCCGGAATGTTCCAGTGCGAAGGTCTCCGCATATATAAGCCGCACGCCAACGCAGCGGAGTAGAGTTTGGAATTAAACTGCGAACAGTGCGAATCTCAAAGCGAAGCTAGTGAAAAGTGTGTCATAGTGAAGTGATTTATTAAGTAACACTTGTTAATTATTAATTTTGTAATAAAGTTTGCATTCCTTTTAATTAGTGATCAATTCGTGTATTTTCTATCACGTTACCCACCCCGTGGACGTAACAATAATTTTATTTTGTATTGGCTGTTTAGAGATTTCTGTGCCCACACTGCGCAAACTTCACGAAAAAAAAACGGTTGGGTGCCAATATAGGTTATATTTTGATAGGTTATTTATTTCACAAATATTTGTAAAATTTGTTTATGCGTGTTTGGTTATTATCAAAAATGTTGACTCGTGGTGACTAGAAAAGTGATAAATAGAATGGACGCCACTGGAAATTCTTGGCGATGTGCAATTGTGAGTAAAAACCTGTTGTCATCTTAATGATTTGCTTAATGTAAAGAAAATAATTTGGCAGGCCAATAACATTTTCATCTTATGAAAATGATTTTTTCCTCGCAAAATGTGTTGAAAAACGTCGTATGATACGCGTGAGCTTTGATAATTACATCCTCGGCTTCCTTATCACCTGCGGTTCGCGTGAACAATTTCGCCTCTGATGTAATTATCAACCTACCTCACTTGTATCACAATGTACTATTACGATACAAGTGCCGAAAATAGAGCATAGCGGGGCTCGTGTAGCTGCTTCATTCCCATTGTACGGTCTGTACAAAGGTGTGCATTCCGCCCGTCAGCATTTTACTTCACGTAGCATATATTTTATTCCTTTAAGTCAGTACATGTCCGACCGCCGCGGAGTGTATTCTCATTAAACCTACATATTGTATCATTTCAATTCGTTATCAATAAATCATAATTTCGGTGGAAAACTGCAGTGTTATCATTATCAACTATCATCTCAAGAGTGTACGAGATTGTCCCGTACATCTTTATGGTCCTTCGAACCGGATCTGAACCAGTGACCTATGCATCTTTATGGTCCTTCGAACAATTTTGAATCAGTGCACAGTGAAATCAAATTCTGGGACACGCCACGTGACGACGCAACGTGACCAGTGCTGTGACACTCGCATCAACGTGTATCATCATTATCAAGCGGTGACTATCAAGATCAATCAATATATCAAGATTATCAATATCAAACTGGAAGCTTTTATCAACCAGTACTGGATTGTGTGAGAGTGAACCCAGGTGCGATAGCGAATCGGTTAAGGCGGCCTCCCACAAGCGGGTCTCACCGTCTGATTGAGAAAGCGCACATATCCACGGGGAACACTTGAGCACGAAACAGCTAATATCTTCGAAAGATAGATAAGTTTGGAGCCATTATCAATCACCTATCACTAGCCCCACTTATATCAGTTATCATATCAACTTTTTGACAAAATGACCAAAATTGAGGACATACTGAATACCCAAGGTCAACTTGCCATTGCTATTGAAAAGCTTTTGGTAAATTTCAAAAAAGATGGACCTGAACGTAAGACTCCACAACATATCAAACGACGATTGGAAACTCTGGAACAATATTGGAGGGAGTTCCAAACGAATCATATTACTCTTTCCGAGTTTGACACGCAGGACTACGTGTATTTTGCAGAAAATCATTTCGAGCGGGTATCAACTCTCTGCAGCGAAGCTCGCAAACTTTTGCAACAAGCACTGCCGGTGCCATCATTTCAAGAAGCTAAACCCATTATCAAGCCTGCTACTTCTCAGTTCAACTTGAACATGGACTGGAACCAGCAACAAGTGCCGCAGACTCAACCTGCAGAGGATGACCTTGTGGACAACGTCCAAAAGGAACAACCACCAGCCTCGGTCCCAACTATAACCCAAAAATGACTGAACGAGGCAATCAAAGCAAATCGGAAGAGATGTACCGAAAACAGCAGAGCAACTTCAAAGCTTTTCAACGCGCTATCAACAACACCAAGTTAGAATTACTTACCGAACGGTGGGAATTCGAAGATGCTCTGCGAACGGTGCAGGCTCGTTGGTCAGCAATCGACTCTTTACATTGGGAGATCGATAGTGAACAACTAAACGAAAAACCCGAGTATGAAGCAACATATAACCTATGCGAACAAAAATATAACGAAATCAAGAAAAGTATCAATATCAAAATGTGGGATTCGTCGCATCGAGAAAAATCAACTCCTGCTATTGAAATACCCATCTTCAATGGCAATTACCACCAGTGGATGTCATTTAAGGACTTGTTCACCGAAACCATCCATAAGAATAATTTCATATCCAATGCGCAGAAGATGCAATTCTTAAAAAGCAAGGTCAAAGGCGAAGCGGAGAAACTTATACAGCATTTAAAGATCAGTACTGAAAATTATCAAGTGTGCTGAGAAATTCTCAATCACCGCTACAACAACACTAAATTAATATTTAGTTCCCACGTCAATATCCTTCTCGGATTACCTATCATGCAACATCAATCGGCAGTATCAATAAAGAGACTGCACGACAACACTAAAGAATGCCTTCACGCCATACAAAATTTGGGCGTTGAAATATCTACTTGGGACCCGTTAGTAGTACATTTGTTAGCACAGAAATTGGACGCCGATTCTCATAACGACTGTATTGAACACTTAGCGGACCCGAGAGAGCTACCCACACTGGCAGAATTTTTGTCATTTTTGGAAATGAAGTTTACTGCCCTGGAATCCTCTCGTCGAAAACAAGAATCAACCAAGCCGACTCTACCATCAAACTACGAGAGAAGATTTAGTCTAAACAAGCCTTCGTCATATCAATATCCTCGCTCTGAAAATCATATCAAAGAAAATCGATTTTATCAATCAACATCAAACAAAAATAATTATCAAGGATCGCCAGCAAAAAAATATCATGCATTCGCAACTAACACCGCAAAGTGTCCTTGTTGCAATTATAATCACGATTTATTTTGCTGCTCGAAGTTTCTAGGCATGACACCCGAGACAAAACTTGCAACAATATCCGCTCGGCAAATATGTACGAACTGCTTGTACAAACATTACGGCAATCCATGTTTATCAGAAAAACGATGCAAGCAATGCAACGGCGAACATAATACGATACTCCACGAGGCCTTTGTCGGCAAGAAGAAAGCTGCCGCCAACGAATCAAATACATCAAAGAACGCAGGGCACGTGGCCCAAGAAGAAGAACTAGAAACCCTACTATCAACAGCCTTAATCAAAGTCCAGGCAAAAGATGGATCCTATATCAAATTACGTGCCTTAATTGACCAAGGTGCCCAAATTTCTCTTTGCACCGAAAACGCTGCTCAACTACTAAGCCTACCGCGTCACAAATACAATGGTTCAATATTTGGAATCGGAACCAAGGAAAATAATTGCAAGGGATTTATCAATATCAAGGCCACATCGATACACACGGATTACACTTTTACCGCAAAAGTTTTTATAATGAATCGTCTTATCAATAACTTACCTAACCGATCATTTATCAAACCATCGTGGTCTCATCTCGAAGGTATCCAGCTGGCAGACCCCGAGTTCAACATCAGTCAACCCATAGACATTTTACTCGGTGCGGATATCTACTCGAATATAATTTTAGACTCTATTATCAGAAAGGACGAAACCACTCCCATAGCACAGCAATCTCATCTCGGATGGATTTTATGTGGCAACATGAAGTCATATCACTGCAACGTTGTTGTGAACAACCTCGAAGATATCAGTAGATTTTGGGAAATAGAGGACATTGCTGAAACATCGGACGACTTATCATCAGAGGATCAATACTGTATCAATCAATACAAGTCCGAAACAGTTCGTCAAACAAATGGGCGCTATGTGGTACGTTTACCCTTCAAACCCGACATTGAAGAAAAATTAGGAGAATCGAGACACAAGGCTGTGGCACAATTTTATCAACTAGAGAAGAAATTTATGAAGAACGAGCAATTATCAAAAGATTACAAATCATTTATCAACGAATATTGCGAGCTGGGACATATGCGCGAGTGCGAAAGAGACACAAAACCTAGCAACTACTTACCACATTTCTGCATTCATCGCGCTGAATCAGCTACAACGGCCTTGCGCGTAGTTTATAATGCGTCAGCACCTTCGTCGTCGGGTTACAGTTTGAACGACCTGATGTACAGTGGGCCGAATTTACAATCAGATTTATTTACATTGATTTTGAGATGGAGACAACATAAAATAGCGTTGACCGCGGACATTGAAAAAATGTTTCGCCAGATACTATGTAACGAAGAAGATCAACTTTATCAAAAAATAATTTGGAGAAATCATCCGAATCAAGCACTGCGCGAATATGCTCTTACAACTGTTTCATATGGAACGAAACCAGCACCCTTCTTGGCAATGATGACTCTTAAACAATTAGCCATGGACGAAGCTCATCGTTATCCAGAAGCGGCAAAAATATTGGAACAAGATTTTTATATGGATGACCTTCTTAGTGGCGCGCACAGCATCGACGCAGCAAAAAAGATGCGAACGGATCTTATCAACCTCCTAAAGGCAGGGGGTTTCAACTTGCGGAAGTGGTCGTCCAATCACCTTGCATTACTGGAAGATATGAGCAGCGCAAAACAACAACAATCATTCGATTTCAAGCATCAAGAGTCGCAAAAAACGTTGGAGCTGCGATGGAACCCCCAAGAAGATGCATTTTCCTTCCAATTGAAGGTGGAGCTGTCACCTACAAACAAAATAACAAAACGTTCCCTTTTATCAGATATATCAAAAGTTTTCGACCCTCTAGGATGGTTGTGCCCGGTAACAACGAAATTAAAGTTGTTATTTCAAGCTGTCTGATCAAGTACCGGAACCTATCGAAAATGAATGGAGAAGTATCAAGCAAAACCTGAATGAAATAAATCACATAAATATCCCTAGATGGTTGCAGACCAAAGAAAACGACACCATCGAATTGCATGCCTATTGCGACGCTTCGGAGAATGCTTATGCTTGCGTCATTTACAGCGTGATACGAGAAACCTGCCAGAATGCATTATCAACCCCTCCAGAAATCACTATTGTAGCTGCGAAGTCAAAGCTCATCCCCTCAAAAAAGGCCGTGTCTCTGCCAAGGCTGGAACTCTGTGCAGCAGCTCTACTTTCAAAATTACTTAGAACCATCACGGAAAGTTTATCAAAATACAATATCAAATTATTTTGCTGGATGGATTCAACTGCTGTGTTGGGGTGGCTACAAGGCGACGTTCACCGCTGGAAGCCATTTGTATCAAACAGAGTACAGAAAATCAGAGAATTCGCACCTGCCGATAGGTGGCGATATGTTAAATCCGCCGATAATCCTGCAGACTGCGCTAGTCGAGGAATTAACGCCTCCCGGTTGAAAGAACATGCCTTGTGGTGAAAAGGACCTTCTTGGTTATCAACATTTGAAGAAAAACCCCAAGAAGTCACCTATAAGACCGACCAAGATATCAAAGTATCAAAACAAACAAACGCCACAACTTACCAGCAAAATGACGTCATCAGTGACTTAATAATCAAACACAGCAATATCAACCGTATGACTCGCGTACTCGCATGGGTATTGCGCGCCTTATCGAAAAACAAGCCTACAGTACCCTACCTCACCGTGCTCGAAATACGTAGAGCAAGATATACGATCGTCAAACACGTACAGCAGGAATCATTTCGAGAAGATATAAACAACTTGACAAGACACGGGCAAGTGAAATCAAACAGTGATATTTTATCACTTAACCCTTTTTTAGACAACAAGGGACTACTGAGAGTTCGTGGAAGATTAGGAAAGGCAAATATGAAACATCCACTAATCATTCCACATCAAGGTCACATAACCGACCTACTTATTGAAAACGCGCACAAATTGACTCTTCATGGTGGAACTCGCCTAACCTTGAGGCAGCTCAGGTATCAATTTCAATTATCACAAAGGAGTAAATGGCAAAAACCTAAAGAAAACATGAAAATTGGCGACGTTGTTATCATACATGATGCCAATTTACCAGCGGAAAATGGGCACTAGGTAAAGTTGAAACCGTACACCCGGGACACGATGGGTATGTACGTGTAGTATCAGTGAAAACGAAGAACGGAATTATCAAGAGACCAATAACGAAATTATCAAAATTGCTCGCCACACAAGAGTGCGCTGAGGAGACTAAATCGGAACCCGAACCCGAAAAGGCGGCACCCGAAGTTAAAAGACGACGAACCAAAAGATCAGCTAATTTACTGACACTGGGACTTATGTTACTGTTTACATTTATATCACCGGCGCAGTGTGAGCATAGCCTTACGAGTATAAATAAACATCAAGGAGTTTATTTCGACAAAATGTCAAATATGCACCTTATTCGCGACGAATGGAAGCTGATTGTTTACTACGACATGGGACCCTATTGGGAAGGACTAAAAGTATATCAAGAATATCTCCGTGCCTTAGAAAATATATGTATCAAGACGGATAAGTTATCAAAATGTGACGTAGTACTCATACAGCTACGTCACGGGTTCTCAGAACTGGAGTACTACAACAGCATAATGCTCGCTCAGCAACTCACACGCTCGACCCGCCGTCGGCGGGGCCTTATCAACGGAGTCGGATATCTAGCGAACAGTTTGTTTGGAATACTGGACGATAATTTCGCCCAAAAATATGAAAAAGATATCAATCTTATCAAGGACAACGAGAAACATTTGAGTTTGTTATGGAAAAATCAAACCTCAGTGGTCGAAGCTGAATATAATTTACTAAAAAGAGTAGAAGAGGCTATGGACAAGCAACACAAGATACTGAACCGTCACATTATCAATCTGGAAAAAGCAACCAATGTTTTGGCAAAAGAAGTTGAAGCTGTCGAACATACGAATGAATTCATGTTATCATCGATTATCACTAACTGCTTACTGATGAATCTGAAAGGCATACAAGAGACATTATTACAGACGATCACCAACGTGCAACATGGCAATTTCAATATCCACTTATTAACTCCAGATCAACTAAGAAATGAGTTAAGTATCATTTCCGGCCAGCTATCAAAGGACTTAGCTATACCGATTGACAACATTCAAACGAATCTCCAGAATTTTTATCATTTACTTAAGGTCAAGACAAGGATGACACCTAAATATCTATTTTTTGAAATCAGGATTCCGTTAATCAGCCGTGACAACTTTGAAATCTACAGATTAATACCCGTACCTCAACAACTAAAGGAGAACATGATCAGCATATCGCTTATTTCCGAGTATGTGGCAATAAACATACAGAAGGACTCTTATATAACACTCACTGAAAATGAGGCTGGCAATTGTAAACAACATGATGCATCAAGTCAGCTATGTCCCTTACAAAAGCCTATTTATCATATGACTGGGGATGACAACTTATGTATCAAGGCAAAAAATGGTACAAAATGTGAACGTATCACACAACCTTGCGCAGACAAATGGGAAAGGTTGAATAAAGGAAATAATTATCTATTCTTCGTTTGCGGACATCGAACTATAAGAATCATATGCGAAACTCAAGTTACCGCCGAGCAAATTAGCGGAACGGGCATTATATCACTTGGAGATGGCTGCATTATTAAAAGCGAATCGTTGACAATATTCGCTCATAATTATCAGACGAACAACATTAACGTCCAGCCAGATTTGATAAGAATAGTAATGCCACCTATTAATAGCGTTATGAATTTATCATTACCGACACTTGAAGATCTATCAACATCTAACAGCACGGAAATAAAAAAGCAAATTTTCGACATAGGAAGACAAGTTGATCAAATGAAGGCTAGCGAAGCACGAGGTGTTCTAGCTGATCGAATATCATCGCATGATGTACACCAGTACGTCGTTGTATACCTATTATTGAGCGCTGCGATAATTGCGTTCACCGTATACGCATGGCGACGCTTACGACTTCGGTACTCGGCGCAGATACCTCCCGCGCCCCCCAGCAACGCATCTGCGGACTTCAACATTCAATATGTTGCCAGAGATGTAAACCGCGAAGATTCAAAACCACAACACAAGGCGAAAATCAACGTGCAACAACACACCACCAATGCGGGAGTTCACTTATCAAGACCTCAAGGATTGGACAAGGCCACGTCACCCATCGTAGGCCTGCGATTCGCTGCGCGTGAATAGCAGTGAAGCAATTTATTTTTTATAAGATATTTGTTTCTATTATAATTTTTTAAGTTTCATCTTTCTTCATCTCGCGCCCGGGAGCATGTACGGTCTGTACAAAGGTGTGCATTCCGCCCGTCAGCATTTTACTTCACGTAGCATATATTTTATTCCTTTAAGTCAGTACATGTCCGACCGCCGCGGAGTGTATTCTCATTAAACCTACATATTGTATCATTTCAATTCGTTATCAATAAATCATAATTTCGGTGGAAAACTGCAGTGTTATCATTATCAACTATCATCTCAAGAGTGTACGAGATTGTCCCGTACACCCATTCATAGGCACGAATTGAAAACGCATTTTAACGACTCGCGCTTTTTAACCCCTGACGCAAAAAGAGGGGTGTTATAGTTTAACATGTCTGTCTGTGTATCTGTCTGTGGTACCGTACCTCCCTAACGGATTGACCTATTTGAAGGCGGTTTTTTTGGGTCATAGATAATTTTCTACCGAGTGTTCTTAGCCATGTTTCATGAAAATCTATTCAGCCGTTTTTGAGATTTTGGGGGTTTTTCAACTTTTCTATGTTTTAGTTATTATAGCAGCATCCCCGCCCAAGATCTGGCTCGAACCTTCGCGATTTTTTTATAACCGCGGAAATTAATGCAAACCCGTGCGGTGTCTGGTTAGAATTTCACCACCCCCTTTCTTCCCGTGGGTGTCGTAAAAGTCGACTAAGGGACCAGGGTTGAAGTGTGTTGTGGGCGATGGGCTAGCAACAAGGGAAGCGACTTTGTTTTATACTATGTAGTAATGAACTAATTAAGTGATTAGAGGCTGCGTAACAACTTTCTACTCGCTCTAATATATTCTATTTTAATTCCTTCTTTCTTCTAAGTGCTCTAATTAGAAAAGTACGGATAGTCTATCTCGCGGCGACACGGCTCACGCGCGTGTGAAGACTGCAGGCTCCAGAGCGCTGTATCATTTTGATTGAGTTTCCATTAAAAAAAACGTTTTCCCTTCGAAAAAAAATCAAGCGCTATCGCGGTATTGCGTCTATTTATAATGAATAAATTACTCGTAGCAAATTGAGTTAAATGGAGCAGTTAATTTGCAGCATCTGCGGTTATATGAACAAAGAGCTAATTGAGCCGAATGCTAATTTGTAATTGCAATAGTGTTCGGCGGTTCATTGCAAAAGAGTGGAAACGGCCGCCGCCGGGCCGTCATCTCAATTCTGTGCCGTGTCTAACACGGCACAGACTTGAGATGACGATTTCACAATACTATTCAAAATCATTTTTAAACGCGAATATATATATTTTTTTTGGGAAACAAACTGCTGTCAATTACACATATGAAGAAAAGTGATAATTTAGGTTACACATGAGCCAAAACAGTTTCCACTTATAACTAGATATTTTTCTGTTGTTTAGGTAAGACATTAACAATTATGTGTGTTAAATAGAGAATGGACTAACAGACCAAAATGGAACTAAACACAGAATAACTAAATAAAACTATATAAATTTATAGTGGTACTAGGATCTGGAATCCGTCCTGATTTACAGTTTCATTTCATTTTTTTTCTTATTTATATGTAACAATGATTTCTAACTACCTATCTATCTAAGGATTTAATTATTTTGTTTATTGCAGATATTGCTGTAGGGTCAAATGAAATATATCGGCAGCCGAAAATTTTTCATTAAAATTATTACAAGCTCTAACAATGAATCTATTCCGTGCATATGCTGTGCAATTAACTTGAGTAGAAAATAAGTTTGACGAACGTGTTCGTCTGTCCGGACAACGTAAACGTATATGGTTGAAAGAAGGTAGGGGGAATCAATCAAACCATTTACAATTTTAAAAAGAAACGTTTGATCTCTTAATTCTCGGCGTTGCTGCAGTGATGTATTGTGATTGATTTTAAACGATTTAAATTTATATTTGATACGTTTGTTTAATTTATTTTGAATGCCTTCGAGGGTGTTAGCGTGAAAGTTTAAATGAGGGTTCCAGACTGTAGAAGCATATTCCAAGTTAGATCTAACATATGAATTATATAAAAGTTACACAGGTCTGGGGTCTTTAAAATCCTTTGTTTGTCTCAATATGAATCCCAGCATTAGCTTTGGCAGCCGCACAATTAATATGTGACACAAACTGTAGTTCGCTGTCTATTCTAATGCCGAGATCCTTAACTTCACTAACACGATTGAGATGTTTATTGTCTATTGTGTAATTATATGATATGGCATTACGTTTAAGTGAGTATGTGATAGTACAACATTTTTCAACATTTAAATAAAGTCTATTCTCCTCGCAGTATAAACTTAGCCTATCCAATCACTCTGAAGTTTAATACAATCGTCTTCGGATACACTAAATAGTCATTAGTCATGTTTGTAAAGCCCTTACTGATCGAAACACGTAGAACCAATTGTATATTTCCCCTTATTATCCATACTAATATTATAAATGGGATAGTGCATGTGTGTTTGGATGTTTGTTTGTCCGTCTTTCACGGCAAAACGGAGCGACGAATTGACGTGGATTAAGTGGAGATAGTTGAAGGGACGGAAAGTGACCTAGGGTAGTTTTTATCCTCGTTATCCCCTAAGGGGGTGAAATGGGGGGGTTAAAGTTTGTATGGAGCTGCAATATGAACGAGTTCCACGCGGGAAAGAAAATAAATAAATATAAATATCAGGGGACAATCTTACACAAATCGAATTACTCCTATAGTAGGCCCAATAACACAAGTCTTATTGAAGAATGTAAAACTAGTACAATATTTCCCTTCCATAATATCCTACATAGGTAAACGAAGAAAACGTCGATGAATTCGACCGTTACAATTCTAATGTTATATCTAATGAGTGTAATGACGTATGCCAGGGGCGTCTCACTCCGTGATTTGGTCGCGCCGCTACAAGTACATGCCGGCCTACCGGCCCAGTGGAAATGATAGGGCCACTATGACACGCACGCGTTCTATCCCAGCGCGTTGCATGCGATAGAAAGGGATGGTGCGAATGCAAATGCGATAAAGCCATTTCCTAGTTTTCCCACCCTCGAATTTTTCGTGGATAAATTACTTCATAAAACGTAAAAAACGGCTTTCTCGCGCATCAGCATTGCAATTCAGCGGCGAAATGCCGTCAGCATCCCTTCCTTTTTAGCTTTCCGTAGTCGATAAGGAACTCTTATCCTTATCTCTGTCCGTCCGTCCGACTGTCCGTCTGTCTGTCCGCCTGTCCGTCCGTCCGTCTTCGGCTTAGCTCAGCAACCATTACTACCAGAAAACTGTAATTCGGCTTGGATAAGTAGGTATATAAATCAATTACGCCGACGAAACAGAAGAATAAATCTTGATAAAACAATTTTTTTGGGGTAGGTACCTCCCCGACACCTAAAGCGGGGATTAAACTTTTTTCTCGTTAAACCCATGGTGTCGGGTATCGTTGGATAGGATTTTCAAATTAGTGATTCGTTTGCGAGATATTGGGCTTTAAAGTCCAAAATTTTGTTCTAGGCATGTGTCGTCGTCGTCGTATTAAACTGACAAAGCCACAATAATATTACTTTAGTTTCCCTAGTTATTATCTAACTTCGCTGCTGTATAAACTATTGGTTCAATAATATTTGTTCAGAACATCGCAATCTCGGAGCGTAGTGCTTCTATGAATTGAAATAACTTCGGTCCAGTTAGGGAAGTGGAGCAAAATTATGAAATGTTTCAAAGGCAACTGTTTGAACTAGGAGACATAAATAAGTTATTTTGGCATTCAACTGCGAAAGATGTTACTTTTTGTCACGTCTGGAGGTTTTACTGTTTGTTCTGTCAAGTATTTAAATATTCGATTTATAAACTGGTATCGGTGCAGTTGATGTGCCTGGGGCCTAGACAAGGTTACAATCGACAAGCGCTAACGCCAATAGAACGTAATAAAATGTATGGGAATGACAGATGCCGACGAAACACTTTTCTAATTTTATTGAGCTGCATCTAGGTAGTGTATACATGTATTATCTCACTTTTTATTTATGTTTATTTCTCTTTCACCTATCCCAAAAAATGTTAGTAGTTATTTATTACATTTGTATGACGTTTCCGTGAGTCACCGACGGTGCTGGCTGAAAATCAGCGCTGCAGGTGTCTGACACCTCAGCATAATGCTGAGCCAGTGTCCGGTTCACTGCCGCAGAGACACACTGGTTTCATGTCTTATCTGTTTTTTTTTTCATTCTATTGTTTAATATGTGTGTCCTGTGTGTTTGTGAATAAATGTATCTTTCTTTCTTTCTTTTCTTTCCATACATTTTATTAGTTTTCTATTGGCGTTAGCGCTTGCTGATTGTAACCTTGTCTACGGCCCCAGGTTTTCTAAGGGTGTAGGGAGGACTCAAGCGACGCTTCTCGGTATACCGCTTTCTTCTTCGTCGTTTTCTCTCTTGACTGTGAGATCGTATTTATTTCACCTGTTGGTAGCAAGGTTCACGATACGCTGCCATTCCTCTCTGGCAGTCGCCTTCCTTAAGGTGTAATTCCGTGCATCGTGGCCGAACGCAGCCGATGCGACAAAATTATGGCGCCGTTTCCGAAGTCTACGACAGACGCGTGCGTTTTCATACACTGACTGGTGCGCACTGATAAGTACACGCAATGCAAGGAATTACACCTTTATGCTTGCGAGTGACGCATCTACTGCAGCTTTATATTTTTAATCTGCCATTACCGCTTTAGCTAATTTATTTCCCGATACGGTGATCTCGCCCTAAACTGACCCTTGCTAATCTGCCAATACGTATTCACGGCACGTGCGGTTCCTCCGTCAATAACAGGATTAATCTAGCCGTCGGCCATTTTGGCGTAAATACCTTAATTAATGGCGAACCATAATTACCTGTAAATTGTGAATTAACAACGAGGCGCTCTGGCTTTAATTTAAATTGAGGGTATTTTTGATTACACTGCAGCTTTTATCAAATTTCAGACCAGTAGGTATTTTTCAGAATATTTCGTTAGAACTATAACACTCATCATCATGGTATCGAAACATGTTGCCTGTGGTGACAAAGGTTAGCTGGATGCCTTATAGGGATAAGAATGCATTTGTACGAAAGAGACAAATATAACTCATTTGTCTCTTCCCTCATCACTCTCGACAGTCTTAAAAATACAAGAGATTCAGCACATCCTCGGGAGCTCTGGCGATCCCACCACCAGGAACACAACATCACACACTGACAGAGCAAGTAGTGTCGTTATGGCTGTGGTCTTCCATGATGGAGGTAAGTACTTCCTGAGTTGGGACAATCCGTGGATGGGAATTATGGGGGTGCTTCAAGGTTAAAATTTGTTGTTTTTTTTTCTATTTTTCTTCTAAGTTTCAACAGTATAGTTCTTACAGTTTCGGAAAAAAGTGGCTGTGACATACGGACGAACAGACAGACATACATGACGATTCCATAAGGGTTCCGTTTTTGCCATTTGGCTACGGAACCCTAAAAAGGAACTATTGTCAGTCGCGAGCTGCTAGCTGCTGCAACCCTATTCTTTCCTCTTAAGTGGGCCTGTAACCGTGCTGGTGGTCAGTAAGACCTCAAACCTATCGACGCGGAATCGGCTTTCGCCGAGTGTTTTGTACCACATTCCTCGTGTTTTGTTCGTAATCCCGTCGATGGACGTCGCTTCGCGTCGGACGAGCCGATCGACGTCTTTTTCGCTCTTACTGCGTGGACATAAGGGTGGTGGTATTGCGTGGAGTTTTTTGATCAGCTAACGCCGATTCCGCGTCGATAGGTGTGGGGAGACCCTAAAGCGGCCAGAGCTAGCTAGGATGCCCTCTGTTAGGTTAGGGACCTGAGGGGATCCCGTAACGTTCTAACTGTCATTTTTCCATATAAAAAGTGACATTTAGATCTCCCTGACGCGCGTATAATGCAATGTATATGTTACTAGCTGACAACACAACGAACCAACAGTGTCGGCAACGTGCTAGCGTCCACAGGGTACGGTTTCTCACCCACGGACAAGTCCTACGATTGGAACTGGACGATTGGAAAAACTCTTAAAAGCTTGGAATACCTACACTTTTTCCTGGAAAAGTCTACGCGGAGATTTTACGAGCCCAATTTTCTTACCTTCGGAAAGAGGGACTTTTAAAAATAATCGCCACTCTGAGACTTCGCATGCTTTTATGATCATGTTTTTATACCTAATTGCACAATATAGTACTTTCCTGGACGGGCAAAATTACCTACTTATAAAATTAATAGACAGGGTGGTCCAAACAGCGACGTCAATATTTTTTTCATTGGATTCCTCCCACCCAGGCGTAACCCGAAAATACCCCGTGTATGTCCCGCGATTTTTTGTAGTTCACAAGTTATGATTTCATACGAAATTTCGGAAGTATGGCCCTATACATATGTTGTATGCCTTTGTATGTAATGACCTTTAAAATAATCTTCATAAATTGCTCTTTCACATACACAACAATTAACTTCCTAGGATTACTGCACGTTAAGGTTGTTGGGGTATCGTTTGATAGCTTGTCCAGAAACATAATGGGTTTCTTAAAACCAGTTTTCAACTCAGTGATTCGTTGGATTCACTTGGCTGGTTTTTTTGTATAGGAAATTGACTGTTGAGTTGTCCTATTATGCGTTCGAAAAGTTACGTGACCAACCCTCTGCTGATCATGCTCTGTAAGTCTTACGGCGTAATTCCGCTGGGTCTCAGTCCATCAATAAATTAGTAGGTCAAGGCTGCCTAAAATTACACCATAGTGTTCTACTCAAACGATAGTTCCGTTCGACACCTATACATCGTGGTTCGTGGTGTGGCGGACACACAATACATATATGGCGTTCGATTGCCAACCAATTTCGGTAGTCCATTAGCCATTCAAGGCACGTAATGGGACATTTAGAGTACAATCAGTGGTATTAACTACATTATCTACACGGATGTAAGGACGACCAAATATTTCTTGCTGTTATTTTGTACACCAAACACTTTACACTTTTCTCATTTCTTTGAAGGCGAATCACGTAATAAAATAAAGCGAGGAAATACGGCCAGCCTTCTGGGCACCTTGCCCGTTGACGGCGATTTATGCCAAATTTTTTACCTGTAGGTTAAGTTTTGTTATTATTATTATAATATTATTTTTTAATAAACAGCATTAAAAAAAATAAAGGAATTGCTTGACTTCATACAGCGATATGTAGTTTAATAATGTAAATTTATAAAATAAATACATTTGGACTCGACTGTACTAAGTCAAAATTTAACATTCATACACGTACAGTAGCACTCTTTGGGGAGGCATCAGGCCTGGATGATGCCTGTGACGATGATGACACATGTACATTTGGCTCGCATAGGTAAAGGGTACCTAACTATAAAATAGGGGTGTAGGCACTAAATAAAATAATCAATAATGATGTATTTTTTTAAACACGATTAAGAAAGTAGTCAAATGGAAAAAAAAAAGTGGTTAAACTATCAGTTAACAAACAGCATATAAAGTTATAAATGTCCAAAGTTTTAAGTCGGGGTATGTTCTGTCTTTATACGCACCTTCATATGATACGATTGTCATTTACTATAACGCTCGATCGTGACGTCACGATCTGCTAGCGTTTTCTCTCTCTAACAAGCAACATTAAAACGTTTGTAACTTCGTAATTTTTTTGAGATATTTGATAAGGATTCTCGTCATTCCGCATATTCGTTTGCCTCCTTTGGTTTGAAGTAATAATATTTTTTAAGTCTACGACAATAATTAACATGTCAGTGCAAGTCAAAATTCTACCAGCGTTTCTCTAAAAAACTACCACTGTTCAGGAGAAACGCCGAAACAAACTCATCAACCAGTATTTTTTTGCCAAAACAAGCTTATTACAATGAAAGAATTTAACCTACATAGACTACATGAAAGCATTTGATTCAATTAGCCACAACAGCATATGGGAAGCCCTGCAACACCAGCAAGTTCACCAAACATACATAGACATACTAAAAAATATATACGAAAAAAGTACAAGCAGAGTGAAATTAGATAAAATAGGAGCTGCTATAAAAATAAGAAGAGGAGTAAAGCAAGGCGACCCTTTATCACCCAAATTATTCATATCTGTACTTCAACACATATTCGAAAAACTGGATTGGTCAAAAAAGGGAATATTTATAGATGGAAAGCATCTAAGCCACTTGAGGTTTGCAGACGATATCATAGTTATGTCTGAAAACCCAAAACAACTACAAGAAATGATCAGCGAACTCTACAATGTCAGCAAAGAAATTGGTTTAGAACTGAATACATCAAAAATAAAGTCATGAGCAATGGAGCACAATTTCCAATCCATGTCAACCAAAGCGACCTAGAGTATGTGGAAGAATATATATACTTAGGAAAACAAATAACATTCAGAAAAACTAGACATTATGAAGAAATAAACAGACGAGTTGGTATTACTTGGAAAAAATACTGGAGTCATAAAGAAATCCTAAAATCAAAACTACCAATGAGATTGAAACGCAAGGTACTCAACACTTGTATACTACCCAGCCTTACCTACGGATGCCAAACATGGATCTACAACGCTAAGACGAAGAATGATATCCAGGTGTGTCAAAGAAGTATAGAGAGAAGTATACTCAACATAAAACTTAGAGACAAAAAGAGATGCTCAGAAATAAGGAAAATAACTAAAGTCATAGATGCACTCGACCACTCAAGATCCTTAAAATGGAAATGGGCAGGCCACCTAGCCAGATTAGAAGACCAGAGATGGACCAAAGTGGTGACAGAATGGCAAGGACCTCATGGTACGAGAAACAGAGGGAGACCACAAACCAGGTGGAAAGATGATATTGTCCCAGTAGCGGGACAAAGCTGGATTAAAAAAGCACAAAACAGAGCACTATGGAAAAGGTTGGAGGAGGCCTACACCCATTAGAGGGTCCTTAAATAGAAATAAATAAAAGCAAATGAAATGTAACTATATGTATATTTAAGGAATAAACGGCTTTATTATTATTATAATATAAAACAAACTGAATACGATAAAAAAGAAAAAAAAACATAATGCTATGTTCTACAAGAAAACATGTCCGAAACTGTATTACATAATACAAGAAAAAGATTAAAAAAAAGACCTGGTTGCACTCCGGGAGTGCCGGCAGAAGTGAAAACTTGAATAATTTTAATTTTGCAAAACAAAACTTAAAACTCCACGCTTTGAAGCGCAACTCCCGCTTTTTGTATTCCGGCAATTGGCAACACTAAATCCTACGGTCACGTGACCTCCTACGCTCCTACACCTGTGGCGAGTTTAACAATTTTTCCCCTTCCCAATAAAGTGCTCAGCGCCACTAAAGAAGTTTTTTCACTTCAAAAATGAAAAGAATGGAAATGCGACTAACTAAATAATTGGGTATGCTTTCTTGTAGGAACTGTGTTATCTACTCGTAGGACCCAAGGCATGACAATTAAAATTGGGCTCTTATCTGGGGCATGTAACTCTGTTAGATATAGTCCATAACCCAATAAGCCTTTGACATCAATGTTTTTTGCAAGTAATTTTTAAAAGCTGGATAGTGTATAGACAAAAATTCATTAGGTAATCCATACTATGTAATATTATAAATGGAAAGTGTATGTGTGTGTTGGCTTTTCATTTCCAGTTTTTTTTTTTTACATGATTAGATATTTTAATTAAATAACAAAGGTGTAAAAACAAGAAAAACATAATATACCTTAAGGTAAAATACAAAACGAAACACTAAATATTGACGTGTTTTTTAAGTGGAGATAGTTGAAGGGATGGAGAGTGACATAGGATAGTTCTTATCCTCGAAATCATCCCCTAAGGGGGTGAAATGGGGGGTAAAAGTTTGTATGGAGCTGCGATGGAAACGAGTTCCACGCGGACGGAGTCGCGGGCAGAAGCTAGTTATTACATGAAACCAACAACAACAGCCCCATCTGAGTACGGCATATGAAGTTCCTTACGCCACTGTTTTTTTTTCGACTATGAGTACTATACAAATTTATACAGGGTGTATTAAGAATGGGGTGTGAACCGAGCCAGGGCATATTTGGAAGCGCATTGCGATGAAATGTTTTTTTTGTTTACATTGATATTTTTGTTTTGACATTACTTATGGTTTCGGGGCAGCGGAGGATGGAGATGAATGATCTTAGTCCAATTTAAGCACACACGATTTAATTAATTAATACAAGAATTAAATTATTTTAATTATGAACGAGTGAAACAGGTCGATGTAAGATCCGAATTAAGTAATTGTCTTCCCTCGTTCTGGTAGCGCGGAGCGGCGACCTCCCACGTCGCTGGGAGCCGGGCACAGGTTTATCGCGGTGATTCAGTCTTCGCCGTAGCTGCTATGTGATACTTTGCCGATACTAGTGGTGCCGTATGGGTTCGCCTGGGTATTTAGTGTTAACCCATAACACATTACAGTCTCTGTTTTTGTTGACATTGCTTGTGCATAATAACGTTCCCCCGCGAGGGTGAAGGGTGGGAGGGTTTATTTACTTTATTTTATTTTCTACCGCTGCGCGCGCACAGCTGTGTTATGTAACAAATGTTTTATGTATGTTCGTGTTTCTGCCACTAGGACTGGTAGATAAGTCAACACCCATAGCTAGCATGTAGCTTCTTTGTTTACATGGTCGCGAACCCTTAAGGTTGCTCAAATACTTCCTGAGCTAAAAGGCACGTTAACGGAGAATATAATATTGCAGAAGGCAGCGAACGCTACGGTTAGTGCGCAGCAGCCAAATCGTGTCACAAAAATTTCGTGAGAGGGTAAATTAAGTATCATAATAATACTTTTAATAGTCTTTTATCAGTCCCTGGGCGACCGAGCTCTGCTCGGGTGAAAACAGGAAAAATACTGAGAAAACGAATTTACCCAGACGCGAGACCTAGCTAGATCGTTTTCTCGCCCCCAATATCCCTCGTATTCTAAGCTCGTATTCCAAATTAGATCGAAATCATTACAGCCGTTCCCAAATACATACTATTTACAAATATTGATCGTTTAATATTATAGGATAGGATGGCTAGAGAAAGTAGGCAATAAATGGACGAGTGGGTTCGATATCCGAAGGTGAGGGAGGACCTCGAAGGAAACGAGTCCATCTATAGCTCCTTTGGCCGAGACATTATACAGTGCTTTTCGCACCAATTGCAGGGAAATTGCAAATAATTATAAATGAAAATTGAGCACCAAATTAAAGATCTTAAATAAACAAAAGAGCGCGGTCGCGCCAAGCTCTACGATTGGTCGACTCACTGCTCAAACTGTACTACAAGTACAGTCAGTGTGGAAATATAGGTGCATACAACTTGCTCATAAATATGGGTGCATACAACTTGTTCATAAATATGTCCCATAACTCTTATGTCAGCGGATTAAGGTTTTGGTACTTATTTATGAGAGGATGTTATCGATACGTATTTTTGCACTTGACTGTACTACAATTATAAACGGGCGGTTCGTGCGAACAGCTTACCACAGTTTCGAAGCCCGTATTCTGAGTATTCTGACCATCTTTTGCGACATTTCCGATACGAGCAGTGGCGTGAAAAAGTCAGGTTATTATTTGCAATATCCTCGCGGTAGGCATTATGACAAGTTTCTATGGAATGGCAGATGCCGCTATATTTAACGTTGATCGTTCTGTCATCGTAAGTTGGTGCAGCCCGTCCTTACTCGTAAGTAATTGCTTGCCTACTTTCTATAGCCTCTACAACAAATTGTTGTCAACAATGTAGTAGACCAGGAGTGCAATTTTTGAATCTAACTGGTGATATCAAAGTCACCGGTGACTAAAATTATCACCGATGACTTTTATGTCACCATTTTCCTAAAGCCGTATTTTTGAAAGTCACACGCTGTTTACCAACATGCAGAAATTTTACAATGTCAGTCAGAGACAATCTTTCCGTTACGTTCCTTTTTACGCAGATGTTGTCCTTGATACCGGTTTTATTTTCTCATACTAGAACTTAAAACAGATTCAAACGTAAAACGTAGCGTATGTGTGAGTGTCATGTAACCGAAAATTAACGTTTTGAAAAATTCTTGGCAGATGTCACATACGTCAACTGTCAAAAACAATCGCATGGTGTTTTCAATTACGAGTGGGTAGGTGCACTCGTAAATCGATATCATAGGTATGACAAATGTGAGTCACCGATGAGTTTCAAAAATACGAACTTTTGGAAATCACTCACATCGGTGAGAATTAGTCACTTGGTGAGATTCAAAAATCGATCCCCAGGTATACGGGTGGCCCATTCAGATCGGAAAGTCTGAAACTATAAGACATACGAAGATTTGTTCTTAGGAGTCATTGATGTTTATAACAAGTTAAACAGGATTCATACATTTAAAAAAACTGTACTAAGCCGGGGAATCGAACCCAGACGTTTTGAAATATAAAACTAAAGCTATTTCTATCTAAAGATATCGATTGTATTTTAAAGTAAATAGAAATAGTTTCAATTTAATTTTTCAAAATGTCCGCGTTCGATTCGCAAGCTGAGTACAGGTGTTTTTAAATGTATGAATGTAATATTTCTTTTTATTTAAATCGATGACATGGTTTCTAGGAACAAATCGTCATATGTCTTATAGTTTCAGACTTTCCCATATTGACCGATCTCAATGGGCCATCCATCACACTGTTACATCTCGTAAAGTATGCTAGTCCACCATCATAAACTGTGTAATTTATCGATTATTATATATACCTATAGTCAATTTATCACAGTCCACATTCTGCCATATTTAGTATACTTGCGGTCGACCATAAATTCCGTCGTAAACACAAACAAAGGAGCGTTAAGTTGGACGGAGCATTACAGTTCCTGAATTCTTTATCAAACGACTTTCGTCGTTGTTATGAGCCCCCAGTACCGCGTCGACTCGAGTCAACTCTCCATACAAACGGAGATTTCCGCATTTTTAAATAGCGTACTGGATTAACATGGTTTTTTGACGTGATAACGTCTTATAAATCGATTAACGCTGGCTGCGCGCACGAAATATCAACGGCCAAACCGCTGGTTCTAGAGATTCCAAATTTGGCACGTTAGGTTCCTTATTAGGTCTAGGGGTGCACTAAGAAAGGATTTTTCAAATTTCACCCTCTAAGGGGGTGAAATGGGGGTCCAAAGTTTGTATGGGATACACAAGATTAGATCGACTATTTTATTCGATACTTCACCGGAGTATTCCTAACAATAAATGAGTAAATACGTGTTTCAGGTTTTTTGAGAAATCAACCCCTAATAGGGGGAAATGTTGTGACAAAGTTTGAAAATGAACATGACTGATTACGAAAAAACAACTATTTTAAAATCCAACGTGGCGGACGTGAAATACCATTTCCCCTATTGGGGTGCGATGGGGTTAAAATGTCTAATTATCAATACGAGTATTGGTGTAATTTTTATGGATTTTGTGACGTACGACAAAATAATGACAATTCAGTGATAACTGATAACAATTAAATCCAATTTATAAAAAAAGTATGCAATTTTTCATCAATGTTTTCTTATCACGTAAAATGATCGTCCGTAAACTAACTTTACAGACAACCAATTTTTTTGTACGTATACGAGTACACAGTAGGATCCACCATATCTAGCTCGGAAATGAGTCTCTGTTGTAATTTCAAATCGATTGATGCCTCACAAATGAATGAAATAAATGAATTTTGTTATTTTAGGAAGCCGTAATGGCACTTTTACAAGTCAAAATTCTACAAGCGATTCTGAAAAACAAGACCACTGTTAAGAAAAATCGTCGATACAAACTCAACAGTCAGTATTTTTTTTCCTCATTCATCAAAATCAGTGTAGTAATTTAAACGCTACAGTGGAACATGCGTCAATACAAGCTAAAATCATATGACTTCCTTCGCAGTAGGGTAAAAATATTGACCCAACTATCTGTTTCTCGGTAAAGATAAATTCGTAGGTATATTTTTTTCTGAGAAACAACAGCCTACGAGTCTATAAAAGAATTGGAATAACAGCTCCAAAGAGAAATATCAAATAAATTAAAACAGTAATTCGATATCGGAACAAATTTCTTTTTCAAAGCGATTCTTTCGACGCGGCTGAGAGCGAAGTGCCATCCAACGTTACCTCAGTCGACCTTGGGAACCCTAAGACAATATTTGAATAAGGTACGCGAATACTTTTACATTTGCGGGTTCCGTAGTCAACGTTTTGTAAGTTTCCGGATGCCTTGTTAAATTAATCTTGAAATACATACACGCCCTTATCCCCAAAAGAGGATTTTTCCCTTATTCCAGTGCAACTTTTAGCATAATTCCAGTGCAAATTCTTCGTCGCATCCTCACGACCGAGGGCCGTGACAACACGAGGTCGTTGCTTTGCGAACTGATGCTTTCCAGGCCGATTGCTTTTTGGCCATCCGGATAGACTGTAAGTTTCCTTTGCAGATTTCCTTCAATGCGTCGGTCCAACGGGTGATCTTCCACGGCTCCTTTTTCCACGTGTCCCATAACGATGAGTTTTTCCAGGTCATCGTCTGGCCACGTGACCGAACTGCAGGGGTCTTTGCATGCATAGTGGATAGGCGGGACTTAATTTGCAATTCGGAAACAATTGACGCATTGGTGCGGCGCGCAGCCCAAGGTATAGCTACTCGTATTTACTTGTACTTACTCAACATTTTCCGCCACCAACGAATACATCACTTCTGCTCCGAACCCGTGCTTTCAGGGGCCAAGTTTCCTGAGCATACAGGAATATGGAGATCAGGGTTCTCAACTCATTTAGCATAGATGTGGGTATAAAAGATCGAAAAAATGTGATATTTTGCAAGTCGCGTGCCTAACATTTTACCTCCAATAGCCGACAGACAAGCCCGACAGAAAATGCCCCTTAGAACCATTTCCCGTTTCAAGAATTTCGGGGAGCTCAATGTGTCTATGCCGTGATTACGTCGCAGTACAGCCAAGTGTAAAAATATGGGTGCATACAACTTAGTCATAAATATGTTCCGTATGTCAGCGGATTAAGGTTTCAGTACAAATTTATGAGAGGATTAAATCGATACATATTTTTGCAACCTATCTATGGCGGTAAATCAATGTCTTAGATCCCAGGTGTGAGCTGAACGGAGGGCTAGGACGATCAATAAGCGATTTGAGGCTTCCTGTATTTTCACACGTGATGTGTTCAAAATTTTACGTCTTCCCTCGGTCAGGTAGGGTTTTTCATAAGCATAGCGGGGTTCATGATAACCAATCTATAGTAAAATACCTAACATACATCATGACAGATGTCATTTATTTCCAGTCATCGGAATTTTCGTAGCATTTTTGAGCTATCATAGGGTCCATAGGTAGTTCTCGTTTATCGACTTCCGATTATACCTATGTATTGGACGAAATTGTGAAAGAATTGAGAGGAATGAAATCGGGTAAGACTGCAGGGTATGACAGAGTTTCCGCCGAGATGCTGAAGGCAGGACAGGGCGTCATAGCGAGTCAGTTGTATCGCCTCTTCAATTTGTGCTACAGCACCGGCCGTGTACCTAGGGACTGGTGCAAGGCCGTAATCGTTCCTCTTTACAAAGGGAAAGGGTCACAACTTGACTGCAAAAACTACAGGGGCATTAGCTTACTCAGCATCGTCGGCAAATTGTATGCAAAAGTGTTAGTTAAAAGGGTTGTGAAAGAGACCGATGAGAAAGTATGGGATGCACAAGCAGGTTGTACGGATCAAGTCTTTTCCTTACGATGCATAGCCGAGAAGTATTTGGCCAAAGGTCAAAAGGTCTATTGCGCTTTCGTGGACTTGGAAAAGGCTTATGATAGACAGTGGCGTGCCTAGGGTTTCGGAATAGGGCAAGCCGAGACATATGTTTTTGTAGTTTTTACGGTTATTGTGGATAAATCCATCTTCTTGCCTCATTATTGATCAATCTCCAGTTGCATATGCACTTGCTAGCGAGGACGAGCTCACCAAAACACACTGAAGGCATGCTACTACTATATATAATTTTACCAATGAGTTTTGTACCTTGATTTATTAAACTGTCTTTTATGCGATTTACGGATTGACTACTCTGAGAAATACACAAATCAGGCGACAAAACCTGGCGAACAAATAAGTTGTTTCTTCTGTCTGAGCAAAGTTTAAAGAGTTTACCTTTCCCTCGCCAAGCAAAACTTGCACACACTTTAAATTATCACAATCACAAGGAACTACTTCCTCCATTGTAAATCCGATTAAACAGCAACACAGCAAACAAAATACTTAATGACCGCTAAAATAAATAACAAAGTGATCGCTTAAATAAACAACAAACAAACAAAAGTAATTAAAATTGAAACTTGAAACTACAAGTCGGCCGTCATCACACTCATCAAGGCGCACGCGCGAATTTCGCATTTTACTAGACTTGTGTACAACTTCATAGGCATGCAGGGCTTAAAATCTCGTACTATTTGCTATATGAACCTATAAACACTTATGTCTCATTATTAGGCAGTTTTCATGGGTAAGAAAGAGACATAGATAGCTAGAATAGAAGCCCGCTTGCAAGCCAACGCGTGCGAGTGAGATGACTAGCCGTGTGCCTGTCTCAAGCAATTGTCGTCATCCACGTCGTCACAGCGATAGTGCTGCCAGCCAACTGCGCCGCGGTGGTGCGCGGTCGAATTTTGTACCACGAATTTGAAAAATGCAATGACAGCGCGAAACAGTGCGAATGGAAATAGTTCGTGCTCTCATTACCTTTGATTTTTGATCGATAATGAGTTTTGAAAGGCAAGCCCGGCTTTTGGGCTTGTATGGCAGTACCGCCACTGATGATAGAGTGGTGAGGAATGAACTATGGTCGGTGTTGTGCACGTATGGAGTAGACAGCCGCCTCGTTCAAGCACTGAAATCTTTATATAAGGATTCCAGTGCTTGTGTGAGAATAAACGGGTCATATACTGACTGGTTTAACATCGAAAAGGGTGTTAGACAGGGATGTGTAGCGTCTCCGTGGCTGTTTAATCTATTCATGGACAGCTGTCTGCAGTATCTAAAAGGTGATGAATGTGGTTTGAGAATGGAAGGGTTACGCGTCAAATGTCTCCTATATGCTGACGACCTTGTACTACTTGCGTCGTCCGCTGAGGAGTTACAAATGATGATGACGAAGATGAATGAATCTTTTGAATGGAAAGGGATGAAGATGAAGGGAATGTAAAAAAGACGAAAGTGATGGTATTGAAAAAAAATAAAATTATGACAGACTGCAAAATAATGATTGGTGAAGAAAGACTAGAACAAGTAAAAGAGTTTTTGCATTTGGGGACGTTATTTACTGGAGACGGAAAGCATGAGAAAGATATTGAAAGGAGAGTGAATGCAGGGAACCGAGTGAATGGGGCACTGAATGCCTTTATGGGCAGCCAGAAAATATCACATAAAGCACGGATGGCTGTGCATAGGGGAGTTTTGGTGCCCACACTTATGTATGGTAGTGAAAGTTGGGTGTGGCAGAAAAGACATCAAAGTCGAGTGAATGCAGTAGAAATGAGAGCGTTGAGAAGTATGTGCGGAGTGAAATTGAGTGATAGAGTCAGAAACAGTGTTATAAGAGATAAGTGTGGAATGGATGGAGATATAGTCTCAAAAATTGAGAAGGGTATGTTAAGGTGGTTTGGGCATGTAGAGAGGATGGATGATGACTTAACAAAAGGCCAGGTCAAAAGTACCCTAAACCGACGAGCATGTATGAGAAATATTATGGAAGTGAGTGTAGCGAAAGTGGTTTGCCAGGATCGTAGCAAATGGAGATCCGTGATCTCTGCCTACCCCTCTGGGAAAGAGGCGTGATTATATGTATTATAATATTTTATTATATCTTATAAATAATTTGTGGATTTAGATATTGCATTCTGCATTTATCGATATACGTGCGTATAATCGGAAGTCGATAAACGAGAAGTCCCTATGACAGCTCAAAAATGCTACGAAAGTTCCGATGACTGTTTATTTCTTTAGTGCGATTCGGCCGATCCACGAATAAAAGACTTTCCAAAGATTGACCCTAGTCCCACCTGTTGGTAAAGCGACGACAGAGGCTAAGATGAAGTTATTTCTCTGGAAATACAGATGAAGGGAGCCAATACGTGCGACAGAGATAAAGCCGGGGTTATAGTAGACGCCGCGTGTCGCAACGCTTACTTTGCATTGAACGTAGCGACACGAGGGACTGAGCTAATGTAACCACGTTCATACAAAATGTATGTAACCGATTGCATTGCGACACGCGGCGTGGCTCTAATATAACCCCGGTTTAAGAGTTGCGGACGAAAGGAGTTTCCTAGTAGCAGCCCGAAATAACTTGCAGACTAGTCGCTTCGCGCGCGTCTGAGCGTCTCCTGTCTCACTCGCACCGTGCAAATTCGAAAGAAATGTTTTCTGCACTCGCGTCGCGGCGCGGCGTCAATTGTGTTATCTCCCCTGTACCAAAGCCATAAAAGGTCGTTTATAAAACCAGCGACGGGGCCCAAATTTTAATCAATCACATTTCGACAGACGGATACGGTGAAGTGACAGTAGGTACCATCGGCGCCAAAGATATGTATATATTTTTTTATAATATTATTTTTTTATAATAACAGCCATTATTATTTATTTTGTTCGTTCGACCAGTATTAAAAATATTTACATATTTTTATTTGTTTACATTGAAATTTTTGTTTATGTTGACATAAAGTTTTTGTTTTCGTTTACCTACATTGCTTGTGTAAGACAACAAAAACAAAAAGGCGCGGCACCTGTTTTTTGTTTTTTGGTGGTTTTTTGTAGCACGTTTGTGCTCACGGCGGTTAAAAATGAACTAAACCCACACTTCACCCTCTCGGGGGATTGTCATACACTAGCAATGTCAAAAAAATAAAACCTGTAATGTAAAAAACAACAATAATTTCAATGTTAACAAAATAAACAAAAAATCTATATATTAGACATTTATTATCATAACAAAGGCATATATTAGGAATCGCAATTTTATGCCGATCAATGGCATATCGCTACCGAATATGCCCTTGATCGGTACACAGCCATCTTTGGTTCAACCTGTATAACAAATCCATGGAGGATTGTTTATAAAACCAGCGAAGCTGCCCAAATTTTAATCAATCACATTTCGACATAACGGTCGGTAGTTGGGAAAGTGACGCGTAACGTAAACGTTCAAAATTTGTATACATTTTAAGCCTTATTACAATGGGATAGAGTGCAACAGTGTTAACATATTTTTAATATCGTACCGAGCTGTCACGGGACACGAAACTATCTCGAAGTGAGATTTATAAATGTAGGTATTTTGTGGTTTACCGAGAGCTTACTAATGTCAGCCAGATTTCCTTACTAGTTGTATTCTGTCAGTATGACATTAGCGCCATTGCGTTGCGCGGACGCGGTGCGGTATGCTGTTGCTGTACTAACCGCGGCAGCAACGCAGGCCCGCGCTACTGTGTGAAAGAGATAGTGATAGAGATATTAAATGCGTTGTTAGTGAGAGAGATAATATCAATTCGCCCGCTCGACCCGCGTCGCGCCCGACCCGCGCCGCGCCCGACCCGCGCCGCGCCCGACCCGCGCCGCGCCCTGCCCGAGTTGTAACGGGCGGCCCGCGTTCAATGTAGGTATTTTACGTGTAGTTTCAATATTTTACAACTTGGGCCCGCACAAAACGGGTCCGCCCGGGCTTCAAAAATATATCATATAACTTTACACCATCGAAGCAAGATCAACTCACCTCCTTCGGCAGCACCACGTGAAGCTCAACAATATTGTTTTAATTTTTTTTTTATTGAAATTGAAATCATTTATTGCATATCACATAGCAAGTACATGTTATTAAATATAAGCTGATCAAATTGTACATACATAATATGCCTAATAATTAATTGATTATTTCACATTTTAACAAAGCTTTCTTCTGCTCCATGTAAATATCCTCAAGCTACAGTCAACAATTTGGGTTATTTAGCTGTCATGAACTTCCGGATATCCGGACATACGAAGGAATATTGGCCTAAGCTGCCGCCAAAACCAACAGTTCTTTCGGACAGGACAGGAAACTAACTTAACTAAATGGCGTCTATTGCCGGCCATTCTGTATTCCGCACCATTTAGAACCTTACCAATCGATCTACTTACCGAAATGTATCCAGCTATGTTCACAACTCCACTCGCTAGCACCAAGTATAACCTGATCCCTATATTCGAAGCAACAATTTCGTCATGAGAGGTCAACCATCTGGTTGGAAAGGGAAATTGGTTGAGAATGGGACCATTTGTTAAAGTGGGTCCATTGATTCCGAGGGTGCTATTCAGCACGTATTAACGGCGGTGCGTGACATGGCCGCGGGCTTTTATGAAGTGTCGATTTGGTACAGCCCTATCGTTTAACTGAGTCCTGTTAAGGGTCGCCACTCGCTGTATGCTCCATACAAATTACAAAACGACATTCTAGAATAACATCAAACTTTGTATCATCATCAATATCATCATCATCATCATGTCAGTCAAAAGATGTCCACTACTGGACTTTGGCCTCCCCCAAAAAGTGCCACAACTTTGTACACACAAGTTCAATTTCTAGCAACAAACAATAGTTTCCGACTTAGATATGACGGATCTGATTGTGTATAAAAGTTTCATGCTGTTCAAGTAAGTATACCGTTTTAAAATAAGAGTTGACTTGAATGGACCTTAATGGACGGGCCAATAATAACTAAACACACCTTTGTATACTTTATTATTCTAGAAACTTATCAACTAAATATCAAGTAAATGCGTGAAAATTAACTAATAACACTTTTATACATACGTTTATTTGCTAGTTTAACTTGCGAACGTTGACAAACCTTTGTTTGAACTCGGGGCCGACTGGCCGAATTGTGGCTAGACCAAGTTTCGATGTGTACTTTTCCAAACTGTGTACAGTCACCCAACACGGAGGTCACCGACTTTCGAACCTTAACACTTCTACTGCCAGAGGGCGCTGTGTTCGTAAGCACTTTCCGCTCATTATCATCATCATCTTCGTCAGCCTGTAATCGCACACTGCCGAGCATAAGCCTCTCTTTGAGTATCCCACTTATCCTAATCACGTGCTAGTCTCATCCAGAAATGCCATCCTTTTTTAAACCCCGACGCAAAGAGAGGTGTGCTATAAGTTTAACGTGTCTGTGTATCTGTCTGTGGTATCGTTAGCTCCCAAACGGATGGACTGATTTGATTGCGGTTTTTTTTATTCGAAAGCTGATGTGATCCCGATGTTTTATGCAAATCTGTTTAGCCGTTTTTGAGATATTGGACTTTGAAATTAAAATGAAAAAGCGGGGGTTTTTTTAACTTTTCTATTAAGTTGTAGTTATATCGTCAACAACCCATCGGGGTAGTGGACGACCGAAGCTTCTTTTTCCTATAAGTGGCCACCAATCCGTCAATGTATTGGTCCACACCTACCGTTACACTACCTGGCAGGCTGGCAATACCTACTCGTATGTGCTGCCCAACTCTATTTGAGTTTGATGAATTTTCCGACTACTCAACATTCCGCTAGTTACATTCGGGGAAAACCATGGGATCAGCTAGAAGCGTGTAGCACGTAGCGATTCGTGGCAGTGAATGTGTTAATATACAAATATTGAATAGAGTGGACAAGTGGTACTTACCGCTTACTTTTTCACGTATACACGTAGTGAAGTTATTTGTACTGAAAATGGAAATTGCTAACTTAAGTCGTTTATTGTATCAATTATATGTATATCTTTACTATGATATTAAATGTTTACCAAGTAGAAACGTCCGCTAACGAAATTCTAAATTTGGAATGGACGGCGACGGATTCCAGAGGTCGCGGGTTCAAATCCCACTCGCGAAATTCTCTTACCACTTTGATCGAAATGTGATTATGATATTATTTAAGGAAAATCGAACGAGCGAGCGGAGCGAACGAAGTTCTATGATTCAGCTTAGGCCGAAAATCGTTTGTTCCGCTGTCCGGCTGTTCTGTCCTACGGGTCGCATTAATCAACCGATTTTCGTGAAATTTTGTGAGTTGGTTCGTTAAGGGGATGCCTTGATTTGAGTCGTACACGCCCCCTAGACAGAGACATGCTGATGCCTTCCGCCCACGAGAAAAAGGAGATGTAGCACTCTTCGGGAATCGCTGTTTTGGACAAATTTCTATAAATACCTAACTTAGTGAAGTTTTATTAAAATTTCATAAAGTGCGATTTTAGATGAGATAAAATATGTATAGTATTAACTTGATTGTATCGTAAAATAATGACGATAACGATAGTACTTAACTATGTACAATTTTTTTGATTTTCATCCTAAAATCAGATGAACAATCATATCCTAGTCAAGAATCATATATCTGAAAATTAGACCTTATTGTTTTTTAATCTAGTCAAAACGGCGTTTCAAAGCAAGCGATAATTTCCAATGCTCCGCCTTAATTATATGCAATTTTATTGTCAATTTTTTTTTAAATACATAAAAAAAATGTTTTGTAAATACAGGCTTGCGAGTTAGCTTTCAGGGCTTCCATAGTCAACATTAATATATATTAATGTTCTGAAAATCAATCTTTATTGCGTCCTTATTCGATCACAACGGTGTTTCAAAGAACGTAATTTTTTCCTAGTCCAACTAAGTGGGGCAGATTGCTGGAACAAATTGTCGGTAATGTGGCCACGCCGGACTAACGCACCAATTGTTTTTCAAGTATTAGTTAGGTACATACGCCGCATAGGGCATGTGCGCGCACTGACATATAAACCCATACGTTGCATTTTTGCGACGCGATTATTGCACGACAAAATTAAAATATAATAAAATTAAAGTTGGCAGACGGAGGAGTTGGTTCCTATGAAAAACTTAAAGCTATGTATACATAGCACCTGAAAAAAATCTGGTGCTTTTGTCCACCGTGTCCACATTATCCCTTGAAATTGCTCTACTAACTGAGCTATGCTTATGCCAAGCCGTTTCAACGATGTTTTCAATAAGAACTAGTTGAAATGGCTCATTATACTAGGAAGAGACGAATCCGATATCAGTGCAGGTAACGCTCGAGGATAGCCTAGTTTGTGTTAAACGAGGCTAAGGCAGGCCAATCTGACGCGTGCATTTCGCATTCCACGCTGCTGATTGCTGGTGCATTCAAAGGAAATAGAACCATCGGTGATCCTTTCATTTGATTGGTTATCTTGTGGTCTGGGTGGTGGTGAGTGGGCGTGTTTTGCCTGTAGTGGGGCCCGTCACAGACGTGCTGTGTGTTAACTTCTGGAGATCTTCCGAAGGAAAGAAAGACAGGAGGAAAAAAAGAGGGAAAGAAAGAACACAAGACTAAGGAGGTAAAAAGAAAAGAGAGGGGCAGGATCAATAAAAATAAAGAATAGTGTAATAGCACTTTTGGCCAAGTGCAAGTCGGACTCGCGCACGAAGGGTCCGTACCATTCTCCATCTATAATAACGGCAAAAAATCGCGTTTGTTGGACGGGAGCCCCCTTAAATACCTATTTTGAATTATTTTTATTTGTTGTTATAGCGGCAATAGAAATACATCATCTGTGAAAATTTCAACTGTCTAACGATCACGGTTCGTGAGATACAACCTGGTGACAGACAGAAGGACGGACAGCGGAGCCTTAGTAATGGGTAGGGTGCCGTTTTTACCCTTTGGGTACAGAACCCTAAAAATAAAAAAGGAAAACCTATAAAACTATTTTTTAATTGTGTCAATAACGTACAAAAAATCATTGACATTGGAAAATATTTAGAAGTGGAAAAACATTTTCTCTTTTTGTATGGACTATCACGTATCTTCTCTCTTAACGACGTGCCGCGCCGACCGAAATGTGATCGCGCGGAACAGATCGAAACCAAACTGTAATGCGAAATGCTTGTGCCCAGTTGACCCAGATCGTTAAGAGTCTGTGGGCGGACGGTTACCATCCTTTGGCTCTTATCCGACTGACGTGGGTGCAGGGTTGCCACAGCCGTATACCGTAAACCGAGGAATCCATTTTTTTGCTTGACACGACGTTGAAAAAGTGTTTAAAGTTACGTGTTGAATTAAAAAAAACACATTTATAACAAAACCAGCGGTGGGACCCTTAAGGCTCTTCATTTATTATGACATTCTCAAATGTCACTTTCTTAATTTACTGATTTTTAGAGAAATTAGAATATAATATAATGGAAAAATATTTATTCAGATAAACCACACATTACAGAACAAAAAAGTTTATACTTAAAATATGAACATGAAACCAAACAAAGGTATTGTATGAGTTCAGCAATGGGTTAATTTAATGACTTTCAAATAAGCAAATTAAAAAAGTATTACAACGGGCAAACACTCAGGGATTTACCTACTTAACTTTCTTACATATTATTTTATACGTTTTGATTTGTTGCTAAAATTACATTAATTAGCTTTAGTATATTTAGTTTTTTTAGTTATTACAAAAGCATTTAATAAAAAGGTCCATTGATTCTACACGTTGAAAAATTATAATAACGGTCTCCATGAAACATAGACTTTCCCTGCATTTCTTTGATTTATTAAAAATTAATAATTTTGTCCGTTAGTTTTTCGTAATTTCTATAACTCTTAATAAATTAGCAGTTTTTATTTTTCATTAAATTTGCTAGAAATATATTACTTTTTTTAAACAACCTCAAATATAGTCGAACTGTTCAATTAATTATCGCCTGACAACCCTGTATTAGATTGTAAAATAAAACAATATCCACCCACTGCTAGAAATGCAATCGCATCCTACTTTAATGTTTATCCATTGTTTTATAACAATCGCAACGGAGACACGTAAGGGCACGCCTTGGCGTTGGTTGAGCGGGTAGAAACCGCTTTTTATTTACAGTCTGACAGTTGAATAATCAAGTGTTTGAAATGAAAAATAAAAATGATTTTCGGAACTTACCCATCCATCCTTCCTCCTAGCGTTATTCCCGGTAATGCCCCTAAAGGAGGGGGTCCTTTGACACACTATCCCAAGCGAAAATTACGAAAGCGACTGCCATCTGACCTTCCAACCCATAGGGAAAACTAGACCTTATTGGGGATTAGACCGGTTTCCTCATTGCTTGTAATTATTGTCAAAAACGCTTCTGACGTCATAAGGAGTACAACCGTTTCACAAACGTTGGCGGAACAAGTTAAAGTAAGTTTTTCTGCTTTTTGTATTGTTGTAGATATTTTTTTTCTACTCCTGTACCGTTATCTACCATTTATTTAGGCACTAACTCAAATACTATGACACCGATTATAAATCGAAACCTCTATGCTATAACATCACTGTATGCCACAATCAACTTGAAAATGAATTGGTCCTAATATTGCAGTGCCAACGTCACAAACAAATATTTAAAAATACTAAATAAAAGTTTGTGTTTACGACCAAACATTTGTATTTTTGGCCAGCAGTGAACGTCTTTCTGCTGATTGATATGATGATGATGATGAGGAATTGTTCATTTAAAAAATGAACTAAAATAAAAATTAATCATCATGTATTTGTGTTATGTTTTATCAATTCTTGGTCCAACAGTCCAACCCAAGCCACTAGCATTTTACGATCCTTCTTATACAACAGTTGCATAAAATCTATAACCTTACCAAGTTGCATTTTCACTAGTACCTCCACCAAATATAGGGGGTGCGTATTTATTATTTATGGAATAAATTCGCTCTCCGCTCCGCTTGTGAAGTAGCATGACCTATCGGAAACGGAGTTAACGATGTCATTAATAGCATTCGGCGTACACGGCTAATAGTCAACGTTTGAAACGTTTTTACAAGCTTTTATTCGAATTTCACTGTTCGTAGGTAACGTTCCTACATATTTATGTAGGTACGTTACTAATATGTCATTTAAAAATGCAAAGCAATGGTAGATTGTGTCTCAAAGGATCAAAATTATATATTAGTAAATTTAAAAAAAAACTGTTCATTTGTTTTTAGTTTAACTATAAACCTAGTCCCAAACTAAGCAAAGCATGTACTATGTGTATTAGATGACGATATACAAATTTATGTAGATACATAAATACTTAACTGCATAGAAAACATCTCAGGAACAAACATTAGTCCTCGTCACACAAATATATGCCATTACCGAGATTCTAACCCGGGACGTCTAGCTTCGTAAGGTCACTGTGCTACCAAATAGGTCGTCAAATAATATTTTCAATCTATCTCAATTTAATCCTAAAATTGTCGTACAATCATAACAACCCGATATTGCTCTATAACAGTAACAATGAAGAGATAGAACGTCCATAAGTTCATAAGTACGATGGTAACCTGATCCTTTTGTGGGGCCCAGAAGGTTGAACCGTTCTTTATTGATATTGGCAATACAATGTTACCTTCGAGTATGGGTCTTGTTTCTATTATATGCTAAGGCTACATTATCGGGCCAAAATTGGTGTGGCATTGTCCCAATAAAAACTATGTGTTGTTTCCACAGCGAACTATATGGCCACATATGTCGCGATAAAAAATTCGGACGGACTACATTGACTCAAAACAAATGAGGATGAAAATAAGTTTTGAAGTGCTGTGCGGTAGAAAACCGGCAGGAGTCCGACCACCGTTCGGGTTCACCCGAATGATTCGCGTTTCAGCGAACTGTTTGGCTACACACGTCGCGACAGGTCGAACGTTCGCCGAATCCCGCTAATTTTTTACGTGGAGGTTTGAGTTGTATAACATTATTAACATTATTCGTTATAATATGACAGGTTACCTAAATCTTGCCAAAACAAATTGACAAAGTTTCACTTCACAAACAATTTTTGCTAAATTTTATTTGCCAATTTATTATTTGGCAACAAAACTCTTGGCATATTAATAACACAAACCTTATGTTAGGCAAGTGAACGTTTAAACAATGACTGGCTAACCAACCTGGTACTTTGACCTCATGTATAGTCAAATATTCCAGTTGGAAAAACATATTTTACGCCAAATAATAAGGCAAAAGACTTGTGTCGTCAGATTTCAAGCAAGTAATCGAAAGCATGATCCTTCAAGGCGCTTTGCATATTATACTTGAATAATGATTATGTAACTATTAGGTAGTAAATAGTGTTCGGGCGCTTCGCATTTTTTATCGTCGCTTAGTAACAATAGTACCTACAAGCTTTGCTTAGTTTGGGGCTTAGTGAGATTGTCCGCAAATATTTATTTATTTACTTATTTTTAACTACTTATCTGCCTGCGCGGCATCGGGTATTACACAGAGATGAGTAATTCCAGAGTTTACAAACTAAGTAAGATAAATTCTTTACAATAACTCTCGACGTTCAATCGATACGATAGGTATGCTATGCTGGCATTCTCCTTGAAATATTTCAGTTTTCCAGAACTATCGTTATCTCATGAAGCGAAGAAAATTCACATTTTCTCTTTGTACTCGTAATGTATCCGTTCGTAAACGAACAGTTCTCGAAGCCAAATTAAAAATATGAGTCGATGTTTTCCGTCGTTTCCAGCCGTTTGCATTTCATTAAATACTTTTACCATCTTTTTATTAAAGCTCATTAATTAATTACTTCACTTAAAAATGGGGGGGGGGGGTCCGGCCATTGGATGACGATAGTAATTTTATTAGGCGGGGAGGGTCCATTTCAAGGAATAACAGGATCATGATCGAGGGGGGCGGGGGCAAATATCGACAAACAACGATGACGGAATTTATCGACAAGCCCTTTACCGCATAAAGGAGCGACCACACCGGTGCGTTACGCTGCCTATACGCGTTGACGTGTCGTATTATGCGTCACGTATTCTTCATATATTTTGTTGCGTTTACAGTGCGTTAGCGTATTTTGAACAGCGGTGTGGTCGCTCCATAAGGCGATTTACTGTTAATCGGCATATATAAATGGAAAATCGTCAACACGAAATTACCATTTTGGAATTGGACTACCGGTTATACCTACCACCAAAAGTGAATGTGGTGCCAATGTAATTGTCTTTGTAACTTTTTTGTCACCATTTTTTGTGTTTTGTCACCAATGTATTCTATTTAAATGCATGCAAAGTTATGAACAAATTGGAAAATATCGCGTTCTGTTTAAGGAAACACGAAGGACTGATTTTCAGATGATGTTTATCTGATTTAATCAACACAAGATTCCTTAAAATTACTTAGATTAAATAATATCCAAAGTTAGGTCTTTATTTCTTTTTGACTCAGCCTACATAAACATTACATTATTTTACGACGCAATCAAGTTTTTGTTATGGTATTAGACCTCTTTTAAGATCTCACTGTTTAAGCCACTTCACTAAGCCAGGTAGTTAGCCCTCCGAGGACAAGTACGCTTACCATGAGTTTGACAATGACGGCTTACGCTAACGAGTATCGAGTATTTCTATCTGTGCATCTCTATTGCACTTTGACAGTACGAGCGGGATGCATAGATAGAAAACTCGATATTCGTTAGCGTAAGCCGTCATTGTCAAACTCATGGTAGTACAGTATTTGCCACTCGGTAGCAAAACTATTTCCATCTTGAGCGTAAACTCTTGAATCCCTCGCTAAGCTCAAGATCTTAAATACATAGCGCTTCGCTTCACTCAGGAATCAATATACCGCCCTCGCCGTAAATATGTCAGTTTGCTCCCTTGAGACACCATCTAAATATTGTTTCAACAGTGAGAGTAATTTTAGTCGTGTTTCGTAATACCCAACTGATTCAATTTGCTCACGTTTGTGGTATGTGACCCAATTACTTAACTATGAAATTCGATTACATTTAATTTCACGTTTACTATGTTTGGGTGTAAAAGTTGCGATCAACCGTAGCACCGGTTGGACATAACCCCTTTCCAGTATGTTTAAAACATTTAAGTACTTACATATTGTCCACCACGGCAGTTTCCAGATATTTGGCGGTTTATTCATTTCATGTAATCCTATCACATTCTATTCTATTTAATAAGCAATATTTGTATACGTATATTTGCATTCTCGCTCTCGAAAACTGCTCTATTTCTGTGACTTTTTGAATATAGAGGTTTATGGAGGCAAAAAATCGATCTAGCTTAGGTCTCATGTGTGGGAAAATTTGTATTCTCCGTACTTTCTCCGTTATCACCCGAGCACACCTCGGTCGCCCAGGGACTCTGATATTTACAAGCATAAAAAGATGTAATATCATGCGACAATAGTCAGTGTATAGAAAATGTCGCACAAGTCTATCGCAGACTTCGGAAGCCATACCTTTTCATACACCGACTATTGTCGCATCAGCCGCGCGGCTACGATCGGCCGCGACACCTTTGCTGGCAGCATCAATGTATTATAGTATAACGTCATAGTATGCTATTATTACAAACGTGTAACTAGCAAATCGTTTCGACATTTAAGGAACGGATCCCGTCGGAAACTGGGCTACCAATTCTGGTCCGTCGATTTATATTCGAATTAACTTCGACGCGCGGTCAATTAGTGTTCCAAGTTAGGTCATCCAGTCCACTGTGAATAATTAAAAGCCATCTCAATATCAAACTTTATTAATAAGTAGAGCGCTACGGAGTGCAGGGTGAACTTTGCTCATTTCAAACTGGTATTTGCTACTTTTATTTGCCATTCGCGCACACTATACACAGCATTTGAAGAGCGGAGCGATGAGTCATACTCAAATTTAGGTTCGCGTCTTTCCCGTGGACACTATAAAAGTTAAGGGCTACGAAGCCTAATTTTGGTTTGGACTCTTAATCCGCATAAACAATGTCTCCTCTTCTATATTACTATTCGATAAAAACCTTATTTATATGCACGTAACCTAATAAATTTGAGTATGACCTCGATATGTGGTACTTTGTAAGAGCTTACTCATCATCCTTGCGTTATGCCCGGTTGTGCCCTGAAGGAGCCCGGGGTCCGCTTTGACACCTAATCCCAAGATCTGGCAAAGGCACTAGATTTAAAAAGTGACTGCCATCTGACCTTCCGACCCAGAGGGAAAACTAGACCTTATTGGGATTGGACCGATTGCCTCACGATGTTTTCTTTCACCGAAAAGCTAACGGTAACTTTTGCTTACATAATGTCTGAAAAACTCTTTGGCTCGAGCCGAGATTCGAACCCACGACCGCCGCTTGAGAAGCTTACTAATATCTCAAATTTCCTTACTATGGACGACAACATCAACACGCGACGGCAGAGCTACGCATCGCGTCATACGAAGATTATACGTAAGAGAAATATGTGATTATTTATAAAGACTTAGATTGTTTAGAGTAAATAAAGAACCCAGTAGTTAGAATCCCCATAGTAATTATTTACATAAAATACCCTCTCATAGCATTCATTTGATATTGTAAACATTAAAGTAAAATCCCAGTACAAATTGTATTAGAAAGAGAGAGGAGATGTTGCCTATGCGCGAGCGCAGCGCAGACTGGCCGCCATGGAGGGGAGGGGTGTATCGCGCCAACATGACCGTAACGAGAGCCGCGGCCACCGAGCCTGAATTAGAATTTAGTACGGCGCATTTTCACTTTGCAATTAATATGTTTACGTTTATACCTTTACAACGGCTCATCGTATCAGAATGGTTTATATATTGTTAGAAAGCTAATTAAAAGTTCTATTAAATGTTTAAACTTACAAATAAGTAAACTCAGTAGGTTCAGCGCAAATGATAAATAAGTGTTACGAAAGGGACCGAATTACGGTTTGCCCGATTTCCATGTACGATTATTCAAATAAGAAAATATTTACGAACCCTACTGTACTTATAAGATCTCAAGCCATATTAGAACTTTGTAAATCAGCTAAGACTTCCGCCCATTAATATGTATAACATCCCAATAACATCTTGCAATGTAAATTAGTCAAGTCAAAGTGGGCGTAACTTTTATTGTCTCACTCAGCACGTCTTGCTCGCCCACTAGCAGGTATAAATAGCAGGTACGGCCCGGAGCAAATCAGTGTCAATCGGAGCCTCCTGGAAGTCACAACAAGAAGAAGAAGAAAACTACAAAGTAATAGGAAGTTAGGGACTTGTAATCAAGTCACTTAGGGCAGTGATAGGGCAGTTAGGGAAAAGTAAATAAAAAGTCTATTTCTCGTTATTCCTTCTTTTATTTTGGTAACATCGTTTACCCAAAGTGTCTGAGGACACGGGCGAAGCCCAAACACACCATTCGGGCGCCGAGTGGTAGTACGCGCTGTCCGTACACATAGGGGCGGAGCTCGTCCGTCGCCGACTTGTGTCACGGAGCGTGGTCGACGCACTGTCCGAGCACATAGGGGCGGAGCTCGTCCGTCGCCGACTTGTGTCTCGGCACTAGGTCATTCTTAGGTGACTGTGAGGGGCGAGCATTGCCGCGGCCGGTAGCGCGCGCGCTCACTCGCCCGGCCGACGCCGCCGAGAGCGGACGTCGCTCACACTTACAATTGTATGTTTCTATAAATATTCGAGTATATTTTGGTTTTCATTATAAATTCTGTGTTCAAATTTGAAGGAGGGATGGGTGGGAAAGGCTAATTTAGGTATAAAATGTGGAGGGTTGTAAGAGAAGAGGTAGACCACACACACACACAGACACACACACACACACACACACACACTCACACACACTGTAATAAATTTACCTGGTGCCCCAACGTTGGCCATAGCCAGTCAGCGTGGCATCCGGGTGGTCGGTTCGGAGATTTTGAAACCGCCCTTGGAAGGGATGCGCATCACGGTCCAGGGACCCGAGGACTACCGTGCTCTGACCCGTCTCTTCGACGAGCTGTCGATGGCCTACAACCGGAGGCTGACCGTCGAGGAGAAAGGCTACAGGGCCGTCCTCCGGGGAATCCACAAGGATATCCCGGAGGACGAGGTAGCCGCGGACCTCAAACGCAAGGGGATCGCCGTCAGGGAGGTTCATCGCCTCTACAATAAGCAAGTAGGAAAGTACGATATCGTACTAATAGTCACCGACCCGAACCAGCGCAAAGCCGTCCACTCCCTTAAGGAGGTCCTTAAAATGGCGGTGAGAGTGGAGACTCCCAAAAAGAGGACCCACCTCTCACAGTGCCACAACTGCCAGCGGTTTGGCCACGGCGCCCGTGGCTGCCACTCTCCCCCCCGTTGCGTCAAGTGCGCTGGGGATCACGCGACTCGCGATTGCGAGCGCCCAAAAGGCTGCAAGGACCCGAACGGCATACGGTGCTGCAACTGTTTGGGTCGCAAGCTCCCCCATGGGCATACTGCCAATTATGGGGGATGCCCTTGCCGCCCAAGAGTCGCGACACCGGGGCAAAGTCGAAGTCCTCGCCTCCCTCTGGGCGCAAGCAAAGCGCGGGCCGGGGTGCTCCCCATAGCACTCCGCAAAACTTCCCCGCCCTTCCGGCCGTAGGGTTAGGAGCCCCTAGGAACCCGCCGCCTTCAGCGGCCGTAGGTCCCCGCCCGGTGCCTTCTGCACCCCAATCCCAGGCGGGCCCCTCTGTATGGGGATCCGCCGCCAGTCAAGCGGGCCGGCCCGCTATGGACCCACTCTATGCGTTTATGCAGTTAGTACAGGTACTCCCACCGGAGGTGGCGAGCGGCCTGTCTACCCACATATTCGCATCAGCTACTCGCTATCTCGCCGCACCAAGCGGCAGCCAGGTTAACGGTGCCTATTAGTATGGATAGTACATCCCAGAAGCTTAAACCTGCTTCGATTACCATTGGCATTTATAATGCCAATGGTCTAAGGGGTATGAAGGACCAGGTGATGAACTTCCTTCGCGATCACTCAGTAGATTTACTTCTGGTCCAAGAGACCTTTTATCGTCCCGGCATTAGAGCCTTTCGCGTCCCTGGATACGTTCAGATTAGAGATGATAGGCAAGATGGTAGGCCATTCGGGGGCACGCTCATTTTCTACAAACGTAACTTACATTGCATAAGTCTCAATCCACCGCCCCTGACTAATATGGAAGTGTCGGTCTGTCGCATCTCGATGGAGGGGCACCCCCCGATATCGATTGCGTCAACCTACCTTTCACCTCAACGAGACTTACTTCTGACTGACCTCAACTCTTTAGCCTCCCTAGGTCCTTCGGTCATCGTGGCCGGGGACCTAAATAGTAAGCATATCAGCTGGGGATGCGTAGCATCCAATCCCAACGGCAATCGGCTTCATCACCTTTTGATCGATAGCCTCCCTTTCGATCTCCTCGCTCCCTTAGAGCCGACTCACTTCCCTCATAACGTAGACCACCGACCTGACATACTCGACATAGCTCTACTAAAGAACGTAGCGTTAACTCTGCGTTCTATAGAAGTGCTACACGAACTAGACTCGGATCATAGGCCAGTCCTCTTGAGACTAGGCCCTCACCCCAATAGTACTCCTCGAACCAGGACACTCGTGGACTGGGACAAGGTACAATCAGGTCTCCTACAGACGGACTCCCCCCTGCTTAGAGATATCCCAGACAATATAACTACAACCGAACAGACAGACCAAGCGATCGATTCTTTCACCAACTACCTCAACGCTGTTCGAAGCGAAGCCTCAAGGGAGGTGTCGGCGGAGGACATCCAAAACCGACCTCTACCTACGGAACTGAGAGAGTTGGTGACAAGGAAAAATCGCGCCATACGTACCTATTCAAATCACCCTTCTGCCGAAAATCGGCAAATCCTGAGGGACTTGTCTAACGAGTCCAAACAGAGAATTGCCGAATTTCGGGAGAACTCGTTCAGGGATCTGATGGGGGAGATAACGCCTAGTCACCTGGCTTACTGGAAACTAGCGAGATCTCTCAAATCCGATGCCTGTTGGACCATCCCTCCCTTGGATCGACCGGATCACTCAACCCCCGCGTTCGAGGACAGTGAGAAAGCCGAATGCCTTGCGAGTAGTTTAGAGTCCCAATGTTCGCCCAACCTCCTCAACACCGACGAAGCCCACATTAGTAGGGTCGATTCCGAGGTGGACAGGAGATCGCGTCTCCCCGTAACTTCACCCATTTTACCGGTGTCGGTTAAGGAAGTCAGTGACCTTGTCAGGCGTCTCCGTATTAGGAAGGCTCCGGGTGCGGATGGTCTATCCAATCGCATCCTGAAACTTCTCCCCGAAACCCTCCTCCTCCTTTTGGTCGGCATCTTCAATGCCGCACTGACCAATGCTCACTTTCCAGCCGCGTGGAAATGTGCAACGGTCATAGGGATAGCGAAGCCCGGCAAACCCCGGACCTCGCCTGCCTCTTATAGGCCGATCAGCTTACTTAGCTCCCTTGGAAAGCTATATGAGCGGATCCTTCTCACGAGAATTCTCAGATTTACGGCTGAGAATAACCTCCTCATCGATGAGCAGTTCGGTTTTAGATCCGGACACTCATGCGTCCAACAGGTGCACCGCGTCACGGAGCACGTGTTGGATGGTTTCTCTCGATTCCAGGGGCTCAAGACCGGTGCGATCTTTCTCGACGTAGCGAAAGCCTTCGACAAGGTCTGGCATAACGGGCTTGTATACAAGTTATACCAGCTCGGAATGCCGGACAGACTCGTACTCACAATACGAGATTTTCTCAGTGACCGAAGCTTTCGATACCGACTGGAGGGAACGTATTCGGACCCACACCCCATCCGGGCCGGAGTCCCGCAAGGCTCCGTGCTCTCTCCCACTCTCTACTCGTTATTCACAAACGACATTCCCAGGCACCCTAAGGTGCAACTGGGGTTGTTTGCGGATGACACCGCGCTCTTTACGACTCATTGTAAGTACGCTACTATCCGGCGATACCTCCAAGAGGCAATCTCCGACCTAGGTCGTTGGTTTAATCTTTGGCGTATCGAAGTCAACCCGGAGAAAAGCACTGCAATAGTCTTTCATCCGTCGGACTGCATTAGTACAGAAAGGCGGGTGGCTCCGATCCAGATGTTTGACCGACCCATCCCCTGGGTCAACGAATCCAAATATCTTGGAGTGACCCTCGACAGGAGACTGACTTTCCGTAGCCACATCCGTAGGGTACGCAACCGCGCGTTGTTCGTGCTAGGAAGGCTAGGGCCGATGATCAACAAGTTTAGTAAAATGTCACTTAGGAATAAGCTGACACTCTACAAGACTTGTGTTCGTCCAATCATGACATATGCAAGTGTAGCATTCGCTCACGTGCCTATGTCATCGCTCAAGCCGCTTCAGGTCATTCAGAATCGTTTTCTCCGAAGGGCGACTGGTGCCCCGTGGTACCAATCGAACCTCAGCCTGCACCACGACATGGAGATTAGCACCATGTATGGTTTCTTTAAGCAGGCTGCCAGACGTTATTTTGATAACGCTCCCCACCATAGGAATCCGTTAGTTAGGAAGGCTGCTGACTACGTCCCCATCCCTCCCCCCTCTGTCGTTACTCGGCGCTCACTGATTAGGGGCCGCACGGTCCGGCGTCCTAGGCACACACTCACGGACCCGGACGACGAAATCACAGCGTCCATCGAAAGATGGAACGCTGCGCTTTCGGCGTCCAACACATCGCGTACACTTCAGCGTTCCCGCCGGCGGGGACGTCCACCGCGAGACAACACAGACACATACAGTCCGCTTTCGTCCCGGTACCGCCGCATACCGGGTAGAGTCAGTCCGACGCAAGTCGGGCCTAGCTGAGTTTCTTGCTGGACTCTTCTCAGCTAGGCTAGGTTTTAGCGAACCAGCGATAAAACTCCCAGTAGTTCGATACCACTCACACCCCAGATTCGGTTGATACCGTTCAACCAATCTCACTGGAGCGCAAACTCTTAGAGTATTCCAGTGTACAAACTTCCCCGCGTGGTCGTGCCGGAGGCTTCCCCTGGATTTTCCCCAGGCCACCCTCCAACCACGCAGTTCGACCGCTATATTGGGTCCGTCCTATTATAGCAACAGTCAGGTTCAAAAAAAAAAAAAAAAAAAAAAAAAAAAAAGTTGGGGAACCGGCATGTACTCGACGACGTCAGAGGGCCATAAATCTTAATGTTTTGGCCGAGAAAAAAGCGCCTTTTGTAAAGATCAAAGGAGTGTCCCTTCTATACTTGTACTATTATTTATTCTGTGATGGAGGTACTAGGTACCATTTGCTAAGCAGGCGAACGCGCGCCAACGGCGCGTGAAAAAACGCAATACGTAAGCTGTAAAGCTGATTTTCCACCTGAGGGGCGACAGATGAAATTTGTATCGCACTTACTATTTCCACTAACTTGCTGTATGAATTTCTAATTCTCGCCTCGTCTCGTCTCGCGCCTCCGGTGGAGAATCAGTTTAACGCGGGCAGAGCCGCGCAGGCACCTAGTATAAACTATATTGCCGCCAATCTGAGAGAAAAATAACCATGTGAAACCAGGTAGCAACTAGCACAATCGATATACCTATCATGAGAACCGTTACAGTTTCCTGGATATAAGTGGGACGAGAACGCGACCTCATTGAAGTTGTGCCAGTAGGACCGAAGCTATAGTAGTTATTATTTATTGCTACCGTAGGTATATGATAAGCTACGGTTGCCTAGTGGTTCAGGCATGCGGCTGTGAAGCGGCGGTCGCGGGTTCGAATCCCGGCTCGTACCAATGAGATTTTCGGAACTTAGCTTTTCGGTGAAGGAAAACATCGTGAGGGAACCGGTCTAATTCCAATAAGGTCAAGTTTTCCCTTCGGGTTGGAAGGTCAGATGGCCGTCGCTTTCGTAAAAGTAGTGCCTATGCCAAATCTTGGGATTAGGTGTTAAGGGCGTGAATTGGAAATTATCATAGATAACTGTTTAAAAATCAGTTATCTGCGGCCTATTTCAGATATCGTACGTATAGAAGAGTGTTGATCTCGGATGAAAGACATTCATTTTAGCACACGGTTAGCAATCTAATTAACTGTTATTTGTATGTTTGTGTTTGTATCGGTCATACCACGCCACCGCACCTGTCACCCCTGGGTCTGCACCGCGATGGCCGCCGCTGTCGGGCCGAACCGAGCCCACACCGCCGCCACCGCAGAGCCACGCCGAGCTGGAGCCGCCGACGACGAGCCACGCCAAGCTGGAGCCGCCAACGACGAGCGACGCCGAGCTGGAGCCGCCGACGACGAGCCACGCCGAGCTGGAGCCGCCGACGACGAGCCACGCCGAGCTGGAGCCGCCGACGACGAGCCACACCGAACCGAAGACGCCAGCGACGAGCCATGCGGAACAAGGGCCGCCCACGTCGAACCCCACCGCACCGCCCTCTCCCCCCGCGGCCGCCCGGCCGCGCCGCACCGTGCTGTACACGGACCAGGTGGGCGCCGGCCTCGGGGCGCTGCTGGCGGGCCACTTGACGCAGAAGGTGACAAACAACTGTCTTCCAGGGGCCTCGGTCGATCGTTTGGCATCATGTATTGCCGCTGACGACTTCGATTGCGTCTCTACATTGGTAGTGTTCATCGGAGATACCTTAGGATGCACCGAGCGGGACGTCACCAAACTTTGCGAGACTCTAATTGAAATTGACCAACGAGGAGTAAGCAAAATTATTTTTTGCGCACTGCCCTTTTCAGGGACCATGTCGGAAAAGCAATGTAAAAAAGTAGATTATTTCAATTCCATATTCTTTAGACTATCCATGTACAGCCGTACGATTTCGTATTTTGACACGAATAAATTTATAAAACATTTCGTCCTGACTCGTAAACGTACCTATCTACCGAGGAGGTACTTGCGCGATTGTGCTAAGCTGTTAGCATACAATATTGTAGACTCCGTCGTGACTAGCACGATGACTGATAGTTGTAAGGCGGACCCCGTGTTACGTTTTAGTAGCGTGGGATCTGGAAGGGAGCCGGAGCCGGCGGGTAGTTTAAACTGACCACTCCGACAACGCGTGCTTGTGCTTCCACCGGCTCCCAACCCCTTGATAGCTGTAACACTAGTATTCATAAAGACAGTAATGTTATTAATATGGTACACCAAAATATACAGGGATTCCCTAGTAAGGAACTTGAAATTGACTTGTTTATACAATGCTCAGATATCCATATTCTTTGTATAACCGAGCACTGGCTTAAGGGTCATGAATTAATGTTTAATTTTAGCAATCATAGCATAGTAAGTTCATTTTCTAGAAAGTCATGTAGGCGTGGAGGTTCTTTGATAATGGTAAAACACAATTTGAAAAGTAAAGAACGTAAAGATATTGTTGACAAATCCATCGAGCGCCAAATAGAACTATCTTGTGTTGAGTTGGATCAATTCATAATTGTATGCGTATACAGACCCCCATCAGCGGATTACAGACTATTCGAGTCAGTTATGGATGAAGTGCTCAGTAGTATTTTCTTAAGTACTAAATGTGTTATTGTGTGTGGTGATTTCAATGTTAACTTACTCGAGAAATCGCCCCTGTGTGTGAGTTTAGTGAATACTTTTAAATCGTTTAACTTAGTGAACCTGTTTTGTGAACCTACTCGAATTACAGCAACCAGTGCAACATGTATAGATAACGTTTTCAGTAATGAGGATGCAATTAATAAATGTATTATAAACAAATTAAGTTCTGACCACTGCGGACAACAAGTCTCCTTCAGCGGGAAAACGGACGAAGTTCCACGAGACACCATGTGCAGACCTATTTCCGAAAAGAGATTAGATTTATTCAATCGTAATATTGTGAAACGATTACGTTATCTTCCATTTACACAGGAAAGTCCTAACCGTTTGTGTGATCATTTGTTTAACTGTATCAAAATGGAATTTGATGCCTGTTTTAATTTAAGAAAAATTCAAAGCAAGGTCAAGACTAAATTTAGCGACTGGGCTACCCCGGATATTCACGAGAAAAGACGCCGTCTCTACGACTTGTACGATTCGAGAACTATTGATAAGAGGCCGGAATTTCTAGAGTATGTTAAGAACTACTCGAAATCTTTTAAGTTAATGTGTGTCGCCGCTAAAGCCGATTACTTGTCAAGAAAGATTCAGAACTCCAAGGATAAGGTTAAAACTGTATGGCAAGTTATCAACACTGAAACTGGGAAACGCAAGATGAGAGATCCGCACTACAGCCTACGAATTGATGATACTTTAGTTAGTTCTGACCACCAAGTTGCGGATCATTTTGAGCGGTTCTTTTCTAACGTACCCGTTGAGACCACGAAGTCTTTAAACTCATCACCAGATGTCGCTGAATCGTTATTGAAAGCAAATGTAACGGAATGCACAGAAATCTTTAGATTCAGTCACGTGACCCCACTTATTCTTATAAAAGCGTTTAAATTGTTGAACTTAAAGAAGACTGAAGATCTTTGGGGCCTTTCAGTCAAAGTCTTACATTCCATTGTAGAATCAATTGCACCTTTCTTAGCTAATATTTTCAATAAATGTATTGATACTGGAGTATTTCCTGACCTCATGAAACACAGTAAAATTATCCCGTTGTTTAAATCAGGAACGAAAACTGACCCTACCAACTTCAGGCCAATATCAATACTACCGGCACTAAGCAAAGTTTTTGAGAAGCTTATTCTCCATCAGCTTATGTCCCACTTTAGTTGCAATAAACTGCTCAATACCAATCAGTTCGGATTCACTAAGGGTCGCTCTACCACCGATGCCGGTGTGGTACTAATTAAACATATTTTTGATGCCTGGGAAGAGGCTCAAGATGCTATTGGAGTGTTCTGTGATTTATCAAAGGCATTTGATTGCGTTGATCACGAGAACTTAATCAGAAAGTTGAAACATTATGGAATTAAAAACGGTGCTCTTGATCTTGTGACATCGTATCTCTCGGAGAGAACACAACGAGTAGTCATCAATGGAACCCAATCAGCAGGGACAACTGTTGCTCTTGGTGTTCCCCAAGGCTCGATTCTGGGTCCGTTTTTGTTTCTGATTTACATCAATGACCTACCAAATATGTTGCAAAATAAACATGATATAGTGTTATTCGCAGACGACACGTCGCTTATCTTCAAGGTAGACAGGAAAGAGGAAAACTTCGATGATATTAATGATGCACTCAACACTGTTGTGAAATGGTTTACAGCAAATAATTTACTGCTAAATTCCAAGAAAACAAAGTGTATCAGATTCACTTTACCTAATGTCAAGCAGGTAAACAATACCAAGATCAAATTAAAGGGTGATGAACTGGAAATTGAAGATAGAACAGTGTTTTTAGGTATCACCTTGGACTCAAAACTACAATGGCATGCACATATCACCGCCCTAGCCGGAAAACTTAGTTCGGCAGCCTATGCAGTAAGACGCATAAGACAGTTAACAAACGTTGAGACCGCCAGGCTGGTGTACTACAGTTACTTCCACAGTGTTATGTCCTACGGAATCCTGTTGTGGGGGAAAGCAGCTGATATCCAGACCATATTCGTGCTACAGAAACGCGCTGTGCGATCCATATACGAACTAAAAGCTCGAGAATCTCTCAGGGACAAATTTAAGGAGGCAAACATTCTTACTGTAGCATGCCAATACATTCTTGAGAATATCATGTATGTGCGGAAAAACTTTCACGAGTTCAAACTCAACAGCGATATCCACGACTTCAACACCAGAAGTAAAATCAAGATCGCAGTGAAGGCCAGTCGTCTCCGCAAGGTTAGCACGTCGTTCGTGGGGAACTGCATACGTTTTTATAATAAAATACCCCCCGAAATTGTTAATTTACCGTTCAGTCAATTTAAGTCTCATGTTAAAAGTAATTTGCTAAGCAAGGCGTATTATACTGTCAACGATTTCTTAAACGACAAAAATGCCTTTAAGCCAGTAGTAGGCTAATTCTATTAGGAATATACCTAAATACACATTATAAGTACCTACCTGAAATAATTGTTCCATTTTATGTAAGAAGAGAGCACGTAATGCTGTTTCTCGCCGAGCAAGTCGCTTATTAATCTTTGTTCTTAACACTGTCCGGTGGCTTGAATATGTCATGCTCGCTTAAAGGGCTTTGCTTACGGTGGCGTCGTTGATCGGGTCGCCACCTTCCCTAACATATGGTTGAGGGAGGCGATGGCTGAGATATGCGTCATACTCGTGATCGGGTGCTGTTTGTGGAGTCCGGACTGTTCATGCTTGCAAGGGCATAGTACCTAACTTCTTAAATACTAGTGTTATTTTATTATTATTGTATTGACGAGAGACATCATTCCGATCTTGACACGTTTTATTGTTATTGACCATGTACATCACTGACAATATTACATTAATATTCCTTTTTTTATTGTTTTGTTTGGACGCTTAGAGACCGTATACATCTCTACGAACATTGAATAATTATTAATTGTACTTGGACGCTCAGAGACCTTATACATCTCTGGAATACTGAATTAATATCATTAACTTTCTGTTAATGCACAGACCTTATCCTAATCGAATGTAATGGTCATATTTTGTTTTGTTTTCATTAACTTTGTGAAATTTAGTGTGTTGTTATATCAGTCCTTAATGTGCAAATTTTAAATTATTATTGTGTAAGATTATTATTCTTTTATTGTAAGATTATTATTTTTATTGTAAATTACCGTTTGACATGTAAAAGTGCCCTTGTGGCCTATTTGCAGAATAAATAATTTGAATTTGAATTTGAATTTGAATTTATAAAGTATATTAAAAAATACTAAGTATGGCACTTAAAATTTCCTTACAGATAACTGTTTTTTTTAACAGTTATCTGTGAAGAAAATCTGTTCCTTCGAGATAACTGGCTATCTCTAAGGAAAAAAAAACTTCACAGATAACCAGTTACCTGACCTTAGTTATCTCCAAGGAACAAGGGGTTCCGACTAGATTAAGAAACATTAAGGTCTGATTCTCAGATACATATATTATCCTTGACTATATGATTGATTATCTGATTTAATCTGTAAATGATTGCGTATTTCCTCGGTAGAAAAAAAATCCAAAGTTGGCTCTTTATTTTCCTTTTTTACGCAGCCTACTCAAACAATACATTATTTTACTAAAGGATCAAGTTAATACTGTAGGTAATAGGTATATACAAGATGATAACTATAACATTAACTAAATTAAATTAAAGCTAAGTTAAATACTGTAGTATTTTATCTTATCTAAAATCTCACTTAATGAAATTTTAATTAAACTTCACTAAGTTAGGTATTTATCGAAAGTTTTCCAAACAGCCATCCCCAAAGAGTGTTGCATCTCTTTTTCTCGTGCACGGAAGGCATAAGCGTGTGTCTGTCAAGGGGGCGTGGTCGACTCGAATCAAGGCAACCCCTTAAAGCGGACCCCGGGCTTCTTTGGGGCAGAACCGGGACGCTAGGAGCATGACGAGGTTACTATACAATACAATACTAATATTCTTTATTGCTCACCAGACGCAGTAATAATTTACTTTAAAAACAAAGTTTTAATTTTAACCGACTTTAATTTAGTACTCCGCCAAGCCACGAGAACATTTACTATTTTTTTTTTTACAATTTACCACATGAACTGATTTCCGATAGCAAATGCGTTGATTACTATAGAAAAAAACCTAATCGCTGTATGTGGGCCGATAATATTTGAGAACTTCCATCGATTCCCCAAGATCACCAATGGCACTTCATTAGATAGTTCCTATTTCAACGGAATCTTATCAGAACCTGTGCCGTACTTTTGCACTATTAATTCAATTCGATTCGAAAGTCATCTGTGGTCTTCATTATCAATTCCTCGCCACCAAATTTATGATTCCGGATGTAAATACACGAGTTATAACAGAAAATGCCAAAATCACTACACGCGTGCCCAATAAAATTGAGGAGTCCCCTCAATTCCTCATGGATCCCATAGTCTAACTGAATTTTGAAAAAAATGGGACCCTCCTGGAAGTATATTCATACGAACAAAAGAAAATTTTTCTAATCGGCTCATCAATGACGGAGTTCTGAAGTAACAAACATTGAAGAAAAAAAAAAATACAGCCGAATTGAGAACCTCCTTCTTTTTTTGATGTCGGTTAAAAATAAAATAGAACAATAGAGGTAAAAATAAACATAAACAATCGTAAACAACAGGCGGTCTTATCCCTAAACAGCGATCTCTTCCAGACAACCTAACAGGTTACTGTATATAATATGTACATTTTGTTGTTACAGAGAAGTCCTGGATTCCCGTTAGTACCAACATGGATTCAGAGAGGTGAGTCGATTTCGATGTTTTACAACAGGATGGGTCCGTTTAAGGTTTTACTAAATACCCAACAACATCACAATTGGCTTGTGTCCTAAGATTATTTTACGATACCTATCGAACCGGTTTTTGGAGAAGAACAAATGATTGTATGGGAGCAACTACGATTAAAGAACATAAATAACCAAAGTATGATACAAAGATTGACCTCGTTGGGGGCTGCCGAAATACTTCATACTAATTGACATTACATTATTATGACGTCACTTTTTGTTATTTGTACTAATCGTCGTATGGAAAATCGAGAAAATTGCTGTTTCGGTCGCAAAATACTGCGTTCAGGAGTGCGATTTTTGAATCTCACTGGTGATATCAAAGTCACCGGTGACTAAAATTATCACCGATGACTTTAATGTCACCATTTTCCAAAAGACGTATTTTGGAAAGGCACACGCTGTTTACCAACATGCAGAAATTTTTCAATGTCAGTCAGAGACAATCTTCCCGTTACGTTCCATTTTACGCAGATGTTGTCCTTGGTACCGGTTTTTATTTCCTCATACTATAAGTTAAAACAGATTCAAACGTAAAACGTAGCGTAGCGAGAGATCTCAGTGTCATGTAAACGAAAATTAAAGAATTGAAAAACTCTTGGCAGATGTCACAAACGTCAACTGTCAAAAACAATCGCATGGTGATTTCCATTACGAGTGGGTGGTGGCACTCGTAAATCGATATCATAGGTATGACAAATGTAAGTCACCGATGAGTTTCAAAAATACGAACTTTCGGAAATCAGTCACATCGGTGAGAATTAGTCACTTGGTGAGATTCAAAAATCGATCCCCTGGTCCATAGTTGCCATATAATTTTGTTTCTATAAAAGCGTAAGGATTGTATTGTTAGCTCTAAATTTACTCTTGGACAATAAAATGAAACGCCTATTTATTATTATGATTTTGTGGGGATTACCCAATTCATAAGATTATCAAATGGCCTCTAAAAGATTAGTTTTGTACATTACTACAATGGCCGGTAAATAAGGGATTGGCTGCTGAGAGTGCTGTGTCATATAGACATTTAAAATCCTTATTCATTTAATTTAAGATGAAAGAAAAGAAAATCAATTTGCCTCTCGTCTCGCCGAGCCCGAAACGTGATACTTCGCAGCCTACTACGAGTATAAGGATTCGTAACCTCGATATTGCATTGCATGTTTGAGATAACCTTTTGTACAAGTTTTTATCCTGGTACGTAAGATCGTTCCAGCCGCTTTCCAGTTCCTTATATTCATCTGAAAGGCGGTACTTATGTAAGTTCGGTGATGATGATGAGGCAATATCATGGCACCAGCGAGCTGATCTGATGATGAAGGCAGGTCATTCACTAAACTACACGATAAACCCATCGTATTGGGTCACCTCAACGAGTAGTTGTTACTGTGCTAAAAAAAGTACAGCCGCCAAAAAAACATGTTTGCGACATGCTCACACACATTTTATTTTCACTGGAAGTTTTATTACAGGCTGCTGGCCCAAAAGGAAGTTTTATGAACTTGGCAGGCACTGTCGCGCGTAGATAGGTAGGTACCCTGTATAGTACTGGTTCTCAAAGCATTGTCGGTACCGACCGTCAAATGCAATGGCTTAATTAACTTGAACAAGCGCCCGCAAACGTTGGTTTTCTGTCCTAGTGCACAAAGGCAGTGGAAATTACAATGGCGCTGTGACTTACGCCTGTTTCATACTGGTTGCTTCAGAATGAATTTCAAACATCGACGCTTGGGAGTACTTTACGAGAAAATGGCACTTAGAGCGTGTAATTAATTTATTAAATATATAACAGTTTTTCGAATTAATAAAGTTTGTAATGCGCTATTTGCTTACAAGCAGGCAGGCAATACACTCATTTGCCAACGTCACGGTGTAAAAATAATAATAATGCTACAAAAATATGCCTAGTGACGAAAATCCCATTCAGTTATCTCAAAGAATAACGAAGCTACAACCGTTTTAATAGTGCTTGTTACAGAGAGAAAACGCTCGCAGATAGGTACGTCACAATCTGTGAGGGTCATAGACTCATAGTAAATGACAATCGTTCCCTCCGGACCGCTCTTGAGTTTCTGTGCTAATTTAATATAAAAAAATAAAAAAACCGGTAAAACAAAATGTAATCAATGCGCTCAATAAGGTAAGCTCGACGCTGTACTTAGTATATGGCATGGGCACTCTATGTCAAAGTTACATTAAATTCAAATAAAGAAAAATCCTTTCGTTTTTCGTTCGTTAGACTCTGACGTTTCCCTTACTAGGAGTGCATAAATTATTGACATCTATGTGAATAAACGCGTCCAAGAAAGAGTAAGAAAGTGACAGTGCCAACAATAATACACTACGCTAATGCTCAATCAAGGAAAGAAAAAAGGAAAGCTATATTTCGCTAATCACGGGTGTATCTGTACTAGCGGAGGTCTAAGTATAATTGATGGAACGAAGATTAGTACCAAGCGCTCGATCGTGTCCATTCTAAGGTGACCTCTCACTGTTATCACGCGCCTCTGTGACCCTAGTACTAGGCAACCAGACTCAAACACCGAATATGGGACCACTGATGTATACTCTCACCCGCAGCGCCCACCGCTCCCGTAGCCACGGCAGCCACCACAGCAGGCCGTTGGCAAAGGAAAGGCCAGCCTAGAGCAGTCATATGACTCTGAGATACCTCGGAAAAAAGTGCAGCATACAAACGAAAACGCGGGAATTACGAATTTTTAGAAATACGAAACGAAATGAGTCATTGTGGATGCCAGATTGAGTGAAATCAAGGAGATTACGACGGAATTGCAATCCAGTATTAATATATTTTTTTTGTAATCTTTGGTATTGTAATTTTATTTAATGTACTGTAAATATACATATTATACAAAGAGTATGAATATAAAACTATTTACAATAACAAAAATAGAAGAATCTAAAGCTTACTTAAAAATTTAAAATTATATTGTTATTAGTATTCAATGTATGTCGGACAAGTACAGTCGAGGACAAAGAGATGCGAGAATGCGGTCGCCTACAAATTGTAGGCGACCGCATTCGATTAGGTCCGAAAGTGTATACATCTCTTTGTCCTCGACTGTGCGATGGTCTCATGAATAAGCTACGAGTACATGAACTTGAAAGCGAAAGGAAAAAGGACCACACGTATATATCGCAACTTGAAGATAGAGCAGAAGATCAGGGGATCGATTTTTGAATCTCACCAAGTGACTAATTCTCACCGATGTGACTGATTTCCGAAAGTTCGTATTTTTGAAACTCATCGGTGACTTACATTTGTCATACCTATGATATTGATTTACGAGTGCCCATACCCACTCGTAATTGAAATCACCATGCGATTGTTTTTGACAGTTGACGTATGTGACATCTGCCAAGAATTTTTCAAAACTTTAATTTTCGTTTTCATGACACTGACAGATACGCTACGTTTTACGTTTGAATCTGTTTTAAGTTATAGTATGAGAAAATATAAACCGGTATCAAGGATAACATCTGCGTAAAAAGGAACGTAACGGGAAGATTATCTCTGACTGACATTGTAAAATTTTTCATGTTGGTAAACAGCATCTGACTTTCAAAAATACGGCTTTAGGAAAATGGTGACATAAAAGTCATCGGTGATAATTTTAGTCACCGGTGACTTTGATATCACCAGTGAGATTCAAAAATCGCACTCCTGGGCGTGAATGGCAGGGATTGAGATTAGGAATATTCCTAAGGCGGATGCTGGTGGAAGAAGAATTCTTATATCTAAAAGTATTAGTTGTCTCAAAAAAGGAACCCACTCAGCATGAGTCGAGGCAGAGGGGGCCCCGACGCTGATTTTCAGTGGGTCCTGTAATGAGTACCTTACCTAAAACTAAAATTAAGGAATCGCGTTTAATGAATAGGCTTACATCTATACTTAATTGCTAAGATTGTACATTTCAGGTTATTTCAGGGTAGAACATTGTTGGAGTATGAAACGGATACATAAATGAAAATTATTTTCTTTTATTATTTCACCCATACTGCTATAAATATTTATGTATATACGTTCTATATACTAATATTACTAGTCTCAGTGAGGTGTAGAACTCAAAAAAAACGGAATAGACACTAAAAAACTATATAATTATTGAAAACTACAAAATTTCTTTCAACTGTCCGTAGTGTATTTTCTTAATGGACATGGCCAAGGTTATCCCGCGGGATTGCCTGCATGCTGAGCAGTACGTACAGTCGCCATCACATACATCTGAGCGGTGAACGTGTTCACAAACATCTAAACACGACTTTATTGTAAAAGCCATAGAGTGCATGTTCAGATATTTTGAATACCCTGAAGAGGTACGTATGTGAAGCTGATCGTACCTGGGCGATGCCGCGCGGGCATCCAGTGTTTTATACCTTAAGTGATAATTTATATCACGGCGGTAGCAAACAAGCATATGACCGATCGTTTTGAAGCAACAGTAGGCGCCCTTTTACTCAGAGCGAACACAAACATAACTCTATACTGTCTTTATAAAGCGAATTCTCAATTCTCTCAACTAAATATTAACTTCGTGGTTTTTATCAACTGCATTAGTAATTTGGCATGGCATTACAAATTTAACTTTAAGCGCGGCGAAATTTGAAACTAACGTTAGTCTTGTAAACTCAGTAAAGGAAACCCAACTGAGCGCCTTTCGGCGACTGCATAAGTAACATTGTCGCGCAGAGGTCGAAATCGTGAGTTTCTATATTAGGAAAATAAAGGGCATATGTTTTCGCTATATAAATAGCACCCGTTGTGAGTTGTAATCGAGATGAGTGGGTGCGATTACGAATGTAGGTAATCGTGGTTATTGGTTGAAAGTAATCATGGAAATGTGCTTTTGGATGGGTTGACTAGTTTGTATAACAGAGAAGACGCTTGAATTCCCAAAAGAGGCAGATTTGCCATGTGCCACTTTATTGAATAGAATTGAAAACATTTATTTCCGAACAAGTTCCATATCGGTTAGTAACAGTTTCACTTAACCTATTGTTAATATACAATTCTTATTTTTTAACTCCAATATTAATGCTCAATAAATTATTAAATGATGGGGTTTATACAAAATAAATTTAAAAAATATGTATGTCGGTGACAGGATGGTCATTAGTACGGACGCTAAATTGTAGCGCATCGTGGGAATGGCTACGATTGGTTGGTTTGTGGCTGACGTCACATCGAACCATCTAGCCCCACTCCTTGCGCTAGGATGGAGCCGAGCGGGCCGGGCCGAGCTCCGGACATTCTCTGGCTGAACACGCGAGTGACCGGACGTATTGGAACCACCTCGGAACTGTCCACGCTACAATTCAGTATCATTGAAGTGAAGTGCAATCTAATACGAGTATACCCAATAATTAAATAAAGTATTGATTTGATTCAAAGTCTTAGTCTCAATACTCGATCTCCCAACGATGCCCGACAGCAACGCCCATTCCTGAACTGTATCATGTACCACCACCCCAACACCACCATTTCTCCGTCATATGAATTTAAATTTTATACCATGCACGTTGATATTAATGAGTCAATAAGCTGTCCAGCAACCAACTTAACCTGGCGACGCAGCTATTTAAAGCGAATGGTCATTGTCACGCGACAATCGTCGATTTGGTGAAATAGGGGCCTGGTGGTAAGCGGTCACCTTAGCATATGAACATTATGAACGGTTGCACCTCCACCACTCATCAGCGTGGGTAAACCCACGAAAAGTTAAACTGATGACCAGGTAAAGGTTGCGGGAGTCAGCTGGATGCGGATGGGGTAGGGGTTGTCTTTCGGCCACTTTATCCTCGTTAATCACCTGACCCATCACCCAGGGGAACCAAGCGGCAATTATTTAATATTCAACTAGGAAAAAATGATAATGTTTGGTTATGGGCGTTACTATGGCGCTTCGCCGGACGCTACCGCGTCACGCGTTTGGGTAGATATTTGTTCGTTCGCCTTCTGCACAGTTATCACAAAACGGCGCGCGAGGGGTGTCGCGGCGAGATAGACATCCATCTCTTTCTAATTATGACACTTAGTTAGAGACCGATACCTCGCCGCGACACCGCTCGCGCGTGTCTTGCACACTGGTGTGGACTCGCCCTAAAGCACCTAAAGCTGGGTCCACACTTGTATCGTCTTGCCGATCACGATCATGCGAATTGTATCCAGGGCGCGTATCCTAAGGATGGACGCTCACTTTGGCCACACCGTATCACCAGCTCATACTAACAGTAGCGTAGCAGCGTATCGTATCATAACGCCGTATCATTAAGTGTGTACGCGTATCCGTATCCCCTTTGATGATCGGGGAAAACCCGCCTCCAGAGCGATCACGGCGTATCGCACCATAACTTCGTATCGTGATACAGTATCAAATCACGTCCATACTTAGCGATCTTGATACGCGTATCCATCGCGTGTCAACATCGATTCCGAGCGATCAGATACGGCGCGCCGAATGCACTCGCTATTTTTGCGTCCACACTAGCGATCTTGATACGTGTCGGTGCAACGCGACGTAGGTACGATACGACAAAATGATACAAATGTGAACCCAGCTTTACACGGAATAGTTTACGATAATCAAGGGACGGCCTTGAACAAAATAATCGGATAAATATCGATTGACATGATGACAAGCTTTACCGGTAATTTAAGGTCAGTTCGCCATGCTTAGATAATCAGTTTAAAAACCAAGGCCCGGCCGTGTTGCGGTCGCAGTCACTATTCTGAGCGCATTTGGCAGGTAAATAGAAATAAAAAAGACATTTATTCACTACACAAAAGACACACAGAGTCAAAGGGAGCAGAAACACAATACCGTTGACACATAATGTGTGTGTCTTCGCGGCAGTGAATCGGACGCTGTCTCAGCATTATGCCGAGGTGTCAGACAGACACCTACAGCGCTGATTTTCAGACAGCACCGTACGTGACCCACGGAACGCAACACAACATACTGCCGATATACAATCGTACAAATAAATAATTAATAAAATTTTGTTAAATATGTAACACAAGCACAATGGGACGAGAGACAATGTGAAAAACGTGAAATGGTTGGGATATTAAAAAAAAAACCTGCCAAGTACGAGTCAGACTCGCGCACCGAGGGTTCCGTACTACAAATCTATAACAAGCAAAAGTTGTTGTATGTTTATTACTAAATGAAAATGGAATCCGTAACATTACAATGTGGAAAGCTGAGGGAGCATAAATTTAAACAGGGTCACTTTATCAATTTAGTAATCATCCTTTAGGCCTTGATTTATTCCTTGCGAGTAGTTGCGAACGCTAAAATAAGCGGATTACTTATATTGCTGTTTCTTTTTATTGCGTTGATATAAAACTGAGTTCACGGGAAAGTACCTTTAGGGTTTGATACCCTTACGTATACCTACGCTGGCCCAGTGCGGGTTGGAGACTTCACATACACCTTTTTCATTTTTAAATTATGCGACTTATATTGCTATTTCTTATAATTGCGTGGACTTGTAAAACTTTCGTTTTGCTACAGCTGAAAGGTATTATAGACATGAGTATTTGATATGAATTTCAATTTAATACCTCTAGACGTGTTTACGAGGAAAAACGTAATAAGTTTAAAATTTCAAAAAATGTTTTTTGTATGATTTTACTAAAAACGTCTACTTTTCGTAATTTTTCCTTTGTCTGTGCTATATGGAGTTTCTTCGTGCCAAGTTTCAAGTTTCTGTGTAAACGGGAAGTACCCTTTAGGTTTTGAGTTTCTTGCGGGTACTCCGTTTCAAACTATACGACTTAAATTTCTATTTCTTTTGATTGCGTTGACATACAAGTTTGGTTTTGCTACATCTGAAAGGTCCAATAGCCCTGAGTATTTGACATGAATTTCAATTGAATACCTCTACGCATTTACGAGGAAAAAGGTAGTAAGTTTAAAATTTCAAAAAATGATTTTTGTATGATTTTAATACAAATGTCTTCTTTTCGTAATTTTTCCTTTGTCTGTGCTATATGAAGTTTCTTCGTGCCAAGTTTCAAGTTTCTGAGTTAACGGGAAGTACCCTTTAGGTTTTGAGTTTGTTGTGAGTACTCAGTTTCAAAATATGCGACTTAAATTGCAATTTCTTTTGATTGCGTTGACATAAAAGTTTGGTTTTGCTACATCTGAAAGGTCCTATAGCCCTGAGTATTTGACATGAATTTCAATTTAATACCTCTACGCATTTACGAGGAAAAAGGTAGTAAGTTTAAAATTTCAAAAAATGATATTTGTATGATTTTAATACAAATGTCTTCTTTTCGTAATTTTTCCTTTGTCTGTGCTATATGAAGTTTCTTCGTGCCAAGTTTCAAGTTTCTGAGTTAACGGGAAGTACCCTTTAGGTTTTGAGTTTGTTGTGAGTACTCAGTTTCAAAATATGCGACTTGAATTGCAATTTCTTTTGATTGCGTTGACATAAAAGTTTGGTTTTGCTACATCTGAAAGGTCCTATAGCTCTGAGTATTTGACATGAATTTCAATTCAATACCTAAACACGTTTACGAGGGAAAAGGTGTTAAGTTTAAAATTTAAAAAAGCAGTTTTTTGTATGATTTTACTAAAAATGTCTACATTTCGTAATTTTTCCTTTGTCTGTGATATATGACGTTGCTTCATGCCAAATTTCAAGTTTCTGAGTTCACGGGAAGTACCCCGTAGGTTTTGCGAGTGTCGAAAAACTCAAAAATTTGCAGCATAAACGATTGTATCTTTTGATTGCGTTGGCTTTTAAGTTTGATTTTTTCACAGCTTCAAGGGACAATAGTCTTGAGTATTTTATATAAATTTCAGCTTGATACCTCCACTCGTTCCTGAGAAAAAGGGTCTTGATAGACAGACAGACGGACAACAAAGTGATCCTATAAGGGTTCCGTTTGAGATACGGAACCCTAAAAATAAAAATAGAAGAAAAATTTAATAAAGTGCGGATGGGTTAGGGATGCGATTTTTGGAGCGTCAATAAATAGCCCTTAAGCTGTCGCCTAAAGGTCTTGCTAGACGCTTCGTGTTGGGAGATCATTTGGACGCCCCGAACCTAAAGCTACCTCGAAACTAAACTGAGGGGCTACCGCGAAACGAAAACGAACTTCGTTCGTGCATCTCCCTCTCTATCGTTCGAACTAGCAAGTGTGACAGAGACGTATATACACAAACGAATTTCGTTTTCATTTCGCGGTAGCCCCTCTGAATACTAACCTAAATGACGACATGACGAACGGTAAAGGGAATCTTTTCTGAGGGGTGACTTCTAACACACGTTAATAGGCCAGCTCAACTGTCATTTTTAACCGACTTCAAAAAAGGAGGAGGTTCTCAATTCGGCTGTATTTTTATTTTATTTTTTTCAATGTTTGTTACCTCAGAACTCCGTCATTGATGAGCCGATTCGAAAAAATTTTTTTTAGTTCGTATGTATATACTTCCAGGTGGGTCCCATTTTTTTCAAAAAATCAATTAGATCATGGGATCTATGAGGAATTGAGGGAACTCCTCAATTTTATTAGGCACGCGTGTAGTGATTTTGGTATTTTCTATTATAACTCGTGTATTTACATCCGTAATCATAAATTCGGTGGCGAGGAATTGATGATGAAGACCACAGATGCCTTATCGAATTCCTCAATTATCTACTTAAAAGTGCAAAAGTACGTCACAGGTTCTGATATGATTCCGTTGAAATAGGAACTCATGAAGTGCCATTGGTGATGATCTTGGGGAATCTATGGAAGTCCTCAAATATTATCAGCCCACATACAGCGATTCGGTTTTTTTCTATAGTAATCAACGCATTTGCTATCGGAAATCAGTTCATGTGGTAAATTGTAAAAAAAAATGGAAATGTTCTCGTGGCTTGGCGGAGTACTAAATTAATAAATTGAAGTCGGTTAAAACTTCGTTTTTAAAGTAAATTATCCCATATTTATTTAATTGTTTGGCAGAGTTGAGTTCCCATAGAACAAGTGACATTTACTTGTAGATCAACTTGACGTGTTCTTGAGTTCATTGGAGTTCGCCGAATTGCTTTCCAATAGAATAGAATAGAAATTTATTCGGACACACAACAAATATTGGCTCGTGAACCTCAAGCAGAAAAGACTTCGCCGTGCTTTCCTCCTACTGATTCACGATAGACTATTTGACAAAAGTGAAAATAATTTGTTTTTTCTTCAAATTCAAAAATGACGAAAATTTCACTGTCGCGAAGACACACACAATATGTGTCAATTGTATTGTATGTCTACTCCCTTTGTCTCTGTGTGTCTTTTGTGTAGTGAATAAATGTCTTTTTTCTTTCTTTTCTTTTAATGGCCCCTCCACACGATGGGCCATCCTGACCCATCATACAGGACGCAACTATGCGTTAAAGGGAGTAAGACATATGTATGTCTCGTTCTACCGCATGGCCGCGTCCTGTATGATGGGTCAGGTTGGCCCATCGTGTGGAGCGGCTATTTAACAGTTATATACGAAATCGGCCGACTTCAATGGAAAGATGAGCTTTTGTATATTCGTAGCTCTTATGTTATGTCCCAAGTAACATTTTTGGCGTATAACTCGGGTTTTTATCACAAAAATATTGAATTTACCTATGTAAAAAACCTTACATAGACAGTACAGAGGAATATTACTGTATAACAGTGCTTGAAATCACTAGTTTGCTAGTTTCATAAATCCAGGATAAATTCAACAAACTACGTAGTTGCAATAATCACTTTATTACACCAAGACTTGGTTAAGCACTAATTACAACATTTGGTAACACAAAAACAACCTTATCGTTCTACGTCCAGTTCTAGAATGAGCTCGTCCGTCCTGACACTAGGTTTTTGATCCAGTCTCCCTACCCTGAAGAGTGGGGAGACTGGATTGGAAGGCAGTCGATGTTGCCACTTAATATCCTTACCTAACTAAAGTAAGCAAACATTCTTCAGGCAGATATTTTTAAGCGGGCTACACACCATTCAACTCTAACCACACGACTGCAACTGTGCAGTCGAAACGAATGGTGTGTAACAAGCTTTACAGTAATCGAAATCAACATTACATTCAAATCGTTTATGCCGACAGATTGTTAAACCTACCCTACAGAATAATTAAAAATAACAACGAATTATTAAAAATCATCACACTCGGCCATCCGTAAGAGTGCAACTCCTGGTGCATTACCCAGAACTCGTACAGAAGGTTCACAAATTGATTATACCTACACTCTGAAATTAGGACTACGAACGTTAGGTTTGGTGGCTCTATTATTAATTACGTAGTTATAATACACTAATGTCTACGTACATACTCTTTTAACGACTGAACAATCCCTAGTAAGTTATTTTATTGGTAATATTATTAAAAATCATCACACTCGGGCATTCTAGTTTTTGACAATCGTTTGACGCTGTCGTTGAAGTTCAGACAACGGAAGGTTATCATCACTGTCATAATCAGATGAGTCCTCCGACTCTTTATAGATATTTTCACTCGTAGGCTGCAAGGGGTAAGTATTTATCCAGGGTCTCATGCGGTCCGCGGCAACGACGGTTTCAAACGATTTACTTTTTTTGTCAAACCCAGGAACATTACTTATCTTATACCTATCGTTACCGAGAACTTTAATTACTTTGTAGGGTCCAATAAATTTGGATAAAAGTTTGCTACTACTGCCCTTATTATAAAAATTCGTTCTAGTAATCTTAACTAAGTCTCCCTCCCTGTAAACGGCAGCGGGAGCTCGCTGACAATCATGTCGCAGCTTATCCTTCCGCTGAGCGGCCTCTATGCAAGAACTGATGTCATTTCTAATGGACTCTATGTCCTCTGATGTGTTACTAGTATTAATGCCGAGTTTATTGGTTAAGTCGTCTGGAAACCTACAACCAAACAGAGCTTCCGATGCCGTTTTTCCAGTTGAAGCATTAATTGTATTATTTATACCCCACTGTATTTTTCCCAAGCACGTGTCCCAGTCACGCTCATCTTTACCAGTATTTTGCTTTTTTACGGCATTTAATATTGTCTGGTTGAAACGTTCAGCCTGACCGTTTGCTCTGGGACACGCGACTGCGTTTAATACGTGTTTAATCCCGTGAAGGTCACAAAACTTCTTAAAATCGCCCGAAGTAAAGGAGGTTCCTCGATCAGATATGATACGAGACGGTAAGCAAAAGTCGTAAAATATGCTTTCCAGAACTTTAAGGGTGCTTTTCGTTTTTGTGTCCTTCACCGATTTTACAAATACATATTTGGTAAAGCCATCGATCACAGTAAGAATGTAAGAGTTGCCTTTCTTACTTTTCGTGAACGGACCCAGGTGGTCGATGTGAACGGTGTGGAATGGAACGCTCACCTTTTGAATGGGATACAAATGGCCAGCCTTCTGATTCTTAGCGCTGTCCTTATTACAAGCGCATTGAATACAGGAACGGATGTACTTTTTAACAAATTTACGTAACTTAGGGAACCAGTACTGTGCCTGAATCTTCTCGATAGCTTTCGTCTCACCTAAGTGCCCGATGTCGTCATGATTTGATCGACAGATCTGAAACCGTGCACTGCGAGGTATCACAAGACATAACTTGTCGTCTACTTTTCTATAGAGCCTATGATCTTTCACAACAAAGTTTTTCTTTATGTCTCTTGATTCCTCGCTGTTGTCAGGCTTCAAGATCTTGACTATTCTAACAATGTCTGGGTCAGTCATTTGTATTGTTAAGAGCCAATCATCTGTACCGATATTATATACCGTTACAGTCAAGTCATCGATAATGTCTGTTAATCTAGTATTGCGACTTAAAGCGTCGACGTGGGCCATTTGTGCACCGGGTCTATATTCGATATGAAATGTGAACTCGCTTATCTGAAGCCACCATCGGGCAATGCGTGGCACAAGATCACGTTTGGTGAGCGTGGTTATAATAGCATGACAGTCAGTGACTACCTTGAAGTCGGTCCCTAACAGATACACCCTAAACTTTTTCAAGGAACAGACAATCGCCAAGGTCTCTAACTCGTAGGAATGTAGGTGTCGTTCCTCGGGCGTAGTTTGCCTACTAAAATAGGCTACTGGTTTGAGACTCCGCGGATTTTCCTGCCACTGTAATAGTATGCCACCTATACCTAAAGCACTGGCGTCTGTATGAAGTTCGGTATCTAACTTGGGATTATATAGAGACAAAATTGGACGCTCTATAAGTTTGTCTCTTAACATTGAGAACGCCCTAAATTCTATGTCAAACCATCGAAAGGGAACATCCTTTTTTAGCAAATTGGTAAGAGGTCGCGCTATCTCACCGAAATCCTTGACAAATTTCCTAAAATACCCTGTTAAGCCCAAAAACTGACGGACTTCATGAACAGTTTTTGGGACCGGAAACTCTTTGACAGCCAAAATCTTACTTTCATCGGGACGTATCCCATTCACGGAAATTTCATAACCCAAATACTTTATACCGTTATCAAAGAATCTGCATTTCGATAGTTTTAGGGTCAAACCGTATTCGCGCAATACTTTGAGGATTTCCTCGAGTCTGCGAAACCCCTGTTCTAGACTTTCCGATGGCACAAGAATGTCGTCCAAGTACGCCAGCGCCGAATCAAACCGTTTGGCACCAAGCATTTTATTTACGAGTCTTTGAAAGACCGCTGGAGCATTGGCAAGACCAAACGGCATTCGCTTGAACTCATAGTGGTCGTCCGGTGTTACAAATCCTGTATAACGACGACTCTCCTGTGCCACCGGGATTTGATAATATCCCGATGCGAGATCTAACGAGGTAAAGAAACAATTACCACTGAGATTACTCAACTGATCGTCTATCAGGGGAAGGGGAAAGCAGTCCTTTCTAGTCTTATTGTTTAGCGCCCTGAAGTCAACACAAAGACGCTGTTCACCTGTCTTTTTCCTTACCAATAGAATTGGGCTTGCAAATTCGGACTCGGATTCCTGTATTACATCGTTTTGCAATAGATCCTCGACTATGTCACGTACTTGTTCTCGTTCAGAAAAAGACAGGCGATACGGTCGGTAAACTATAGGCCTATCGTCATTTAAATCAATGGTCATTTCCACGTCTTTTGCCAGTCCTATTTCGCCAAGATTCATGGCGAAACAGTCACGGTAAGACTGTAGTAAGTTGTAGAGTCTGTCCAAGTCCTTATCACTGACGTCCTTGCCTACCTTAATCTGTGTTCGATCTAATGGTTCCATCGTAGACAAGTCTTTGGAAATCCGACTAACACTGCAAATTGATCTCTCTATAAAAAGCATCGCTCTGGCCAAAAACGCATTATGCGAAATCACCAACTTATCTGATTGAAAATTAGTCACGACTACCTGGCCTTTACCTTGCTCAATCCGGTAAACGCCCTGGTGCAAATGATATTCTCGGCCCGGTTCAGCGCAATTATGTCCCTCCATGTAAATATCACCACAGTACGCGGGGTCCTCAGTACATACTTCAACCAGTCCAGTCTGTTGCACTTCAGTACAGCCTACATTTCTAAGTCTTATGCTACCGTCGTGTCGGGGAAACTGGTCGACAGCGGGGCTTTTGTAAAACATGAGCTTGTTGGAATCCTTCAAGACGGTAACACATGGTAACTCAGTAAAATCTTGGCCAATTAAAAGGGGAGTGCGCAAGAATTCGTCATGAACTACTAAAACTTCGACACAAGCTTCGACCTCGTCAAGTCTTAACGTAATGAAACTCCTATAGATTGGCATAACAGAGGAATTCCCAAAACCTTTAATTGCAGGAAGCTCGTTGAGGCATTTCGACAAGTTTAACTCCTTTGCTTCGGATTCACGCATCAGGGTGCATTCACTGCCAAAGTCTACGTAAGCCAGAAAATCATGATCGTTAGCGACAACTCTCTTATAGAATTTGTCATTAGTGTCGTTAACAGTAGAAATCGTCAAAGTCTTTCGGTCTTCGCTTTTGTTAACAGTTGTCTGTCGGGGAGTCAGTGGAACGAGACTACACGTCGCTGAATCGTGACCTACCCTTGAACATTTTTGACATTTTATTATGGGATTCGGGCATTTATTAAAGGCATGTCCCCTTGAGCGGCAATTAAAACACGTTAGGCCTACCTCATAAGTTGGAGCAAAATTTGTGAATCGATTGGGTCTCATTTGTTTGGCTGGAAAACTTGGGAAACTCTCATTACGCTTCCTATTGTAAGTCAAGTCATTAGGACGCTGAGAAATGAGGAAGTTTAAAAGATCCTCTGGCTCTCTACAATTCAATGCTTGCGCGCCATTTCTAATTGATTTGTCTAAGATACCATGAACAACGCAGTCTACTGCTTTTTCACCTTTGATTTCACATCGATTTAACAATGTTAGTTTATCATAGAAGTAATCCCGCAAGTTCTCATTATAACGTGTCGTGCGCGCAAGCCTCAAGAAGCCGACCATAATTCTGCTCATTGGGAAATGCTTTTCGAAGCTTTGCCTGCCACTCTTCCCAGTTATAACCGACTGACGGCAAAGCCTCGAACCACTTCTTTGCAAGACCAGTCAACTTTTGAAGAGCAAAATGTATGGTCTGCTTCTGATCCCAGCCATAAATACATGAACATTCATTAACCTTTCTAAGCCAACTCGCTACATTCTGTCCCTTGCTAGACGGGTCAAATTCTGGTACGACATTATTCATGTGATTATTGGTTCACCGATTGGGTGTGCCTTTTTCGTTCTCTTGAAGTGACGATACAAGTTTAAGTACCTCTTCTATCGTGAAGCCGGAAGTCCGGTGTTCTGGTGCAGGCTGTGGAGTCACCTGCTTGGGCTGCGACGTCGCCTCAGGATGTGATGTCATCGGCTCAGGCCGCGATGTCATCTGCCCGGGTTGCGACGTCGTCGGCTCAGGATGCGATGTCGTCGGCTCAGGATGCGATGTCGTCGGCTCAGGATGCGATGTCGTCGGCTCAGGATGCGATGTCGTCGGCTCAGGATGCGATGTCGTCGGCTCAGGATACGATGTCGTCGGCTCAGGCTGCGATGTCGTTGGCTCAGGCTGCGATGTCACTTGCTCAGGCCGCAGCTCGGCCGCAGATTCCTTCTGCGGAAGGTCTTCTATCACCCAGGCCGGTGTACTGGTGTCTCGTGGTGCTTTGTGACCGCGTTTTCTCCTGCGGTCCCTTGACGAGTCGAACCTCGTCTGGCTGCCATCGCGCTCCTTCCGTTTGCGACATCGTTGCCGTCGTGCAGTGTTGTTCCCAGTATGTTCCATTATCTCGAAGACGAAAATAATGAATTAACACAAATTCGTAACCTCACCGAGATTCACATGGTCTAAGCATACTCGAGGAACACACATAGTTCCCCCCTACGCACACATGGCCCATTGTTCTGGAACGTACATAGTCCCTAAGCCTAGTCGAGGAACACACATAGTTCCCGTGGGCACACATGGCCTATGATTGTTCTGGAACGTACATAGTCCCTCGTAGGCACACATGGCCGGCTGTTACTGTGAAACATACATAGTCTCGCGAAGGCACACATGGCCAGACAGAAGATACATTCGCAACATTCGAATGTTTTCATATCACTACCATATAAATTATCTTCAACTCAACAACTCTGACTAGATACCCGCTCAGTTGATACCCGCTCAGTTTCAACTCCAACTGAACTCTAACTTCACATCGAGTCGAACTCCAACTCGTACTCCAACTCGTACTCCAACTCGTACTCCAACTCGAACTCCAACTCGAACTCCAACTCGAACTCCAACTCGTACTCCAACTCGTACTCCAACTCGAACTCCAACTCGAACTCCAACTCGAACTCCAACTCGAACTCCAACTCGAACTCCAACTCGAACTCCAACTCGAACTCCAACTCGAACTCCAACTCGAACTCCAACTCGAACTCCAACTCGAACTCCAACTCGAACTCCAACTCGAACTCCAACTCGAACTCCAACTCGAACTCCAACTCGAACTCCAACTCGAACTCCAACTCGAACTCCAACTCGAACTCCAACTCGAACTCCAACTCGAACTCCAACTCGAACTCCAACTCGAACTCCAACTCGAACTCCAACTCGTACTCCAACTCGAACTCCAACTCGAACTCCAACTCGTACTACAACTCGTACTCCAACTCGTACTCCAACTCGTACTCCAACTCGTACTCCAACTCGTACTCCAACTCGTACTCCAACTCGTACTCCAACTCGTACTCCAACTCGTACTCCAACTCGAACTCCAACTCGAACTCCAACTCGAACTCCAACTCGAACTCCAACTCGAACTCCAACTCGAACTCCAACTCGAACTCCAACTCGAACTCCAACTCGAACTCCAACTCGAACTCCAACTCGAACTCCAACTCGAACTCCAACTCGAACTCCAACTCGAACTCCAACTCGAACTCCAACTCGAACTCCAACTCGAACTCCAACTCGAACTCCAACTCGAACTCCAACTCGAACTCCAACTCGAACTCCAACTCGAACTCCAACTCGAACTCCAACTCGAACTCCAACTCGAACTCCAACTCGAACTCCAACTCGAACTCCAACTCGAACTCCAACTCGAACTGACTTCCTGGTCTTATTTTATTCAAACTTAAACTCAAATCATTATCATCAATCTTATCCTCGGACTTAAACTCAAGTCAACTCATCAAATTCGTGTTCAGACTTAAACTCTGAGTCAAAATCACTTAAACTTGAGGTCACGAGTATTGTGCCTCGTCTACAGCGTGTATATTTGATATAACCGCAAACTTTAGGGGGTCTTAGTATAGGCACTAATAAATATATTTATCGTAAAATTATTTTAAAAAAGCGAACTTTTTTTTTAATATAAAATAATTCAGCACGCAGTGGATCACTACTTTGTCTTACTGACGTGACGTCACAATAAATCGTCACATGTCACCCGATTCTTTCATGTGTCATCACTGTCAGGTCACAGTGTACGCAATACATTGCCGTTCGATAAAATTTCAAAAATTAATTACTCTTTGGTAGTTAAGACTAACTTGATTTTTTTCTTGCAATATCGGTTCATAGCCCTAACACGTACCTCTGGTTACAATTTGAGGTAATATAAAATATACACACTGTATAAACTTGAACTCTCACCAAAATCATTCAAACTTGAACGGAGTAATCATAACCCTTTATTCTCAAACCTTAAATACCTTTGTTAAATAAAATGTGCTTTGTCCCTTTTTAAGGACACAAATGTAAATGTGACCGATAAGGACAAATGAATATAACGCCATTTTGGTTAAAATAGACTTGTATAACGTTTATAAATGAATACGGCCGAAAATCTATAACCATTGTGGACAGTAACATGGTACGCGATAATAAAACTTAAGATTATGTAAGTGGATGGGTTGATAACATGAAATGAACATAAAGTTCCAGGTATTCATTAGAACGCCGAACATCAGCTGCAGTGATCTTTTCAAATATGAAGATACATATGTACACGGGTAAATATACCCACTTTTATAACTACGTTAATTAATTGATATAAATTTTTTTTTGACTAACCATCGGTTTCAATGAGTTCCTTCCGTATTTGTACACTTAAATAAGTGCACAAATAGAAAAGTATGCGAGTAAATTCTTTAGCAATCAAGCGTTTTATCGTTGCTGATCGACGGTTAGAAATTTAAACTTAGTTGAGGACAAAGGAAATGCGTTACCCGTTGAACGCTCTAAACTAACTTTTTAGATAAGAACCCATCCATTTACATTTGCGGAATTGAAATTGTAACACGATTGCAATGGTCAATAACATTTCACGGGATAATCAAAAGGTACATAGAAAACATTTCTAAAATATCATACCTGTTTGGCTCGCAGATCATCCCACTTCTGACCTTTCATAAATCCAGGATAAATTCAACAAACTACGTAGTTGCAATAATCACTTTATTACACCAAGACTTGGTTAAGCACTAATTACAACATTTGGTAACACAAAAACAACCTTATCGTTCTACGTCCAGTTCTAGAATGAGCTCGTCCGTCCTGACACTAGGTTTTTGATCCAGTCTCCCTACCCTGAAGAGTGGGGAGACTGGATTGGAAGGCAGTCGATGTTGCCACTTAATATCCTTACCTAACTAAAGTAAGCAAACATTCTTCAGGCAGATATTTTTAAGCGGGCTACACACCATTCAACTCTAACCACACGACTGCAACTGTGCAGTCGAAACGAATGGTGTGTAACAAGCTTTACAGTAATCGAAATCAACATTACATTCAAATCGTTTATGCCGACAGATTGTTAAACCTACCCTACAGAATAATTAAAAATAACAACGAATTATTAAAAATCATCACACTAGGTAGGCTTACCTGAAGCGAATAAATAAAACAGATGCGTCTCTAGCCCATGTAGCACTCGTGTGCAAACATAACTCAAGCGCCCCCTAGTAAGCGCGCGCGCCGAGTGGGGCTCTGTAGCGGGCGGCGCTCGGCGCCCCCTGAGACCGCTGTGCCCGTGTGCAACGCACATCCTGCACCATAGATAAGACGCCTCTGGAATAAAATACGGTCTAGCCCCATCCCAAAGGCCCACTCTCATCAATATCAGCCCAAAGACGTCCACTGCTGGACATAGTCCTCCCCCAAAGAGTGCCACAAACTTTACCTCTTTATTACACCTACCTAATTATATATATTAAGTCTAATGAGACAAATTCAAAATTGTATCTATATTTTAGCTGACCAGTAATGGGTTCAGGCTATTTTAGCATCTATTTACATAGGCAAAGAGGCGAGCATGTTAACGAACCTTGTGTAAGAAGTCTTGCGCTAATTAACACTTCAGAGGGCTTATAAACGAAGAAATTATCTTGATTTGTTCTTCTAAAAAGGTTGGAAGGGAAGTTTAATTTGTGAAAATGGAGTTCTGCAAACGGTTAATTTGTTGTTTTACACATGTAAAATATTGCATTTTAGAAGTAACTAGTTTCCCGCGCGGCTTGACCCGCCGATTGCGAGGAACGCAGGCAAAACCGCGGGATCAAATATAGCATACTAGCTTCTGCCCGCGACTCCGTCCGCGTGGAACTCATTTATATCGCAGCTATATACAAACTTTTCAATGTATTGTACGGAGAGCCGATGGCCGTTGGGGCGGAAAGTTTCTAGAGTGGCGACCACGTACCGGAAGGCGCAGCGTGGTTAGACCTCATATGGTGGGATGATGACCTGGTAAAGTCAAATCAAATCAAATTAAATCAAATCGTTTATTTGCTGTAAAACATACTTAAATGCATGCAAATACAATATAGTCAAAATTAAATTAAATTAAATCATAAATAATAATAACAATAATACAATGGAAATAGAATCATAATCAGCACATTCGAATGAAAATTAATTGTATATGTAAATTGTCTTGTCTGGAAAGAATTCAGTAGGTAAGTAAAATTAAAATAATAAAGTTGGAAATCCTTAGTTAATCTAATGCATTAGCGTAAAATTCTTTAATTGAGTAGTAAGTAAGGTTTCTGGAGTCCGCTGGATGCGTGCGGCGCAGGACCGGTCACTTTGGCACTCTTTGGGGGAGGCCTATGTCCAGCAGTGGATCTCTTTCGGCTGATATGATGATGATGATTGATGAAATCCAAGTATTGTGCATGTCAGACATTAGAATCCTTCTTTATACTAAAGCGCGTACGTACGGCCAATGGTGTTTAATTATTCGGCCATTTAGGTGTCAACTAATTTTGGTTTTTATACTAGCTTTGAAATGTCCAGTATAAAGTGAGCTCTACATGGCTCAACTATAAAAATCCTTGACTGTACCTATACTTGATGTTCGATTGGGTTCCCTAATGTTTCGTCGAAAATTATTTAGCAAATTTTTAACTCCCAAACTATTTTTCCCATATTTTATTTGGGCGAAAATCTATTTCCCAACTCAAAGTTTCGCACTGATATCATTTCCCAACTAATGATATGATAAATTATTGTTAGGCAAATTATTACCTGGGATTTTTTTGATAAGTCATTTATGTATTCGTCAAATGTATTGATTGGCATAACATACATTTAGCACTGATATCATTTCGCAACTATTGATTTGATAAATTATTACCTGGGATTTTTTTAAGATGTCATTTATGTCTTCGTCAAACGAACGAACTACGAACTAGAGTGGTTCAAAGTTATAGTATTCTGGTAGTTTTATCTGTGCGGACTGATAATCTCCAGCGAGTCGACGCCACCCCGCTGCGCGGGGAGTCTATTTCTGGTCTGAGGGACACAAGTGAACTCTAACCTAACCGACCTAAGACAGAGTTCGCTTATGACAAGCCATTTTTGTCCGCCCTGATAAGCACGACCCAATAATCCGCGTCCAAAAAGTGCTCGGCGCCTCAGTATTTCTATGATCTTTGAGGCGCTATAGTTTGTTAACGGTCAACTTTAATCAATAAAAGATGCTAATTTTAGTATGCTCGATATGATTCAGTAATAAAAAACAGAGGTTATACTAGGTAAATTTTTTCAGCGTAATTTAAGTCCAGCCCCTTTTGCTATACCCTAACCTGTGATTTGCGTAAGAAAATTTGCTTTATAATTATTTGCCCCATAAAAGTTTGTTGCAATAAAATTTTGCATCATAAAAATGTTGCCAAATAACTAAGAAAAGTGCGAAGTAAACTTATGCCAACGATTGGTTTACCAAATGAAAATTCTGCGATAAGTGAAATGCGAAATATATTTCGCCGAAATGGCAGTTTAACTAGCAAATCATTTGCTACGTAATTATTTGCGACATAAAAGTTGGTTGAAGTGAAATTTGGCGTTATGAAAATGTTGCCAAATAAGAAAAGTGGGAAGTTAAGTTAGGCCAACGATTGGTTTGCCAAATGAAACTTCTGCGAAAAGCTGGTTGCGAAGTAAAATTTGGTGAAACATATTTCGCCGAAAAAGTAGGATACCTCGATTTTGAACGACTATGCATCTTAAAGGATTGTTAGCGGAGTCGCGGGCAAAAAGTACACAAACACAACTACTTTTATCACGAGACTGTCCATAAAAAAGTATATCAAGTCACAAATATAAGATACTTACTAGATTCTGCCCGCGATTCCGTCCGCGTGGATATACAAACTTTCACTCCCCATTTCACCTCATTAGAGAATGATTTCCGGGATAAAACCTTCGTATTTTCGTCCCCGGGAATCTATCTGTATACCTTTCATCCAATTCGTTTCAGCGGGGTTAGCGTCAAATGGTAATAGACAGTCTGACAGACATACTGTCGTATTTATAATATTAGTACGCTACGCTACGTTTATACATCGTAGTAAAAGATTATTATAAAACATGTTTCTAGGGACCTCATCAGCCTCTTTGAAATGGTGGGGAAATACCTAGCTATTTCTAGGAGCATTTAGATTAAGCTCTAGGAAAAAGCTATTATGCGGCGTTTCATCTTGAATGTGAGGAAACTAGCAAAGCAGGAATAGGACCCTTTGAGGGTTCCGTACCTTTGTTTCCTAAAATGGCTTCATAACCAATTGGGATGGTATTGTTTTTCAAAAGCTACGTACGAGTATGCTGTTTTTTAAGGATTTAAAGAGCTTCTGACTAATCATCATCATATCAGCCGAAAGACGTGCACTGCTGGACATATGCGTCCCCCAAAGAGTGGCGAGGACCGAACTAGTATACCTACAGCTCTCTTATTTAAATATATGAAAAATTGTAATTACGAAATACGCCCGCCATTCTTAATTTACGCAATAATTTCATCTTATATAAACATCTGCCGTCAAATTAAAGCTCTTTTGTCCGAAGTTTCGATCTAGTCTAAAATTATTTCAGAAGATTTTCCGAAGTGGCGACCCGGCCGGCCTACATCGCGAGGTTGCTTCGAAATATTTGTGTAAACTTCACCTCCACCGTAGTAAAGAACCGATTACAGACCGATCAATGTTGAATATGGCGCCGACAGCTGTCAGTCCATAGAAACTTTTCAAACTTCCCATACACTCAGATTTTAACGAACACCGCGCTTACGATTACAGACGGTTCGGTGCGTGCAACCCTCCCGAAGGGTTGACTATATTCGCCTCTATATTAGTGGGGCAGAGCGCTCGAACAAATGGTCGTAAATTTGGACACGCTGGACAAAAGCACCAATTTTTATTCAGGCACTTGTTAGGTCCAAGCTTTAAGATTTTGATAGGAACCAACTCCGACGGCCATTTTTTTTGGCGGCCATGTTAATTATAGTTAATTATTAATACCACCAAAAACATGAATGTAAAAAAGGAGAGCCAAGTTCGATACAAAAAATATGCTTGGCTGTGGGCTTCGCCGTAAAAAGAATGGAGATCCAAATGAGTGCCAAGTTCTATGCAAAATGAGTGCCAAGTTCTATGCAAAATCCAAATATGTATTTATATGAACAAAATAACATTATGAACAAGTATTAAACTCTATTTCTTTGCTTTATTGGAGACCTATAACAATTGCTGTTATTTAAAAATGTGAGATCTTAAAGTAGGTTAGATTTGACTTGGCCTCCATTCTTTGGATCTCCATTCTTTTTAATTCAAAATGACCGCCATAAAATTAAAGATGGCAGACGGAGGAGGTGGTTCCTATCAAAAACTTAAAGATATGTACCTAACAAGTACCTTGAAAAAAATTGGTGCTTTTGTCCAGCGTGTCCACGTTATCACCTGAAACTGCCCTATAAGCTATAGGCGCTAAGAGCACTGCGACTAAATAACATTTTGCTGCAATCATGTAATTTAATATAGCCCTACGCTTACACGTGTTTTGATAATTGCAGGTAGAATCCCGTATCTATGACGAACTGTTGACTCACTGTATCTATTTGCTGTGCCCCTCTAGCCGGAACTGTATTTACAATGCTTACCGATAAGCCTCGGCTGAAACAGTGCTATGAGCATTCACTGTGTCTGGTATGGGGACGCATCCAATAGTACATTTTACAACTAGTGTGAAAAGAATGTCTTTTTACCACTAGTACCGAGGTATCTTGCCACGAGCTGAAAGCGAGTGGCAAGACTCGGTACGAGTGGTAAAAGATATTTCACACGTGTTGTAAACGACGTTTTTTAATACAATTGCGAAAAATAGTAAATTAATATATCATTGCGATAAAATATGCTTGCTTCGAAGTTATTTTTGAACGAACCCATACTTTACAAATGACACTGATAGTGACAACATACTATTGGAATCAGCGCCTTCGGGTAAAAATCTAATATAAAATTACTGCGTTTCGAAAGTATAGTTTGGAACTAAAAAGTAAAAAGCACTAGTTCGAGAAATTGAGCTTCTCGTACGCTACGCAGCCACAAAAAGTACCACTTTTTGAGCAACTGTATTAAAAATGGATTTTACAAATTAATCGCCATCGATTAAGCTGACCTTTGCAAAAGGACTAGGCGCTCAGAAGAACGAAGGAGGTTTCACCAGCAGCGCGTAGCGTCGTCGAATATCAAGCTAACCGTTGCAAAAGCACTAGGCACCCATAAGAATGAAGGAGTTCTCACAAAAGCAGGTCCACCGTCAAAAATATCAACTGATCGTGGTTAAAGGACTAGGCGCTCAGAAGAACGAAGGAGGTTTCACCAGCAGCGCGAAGAGTCGTTGAATATCAGCTACCGTTGCAAAAGCACTAGGCACCCATAAGAATGAAGGAGTTCTCTTCTCACCAAAGAAGGTCCACAGTCAAAAATATCAACTGACCGTGGTTAAAGAACTAGGCGCTCAGAATAATGAAGGAGTCCGTCCCGTCCATCGATGGACGCAGTATTACCACAGATTATTATAATAGTAATTCTACGAAGTATTATGTAATGTAATTCTAACCCGTGTGGTGTCGGGTTAGAATTTCACCACCCCCTTTCTTCCCGTGGGGGTCGTAAAAGTCGACTAAGGGACCAGGTTTGAAGTGTGTTGTGGACGATGGGCTAGCAACCTATCACTACAATATCACATTTAGTCGATATTTTATACCCACATTTATGCTAAATATTGCGCTGGAACATACGTTGCATGTGCTCTGCCTACTCCTTTTGGGAATAAAGGCGTGAATGTATGTATGTACGAAGTATTGCGAGCATGCAACATCACCTAAAAGCGTTGTCTCGCGTGCCCACGGCGCCAAGAACACATTTAGAAGCTAGTAAATGAATAAATAAATGAACTGGAATGAGAGAGCGTACAGAATAACTTCTGTAGGTATAATTACTGGTCTAACTATATTGGTAGAGCAGTAATTATGATTTTATGATGTTAAGTAGGCTAGGAGAAAGTATTATCATTCTGAAAACTGAAGCGAACCAACCGTATTTTCTGCTCGACTACGGCTGAGCCGAAAGAAGGAATATGTTTTTACTTTTTAGCTGTCTACTTTTGTATTTGAGTTCCACCGCGTTGAAGAAGCTGCACCGATTTTGATAAAAGAGATGACAATCGAATCGAAATGATGCTCCCATTCAGCATCATTTCGACATAGAAACAAAAAAAAATACACTTTTCCGCAGTCGGGTTACTGCTGTTTAAACTGTTTATGCTTAAACGATATGATACAAAGACAGAATATAATGGAAAAATAAACCATCTTCGTCTGTAGCCCCCGACAGGACTCGAACCTGCTATCCCTCTATTGCCGGTAGAGTGCTTTAACCACTAAGCTACGCGGACAACCACATTCATGCTACAAGTAGCGACCGAATAGCGAGTATACAGAGAATACTCTTGAAAGGCTGACAGCGTTTACGACCACTCTAATGGGCGAGCCACCACATCAGGCCCCGTATCATGGTTGGCCTTATAACGCGATAAGTGACCAGATATAGCGTCCGTCACTGTCTAACAGCGTTCGATAGAACGAGACGGACGCTCTATCTTGTCACTTATGCGTGATACGGCCGACCATGATACAGGCCAGGCAGAAATAATATTTTAAATAAATAATTAGTTTCCTTAAGAAAGTATACTGTTTATGCTTATTTTGATTATAAGAGAATAAAGGTATAAGTTTATCCGGCGGTGTAAGAGCTAAAAGCCATAAAACTTATTATAATGGCATTTATATTTCGAAAGGTGATAAGTAGTAATACGACGAAGTGAGATTCGACCCAAAACCTTTCTGTTAAAGTTTAAAATGCTTTTTATGTTTCTTGAACAAAAGACATCCTCACTTCTGCATAGGGTTGTCAAATATGTAACAATAGAGTAAAAATAATACAATTGAAATAATTAAATGATATACTTATGCTTATGACTTTAATCAAAATTCTATTCAGGCTAGGTCGAGGTAACGTGATCTAAATATTAAATAAATATATAAATTTATATAAATGTATAGTACCTACAGTACCTATTCAAATATTCCGTTTCATCTGCAAAAATAAATGATCTCCTGAATAAGTAAAATAAACTTATGATTTTTATGTAATTTTGCTCATATTCGTTAAGATTGGAATATGCCATGCTAAGATGCAATCTAACAAACGCTTTTGGTGAAAATTTCCCGATTGTTGCAGCCCTACCCTCCAATGTTTGTTATTGCATTTGCAATTTTAGTCAAGTCATTTGAAATTGACCCTTAACACAAACAACTATGTTAGCTTTTAGGATATGTGAGAAATCACTTATGCTCTTTTTACAATAGATGACTAATTAGCTTATCTTTATGGCTTTTAGCTCTTACACCGTCGGATAGACTATTACTATTATTTGACTGTTTACTATTTTTATTATACTGTAGACTATTTTTTATATTCAGTTGACGCTCTTAGTGTACTTGTACTCGTAAACGTTTCTTTTGATTTTGTACCTTAAAACCTATCGAATAAAGTGCTTTTTACAAACGAACTCGTTGCGTGTGAAAATTTCTTGTGCCCCGGCCCCGGGGATATTTTTAATCTCATAGAATCATGCCCTCAGATGGCGAGGCGTTTCTACAGATAAGACAAAACGCAGTTCTGTATATTTTCACCAAGACAAGAAGCCGCTAAAGAAATTATAATTTCCTTGAAGGTTTTCTATTATTCGCCTCTCGGGTTTTTCTTACAGAACTCAGCCTCTCTAAGGCGTAATTGAAGGGTGAACATATTGAATAATTCGTCGCTACGAGTGGGACCTTCGATAGGCCAGCTGGTTAAAACAATGCATGGAACGAAAGGCCGCGGGTTCGAACCCCGATCTTTTTACTTTTTTAGAAAATTTATTTATTTGTTATTCGGAGAACCAACAATTCAAAGTAATAATATAAACTAGTTATAACAATTTAGTAACAAAGATCCAATTAAAGGTTCCCAACAGTAGCAACAGGTTAACAAACAAATAATAATAATAAATAATAAAATCGTTTATTGGAAAAACACAATTTGTTACATATTTGGACAGCAGGAGACCCCGCACTAGGCTTCGCCTGTATCGCGGGGAACCAGTGGAAATTACATAGCAGAACTTGAAAAGTTACGTACAACCAAAAGTAATAAACATAAATTAAAAGATTATCACCTACACATTAATTTACATGTTGTACATAAACAGTATTCAGAGTATGAATAAAACTTCAAATTAAAAGTTACAGAAGAAAGGAACAATAAATGGTGGTTAATAGCACTAAATTTACGAAATCTACGTTTTACGAAAAGCATTCAATTAATACCTATGTAACCAACAAAAAATATTAAGTGAAATACATAAACCGTTACAGTAACATGCTGTCGCATGCGACTAGCTCACTTAAGAAACTCGTCAGTTAAAATCCGTCTTATCTTAGTTATATCACGACAATGTGTAATCTAGCGGACTCCCGCGACCTTTACCAGGTCATCAGTACTCCTTGTCTGCCGGTACGCTTCGAGAACCTTCTATCCCCATCGGCCAGCAGCACTAAGGTAACTGTTAGAGTCCTCCGAATCGCTAAACTTAAGTGGCAGTGGGCGGAGCACATTGCACGTATTACCCACTCAATATATTAGGTAAGCAAAAATCACGTCTTCTTCAAAGATATTAAAGTTCTAAGTGAGAAAATAACCGATAAAATACTCTAATACTTAACATTATTTGAGTTTGCCAAAGATCTTCAAAATAGTCCGTTCAAAAAGCAGCTTTACCTGCCAAGGTAGAAGACTCCTACTCTAATGACAGTTCTAACTATAAAAAGCCGGCCACATTCAATAATCTCAAGCTAACCGTATACTACGACTGAGGTGTCTGTTCGTTTGTGTAAAGCTCTTGTTAAGCTCACTCGGAATATTGTATTTCATAGCTCTACTTTATAACACCCTGGTAAACAACTTGATACTGATACAGTGCTTATTAGAAGCTTCATTTATATCCTTTCTATATTAATAATGTTTAGAGGAAAAGTCTGCGAAATTGTAGCAACTTTGTAAGTTGTTACAAATAGTTTGTTTTAGTTGAAATGACGAATATGCCCTTAACGTCGGATTTCACAACTTCTTCACCTTGCGGTATATTCTAGTTTTAGGTTTCAGTTTCAAAAAAAAATATTGAGGTGCCTGCAAGTTTTATTTTTTTTCAAAATTTGGAAAAGTCAACCTTAATTTTTTGTAGTCAATAACGTACTAAAAAATCATTGAGATTGGATAATGAATATTTAGAAGTGGAGAAACATTTTCTATTTTTGTATGGACGAGTATTATGTACATCCCTCTCAATCCGCTGACATTAGAGCGATGGGTCACATCAATGAGCAATTTCAATACACCCAAATTTTTACACTTGACTAGGTACACCAATATACACCACAGAGTCTCAAACAAATGTATGCAGATCTTATTTCTGCAACAAAAAAGGTACATCTTGGTGCCCTTGACTTCCACACAGGAACATATCCTCCCTGAGCAAACAACAGACAACAAGGAATTATTCTCCCTTTGTGTTTTAGTGACACTTTTTCCCGTGGCTCTGTTATTGCGTCGATGTTAGTAATTTAATAAGAAATGCCAAAACTTAGGGAATGTCAGAACTCTGATGAATTCAGTGTAATATTACCTAGTAACTCTACTACTAAGAATGGTAGTCTAATAGGGATAAACACGAGCTCTAGGTCAATTGAACTGACAACATTTCAAACTATGTAATGACGCCTAAATCGAAAACCATTTTGGTAATTATGGTTCCTGAACGTAATAAAATAGTTCTTTTTTTTTTAAGAAAACCGCGGAAACGTATATAAGTGGTTTTCACCGTGTGTGACGTCAATATTATGTCTGTCGTGTGAAAGGTGTGCACACTGCCATACAGAGCCGTAGTATTGAGTGGCCATGGGAATTTAGAACTTCACCGGCGCGGCGTAGCGTCGAGTTTGGGCTTGTTAGAATCGTCTCAACGATTAGTTGATGACGGTATACAGAAAAGAACAGGTGTCAATAAAAAAAATCTAAAATGTTTTTTTTCAAGAGACACTAATTTTCTTCCATACTGGAAACGTATCATAAATCTAAATAATAACAATCTACTTTTAGTGACCCAGTTTTATACTAGTCACAAATATAGAGGTGAGCCGAAACTGCATAGCAAATCTAACGACAAACTACATTTAGAGACGTCGTGTGCTCCAAATTAACTGCCAAATGCAATATTGCTCCGGATAGCTGAACAATATTGACATTGAATTCGCAGACAAGTTCAGGCGCTCGCTGACAGTTTTAGATGTGCAGTCGAGTTCGATAAGTTCACGGACGAAGTTGCCTATTTAGTAACTTTATATCATCCCAGTTGGTCGAAATAAATGCTTTGAATTGAATTAGAAATTGAGAACGCGACTTCGCTCTGGCCAGAAGATCGTAATAATAAGGTTGTCGTAATTGGGAACGTACAGTATGTTTATGAACACATCTGTATTTAGAAAAACGTTGGGGCGTGATTTGGAAAATATCGTGATCAATATGGTAACGAACATTAACCAAATTAAATTAAAACTAAGTAAAATCTAAAAAAGGCCACCGAGGCATTGTACCGAGGATGCTGGCGGCATTACCTCGCTGAATTGCTACTTCGGTCACCCGTTACGTCAACTAGACGTTTCGCGATTTCCGCAAATAACTTTTTGCGCACTGGGAACCCGCGGACCGAGAGTCCCGTCGCCAAATGGTACAAAGTACTCTCTGCCGAGGCCTCTATATTTAATGCGATCAGTTGAAACGCCGTTCTGACCAGATTACGAAAGAAAGGATTGATTTTCTGACTTATGATTCTTGCCTAGGTATACCTACACGAAATCACCTCTATTAAATAACTCCGTCTCCATTGTCTTATCATCGGGTCATTCCGCTCAATCGATTACATACACTACTAACAGTCAACATATTCTATTTCAACATAATGTTAAACGACCGGTTGTCTTAGTGTGGGTATTGAAGTTGCCTACGAAGCGAAGCTGCAAGTCCTTGGTTCGAATCTCGGTAAGGGCAAGTATTTGTGTGATAGGCATGAATATTTGTTTCTGTGTCTTGGATTTTTTTAATGTATTTGTTTTCTGTTTATTCAGTGGGGCAGAGTGCTCGAACAAATAGTCGTAAATGTGGACACGCTGGACAAAAGCCAATTTCTTTTTCAGGCACTTGTTAGGTCCATAACTTTAACTTTTGATAGAAACTCCTCCGTCGGCCATTTTTTTTGGCTGCCGTGTTAATTATAGTTAATTACTAATATCTCGAGTTCTGAGACACTTAGAACCTCAAAGTTGCGTGTCCAAATATACGTATTTAGGGTCAGGGAATTCAACTAGATAACTGTTTTACCGATATAACATTGCATATAAATGTAAAACATCTTTTTTTAGGGTTCCGTACCTCAAAAGGAAAAAACGGAACCCTTATAGGATCACTTTGTTGTCCGTCTGTCTGTCTGTCTGTCTGTCTGTCTGTCTGTCTGTCAAGACCCTTTTTCTCAGGAACGAGTGGAGGTATCAAGCTGAAATTTATATAAAATACTCAAGACTATTGTCCCTTGAAGCTGTGAAAAAATCAAACTTAAAAGTCAACGCAATCAAAAGATACAATCGTTTATGCTGCAAATTTTTGAGTTTTTCGACACTCGCAAAACCTACGGGGTACTTCCCGTGAACTCAGAAACTTGAAATTTGGCATGAAGCAACGTCATATATCACAGACAAAGGAAAAATTACGAAATGTAGACATTTTTAGTAAAATCATACAAAAAAATGCTTTTTTAAATTTTAAACTTAACACCTTTTTCCTCGTAAACGTGTGGAGGTATTGAATTGAAATTCATGTCAAATACTCAGAGCTATATGACCTTTCAGATGTAGCAAAACCAAACTTTTATGTCAACGCAATCAAAAGAAATTGCAATTTAAGTCGCATATTTTGAAACTGAGTACTCACAACAAACTCAAAACCTAAAGGGTACTTCCCGTTAACTCAGAAACTTGAAACTTGGCACGAAGAAACTTCATATAGCACAGACAAAGGAAAAATTACGAAAAGAAGACATTTGTATTAAAATCATACAAATATCATTTTTTGAAATTTTAAACTTACTACCTTTTTCCTCGTAAATGCGTAGAGGTATTAAATTGAAATTCATGTCAAATACTCAGGGCTATAGGACCTTTGAGATGTAGCAAAACCAAACTTTTATGTCAACGCAATCAAAAGAAATTGCAATTTAAGTCGCATATTTTGAAACTGAGTACTCACAACAAACTCAAAACCTAAAGGGTACTTCCCGTTAACTCAGAAACTTGAAACTTGGCACGAAGAAACTTCATATAGCACAGACAAAGGAAAAATGACGAAAAGAAGACATTTGTATTAAAATCATACAAAAAACATTTTTTGAAATTTTAAACTTACTACCTTTTTCCTCGTAAATGCGTAGAGGTATTAAATTGAAATTCATGTCAAATACTCAGGGCTATAGGACCTTTCAGATGTAGCAAAACCAAACTTGTATGTCAACGCAATCAAAAGAAATAGAAATTTAAGTCGTATAGTTTGAAACGGAGTACCCGCAAGAAACTCAAAACCTAAAGGGTACTTCCCGTTTACACAGAAACTTGAAACTTGGCACGAAGAAACTCCATATAGCACAGACAAAGGAAAAATTACGAAAAGTAGACGTTTTTAGTAAAATCATACAAAAAACAGTTTTTGAAATTTTAAACTTACTACGTTTTTCCTCGTAAACACGTCTAGAGGTATTAAATTGAAATTCATATCAAATACTCATGTCTATAATACCTTTCAGCTGTAGCAAAACGAAAGTTTTACAAGTCCACGGAATCATAAGAAATAGCAATAGAAGTCGCATAATTTAAAACTGAAAAAGGTGTATGTGAAGTCTCCAACCCGCACTGGGCCAGCGTAGGTATACGTAAGGGTATCAAAACCTAAAGGTAGGTACTTTCCCGTGAACTCAGTTTTATATCAACGCAATAAAAAGAAACAGCAATATAAGTAATCCGCTTATTTTGGCGTTCGCAACTACTCGCAAGGAATAAGTCAAGGCCTAAAGGATTATTACTAAATTGATAAAGTGACCCTGTTTAAATTTATGCTCCCTTAGCTTTCCACATTCATGTTACGGATTCCATTTTCATTTATCATTTAGTAATAAACATACAACAACTTTTGCTTGTTATACATTTGTAGTACGGAACCCTCGGTGCGCGAATCTGACTCGTACTTGGCCGGTTTTTTTAGAGTTGGTGCGCCGCGCAGGCCAGGACAGAGTAAGTTTTTACATAAAAATCGTGATCACAGGAAATACCGATGCGGTAACAGCGGTAGAAGTTCCCACGTGACAGGTGACACGTGTGTCACGTCACGTGTCGTGTGCCCGGTGTCGCAAACAGCCCCCCTATTCTGTAACTTGTTTTAAGCTCACCTCAACGCTCCACAAATATATCTTGACACCGCAATGCGCAGTAACCAAGCGTAGGTAGAGGTCTAATAGTTTCGTGACGGGTGACCGGCGGGGTGAGCTCTTTTTAATCTTATATGGAATAGGGTACCTAGAGTATGGCAAACGAAAGCGTGACCTGGACTTTTTTAAAAGTGGCAACATTATAATCTGTCAAAAGCACGTCAAATCATGTGGTTAGAGTTTTCAGAATTTTGTTTACACAATTATTTTGCATTAATAATTGCCATATAGGTAAAACAATAAAAAGTAATGTACGAAAGCTGCTACATGCTATGATCAGTAAGTTCAAGCAAAAAAAAGAGGAGAAAGAAGTTGTTTTCCAAGAGAAACAACAATGTTTACATGCGAAGTACGGTTGTGAGTTTGTTGTCGCCTTTTGGCAGAATCTCTTTGGTCTGTCTGCATGTGTCTATCTCCTCCCAGTGTCTTTGGTGTAGGTTTTTGGTGTATAGGTGTTTGGTGTAGGTTCGTGTCCGTATGCCGTTGTTTCTGAGCCTTTCCTGGCCAGTTCGTCCGCTGCATCGTTTTTTCTTGAGCCACTGTGCCCCTTGATCCATTGTATAGTGACGTTGTTTTTCTCTCGCACACCTTCATTAAATTTTGGTGGCATTCGTTTATTAAGCTAGATGTGATGTTGTCATTATTGATTATTTTATTTAGTGTCTACAGCCCAATTAGGTCAATTTTCTATTTCTCCGCAAAGGTTGCCAAGTATTCACGAGTTCGTTCAGCCGAGTCGGATTCGACGATTGACCTCTTTCTCGAAGTTGGACTGGACTAGGACCTACTTACCTCAAAAGCTCGAGCACTGGAGCGCACGAGATACAAATTTCGATAAATACCGATATACGTGATATTTTAGATAAGGTAAAACACTATTGTTTCGTAAAATAATGAATTGTTTGAGTAGGATGGGTCAAAAAATCCAAAGACCGCACTTTGGTTTTTTTCCATCCCGAAAATTTTAAGCAAGCATGTATCGATTAAATCAGATATACAATGTTATAGTCAAGAATCATATACCGGAAAATCAGTCCATATTGTCTCGTAATCTAGTCAGAACGGCGTTTCAAAAGCAATAATTTAGAATTACCCCCTTAAATTTTGTGCATATTAAATTATGGATGCAGCATAACGCTAGTTAACGGGACTTGATGGGACTAAGTACTGGGTAAGTAAGCGTAAAAACGAACCATACCATACGCTAATTGTGTATATATGTATTCGAACAAGCTTTTTAAAATTCATTATGCTAGTCTACAGAAAGCCGTTTTTGCCTATCCGTAATTTGCTTAAGCATTAAGTGTCGCCAGGACGGTCGATTATCTATACAAACGTAGTTTAATTCTCATATTAAGACATACTATAATAACATGAAACTTTGTGTAGGTACACAAGGGGACCCGCCATTTCTAGGTCGAAAGCCAGTTTCTGTTATGAATAATCGATTAGCCCTCCGAATCGCTAAACTTAAGTGTTTGTGGGCAGGTCACATTGCTCGTAGAACCGATGGCCGTTGGGGCGGAAAGGTTCTCGAGTGGCGACAATGTACCATCAGGCGAAGCGTGGGTAGACCCCCACAGGGTGGTCTGATGACCTGGTGAAGGTCGCGGGAGTCCGCTGGTTGTGGGCGCAGGCCCAGTCATTGTGGCACTCTTTGGGGAGGGCCAAAGGGCCATGTCCAGCAGTGGACGTTTTCGGCTGATATGATTATGATTCACATATAGAATAGCACAATTTCGAGCGTGATATGATGTTGATTATCTAACGGGCCGCCCCAAATATCTTTAAACGAACATACTTGAACCGTTTTTGGCGCGACACTACGACACTACTTTATTAGGCTTGTTTAAGCGGACGTGACTACCCAGCTTTACAGCACCGCCATGACATTGCGCAAATTGCGACGCGGCAAATGTTTTACCCGTTCATTGCGCGGTCGAGACGCGCAACGCTCTGTGGTTGGCTGGGATCACGCGCAATGAATTATAAATACCGCTGCCGCCGATGCTCGAAGTAGTTGGCCGTTACAGATTGGCCTCCTGTTGTCTCTCACGCATAACAAACTTTTCAGTCCCTCCGTTAATCTCGCAGCACAACTTCATCTACTCCCTAATTTCCCCAGCTGCGTCCTTACAAATGCAACCTTGACCTCTTCCACTAAGGTTCACTTTTCAACACAAAATCAAGTTAAGATAATAGGTTGGGAAAGCCAGTAGGCTTAGCACAATACGGCGGGGTTTTTCATCAGCGCAGCCTCATCGGAAAGCTTTCAGCGAGCTTTACTTGCACTGACGAGCTTTTTCACTGCTATTTGTAGCTTGCAATAATTAAATGGTGGAAGTAGAGTAGGGGCCGGATTTAAAACGCAGGTGAATGGAACTAATCAAGAGTTGTTGGTTTTCATATTCCACGTAGGTGTACGGTACGACACACGACTGGTTTATCTTGTTTCCTGTTTCCACCTTCACATCAGCTTCAAAAAACATTTTTACATTTGTATAAATATTTGAAAAGCATTTAACAATTAAGAAAGTAAAACTAAGTAGTAGGTACTATAACTTCCTTTGATAGCCTAGATAAATGAAAGTGTTGTTCGTAAAAAATCTTGAGTTACGTATGACTTATTGTTAGATCTTTTCAAGACAAGAGTGAATAGGCACTCTATTTAGGTGATGCATGTAACACCCTCGACCTCATCATTACACCACCAGGTGAGATATTGGTCAGTGAATGAAAAACCCATAGAATGCGAGCTCGTTACAAATGACCCAAACACGCGCCTAAAACCCGGTATACACATGTTCGAAAACGGCTGCCAGGACATCTAGTCCATCATGGGACGGCGTCGACATACCCTCGATTTCTCTCCCAATATATCTCTTGTTCTAAGTGTTCTAATAAGAGAGCGACGGATAGTGCGAGAAAAATCGAGAGAGCTCGCGCACCGTCGCGTGATAGCCGTGCTGGCATCGTTCTGAAACCCCGCCCGCATAATGGCAATGGCACCAATTCTGTGGGGCCATTATGCGGCGCTATGGTTTTTTCGTTCGCTGGAATGAGGTATAAGTAGGTATGTGAAATTTCAGCTCAATCCGATACCTAGCAAGTGCCTGTAAAGTGCTTTTATAATACCTTACCTACGAACAGCGCAAGTTAAATAAAAGCTCGTAAAAATAAAAGCACGAAGCTGCTCCTCATAAAACATATCTCAAATGATACAATATTACGACGAGGAAAACAATAGGGCAGACTTCAACAAAGTTCTTTTATGCGAGACAATGCCTAGCGAAGTCTTGACGATTTAACATAATGTCCCGCTTTTGAGATGTAAGCAATGCTCGTCTTATCTTATACTACACTATTATACATTTGTTTCTTAGGAGTAGTTACATAAACCGTGTAGATTCTGACATGAATAGGTCTACGGTCTCTTCCGCCTGTCGTAGACGGTGACTTAAATCAAGGGTCGCCAGAAATCTTTGTGACGGGGGCCCACAGCCCTTGGCCCACACCCCAGAGACGGTGACGAGGATGCCCAGAATAGAAACGGCTGACGTGGACCCATACCCCAGGCTACCACCGAGAGCTGACAGCTGGGTACCTGGTTAACAGGTTTTGGAGCGTGCACAACCCCTGATTGATCTGAGGATTCAGCAGATTCAGCTGGAGAGAAATGCAAGCCCTTAACTCTCAACACGGCGCAGCGGCGGGTGCTCTGGCGGTCTTACCTAATTATTACAATGAACACAACACCACATACCTGCAGAGCGAGTGGTGTTTCAAGTGGTCTTCAGTAGGTGGATATACTTCTCCAGTTGAGAAAAATATGCAGCGAACGGGAAAACCATACCGCGGCATCGCATTCGCATCGGCATTCGAGGGTATGTCGACGCCGTCCCATGATGGACTAGATGTCCTGGCAGCCGTTTTGATCATCACCGATATATACTTTCCACTGCTGGGCACAGGCCTCCATTAAAGGGAAAGGGCAGTAGTCACCACGCTGGCCCAGTGTGTATTGAGAACTTCTCATACTCGTACAGTGTTCGAGATTTGGAACTGGTCTTTTGACACATCGCGACACCCATATAACGTAAATTGGCACTGCTCATCGAAATAATAAAAAAGTTTCAATAGCTTCCGAGTTACAAAACAAAGTTTAATCTCCATACACGCTCTTTTTAGCACTTATAAAAGTATTGTCATATTTATTTACCGCTTATTTGTATAGAAATTAGCATTGAAAACCCGAGATGCAAACCATTACGTCCTACGACTTTTTATTTTTAAATTTAGTGATATACTGCTTTAATCGTTTGGAGTCTGTCAATTTAGAAATAAATCGATATGAATCAAATAATTGTGAATAGGAAAATAACAATGTATTATTTAATTACTGTTACGATAATACGAATTAAAATCACATCGATCGAAACCGACATATTTGATTGTGCAAAATGTTGCCTTTGAAAATATGGCATTGATTTCTGCACGGCGCGCGAGCTCTCTCAATTTTTCTCGCACTATCAGTCTCTCTCTTACTTACTAGCAGACGATAGTGTATAGGCTCTCTATTTGATTTCCTAAATATAATTATTACACAGTAATCAATCGATTCCTTTTATTAGCCATCATCAATCGCAATCGGATATTATGACAATCGATTTACTCTAGCCACATCACTCTTTACATCATATTGGAACTGTCCAAAGACCAGTCCCAAATCTAGTACACTGTACGTACATTCATTCACGCCTTAACTCCCAAAACTGGATTAAACTCATGTTCCAGTGCTCTGTTTAGCATAAATGTGGGTATAAAAGTTTGATAAAACGTGATATCGCTGTCAACAACACCACACTTCAACCCTGTTCCCTTAGTGGGACTTACGACACCCACAGGAAGAAAGGGGTGGTGCTATTCTCACCCGACACCATACGGGGGAATTCGCATACATATTTGAATTGCTTTTCAGATATGCAGCTTAGAGAATAGTACCAAAACAGTATTACAGTAATTACCATTACGTCTCTCATCTATAAACGCCAGATAATAGTCTCCGTAAATGGAATTTCAGCGTAAACTCATCTGGCAACAAGACGTCAAGGCTATCTGAATTTCAGTGCGGAATTCCCAACTCCGGTTCGGCTGGAATTAGCCAGACCGAATTAGCCTTTTATTACCTGGAATAAAAGACGACGTTGCTAGTTTTATTCAATTTTCTGACTACGGTCTCTGAGTATTTCGAGGTCATGTTTTGTGTATACTGGCTGTATATAAAGAATACAATAAAAAATGTGTAGGGAAAAAAACAAACTTGGGCCTCGTTTTTCTTTTTGCCTATATTATATCAATAATATTATAAAAAGGAAAAGTCTGTGAGATTGAAGCTTTGTAAGTTTAATAATTAGACGAGTCAACTCACGTATTAAATGTCACTACGGGCGACATGTTTCGAACTCTCCAGGAGTTGTTCTTCAGGGTGAGTGTTTTCGCGGCGGTGTCGCTTGATGAGTTCGTAACACGTCGCCCGTAGTGACATTTAATACGTGACTTGAACCGTGTCATTATTAGCATTATTTCAACATAATATCTCACAAAAGTTTAATTTTGACTTTGTATGTTAGCATGTTTTGGGTAGGTAATCTCCGAAACCGCTTCTGGATAGGTTATGTTTCATCCGGCGGGTTTACTTGGCATTCTCTACAATATACGTTGTTAATCAAGTTAAAATAACTCTCATTGCCTCATCTAAAGAAACATAGAAACGAATAAGAATAGAACACATTTAGACACTTGTCTAAGAAAGCCGCTTTCGGATAGTTTTTTTTTCTTGTAAGACATAAACCTGTCTCTCATTGCATGCACCGGTTTACAATACCCGAGGAGCGGCCTTGAATTAAATTGGAGTGTGATATGCACCTGGAGCCCTAGATTGCATTGTCAGTCAAGTTGTCAACGTAAATCCTGTTGATTTCGTAATCATCCTGCATTCACAACGGATTGTCCATCATATGACAAATTGGGTTCCCTCGCTTCCATTGTAAATTGGGTGTTCAGCCAGAAAGTGTTCCGACTCTAGTAGCTACTTAAATACTAGTTATTGTTATTATCTTCGTATTAAAATAAAATAAATAAATATTTCAGGGACAATCTTACACAAATCGACCTAGTCCCAAACTAAGCAAAGCTTGTACTATAGGTACTAGACGGCGATAAACATACTTATTATATGTAGATACGTACTATACATAGAAGTTGACGAGAGTAATAGTATACGTCTCTAAGAACATTAAAATAATTAGGTATTAATTGTATTTTGACGCTCAGATACCTTATAAATTGTCTGGAATACTGAATTAATATCATAAACTTCTTGTTAATGCTGAATACAGACCTGATATCGAATGCAAGGGATAATATTTTGCAAATTTGTTCCGATTTCATTTAACTTAGTTACATTTAATTTGTTAACCGTTTATATCGGTCCTTTAATCTGCAAATTTGTAATTATCATCGTGTAATATTATTATTATTATATCGTAATTACAGTTTGAGTTTTAAAAAGCTACCGTAGACAAGTGGTTCAGGCATAAGGCTGTCAAGCGGCGGTCGTGAGTTCGAATCCCGGCTCTCCAATGAGAGATAAAGCAGACGAGTATACACGTAACTTTTCGAACGAGCGTTAGAACAATTCAACTGTCATTATGCCATACACAAAGTGGCATATAGATCTAAATGCACGGCTATCACACACAGGACGGCCCGCGAGCTGAGTCGCGGCACCATATACTATCCGCCTCTTTTCAAGCGTTCTAATTAGAAAGAGACGATTAATCTATCTCGCCGCATTACAGCTTGCGTGCAGTCCTGTTATAGCATGCTGACGCACGTATACTGCTCCCCTATTCTTTACTTGTTTAAATCTCACCCCGCCGGTCACCCGTCACGAAACTAGACCTCTACCTACGCTTAGTTACTACGCATCGCGGTATCAAGATATATTTGTGGGTGAACGTTGAGGTGAGCTTAAAACAAGCAACAGAATAGGGGTGCTGTAATCTACCCGCATCAAGTAGGTAAGTTATCGTACGAAGTTAAAAAAAAATTGTTTTGATTTTGCGATTGAGCTGAGTATGCTCATCTAAGTTCGGTGATAACGGAATATTATGGTACCGCTGAGCTATACGCTTACCATGAGTTTGACAGTGACGGCTTACGCTAACGAGTATCGAGTTTTCTATCTGTGCATCCCGCTCGTACTGTCTAAGTGCAATAGAGATGCACAGATAGAAAACTCGATACTCGTTAGCGTAAGCCGTCATTGTCAAACTCATGGTAAGCGTACTGACCTGATGATGGAGACTAACGGTGTCCATAGCAACACCTAAACTACACAAGATACTAGTAGATCCGTCGTGTTTGGGGTCATTAGAACCCTCTCATCGACTGATGACTGCAAAATGCATAGTCGAGATTATTTAATGTCGCCGACTTTTTATAAAACTGTCTCTGCTTATAGAGTTGCTTTTTGGATAGATTACATTCATGCAATTCAGCTAACTCGCATAATCTCAAGTACAGTATTTTTCTTATCAGAACACGATATCTGTTATGCCCTTAAACGGATCGACGCTATTTTTGTTACACCTTGTATGAAAGCAACTTACCATTATGTACGATTCCCACCCAACGGGCCGGGCCCGCCTGGCGCCGCTTCGCAACGGTTGCGGGAACACCCGGCGGCAGCCGACCGCGTTTTAATAGAGTGCAGTAGGCAAAAGCCGGACGGAGCCGGTCACATGTGACGACGGCCGACCAGAGCCGTCTACGTCCGCGAGAATCCGACCGCCCGCAAGTAGGTACATTCAAATATGAAATTTAACGTCTATATTAAAGCTTCAAATTCCGTTGGCAACTAGCCAAAAACGCGCAGGCGCAGGCCCGGCCCGGTCGGTGAGAATCGTACATTATATAAGTAGTGCGTCGGGTCGTCCTCGTGCCGTGAGGTTCAAAGGCAATTAATCAAGGGGTAACTGTAATTAATTGTTTAAAGTTTTGTTCCTTCTGGACGTAGTGGTTTTGATAGATTAATTTTATCTTTCGTTAAATAGGTCAAATGGCTTTTAGTTATCCAGCGGAGATGTGCTAAGCTATCTGGGGCAGACAGGTCCATTAATTACATTAAAGCGACGCGTAGTTTCAGAGTCCAAGAGGCAACCGGATGGCTCGCGGTATTTGAGCTCCCGAAGCGTTGCGGAACCGCCCTGTGCAACCCGAACTGAGCCGACTTGGACTGGGCGGAAATTGGAGGGTGGAAAAGAAAAATGTCGCGAGGTAGTCGTTTTAAACAGCATTGCAGTATATAAATGGCCGAAACACTTTCAGGCAACCACTGCTTCAATCGGCTGCATCGCGATTTTTTTTCTATTTTCGTCCCAGTCCAAGTTGGCTCAGTTCGGGTTGCACAGGGCGGCTCCACGACGCTTTGGGAGCTTCAATCAAACTTCTAAGTTAACGTATTTCGACAGTCTCAAGGGAATCAAAATGTATAGGGTGCTTTCATTTGGCAAGTAATATCGTCCTATATTACAAGTACGGGGAAAAATCTGAAAATGAATAAAAATGAAAATGAAAATTATTTATTCGTAACAAACAAATACAAATACAAAAATATAATCCTATTTAATTACTTAACTATTTATTTGTTACGAAATTGTCCCTCAGCATAATGCTGGCTCAGGAGCCAGCGCTGGTCTTCCGGCGAGACCACTTTGAGTAGATTTACGGCTATTACTGCTGTACGTGCGATACGGCCCTAAAATTAAAACTGAACGCAGCCGCTGCGCTTGCGTCAAACAGCAGCGCCATCTGGGTGCGAACAGTAAAATTTATAATTTTCATCTTACGTGTGGTCGTACGTTCAGCGTACATTACAAGTTTATAACTTTAAACAATACAAAACCCGAAGATACGGCAGAGAAATATGGATATTACAAAACAGTGATTGGTTAAAACCAGAAAGAATAAACAAACAAATTGATATGATGGCCATGTTGAGATTAAAATGAAATGCGGAACGCTCGGTGGGCGAGTCCGGCTTTTTAAACTTCTATGTATATATCTATCTCTTCAGCCCGTATCTACCCACTGTTGGGTATAGGCCTCTTCTTTATCACGCCACTGTCCTCGGTCCTGTGCTAATCTCATCCAATGTTTGCCTCCTGTTCGGCAGATATCATCGGTCCATCGAGCTGGTGGTCTGCCCGCTGACCGTTTCGTTGACCTTGGCCACCATTCAGTAACCCGTTTTGTCCATCTCCCATCGTTCCTCCTCGCCAAGTTAAACAAGTTTTTAAACTTACACACGAAATGTCATTTGATAATGAACAGTGCCTTTTCTGTGAAGGAAAACCGTAAGGAGACCGGTCTAATCGCACTGAGGTCTAGTTTTCCCTCTATGGATGTATGTATGTATGTATGTAAGCACTTTATTGTACACAATAACAGGTTAAGGAATATACATGTCACACAATAGATCAAAGTACAAAGGCGAACTTATCCCTATAAGGGATCTCTTCCAGCTAACCTTTGAGCAATTGAGAGGAAGGTAGGTAGAACGAGATAGGCAAACTTATACCGTGTACAAAAACAGAGAAAATAAAGCAAATCCTAATTAGTATTAATTCTAGACAAATAAAAACATGCCAATACATATATAAATATACAATATAAAATATAATACACACTAACATATGTTACAGATATATCGCAAATATACAATAAATAAATAAATACTATATTCAACCAATTCACAAGTCATTGGAAAGCCACAACTTCTTCAAATTCATCTTAAGTGACGCAACAGACTGCGACTGTCTCAGCGACAAAGGCAACTCATTCCACAATTTAACAGCGCGCGCAGTAAAAGATCTGGAGTATGTTCGCGTCTTTCTAGACGGTACAGCAAGAGTAAGGTTAGTACTCGACCGCAAGCGGTGGCCACTGCCGTCTGCCATATAACTAAACCGCTCAGAAAGGTAAGGAGGGGAAGTAGGGCTGAACAGTGTATTGAAAAGTAATGACAGGATATGCACATCCCTGCGCCGGCGAATCGGTAACCATCGAAGCTTAGAGCGGAATTCAGAGATATGATCATACTTGCGTAGACCAAATACATATCTGATACATACATTTTGTAGACGCTCCAGCTTATCAAGTAGCTCCTCGTTGAGGTCCAGAAACGCAATATCGCCATAGTCCAGAAGAGGAAGCAAAAGAGATTGAGTAAGGGTCAACTTGGTACGAAGAGGAAGGAAATTCTGGAGACGTCTTAGGGAGTGAAGGGATCTAAAGATCCTCTGACTCACCTCAGCTATATGGGGTGACCAAGAAAGCGTCTGGTCCATGGTGATACCCAAATTCCTGACAGTAGAGGAAAGAGGAATAGAAATTCCATCAAAAATAATGTCAGGCACCACCACCTTTGAGAGCTTATCTACATAGTAAGGACTACCAATAACAATCGCTTGCGATTTCTTCGCATTAATTTGTAAACCATACTTACACGCCCAGCAGCGTATAGATTCTAGGTTTCGATTGACTTCCGAAATTAATGCGGAGACATCATCCACAGTAGCCGCTGCATAAATCTGTAGGTCATCTGCGTAAAGGTGATATGATGTAGTTAGGGATTCGGTGATACTATTTATAAAAACAGAGAACAATAATGGAGAAAGCACCCCGCCCTGTGGAACGCCAGCGGAGAGTTCGCACCACTCGGACATCTTGTCATCGAACGTAACGCGCTGGCGCCTGCCAAAGAGGTAGCTGCGAAACCAGGATAAGGGAGTTTCATAAATGTTAAGAGAGCGGAGAATACCTAGCAGAATATCAAAATCTACCGTATTAAAAGCACTGCTAAAATCAAGAAGAACAAGGACAGTGAGCTTTTTGGACTCGATATTGAGACGAATGTCATCGGTGACGTTAACTAAAGCGGTGACCGTGCTATGCCCGGGGCGGAATCCGGATTGGAAAGGATTAAACAAAGAATTTCTGTTAAGATGAGAAAGGAGACGACGATTAACATAATGTTCAATGATCTTTGACAAAACTGGGAGAATAGAAATAGGGCGGTATTGAGTGAAAGATACAGCATTAGGGATTTTGGGGAGAGGAATTACGTGAGCATACTTCCACGATGCCGGAAAGGTTCCAGTGGACAAGGAGAAATTTATAATATCCGAAAGGGTAGGAACAATAAAATCCGCCACGAGCATAAGCATATCCACACTGAGGCCATCGTCACCGATTGCCTTCGTCTTAATAGATTTGAGAAGGGCAAGCGTCTCCTGCGGTGAAATCAAACCAAATTCAAAGGGAGATAGGTCGGGGTGTGTAATATTGGCAAGAAGTGAAAGAGTGGATTGCTTAATGGATGGGTCAAGAGTAACCGGCGACGTGCTGAAATGTTTGTTAATAGCGTCAATGTCAAGAGTATTGGAAGAACATTGCTGAGTTTTGCCGACCCCAAGAGACTTTAAAAATTTCCACAACTTAGAAGGGGGACACTCCTCTATTGATTTGTGGATATGGAGGCGTTTTGCTTCCCTACAGACTTTGTTGCAGCAGTTACGTATGGAAATATACCTCTGGCGATTTTCGTCCGAAGGAACCAGCCGGAACTTAATACGAGCTCGATCGCGCTTGGCCATGTACTGTTTGATCTCCGGCGTGAGCCACGGTGCAGGCAAGTGTTTAACTCGCGTTGGTTTCAAAGGAGCATGCTTATCAAAAATCGCAAGCAATATGGCATTGAAAGCCCCTACTTTCATGTTAACATCGTCATGACGACCTACACTGCTCCAATCAGCATGTGAAACATCATCCCAGAGCGCTTCCAGATTTACATCGCGGAGATTTCTACGCATGATTATCTTCTGTCTCTTCTTCGGGGGACGAATGTTAAAAGAGGCGTAAATTAAATCATGATTGGAGAAACCTGCAGCATTGAATTGCCCGTGGAGGGATACCAGATTTGGAGAAGTAGTAAGACTACAACTATGTTACAACTATGGGCTCGAACGGAACTACAGGTGGCAATCGCTTTTAAATTGTACAACTAGGGGCCAATGCCAAATGTATTAGGTGCCAAAGCAAGCTCCTTTGGGGCTCAACCGGGAATAACGCTAGGAGGATGACGAATGTGCTGACATGACGGCTCTGGTTGTGTCACGCGTCAGAAAACCGCATCAGAAATCACGTCAGAATATGAAACGTACACCACGTTGCGCAACGTAATTGTGCACTGTTGGGACTGAGCAATATTAGTAATTTTGTAGCAAAGCACCTTCCAGTACAGTTCTCACACAAGAAACGCCGTTAATCAATCCGCTCACACGCTTATCTGACGATCGTGCGACTCTAAGCTTATTGCACAACACTGCACACTAGATATACAACGTCTCATGTGCTCATGACTTCGCAAAAACGCCCTAATGAAGCGCGCGACTCTATAATGTACGATTCCCACCGAACGGGCCGGGCCGGGTCACCTGGCGCCGCGTCGCAACGGGTGCGCGAGCACCCGGCGGCAGCCGACCGCGTTTTAATAGAGTGCAGTAGGCAAAAGCCGGACGGAGCCGGCCACATGTGACGACAGCCGACCATAGCCGTCCACGTCCGCGAGTCTATATTAAAGATTCAAATTCCTTTGGCAACTTGTAAAATGCGCAAAGGCGCGCTCTGGACCGCCCCGGTCGGTGGGAATCATACATAAGGCTGCTATTTGGAACGCGCTAATTCCCGTCACCTCACTAGGGCTGTAGACACTTAATAAAATTATCAATAATGATGTATTTTCTTGAAAAAGGATTAAGAATGTAGTCAAATGTAGAAAAAAAGCAACGCATGAGGTGCAAAAGGTTGTCCCTTTTCCACAAAACGATTGTCATTTAGTATGACGCTCGACGATCGTGACGTCACGATCTGCTAGCGTTTTCTCTCTCAAACAAGCAACGGTTAACGTTATTCATTAATTAATGTGACATTATAACGGTTGTAGCTTCGTAATTGTTTGAGATATTTGAATGGGAGTTTCGTCAGCAGACATAAATTTCGCCTTCTTTCTTTTGAAGTAATAATAACGTTTGAGTCTACATCTGCACTCTTCTTGTAAGTCCTATCGAAACTAGACCTCTGATTACTCATAGTTACTAAACATCGCAGCGTGCAGCGAGGCGACGAGCGGTTGCCCATACATTGAAGGCCTCCACCCATCGGACGCGTGTGCTGCGCGTGTGCCGCGTTCGATGTGTGTTTGAAGTGTAGTTTCAATGCTTTACAACTTGCGTGTGTGCTGCGCTGCAGCTGCGCGGGTGCTGCGGGTGTGCCGCGCGGGTGCTGCGCTACAGCTGCGCGAGTGCTGCGCGTGTGCTGCGTTCGATGTGTGTTTGAAGTTATGGACGACAACATCAACACGCGACGGCAGAGCTACGCATCGCGTCATACGAAGATTATACGTAAGAGAAATATGTGATTATTTATAAAGACTTAGATTGTTTAGAGTAAATAAAGAACCCAGTAGTTAGAATCCCCATAGTAATTATTTACATAAAACACCCTCTCATAGCATTCATTTGATATTGTAAACATTAAAGTAAAATCCCAGTACAAATTGTATTAGAAAGAGAGAGGAGATGTTGCCTATGCGCGAGCGCAGCGCGGACTGGCCGCCATGGAGGGGAGGGGTGTATCGCGCCAACATGACCGTAACGAGAGCCGCGGCCACCGAGCCTGAATTAGAATTTAGTACGGCGCATTTTCACTTTACAATTAATATGTTTACGTTTATACCTTTACAACGGCTCATCGTATCAGAATGATTTATATATTGTTAGAAAGCTTATTAAAAGTTCTATTAAATGTTTAAACTTACAAATAAGTAAACTCAGTAGGTTCAGCGCAAATGATGAATAAGTGTTAAGAAAGGGACCGATTTACGGTTTGCCCGATTTCCATGTACGATTATTCAGATAAGAAAATATTTACGAACCCTACTGTACTTATAAGATCTCAAGCCATATTAGAACTTTGTAAATCAGCTTAGTCTTCCGCCCATTAATATGTATAACATTCCAATAACATCTTGCAATGTAAATTAGTCAAGTCAAAGTGGGCGTAACCTTTATTGTCTCACTCAGCACGTCTTGCTCACCCACTAGCAGGTATAAATAGCAGGTACGGCCCGGAGCAAATCGGAACGCTTTAGAGAGCCCCTACAACTCGGACGTACGCACTGCTCATCGTGAATTTCAACAACTTTTATTTGTGTAAAAGTTGCGAAATACAACGGCCCGGCTCCCAGCCGGAGGGGATCGCCCAGCAAACAAGGAAGGAAGATACCGCTGTCGGAGTACCTATAACCGCATATCCTGGAGGCGGAGGCCAAGAAGGAATGCGGGTATAGTTGCGCCGGCAGTGGCTAACGTCGTGAGCTCACTAACCCTGATGGAAAACGAAAAACCAAAGCAGCAAAGGGAGGGTCGGCAGAGAAATGTCGAAACCGATCTACCCACCACCAGCCGCTCGAAAAATCGAGCCCCCGCGCACCCGCGCGCGTCATCCGTAGGTTCGGTGGGTAGACCGAGATCTGCCCGCCGACACCCACCCGCACCAGCCGCCGAAAAAACTCAAGAGGGAAGCTCTTCAACCCAAGAGCTCACGACGGCGACGGGCGAATTAGCCAACATTTCCGACGGCCGAACTACGGAAAGTAAACAATGGCGGAGCATCAACATTCCGCCTGGATTCACCGCCGACGTAGCGTCACTGGCGGGTAGTGACGAGTTTGCGAGCGCCGACGAGACCCCCGGCGACTCCCTCGCCCCCCACCTGATTAACTTGATACCGCAGACACTGGACGCCGAGCCATTGCTGCCCCCTCCGACAATGCGGCCCTTCTCGCCCATTTCGCCCGCCGAACCCGGCTACAGCCCGATTGGGGAACTGCAAACGGACTCGCTTGTAGTCAACCAAATGATGAGCGATGACCGGGCATCGGACGGACTGAAGGAGTGGATGGCCGCCTACATAAGGATCTCCACCTACCAACTAGGACTGGAGACTACGTTGAAGCCCGAGGACGCGGACTTCCTCGAGTTCTTGGCGCAGCACCCGGCGGTAATGAGGCCGGAAAAGCGCCCCAGGGAGAGCCCGCCCTCCATAGAGCAAGACGCAGTGAAGAGAGCGTGTCGCCTATCATCGCCGCCCGCCCTGTTACAAGCAGACCAAGCGACCGCCGAGACCACGACCCCGGCCCGCCCCGACACCCGCGAATATGCTTGGGCGACCACCTTGCCCTCGTTCAGAGGCAAGAGGGTTGTTGCGCGGGACCTTTTCTATGTCCCCGCCCAGCAACCTGCCGCCCAAGCTATTGCGCAAGACGCCCAGACGCCCGCAGCAGCCGCGCCGCTGGCTGAGAGGCTCGCGCAGGCTCCGACGCCCACAACTGCGGAGCCCCGCCGCCCAGAAACTGCGCCACCCCAACCACCGGCGCCCATAGCTGGGCCCAGCCACGCCCAGCCTCACGCACCCGCCCAGACGCCCACCACAGCAACGGTCCCGAAAACTTTTGCCGCCCTGGCGGCCGCCCCTAAGGCCGCCCCCAGCGCCAAAACACCGACGCAGCCGGCCCAACAACAACCGGCAAAGAAGCCCCCCCAGCCGCGCTATCCCACAATCGTGGTCCCAGTCCTCCCGAACTGGGTCCGATTTGTGGCGGGAGTAGCCGAAGAACTCGGGGAAGCCCCCAGCTGCAAGGCGCTGGGCAGCGGACTACGTTTCACGCCGAAAACTGAAACGGAGTACCGCATCGTGGAGCGGCGCCTCAGCGCCCTGGAGAAGGAGGGCCAGGCCGTGGAGTGGCACTCCTACCAACTAGACTCCGAGAAAAAGATGAAGGTGGCACTCCGCGGCCTCCCTGCGGACACCCCACCAGAGGACATCGCTGCCGCCTGCCTCGCACTCGGTCACCCGGCCGAGTACGTAAAACAAATTAACGCCAGACAGGGCAGGGGAGGCTGCACGTACTTCGTGCAGCTCGCGGGCCCCCCCAGAGATCACACAGCGATTTATAAAGTGAGTCAGATGCTGTACGTGCCGGGAATAAAGGTGGAGTCCTGGCGAGGCAAGAAGGGCCCGCCCAATGCTACCGATGCCAGGGCTTCCGGCACCACTCACAGGGGTGCCACCGCCCCCTCAAATGCGTGCGCTGTGCGGGCACGCATACCGCCAAAGACTGCCCACGGCCAAGGACGGAGCCAGCGACCTGCGCCAACTGCGCAGGCGCCCACACGGCTAATGACACGAAGTGCCCAATATTCCGGAGGGAGGCCCGGAACAAAAAGGCGGGGACAGCGGCCCACACTGTCCCGTCCAGACCAGGCCCGGAGACGAGGGCCTCGGTGCCCTTACCCACGGTGGACGAGTCGGCGCCTGCTACACTCATGGCGCCGGCCAACGCCCCCACACAAAGGGGCGCAGCAGCACCGAAGCCCCCGCCTACAAACAAGAAGCCCAAGAAAAAGGCCAAAAGAAAGGCCACACAGGCCCAAGAAGTGGCCCCTCCCCCGCCCGCGGGAGGAAAGAGCCACCAAGAGGCCCAAACGAACGACCTAGCGGCCATGATAACAGCGCTCCTCACCGCAGCGGCCCAACAAGGCCCGCAAGCAGTACAGGAGGCCCTAAAGACTACCCTCGGCAACCAGCGCTCTCAAACATAAGCTGAGGGTAGTCTACTGGAACGCCCAAACGCTGACCGGCAAGATGGCGCTACTCCGTCACTTCCTCCGAGAGCAGGATGTGGACGTCATGCTGATCAGCGAGACACACGCGAGGACAGCCTTCAAGGCGAGCGGCTACCTGGTGTACCAGCGGGATGAGACTAACCAGCAGGGACACTCATACCGCGGCCTAGCCGTCCTGGTACGCCGCTCCATCATGCACCAGCCCGTCGACTACGCCGCCTACGCCTCCATCACGGCGCTCGGAGTCGACATAAGAGTCGACCAAGGAGACCTAAGGCTGTTCTCCGTGTACCGGCCGCCCACCAGTGCCCTCGGAACACTGAGGGAGGACATAAGGGCGCTTCTCCAGTCCCCAGGCCCGACCATCCTGGCGGGGGACTGGAACGCCAAACATCCAGCCTGGAACGCCTCACGCACAGATGCAGCAGGGAGGGTCATATACCAGGAGCTCCTGGACCACAACTATGATGTCGCCGGCCCCGAAGAGCCCACGCACTACGCAATCTCACATGCGACGTGCGACATCATAGACTTCGCGGTCCACAAGGACCTCTCAGCCTCTGTCGTGCAAGAGGTCCTGCCCCACCTGCCGTCAGACCATCGACCGGTGCTCATGGTCCTGAATATGTCTCCTGACACCACGCCGAGAAGGAAGCCAAGGAGGAAAACCGACTGGGAGGCTTTCGCTTCCTCCCTCGGCAGACTGCAGCCTGGATCAGTCTCCACAGCGGAGGAGGTGGAGACAATGGCCACCGCCGTCACCCGAAACATCCAGCTGGCGCTAGAAGCATCCACTCGCCCCATCGCCGCAGAAGAGAGGTACACTCCCCTCCCTGCGGCCCTACAGTCGCTTATGGCGAAAAAGCGCCAGCTGCGCAGAAGGTGGCAGCACACGAGATGCCCGACGATGAAGAGCGAGCTGAACCGCCTGGTGGAGCAGGTGAAGCGGGAGCTCGCCCTCCACAACACGAACCAATGGGAGGCCCACATCGCCAGCATAGACGGCAGCGTGCCGTCCATTCACCGTCTGTGCAGGCAGCTGGGGCAGACCCCTGAAGCCGTCCGTCCACTGCAGGACGACCGTGGAGTGCTCCACTATAAAGCAGAGGAGAGAGCCGAACTGTTCGCGGAGTCACTGGAAAGGCAATTCCAGCCCAACCCCTCTTCAAACACCAACCACACGAGGGAGGTGGAGGAGCTTTTGGAGAGGTACTTCGAGCGCACGCCTACAGCAGAGGAGGACCCGGTCTTCTTCTCACCCGGCCAAGTTCGAAGGGAAACACAGAGAGTTAACCCCAAGAAAGCCCCGGGCGCTGACATGATCCCAAACGAGGCACTACGTCACCTGCCGCAGCACACTATAGCGGCGGTGACACGCCTGTTCAATGGGATCATGCGCTCGGGCCACTATCCAACGATCTGGAAACTTGGCCGGGTCATATTGATACCAAAGACAGGGAAGGATAGGAGAAGACCGGACAGCTACAGGCCCATCACGCTGCTCAGTACCCTCTCCAAAGTCTTTGAGAGACTGTTGCTGGGAAAGCTCCTCCCTCACATCGAGCCTCGTCCCGAACAGTTCGGATTCCGCACCGAGCACTCCACAACGCTGCAGCTCACTCGAGTCATCAGCTTCATGGCGGAAAAGATGAACAAGAAGGAGCACGTCGTCGCGGTTTTCCTCGACATGGAGAAGGCCTTTGACAGAGTCTGGCACGAGGGCCTGCTGGCCAAACTGTCAACCTCCTCCGCACCGCGACGACTCATCAGAGTCCTGCGCTCCTTCCTGTTGGAGCGGCGGTTCCACGTGGCCGTGGAAGACGCCATATCGACCGAACGCCCGATCCTCGCGGGCGTCCCCCAAGGAAGCTGCCTGTCTCCAGCCCTGTATGCCCGCTTCACCGATGACATCCCGGTGATCGGCGACGTCAAGCTGGGACTATTTGCGGACGACGCGGCCTACTACGCGTCGTCGATAACTCCCGCACACGCCGCATCCAAAATCCAGCGCCAGCTTGACGTCCTACCGAACTGGCTGGCCGACTGGAGGCTCACGGTGAACGTGGGCAAGACACAGGCCTTCCTCACAGGGTCGAAACCGCCGCCACCGCCACTGAAGCTGCTCAATGAGGACATTGAGTGGGCTCACACGGCCAAGTACCTGGGAGTCACCATCGACAGGGGTCTCACCCTGAAACAGCACACCGAGGAAGTGGTGCGACGGGCGAAATGCGCGCGCACGTTGCTTCGTCCAGTGTTCACCAGCAGCCTCTCGCTCCGCACGAAATTGGGGGTCTACAAGGCGTACGTTAGATCCCGCCTAACATACGCGGCTCCTGCGTGGTACGCCCTGACGGCAGAAACCAACAGGAAGAAGCTCAGGGCACAGGAGTCGCTCAGCCTGAGGACCATCGTCCGAGCCCCCCGATACGTGCGGAACAAGCACATACAACGAGACCTCCAGCATCAGAACCTGGACGAATTCATCGCCGAGCTAGCGCGGAAGATGTTCGCCCGCGCCGATGCCTCCCGCTTCCCACTGCTGCAGGGGATCGCGCCGCTCCACGCGCGCCCCCCCGACACCCGACGGCGGCGAGCCCAACCACGCGAGCTCGTACCGCCGCCCCCTCGAGACCCCAGTCCTGACCCCAGGACTCCACCATGCCGCAGACAGGCCACCGATACCCACCACAATGCCGCAGACAGGCCAACTTGATGCCAAGATGGCCAAAGTCCGTATATATAAATAAAAGCCAAGATGGCAACTGATTACCGGCCCATTTGTTAATGGGCCGCGAATAAAAAGCAGACTAGAAGTGCTAAAAACACTGATAATGTCCCCCACCATACTCCACAAAGAGAATGTGTGAAGTCACGACGACGAGCAAATCAGTGTCAATCGGAGCCTCCTGGAAGTCACAACAAGAAGAAGAAGAAAACTACAAAGTAATAGGAAGTTAGGGACTTGTAATCAAGTCACTTAGGGCAGTGATAGGGCAGTTAGGGAAAAGTAAATAAAAAGTCTATTTCTCGTTATTCCTTCTTTTATTTTGGTAACATCGATTACCCAAAGTGTCTGAGGACACGGGCGAGGCCCAAACACGCCATTCGGACGCCGAGTGGTAGTACGCGCTGTCCGTACACATAGGGGCGGAGCTCGTCCGTCGCCGACTTGTGTCACGGAGCGTGGTCGACGCACTGTCCGAGCACATAGGGGCGGAGCTCGTCCGTCGCCGACTTGTGTCTCGGCACTAGGTCATTCTTAGGTGACTGTGAGGGGCGAGCATTGTCGCAGCCGGTAGCGCGCGCGCTCACTCGCCCAGCCGACGCCGCCGAGAGCGGACGTCGCTCACAGAAGTGTAGTTTCAATGCTTTACAACTTGCGCGTGTGCCGCGCAGCTTACGCGCCGCGCAGCACACGCGTCCGGTGGGTGGAGGCCTTTTTAAGTCGCTCGAATGTATGAACTCCCGCTCTTCGCCCCGCTACCCGTTGGCGTACAGACCGCGGCCTAAAAAAAGTTACAGTTACAGCGTACAAACTCCTATTTCTGCGCCAGGCCAATTTAGCTCAGTTCCGGGGTTTCACAACACTCCGGGAGCTCAAATACCGCGAGCCATCCGGTTGCCTCTTGAATACTGCAACAACGCGTCATTGCTCTGAATAATGTCAGAAGAAGACGGATGTCTATCCACAGGGATAAGCTAATACGCCCGTGGGTATTGTGGTATTGTACCTAGGGGGTTACCTTTGACTGAGGGGATGACCCTGTTTCCGCTAGTATAAAGCTTCTTGAGCCAGTTAACCGCTTCCCCTCGTCGCGGGCGAGTGACTCGCAACGGAAGCGCGCAGCCAGCCGGGACGTGGGGCCTTATTATGTACGTACTGGACGTTGCTCGCGACTGCGCCTACGTTAGCTAAGCATTTCTTAAGGGTTGGGACCGATTAAATACGCCAATTAAGACTTGTAATTTCTTCTGTTTTCCTATTTTTAGGGTACCCTTATATTAAAGGATCACTTTGTTCCGTTTGTCTGTCAAGACCCGTATCTCAGGAATGCGAGGTGTTGAAATGAAAATCATACGCTCAGGTGTATAGACACTTGAATCTGTGAAAAAGCAAACTATTAAGTTAATGTAATAAAAAGATGCGGCCGTTTATTCCGCAGAAAACGTATATTGCGACACTGTCAAGGGAATTAAAAATAGCGTACTTTCCCTAGAACCTAGAACAACGAAATTTGGCAAGTTATACCGTTTTACACCAGAAGTTACGGTAGCCCAGTGGTTTAGGCATGCGGCTGTCGAACGGCGGTCGTGGGTTCGAATCCCGGCTCGTACCAATGAGTTTTACGGAACTGATGTACGGAATATGATTTCATATTTACCTTTAGCTTTTCGGTGAAGGAAAAACATCGTGAGGAAACCTGCATACATCTGCGAAGAAATTCAAAGGTGTATGTGAAGTCCCCAATCCGCACTGGGCCAGCGTGGGGACTACTGCCCGTTCCCTCTCATACATGAGAGGAGGCCTGTGCCCAGCAGTGGGACGTATATAGGCTGATGATGATGATGATGACACCAGAAGTTACAGGGAACAATCTGAAGTAGCCTATAAGTAAAACAAAACTTTATATACAATTATTTATTTTATAAACAAAGTTTTGAGTATTTTAACCGAATTCATGTCAGTAGGTACCCGAATTGCTTTAAGTGTCCCTATACAATTTGAAGAGCTCCCTCGGTCTCCCCGGGATCCCATCATCAGCTCCTGGCCTGATGACAATTGGGACCACCTGGGAATGATACAGTTTCCAACAAACGGCGGCAAAAAGCCCGCCGGTCGCCCGTCACGAAACTACATAGACCTCTACCTACGCTTGGTTACTACGCATCGCGGTGTCAAGATACATTTGTGGGTGAGCGTCGAGGTGAGCTTAAAACAGGTTACAGAATAGGGGGGCTGGCGTCATCGAGCAATCAGATAACATCCATACTAATATTATAAATGCGAAAGTGTGTCTGTCTGTCTGTACGTTACCTCTTCACGCCTAAACCGCTGAACCGATTTAGGTGAAATTTGGTATAGGTAGTTTGAGTCCCGGGGAAGGACATAGGATAGTTTTATCCCCGAAATCATACCCCAAGGGGGCGAAATGGGGGTGAAAGTTTGTATGGAGCTGCGATATAAACGAGCTCCACGCGGACGGAGTCGCGGGCAGAAGCTAGTAGGTACAAAATAAAATATACCGACGGATTGAGTACCTTCTCCTTTTCTGAAATCGGTTAAATAGGGAATAACGCTTTAAGAGTTCCGGATGCGATGCAAAAGGCGGGTTATGCTTTAATCATCATTCGTTTGCAAATTGAAACAATCTACAGTGAAAGTATTGAATATACGTAATTATGTCTTGGATAACCATTCGATAAACAATATGGCCGCCAATCAAGCGCTATTAAAGCAATTCCACATTCTGAACTACTCAACTAAGTCTGTAACGTTATACGCCATTACAAGATATTATTCTCTTGCAATAAAGTATACAATCGCGTGGAAAGATGACTCAGCTTTTAGGTAAATTAAAATAGCCGTATAACTGTTATTATGAGATTCGCAATTGTAACTTCGACTATTATAACTTGGACCTTGGATCCACAGCGTCTACAAGTACTCATAGTTCAGACTTAATACTGGTTTAACGGAGGAATACCAATAGTAATCGCTCCGCAGGTTCGTGAAGCACAGGTGTAGCTATTGCAAAATATTTTTAATCTATGTGAGAAAAAACATTGTTCTTGAATACCTTGAGGTAACCTTTGGTACTTGTATTGAGTAACTAGCTTTACCCCTTTAATTTTTAGTATTTTTCTATCGTACTCATACTCATACGTTAATCGCGATCCTGTATAAATGCCCAATTATCACTCCCATTTTTGACCCTTACGAGTACAGGATAAGTTGCGAGATAGAAACTTATGCCCTTTACTCAAACCACCACTTTCGTCATAATAAAGCCGATATACGTCCACTGCTGGATATAGGCCTCCCCAAAGAGTGCCAAACTGAACGTGAACGCCACTCGAAATCCTTTCCGCCCCAACGTTCGGTTTTGCGTGCAGTGTCCCTTACTGCCACTTAATTTAGCGATCCGGAGACCACAAAAAATTACATATAGTTACTCTTAAATGATCAGCGTATGCTATAATGGCTTATAAGACGCTCTTTAATAGCTTACAAGTCAGATTCATGCTTGCTAGCCAAGTCAGATTAACGAGTATACGTTTTACCTACAGTAGAGCTCCAGTCAACCTGAAACTTAAAGCATTCAACCAACCGTACGCTTGGCCCGTAGAAAATTATTTTTCTACACGTCTGGTCTACTCTAATCAGACCCCTTTTTGTGTAGCAAAATACCTCTGGGCATAAATCTCTTTGGTGGGCAGCAGCTGCCAGTATTTACTTGGTATTTACCGCCGCCAAAAAGCGCTTTTTAAATGAGTTTCAGGGCTTAGAACATTCAACCAACAGGAGCGGCCATGTGTCATTTTCTATACATAAAAAGTCTGCCGATTTTTGCGGGGGAGGGGAACGTCAAATGTATACGTAACGTGAAAATAGCTACGTCAGATAAACGTCAGTCCATACAATGTGTATGACCACTGGTCATATATTTTCGGCAGAGGGGAACGCCTGTCAATGACGGCTCCAGTACGCTTACCATGAGTTTGACAATGACGGCTTACGCTAACGAGTATCGAGTTTACAATCTGTGCATCCCCCTCGTACTTTTAGGCCGGTTTGAAATTCACATTACAGTCAACTAATAATAAAAATTTGTAAATATTTCTGAAGTAATCTAATTTAAAAATAATAATTATTCACTGGATGTCAAGTTACATTAATAATTCATTTAAATCTCAAAATGTCAAATGTCATGTGACCTCATAATTAACATGTGTGTTTGCGTGCACCATACAGCAGTGGTTTATATACACACAGTCCATATTTACGTTCAGCGACCATTTTCAGGATGCTGTTGGCACTGGCCCGTACACTACGCACCAGGGATGTACATCGCTTGCGCATAGTAGTGTGGAAACAGTCCACCCTCGCTTCTGCAAACATCCCTGACGCGCTGCAATATCGGGGCAGCCCCATCAGCATCCTGAATGCGTTATTAAATTGAACACGAAGAGCACTGTATTGTGCCTGAGTATAGTTCGCCCACAGGCCGCTGGTATATAAGGACGTGCAGTAGGCCCTGAATAGGGTTAACTTGACCCTTCTCGAGCATCCAGCAAACCTGCGAGCGATCATGTTAGCTCTCACAGACAATGCTCTTCGTTCCCGCTCAATGTCAGTACCGTATTTAAGGTCAGACGTCATAATATGCCCCAGATACTTAAACTGTGATACCACAGTCAGTACCTTCCCATTTAGTTTTATCGGCGGAACATCCTGTGGACTTTTATTCCTAACCCTAAAGCCCATACATTCGCTTTTCAACACATTGTATTGCAGACCGTGACTCATTGCGTACCGTTCACAGATGCCTATCAGTTTCGTAAGTCCGCATGGAGAGTCACTCAGCAGCACCATATCATCTGCGTAACTGATATTATTTACGCACACTCTGTCAATATGGCAACCGATGCGGGCGCTGCTGAGCTCCTCTATAAGTTCGTTTACATACAGGTTGAAGAGCTTAGGAGAGGTTAGTCCTCCTTGTCTTACTCCACTCTTCAACCTGTATGCATCCGAAAACGCCCCCGCCCATCTTACGACATTGGATTGGTTAAGGTACCAGAATTTGAGAGAGCTAGTCAGGTCAGCTGGCACGCCAGAGTCATTCAATTTCTGCCAGAGGATGTCGTAATTAACCATATCGAACGCCTTAGATAGGTCAAGGTAGCATGCGTATACATTTGTCTGTCGGTCCATGTAGTACTTGACAGTATTTTAAGAGCCACAATTGCAGTTTCTGTGGATAATCCCGGCTTAAATCCAAATTGATTATCGTGTAATTTCAGATATTTATCAATGTGGGAGTTAAGCACACTATCAAACACCTTGGCTATAATGGTAGCTAGTGAAATAGGTCTGTAGTTGGTTTTGTCGCTACTGTCACCTGTTTTGTTTTTCACGATGGGCACCACCACAGTCTTCATCGCGTCCGAGACGGCAGGTACGAGTGCCCTACACAGAATGTGTACAACATAGCCAGAATTCTTGGCAGATGCGGGCCAGCATGCTGGAGGTGCTCAATGCTAAGACCATCGTGCCCAGGAGACTCACCCCGTGTCATACCTTTAATAGCTTTGATAACATCTTTTGCCGTAGACCTGGTGATCATCCCCTGACCACGAGACCCAGCATCTGACACCCCCGTTGACTGTGGTAGCCCCAGTGGTAATTCGACTTGGAAATGGTGTTGAAACATGTCGGCAATACATTTGTTATCATTAATGCCTTCTACATACCCTTAAAATCTCGTTTAGAGTGATGCTTCGCGATAATATCTAATTTAATTTTGTTCTTCGTTCTTCTGACACCACTTTAAACGAGATCTAAAGATCTTTTTGCTTTCTCGCATTTCATTAAACACTGGTCCTGCTTTCGGCTTAGCATGCCACAACCAGACCTCAAATTTCAACCGATTTTCGACTATGAGAAATGTGCGAGGGTCTGCTTCTTACTGGAGACGATGCTGCTCGGAGTTGATTGCTATGGTAAGAAGTCTAGGGCCTCCTACCTGGTTTATGACCTTTTCGTGCAATGATCTAAATTGGCCGGATATGATAAAAGCTTTACTCATTGCGGATGGCCGCAATGTAAATGATAGAGACAGCATACCATTCCCTGAACGACTAAAATTGGTGCAAAAATATCCAGTGATTGTTGCCAGAAGCCGCGGCAGGCATATGTGGCGCTGAGTAGAGTAAATACACTTGATGGTATTGCTTTATCTGACCTAGAGCCGAATAAGGTATTACACAAACCTCACGATAAACGAGCTTTAGCAGAAATGCAGAGACTGAGAGGTCTACACACAAGAGACTGACAGGTGTAAAGCTCATTCAACACACACATACACACACACACACACACACACACACACACACACACACACACACACACACACACACACACACACACACACACACACACACACACACACACACACACATGCGTGGTCATACATATCAATCAAGTGAACAAACAATCATCCCCTGTTTTCCTACCCTTAGGGTTGAAATTTTTATTTAAAATTTATATGGGACCAACTTCGAGGTATACCCTTTCTAATAAAAAAAGAATTATCAAAATCGGACTACTCTGTAAAAAGTTATGCGTGATCATACATAAAAAAAAAAATATACGCGTTGACTTGAGAACCTCCTCCGTTTTTTTCGTCGGTTAAAAAGATAATTTCACGCTACAAGAAGCGAGTAAGTAACATCTGTGAAACCCATGTAGATCGAGAACGACACATGTGCGTCCGGGCGCCGTATGCTGTTACACCGTTGTAATTTGACAGCACAATATGCTATAAGACGGAGCGACGTGGTGTTGTTTGACTGCATGGGTGGGACAAGGCAGGGGCGGCAGCGATTCATCAAAATTACCTATGATAACATTTTTTAGGGTTCCGTAGTCAACAAGGAACCCTTATAGTTTCGCCATGTCTGTCTGTCTGTCCGTCTTCGGCTTAGCTCAGTAACCATTACTACTATTAGAAAACAGTGATTCGGCATGGGTATATTAAATCAATCACGCCGACATAACAGTATATTAAAATCTTTAAAAAAAAGTTATTTTTCGCTGCTTTCACTTGTGATAAATTAATATTAAATTCAATAATCATCCTCCTAGCGTTGTTTCCGGATGTGCCCCTTATTTATACGCCTTAATTAAGGCGTAAACCACACAGAGACGGCATACGGCGAGGGCGAGGCGCAGGCGCGGTGCAGGCATGATGCCGCTTCAAACCATTGTAGACCTTAATAAAATGGAATAAGGTGCTAGTAAGGTACTAAGGAGACGTATTTTAAATAAATTATACTGAAGCGGCGCGGCGGAGGCACGCTAGCGACGCGTCGCTAGCAGTTACTAGCGCCTTATTCCATTGTATTAAGGACTACAATGGTTTGAAGCGGCATCATGCCTGCACCGCGCCTGCGCCTCGCCCTCGCCGTATGCCGTCTCTGTGTGGGTTACGCCTAACGGAGCCCAGAGTCCGCTATGGCCCTAATCCCGTGATATATAGGCATTAGTTTAAAATTCAATTGAAAACCACAACTTATAGTATTTCCTTCTACTTCTTTTAAAAAATGCCTTCATGTCAAGCTTGCTTATAAAACGACGTTATGCGGTAGTACCTATGGTCAGTTGTCAATAATGCAATCGGCGTTAGAAGTTCCGCTTAAGAAGCAAGGCGGCCACCGCAGACTTTAAAAATCTTTTTTTATTTAAGATTAATAGTAAAGTATGTAATTGTCATGATTGTAATTAAATTTACACTTAAATAAACAGTCACTTTTTTAAAATAACATGTCCTCGGCTTCTAGTCATCTGGTCAGGTCAGGACCGGAGACCCTGGAAAAGCCAATTACCACTGACCGCATGGCAGGGAAGAGGAGAAGAGGATGGATAACCTATGCGTTCGGCGAGCAAAGTTATACATCCAGCATGCATCAAGGCCCCACTACAGGCCAGCATGCATCAAGGCCAGGACCGAGCAGCTTGTAGGGTAAACAAGGTAGAAGAAAAGTGCACGAGAGCCGAGTTTACGCGCAGCAGTTAAAAGAACAGGCCACCAATACTTTTGAAAAATATTCAACTCTTAAATCTTTTTCACTTGCCTATATTGTGGCCCACTGCTGGGGAAAGACCTCCCCATTTTTCCGCCACTCGTTTCGTTTCGTCCACCATCTCCTTGTCGGTCTACCTTTTCCTCGGAAGCCACCATGCTTAAATAAGCATTTGACATAACGTTTGATTAAAGGATTGTAATCTTCACACGAAAATCGAAACGATCGGCCTGCAACTCAGGTATCGTCCTAATAAAACGCAATTATCGCAATTTCGCGCGAATTCTACTCGGCCGAACGCGCGATTTAACATATTAGTCTCGAATAGTGTCCTAAATGATCGCCCGATCGTCGATTAGGACGCCTATTCGAGTCCAATATGTTTTATCGCGCGAACTTGCGTTATAATCGCGTAGTCGCATTGTGTTAGGACGATCCCTCACATGTGATTAGAGATGAGAAAGGATCAATAACAATCAAACGCTCTCACTACCCGCTTAAGCTTTGTGCGTATTCTCTCGTGTGGAACTCCCGTTACAGTCGGTAATTTCACGCCAGCAGCCCCGATTAGGTTTAAAGGTTCAGGTTTAACCGAATCTGAGCAAGAAGACACGCTTTGTTACCGCACCTCTATTGGTAATGGAGGTGAGAATTCAATTCCCATATCATCCTGCTAGCTTTATTCCCGGTTCAGCACAGCCCGGGCTCCGCTTTGACACCTAATCCTAAGATTTGGCATATAGGTTAGGGGGGTTAGGGTATAGGTTTTACGAAAGCGACTGCCATCTGGGGGCTTAGACAAGGTTACAATCGACAAGCGCTGACGCCAATAGAAAACTAATAAAATGTATGGGAATGACAGGGGCCCGTTTCATGAAGCAGCAAGTTACAAATTACAAGAGGAAGTCTCTTTTCAATACCTTTTGATAGAAAGAGACTTCCGCTTGTAATTTGAAACTAGTTGCTTCATGAAACGGGCCCCAGATGTTAACGAAAAGTGTTTCGTCGGCATCTGTCATTCCCATATATTTTATTATTTTCTATTGGCGTTAGCGCTTGTAGTTTCAATGCTTTACAACTTGCGCGTGTGCCGCGCAGCACACGCGCCGCGCACGACACGCGTCCGGTGGGCGGAGGCCTTAATCAACGCGTTTCTCTCGGAAAGCAGTTCATGTTGGTGCAAAAAGAAATGCGTAAATATTCATGTAAATATGTGGCTGGGCGGAGTACTGAATCGGAGTCGGTTAAAACATAAAGTAAATTGTTACAGTTCAACACCGTGTCTTGTACGAGTACCGTACCTTGGTCGTTAAATAGTAAGCCACGTTGAATACTGTCTACATTACAGCGGGCGAGAATGGTTGCCATTTTATCGCTTATCGCTGAGGCTGAGACATCCGTCACTCTCGCATACTTTTTTTTACGCCACGTCGGTAGCAAGCTTACCTACAAGGAGCTTTTGCCGGCAGTGGTTGATGGTTGAGGATCGTGTCCACTGCCTGGCAATAATTGCGATGTTGATGGGGGGTAGAGAGGGCGAGGTGGACTGCACCCCAGAGGGGCTTATGGCAGTCCACACTCAGAGAGACACTCTGAAGTACTGTCAATGCAATATATGGTTATTTATTAATTAATTAACACAGTATATATACAAGTAGCTACATGCATAATCATTCATACATCTCGCACGTACTTAATCTATCGCTAATCTTATACACGTATTTAAGAATATCTTATCGCTACAATAGAATGTGCCTTGCCGGCACATATCTGCCCCCCTTACAACAAAAATGGGATGAAATCCCATTTCCTACTAAATAAATCAATATCGGCACATATTAATGTAAAATAACAATGGTATGAAACGAGAACAACATTAATACAATACAACAACACAAATGTAACAATATGTCGGCACAGGTAGGTATTCCTAAGTTCCTTTTCCTTTCTACACCTTTTGTTTTGTCACGAATAAATTATTTTTCTTTCTTTCTTTCTTTCTTTCTTTTCGGACACTTGAGAAATAAAATCACCAGCCAATGTAGGGCAATAAATATTCGTGTATGTGCCATAGCTTAAATCACCTTACATTCCACGTACCTGTCAGAACGTGACCACAACGTGACTGATGTCACGTGCTGATGTGATGTGATGTCTTGTCCACAGCGATAGGTGATAAAATGGCAACCATATATGCTACGCCCGAAGCAGAGGCCGGGAAGGGAAAATAGCCATTGCCGATCAAGTATATGTAGCTTTGCGGACCGCACCGCATACATAGGAATTGCCGCGGACAGTGGCGCAACCTGGTGTTCGATGGTTGTAAAGTCCACGATGAAGCTTGCTATAAGACACTTTCAGATCGAGCGGCATCAACGTGGCACCTGTCCCCCTATTCTGTAACTGGTTATAAACTCACCTCAAAGCTCACCCACAAATATATTTTGACACCTCAATGCGTTCTAACTAAGCGTAGATAGAGGGCTAGTTTCGTGACGGGTGATCGGCGGGGTGAATAACAGCCCTTTTCGCCGCAGTCTGAATACACCTGCCAGGCTTGTGGTCGTGTATGTCGCCTGCATTGGCTTACAGTCATGGAAGACGTTGTCTCCCTTCTTGACACTGCTTGTATAGGCTGTAATAGACTTAATGGCAATGGCCATTAAGTCATACACAGGAATACGGGATTGACTACGGCGCAGCACTACGAACGTAGCTTAGCATTAAATGAGTTGACAGACCGGTAAACGTTAATGTATTGTAGGCAGGTAATATCAGTGGCGGCGCGTGAGAATTTTCACTTGACAACCTGGAGCAAACACGTGAAATCAAAAGATTTTTCGAAAAACCCAACTGCTTTTTTTAAACATTATTTATGCGGGGTGTCAAAACTATGCCAGGCAGCGTTTAGTTCGAGCATACCGGGTTTTAGGCACGTGTTTGGTAATAATTTGTGAGGAGCTCGCATTCAATTGTTTTTTTAGTTCGCTGTATTAGGGTGAATGACCAAAGTGCGAGGCTCATTCTGTTCGCTATTCATTTGACACCTGATCAACTTTTAAACATGCGAGGGTTATTTCACAAGCTTTTATTTAACTTGCAAATGTATGCAACTATGTCCGTTCGGGTAGAATCTTGCAACTCAATATTGAAGCAGATATCTTCAACCGATTGAGCTGAAATTTTGGCTTTAAGTATTAGTTTGAATGTCAATTCAATATTATGGTACCATCGAGCTGATCTGATGATGGAGACCGAAAGTGGCCATTGGAATTTAGTACTTAATCGACGTTACCCCGTTGAGTTTGAGGCTCGTTAGAATCGTCTCAACGATTAGTTGATGACGGTATAAAGGAGAGTATAAGTTGGCAGTACCTACAATCATGTACCTAGAATTCGATTTTTGACAGAAACTTATTCAATACATCTTCGTCCTCCAGTAAATATACGCCCTTACAGTGAGAGAGACAGAGTCGCCGGGTTGTGGGTGAGCGTCGAGGTGAGCTTAAACCCAGTTACAGAATAGGGGTGCTGTTCGAGACGGGACTGACCTCTCCAGCTCATTCAGAGCCGAGACTCGCTTGTCGGAGGCCACTGCGATGTTTGAACACCCCGCGACTCAAGTCGACTGTCTATACAAACTTAGTTCGGATCTCATTTTAACACGGCATACTGGAATAACTGAATTTTTATACTTATTTATTCATTTGGCTCACGAAACAAGTTACAAGACATACAGAAAAATGTAAGCATAAAGGTTCAGATCTAGACTAGGACTCTAAACATGTGTGCACACTACGTCTATCAAAGGACGGCCGCGACGTACTCTCGATTTTCATCGCACTATACCTCTTGTTCTAAGTGTTCTAATAAGAGAGAGACGGATAGTGCGAGAAACATCGAGAGAGCTCGCGCGCCGTCGCGTGATAGCCGTGCTGAAGGAAAGAAAATTAAGGCAAAAGTACAGGTGGTAACGAGATGAGATTGTATTAAACTAAACAAGGACAAAATACAAACCCTTTAGATAATTGGTTAGTGTTAACGCAGTCTACGTGCGAAAGATAAAGATGATGCCTTTTTTAATAAATAATAATAGAAACATAATAGAAAACAAGCTTCTAACAAAATTAAAATTTTTGGTACAAGCTTTTATTGCTACTGTACTTTTTGAGACGACTCTAACGAGCCCAAACTCAACGGGGTTACGTCGGTTAAGTACTGAATTGCCATGGCTACCTTCTGTCTCCACCATCATATCAGCTCGATGGTAGCATAATATTGAAAATATTGAATTGTCATCCAAACTATACTTATACCCAAAATATCAGCTCAATCGGTCACCAAGAAGTGGGTAAAATTTAACTTGCAAGATTTGATGACAAACATTGGGAGTACCTATTGTACAGGTGAAACTAAAATAATCATCATCCTCCTACCGTTATTCCCGGTTGTGCCCTAAAGGAACCCGGGGACCGCTTTTGATACCCAAGACTTGGCATAGGCACTACTTCTACGAAAGCGACTGCCATCTGACCTTCCAACCCAGAGGGAAAAGAAGACCTTATTGGGATTAGACCGGTTCCCTCACAATGTTTTCCTTCACCGAAAAGCTAACGATAGATACTTATTACGTACATAAGTTCCGAAAAACTCATAAAACTCATTGGTACGCCCCGGAATTCGAACCCACGACCGCCGCTTGACAGCCGCATGCCTGAACCGCTAGGCTACCGTAGCTTTTTTATAAATGGAGGATCCCATTGTGTGTAAAAAGTTTCATGTTAATCCAGTAAGCCGTTTTAAAACTGCGACCAAACTACGTTAGTATGGAGAATCGGCCAGAACTTCCAACTGTCAACATAATCAATAAACCATCATTATCTATTAATGTGCAATTTATGACTGGCTGTGGAATCGTCTGACATACGAGATTTGATTTTCAGCACTCACATCACAACACAGTACACATAATATAATTGGTAAAACTAGAGCCTAGTGTTAAAAAATGTAGCAGTTTCAGCAGATGTTTACGTTGTTGCAAAGTACATATGTATATGATAATTTTAAGTGGTAAGTAATATTAATAAAAATAAAGTATTACTAAAATCTAGCCTTTAATTGATGTAAATGCCTGCACGGAACGCTTAGAAAAAGACGGCGATATGCCAAGACCACAGAATAAATAAAAGTACGTAGTTCTGTACGTAGTACTATTATTTATTCTGTGGTGGCCGGTTTAGGTATGCCGAACGAGCCTAAATATGGTCATCCCTTTCTATCGCATGCAACGCGCTGCGACAGAATGCGTTCCGTAGCAGAGGTAACATACCGGCCGGGGACGTACTAGTCGCTGTACGACGAAATCAAGGAATGACCCACCGCTGCCACGACACACACAATTATGACTTTATGACAGTCGTGGTGATGCCTAAATAATAAATATATAAGCATGTCATTTATCTATATATACCTATGGTCTAGACACTTTGCACCTAGTGCACGTTGCTCTGAACTTTTATTCAGGCGCTTTCGTTTTGTTACTCTTTTGTTACTTTGTGGAGAAAATTGTTAAGTTTTACTTAACTGGCTTTGCGTTTGCGCAACGATATATCAAATTATTTGTGAGCTTGGTCAACGTATGTCAACGAGTCCAGAATTGTGTAAGTTTTTGAACGAGCGTTTTGATTATACAACTACGCTAGCTTAGTGCTAGCGGTCGTCGGTTCGAGTCCCGGCTTGTACCAATCAGTTTTTCGGAACTTATGTACGGAATATTTACCGTTAGCTTTTCGGTGAACGAGAACATCGTGAGGAAACCGGTCTAATCCCAATAAGGTCTAGTTTTCCCTCTGGGTTGGAAGGTCAGATGACAGTCGCTTTCGTAAACTAATGCTTTAACCAAATCTTGGGGACTAGGTGTCAAAGTGGACCCCGGGCTCCTTTCGGGGCTCAACCGGGAATAACGCTAGGAGGATGATGTTAGGATTATACAACTGACATTTTCGCATCAAAAAAGAAACATACAGATTTACCTGATGTATGTACGAAAGGTTACGCAACCGACCCACAGGTAGATTCACAGTTATATAACCAAGCCCTGTGTCATAGCCGGCAGTATCACGCGATAAGTGACATGATAGAGCGTCCGTCACTGGCGGACACCGTTCGATAGAACGAGACGACGCTCTTATCTTGTCACTTATTGCGTGATAAGGCCGACCATGATACGGGGCCTGGTGAACCAGACGCACGTCTTTTTTTAAATTATAAGTATTATAACCGATTTCATAAAAGGTTGGTGGTTCTCAGTCGGATTTCTTTACTTTTTATGTATGGTCCCCGATTACTCGGCGACAGGATTTGGAAATAGTTATTTATGATACAAGTGCGGAAAATTGGTAATTCCCAACTAGTGGCGATCACCAAAAACACGACCGTCAGGGAGTGTTTTTGATCGACACGAGTTGGGAATGTTGGGTTTACAATGCATCATGCAAGGAAATTAAAAATTATACAAAAAAGGTGAAATTTGAATTGTCATGAAATATCATTCTCGCACGCGTGTGGGAATTTTGGCCCGAAATCCATTCCCGCACGGCCGCCCCCCGGCGCGCCGCGCCGTGCCGGCATGGAGGGCTTCCCGTGTTCATGTTGACCCATGTAAAGGCGCACTTTCAGAGCAAGTGCATTGTAAATTTAATTTAATTTAATTTAAAATAAAGTTGCAGTATACATACTTATTTATGAAGAGTGATACATATTGCTGCCCTTGACTGTATTTATCTACTGAAATGAAGTCAGTATAAACTTTGTTTCAAAAGTAAAGGTTACAGTCTGGAAACGAGGATCGCGAGGAGAGTTGGGTTATGAATGGGGAGAGAAGGGATGAAAGGGGGTGAGATGGGATGTTAAGGCTACTGCTACCTAAATAATGTATTCCAATTTAAATGGAGCTATAGTAATATTCATTGAAAAAAACTACGCTAAAAAAAACTATCCAACAATCTTCAAAACCCATTTCACCCCAACTACGAGGGACTACTGGGGTGAGGTGGGATTTCGTGTTTATCGTTAAATTTATGAAATGGAACTACCCAAAATCATAAAAAAACTAAAATACAAACGCCCGGAACACTTATTATATACAACATTCAGTTTGCATATGTAAAAATAAAATGTCATCGAGGTTTGAAAGTCAGTTTTGACCCTACACACCCCGTTTTACGGTACCTTACTGATAGAAATCATCTACTGTCCCCGCTTCCACCTAGTTTCAAATCCTCGTACTGAATTTTTAATAACATCCCACGCATGAAGTGCTCCTAATTCAACGAACTAAGCGACAACCGCGAAGCAAGCTGATATTGAATTATGTCTTCAAAGACTCATGTCATGATTATTAGTTGACTAACGGAGTGTGGAGTTAATCCTTTTATATAAAATTATAATACAAATACAAATAATTTATTGTTCGAAAGTGAGTGATTATAATAGGTCTCTCAATATGGTCGTCACACGTTCGTCACAATCAGCCAGATAATGGCACACAATATTTGATTAAGGTATTCATTGCATGTGATTGAATTGAATTAATGTATTTCTAGTATAGGTAGGTATTGTCAATAATAATAAAAGTAAAAAAAAAAGAAAAAAAAAATAATGATAAGAAAAATAAAAATGACAATGCGATGTCAATTATCATGGGAAATGGGAAAGTTTGGATGTTTAGCAGTTTGGATGTTTAGATGTTCAGATGTATGTTACACAATCACGCTTAAACGGCTCAACCGATTTGGATGAACATTGGCACGAAGGTAGTTTAAAGTTTGGAATAAAATATAGGATAGTTTTTATCCCGGGTTCACGCAGACGAAGTCGCTGATGGAAGCTAGTATTACTTGTATTGGAAACACCCAAAAATGCGCATATGAGTCTCCTGCACCGTTGACTCAAGTCGCCTCTCTATTCAAACGTAGTTTGGTTCTCATTTTAAAACGGTATATGTACTGGAATAACTTGAAACTTTTTATGCACAATGGGATGCGCCATATCTAAGCCGGAAAGCGCTTAGGCCAGGAACGCACTAAGCGGCTAAGCGCGTGCGGCTACCCGTGCGGTTGGACAAAACACATGAAACCGCAAACGCGAAACCTCTACGCACTATGCGGTTGGCCGCAACCCCATGCGGTTAGCCGCTTAGTGCGTTCCTTTCCTGGCCTTAGAGACTTTGTATGAAAAAAAAAGTTGTACTCGTTTTAATTTATTTTATTTTATTTCTAACGACTGAGACTAATTTCCGACCCCGATATGGCTGATTCCGCAATTGTGTATACACAATGTCTTTTAATCTGTCATGTATTAAGAGCATTTCTAGAAAAGTGTGTGGATAAATTGTAAAAAAAGCACATACTACGAGTATTGAGTACGTAGTTAAGGCCTTAATTTAACGGTTTCATTTTTTTCCATTGTGTAACTAAAGTAACCCATAAAAACAACAGGGTGAATCCTAACTAGTAAACATATTTTTTTCTATCACAGTATAAATAATAAGGCGAATACATTGCATTAAGTCTAAAAGCAAACCATTAAACTTTATTGATAATGATTTTAAATAGCAGAACATCAACCTTTTGGTCACCCTATTTTACAAGACTTGGTCTACAGTAGCTTAGAGTGGCAGCTTATTAACGTAGCAATTAGGGTGACCATGAGAATCAGTAAATTAAAAACCACTTTTTTAATTAACGAATTAATAAACAACGTATGCTTAAAGCAAACTTTTAACTCTACTCTTTTGCTACCAAATAATAAAGAATATTTATATAAATGTTATAATTTCTTAATGATGTCTAAAAATGTATTCAAGAGAGGAAACTTTTAATCGGCTAAGTTTATAAGAACAAACTTTTATTTACGAGTCGCACCGAGTTACAATGTTCTTAAAAGGTTCCTCTCCAGAATAACATTCCAAAGGGATTCAAAAGTTATGAACAAAACTAAAACATCTCGGCTCCGATATTGTTTAACGCGTTTAATTTTATATATATATATATGCGTAAAAGATTTTTAAACAAAAATCCTTGGCCGCTGCAAAAAAAAATGACAAACTTTCTCATACAAGGTTACCCAATGCCCTTTGAACAAAGTGGTTTTGTTTCGTTCGATATCAAAACAAAACAAACCTAAATTAATTTGGTTTTTAAGCAGTAACGCTGCTAACAAAAATTATAAATTTAAAATGAAAGGAAAAATTTGAAAAAATATTTTATGCTACACGCCTGTATGAAAAGGAACTGATTGAAGGATTTGGTGCCCGAACCGGATTGTTCCGATTGCTCAGTTGGTTAGTAGCGACGGGCCATGAATGCCTTTGGTCGCCGGTTCGAAACCGGCACGGAGCGTTAAAATTTTCAATTTTTCCTTTGATTTAAAATTTAAAACAAACCTATTTCGTATCGTAGTCGATTTAAATTGCGTCGTCAACTTTTCTTGTCCCGCACGCAATTTAAATGCTTGTAGTATATGCTTTTACGTAGTAACTTTACCGTACAAGATTTGATGTATGATTGGATTAAAAAAGCGTGTCTCAAAAAAACCTAATATTTAGTAATGCTTTCTAGGAGTTTTATGTTAACTCTAATAGGACCGATAAATGTCCCAATGATTTTTTCCCTATTGTGTTATTTTTTTTACCATTTCCCGTTGCTTGGTGGTAACAAATACAAATACTCTTTGTAATGGCAATTGTTACCTAATAATAATAAAAACTTGATAGCTTATTACTAAAAGTAAGTAAAAATATCTCATAATAATCTCTTTGTATGACTGTTTGTTTCAAAATAAAAAATAATCTTTGGGTAGCGGTAGCTATTCTATTCATCCGTAATACCTTACTACATATTAGTAATTCCTTGTCCTCAGCCGGAGTGAGTCGGCGCTGAACAGCCCTACGGAGCCCGATGTGTCCCTGGCGGCCTCCCTCACCGACCCGATGGAGGCCACGACGCTGGAGGAGGCCCGGAGGACAATCAGGTACTGATAACAGCATTTCCCTTGACTGCCCTACGGAGCCAAAAGCGTCTGTAGCGGCCTTCCCACAGAAAAGCACCATCGGGTAGTGTTAGAACATTTTCTAGACCAAAGGTGTGGTCAAATCAGCGAGGACCTGCCTTATATCACGAAATTATGAAAAACTATAATCATTATAACACTACTACTTAATCTGTAGTGTTGTGTTCATAGTGGTAAGAAAGTTGGTCATGAAAGCGGCAAAAAATGAGAAACTCGCTGCTGGCATCGTTGCCTAAGTAGGAGTATCCAGACACAACACATGTACATGTGTTGCGGACATGACTAAACGTGAGCCGTATCTTTACAGAGACCTGCGGATGAAGTACCGCGCGCAAGCGCACCAGCTTCTAACATGGCGACGCGCCCACCGGATCCAAGAAGACCTGGTCTCCCGCCTGCAAATAGAAAAGGCGAACCAACTCAAATCCCTCTCCAGCCAGCTTTTACTCTTCGAATCGCGTCTCGTACGTAAACAAAAAGAAATCTGCAACATTATCTCCGTACGGGAATCTATAATATCAAAACAGCAGAAAGCCATTGAAGCGCTGCAAGCGAAACTTCTCGACAACGGAATAGAACCAGCTCAAGCGATCCCAGACTTCAGAGAGATGCTCCAAGACACGCAACTAGTCGCTGACTTTGACAGTCTCAACGATTCCGACTCGGCCGTGATCATGGAAGACGTAGATTCAGATTGCAGCAACCTCACCCACGTCCCTCGCTTCAGAACGGCAGACTCTGTCACCGTCGTGCGGTCCATCTCGGACGCAATCGACCCCAACTTGAAGTACAGCATCATCCGTCGCTCCAACGGATTCCTGCGTCGCCCTGAAATACTCGAAACAGTCTACAGCGTTGAGGAAGAGGCCGATGCTGAGTCCATGAAAGGCCTTAGCGCTCAAAACTCCACTGAGAAGGAGCTTAAGGACAAGTCGGACGATGAGAAACGGGAGTCTACCCTTCTCTCTCAGCGGCGTGACAATTTCCGGATGAGGAGCATCGTACTGACTGAAGCGCTTAAAAGCATAGACGATGACAGTCAGAAGGCCAAAGCTAACGAGACCTGGGCGTACAGCTATGTTCCAAAGAAGACCGCTTCCGATGACGAAGCGACAGAGAGCGATGAAGAAACCGAACGGAATCCCGTCGTCACGTACAACCGGGTCATGTCCAACCATCGGAACGTGACCAAACCGAAGGACGTGAAATACAAGAGGATAAACAAAGCCAAGTCTAAGAGCTTGGAGGAACTGCGAGGTCGTCTGAAGAACTGGGTCGACAAGGGGAATAAGTTTGCTAATTTGACACTAGAGCACGCCCAGAGCTACGCTTGAAGTTCCTTTTAAATCTTAATCAGAATTCGTACATGTCTATAATAGTGTAAGTACCAAATTACAATTAATCATGCTCGTAATTTTCCTAATTTGTTACCAAATATTCTGATTTTTATTTAAGAGATTCTTTATAATTAAAAAAGTTAAGTATCAAAAAGAACCTTAAATTATCAGAAATAGTAATGTTCATATAAAATAACTAAATCAATTGGTAACAAAGGAAAATTAAAAGCATGTCTTCTTACTAATATAGAAATGCTCGAATAATCGATGCTTATAGACTGTATTATAGGTTTCTAAATGTCATCTGTACCTAAATTTCTTGTGGAGCTTACCCTCCTTGATGTCCAGAGTATTAGGTCGTATACACATGTTATCCTCATATGTAACTCAGAAATCCATTGTAAGGTACGCTAGGCTTCACGACGGTATTTAAATTCGTGGGAAAGATATTTTGATACGGTTATTAATTCATAATCATTACAGTATAAAATAGAACCTTGTCACTTCACTGATGTCTCTCTAGTTAAAATGGTAATCAAAGAATATGCTTGTAGCAAAAAAAAAAGTGTTCGATGTTTTAGTAACCAAAACCATATAATAAATGTGTATAGTTTAAAAAAAATACAGCCATCACATGACGCTCTCTTAAACTTTAGAACGCCAATTAAGCCTAAAGGTGCGATTCAACGCTTGGCTTCGCTACAGTAGACTGTCCTCTAATTAGGACGCTGCACGGTCGGCTTCCGAGCGTGGAACCGTACTATAAGTTATCAAAGTCATTTACGGTATGATAATTGAGAGCAAATATTGAGTAACCCGATGGGATACCTTTAGTGAATTTTTAATTTTTTACAGCACGTATTTGCGTTCCAAAGTTTAAAACATATTCATACGCTTACACATTGATGAGTGAATCAGACGTTTGCGTGGTAAATTGGATTTCTGTGTCGAAGCAGCAATGCACGATTGTCTGTCTGTCTGAACGCCTGCGGAATGGATGAGCACACTTGAACTTTTGTAAAACTTAATATATTCAAAGTTCACAAACGGTCATAGAAGATAGTCGTTTGTATATATTTACCTACATCACAAAAATATATTTATAAATTTACGTCTCAGTCACAGAGTATCTATACTAATAGTAATAAGACAAGACATCCAAAAGGGTGTCTAGAGTAACGTTGGAAATTAAATTCTCGCGTTTGGAAGATAAATTGTGTGCGAAAATAAACCTGAATGTAAAATGAAAAGTCACTCAATTATTATATAAATAGATAGCCAAAAAAAACTTTTTGTCCGATTCTGATCTTGTTTTAGTAGTCCATTGAATGAGTCCCTCCAAGGGGGGTCTAGAGTGCGTGAGTTAGTAACGTAAGATGTTTCTTCGGAAACATGTCAAGAGTCCCTAGGTAATAAACATACTAAAACCCCGGGACACTAGGAGGAGTTTCATTTTTCGCCTAAATCTGAAAAACGGTACATTTTAGAGAAAAACTTTCAAGGAAAAGTTGAAAGGCCATAAAATTATCTACAAGTTGTACCTAAATATTTTTTTTCTATTCGCAGCCGTTTTCGAGCTACATCCCACGAAAGGTGAAAAAAAGGTCAAGTTGCGTAACTACCCTAATATAATATTTTGACAATCAATTCCTCCTAAAGGCTTCCATGGAGGAATGTGTTTTTTTTACCAATGATAGACCTAATTAAGAGCAATCTATCAGTACCGGTCACAAGTTGCACTTTTGAGTTTTTTGGAAGAAAAAAATAAAAAGATCAAGTTCAGTAACTCAAACTACCCATATATAATATTTTGACAATCGATTCCTCCTAAAGGCTTCCATGGAGGAATGTGTTTTTTTACCAATGATAGACCTAATTACGAGCAATCTATCAGTACCGGTCACAAGTTGCACTTTTGAGCTTTTTGGAAGAAAAAAAATAAAAAGTTCAAGTATCGTAACTACCCTAATAAAATTCAATTCCCCGTAAACGCCTCCGTGGTGGAATCTGGTATTTTTATCAATGATAGACCTAATTATGAGCAATCTATCTGTACCGGTCACAAGTTGCACTTTTGAGTTTTTTTGGAAGAAAAAATAAAAAGATCAAGTTCAGTAACTCAAACTACCCTAATATAATATTTTGACAATCAATTCCTCCTAAAGGCTTCCATGGAGGATTTTTTTACCAATGATAGACCTAATTAAGAGCAATCTATCAGTACCGGTCTCAAGTTGCACATTTGAGTTTTTTGGAAGAAAGAAATATTTTTTGATCGATTGATGTGATAAACATGGGTATGTAGTATGGGGAAATTGTTTGAGCCAAAATCATTTTTTACTGCGTGTAACTCAGAAACGGTAGGATATAGGAAAAAATTATTTAGGTACAACTTGTAGATAATTTTATGGCCTTTCAACTTTTCCTTGAAAGTTTTTCTCTGACATGTACCGTTTTTGAGATTTTAGCGAAAAATGAAAAAATTGACCCTTTCCCCCCCTCCCCCCACTCCAGGGCTCCTCCGAGTGTCCCGGGGTTTTAGTATGTTTATTACCTAGGGACTCTTGACATGTTTCCGAAGAAACATCTTACGTTACTAACTCACGCACTCTAGAACTTTTTATTCAATGGACTATAGGTAATGCATTCGACTGAAAAAAAAGTTGTAAAATTGATTTGTAATTGCTCGATGGAATTTAGTGACGATGCTCCGTACTTCTCAGGAGCATATGTGGTGAGGCATACCAAAGGATATCAACCAGTGTCTATCTTATGAGATTTCCTACAAAAGTGAATAAAAATAATGGTTTTATTATTACGAAAAAACGTCTAACCACCGTTAATGCCATTAAAATATTCAATATGTCGGTCGCAATTATTAATATAGTTAGGGCACAATATAAAACGAAAAAACAGCCTAATTAATTCTCAAAATTACTTACAGGCCAATAGAGGTTTTGTTACCATGAGTTTTCTTAAAAAATTGTAAACTGAGTTTTTTAAATATAATTAAAAACATAATTAACCAAGCTATTACATGGCGGACAAAATTTCGCCTTGCCTCGACACAATTGCGAGGCAAAGAAAATACCTATACGATACGTATTTCTAACTCATTGGAGAATAGTACAGGATCCAGTGCACGATCATCATTGTCCATTTGATTTAGTGTCCATTTTGATCATCAAATTGATATCGATTGTTGAAATCAAATGGATAATGGGTTCTTGGATCTTATTGAAGGTACCTATAGATTAATGGAGGACTATTATTCTTGATACTCGCTCTTTTGTAAATAAAACGTCTGCGTTTGTCAATCGAATAAGATAATTAGAATAAAGCGTTTCTACTTTTCTCTATCATTACTCAAAACCTTTAGGAACTGTTGAAGACCTTACGGTCCCGTCATTAAGTCCGCCTTTTCAAAATTGTTACTATTTATCACACGGTTATAACCTATACTCGAATAAGAAATATGTTAATCCAATGGATTCCATGTTAAGGGTGCTTGTCCACCAAAGATGTGCGAAATCCTTCACATTTCTGTGGGACATTCAGCCGAAAGTAAATATTAGATCAAAATACACGTTACAACCATGGTCAGGTCAGGTTAAAAGGGACTTTATTGCGAAGGATTAAGATGGATTTTAGAACCGTTTCACGCTGTCATTCCACCTTAAGATCCGAATCTCTATCGCCGATTTAACGCAAGGGATAACACAATAAAGTCCCTTTCACATCCTTTTGATTGTTCAGCACCGATTAGAATTAAAACTAGCACTTTTGAAATATATACACACTTTCATAATTGAATTAAAAGTAAGCATACAGGTAACCTTCCACGGTAGACCGTAGGTATACCTGTTTGTGTTAGGCGTTTGCTTAAAGTCCTCAGTCTACCGAAAAAAAACACCTTTACCATTTCAATTTGGGCTAGCAAGCAAATGTTAACACTAAGCATTTTTATTTTATGTAAATAATAAATGCCTAGATTATGTGATTACATGCTATGCTTATTTTAATGTCAAAGGAAATACGCAATATCTTGCAATGAAGTGTGTTCATACAGTTATTACGTAATTTCGTTGACATTGCCCAGTTTTAGGTCACAACGGTATTCTACCAGTTCTGATATCTAATTGTTCACATTGAATTTATTAAGTGCGAAATATGTTGATATTTTGTTTCTTAATAATTTCACCCCGTTTTAGAGGCAGCCGATTTTTATAACATTTCTTTTTAGGAACACTTGCTTTATTAACATAAAGCCTAATACTGAACTACATATAAACAAAGTAACGAAAAAAATTGTAACAAAATAGGAAAGTGAAAATTTGTACTTATACCTTAATTGACGCCTTGTATACATACATATATTTTTTAAATGATTAAATTGTGGAAATTAAATTTTGTTACGTTTGTTTATCTTTGCTAAGCCTTATAATTTCCATAAGTAGACAATTCACAAAAAAGGTGAATATCGTTGTGATGACTAAATGTTGAATAATCTCTATACCTAATCATTGTAAACAGTTTTCTGTATACTTACAGTTTTATAGTCAATGTTTTATTAATATATAAATAAATAAACAGTATCGCTTCGAGTACAAAATGCAAAACCATGACGATTCGAAAATGGAAGTATAAGCCGACCAAGCGAAGTAGACAGCAGGCTCGGAAGAAACGCTATATTTTATGGGTTATTCCCACCTGTTACCACCAAGGTACTAGTGGTAACAGCTGGGATTTTTCTTCCCATATTTTACCATTAAAGTACGCGATGGTAACTACTGGTAATATGGTTCCCATGTTTTACCATTAAAGTACTCGGTGGTCACTTCTGGTAATATTTTTCCCATCTTTTACCACCAAAGTACTCGGTGGTAACTACTGGGGGAAAAAAACCCAGTGGTTGCCACTGGTAAAAGATGGTAAAGAATCCCAGCTGATACTACTGGTAACAGTAGGAATAACCTAATTTTTTTGTCTACTCTGCTTGGACGGTTAGTTGAACCGTCATCATTACGCAAGTCTCCATAGTGTCAATGTTAGCTCTGTAGGTATAATTGATTGTGAAAGGTAGATCGCTGCTTGTTTTTTTTCTCAGAATACACTACGTTGCACTTGAATTGTTCTCTGCACGATCTCAATGCATCAGTATTGTTTAATCAGCGAACGAACAAAACCATAGAAGTCTAACGGCCCGGCCACGGCATTGCGCGAATTGCGGCGCGGCAAGCGTTTTATCTGTGCATTGCGCGGTCGTGACACACGCAATGCATTAGAAAAACCGCTGCCGCTACCGCCGCCGCTCGAAGTCGTGGCCGGGCCGTAAGTAGCGCCGCAGAATGGCTCCACAGGTTAGGTGTCATTGCCATTATGCGGCGATGGGGGCGGGTTTAGGCCCCTGTTTGGGTGGATATTTGCATTCTATGTTTTTCTTCGTTCGCTGTGTTTAATACGTTACTTATATATAGTCATACATACTTGGAAATAAAAAAGTACTAGTAAAGATATCTTGACACCGCGATTCGTAAGCTCAGCGTAATCAGAGGGGCTAGCGCGAAGCTAGAATCTGGTTCCCGTATCTCCCTCATTTTCTTATACCACTTCTTAGGCAAACAGAAGCTTGCAACTCCACGGGTGGTACTTGCGCGTTACCGATTTTTTAAGAATCGCCTCTCGGTCGCACTTGCTAGTACGAGCAACAGAGACGGTGAATACAAGGGCCAAGTTCGTTTTCGTTTCGCGATATACCGTTCTAGTTTCGTTAGGCGTGTTATGACTAGACGGTGCGCGAGCTGTGTCGCGCGGATAGACTGATTATAACACTTAGAAAGAGACGGATAGTGTAGGTATCTCGCCGCGACACGACTTGCGCGCCGCCTTATGTTAACCGTGCTGGTCGCTTCGTAATGTTTCGTACGTACGTTGGATAGATCTATATAATATTTTTTGTATAGTAAATTGACAGTTGAGTCGCCCTAATGCTCGTTGGAAGAGTTACGCAATTAAACTTCCGTTTGTGAACGTCCACCGTGGTTAAAGTAGGCAGTTCTGCTATAAGATAGAGCGAGGCAAAAATAATACCCTAGAAAAAATAACCCAGTCTCAGTTTTGTGACATAAATAATGTATTATTTTTGAATGAAATGCAACTTTTTTCTTATTTAAATTAAAAAATATATGAATGTAGACGTTAGGTACTTAATGTGAAATAAGTTACTTTTTACATAATTTGCATGCTTAAATAATTATCGTCACAAAACTGGGAACGCATACGAGTTATTTCATTTTAACTACTCACGCTAATTGGGTACACTCAGTTTTGAAAATGCCCTACTCTAACAACTACTTATTTGTTTCTGTAGCTTGCAGTTCGCAATGCAGGTTGTGCTCTATGACGGATAATTTTATCATATATATACTAATATTATAAAGAGGAAAAGTCTGTGAGAATGTAGCTTTGTAAGTTTGTTTGTAATGGGTAATCGCCGGCACTACAAATCCGTTTTCAAAAATTCTTTCACCTGCGTATAGAATGGACTACATCCGGATAGTCCATTCTAGAGGTTACGTTTTATCACACGGGTTTGCCTGTCTTGCATTATGCCGGCCAAGCCGCGCGCAGCTAGTTACTGACATACTGATTACTTATTCGTGTGATATTGATACGACAGTCACTTCATTATAGCACTGTTAAACCTAGCAAAGTACCAGAGCCCCGATCGTTTACAAATTCTGCAAGTAAATAATGTTTTCGGGTACTAATATGTTTCGTATAGGGTAAACGATCCAATCTTTGACACCTTAAAGGTGTGTACCACTATATACCGTATCATAGCAAGACCGTAACCGAGCCGTTACATGCAAATATTCTATGAGACGCACTCTAGATCGTTCCCCGTCCCGTTATGAATTAAGATTGAAAGTGTAGAGTATTGGGCCACTGTCAAACACTGGAACGTCTACTTAACTGTTCGGATACTGTTATCTTTAAGAGCTTTCGTGCAAAGGCCTTTTATTAGCTAATATTACATTCATAAGTAGGTAAAGCTCAGTATTTGTAAATTGCTTCTGTGGAATTGATAGGTTTACTGTGATTGAATATATTTCGCATTTCGTAGGTAAGGCTTGATCGTAATAATTTATAATTTAACATTGTCTAAAACAGGAACTACACCGGAGTACAGATATACTAATTCTGAAGTTTTAAGATACATCCGAGTTTTGGCCTATTATACGAGGATATTTTATAGAAGAACATGACGAGAGGATATTATATATTACACGAGAGTTCCCTCTCAACGAGTAGGTAGTTGAAAGTGTGCAAAAGCTTGTACAAAAATTAAATGTTAAGATAGAATCTTTACTATCTGAAATTTTTGAGTGGGCTCCGAAGTACATGTTTCTAATAGTGCAATCCGAATAATGGGATTTTTAAATAATTGTGTACCCAATTAGCGTGAGTCGTCAATCAAGAACTCAAGTGTCAGTTTTGCGACCTGTAAGTACTTATTCAGTTTAAATTAAGTTTTTTTTTTCAAATTTACTTATATCTATGCATATCATAGATATTAATTGTTTGCGTTAAATGTAAAACATAATTTTCGTATAATTTATATGTTTAATTGTCGTCACAAAACTGACTAGGTTAATTTTTGACGACTGGCGCTAATTGACTACACAATTATTTAAAAATGCCCTAATACACCCAACGGTAAAGAGAGCTGTATACATTTTATAAAAAAAACAATACATGATGTACCCGTGTTGTGCTCTTGGTTGTATCGAGCCACATGCGGCTTAGGTCATAATCTTTAATCTATGGCTGAAAGAGGGGTGTCGATGTGGTGCTTGCTTTGCCTATTCAATCCGCCTCTGGGCGGGTATTCTCTTTAAAGTGATGTCAAGCTGATGTTGGGTTAAGAGACCGCAGTAAGCTCGGCCGAATTTCACCTTACCAAACGGAGTTAAATTCTCATTTTAAAACTGCGTTTTGGATTGTAACGAAACTGCATTTACAATGGCATGGGGTATATCTAGGTCTGTAATTAGATGGTTCCTGTTTATAAATAAAAACATACAGCAAAAATCTGTTTTGTATGAAAAACGTAAAACGCTGAATTTTTTTTTACGGTATCTGAACCTACTTCGTACAAAGTTTCAGAGCGTACTATTGTAGCCAGCCGTTTGAATAACTACCTTTATATGGAGAATCGAGCTTACTGCGGACTCTTAAGACCGAATGAATACGTACGTATGTATATGCTTTATTGTGCACAAGAATTTAAGACGACTCTTGCACTTTCGATTTATTCTCGTTAAATAACTTGACTGGTCATGCTAGGGTCCATTGCTTGGTCGAACGTTCCACGCGTTCGATGTTCAGAAGTAATCGTCGCTGTTTTCAACCTAAAGTGTCAGCACGGTCGACTTAAGTCGCCTCTCCATGCAAACTTACGGTTCTCTTTTTAAAATGGCATACTGGATCATGGTATGGACTATGGGATCCGCCATGAGGTCGGAAATTACTTTCTATTGCTATAAATTGTGATATAAATAATTTAGTAAAAAATGAAGTGGTTAGAGAGACATTGTATGAAAAACGCTCTACTCGTTCTATTTTTTTTCTGTTCGGGGAGTCCAGCGTCATGTCAACACTAAATCTAAATGCCTAATAGTTGATACCTATGTAGGTATCATTAGGTACTAAGTAGGTAGGTACTACAAGTCCATATTCGCAGCACTGAGTTGCTTAACCTATAACTGGCCATTTACTCAGTGGTATAAAATTGTGTACCCATGGCGGGCGGTAATGAAGGAAGCAGTATTTTTACCGCCCTTTGTATGTATTGTACTAATTCTGGTGTGGTTCCTGCCTATGTCTCGGTGCCAATTACTAAATTTAATATATAAATCACAACTACGCATATTAGTTTTAATCCTACATATCAATGTCCGCTTTTAGTCAATCTTAAATTAATATATTTTACTATAGTCGTAACTCAATGTTCATTCCTAATAATAGTCAATACTTAAATAAAGATTGTGGATGGATTTGACATTGTTTTATTGCATTTTAACCCAGAGAGTAAAGTACTAAAGGCCTCCGCCCACCGGACACGTGTCGTGCGCGGCGCGTGTGCTGCGCGGCACACGCGCAAGTTGTAAAGCATTGAAACTACACTTCAAACACACATCGAACGCGGCACACGCGCGGCACACGCGCAGCACACGCGCAGCACCCGCGCAGGACCCGCGCAGCTGCAGCGTAGCACCCACGCGGCACACGCGCAGCACCCGCGCGGCAGCGGCGCGGCAGCCGCGCTGCACACGCGTTGCTACACGCCGCCCGCTTCCGGTGTGAATATACCGCTTCAAACGCGCCCGACACGCGCAGCACACGCGTCCGGTGGGTGGAGGCCTTTAGTATAAACATTCTCGCGAGTCTAGTCCGACTCGCGCTTTGCTGGTTTTATTTCTTCAAACTTTATAGCAACAAATTCATTGTCATCGTCATCATATCAACCGAAAGACGAAGTCAACTGCTGAACACAGGCCTCCCCCAAAGAGTGCCACAATCTACAATGCCCGGTCCTGCGCCACCCGCACCGAGCGGACTCCCGCGACCTTTACCAGGTCATCAGTCCACTTTGTGGAGGGCCTACCCACGCTGCACCTTCCGGCACAGTGCGGCGGCAGCACGTAGAACCGATGGCCGCTGGGGCGGAAAGGTTCTCGAGTGGTAAAAAGCTGTTCAATGGAAATTCCGATAGTAGTTACACATTTGGTGGTGTATTTATACTGTAATTTGCTGTCAGAGTCACATAATTTTTGGTTTTGGTTTAGGAAAAAAAATAAAAAAAATATGTATGTTTATTTAACTCCTGTTAGTATCGTACACAATAAGAATTACCGGAAAAATTTACTTGTTTGTAAGGACCACGTGATTTTTAAAAAATACATTATACAAGTAGGTAATTGTTTTCTTCTAAAGTGTATAAATGCATCGCATTTGATTATTCAGCACGTAAATATTAGGTAATTTTCTAAAAGTTGTATCAAGAGTTTGCGCCAGTAACAGTGGAAACATCAAAAAATACAAATATTATAAATATATATTCGAGCAAAAATAATCTTTGATTCGAGTGACTATAGTATAATAGTGGCCATTAAGTTAAGCCTGACATTTTTTGTACTAAAATTAGGCCGATGGGCCTTACGAGGCTATATCAGAATCAGATTTATCAATTAGGTATATTTTTAAAGGGAATAGTAATTATTTTGAAGCCGTTCTCCTTAACATGAAAGAAATCTAATAATTATTACGACCGACCGATTATTTTGACGACCGGTTAGCCTAGTGGGTAGTGACGCTGCCTACGAAGCTGAAGGTCCTGGGTTCGAATCCCGGTAAGGACAAATATTTGTGTGATGAGCATGAATATTTGTTTCTGAGTCATGGATGTTTTCTATGTATTTAAGTATTTATATCTATTATATATATCGTCGTCTAGTACCCATAACACAAGCCTTATTGAGCTTACTATGGGACTAGGTCGGTTTGTGTAAGATTGTCCCCTTATATTTATTTATTTATTATTTTTAATTATAAAAATCGACCAAGTGCGTGTGTAGCGCGCAGTGTATGTTTCCTTAGTTGCCTGTTTGTCTCAGCTAAACCCACACACACACGCGCGCCAACTAAATGGTGCGGTTGCGTCGGCCGAATTTGTACGAAAGTTGCCACCCGTGTATAGTAACGAGTATATAAGAAGACTACCATTTCATATTTAAATGGTGGACTACCCGTGAGAAACCGGGGCGGGTCGCTAGTTATGTATTAATATCAAGCAGCCATTAAAAACAACGCCAAGTTTTCTCATTAGCATCTAACTTAAGGACCCCGTGACTCCAACAGAATGAAATCATATAACGCTTAAGAGGAAACACAGCACGGCGCGTACAAAATCTTGCAGTTTTAGACGCCCGGTACCTATCCTATTTTCTCCTACCTCTGTAAATATCTTTGCCAACATAGATTAACCAGCGCGCAAGTCAGCGCAGTGTCTTAGGAATCAAGGGAATTGACCGAGTACACATACCATACTGCGCTCGAGAACAGGGGCGGCTTTACCTATAGTGCAGGGAGTACGTTGCACCCGGGCGCACGGTCCTAGGGTGCGCCGGGGCGTCACTCGCCTCGACTCGGGCGCTAGCGCGCGCTAGGTGGGGTGCTAGAGGGCGCTACGGTAATCATAGCACCCGGGCGCGACATGGGCGAGAGACTCCTCTGCTCGAGAACTAGAATAGCAGATGTGGGCAAGAAGACCGCCTTGCTGAATTTTAACTGGGCCGGCCATGTGTGCCGTATGCACCCTCAGAGGTGGGCTCATGCAGATACTTGGTGGTTGCCACAAGACGAACGCAGGCGAGGCAGGCCCAGGCGGAGATGGCGGGATGACTTGGGCGCGTTTGGCGAAGGGTTGACAGAGACGAAAGGAAATCCGGAGGCGAGGCATTTGCTGCTGAAATATTAACAATAGCTGCCCGGCCTGGCTTTGCACGGATTACCCATTTTCCCGTAGGAATGAAGCATTTCCCCGCGGTAAAAAATAGCCTATGTTCATGAGGGATAATGTCGGTTTCTAATAGTAAAAGATTTTGTTCAAATCGGTCCAGTAGTTTCAGTGCCTATTCAATACAAACAAACAAACAATCAAATCTTTCTTCTTTATAATATTAGTACTTTATAAATCAGCCTATAAAAAACCCAACAGGCCTCTCATGGATGAGAGGGAACGGGCAGTAGTCCCCACGCCCATTACGGGTTGGGGAAACCTTTGAATTACTTCGCAGATGTATCATTTTTTTTTCTTCACCGAAAAAAAAGCTTAAGTACTTTAATATCGAATGATGTTCCGCACATAAGTTCTGAAAAACTCATTGGTACTAGCCAGGATTCGAACCCACGACCGCAGCCGCACGCCTAAACCACTGGGCTAGCGTAGCTACAAAAAAAAACCGGCCAAGTGCGAGTCGGACTCGCGCACCGAGGGTTCCGTACAAACCATAACGAGCAAAAGTTGTAGTATGTTTATTACTAAATGATAAATGAAAATGGAATCCGTAACATTACAATGTGCGAAGCTGGGGGAGCATAAATTTAAACAAGGTCTCTTTATCAATTTAGTAATCCTAAAAAAAATAAAAAATTAAGAACCACATCATTTATCTCTCACTTATAATAAATCTCTAGATTAAAACACTTATAATAAACCTCTAGATTAAAAAAAGAATCAGCCAGTATCAAACTAACCATTTTTGTGTCCCGAATGATCTCGGCTTCCCGTGAACGGAAATACTTTAAACTTTTTTTACAAGTACATTACTATTCTAGCTAGGACTTAGGATAGTTTTTATCCGACTGCGATGGTTAATACATTTTCGGAAACATTTGAATCTCATTAAATTATTCATTTCTTCTGCTTGAAATCGTAGCCGCCATATCTGTCAACTGTCAGTGGCGTCAAAATGGCGGCCTTGCCTTAACTATCCAACAGTACCTAATAATTTCGATCCGGTGTTGTGATAGACCTTCACAATACGCATATTAAATTCTAAGGCATAAAATAATAATCGATTCCGATATGGAAACTTATATGCGCTAAATTCGTATTGAGGCATAATTTCAACAAATGGTTCAACAAATTTCAACAAAATAACGTCAAACGTCAAAAGTCTGACCGACTTCCTTTTTTTTATGGCATGGAATATTTAGCACTGTCATCGGCTCATTGCGTTCAGCCATGAAGTTTATTTGAGTTTCTGCAAGATTACACGCGGAGTATTTTGTCACGATACGATACTGCACGGCTATCACAAGACGGCGCGCGAGCTCTCTCGATTTTTCTCGCACTATACGTCTCTTTCTAAGTTGTCTAATAAGAGAGTGACGGATAGTTCGAGAAAAATCGAGAGAGCTTGCGCGCCGTCTTGTGATAGCCATGCTGATTTGTCAGTATTTATATTTATCAGCAATAAACGTATGTATTCAATCAGTACAGAACGGGCCTTTTATAAACATTCAATAACAACCGCGTCTGTATTAAGGCGGTATTATAACTTCGTACTACGCGCCTTCAAGTTGACATGCAGCCAATATACTTTTATAATGAAGCACAACACACATTTAATTAAGTTGGCAATAGCGGGAACATACATAAGATTTGGCAGAATGTGATCTGAAACATTGCAATAAGTATGAAAAAAAAATATCGGAGTGACTCAAGATCATTTCGGCCATCACGTTTTTATTTATTTAATATTAAGTGTTAAAAATATGTACAGAACAAGATCAATAAACATTTAATGCTGCAGCCTGTGTCCTACCTGTTGGATCTATTGTCACAAACATCTACTAAACTTTTCCCCCGGTATTCATAAAATTTAAAATACCTATGTTAAATAAAACGAGTTTTGTCCTTTTCCTACTAATTTAAAAATCAGAGTGACAGATAAAGACGAACGAATCTTAACGGCATTTCAACTAAAATGGGTTTATTCCACGTTTTACTTGATAGGCCAAATGAGAACTGCATGTGTCCTATGTCCAAAAGAAGAAATGCGTTAACTCCCACCACATTACCATGCAAACGAAGTCACAGGTACAGCTAGTTTTATAATAAAACTGAAATACCTGAAATACCTACACTAGATTTGCAGCAGCCTGGCAAAACTTCTTTTATCAAAGTGCTTTATTTACAAAGTTTATAGTCACTATCTTTTTATAAATCCGGTTCAAAATACTAATTAACTGTTAAATTTGAAAAAAATTAACCAGACCTGTAAAATGTTGACTGAAAAAGGTATGAATAGAACCACATTGAAAATTGAAGTTTGAAAAAACGTTATCTATAGTTGTACTATTTCGTGTAGTGCTAGTGCTTATTAACGGAAACATGTTTAGGGATGAAAAATATGTGGAAATTCCATTTTGGGGATTCATTCTAAAATCGATATTGAAGTCTCCCACAACAATCAAACGGGAACACGGGGTATAGCCCCTTTGGGGTTGCTGTCGTATATTGTTGTATTTATGCATTCAATTGCAACATTAATTTGACATTGTGGTGACCTATATTATATATATAGATACAGTTATCACTCTGCCTGACATCAAACATTTCAAAATGCAAGCATTCACAATGGCCGTTTGCAGCACCTGGGTTATTTAAAAAAAAAATATCTTGTACATGATGCATCTGGGATGGCATCCTTTAGATTGCGACGTACATAAGCGATAGATCCCCAACCTGGATTTGCTTTAGATATAGCTGGACTTTCTACTCTGCACACCTCATAAAAACCATCAAGTTTAAAAGTGTCTCTACTACATCCCAGTTTTAAATTATGCGACTTATATTGCTATTTCTTATGATTGCGTGGACATAAAAGTTTCGTTTTGCTACAGCTGAAAGGTATTACAGACCTGAGTATTTGATATGAATTTCAATTAAATACCTCTACGCGTTTACGAGGAAAAAGGTAGTAAGTTTATAATTTATAAAAATATATTTGTATGATTTTACTATAAATGTATACTTTTCGTAATTTTTCCATTGTCTGTGCTATATGAAGTTTCTTCGTGCCAAGTTTCAAGTTTCTGTGTTAACGGGAAGTACCCTTTAGGTTTTGAGTTTGTTGCGAGTACCCAATTTCAAAATATGCGACTTAATTTGCTATTTCTTTTGATTGCGTTGACATAAAAGTTTGGGTTTGCTACATCTGAAAGGTCCTATAGACGTGACTTATTTGACATGAATTTCAATTTAAAATCTCAACACGTTTACGAGGAAAAAGGAATAAGTTTAAAAATTTTAAAATCATTTTTTTGTATGATTTTACTAAAAATGTCTACTTTTCTTAATTTTTCCTTTGTCTGTGCTATATGAAGTTGCTTCGTGCCAAATTTCAAGTTTCTGAGTTCACGGGAAGTATCCCGTAGGTTTTGCGAGTGTCGAAAAACTCAATTTTTGCAGCATAAACGACTGTATCTTTTGATTGCGCTGGCTTTTAAGTTTGATTTTTTCACAGCTCCAAGGGACAATAGACCTGAGTATTTGATATAAATTTCAGCTTGATACCTCCACGAGTTCCTGAGAAAAATGGTCTTGACAGACAGACAGACAGACAGACAGACGGACAACAAAGTGATCCTATAAGGGTTCCGTTTTTTCCTTTTGAGGTACGGAACCCTAAAAAGATGAACAAGGTTATTTATTACTATGCCAGCCCGTATTTCCTCTTAAACAATGCAGGGGGAATAAAAATAACGATTCCAAAACACCTTCGCAGTATTGTCGTAATCGTATTAAACTTGGCGAAATGCGGGTCGTATAAAGTCGTAAAGCGAACTTTCGTAATGGAGGAAATGGATCTAGCTACGCTGTTTTCATGCGAAAGTTTTTCGCCAACGTAATATGTATTTTTTTATTTCAAGTCGATCGGATAACATTAAGAAGAGATTTGTGTTGCTTGTAAAACTTAAATAAATACAATCATACATAAACTTGGTCCACTATCGGCAAAATTTTGACAGCATTACAAACAAGCTAAGCTAAGTGAAGCCGGTTTTCAACCAAGCCAAACAAGTTCGGCACACGCTCACGCCCGCATATAAAAACAAAATTGTACAAAACTTTTCAGCACGTGTCGCAATGCTGTCAAGATCATTTATTTCGAGTTTTGTACGATTTTATTTGTTTATGCGTGCGTGAATGTGTGCTAAACTTATTTGGCTTGGTCGAAAACGGGCTTCACTAGGTTGTTCTTTAGTGCTCCGTCTACACTGAGTCTATGAATTATCACTAGGTACTAGTTTTGGGGTAGAATCTAATTTGACGACCGGCTTAGCATAGTTGGTAGTAATCCTGCCTATGAAGCTAGCGGTCCTGGGTTCGAAACCGGTAAGGGAATTTATTTGTGGGGTGAGCACGAATATTTGTTCTTGAATCATGGATGTGTTCCATGTATTTAAATATTTATGCATACTAATATTATCAATGCGAAAGTGTGTCTGTCTGTTACCTCTTCACGAGACACTTAAACCGTTATATTGATAATCCTTTCATTCCCGGGGAAGGACATTGGATAGTTTTTATCGATGTATAACTTATTGTCAGACGCTGTACACGTGCGGCCTATGGACCAATTACACGAATATAGGACGTTTAGCGCTCTGCGCGTCCAATACAATAACGCCTTCAGGGGACTGCTAGGGCTGCCCTGGCGCTGCAGCGCGTCGGGCATGTTTGCCGACAGCAGCACGGACGGCTTCCCCGCCATGCTGCGCAAGCGCGTGGCGTCCCTGTGGGCGCGCGTGCGGGGCAGCCCTAACACTCTTCTGAAGGTGATCGCTGAGAGGACGGATAGTCCTATGATCAAACATTGGATATCCATGCATGTGAGGCTGAACAATAATTTTAATTTAATTTAATTTAATGTAATATTGTAATAAATTGTATTTACTAACCTAGTTCGTAAGCCAACATGTAATTACTATCCATAGTTGGATGATGCCCGAAATAAACAATTTCAATTTCAATAAGGATATAAAGGTGTTTTACAAGGACGGAGTCGCGGGCAGAGCTAGTTTATCTATATAGTCGTCTACCCATAGTACAAGCTTTGCTTATTTTGGGACTAGGTCGATTTGTATAAGCATATCCACTTGTTTTTTCAGTGTTTTTGCCTTTAGGTCGCTTCGTTGAGCTTGGAGGCTTCAATAATCATGATCACCTTTTTACAAGACCTTGCGAGTAGTATGTATTAAACGGTAGAATAGAGTAGAATGGAATATAATAGTCTAATCTTCACCCACCTAAGGCTGAATATCGTGTACCAAACTTACGCTATTTAGAGCTAATATTTTAACGCAATGTCAATGTCATCAGGTTTACCATCGACAACTTTACGTTTCTAGTGGCAACCGTGCAATTACGTCACTGGAGCGAGGGCAAACGATCATTTCCGATGTTTTCCGATTAATTGTTACATGGGTAAGGGGGATTTTGGTCCTGTCTTCTATCTGTTTTCTTCACTGACACTGACACGACATATGTTCGTAATTAGAAAATCGTAGTGATAGCGTTTTGCAAGGGTCGATTCGATAAGACATCATATGTCTTTACTTGACATCCATCAGTATTAAACTAAAGTTTCGACCTTATTGCATTATGAATGTTCTAACACCATTTAATGGAAATGGGTCCCAAATTAAAGCTCGTGACTGTACAAGATATATATGGTATACAGGGAAAGCGTATCAATAGTTACCCAGTGCAGGCATACAATATTATTAATAAACCTACAATACACCCAGTATTCCTACGAGCCATAAATCGCTCGTACCTCATTCTTAAGTAATAAAAACACCGAAGGTTACTTCTATTATATGACCTAAAGCTCCCTTGATAAGCATTCAATTCGCAATTTAATCAAAATGAGCGTGAATTGCGAGATTGCGAGTTATGAAATCTTATTACTATGTCAAGTCCAAGACGTATTTTAATTTAGCATAAAAGCTAAGAAGTCTAGGAAATAAAGAAATATTTTAAAAAGCTTACTATTTTACCGGTAAGACGGAGCTTTTGCTTGAATCAAGAATCTTATAGTTCTTTTTACAATCTTAAAGTTCTTTTTACAATCTTAAAGACATATAGTCTCGCCGTTTTGCTTACTAAGAGGTCTAAGAGGTAGAAACGAATTGGAAAAGCGACAATTTACAATTTCTGCGCCTTAAAGTTTTATGCTAGCAACCATATTACGGTATAAAATAGCTTGCTATAATTCATAATTTATCGTTGCGATTTGTCGTGGGGTCTGGGATGCTTTGAGGCATTGAGCAGCGATATAACCATGTCATTACGTGACTGTCATATTGATTCGATTATACAACGTGTTACAAGAAAGCTATTTTTGACGCGTTTTTTTTTCGTTTGTAGGTACTTATGCAGCGTTGGCCGCCTGGGCAACCCGCTCCATACAAATGTTAAAAAGACGCGTCAATTTATACTCCGTTTTTTTTACAGAACACGATACCTGTAAGACGGTAAACGGTCTGGCATTATTTTTCTAACACCGAGTCCAAAAATAATAATAAACAGACAAAACGGATTTCAATGGATGACGTCTCATGCAATTAAATCACTGTATTTAGTTAAATAAATTTAATGATAATGTTAATACTAATATCCACTGAATGTTTGGTCACCCTACATTTCTTGAACTTAAGTCGATACGTCAAACATACATCCGTCAAACCAGGGACCGGAAAACCCTTTCATTTGATTAAGGCGCGGTAGGTTCATGGTCTTCTCTCCCTCTCACTGAGCTTAAGCTTGAGCGAGATGGAAGTGCGTGCTCGGAAGCGCGGAAATCATGTTTTTTAATTTTATTTTTTTTGGCGTTTAAATAAATAAAAAAGTAAACACTGATTTCTCTCAAACATGATATTGCCGATTTTTAAAAGCCATTTTAATATTTTTAGCTTTTGTGCATAAATTGTAAGAAATATTTTAAGTGTATTTTAGACCCTTTTAGACCTATGTTCGTGATTTTTTTCTATCGAGCCAAAATTGCTTAATCATGTTTCTAAACACTGATCTCCCTGCAGAAAAGCCTCAAGATTACTATTCGTATTTTTTTTAAACCATATTATTATAAACAACGCATTATATTGTTTCAAAAACTCTGTTCGCTTAACTTCGCTGAACCTACGGGGCCTTAAGCCTTTCGATAGGGTAACCCTATCAAATGATTACCCAAACGATATGGTTTCCCTATCAATGTGTTAGCCTATCGTTATGGATACCGTTTTGAACAGGGTAACCGTTTTCAAATTGGTTACCAAGTCGAATAGGGTGAATATTTACCGGTTACGGTTGGTTGTCAGTATTGTCAGTGAACAGTCACAGAGAGTTCTCTCTTCGTTGATTATTCACGTACATAACGTCAGCGTTACCTATACAATATACTCGTATCAGTAGTGTAGCGTGTGCGTTTAAATGTGTAACGATTTTATAATGGAAACGTATGACACATCTCTCAACAGATTCTAGTGAAATTTTTGAGGCGATTCAAAATATATACCACATCATTACATTTCAGCTATTTTTTTAAATGAGCCATATCGTGTCTGGAGGAGCCAAAACTTGGTATATTACGAAAATTATTAATGTATTAATTTAAAAAAATGGCTGAAATGTAATGATGTAGTATATTTTTAGAATCGCCTCAAAAATCACTTTTATATGATACTACACACGATAGGTTTCCGAAAAAAAATTTTTTTTTTTTTTAAAAAACAATGTCTCAGCACTCCCCTCTAAGGGAAATGACTTACACTATCTCAAGTTTCGACAGATTCGCGTTAAATTTTGTGAGCGAGTACAATATTTTACTATATAGAGCAAAAATGCTTTCGTATGTCCTGCTGTCCGTCTGTTCCCTCTATAGGTAGCATCAAAGATTCAAAGATTATTTTTCTCGGAATGCAGTTACATAGTTTTTAAAATTACAATAATATCATATCATAGTCCAGTGCATTCAGCCTGCGTGCAGGCGTACAAAACATTTTTTGAGGAGCGTTATATTCCATAATAATAATCATAAAAAAATAGCATTAACAAGTCAAAATTATAATAATAACAAATGCAAACAAGAATAATAATGTCAAATAATAATGAAATAAATAATGTCAGTCAGGTACAATAATGGAGAAGCGGAGAGAAAATTAAAATAATATATAAAAACATCATATCAATCAACATGTCAAACATAATCCAAAAATATTTTTACACTATAAAAGCATTTGTCCAGAAGCCAGTTTGTCAAATTGTTCTTAAAGCTATTTTGTCTTAACAATTTTCGGTCCTCAGGTAGTTTATTATAAATTACTATGCACATGTTATAAACATTCTTATTATAAATCATTTTGTGAGCACGCGGTTTGTATATGAGATTCATAATGTTTCGACGGGTCTGTCTCTGCATTATATTTTCTCCTCGTTTTAAAAAAAAGGTTTGATGGGTTCATCTCTCAAGTCTCCACAGATTCTCGTGAAATTTTGTGAGCGAGTTCGATATTTAAGTGACTATAGGGCATTTCGTGATGATTCGTTTGCGCGTTAATTTCATAATGAAGCTTTATAGCGTGCAGAGATTGATTGCTTGATTGTTTTCTTAAAACCCTCGACAGGGTAACCTTATCATAGGGTTTTAATGTTGGTAAGCGCTTACCTGAATTAACTTTATCAATTTGGTTACACTATCGTTTCGGTAAGTCGATCGATATGCTTACCGAATTGATAGGGTTTTGAAAATCAATTCTATCAAATACCCGATCCAAAACCCTTTAATGGTGACCGGTTCCGGTCCCTTCGTCAAACATACGTCAAATTTTCGCAAACAACCGTTAGGGTGACAATGATTTTGAATTATAAAGTGATTCCTTATTCAGTTTTATTCAGAAAAAAAAGAACGTCTGTTTTAGGTAACTTCGAGTTAATCGTGTTTGGTATCAATTACAGGATTAGAAAAATTTACTTCTGATCACGAATTAAGAATCATCGTGTATACATATCATCTGTTAATTAATCAGTCTCTGGGAAAGCCGCGTTATAACAGTTTCATCATCATCAGCCGAAAGCAGAAGTACGTACGCTTGCCATTTATTCACTTATCGTTGTGAATAAGACATCCGTCATTCTCGCACTCGCATACTTGTCAGAACGTGACGGATGTCTTATCCACAGTCCACAGCGATAAGTGATAAAATGGCAACCGTGCTACGCCTTCAGGACAGGCGGGGAATCACATCAATACTTCCCAACATGGACTTAGACATTGGCATAGTACCGACAATGGCGATTATCTTACTAGTAATGAAATATTATAACTTGCACCATTTATAATAAGTAACTCAGTGTAACGCGAAAGACATTCACTGCTAGAAAGAGGCCTCTCCCAGAGCCTCAACGACCGGTCCTACGCCACCCACATCCAGCGGACTCCCGCGACCTTTAGCAAGTCATCAGTCCACCTTGTGGGGGGCCTACCCACGCTCTCGGTACGTGCTCGCCACCAAAGAACCTTTCCGCCCCAACGGCCATCGGTTCTATGTGCGATGTGCCCCGCCCACTGCCCTTCACACACCTGCTCTTCCTGCTTATACTTATTGAAGTTAAACCCGAATTGCCTCCTTAATGGTGATGTGTAATTGTGTATTGGCAAGCAGGGATAATTTATCCGAAATAATAAATACTTAACTGTTTCCTAGTCAGATCTTCTGTGTGTCTTTGGATTGAATAATTTTCCAATGCATCCTCTGAAAACATTTCCTAGAATGAACTGGAACTAAGTGTGCTTATAAAACCATTACCCGGCTTCTCCGTAATAGAAGAGCGTATAAATTTTACTTACTCCGTGAGCGTTTAATATGAAACGTATCCAATAACTAGACTTGGAGTAATCTTGCACGGCACACGGTATTAAATCACCGTTAGGTATATACCTACGATGCACATCTTCCTCCGAGATTTAATATTTAGGTACGGTACGGTTACCTACGGTCTAGTATGCTAGATTTTTTAAAGTCGGGCCCTCGAATCTTGACAAACCACCAGTTATCTAGAATATAGAAATACATAGTAGCTTGTTTGTGTCTCAAAGGCGCGAAGGGCGCGGGCGATACCTCTGCGTACATATTGAATCCTAGGTGAATCGAAGGGGGTTCTTGATTCTAACAAGGGTTTCAATTGTTTACGTTCAAGACGTAATAGTAACATTACGTCCCTAGGGCGGTGAATTCGTGAATGCCCCAGATCGCAGGTTATCAAATATGCGATCTCGGGCTTTACGAATTACCTACCGCCCGCGGTCCGTACACAATTTAACATCTTCTCCTGGGCGGTAATTGAGATTTGACGCTGCGCCCGTGGGCGCTAAATCTCACTTACCGCCCAGAGAGACGTAAATTATTTCGCTTACCTAATTTTGATTGCTACGGTAGCCTAGCCTGAAGTTCACGCATACTCGTACCTACGGCTGTCAAACGGCGGCGGCGGCTTCGTATCCCGGCTCTTAACAATGAGTTTTTCGAAACTTATTTACGAAATTGATATAGGATACTTTTCGGTGAAGGAAAAACATCGTGAGGAAACGTGCATCCTAATAGTAAATGACGAAGACTTCATAAAAAGTTGCGTTTTGCGGAAACGGGACAGAACATACCCCTTCTCAAAACTTTGGACACTGGAACTTTGTGATTAGGTATTTTACCTCTTCAGTTGTTTTTTTCTCAATTTGATTATACTTTTAATCCTTTTTTGAGAAAATACGACATTATTGATCAATCTATTTAGTGTCTACACTCCTATAGATTATTTTTGGTCGATTCAGTTTTTTTTATGCCAGGCTCCCCAGTTTCACAGTTCTCAGAGCCATTAGAATTAAAAGCAACAGCCAGATTTAAAAAAACTGACTGTGCCGAAAGCCGTAGAAATACTACCAAAGTTTTAACGAGTAGCCAACATCAACCAATAAAAGTTTCTAGCAAAGTACCTAGAATGGAATTACCTACAAAGATCGCAAAGTTATTTTAATAACCTTCATATTTCATCTTAATTTAGTACATTGAAAGGTCAAGCAAAGAAGGTAAACAATTTCATTTGTTTAGAGAGTTATTTAAGATAGCAATCAAATTTATGGGCTATTTCTAGTATCTGCTTTCGTATTTTTTTTATTTAATCTATCGAACAAGATTCTTAATAGACAAATAAAATCAGAGAAGCTTTTATTTGCGACACTGCACAAAATATTTTACAGCTTGCTCGCTTTAGGAATCAGGATAGCACCATAACTCGATGATAAGACACCGTGACTTATGGACGGGTGCAACTCAGGCCCCGCTGTTCACCCACAATTCCCACAAATATATGTCGCCGTGCGTGATTCGTAGTAAGTCGTAGGTAGATGTCTAGTTTTGTTAGGCGTGACCGGTGGGGTGAACCGCATTAGCGCATTCCAAATAACACAGCCCTGTACGCTTACCATGAGTTTGACAATGACGGCTTACGCTAACGAGTATCGAGTTTTCTATCTGTGCATCTCTATTGCACTTTGACAGTACGAGCGGGATGCACAGATAGAAAACTCGATACTCGTTAGCGTAAGCCGTCATTGTCAAACTCATGGTAAGCGTACTGAATAATAACAAGTTGGCGAACGAAAAAAACCATAGAAATCTAAGTGGGTCATACTCAAATTTAGGTTAGCGTCTTTCCTGTGGACACTATAAAAGTTAAGGGCTACGAAGCCTAATTTTGGTTTGGACTCTTAATACGCATAAACAGCGTCTCCTCTTATGTATGACTATTCGATAAAAACCTGATTTATATGCAGGTGAGCTCTTAATTATTGACCACAGGAGAGACGAATTTTGCTTATACAGTGTGTTCGGGTGAACCCAGTGTATAAACGAAACTCGTCTCTCTTGTCCCTCCTATATAAATAAGGTTTTTATCGAATAGTAATATAGAAGAGGAGACGCTGTTTATGCGGAAGAGCCCAAACCAAAATTAGGCTTCGTAGTCCTTAACTTGTATAGTGTCCACGGGAAAGACGCGAACCTAAATTCGAGTATGACCCAAGTACCGCCGCAAAATGGACCCTGAGAATGGGAGCAGCCATTGCCATTATGCGGGGATGGGGGGGGGGGGGGGGGGTGCCAAAACGATGCCAGGCAGCCGTTTAGATCGAACACGCGCATACCGGGTTTTGGACACGAGTTTGAGGGTAGTTTGTAAGGAGCTCGTATTCTATGGTATTTTCGTTCACGTAACCAGTACGTTGCTTGACCCTTTAATTGAGAATTAATTGTGTTGATCTATCAGAAGCGAATGCGAGTCGCTCTGTGACCTCACTCACCACTAGGACCACACCACATACCCACGGAGTGGTGACGTCATGACTGCAGTCTTCCGTAGAATAGGTATTGGTACAGAGGATTCTTGTACAGTCAGCGTCACATACATCTGTACTCCTCAGGGTGTTCAAAAATATCTGAGCATGCACTCTATGGCTTTGACAATAAGGTCGTGTTCAGATGTTTGTGAACACCTTGACCGCTCAGATGTATGTGATGGCGACTGTACAGTCAAGGATTTTAATTGTTATGCCATTTAGAGCTTAGAGCTCACTTTATACTCGATTCATCAAAGCTACTATTAATCACCAAAATTAGTTGACACCTAAATGGCCTAACAATTAAAGTCCTTGACCGTACTACCTAGTTGCTGGTGAAATGTGTTTCTCTGTGATATATGAATACCATCTTCTGAACCACGTTTTACACAACATAAATTATACTTTGATACTTACTTACTTTAGACCGGATCTTATCTTATAGTAAGTAGTATATCCCGTCGTTTGTTCGTGCGTGCCACACCCAACACTTTACTTAAACATTGTTAAAGTGGTCTATTGTTTTTAATACAAACTCGTCAACATTACTAGTAGTATTTTTTAAAGTGGATCTCCGTTCCTTGGACATACTCGTACAGCCGGTTCCTGGTTGAAAAAGTGTTGATTTTTACTACATTAAAAATTACGCAAAATATGCAATCGCTTTGTTTACCCCAATGAAAGATTATAGCATTGTTTATTAGGCACTAAGAGAAGTGAATTCGGTCTAGATAAAAACTTGGAAAAATTGACAAACCCCTGACATTCGTTTCAAAGTTCAATATCTCAAAGCCACAAAAAAACCGCAATAAAAACGGTTCATCCGTTAATTAGAAGCTACTATGCCACAGACAGGCACACAGACACACAGCAGATACCTACACAGACACACTGACACGTCAAACTTATAACAGCTCTTTTAAATAACTTCGCGTTATCCGACCCAACCAAAACTAAGGAACCACCTGGCTTAGATGAACGACGGAAGATCTGGGTTACACTGAACAGGACGTGTGTCAGCCGTTGCAACCACAACCCCATAAATGGGGCAAGCCTTCACCGGGTTGCGACTGTGGGGCACCAGGGCAAACAACCGCTTATATTGTGGAGGAGTGCTCTAAGATACCTACGCTTTACGGGAGCTTACTCATCGATCTGTACGCGCTAACAGCGGATGCCAGAGATTTAATCGGCTATCAAACTTGGATTTTCCATCGTATATATACCTATGGTACGTCTATTATTAATTATCTCTTTGTAACATACATAAGTTGTATTTTGAAATTCTGTTGTAAAGCCATAATATAGTAAAATAGCCTTTTATTCTCAACCTTCACAGAGTTGAATATTAAACTTAAAATTATATACTGACATGGGTGGTGTAGTGTGGTCGATGTGCCTCTCGGCATAGGCCTCCCCTAAAATCTTCCATTCGTTTATATTGGTTGCAGTCTGTTTCCAAGTAAGTCCTGCAACTGCCTTCATGTCATCTTCCCATCTGCGCAATGGTCTGCTTCTCTTCCCTTTCCCAAAGTAAGAGTTCTGTAAAGCCATACGACATAATAATAACCGCATTAGCGCATTCCAAATAACACAGCCCTGTACGCTTACCATGAGTTTGACAATGACGGCTTACCCCTCAAATTGCGTCGAGAGTTAAGAAAAATCCGAACCGTTTCCTCAGTTTAGCTGCTGTAAATTTGAGTGAGAAGGCATTGCCAATTGCAAAGGCCATGCCAACCTCTCTAAAAAAATGCATCGTTTTGCCATACGTACCGGGTGGAGTCGATTAGCGCGGTCCACTTGCGAGTCCAGTGGCGTACTAGTCTATTACTAGCACGGCTCTACGTGCCTCTCGTGAAATTGCACGTTATTGGAAAATATTGTAGAACGCTCGGCTGGCAAGGACTTGTCAGGAAAAATATTATGTACGATTTATAGCCCACGTGACCATCCAATCGTGCTAGCTAGTGGCACAGCCCTGCTAGTCTGTAACTTGTTTTAACTTCATCTCACCGTTCACCCACAAATATCTTGACGCCGCGATTCGTAGGCACTAAGCGTAAGTAGTCGGGCCGATTTCGACTTTTTCTTCAGTATTTTACATTCGGTAGGTTTGATGAGCTCGTGATTATGTGCAATATAAAGAGGTAGAATACCAAATTATGCGTTTTGTATGGAAAATCCCGTTGAGTTACGGAAAACTCCATACGTTTTGTCACTCAATGGAATAAGATTGCACTCGTAGGACACTGTAGGAACATAACGAATTTTATAAAATTCTGACAAACAAATTGACTACGATAGAAAATATGGCTTAATCAGAGTTAAAATGTCGTTAGGCGTGCCAGGTGAGGTGTGGCGTATAAGTGCGGGCCGAATGACAGCCTGTAGAGCTAGAGTCTGGCCAGCAAAAATCGAAATCGAATCCTTGTGATCATTATTTGTCTTCCAATTTTTTTATAAGTATGGCAACAATTTAACCAGCATGAGTTTTTTTTTTTTATTTCCCGCATTTGCAACCGCACTCGCTGTTCAGGTTCTGAATCAGATGAAAAGTTTCAAGACCCTGTTTAGTCTGCCTGATGGGATGGTACAGACATCGTAACCTATGAACGTGTTATGGGCTGTTTACACTTTGAATACTGATTAGTGCGAGTCACGTGCGAGTTCATACTTTTGCTGCAAGTGCGATTAACTTTTGATTGGACTCGCACTTATCCCTAGCGACCCTTCAATTTGAGGATCCTAGAATTGCTAGAGAAATGCTTGTCTTTGTGGACACAATGCATACCTAGGAGCTCTCGCGACCATGCTCACCAGGAACACAACACCGCCTGCCTGCCTTGGTACTATACGGTGCAGCCACTCCGGACTGACACGGTTGGAACGCCCTAGGTAATATCAAATCGTATATCAAAGATCCTATACAACGATTAAGGAGCCTAGGTACGAAGTCGCTAGCAGTTAATATCATATAAACTAGCATTTGTGTACAGTAATAGTTAGGGTTCCGTACCGCAAAAGGAAAAAACGGAAGCCTTATAGGATCACTTTCTTCCGTCTGTCTATCAGTCACTGTGTCTGTGATGTACCCACTTTTTTTCTCGGGAACGCGTTGAAGTATAGAGTTAAAATTAAAATCTTATAAAGCAGGTCTACAGCTACAGTCCCTAGAAGCTGTGAAAAAAACCAACTTGTAAGTGAACGTTAAAAAAAGATATGCACGTGTATATATGCTGCAAAAACGTATATTCCGAAACTCTCACTCTACTTTCCGTTGATGAAATGAGATGGTAATATCGTCTTATACTACATGTATGGGGAAAAAAATCTGAAACTATACATTTGTAATGAAGTAGGTACAATAGAACCACAAATATAAGTTACATCGACAATTTCCGACAGATAGCTATCTGTAACTGCTTTTTGATGTCACTGGCGATTTTTCAGTTGGCGTTAGCTACCTGTGTCCCCAAACGGATATTGTTGATATAACTTATATGTGTGGTTCTACTGTACCTACAGAACCAGTGGGCGAGTCCGACTCGCACTTGTCCGGTTTTTTCACCTACATCAGCCTCAGCAATAAAAACATCAGCCACATAGCACTAATCGCATAACAAACTTACGCTTTACATCGGACAAATGAAGGTACTAATTGCACTCCGTACTAGTCGTTCGTGAGTAGAGCCGCGACTGCGCTCGTACGACCGCAAATGAGAAGTTGGTAAAGCGGCCATTTTCTTTCATGGTTTCAGAAGTTAACGTCTGTGTTATGTTACTGTTAGGGGAACATATTGGTGTGGCTTTCCGTATAAACTTTGCACGATTTCGCGTACCTACGAATCTTTAACATTTGTGTGACGAGCATATTTGTTTCTGACTCTTGGATGTGTTAATGTATTTTCTGAGTATTTACCTAAGTATATCGGGTAAATATTTAATCGTGTAGTCAAGACCCCGCAACACAATCCTTGTTTACTATGATGCTAATTCGATTTGCGTAATATTATCCCCTAAATGTTTTACTTCCATGCTAATATTATAAATGGGATAGTGTATGTGTGTGTGTGTTTGTTGTCCGTCTTTCACGTGATTTAAGTGGAGATAGTTGAAGGGATGGAGAGTGACATAGGATAGTTTTTATCCCCGAAATCATTCCCTAAGGGGGTGAGATGGGGGTAAAAGTTTGTATGGAGCTGCGATATAAACGAGTTCCACGCGGACAGAAGGTAGTGTTTATGTATTTAACAGACTTCAAAAAAAAGGAGGAGGTTCTCAATTCGGCGGTTTTTTTTTTTTCAATGTTTGTTACCTCAGAACTCCGTAATTGATGAGCCGATTCGATTTTTTTTGTTCTTATGTGCATATATACGTCCAGGTGGGTCCCATTTTTTTCAAAATTCAGTTAGATGATGGGATCCATGAGGAATTGAGGGGACTCCTCAATTTTATTAGGCACGCGTGTAGTGATTTTGGTATTTTCTGTTATAACTCGTGTATTTACATCCGGAATCATAAATTTGGTGGCGATGAAGACCACAGATGACTTATCGAATTCCTCAATAATGTACTTAAAAGTGCAAAAGTACGTCACAGGTTCTGATAAGATTCCGTTGAAATAGGAACTAATGAAGTGCCATTGCTGATGATCTTGGGGAATCGACGGAAGTCCTCAAATATTATCGGCCCACATACAGCGATTCGGTATTTTTCTATAGTAATCAACGCATTTGCTATCGGAAATCAGTTCATGTGGTAAATTGTAAAAAAAAATAGGAAATGTTCTCGTGGCTTGGCGGAGTAGGTACTAAATTGAAGTCGGTTAAAACTTTGTTTTTAAGGTAAATTATTTCATTCGGACTCGCCTCGATTATGCCTGTAACGATTATGATGATCATATATGTGACGTTGCGTTTTTGTGGAAAGTGTTCACTATTGTGATTTTATAGTTGTTCGAACTAAGCATTCCTTCAATAGAATCTTTAGAATCTACATACTTAGGTAGTTAGGTAACATAATAATGCAATTTAGCAGAAGTTTCAATCTCTACACATATAATATAATCTCTACATATAATAATTGTGAAAGTTCGTTGAGGTTGTCAGTGAGACATAATAAGTAGAGCTTGAAGGAAGTTGTTTTTATACAACATACATTAAAAACTTCAATAGCGCGATGCAGAACTTCACCAATTTCCACGCATTTAGAAGGTCATTCTCCAGATTTTTGTCGGCGTCTGAACTCCAACAAACCATATTAGACGTATAAAAAAGTTTGATGGAGTTACGGTGACCACAGGCCAAATTTGAGAATATTTGGATAAGGTAATCTTTACTTTGCGCACCAGCGCCATCTATCTGTTTGTCTATATCTGTCCGGGTATCACGGGAAAACTGTCGAATGGATTAATATGCAACTTTCACTAAAACGTTCAATGGATCTTCGCTAGATAGGCTAGGATAGGCTATAAAAATTATAAAGATAAGGGTGGAAAGGGGTTAAAAAATGGGGTTGAATTCAGTAAGTATGTTTTTGTATATAAACAGTTTTTTTAATGCAGAGTAAATACTCACAAGTTTATTTTATTCTGTCAAATCACAAAATTATGTGTCAAAAGTCCCCAAAAACGTTATTACTCAAAATGCCCTCCAGAAAGAGATCGAACCTGACACGAATTTCTAGAGAGGCCGCCAGAAAACGAGTGGCAAGATCTCAGGAGTCCGAAGAAGCTTCCCGGGCTTCTAGATTCCTTGAAAACAGTGAAGACATGGAAGCACGTCTCGGCCACGATCGTGAACGCCATTCGTTGTCGCGAGCTTCCGAAGACTATTACGGAACGTGAAACAAGATTAACAGCGAATTCTCGGGCTTCTGAAACATTTACGAGTACACAACAAGAAGACCGCTTCACCTCTCAGAGAAGTCGCACTCAGTCACCCTATGTATCTTTTTCGAAATCTCTAATTATTATAAATGTTTTATGGACCAATTCGCGGGTCAATTTTTGAACAAAACGTTTTTTCGACATTTATATGGTGTTTTTTATTTTTAGATTATTAGATTCGTACCGACAGCGAGAGGTAGGGTTTTTAAAATGAACAAAATATGGTGCTTAAGGCACCACTGTGCTTCTAATGGTTAGCTAGATATTGATGCTTTAAAATCACCGTGCCATACCAATGTCGTCAGCGCCATACAAATGTCGACAGCGCTATACAAAAGTATCAAGAAAACCTGTTTCCTCCTTCGAAAATACCGGCTCTGCGTCCACTCCCGTTGCCTAGTTTAAGCCCAACTAACCTGTCTATCGTATCGTAAAGTAAATGTAACGGTGGGATAATAAAAAAACAGATTTTAAGGGTTTTGAGCTTGAGTCCTAATAAATGGGTCTCGCGTAGGACAACTACAAAAATACTTCACTGGTTTTAATTATTCACGCATTAAATTTGCAAGATATAATAATGAATACGCTAATAAATCTTCTTTATAACAGTACAAGTTGTTTATTTATACGTTGCCGTAGTCTATAGTTATGAATTTTTGTTTGAGCAAAACCGCAAGTGGGACACGCAAAAAAGCGGTAGATTTCGCTGTTTTACGATTTCAAATACATTTTTTTTCAGAATCAATGAATATTTAAGGTATTGTTATATATATTTTAAGTACTTTATAACACAAGGAATAAAAATATATATGAATCAATACTCCATGTTAATCTGACTTGAAATTATAGCCGTGGGACAGCAAAAACAGCTCGTTTGAAAATTGACCCTCGCGCATGTTTATTTCTCGGTAATCCATACTTATATTATAAATGGGAAAGTGTATGTGTTTGTTTGTTTGTCCGTCTTTCACGAAGCGACGAATTGACGTGATTTTTAGGGTTCCGTAGCCAAATGGCAAAAATCGGAACCCTTATAGATTCGTCATGTCTGTCTGTCTGTCTGTCTGTCTGTCTGTCCGTCAGTATGTCACAGGCATTTTACTCGAAAACCATAAGGTGTATTTGAATAAAAAATTGAGGATAGGGTGTATTTTGTTAACCGCTACATAGTTTTGCAATGAAATTACTAAAAAAGATTTTTTTTAGGGGTGCACTCCATACATAAAACCGAAAGTCAAAAATTATTTTTTCATTGCAAGCCCACGTGTGGTACATCAATCGACAGGCCTTTCAAAATAAATATAAGGTTTCTAAGCAATTTTTTGGATTAAGTGAATAGAGTCGGAGATAATCGCCCCGAAAGTCACTAAAATTGTGTCCACCCCCCTCTAATTTTTGAACCGTGTACTTTAAAATTATGAAAAAAATCATGCTAATAGGGCTTATAAAATTCTTTCAGCGATATTTGTTTTGAACAAGATCGGTTTAAAGGTTTTCGAGATATTTTTAATAAACTGCCTTCATTAAAGAAAAGGACGTAAGTGCCATAAGTTTTCAGTAACGATATGACCTTTTTCATGTCAGACCCATCATACCCCTAGCAATACCCCTGGGGGTAGGGTGGGACTGAACCATACCACCGTAGTGCTGTGCACTATATTATGCTTTATAATATTTATCCCAAATGTCCTGTCACCGTTATCAGTATCACGCAGTGTAGTTGAAAAAGTTAGACTACCGTTATCTGTAGTAACCATTGTTTTAGTATATAGAACTAGATGCACAATGTCAAGCAAATATGCCAAGAAATGTGCCCCAGAGCCCCAGAATGACAGCTCTAGTACATTTCAGTAGTTGCTAATAGCGTTAATTTATAACCTGCATCAAGGTATTTCATAAAAAAAGAATTCAGTGTTTTAGACCTTAAGCACCATATTAGCAAACCAACATCAAAAGATTAAATACTTTTTAGTTTATTGAGACATACAATGTGAATTGACTGCTCACGTCAAAACTTTAGTTAGCGTTTAGCGAATGAATGGAGTCGCGTTATAAATTTTATTTATTTCAACAGAAAGCACAAATAAATCTGGTTTCTTTATTTTGCAAGTGGGGAATAAACAGTTTCAAATATTTGTAAAAATATTATATACAAAACAATTGATGAGATTTCCGTAAGTACATATAGTACAGCTGACAGAGTCCATAAAAAGAAGTCATTTTAGTTTCCTTGAAATAGATTCAGTTTGTTAAATAATTGTATTTTCGACCTGCCTTTACTTTTAATACTTTTTTTTTGCGATATAATGTAAGCGTACAGTCAAGTAGAGATCAGCTGTCGATTTTATTAAAACGATCCTATGGGTTTTGAACGTCACTCTCATGATCATCCGACATCTATAATACGAGTATTACGAGATATAAGGTCAAACATGAATGATGATGAAAATTGGCAACAATTTGCGCATTTCCAAATGATGTGTTGGGATTGTATTATAGAATTTTATTATAGTTCATTAATGCTATTAATTACCTTTTGCCAGAAGGCAGAAGATAAAGCTAAGTATATTGGAAGTAATTGAAATTAAAATATGTAATGGAAAGAAATGGGCTTAGGTACGTTCATGAGAGGTGTGGCAGTTTTAGTAAACCTGTTCTTCCATTTTTTGTCGTATAACCTATAATATATCCGAATCATTAAAATGAGCCGAACAAACGACACGCGAGTCGTTTGGTTTAAAAAAAAACACCTCGGCTGTCGCGTGCTATGACTGCAGCCCATTTTGCACGTAGCTGAGGATTTTTTGGAAATCTTAAAATGAAAACCATAATTATGTAGGTAACGACATCATAAAAAAAGTATCTAAGTATACCGACTCCTTAGATTTATGTTCCGCGACTTTGTCATTTGAACTAACAAAAATAATTATTTAAAACATGTTCAAAACTATTAAATTACAATGAGTTTACACAAATTTCGTTATGTTATGAAAATAAATTATTTAAAGAAATAAATCCCATCTTTTTTCAAGTTTTTTTTTTGGTATTTACGCAGTTATTGACTGAACATTTCAACATAACTGACAACCAACAAGTCTCACGGTTGAAACCAGACTAAACCACAAAATAGATAATAGTACATGTACAGAAAGGACACTCCTTTGATCTTTACGAAAGGCGCTTTTTTCTCAGCCAAAACATTAAGATTTATGGCTCTCTGACCGCATGTACTTGTAGCGATGAACGTAAATCGCGGAGTGTCCCGCGCCTGACTAAACGCAAAAGAACCGGCCGATGCGATTGGCGGGTGTTAGGTGTACTACGACCCTCTACGGATATTTTTTTCGAATAAAGTTAGGTCTGGAGCTTCGCCGGCCGCAGCCGCGGCACGCTCGATTCGCTCGCTCGGCTCGCGCGCTGTAGGGTCGCAGAGTCGCAGTACACCTAACACTCCTCCTCGCTTCACTCGTCGTCGTATCTACACCGGCCTGCCTTATAGTATAGGTTGGTTATGAACGTGGACGTATGGCAGTTACGATACAGGTATGAAGATAAGATAATACCCCGCGTGCCAAGGGAAAACTACTAAGGCCACTGTAGTGTCACAGGAAATTCTTTTTTACCCATGACACTACTGGCAGTGCCAAGCAGTAGTGCCTATGGTAAAAAATGGCCAGAACGGCCTTCGTTTTTTTCAGTTTAATGAAATTAAAATTTTTGTACCCATTTCTTTTTCTATTTTTCCATCAAATCCCAGCACTACTAACGGTGGTATGGTTCAGTCCACCCTACCCCCAGGGGTATAGCTAGGGGGTATGGTGGATCTGACATGACCTTTTTAATAGGGACGGAACCCTGGTTGTGCGTTGTCCGACACGCACTTGGCCGCTTTTTTTAAGTGATAGATAGTTGAAGGGATGGAGAGTGACATAGGATAGTTCTATCCCTGAAATCATCCCCTTTGGGGGTGAAATGGGGGGGGGGGGAAATTATATGGAGCTGCGATATAAACGAGTTCCACGCGGACGGAGTCGCGGGCAGAAGCTATAATAAATAAGCAGATTCATATTGAAAATTGTACACTTATAGAATACTAGCGTTCGCCTGCAAATTCGTCGGCGTGGATCCAGGATAAAGCTATCCTATATTTTAATCCAGGCTATAAACTATCTTCGTGTAAAATTTCTTTCATATCGGTTGAGCCGTTTAAGCGTCATTGAGTAACAACCATCTAAATATCCAACCATCCAAACTTTCGCACTTATAATGTTAGTAGGATTATCCTTTACTTTATAATTTATCAATTAAATTTTCACTGTTTTTGGGAAACTTCAGCACAATTCTATCACCGTAGCGAAAATCGAGAATAAACCTCATTCTTTAAACTATTTAATCGTACGGCATACATTATTTTTGGCCTTTAAAGTTTGTCACTCTTTAGTAGGTACCACCCAGGGGACACGTGCAGGGTTGTGGTAGGTAGCTCCTGCGGACGCGAGTAACAGTTGTCCCCCCTTTGTCAAGTGAGTGGGCAACTCGACTGTTAGAAGTTCTTAAGCCGCCCGAAAGCCTCTAATTCGGCTTAACGATTACTGTCATAGACAGCAGCCGGGATCAATTGCTTAGCATGCCTTCCAAAGCACGGAAGCGCTCATTTATATTAACCACTTAAACATCATCAGGCGGTCACCCATCCAAATACTGACCGCTGCCATCTTTGCTTAACCTGCGTTATCGTTTCCGACTTGCAGGCGCCGGCTGTGAGCGGAGCGTTCACTCAGGGCTTACACTGAGTCTGTCAGACGAGTCGTATCCCTCATTCACGCAAAAACGGCTTAACGGATTAAAATTGATTTTGGTATACATATATATATATATATATATGTGTATATAATAGTCTATAACCTGGATTAGCATACGAGTATATAATACTTTTTATTCCGGGAACCATCGTCTAAGGTGGCAAAAGTTCATAAGGAGCTACGATATAGGTACAACTTAGAAAAGTTGAAAAACCCCCGACATTTTCATTTCAAAGTCCAATATCTCAAAAACGGCTAATCAGATTTTCATGAAACATGGCTAAGAACACTCGAGATAAAATTATCTATGACACATAAGAAACCGCATTCAAATCGGTCCATCCGTTAGGGAGCTACGCTACCACAGACACACACACACGTAAACTTATAACACCCCTCTTTTTGCGTCGGGGGTTAAAAAGAGTTCCACGCGGACGAAGTCGCGGGCAGAAGCTAGTTATAAATATGTGAATGAATATATTTTTGCATGGCCATCGGTAATCATAGCGCCATCAATAATTATCAAATTGTCTGTTATCTTGTCACACTTAAACTGCTAAATCGGTTTGCCTAAACAGTTTACCTATGAGTTGTTTTAGTATTTCATCGTCTTTTGTTTCTCGGTATACCGTAAACTATATTTAGTTATAAACTAAAAACATTTCGGTGAAATGAAAATTCGGCGAAACATCATTCAATGAAATGTTTGTCGGTAAAATTAGGGACTCCGAGTTTAGGACTCCGGGAAGAGTGGGAAGGATATAAATTATAATGAATGTTTTATTTATCCCGGCAATTGATGCTGTGATTATCCCTTAAGGTAACCACTATAGGTACTTACGAGACCAAAGTCAAAAGGTGGCCGAAAATAAATGCCATCCCCGTTTTCGGCCAATCAACCATTTTCTTGTGGCAGGTTGCCTCATTTCCTAGAATACTTTTTAAATCTATGTGTTATTAATTTATAATAACTTACATTGTACGAATGTAAGTTGTGTAGGTATTACATAAGTTGATGGAGGGCCTACTTTGAGCTGCACCGACAAGAGCTTAGCTTTTCAATAATAAGAAGATATTATTATTACAATTTAATGTCCACAGAAGAGACGCGAACCTACAACTTTATATCCAAAAAGAAAAAAAATATAGTCCTTTCTGCTAATAAAAAAGTTCATGTTCTAAATAGTGCGGTGTGGGTACCTACACAATAAAGCCATTTTAACGGTTCACGGTACAATTTACGCTCTTTGTTTTCAGCGTTTAAATATTTTACAGCAGTAGGTATTCACTCCATCCTCTCATATATTATGCAGTACGCAAGATTTAGTGGCGTCGAAATCTCAAGGCAATTTCAATCTTGCCGTGTACGTGTTAGAATACGTTTTTGATTGCATTGGTGGGATTCACGGTTTTGATGGCTTCAGTTCTTTTTGAGGTACTTCAATTCACGATGGATCGCCATTTTGGTGAGGGAATTCGAGTGTTTCAATGTAAGCAATTTTGTGTTATAACGATGTGGTTATTGTAAAAATCGGCCAAGTGCGTGTCGGGCCACGCGCAGTGTAGTTGCCTGTCTTTCTTAGTTACATCGACACGCGCGCGCCATCTAAATGGTTGCGTCGGCCGAATTTGTACGAAAGTTGGCCTTTCTAAGTATATTTTAAGTTGGTCGACTATTAATCGGTATCCAGTTGTGCATACACTTAGTCGTGATAGTTCTCATTTTTTAAATTCATTTTATGTAAAATTAGGCTTTTTTGATTTTATTCTTCTGTTTGGTCGGCGTGATTTATTTATCTACACTAATATTATAAAGAGGAAAGATTTGATTGTTTGTTTGTTTGTTGGTATTGAATAGGCTTCGAAAGAAATGGACCGATTTGAAAAATTATTTTACCATTACAAGTCGGCATTACCCCTGATTATACATTGGCTACTTTTAACCGCGGGGAAATGCTTCATTCCTACGAGAAAACGGGCAATCCGTGCGAAGCCGGGCCGGGCAGCTAGTATACGCATAAAATTACAGTTTTCTAATAGTAGGTTACTGAGCTAAGCCGAAGACGTGCGAACAGACGGACGGACGGACGGACAGCCATACGGACATGGCGAAACTATAAGGGTTCCTTGTTGACTACGGAACCCGTTGCGACATTGCTTGCGACCATCTCGTATATCCAGAACGTTTTGTCTCTTCAAAGATCAATCTGCATATATTCTATTTTCTTTTTGACGATCTCTGTAGCCTAGTTGGTAGTGACCTTGCCTACGAAGCCCCTAGACGGGGCCGATCGGCCTTGAGCTTCTCGCTTCATTTTACTCCAAGACTTCCCGGTATTCTTCGTTTCGTCTACTAGCCGTACAAAGTAATACGCCGCCAGGTTTGTTTGGGACGGCCGCGCTTTCGCTTTCCTTGGGGATTCCAATCCAAAGCCTGTTGAGGTATATATGGTCGGGACGGGGTCCCTCCAGAGTACGTATGTACTCATTCCAGTTCCACATGCGGCGCATGATCTGCAGGTCGATTGGGATTTCGTGGCAACGTTATCGGAGGTCGCCTCCTTGTGCGTGTTCTATCGCTTGTACAACGGGTTGTACTCCGAAGAACTGTTCGACATGATGCCTACGGCTGCTTTTTACCACCGCCCCGCTCGCCGTCGGCAGGGCATTCGTCCTCACACCTGGAAGCTAAATGGTCGCGTACCGTACGGTTTCAGAGAAATTTCCTCCCTCGGACGCTCCGGTTGTGGAATGAGCTCCCCTGCCGAGGTTTCCCCGAGGGACTACAGTATGGGATTCTTCAAAAAAGGAGTGTAAAACGCGCATATGACACCCCCGGAGTTGCAAGCGTCCATATGCTACGGTAACCACTTACCATTAGGTAAGCCGTAAGCTTGTTTGCCACCGACGTGGTAAAAAAAAAGAATCTCATTAAGCTCTGTTCCCACATATATTATGATTTATTCCGTACCCACCACTGTTCCGCACAAACAATATATAATTCATCGCCACCTCAAGGCCTTCGAAGACTAATCGTGTTAGGGAATTAACTATGCAATTAACAAAAGTGTTTCCATGTTCCGGGTTCCGAACAATAGCCGCGTACCCATTATTCTCCTGAGAGTTTGTCGGCATTAGAAAGAGAACTGGGATAGCTACATATTGGCTTAAGCTCGCGTCCTTTGGCCGATTAGAATCTGCTAAGAAGAATACATGTTTCTGTCAATAACTTCATTTTTGGCACTAGCTTTTATTGACAACGTACTTTTTTTACGGACTTCAAAAAAGGAGGCTTTTTTTATCATTATTATTTTTAATGTTTGTTACCTCAGAACTCCGTAATTTATGAACCGATTCGTACAATCTTTTCTATTTGTATGTATATGCTTCCAGATTGGTCCCATTCTTTTAAAAAATCCAGTTAGATGATGGGATCCATGAGGAATTGAGGGAACTCCTCAAATATAGGCACGCATGTAGTAATTTCAGTATTTTCTATTATAACTCGTGTAGGTATTTACTTACGCCCGGAAATCACAAATGTGGTGAATGGAACTGATGGTGAACACCACAGATGTCTCCTGCAAATCCCCAATCATGTACTTAAAACTATAAAAGTACGTCACAGATTCTGATATGATTCCGTTGAAATAGCGACTAATGAAGCGCCGAAGATCTCAGAATCACCTTTCTTGATGAATCAACTCCTCAAATAATATCGACGAATATTAATGTGGCTTGGCAGAATACTAAGTTGAATAAGTCGGTTCATACTTCGTTTTAGAGTAAATTATTGCGTCAACTACTTGTTGAGAGGAATCCATTGAGCCGAAACACTGGTTCAAATTGTGTAGTTTAGGAGGTGTATCGCGTCACCTGTCTTCGTCTTTGGATCAGCCCCCCAATTCTGTAACTTGTTTTAAGCTCGCCTCAACGGTCACCCACAAATATATCGTAAGTAGAGGTCTAGTTTCGTGACGGGTGACCGGCGGGGTGAGCCGCATTAGCGCGTAGCGAATAACAGCCCAGTTCAGCGGTTGCATATTAAGAGTACGCCAGTAAGCTCGATTCTCCATACAAACGTACGTTGTACGTTACGCTTTCATTTTAAAACTACCTACGAGTTGGATTGTAACGAAACTTTGCACATGCAATGAAAGAAAGAAAACATTTATTCGTGGACAAAACAATGGGTATAAAAAACAAAACACAGTGACGTAAAAGTAGCAGGGTCCACGAAAAGGCCCCGACTCAGCATGGTGCTAACCTAGAAGGCCTGCGCTGGTCTGCCGTGGGAACCTTTACATGTGTTACCTCCTCGAAGGCAACACAAAACAAATACCTACGCTAAACATATTTTATGGAATCTTAAGTAAAAATAAGCAGTAATGTAAGTGCGATAGAGATGTGGTATATCTATGTTTGTAATTAGTTTATGTAGCTTTAGATACCATAGTTAAAAAAATACAGCGAATTTAACATCCAAAGCAGACCGCGATGTGTCCTCAATATTCCTACGACTTCTGAACTGAAACTACAAATATCTGCAGTACCATGAATTTCATATTGCAGTAGCGGTAATTAACTTTGCGACGATATTCCACCGGAACCAATATGGCGTTTATGAGCACCGGATAGCTTTCCGATGGCTCGATGGCCGGCTGAAAACCAATAAAATTTAATTACGACGGTAACAGGGTTCATGCTTCGTTCCCGGGTAAGGTACGGTGTGTAAGCGACTAGCGGTGGCGGTGGCGGAGTCAGGGTTAGTATCCACAACCATAAGCAGGGTCATCACAAGATGGCGCGCGAGCTGTGTCGCGGCGTGATAGACTATCCGTCTCTTTCTAGTTCTAGTTAGAAGACCTCCACACATCGAGTTGCGCGGGCCCGCGCTACTGAGCGATAGAGACGCAGCGCTACTGTGCGAAAGAGATAAAGATACCGCCCGACCCGCGCCGCGCACGACCCGCGTTCGATGTGAGGCCTTTGGAAAGAGACAGAGAGTCTATCTCGCCGCGACACAGCTCAAGCGCCGTCTTGTGCTAACCATGCTGAGCTGTGTGAGATGGTGAGGCGGTGAGCGAAGAAAAAAAACCACCAGTTGCGTGGCTGAACGCGCTCGCGCATAGTTTCTTATTGGTTGATTATCTGGCCACTCACGACCGCTCGAACAATCCGAATGCATAATCGCCGCGCCATCATCGGTTCATGGATTTCACAGGTGTCGCGTTTAAAGTTAGAATATCCAAAAAGAACGCGCGACACGCCAATGCACTATCCGAACTGAACGGTCGTGAATATCAAAATCCTACGTTGGAAGTGTTGACACATCAACGTAAACATCAGCGAGTCAAGTGGCACTAGTGAAACAACACACATGATCAGCACGTCTATCATGAGACGGCCGCGACATACTCTCGATTATTCCCGCACTATACATCTTGTTATAAGTGTTCCAATAAGAGAGAGACGGATAATGCGAGAAAAATCGAGAGAGCTCGCGCGCCGTCGCGTGATAGCCGGCAGGTGACAGATACTTGCAGGCTCCTGTGAATGTAGTCAAAAATCAAAATGTAACGGCCAACCATTTGGATGCATCGATTTTGCGTCGTAGCCAGATTTAGGAGTTGGAAAATTATGAGAATTTTCAAAGGCCCAAAGTAACTATGAAACCAAATGAAAGGAACCATTTAGTTCCATTCGACGACCGCTTTAGCCTAGTTGGTAGTGACCCTGCCTACGAAGCAAGAGGTCCTGGGTTCGAATCCCGGTAAGGGCATTTATTTGTGTGATGAGCACGAATATTTGTTCCTGAGTCATGGATGTTTCGTATGTATTTAAGTATTTATTTACCTATATAAGTATGTTTATCGTCGTCTAGTACCCATTGTATAAGCTTTGCTTAGTTTGGGACTAGGTCGATTTGGGTAAGATTGTCCCCTAATATTTATCATTTATTATAATTTGTTGTTAGTGTAGGTTGTATTTTATAAGTACCTAAACCTTAGAGCCTAAGAACTAAAGCGAACATTTCATGCATTCGTGTATTGACGGCTTCTTCACCAAGGGTAGGTCTGTGCAGGTACCATTAAATATCGTAACGAAATACCACAATAGCAATCTATGATCGCGAATCTATAAACTATCGAACTATGACAAAGTTCCTAAAACATGGCGCTGATTCTGTTAACACAGTGAGCCAAGAATCGAGTAGCTGATTCCGTGGTTTTCCTCGTAAGTACCGGAAAGCGACTACGGCATAGGCTCCCGCTAGGCGAGTTCCAGGGGCGGCTTTACCTATAGTGCAGGGGGTGCGTTGCACCCGGGCGCACGGTCCTAGGGGGCGCCGAGCGCAACTCACAGTGCGCCACTCGCCTCGACAAGGGCGCGCGCTAGGGGGGCGCTAGATGGTGCTATACGGTAATGTTTGCACCCGGGCGCATCATAGGCTAGAGACGCCTCTGAGTTCCTGGCAGTGAAAGTGTTAAGCAGAGGTCTAAGTGCCATACGAAATGAATAGTATACAATACAGAGAGTAGAGAAGACGTATCTATAGTGAAACAAGCTACAGCAAGCTCATTGTGGAACAAGCAATCGAAGCGTGCGAAATTCTCGGCTTCAGCGTAGGCGAAAAGGCCGTTGCTACAGGTCGCATAATACCTTTTTTTTTATACAACGACGGTGGCAAACTAGCGTACGGCCCGCCTGATGGTAAGCGGACACCGCAGCCTATAGACGCATGCAACTCCAAAGGAGCAACATGGGCGTTGCCGATATGTTTGAGGATTCGCCGTGTTGACCGCTGAAGGAACAAGTTCCCTCGCTCTCAACACAACGCATCCTAGGTAGCTCTGGCGACCTCGCTCACCTCCAGGAACACAACACTACTACAGAGCAAGTAGTAGTGTTATTATGGCTGTGGTGTTCTGCAAGGTCGCATATCTCAACCAATTCTCGAGAAATTTTGGAGAATGTTCAATAATTAACTATAATTGTTCCGTCGATTCAATTCATAATGACTAATACCTAACAATTTAAAAAAGTTGAAAAACCCGCGACATTTTCATTACAACGTCCAATATCTCAAAAACGGCTGAACGGATTTTAATGAAACATGGCTAAGAACACTCGGGGTAAAATTATCTATGACACAAAAAAACCGCATTCAAATTGGTCCATCCGTTTGGGAGCCACAGACATACCACAGACAGATACACAGACAGACACGTTAAACTTATAACACCCTCTATTTGCGTCGGGTTTTAAAAACAAATTGAATGAAGTTGTAGTTTTACAGCTCAGAGGCACTAGTTGTATCTCCATTGGCCGTATTTCTAATTTACTGTTCAAAGTATTAAAGTAAAACGCTGTACGCTTAAACATTGTGGTGTTATTGAACACTTTGATATAACCAGTTAATCGGCGGGTCCCGTTACTAATCAAAGCCCTGGAGCCTTATTTACACATTTAGGCTCGTCATTAACTTAACACGCAATAAATTTAATTGTCCCCATTGAGGTTACAGGGAGCCGATAGGTGACATGCGTTCTACATTCCAATTTCGGTTCATGGTTGCGTTCACTTTGAGACGATCTGTCTCCTTACTACGGCTAAACACAACTGCTGAATGACGGTGAATGACCATATGAATGAATGTGTTTTTTCAGTGAACGATTGGCAATCGATTGCATATTGTTTTATCTTTGGTTTTCACGAATAATATACCTATGCATCTACCATCTATCCATAACTATCCTTAATTCATTCCGATAGGTATTCACGGATTGTTGCGTATCTTATATCGTATGAAAATATATCGCGTATATTTTATAGAAAGTTGGTATAAAAAAAAACTTTGAACAAAGTTTTAGTCAATGTTGCAGTTGGCTGTTGAACAGGAATTGAACTTGCTGTCGGTATACAAGAACACTAATTTTAAGGCGGTCCATTGACAATTATCGCGTTCTTTGTAACGCCGTTCTGGCTAGATTAAGTAACAAAAAAGTCTGTTTTTAACCGACGAAAAAAACGGAGGAGGTTCTCAAGTCAACGCGTATATTTATTTTTTTATGTATGTTCACGCATAACTTTTTACAGAGTAGTCCGATTTTGATAAATCTTTTTTTATTAGAAAGGGTATACCTCGAAGTTGGTCCCATATAAATTTTAAATAAAAATTTCAACCCTAAGGGTAGGAAAACAGGGGATGATTGTTTGTTCACTTACTGATTGATATGTATGACCACGCATGTGTGTGTGTGTGTGTGTGTGTGTGTGTGTGTGTGTGTGTGTGTGTGTGTGTGTGTGTGTGTGTGTGTGTGTGTGTGTGTGTGTGTGTGTGTGTGTGTGTGTGTGTGTGTGTGTGTGTGTGTGTGTGTGTGTGTGTGTGTGTGTGTGTGTGTGTGTGTGTGTGTGTGTGTGTGTGTGTGTGTGTGTGTGTGTGTGTGTGTGTGTGTGTGTGTGTGTGTGTGTGTGTGTGTGTGTGTGTGTGTGTGTGTGTGTGTGTGTGTGTGTGTGTGTGTGTGTGTGTGTGTGTGTGTGTGTGTGTATGTATGTATGTATGTATGTGTGTGTGTGTGTGTGTGTGTGTGTGTGTGTGTGTGTGTGTGTGTGTGTGTGTGTGTGTGTATGTGTGTGTTGAATGAGCTTTACACCTGTCAGTCTCTTGTGTGTAGACCTCTCAGTCTCTGCATTTCTGCTAAAGCTCGTTTATCGTGAGGTTTGTGTAATACCTTATTCGGCTCTAGGTCAGATAAAGCAATACCATCAAGTGTATTTACTCTACTCAGCCCCACATATGCCTGCCGCGGCTTCTGGCAACAATCACTGGATATTTTTGCACCAATTTTAGTCGTTCAGGGAATGGTATGCTGTCTCTATCATTTACATTGCGGCCATCCGCAATGAGTAAAGCTTTTATCATATCCGGCCAATCTAGATCATTGCACGAAAAGGTCATAAACCAGGTAGGAGGCCCTAGACTTCTTACCATAGCAATCAACTCCGAACAGCATCGTCTCCAGTAAGAAGCAGACCCTCGCACATTTCTCATAGTCGAAAATCGGTTGAAATTTGAGGTCTGGTTGTGGCATGCCAAGCCGAAAGCAGGACCAGTGTTTAATGAAATGCGAGAAAGCAAAAAGATCTTTAGATCTCGTTTAAAGTGGTGTCAGAAGAACGAAGAACAAATTAAATTAGATATTATCGCGAAGCATCACTCTAAACGAGATTTTAAGGGTTTGTAGAAGGCATTAATGATAACAAATGTATTGCCGACATGTTTCAACACCATTTCCAAGTCGAATTACCACTGGGGCTACCACAGTCAACGGGGGTGTCAGATGCTGGGTCTCGTGGTCAGGGGATGATCACCAGGTCTACGGCAAAAGATGTTATCAAAGCTATTAAAGGTATGACACGGGGTGAGTCTCCTGGGCACGAAGGTCTTAGCATTGAGCACCTCCAGCATGCTGGCCCGCATCTGCCAAGAGTTCTGGCTATGTTGTACACATTCTGTGTAGGGCACTCGTACCTGCCGTCTCGGACGCGATGAAGACTGTGGTGGTGCCCATCGTGAAAAACAAAACAGGTGACAGTAGCGACAAAACCAACTACAGACCTATTTCACTAGCTACCATTATAGCCAAGGTGTTTGATAGTGTGCTTAACTCCCACATTGATAAATATCTGAAATTACACGATAATCAATTTGGATTTAAGCCGGGATTATCCACAGAAACTGCAATTGTGGCTCTTAAAATACTGTCAAGTACTACATGGACCGACAGACAAATGTATACGCATGCTACCTTGACCTATCTAAGGCGTTCGATATGGTTAATTACGACATCCTCTGGCAGAAATTGAATGACTCTGGCGTGCCAGCTGACCTGACTAGCTCTCTCAAATTCAGGTACCTTAACCAATCCAATGTCGTATGTTGGTATATAAAGCCTCTTCTTTTAAAGAATTTATATTATACAACAAGCAATATAATTACATTAGGATTATAAAGCAATTAACAGTTTCAGTAAGGTAGGAAGCTATTTTAAAAGTAATCAAAAATATTGCATGTAACTAGAAATTAAGTTAGTAATTAACTAAAGTAAGCCACAGAAAATTGAAAAATAAAAACTTTTTAACAAAAAATTAAACCGCCGAAAAGGAACTGAAAAGCAAAAAATAATAAAACTTTTTTATTTAGTTTAATAACTAAATTCTTAAACTATTGTAAGTACTTATACCTAAGTAAGTATATAATTTTGTAATTATTTTGACTTTTTAATTACCTAACCTTAATAACTAAGTTCTTAAATTAATCTAAGTGTACCGAAGTAATTTTGAGTCGGCGCCAAACAATCAATGAACAAAGATTACAAGTTAGACCAAATCAAATGAATAATGCAATGTGAAATCTCCAGACATAAACATTAACATTCCAAAAAATGCGCTCTCCGCACGACCACTCGCTACGACGTGTGCCCTCACGTGTGGCCCGTTCGGGTTGGTGTCTCGCTGACATTAACCATAACTTCGTGAACGCTCGGCATTCAAAATTCAAATATTTATTCTGTAAGCAGGCCTCAAGGGCTCTTTCACATGTCCGATCAAATCAAATAGGTATCAAATGAAATGGGTAATATATCATTGTCCTTTACATGATTAATTAATATGCTTGTTTGGCGCCGACTCAAAATTACTTCGGTACACTTAGATTAATTTAAGAACTTAGTTATTAAGGTTAGGTAATTAAAAAGTCAAAATAATTACAAAATTATATACTTACTTAGGTATAAGTACTTACAATAGTTTAAGAATTTAGTTATTAAACTAAATAAAAAAGTTTTATTATTTTTTGCTTTTCAGTTCCTTTTCGGCGGTTTAATTTTTTGTTAAAAAGTTTTTATTCAGATATATGATTCTTGACTAGGTAAATGATTTTTGATCTGATTATCTGATTTAATCGATACATGATTGCCTAAAATTTCCTCGATAGAAATAAACCCAAAGTTGGGTCTATAGTCGATACTTATTTTTCTTTTTTTACGCGGCCTACTTAAATAATACATTATTTTACGACACAATAATAATATAATAATAATAAATCAGCCTATATACGTTCCACTGCTGGGCACATCAAGTTAAAACTATATTATTTTATCTCATCTAAAATCTCAATTAAATATAAATAAAACTTCACTAAGTCAGGTATTTATCGAAATTTGTCAGCAAAAACCATTCACGAAGAGTGTTGCATCTCTTTTTCTCGTGCGCGGAGGTCGAATCAAGGCATCCCCTTAAAGTGACCTCAACTCTGCCTATACTAGTATAGAACGAGAGAGCGAAGGGAACGAAGTTCTATGTCCGGGCGTCTGTCCCGCTGTTCTCCTATACCGCATTTTTAAACCGACACTCGTGAAATTTTGTGAGCGGCTTCGTAATTTTTTTTTTGCTCGAGCCTATTTTTTATAGAAAAAAAATGTTTTATTGAAGATACACTAGCGAGTTCCACAGTTCACACGGCCACAAGATTAGTCTACATATGTATTACTAATAACGTAGCAGGTGTGAATGTGGTATCACCAGTCGGCGTGGCGACACATTCCGTGGACACATTTAAAGATAGTCACGTTTGTCCACCACGCGGTCACTAGGTTACACAATGCTTCAATTAAAGTGTGTCAGTCACCTTATCACACTGATAAATAGTTGTCATCTTCCCAGCATTTTTCTCCGTAGGACCCCTAGTGGAAGAAGATAAGCGCGGGGCAACACTTCGGCACCGTGCTGAGTCGGGAGCATTTCATGGCGCGTTTAAAATAATTTTCCGTTTTTATAAAACTTCCTATTGTGCTGTGAATGTTATTTCTTTATTTCTTTTCTCTTCTAGTGTCCCAAAGGAGCGCGCCCGCTTTGGCAAAAATGCCAAGACTTTGAGTAGAACAAATCACTTAAAATACTTGTTTAAAGACGCTGCCATCTGACCATCCCCAAGTGGAAAACTTGTTGGAAACACCAGTTTCTGTACAATGTTTTACACCGAAAAGCTGTTAAATATCGAATATTTCTTATGTGGGTTTCTTTGAATACCTACTTAATGGGACCCTCGCCCTGATTGAAAGATTTGAAAGTGACCCTTAGTTGCCATGACTAACAATCGGTGTCTCTGACTTGTTTTGAACAATGTCTGTTTAGATAAACTTGGAAAATACGTGTGTATAACCTCAAATCTAATTTGCTGAGCGGAATGAATTACAACCGCCGTGAATTCAATTCCCCTTTCTCAATAGTAATTTTCATTTCAATGTTTCGCTTGTTCTGTTGTGCCGTCAGCGGAAAGGAGAAAAATAAAAACTGTAAAGCTAGTAGAGTTTTAGTTACATTAGGGACATACTAATATTATAAACGGGAAAGTGTATGTGTGTGTTTGTTTGTCCGTTTTTCACGGCAAAACGGAGCGACGAATTGACGTGATTTTTTAAGAAGAGATAGTTGAAGGGATGGAGAAGTGACATAGGATAGTTTTTATCTCCGAAATCATCCCCTAAGGGAGTGAAATGGGGGGATAAAAGTTTGTATCGAGCTGCGATATTTCAACGAGTTCCACGCGGACGGAGTCGCGGGCAGAAGCTAGTGAAATATAAATAAAACTTCACTAAGTTAGGTAGCTATTTATGGAGTCCAAAAAGCCATTCCCGAAGAGTGTTGCATGTCTTATTCTTCGAGAAAAAGACACGTGTCTCTGTCCAGGGGGCGTGGTCGACTCGAATGAAGGCATCCCCTTAAACCAGAACAAGTCTCCCAAGTTCCAAGAGGTACCCTGTAATCCAATACCAGCACCAGGGGGTCTGCTCTTACAACTCCTCCGAATCGCAAACCTTAAATGGCAATGGGCGGGAAACATTACACGTAGAAGCGATGACCTTGGGGCGGAAGGGTACTCGAGTGGCGACCACGTACCGGCAGGCGCAGCGTGGGTAGAGTCCCACAAGGTGGACTGATGACTTGGTAAAGGTCGCGGTAGTCCGCTGGATGCGGCCGCGAGACCGGTCATTGTTGCACTCTTTGGGGGAGGCCTCCAGCTGTGGACGTCTTTCGGCTGATATGATAGTGTCGATAACTCGTTGACAGAATCTTAACTATGTCATTATGGCTAAGGAGGGCAATTTACGATGAATAGGCGAGTCAGCACTCTTTTATCTTATCGGATCAGAAAAAGTCTTCTTCGAAGCGATAGCCAACATTTCGCACGCATCCATACAATTATTACCAAATCTCTGTTTTGTTTTTAATCGTATTTGCACAGCCGTTTCAGTAGTGCTTACCTTAAGGCGAGGTAGGTCGAGGAGTATTTAAATATTACTATCTATATATATAAATGCCTATGTACTGACCGACTCAAACATCAACGCACAGCCGAAAATACTGGGACTAGAAACTTGAAATTTACACCAGGACTTCCTTTTATGACGTAGGCAACCGATAAGACGGGATTTTTGGAAATTCCACTCCTAAGGGGGTTAAATGGGGGGCAGTCTGTATGGGGGAATAATTATTTTTTTAACTAGAGACTTAAAACTTTGTAGAAAGATTGCTTAATAAGATACAAAAAAGTAATTTCAGCGTTTTAGAAAATTCCACCCCTAAGGAGGTTAAATAGGGGTGCAATGTTTGTATGGGGGAAACATTAATTTTTGAACTATCAACTTGAAACTTTGTAGAAAGATTACTCATTAGAATACAAAAAAAGCGATTTCTGCGTTTAAGAAAATTCCACCCCTAAGGGGGTTAAATAAGGGTGCAATATTTGTATGGGGAAACATTATTTTTTAAACTACAGTTTTGTAACTAGGTTATTTTTATAACGTGGGCTAGGGACAAGAAGGGATTTATGGAAATACCTTCCCTAAGGGGGTCAAATAGGGGTGCAAAGTTTGTATGGGGGAATCTTTTTTTTTTGAGCTAGAGACTTGAAACTTTGTAGAAAGATTACTAATTACTCTAATTAGATTACAAAAAAAGTAATTTCTGCGTTTTAGAAAATTCTACCCCTAAGGGCGTTAAATGATGGTGCAATGTTTGTATGGGGGAAACATTATTTTGTAAACTAGAGACTTACTTACAACTTTGTAGAAAGATTTATTTCATTTATTTTCTAAAGTAGGTATATACATGATGATAACTATAATATTAACTAAATTAAATTAAAGCTAAGTTAAATCTAAAAAAACCGGCCAAGTACGAGTCAGACTCGCGCACCGAGGGTTCCGTACTACAAATCTATAACAAGCAAAAGTTGTTGTATGTTTATTACTAATTGATAAATGAAAATGATTTCCGTAACATTACAATGTGGAAAGCTGAGGGAGCATAAATTTAAACAGGGTCACTTTATTAATTTAGTAATCACCTTTAGGCCTTGATTTATTCCTTGCGAGTAGTTGCGAACGCCAAAATAAGCGGATTACTTATATTGCTGTTTTTTTTATTGCGTTGATATAAAACTGAGTTCACGGGAAAGTACCTTTAGGTTTTGTTTGATACCCTTACGTGTACCTACGCTGGCCCAGTGCGGGTTGGAGACTTCACATACACCTTTTTCAGTTTTAAATTATGCGACTTATATTGCTATTTCTTATGATTGCGTGGACTTGTAAAACTTTCGTTTTGCTACAGCTGAAAGGTATTATAGACATGAGTATTTGATATGAATTTCAATTTAATACCTCTAGACGTGTTTACGAGGAAAAACGTAGTAAGTTTAAAATTTCAAAAAATGTTTTTGTATGATTTTACTAAAAACATCTACTTTTCGTAATTTTTCCTTTGTCTGTGCTATATGGAGTTTCTTCGTGCCAAGTTTCAAGTTTCTGTGTAAACGGGAAGTACCCTTTAGGTTTTGAGTTTCTTGCGGGTACTCCGTTAAAAACTATACGACTTAAATTTCTATTTCTTTTGATTGCGTTCACATACAAGTTTGGTTTTGCTACATCTGAAAGGTCCTATAGCCCTGAGTATTTGACATGAATTTCAATTTAATACCTCTACGCATTTACGAGGAAAAAGGTAGTAAGTTTAAAATTTCAAAAAATGATTTTCGTATGATTTTAATACAAATGTCTTCTTTTCGTAATTTTTCCTTTGTCTGTGCTATATGAAGTTTCTTCGTGCCAAGTTTCAAGTTTCTGAGTTAACGGGAAGTACCCTTTAGGTTTTGAGTTTGTTGTGAGTACTCAGTTTCAAAATATGCGACTTAAATTGAAATTTCTTTTGATTGCGTTGACATATAAATTTGGTTTTGCTACATCTGAAAGGTCCTATAGCTCTGAGTATTTGACATGAATTTCAATTTAATACCTCTACGCATTTACGAGAAAAAAGGTAGTAAGTTTAAAATTTCAAAAAATGATATTTGTATGATTTTAATACAAATGTCTTCTTTTCGTAATTTTCCCTTTGTCTGTGCTATATGAAGTTTCTTCGTGCCAAGTTTCAAGTTTCGGAGTTAACGGGAAGTACCCTTAAGGTTTTGAGTTTGTTGTGAGTACTCAGTTTCAAAATATGCGACTTAAATTGCAATTTCTTTTGATTGCGTTGACATAAAAGTTTGGTTTTGCTACATCTGAAAGGTCCTATAGCTCTAAGTATTTGACATGAATTTCAAATTCAATACCTCCACACGTCTACGAGGAAAAAGGTGTTTAGTTTAAAATTTAAAAAAGCATTTTTTTGTATGATTTTACTGAAAATGCCTACATTTCGTAGTTTTCCCTTTGTATGTGATATATGACGTTGCTTCATGCCAAATTTCAAGTTTCTGAGTTCACGGGAAGTACCCCGTAGGTTTTGCGAGTGTCGAAAAACTCAAAAATTTGCAGCATAAACGATTGTATCTTTTGATTGCGTTGGCTTATAAGTTTGATTTTTTCACAGCTTCAAGGGACAATAGTCTTGAGTATTTTATATAAATTTCAGCTTGATACCTCAACTCGTTCCTGAGAAAAAGGGTCTTGACAGACAGACAGACAGACAGACGGACAACAAAGTGATCCTATAAGGGTTCCGTTTTTTCCTTTTGAGGTACGGAACCCTAAAAAGACCCTCGAGGCATTGTACCGAGGATGCTGGCGGCATTTCCTCGCTGAATTGCAATGCTGGTGCGTTGCGCGAGAAAGCCGCCAGCTCTTCGGTCACCAGAAAAAAGAAAGAAAGAAATATTACTTATAAAGATACAAAAAAAGTGATTCCAGCGTTTTAGAAAATTCCGCCCCTAAGGGGGTTAAATGGGGGGGGGCAATGTTTGTATGAGGGAAACATTATTTTTTGAACTAGAGACTTGAAACTCTGTAGAAAGTTAACTTATTAAAATACACAAAAAGTAATTTCAGCGTTAAGAAAATTCTATCCCAATGGCGGTTTAAAAAGGTTGAAGGTTTTGTACGGGGAACACTGGATTTTTTAAAGAGATGACTCTTCATTAACCTGTCTCCATTTCTCGATTTCTAGTGCTGAGTTTAAGATTGCTTTAACAGCCTTGCGATCGATATCCATGCGTCGCTCTATATCTTGCAGTCATTTTAGCAAAAAATTAAAATTAAATTAAAGCATCAGGTAACTGACGGAATAAGTATTAAGCATTCTGCAAACAATTCCCTCATATACTTTGCAACAAATACACCAAAACAGCATTATTTTGAGAAACTAACATCGTCACCTGGTAAAACATGACCTCTCAAAAAATATTGACACTAGTCTAAATAATCAAAGACGATTTTACTTACTTTGGGTTTTTTTTCGCCTAATTGTTAATTGCACCCGTGCTCTTAGGCACAAAGCGAAGCGAAATAAACAAAAAGTCGCGAAATCAAGTCACTGGTTCCATGAAATATTTCGATGGGCCATCTCCCCCTTATGGCCATCTACCCCGGTATTACCCTACTTTATTTTTTACTACACACATGGTTGGCAACTGGCAACCCATTTGCTTTCCGGTCTCTGAAGTTACTACAATTTTTGCTTTAGTACTAAAAACCGCGGTAGTGCGCGTCTAAACTAGAATATGAATTAGCCGCTTCGTTGCGGTACTGTTTACTCTGTACTGTGTGTTTCCACTATGCGCGACGGCGGGAGACGTGCGGGCGGAGCATCCCCGCGCGCGCGGGGGCCGCACCCCCTGAGACGATATTTTTCGCTGAACCTACGGCGCCTTAACAATCGCATATCAGTGTCTGCCACTGTTTGAAATGTAATATGTCTAGACCATTTTAACTAAGAATAAAATTCACTTACCTATTTTATATCTTTGTCATCAAAAATCTACGCGGACGAAGTCGCGGGCGGCTGCTAGTGTACTATATTTTGTTATAATTAAGACGCCGTAGGTTCAGCGAAGTCAAGCGAACAGTGTTTTTGAAACAATATAATGCGTCTGTTTATAATAATATGGTTAAAAAAATACGAATAGTAATCTTGAGGCTTTTCTGCAGGGAAATCAGTGTTTAGAAACATGATTAAGCAATTTTCGCTCGATAGAAAAAAATCACGAACATAGGTCTAAAAGGGTCTGAAATACACTTAAAATATTTGTTACAAATTATGCACAACAGCTAAAAATATTAAAATGGCTTCTAAAAATCGGCAATATCATGTTTGAGAGAACTCAGTGTTTACTTTTTTATTTATTTAAACAGCCAAAAAAATAAAATTAAATAACATGCCGTAAAACGTGCCTACTTTGCTCCCCACTAGGTAAATGCGCTCCAATTTTGTATTTAGTTTCATGCCCTTATAAGTCGATGTCTATGGTTAATACAGTTACATTTCCAAAAGCATTTGTTACACTGGGCAATCAAGTGGCAACATTGAAAGTCAAAGTTTCGTTCCGCTATTTCCTCTTTCTGTCAGACGACGCACAGTGCCGCTACGAAAATTTGTTAAAAAAAATACGGGAAAAAGCTACTTCCATCTCAGCAAGTTGTCATCGATTGGCGATAGATATGTTTTGAAGTGTTCTTGTATTTAATAGGCTACTCATTGTTTACAGTATTTCTAGTAGTTTCAAATTCTTTCGAGGCTTAACCTCAAATTAGTTTTCAAGTACCTACTTTGCACCACGTGTTGGGGTAACTTTGATCCTGGAGATAGTTACCTCATGAAGTTAATTATGTTTATAAATAGTAAAAGATTGTGGCATTTTTAACTAAATAGTATTAGAATAATATCATATTTTCTATTTACAGTTGACTCATAAAGTTTTTATTATAAAAATTTACGAAAATGGTAGAATTTCTTTTTCCACAGCCACTTCAAAACGTGTTCGTCGCAGAATTAATATACTCGTAGTGATAGGTGATAGAGTTCCTATTCGGAAGGTGTTAACATGTCCACTCACCACTCCTCTTCTGATCTGGCTTCACTGGGCGACTATAGATAATGAACCGGAAACTAATAGTACCTGGAATACTCTAACCAAAAAACCTCATAATCATCGTTTAAAAAAAATTGATTGTTTTATATATATCCTAGTTCTGTATTTTAGAGGACTGTTTTTGGTTTTTGTTGGTTTTTGTCTGAGTGAAACAATACCAATACTGAACAATTTCATAATTATAATAAAAATAAAACACTTCCACTAAATGTCCGTTTTTCTTTGTTCCTAATATTTTTTAGTTTTTTTGTTTTTCTTCAAATTTACACAAAAATGGGCAGGTATGATTATAAATTGTGCATTGTTTGATTGACGACGGTGTAAAATTGCGCCAAACACTTAAAAGTATTAATTTTGGGACAAGTTAAATTCAGAGGCAAAGTTACCCAAACACTGGATAACATTGCTCCTAAATGTATGTTTTTATATATATATGTAACGTGATTGCGGCTTTATAAGAGCATTGTAATACGATAGTAGGGATGATCTACTTTTAAATGATGTACATAACGACATATCATTTAATAATAATTTTCCGAAAAAAACGAAATTTCCGAAATTTGGAGCAAGTTTTGGTGCAAAGTAGGCACGTTTTACGGTGATTTCCGCGCTTCCGAGCACGCACTTCCATCTCGCTCACGCTTATGCTCAGTGAGAGGGAGAGAAGACCATTAACCTACGACGCCTTAAATACGTACGAGTATGTACACTAACCGGCTTACAAGTAACCGGACAAGTGCGAGTCGGACTCCCCCGCCGAAGGTTACTTAATTATTACTGTTTATTAATTTATTAAAAATGTTTAGTTTTCATATTTTTCCACAGATTCCACGCGTTCCCGAAATAATGGGGCTTGACAGACAGGCGGACAACAAAATGATCCTATAGGATCCCTATAGGGATTCCGTCTTTTCCTTTTGAGGTACGGGGTACGGAACCCTAAAAACAACAATACAATACAATACAAATACACTTTATTGCATAACTCAAAAAACAACGCAACACCAGTACATAAAAAATACAGTAGAGGTAGCCTACAGGCGATCTTATCGCTAAAGAGTGATTTTTGCCAGACAACCTTCGGGTAAAAACAAAATCAGGGTAAAGCGGTTGGGCACCTCAGTACCCAAAACAGGACTCAAATGAAACAGAAATTTTATAACGTGCAAAGACAACCTTAGTAAAATTATCAGCAAAAAAAACATACTTATATAATCAGGGACAGCATCCAAAACAGGAGCCATAATAGAACGGGTTCATGTTATAGCTAGTGCAAGGATACTCCACTTCGGGGAAGTAGAGTGACCGGCTGCCGCACCCACACCCGCACCCACACCCGCACCCGCTTCCCATCGGGTTGGCGATGTCCTTGAAGCATCCGCATTTCGTGGGGGCGTAGCAGGGGCAGAGGTCGAAGAGGCACTCGAGACAGGTCTTGGTCATATAGGGCTCTCTACTGACGCAGCAGCAAGATTGGATGTCCTGGGGATGAGAGTAACATGATAATTTTCTGTCAAATATTTATCAGCATCCTCCTACTAGTGCACTAAAGGAGCCTGGGGCTCGCTTAGGCATCTAATCCCAAGAATTGACATAGGCTAGTTTTACGAAAGCGACTGCCATCTGGCCTTCCAACCCAGGGGGAAAACTAGACCTTATTGGTCCGGTTTCCTCACGATGTTTTCCTTCACCGGTAAGCTAACGGTAAATATTCCATACCGAGTTCCAGAAAACTCATTGGTACGAGCCGGGATTCGAACACAATGAACACCGCTTCACAGCCGAATGCCTGGGGCCGTAGACAAGGTTACAATCGACAAGCGCTAACGCCAATAGACAACTAATAAAATGTATGGGAATGACAGATGTCAACGAAAAGTGTTTCGTCGGCATCTGTCATTCCCATACACTTGATTCGTTTTCTATTGGCGTTAGCGCTTGTCGATTGTAACCTTGTCTACGGCCCCTGAACCACTAGGCCACCGTAGCTACACAAAAAACTATTTTTATTATAATTCCAACCATACCTGAACCATCGCCAACGCAACAACGAAAAACAACACGACTTTGTACATTATGTTAGCTAATGAGCAGGCCCAACTTGACCTATATACTATACTACTCTATTTATATACTTACTCTCTATTTACTTGGTTAGTTACAAAATACGTCATTACGAAAACATTGCCAAAGTCCTGCCACTTGTTTGGGATGATAAAGGAAATAAAATAAAACACGTATGGTTAAACGTATACTGAGAAGTTTAGAACAGAGAGAATAAGGTTCTAACTGCGACGCATGTTTAAAAGGGTTCTGAACTCTATTAGTACCTGATATTAGATTCAACATCGAACTCTACGAAAATCTGGGATTTGATGATGTTTTTATTATGTATGGTTGTCGATTGTGTGGCAATAGCGGTTGTCTATTGTTTGCCCGACATTCATATACTATAATAATCATTTGCCCGAACCTCGCTTGCCCGGATTTCATTTGCCCGAATGTTTCGTTTACCATAATAGTTAATTGACATATTCTTGTTTACTCGAATATTGAATGTCATAATGATACGAATGCCGTACGTATTGTTTTCCAGATTATTGTTTGCAATAATATTATTTAATAGAATATTTAAACACCATAATAACATGCATTCGGATTCATCTTTGTTAATTTGTTAGTTTTTTCGCTCTTGTATAAAAAAAATAACCTCGAAGATGAAAGCGGGAGCAAAGCTCCCGCTTCCGTCTTCTAACCTATCCGCGATCCGAGTCGGTTTTGCCACAAAGCCCCTGTTCCCTACTGCCTACGATACACCACTATCTTGGCATTGGGTAATTTCAGAGAAAAGTCTATTTTTACTTAGTGGCAAAACCAACTCGGATCGCGGATTTGTTCGAGGTTTTTTTTTATTTTTTTACTGCAATACGTACCGACTTTATTACATACGAATATTATAGATGTTGAGTTGGATGGCAAATGTCATTATGGCATGTGATAGTTATGGATTACAATGATTATGGAAAATGAGATTATTGATATCGATATGATGGAAAACAAAGATTCTGGCATATAATTAATATGGTAAACAATGAGTTGAGATAAAAAATTATAGAAAACATCATTATGGCAGTTGAATATTATGGCAGATAAAATTCGGGCAAATGAAATTCTGGCAAGCAAGAGTATACCGGCAATAGCAAATGAAGACAAAATTAAAAAAAGGGGAATAGTTTACCTATTTCTAGATCAATTTCGTGTCAAAATGTTTCTATTTTTAACCAACTCCAAAAAAGGAGGAGTTTCTTCGTCGGAATTTGATTTTTATGTTTCCCAATTACCTATTTGAATAAGCCTGGAACGATTTGGAAAATTCTTTGAAGAAATCGAAGGAACTCTCCAAGCAAGGCCAAGTACTGAATGGAAGTCAAGTTAACACTTTTTTATTTAAAGTAAATTAAAGAATAAGGCTGTTGATGCTATCCTCCCCAAGTTGGTTCACTATCACTAGCCTAGCAGACTCAAGAAACAAAGATAGGCCCGTCTGCGCTATTGTTATCAAATCGAGAACGAAATGAGTTGGTATTGCTTCGACCTACATACTTACTACAGTAAGAAACTCAGCAGTACGTCGGAATATTCTATTAAACCATATCACACAACTGCTGCACACTCCATCTCATCTTTGAGAAGAGACCTGTGCCCAGCAGTGGGGTGTATAGACGCTAATGATGATGATGAATATCAGCCTAAAGACGACTACTGCTGGAGATATGTCTCCCCCAAAGACTTCCACAGTGATCAGTCCTGCGCCACCCGCAACCAGGAGACTTCCGCGACTTTTACCAGGTCACCAGTCCACTTTGTGGCGGTCTACCCTACCGGTACGTGGTCGCTACTCGAAAACCTTTCCGCCCCAACCCCGATTTGGTCTACGTGCAATGTGCCTCGCCCACTGCAAATTAACTTTAGCGATTTGGAGGGCTATATCGGTGCTTGCGCGGGGGCTATATTTGGTTATGGTGCGGATAGCCTCATTTCTGAATTGCTGATCCGATCACGTAGATATACTCCTAGCATAGCTTTCTCCAATGCTTTGGGTGACTTACAGCCTTCTTATTAGGCCAATAAAATAGATTAAGGTGCTTCGATGACCATACAAAACCGTTTTTTCACATTCGCAGGCTAACGGTGTGTAATTTTAAGAAACTTATGTAACACACTTTCGTAAATTGGCTTTCCATTTGCGCGAAATTTCCCCTTTCGTAGGACAGTCGCGAGCTTCTAGCTGCTACCAAGCTATTCTTCCCCATCTGGGCGCACTCTTTGGTATCACATCTATCTCCGGGTCCATTACTATACAACTAGGTACTTAGTGCATATTCTTACAGGAAAATACTTCACTTTCGGACACCATCGCCATATTGTGTTTAGTGTTAGGCATGTCTCGTGGTACCCAGAACTGCCGGGACACAGTCTCTGTGGATTCGGACTCCCGTTTCATGTCGTCATCGAAATCGCCGCGGCCACGTTTGTTAGAAAGGTTATAAAATTTAATATTACCTACTATTAAAAAATGCTAGTTCATCTCAAATAACATACAGTCATTTTTTCGCGTCAGTATTATTTTTATAGGTTAACAGTAATTATGATTCACGTTGATACTTTACTGTGATCAGCGCGATTGCCAATCTGATTTCTGTTTAAGTAATCTATTATCTTAGGATTTGTCTATTATTAAGTTGTTCAAGACTTCGGACACTGATTGTATAGGTACTTACAAAATAGTAATATACTTCATCATCATCATCATATCAGCCGAAAGACGTCCACTGCTGGACATAGGCCCCCAAAGAGCGCCACAATGACCCGTCCAGCGCCACCCGCATCCAGCGGACTCCCGCGACCTTTACCAGGTCATCCATCAGTCCACCTTGTGCGCCTACGTAGTCGCCACTCGAGAACCTTTCCGGCCTGCCATCGGTTCTGCGTGCAAGGTGCCCCACTGCGACTGCCATTGTAATTAAAAATATTGTATTCGTTCGGACGACCTCTAATGAGTTGTTGACTTCTGGCGAACAGACGCGAGCCGAAGTATTAGGTATTAATTACCGAGAAGGCGGATTATCCATACAAGGCAAACTAGGCACGTGCCTAAGGGCCGCGGGGTTCCTTTTATTAGGGTTCCGTAGTCAGCAAGAAACCCTTAAAGTTCCGCTGTCTTTGTACAACTCACGTATGTCCCCCACTAAAGAGGGCATGTAATTTTTTTTCTCGTTAAACTCATAGTGTGGGGTACCGTTGGAAAGCTTGTTTAAAACCAATTTTCAACTCCGTGGTTCGTTTGCGAGATATCGGGCTCTAAAGCCCTAATTTTTAGTGTCTCTTACCCTCATATACTTACATATACAAACTCGTTTTGGTATAAATATTCCAAAATCCCAACCCGCACAACAAGGGTCAGCATTCTATGCGAGGTAGCGGGCTGGTGTGCGAGGAAAAATCACCAATAGGAAGAGGTGCGTGGGGAGGTAGCCACGCTTTTGTTGATTTACACTGTTGCTGTTTGTTGATACATGCGATGAAATAATGTTTAATATGTATTATTAGGTCACTAGTATGCTATAATTATGTGATGTAGCTTACTTACTGTACTGTACTTAAATTTAATGTAATTTAAACCCTGTCTATAGACTGAGTGATCAAATCACTGACCTAAGTTTTCATATGCCTGACCTGGCCTGGCAGAATATATTATGCGAAGAAAATATATTTAAGATTATGTACTATACGTTCATTATGAATAAACCATTCATTCAAGCTGAAAGGGAGAACATCGTTCGTTTCTCTCGCTCGTTCAATTATAGTGCAGAATCATTCGATCATTACGATTGAATTTGTTTGTATGCACCAAAGTATGCTTCACGAGTAACTAATTGCGTATATTGAATTTACGATGTGATTATCATTTCGAGTGGCAATCGACCAGGCATCCATGAATATTCTGCCAAATGGCACGTAATTACAATCCCAGAATGCATTAATCAATTACAACAATTAGTTACTAGCTACGCACTAGACTGTAAAACGTGTCATTGTGTTGAATATAGACCTAGACGCCCCCGCGGCTTTGCCTGCGTATTGCAAAAGGAGGACAGACCCGCGGGATGAAATATACCCTATACTATACTAGTGGTTCTGTGAGCTATTTAGGGCAATATCTTACCGGGACACCATGGCGGCGCAAGCAGTCGCCCGTCACCAACAAATTGTAAGCAGCTCTATGGGCAATATTTCACCGGGACACCATGGCGGCGCAACCCACTGGATACAATTTGTTGGTGGCGGCGCAACCAGTCGCCCGCCACTAACAAATTGTATGTAGCTCTATGGGCAATATTTCACCGGGACACCATGGTGGCGCAACCAACTGCATACAATTTGTTGGTTGCGGCGACTGGTTGCGCCGCCACCAACAAATTGTATGCAGCTCTATGGGCAATATTTCACCGGAACACCATGGCCGCGCAACCAACTGTATACAATTAGTTGGTGGCGTTGACTGGTTGCGCCGCCACCAACAAATTGTATGCAGCTCTATGGGCAATATTTCACCGGGACACCATGGCGGCCCAACCAATTGCATACAATTTGTTGGTGGCGGCGACAGGTAGCGCCGCCATGGTGTCCCGGTGAAATATTGCCCTTAACCTGCGAGCCTGTATGTTTTAAAACAATTTTTTTTTTATTTTATGATTTATATAACACTATTTATATATACACAGTGACTAAAACTAAGACAAATATGAACATTAAAACTAAAGAATATTTAAAAAATTGGGCCCTCTCGGCATTGTCCCCAAGATGCCGCCGCACCAGGATTTTTTATTGAATTTCGAAATAGACTCGACGAAAACATGAACGAACCTTTTTTTTCTTATTTTGCTTTTTTTTGCTCACAAATGTTCACGAGAATCGGTTGAGAAATGCGACCTGTAGTCAGCGGGAAATTGAGACATCCGGTCATCTGGACATACAATCGATTTTCGTCCCAAGCAAAAGCGTAGAACTCGTTCGTTTCGCTCCCTCCTTCGAAGAGCAACTAAGTTGAATACAAGCAAAGGGATAACAACTAATAATTGACTTTAGAAAGAAAGTTTTAGCCAATTTAAATTCAGTACCCCACTTTAAGTCTGCCTATAGAATATTAAGTGTTCCCTCAATTTCTCCAATATCTCATCATCAGTTCCGGACAAGACTACACTTTCAAACAAAAATAATGATCTCCAATTCGATCCCGGCGTGTCCGCGTAATCGGGGAACATACGAAAAATAACAGATTCCGACAATTTGAGCAGCTCCTCCGATTTTCAAGTCTGTTAAAAAGATAGACAGATTTTTTTTTACCAGAGATTCAGAGCGGGAAATAAACGTACGGAATGGTTTAGGAGGGGTCTGTTAACCCATTCACCGCCACGGCCCTCCAGCTTGAACGTACTCGACACGCCACCATACATTCATAAACTGCCCGGCCGCAATCACAACACGTAGACGTCATATGGCGCCGCTGACGTGCAAAAGATTTTGCCGCCCGCGTTGGATAGTTTCATGCATCATTTTGTTTTAACCAGTGTGTAAGATAATAATCTTTTAAAACATATTGAAGTATTAAAATGTATAAATTAAGAGAACATCCATTTACTGTCTGGGCAAACCAAATGAAGCCAACACAGACATTGAATTTGCTTATTTAACTGAGATTATAGGAACAAAGGAAATAAAAAGCTACTAATAATTCATAAATATTTATTGTTTATAATAAACTATCATCAACTAATTAATTATAACATTATTTTGCTTGTGATACTCTACGAAACATGCCCCTTGACATAACCCCGGTTGTCGTGGACATTTCGGACAAAAGTCGCCCGTCTCTACACGTTTGTTATGTTTCCTCCAACAGACCACGCATCTTTTTCGTTTTAATCTGTTTGTTTCTAGGTGTCTTGGCAATTTGAATGATACGTGATAGTCTGATGGAGGACGCGGGAGACAATTGGCAATTTCCCGACTTGAAACCAATGCCCGAATAATATGTTTTCTGAAATCACACAAGGGCATTGGTTTCTCTCCAAATCTATTATATAGAGAGTGCGCGTTACATAGCATTGTACTAAATACATGCACTCCCAATTTCAAATACCACCTAAGGGTTTTATGTTCTGGGTTATAGTACGCCATCATTTGGTCGTGCTTATCTACGCCTCCCATATGTTTGTTGTAGTTAAGCACGACTCCAGGCTTGGCTTTTACATTATTATTGGCGGAAAGGTAATCCTGCCATTCACTATTGTGTTCCGTTGAAATCATTAGCACCTCTCTCCGGTCATTCCATTTCATTATACATACTCCTTTGTCATTATACATCGAGATTTTTTCATTTTTTGCTAACTTTTTTTTTAATATTTCTGGCGGATTACCTTTCCTATTGGAACGTAGGGTTCCAGTGACATGGGTATTAGAATCTACTAAATAATTTGCCAAGTCGACGGAGTTATAAAAATTATCCATATACACTGAATGCCCTACGCCCAATTTCCCTTCTAATAAATCTTTCACAATCTTCGTTACATGATTTTTACCTCCTAATCGGGTGTCGCATTTTCCCCCATACACAATCATTTTTATAACATAACCAAATTGATCTGTAAGTAAGTATAATTTTACGCCATATTTGTTAGCCTTTCCTTTCATAAATTGGCGGAAAGATAATCTACCACGCCACAATACAAGGGATTCATCTATACAGAGTACCTTGGCCGGGTAGTAAATATTGTCCATTATTTTATTAAACAAATTTACAAGACCTGAAATCTTATTTAATCGATTGTCTCCTGTAGTTTCATCATAAAAATTTATGCACCTTAAAATTAACATAAATCTGTTTCTTGACATATGACTACTGAAAAACTTAAAGTCAAACAATTCGTCGGTACTCCAGTAGTCCTCGTATTTATTGCATTTAATTGTTGCCATATGGAATAACAGACCTAAAAATACCCTGAATTCCGAAATGGTTACATCCTTCCATTTCGTAATTCTTGCGTATGCATTATTGTTCGCTTCTATTAATCGTATGGCATATCTATTTATGTTGTTGACTAAAAAAACTAGAAAAGTGCTAGTAAACAACATATCGAAATATTCTTGAGGTTTTTCCTTCCTAGTACCTCTTAATCCAGATGTCTCAATAAATTCCGAAACACTAGACGTTTTTCGTGTAAAGCTCCAATTTGCACTAACACCACTTTCATTCCTGTTTTCATTTGGCGGGGAAGAATATTCTTCTTCTTCCGAATCTGACGAAGAAGAACAGTGACCAGGTTGGATGTCAAACTCATCAGGAGAGCCCTCCAAAAGACTGATCAGTTGAACTTCTGTCATCGTATTTTCACCTTCTATGAAAATAATCGTCCATAATTAATTATATGTCGATAATTAATTACAAGTGACTATTGTTAACTTTCTCATGGGTTTATAATCTGATTTTATGACAAGCTGTTTTATATTTACCGTTTTGTCACGAATAAATGCTTTCTATTCTATATTTAAAAAAACAAGTATGAGATACAACATTTAATATACAACGTGTCCCAAAACTCAACGATAAGCCGGCACCAGAGGATGGAGCTGCTTATGATTAGTCGAGAAAAAATAAGGAAAAAAATATATCTCAAAAAAATATATATATATATATATCTTTTGAAAATAATTGCCATAGTGGTGTCAATACTATTTTTTTACACCATGATGATTGAAAGTGGACTGTAAGAAAAAATCTTTCAAAATTGTAGGGACAAAATGAATTTTGATTATTTTTTTGTAAAAACTACATGTATTATGGTATTTTTAAGAACTGTGTTAGATAACAGGGCTACTTAAGTTTCCAAAAACAAAACAAAAACAGTAATATTTGAGTATGTTTTTTTTTCGATGAATTTCATTTTTTTTCTGTAATTTCTAAAATAATTGAGATATATTTTTTTCCTTATTTTTTCTCGACTAATGATAAGCAGCTCCATCCTCTGATGCCGGCTTATCGTTGAGTTTTGGGACACGTTGTATGTATACAAATTTACTATATTTTATTTAAGACTTACCGGTATATGCTGAAGCCGTCTCCAACCCCATTGAGGTAAGATCGTGATCCATGTTTTCAACAGCCAGGTCAGTCGTGAGATGCTGGTTCGGAGCACAAATAGTCACAGCCGGATCGTTCGTGTTAGGCAGGTTCGGAGTAAGGGTATGGATAGCCGGGTCAGTCATATTAAACGGGTTCGAAATACCAATATCCATAGTCGGGTTCATTGTACAAAGTAAAGCACACGCACAACACAGAGACACAACCGAGATCTGGTTTAGTCAACAGGCAAGCCAAGACTGAAGACTATTTTATTTTATACTATTGGCATAATGTAATAATAACTTCAAAGTGCTATAGCGGAACTTTCCCTACTCAGAACCAAGGGATTATCGGTCTATTGTCACTGAAGAATCGTTATCAGTAAGTTGCGGTCAGCTTTGTTATCGTTGCAGCTGCAAATTACACGACAAGTCTTAAGACTAAATTCACATTGTTTATAGGACTCGCCCTACACACAAACAAAGGATTATCGGTCAGGTGTCGCCGAAGAATCAGTGAGTCATTATGCAGCGGTCACATCAAAGCTTATAGGGAGAAGTTAAATTCTGTTATCGTAGCAGCTGCAGTTGACATGATAAGTCTTAAGACGAAATTCTCATTGTTTATGCGTGCTATTGTTTTTACAAACAAATAATTCGTTGCAAAATATTATTCTAGTTTTTTTTTATTTGCAACTGTATTGTTATCGCTACCTACTACTAAAGTTTGTTATCTTGGTTGCTGCTAAAATGGAACAATGCCGTCCATTACCATTTAGTGCAGCAAAATGTGATAACTCAAATTAGATATAAAGAAATATGGACTTAGTTCACTTGACTTAAGGTTTGAAATTGATAAACACAAACGCAGTGCCGAATATTTACCTGCCTCCGCAAGCCATTTCACAACACAGTGTTGTGATGTTTAAAAGTATTGAGAATTAAGTTTATTTTACATTTATTTGATACTATTACGTGATTTGCATTAACGCTAAAGGCTGGAAATAACAATGGAATATAAAAACGTAAGCAGACACGTTTAGTCACGACCTATACTTTTAGGGCCATAAAAGTAGACTTTCTAAATTTAACTTTATAAAACGAAATATAACCGATGATAGACATAGCCTTTGAGAGCAGAATCTGATAAAAAAAATATCATAATATCTATTTCACAAATAGTTGCGAACAAAAACATTTTAACGTCACAGTGACGTGATCGGTGTCTAGCGGGTGTTCCGCAATCACGTCAACGTGTTGTGATTGGCGCTGAATGGGTTAATGGAAAATGGCCGACAAGAAATTACTTTTTGAAATTGGACTTAAAGCGAATTTGATAGTGTCAATGTAATAAATATTGCCCAGATATTCGAACGAGCGAATGAAGCGAACGAAGTTCTATGCTTCTGCTTGGCCCGAAAATGGATCGTCTGTCCTGTGTCCCGCTGTCCAACTAAGTATTCTCCTTTACATGTCACATTTCTCAACCGAGTCGCATTATTTTTTTTTTTGCCGCGTTACCTTTTTCTAAGTAGTTATGTTCGCGCTAGGCTAGTCGCAGAGGTTTTTTTGTTATAAAATAAGCAACCCTCATATATATTTATCAATTATGGAAAAGAGCATCATATTAACCTACGTACACTGCTCGTATGGTTCATATTTCCGATCCGGCATATAAATAATGGAGTGCACGTTACTCCAAATTGACGTATTCCTTTCGATTTACCTGTGTAAATTTTATTTTTTGTGCGAAGTTACTTTTTTAATTCCTTCCATTATTCATGCTGGACTAATTGCCATCATTCTTCAATTACTTTGTACTCTTGTTTATACGAATTACTAATTTCTGATTAATAATGTCGAGTCGTCAATTTTCCGTTTGTGCTTAAAAAAGAGTTGCCAGGAAGCTCGACTCTCTATACAAACCTAGTTTGGTTCTCATTTTAAAATGACATGCTGATAATTGAGACACAGTGAGATCCGCCGTATCTACCTACGTCGAAGACTAGTATTTACTGTTAGTTAACACAAAAGAGAAAAAAAAGCAAGTAGAACCATTTTCACACGAAGTCGCTAATCGCTAATTTTTTGTCTATTATATTTTGGTACTACAATTTTTTTTTATGTTATAGGAGGCAAACGAGCAGACGGATCACCTGATGGTAAGCGATTACTGCCGCCCATGGAGACCTGCAACACCAGAGGTGTTGTCAGTGCGTTGCCGGCCTTTAAGGATGGAGCTCTGGGAACCTTACTCACCATCAGGAACACAACACTACAATACCTACGGAATAGGCAGCAGTGCTATTATGGCTGTGGTTTTCTGTAAGGCGCAGGTACTCCCCCAGTCGGGCTGCTCCAGATTCAAGCGTGATGACATTACGCTATGCCGTACATCTCAAAAATTTATAGCAACAATTAGTTTTCGCCCTAAAAATGGCTGATCACATTGTGAAGGTAATTATACAAAGTTTCATGTTATTCCACGACGCCGTTTTAAAATGAGATCTAAACAACAACGTTTGTATGCAGAGTCCATTTGAGCCAATCGAGCTTGGGACTCTTAAATAGGGAAGATGCAGCTATAATATTTATCAGCCTTTTGTGACCAAAATGTTGAAAAAACATAAAATCACAGATAAGTACTGAAACGTTTTTACTTTAGTTTACACTAATTTCAAACAATAATTACGATTTGAAGTAATGTGAAACGGAACGTATTTCACTCATCATCAAAATCATCATCAAGAGTCGAAACTAAGGCAACTCAATGACATCTAGGGACGAACCTCTGAGTGACGTCACAGGAAGCGTTTAGGCGAGAAAGTTTAAATTGTCAGTTCATAACAGGAATGTTTGAATATGAATTGTAGTGTTTTAATTTTTTTATACTTTCGTGGTCTATTCTACTTGCGATTCTTTCAAATGAAAGCCAAAATGAAAATATTGCATCTTCCCTATGGCCTTAAGCTGGGCTGGATGTATATATCTAGCTAACAGCGGATACAAATTTGGGTATCGGCCCGGTATCCAGCACGATCTAAATCGAATTTCCGGTAGCGGCGTAAACTTAATTTTAACGTAATGGCGAAGGTACTTACCTACAGTTATGCAAAGCGAATGGCTCCGCTTTCCGATTGTAGGCCGAGAGATCAGCTCCAATGTCGCTGGCATTTTATTTTGAATACATTACAAGAACGGAATCCTCAATTAAAAAGAACTACATAATTATTCATAATTCATTAATCAGGGGGTGCTAATGCTAGCTAATGCACACTTTACATTAATTATTGTGTGTTATTATTGTTATTGTGTTACTTAATACTTAATAAGTTTTGCACATCGATATGTATGTTATTTATTATTTATTTATTGCACAGTAACAAGATACAAATAAAAAAGGTCCTTTAGGCCAAACAGAAAATAAGCAAAGCTGGTGCGGGAGCACAACACAGAAATAAAGTAAGAGGAAAAAATTACCAATATGTTATACGCATAATTCCAATAAATGTAGTATATATATAATATACATCCATATTATAATTTAAGGCCGAAACGCACTGACAGCGGTGGCGGAGCGGCGCGGAGGCGGTACCGGTTGTAATGTTCGAGCTAATATGAAACGATCCGCACAGAGCGGCGCGGCGCGGCGCGGTTCTCTGTGCGGACCCTTCCGTATTAGCTCGAACATTACAACCGGTATTGGCTCCGCACCGCGCCGCGCCGCTCTGCCACCGCCCTCTGTGCGTTTGCAGCTTTAATATTACATAAATATCATAAATACAATACAGGTATCGGCTACTAAAAACTACAAAGAGTCTATCTCGAGAATTATCGAGTAGATGCTTGCGCAACTTGCGCTTGAAAGTAAAACATTGGGCCTGTCGTGTGCTAAAGGGGAGAGCATTCCATAGACGAGAAAACTGCGCAGTGAACGAAGTGTACATGGAATATAACATACGTTAGTCTGTCTCCGCGAGAATCGTGCTAGTAAAGCGTTATTCATAGAGCATGGCATCTTAACGCTACACTCTATGTATATTTTCGAGGCTGCTACATTTGTACCGTGTGGTGTCGGGTTAGAATTTCACCACCCCCTTTCTTCCCGTGGGTGTCGTAAAAGTCGACTAAGGGACCAGGGTTTAAGTGTGTTGTGGGCGATGGGCTAGCAACCTATCACTGCAATATCACATTTAGTCGATCTTTTACCCACATTTATGCTAAAAGTGGCGCTGGAACATACGTTTGATGTGCTCTGCCTACCCCTTTTGGGAATAAAGGCGTGAATGTATGTATGTATGTATGTACATTTGTAAAAAAACATCCAGAACTATTTAACATACATACATACATACATTCACACCTTTATCCCTAAAAGGGGTAGGCAGAGCACATGAAACTTAGGTTCCAGTACTACTTTTAGCACAAATGTGGGTATAAAAGATCGACAAAATGTGAGTGTGTGAGAACTATTTAAGAAGGCTAATATAGCTAATAAAGAGACCCCAAAAACACTAGATATCCCAACAAACTTGTTCTCGATTTCATACCCAATAGTGCCCTCTTTTTGAACAGTAGTTATTATATGTGCATGAATATTATATATTTAATATTAATATATTTAATGCTATCCCAGAAAGTATAAAGTCTTTACCACTCGGTCAGTTTAAAACACAGCATCATTGCTGGCTGTGCCGGCAAGGCACATTCTATTGTAGCGATAAGATATTCTTAAATATGTGCGAGATGTATGAATGATTATGCATGTAGCTACTTGTATATATACTGTGTTAGTTAATGAATAAATAACCATTGTATAGACAGTACTAAGAGTGTGGACTGCTGTAAACCCCTCTGGGGTGCAGTCCGCATTCACCCTCTCTACTCCCCCATCAACATCATAATTATTGCCAGGCAGTGGACACGATCCTCAACCATCAACCACAGCCGGCAAAGTGGTGACCCCGACGTGATAAAATCAAGTGTTCTATACATAAGGTGATTTATTTGAATTTAGTGCTAAGTAGATAATGCTCATTTCATTTGCATGCTAGTATGTAGCTAAATATGCGATTGTACCGGAACATAATGTAAGTTACCACCATATTGTTTCATATTTATAGCAAATAAAGATTTATCTTATCTTATCTTATCTAAGGTATTTGTTTGTTTGTCTGGTAGCCTGAAACAAATAAATAAATAAGCTAAGATCCAATTTTGGTGGGGACAAGCCCTAAACTAAGTAACAACGATTTCGATACGATTCACACATCTCACAGTCCACAGGCTGGGATGTCTGCTTCGCACGTGTGCTTGTTTGCCACGGTTGTCGTAGAAAAATCATGAGGATAGACTTACTATTTCATACGTACATTATTGACTAATAATGCGAAATATGTCTTAAAACCATAAAGAACTTTAGGCGTTGGCTCTCAGACTACAAAATGGCTCGGCCTTAAACTTTTCCCTGGTAGAACTAACAGCCTCCTGTACTTTACGTTGCAATTAAACAAAATATCCAAAAGAGCTCATCCACCATTCATTTTTTAATAAAAAACAATCTTAAAATGCTAGTAATAAGGCTCATTTGGATTCGAATTAAATGCAAGGGGATTTTCTCGGTTTCCCATTTCAGTTAACTAGAACTACTAGAATCTTTAGAAATATCATAATTAATGGTTGGTTGGTTGTTTGTTTGTACGCAATTGACGAAGCCTGCGTTGCGGATATCTTATGGACCTTAATCAGTCTATTTTCATTAAATAAATGCATTATAAATCTTGAAGCACTTCGGTAATTTATTTAATAATAATACTTATTATATTTATGGTACAATAAAGTCAAGGAGGTCGATTGGGTACTTTCGTTTCACATTCCAATTTGTCAATATATTTCAAGGCGCATTTTAGTTGATCGAAATAGAGCGAGATGAAACGATGATGGCCGTTAGGGCGGAAAGGTTTCGAGTGGCGACCACGTACCGGAAGGCGCGGCGTGGGTAGAAACCAACAAGGGGGACTGATGACCTGGTAAAGGTCGCGGGAGTCTGCTGAATGCGGGTGGCGCAGGACCGGTCGTTGTGGCACTCTTTGGGGGCCTATGTGTAAGCAGTGGACGTAATTTGGCTGACGTGGTGATGATGTTATTAGGAGCCGCTTTGAATTGTCTACAGTGGCGTGCTTGTTCACGCGTACCCTCTGCGGGGGCACTAGGTACCACTGAATAAATAAATAAATTTGAATAAACATAGTACTAGCTTAGACCCCGCCTCGCTGGCGGCGGTACCCTAAGTTAGGTTTTTATAATGATTTTATGTTTTATACTTTACATTTTATATAGTTTTTGCCTAAGAAGAAAATTTAATAGAGAGAATAGTACTACTATTAGTATACGTTACAGAAGGTTCTCATAATAAAACGACTTGCTTAGAATAACCTGAATCTTTTGTATGTACTATAGGAAACTAGTAAATGTTGCTATAAATCGTAATAGATAAAAAAAGAGCTACGTACCTACGTTTTTCCTACAAAGTTTCCTCTAATCGCTTCATTTATAAACGGTTCTATTTCTTCTATAACTTATTGCAACAGAAACTACTTATACTCGAAAATCTCCCAAAAAACTACGACAGATATATATATGTCAATGTCATAAGTGGCAAAGTCACTTATGTCATTGTAAACCGAACATTTCAGATGTAACCAAGTTTTTCACTATAAGTAATAAAAACTTTTTAACAAAAAATTAAACCGCCGAAAAGGAACTGAAAAGCAAAAAATAATAAAACTTTTTTATTTAGTTTAATAACTAAATTCGTAAACTATTGTAAGTACTTATACCTAAGTAAGTATATAATTTTGTAATTATTTTGACTTTTTAATTACCTAACCTTAATAACTAAGTTCTTAAATTAATCTAAGTGTACCGAAGTAATTTTGAGTCGGCGCCAAACAAGCATAATAATTAATTATGTAAAGGACAATGATATATTACCCATTTGATTTGATTTGATCGGACATGTGAAAGAGCCCTTGAGGCCTGCTTACAGAATAAATATTTGAATTTTGAATGCCGAGCGTTCACGAAGTTATGGTTAATGTCAGCGAGACACCAACCCGAACCGGCCACACGTGAGGGCACACGTCGTAGCGAGTGGTCGTGCGGAGAGCGCATTTTTTGGAATGTTAATGTTTATGTCTGGAGATTTCACATTGCATTATTCATTTGATTTGGTCTAACTTGTACTTGTTTGGAGTAATCTTTGTTCATTGATTGTTTGGCGCCGACTCAAAATTACTTCGGTACACTTAGATTAATTTAAGAACTTAGTTATTAAGGTTAGGTAATTAAAAAGTCAAAATAATTACAAAATTATATACTTACTTAGGTATAAGTACTTACAATAGTTTAAGAATTTAGTTATTAAACTAAATAAAAAAGTTTTATTATTTTTTGCTTTTCAGTTCCTTTTCGGCGGTTTAATTTTTTGTTAAAAAGTTTTTATTTTTCAATTTTCTGTGGCTTACTTTAGTTAATTACTAACTTAATTTCTATTTACATGCAATATTTTTGATTACTTTTAAAATAGCTTCCTACCTTACTGAAACTGTTAATTGCTTTATAATCCTAATGTAATTATATTGCTTGTTGTATAATATAAATTCTTTAAAAGAAGAGGCTTTATATACCAACATGGGTAGGCCTACAAGAAATGCTGCTCGAATGAGAAAAATACATTTAAGAACTCACACCCCAAGGACTGATTGACAATATGCATCTGACTATCAATTCAATTCATTTATTCAAAGACCAACATGGATCACTATTGTTAGTAAAACTTAGCTTAATATTAGTAATTACAAAGTTCATAGTTAGCACACATAAAGTTAATTTAAAGAGATAATACATAGTAATAAATTATAATACGATTTAGGCCGGTTTGAAATTCACATTACAGTCAACTAATAATAAAAATTTGTAAATATTTCTGAAGTAATCTAATTTAAAAATAATAATTATTCACTGGATGTCAAGTTACATTAATAATTCATTTAAATCTCAAAATGTCAAATGTCATGTGACCTCATAATTAACATGTGTGTTTGCGTGCACCATACAGCAGTGGTTTATATACACACAGTCCATATTTACGTTCAGCGACCATTTTCAGGATGCTGTTGGCACTGGCCCGTACACTACGCACCAGGGATGTACATCGCTTGCGCATAGTAGTGTGGAAACAGTCCACCCTCGCTTCTGCAAACATCCCTGACGCGCTGCAATTATATCGGGGCAGCCCCATCAGCATCCTGAATGCGTTATTAAATTGAACACGAAGAGCACTGTATTGTGCCTGAGTATAGTTCGCCCACAGGCCGCTGGTATATAAGGACGTGCAGTAGGCCCTGAATAGGGTTAACTTGACCCTTCTCGAGCATCCAGCAAACCTGCGAGCGATCATGTTAGCTCTCACAGACAATGCTCTTCGTTCCCGCTCAATGTCAGTACCGTCTTTAAGGTCAGACGTCATAATATGCCCCAGATACTTAAACTGTGATACCAGTCAGTACCTTCCCATTTAGTTTTATCGGCGGAACATCCTGTGGACTTTTATTCCTAACCCTAAAGACCATACATTCGCTTTTCAACACATTGTATTGCAGACCGTGACTCATTGCGTACCGTTCACAGATGCCTATCAGTTTCGTAAGTCCGCATGGAGAGGCACTCAGCAGCACCATATCATCTGCGTAACTGATATTATTTACGCACACTCTGTCAATATGGCAACCGATGCGGGCGCTGCTGAGCTCCTCTATAAGTTCGTTTACATACAGGTTGAAGAGCTTAGGAGAGGTTAGTCCTCCTTGTCTTACTCCACTCTTCAACCTGTATGCATCCGAAAACGCCCCCGCCCATCTTACGACATTGGATTGGTTAAGGTACCAGAATTTGAGAGAGCTAGTCAGGTCAGCTGGCACGCCAGAGTCATTCAATTTCTGCCAGAGGATGTCGTAATTAACCATATCGAACGCCTTAGATAGGTCAAGGTAGCATGCGTATACATTTGTCTGTCGGTCCATGTAGTACTTGACAGTATTTTAAGAGCCACAATTGCAGTTTCTGTGGATAATCCCGGCTTAAATCCAAATTGATTATCGTGTAATTTCAGATATTTATCAATGTGGGAGTTAAGCACACTATCAAACACCTTGGCTATAATGGTAGCTAGTGAAATAGGTCTGTAGTTGGTTTTGTCGCTACTGTCACCTGTTTTGTTTTTCACGATGGGCACCACCACAGTCTTCATAGCGTCCGACGGCAGGTACGAGTGCCCTACACAGAATGTGTACAACATAGCCAGAACTCTTGGCAGATGCGGGCCAGCATGCTGGAGGTGCTCAATGCTAAGACCATCGTGCCCAGGAGACTCACCCCGTGTCATACCTTTAATAGCTTTGATAACATCTTTTGCCGTAGACCTGGTGATCATCCCCTGACCACGAGACCCAGCATCTGACACCCCCGTTGACTGTGGTAGCCCCAGTGGTAATTCGACTTGGAAATGGTGTTGAAACATGTCGGCAATACATTTGTTATCATTAATGCCTTCTACAAACCCTTAAAATCTCGTTTAGAGTGATGCTTCGCGATAATATCTAATTTAATTTGTTCTTCGTTCTTCTGACACCACTTTAAACGAGATCTAAAGATCTTTTTGCTTTCTCGCATTTCATTAAACACTGGTCCTGCTTTCGGCTTAGCATGCCACAACCAGACCTCAAATTTCAACCGATTTTCGACTATGAGAAATGTGCGAGGGTCTGCTTCTTACTGGAGACGATGCTGTTCGGAGTTGATTGCTATGGTAAGAGTAGAGTCTAGGAGTATGGTAGAGAGTATGGTAGAGTCTAGGGCCTCCTACCCTCCTACTCCTGGTTTATGACCTTTTCGTGCAATGATCTAAATTGGCCGGATATGATAAAAGCTTTACTCATTGCGGATGGCCGCAATGTAAATGATAGAGACAGCATACCATTCCCTGAACGACTAAAATTGGTGCAAAAATATCCAGTGATTGTTGCCAGAAGCCGCGGCAGGCATATGTGGCGCTGAGTAGAGTAAATACACTTGATGGTATTGCTTTATCTGACCTAGAGCCGAATAAGGTATTACACAAACCTCACGATAAACGAGCTTTAGCAGAAATGCAGAGACTGAGAGGTCTACACACAAGAGACTGACAGGTGTAAAGCTCATTCAACACACACATACACATACACACACACACACACACACACACACACACACACACACACACACACACACACACACACACACACACACACACACACACACACATGCGTGGTCATACATATCAATCAGTAAGTGAACAAACAATCATCCCCTGTTTTCCTACCCTTAGGGTTGAAATTTTTATTTAAAATTTATATGGGACCAACTTCGAGGTATACCCTTTCTAATAAAAAAAGAATTATCAAAATCGGACTACTCTGTAAAAAGTTATGCGTGATCATACATAAAAAAAAAATATACGCGTTGACTTGAGAACCTCCTCCGTTTTTTTCGTCGGTTAAAAAGAATACATTAACAATCGGGAATAAGTACTTAAAAAAAAAAGTTTTTCTACCTAATATCCTCCTCCTCTGTGCCCTAAAGGAACACCTAACTAACTTAACTAACCGTAATCAGGACTGTTATTCATCCGAATGATTACTTGCACGGTGAGTCTCAAAACCTCTCATTCCATAAAATAATAGTTGACTAGCAAAAGCACAGTTCGAATATAAAGCCTCTAAACTGATAATAATAGCGCTTTGTTACTGGGTAGTTAAAATAATGAGTTACTATTCGTTAACTCCTAATACGGACCTTGTTTCACCAAGCAACATGAACGATATTCCCATTGCAAGAAAGTTGAAAATCGCTTATCAGATAAGATCCACGATCATCCAGAGTATCGGAATTAAACGAAGAGTTAGATGCGAGCGGCGATTGCATTTTAAACCTTATAACTCAACGCACCTAATCGCTTTTCGATTGGACGGGTCAATGCGAGGTTGTGAAAATTAAATGACAATAATGGACCCTTTAATGATAATTCACTGAAATGAAATACGTTTTAGGAAATTAAGTGAAACCCGGGTGCCTATTGAGTGTGAATTACGTAGGTCGTAAAAATATTATAAAGAGTCCAGAAATCGAGGGTCTGCCTCTGCCTTTATGTGCTGAAAATCAACACACATATGCAGAGCCCGGATTTTTCACGGCAAAACAAAACACTATCGCAGTGATAGAAAAAATATTTTATTGACATCGAATATTATGTCCAGCAGTGGACGTCTTTCGGCTGATATGATGATGATGATTGATGATGAATATTATTAGGTATACAAAATTCTTCCTCATTCCGTTCGATACGATACTGTTCGTTGCTACGTAATAAATAGATGCTTAAAAACATAGAAAACTCAGGAACAAATTTCGTGCTCATCACACAAATAAAAGCCCTTACCGGGATTCGAACCCGGGACGTCCAGCTTCGTAGGCAGGGTCACTACGCACTACCAACTAGGCTACATAGATCGTCAAACACATGTCCAAGAGCTTACCTACTTAGCCTAGCTACCTAACCTTATTTATTCAATTAGTTTTCCCTAGTACACTTTTTTTTAATGCTTATGCTTGTATGCAATATAATTAAATAGCTAGTTTAATTTGAAGATTTGAAAGTGCTTGTTACTGGGCCTACTTGAATAAATATAATTTTGAGTTTGTGTTCGAAGCGTGATGCAAATAACATAATTTACTTTAAAAACAAAGTTTTAACCGACTTCAATTTAGTACTCCGCCAAGCCACTAGAACATTTCCTATTTTTTTTTACAATTTACCACATGAACTGATTTCCGATAGCAAATTATGCGTTGATAACTATAGAAAAAAACCGAATCGCTGTATGTGGGCCGATAATATTTGAGGACTTCCATAGATTCCCCAAGATCATCACCAATGGCAATGCCACTTCATTAGTTCCTATTTCAACGGAATCCAGAACCTGTGACGTACTTTTGCACTTTTAAGTACATAATTGAGGAATTCGATAAGTCATCTGTGGTCTTCATCATCAATTCCTCGCCACCAAATTTATGATTCCGGATGTAAATACACGAGTTATAATAGAACATACCAAAATCACTACACGCGTGCCTAATAAAATTGAGGAGTTCCCTCAATTCCTCGTGGATCCCATCATCTAACTGAATTTTGAAAAAAAATGGAACCCATCTGGAAGTATATACATACGAACAAAAAAAATATTTTCGAATCGGCTCATCAATGACGGAGTTCTGAGGTAACAAACATTGAAAAAAATAAAAATACGAATTGAGAACCTCCTCCTTTTTTGAAGTCGGTTAAAAAGGCGGACTTTATCGCTTTACCAACGGCAATACAGTTATCTGACCATCCTGTATTAATATATAACCTTATAACAATCAACATAAAGTACACAGATGGTCGGCTGTGTTGTCGATAGTACGTGGCCAGCCCTGATAGCAATAGACATGATGACTCATGTTCAAATTGATAACGTAGTGATGCTAAATGGATAGTAAAGCATCAGATTATCGTAATAAAGCATAAATTATAAAATTTAATTAAAATCGTAAAAAATGAACCTTGAAAGTTAAGAAAAAGTATGCATTTTTTTAGTGTCCAAGAGTAAATTTAAAGTTACCAATTGAATCCTTACGCTTTTATACAAACAAAATTGTATGACAACGATGTACTTAAACGCAGTATTTCGCGACCGAAACAACAATTTACCTGATTTTCCATACAACGATACATGTTCTTTGTACCAACAAATATTATTTTGACGTCAGTCATAATTAACTGTCTTTCAGTATGGAGCGTTTTGCGCTGCCGCCAGCGAGGTCAATCTTTGTCTCATTTTTTTGGGTATTTATGTTCTTTAATTGTAGTTACTCCCATACAAACATTTGTTCCTCTCCAAAAACTGGTTCACATGACATCATAAAAAAAATCTTAGTCATCATCCCTATTGTATTTGTTCAGCCAGTAATAATTGACCGCCTGTATTCACATGATTGCATTCGCAAAGGACAATTCGTGTGTTAAAACACCAATTAAAGTTATCCATCGTTTTGGCACCGCTGATGCATAGCGATGGAAAACTGGGTGGCAATTTGTGACATATATTCAAAGCAATGACGCGTAGTTGCAGTGCCCAAGAGGCAACCGGATGGCTCGCGGTATTTGAGCTCCCGAAGTGTTGTGGAACCGCCTTGTGCAACCCGAACTGAGCTGACTTGGACTGGGGAGGAAACGCCAGGTTTGGGTCGTTAAATAAGTTCGATAATCCTATCGGTATTTGCACGAACATACATATACAATTTTAGTATAAATTATAATTAACAATTTTACATTTCAATTAACTAAATACACATAAAGTAGCGAGTAGTATTATATTACAGTAGAACCCGCATGATAATCGCTTTTTCAAATAAATTGTGTTCACTTGGCAATTTTGCAGTGAATCATACTTATTATCGATAATTATTGATTTCATCGACGCCAGCCCCATCTCTACTTCTGAGTCTCGGGACACTGATCTGTCATTTTAGATACTCCTTGCAAATATTATTTTTAACAGTATTCCCATTGAAATTAGGTTAATTTTTACAAAGGATGAAAACGGAGACTCGTGGGGAATGTCATCATAACGTATCCAAAAAAAATGTAGGTAAATCGATTACATAATCTTTTAATTTGACGTGTCATGAAAATATTTCCGTAAACATAAAATTCAATACGAGAATAAAAGATAACCTTATATCTAGCTTGTCTATGAAAGGTATCAACCGTTTAAAAATGCTTTCATAGGTAGGTATACTTTTGCGTTCATGGAGGCTGACGAATTGTATGGTTCGGAGACATTTACCAAATTTGTCATAGCTTGCCGTACTAAACTTTACTTTAAAATTGCGCCCATCTCGCTCACACCATAGAGATATCATAACCACAAACCACACTTGTCATTCGTGGTATACACCAAGCGTAGACCATTCGTAAGACCAGTGCTGGCCCGCCATTTCGTGTTCGTATGTATGTCTACAGTTTGTTTTTTGTTACTTATAGATGGGCCAATCAACTATTTTTTGTTGCTCGTTGCCATGGTTATGTCTCCTTGGTCACTCTTCAAAACAATGATTTTATGGATTTAAATCCACTAAACACGTGTGTTTGGTATATTGGTATGGTGGATCATCTCTTTAGCATGAGAGGAGGCCTATTTATATTTTTTTTTTTAAACTCTCTGACTGTTGTTTCCTTGTCTACCGGCACGGAATAACAAAAACAAAAAGTTAAATGACCCAGGCATTATTCAATGAACATTTTATCTGGCAGTAACTTGTTTTTTGCAAAAATGAAACTAAATTAATGTAATCGATAATGTCGTATGTTATCGAAAAATAATTAAAATTGTAGTCAACTGGAGAAAAAAGAAACGCCAGAGGTTAAATAGGTAATTACAAAGTTCTAAGTTTCCAAAGTTATAAGAGGGAGTATATTCCGTCCCTTTTCCGCAAAACGCAAGGTGCCTATGAAACGATTGTCATTTACTATGACGCTCGAGGATCGAGACGTCACGATCTTCTAGCGTGTTCTCTCTCTAATAAGCAACATTAAAACGCTTGTAGCTTAGTAATTTTTGGAGACATTTGAATAGGATTTTCGTCATTAAACATATTTTTTGACTTCTTTCTTTTGAAACAATAATACATTTTGAGGAGACCCGTATTTCAATTATACGTATATTCCTAAGGGCGCATAAAATCTCCACGGTAAATGTTTTAATGAATTCATGAAGCACAATGTGAGTTGCCAAAGTTGTTTAATTATTTGAGATAAGGCACGCGCGGTACTGCGTGTGCCGAGTGTAAGTACTCCAAATACCTGACGAATTAATCGTAGAGAATATATTTGAAGAAAGTAAACTCTATAACAAGGAATAAATAGTCCATACTCTAACACAAGCCTTCCACATTAATATTATAAATGCGAAAGTAAGTCGGGCTCTGTCTGTTAGATTTTTACGCATAAACCGCTGAATCGATTGAGATGAAATTTGTTATGGAGACAGTTGGAATCCCGGGATTCCCGGGGAAGGACAGTTATTTATTTAATAATTCACTTTACTTTAATAAAGTTTAAACCAACTTCAAATCAGTACTTCGGTAAGCCACATAGGCTGCCTATATGTGGGCTGGTAATATTTGAGGAGTTCCGTCGATTCCTCAATGATCACAGAATTATTGACACTTCATTAGTTGCTGCTTCAACGGAATCATGTCGGAATCTTTGACGTAGGTACTTTACATCCTTGAGGAACATAAGTCATCTGTCATCACTTCATCAGTCCACCTTGTAGGGGGACCTCCCCACGCTGCGCCTCCCGGTAAGTGCTCGCCACCCGAGAACCTGCCACCCACAGAAATATATTTCTGTGCTGCCGCCCCAACGGCCATCTGTTCTACGTGCAATGTGCCCCGCCCACTGTCACGTAAGTTTAGCGATTCGGAGGGCTATAGGTATCGGTCACCCTGGTTACCTTGGTTGCTACACTGCAATAGCCATCTCTGATGCGATCACGCAGATAAACTCCCAGCATAGCCCTCATGGCCCTTTGAGTGATTATATGTCTGTAGAGCACGAAAGATAGGGATGCAACACCCCTCAATTTGAAGTATGATTTGTATACTTTTAGGAGTAGATTCAGGAGATGTGGTAATTTTAATTTGATTTTGTAGTTTGATAATGTATTGTTGGCTGAGGTAAAGAACGGAAATAAAGAGCAGAGCCGTCTCTAACCCATGAAGCGTCCGTGTGTAAACATTACTCTAGCGCCCCCTAGTAAGCGCGCGGTCAAAATGGAATGGTAGCGGGCGGCGCTCGGCGCCCCCTATTAGGACCGTTGCGCCCGTGTGCAACGCACAAAGAGCTTTATTGGATCTATCCAACTTTGGTATGTCAGGTCTTTCTTTCTTGGAGCTGTCCACACCGCTACTCATCGAGGCACCTCTTATTTGAGAAACCTCGACACGCAGAAGAAGGAGTAGCTACTTAATGTCTTTTATAGAGTTAATTTTATGCAAAAGTATGTTGGCTTCTAATTAACGAAAATTCAATATTTCATTTGAGTACAATCAATCACTCATCATTTACCATTGGGTAAGTGCTCATGAGGAAATCATCAGTGTGCAAATGATAAACATTCATGTCCCTAGAATAATTTACTTTCGAAAACAACGTTTTAACCGACTACGTTAAGAGTCCGCAGTAAGCTCGGCCGAATTTCACCTTCCCATATTAGGTACAAGTAAACGTAGAAACTCGCATTTTAAAACTACGTGTTGGATTGTGACGAAACTTTGCGTATACAATGACATGAGGTATATCTATCTATTTCTCTAATTATTTTATAATGGTTCCAGTTTATAAAACAAACGAAATACAGCAAATACAAATTTTGTATGAAAAGCTTAAAGTCGTTGTATTATTTTACTATGGTATCTGAAGCTACATAAACTTATTACAGACATAGATATACCTCATGTCATTGTGTATTATGCAGTCTCGTTACAATCCAACACGTAGTTTTAAAATGAGAGCGTAACTACGTTTGTATGGAGAACCGAGCTTACTGCGTCCGTCCGGGAGTACTTAAGAAAGTACTCCGCACTATTTGAAGAGTTCTCTCAGTTCCTCCAGGACCCTGTCATCAGATCCTGTTCTGAGGACCTTGAGATCGCCTGAGAAGGAAACCGTTACAAACAAAAGCATTTTCCAAATAGGTCCTCCTCCTTTTTTGAAGTCGGTTACAAACCATTTTATACCACAAACTACGTTTGTCCTTCCGAACTCGAAGCTACAGTCAGGTCTATGAAAACTTGAACCTCAGTCTTTAATTTAGAAACCAACTCTGCTGGCTGATTAGAGAGAAGCATGGCCAAACCATTGTACAATGCCTCCATGCCGTTACTCAGTTTATCACGGTCGTTGCTTTTACCCCAGCCTTTCATGACCTCTATGAACGTCTCAATCGGCTCGTCACTGTTATTGATGTAAAGATGATCCATATCGGCTAAAATCATTTGAAGTAAACCAGCATCTTCCTCCGTCGATTGCACCACGGATAGCCTTTTCTGGACGACGTCAGAAATAGACAACACTATCTCCTTCACCGGCACCGACGCCTGGAGCACCATGTCATCCAAAATATCGTTAAACTTCTTCATAGTCCCCGCATCCTCCGTAAACACAGGCGACTGGAGGAATTTCTTTTGAAACAGGCTTAGAAATAATTTTACGTTACCAACGTCCATGTTTTTGATTATGTTCAGTAAAAGCTGAAGGTAAATCGTCGTGTGGTATTGGTACGGACAGAACGAATACTCTTTGCAGAGTTTCGCCAAGTACTCTTTTTCAATGACAATTATTTTAATAACAAGTTGGTGCCTGAGTGCATTAGTCGCTTGTTCCTTCCTCGCAGCTTTATCCAAACCTACGTCAGTAAGCTGAACGGATTGTTCGATAAAACACCCGCTTAGCCTCTTCAGAACGTTAACCCATCTGTACACCTCATCCAAATCAGTCGTCGAGTTTCTAACGACCTTCTTAAAATGCTTCAAACACTTCTGAAATTGCCTGACTTTGCACAGTTCGTCCTCCATCACGCTGAACACAGACTTGACACCGGTTATCAGAGCTGATACGTATTCAATTAATAGTTTCCCCATGCTTTCACTGCAGATTGCCAGGTTTTTACATGGTTGCATCTGTTTCGCTACTTTGATAAGTTCGTCAAAAGCGTCCGTCATAGATCTGCGTCCACTGACTGATTTGACGACGTCTTCTTTAAGGTACAGGGAGAGGAAATCTGCAACTTCTGAGCCTAGAGTTAGCGAGCCCATCAGGTCGACTTTGACTGCTGCTGTGAGCGCTGGAAAGAAATGTTTTGGAAGGACTTTTAAAGATGTCGTACCAAGTACTGAAACCCGGGCGACTCGGTTTTTTTTAGTAGGTAAGTATACTTAAAGATAACAAACATTGTAAAACTAACCGAAGCGACGCACAGATGCACTCAAGTTAAACATCACTCGTGTTATTCGAGAGATAGAACCTCAATTGTGTGCAAAAGTAAAGCAATGTTGATCCATTCGTTTACATAGCAGAATCAAACAACGTGGAAGTCATTTGAGTCAGATATTTATACCAATTTACCATATTGAATAGCAAATCATGCATATTCACATAAATAAAAATTACTAACATAAGAACTAAAATCGTTGTTTTATTAAATCAACATCATCATTCAAATAAAGATCACTGATTCTTAATGTAAGACTCTGTACTGAAATCATTGTAGCTAAAAACTAACAATTGAGATAACGTTAATGGTTGGTACCTTTCGTCGCTTTATATAAACCAAACTATAACTGAATGTTTGTTTTAAGTAAATAAAGTTAGTTTTTAATAAGTAAAGCAAATTGGAAATGGCTTCTAATATTCCTTACCCGTGCACACGAACAAGCAATATTTTAACCACATGTTACGTGGTCAACGCAGCACTGAAATATTTATATCAACTATAAAATAGCCAGAGATTGTATTTATTACACATTCAAAACCAATAAAATAGGTTAGTTCGAGTGGCATTTTCGTGTAAAATGCAAATACGATCACCAAAGCCGAATTCGTATTAAAAATCAGAGCAAAATATTGAAACGTAATTTTCTTCAGGGTTGCGTACGTCAAAAGGAACAACGGAACCCTTTTAGGATCACATTGTTGTCTGGCTGTCTGTGAAGACCCCTTATTTATAACGCGAACGCGTGGAGGTATCGAGTTGAAACGAAAACTATATAGTCAGGTCTACAGTCCCTTGAAGCCCTTCTAAGTAAACGTAAAACAAACATACGGCCGTTAAAGCCGCAAAAAAAAACGGACACTTGAGGGTTTCAAAATTTATAGGGTTGGTACCTACTTTCCGATGACCTAGAACTATGATATTTGTAATCAAGTACGGAAATCTCGGGTGGGCGAGTCCCTGAGAACTTAAAAGTGCGATTTTTTCACAGCTTCAATGGACTGCAGAGTATACGAGTTTAATTGCAACTCGATATCTCTACGCGAGAACCGATGGCCGTTGGGGCGGTAAGGTTCTCGAGTAGCGACCGCTACCGAAAGTAGTACCGGAAGGCGCGGCGTAGGTAGGCTGATGACCTGGTAAAGGTGGACTCCTCCGCGTCCACATGGATGCGGGTGACGCAGGAGCGGTCACTTTGGCACTCTTTGGGGGAGGCCTATGTCCAGCAGTGGACGTCTTTCGGCTGATATGATGATGATGATGATGATGATCTCTACGCGTTCCTGAGAAAAGGTTCCGATTTTTCCTTTTGAGGTACGGAACCCTAGAACACATATACCAAATCACATCTCGTGCTTAGTGAAAATGGTTGACCAATAGCCTGTGACAGGAACGGCAGCAATTGTAAAAATACGTGCCAGTTAAAGCTGGTACCTACGATAAAGGTATATACTCTAATTACCACTTTTACAGTATTCACCCTTAGCGTTTCTAAAACGATCATCTGGCGTAACTTTAGTTACTCCACTTAACTATGTACATGAGGCCTTACACGCCTCACGTTCATTCCATATATCACGATCGCGAAATGAATTTAAAAATCTAACGTTCAGGCTTATTTAAGTTCGCTCGAGTCTGTACCTTAATACAGAGTGATAAGGTAGGATGTGCAATGGTCAGGACTGAGACGGGTTTGAGAAATATGCTAGGCTACAAGAAATGATACACCTGCGTCGCTGAGTGGAAGTTTTACTCATACTTGACTAGGTTTTTCCCTCGACTGTTCTCGCTTGGAGTACGGTAATTTACACAGTAATAGAAATCACGAATTTGAGCGGTTTAGGCATTCTTGTTTTAAGCTCACCCACAAATACACCTTGACACCGCGATGCGTAGTAACCAAGCGTAGGTAGAGGTCTAGTTTCGTGACGGGTGACCGGCGGGGTGAGCCGCATTAGCGCGTAGCGAATAACAGCCCTGATGTGGGCGGAAAATGGTACGAGTGTACCAGGTCCAGAAGGGCCGAGAATAGATCGAATGGGCAAGAAATCGTGAGGCGTGGAACATTTGCTTGCCACACATAGCGATCACGACCGTCCGGACAAGAACGTATCGACCAGGAAGTAACTAACGGACCCCTTAAGGCACAACCTGCAAAAACGCTAGGATGAGGATATGATGTAACTTACCTTTTTCACATGACGTGGTTCTCTGACAGATATCCTGAGTCCGTGTAGCCTGGGATCGCAGTGTTAATGCATCTAACGGTCGCAATACACTTGGCGGTATTTGCCCAAATATTCGTGTTGCATCTTCTTTCTTCCTACGGCAAATGAAAGAGAGGCAACGACGCAACTCGAACACGCACTCCCAAGTGTAGTGCGGCTATAACACCGCGAGGGACGTAAGGTTCTTAATCAGCAATTAGCAAATCCAGCAAAACCAAGTTTGTGTATTATAACTTTCGGCACTCGTTAAATCATAAACTAGGACCTACGAACGTTCTGATAGTTATTTCAGCTTCAATAGGCATTGCGCTTTTTCTTCTTTTTGTTATACTAATAAAATAATAAAACGCATATTCTGCGAACCGTTATGACAGATTGACCTGTCAGATTGTTTTTTTTCTAATTACAGAGGTTTTCTAATAAGTATTTATCAAAGAGCTAAGCAACATTTTGAATGATACAGAATAAGGCCGGGCCGGGTCGCAACGTTGTCCACCAACCTCAGTTTGTATCATGTTTGTATACAAAATCCGCATTCTTTTTTGAAGTGAAAACTTCTTTAGCGGCGCTGTGCACTTTTTGGGATGAGGAAAAATATATATATATACTAGCTTCTGCCCGCGACTTCGTACGCGCATAAATTATGGTTTACATGATATTGTTATGTTTAACCATACTACATACTGAAAATAAAGATTTCATTTCCATAGATTGTGCGTGTAACAGTTCAAATTCTCTTCGAATATAAATAAACACCCTCATAAACTTGGTCGTCAATAATATTATATAGATGCCCCAAGTATCCTTTTAGAGAGCGCTCCCTATGCGAGCTCCAGGTCCGAAGACCCTAGGGCGAGCCCAATGAACACTCACTATCCTAAGGTATCCTAGCAAGCGAGACCGGGGGCCTAGAGAAGGTTACAATCGACAATCGCTAACGCCAATAGAAAATAATAAAATGTATGGGAGTGACAGATGCCGACGAAGCACTTTTCGTTAACATTGCTGTGTGAAGTGGTGTGGGAAAAACTCCCGAACGTCTAATTTTACAACCGATGGCATAACATTTCACAGGTAAGTTAAATTTATCACATAAATGTAAATTTCATTCTGTCACGCGGAGTTCATTTTACACTGGTCTATAAGAAGTAGTGAAGTATGCATGTCCCTTTTCATCAAATGGAAATGGCAATATACTGTTCCTTTCTCACGAAAGCACGTGACACTCTAGTGATGGGCTAGTGAATGTTTTCGAATTTTACCGATTCAGATTCATTTAACCCATTCAGCGCCAATCACAACACGTTGACGTGATTGCGGAACACCCGCGAGACACCGATCACGTCACTGTGACGTTAAAATGTTTTTGTTCGCAACTATTTGTGAAATAGATATTATGATATTTTTTTTATCAGATTCTGCTCTCAAAGGCTATGTCTATCATCGGTTATATTTCGTTTTATAAAGTTAAATTTAGAAAGTCTACTTTTATGGCCCTAAAAGTATAGGTCGTGACTAAACGTGTCTGCTTACGTTTTTATATTCCATTGTTATTTCCAGCCTTTAGCGTTAATGCAAATCACGTAATAGTATCAAATAAATGTAAAATAAACTTAATTCTCAATACTTTTAAACATCACAACACTGTGTTGTGAAATGGCTTGCGGAGGCAGGTAAATATTCGGCACTGCGTTTGTGTTTATCAATTTCAAACCTTAAGTCAAGTGAACTAAGTCCATATTTCTTTATATCTAATTTGAGTTATCACATTTTGCTGCACTAAATGGTAATGGACGGCATTGTTCCATTTTAGCAGCAACCAAGATAACAAACTTTAGTAGTAGGTAGCGATAACAATACAGTTGCAAATAAAAAAAAACTAGAATAATATTTTGCAACGAATTATTTGTTTGTAAAAACAATAGCACGCATAAACAATGAGAATTTCGTCTTAAGACTTATCATGTCAACTGCAGCTGCTACGATAACAGAATTTAACTTCTCCCTATAAGCTTTGATGTGACCGCTGCATAATGACTCACTGATTCTTCGGCGACACCTGACCGATAATCCTTTGTTTGTGTGTAGGGCGAGTCCTATAAACAATGTGAATTTAGTCTTAAGACTTGTCGTGTAATTTGCAGCTGCAACGATAACAAAGCTGACCGCAACTTACTGATAACGATTCTTCAGTGACAATAGACCGATAATCCCTTGGTTCTGAGTAGGGAAAGTTCCGCTATAGCACTTTGAAGTTATTATTACATTATGCCAATAGTATAAAATAAAATAGTCTTCAGTCTTGGCTTGCCTGTTGACTAAACCAGATCTCGGTTGTGTCTCTGTGTTGTGCGTGTGCTTTACTTTGTACAATGAACCCGACTATGGATATTGGTATTTCGAACCCGTTTAATATGACTGACCCGGCTATCCATACCCTTACTCCGAACCTGCCTAACACGAACGATCCGGCTGTGACTATTTGTGCTCCGAACCAGCATCTCACGACTGACCTGGCTGTTGAAAACATGGATCACGATCTTACCTCAATGGGGTTGGAGACGGCTTCAGCATATACCGGTAAGTCTTAAATAAAATATAGTAAATTTGTATACATACAACGTGTCCCAAAACTCAACGATAAGCCGGCATCAGAGGATGGAGCTGCTTATCATTAGTCGAGAAAAAATAAGGAAAAAAATATATCTCAATTATTTTAGAAATTACAGAAAAAAAATGAAATTCATCAAAAAAAAAACATACTCAAATATTACTGTTTTTGTTTTGTTTTTGGAAACTTAAGTAGCCCTGTTATCTAACACAGTTCTTAAAAATACCATAATACATGTAGTTTTTACAAAAAAATAATCAAAATTCATTTTGTCCCTACAATTTTGAAAGATTTTTTCTTACAGTCCACTTTCAATCATCATGGTGTAAAAAAATAGTATTGACACCACTATGGCAATTATTTTCAAAAGATATATATATATATATATTTTTTTGAGATATATTTTTTTCCTTATTTTTTCTCGACTAATCATAAGCAGCTCCATCCTCTGGTGCCGGCTTATCGTTGAGTTTTGGGACACGTTGTATATTAAATGTTGTATCTCATACTTGTTTTTTTAAATATAGAATAGAAAGCATTTATTCGTGACAAAACGGTAAATATAAAACAGCTTGTCATAAAATCAGATTATAAACCCATGAGAAAGTTAACAATAGTCACTTGTAATTAATTATCGACATATAATTAATTATGGACGATTATTTTCATAGAAGGTGAAAATACGATGACAGAAGTTCAACTGATCAGTCTTTTGGAGGGCTCTCCTGATGAGTTTGACATCCAACCTGGTCACTGTTCTTCTTCGTCAGATTCGGAAGAAGAAGAATATTCTTCCCCGCCAAATGAAAACAGGAATGAAAGTGGTGTTAGTGCAAATTGGAGCTTTACACGAAAAACGTCTAGTGTTTCGGAATTTATTGAGACATCTGGATTAAGAGGTACTAGGAAGGAAAAACCTCAAGAATATTTCGATATGTTGTTTACTAGCACTTTTCTAGTTTTTTTAGTCAACAACATAAATAGATATGCCATACGATTAATAGAAGCGAACAATAATGCATACGCAAGAATTACGAAATGGAAGGATGTAACCATTTCGGAATTCAGGGTATTTTTAGGTCTGTTATTCCATATGGGAACAATTAAATGCAATAAATACGAGGACTACTGGAGTACCGACGAATTGTTTGACTTTAAGTTTTTCAGTAGTCATATGTCAAGAAACAGATTTATGTTAATTTTAAGGTGCATAAATTTTTATGATGAAACTACAGGAGACAATCGATTAAATAAGATTTCAGGTCTTGTAAATTTGTTTAATAAAATAATGGACAATATTTACTACCCGGCCAAGGTACTCTGTATAGATGAATCCCTTGTATTGTGGCGTGGTAGATTATCTTTCCGCCAATTTATGAAAGGAAAGGCTAACAAATATGGCGTAAAATTATACTTACTTACAGATCAATTTGGTTATGTTATAAAAATGATTGTGTATGGGGGAAAATGCGACACCCGATTAGGAGGTAAAAATCATGTAACGAAGATTGTGAAAGATTTATTAGAAGGGAAATTGGGCGTAGGGCATTCAGTGTATATGGATAATTTTTATAACTCCGTCGACTTGGCAAATTATTTAGTAGATTCTAATACCCATGTCACTGGAACCCTACGTTCCAATAGGAAAGGTAATCCGCCAGAAATATTAAAAAAAAAGTTAGCAAAAAATGAAAAAATCTCGATGTATAATGACAAAGGAGTATGTATAATGAAATGGAATGACCGGAGAGAGGTGCTAATGATTTCAACGGAACACAATAGTGAATGGCAGGATTACCTTTCCGCCAATAATAATGTAAAAGCCAAGCCTGGAGTCGTGCTTAACTACAACAAACATATGGGAGGCGTAGATAAGCACGACCAAATGATGGCGTACTATAACCCAGAACATAAAACCCTTAGGTGGTATTTGAAATTGGGAGTGCATGTATTTAGTACAATGCTATGTAACGCGCACTCTCTATATAATAGATTTGGAGAGAAACCAATGCCCTTGTGTGATTTCAGAAAACATATTATTCGGGCATTGGTTTCAAGTCGGGAAATTGCCAATTGTCTCCCGCGTCCTCCATCAGACTATCACGTATCATTCAAATTGCCAAGACACCTAGAAACAAACAGATTAAAACGAAAAAGATGCGTGGTCTGTTGGAGGAAACATAACAAACGTGTAGAGACGGGCGACTTTTGTCCGAAATGTCCACGACAACCGGGGTTATGTCAAGGGGCATGTTTCGTAGAGTATCACAAGCAAAATAATGTTATAATTAATTAGTTGATGATAGTTTATTATAAACAATAAATATTTATGAATTATTAGTAGCTTTTTATTTCCTTTGTTCCTATAATCTCAGTTAAATAAGCAAATTCAATGTCTGTGTTGGCTTCATTTGGTTTGCCCAGACAGTAAATGGATGTTCTCTTAATTTATACATTTTAATACTTAAATATGTTTTAAAAGATTATTATCTTACACACTGGTTAAAACAAAATGATGCATGAAACTATCCAACGCGGGCGGCAAAATCTTTTGCACGTCAGCGGCGCCATATGACGTCTACGTGTTGTGATTGCGGCCGGGCAGTTTATGAATGTATGGTGGCGTGTCGAGTACGTTCAAGCTGGAGGGCCGTGGCGGTGAATGGGTTAAGGAAACACGATTGTTTAATATGAAATTTCACTAAATATTATATGTATAACCATTGTCAAAATTATTTTGTTAGAAATCATAGATAATGTATACGATGTACTAAAGAGGTTTAAACTGCACCAAGAAGGCAGCGTGACGGACTGCAACCATCTTACAAGCTATGAGGTAGAGGGAGACGTAGTAAATTACTATCTCGCGCTATTTTATAGCTTCCAAAATAGAGCGAACTTCCTAATAAACGGAATATATAATTGTAGTACATACAGCATGTCTATCATGCGGCTGCGACATACTCCCGATTTTTCTCACACCTCTTGTTCTAAGTGTTCTAATAAGAAAGAGACGGATAGTGCGAGAAAATTCGAGAAAGCTCACCGTCGCATGATAGCCGTGCTGGAATTTTTTTGTTGGTTTAAGTAGTTTTATTTTATTTATTGGGTAATTTAGAGTATTGTAGAATAATGCGAGTATGTAGTGTCGAAGTTTAGCTATTGCTAAATAAGTAGAATTAATTAGAATTTAATAATGAATACATTGGTCGAGAGCAATTAGGTTAGGACTAGTGTTACGAGATGGACCTCATGCTGGACTTCGACGACGTGTGAGGGATCTTGGAGGTGGTTCGAGAGCAATTAGGTTAGGACTAGTGTTACGAGGTGGACCTTATGCTGGACTTCGACGACGCGCGAGGGATCTTGGAGGTGGTTAGTAATGGAGCCATGGCATTTGGGTTTTTTCTAATAGTGATGAGGATTCACATCATCACATAATATCAACCAAATAATTTTATCACATTGAATAAATGTATGTTCTTTTTTATGACATCGTTTTTATTTGTCTTCCTTACCAAGCTATACCAATCTCAAAATATCATACATCAGCCTAGCTAGCACATTCGCACTCGTCCTTTCTTAGTAAGTATATAAATACGAACGGAACGAAGGCTTCTTGTCCTACATAAACACGATAATGCAGTAAATGTTGTAAAATACCTAGAAATAATTATTTTATATGACTAAACTCGATATGATTAACATACTTTTTTATGTTATTGGTGATCTAAATAATCGATGAACGAAACATGATAATAATATAAAAGTGACAGCCGTTCAAAAATTTTAACCTTGGCAACAGGTACCTACGCCGTGTAAAATATTCTACTTACAATTATTTGCGGCACCGCTAAAAACCGTTAACGACCAACGCACCCCATCACTACGCTTCGGGTGCCATGACGTGACAAAGCGCGCTGTTTTCGAAACAGCCAATCGCAGCGCCGTTACCGACCTCCCCGCAACCCGCACTTGCCGCCAACTGTGGTGACCTTTGCATAGAACTAAATCGCTTATAGGCTCTATCTATAGGAGGTTATCTGTGCCTGAGTATCATAGGTCCATGGTTTAAAGCAACTGACAGCTAATTCTGGCGCGTTCATCGCTAGGGAAGAAATGAAAGGCCCGAGTACACCTTATCGTTTATTAGTTCAGCCCTGCTTCTGCGCCAGCTCGCGTTGCTTGGCCTTCTCCAGCTTGGCGATGCGAGCGTTGGACTTGTTGCCGAGCACGCCGCCGCCCCAGTGCCTGCGGAGCTCCTCGTAGCGCTCGTTGAAGTTGGTCTTGATCGCCTCGATGGCCTTCGTGAAGGCGGCGCGGTCGCCGGCTTCCACCTGCAAGGGGTATGATGGTGTAGTGTGTGCATAGGACAACGATCTCCGGTTGATGGTCGGGGGTTGGAAGCATCAGATAAATCTATTGGTGGTAGATGAGTTTGCATCATGGCACTCAGATAGCAAATATCATAATCATCATAAACTTCCGACTTTGTGGCGCTCAACACATTCCGGTCCGCCCATTATACAGAACATGCGCGCGAGGCCAGAAAACACTCGGGCACAGTTTACACGCCAAATCCCGAGGGTCGGGCACACGATAGAGTTGCGCGAAAGGTAATAAAACTAGGCAGTAAACATTGGTTAACCCTAATTGTCATGATTCATCACATTTCAATAAGTTTCTGAATAGAACGTACCTGCCTGGCTAAAAACAACCTAATAATGGATATAGATGGCGCCATCATAGGTTTTACCTAATCACTAGCCTTTTTCTATGGGATTTGGCTTAAACGGCTTGATAATTCCGAAAAAGAAAACAATAATTTGACAGTTTTGGTAAGACTGACAGGTAAAACCTATGCTGGCGCCATCTGCAAATACTTCGCCCGGCCAACCCCAATGAGACTAATGGGCACATACGTGCCAAACACTCAAAAACATAAACAAGCAATATCTACGACATATGGTCATGCAGTACTCAGACACGTTGGCGACTGATTTACAATCGTTGCAAACCTAACGCATCACCTGCGCGAGCACGGCGAATCGTCAGATTACAGAAGCGAAATAAAGACTCTTATTCACTAATAACGAAAACACCTAACAAGCACGCGCCGCGTTGGTCTCTTTCATCCGCAAAAGCTCCGCATCGATTTTTGCGGATACGGATCCGAATGTCCGCAACATCCCCGGTTGTATAGGCCATAAGAGTGATACTGACCTGCGTGAGCGCCAAGCACGTGCAGGTCTTGCGGTGTACCAGGGCTCCGAGGCGGGACTTGCCCTTCACGATGCAGTAGGGCACGCCCATCTTGCGGCAGAGGGCGGGCAGGAAGAGTACCAGCTGCAACAAACACAAACGTGGCATGGTGTTGTAAAACGGGTGGGTTTTGTTACGATGTCAGCTCAAATTGAACCATTCGTTTGTTAGGGTATCGTTAATAATTTAGAGAGCAGTGGTGGATAAATACCCGATATAAACGTTCTTATTTGGGGTATCGTTAATAATTTAGAGAGCAGTGGTGGATAAATACCCGATATAAACGTTCTTATTTGGGTATCAACTTTTTCATGTCCCTTGGTTTCTTCTTCATAAAATGTGTATTGATTAAATATATAAGTTCTTATAGCCGGATAAACGGTATATTTAAACATATGTTGTATCTCGCAAAGATACGTGCTCTAGCAGAGAACATGGTTGTCCAGGGGACAATCCACCACAACAAGAACTAGTAGGGGGGCATTTTACGTCCGCTGGGCAACCAGAGAAATCGGGAAATGAAATTTTATTGGACGCAAAATGAGGGCAATATTTTTTTAGTACAGTTGTCCTATAGTTAATTGAGTAAGGAATGCAACAACAATAAACAACAGCGGGCATTCCTATTTTCATGATTTAAACGATAAATAGTAGAAACAGGAAGGACACTAAAAACTTGTATTTACCCATTTGCCGGTCTCTAAATTCCCGAAAGCTGGCCGTGCATACATTGACATTGCAACGTTTTAGCTTTTACTGCACGCTTTTTATTTTACTTAGTAGCTCAGAGTCAACAGTCTTCATGCAGCTCATGAATCATTTGTTCAAGAGCCTCAGGTGAAGAAATTCTTACATCATTGCTACATGTATTATGTATGTGGAGCTTTGTGATATCCCTTCGGCAGCATACATAAGCGCAGGTTCGCAACCAGTTACGATTGAAGAGTTTTCATTTATTGTACAAAACCATAGGTGCTAAATCAGGGAAAAAATTATGGCCAAGAAAGTTTGTCAAAAACTTAATTTATATATACTACAAATTTCCCCTAATAAAGGACCCGATCCCTTAAAATGGGCCTGTACCATTGCTTTAAAACTCAGATGCAAAATTGGACCAAATTACAGACAAACATTAGTAGCTAAATATGTAAAATCTTGTAGGTAAAAAATACCCAATTTCATGTGTTTACTTAAATTTTAAGAGTCAATTATGGCTCCAAGTGGTCCATGTAATTTAAGACTAGACTACTGCGTCGCCAGATCTAGGCTGGAACTTGTTTAAATAGCGGCAACCGAAGTATGATGTATATCATCTGTGAAAATTTCAACTAACAACGGTTCATGAGATACCGCCCGGTGACAGACGGACGGAGAGCGGAGTCTTAGTAACAGGGTCCCGTTTTACCCTCTGGGCACGGAAGCCTAAAAAAGTATTATATCATCCCTGGTTACGTATGCCGCTGAAGGGCGGTCGCATAAGAAAACTAAAACCAACCTCAATGGGGTCGACGTCATGCGCGATGACCACCAGCTGGGCTTTCTTCTTCTCCACCAGCTTGGTGACCGTGTTGGTGCCCGAGCGGATGGTGTTCGGCCTCTTGGGCAGTGGTTCGTCCTTCTTGGCGACCTGTTGGACAACATCGGTTGAGCGGTGTCGGGGCACGCTGGTCGGTTGGTTTGTTCGGGAGTGCGTCAGAGATCTTGGTGGTTAGAGGTCGTCATGGCCATCGGAAGTTTTGTTATGCATCATGTACATGTTCTTAATTATCTTTTGTGTGAAAGTTGGAATGTTTCACAGGGTCACTGGCTACTTTGCTACTAATTTAATAAGTTCTAACGGAAAGGTTCTCGAGTGGCGACCACGTACCGAAAGGCGCGGCGTGGGTAAGCCCCCACAAAGTGGACTGATGACCGGGTAATGGTCGCGGGAGTCCGCTGGATGCGGGTGGCGCAGGACCGGTCACTTTGGCACTCTTTGAGAGAGGCCTATGTCCAGCAGTTCGTTCGGCTGACATGATGAATTTTGCAAGTTTACTACTACAAATTTTTTAAGTTAAAAGATTTTGTAGTCCCAGTCGAGCCATATTGGAAGTAGCGTCCACAAACCGGAGCGGTTGAAATCCATGTACGCTGTTTCAGTATATAAAAATCAACATTTCCAATTTGAGCACAAAAAATAGATCAAAGGATATCCAAATGAGTCTTCCAATACTGGTGTGAAAGATGTTTTCAAGTGCTTTGGTTCATTACTTCATTAGATTAGACTAGCTATTTTTGGGAACTCACTATTTTCTGTATATATTACCTTGGCCTCGGCAGCCTTCTTTAGGCGGTCTTTCCTCACAGCCTGGGTCTCGGGCCTGTATTTTTCCAGGATCTTGAAGAGGCCCTTAGCTGAAACGGAGATACTGTATTTAGTAGGCGTACAGTGCCCGAGAGAACTGTGCTGTCATGTGTGAGCATCAGAGTTAAAAAGCTCGTATAGTTTTGTGATAATCATGGATTATTCATCGTTGCATTTGGGTGTTCATCATGTAAGATAGTAGATTGTACGAGTTCAGCAATGTTTTTTTTTTTATAAAGTTCTATGGAATGACTGCCTGCGCAATTTTTAATGTTGATCGGTCTGTAATGGTAAGTTAACCAGCCCTAAGAGAGGTCTTCGTACAAGAGCCCTTAAAGCCCATTTACAGAGGAAATATTTGAATTTGAGTGCTGCGTCTACTAGTGCAATCTGAGATCTTCCCCGTCAGGGTAGATTAAAAGTCTAGAGGGAGGGGTAGTCTGAGCCTACCTGTGGTCTTGTCCAAAGTCTGGGTGAACTGGTTGATTGGCGGGGGCACCTTGAGCCGGCGCTGGAGCACCGCCTTCTGCCGCTGGATGCGGATGTATTTGGGCCATCGCACGAAGCGGGAAAGGTCGCGCGTCGGCTGGATGTCTTGGCCTGGACGGAGAGAGGCGTTAACATGGGTTTGATAGTAGTTACTGTGTAGTCAGTGAGTGTTCTTATGTTGTGGTTATTTATTGCTTCTGGTTGTTGAAAATGCTCAGTTTATCAACTTATAAGAGTTACTTATAGTCTATTACTACCACTTTTGCCTTGTTTACCACAAGCCATTCAACCCATGCGATGTCAAGCAATGCTCTTGGGCTTGGGCGTGGTAGCAGTGTTTCCGCCTTGTTGTGGAAATGGCTGGTATAGATGACTCATTTGGGGCTTGACTGGATTAAAGGGATCAAAACATTGAACAATTAAGAATCAATTAACCAAACAAGAGTGTTTATCCCCAGATTATAGATAAAATGTTAGCGTTTAATTTCAGGTTAAGTCCCTACTATGGTGAAATTGAATTACCAAAGATATTTTATTTAATAACTATCCTATGATCCTATCCTATGATAAATAGACTTTGAATGTAACATGATAATAATCATGAAAATTTAGTTATGTGTTTTAGCGTCCCATTCCTGATGAAATTCATGAAGCCCTTGTATTGCCTAAGGACAAACATTAACCAATTACTTAAACTTAATGAACATTCTTTTTTCATTTCATTAAGGAAGTTGTTTAGATGGAAGATGTACTACAGTTAAGAGTCATATGGTTGGTAGCAGCCAGAAAAGCCAAATATTTCGTAACACACCCGTATAAAGATGTGTAACGAAATATTTGGCTACATTAGCTGTTACTAATTATATGATGCTGACTGTACAGAGTAAGACAATATTTAACGGAACACATTCCACATCTTAGTGCCCCCAATGATGGGACATGCACCTGCTTTTCAGGAGTCCTTGCTTCCACAATGAATTCACAGCTTTAACTGGAAGCACACTTGGAGGACGTACAATGACAGATCATTTTTATGAGGACAGTGAATGTGTAAAATGGAACTCGCGTCTGTTTTTTATCTTTTCAATATTATTTATGTAAAATCCGATCTACAGGTAGATGGATAATAATCGCAAAGCCTTGTAATGAAATGAATGGATGATCGCTTAGCAAAGTGAGGTTATGAAGACATGTGCTCCTGACTTCAGTCGCAAGTGACTCAAGACTGTAGTTATGCAGAAAGCAACCAAAGCCTGTTATTGAATGATGGAATAAGCAGCTTTTATCATAAAGATAATTTTCACAGAGGAAAGCTATGTTTGCTTCCTGCATAACTATGGTCAGTACCTAACTTTAAAATAGATGTGTCAATTTGTTGAAGTGAAATAGTCATTCGCAATTGCGCAGTGCAATTTAAAATAGTCTGTCACCAAGTGGAAACTGTTCCCAGCTGTTACCACTAAAGTGAAGTGAGCGGAGGTAACTGCCTTTAGTGTTAATGCAACAGTGGTAACAGGAAAGAATAACTCTTGACAGTGAAAGTGACATTTACTCACTTTCACTGTCAAGAGTGATCACAATCAGTAGTGACACCTTCGTCACCACAGAAAAAGAAGCGAGTAGCACACCCACATCAGGCAATACAAAGGTATTGTTACACATGCTCTTTTGAGCTAGCTTCAAGCAAATAGCATGTGTACAAGTACCTTTAAGGCTTTTTGTATGAAGTTGGTGGCAGGTGGGTAACTAGAAATGGTGACAGACTTTCTCGTCAGTGGCGATGAATGGGTTAATGCAACATGGCACAAGTGTTCAGCCTGTTGTGAGTTTGGCCGTACACATGTGTTTAGAATCCATCTACTTGTAGCACCAGTTAAGTGTAATTTTATTACATAACTATAATTACCAGTCTTACCTACAAAGAACAGACTAAGACTGACCATGTTTAAACGTCTACCATAGCATTTGTTTCATATCAACGATTATGTAAGCGGGAATCAACTTTTTCTTGTTATACTGTCCCGGTAACCCAGGAGACAACAGTGACAGAATTCCTTAGAAGAAATACTATAAATTAAGACTGCCCCACCATGGTTTACCAATATAACAATAACATGTGTTTAGTGGATTTAAACCCCATAAAATAATATTTTTAAAGAGTGACCCGGGAGACATAACCATGGCAACAAGCTAAAAAATTGTTGATTCATCCAAGTGTGGTGCGAGTGAAATAGCCAATCAGGCAACACAAAAAGAGGAACATTATACAAATGGTACTGGAATGAAAGTATGATGAGAATAATCTAAAAAAATTACCCCATTTTAGATTAATAAATATTCAATTTCATTTTATTATATCATCTGTATATAGTAGGCCATAACCTTATTTCACTTTAATACACTATTCTTGTTTGGTTGAATTGAAACCATAACCATGTTTCATTTTTGTTTACTTTTGCCATTAGAACTTTTCATGTTTTGGCAGCATGTGGATAGCCGCATGAGCTGGATATTTTTTCTTGTCATTGTAATCACTTGGTATTACTACTAAAAAAAATGCATACTTTTCACATGTATTTAGGATCCTTAGAACATATAAGAAACCTGGTTCTAATGGTCAATAACCAGCAATACAACCCCATAAGTATGTAAAACATAAAAGTATAATAGATAAATAATTAAGGATCACATATATTAATTTTTTTTTAAGCAGTAACGCTGCTAACGAAAATTATAAATTTTAAATGAAAGGAAAAATTGAAAAATTTAATGCTCCGAGCCGGATTCGAACCGGCCACCACAGGCATTCATGGCCCGTCGCTACTAACCAACTGAGCTATCGGAACAATCTGGTTTGGGCACCAAATCCCTCAATCAGTTCCTTCATACAACGCCTTAGGGAGGCGTGTAGCGACATCTACCAGAAGACTTAGGCTTCTTAACGGCACCAACGTCTCAAATTATATTTTTCAAATTTTCCTTTCATTTAAAAAGATCACATATATATCAATTGGAAGGTGGGGATATGTTAACCCTACTGGAATAATATGATGAAAAAGGTAGAAGTCATGGGTCTATCTATCTTCTATTGTTTATAAAAAATTGCATAGACATATCCAATGCCTAGTAAATGATAATGTCCTAAATTAAAACCAGTTGCAATAAATACCGTCAGGACTTTATCAGTGTTAAGAAGCTCGTATGTTTGAAACCACATGGTTATTTCAGATTGTAGTTATGCATCATTTAGGTCCATCTAACATAAGCTATTAGAATTGACTCAATAGTTAAACCAACAAGAAAGCTTGTAAGTTACAAAACTTTTAATTTGTTTAATATTAAGAACACTATGAATCAATTCATATAAGCCGTGTTTAATATAACCGTAATTTATTTGCATTCAAAACACAATGTAACCACGTTGACTTCTTGTTTTAGAAGAAAATATTAGAAACAAGTCATGATCACATTGGGTTGCAAACACAGATTTAATGTCAATACTTACCAATAGCGAAGTTCTTGGCCCTTTTCTCGAAGAGAGGGTTGACGATCTTTTTGGGTTCAACCTTTTTAACGACCAGAGGTGCGGCCGCAATCTTCTTTCCTACCTTCTTTTTAGGCTGAAATAAACAATCAAACTTTAAGTACAATAAACCAGTGCGTGCTGCAAGTCCTTAACTTGCTGATATTCAGCGATCTTGGTGATAAAATAGTGTAATCATGGCACTCATTGAGAAGTTAACATCATGGTTGATTTCGAGGTTAGGTTGCAAGTGTTTTAGACGCGAACTTTTAACTTCGAAGTAAAACGTGAGAAACTAATGTGACATATAAGTATGTAATAGCACTAGGATATTTACCAGCTAGTCAGTAACTTTTTTATTTCAAAACAATCAGCATGCGAAGTCAAGTTTAAGTTAGCACCCGACAACATGGAATACAAAGTTTTGACAAATTCTCGATATAAAATACGTTTGATAACTAAACACGCGTAGATTTTACCTTCTTCTGCACCATCTTGAATGGATTTTAAATAAGTGATCTAAGGGCCACGAACGGATCCGTGACTCAATGTGAACACCAAACTTTCGGCGATAATGGCCGAAAGAAAAAGGAGGAGACGTCAAAGGCGGAATGGAGACTACAATGTCTATGGATGATTAGGGTTACCAGTGTTAATTATTATATTTTTGTTTAAAGGCCCTATGTACGGTACTGTGCGTTTTATTTGGCCGCGGTCACACATCATAGCATATTAAGCCCGCATCACACTGCGATGACGATGGTAAACTTGTCGTTTGCTAAGGTCGTTTGCTTGCTATCAAATTTACTATTGACCGCCACCGCAGGCCGTGCCAATGTGATTCAGGCAAAGAGTAAAGTAAGTATATAGATTCAGGATTTAAGTATGTGACAGCAATTATGAGCTCGGGACTACAATTTTGAATACATTGCACTCTTATTGCACTCAATCAATGTGGATATATGTAAAAATATCACACAACAGAAGTATTATTCGTAACATGACTTTTATTCGTTTTACTCAAGACATTAGGTACTCTTATTGCACTGATTGCACACCTCAAAACATGAATCAAATTGAAATAAAAACTAAAAATGGAGGTTAACAACAGGCTGTCTTATAGCTAAAGACCGATAATATTGATCTCGCTTTAAAATAGCGAAACATTTTTTAAAATTAAATTTAACAGCATTGCAGCATATTCCAAGGCGCTGCTAAACTTGAACTATTTAACATACATAAACACAGAAACAAGTTATAGTAAGTATAGTAACAAATGGTATTTAAAAATGAATCTCTTAAAATCTTTTAAAAATAGGGAGAAGAAGTTTACTCCACTTGTAGGCAAACAAATCACAATCCGGTGCATTATTATTATTAGTATACTGAATCTTTTTTTTAAATCTGATAAATTACAGAATAATGAACAAAAAAAATATTTTCTATAATACGTATACTACTTATTGTACAGAATATTTTTATTTTTATTTGCGTTCAAGTAGGTACTTAAACGCAAATTTTAACAAGAGATGATTGCAAATTAATGACTAAGTAAGTACCTCCAGTTTCGGTGGCTGTCGGAGCGTGAAGATTTCAAATGCCTATAACATCAGAAAAAATATATTCCTCTAGATTATACTTTTGCTTATTGTATTAAGAAAAAGATTCACATACCTCATATTATTGGACGGTTTTTGGTTTTTGAGAGGATTAAATAGTGGCTTACAGCGAATATTAATCACATTGAAGAATTATTATTGCACAAATAAATTATTATGTCTCTTCCTAATTGAAATTAAGGAGAGTAATTTTGATTATCTTTCTTTAATATAAAGTAGAATAAAGTTATAGAGTTTCATTTCTTATCAGTAACCTTTATTTCTTTCTGCTGCTTGTTCGTATGCAATATGTGTATTGAAGAAAATAATATTAGTTCAAGTGTCATTCTAATGCTACAGCGTTTTTATACACAATGTAGTCACGCGCCGTTTTTATTTTCGGGTTTAGGCTCGGCACTATCCGTCTCTCTCCTATTAGAAAACTTATTAAGGGCATATAGTGCGTGAGAGCCCGTGCACCGTCTTGTCCTAACCGTGCTGTTATGCGAATTGATTATTTAAATCATAATGTCGGCATTAAGCTCTATGCGACTAAGAATATAAAAAAAAAAGCTTAAATTTGGTTGTTGAAAAGACAGTATATAGAATATTTTCGTATTTCATATATTATATACATTTCATACATTTATTTATCTGAATAATGCAAAGCAAGTTATTCTCCACACACTATTTTCTATCTTATAAAATAAAAACACGCCACGCGATGTCCTTTCTAGGTGTGTGTGTTCAAAGAGAATATAATGCCGCGTTTATACGCTTACGATGGCTTGGCGCGTGAGCAGGACGCAGCTATGCGTTAGAGGGAGAGGGCTATAATTCGATCTCATTCGTTTATATAGCTGCGTCCTGCTCACGCGCCAAGCCATCGCAAGCGTATAAACGCGGCATAACCACTACGTTCTGCACGGCTATCACGCGACGGCGCGCGAGCTCTCTCGATTTTTCTCGCACTATCCGTCTCTCTCTTGTACTTAGACCTCTTGTTCTAAGTGTTCTGCGATAGTGTATCTGTAGTGCGATAAAAATCGAGAGTATGTTGCGGCCGTCTAATGATAGACGACTTAGAGTATACAAGTATATGTAGGTAGTATATACGTGCTGGTATGTGCTGTGTCGGATGCGGGCTCAGGATGTGTGAAGAGACCTTAAATTGTCTTTGGTTAGAATTTAATTTATTTTGAAACTGTGCCATTTGTGTTGCCATACCAAACATAGAAATACGAACGATTCTATGATTTTCTCAATGGGATATAGAGATTATATGATTTATTTAGTGTCTACAATCACTATTTGCTTGCTTGCAACATGTGACAGTCCATTTTAAAAAAAATCTAGGTCTCGGAAAACCTGCAAAGTAGGTATACACTTCAAATAAATTGTGTTTACTCGGCAATTAGTGCAAGTTCTTAGTGAATCATACTTAATATAGATAATTATTGATTATCGAAACTACTCTCATCTTTTACTCTTTTAGTCTCGGGACACTGATCCGTTACTTCAATGATGTAATATAATAATGAGGTAGATACGTTGTCTATACGAAAGACCGTGTTTTATGCTGCGTTTATACGCTTGTGGTGGCTTGGCAAGCCATGGCCAACCTCCACAAGCAACAAGCGTGTAAACGGAGGTGTTTGGCTTGGCTTGCGTGAGCTTGCGAGAGTTTGGCCCGATCCGGACTGGTGTCGGTTTTTGAACACAGATCAAAGGAAGTTTGGGCAAGAGCTTGCGACGTATTTACACGTTGGCCCGTGTTTAGTGTAGCTCACGAGCTCGCGGCGGTTGGTCGCATAGATTAGAATGTGTTATTGTTGGTCGTATCTCGCCGATTTCGCCATGAGTGCTATTATATGGTCAAACGAAGAATCTTTGGCTTTTCTGGAGACTTATCAATTTGAAAAATGCTTGAAAATAAATACTGGCTGCATTAATTATAATAATAAAATTAATTTAGGTTACAAATTACATTAATAGTCATTTTACATTCTACAATTATTAATAAACATAAGATTCATTCATTCATATTAAATGCCATCCAAAACGCAGCATAAGGACTTGTCGACGCTTGTCAAGCCACCGCAAGCGTGTAAATGTCATCCAAGCGTTTGTGAAGGTTTGTGGAGGTTTGGAGCTTGCGGAGGTTTGCCAAGCCACCACAAGCGTATAAACGCAGCATAAAAATGGCCAAGCTAACGCACACATGAAAGAGCTGCGAATATTGTAGCTACACACCAATATGGGTATCAAATGAGAGCAGGACGGTATGCTTATTTCCGGGAGCGAAAAAGAGACAAGTAAATGTGTTGTGACGTACGATGCAAACTATACTTGTCTCTGTTTCTGACTACAGAATTTGCATAGCATGCCGTCAAGCTTACATGGGCTGAGAATGGACAAAAAGTATTAACAAATCAGACTAGACACTGCCTATTATCATATTCTCGTTACGTACTATTGTACATTTATACGTCTCAATTTAAGATGCTCGGCTCTTCACACAAACATAGTTTCTTTCTAGAGAGTGTCGAAATATACGTTTTTTGTTGGCATAAACTGGCGTTTTTTGGTGACTGTAAACCTGAGTACCTATATGGTTTTAATTGCAACTCGTTACGACCTCAAAAGGGAACTGTAGAACTGTTTAGGCGCGGAAGTTTAAATTGACAGTTTGTACCAGTATTTTAATTTTTTTATACTTTCGTGTTCTGTCAATTTCTATATATCTGTTTATCTGTCAATATCTATATATCTGTCAATCTCTCTCTCTCTCTCATTTAATATTGTATACTTAATAAACGGGCAATCAGATTTATTGTAACAGAGGCATTTTAAGTTTTATCAAGAAGGGATTTATTATATAAAGTTCGCATAGGATGAAACTAAATAAGGATAATAGAGATACATATGAAGAAACGTTAATATAATCACTGTGTGCACGGTCTTTATCCGCAGAACTCATACCGGTGGGTAGTTGGGCTAGGAGACCAGGTTTTTGTAGAAATAAGAGTAGTCCGGATAAGCTTCGTTAATGGTTTAATCAGACCACAGAATAAATCAGACATAAACTACAATATCTGGAGTGGATGATAATAAAACAATGAATATGGAGTTCCACCGCAACACGTGAGGTGCGAGTGCGACATCGGCCACCATGCCCTTCAATGACAGCTCTGTCAGTTCCGTCCACAGACTACCTAGTCGATACCACGTATCCTGGCCGCCACCCCAGCGCTCGGTGTTACGTCCTCTTTACAGTTCGTTCAGCAATCAAATAGGCAACACTAGCGCCCTCAAGCCAATTCTCTGGATGCGCCGTCACATATATTATTATAATAATTTCAAAACCATTAAACTTGATCAAAAATCAATCACGAATCTTATGCCTACGATCTTATCAAGACCCCTCTGTTTATGTGTTATTCTTTGATCGGCAAAGATATTGCGTCTCTATCGCACTCACGCTTCGGGTATATTTTTGTTGCACTCAATATGATCTGGAAATTTCTTTTATGCAAGTAATTATTGAATACGTAAATTGATATGAAGATAAAAGTAGATTACTTACGAATGATAGGTACGTTATCCCCTGGCTTTTTTAGTATAGTTAGTGCAAAATCGCATCACACACGACGGCATCTTTTATTTTTTGCGCTGCAAATCTGACAACTGCGACACGTTTGCACGTAGCCATTGACGGCGCGATACTGAGGCGAGGTCTGCCAATTGCATGAGTTTTAGCGTGCCACTTTTGGAGCGCTTGGAACATATCTACCTAATTTTTATATTACATCATTGCGTCAATCGCATCATTGCATCATTTAGAAAATTTTACAATTAGGTACTTTTTTACAAAGCATGAAAACGGAGTCACGTGGGTGCGTAAATTAAACAAATTTGGATTAATCAATGCTTTTTTCACGTAAACACTTACCGGTCAATGGGTACTCGAAAAGATTATCTATTATTAATTCCTAAACAGACAAAAATTAAGTGGATTAAGTGATTATGTAGGCACCTATTTCACTTTAAATACTTTCGTGTACAATATTATACACGAAGATTCGCAGAAAAAGTATTTCAATTGTTATAACTCGGCGAAATACATATTTCATTGATCCCCGTATCGATCCGACCCATTGAGGACCCATCCAGACCGATCCGACGATTTTGTCGGGACATGTAAACATCGCCGGCCACGGCCAACGGCCTCCGCACACTCGGAGTCCTGTCCGAAAACAATCCGCGCCCGAGAAACAAGAAAATCGCTTGCGTATGGGGGGCTGCGCCCCGGGTTTTTGACAGTTTCCAGTGTCACTGATGTCATTTTTTGTTGTGTTTTTTAATTTGTTTATAATCAGTTAAGTGTGATTAATATTTAGTGCATTGTGTATTTATATTTTACGTCCTTGCCTACGCTCTTCTCAGCGGCTAAACAATAATGTAAAGGACTGTACATGCTCTACTTTGTTGCGGTATTTTTATACTACATTTTTATATTTGCAACTGTAAGTTTTTCTTGTTTAGTTTTAATCATACTCTTCAACATAATAGGATCCACTTCAAACCAAGTAAATATGGCTCCTCCCCTGTCTCTGCCTCTGGATAGCTCCGTGCAATGCCCCTATTGCCCCCAGATTCGTTATTTTAAAAAGAGGGGACTGAACATCCATATAAGTCGTGTTCATGCTAACCATACGCAGCCACCTGCTCCAACACCTTTAAACACCACACAAACAACCCAAACATGGCAAGATCATATTCCTCTAGCTCGAGCAGCGCTCCTTGGGACTTCGGACATTTCTTCCCAAACGCAACATGCGAACGTTAGTCTAAACGACTTACCAACTTTAAAGTCTAGCATTCGAGTTTTGACCCATATTCCCAAGGGTGCCAGATGTTTAGCTGCCGGTAAGCTATGCACGGTTATTGAGGATTGTTTGCTTTCGAACAGTGTTGAAAATTGGTTTACTTTACTCTCTTTCTCTTTTTCAGCCTTGAGGGTACCAGATAAGACTGAAAAGAAATCGTTGACGACTAAAGTTAAAAATAATATCAATGACTCTAATTTGTACTTCGCTATTTTACAGTCCCCAATAAAACAAACTTCGATATATCGTTCCATCGAAGCCAAAGTACACGACGGAGACTTAAGAGGAGCGGTTCGTTTGCTCCTTTCCGACGCTACTCTCGCTCCTGTGAATGAAACTACACTACATGCTTTGAAAGACAAACACCCCAGCCCATCGAGGTCAATAATCTTACCACCTGAACCGAGTTTAACAAGCCCTTTCCTTTCTGTTACAACTTCGGACGTAGCCAACGCAATTGCGTCTTTCTACAATGGGTCTGCATCCGGTCTAGATGGTCTGCGACCGCAGCATCTCAAAGAGTTGACTTCACCCTCCGCAGGAAATAATGGTCCCCGATTGTTAGAATCACTCACAAAATTATGCAATTTTTTACTGAGAGGTATGCTAAACTTGGAGGTGAGACCGTTCCTATATGGTGCTTCGTTATGTGCCTTATCTAAAAAAGATGGTGGTATTAGACCAATTGCGGTGGGCAGCTTTTTTCGTCGTCTTACGGCTAAGCTCTGTTGCCAATCTGTTAGAGAAGCTATGTCTGACTATCTGCAACCAATTCAAATGGGCTTCGGTACCAGACTTGGTTGTGAGGCGGCAATACATGCCACCCGGTCTTTTGCTTTACATCGCAGATCATCCAATACCATAATCGTTAAAATCGATATCAAAAACGCTTTCAATAGCCTAGAAAGGGACACTATTCTCAACGAAACCTTAGAGCAAACTCCTTCTCTTTACCCTTTCATTTACCAATGTTACGCCTCCTCAAGTAATCTTTTCTTCTCAGGCAGTTTAATACAGTCGCAAGTTGGTGCCCAGCAGGGCGACCCATTAGGGCCCTTGATGTTTTGTCTCGGCATCCAAAAGATTATTTCTGGATTAAAGGCGCCCCTTAACGTGTGGTATCTGGATGATGGCACTATAGGAGGAAGTCCAGAAGTGGTCTTAAACGACTTGAAAACATTGATACCTGCCTTGAAGAAAATTGGTCTTGAAATAAACCCGTCTAAGTGCGAGTTTTATACTTGCAGTTTTTTAGACACCAACTCTCTCGCAGAAATTGAGTCACTTTTACCTGGCATTAGACAAATACACGAACATTCTTTCAATTTACTGGGTGCTCCAATTTTCACCGAGGGTGTTAGTTCGGCCCTTCAAGCCAAAAGACAAGCACTTTCGGCGGCACAGGAACATTTGACACAATTGTCGGGACATGTTTCCCTTATCTTGCTGCGAAACTGCTTTGCTCTGCCTCGCATGGTGTATATGTTACGGACGTCTCCAACTTGGCTTTATGACACGGATTTGAAATCGTTCGATGACACTATTAAATCTTGTTTAGAGTCAATACTCAATGTGAGTTTAGACGACAAACAATGGTGTCAGGCGGCTCTGCCAGTTCGTTACGGTGGCTTGGGCGTGCGTCGGGTCCAGGACATAGGTCTGGTAGCCTTTTTAGCGTCGGCACATGGTTCGTCGGATCTTGTTGCTCGAATATTATCATTTGATGGCAGCAGCATTCGAGTTCCATTCGTAACCGAGGCCCTGGCTAAGTGGGCGACACTATGTCCGTCCAATGATCATCCGGATAGCTTAACGGTCCAAAGAGGATGGGACGATATTCTATGTCAGCAAACGTTTTCTCATTTGTTGAGTGATGCCTCGGGGACTGACCTAGCACGTCTCAAGGCTCTCACAAAGCCCGAATCCGGTGCGTGGCTGCATGCCTTGCCTTCCCCTCAACTCGGCACTTTGCTCGACAACGACTCCCTGAGGATAGCAGTTGCTTTAAGGCTGGGGAGCAAGGTATGCGAAGCGCACCGATGCGTTTGTGGGACAATGGTGGAGGAGAATGGCCACCACGGGCTAAGCTGCAAAAGATGTGGGGGTCGGTTCCCTAGACACCATTCTATCAATGAGATCGTGCGTCGGGCTATGGTGTCCGCCAACGTACCGTGCATCCTGGAGCCCCCGGGTCTGTCTCGGACTGACGGAAAAAGACCAGACGGGTTGACGTTGGTTCCCTGGCAGAGAGGGCGGTCCCTCCTATGGGATGCAACTTGTGTTAGCACTTTTGCAGCGTCCCATCTAAAGCACACAATTAAGTCAGCTGGTTCGGCGGCCGAAAATGCCGCCAAGCTCAAACACGCAAAGTACTCTGCCTTGGAACCGACTTATGATTTCGTTCCGGTTGCTGTGGAGACAGCTGGGCCCTGGGGCAGTGAGGCTCTCGGGCTGTGCAAGGAGTTAGGCAGACGATTAAGGGACAGGGGCCTTGACCCCCGCTCTGGGTCATGGCTCGTCCAACAGGTCTCCATTGCTGTTCAGCGAGGCAATGCCGCTAGCATTTTGGGGACCTTTGGTTCGGGCTTGACGCAGAGCGGGATGTACTCGTAGTATTACTTTCATTTATTTTTACGTATTTTAATTTTATCATTCTTTACACCATTGTATTCCGACTTGATTTGTAATTCATATTATGATAATGTCCATATTGTTATTTTAAACTAATTAAAGATACTTTTATTCCATCAATGCTAATGTTTACAATAGACTCTTTTTCAAATGCCATTAAGTTATTTCTTACGAATCATGTAAACGGAGTCTCGTGCGGAGTGTTATGACAACATCCAAGAAAGAATTGTAAATCGATTACATAATCGTTTAATATGATGTGTCATTAAAATATTTTCACAAAAATAATATTAAGGTAATACAAAAATACTAAAATTACTTACAAATGGAATGTTCAACCATATTTTCTAAGCTTGAAGTGGTTGAACGTTTATTACACGTGCTTACAGCACATGCGTGCATTTTCATAATATGCGTTGTTGTCTCTTGCAAGGCGATTGTGCGTATGACCATTAATCGATAGTGAAATTGTCTTGTAAAGGCCCATATTCACTTTGATTAGTGATTAGGAGAAAATAAGTGTGGACAGCGACTGATTAGTGCAAGTGATAACTTGGCTGCGTAGTAACGTGATTAGAAACGTGTTCTTTTTTTTTGCGAGTGGATTGCGAGTAGCCACGTCCCGCGCCCCCGTCTTCCCCCTCACTCGCAGCGTGCCTGCCACTAAACACGTGTGGACAGGCACGTAAGGCCTGTATTCACTTTGATTAGTGCGAGTGCGAGTGATTAGTGCAGGTGCTTAGTGACGATGTGTGGACAGCGACTGATTAGTGCAAGTGATTAGTTGGCTGTGCAGTTAAGTGAATAGAAGCGTGTTCTATTTTTTTGCGAGTGGACTGCGAGTAGCCACGTCCCGCGCGCCCTCCCTTCCCCCTCACTCGCAGCGTGCCTGCCACTAAACACCTGCACTGCACTCGCAGTGAATTGGACACTACTCGCACTACACACCTACACTCCCACTAATCACCTGCACTCGCAGTGAATTGGACACTACTCGCACTACACACCTGCACTCGCACTAATCACTCGCACTCGCACTAATCAAAGTGAAACCAGGCCTTAACCACCTGCACTAGCACTAATCAAAGTGAATACAGGCCTGTATTCACTTTGATTAGTGCGAAAACAGGCCTGTATTCACTTTGATTAGTGCGAGTGCAGGTGATTAGTAGATGATTAGTGCGAGTGCAGGTGTGTAGTGCGAGTAGTGTCCAATTCTTGTTTAGTGACTCTGTTTAGTAAGGCCTGTATTCACTTTGGTTAGTGCGAGTGCAGGTTATTAGTGCCTGTCCACACGTGTTTAGTGGCAGGCACGCTGCAATTTCGCGGTAGCCCCTCTGGAGGCATGTTGCGCCGCTGATCCAACTGTCAAACGAGTTGTACTGAGAAATTGCATGCAAATGTGGTGAGATTGTTACATCTGTACGCCACACCCAATTATGACTTCAACATGTTGTACTGTCAAATTGGGGTAAAATCACATATTCTGTGTACTCCATCACAATCAACACAATTTGGACCATGGAAATATTTATGACAAGCCTAGTTTTGTGTCAGATAATTTTGAAGTAAAATATTGAAAATATTATATCAAAATTTGTAATTAGCCTTTCCACAAATTTAACACGCATTTATTTAAGTGTATGCGCACACGACCAACTTTGTCGCCGCGACAGTAGGTATATTAATACATGTCTATTTATCTCAATTCGAGCGTGCGAAAGGGATAAATGTATTAATACACCTGCTGTCGCGGCAACAAAGTTGCTCGTGTGCGCATAACCTAAGAGATTGTATTTGAAAGATGTTATACTAGTGCTATAAAAACGATTTGAATCACGCCTTGATGTCTTAGTATTTCTTTTAAAATCAGTTTTTCATCTTACTGTGAATAGCGATATCTTTGGAAAAAAAATATAACAACATCACAATCATGAGACAGATACTAAATGGTATCAAATCAGAAGTAATAATTGTATGGTTTGTAGAGCCCACAATAAACCTAATCATTTGAAAAAGATCGTTGAGTTCAAATATCGTATATTTTTTTACTGCAGCAACATTTATATAGTACTATTTTGACATCGATGATATATGATATATCAAACAAAATCTACGACATACGTTTCAAATGCTCTAATTTTTAATAAAACAATTTAGAAAGATAGTCTATTACGTGTAAAACAAACAACAGTTCTCATTATACGCGTAGAATAAATTATTAAATGTGTCTGACTGTTTGGAACACGTAAAATATGCCTTCGTAAGCGACGATGGTAGCTGACCATGTCAAAGGCTCACAGGCTTTGGTAGCTAGCAGTCGGTTCCCCTGCGCTGCATTTTGATATTTATTAATGTTATCACTCGAACGTTGTGTTGATAGTTGTGTTTTTGAATTGGACAGTATAATAATGTTTGATTGAACAGCAGTGATAGCAAATTATTATAGCCTATTTCTTCCATAAATTGACCCTCGTTTTTGGTTTTACGGACTGAAAAATATCAGTTAGTGCCGATACAGGTGAGTTTGTGCTTTATTGTGGTTTATTTTGACTGTTGTGACATCGTTATCAAACTGTGGCTTACTATTAGCTTTTTATTACGAAATAAATGAACGGAAATCCGGATTTTTCTACTACTTTCTAAAGTTTTCTTTTCTGTGCTTTTCAAAATGACAGAGGAGACATGCGTTGGTCCATTATATCCCTGTTTCTTTTAAATATTTACGAGTGTAGAATTAGTTCTGGATGCACACTACTGTGATTCTGCTGACTTGCGAATTTATGTTTGTTGTATGCATACCTTGAATATTGTTTTGTAATACCATAACATGCATAAAGTCATTGCTTTATTTCATTTTTGGACACATCAGTTTACCACCATACTTGACTTTGCAAATAAATTTGAATGTTTTGTTATTCACTACAGAATGGGAAAGTTATTCATTTATTCATTGCTACCATGGTAATATTGGTAATACATTAAATAATTTATGTGCTATAAATAAGGAGGGCCGAGTGGTCAAATTCGATACAATGAGTTGGTTTCTTTTTGTAATTTTGGGTAAGGACGAAATTCTTGGCCAGCTTAACTTACTCAATTAAATTTTCTTTAAAAGTTTTCTGTTGTCACACTAAAATAAACCATACATTTGTATGGTAAATTTTTGTGTCACAACTGAACTTTTTTTACTTCTTCAGATTGTATGGCTGACTACCAACTAACCAGGCTAACTACTGGCCAAGAATTTGGTCTTTACCCATTTATGCAATTTGGATTCGTATCAGTTTTGACCGCTCAGCCTTTGATGTAGAACATAATAGCATTGGCCAGACATTCAAATATTTATTCTAAAAAAAAAACCGTCATTTCTGTGATGCTGGTTTAAATAAAAATTATTTACTTACTTGATACAGTTTAATTTGATAATTTGACTGCCTTCCACATATCGTATCAACCATGTTTGAAGAACTGTCAATTCTGCGATGCAATAGCGAGTTCAATCATAACACTTTCAGTTTGCATGGATCCGGTTAATCTACCCAATCCACATCCACTTAAAGTGCATTCATCCTTACTTGTCTTATTTGGTAAACAACATTCTAACCTCAAAATGTATCTTTTTTTAGACTATAGCAGCTATTTTAAAGTAAAAAAAGCATTGCTAGACAAAAATTGTGAAGTAATGTCTGAAAAGTTGTCTCGGCATGATCTAATACTCACGAAATTGCTATTCTATGCTAAAAAGATGCATTTTGAGGTTAGAATGTTGTTTACCAAATAAGACAAGTAAGGATGAATGCACTTTTTATATTCCTCTCTTAGGATAGCGCAAGGGTTAAAAAGACCGAGTATAGAGGACCTAGATTATTGGGCCATACCTTTATAACCTTGCCTTTAATTTACTACAAGCTGTTTGGCACTGAGGATGTTAATATGAGAGCCCCCAATGCCCCCATTCTAATAACATTGAAATTGTCTTTACCACTTACGGGTTGCCAGCACACTTGACTCTCCCTACAAACATAGGTTGGTTTTCATGCTGGAATGACATGCAACTTTGTATAAAAAAAAAATATATATGTGAAAATAGAAAAAAATTGTGAGTAGAAAGTTTTTCATACAAAGTCTCTAATCACTTAATTTTTATCTTATTACCATTAGATAAACTCTATATTAACAATCAATCCATTTGAAACTGTGCTCCCGACTGAATACTGTTCTTCTTTTCAAGTAGTTTTCCATAGTCAGGATACTGATATTTTTAAGTTTTTATGCTTGCATGTGTTTATGTATACTTTCATCTCTGCTTACAATTTGCTGTAATAAAAACAGATATTTAATTACCAAAATTACAAACACTAAAGCATAATTTGCTGGATAAAATTTGTGAGTAAGTAGAAAAAAATATTCTATTTGTTTCCTACAACAGTAAGCGCCGGAAAGTTGCCACTCGTGTCGCACAGACTTGCGAAGTCAAATAAACTGACGCATATCATGGGCCGCAAGATTTATAATCGTCTACCGCGCGAAATTGTCGCTGCTCATAGTGCATCAATGTTTAAAACCAAAACTTAAGAAATGGCTTCTTGAGCAGACATTCTACGACCATAGAGAACTATTTATCAGTTACAAGTAGGTAGCTGTTAAGACAAACCAATGGTTATAATTTAATTATCATATTGTTTGTTTTTATATTTCCACATAGCTATTTTGTGTGTTAGTAATTATTTGACATGTAATTTTATATTATCAATAAACAATGAATATGAATATGAATATGTAGAGTACTATCTTTCTGAGAACCTTGTATAGGGTCTGTTTAGTAAAGCACACTAACACTAACTTTAAAGTTTGCACACACCAGAACCGTATATCTAGGTAAAGGGCTTTCCAGGCCCCTTTCACCTTTCACCAACTTGACAATTGTTCTGACACTGACAATTCGCCATACATTGCTTGTTCTAGAAGTTAAGGTGGTCGCTAGGTTACTTGTGGAATCAGCAACATACGAAGAATTGTCGTTGTCAGGTGACAATTGTCAAGTTGGTGAAATAGGGGCCAGAGCCTACTGTTTTCTCCTATCTTGGGCCCCGGGAGCCACTCGGGCCCCTCAGCCTTTTTAATATCATCGGGCAATCTCACTTCCTATTTCCTGCTGCCTTTCGATGTCCTTTCCATGATTTACTGTAGTTCGGCACACATTGAAAATCGTCAACAGGAAATGACCATTTTGAAATTAGACCAGTATTACTTACTGCCTAAAAAGTGAAATTTGTTTAACCCCCGACGCATATAGAGTTATAAGTTTAACGTGTCTGTCTGTGTACCTGTGTATCTGTCTGTGGTATCGTAGCTCCCAAAAGGATGGACCGATTGCAATACGGTTTATTTTGTGTCATAGATATTTTTCTCCCAAGTGTTCTGAGCCATGTTTCATGAAAATCTGTTTAGCCGTTTTTGAGATATTGGACTTTGAAATGTAAATGTCGGGGGTGGTTCAACTTTTCTAAGTTGTAGTTATTTTTCTTGTTTAAAATGAACCTTGCTCTAATGGAATTTTGGCCGGTGTGAAATAGGTTTATATTAAAATAAGTGCAAATATAAATTAACATTAAAAGTTAATATGAAAATCGACTATTTTGTACAATTGGTCATATTTTTGATACTAGGCAGCATAGAGTAACAGCATAGAGCAAGAGCAGTAAGAGCATTGTACCTTAAAATATCTGAACTGAAAAAAAATCGCAATTGTTAATGGCCAATCAACCTTCTCTTGTAGCCTTTGCTTTTGGGTCAACACAAAACAATATTTTTTGGAAAATCCAGTAACTATAGTTTTTTCTTATTTATAAATCATATCACTGCCAGCGGGACTGAATTACAAAACACAAAAAAAGAAGTTGATCAACATAAATTGTAGTCCTATACTGGTTTATAAAAAAATATATATTGTATAAATATGGATTGTTGGTGTCCCGCATTATTGAATATAAATAGGTATATATTATTCCTCGAAACTATTTTTGAAGTAGTCATAAGTATTCCATAACATGTCATTGCGTGTTTGCGTGACCCACAAATCTTGCCATGCTGACAAATCAAAAAATATACTGACAAGAAATATACGATGTTATTGAAAGAAATAAGAATTGGCGATACATCGTCTGCACCGCTATTCTGTAACTTGTAATAACCTCACCTTACCGCTCACCCACAAGTATATCTTGACATTTTTATGTTTATGTTTTATGTTTAAAAGAATGTAAACAAACAAAACCACGTGACTTGGTCATTCAACCAATAAGATAATACCATATATACAAAAGGTTGCTATTCACAGCAATCTTTTGAATACCTAAACGTCCAGGGTATAGTTTCGTAAGGCGTGACGCACCCGTCACCAGGTGAGGCGGAATAGCGCGTTCTGAATAACACACTTGTGTGTTCAACACCCTGACATCCACCATCCATCGTTCTGTCTGACATCTAGTGTCTGCGAGTACTAGTACGGTCCTATAGCTACAATTTCACATCATGTTTTCATTGAAAAATCTGCTCAGCGAATGTTTTTATGTTTGTACCATTACTTCGTTTCTGACTGGCCTAGTAGCATGATACGTTATATCGTTACGTTTCAGTAAATTATTGCCGTAAAACGTTGACGATAAAAGCGACCGTGCTAGCTGGGCTGTTGTGTTTAAAGATATACCATTTCTACGAATGGATAGACGCGAGTGCGGGGCTGCGTCGCTGAATCGCTCCAACATATTTGAATATCTCTTCTGCAAAGCAGCAGTGGCCTTGCTTATAGTCGGAATCGCTTTTCTAGGACGAATTCACTTCTGTTTGTACTAGGCACAAAGAGAAGACAAAGCCATTGTCTTTCATTGACGTGTTTCGCCAATGGTAAAGTTGTACTAAGCATGCTGCAACTGGTTATAAATAATTGTTTAATACCGATACTTGCTACGTTAATAGAAGTAATTCGAGTACAGTATTTGGGTGAGAACCAAATTCTTGGCCAGTAGTTAGCGTGGTTAATTGGTAAAAAGTTCCGTTGTTACACGAAAATTAACCATAAAATTGTATGGCTCATTTTCGTGTCACAACGGAACTTTTTAACTACTACCAATTAACTAGGCTAACTACTGGCCAAGAATTTGGTCCTCACCCATTTATTAAACATAATCTCTTCATTTCGCGTTGTGGCCAGACAATGGTATTGGTATACCGATGGATCTGAGGATAAAATCCGTTCAGGAAAAACGATTCGGACTATAAATGCTTTGGGGACAATCCAGTGGGTTGGATACTGGCTAATGACGATGATGAAGATGATGATGATGATATAGATGCTCTTGTTACAGCCGTAAGATGTTCAGCGACTCGTTCGAGCGTCGGCTGATGCAGCAGTGCAGCCCGATCAGCAGGAAATCGCTGGTGATGAAGACAGAGAGGATGGATAGGTTCGTCCCGCTCAGGCGGGGACAGAACTGGGTGACCAGCTTTCAAGGTGAGTCCTAGGATAAGTGCAGTGCCGGTTTTAGCACTACCAGCGCCCTGGGCGAGGTTTCTAGGGTGCCCCCTGAGTCAATGAGCGAGAGGACATACCCCTTGCCCCTTTATGTCCGGCGGCCTGGGCGGTCGCCCTACCGCGCCCTACCCTATCGCCGCTACTGGGTAAGTGTCTGCACTGTGGGGCTCGGAGACACGTGTATAACGGGTGATCCTATATATTTCGTCGTCTAGTACCCACCCATGGTACAAGCTTTGCTTAGTTTGAGACTAGGTCGATTTGTGTAAAAGATTGTCCACGGATATTTATATTTTGTCAATATTTTAATAGGTCCTCCGACTTCAAGTTTGAGCCTTAAAACTTTGTAATAGTCTATGTAAAGATACAAAGCAGCTGTTTTCAGCGACTTCAAAACTAAGTTATCGTTATACTAAGTTATCGTTATACTAAGTTATCGTTTTAATTGCATTTTAAATCTGTATATACTAGTTTCATCCTGGATCATTTTTAGGATTTTACTGAACATATTGACTGACACAGCAAAGGGGCTCGAGTTATCTGCTTTGCCCTAAGCTTGGGTTGACTGACAGATAATGCCAGCATTAAGTCTGGCTTTTGTACTGTAAGTAGATGCATCGTTTGTAATAATATAAATGAAGAATAAATATCAAAAATGTAATATTATTGACGATGATGTTGGGGGAAATGAATTTGAGTTATACGCATAAACTTTGGAAATTATACGTAAATATTTACAACTTTACAGTAGTATGGCTTATACATACATACATATGGCAAATAACATGTATGGTTGTGATTATTTAATGTGGACGACGATTTTATACAATTTTCAATAGAATTGAAATCGCCTTGGAGGTAGAATTTATTTTTGGAATATGTACTTGGATCCAACAAGCTATAATTTATGCGCGGTTGAACTCGCGAGTAGAAGCTAGTAGATAGGAGAAAACATAAATATTTTATATTTCTTTGCTCCCGGTAGTAATAATTATTTATAATAAATTTATATATAAAATAATATAACACAGCATCGTTAACAAACTCATGATAAAGAGGACAATATTATTTAAATACGAGGAAATAATAAATGCGGTATGAGCCATACAATTGCTTAGGTATTAGGGATTAAACATTTTGTCATAAATACCTTTTAATAATAAAATTAGAATTGACAACGCGAACTTATTTCCTACTTGGCTGTCATGCGAAAATCCCACTTCCTGTCCAGGAGAATACGTTTTTTTTATGACACACCATAGATAATAAGGAAACCTCGGATCTCAGTGTTCTTGCCGGACCACGGCAGAATCGAAAGGAAGTTATTGTGGTTTTTGTTAGTATTTACGTGTGTTCCAAGTGTTCTCACATCACATCCTAAACGCTACTTGACCGATTTTGATGAATGAGGTATCAATCGATTCGAAATCAAGCTCCGGCGGACATAGGCTACCATTTCCATGAAAATAAAACATTTCTTTTTCGGTTAGTTTTCTCTGATTACTCGAAAACGCCTGAACCGATTTGGATAATTATGTATCCTTGTTTCTTTGATAGGGTATCCTGTAATGCCATAGATCAGGGGGTCTTCCAAATTTTTTGACTCAAGGGCCACACTGCACTTAACATGAATTCGTGCGGGCCAAGAGTTTGTAGCGTTCATGAGCAGCCATACCCTAGCTAGCGCGGGCCCAACTCTCCGCGTTCTTTCCGTGGGCCGAGTATGGCGACCCCTGCTATAGATCGAGGATAGTACCAAGTGAAAAATCCGTAGTAGTAGTAATCCTAGTGCAAGACCCACATTAAAATAAATGTGAAGGAGCCGGTTAGCGAAATTAGAAATTAGAACACTTGGAGCGAAGGATTGTCAAAGGCGCCACGACAATACTCAGGCAAACGAATCTAAATAAAATACGTTACTAACTTAACACATTTTTATCTCTCATAAAAATCGCAGGTGGTTCCATAGTCATCAGGCCAGCATCTGATTATAGGATCTTGGAGTTCGAATTGATCAAACAGCAAATTTCATTGCCTCCTTCTGTATTACAGCTAATGAATAGAGTTATTGAATTTTGATGAAAACGTGAAAGTGTCATTATAAAATGTCCTTGATACAAATACGGTACATGACAATTATAAACAATCATCCTCCTCCTAGCGTTATATTGTGCGGAGGCTGATGATAGAATCTTGGAGAAATCGAAATTATGTTTATGACTAAAATTTTACACCTAACTTCAACACCAAGGCAGTGGCGCTTCTGTACGCAAGTATCTACTATTATTTATTCTGAGTCAGGCGTACGTTGAAAGCGAATAAAAAACTAATAATGAGCAATCAATACGAAGGCCATAGGTAGCGGTACAGTAGCGGCAAAAAAGCACTCATTGAGTTTATTATAAAATTTCAATTATCATCGCCATTATTCTTATGCAAGCTTTGTTCTGCTGTCTGAAACTTCGCCTAACCCACAGGGTGTCCCGTAAATGGCACGTCACATTGACACCGAAGGTAGGTCAGCTTAAGAGGACCCCAACCAACCTAAAAGTTGCACGGTTTACGATCCTCGAACCGTGCCTCAAACACACGTCGTCTTAACTCCTCCTCTGACCTCACTGGCTTCGAGTAGACTTTGTCCTTAAGACAACCCAAATAAAAAAAACCAGCGGATTTAAGTCCGGGGAACGCGGTGGCCATACAATCGGTCTCAATCGCTCAATCCATTTCCTGGGAAATGTTTCTGTCAATAATTTACTTTCAAAACAGTTTTAACCGAAAAGAATTGAGCACCCCGCTTCATGTGTGTATAAAACTTGATAGATTCGCTCCATTTCTCCACGATTCCATTATCAGATCCTGACTGTAGGACCACCTCGGATACCCTTTCAAACAATATAATATTTATATTATCATAAAAAAAATGATTCCAACGAATTGAGAATCTCCTTTGAAGTGCAGTAGACAAAAAAAAATACCAAAAAAAATGTTTAACGGGAACTTATTTTCAACCTACACGCAAGTGTAGTACAAGTTTCACATGTGTCTATGTGTTATCATTCTCTGGGAATGTATACTGTATAGTCATGACTCGAATCCACGACTTGCAAGTCGCACGTCTTTCCGTACCATTCCGCTACCACTTCTCAATGATACCCATTACATTAAACTAATATTCAATTAGCCAACTTAATAACACATTGCCGCGTCGATTCGGAATCCAATTCGGATCTACAATAGTGATCATATCGGCAAAACCTACAATAGGCGGTAAAAAATAAATTGTGCGTTATAAAAAACTTCGAATTGATCAATTTCATTGTCTCTTCCTTTTGTATTACAGCTAATGGAACAGAGGTATTGACTTATGAAAACATGGAACCGCGTCAATATAAGTTTCTGTGTAGAAAAAGACCGGGTTGCACTCTGGGAATGTCGGCAGAAGTGAAAACTAGAATATTATCTATGTGGAGGTTAGGAGCTTCTTTCAAAAAGGGCGTAGATGCTATTTATATGATATTAACTACTATAATTATGAATTTATGATATAGTACTTCTCCATATTACGCAACCTTTTTGTATATGGTACCCGGACCGTGACGAACGAAATTAACTCTCATTAATATGGCGCGTATTATTTTTACACTTTAAACACGCTTCGTGTCGTGATTTTGTGTCTGGCTAATGAAAAATGAGCTTGGAAAAAGCGGCAAATTTAAAAAACAGCGTGTTGCAGCACCGCCTATAACGCGATAAAATAAATATTATACTTCATTTTTTTAAGACATTCCTTTGTACACTTGTTATGTGAATGATTGGAATGAAACGAGAGTGACAATACCGCCAACAAACTGTTATGCAGTTTGGCGGTGCCGCAAATTGTTTTTAAAAAAAAAGAATTGTATAATTGTGGAACAATAAATAAATAAATTCTTATGAATCTATTCCAATAGTATAAAGAGAGAAAGTTTCTGAGATTGTATCTTTGAAAGTTGGTGTGTAGTGAGTGATTTTCAAACTATTTTTATTGTATTCATCAGAGTGAAAATCATAACTTGTAAGCCACTTTTAATTTTTCTTTAAAAGCCAAACCCGTCTAATTTATTATGAAAAGTAATTTCGGAACAAGTTACTGTCTTAGTTGGCATATTAAGTATCAAGATATATAAGACATACTAATTTAGGATCTTTGACACATTTGACAATGATACACACACATTTGACAATGAACATGCTGAGTGAGGGCATATTTAGCACATTATATAATTATGATGCTTGTATCTTGTTTTTGATTGATTTTTTTCCTTGATTTGTGTGCTAAATAAAAATACATACACTAAAGAATTGCCGTATAAAATGTTTTCGCAACCCTTTTCGTGTTTTCAACAAATTGTCAAGCTTGATTGCTCATTAATTACCTGATTCTCACTAAGGGGTCGGTAATGAGACTAATGAGTCGAAATTTCATTTCGCGTGAGAGTATTGAGACCTTATTAGTTAATGATGTGATTAAGTTAGTCACCATTGTTGGAGCTGCAGTTCAGAGTGTTTCTGCTTTTGTTTCTTACTGTCAAAGAATAGTGTTTTGAACAGCGAACGAAAGAACCATAGAAGTGTAACCGCTCGGCCACGACTTTGGTCTTAAGCGACCTGCGACCAGCGTTTTATCTGTTCATTGCGCGGTCGAGATGCGCAACGCACTGTGGTTAGTTGGGATTGGGATCACGCGTGAATTGCGCGCAATGAACAGATAAAACGCTGGTCGCAGGTCGCTTAAGACCAAAGTCGTGACCGAGCGGTAAGTAGCGCCTCAAAATGCCCCCACAGAATTGGTGCCATTGATGACTTTATGCGGGGTAGGGGCGGGTGTCAAAACGATGCCAGGCAGCCGTTTAGCGAACATGCGCAACCGGGTTTTGGGCACGTGTTTGGATATAAATTTATAAGGAACTCGCATTCTATGACTACGAGACTCGGTCTCATAAAATATTTGATGATTTAAGAGTTGAACTTGAAGATGAACCTACCAAGAATTAAGCTAATCGCTTCCAAAGGTTTCAATTACACTTTTTTATCAGCAAGCGAGTGCGCCTCAACGCTCCGCTGCCCACGGTGTGAACGCGCCTTAATCCAGCTTTTAATGATCTCATTTTCGCACTGATTTCCACCGGGGAGCGCTTCCGACCGTGGCCACATAAATATTCGAGTGCGATGCCCTGTGTGGCCATGCCCTATGGGCCGCCAGCCGCGACGGCGAAAGATTCCGTGAAAAAAAAAAATGTCTATGGTCTGTTGCTAAGCATTTGTAATGGCGGAGGTTGGTCGAAGTGTAGTTTTTCAATAATTGATGTTTGCGTAATAGGCTAGTTTCAAGTAAATGCAGTAATCGATATAGCCCTCCGAATAGCTAAACTTAACACATTGATTGCCGTTGACGCGATAGGTAGGAACTACATCTATGGAATATTTGCGCCCGTGCAACGAATGGGTTGTGGCAGTGGGCGGCACATTGCACACAAAACGGTTATCGACCTATATCCAGTACGACGATTTTACTTTAAGGACATACTTAATTAAATTATTGCGTTATTCAGACCCCGTATCATGGTCGGCCTTATCACGCGATAAGTGACAAGATAGAGCGTCCGTCGCTGGCTGACACCGTTCGATGGAACGAGACGGACGCTCTATCATGTCACTTATCGTTTGATAAGGCCGACGGGGTCAGGATGGACAAATTTCCGCGTCGAGTATATCGAATAGACTTTATTTCGGTTCGACAAATAATTTCGAGTTCCATTTTTCCATTTGGTGAATGACAGTAGATCCTAAATAATTACAGGGTGGCGGTCAAGTCTCTAGGTTTAATTGCGGATATCGTGAACTCTGTCTTAGTGCAAATAAAAAATCTAACCGAGTTTCATTCCTAAACCGACCAAAATCAAAACCAACGTCCCGCCACTCTAGAACTTAAGACCTCAGGAATAAATCGTAATATCGCGTGTAATAGAGAATGGTCTTCGCCTTCGCTGTCGATTTAATTTGATAGGGTCAAATGCTAATTGCTAATTAAATCGGCCAATCAGGGGAGGCCCTAGTTCAATTTATAAACTCGTAGCATGTTCATACAACTTATGTTCGCTGCGCTCCAAAACTCAAATAGTCGATGTAGCTCGGAAGTCAGCCAAGTTGAAGTGGAACTGCGCTGGTCATGTCTGCCGCATGCCGGGTTAACTGCGGGCCAAGATCGCCACTGAATGGCTGCCCGATAGCTCGAAACGGAGACGTGGCATACCTCGTCGGCGATAGAGCGACGAGCTAGAGTCCTTTATTTTAAAAGAATGACCAGAGACTGCTCAGAATCGGGACCACTGGAAAAAGTAGGGGGAGACCTTTGGCCGGCAGTAGGACACTGCAGGCTCACACTAATAATAATGATTCATTCATAAACGTATACAAACCCAAGCGCGGGTGGAAAAATAACCAGGAACATCTCCGATCATCACCATCAAGACCTCACAAGTCTTAACACTATCGCAACCGCACTAAAATAGAAGTTGGAACAATTCAGAAACCGACAGAATTGGCTAAGCGTTCATACCTACTACTGCCCGCCTAGCGGGCTCAGCCGGCATCTGAGCTAACATTACGAGTGCCCGCTAAGCGGGTTCTTGGTTGCGAACGTGTTAATTAAAACGTAATAGAGTTAGGTATATAAGATGCACTTGGCTTCGGCCCGTGCTTCCTATTACACCAGTATTTACCTACATACTGGTGTAATGGGAAACAATAAAAATAATAATAATAATAAGTGATGTTAGCAAGTCCATGCACTAGCTAAGCTAGTGTAAACTAATCTGTGTCGTCATGTAACCATATAAACTTTATGCGAATATGGACCGCGACTAATAAGACAAATTTTGCTGTGTCAGTCATGTGCATGCGCATGACTCCAGCTAATACATCAAATAGGTCGTCTGGAGTTCCTATTAGCAGGCTACTCTACTATTAAATTGCTTTGAAGAAACTGGGCTACAATTTGCACCGTATTCCTTTGCAATAAGGCGAATGTATTTGTAATGGCGTATACTTGAGATAATTTGAACTGGCCGAATTGCTTCGAAGTGGTCCTTTCGAAAAGCAACTCTACTGCCCATGGTAGAAGATTCCAATTCGAGTGAAAGTTTTGTGGAAAGTCTGCCACACTAAATAAGCACAACTATACGTATTACTTTTTGAAATTGAATAGGTATCAGTTTTAGTGTAATAAGGCCGTATCCTGTATGTGTTGAATTTGCAAAAGCGACTTTATTTTGCTTGATACAAAATTGACTTTCGATTGTTAGGTTCGCGTCATAATAATTGACTAGGTCTGTCTACATAAGAACACTAGTGTTGAATGCAATTTAGCTATTGAGAAACATTCGATATTTATTGGGAGTTGGGAGTCGAGTTTAAACAATTGAAATTCAATACTCAAAAAGCGAAAATGTTTTTCCACTCCTAAATATTTCCCAATCTTGATGATTTTACACAAAATTTTCATCAACCACACAGCTAGCACACATTGCCTAACGAAATTAACCCCTCACGTAACTCGCTTAAGTCTTACCTTCCAATGTCATTTCAGCAATTCACGAAGCGTGTCCACATACACAATAGATTACATTCCGTGTTCCGATGATGAACTGCGCTGGTCACAAGGCTTTTGAATAACTTCGTTGCGAGTCGACCAGTATACTCATGATCTCTGGTTCTAAGGAAGTGAGGACATGGTATACTGGGCACTCCATGTTTGTGAAGATTTGGTTGGTGCTTTCACGTGGCTCTGTAAAAATCAGAACTTTGATCGGTAGGTACCTACTTTTCCTCTATCCTAAAAGAATAAAAGTGTTACCTAGTCAAAATCTTAATATTGAGACAGGGTTGAGTTTCTCGTGACCAGTGTTTATAGATGGTTGTGGCTCAAGGGAGCATATTCATATATTTACGGCGAGGGATATATTGGATTCAGATTGAAGCGAAAGATTCTACAATAGAATTCTGAGCGTAGCGAGGCAGCATCTTTCTCTCTCTCTTACTTATTTGCTATTTAGTTAAGGACGATTACTTTAAGCTCAACATAAAAGCGATCACGCTAGCTAAGCTGCTTGTCCTTAAACTGTCACTATTACCACCAATAGCGAAGACAAATCAGAACCTACATCTGTATATGACTCTTATTTCAATAACTAAAGGTCTATTGTTCTTTATCACCATGATATGAATGTTAGCTGTCATAATTCGACTTGACATTAATCCGAGCTGACAATGTTATGACAACGTCTAACCGATATGCCGAAAGGCTATGTCTAGGCTTGTGGAACATAAGAATTGTAATAGACAACACCTAATCAGTTTAACTGCTTTTTACGAGTCTTACCTACATATATTAACTCCAGTCACGGTACATAGTCAAAATTAAGATGCGATATTTAATTGACATGTCAATCAATAAACACTCGATGTCTTATAATTATCTTATAGTACATTACATAACTAGGGCGGTGAATTCGTGAATGCCCCATATCGCAGGTGTTTGTGGCCCGAACCGAAGGTGAGGGCCATAAATATGCGCTCTGGGGCTTTACGAATTACCGCCCGTGTTGAATACAAAATTTTACGTCTTCACCTGGCCACAATGCGAGTTTTCCCGTACGCGCAGCGTGCAGTAAAACTCGCATTATGGCGAGGTGTGACGTAAAGTATATAACATACAAGCTCCCCGTGCGGCTTCGCCCGCGTATTGCAAAGAACGCAGACAACAGAACCCGCGCGATAAAATATAGCCTATAACCATCCACAAAGTGCTATACACAGGTGAAAGAATTTGCGAAATTGGTTCAGTATTTTCGGATTACCCATGACATACAAACTTACAAAGCTACAATCTCACAGACTTCCTCTTTACAATACTAGTATTAGCGAACGAATAAACCATAGAAGTCTAATTAGCGCTGCCAAATGGCATGACAGAATGGGCGCCACTGCCATTATAAATGCGGGGATGGGGGCGGGGTGTCAAGACGATGCCAGGCACCCGTTTAGTTCGAACACGCGCATACCATACACGAACGAAAAAAAAACCATGAAATTTATTTAAATGCGACCTACTTACAAATTTCTACCAAAACACGTGAATATAAAACCCGGTATGCGCTTGTTCGAACGGCTGTCTGCTGGCTGTCTGGCATCGTTTCCACACCCCGCCCCCATTCCCCAATGGCAACGACACCCATTCTGTGGGGCCATTTGGAGGCGCTAATTAGACTTCTACGGTTTTTTCGATCGCTGATCAGCGCCTTCAAATAGTGTGGTGTCAAAATTGCCTCGTACGTACACGATTTTGTGCTTAATTTACTGTAACTCTGTCTGACATTCTTGTAATCCTACGATAAAAAGTTAAAAACTGCGGTAATCTCGACTGATAAGAGGAGTCAAGTAATTTGTTCGCGTGTTAGTAGGACAGGTCGCCGCTATCGTGTTGCTAATGTTATCGGACAAAAATGCACTATGTGGGGATCCTCGAACGATAAAATTCTTATTGGCTGGTTAGAAAACTTCTTTCCGTATATTAGGGCCGTTCCTAAGGCCGCACGCCGTCCGTTAAAGTAGCTCGAATGGACTCGCCCCGCTGCCCGCTGGCGTCGAGACCACGGTCTTAATCATAATGCAGCACCCTTCGGCCACCTACTTGAATAGAATATAATAACATTTGCCACGAAACGGTTTTATCACAGCGTTGTGCTGGCCTGGTGGCTAGCGCTGGTCTTCCGATGGAACCATACGGTGATCCATAGGTCTGAGATAGGTGGACAGCGAGATTTTACTGTGATATAACCCTGAAGTAATGTCAGATGGATACAACTGGCTAATTCAAGAGCGGTGGCTACTAGACATCAAATTTTCCCGATTTAAGAGTCGCCAGCTCGATCGACTCATGTCGCCTCTCCTCCATACAAACTTAGTTTGGTTCGCATTTTAAAACGACATGCTAGAACAGGGGTTCCCAAACTTTTTTTAGGCACGCCCCCCTGCTGCCTAAAATGAAGTTCCCACGCCCCTCTTCGCTTCGATGCAAGGAAACGGAAGTGAATGGGTTAGCTAGCCAAATCATCATCATCTTCCTAGCGTTGCCGTTACGCCGTTTGCGCCATTGCTTTTAGGAGTGTAGGGTCAACTGAGTACCTAATCCCAAGGATCGGCGTGGCACTAGTTTTTGCGAAAGGATTTCCCGAGGCCCTGCGCCCCCCTTAAAATGTCGCCCCCCACTTTGAAAACCCCTGTGCTAGAACAACATGCTCAATGCTACTGCTATTAGTCAGTTTGACGCAGCTCTACGTGCCCCGTCTGCATTGCACTCCGAAGGCGAGGGTCATGAGCTTGGAGTCTGGTCCTTAACGTGAATAGTAATCCCCTTTTGGTGAGAGTTCCAACAGACCATCCATAGACCTTCGCTAAGGAATAATTTTGGCCGAACTGTTTTCGCGCTTGGTTACCCGACACCACGAAATTGCGCAACACATCGCAGTATTTATTTAAACGTGGGGCTTACGTTATTTCGCCTTTAAAATTTGTCACTCTTTAGCGACACCCAGCTAGGGGACACAGGTTGTGGTAGGTAGCTCCCGCGGACGCGATTAACAGTTGCCCCCCAACATCGCAGTAGTAGTCTGTTTTTGTAGTTTTTTAATATATTGATATGTGCCTTTGTTGCTTTATATAATAAATAAATACGACCTGGGCTTCTGTACGCGGTCGTGCGCCTCACCTCACACGTCACGCATAACGAAACTAGACCTCTGCCTACGCTTAGTTACTAGGAATCGCGGCGTCAAGGTGTATTGGCGGGTGAACGTTGAGGGGAGCTTAAAACAAGTTACAGAATAGTGGGGTAGGCTGCTGCTTTCCTCCTCCGCGGATGCATTAACACGCGGCCAATATACTAAATAATATTACCTACAAAAACATTGCAGTCCGTGACGGAACCGTCATTAGTTAATGCGATAAGGCGAGCACTAAAGTTATTTTTATACAACATGCGACCTGCATACAGTAAACAACGTTTGCGAGGTCAGGTCTTATGTCGTGCAATTCGGAGTGCTAAGGGGACATCTTTATCTCTATAAATGTTGGTTGGACCACGCTGTATTGCTGTATTATTATCAATATATGGGGTACAGTTGAGTCAAATAAATATGTTCAAATTCAAAATTGTTTATTTGCTCAGGTCAGGTACAAAGATCTTAGTCTAGAATAGTTCATGCGCTTTCAACCTGCAGGCAGGTGCAAATAATTAAGTCATTTTAATATCTACTGATTCCCAAAGCTCAAAAAATCAGGGCAACTTTATGACCTTGACAATAAAGTCGTGTTCGCTTATAAATAAATTATATAAAGAAAGAAAGATAGAAAGAAAGAAAAATATGTTTATTGCCTTAAAAAAATAATAACACAAATATTTTTTTACATGAAAAAAAACATGGTAGATTTTTACACCGCAAAAAGGGATCCTTCTCAAGAAAATACCATGCAAAGTGGATAACCGATATAGTACCTGGTTATTTTCGTTGTGACATATATTTGACATAAAATATGTCATACAATTTTATATCAGACAATATCACCCGCTTTATGGGTCATACATACCTACTGCGCTAATTTGTCTATCCTGCTTCCGATGTGAATAATTATTTTATATATTTAAAAAAATATTTTAATAAACTTTTAAAGAATGCACACCAAAACTACGTCAAAAGTTCTTCGTGCCTATAGTATAGGAGTAGGTTATACTTACGTAAAAATTTGTATATATGGGAAGTTTGTCGGTTCTTGGCGGTGTTACAGAATAAAGGCAGCGGAGTCCAGCCCCCTTATTCTGTCAACGCTCACCCACAAATATATCTTGAAACCGCGATGCGTAGTAACTAAGCGTAGGTAGAGGTCTAGTTTCGTGACGGGTGACCGGCGGGGTGAGCCGCATTAGCGCTTAGCGAATAACAGCCCTGGAGGCCGATTCTCAGGCCGTTCGAGATGATGTCTCATAGAGATGATCTCTATTGACGTCATGTCTATTGAGAAATCTCACCAAAATGTAGAAGATAGCAAAATGTGCTACTCTGCGGTGTGATAGAGATCATGTTGAAAACCTTGTGAGGGGTTTAGACATGATCTAATCACAATTAGGTCCAGTTATCCCTCTATGCCAAATCTTGGATTTAGGAGCCAAAGCGGTCCCCGGAACCCTTTAGGGCACAACCGGGATTAACACTAGGAGGATTATAGAAGTCAAGTCGAACGACGATCTCAGTGTCAATTCCTACATGCTTTTCGTTATTCTGGATTGTTTGTTTACAATATATCGTAAAATATTGAAATATTTTTCAAGAGTTTCTACTGAATGGCAATAAATATCTTCACTTGCTCTTTCTGAATATTAAGAACTGAAATTTAATTGCATGTAAACAAAAGTTTAATAATAAACAGACATGATCTCTACTAGTGTCATCTTGAACGGCCCGGGAATTAATAGATAGATACATAAATTCTTTATTCGTTTCCACAACAATTTTGTTAAAATATCAAAGAGAGGCATGCAGCTTAGAATACTAAAGTTGAATACAAAACCATGTGTCGTGGCATAGAATAGGCGCTGGCTCGGCATAGTGATGTGGCTTCCGCCAATTGGCCTCCTGTTTCTTTACAATATCGACAGTTACGTACAATCTTCACACGCGCTTTTCACATACTATTGTATGCCTTCTCACACCTAAATATTCAAGTGCTACGCAAACATTAGATAATGACATCACCACAGCTGATCGGCCCGGGTGAAGGCTGGTCAGCGGAGTCAAATACCCTGAAATGGCCTCCGTGAACAAACGGAGTGACAAAATAGGATTTGGTGACTCACGTTTCGGCCCAAAAAAGCATAGGATGGTTCAGTCCATTGGGGCGAGCCAACTCCACCACGTTCTTGTTTTTGTTTAGCCCATACCTTATAGCCTTTTTTCTACGAGGGCTGCAACCCCGGGCCGCAAGGTTCATTTGTGGCGGTTTTATAATAGTATCGCATTGTGGATGGCGCTCGCAAAAGCTCGGCGGCCGCAGCTGTGTAGCGCGGTTGAGTATTGCTGGCTGCCTTATACCATAACTCTTAATGTTATGATATCGGTTACCGTAAATCACGCACGTTATTCCTCTTTGTTTCGCACTGAAAAGAGTTAGAGAGTTCATGTGACAATAGGCTTCCGTGGACCAAAAATGATCCAACCGATAGCTCAGTAAAATCCAATGAAGAGTTAACATGTCGTATTCAATGACGTTAAGATTTTGTTCTGTAATTTCTGTGTTTAGTGGTCGGCACAATTAATCCTAAGGGCGTTCACACACAGATACTTTTTACAGCGAGTTTGTGTTTGTATCGTTCCTAAAAGTCACCGTGACCGTGGATCTAAAGGCCGAAACGCACTGACAGTGGTGGCGGAGGCGGTACCGGTTGTAATGTTCGAACTAATACGAAAGGGTCCGCACAGAGCGGCGCGGTATTCTGTGGTTGTTAATAAAGAAAAAGTATTCATTTGTGTTCAGATTTTGCAGTGATGGAAGTGTGAAGGTAAAGGTGGATGGACTGTGTGAGTGACGATATGATGAAGGAGGAAGTAGGTGACGATATGACGAGTGACGGGGAGGTATCGAAGGAAATGACAAGCGCCGAACCCATGTAAATGAGATTAGGGCAAGAAAATCATGATGATGATAAGTTGTATATGATGTAGCCGAGAGGTGGAAATCTTTCATGCCTTCTAAACCTAAACTATTAGTTTAAATGAGAGTAAAAGTATAAGTTAAACATTAGTAAAACCAGCTATTTAAGGAAACAACACTTGCACTCACCATAAAGTGTTAATTCGCGAATTGGAATACATGCAGTCGCCCACACGACCATTTGATATTGGCAAATATTGGCACAGCTGCACAAACTGTGTTAGGAATGCAATGTTGACGCCGCATTTTCGGGATTACACTTGTTATGGACTTCCTTTGTTTTTTGATTGGATTTTGTTTTATTACACACTATAGCTTCTGCCCGCGACTCGGTCTGGGTCTCGGTCAAACTTCACCCCTCATTTTATCCCCTTAGAGGATGATTTCCGGGATTAAAACTATCCAGTCCTTCCCCGAGATGCGAACTACCTGTATACCAAATTACATCTAAATCGGGTCAGCGGTTTAAGCGTGAAGAGATAATAGACAGACAGACAGACGGACGGACACGCTTTCAAATTTATAATGTTAGGTACTAGCTTCTGCCCGCGACTCCGTCCGCGTGGAACTCGTTAATATCGCAGCTCCATACAAACTTTCACCCCCCATTTCCCCCTTAGGGGATGATTTCGGCGATAAAAACTATCCTGTTTCCTTCCCCGATCTCTATATCAAATTTTACCTAAATCGGTTCAGCGGTTTAAGCGGAAGAGGTAACAGACAGACAGACAGACACACTTTCGCATTTATAATATTAGTATAGATTTGTATGGATGGATAGTATGGATTAGTACGGATATTGGCTTACTGAGTACATAATGTACAAGGAATAAAACTATACGAGTATATGAATTATTTATGAGTTGTGTTATTTCACTTGGGTTATTTGGTTTTACAGATAAGTATTCATTAGTATAATTCATATTTGTTAAGTATAATTCTTTCATGTATGTGATATGTCTTTATTTGTATTAATCATACATTGTCAATTACATTAATTTAAATAAATAACTAAAATCTGGGTTCGGATGTCCAAAAATAAAATTAAAATAATATGATACAATCAATTAAATTCCTTACATTTCTAATGAAGTGTTCGGCTCGACATATTCATTCATCTAGGAACTCCTTCACAGAGTAGTAAGCCTAAGCCATTAAATTATGATGCGACTAACTACTATAAGTATCCACATTGGTGAAGTTCTTGATGATTCAATTTTTGACATGTAAATTAGCTTTATAAAATAAATGACTATTGAATATATATGTGAAGCTAGCTAATCTAGCTATACGCCTGTCTAGTTCTAGGCGTAGGCTGCGGTTTCCGGGAACAGCGAAAGCCTGCATTACGAGTTGCAGAAAGATTGCATGCGACCGCAGTCGCCTCTTTGGCGTGGGGTGACCGTTGTGAAGTCATTACACGCGCTGCTCCGCGGTACAGTCGGCCGTACAATATCTGGATGGCGTCTACGTATTTCGATCGCCGTTAACAGTTATTAAAATATACAAGAGTAAGGCACAGTTCACTCATTCATTAGTGAAGTGAGTCCATGCAAAAGCTACTCGAAAACAAAAGAGGGCACTCCTAGCACTGGAATTTGACAGCAGTATGCAAATTTCATGACTGCATAACAATCTTTCTTTAAATCGTCTGCAATACGTAGACGCAAAGGCCTCTTTGATGACGATGATACATACCTTAAAAATGAATAAAAACATGAAAAGTCACGCCTCTACTTATAAATAGGCATTTTAAAGATAATTTAAATACATGAAGATCAAAAAATATACGCTGTTTGACCATTGAAAATTGTGACGTCACAAGTCTGTTTTTTCCTAAAAACTTCATACTAATTTAGCGTCTTTGACTATTCATAAAAAGTTGCACATTCATTATCAGTCAATTACTATATTAGCTAGAGTTTTTAACTCACAGAAGATCGCCAAAACTAGTCCGTAGTGTACCTAATACCTTTGTAGTATTGAGTTTCTAGTGATGAGCAAGTTCACCCGAGGGTCCTCAAAAATAAAGAGCAACCGCAAGTAGTAATCTAACGCTGGTAAGCGTTTGTAGATGACGTTTGCGATTACCAACAGGCAGGCCGTACACTTGTTGGCCAACCGGTGGGTCTAAAATAAGTGTTCCGTTGTACTACTAATTTCGGTTCCGATCACTCAAAAGATACCAGGGCTGCATGAGACAAAACTGTACAGTGGTACCTACCTATGCATTGTTTCTAGGTTTCCTAAGTTGTGTCCTTGGTTTTTATCACGTCTCAAAGGACGTACGTTCGTAAAATGACAAATTGGTCGTTAAATGGGCTGGCATTCGAAATTGTTTCCTGTCATATCGTGACATCACCGATTGTGTGAAATCGGTATGATATCATGAAATTTACCAAACGTCTCATCATGTGCACGACGCCTTTGCAGACGTTAGAGGGGCCCATATTCCCTAAATTTTCGGTCGCTCTATTTCTTACAGGTATCCTGTTCTCCGTTGGATTTTCAGCATCATTACTATCGGTGAAGTAACCGCCCTTCTTTATCCAATTCCAGCCTCGACTTCCCCATGTGACTCGACATCAACGCTATCTTTTACCTGGCTAGAATATGGTAGCCTACCATTGGACGTTATACCATTCGACCGCTTTAGCCTAGTTGGTAGTGACCCTGCCTACGAAGCAAGAGGTCCCGGGTTCGAATCCCGGTAAGGGCATTTATTTGTGTGATGAGCACGAATATTTGTTCCTGAGTCATGGATGTTTTCTATGTATTTAAGTATTTATTTAGCTACATATAAGTATGTTTATCGTCGTCTAGTACCCATAGTACAAGCTTTGTTTAGTTTGGGACTAAGTCGATTTGTGTAAGATTGTCCGCTAATATTTATTTATTTATTTATTTATTTATTTACCATTCTACATCGATAAAGATATGCATTTGTTATGTTGAAACAAAACAATCTCAACCCTACCAGACTATTACAGTTGATTACAATATCTTTGATTTCCTTCTTGGGTCTGGTCATTTTGCCATCATCATTGCCATTTTATTAGTTGTCATAATGGCTTGTCGAGTTGAGCCCTGCACGTTGACATAATGCATTATTCTGTTGTCTCAGACGCTGAAGGACAGACGTAGATTTCGTTTCGTTTTTTACAAAGATAAGTTCCTATATAATAAAAAATACATTTTTAGTATCATTTTTATTCCTCGTTAGGGGCCGTAAAACCAGGTATTGTCACAGATCTCAGATATTTGACGATTGCGCTGAAGGCTAGGGAGATAAATGTGCGATCTGGGGCTTCATTTATTATCGCCCGCATTGAATACTCAATTTTACGTCTCCTGGCCAAGAAGCGGGACTTTCCGCACTCGTACCGAGCGGTAATTGCCACTAAAAGTCTTGGCCTTAAAAGTATTTTCTGCACAAGACAGAATTTAGGCATAGACCATTCAATGCGGTTACCTTTTGGTGTAACGCACGCACCTCTTTCTAAGAAGTTCATTGCACCTATCAGCTGAGTCAACCACCATTTTGTTTCCTTTTGTCTCCGACAGTTGCTGAACAATGTTGCATCCGATATTTTGACTCGGGGATATAATGTAGTGTTCTTTAACACTTTCTGAGTTGGAATTCGATATTTTTATTAGTTTGCTCTCGTGTGTTTGTGATTTAGGTTTTTTACAAGTTTTTATTGTTTTTTTTTCGTTATGACTTCTTAAGTTAGGCTCCGAAGGGAACTATTTGGTATTCATACACACTAATGAAAATACTTCACGAGGAAATATTTGTTACATTAAAATACCTACCTGATTTTTTTAAAGTCAGATCTCATAGAAAATTTCTAGTGTCACAGAGACATTACGTCCTCATTATCCTTCTTGGTCTTTTTCGGTGGTACTCTAACGGTCCGGGGTCGCCTTTGGCATTCGTTATAATATAATCCAGAGGGAAAATTAGACCTTGCTAGGATTAGACTTCTGGTATTTCGGAATATGTCTTCGAATAATCGTTTAGAAATTCATGAGAACGGTTCAATGAATATCCCGGCCTGGTAAATCAGGAAAGCTAATTAGAAAATGCGTTAGTTTGGGATCGTGCGTTCCGTGTATCATCCAGCTATCTATAGAAAAAATATCGTCGACGTAGATTGTCTGCGAATGTCAGAGCATCAATATGATGTCATCCCAACCTGCATTGGTCGTGTCTAGACCTGTACCAGTATTCACGAAGCTTACTCATTCTCAAATTAACCAGTATAAGATAGACCTCCGAATTTTCGACCGTGACTGTTTGACATGCTCTATTGTACCATCACACCGCTCGCCGTAGGCAGGGAGTCGTAGTAGTTCCTTAAGGCAGTACCTTTGAAGCCTATTTATTCGCGGTAGGTCCGTCGTCTTAGGACCTAAATGGCCGTGCACGGTACGTTTCCAGAGCATTCTCCCGCGAACGCTTCTGCTGTAGATGGAACTGAGCCGATTTCCTAATGGACAGTATGGAATTCCTCAAAAAAGGAGTGTGCCTACAGGGTTTGAAGGATTGGCAACGCGCATGCTAGTCCCAAACACTGTCGGCAAACAACCGTATGTACAGTAGCCGTGGACTCGCGTTGCCGAAACTTGAACAATCTGTACACCTTTCTTGAAGAATATTGTATTGCCACGAAATACCACGGCACACGGAGGATGCCTTTCTCTATACATCACGTCATTGGCAATAATAGGGTCGTGACATATTAGACTGGTGGTGAGTTGAGTAGAGTCTCCTTAATCGCCGGTTGACCAGCCTTCACCTCCGATCAGCTGGGTAATACGACGCGTATATATTGTTTAACATTCATCATTCATGTCATCGGACTAGGGATTTGCGGACGAGATTACACAGTTGTTGTAGACAGTATTTTGATTACGCGCTGTGAGCGACGAAATCGCTGTGGCACGGACAGGGAACCGTGGTGTGGTAACTTATAAAATACTAGCTTCCGCCCGCGACTTCGTCTGCGTGGTTCCAGGATATGAATTATCCTATGTTTTAATTCAGGGTATAAACTATCTTCGTGCAAAACTTAATCCGGATCGGTTGACCCGTTTAAGCGTGATTGAGTAAAAATCATCTGAACATCCAAACTTTTGCATATATATGCAAATAGATATTAGTAGGAAAAGCGAAAACGTTTAATTGAAGTTTATTGAAAAAAAAAACTGGTTTGCAATATCACAAGTTATTATGCAAGAAGTATTTGTCTGTTGTGATGATACATCAATCTTGCTATTGTAGCTATAAATCTTGTTGATGCTTGCGCCCATATGAACTAACATAATGCACGTTTATTTATTTATTATTTAATTAGTTTCCACGACCTTACAGCGAACCAATACGCTGAGAAACCAGAATACTTAACTATGTACAGTAAAAACAACTTACTAACAAATGGTATCACCTTTAGGATAACATTGCACATACAAATATATATTACGCGTACACGGAGGATTGCCTATCATCCATCGCCTCACAAAATCTCAAACATTCTTGGCACACGGTTACCCATCGCCACGCAAACAGGTCACATTCAGGCACCGATGCCAAGAGCGTGTTGAGCAGAGTCAGCGCGCGCGGCAGCGGCGCGCTACGGCGCACGCGCGCACGCAACTGGACGCGGGGGACGTCCGGGACGCTGAGCCGTAGTACGCTACCTACCAATTGGATAACGTCCGACTCCCCGCGGAGAGAACGACAGACTATCATAAGAAGGTTGTTATTTCGCCTCACTTCCAAAGAATTATATCCTAAACAACCAAGTAAAAATTTTGTGGGATAATAATAAGGGTAGTATCCGAACTTTTTCTTATAAAGGGACCTAAGGAAAGACTTTTGTATTTTCTCTAAGAGCAAGGTATATGTGGATTCATACGGATTCCAAATGAGGGAAGAAGCTGGTCCAAAACAAACGGTTAACATAAAAGATTATCTCTGAAATTACATTTATGATAGAACCTTATATCGAATTAAGCTCTCGATGCTGATACTCATACTCAAGGGCAATCGGCCAAAACAATTACTCGGCTCCTGTTAAGTAGCACGAATATCAGACATGATGTTCCCACGAAAAAATTTATGTGCGGCGGAAAGTCTAAATTGTCTAACACGATAACTTCGCGACATAAAATTCCAGTGGAAAACCGCCGATCGTTAAGATGTAAGTACAGCGTGCTGTAAATATTCGGGCATTTGCTGCGGAGTCAACGTACTGTCCTTGAACCTGTGCCGTGAACATTATTTATACAGCCTTTAATATTTATTGACTTGTCTAAATGTCTATGATCCGTCTATGCCTAGGTTTTCGAATGATTTCTAAGTTTTTATATGACTATAATTTATAATGGAATTAGTGGTCATTACATGTAGGTTTTTGTATTTTTTTTTATAAAGTGGCTTGTAGATTTTTTTGATGTCTGCATTTTATGTGAAATTTTCTTTACATATCCGGTTTGAGTGTTAGTTTTATTTACGAGTTTGTTGAATCTTTGACTTTAGTCATGACCTTGTCATACCGTTTTTAGTTATTTTGACTTGTCACGAATAATGGTTATTGTTGTATTGTTGCTGTCTTTTGTATATAATACTAATTCTATCACAGTAAATTCCAAATAATCGAATTTAAATCTAAACTTTATAAATAACCACACGGTTCAAGTCACGTATTAAATGTCACTACCGGCGACATGTTTTGAACTCTTGGGGTAGTTCTTCTTCAGGATGTGTTATCGCGGCGGTGTCGCTTTAATCGCTAGAAATTCCAAATATATCTACACATTTTTCCCCTCGCCAAAAGTGGACTTAATTTTAATGTCATATAAACCTCTGTCTATGTGCAAAAGCGACTCAATACCACGTCGATTGCAAACAGGCGTACTGGCCCTTCTTGTGGTAAGCGGTCACCGTAGGCTAAGGACGCTTGCAACTCCATTGGTGTTGTATGTGCGTCGCCATTAACCGTACCTATTCTCATGTTTCTAGAATATGGATAGCTGTATTTGTATGGATAGCTGGAGACTCTAAATGTTTGTTGTGGGAGAAGGGCTAGCAACCTATCACTGCGATATCACGTTTTGTCTATCTTTTATACCCATATTTATGCTAAAAGTGGCTCTCGAACAAAAGTTTCAGGTGCTCTGCCGTGCCTACCCTGCCTACCCCTTCTGGGAATGAAGGATGAAGGCGTGAATGTCGGTATGTATGTATGTATCGCTGCTAAATCCCGCAAAGTAACCCAGATGAGACCCATCGTAAATTGTGGAAGTTATACCTACCTGTATTTGAACACTGTAGGGTCGGCTAGCGGTTCTTTAATAGGTTTGCTTCTAGGCACAATAAGTATATTGATTGCAGTATGCTAATTACAGATAAATTCAAATTCAAAGTCAATCATTTATTCGTGACAGCTAGGACATAAAAAAAATTAAGGTCTAAGCCGTGTCACGAAATGGACTCGGCTGGTGGAGGAACGGTAGGTAACACAACAAGATATTTTATACAAAGCTGTAGCCTAGGGACGCTCGCGACTCGAAACAAGCGCGTCGCCGACCCCTTCGAGGATTCGTTTGGATCTGCCTCTATCGTCAGATCATCTGGTGGTGCCTTAAATTGCGTTGTCACCTTGGAATGTATGTTACTATGTTTGTTGTCTTGCAACTCAATTTTGAAGCAGATATCTTCAGCCGATTTATCTGAAATTCTGGGTTTAAGTACAGTTTGGGTGACAATTCAATACTATGGTGCCATCGAGCTGATCTGATGTGGAGACAGAAGGTGTCCATGGAACTCAGGACTTAACAGACGTAACCCCGTTGAGTTTGGGCTCAGTTGATGACAGTATACGGAAAAGTACAGTCTGCAATGAGCTTTTACCAACAGTTAAATTTATGACGCAAACTTGTTAAACTTCATTTCAGCTTAATCACTAATCAGTTATAAGGGGCTAAAATATTGAAGGACAAGTTACTCGCATACGAGTTAGCACAATACATAATCATATACGAAGTGGCGGAATTTTAAAATTTCAATACCAATTATAAAGAGGAAGTCTGCGAGATTGTAGCTTCTTTGCAAGTTTGTATGTAATGGGAACTGGAACCCCCTATCATATTTCAAAAATTATTTCTCCTGCTTGTAGAATAGACTTTCTAGATGGTTAGGCTATATTTTCTCACGGGGGTTTGCTTGCATTCTGTGCATTACGCGAGGGACGCTGCGCGGGCAGCGATTTTTTAGAATATTGGCTTAGGTTAGTCACCATGCGAATCACTAATGTGGTAATAGAAGTTAATGTACTGTTGAACAATGTTTTAACTGTTGTCATAGTCGGTTTTACCGTGCGAGCAGAGTAAACAATACGCTGGTTACTATATTTGCTGTGAGCCAACAGTATTGGCCCCATTGAGGCTGCTAGGGGCAGCCATGTTGAAAAAAAAACGGAAGCTGCCATTTATTTTCTAATATTATAAATGCAAAAGTGTACATCTGTCTTTCTGTTACATCTTGACGCTTAAACCGCTGAATCGATTTAGAATTTGAGATTAAATTTGGTATTGAGATAGTGGTACACAGGTATGCATTGAAAAAATATATCATCCTAAATTTTCGATATTGTTTTATATATAGTTTATGATAATGAGGCTAAATTTAAAGTGAGTCGGTTGTAATGCAAAAGAACTGCTCGAGTGTGTTCGCCCGCGTACGTCAATAAACGCAGGCAAATATGCGGGATAAAATATAGCGTATAACCATCCAGAAATCCCATTCTACACCCTGGTGAAGAATTTTTTAAATCGGATATGTGGTTCCGGAGATTACCTATCACATACAAACTTACAAAGCTACCATCTCAGATAGTGGGGCAGAGTGCTCGAACAAATTGTCGTAAATGTGGCGTTACTTGTTCCTATCAAATAATTAAAACGCTGGACCTAACAAGTACCTGAAAAATAATTGGTGCTTTTGTCCAACGTGTCCACATTATCACCTGAAACTGCCCGACCAAGACATTGCCTCTTTATAATATTAATAAATTTATACTGGTGATTTTCTACAGCACAGTTTCGTTAGCAGACTCAATTTTAATAAAAACTGTGATGACGCTAGTCTCGGTGATTCTCAGCGTATCCTTGATATAACCAAGTTTGCACAAAGCCGTGCAATAAAACTTAAAGTATTCCTAGACACGCGCCTAGACTACCAAGTCTTAATTAATTTCGTACCTAATTCCAAACGTAATGAGATCTCGAATACTAGTCACGGTAAGTATTAACGTGTACACGAGTGCATTGAACCAAAAACGTGGTTCATTACTTAACGCCGTCCAGTCGTGAACTGCGGGTTTTTGCACGTAAAACTTGACTTTTTTACTTTACCTAATACAGGTAAAAAACTTAGGCTATATGCAGGTAATTGTGTAGTTTACAAACACGCATATAATAAATTGCATGAGATTGTCAATTATTTGTTATGACGAATGTAACCCTCGAGGTTTTCCCTCTTTCGTCCTCTTAGTTTGCTCGCTCTCGACATGTTATGCTTTAAACAGTTTTTTTGATAATATTTTTGATTACATTTATTACTTAGCAGTTAGCAGTCTACAGTAAGTTTGACTCTTCATACAAACGTAACTTGGTTCTCATTTAAACGCTGGAATAATATGAAACTTTGTATACACAGCGGGATCCGCCATATCTAGGTCAGAATCTAGTTTTCGTTGCTAGAAATTATGATAAAAAAATAGTGACACAAGACGTTTCATGCTAAACTATAAAAATCTTGAAATCTTCCACTCTGTCGAAATTTAAACTGCTTTTCCCAAAAAGAGAGCTTGTCTACGTTTGTATGGGGAGCCGACTTGTGTCAAGCTTCCTGGGGATCCCTTAAACACTGACCGCTTCAAAAACCAATATTTCCGTAACAACTCCACGTTACGTTTTTTACCTGTTTGAATGTTGTCGTGTTCGCATTAGCTTATCCTGCTGCGTTGATTACTTGATGACTTGCTGACGCTTAGTTTTTTGACGAAGCTCGGATTGACGACCGGTTTCCTGCCTACGGAGCTAACGGTCCAGGGTTCAAATCCTGGTAAGGGCAAATATGAGTGAAGAGCTTGAATATTTGTTTGGAGTCTTGACGATGCAACGCCACTCTTGTGCCGTTGATGTTTCTTAAACTAATACTATAGTTTGTGCACACGACTCCGTTCGAATTTAAGGTGGTTCGATCGCCATAAAACTAGAATAATTTGAAAAATTTGTTTGTCACTTGATACTTTGCGAAAACGATTATTCTCAAATTATTCTGGTTTATACAAGTTTATTCTAACAAATGGGGAATTTCGCGCAAATGCGAAGCCAATTTATGAAAGATTGTTACGTAAGTTACTTAAAATATCTCGCCGTTAGCCTGCGAATGTCAAAAGACGTTTTGTATGGCGATCGAACCACCTTAACTCGTTTATAAATCGGTTCAGCGGTTTAAGGGCATTTTCAATAAATTGTGTACCAGTTAGTGTGAGTTGTAAAAAAATACTTCCCAAGATTTCATTACACTCCCTGGGATTTCCAGGTTAGACAATATGGAGTGATTTAAGTACGAAAAAAGTAAATTTTCACTTAATTTGTATGCTTGGGTTCACCATTTTATTGAAAATGACTTTTAAACGTGAAGAGGTAGACATACACTTTTGCATTTTTAATATTAGTATCCTGGATAATAAAGAGGTACAGTTTGTGTGTAGTTTTGGATGTTTGTAAGTAGGGGTCATTTCCGAAACTAATCGTTTTTTTCATTACCTGTATGTAAAATGGACCTTCCTGGTTGACATAGGCTATATTTAATCTTGTGGCTTTGCTTGCGTTGTTTGTAACACGTGGGAGATAGGCTTGTGCGCGCTCGGTTTGAGCGATTGTACTAGTTCGGTCTTTTAGGTATTTTAGTTCACTAGTAGACTAATTCTATTCACACAGTTTTCGTTCCTTGTCGCTCGCGTACGCCGAGAGCCATTCGGATACGTTCGGTCGCTCGGTCATTCATTCGGATCGCATCGTTTTGCTGTCAGTGTCACTACTCGCTCTTCTCTCTCTCTCTCTCTGGTTCTCGAACTAAACGTACTAAAGAGCAGAACCGTTGCGAAATAGTTCGGTCTAGTACAGTGTCGGGAATTAGGTCTTTTTAGTTCTTAGTACATGTACTACACAAGCCTAGTGGGAGACGGGCAGCTATTCTTAAATTCATGCTTAGTTCAAGCTTGATTTAAAGAATATACCCTCGCACGAATCACGATGATGTCAGCCATCCTAATTCCGTCCACATCCATTGATCACCTAGTTCCAGATCTATTTGACACATGACATGTCTGTTAGTAACGACGTATCTTCAAATCTGAGCATACAACTTCGACTCTAACAACACAGCTGTAAGGTTCCTTTCCAAAGGGCAATTGAACATGGATATAAGATGTTAACACATGTCCAAACTGATTAATGCTCACATCAGGTGTCAATGACGTTGTCAGAAAAACTGTCAATTACATGTACAATAAATTGTATGGGCAACATTTATCAAATGCATGGCCATAGTTGATTGTACATGATACCGTGATGGATGACAAAAAGTGGTGACGAATCATCGTTTGTTACTTGTGTCACTTTAGCTTATTAATCTTACTAGCTTTAGCCCGCGAATCCGTACGCGTGGAACCCTTTTATATCGTACCTTTCAACCCCCATTTCACTGGGATTTTCTAAGGGGATCATTTCCCGGATAAATACAATCCTGTGTCCTTCCTCGGGACTCAAACTATCAAAATTTTATCTAAATAGGTGCAGCGGTTTAATTTCAGACAAACACTTTTGTTTTTCTAATATTAGTATGGATTAGATTAGAACCTATCTACCCACAGATTCATTTCTTATTTTATAAGTAACAACTAACAATTATTCAGCGACCAATTTGTACATTAAAAAGATGTATCCGGAGTTTTAATTTAAAGCTATGAATGGAAACAGGAGTTACAGGGTGTACCAATAATGGGGTGTTAACCGATCGAGGGCATAACAGGTACCTATCGTGCTCTGATAAGAAAAAGCTATAATATTTTTTATTGACGCCATTTTCCGTCGATAAACAGGTCACCCCAGTCGGCCAGCGCTCCATACAAATGTAAAAAAAATCGATTCAAAAAATTTTCTCTTCGTTTGGTACATCCTGTATAATATACACCGGTGTATTGCAATAGGGAACGCGGGGAAACCAGCTGGATAACATGTAGCCTATAACAATCTACACGCAGGTGAAATAATTTTTGAAATCGGATAAGCCGATACCCGTTACTTACTTATGAACTTACAAAGCTACAATCTCACTTTTTTATAATGTAATATTTAGAACTATAAACGGCCAATATTATGCAATTTTTTTGCAAAAGTTGAGTGAAGTAGTAAAACAAGAAAGACCGCACTTAATTATAGTCTCGACGTTTAGGTATTTAAAAGAATGTAAACAAACAAAACCACGTCACTTGGTTATTCAGCCAATAAGATTGCTGTGCAACCTTTTGTATCTATGGTTTTATCTTACTATAGGAAAAAATCTTGTTCCACCACGATAATGCACCGGTTCACACGGCAAGACTTGCAATGACAAAAATTCAAGAGATGAGCCTCGAAATACTGGCCCACCCGCCCTATTCTCCTGACTTGGCCCCATGCGACTTCCATTTGTTCCCGTATTTGAAGAAATGGCTAGGGGGGCAAAAATTTTCGACCAACTCTGAAGTCATTGACGCCTATAATGGCCATTTTGAGGGTCTTGACAGAAGCTTCTATGAAAATGGAATAATGGCATTGTAGAAGCGTTGGTGTAAGTGTGTAGAGCTAGGAGGAACATATGTTGAAAAATAAAAAGGTTTAATTCCGATATCTCTTTTTTTCCCTCTTTGTTTCGGAAGCTTATCAATCAGCCCTCGTATCAAATATATATAGCCTTATTGAGCTTTCTCTGATGAGGCTAGTTAGATTTGTGTAGGACCATTCATTAATATTTATTCATTATTCATTTAATCGGCGACGCGCTCGTGATTCTTTTAGGGTCGGAAGAGTCTATGGGTTACGGTGTTTGTCATCAGGCCGGCCTCAAGCTTGTTAGTTATACCTGGTTTAAACTTTTAAAGAACTCATCCCTACATTACAAGACGCGGTCCTGCTGTATGCATTCTGCAATTTGCATAGCAATTCAATTACTTATAGTGGTGTTCAGAATTTCAAATTTACCTTACGAAGCAAACTGCACGCTTGCACGCTTTGTAGACTATATATGTATGTATTTTCAATTGCAACAAGGTGCAACAATGTAAACGTATTTTTAACTGTAAGAACTAAAAAGAGATTAGTTATTGTGGTTCTATCAGTGTCACGACTTCGGTGACAACATGCTTAGTGGATGTCCTATTTAGCACCTGATATGTACAGGCAATTGCTTCTCTATGTATACGTCCTTTTTTAAAGTGAAATATTAGCACTTTTTGCTGCTACTGCATATGTCCTGACACTGACGCTCACGCTTATACGCAATTACCCTGCTGATATTGGATACCTTCTCCGCGTCTCTTATATGTTCATTCGGATTTGTAGTTTAAAATAAGTTAAATAAACCAAATGATAATTTTCACTTATCAATTTTGTGGGTCAGGTTTGCACCCGTACTGATAAATTGTTGGGAATTGTGCAAAAATAAGATGCATTTGGTTTCGATATTATTGCTCTTTAGTCTGATAACGGCACGAATTTTGGTAAATTATATTGGGTTGTGAAACTCATTCATATACTTAACAGTGATATAATATTATTATATAATATATATAAGATTAGAGAAATAGTGCGTCAAACTATTATGAAACGCAACAAAATATTTTGCTATATTTGAAAAGCACTAACCGATCGTAACAAGTAAAACTAGTATTAATCCCTTTTCTATCCTAGATAAACAAATAAATGAATTTTATTTGGAATGAAGTATAGTATTTGATGACATGTCAAGTACAAAGGTATTTGAGTCGCTGAGCAATTAGTTAGATTACTTGTCAGTGACACTCGTTGTTTCTATTAGTAAAACTGCATACCCATAAAGACATTGAGATTACATTGTCTTCCAAAAACTCTGATGACACATTTAAGTGGCCAAAAGAAATAACTCTTTCAACCAGTCAAAACAAAGGCATTCGACCGTATTGACTCACGAACGTGCGTTATAGAAACGGCCGGGTCACCTGATAATGTAAATGCATTGATAAAGTGCACAGTGCCACTATTGTTTGATAACGGTACGGAGGGAAGAAGGTCTCAAGTCGGTTCTCCTTTAGAGACCTTTTTTTTCAGTGGGTATATGTTTGTTTATAGATTTTAGACATGTATTTCTTAGTTGATTATGAGCCCAGGGAAAGCGACAAACATCTTTTGGCCCTAGGACGAGCCAAATGTGGCGAGGCGCGATAGGCTCCAGTGCGTTCAGCATGTGGTCCCGGAGCCCCCTCACGAGAGCGCAGATGCCACCATGGAGTTTTTCATGGATAGAAATACCACTTACCCTGCTGGTACGCAGGTTTTCTCCAAGAAAAAAAGAAATATTTACAAGGTGTAGAAATACTTATTATTTTAACTTATACATTGTATGATCCGCAATAGCTACTTAAAGCTGTGATATCATTATAATTTTTGGGATATAGCTTTAATTCGGATGTAGTTATACAAAAGCGATTCATGAGTAGACTTGTCAAGCGAGTATAAATACTATAAATTCAGGATTTGTCGAACGTAAGTGTCGAGTCAATCGAATTCATGGGGGTTTACCATTAGCACCGATAGCGTAAGTTGTGCCAGGCCGAACTTGTGGCAAGGTGGTGGAAGGATTGAGCGAGGGACCTTCTAGAGTGATCCCGGGAAGATACGTCGTCCTCCCCCCTCCACCACAGCCATGAATGAGATTTTCTTAGGGATAACCTCCCTAGAAACCTTATCGGCGAAGAAGAAGAAAAAAAGTCACGAACGAGTGTTAGCTAATGGCGAGTCTGCCGGCATGTTACTAGTCGACGAGATTACGTTGTACGTCGTTTTCGATCTATGCGAGTTATTAGCTAACTGTCATCGATAACCGAGGTGAAGGAACGCGGTGACTATCGTATCCGTGAGCGATGCGTGTGTTGCAACATGCATTGGGAGTTGGTGATGCATTCTGTGTGCGATGTATACCGTTACTCGCTGTGCCCTAGAGCTGGCCGACATAACTAGTATAGTCTAGCATTCTTCGCTAGCGCAGAGCAAGTAATGCATTTGTTCGTGAACGTTCATAAAATCTCTTTTAGATTAATTGCTACATTAAAATCGGAATAAAGAAAGGCATGGAACTGTCAGGAATGAACCCACACAAAAACAAAGATAAATGAAGGCTCTAATTTCGATGTTATTTGGCATATCTTCCCCACCATACAATTTTTTTTAATGAAATTTGAATCAACTGTACGAGTATACCATAGGAGGGATATGTGTTACCTTAGTTCTACCTACAACTAAGTGTCGTATGATATTTATACGTCAAGTGAGACTTACCGCCCACGGGCGAAGCAGCAAATCTCACTTCACACCCAGGACGTAAAATTGTGTACGCACCACGGGCGGTAATTCGCAAAGCCCCAGATCGCATATTTATGGCATTCACCTTCGGTTCGGGCCACAAACATCTGCGATCTGGGGCATTCCTGCATTCACCGCCGTAGGTACGTAATGTACTATAACAGTAGCTTTTCGGTGAGGGAAAACATCGTGAGGAAACCATTCTAATCCCAGCAAGGCCTTGTTTTCCCTCTGGGTTAGGGTTTAGGGAGGGTTGCACCAACTTACGATTACAGACCGGTCAACGTTAAATATGGCGACAGCATCTGTCATTCCATAGAAACTTGTCAAACTTTCCATACATTCAGATTTAACGAACACCGCTTACGATTACAGACGGTTTGGTGCAACCCAGCCTTAGAAGGTAGTTCTTTGCTTGCATAAAACTAGTTTCTATTCCAATGTTGGGATTAGACGCCAAATCGCATAAGAGCTCCCTTAGGATACATTCGGAAAAATCGGTGAAGGAGAATGATTGGAAGCGGTTACGATGACGTCACCTAGGCACGAACATCGCATGATACTATTATTTGCACGTACATTGTTACTATACATATGCACAGAAAATACCGTGATAGTGCGTCAGAATGAGGAAGATTCATATGAAAATTCGTTACCCAATCTATACCTAACATAATACCACGATACATTTAAAGTGGATATTGACTTGACGGTATGACATAAATTCGCTTCGATCATATGATCGCTTCGAAGGGTCTAAAGGCAACTAAACGGGCGTTACACATACATTATTAAGACAAAGTGATGCTAATTTAAATTATAATTTTACACGTGGCTACGATGTGGCGTTATTTAATTACCTTTACGTACGTCACACCTGGCCATAATGCGAGTTTTACTGCACGCTGCGCGTACGGGAAAACTCGCATTGTGGCTAGGTGAAGACGTAAAATTTTGTACTCAACACGGACGGTAATTCGTAAAGCCCCAGAGCGCGTATCAAATCGTACAAACATCAACGATCTGGGGCATTCAGGAATTCACCGCCCTAGTTACGTAATGTTGTACTATTATTTATGACGTCACGGGTTGCACCAGTCATGGTCGCAGATGACTGTTGTACAGTCGCCATCAGATATATCGGAGCGGCCAAAGTGCTCACAAATATCTGAACACGTCTCTAATGCCTGGACAATAGAGACGTTCATATATTTGTGAACACTTTGGCCGATCCGGTATATTTGATAGCGACTGTACCAGCAAGTTGTCAACCAGCATTTCATACTTTCGAGTAGTATAAAACTTGTTTGTCTAACAATTAAGTGAAATGTTTAATAAAAAAGTTTTTTTTTACTATTCATAGATTTGCCAGGATTTTTTGTCAACCCATTAGCAAAATATTTTTTAACTCGTCCTCTACAAGACTGCTGCCGCTTCCTTGTACTAAGTTCGATATAAAATACTTTTCATCCATTATACAGATGGGTGCAGATCGTGCCTCTAATCGTATCTCCTAATCCTAATACTACACGGCAGTTTGTAAAGTTGAGATACTGGCAAGTATGAGTATTGTGTCTGTGACGTAAATAAATACTTCCAGTATTTGTTTGGAATATTTGTTTAGTCAGGTAAATACCTGATTCGATAGAAATGCTGGCATTCATTTTGATATTAATATAAATATGAAAATAAAATTTTGTTAAGTGCATATGTACAGTTTAGGAACTTATTCCTCAAACGTTATATATACTTATATTATTAAACACGAAATAAAGTGAAATACATACCTTTTTCCTTGTAATTAAATCGAAAGAGGCACGGATAAAGTGAGAAATGTGCCTGCTAGCCTTTAAGAGTCCCTAGCACGCTCGATTCAAATCAACTCTCCACACAAACGTAGTGTGGCTCTCATTTTAAAACGACGTAATATACGTAAAATAAAACATTATAGTATTTCACCCGGAACGTACTTAATTTCGAATCCCGGATGAGTATCTAAACGCGACGCTGGAACACGTAAATACACACCGTAATAACCGTAGACCGCTAACTCATATCCCTTCCTTCCTCTGCCGGTAGTCGTGCAGAAATAAACTATATCACATTAAGAAAAGTCCAATCGATTGCCGACTGTGTTCGCCATATCGCAGTAATCGTATTTGTGCTCCAACAGGTTGCTAGCTCTAACCGCAAAGCGCAGGTGCCTTGATAAGCTGCCCTACATTATTTAACTACCGCTGTGTTCACGTAGCTTTCACGAACCAGTACGCTTACCATGAGTTTGACAATGACGGCTTACGCTAACGAGTATCGAGTTTTCTATCTGTGCATCCCGCTCGTACTGTCAAAGTGCAATAGAGATGCACAGATAGAAAACTCGATACTCGTTAGCGTAAGCCGTCATTGTCAAACTCATGGTAAGCGTACAGGTCTGTTATTCGCTACGCGTTATTGCGGCTCACCCCGCCGGTCACCCGTCACGAAACTAGACCTCTACCTACGCTTAGTTACTTCGCATTGCGGTGTCAAGATATATTTGTGGGTGAGCGTCGAGGGGAGCTTAAAACAAGTTAGAGAATAGGACGCCTAGGCTGTTATTCGCTACGCGTTAATGCGGCTCACCCCGCCGGTCACCCGTCACGAAACTAGACCTCTGCCTACACCTACATCATCATCTACATCATCCGTGATATGTTCAACTGTCTAACTATTACCCCGTTTTACCCCTTGCGTACGGAATCCTAAAAACGGCGTAATTATTCAACCTGCTCGCGAAATTGCACGAGAATATATAACGTATTCTGTAACTAGTTTTAAGCTCACCAACAAATATATCTTGACACCGCGATGCGTAGTAACTAAGCGTAGGTAGAGGTCTAGTTACGTGACGGGTGCCGGCGGGGTGAGCCGCATTAGCGCGTAGCGAATAACAGCCCTGTGGAGGAGAACAGCCGGACATACGGACGAATTTTTGCCCAAGCGGAAACTGAAAACTTCGTTCGCTTTGCTCGCTCATTCTAAAAGTAGTTGTATGAAAATTGTTGTTTTAGCACTCATTTACATTATATTTACCCAAACATCTTGTACTGTTACTCAGCTCTGTAAGTGTACATTTAATATTTAACGGTGAGAATTCTTGGTCGAGCAGCCATCATTAAAAAAAAACTCAGCTCAAACATGGACCAGAACGTTTTACATAAAATTATGTACCGTATGCGGAACAGCTTTGAGTCTCTTTTCCCTTAAACCATTTATACATTATATATTTTTTTTAACAAACAGTACTTACAATTATCATTTAAACTATACGACAAATATTCATTTCGAATTTTGGGTTGCAGTATGAAATTACCTTAATTATGTCAAGTTAAAAGATTCTTCTTAAAACAATAACCTTTATTCTAGTTTCTTACTGTTTTATTTTCCGCCGACTACGGCGAAAGGAAGGGTTATGGTTTTAGTCTTATGTTTGTACTTACGTGTGTTCCTCCGTATATTTTTAGATACTGAACTGATTTTGATGAATGAGGTATAAATATATTTGAATATATACTCCGGGTGGCATAGGCAACCATACCGGGTGGAAAGGCACGACGATCCCTTCCGCAAAAGGGGGATTGTTCAGACTGAGTACAGTATTTCCTCTAAAGAAACTAGGCTCATATTCATAACCGTTTTGAAGTTATAGGCAGTTAACTTTTAATGCAAAATACTGCAAGTGACCACCCTCATTAGGGTCAGTAACATTTTAACAATTACACAAGAGTCAGTGACCTATATCAATACGTATAAACGATAATTAGTACGTATAGTAATAGTAGGGTTGTCACAGAAGAACATTAATTAATTTTATTATTTTTAATAAATGATCGTAAAATGAAATCTAAACATTACGAATCGATTTTCCATCACTTAAACTAACCCCCCTTTGCGGGAAGGATCGTCGTGCCTTTCCACCCGGTATATGTGCCAACAATATTTTTTCAATTACTTTTCCGTGTTTCTATATAAAATGTATTATAAACTAGCGACCCGCCCCGGCTTCGCATGTGTAGTATACCTAATACATATAAACCTTTCTCTTAAATCACACTATCTATAAAATAACCTATTTTATATTCGACAAAATTCCATTCGAACTTCATTTTGTACAAGAAATAAATTGGATGTAAAAAGTGTGAAAACAATTACGCTTCCACCAAATTCACTTTTGATAATACTTTTGATCCAATTTCAAAATGGTCATTCCTATTGACGATTTGCCATTTGTGCCGATGGCCAGTATCTTGACCGTAAAACGCGAAGCCAATCAACCTCATGTGTTTGCGATACAGCACCGCAAACCATGGCGCACCTGATCGCGTGCCCCACATGCCCACACTCCTCGGAACACTACCTGAGAGACGCGACTTCCAGAGGACAGCTCTGCCTATTGATGCTTTATTTGAGCAAACTCGATAAAGTAGAAGTATGCAAATGCATCAAATCGCGTAAAATCTGCCATTTACACTGCCTTTCCACTCGAATCGCTATCGTTTTGAAGTGCATGACATACTTCCAGCAATTTCTACCGATAGTGCAATCGTCACCTTTGATTGCCTTATCGGACAGCTAACAGTATTCACAGCTTACAAATCGCCTCTTGAGCAGAATATGATTGGACTAGGGTTACTCACAGTTGTTTGGGATATGGGGTCAGGATATACTGGTGTGTGCTGAGTGGGGCTGTGAATATACGAACGCTGGTGGAGTGTTTGAATGCCCTCTAAAATAATGTAAAAAAAACATTGTATGTAATTAACCGATAAACGTCTTTTTTAAACGGTGTTTAAGGAATAATTGTGAAATAACGGCTTCCCATATAAACGTTGCTTTGTTCGCATTTTAAACCGGCGGAATAACATGAAACTTCGTATACACAATGGGATCCGACATACCTAGTTCGGAAACTTATTTCTGGTGCTGCATATTATACCTAATAGAGAGGAAAAAAGTTTAGTGTGACAAACTTCTTGCCGCTACAAAGGCGCGGACACTCCGCGATTTACGTTCATCGCTACAAGTAGATACATGCCGGTGCCCCTGTAACAAGTGCTTTCTCCCGGCTATGTGCCCCTTCAAAACACTGTCGCAGAAAATTGTCAAGAAAAAAAAAAGAACAAACTAATAAGGTCAGTAATGAAGCTAAAACCCTGGGAAAGCTTTGGATATGAAAGAAACAATTGCCAAATGCTATTATACTCTTTATTTCACAGAAAGGCACCGTAACTGTAACGGAAGCTGTATATATCTTACACCAATTTGCATGTCATGGCGAGACCAGTCAACCTTTCAATCTATGAATCCTGACCTATTTCGATTGCTAAGGATAGAGCTGGGTCGTGTAACACTAGGTCCAAAGGACTGGAATCTCTACCATGAGTAAGTTACACCTTTATTACACTGTACTTCTTAAATACTAATATGGCAATGGATTGGCACCAGGGATAAAATTTCTAACTATAATTATTTACACAATTATATCTTTATTTTAGGTACGCCTGTTTCGAACTGGAGCGATCACACCTGAATTTACTGCTGTGGAAGGCGACCGGACAGCAGGCGGACCTTGAAACTGGGTAGCTTCCTCCGTCTCGCTAGAGGGACCCGATGCCGAAGCTGCTAGACAAGAAGCATTTCCAACAAACAAACACTTTCTTAATCCTTCTCCTTCTTTCTCAATTTCCCGTTCACTGAAAATAATTAAATTGGATTAATTAGTGAACGGTGGGTACCTACTACACGCCGACATGAAACCTTCACAAAATGGGTAAGTTTATCTTACCAATAGTGAACTATATAACTTTCATAGTTCCTCCTATCGCGAAACTCCCTCCTCGCTGAATTCCTCTCCTGAAAAGACCAGAGAACAGATTACTACCTAATTCCTCGTGTTTCGCGCCACGCGGAATTACACTCAATCCATCACAATTAATACTCACGGTTCTTCTCCCTTTCAGGACACCGGTACGGAATCAGCTCCCAAAATGGTGACCACCAATGGGTCAGAAATAAGATTTCTTCAGAAACCTGATGCTGCTGTGTCAGCCGCGAATTCAAAAATGGCCCCATGAACATCTTGGGAAACCCACTGGCCCTCAGGCCTTATCTCTGGTATTGCAGTGGAATAAATTATCCAATCCTGAATACTGTCTTTTAATTTTTTATCTCACCTAATTGAAACCTGCTACTATTAATTTATATGAAAATTAAATTGGGGATTGCTAATTCTTTGTAATTTCCTTTAATTCAGAATTAGCCCCATTTTCAAACTTGGAATTTGTAAGTTCACTAACAAAATTCTATATACCTATCTAGATCTTGATTGCTACCAAGTTGCATTAAAAACTCAATTTTATATTTAAAAATAGGATTTTTCCCTAAGCTGACAACACAGACCACAGGTTCATTACAACACAATTAAAGCTGTTTAAGACTTCTTTTTAGATGCTGTGTTGATGTTTAGAGGCAGTGCTACACGTTGCCAATAAATTAAAATATTACGCCGTTACACCCCAACGTTGGATGTAATTGTAGCGATGAACGTCGACGTCGTCGTCGACGACGTCAGAGGGCCATAAATCTTAAAGTTTTAGCCCTTCTGTACTTGTACTATTATTTATTCTGTGCCGCTACTTTTATTCTAGTAGTCTACCGCCAGCATCAAAAGTTTATTGGAAGGGAATAAGAGCTTTTCACGTCTTCGATTGCGCAGTTACTTTTCATGTTGACTGTAGGTACGACGTGCAAAGTCTCTTCACATTTTTAAAACTAGCTAGACTTAAGGATTACTATTTTTCTCTTCCGTAACTAGTCATTCCTACTTGGTGTGTTTTCGACTGAAGTGATACTGTTTCTATATGACATTTAGTTATTGATGTATGTAGGTTTATATAAATATGTATATATGTATTTGTATTTCTTATAGTTAAGTTGTTTATATTCTGTTTTTTTTTCTCCTGTTTTCACCTACTCAAATCATAGCTTTTCTTGCATTGTCTCCAATACCCAAAGTTTGTCTCGGAGAGATCGCTTTTTAGCGATAAGACCGCCTGTTGACTACCATTGTTTATGTCTAATTTACTTACACTATTTTCTACTGTCTTCTATGTCTGGTGAGCAATAAAGAATATTTGTATTGTATTGTATGTACCTGTGCCAAATTTCAGCATCGGATATTTATACATCGCAAATACTTTTGTAATTGTAAAGGACAACTACTTTTTTTACCTAGGTTCCTATATACTAGCAACAGCAAGTCAAGTTATATAGAAGATTGTAAAATCATAAAGTTATTGATGCAACCACGAATTTGGTTGTCGTCATGTACAGTCAACGTCATATAGTTAGTAGCAGGCAGAGTAGCCAAATATTTCGTAACACACCCTTATTCTTACAGTAATAAAGACGTGTACCGAAATATCTGCCGCTACCTTGGCTGCTACCAACTATATGACGCTGACTGTACGTAATGATAAATACTTTGAACAACTTATGGTAAGTTCAAAGCTGGTTTATTTGAAACGGACTCCGCTCATCTACATTATGTGGGTATAGACCAGAAATTTAGACCAATTTGTGGCCATTCATTAACGCTGAATTGGATGTGGGCAGAACCTACGTAGGAGGAGGCCTCAAAAGACGGTTACAACGTCCTGATACGCGGAAACAGTCCTTAACACTTAGTAATTCAGCTCATAATCGTGTGTAGTCGAGGGCAGACGAATTTGGTAATGTGCGGAATTAATTGCGTACCTTTTGTCACGTATCGCGCCAAATACAGCGCAGGCGCACCTTGTATGGGAGCGGGGAAGAGTGAACGAACTTGCCGTTTGACAACTGACGGGAGCAGAATAGAAATTAGAATGCGTTGCCACTTCCGATTGGTGCATCCGGAGTGTGATGACTGATGGCAGGACATTGGGGCGGACGATAACTGTTGTGACCTTGAGGAGTTCGGTAACGAAATTACGTAACCTATTTTCTGTCTCTGTGAGCGGTATAATCCGCATATCTTAAAAAAAAAATGACGAAAAATTATTTAAGGAAACGGAGAACTTCGTTCGCTTCGCTCGCTAATTCAATTACAAGTAGGTATGATACGACGAGTGATGCACCAGTGATTCACTTTTTCGCATAATAAAATAATGTTGGTACTCGTATAATCGATATTGCGAAACGATACACGTTGGATAGGGCCAGTCGGGGTTTTCTGCCACATTTAATTCTGAGCATTCTGATGATTCTAAGTATGTTATTTATTTAAGACCAATTACAAGGCGTGTGGCCTGGTAAAGGCCGCGGGGCTAGACCATGCTTGGGATTACTCGGTTCCCTCACGATGTTTATTATACCTTCACCGAAAAGCTACATTTAAATATCACATATAAGTTTATGAAAACCCACTGGGGGTTCAACCTCAAAATTGAATCTCGCGCCTTACCGCACGGTGCAGAGGTTTTTTTTACATCCGCAGTTCCCCTGAGACGATACTTGGAAGGATATTCCCGTCGTAACCGACTCCCGCGCAGAAATACCGCCGGTCGTCGTTGATTGATACTCGTTAGATCAGCTAAGGTGATTAGCAAAGTGGGGTGTAATGACCCTGTGTCATGGACTTTTGGCCAGGATTCTTAGAATGCATTACGGCCCAGATTTGGTTTTTCTCACGTATCTCGCAAATTCGCCTCGCAAATGTGGGTATTCTAACCGTCTCATGTAATATTTCAGCGTTCTTGCCCAATCACCGAGAATAACGAAAAAATATAGGGAATTGCAGGTGGTTTTTTTAATGAATTCCCATTTGTATCGACGGTATTTGGTACCTACTCTAATCATTCACTTTTTAACTGTGTCTGAATGTGACATCGTAGTTCCTATGGTATGACTCGATTAGTCTGTTTTTTTTTCTAAATTCTAGCGTGTCCAGGTTTTTAAACGACTTCAAAGTTTTTCTACTTAATTTTAATAAATAATGTTTTTAGCTACTCTGTATCATCTTTTATAGATGCTAAAGGCCAATGATGATGATGATTCAGGGGTAGTTAATTTTTAAATTTTCGAATAGTGATATAGCTTTTCATTATCTTTTTTGTCTCAAGTTCAACACCCCCAGCGCTCAGACGCGTTTTTATAACTGCTTAGCATGGAGACAGTATGGTTGATTATGTGACATCTCTATGTCACGAAATGTCAATGTGTGCGTCTAATGCTGGAATGGAACAGTTTCGTGACAATTAAAAAAGAGTGTCAGACAAAACGCTTTGTCTGACACTCTTTTTTAATTATGCGTTGGTTCGTTGTTTGTCTGGACTAAACGTTTTTTTTATTATTTCTTTTTTAATGAAATTTCTATATGATCTGAACGATTCATGTTGGTTCCGTTGCTAGAGAAAATATTTCATGCATTTGTATGGGAAAAATAAAGTCCTTGAAATGATTGTTTTATATCCGTCCTCGCTCTCGATATATTTATTTCTTGACACGCATCTCCCACAAAGCTGGGTCATATACATATGCAGAAATTTAGGTTCGCGTCTGACTCCAGGCAAAATACGGTTTGAAAATCATTAACTTATAATAGCAGTTTTTGTTGTTTATCTCATTTTAAAACGTTATTCTAAGATAGTTTATTCAAGAATCCTACAATCCGTCCACTCGGAGGAAGTAATGATCTATCTAGATTTAAATGACTCCTTCAATATATTTTTTGTATGATACCTATATATAGAATATTATAGAGCAAATGTAAATGAACACAAATAAAATGTAAAACCCGAATATTAAGGTGCAAGTTAGGTTTTTTTTTGATGTCTGATATTTTGTTGGATTTTGTCCCTAGGTAAGTAATTATTGAAATGATAATAATTATGTTGCCAACGGAAAAAATCTGCTAGTAAAAATTATTTCTAAATTTGTCAGTTTTGCCGTACCTACTAGTCAATAAAATGACTGGACTACTTATGTTTCTTTCACTATTTATGTCGCATCAACAATATTGAGCGTATTATCATACATGCAGTAGCAGTATAAGTAGCTTCATTCAATATCCGACATGCGGTAACTAATTCACATCTTTATACATTTACCTTGTTTCTAAATTTCAATTTAAAAAAACCAGTATTTTCCTATGAAAAATTGCAATTTAACAGCTGGCCATTATGGTGTTGATGACAGCATTTATTCAAATTGACGTCCAAGTCCTTGAGTTTTTAGCAAATGAAGAGCAACGACACGAACGTCGGACTGCCGATGCCGCTAAAATTTTATTGCCTAATAACTATTAATTACCCTAAAAACCTTTCAAAATATTGTCAAATTACGGATGCACGTTTATAGGGGTCCCGTAAAAAGGTTTTTATATTTGGATTCAACTGATTTATGGAGTTTCTATCAGGATCGGACGGTGTCGGATTACGAAAATACCTAATTTATTAATTAGGTACTAACTGCCCGCGCGGCTTCGCCCGACTATTGCAGGGAACAGGCACACCCCGCGGTATAAAATATAGCCAATAATCATCCAGACATTCCGTTCTACTCGCAGGTGCAAGACTTTTTGAAATTGCATATTTGAGCGGATGCTGAGATTACCCAATACCAGTAACTAGTTACCGCTTTAGATATGGCGGACCTCTTTGTGTATAAGAATAGTTATTCATGTTATTCCAATTACAATACGCCGTTTTAAAACGAGAACCAACTAAGTTGGTATGTAGAGTCTACTTAAGTCGATCGTGCCGGGGACTCTTAAGTCTCACATTATATTAAGGTGGAACCCACAACGAAATTCCTTGCGAACTTTGCCATTTTTTTACCACGTCATATGGCGGCGCGGCGCGTGCGCGTCTCCAAAATAGGATATTTACACGATGAAATTATTTATGGAGATTAGCGACTTGTCTTTTTTTTTAGTTTTTTCCGAGATCTGACTTGGTAGGTTAATTTTGTACGCCGATGTGAGTCAGTGTTAGAATGCGTCGGGATGTGTGCTTTTTAATATTTCAATAGATATACTAAACTATAATTAAGTTATTAAGTAAGTTTTTAATTATGATGCATGGAATTCTAGCCCCTATAATTCGTTTTGTTTAATAAATACGGCGTTTTATGATCTTTGACATTACCTAGAGGTGTGATTAAATTACCAATATCTTATTTTTAGACATTTTCATTTCATTCTTATTTAGTTTGGAGTGTTTGGACCAGGGACTTATATACAAATATCCATGGTCATCGCACAAATATATGCCCTTGCCACTAACCAGAAAGTCCATTCTACACGCAGGTGAAACATTTTTTTAAAATGGGACAAGCGGTTCCGGACTTTACCCAAAACATACAAACTTACTAAGCTACAATCTCACATGATGTTCTTTTAGTTCCCTCCTTAATTCGCGATAGTTGTTCGATATCTAAAAATAGTGTTTACGTAATTTGATACAAGCTTTTGTTGCCGACTGTACTTTTCTGCATACCACCATCAATTACTCATTGCGACGATTCTAATGAGCCCAAACTCGGGGTTACGTCGATTAAATACTGAATTCCCATGGCTACCTTCTGTCTCCATCATCGGGTCAGCTCGATGGTACCATAGCTATACCAATAGCTTAAAGTTCAGCTCAATCGGCTAACGGCAAATACTGATGAATGGATTATGAATTTCGACGGACAGCTTACTGACATATCTAAATATATACATACGAACAGGTCAAGTTAATACAAAGCTTGTAATTAAGTGATATACCGAAATTGAATACCTGTATTTATATATAATTCAGTATCTGGTTTAAATACAAAATAATATTATACGACATACCTATTAGGTATTGTCCTTAATAAACCTCTATTATTGCGAATCATTTTCGTATTAAGTTTGTAATTTCCTTGTGTTGCGGTTTTGGAAGAATCTGTCTGGCGGGGCGTTTGTTTATGGGGTTTACTCTAATTCATCATTTTGAAACCAGGGCTATAACGTTCTATATGCGGTATACAGTAAGATTAACTTTATTTTTAAGGACGGAGACTTTATATTGCCACTAGATATGTCGCAAATAAATATGCTAAATCTTTATTATTTTCCCCTCATGACTCCCTTGGGGGAAAATAAATGGTTATAGTATAGGATACCTACACACCTTATCTCAAATGTGTCATTTTCAAACAAAATTTACCGGTTGCCTATAACACAAGTACCTACACCTTATAGCACACCTCGAAAACGAACATAATACAGAAAATAAAAGCTTAAGGTATAGGAGGAGCATATGTGCCGTTTTATGCAGGTACCTACCATTTTATAGATTGCCAATAAATTAAATAATTGCCATTCGATTTAGACTGCAATTCGATATTTATTTGTCGTATGGCTTATTATCCTCGTAAGGCCTCAGCTATTTTTAAGACTTAGTTATGTAATAACGGCCCAGTGTCCTGTAATAGGTCATAAAAATACTTGAATTTTGAAATTTCGAGCTCCTTATATAGACTATAAATTTTATTAGCAAAAGCTAATGAGTTGGGCTATTAAGCCTGAAATTCTTTGTCCTAAAATTAGGACGATGGGCCTTACGAGGTTAAATTACTGTTTATATACGAATATATACATTTTTCATCTTCGGCTAAGGTTGGAAAATCTTCCACTTGCCCGTGGTATTTGGTCAGAGGGCCGACAAATACCTACCGTGTCGTGTACAGTCGGCTCGGGAGCTCCACACCGGTGATTGGCACCAGTTCCATTTTTGCCATAAGTAAGCATAGTTCCCAACTCGCGTCCTTATACGATTCAACAAGCAATTAGATAGACAACTTATGACTAAAATTATTGAAAAGGTCCCGTTTGCTTGCCACCACACACACACGTTAAAACTGCAACGGCTTGACTCATTTCTTTTGAGAGGATATCACTAAAAGATACTGATGGGTGACACAAGAGAACTCGCAAAATATTTGCCGTCACCTTATCTTTTAAAAGGCGCGTCTCATGAACTCTTTTGTCCGAGTTTATTTAGTCACCGCATTCGACCGCATTGGATTGTTTGATTTATACTCATCTATGTAGTGTAGATATGCATCAAAGTAGTTCATTCAACAGGCAACTCTACGGTAAGAGATTTCAGTTGCAAAGTAGTTTAATTGAAATTCAGCCACATTAAATAATGGCAACCATACTTTGTAAATAAAGTTAGTTTAAGACAATAAGCCCGGTCCATTTACGCTGACTGACATTTCTTTAGCTTTACTGTAACGCCGCCGACAACGGTTACATTTGAAAATTCTTACAAACACATATAAATAACTACAACTTAGAAAAGTTAAAACCCTCGAAATCTTCATTTCAAAGTCCAATACGTCAAAAACGGCTAAACAGATTTTTCATGAAACATGGTTAAGAACACTCGGGATAAAATTATCTATGACACAAAAGAAACCGCATTCAAATCGGTCCATCCGTTGGGGAGCTACGCTACCACATACAGATACAATGATATACAGACACGTTAAACTTATAACACCTCTCTTTTTGCGTCGGGGGTTAATAAACAATAGGATAGGACAATCTAACACAATCAGAACTAGCCGCATAGCAAGCTCAATCAGGCTTTTGTGTTGGCTACTAGACGACAGCGACGATATATTTAAAAGACATAAATACTTATGATTTACATAGAGTAAATTAAAACCAAACCTCACAAGTATTTGCCCTTACATGAATTCGAGTCAAGGACCGTCAGATACGAAGATTTACTACACTACAAACACACTTAGTGCGGGTTGCACCAAATTACGATTTTAGACCTAGCAACGTTAAAAATGACGCCGGCAGGTGTCATTCTGTAGAACTTGTCAAGCTGGCCATACATTCAGAATTTAACGAACACCGCTTACGATTACGTAAAAGCAATTTCGTGCAACCCAGTGGTTTACTTATAAATCTACACATTTGAAACCATCGTTTAACTTGACTTAAACCCAACTCTTCTTTCCAGCAAAAAACAGAGGCGTCGAGAACCAACCGCCCAAAGCACAAAGGGACGCCAACAGCGACAGCCCAGGTGGCGGTCGCGACTACCAAGTCTACGGGTGTCTTCTCCGCAACGAGCTGCTTGGAACACATATAGAAGAACTCCGAGGTCCCCCTGCCAATAGGACAGATGGGAACCGGTCAGCGTTGCGACCAGTCAAGAACCTGAAGGGTTACATGCCGCCGGTCTACAGCTACAGCTCGCCTGTGAAGAAAGAGGTAAGTTCGTTTGATGTAGCGATTGTGCACCATCGTTAGAGGTTGGGTGAGCAAGGCCAGATAGAGGTTCTAGTCGCTCATGCTGGGAGCGACTCGACAAATAAGTGCCTCCACCTTACAGAAGACTGCAGTCACAATAACACTTAGTAGTGTGCAAGGCACCTTGGCAGGGCACATCGGAGTGTCGTCACACTCTTATTTGGAGCAGCTGAACATCACTACTTGGTCTGGTCTGTGGTTTCGTGTTCGTGGTGGTGAGCGCCAATGCACCCGAAGATGATTAACGGTCGGCAAGGTGTTTGTGATTCTTCTGTGTTTGCTTACCATCAAATTGTTTGAAAGCTAGAAACAAGTTATAGAACTCCCGTTCAGGATAGGTACTTGTCGTCCAACAAAATCTGCCTGCCCATTTCTGAACAAAGTCCCGTGTACGCCCCTTATATTAAGATGGGTTTGAAACGAAATTGTTAGGATGGGTTGAACTAACTTACAACAGGCCGATCAACATTATATATGGCGCCGGCAGTTGTCATCCCATAGAAACTTGTCAAACTTTCCATCCATTCAGATTTTAACGAACACCGCTTACGGTTACAGACGGTTTTATCAGCAGCCGAACCTTTAACTTTTTGTAACCAGCTATCTAATGAATTTATGTTACACATAATTGCATTTCCACTTTACGTATCGTTTGATCCCGTCTCCGGTGTCGTCCTTTGGAGTATCTGATTTAAATAAACTGTCTTATTATAGAACAAAACAACATGTAAGTAATTAAATAACTTAAATATCCACGTTGTTAGGCGGTACGGTATTAAGATTAAGTGAATTAGAAGTTGTTTGCCCTCTAGCCGACTGTGCATGCCTGGGTGGCAATAAAATTTAATGCTCTACACTTGTAACTGTATCGGTCCTGCCTAATCGACGTTCATGGTTGATTACACTGAACTAGCTTATCAAGGATATTTGGGTATCTGCCTACCCCGGTGGGTATATTACGGATATGCCGGAAAAAATAATACACAAACTGCCTGATTCAGCGGGCCTAATTTTGTCACTTATCGCTGTCGATAAGACTGTTGTCGCGTTCTGACAAGTATGCGAGTGCGATGATCCACAATGTCTTATCCACAATGATAAATTGATAAGTGATAAATAGCACCCATCTTAGCCAGACAGGAAACAAAATGAATCTGTTTTCGGATATATATTCTTGACTATAATGCAATGGGCTAGTGTGTCATAAAACGAAAACAATAAAAATAAATGTCGTTCATTTCAGGACTAGTCGATCCATAGCAGGTTAATAATAGTAACATTAACACCTTTAAATATAAACACTGTGTTCTGGGACAATATATTACGACATAGGAATTCAAATCGGAAGTTGGGTCTTTATTTTGAAGAAAGAAAGCAATTTTACCTCACCCAACCTAAACAATAATCAACTTAGACGTTACGTTATTTTACCACATATCTAAAACATCTGAAGCAAATAACACTAAGGCCAAAAAAGGTTGCGAAGAGTTTTTCATTTCGTTATCTCGTCTCGTCGGTGAGAAACGTGTCTCTATAATCGTATAGCATAGCATCACATTCACGTGTCTCCATGCTCGTGTGACCGCATCTACAAAACAAAATTACTGTGGCGAGACACTTTAGAGCGCCAACCCTGCCGGGTCTCCTATCATGTCCCTTGACATTGCGCATATTATGCACACACTTCGGTCTCAACTTTTCCTGTTCATATCTGAATTATAAGGAAATTGGTGCATTGAATGCAAGCGATTCATTCCTTTGTATCACGAAATAAATAATAGTGCGTAGACACAGAACAAAAATCTATGGTAGCCGAGTGGTTCAAGCATGTGGCTATCAAACGGCGGTCGAGGATTCATAATCATCAATTGATATTTACCGTGAAGGAAAACATTGTGAGGAAACCGGCATACATAGAAATTCACAGATGTACGTTTAGTCCCCTATCGGCATTTGGCCAGCGTGGGGACTATTGCCCGTTCCCTTTCATTCATGAGAGGAGGTCTGTGCCCAACAGTGGGTCGTATATAGGCTGGCGATGAGGTACACTGTACCTGGTACAGAATGCCTAACTGATTTATCCGGAAATTACATACCTACAGATTTCCGGCAATCCCGGAAAAGTGCATGCCCTAATCATCATGTAAGCCGAGGCTAAAAGGAGTGTAAATTCAGGACTCTTATTTTCTAAATTCTTTTGTTTACTAATGTTAATTAACACGAGACCGCCAAAAAGCTCTAAGCTTTGGAGCATTCCATTATTTTTATTGCAATATAATAAATGGCATCTCAAATTAGCATCCTTTATCCGATACCGTAAACGTTATTGGCCGAGCGGCGTCTGCATGTGCCCCTATGTCTAATTGCACCATTTTTATACGATCGTAAAACGAAATTTGAGAATAAACGTGTAATTAGCAATTCGCGCGTTTTTTTGTGTGCAAAAACGCACGGTTTTGTTGGGGTTCAATGCGTAAAGTGCAAAAAACTTACTACTTAAATACTTGATACTTTATATAGAGAAACTTGAAACTTTAAACTTGAAACTAAAACAGTAGGTACTTCAGGAAAAAATACGGTTTTGAAAAACATTAATTTATAATAGCCTTTTTTTGTTGATTTCATTTTAACATGTTATTCTAAGATGCTTTATTCAAGAATCCGACAAACTTTCCACCCAGAAGTTTTTATGTAGATTTAAATGAAGTATGCATTGTCTTTTTGTGTCTTGACATTACAGAGCAAATGTAAATGAACCAAAATAAAGACAAAAATATTTTTTATGATTTTTCTGAAGGTGATTTATTGTTTTTTTTTGTAATTTTATTTGACTTAGTAATATTTCTGTGAATTTAAGGTTCTTATTTCCGAAGAATCTTAAAATATAGTAATTAATAGAAAATCTATACAAAACTGTTAACTAAATAAATGTTGTTTTCAAATGAGAACCAAACTACATTTGTATGGGGAGGCGACGCTTAAAGATCTTGATATGGCGCAGATAGACATGGGCAGTCTTTATAATCTCCTATACTCAGTTTAACCACAGAACACACATACATACGTGCATTTACACACATGCCCATTTTTTCCGCATCTTGATTTATATGCAGATTATTCATTCGCACGTAAATCTTGTTTAGACCAAAGTCCCTCTTGATGTCACTTTATCTGTGTGAGAAACAGCTTAACAATCCGAGCGATTCTAAGACTCGATACCATTTTGAATGAAATTCAAGTATTTATTATATTTCTTATTCAGTTCGTAGTAACTTGTAGTAGTAGTGATGTCATCACGCTTTACGTCGCAAATTCATAGTCTAAAAACTAGATAAAAAAAAAAAAAAACAGACAGTAGTCGCAACACTACCAGATGTCACATTCATTAGAGTTTTTCGCGCTGAAACGTGACGCTGAATCGCTGAATCTGGGAGGAAAAGTGATTTTTAAGTGAAAATTTTAGCTTTTCAAGATCATTTCAGGCACCCAAAGGCGGTAAACAATAACAAAGAAGCAAGACAGTGAAAGAGTGGTTTGATTTACGAGCATTCAATATGAAAAATCATTAATTTGTAATTGCCAAAGAAGGCAGGTAAGACGCCAAAATTGTCGTATATTCACATGTGATGCTCCTATTACTGGCATAATATGTTATATCATGTCATCTGTCCCGCGGGGATAGAGATCTCTTGAAGATATTCAAATATTTTGTTGGTTATCACTGTTATCAGCTCTGAGGTTTTAATACGGTCTCCAAGGTTTGGAGAACCATGAATCTTGACGCACTATGTTATAGTCGGTCCTCTCTTTTCCGTTGGAAAAGAAAGATCTCTTTTTGAGATAATGCAGAGCTTTTGAGTACTATTATCAATGTTTATAACGCTAAACCTTTATTCCCAGTATCAAAGACCATGATTTGTGCAATAAATCATCAGAAGGTATGAAAGAGGACTTTATCATATGTTGATAAGGTGTCACCTATTCCGTTGGAATATACATAAGATATAGAAAATCTGGATTTATTATTATAATTACACTGAAAGTTGGTCATATGTACACAATATTTTCATTGCTACAAATCGACTTCTACCGCGGGTGGAATTTTGATGTATATTACAATTAATATACGAATATTAATAATAACTTAATATGTTTATGACTTTCCGTTGGAAATGTTTTGATTGCTACAAATCGACTTCTACCGCGGGTAGAATTTGATATATATATTACAATTAATATACGAATATTAATAATAACATAATATGTTTATGTCTTTCCGTTGGAAAGTTACTCTGAACAGTTGGGTGTTGTTCCAGTGGAATATGAATCATTATGCTTATTTCTCAGTAAGCCTTCGGAGACTCTATTTTGCACTATACTGCTAAGTGAAGACAAACTTCAGCCTTATATCCAGTAATGCATGATAAAAGACAGTGTTTAGTAGATACACAAACACACTGGAGAAGAATCAAATCAGTTCTAGAGGAAAATAACTGCAACAAAGGGAAGCGTTCATTTCTTCTTTAATTCAGAAGATCTTATCAAACTTATATAAGAACAACCTCAAGATATCACAACTCTTTAAAAGTGGGATCCACTTTCAAGGTCTACAAATAAACAGGATGTCCTACTTGGCTAGAAGGCCTCTATGTCCAGCAGTGGAAGTTTTTTCCAGCCAATATGATAAGTGCCTACTAAATCTTAGAATAATACTTACCGGCGAGTGTTAAATAGAGATACACTATGGAATGGGATTTTGTGATTTAAAACATGCAAACCAGCAGAGCTGGGCAAAAGTTATTATCAATGTCTCAAACTACATACCATAAATACTGAGTTATTTAATACCACCACAAATGGATACATTTTATAAAAAATAGTTTGTTTGATAGTTTGAACAAGTCATTGACACAAGTTTAACAATTAATAAAGACAAGATCATCATAGTTATCAATGTTATCATGAAAGAATTATAGCTTTCAATAGAAGAGTCCCAACATAAGATACTCATAGATGCAGGACTAAGTTTGTACATTTTCAGGAGGGAGAAACCCCAAGGCAATATGTAATATAGGCAATGATAACTGTCTAAATTTAGTTGGGTATGAGAACTTGTACTAAACTTCTTTTAAAGCTTGCAACTAAAATACTGGTATGTATTAAACATTGTTTATTGTTTAACAATGAAATCATTTATTATAATGGATAGTGGATTCTATCCTATTTACACGGAGAATACACAGTATCCCTTCACTTCAAAAGGCAACTTTTTACTCTTAATATACCTACAATATGTGGTATACAACAATTAACCCTATTATGACCACTCACTATGCCTCAAGTTTTTTGCTTGAAGAACAGTCTACACCAGTCTATGGTTGTTAGTTATGGTGTGAAGTGTAATATTTATACTTTAAAGACAGTTCTTATCTACTCCTTCCTAGGAAGAATGGGGGTGTGGAGAAAATTAATAAATAATATTTGGCACATAATCATGCCATTCAAATGGGTTATAAATTAGTCATATCGAGGACCAGACTCAGATTTTCATTGATTTTTTATTAATTACTTGGTTGTGTTACTTAATAACTCGGTTATAAAGATTATTTTAATCTGGAGTCATTATATCAATGCTATGGACCTGTCCAGTCATTATATCAATGCTATGGACCTGTCCAGTCATTATATCAATGCTATGGAATGGACAGGTTAACAATTATTTGTACCATCCTTTCCAGAAACATGTTTCTGAGCCTATAATTAACTGTATGGAATGAAAATATTGTTTTACTTAAGTCTTTTATGGAAGTTATATTAACTAGTTTTTTGTTTTGGTTTTGTACCAACTACCTAGTTACTAACTAATATAGACAAAATAATTTGGAAGAAAAATAACCACAAATCAAGATAGAAGTAATGTGGTTGATTATTTTAGTAAAGTAATTAAGTACTTCACATAAATATGGTATTATATTTTAACATATCTACCTACATATATATCGGTTTTTTATATATAAACATATGAGGCTAAGTACTTACTTCTTAGATGAAGGATATCCTATGTTAACCTAAAAGGTTCATTTGATCTGTCTAATTGGGAACACAAACGAAATTTATAATGTGGGATGTGTCAGGACAAAAATGAAAAACACAATAAACGAATTAATTATCTACATAATATGGGTACACAAAACAATGTTTATTGTTTAGGCAGTATGCTCTACTGTATATACTAAATGATTTGATGTATCAGGTACCTTAATCACAATCCATGCAATTATTCACCTAGTCAGGGATAAATAAAATTACAACATTGGATGGTGGTATCATACCTACATTAAATCGTATGCAAGTTTGCATTCTTAAATATAGGTACCTATATAAAAATATAATAATGTAGTTTGATTAAAATTGATTCTTGCAATATACTTATATTATAATAAAGGTAACACATACTTATATGTTGCTTCAATGGATTGCCATCTTCCATATGAACACGTCTAGACACGTCTGAACATGAATTTTATTTTATCGTTATTTGTCTTATGAAGTGAACTATGGAAGTTTTTTGTCCTGGTGATATTTTGATCACCTCAATCTTATGAGATTAGATAACAACCTTTGAAATAACTCAAACTATCGTACAACGGTTATTTTGGATGTTCATATCTCTGGTCCCTAGGACAAATAGGAATTCAAAATAAGAGATTTTGTGATTAATCCAAAAATACTAGAAGACCAATGTAAGAGTCGTTGTTTAGTCTATATAAAAATAGTGATACAATATACTTACTTACACATACTGTCAATATCAAAATAATGATATATACTTACCTACTTAAATTACAAATACCTACTTTACCAATTTCCAAGAACAGTTCTAGTTTATTTTGAGTTTAAACTGTATGATTAATGTCTTCGAGAACAGATATTTATTCCAACGTTATTCCTATTATCCCAATAATATTTGTGTGTTTAGGCACTGTATTGTTTAACAACAGTTTAAAACAATATGTATTAGTGAGTACCACCATAGACTATTAAAGTTCAAAGGCAAACTTATTTTTGTGGGTGGTTTTCTTCCAGCTAACCTTTGAGCGTCGGATTAGAATAATCAGCAATCATACGAAAATATTATTCTGCTGTTAGAACTGAACACTGATTACAGTTAATTGGATCATATACCTATTACACCAAAATTATATTATAAATTATAAGATACGATCAGTTGATGCTAATTCCAACCCGATAATAACCGTACCGTAAAGATGTTTCTTAAATCCTTTTGAGTGCTTGATAAGAAAGGAATAATAAATCACCAAAAGGAAGACTGGACTGATGTTAATATTGGGTGAATGATTTTTTATAGGTTTGTGTCCGCCAAACTTAGGGTTTTGTAGAAAATTTGTACCCGTTAGCTTTTATGGGCCATTTTTACGCATGTTTAAGTCCATGTAAACATAAGAAAATCTGTTAGATTGTCTCCTAGCGGAAGAGGGACATAATAAAATATCTACCTAACGATTAACAACCAGAATTAGTAATAAACCAATATACATTACAACTAGGAGGATTATTGCTACGGGGTTGTTCAGTAACTAATACATAGTAAGAACTTTAGGGCTCAGAACACCTGTCCTAAAGAATGACCGCATCCCTACGTCAGGAACGGTTGCAAGATAGATATTTTCAATAAATTTTCTTTAAGAGGGTATCCTAGCAGCATTTTTCCATACAAACGTATTCCCCTATTTCCTTCCTGGTTTATCCCTCTAGAGGACTCGTTTTTTTTTATAAAATCTAGGTCTACTGTATGTATGCCCCTGTCATTTACTTTTTCCCAAAAAATAATTACCAAAACAGATACGAATTTTCGAAAACCTAAAAAATACCCCATTTTTACTGTCATATTTAGATGACTACCAGACAAATATGAAAAGATTTTACGTTAAAATAAAATAATAGAAACATAGATCTGCTCTTCCTCTAAATTTCGACACCAAACATAATTGAATCGGCGCAGGTTTGGCGGAGAAAACAGGGGAATACAAAGCATCGATCTGGTCAAGATTTTGTAGTGAAAATCGGTCTGAGCTGCAGTTGTCCCTATCGCACATTACGGGGAAAGATCAAGGGCGCAACGCGACGGCAATAGTTTGTACAAATACCTATTTCTCAATTTTGTCGCAGACCGACTACGCTCTTAATGCCTCTTCAAAACACTCAGGACGAGTCATACAAGATTGGAAATAAGAGGGTGAATTTGGTACTGTTTCCTACTAGACAGGACCCACTATGAAAATAGATCTTATAGAGATCTCAATGTGGTTATATGATAGCATATTAAGAAAACTGGTGTAATTTGATATTAGAAATTGGCGGTAATATTGAAATCTTGTTATTACCTATTACTATAATTAATAATTTCATGGATGTATTTATATCCATACCAATATACCTATTTATAACATAAATATTACTTGTCAGCATATTATATAAATGCCCTATTTTATCATAATGCTAGACTACAGCTTCATAAAATGTTCGCAGCTGTAGTGTACGTATACTTTGGTCATGTAATAAGCCATTACAAACACTGGTTTACACTAACTGTAGTACACACATCACCATCAGAAGCATTAATAGAACTGATGAGGCGCTGGATAAGACGAAAAGAAAATGAGTTTTTTCAGTACCTAATCATGTATTCTTATTATTCAATTACACTATAAGAACTTTTAAATTTTGTATAGGAACAAGTACAAAATGATATAATATATTTTTTTTTGTTTATTCCTCTAAACATCTACAAGTTACTACGAACTGAATAAGAAATATAATTACAGGATTAAACGAACTTACCTGAAGTGAAGTTCTATCCTGATTATATGAATTATTCAGTTCGTAGTAGGTATTTCCCTCCCTCCCAAACATTACCATGATACATGTTAATATTTCCCTTATTGGTTTCTTTATTTAGCTCTTAACTTAATGAATGTGACATCTGGTAGTGTTGCGACTACTGTCTGTTTTTTTTTTTATCTAGTTTTTAGACTATGAATTCGCGACGTACAGCGTGATGACATCACTACTACTACAATTTACTACGAACTGAATAATTCATATAATCAGGATAGAACTTCACTTCAGGTAAGTTCGTTTAATCCTGTAATTGTCCCCGATGACTTGACGAGGACGATCATCTTTTGTTAGGGTTTTGACGAGCATTTAATGCTGGCCTAATGCAATTTTAATGTACGGCTCATTAAAAAATGTATTTCGTTAATGTTGAAGTCGATATCGCTAATCAGGTGCGTTGCAAAGCGAATCTTAATCCAAATGAGTACGGATTCGAATCGCTCGGATCGGGTTGCTCATGTTACATTTGAATATGAGGTTATTAAAATGTTATTGAATGAATTAGATATACAATTATACATACATAAGTATACAGGTGAGTCCGTGCTGTACCTGATTGCATACGTATTTTACTTTTGAAAAAGCCCAGGTACATTAGTCCACCGAAAACTTTTTAATTTAAAAATAACACTGACCTGCGACTCGACCTCTTGGTATTCTCAAATTGAATCCGCCAATAACGTGGACACTAAAACGTAAAGTAGCATATCTAATGCCCGTATTCTCTGTCCTTTAAAAAAAAGAAAAAAAAATACGAGCAAGCTTGTAGGGTCAAATGTAGCGCGTTACGGAACACAGAGGATCGTTTCCATGCAAATGGATTTAGGGCGAATGTTTGGGTCAATCAACTTTTTATTATTTGACACCTGGAGCATGTCATGATTCTGTGTTCCGTATTTATAAGTCGAGTGGTGTCGGGTTAATGCCACCACCTTTGTCTCCCATGGGTCGTAGCGCCCTGGGGGCTGGCAACTTATCACTGCAATATGTATATACACCCGACACTGAATGTGACTTTGGGAATGACGAATGAACAATGTGAACATGAAATATTTCATGTTTATGGTGGTATTATACGATTTAAGAGGGTATCCTAGCAGCATTTTTCCATACAAACGTATTCCCCTATTTCCTTCCTGGTTTATCCCTCTAGAGGACTCGTTTTTTTTTATAAAATCTAGGTCTACTGTATGTATGCCCCTGTCATTTACTTTTTCCCAAAAAATAATTACCAAAACAGATACGAATTTTCGAAAACCTAAAAAATACCCCATTTTTACTGTCATATTTAGATGACTACCAGACAAATATGAAAAGATTTTACGTTAAAATAAAATAATAGAAACATAGATCTGCTCTTCCTCTAAATTTCGACACCAAACATAATTGAATCGGCGCAGGTTTGGCGGAGAAAACAGGGGAATACAAAGCATCGATCTGGTCAAGATTTTGTAGTGAAAATCGGTCTGAGCTGCAGTTGTCCCTATCGCACATTACGGGGAAAGATCAAGGGCGCAACGCGACGGCAATAGTTTGTACAAATACCTATTTCTCAATTTTGTCGCAGACCGACTACGCTCTTAAATGACGATTTTATAACGGGCATGCATGATTTAAGAGAGGATATACGTTTTTCTTCATTTCTTAAAACTAGGTAGTTATTTTCGTCTTCTCTATCATCGGACAGAACAACAAGAAATAAGTCATAGACCCATTTACGGGTGCTTCAAATGATATTTCGATTTCAAAAAAAGAACTGTTTATAAACATATGTCTAATACTAAAATAAACCAACTGATAATACAAAAAATCCTTTCGGACGAGTGTCTCAAACGCTCAGAAAAATTAAAGCTATGGCGACTTTTTATAAAACTTTCATGGAAATTGGAATCTTCCACCTCGGATGGTAGAGTTGCTTTTTGAATGTACAACTTTGTTGCGATTCGGCCAACTCAAAAAACCTCAAGTTAACACCAAGTGAACATTCTGCAATTGTAATCTGAGACGAAAGTTGAGCTGAATCCGTTGACACCAATACATTTGTATTTATCGACATCGACATCCTTGTCTAATTGTGTTGCGTTAATAGCGCCTTTCGATTTCGGATTCCCGGTTTTTTCCCCTTTTTTACTTATGCCTTTGACCTGTTTGGTCTTAGGAATCGTTCGGATTTGACGCGTTTAATAAAATATACTTTTATAGTGGTGTCCGATATGTGCTAATGAAATCTGCAATCTTTAGTCTTCGCGTTTGATGTTGCTGTTTGTTTTAGTCGTGTAATACGCCTTTTTCTTTGTTAGCTGAGCAGTGTCAACTGTACTAGAAATATCTCATATTTAGAGCTACGGTAGGCCTGTGACAGGCATGTGGCGGTCGTGGGTTCAAGTCCCGGCGCGTACCAATGAGCTTTTTCGTAATTTATTACGTACGGATTATTTACCGTTAGCTATTCGTTAAAGGAAAACATCGTGAGGAAACCGTTCTAATTCCAATAAGGTCTTGTGTCCCCTCTGGGTTGGAAGTTCAATTGTCAGTCGCTTTCGTAAAACAAGTGCCAATGGCAATTCTTGGGATTAGGCGTCAAAGCGGACCCCGGACTCCTTTAGGGGCACAGCCGGGAATAACTCTAAGAGGATCCCATTCAGAGATGCCACCACCTTTTTCACCGCAATCATAATAAATAATAACATCAGCTCCGCTATTCTGTGACTTGTTTTAAGCTCACCTCAACGCTCACCCACGAATATATCATGACGCCGCGATTCGTAGTAACCATGCGTTAATACGCATGGTTACTACGAATCGCGGCCTACCTCTACCATTAGGTAGAGGTCTAGTTTTGTTAGGTGTGACGGGTGGTGTGAGGCGCATAGCGCGTAAAGAGTTCATTACAGTCCAGCCAATGATGTAATATAAAAAATAGATATATAGTTTATTAGCGCTCCAAAAGTGGCACACTAAAACTGAGTCAATATCACCAACCTGCCTCAGTTTCGCGTAGTCAATGGCAACGTATGCTTTCAGGCGACGGTGTCTGCTTATCAGACAGTCCGTATGCTCGTTTGCCACCGTCGTAGTATATAAAATACAGAAGCGTAACATGGGTTGTATAACTATGTTAGGTTAAAACATCCCAAATGGGTAAAACGGTGGAATTGGTGAAATTAGCACATCCTAATCGTCGCCAGCTCGATAATAGCGGATGACGTTAATTGACACACAAAGCAATTAGCATGCGGGTGTTTTTAGCATTACCGACATTTTTATTAAATATACAATAGTGATCAAAAATTGTTGGATGCACGCCGTATCACTGCGTTATTTAAATAAATTAACTGTTTATGCATGCATATAATATATTGGAGACCATAGCGACTTTGAAAAATAAATAACTTGTTTATTCGACAATGTTCTTATATGTATATCGGAATTGTATTACCTTAACTGGTTCATTTGTGACAGTGTTTTAAACACAGTGTTTTTACATATATATACAAATTTTATTAAGGAATAGGCATGATGACAGTAATTGAAAATCACTAAAATATGGTATTTTCTTAGTGAAATTGTAATCATTGAATTCGAAAGATGCTTATATTTTTTTATCAAGTAAGAGATTGTTATTTATTTTGATAAAATTAAACTGAAAAATGCGGACGCCCGCCATGATATGTTAAACACCATCAGAGCGCATGACGTCACACTTGTATAAACAAATACTTTTAACGGCCATTACCACAGATTACAGAAAAAGGCAGATAGGCCCTAATAAATTAAACGTTTTCTATACATCCGATCTATTCTCACTTACGTACTGAACGACAAGTAAGATCCCTGTCTTACTTGTCGTTCAGAACCATGTTATCTGACAGGTCTTCATACGTCATTTCGTCATTCATCGAATTCAGACTTGTAAACTTTTTAATTCCTGTTTATTCAAAGAGCAATCGAGCATCTAGGTAGCAAAGGTTTGCATCCTGTTTATACAAACGTGACGTCACTCGGGACGCCATGACACTGGCAAGCGTTTTAGCGCCAATTTTAAATTTAAAAACTAAAATGCATTTTTTTCCTACTTAACTGTTATTTTCTCTAGAAAAAATCTTATTGATTGTACATAATAAATGTTTCTAAACATTATAGAACAGTTTTTCAAAATGTGTCATCATGCCTATTACAAAAAAAGTCGGAATACTATAGTGTAAAGAATGATTAAATTAAAATACGTATAAGCTCTAAACGAACTACCTAATAAAAGACAAAAAAAACATCTTACTCACATCGACCTAGTCCCAAACTAAGCAAAGCTTGTAACTATGGGTACCAGAGGACCATATACATACTTACATAGAATACATCCGTGACTCAGGAACGCATATTCGTGCTCATCGCACATATAAATGCCCTAAATATGAATAATTGAATGAGAAAACGTATTATCAAGAAAAATATTATAGTACATTGTTTAACGAGGGGCGTAAGCGGAATATAGCGAACAAGAGTCTATCAGAAGCCCGACGCCGAAGGCGGAGGGCTTTTGCTGACTCGAGTTTGGAATATTCCACTTACGCCCGTGTTATACACAATGTTTTTCATCACATTTGCGAGGAAATAAATACATTTTAGATGAAATTAATACAAACCGTAATAAAATCTGCAACATGTCAGTCGTCCATTTTGTTGAATTTGACGTGAGTCGCGTATGGCAAAGACCCTTCGGTATACAGCCACGATTTGAAAACGCTTAAAAACATTTTACCTAGTATCAAACTTTAAATCTGTAACTAATTCTGTTAAACATGTTTAAGTTTTTTTTTTTTAGTTGAATTTTATTAAAAGTTTGTTGTAGCAGACTTTTGAAGATATGAAATACACCTTGGCTGATTGGAAATATCCTCAGTCCGAAGTGAAGTATGAGTGGGTTCTATATTTTAAAACTAAACTTAACAACCCGTGGGAGGTAAAACGACTATAACTGCTACGTACGCTCGCAAGTAATAACGCCATTGACGAGCAAGTGTGATGAAAAGTTAATAATTAACTGAATAAGCGAGCAAAACACTTGTTAGGACTAACATGAGTTGTAAATATATCCTTATACATTTCCATTACGTGCATAAAGATATTACAAAGTCGACGAATGAGAAGTCGCTATGAAAGCTCGAAAATGATACTAAATTATCGGATTCTAGTTAGTAAAGAAAGACTCCAGCGTCAAGATTTAAGGGGCTACCCGAGGTTTCCATCGATTTTTGACAAGTTTTGAATCGTATCTCCTTCTTTTGCACTACAGATAGAAATATGAATCAAACGGTTATCGGTTCTTCAATCTTTTATCTCCATTTTGGTCTACCGGATTTTGAAACAAATGAATACTTAATGTTGTATGATTTTTTTAAAGATTGTCTAAAAAAACACTAATTTCGTATCTCTATTGACGTGAAAGATCTAACATATACGAAATCTACATATTTGGGTTCGTCTGTGACGTCTCTAAAAACTGGTCTAAGGTTTTCATTATAAACCAATTAACACAAAAGTTATGGCCAGAAAACGGTTTTTTTGGCCTAAAATGGTTCAACTTTGATGCCAAATATCTCGAAAACGATGAACTTTGAAGTAAATATGGGATACTATATTGCTTAAAGCCGTTGTTGTTAATATAGTAAGCTAAAAAAAACATAAGAAAACTAAGGGATTCAGATCGAAGGTCATTGGCGTATGGGAGCCCCTTAATAGTAGGGAGCGGTGAGTCGAAGTAAAGTATGTTGTGAACAGCCCAGCTTGTTACCTTCGATCGGTACGTCTAACGTTACAAAGGCGGTGTAATACAATGCCGCTGCGATGTTACAAAAGCGCCGTATGTCAGCGGAAATCGGAACTCGGTGGCCAATCAGCACATGATTGCGTCACGAGGCCACCTAATGCAGAATTGTCAGGCTTCATTGCAGGTTCATGAGATTAAGGGTCGTGTTTCCGTTGCCGCAAAATGGCCCCACAGAATGAGTGCCATTGCCATTATGCGGGGATGGGGGCGGGGTGCCAAAACGATGCCAGGCAGCGGAGCCGTTTAGGAACGCGTTTGGGTAGAAATTTGTAAGGAGCTCTGTTATATCTCGCGGCTGTTATATGCTTTTAAAAGCCTAATTTTTGTTTAATCCGCATAAACCGCGTCTTCTCTTGTGCAGCCCTTACTATCGGCCACGGGAAAGAAGATTTGGGCTTTTTTCCCATCACAAGTTTCGGTGAGGGAAAACACGGTGAGAAAACTGGTCTCTATTTCTTCTGTCTGGTCTGAGCATTTTCAATAATCCAATTAGCGCGAATTGTTAAACAAAAATTAACTCGGTGTCAGTTTTGTAACGAAAATTAAGCACACAAATCATGTGAAAATTAACTTTTTTTACATTTAATCAACGTGCACAGGCATATCATTCGTTAATTAAACAGAAAAAGTTAGTTTTTATACAAAATGAGTGCTTAATTTCCGTTACAAAACTGACACCGAGTTAATTTTTATTTAACAATTCACGGTAATTGGGTGCAAGAATTATTGAAAATGCCCGTCTGGGTCGACATGTAACCATGCCGTTCAGTTATGGCAACTTTACTCGATGTCCCAGCGAGGTACGAGAATCGTCATTGTTAAGGTCACTGGTGAAATATCCTGCATACATGTGGAATGGAAAGCTGAATGTCAAGGGCCCAGCCCTCACTAAGCCAGCTTGCCAGGGATCTAATGGCTAAAACATTTCCGGGTGTACAAAAAGGCTTTGTGATTGGACGCTGTTGCGACCAACTCACATAATCCTGAGTACACCGAATCTAAAGAAGAACATCTGACTGCTAATGATTAATCTCCTTTGTTTCTGAAATGCTTATTAAAAGTAATTCTTGCATAATATACAGTGCGTTACCGGTAGGTGGGCTTTTTTAAATAGAGTGAATTAACGGATTTTTAACTTATGACCTTAATACAGATAATCAACTATTCCGAGTTCATACATTTTCACAAAATTTAAATTGCCAGCAATGTACCGCAAAGTAAATTGACAAGTAAGTGTAAATGACAGCTCGTCATACTTTGTTTATTACGGCGTCAACCACCTAGTCCATTGAAGGTTTGTATTTTGTTCATTTTTTTATTTATGTATACCTAAGTATTTAGGAAAATTAATTGCGCGGTTAATTTACATAATTATGATTTGCAAATACATTCAAACAATTGCTAATAGAACATATTATTATCAGTTTTAATAAATGCCCTCAAGCCGATAACACATAGTATAAACTGAGAAAAAAAAACCATGTCATAAAGTCTCTATAGCGTTGCCTCAAGAACCTCAAGATCCCGTAGAATCCGTCGTGTCGTTATACTGCCGTTTGTTGACAGAATCATTCGTCAATTACGAACCTGTCAAAATTTAAATTATTCTCCTAATTTCTGGCAGGTACTAACAATCACGTTGGATGATTTTATGCTGCTTTATTTTCTTGTTTTTGTCGTGCATCCGTGTATAAGGTCTACCGGGGCAAATGCGACTATGGGATAAATGCGGCTGTTGAAGATATCTTCGAAACGCAACATTTTTTAACTATTACAGCCCTCGATATTCAAAGTATGGGTACCAAACTTTCAATTTGGACGATTGCGGTACTTCTAAAATGTGCAGTTTCGGAGATATCTTCAAGAGTCGCATTTAACCTATAGATGCATTTGCCCCGGTTGACCTTACTTCAAGAGGATGTAAACTATATTTTTAAAATGACGTTGCACGAGATCGTAGCCTACAGACGCGCGTAAATGTACGAGTCGTGAAGAAGTCTTGCGGGTAGCATGGTAGACATTTTATCACTTATCGCTGTCGATAAACATCCGTCACGTTCTGATAAGTGTGCGAGTGCGTAAGTGACGAATGTCTTATCCACAACGATAAGTGATACAATGGCAGCCATCTTGGGCCCGCTGAACTGTTTGAAACATGTCGTCTGTACGCAAAATTAACTAATGAGCATTTTCAATAATTTGTGTAGCTTTTTAGCTTGAGTAGTTAAACAAAAGTTAATCGGTGTCAATTTTATTTTTTATTATTTAAAACAAGTATGAAATAAATCGAAATTGTCCATGTTTAATTGACAGCGCAATTCATTCATTAACCATCAAAAAATAGGACTCTCCCACTTGCTACACAAGTTTTTTTTATTATTTTTATATGTGGCTCCATTTAATAAAAATCTATCACTGATTGGATTGAGACATTGTGAGGTTCAAACTCTCCCTAATAATCGAGTCTATCACCTAACATGCCTACATCGTTATCCGGAACACCATGTTTTAATGATACCGAAACGAAACATGATATTTAAATATGAAATAAATTAATTTTCACATAATTTGTGTGCTTAATTTTCGTCACAAAACTGACACTTGAGTTAATTTTTGTTACATTAGGGTCCACACATTATTTTTAAAGCCTTAGTAGATATCTTCGCGAGATAAACCGTTATTGTTCAATGCTGAACCCAAACTATCGTTCAAAAGATGAAAATTAAAGGCCATAAAACATAAACCCGCCTTATCCAATTTAGTCTCGACTTTATGCAAATCGTGTTGACTTTTTCTAAACTACCAAAAATTCTGCATCTTTTTTTCCTACTCCATTACATTAGCCACACAATGCCATTGTGTTTTTTTTCATGTAATTTTTTTCCCCCGTCATTTGTCTGTCTGTCTGACATCACTCACGGTGACAACGACCTAAAATAATATATTATTGAATTGTACAGTTTGTCTAGCGAGTCGTTTGGCTAGTTTTACGATGCTAATCCTGGCTTTTAGGTAAATAGTGTCTATATAATTGCCTATTTGGATGGTATTTATTGACTGTCTAGTTTTACGTATTTTAAACTTCTGTTATGCAGTCATTGGCAGTGGTTAGTAATTTAGTAACTTACTAAGAATAATTGGGCAATTCAATTATTTTTAGTTTAAATCCACTAAACTTGTAATTATATTTTCGTGTTCGCGAAAAAAAAATTATGGTATGGCATCTTTTTTCTAAGAGACTGAAATTGATTCATCCAAGTACATAATAGTTTTGAGTGAATAGTAGATTCCTGCCTATATTGTGTTGCCACCGAACTTATACGTCTTATAATAAAATAAAAAGGTGTCAAAACTGTGTCACTTCTACAGAAAACTAACTGATTATTTTCCTGAAGCATAATTTCGTCATAATTGGTTTAGTATCTTAAACGCTACGGTGCAACACACGTGAATACCAACAAACATAGATTGCTAAAATCATACTTATCCACTCCTTTCGGCTCTGCCGTAGTCGGGTATAAAGTTTCAGCTAAATTGGATAGCTGCTAGCTAGACAAGTAGCTAAATAATGAAATTTTGAAGACAATAGGACAGACACTAAATAAACTAATAAATAAATAATAAATATAAGGGGACAATCTTACACAAATCGACCTAGGCCCATAGTAAGCTCAGTAAGTCTTGTGTTATGGGTACTAGACGACGATATATATAATAGATATAAATACTTAAATACATAGAAAATATCCATGACTCTGAAACAAATATTCATGCTCATGACACAAATTTTTGCCCTTACCGGGATTCGAACCCAGGACCTCTTGCTTCGTAGGCAGGGTCACTACCAACTAGGCTAAAGCGGTCGTCAAAATCAATAATGTTGTATTTTCTCGAAAAAAGATTGAAAATATAGTCAAATGGAGAATTTTTGTTTAAAACGGTTGTAGCTTCCGAATGGGATTTTCGTCACACGGCATATTTTTTTGCTTTCTTTCTTTCGGAGTAATAATAGATTTTGAGTCTACACCCGTATTACGTGTACACACTTACTTACATTACCAAATGTGCAGGCATACAGAGCTTGTCAAAAAAAGCCTAGTTTTAGTCTTAAGGCCCCGTAGGTTCAGCGAAGTTGAGCGAACAGAGTTTTTGAAACAATATAATGCGTCTGTTTATAATAATATGGTTTAAAAAAAATATGAATAGTAATCTTGAGGCTTTTCTGCAGGGAAATCAGTGTTTAGAAACATGATTAAGCAATTTTCGCTCGATAGAAAAAAATCACGAACATAGGTCTAAAAGGGTCTAAAATACACTCAAAATATTTCTTACAATTTATGCACAAAGGCTAAAAATATTAAAATGGCTTCTAAAAATCGGGAATATCATGTTTGAGAGAAATCAGTGTTTTTTTATTTATTTATTTAAACGCCAAAAAAAATAAAATGAAAAAACATGATGTCCGCGCTTCCGAGCACGCACTTCCATCTCGCTCACGCTTATGCTCAGTGAGAGGGAGAGAAGACCATGAACCTACGGCGCCTTAACTAACCGGTTCACTATTTCATGAAACACTCGCTGACCTATCACCCCGCTGACGCTCGTTAATGTACGGACACCGTTTTTTACCTCTATTTTTTCAATTAAGTACATTACAATACGCGCGTGGCGAAATATGGAACTAGCATCTCATACCATCAACGACAGTTCTTGTACCTTATTGGCACGAGATAAGGTCCAGAATTATCAGCGTAGCGCGTTGCTGTCTAGATACTTGTATAACCGCATAGATGCTAGCGCCACCTGTGATTTAAATGTTGGTTTGTTCCAAACAATGCGATGACAGTCGATGCCCATGATTCGCTGAACCGACTGACAAGCTAATGCATGCCAAATGGCCACTTTAAAAAAGATAAGAAGCTTTTTTATCCATAAGTGTTATTGTTGAGTTTTGAGTGTTGTTAGGAACAAATATTCCGTGATAGGTCTGCTGTGTTATGTTAAAAGAGACTTAATGTCCTGAAACTTTCTACTACCAATTCAGTTTCAGACTAAAAATTCTTTCGTATGTCCGGCTGTTCTCATTGACTGGTCGCATTTCTTGACATTGAAATTTTCGAGCATCAGGGTCAATAATTATAATTTTATGTATATTTTTGTAGTCAAAATTACTTTAAATATGTCCTATAGCTCACATATTCATAGATAGTTTCATTCAACTGACTACGGTACAATCTAGTGCAAAAATGTGAATCGATTTCATCTTCTCATAAATATGTAATAACCTTTATCCGCCGACATAAGCCATATATTTATGAGTAGGTTGTATATGCACACATATTTTTACATTTGACTGTACAGTCAAACACTTTAATATACCTTGTCTCTTTTACCCGTTTTACAACTTCGTATGGCAGTTTGATACTGACGCTAAATGGACGAAGTAGAAAAGTTCAGCCCCGAGTTCGACTGTACCCGAGGTAGTTGTGCAAGAGGAAACGGTCCTAGATCGAGATCTAACTGGGTCACCAGGAACCTATTCAGTTAACTGCTGTGTAACATTTTCATTGTCACATTTGTCACCATATTCGCGAGATTGTCACACGACAACAAAGAAATTTCCTTTTTCAGGAAGCCAAAGTTTCACTACTGTTATTAGTTTATCTTGTTATATACATTCGAGATAGTTCTAAGCCATTTTTCTTTCCATGTAATTTTGAGATGTCTCTGGTCTAAATGAATAGCATGAAAATACTCACACTTGCCTCGCTACACCTTTTATTCAGTTTAAAGTTTAATTGAAATCAATTATTCGGGCATTATGCAGCCTATGTGTGCTACTTGGGTATTGTGCCTTCATACTTATATAGGTATAGTCTATCCGAAACTCTCAGAGTAAATTCTGTCAAAGGAACGCAAGCAATAACGACTTTGTGCTCTCATGATAAAGTCGTTTTCTGCTTGCGTTTTTGACAGGATTTCATCTTACATTTTCTGACGTACTATAGGTACACGAATGCAATGCCTAGACATCCTTTACAATCTTACATTCAAAGCCAATCAAATGTTATTGGCCGACAATGAATTCCAGGTATTTTTTCCTGCCCGGGGCCCCGAACAATGGTGGCCAATCGAACGAACCTAGACCCAGACCGCCCCGTAATGACTAACGACCGAGCCATGATGACGAATTCATATTTTATAGGGTTCCGTACTAATCATATCAAGGAAAGGTTCTTGAGTAGCGACCACGTACAGGCGCAGCGTGGGTAGGATGTTTTCGAACCATTACAAATCGTCTCGTACACAGGCTAGATGACTTCCAGCGTCCCGAACGAGTCGGTTTCCGAAGAGGCTTCAGTACCGTAGACCGCCGATAACACGCTCCGTCAGGTTATAAATACAGAAGACTGAGAAGTATAAAATATATATAAATATAAAATATGATATAATAAGTATATGCCCCTCTGCTTGGTGTTCTTGGACTACGAGAAAGCCTTCGATTCGATCGAAATCACGAAGGGACTGGATGCGGGCGTAGAATCGGTCATTGTTGGAGGAGGGGGAGGCATATGTCCGGCAGTGTACGTCTGTCGGCTGATATGATGATGATGAACTGCATTACAACGTACGAGTAGTCTAGCGTGTAAACGAGTACTACCAGCCTGGATCGTCGTAAGTGCTAACTAGTCAGGGACGAATGCTTATACCCAACATCAAAGCGATCATGCTAGCCAGGCGATTAATCGGCGGTGTGAGAAACTGTTTCCAGATTTTGTAGGCATTATTTTGGTACTAAATAAAGGCTTTACGGTACTCTATTACTTCAGCCATAAAACATTAACTATACGTTTAATAATAAGTTACCATAACGATGGGAAAGCAATATTCACGGGTTAATAGAAAACTGCACGCTTTTTGTTTTAGCGTTAGATCGATCGATTTAACCAATGCGTTTATAATTCATATAAATATCTATCCTTCAATCGTTTTATAATACCCGGTATTTGTATATATGCATTCGAAATCAAACCTTGCTTGTTCGGTACAAGGTTGAGTTTAGACAGACAGTCAAAAGAGACACAAGTTAACAATAGTCGGGCATCTATTTTATAAAATGTGCTGTTGACACCCGTCAATGCGTTAGTAATTTAAAACTTTTACATATCAGATAACAGTTTGGATCGTCACTATTAGCATACTAGGTTGCGACTAGTGGTTCTGTCTGAATTTGGTTTCTTGGAATTGGAACGATTAGACGGAGCGCATTACGACATCGAGTTGCATAGTTTGCGACTTTGCGAATCCTGTGATGTGGCCGGAACATGACGGAAACCATGCGACTAATTTAGTTTTCTGTGACTGCCATAAGCAAAGACTTGTGAGGTTATTTCATTAAGTTTTTATTGTACATGTTACTAATTTAAAAGGCGAATTTCATAATAAAATAAGTAAAAATTAAAATTTATTTTCAGATTTTTGATCCATAGGCTGTAAGTTACAAAAACACTTATAAAACTACATTAATAAACTGATATTAATATTAACTGCACCTTATACTTCTCATTTTTTAAATGCTTTTTGCCTTTAATGCCTTAGGCAATGTCTACCAGTAACCCTATATAGAATATCCCTTCGGCCGGCCAGCTGGTGCGGATTGAACAACAATGGACTAATTGCTCTGTTATATAATTATATAAAAATTACATATTTATACATTGCAATCTAATTTTACACATTATGAAATTATAGTAGTAGTAATAGGAATAGTATTATAACTCTTTAGTGTACAAAATAACACAGTAAAAACAAATATAACAAAAAGATTAGTGATGTACAAAAGCAAATTGATCCCTTGAAGGGGTATAGTAATATGAGGTCGCCTGATCACTAGCTGTCATTACAACCTACCGAATTTCTAATTAATAACTACAACTCTTAATAACCGGCAACAAACAGGAGATTCGCGATAGTGACTTAGTAAAAAAATATTTAGTTATAGTTAATGAGAAATACCAATTAGATGTGCTCGAAATTACCAGAGCACCCACACAATGACGACGGAGCGTGACTAGGCTCCGATTCCGGAGACAATCTGAGACAGATCTAGATTGTAAAACAGCCGTGTCCGTTGAAAAACCAACCACAAAGAACTATGCACCGATAAAAAACGCAAAAAATGCATTCTAAACTCGCGAGCAAAAGTTACAAATCATCCCCTGCCAATGACCGGCAAGTCTAGACTAAAATATATGTCCCTGCGAAAAAAACTCCCATAATAACAATTTGATGAGCAAACATTTTTATCTGTACGTGTATCGCGGTTTTTTATCAGCGCTCATTTTGTACTATTACTCTGCAAATGTGGTCTGGTCTTTTAAAAATGGCTTCCAGCTATCTCGATTCGTGTGCCGGCTAATTGATATTAATGTTTTTGATTCGTGCATTTTTTTTATAATGGAGCTGGTATTTTTAGTATTAAGTAAAATACTGAATCGATAAATTCATTAGCTCGGCAGTTTAAAGATCGGAAATCTTCTCGTGGATACGGGTTCTACAACATTTGTTGAAGATACTTCCCAACCCTATTGTCCTATCGTGTTTGCTGGTAAAGATCTTTTTGGTTTTCTCATGTACCTATCCCCATTAGTAACTACATTGTGATAGGGAACACTATATTTTCTTTATACAAAGTTTAATCCATCCAGTAGGCATCCAGCGGTGGGGTATATCTCGAGACACAATCGGACAGGTGAGATGCTTTTTAGTGGTTTAAACAGAGTAAGTATGTCCAAAATTGACCTGGTAACTGAATATTTCCTCTCTCAAATCTAAACAATCTATAAATCCTAGCCATGCGGGTTGTGTGTTCCCATTACTTTTATACGTCAGTTCGCGTGCAAGCGCTATAAATACTTTTCTAAACATTACTTCTAACTCTGCGCGTTGATTTGCATCAAAAGTCGATTTGTGAATGTTTTTGCATCGTTGCAAAAATACTTCACGGTATCGTGCGTTGAAAATTTTAATCACGGACGACTCCTGGCTGAAGGAAAAAATAATCTGCTACAGCTGGGCATTCACCTCCGCTGCGCCGCGCGCCGTTTGCCTATGCGACAAATGGATGGACGTAATGTTTTGACTGAATTCAGGGCTGTGTCATGTGTGCTGTTTCGTTAATTGGTGCACCAGTTGTATCTACCATAAACGGATGCATCGGAATGGATAGATGTAGTGTTGTTCTAACGTTGAATTGTTAATACATACGTGACCGTTCGCATGATGCGTTGTCGCGTCGCGATGGCATTCAAGGTTAAATAAAAGATTAAGAAATCCTTGTTTTCTATAGAGCCCTAATTACTAAATAATAAAAAAAACTACCTACATCCTGTAATACCACATATATCTGAAATGCAGGTGTTTAGCAGAAATGTCAAAAATGGAATAGTAAGTGTACAAACATGGCCGTGTTGTAGTACACTTAGTATTGCTGCGAGTTAAACTGTCCGTCTCTTTCTAATTAGAACGCTTAGAAAGAGATCGTTGTGTGATATCCGAGCTGTTTGGACATCCATCGAGCCGCGTCAACAAGAGTTTTGACATCCATGGGCCGATTTTGGCGCGGCGTTCCACTCGGCTTGTTCAAGCGTTAGTCTATAACCAGCTTTACCATCCAGGACCATTGAACCTTAAACCGCATTGAAATTCTTAGCCGCGAAATCTGTAAATTGCAAACCGTCTAGACTCAGTATCAAGGACTCTTAGACATTAGACAGATCCATGCCGTGTCGATTTGATGCGCTTGCGCAGCCCGATCGTTAATTGCACGCGGTGTGAGCGTATTGATAATTTTATATCCGTAGTGGATTATTGGCGTTTTTGCAAGTTATATATTAACTTCACTTGTGAGTATGTTGGTATGTGTCGTAGTCGGAACGATTAGTAACTTTGCAAGTATGTAAGTTTGTATGTTTTGGGTAATCCCCGGAACAGCTTACCCGATGTAAAAAAAACTGTCACCTGGAAGAATGGACTTTCTGGATGATTCGATTATAGGCTTTATTTTATCCTGCGGGTTTAGCTGCGTTCTTTTCAAAACGTGGGGGAAGTAGCGAAGCCTACATGTTAAAGTATTGTTTGTTTCTCTTTGTAACTGTTTTGTATGTGTGCGGTGTGGCAACATAGATTGCGTTGAAGTTGATCTGACATCTGATACTGCGATATATTGTTTAAAATAAAAAGTAGTTAAACCAATAAAACGAAAACAACAATTCTCGTGGCTCGTTTTAAAACGTACCGTACGTACGAGACACACGAACGCATCGAAAATTAATAACTGAAGAGCAATTAAACCTCTATACACGCTCTACTTTTTAGAGGAGTTCAATGAATTAGAGTAATTAGACTATTGACTATAAATCCTGTCGCTTCCGATATTGTAATCGATTTCAATATATTCGTATAAATAGTGACGAATCGATGAAAGGACGCCGAACGCTTTGTATTCAAAGCGATACATCGGTAATCCTGTGGGTGGTAACACTGGGACTTGCATTGAATTTTGTATATTTCGCATGCTCCGTGCGCTAGACATTTTTTTAAAGTAATGTGCGCCACACATCCAGTGGCATGACGTTAAGAATTATTAGCATTGTCTGACTTGGCTGTGCCTATACTTGCATGTATTAATAGCCGGTGCCCTGACAGGTTCAATCAGTTACTTTTTGCTAGTGTCAAAACCATTTGCTGCCATGAAGTTGTGTATTTTTTTGGCTTTTGTTTTTGGGCAACCTTTTATGCGAAATGGCTCGGACTTCGGCCAGCACTTTATCAAACGTTTTGACGCAGTCTGAGATAGTAGTAATGTCACTAAATGTTAGTGTCGAAAGCTCGGCCACGATTCCGGTTCAAGAGGGGGATATCGCTTTTGTTTCATGTGATCATGTGTTTGGCTGTTTTTTCAAGACAAACATGAATATCCATCGCATGGCAGGCAGGGGATGTCTCAATATTTTTTCTTTAACTTTTAAGCCCAAACGAAATTGAGTATGTGTATCTGTGTTGTTGTCTCCCAGACGGATCAATCGATTTGAAGATTTCAGTCGAAAGTCATGTCTATCGAGATGTTTCTTAGTGTGTTATTACGGGTGTTTTAAATTTAAAAAGAATAAGAGCAAGAGGCAGCTCTCTGATCTCTCGCTTCCGCATAGTGCAACGCTGTCGCTTGAAGTCGTGGCCTACCCGTTATAGATCAAATATCAGTTGTATTGACGTAACATTATGTACAGTACATAGTCCAACGCCGTAACGGAAATTTAATCACGAGCAGTCGTACAACGATAGTGCTTCAAGTGCTATCGAAAGACATGACAGGTGGATTGGGGCCTAATGTACAGTCACGTGCAATATTATCTGTATTGATGTTATTAGCTTTAGAAATAGCAAGCCAAGCTTTTTTTAAGATGTTGCAAATAAAAAATCTTTATAATTATAGAACCTGCTCACAAAGGGTAACACCCGGACAGAAGAAAAAAATCACGATTGTTGTATGGGAGCCCCCTTAAATATTTATTTTATTGTTTTAGTATTTGATGTTATAGCGGCAACAGAAATACATCATCTGGGAAAGTTTAAACTGTCTTACTATCAGTGTCGCAGACAGACAGACGGACGGACAGCGGAGTCTTAGTAATAGGGTCCCGTTTTCACCCTTTGGGTTCGGAACCCTAAAAAAATACATATTCGGCAGTTCGACAGCTCACAGAGCCAGTGTTTAGTACCTACAAAATATACAGTAAACAAATGCATATTTGAAATCGCGATGCGCTACCGAATATGCCCTTGCTCGATTAACACCCCATTTCTGATACACCCTGTATAATTAGTAGCAGCCAAATTAGCAAAAATTTACTAATAGTAAGGATGACATATGTAACTGTGAGATGAATGAAATTCATAATATTAATACTAGAAATAAGCATAAGCTCGCGGCTCCAAAAAATAAAATAATCATTCATGGGTAATTGACGTAATTGTGTAAGGTTTTATAACAAACTTCCTGGAAACGTAACCGAGTTTTCTATTAATAAATTCAAGAACTATGTGAAACGTAAACTTGTACTACATGAATGATAAAACTTCTTGGGACTAATTTTGAATGGATTTATAATTTATTTATTCCTTTTGGAAAATTTTGACATTGTGTTTTTAATTGATTATTTTCGTTTTATTTATTTTTTGACATTAGATTGTCTTTCTAGAAACATTCTAGACTAGTATATTTATATAAAATAAATTAAATACTTCATATAAATTTTACTTTTTATGTTTAATAAATTACTCTAAGTTAAGCTTAAGATTATGTTTCTACCTGACGATTTGAAAGTGCTTGTTACTGGGCCTACTTGAAAAAATATAATTTTGAGTTTGATGCTACTATTTATTTGCCTATTTTGGCGGCCGCTAACTGCGATGCCGACTGTACTCTACTGCTAGCAAGGACGCAGACCACTCAAATACCAATGATATATCAAACAGGCCTAATGGCGAGCCACCGGCCAGGAGTAAACGGCATTTGTTTGTTTAAACATCTACCGGGGAACTTGACGAGGCCTCGTTGGCGATTTTTTTTAAAATATTTGCTAATAGAGGCTCGGCTGGGTACGCCGACACAGCCAGTGAGTTTCCAGTGTCACTTGGAGGTACAGTCGTCTACACAGTAGCACAGAATAAATAGAAGTACTTATGTAAAGAATTAAAAGTTTCGTCGCTAAACCGACACCGAGTTAATATTTATTTATTTATTAGGCTCACACAACAAGTTACAGTCATTCATTCAGTACATTAAAAGCTTAATGTCTAGATCTGGACTACAATTCTAAACAGTGTGTGCACAGAAAGATTAACTTAAAGACAAACTATTCACTAGATGAAATTACACATGAGTATTGCCCAACTTACAAGGAGGAGGATCTATATAACAACTCACGAGTTTTTAAAATGCCCAATGAGTTTTTCGGAAGTTATGTACGGAATATTTACCGTAGGCTTTTCCGTGAAGGAAAACATCTTAAGAAAATCGGTCTTATCCCAGTAATGTCTAGTTTTACCTATGGGTCAGATTTCGTAAGACTAAGTGCCTATGCCAAATCTTGGGATTAGGTGTCGAAGGGGGGGGTTCCTTTAGCGGAACAACCGGGAATAAAGCTAGGAGGATGACTCGCAACGAAGGTACTTTTGTGGCTCGATTGGGTACGCGGTTGGTAGTGCGTGTCTTCCGGTGTCTTAGGTACACATCGACCACAGATTAGCACTGAATAAATAGTAGTAGATACTCTCGTGATGGCAGCATGTGGCACTCTTTGGGGGAGGCCTAAGTCCAGCAGTGGACGTCTTTCGGCTGATATGATTCAATGCTATATATGGACGGCCCGCGAGCTGACTCGCAGCGATATAGACTGCAGCACAGAATAAATATATTCAGAGCTTGATAACATGACATCACAGTAAAAATCATCTTTATGACTTTAAACAAGACGAAAACACAATTATATTGGAGCATTATAAGTTTTTATGGGGTAATGTCTGGATCCAAGTATCCGATTAAAAAAATGCGTTCACCTGTGTAAAGACCATGAAATGGGTTTACATGGTCAATATTTAACCCCGTGACGCCTCAAAGGGTTATAATGCAATTCGCAAACTATTACGAAGTTAAAAGAAAAGTTAACTCTAGTGTAAAGCAGCCTAAATTATGACAATGGCGTTCAGTACCGCTACTTTCCCAGACATAATTAGGTGTTGTCTGCGTGTCTCTCACAATGAGTTACGCAACTCGTAAACAAGCCATTCGTTAGCTTCCAGCCACCGTTATTTGCACAGCGGCTGCATTGAGAGAGAGTGCACTCGGTTGAGCCTATTTCATGCGATAGGGTAGCTGTGTCATGTAAAATTGATAACGTAGTGTATAGTAAACCATCGAATTATTGTAATGTAAATAACGAAATGTACTCCATATCATAGAAAGATATGGACCTTGAAAGCTTTGAAAAATATGTTTTTTTTTTATTGCCCAAGAGTAAATTCAAAGCACCTAATAGAATCCTTACGCTTTTATAGAAACATATTTGTATGACAACTATGGACCTAAACGCAGTATTTCGCGACCGAAACAGTAATTTACTTGATTTTTAACCCACGACGCAAAAAGAGGGGTGTTATAAGTTTAACGTGTCTGTGTATCTGTGTCAGTGTGTCTGTCTGCGGTATCGTAGCTCCCAAACGGATGGACCGATTTGAATGCGGTTTTATTTGTCATAGATAAAGTGTCCTTGTCGCTTGGCTATTTGCATAATAAATATTTCGATGTTGTTTATGAAGTGAGCAATCTTCCCAAATTTTGTTTGTCGTGTGATTGTCACCAGCGGAGCGTGCAAATCGGCCACAAACAGAGACGGTTAGCTCACCCAGGGAAGCTTATACCAAGTGATACCGAAACGCTTACTGTTCGAGCCAGAAAATACACAAGTTCTAGTCAAGTCAATAGTACTTTCCCGGGTTTTAGTTTTATCAAAAAATATTATCTCGAAATATTTATATTGTTAAAGTTCCGTGTGACGTCAAATTATGCTGCACTATTTAGCATGACACTGTATGAAAGTAGCCAATGGGGTAATGGGTAGTTTCCTTGGGTTTAAATAAAGTAGTGTCTATCTATATGATGTAAACCATCAAGTGATACAACTAAACGGTATATAAAAAAAAATCGTCTAAAGGATTCTTATGTTATATAATAATAAATTAATTTAACCATTATGAATCTAAACGCAGTTTTTCACGACCGAACCAGCAGTTAACGTGATTTTCTATACAAAGGTGAATAGAATTCTAAAATTGTATCATTTAGCAAATACTAAATGTACGCATACTAAATTTTTTATGTGGTAAAATAAATAGTAACTGAAAAAAAGCGTTCGGAAAATGTTATCTTTATACGTGCTTCTAATATTCTATTTGGTTCCATACCGACTTACTACGACCGCTTTAGCCTAGTTGGTAGTGACCTTGCCTACGAAGCAAGAGGGGGTTCGAATCCCGGTAAGGGCAAACATTTACGTGATGAGCATGAATATTTGTTTCTGAGTCATGGATATTTTCTATGTATTTAAGTATTTATATCTATTATATATATAGTCGTCTAGTACCCATAACACAAGCCTTACTGAGCTTACTATGGGACAAGGTCGATTTGTGTAAGATTGTCAACTTATATTTATTTGTTTATTTATTTATTTATTACATACTTTAATGTTTACATTTAATCTAACCAAAAACTGGTTCGAATGGCATCATTCAAATTTGGGAACGAGCCTGTTGTGGTCCAGACACTATCAATATTCAATGACATTAAAGTCACAAATGAGTGGATGATCGCATAAAAACCGTGAGTCAATTCAGTGGGAAAAGTCTCTTCAGCGTCGGTACGTGATTTGGAAAATAATTAAATTTACGGGAATATTTCTACTGGTTGACGTATCAGATGTTTATCTCCATTGTTCGACTTAAGCTGGCCACTCACTGCCGCTTTAACAAGCCGAAAGATGTAGCTGTTGAAATAGGGATTATTCGCAGTACCTAATATCCTTTGAAGGAACTAATGCACATAAACCTATGAATTGCAAAATTGATTTATTCGGAGTAGTTGCTTCTAAAGGAACTAATGCGAACAATCCGAAGATAGCTTGTGCGGTGGTATACATGCGGATGAAAAGACATCGCTACGCACCAACGAGCCATAAAAAAAATCGTGAATGTCAAAATTCATTGGTGGAACAACACGCCACAGCGCCAAGGTAGCCTAAAATTGAAGTCTTCCAGCTCTACTGAAAAGGTTAAGCAGTAAAAGATAATTTATAAGTAATTGATTTTGACAGACCCTCTATAAAAATTCCCTATTAACGTACGGTACGACCCTCAGGAGTTAGACAATAAGGTCTAAACTTAAACTGATGCGAACGTGCGGTATGATAATACTTTTTTTTGCCTAGATCGGCCGCAATAGATAAATCGGTATCTATAGGCACTGGATAAGAAGTTCCGCGACGCTGCATTAGTATGCACGGCCTGAAAACCCAGGCTAGTGCTATAGCTCATGTATTTTATTGCATACCTCAACGTGACCTGGGTACTCGCGGTTTTAGGCCAAGAGCCGATCTCCGTTTCAACAAAGTCGCTTTGGTCTAAATAAAAACAGTTGAATCCATGATCAGTTTCTGCTATGTGGCACTTTTAACTACGCTTTGTACGCGTAGGTAGGTATTTAAAAGAGTATCTTTACACTGGTCTAACGCGATTATTTTACTTTGAATCTATTTCGAACAGGTTGCACCGAATGTGGCCTTATATTAAATAGACCGTATAAAGTAATGTATACGTGGGTTTGGTAATTTGTGTGGTTGTGATCTCGCGGTGGTGTAATAAATGGTCTGGATGTGGTTGTGCTGTACCACATAGTTTGGGAATCTTTTAGCTACCCAAAACTGTATTAATATCTCTTTATACAGATATGTTCTAACTAAAAAAAACTCACAAAGTCATATTCAAATAGTACGCACCGTTTATCTATTAACTGAAGCAGAGCCGGAAATCAAAGCAGAGTAATTGATGTTTCTGATGAATAACAGTCTAGTAGCATTTATCTCAAAAGCAGCGGATATACGAGTACCTGGGTCATTGTCAGTCAGTAAAACGAAAATCGTCTTTTCAGTGGGATGGATGGGATCTTTGGATGACGACACTCATTTTATTAGGCGGGGAGGGTCCATTTCAAGGAATAACAGGATGATAATAGCGGGGGAGGAGGAGGGGAGGGGTAATAAATCGCCAAAAAGAGCCCCTTAGTCACTTATTACTATGTTAAATAGTATTTATTTTGTACAGGGCATACATTTTTTTGACGCTGGACAAATGTGTTGGCACATACCCCCCGGCCCCGGGGAAGGCTATAGGGGGGGGGGGTTATGTGGGGATCTCTCCTTCCGTAACCCCCGAGGGGAGGAGCTTATCCACTAAAACTCCAGCGGCGTCACCCTCACCTGCCGTTTAGGGGGCGTCGTGGGATGCAGCATTTCTTACCACGATGCCCCCGATACATCCATACAACCCTGCTTTAACCGCAGCCGGCTCTCGTACTGTTAGGTCACAGTATTTCTTTATGGCACCAATCAATTTGTAGACTCAGTGCTATCTAGCATCTTTTTTATGCGTCTGCCAAGGTCAACAAACTAACACTGATTGCTCATTCATCTCTTACATCATTCCATTTCGAGATTGATTTTCTTTTACCTTTTTTCTGCAATATTGATACGTGCATTGGCATCGGACAGCATTTTTTTGTTGTTGTTTGTTAATTGATTTTTTAATAGGCTAATGGTGTTCTGTGTTCCTGGTTGCCATGGCATTTTTAGTTTTTAAATACCGCTCATATTCCTAGGCTTCCTTTTGCCGCTTTACGGCTAAACTCGGGTCTCGCGCATCTCCGAAGTATTAAATACAAACGATCGCGCTAGAAAAGCTGACTACTCAACTCACAGGTTAATTATTTTCATCACAGTTATTGCCATTATTATCAGACTATAAATTCTGTCCCGTGTGGTGTCGGGTTAGAATTTCACCACTCACAATCTTCCCCGTGAGTGTTGTAAGAGGGTAAGGGAATAAAGTTGAAGTGTGTTGTGGTCGATGGGCTAGCTACTTTTACCCTGTAATTGTTAGAAGTGGCACTGACATTTCACGTGCTCTGCCTATGTTATGTGTACTGTAGTATGTGGGCTGTTATGTTGATCGGAACGATATCTTAAGTAAAAGATGTAACCGTCCTGGTGGAGTACCTTTATTGCACTAAAATAACAAAGTAATAAAATGTATTAGGTAAACAGCGTAATGACGCACGCTCGGGTGCATCTCGTAAGCTTGACATTAAACTGTCGAGTGTGCTCGTACAGTATGTGTAAATTCAGTTTTGCCGCGTTTAATACACTTAACAATTTCTCAACCACATTCTTAATAGATATGGCGTGGCCGCTAAGATTGCCACAGCATCCGATCACTCACTTCCTTCGTCTCAATTGCCCTATTCAAGAATAATGGAAAAAAGTTAACAATAAGTAGACAACAATCCCGAGACCTACATCGGAACAACTTACTTGGCTCTACAATCCTGTATTGTCACTCTATTGACATATGAAGATCGGAGAGGAAACGCTCATAGGGCATTACGTATTTGACCCTCGGACTAGTGGACTTCAGTTATCTAGACGAATTTGTAATGATTGAGGTACAATGGATTTGAATTAAAAGGGCCTTTATCCTATTAATCGGGTAATTGTTGTATTTGTACAGTCAATAGATACATCGGCTACATCGGGTAGGGAGCTTCATCGAATGATGAACGAGAGAGAAATCGCAAACATACAAATTCCTAAAAATATTATAAATGCGAGAGTGTGTCTGTCTGTGTCTGTTACCTCTTCGAGCTTAAACCACAGACCCATTTAATGAAATTTTGTGTATATTTTGAGTCCAGGGGTCATAAGATATGTAGTTATCCCGGAATTCATTCCCTAAGTGGGTGCAAATTGGTATGGAAGTATATAAAAGAGTTCCACGCAGACGGAGTTGCGGACATATACTAGTAATAAATATTAGTAGACATAGATTTTTCTCAAGGAAAATCTAATCCACATAGTCGGTCCATTCCGTGACTGACGTATAAATTAAACTCACATTCTCATTCTGCTTACTTAATAACGTTTGCCGTTACGTAAAAAATGTAATTTGCGTAATCAAAATGGCATTAGTAAAGCTAAATCGTTAGACGGGTGTTTCTCTAGAGTTAATCCGAGGAAATCTTTTTGTACACTTTAAATTGGCTGGCCTCTGCATTGTGAGCTGCTGACAACTTTGACAAGTGATCGGATGATGCTGTAACTTGCGGTCAAATCATTTGCCATCATTTCGTGCGTTTACTTATGTACTCTTAATGATAGGCAATGCCATGCGTCGAAGCGCTTATATCACCCACCGGACACGTGGTGCTACTACTTCGTCCTACTGATAGGTCCACAAGGGGTTATTACAGAAATTTATTCGAGGCGTGACAAAAGGCGTGCCTCCGGTCAGCATATGCATATGCAACCGCAGGTCAGCAGTGTCGAATAACTTTTCTGCTACGAACTAAATTTGTTGCGATAAAAAAATACTCGTTTTTGTTTTAAAACCATTACATAGTTTTTTTTCGTAATTTAGTAGTTTCGACGGCTCCTATTTCTGGGCCCTTAAGGCATCTCTCGAACGAAGCTATTTAAAAATCATATCATGTTGGATGCCAATCTAATCCGACTAAATGTGTGAAATCGGTACTGTCCTGACGCGTGCATTGCGATACGACACGACAGGTAATTATAGGCTAATTTGATTTACAATTCCATTTGATCCAGTTTTGGAGATGAACAAATGTTTGTACTATATAATATAATTACTAAATGGAGCAACTACAATTGAAGAACACAAATACCCAAAAAAAATATTCAAAAATTGACCGCGCTGCCAGCAACCGGAATAGTTCATTTTAATTGATATTAAACTATGACGTCACAATTTGGTATTTGGTAACTTGAAATGGAAAATCAAGTACATTGCTGTTTCGGTCGCAAACTACTGCGTTTAGGTCCATAGTTGTCATACAACTTTGTTTCTATAGAAGCGTAAGGATTCTATTGGTAGCCCTATATTTACTATAAAATTAAAAATATAGATATCTTTTTTGTAAACTTTCAAGGTCCGTTATCTTTTTATGATTTTGTTTTGTATTTTTTTTTATTATTTTTTTATGGTTTTGTTTGTGATTTGTAATTTATACTTTTTTTAATAATTTGATGGTTTACTGCTAAGTTAGCAACTTCGTTATCAATTTTAACATGTGGCAATGGCAACTACCTATTTTGTATAGTCAGGTCGCCCATCCCATGTCTGGCTCGAGCCGTCTTTGCTTTTCCTGCGACCGTGAGCGCTCCCCACAGCTGGAATTAACTGTTCTAGAATCGACCAACTAAAATCACATTGTCTCGCTTTTTTCACATCCGGCCATATTTAGTCATGCACCACTTTAATATTGCGTCTAATGACGGGCCTATTCTTGCATGCTCATCACCAATTATTACCAACTCAGTACGCACTGGGCCTATATTCATAACGCTTATAATCTATTGCCAGAGTTCACTTGTAAATGACATCCTAGTTTTCGAAACTTAACTTCAAGATTATAAGATACATATTTTGATGTGTCAAGTTAGCTGTTTCGACCTGTACGGTCGGCGTCACACATCGTGTCCACTTTTGCACCTTTTCCGATTCGAATGTAGCGTCAAATGAATACATGTCTTTGACGTCCACTATACCTACAAGTCCTACGACGCAGCGCTTTCACAGATTTTATCCGGGAGCAAGAAACTATACCTCCTTATTTAAATATAGAGCAACTAAGCATGCAGCCAGATTCCACGAGCGTACGTCACGTGCCATATCGTTCGTTATCCTTACATCAGCTGACCGAACGCGTCACTCTTATCCCCACCCAACAAAGTTGATTTTCCAACGACACTGATTATTATAATTTAATAACCAGCGCTGCTCCGCATCCTTATCTCAACAGGATAGAGACTGTTTTAGCTTGATTCTATAAACCAGTTGCATCGCTGCAGGCGAATTACGTAATGGAGTGGTTGCTTTTTTGCCAAGGTTAACGAGTCGTTGACACGAGGGGGCGGGGTCTGCTATATCGATATTATACCATTGCATACTACCGGTACGTCATAAGCACACATGAGATTTTATAAGTCTTGAGACGTTATTGTATTAAATTTTCGAGCGTGTATGCACTTTCGATCTTAGCTGGCCGTTAGTCATTCATGATTCTGACTTGAGTGTTTAGGTTTTTTAAGCGTTCTAGATAGCTTATTAGTCTAGCCTCTTGACCTGTCGTTTTTCAAGTATGCCACAATGAATTGAGCAGTATTTTTACTGTAAACAGAAAAAGGTAGGAGTCAGGTTGTGTAAAGAAATCAAAATTGTCTCGAGATAATTTAAGAAGGAGAGAGCAGCTCATCGAAGAAATCTCTCAATTTTAGACTAAGTACTAGCTTCAGCCCGCGACTCCCTCCGCGTGGAACGCGTTTATATTGTAGCTCCATACAAATGTTTACACCCATTTCACCCCCTTAGGGCACTTCCGGGATAAATATAATATTCTACATAATATCGGGTTGGTCTCAGACGGTCCTGAACGCAATTTGCCTAGTTGGAGTTATGCCCACATTGCAGTTTGACCACCGAGCATTATGCCTAAAACGCAAAATGCCTACATCACATTTTAGTCGTTTTGAGGTTACGTTAGCGATATTTACGGAGCCCCGCGGAGCGGGGCTCCTATTTCTGGTCTGTTTGCCCTTCGGGCATCTGAAGAAACCTAACGAACCTAACCTACCTATAAGTGGTCACTTTGCGTTTTAGGCATAATACTCGGTGGTCAAACTGCAATGTGGGCAAAACTCCAACTAGGCAAATTGCGTTCAGGACCGTCTGAGACCAACGCATAATATCCTATATTTAATAAACTACAATATCCTTTCCTATTTCCTTCCTCTGGACTCCAACATCTCTATACCAAATTTCATCACAATCGGTTCAGCGGGTTAAGCGTAAAGTGTTACCTCTTCAGACAGACACACTTTCGCATTTATTTAAAACTAGCTTCTGCCCGTGACTCCGCCCGCGTGGAACCCGTTTATATCACAGCTCCATACAAACGTTTACCCCCCCATTTCACCCCCTTTAGTGGATGACTTCGGTGATAAAAACTATCCTATGTCACTCTCCATCCCTTCAACTATCTCCACTTAAAAAATCACGTCAATTCGTCGCTCCGTTTTGCCGTGAAAGACGGACAAACAAACATACACTTTCCCATGTATAATATTAGTATCGATGATGATCTTGATTCGCAAACATTAAACTTTAGTTAGGGCATTTATTACTATTTATGTATGTTTGCTCGCCTTTCCAAGAGACACAAATTTGTCCCCCCGGCGGGGCGTCCACCGCGAGATCGTGACAACACACACACACATATGCTCCCTATTCATCTCTGTAGAGTCAGTCCGATTCACGTCGCGCCTAGCTGGGTGTCTTGCTGGACTTTTCTAACTAGGCCATCAGGTTTAGTGAACCTGCGATAAAACTCCCAGTAGCTCGATAGCACTCAGACCCCGATTCGGTTGAAAGCGTTCAACCAATCTCACTCGTTCGCAGACTCTAGTATTCCAGTGTTTTAACCGCCCCCGCGTAGTTGTGCTGGAGGATTTCCCAGGATTTCCCGCAGGCTACTCCAATAGCCATGATGACACATTTTGAAAAAGTGTTCTATAATGTTTAGAAACATTTATTATGTACAACGAATAAATATTTTCAAGAGAAATATAACAGTTAAGTAGGGAAAAAAATGCATTTTAGTTTTTAAATTTCTAATTGGCGCTAAAACGCTCGGCAGTGTCATGGCGTCCCGAGTGACGTCACGTTTGTATAAACAAAACGCAGACCTGACGTTTGCTACCTAGATGGCTTAATTGCTCATTAAACGAACATAAATTAAAAAGTTTACAAGTCTTGCGGGGGCCGTGCGAGCGAGAAAGCGGGACAATGACGTATGAAGATCAGACAGATAACATAATGGTTCTATCCCTGTCTTACTATTCGTTCAGTACGTAAGTTTTCTCTGTAATCTTTGGTAATGGCCATTATGGGTATTTGTTTATACAAACGTGACGTCATGCGCTCTGATTGGTGTTTAACATATCATGGCGCGCGTCCGTATTTTTCAGTTTAATTTTATCAAAATAAATAATAATCTCTTACTTAATGAAAAAATATGAGCATTTTTCGAATTCTATGATTAAAATTTCACTAAGAAAATACCATATTTTAGTGATTTTCAATTACTATCATCATGCCTATTATTGGGTTAAATAATCATATTATAGCTACTGTCAGGAATACGGCGTTTAATGAAGTTCTGGCGTGTACACCACCAATAAGAACCAAGCTCTTAAATTATCATGATGAATGGTGATGAGCGAAATGACCATCATCATCATTTCAGCCGATAGACGACCACTGCTGGACATAGGCCTCCCCCAAAGAGTGCAATGACCGGTGCGCCACGTCATAAACTTGCTGGGGTTATATAATTTTACACGTTGAAGAGATACGTCTGAATTTGAGTAAATATACATAACTTGAGCACTAACTTTGTTGTTCTAGCACTAACACATCGTTTCCGAGACACATTAATTCATACATAGCAATTATATTACGACATTACAAATTTGCATTTGCGACCTACGCTACGTCCAGACTTTTCAATTACTTTTCTTGTAACTCGTATACCATTGGCATCAAGGTCCATTATTCACGAGATTGTTACATCAACTTGTTGCTGACCGCACGTATAAAGTTGCACACGTGTGGGTACATGCATTTACACTGTTTATTGCGGTACGAAACGACATTATGTTGACGAATTTTATTGCCATATTTTCGCACCGACATGGGTACAGTCGCGGCGTAAAGAGTTAGCAACGAATAACTCACTAGTATTACGGTTGGGCCACGACATCGAGCGGCGGCGGCCATGGAGCCATTAGCTTAGCGTTATTCAGTTTGTTTTATAGCAGTAGCTCGGGGTCCATTTGTTTGTCATAAGCCACAACACAATATTTAAAAACTTTCTATATAGAAAAATTATTCCAAGTGTAGCTGCCCGCGCGGCTTCGCCCGCTTCGCGTATTGCTAAAAGCGCAGGCAAACCCGCGAGATAAAATACAGCCTATAAAGAAAGTCTATTCTACACGGAGGTGAAAGATTTTTTCAAATCGGTTAAGCGATTCTGGAGATTACCCAAAACAAATCTACAATGTCACATGACTTTTCCTCTCTATACAGAATATTAGGTAAGTTATTTATTTTTATTTACCTCAAGCAATAGATAGTCAAACGACAAAAACATAATCAAGCTAAAATTACGCTAGCTGCGTTGCATTTTCGTGCGCAGAAGGCAAACCGTGTCGTTTACAACAACTGACGTCCTGACTTGTACGGCTCTTTTTAACTAGAACGCTTAGAAAGAGACGCTTAGAGAGCCTATGTCGCCGCGACACAGCTCGCGGGCCGCCCTTTGACACCCCTTCTTAGGCATCACCGTTAGTTACTGCCTTCCTCTTCAATTTCGTGTGTAGCAAGTAATAAACTAAAACATTACTAACATTTGTCCGCATCTGTACCACGCCGACAAACGCCGTGTTTCCCGCGAATGCAAAAAATGCACAATCCCTGCCTTTATTCGCAAAGGTAACCCAAACCAAGACCAGCATAAGCTTGACCTCCTGTCGCTCAGAGTTGCCTGACGATGCGAGGTCGAGTTGAATTAGACATGAGTTCTGAACGTCCATGAACCTTTTTTTTTGTTTTTCGTTGATCCTGGCATAACTGCCGCGAAATCTAGATAAATAACACCTTCATAAAGCTAAAACCTCTACGTGGGTCGCCCGTGGCCATATGCGGTGCTGTCTTAATATTCAGACTTAGGGTTCCGTACGTAGGTATATTAATATACAGCTCTACTTTGCACGAGGAAATCAAGAGGTCCATCAATGTTTGTAGAAAGTGGCGTTTCTTCGAAATAACAATGCTTGCGTATCATCCTAGCGTTATTCCCGGGTGTGCCCCGGGGTCCACTTTGACACCTAATCCCTAGATTTGGCAAAGGCACCAGTTTTACCAAAGCGACTGCCATCTGACCTTCCAATCCGGGGAGAAAACTAGACCTTATTGGGATTAGACCGGTTTCCTCACGATGTTTTCACCTTAACCGAAGAGCTATCGGTAAATATTCCGTATATAAGTACCGAAAAACTCATTGGTACGAGCCCACGACCACCGCATGCCTTTACCACTAGGCTGCCGTAGCCTCAAGGTCAGAAGCGTATATAGTAAGTATTAAAAAAGTTGTATACCTACCGTTGTAGGATTTAGCACCGGCAGTCTCCCAGAAAAAAAACCCGGTGGTGCTATTCAAACCCGACACACCCGGCTCGTGCCGGGATTCGAGCTCACGACCATACATAATATAAGAATGCATTTATATCCGGGAGTCCGCTGGATGCTGGTGGCGCAGCACCGGCCATTGTGGCACTCTTTGGGGGAGGTCTATGTCGAGCTGTGGATGTCTTTCGACTGAGATGATGATGATATATAAAAGCATATATATACAATACGCTTTATCTATTATGTTATACGTATGAAGTGGATAGTCTGCTTGTATACGATTATTTAGGAAACAGAACCTTCGCTTTTCATGTTGATTTCCGTCTTGACAGGCTATTACATTGTTAAAAGCGGCGTAACATAGAATTCGGCGGCGTGGCGTGGGTGAGAAATATTGGTAGTTACGTTACATTGTCCAAAGATGCCCTGTTGTGTCTCAAAAAGGGTTAAAGAATTGGGTTGAAACGCCTACGACAAAGCAGGCTTAACTTAAGTGTGACATCGCGACATAAACATACGTGTTCAAGTTGGGCACGGCCCAATAAATATCGTTGATAAAGGAGATTTACACGAATAACGAGATTTGGTACGAGACGCTGGAGTCGTCACCAACTAAAACAGTAATGCTAATACATACAAAGAAACGCACAGAGCTTTTTAACCTACAACGCAAAAAGAGGGGTGTTATAAGTTTGACGTGTCCGTGTGTCTGTCTGTGACATCGTGGCTCCTAAACGAATGGAACGATTTTAATGCAGTTTTCTATGTCAGATAGCTGATGACGTGATCCAGATGGTTCTTAAGTACGCTTCAACAAAATTTTCTAAATTGTTATTAGTTAGTTTACTGGGCTATTTTCCTCAGGTCGACATCCAGTGTGCCTATTTTGCGTGAAATGGGGTAGCGCTACTCTAACCACCCCAGCTCCTCCAAGAAGTTGACTGCGTCCCGTAGTGTGTCCGAAATGTGTGTGTGAAATTGTTATTATTTTCTACTGAGAAAGTTGAAAGCGATATAGTTTTGGTTACTGAGGAACAACGAAGGTTATATATTCGAAAATTGTTATTGTCTGCCCTCGCGGCTTGCCATGCGTTTGCAGCGAAAACAGGCAAACAAACCCGCAGGGTAAATTATAGTATTTCCAGAAAGGCCATTCTACAGGCGTATGAAAGAATTTTGGTAATCGGATAAGCGGTTCCGGAGATTACCCAAAACATACACACGTACGAGTTAGAACATACAAAGCTACAATCAGATATATATACTTTGTCCTCTTTATAATATTAGTATAGATTTAACTATTTATCAAAGGAACTTGGGAATCATTTAATTTGATATACCTCGGTATATTGCAATGGATTCCGTTATAGTCGAGTTGTTAATTTCTGTTAAATAGATAGGTACACAAGCCTTATTCAGCTTACTTTCGGCCTATTTCGATTCGTATAAGGTTCATCCCGGTTGTGCCCCAAAGGACCTCGGGCCTAGTGATTTTAAGTTGCAAGCGTCTTTACGCGAGGTTTCCATCTGTAGATCGGCTTGTTCGAAACAAAGGAACTGTGCTTGTTTTGTCCATTCGCCTCCGAACGCAATTAGCACGGCTCGCCACGAGGCTTCTATCTATTATCTTCTTGTCCGAACAATCGGTAGCCGGAACCGCGCAGGTGCGTCGACCAATCGCCGATCGATACTAATTACGATTGTCATTCAAAAAAATCGATGACAAATCGAGCCACGCGTCGAGTTGCATTTTTTTTCAGAGCACAAAAGACTGAGGTGTTCGAACCTCCCAAGGACTCTTCAGCTATGCTAGCGACCAGTCGTCACGCGTCACTAACATGCCAAATGTATTGTTGGATTTTGGAGATTAACTGAGATAAAGCCCTGCCATATCCTCACTGTCATGTCGAGTGGTTAAATAACCAGTTAATGTTTCTAATCGGGGTGAATACAACCATAGAGACTAAGTTACGCCGCAAAATGCTACCACATAATGGGTGCCATTGCCATTATGCGGGGATAGGGTGTCAAAACGATGCCAGGCAGTCGGTTTTAGGCACGTCACATCACATCATCAGCCTATATACGTCCCACTGCTGGGCACAGGCCTCCTCTCATGTATGAGAGGGAACGGGCAGTAGTCCCCACGCTGGCCCAGTGCAGATTGGGGACTTCACATACACCTTTGAATTTCTTCGCAGATGTATGCAGGTTTCCTCACGATGTTTTTCCTTCACCGAAAAGCTAACGGTAAATATGAAATCATATTCCGTACATAAGTTCCGAAAAACTCATTGGTACGAGCCGGGATTCGAACCCACGACCGCCGTTTGACAGCCGCATGCCTGAACCACTGGGCACTTGCCCAGGCCGTTAGGCACGTGTTTGGGTAGAAATTTTTAAGAAGCTCGTATTCTATGGCTTTTCCTTCGCTCGGTGAATTTCCTCGAGAGGTGTGCTAAGCTGCGTCTTCATATCATCAGTGTCATCTATTTATATCATAAACTAGCTTCTGCCCGCGACCCCCCCCCCATTTCACCCTCCATCTCTTCAACAATCTCCACTTAAAAAATCTGACTGACTGACTGACTGACTGACTGACTGACTGACTGATTGACTGACTGACAACTGACTGACTGACTGACAACTGACTGACTGACTGAGAACTGACTGACTGGCTTAACGCCCAGCCCAAACCGTTGAACCTGGACAGCTGATTTTTTCACAATAGGTAGTTTATATAACGTAAATACCCATGAAGGGATTCTTGAAAATTCCACTCTCAAGGGGGTAAAAAGAGGGTTGAAAGTTGAGAGACTTGCAACTTTCTTTATGGACTCCTTATTGCAATACAAGAATAGTACATTACTGCAGAGGCCGTGAAGTAAGGGATTGCTGGACGAGCTTGGGGTAGACGGCCGAGGAAATAATAAAATTAAAATAAATACAAGCTAGTCAACTAATTAATAGTTTGTTGAAATTACAATCGGAACGATAGTTCAGAAAAAAATTGTGTAATTTGCCGCCTTTTTTATTTTTTAAACATGCCATTTTTAACAAGCCGTATAGTAGATTTTGTTTTTTTTTATGTCGCAATTATGCTTACAGAGTCTAGTGGTGGTTGGCAGTATGTAAATTTTCCTTTGTCAGTTTAATATTAGTAAGCAAATTTAAAAAGTTAGAGTAGCGGACAATAATGTTTTTAGTTACGGTTTTCATACATTACTTCTTGGCGTAAGGCCAAGAAGTAATGTAGGGAGCCATAAACAAGAAACTTCTTGTCTTCATTTCGTGATATTAACGCATGCATTTCAGAGCATGTTTGAGAAAAAGTTATTTTAGGGTGATTTATTCTGAAACACCCTCAATCCTTTGTGGTCGCCTTATGAGAACACGTACCGAATTATACGAGTGTCATGGCACACGCACTACATTACACGAGCGTGTACTGTTGTTGTCGCTCATTCGTCTTATGTGATCTCTGATGCTTATGTCGTGTTGTGCGTTGACAGCCCTATAAATTATCGTGTTTTTAGTAATTCAGTTAACTCTATTCAAATCGTTGCCTATGAAATGTGGCTCTGCGTTGGTGCAGAGTTTAGTATCGCGAAAATCGCGTCTGTAATATACATGTTATTCGAGTTGGCATTGCATCAAACATCAATGAAAGTTGTATAAAAATTCGGCCACACTGATTAATTTGAACCATACATCAATGCTGGAAATGTAACTTTTACGGTGAATAGATTTCTTCACCCTCACAAAACTACACTCTCGCATATTAATCATATTCTTATAATCTTATACACTTTATAATACTTGGATATCCAATAGACCAACTGTTTCTTTCTGTTATTCGGTCCCTGTAAGCCAGGAGACAAAAATATACAGTGGCAGATAATTTAGAAAGAATACCATAAATGGGACTCCTATCGTGCTAATAAGGAGATGCCCCACCATGCAATGGGTTTCCCAATTTAGCAAAAACAAGTGTTTAATCGCCGTAAAGAGTGACCCGGCAATTGATTGATTGGCCCAATCAATGATACCTAGCTATTACGAATTACGATGCATATTTGGCACTGTCTTTTGTATCATTCATGTGTGCAATTCGTATTACATTACATTTGCCACCGCTTTTTGTGTGCCAATCTTTTTTGGAGCTCTGCGATTGTTCGGTCTAGGGTCACTTAGACACGATAGGAAAACTTCACTCATTTGTTACAGCGATAAAGCTGGCATTTTTAAGCCTTTATTTAATTTGCCAGAAATGTAACATTTGACATCATTTGCCCTAATTCAGTTTTAACAAACTGTTAACTTTCAGGAGTTTTATTACACAAACCTAATCTATAGAATTCTATACGACTATATCTTGATCATTGTCTCCTGAGTCACTCTTTAAAACTGTCTTAATGGCCCTTCTTATCAATCCTCCGCTTGGAAGTTATGGCCGAGCCATGAGACCTAATTGCAGGATAAATATTTGTATTTGGAAAGCATCCGTCTCTTTACCAACAGGTGTTAGAATAGTACATTTTACAACTAGTGTGAAAAGAATGTCTTTTTACCACTAGTACCGAGGTATCTTGCCACGAGCTGAAAGCGAGTGGCAAGACTCGGTACGAGTGGTAAAAGACATTTCACACGTGTTGTAAACGACGTTTTTTAATACAATTGCGAAAAATAATAAATTAATATATCATTGCGATTAAATATGCTTGCCTACAAACCGCTAGCGCGGTCAAACAGGTCGCGCCCCGCCAGCAACCCGCCGCGCACAGGCCGCGCACCCGCGACGGTCGCGCCTCGCGACCGCCACTTGCTGCGTTTCGAAAGTATAGTTTGGAACTAAAAAGTAAAAAGCACTAGTTCGAGAAATTGAGCTTCTCGTACGCTACGCAGCCGCAAAAAACTTTTTGAGCAACTGTATTAAAAATAGACGTTTCATCTCCGGGCCTCTCTAGTTGCAAAAGTCTCGCACTTGGCATCATTCTAAATTATACTTTAAAGCCTAATGGAGTCGACGCCATCCGTTAGCCTCACACTAATGTTCTGCTTTAGACAAATGGACATAATTTTTCTTGCAACTATTTCAATGGCGTGTCTTGAAGCGCCTTAATTATGCTTAATGATTGTTGGCGAATGAATTCATTGAAATTAACATGACATTGTGTTTTATAGAAGTAATAAAACTAGTGTTTTTTTTTTTATTGAGGCCTAGCCTTGACCACTGTGATCTATTTGGGAAGCTATCAATCCTTAATTTAAATAACCGTTAATACCCCCCCTTATTCAATACATTTTAGATACCGACTCTCTTAAGGGGCTACCCGAAGTTTCCATCGATTTTTGACAAGTTTTGAATCGTATCTCCTACTTTTGCACTACAGATAGAAGTATAAATCAAACGGTTATCGGTTCTTCAATCTTTTATCTCCATTTTGGTCTACCGGATTTTGAAACAAATGAATACTTAATTTTGTATGATCTTTGTAAACATTGTCTAAAATAACACTTATTTTGTATCTCTATTGACGTGAAAGATCTAACACATACGAAATCTACATATTTGGGTTCATCTTTGACGTCCCTAAAAACTGGTGTAGGGTTTTCATTTTAAACCAATTAACACAAAAGTTATGGCCAGAAACCGGTTTTTTGGCCTAAAATTGTTCAACTTTGATGCCAAATATCTCGAAAACAATGAATTTTGAAGTAAATATGGGATGCTATATTGCTTAAAGCCGTTGTTGTTAACATAATAAGCTACAAAAAACCTAAGAAAACGAGAAGATTCAGATCGAAGGTAGGATCTGAAGAATAGCTGTTTTACCCCCACGGTTATCCCCAGAACCGATGGGCGTTAAGGTCTTGAAAACTTTAAGAGAGTCACTGAAATTCATTTGAGTTTTACACTGAGAGTGGGTTGCACCAAACCATCTACAATCGTAAGCGGTGTTCGTTAATATCGAAATGTGCGGAAAGTTTGACAAGTTCCTATGGTATGAGAGCTACCGACGCCATTTTTAACGTTGATCAGTTTGTAATATGGTGCAACCCGCCTTCAGTGTCACTAAAAACGTTTTTGATTGTATTGTGACTAGTCGACATTTTGGGTGTATTTATTTCCGTTGTTCTTCTATTGTTTGAGGAACCATCACGATAAACCGTTGAAACAAGACGACCGCTTTAGCCTAGTTGGTAGTGACCCTGCCTACGAAGCAAGAAGTCCTGGGTTCGAATCTCGGTAAGGGCATTTATTTGTGTGATGAGCACGAATATTTGTTCCTGAGTCATGGATGTTTTCTATGTATTTAAGTATGTATTTATCTATATAAGTATGTTTATCGTCGTCTAGCACCCATAGTACAAGCTTTGCTTAGTTTGGGGCTAGGTCGATTTGTGTAAGATTGTCCGCAAATATTTATTTATTATTTATTTATTTATTTATTAAACATTTAAGCAATAAAGCAATAAACCTAACCCGGCTCCCATTAACCTAGAACTTTCTTCCCCAGGACACGATAAACACACCGCCCCACAACCTCGCAGCCATATCCACACCCTCGCAGAAGCTGCTATGGGCCCCACGGAAGACCATGCGCAAGATATCCCGGATACCTTTCAAGGTGCTCGACGCGCCGGAGCTGCAGGACGACTTCTACTTGAACCTTGTGGACTGGTCAGCCCAGAATGTGCTCAGCGTCGGTCTGGGGAGCTGCGTGTATCTGTGGAACGCGTGCACTAGCCAGGTTAGTTTACAGGATGTCCCGGATATCTCTCCAGGTGCTCGACGCGCCGGAGCTGCAGGACGACTCCTACTTGAACCTGGTGGACTGGTCAGCCCAGAACGAGCTCAGCGTTGGTCTGGGGAGCTGCGTGTATTCGCTGTGGAATTCTTAGTTTCAATCATCAGCCGGTGTCCATCTTTGGATGCAGATTGAACGGTGGCTGAACGTCAAGTTTAGGTGGGGTTCGTTTCAATCTGACTTAATGAGAAGTTTTTAATGCGATGACAGTCGACATGATATTTAACGTTAGCCACATTTGACGCCGTGGCGCAACGACCCAAAGAGGCTTACGGCCTACGATGCTAAATATGCCAGTATTCCCTATCCAATGCCGCTTCTGTTCAGAAGGGCCGGAGTTACAGTCTCTCTGGACTTCGTCACCCCACTTTATACCCACAATTCCCGACAGGTCTTCTTGGATCTCTGAGGTTCAATTTCGTAAAACCCTTTCTTCTTGCCAGTCTACCTACTTTAATATCGTTACATCAATTGTTTACAGGTGACGCGATTATGCGACCTGTCGTCTGAGGGCAATGCGGTGACGTCGGTGTCGTGGAGCGAGCGCGGCAGCATCGTCGCCGTCGGCACGCAGAAGGGACACATCAGCGTCTGGGACGTAGCCGTCAATAAGGAGGTACGGTCGCTGAATAAATAGTGAAAGAATGAAAATACATTTATTCAGTACACAAATGACAATTGGGTCATTCCATTGTGACGGGTGGGACATTTATACTCGTTTTTGCATACACTTTGCTTTATTTCTGCCAAACGGCAACGATTTACGTATTGAATATGATGTTATCACATACTTGGATAGTCATTGCATTCTGTACCATCGAAAAAAGTATGAATGTCATTATTATTATGAGAAATTGATGGTATAAGAAGTGTGACGGGTGGGACTTCAAAGTGCCTCTCCTCTCCGAGTTGACTTACACCATTCGCAATTCGTAAGAAACTATGATACTTTTGTTAAACAACCTATTTTTATATAGTTCCTGATATTGTACAGATTAGGTATTAGTATAATTTACGCAAATAACTCGTAAAACAAAAATAATTTTGCTTCTCAATGCTTGTGACGGGTGGGACAGTACTTTGTGACGGGTGGGACGAGTAACATTTGGGCATACAAATCTATGCAAAATATAAACATAGTTCTATTGTATTTACTTTAAATCAGCTCTTGAATGAATTATTTAATGTTACAAGTAATCATTTCAGTAGTTTTCTTAAAGCAATATGCCAAAAAAAATTTTTTCTCTTCAAAGTTTACAGGGTCAGAAAATTTATAATACAGTCTATTACCGCATATTTTTATCAGCGGTTGAGGTATAATGTCTAAAATTTGTCAAATTTTAATGAAAGAGACATCTTCCTCATTCATTCGAAATGTTGTACTGGTTTTATCAACACATTTTAAAAATGCGCTTTAATTCATTGTCACGGTCACCGGCAGTTTGCGAAACTGCGAGGTATTTATACTCTTTCGACTTATTCCTCGCAGTAATCTAAAATTGCTAAAAACTCTTGCCATTTTGTTGGGTTTCCTTTTAGTTTTTGCCGCGACTTGCGTTTCCTTTCCGTAGTATTCATTGTGTTCTAAAAAAGAATACCACCACCGAATTAAGCAATATAACACATACAATTTGCTTTAGATTCGTTTAAATAAAGTTAAAACAACGATTTTATACTCACTAAGTCAGTTTTATCAGATAACCCATTTTGCTCACCAGTCACTGTGACGGGTGGGACATACTTTGAAAAGCGTTAAAAGCGATTTTTATTTACAAATGCAACGTGTTTTTTTAGCTAAAATAATCGCCCTTAACTTAATTGTTACTTCCACAAAGCATTACAACAAGAGGATAAATATTTTTAGGTTAAACAAGAAAAAACATCGTTTTACTGTGACGGGTGGGACATGAGTTAACCATTTTGTAGAAGCCCAATAAATCCTAACCATGGAAATTTATTTATAATTACTTACCACTAGTTTAAACTGCGTTAAATATATTTTCTTTTATACGTATAACTTTTTCCGTAATGTTCAGAAAAGACGCAAAATAGTCCTGCCAACTTAGAGTAAAAATAAGCTACCCTAGATAACTGGCGCTAGGGTTGAATTCAGAAACGAATAAAATGCAACAAAATTATATAAAAAGGAAAAAACTCATTGATTAATAAAACAAGGTATAATGTTCTATTCTGTAGACAGATTTAAGTATGAATTAAGTTTTTTTTTTTTTATGGCTATGGTGTCAGTTTCGCTGGAATGACCCAATTGTCACATATTGTGAGTGTCTCGTGTGTGTGAATCGCTGTCTCAGCACTATGCCGAGGTGACAGATACCTACAGCGCTGATTTTCAGACAGCACCGTACGCACACCGTTACGTGACTCACGGAACGCAACACAACATAATCATTCTAAAAAAATCAAAATCAATTATTTATTCTGCAAATAGGCCACAAGGGCACTTTTACATGTCAAACGGTAATTTACAATAAAAAATAATAGTATTACAATAAAATAATAATAATCTTACACAAAATTTAAAATTTGCAATGCCTAGCTGAGCAACTTTTCTAATTTCGAATTTTTGACGCAATGTTTCTGTTGCGCTGCTGTCGGTGGGAGCTCGGACTAAAAATCTCACGCAAAAAACTCAAAAATCGAGGTTTCGCTCTCGACTGTTTCCTCTTTCAAAACGCAAACAATCATACAATTTTGGGAACTGCAAGAAGAATAAATAATCTACGCCGCTATGTTTGATTTTTTTGATATTTGTTGTCATATTTGTATACTGCGCCTTTTTTGGCAGCCAATTCAATTAAGCCGTTTTTTCTTTAAAATAAAAATATCCAAAAAAGCAAAACATAGAGCGGCATAGATATTGATAAAATTGATAATTATTTGAAAAATTCATTGCTCTATGTTCAAAAACCAGAGAGGAAACCGTCTAGAACGTTTGCATGGGAAAATCGCAGGTAGGCATTCCTCTTAAGGACCTCTAAATTTCACAAAGTTAATGAAAAAAAAAAACAAAATATGACCATTACATTCGATATAAGGTCTGTGCATTAACATGAAGTTAATGTTATTAATTCTGATACTACAGATAGAAACGTAGACACATAATAAATAAATAGTTAATTATAATCAATTTTAAAAATATGTAACGCACAATGGGATGGTGTCAAACTATTTCTTCTTTGGTCCACATGGGACCAGTAACTTATTTGGGAGTGATCCTTGGAATCTTTACTTATAGGGTAAGTACATCTAAATGGCGGTAATTTAGACTAGCTTGACAGTACTGGTAAAGGTCGTGGAGGTCGCTGGACGCGCGTGGCTCAGGACCCGGAGGTAGAAGGCCTGTGTCCAGAAGTGGTCCTTCGGCTGATATGATGTTTGCCGGCCGATTTGGAGGTTAATTTTTTCTTATCGTTATTTTTTGGCTAGGAAAAATATGGTAGATTCTCTGATAAATTGAAAGAACCATATGACACGCATAGAAAGTTCAATAAATCACGGAAAAGTAAATGAAAAAAGAAGAAGCTTTTGAGCACACTTTCGAATCGATTTATAACCTCATTCATCAAAATCGCTTCAGTATATTATAGTACATTACATAACTATGGCGGTGAATTCGTGAATCGCAGGTGTTTGTGGCCCGAACCGAAGGTGAGGGCCATAAATATGCGCTCTGGGGCTTTACGAATTACCGCCCGTGTTGCGTACAGAATTTTACGTCTTCACTTGACCACAATGCGAGTTTTCCCGTACGCGCAGCGTACAGTAAAACTCGCATAATGGCCAGATGTGACGTAAAATATATTGTATACAGTGTCAATGTAAATTAACTGTATTGATTTTTTATCCGTTATAACTATCATGTCAAAACTTCTTATGTTTCTATGCGTGACCAGGATAAACCCCGGATCAACTAATAGTATTAGAGATAATGTTATCTACAACACAATCATTAGCGAAAACATGTGGCCGTAACAAATACTTATCTGTTTTATTTATTCAGATAGGGGTATTCTGTTGATGGATTCGAAATCGAGGAAATTTGAGGCGAGATAGCTTGTCATTTGTCGATATTATAAAAAACACACTTGTGTAACATCGACCGCCAACTTATTTTCGTCCTTTTCCATGTTTTTAAATACATGCAGATCATAATAACCACAAATTAGAAAAGTTGAAAAACCCCCGACATATTCATTTCAAACGCCAATATCTCAAAAACGGCTGAACAGATTTTCATGAAACATAGCTAAGAACATTCGGGAAAAAATTATCTATGACACAAAAAAAATCGCTTTCAAATCGGTCCATCCGTTTGGGAACTACGATACCACAGACATACAGACAGACTGTGTATCTGTATACACAGACACGTTAAACTTACTACGACTAACGACTTTGCGTCGGGGGTTAAAAATGGCACCAACAACCAATTCTGACGTTTCTTAAAAACTTGCTGATTTAACTGGATTCTGGTAAAGCTTTCCTTTACCAGAATGTGTGTAATAAAAGTGAGACAAAATAAGGGCAAAAATAATAATCTAATCTGTTGCCCCCGCAACTCATTAGAGGTTAGATTGTTTACATTGTTATCTCGACTCTTTGGTCCAACTTTAGAAAGCTACATTATCTTTTGTAGTAGCTTCAATAGATTTACGACCGTATTTCCACGCGCACAGGCGTTAGAACTGCGCGGACAGTCGGCGCGCGTCTGTAAAAAGCTAGAGACTTCGTCGGTTATCACAGGACAATCGATTCACATCCGTGTTTCCAACTGCACAGGTGTCAAAACCGCACGGGCACTCTGCGCGGGTCGGCGTTAAACTAGAGATTTCGTTTGGACTGTTATCAATCGATTCACAACCCTTTTTCCAACTGTACAGGTGTCAAAACTGCACGGGCACTCTGCGCGGGTGGGTGCGCTCGCGTGGAACGGCGACGTGCTGAGTTCCGGCTCCAGGGATCGGTACATCAGGCAGCGAGACACGAGGACACCGCGTGAGTTCCTTACCAACTTGATAATAGAGTTCATAATTGGATGGCAAGTTTTGTAGTAGACAACTACACGGCTTGGGAACGGAGCGCCATACGTAAGAGCGAAAGGTCAGAGGCTCTAGTATAAGTTTTACCGAAACAAAACGTTAGGACCGCGTTCGCGTTTAGCTATCAAATCCCATAAAAATTGAGGGTAAAACGCAAACGCCATCGTAAAGTTTTGTTTCGGTAAAAGTCACAGAATCACCTTTCTTTATGAATCAACGGAAACAGTTAAACATTATAGGCCCACATGCAGCGATTTGTTTTTTTTTCTTTTATAATCAATGTTCTTGTGGTGAAGTGGAAAGGAAATGTGGAAATGTTCGTGGGGCTTGGCGGAGTACTGAATCGAAGTCGGTTAAAACTTTGTTTTTAAAGTAAATTATCCTGTAAGTGGCCACCAATCCGTTAAGAGGGAAGTATAGCTAACAGCTCGCGTCTGGGTCAATAGGTACCTATTATTTATATGAAATTTACATTTCGGGAGAAAACGTTTTCCACTAACTGAATCTTAAGTAATCAAGTAATCACTTTGATTTTGATTTCGATAGTTTCAGCTTAATATAATCTAATTTCGCTAATAAAAAAAAACTAGGTGCCTATAAGTATTAATTTATTGCAAATTTTGAAAAAAAAAAAACCTATAAACCTTTCATTGAGTCAATAACGTACAGTCAAGTGCAAAAATATGTATCGATAACATCCTCTCATAAAGAGCGTACTCCCATCTTAAAGGCCGGCAACGCACTCGCAAAACCTCTGAAGTTGCAGGTGTCCATGGGCGGCGGTAATCGCTTAACATCAGGTGATCCGTCAGCTCGTTTGCTTCCTATAAAAAAAATACCAAAACCTTAATCCGCTGACATAAGATTTATGGGACATATTTATGAACAAGTTGTATGCACCCATATTTTTACACCTGACTGTACTGAAAAATCATTGAAATTGGAAAATATTTTAAAGTGGAAAAACGTTTTTCCTTACAATTCATAACTTACAAGTAGTTTAGTTCAGTTCACCTACCGCCCCCCTACCGTTATCGCCAGAATTTCCTCCATTAAGACTAAGGCGACGCGCGCACTGCGGATTTTTGCCGTGCGTTTATTTTCCGCAAAATCTGTGAAGTATGGAACTTCCTTGAAGTGCGCGCACTGCGGAAAATAATCCGTATGCGGATTAAAATCTGTGGTCTGCTGCAGATTGGTTGCGGTGCGGCGCCGCACGAATTTTCTGCATCCTATGGACTGTTGAATAAATCCGCGCACTACGGAATAAAATCCGTGCGGACGAAGGCCGACCGCCATCCAGTGTCCCAGTTGTTCTTGGTGTGATAGTCCATTTCCAACGAGCGTTCTTAACAAGAGTTGGGACTAGAATGGCAAAACGTGCGTATATGTCACCGCTGTGCGCGTACTGGACACACACGGTTTTTTCCCTTTGCGATTTTAAAAACGCACCGCAACTCGCCGCACCACAGTGCGCGCTTAGCCTTATTCACACATTCACAGCCCTACTAGCCAGGCTATATTTGTATATTTTTTCTCCAGAAACGAACACATCAGTGCGCGTGCTGCAAGGGCATCGGCAGGAGGTCTGCGGTCTGAAATGGTCGCCGGACGGCCTCTCGCTCGCCTCCGGGGGGAACGACAACAAGCTACTCATCTGGTCCCTGGTGAGCACATACAAGCACAGCGTAGCGTAACAAAATAAGGGAGCAAAGTAGTATATTTACGGCGGGGGCGGTGTATTGAATCCTGAACGTAGCGAGGGATACAAGTGTTAACGCCCGAGACGAAGACAGTTTTGCTATCGAGTGACACATGCCTTTTTTCACACCGACTATGAAATTTAAAAAAAGATGCTGTAAAATTAGACATGCCATTTTTGACACCGACTATGAAATAATTAAAAAAGATGCTGTAAAATGACTGAACAAGTTTTAACAAATTTTCTTAATTTTTATTACAAATTTTTAAATATGGCGAAATTTCATAAATTTTAGTTTTAAGTTGTTAGAGTTAAAACTTGAAATATGTTCAAATTAATCGATTACGATTAAATTACAATCGATTATTTTACCAAGATCTGTGTTCAATTGGCACATCGCGTAAATGCTACGTGCCAATGAATAAATGAATAAAAGTAGCTTGAAAGGAAAGTAGCACTTTATAGACATTTGGCAACACTTTAAGGGTTAACGGTACTCTGCTAAAAATTAGAGGTAACACGAGCTAGGAAGCTATTATACCGCCTCGCCTCTCTCCGGCAGCTGAACACATCAATACATTCAGTTATCTGTTTAGCTGTAAATTTTCACGTATTGCTTCGAATTGTGAGTTGCGTTTCTTAAAGGCGTAAACGTTAAGAAAATACTAGTTTGATGAGAATGGCAAAAAAATTGAATGACAACAGTTTTTTTGATAAACAGTTACTTATTTATAAAACAATGTGCTTGTGGTCGCCACCATTGATATGATATTTTGACATGAATCGAACATCGGTGTACCGCAATCGTTATAATTGATAACGTAATGTTCCCATGACATTGAATAAGCCAAGCCATTTGTGACTTATTATGTGGCCTGTTAATCACACGACATATAAATGTTATCTCAATAATTGTCGTAGGCGCTAGTTTTTGCCGAAGCGACTGACCTGGGTATGGGTTGCCAGGTCGCTCAACTGTGCGTTTTAAAAGCGCAGTCTGCATATGCCCTTAAGGGGCTCCCATACGCCAATGACCTTCGATCTGAATCCCTTAGTTTTCTTATGTTTTTTTAGCTTATTGTATTAACAAAAACGGCTTTAAGCAATGTAGTATCCCATATTTACTTCAAAGTTCATTGTTTTCGAGATATTTGGCATCAATGTTGAACAATTTTAGGCCAAAAACAGGTTTTCTAGCCATAACTTTTGTGTTATTTGGTTTAAAATGAAAACCCTGGACCAGTTTTTAGGGACGTCACAGACGAACCCAAATATGTAGATTTCGTATAAATATGTTAGATCTTTCACGTCAAAAGAGATATGAAATAAGTGTTTTTTTTAGACAATGTTTAAAAAAAAAACACAAAATTAGGTATTCTTCTTTTTCAAAATCCGGTGGACCAAAATGGAGATAAAAAATTGAAGAACCGATAATCGTTTGATTCTATATGTACCTAGTGCAAAAGTAGGAGATATGATTCAAAACTTGTCAAAAATCGATGAAAACCCCGGGTAGCCCTTGAAGGCGATTTTATGCATACATTTTTTGGTCACCTTTTTGCATTTACTTAAAAGGTTTTTGGCTCTATTCAACGCGACCTAGGCATGAACCCACGATTTTATTCTGCCAAGTTAAGGGCTCGAGTATATACGACAATTAGTCTGTCTATAGTTTTAAACTTCTACACTAATGAGCACTAGCGGGCAGCTAGTCCATACTAATATTATAAATGGGAAAGTGTATGTGTGTGTTAGTTTGTTTGTTTGTCCGTCTTTCACGGCAAAACGGAGCGACGAATTGACGTGATTTTTTCAGTGGAGATAGTTGAAGAGATGGAGAGTGATATAGGATAGTTTTTATCCCCGAAATCATCGCATAAGGGGGTGAAATGGGGGGGTAAAAGTTGTATGGAGCTGCGATATAAACGAGAGTTCCCCGCGGACGGAGTCGCGGGCAGAAGCTAGTAATATTATAAATAGAAAACGTCTGGGAGATTGTAGGATGGGCACTGTATGTAATGAGTAATCTCCGGACACACTAGACCGCCTTGAAATTTGTTTTAATTTGTGTATATATGGACTTTAATAGAATGGACTTTCTCTATGGACAGGCTACGCTGTATCCCTGCGTTCTTTGCAGTTAGTCGTGACATATTTTATTTATTTAATCGTATGGCGTGTATGCATAAACGTTTCATGCAATTAAAAATATAAGTCCACATTCAGGGTCCCGAGGCACGTGATAGCGTCGGGTGTTAACTTATACAGATCTTCCGGACGCCCCGGGTATGGGTACAGAAATCAATCTACATACAAAGTGCGCTCGAGAAACGCCCACATATACACTGCTCACCTACACGATATCTCGGACCCGTTCGGACCAGTGCGAGCGCGAGTGATATCCGCGTCGTGGACGCGTCTGTGAACTTTTTTGTGCAATAGTGGAGCAACAAGAAAAAAAGTTATTATAACTGTTCAGTGGACGGTCGTTTAAATTCAACCTTAAACGGGAATAGTCGTTTTTTAAGCTAATTTGTAATATAACAATGGCATTAAAAATAAAATATTTTAGTCATTATTAATTCGTATTTCCCTTCTTTCCATTTCATTCTCAACAATAAATCAAACAACAGGATACGAGTGCCACTACGACTATAGTTGTTTGTGCATAAGCCATAGTTGACAACCCTAGAGCGACCGCCGAGCGTAGGTATGAAAAGTGGTACATACATGTGATTGACTTCTGTACCTATCAATTTTGTGTCTATAATCAGCTGATTGTCGTGTCGAGTCGTGATATAAAACGTGTCCGATTGTTTCCAGCACTCTTCGTCACCCGTGCAGACGTACTCGTCGCACGTGGCCGCCGTGAAGGCGATAGCGTGGTCGCCGCACCAGCACGGGCTGCTGGCGTCCGGCGGCGGCACGGCCGACCGCTGCATCCGGTTCTGGAACACGCTCACCAGCCAGCCGATGCAGTACGTGGACACGGGTGAGTCGACCGCGGAGCGCCCGGACACGTGGCCCCGGGGACCGATTTTCGACTTTCGAGCGGTCGACTCTTTCACTCGGAAACTGTCAAAAGTTATGAAATGCTATTTTGAAATAGCGATAGAAATTTTTAAAACGAGTGGTATTGACCACAGTATTTACTGGTATTTGATTATCTGGTCACCGCGCCGCCGCGCTTTGATCAGAATAGGGGTGTAGACACTAAATATAACTGCAACTTAGAAAAGTTGAAATACCCCTGACATTTCCGTTTCAAAGTCCAATATCTCAAAAACGGCTGAATTTTTTTGATGAAACATGGCTAAGAACACTCGGGATAACATTATCGATGACATAAAAAATACCGCATTCAAATCGGTCCGACGTGGCCCCCCGGCAGCATCCAGTAACGTGACATCACACACCGTTTGCGTTTTCTCTCTCTAACGAGCAATATTAAAACTGTCGTAGCTTCGTAATTCTTTGAGATATCTGAATGGGGGTTTCGTCACTAGGCATATTTTTTTGCCTTCTTTCTTTTGGAGTAATAATCATTTTCGAGTCTACACCCCTATTGTGGTTTAATTGGATCTCGTGATAAGTCCATGGGTTTGTTGCGGTCAAATTTGCCGCGCGCAATGTGGAGGTTTAGGGTGAGTGTCCACCGCTGTGCGAGTTAAAGGACAGGTAGCAATGCTATTGGAACGTTTTCCCTCGCACAGATATTCGCCCTTATGCTCGCCTTGTACTTAAAAAGGGTACCCGTTCGCGGTGGAAGCGTTCGTATGAAAATCAGTGTTGCGAGTCGAGCGCAGTACGTACGAGAAATCGCTCGAGTCTGCGAACACTTTTGTGACTCTTTCAACTTTTTTAGTCCGCTCCGCTGACTCTTATTCAGTGGGAGCACTTGTAAATAGCAAACTTACAAGCCCACAAACTTTACCTTAATATAAGTAATACATAGGTCCAGTAAAAAGCGTTGCGTCTGTGAACAAAGTAACGATAGGATTCGGGCCTATATTTCTCTTTCAAAATAAACAATTTCACCCAAAGCCGAACCTAGTGTCCACCTCTATTATTTTGACATAAGATTGAGTGTCGTGTAACTCGTGTATTAAGTCTCGGTTGGGCACCGCCATTGCGAGTTAAACGACCCCCGTTACGGAGCCCGCTCCGCTCGCAGTGGAAGACGGGCATTCAAATATTGATAAGTGTTATTTGCACAATTGCAAAAATTGGTCAATGTGTCTCAACGCGTTTTTACCTAAAACTAACTAGTGTTCATCTATTGCAGGGTCCCAGGTGTGCAATCTGGCGTGGTCGAAGCACTCGAGCGAGCTGGTGTCCACTCACGGCTACTCGCAGAACCAGATACTGGTGTGGAAGTACCCCTCGCTCACGCAGGTTAGTACACTCTGGCCAATACGTTGGTAGGGATCAGAGTTTTAGTTGACGTAGGAAGTTGTCGGACGAGGGAGCGACGCGATCGAAGTGCTTGGGTCGTAAATTATGTGTTAGGTGTTTGGCCGGCTGTTGTCGATTTTTATACCCACCCCCCTATAATCATGCTGTTATTCCTTGAAATAGACCCTCCCGCCTAATAAAATTGCTATCCTCATCGAATGGCCACAGCCCAACCCACCTTTATTTCGATATTACTTAATTTATTTAATTATCAGGCGAACTTTCTCCGATCAAATCGGAGAAATCTTAACAAGAAGCCAGGTCAAAAGTACCCTAAACCGACGAGCATGTATGAGAAATATTATGAAAGTGAGTGAAGCGAAAGTGATTTGCCAGGATCGTAGCAAATGGAGATCCGTGATCTCTGCCTACCCCTCTGTGAAAGAGGCGTGATTATATGTATGTATGTATTGTATGTTATATGTATGCTTCGAATTGAGTTGAAACAATTTGCTCGTATTATATTTGACATTATTACATACGATTTTTTTTTGTTTTTTAGTTCTTTATTGACATAGATATTATTTGTTATGACATGACGTTCTTCATTATTATTAATTATTAATCATTGATTTTTGATATGCATTATTTATATCTTTTTAGGGTTCCGTAGCCAAATGGCAAAAATCGGAACCCTTATAGATTCGTCATGTCTGTCTGTCTGTCTGTCCGTCAGTATGTCACAGGCATTTTACTCGAAAACCATAAGGTGTATTTGAATAAAAAATTGAGGATAGGGTGTATTTTGTTAACCGCTACATAGTTTTGCAATGAAATTACTAAAAAAGATTTTTTTTAGGGGTGCACTCCATACATAAAACCGAAAGTCAAAAAATTTTTTTTATTGCAAGCCCACGTGTGGTACATCAATCGACAGGCCTTTCAAAATAAATATAAGGTTTCTAAGCAATTTTTTGGATTAACCTTTCGTATGCCGAAGGGGCTCGCACACCTGTACCCGTCGTATGCCGTGTCCCGTATCCGTACCAAAGCTATAAAATGCCGGAGGAGCTCGCAAATTTGTACCTGTCGTATGCCGTGTCCCGTATCCGTATTTATACCAGTAGTGTGCCGTGTCCTGTATCCGTCACCAAAATAGTTCTAACACGTTTTTGTAAATTTCAGTTTAAATATCCTAAAAATAAGGTTGGAAATGGCATTTTATCGAATCGGAATGAATGAATGATACCATTGCAAACTTTCACTTATTCATAAGTTCACTCATTCGGTCGTTACAAGCATTTGAATTCGCGCATCGTAACCGCTGGTTGAGGAACAAGTGGCCTGCAGAAAGTCGTGAAAAAATGTGAGAAAAACACAGTAAAGATACAACAATTAATTATTTTATTGCAGTTTTGTTCTTTATGAAGCTATACAAATACATCAAACTCTGTAATACCAGCTAGTTTTCAAATATTTTACAATCAAAACTTCTGTTGGCTAAGAACCGTTTCGCGAGTGTAACTTATTTGCTGTTTCCTAAGAGTTTGAGTAATACTTTCTTCGAGTAACGTATATCATTTTGAAGATAATTTTATTGAGATTACTGTTACTCTCACGTTTGTTCAGTAAATCGAAATATATTAGTAAAATTTAATAATTTATCGAAGTGCATCCAAAATACACGCACACAAATGCAAATCAAAATGGCGGGCAACTCTGTACGTACACAACGTCAGCTGCACGAGGCCAATGACGGCCGGCTATGCGTGCCCGGATACGGCACACGGCAGATAGCGAAGTGAACCATTCACGCACACATGTACACAATCATCAGTTTATGAACGATTTGAAAACACACTTTTCTTTATTATTATTTATAAATGATTTGTATGTGGTGGAAAGAGTGTGATGCACTTTTAGAAAGCTGGTTTATTCTAGTTTATAATAATATCATTTATGTAGGGCATAGACTATCTATAAGTTTGATAAATTAGTATGGAACGTGGGCCCACTCAAGACGCCTTATTTTCAGTTTTTGAGTCACAGAATTAATTTTACTTAACTTATATACATTTTTGTGTGTTTAGTATAAAAAGGGATACACAATTTATTAAAAAAATATCTTATATAAATTCTACACCGCATAATTAAACGACAGGAGTTTCGAAAACTTCGTCTAGAACAAGCTCAAAATGGCGAACTTGTATGTTCGATTCTCACTTTTCATCTTGAAAATTCTGAACTAATTTCTTCTAAATTGTATAGTTTCTTGTATTAGGTATTTGCTTTGATGTCTCTAAAGGTTGGAAAATAAAACAAAAACTGTATTCGCGAAACCATTTTTTTGTTAAGTCGTAATTTCTTACGATGGGGACATTTCACATAAAATCTTGGAATCAAGAACCTGTAAATAAATTATAAAAGAGGTATTAGCAACAATGTGTAGCGCAAAATATAGTTTATTGAACGGACTTTCGATAAAACCACACTTGTAATACGTATTTAAGAACATGACTTATTATTTCTTTAAAAACTGAGCCTCTCCGATCGCCATTATCATTGTCGAAAAGTGCCGGCAGACTAGGGGTACAAATGTGAGAGGTGGCTTGGCATTTTATAGTGTACGACCGGATCCGGGACACGGCATACGACGGGTACAAGTGTGTGAGCCACTACGGCATACTACCGGTATAAATACGGATACGGGACAAGGCATACGAAAGGTTAAGTGAATAGAGTCGGAGATAATCGCCCCGAAAGTCACTAAAATTGTGTCCCCCCCCTCTAATTTTTGAACCGTGTACTTTAAAATTATGAAAAAAATCATGCTAATAGGGCTTATAAAATTCTTTCAGCGATATATATTTGTTTTGAACAAGATCGGTTCAAAGGTTTTCGAGATATTTATAAAAAACTGCCTTCATTAAAGAAAAGGACGTAAGTGCCATAAGTTTTCAGTAACGATATGACCTTTTTCATGTCAGACCCACCATACCCCTAGCAATACCCCTGGGGGTAGGGTGGGACTGAACCATACCACCGTAGTGCTGTGCACTATATTATGCTTTATAATATTTATCCCAAATGTCCTGTCACCGTTATCAGTATCACGCAGTGTAGTTGAAAAAGTTAGACTACCGATACCGTTATCTGTAGTAACCATTGTTTTAGTATATAGAACTAGATGCACAATGTCAAGCAAATATGCCAAGAAATGTGCCCCAGAGCCCCAGAATGACAGCTCTAGTACATTTCAGTAGTTGCTAATAGCGTTAATTTATAACCTGCATCAAGGTATTTCATAAAAAAAGAATTCAGTGTTTTAGACCATAAGCACCATATTAGCAAACCAACATCAAAAGATTAAATACTTTTTAGTTTATTGAGACATACAATATGAATTGACTGCTCACGTCAAAACTTTAGTTAGCGTTTAGCGAATGAATGGAGTCGCGTTATAAATTTTATTTATTTCAACAGAAAGCACAAATAAATCTGGTTTCTTTATTTTGCAAGTGGGGAATAACCAGTTTCAAATATTTGTAAAAATATTATATACAAAACAATTGATGAGATTTCCGTAAGTACATATAGTACAGCTGACAGAGTCCATAAAAAGAAGTCATTTTAGTTTCCTTGAAATAGATTCAGTTTGTTAAGTAATTGTATTTTCGACCTGCCTTTACTTTTAATACTTTCTTTTTTGCGATATAATGTAAGCGTACAGTCAAGTAGAGATCAGCTGTCGATTTTATTAAAACGATCCTATGGGTTTTGAACGTCACTCTCATGATCATCCGACATCTATAATACGAGTATTACGAGATATAAGGTCAAACATGAATGATGATGAAAATTGGCAACAATTTGCGCATTTCCAAATGATGTGTTGGGTGGGTGTATTATAGAATTTTACTATAGTTCATTAATACTATTAATTACCTTTTGCCAGAAGGCAGAAGATAAAGCTAAGTATATTGGAAGTAATTGAAATTAAAATATGTAATGGAAAGAAATGGGCTTAGGTACGTTCATGAGAGGTGTGGCAGTTTTAGTAAACCTGTTCTTCCATTTTTTGTCGTATAACCTATAATATATCCGAATCATTAAAATGAGCCTAACAAACGACACGCGAGTCGTTTGGTTTAAAAAAAAACACCTCGGCTGTCGCGTGCTATGACTGCAGCCCATTTTGCACGTAGCTGAGGATTTTTTGGAAATCTTAAAATGAAAACCATAATTATGTAGGTAACGACATCATAAAAAAAGTATCTAAGTATACCGACTCCTTAGATTTATGTTCCGCGACTTTGTCATTTGAACTAACAAAAATAATTATTTAAAACATGTTCAAAACTATTAAATTACAATGAGTTTACACAAATTTCGTTATGTTATGAAAATAAATTATTTAAAGAAATAAATCCCATCTTTTTTCAAGTTTTTTTTTTGGTATTTACGCAGTTATTGACTGAACATTTCAACATAACTGACAACCAACAAGTCTCACGGTTGAAACCAGACTAAACCACAAAATAGATAATAGTACATGTACAGAAAGGACACTCCTTTGATCTTTACGAAAGGCGCTTTTTTCTCAGCCAAAACATTAAGATTTATGGCTCTCTGACCGCATGTACTTGTAGCGATGAACGTAAATCGCGGAGTGTCCCGCGCCTGACTAAACGCAAAAGAACCGGCCGATGCGATTGGCGGGTGTTAGGTGTACTACGACCCTACAGCGCGCGAGTCGAGCGAGCGAAGCGAGCGTGCCGCGGCAGCGGCCGGCGAAGCGCCAGAACCGACTACGGATATTTTTTTCGAATAAAGTTAGGTCTGGAGCTTCGCCGGCCGCAGCCGCGGCACGCTCGATTCGCTCGCTCGGCTCGCGCGCTGTAGGGTCGCAGAGTCGCAGTACACCTAACACTCCTCCTCGCTTCACTCGTCGTCGTATCTACACCGGCCTGCCTTATAGTATAGGTTGGTTATGAACGTGGACGTATGGCAGTTACGATACAGGTATGAAGATAAGATAATACCCCGCGTGCCAAGGGAAAACTACTAAGGCCACTGTAGTATCACAGGAAATTCTTTTTTACCCATGACACTACTGGCAGTGCCAAGCAGTAGTGCCTAAGGTAAAAAATGGCCAGAACGGCTTTCGTTTTTTTCAGTTTAATGAAATTAAAATTTTTGTACCCATTTCTTTTTCTATTTTTCCATCAAATCCCAGCACTACTAACGGTGGTATGGTTCAGTCCACCCTACCCCCAGGGGTATAGCTAGGGGGCATGGTGGATCTGACATGACCTTTTTAATAGGGACGGAACCCTGGTTGTGCGTTGTCCGACACGCACTTGGCCGCTTTTTTTTTAATTTGTATTTAACAGTATAATTTACGTACACCATGAAAATTGTTTTTGAATGAATAAATAAAATGAAATGAAAATATGTATGTATTATGAATAGCCCTATGCCGCCTTATGCATAAATATCTATTCTATGCCATATTCAATCAACCATTTCATTTCCAGGTCGCCAAACTCACCGGCCACTCGTACCGCGTGCTCTACCTGGCGTTGTCTCCGGACGGCGAGGCCATCGTCACCGGCGCCGGCGACGAAACGCTGCGTTTCTGGAACGTGTTCTCCAAAACGCCGAACCACAAGGAGCGGCAGAGCGTCCTCAATCTGCACACCTCGCTCAGATAATCATCGTGAACGTACAGGACTAATGTGACTATGAGTGAGCGATAAATTTAGACTGTTGACACGACCGTGTCCCAGCGAGTGTTTGAGCGTATCTTGCGGATAGATGTTGATAGTATGCGGTATTGATCCTTAGAAATAAAAATAAAAAGTTGTATGGAGTCCATAGAGCATGCCATCGATTTTAATACCCTTAGACACATATGGTACAATCTCTTTACTTCTGGAATTGTCTCAGCATCATATTCAGTTGGTGACAGCCAAAGATATCGCAACACATCCTTCTATATAGTAATAAAGTTGTGTTGCGATATATTTAATCAATCTCTTTGGCTTTGACACATTTTAGAATTATTTGATACTGTATGTTTCTAAGGGTTGCAGGCAAATAGCATCATTCCTTTTTGTTGATTATGTCACAGCGCCGTTTAGTCGGTGAGGCTTGTGTCTTAGTAGAAATTCAGTACTGTCATACGAGGTTTCTTAAAGTAGTGACAGATTTGCTATCGAGACGGCAGTCAACAATATTTTGTATGGCAATCGCCGTCATCAGCAAAACTTCTACTTTGACATAATTATGTTAGAAATTTCTATTAATTTTAACTCTGGGGCGGTGCCACGGAAATCGAACATCGACTTGCGTATTTTTCGTCTCTATCGCACATGTATATTCGAGCGATAAAGATGAAGGAAGTTAATCTTCGACACTTCGTAGTGCCGCTTCTGGTGTTTTTTAGTCTATGGATTTCAATGACGCATGGATTTCATGGACATGATATGAAAAAGGGTCATACCGACAATGTAATTTATTATGATAATTTTATTTTATAAATATCTAGTTTAGTTAACTTAGGTTACGGAAGCTGGCCTGTTTCTAATGCGTTTTTATTAAAATGATTTTAATATCGTGTACATTTGTTTTAGACGTTCAAATATAATGTTTATATAATATACTATAATTTATTATTATCTAGTTAAGTTCGCGTTGGAAAAACTTAAGGGAGTTGGCGTTTTTTTTAAATTATGGTTTGCAAAACCGACAGCACGATACGTATACCTAGCCATAAACTGGTGATTGCCGCCCGCTAGGCGTGCGGAAAATCACACTTTCTGACCGGCGGAGTAGTAAATTGTACTAACTAGGGTCGGTAGTGAAAAGCTTATCTAAAAAGATATGTATACATTTCCAGCTTCATTCTGAAGAAGAAAGTGCAAAAATTTAAACATTATTTTATAGGCATCACTAATAAATTAGCGGTGAAACGTCACGAAAGGCGACATGTTTTGACGCTTCGGGACTCTTCCGGTGCTTCAAGCGACATTGCCGCGAAAACACTCATCCTAAAGAAGATCGAAAGGTTCGAAACATGCCGCCGGCCGTGACATTTGATACCGTGAATTTATTCGTAGTATTAGACGTCTCCTGAAAGTTTAAATTCGATTATTTATAAGGAGTGCTCTAACATCCCTTGAGTTTTTTTTACTTCTACTGAGTATAAGAAGCGTTTAATACATTGTGTATTCAGTATACTTTGTTTCTGACTGTTATTTCTAGCCTCGCTTATGTGTTGTGTATTTCTTCATTATACATTGAAAATACACCAATAATATATGAAAAACTTGACATATTCGCATTGTTTTTATAGAAGTATATATATATAAAAACAGGGTACGCCGTGGCAAAAGCAGAGACCGGAACAGGTTTCCTTAATTAGGGTTTTAGAAGTGGTTTTTAAAACCCTATCCATATTGGTAACCTTATTATGAGGTAAACTGACTGATAGGGTAACCCTATTGATCGAGTCGACTTGGTTTGCCACTAACCAATTAGAAAACTTTAAGCAAAACCCTGTCTCAATAGTGTTAACACAATATGCTTACCATAATACTAGGGTAACCCTATCTTAAAGTAATAAAATTGATAGGGTTACCAAATCGATAGGCTTAAACCTAAAAAGGGGTTTTCCGGTCCTTCGGCATGATAGACCTTGAACCATTTGTAGATTTTCAATACATAATGAAGAATACGCAAAGAAATGTAACGTTTCGATAAATTTACTCGGATTTCTGAAACTTTTCGTATGAAAGGAGCGAATTTTCAAATAAATTACACATGTTTTCGAAAAGTTTTCGTTTATATTATTGTATAATCGAGACTTTCTCATTTGTATATTTTTTGTGGAAATTGATATTAATTGCATTTGTTTTCTGTTGCAGCGTATTTTTTTAACTACAATTTCTGTCTGTACATGTAAGAAGTAATACATATTTACTTATGTAAGCGAATTGCAAAATCACACCAGGCTTTGGACTAATAACATTAGTATTTTGCACGCTAACCCGTTCATGGCTAAGCTACGCTCGTGCCGCTACGCCGTAGTGCATAGCAGCTTCATTTATATATGTAGCGAATAAATCGCTGACGCATTTGGGGTCACGCATAACAATTTAACGGTGCAAGCCATATGTTTTCGTATTTGCAACATTTTACATGAATATATGTGTTTTGGCGCTGAATGGGTTAAAAAGGGTTACCATCTACAAAAGCGATTCAGACTCTACCGTTCATTTCAATGGCACTTAGGCCTACTGTAGCTCTTGCAATATAGAGATGTACAGGATGTACCAAAAATTGAGTGTGAACCGATCAAAGGCATTTTCGGTAGCGTATTGCGATTTCAAGTATGCATTTGTTTATGTTTTTATTCTTGGTCTATTTTTGTTTATAGTGATATTTTTTTTTACTTTACAAACTTTTTTTCTGTTAAAATTGCTTGTGTAAGAAGACACCACCTCGCGGGGAAATTTTCTCCCACGAGGTTGACGGGTGCGAGGGTTTATTTAATTTTCAGCCACCGGCACAGCTGTGTTATGTTATGAAAATAAATGTTTTGTGTATGTTCTTTTGATACGTAGGTGACGGGTTTACGTTTTCGTTGTCAAACAAGGCAAAATATTTTTTGGAATCTCAATACTCTCTACCAAACATGCCCTAGTTCAATTCACACCCCATTTTCGTTACAAGCTGTAGTAGGCTCGTTCGTTTAAAGGAAGATGATTTTATATTTTCCCTAGTCCACCTTCACCTGATTTGCGTCGTCGCAATGCGTGTAAACTATCTTTTACTTCTAAACAATGTACCGATAGATATTAAGTTACTTAGATACTTCAAATTGCTCGGAAGCTAAGTGGTAGGTAATGTATTCATTCGGAAACCGGCGGGAGTATCGCGAACAATTAAAAGGTAAATTGACTGTAAGTAAATAAAGGCTACACATTTTGAAAACATTTCTCGCCAACAGGAATAATTTAATTTGAAAACTAAAGTTTTAACCGATCTCGATCCAGTTCTTCGCCGTATTTGAAGAGTTGCCTCGAAGGAAGGTTCCTTTGAAGGATCCCATCATCAGATGATCACCTGATGACCGTGAGACCATTTGGGAAAAAGAGTCGAAAAAAAAAACAAATAGTCCACACGTAATCGGAGAACATGCATAAAAACGGACGAATTGAGAACCTCTTTTTTTGAGGTCGGTTATAAATATCGGAATATCTATACTGGTTTTTTGAGGTCGGCTATAAATATCACTTAGTAGTCTTAGTAGTATAAATATCACTATATAGTATCACTTAGTAGTGATACTATATATGACATTTGGTCGAATTGTAGAGTATTGTGGTATAGGGGCCATGTCGCTACGCGAGTAGTCGGTCCCGTGGTTCCCGCTAATTAGCGAAGCGACTATGGTGAAGGGCGCCTAGGCGCTCCTGGCAATGAAAGTGTTACATTTAAATTAGATTGTACAATAACTAGTTGTGGATATGACAGTCACGCTATGACAGGGTTATAACTGTCAAATAAATCTTATTTTTATCAATCTATGCCTACCTAAAAAGGACGTAAAGTATCGAAAAAATGCTGAAATATAAGGTTTCCCAAAGTGACACGTTTGCTGGCGAGTTTGTTTTCAACCGTTGTTCAGTGAAGTGCAAAAATATGTATCGATTTAATCGTTGCATAAATATGTACCGAAACCTGACTGTTCCATATACTACTCCTAATCTAGCCTATATATATATTGTAATTTCGGCAAAATTTTCGTAGTCTGTAATTATATACGAATGAAATCTAGTAAGTATCTGCCGCATCTGATCTCATTGAATTGAAAATATTATTGGCAACACATAAAATTTAATATAATAAGGATAACGCATGTGAAGTTCCCTTTCTATTTATTTAGACATTATTTTTGTCACTTTTCAATTATGTAAGGGGTGGTTTTTAGATTAAGGTTAACACGCTCTCTGTCCGTTTTTTGTTTGCGAGTCGTATTTGACGCACATGGCAGGCGCGTGTTAAGTCCAGTATGTAGGACGAAATTGCTGAAAATCTGGTAAACAGTGTGAGCAGAACTTGTCTCAGTAAAGAGAACATAGTTTTTGATTTATGTAAGTATATTATGTCGTTAATAGCTTGTAGTATAATTTGTTATTTAAGCCAGTTTCGAAGTAAAGACAGAGTCATATAGTTAGTAGTGCACCAAAATTGCCAAATATATAACACACCCTTAATCCTAAAGCAATAAAAACGTGTTCCGATATATTTGGCTGCTTTGACAGCTAATTATATAATGCTGACTGTACAAAAGATAACATGTTGTCAGTGTAATCATGGCCAATATTCTACCCCGGTGTGACGGAAAATATCCCCACTTTCATTCTGTCTTTCGAAGGAATGGCGTATATCAAAGTGGGGGCGTGTCCCTGTCTCTGTTTTTCAAAGTTAGATTGACAGAGACATCAATACGGGACCCGTTCGGCCACATCGCGGTTAGAATATCCGAGATAATTTTGTAACTGCCTGCGCTATTAGGAGAAGTTGTCACCAGCATATAGCTCCTTCTCTATCACACACATGAACAAGTTTGAAAGAGATAGAGATTCGACTTCGATTCTAACCCGAAATATACCTCTAACACCTGACCAATTATTCTACGACCTATATTATTACATTATCAAACATATTATTATGTTCATTACACTGTAAGTAAGTACATACCTATTATTAGTCTAATATCGTGTGCAATGTAGTTTATGTAAATTAAGATAACAATAATTTAACATTCGATTTCACGATTATATTGCGATTAAATCGTCGTTTAATGTAGTTACTAAGACGTATAACTGTATGTACTTAACCAAAAAAAATTGTCGTGATTTTGTTTATTAGCAACAGTTGCTTGACTTGCATTGAATAATTTTTAATATCTTAGAATGTCTTTTTTTAAGAGCTATGAATTATAAAGTTATTTTATTATGCTTCTGAGCCATATCATCCCTCAGTAATAAAAGACGCCCGATGGTCGATCGACTAATCGAATACACGCAATAAGTCGATCGATCGATAGTCTATCCGTGTCTATCGACGTGGCTTTGGCGTGATGACATAGTGTGGTGGACTCTATACATTTACCTTGAAACCAAAATTGTTCAATCCAATTCACGCAACGCTTCGAAATTTCTGTAGGTTAGCATTTATGTGTTCTCTAAGACCCGATATTGTTTCATATAAATAGCACTTTCTCTATCCCTTTCCTTCTTACATTGTACTATCTTATTAATATTTCTTCTATTTCAAAATCGGGTCTACTATAAAAGAATTATTTATGAAAAAGAGTATATTATACCTTAATATATTAAACTTGTAAAGATAGACTGATTTAGTGGTACATTTAAATGTTTAGATTTAATCTACTTTTTTTGAATTAAATACTAATTTGTGTGAAATTACTGTGTTATTTGTTTCTCTCCTCGTCTACTTATTTCTAGCCAGATTAATTTATATTAGTACAGTCAGCGTCTTAGTTAGTAGCAGGCAAATATACATTTACCTATAGTAATAACTTAGAGCATTAAACCAACCGGAGCGGCCATTGACTGGCGCCAAAAATATATGACCAGTGGCCATACACATTGTATGGACTGACGTTTATCTGACGTAGCTATTTTCACGTTACGCATACATTTGACGTTCCCCTCCCCCGCAAAAATCGGCAGACTTTTTATGTATAGAAAATGACTCATGGCCGCTCCTGTTGGTTTAATGCTCTAAGAGTAATAATGAAGTGTTGCGATATATTTGGCTGCTATTCTATAGTCACTACTATTTGATGCTAGTGTAGCATTGAAATGCTCCAGAACGATCTAGGTTCGCCTTCTTTAATAACTTCTGTTAATTTTTCCACGCCCTTGGGCCGGTGCGTTGTCTACCACAGTTCTGGCAGAGGATTTTGGCCGGTCAGTCAAAGATCTGGTTGGTTACGGTACTACGATTCGAGGTGTAAAACTTGTTTTTAAGGTCTTGAACCTTTTAACCGCCGGGTTTTGAACGACCTTTTAATCACCGTTCCATTGTCTACTCCACTAAAGTGGTCGAGTGCTGTCGTGCCCACCACGCCAACAACCTTTAAAGTGGTTATGGCGGACGCTGTCAAAACAATTTTCTTACTGTCAGAGAAGTTTCATATTCGCTCTTTAGCTGTCAAGATGCTGGCGTGTACGTCATTCTGACACGAAAATAAAAGCAGTCAAAGGGTTAATAAAGTGTCTCCGTATAGTCTTATGCGGTAATGTGATGAGTGTTTTTTTTTTAAATGTGATAGGAGGCAAACGAGCAGACGGATCACCTGATGGTAAGCGATTACCGCCGCCCATGGACACCTGCAATATAATGAAAAAATTACCATCGTGTCCTTGTTAGTGAATTTTTTATTTGATTAATCACTACACTAGGTAGGTTATTCCCGGTTGTGCCCTGAAAGAGCCCGGGGTCCGCTTTGACTTTGACACCTAATCCCAAGATTTGGCATAGGCACTAGTTTTACGAAAGCGACTGCCATCTGACCTTCCGACCCAGAGGAAAATCGAGACCTTATTGGGATTAGACCGGTGTCCTCACGATGATTTCCTTCGCCGGAAAGCTGACGATAAATGTTCCGTACGTAACATAAGTTCCGAATAACTCATTGGTACGATCCGGGATTCGAACCCACGACCGCCGCATGCCTGAACAACTAGGCGTGACTAGGCCTACCGTAGCTTCCTTGCTGATATATGCTGGCGTAATTACCAGGACCTACAGTCAGGGGTATACGTAGTAAGTATCTGTACAAGACTCTTATTGTCAAAGTCATAAAGGCGTGTACAGTCACCAGCAGATATACCTGAGCGGGCAAGGTGTCCAAGAAAACATAGACAGCAATCGTCACAAAATTATTGACAGCTAGTTATTTATATATATCTCAACTACTCAGTTTTTCTTAAGTACATGTTGGTACATGTATTAAATAAGGGTGTATGTATGCACCCTTATTTAATCACATGACAATAATGGTCAGAAAGTCAGTGGTAACTAAGCACACAAATTCAAGCTGCTGTCATTAATACCTATACACACTGCCAGTCACGTACGTCAACAACCAGGCCCCTGTTTCACCAACTTGACAATTGTCACCGGACACTGACAATTCGCCATACATTGCATGTTCTAGAAGTTTGCTAGGTGGTTGCTAGGTTACTTGTGGAATCCTTAATGTACGGGGAATTGTCGTTGTCAGATGACAATAGTCAAGTTGATGAAATAGGGGCCAGGGTACCTTGAAGGTACCACCAGTTGCTTAGCAGTTGTTATTTCAATGGTAACTGAGCATCAACATTTATCTTATAAATTAAATACCTACTGCAACAGGTACAGTCCGCATCGAACAGTTAGTAGCAGCCAAAGTTGTCAAATATATTGTAACACATCCTTGGTCAATGCTGAAGGGGGTTACACACGCAACTGCTAACTAAGAAACTGACAACCTCTCATAAAAATAAATAAGTGGGGTAAATCGCCAGTAATTGGCCACCACCCAGTAATTAGCCACATTATACTAAAATGATTAAATTTTGAATTCTATAATATATCCACACACTTAAAGTAAATCACCAGATAACAGCAGTTATCACAAGTATTACTCAACTTTTATGTACATTGATTAAAGTAAGAGTTCATAATAAAATGAGTTTGTTTTGACGAGGCGTTGAAATGGCTGCTTGCTTATTTTTTCTCTTAGCGGACATGCATTTCAAATAAAGAAATTCTATTATAATTTTGACTAATGACGTCATGTCAGTGTAGGTAAATGTGATCATAAAACGTAAGGAAATATTTTGTATACTTACTATTATATTACATAATAATTTCGAATTCTATGAATTATTTATTTGGCTAATTTCTGAAATGTAATTCGACACTATTTTAAATACTCCAGTAACTTAAAGGCTATAAAATATTATTGGTAAATTGTTGAAAGAGGTTGCCTGTACCTTTGATGAATTCTCGCGGCAATTACACTTCGTGGTTCGCCGCATGCTGCATGCGGCAGCCGCAAAAGTGTAAAGAACACGTTAGTCGGCCGTATTCGGCGATCGACAGCTGCCAACGCTTAGCAGTAGGTGGACAGACTAGTGAAAGAAATACGACGTTTGTTTGGCCTACTTAGTAGTTTAAAATGAATTCGGCGACCGCATGCGGCGAACGACGAAGTGTAATTGCCGCTTAATGCTGGCTGGTTATTAAGGTGCGTACACACCAAGCCAACGAACGGCTATGTATCTCACTCTGACAAATAGCTGTCACATAAATGCTTCGCGTTCTTTGGTCGTTCGTTTGCTCAGTGTGTTCCCACCATTACAATACTTTGAAATCCCGCGACAAATGTGAAACTTGTGAACTTAATATTGTCGGCAATGTCAATGAGCTTCTTTGTTTAAGATGTAGTAAATACTTCCACGAAGAATGTGTTCCCCTGTTTCATGAAAACAATATACCTGTGATTTATGTCATATTTGCTATTATCTTCACCGGGAAAATTCCTCATCGGATAGTGAGGATTGAGGATTCATTCCTAAAGACTTTATTGTTTAATGTTATGTTAATAACCCTTCTATTATGTTAACATTTTATTTGGCCAAGTATTGAAAAAAAAGGCTAGTATTGAAAATACTGGCTAATAACTAGGTTAAACGTAATGTCCAATAAAACAATTGCATACGTGGCTAGTATTTAAAATAGTGTCGAATTACTTTTCAGAAATTAGCCAACTGAATATTTTATAGAATTTGAAATTATTATGTTAAATAATAGTATACATAATATTCCCGTACCTTTTACGAGTATGATCACATGTATTTACCTACACTGACATAACGTCATTAGTCAAAATTATAATAGAATTTCTTAATTTGAAATGCATGTCTGCTAAGAGAAAAATAAACAACCAGCCATTTAAACGTCTCGTCAAAGTCAAACTCATTTTATTATGAACTCTTACTTTAATCGATGTACATAAAAGTTGAGTAATAGGTACTTGTGATATCTGCTGTTATCTGGTGATTTACTTTAAGTGTGTGGATAAATTATTATTATTGTATCGAACCCATTATGTCCCACCGCTGAGCAAAGGCCTCCACCCTCTTTTTACAATCATCGCGGTCTTGAGCAATGTCTGGTCAGTTTTTTAAAAAGGAGTCCAAGTTGTCACGCCATCGCCGACGAGGTCTACCGCGTCTCCGTTTTGAGTTTTGCGGCTTCCACTCCGTGGTCCCTTTGGCCCACAACTCATCCGGCATGCGGCAGACGTGACCGGCCCAGTCCCACTTTAACTTGGCCGCCTTCCGAGCTATATCTTCTATCTGGGTTTGGGAGCGCAGTGTGGGGGTCCGGATGCGATCCATTAGCTTTACACCTAATATGCTGCACTCCATAGCTCGCTGGCAAACCCCGAGTTCTGACTTCTCCGCTTCCGTCAAAGACCAAGTCTGGATATACTAAAGAATTCAAAATATAATCATTTTAGTATAATGTGGCCAATTACTGGGGGGTGGCTAGTTACTGGCGATTTACCCTATATTAAGAAATAAATATTTTCGTCCTCTAGTAAACACATGTTCATTATTTTCAACATTCACTACTTCCCCTAAAACAATAATATGGTCGATATCTCTTTACAGGTGATCACAATAAACATTCAAAGCAAGCAAGGTAGTAAAGTGGCCAGTTACTGACGATTTACCCTATCTAACTCATCCGATTTTACACGAAAGCTTCGGTATCCTAGTGGTTTAGGCATGCGGCTGCCAAACAGCGGTCGTGGGTTCGTATCCCGGCTGGTACCAATTAGTTATTCGGAACGGTACTTACCTACGGAATATCATTTGATATTTACCGTTAGCTTTGCGGCGAATGAAAACATCGTGAAGAAAACTGCGTAATACATCCACGTAGATATTCAAAGGTGTATGTGAAGTCGCACCCGCACTGGGCCAGCGTGGCGACCACTGCCCTATCCCTCTCATCCATAAGAGGAGGCCTGTGCCCAGCAGTGGGAGGTATATAGGCTGATTTATTAAACACTTAGTCACACAAACGTGTTCGTTTATTAACGCATTCTAAAGCCGTTAAATTGCCTTGGCCACATATAATGATGGAGTTATTCTAATATGTAATAAACGATAATCGATTTTTTACGTGTACGTGTACATATTTCCATCCCGAATCGTCATTACATGACGTTATACTATTTGTTATGGTGTTGTGAGCTAATGACTTCGTACAAAAATTACTGATAAAAACTTTTTTAATTTCACCGATTTCAAAAAAAGGAGGAGGTTCTCAATTCGGTTGCATATATATAAGTTATATATTTTCAATGTTTATTACCTCAGAACTCCATCATGGAGGGGCCGACTCGTAATTTTTTGTATGTTCGTAAGTATATGCTTCCATGTGTGTCCCATTTTTTCAAAATTCAGTTGGACGATGGGATCCACGAGGAATTGAGGGAAATCCTCAATTTTATTAGGCACGCGTATAGTGATTTTGGTATTTTCTATTATAACTCGTGTATTTAATTTACACCCGGAAATCATAAATTTGGTGAAGTGGAATCGATGATGAAGACCACAGATGACTTATGGAAATCCCCAATTATGTACTTAAAAGTACAAAAGTACCTACGTCACAGGTTCTGATAAGATTCCGTTAAATAGCAAGTAATGAGATGCTAGGTGATCCTTTTGGAATCGACGGAAGTCCTCAAATATTATCTGGCCACATACAGCTATTGGGTTTTTTTCTCTAGTAACGTAATTACCAACGCATCTGCTCTCAGAAATCAGTTCATGTGGTAAATTGGAAAAGAAATGTGGAAATGTTCTCGTGGCTTGGCGGAGTACTAAATTTAAGTCGGTTAATCTTTGTTTTTAAAGTAAATTATCATACTAGCTGTTACGCCTTCGCTAGCGTATTGGAAAGAATGCACGCAAACCCGACAAAATATAACTTATGACCACCTATAAAGTCCATTCTACACGTTAAAGAATTAAGATGACGACAAGTGGTGACCGTAGCCTATCATCATCATCATTATTATATCAGCCGAAAGATGTCCACTGCTGGTTAATTACCTATTCCTTACCTTTATGCAATTTTGCGACTGATAGCCCAAGCACTTTATTTTCATTAGTATGGAAAAAAATTGAAATTTGGAAATAATTCATAACAGCAGCTTTTTTGTGTGTAACTGATATATTATCATTTTAGTAATTACGTAGACTCAAAATCCACCAAAATATTAGTCATCAAAAAAATCGATATTTAACCAATTCCTGAAAAAAGAGGAAAAATATTAATAGATATTTTAATTTATGTTTTGGTTAATTTACAGGAGCTCTTCAAGAATAATAAATAAATCACACAAAAAACATAATGGACGCGTCATTTATTTTTATATACAGGGTGCTCGTGAGGAACCCGAATAATTTGGCCAGCCTATTCCTAAGGTCGTATGGAGTAAAAAATGTTACATGAACATAGGTCGAAATATGGTTTTTTTTTTATGTTTTCATACAAGAAGTTATTTATTATGTATGAAAACATTAAAAAAAAAACATATTTCGACCTATGTTCATATAACATTTTTTACTCCATACGACCTTAGGAATACGCTGGCCAAATTATTCGGGTTCCTCACGAGGCACCCTGTATTTACTTCCCGATGGAAATTTTGGTGGATTCTTGGATAAGGCATCTTAGAATAATATTTGAAAATTAAACAAACAAAAAAAACGCTGTTATAAATTAATGTTTAAAAAAAACGTAATTTTCCTGTGGTATAGGCCTCCCCAAAGAGTGCGCATCCAGCGCACTCCCGCGACCTTTACCAGGTCATCAGTCCACCTTGTGGGGTTCTACCCGAGCTGCGCGTGCTGGTGTGTGTTGAGAACCTTTCCGCCCCAACGGTCGGCCATTGTACGTGCAAAGTGCCCCGCCTTCTGCTACTTAAGGTCAGCCATTCAGAGGGCTATATCGGTTACCTTTGCCTAGCCTCATTTCTGATGCGAGCACGCGGAGAAACTCTCAGCATAAAGGTCACAGCTCATTAGAGCCACCCGGCGTCCGACCCGCACCGCCTCGCCTCGAGCGGTTAGTATTCACGCGATCACTATATCAACTCCGTAGTTAGTACCTACATTTACGAGGCGAGGCGGTGCGGGTCGGGCGCCGGGTGGTTCTAACATGGTTTTTTAACATGAATTTACAATGCACCGCATTATAATCTCTTTGCGGGTATGCGCGCACGAGGAACTTTGTCGCCGGTGACAGCATATCTCTCTTTTTCTCACTTCGACCGTGCAAAAGAGACAGATGTACTGTCGCCGCGGCGACCAAGTTGCTACGTGCGCGCCTACCCTACCATACCATGTGTGAAAAGTGATAGGGCGACCATGATGTTGATGTCTCCTTTTTATCAGTAGGTAGGTAATAATAAGTTAAATTGTAAAAAATCTTAGTTAAGGATTCTCTTTTCTTTTCAAAACATACAAGCATTTTAAGGTGCAACATCACTGACGAATTCCATACAATTTTCGTTCGGACTAGACGTCTAATCTATCGATGTCAGGAACTTGAAATTGTAATATTTAGATAATATATGACCCTCTTCTCCCGCAGTTTGAATAAATACACGTACAAACCAGTAATATTCAAAATATAGCCATTTGAAATTCATAAAATTTTACTCCGAGCCTTGTATGTGTGCGTGAGTTAGACACTGTCCGTGTAAATGACATGGCCGCGTCACATGACAGCACGTGGCCCAAAACCTTCACTAGATGTCTTTGATATCAAATCAAAATTAGTTAGACAGCGGGGTCAATAGTAGTAATTATATTCACCAGACGGCGACACCATCGTACAATCCCGTTTTTTTCTGGTGAAAGAGACGGCATTCATTTTATATTGCTACGCTACTCATTTTGGTAATGACGTAAGAGCTATGTCATTTGTTTATTGATAGAACGAATTTCTAAGAACAATGTATGAAGTTCAATGGTTTGCCTTTATTCGTGATTATTTATTGAGATTGCCATGAACAATAACCTAAAGTCCACACAACGATAATTATGCATACATTTTGCGTCTTATTAGAAAGGAGTAAGATACAATATGGAAAAGTAATCTGTGCCACCGGCCGTATACATATGTATATAGGATTTGATCAAATGAATTTGCAACTTGGATTGATTAGTTTCGATTGAGTGAATGTTAATTAATGTAGCATTAAATATAACAGACAAATAAATGTTTTCTTTCTTTCTTTCTTTCAATTGTGCATTTGGAGTGAACTTGTTAAATTTAAAACGTTTGCTTTAGTCGACTACACAGTTGACAGTAAAATAACTAACTACTGCAACCTATATATGAATCGACTGTTCAAGTGTTCTACTACCGGAGATTAGATTACCGGACATGTCAATTAACTAATGCCTGTTCCCAATAATCAGTCCACGGATAGTTTTCCTTGCAAGCATTTTGACAGATTATTAAAATGTGTCAAATGTCGGTAAGGAAAACTATCAGTGGATTGATAATTGGGAACCGGCCTAAGTCACAAGTAGTCTTCTTTATAAAATGTTGTGAGGGTAGAATTATATACTCGTAGGCATTCTTCGGTGCAGGGACTGATGTCAGTTACGACCGGTGGCTAGGCAGATACGAGACCGGTATTCCATTAATTGGGTACGGCACTGTTATATTGTAAGGTTTAGCCGCGCAGCGACAACACAACGGTGCCCCCGCCACCAGTTAGAAATATTGGTTACCGGTATTTATTGCCTAGTGATACCTTATAATACCGGTTCCAAACAGGTATTACTCCAAAACAGTTTTTTTTGTTCTTATGCGGGTCGAATTCGCACCTTTACATCTTTTATGAAACCGTTTACGGTACCGGAAAAATTAACCGTAACCGTAGTTTTATGGTAGTAAAATATAAAGGTGCAGCTAACTATCGAAATGGCCCGGAGAAAACTGATGTACGTATTTAATTTTTTTTTTAACGTTCATATAGGGAATACAAACCGCCATCTTGGAATCCCGAAATACCGGAATCCCGGACCGATTTTTCCACTAGTCTAATACCGGAACTGAAAAGGACCAATATCGAATTACTTTTTAAACCTACTAATATTATAAATGCAAAATTATGGATGTTTCTATATATAGATGTTTGAATGTTTGTAACTCGATCACGGCTCAACCGATTTAGATGAAATTTTGCACGAAGATAGTTTAACCTCCTAAGGCCCATAAATTATACCGATTCAACTGGAATAGAGCTGAATTTGTTTTGTTTCGGGCAATTTTTAAAACAAACGAATGCCAACTCTATTTCCGACACAACACAATTCCAATGCCATTTTGTATTGTATGCTGGGTTTTAAGAGAAGCCGAGATTAAAATAAAGGATAGTTTTTATCCCGGGTCCATGGAGGCGGAAACTGGTTTTTAATAAAAAATATAATAACTTCATGCAATTGTAAAAAAAGGAACGCATAATCAAGTTAAGTATTTACATTTATTTGAATAATTTTATTTGTAATGTCTGTGCTCCATTCTTTTTCTACCGAAGAATAATCACTTTTACGCTCTAATGATGATAGTGGTAGGAGCATAATTTGAAATGTTCGAAGGTAAAATAGGCTTCCGCTAAAACGGTCAACTTTTATGAATGAACGTAGAACACCGTGCTCGTAAATAGGGAATTTAGGTAATAATAAATACCTCGTCTTTTTTACTGGTAAGTTTGTTATTTTTTTCACAAAAACGTAGTTTTTCGGGTTGTTAACCCATTATAAAAACGTTAGTTGACATAAAACTTTCTTAAACTTTTGGTTTTTTAAATAAATGTAAAAAAGAAATGTTATTCATTTACTCTTACTACAACAGGTTCAGGGAGGGAAGGTGTATTTGGGTTTCACATGCAGTATCACATACGCGCTGTTTCTATTGTATAGACAGTTTCCAAATACACCATCGCTCCCTGAACAGATAAAAGCAGTGTTCGCAAACAGCTCAATACTTTTTTTTAAGTAAGAAGGTTGGTTTTGCTTTTGGAGATGAGTTTTTTTATTTTACTGTCGAGGCATAAGAGACGTGTTCAGATATTTGTGAGCACTCAAATATATCTGATGGCGACTGTACTTTTTGACGAACAAACTAAAAAAGCTGCAAAACTTCCAATAATGTAAATTCAAGTAATGCAGACGAAGTACACGAACCAAAATTTGCGAATACGTAAAATAACAAATTATTATCCTATCTTATCCTATTATACTATTAAACGAGGAATACACACGATGATTCTTAATTCGTGATCAAGACAAGTTACATATTACAAGCGGCAGTCTCTTTCTATCAAAAGGTATTGAAAAGAGACTTCCGCTTGTAATTCGTTACTTGTAGCTTCGTGAAACGAGCCCCAGGAGTCAATTTTTCTAATTCTGTAAATGATACCAAACACGATTAACTCGAAGTTACCTAATAAATATAAATAAATAAATAAATAAATAAATATAAGTTGACAATCTTACACAAATCGACCTAGTCCCATAGTAAGCTCAGTAAGGCTTGTGTTATGGGTACTAGAGGACGATATATATAATAGATATAAATACTTAAATACATAGAAAATATCCATGACTCATCAATTTTTTTCGACTCCTGATCACGGATTAAGAATCATCGTGTATATACATTTTCGATAGGTATTAATATTGAAGTCCCGAAATTCCGGTATTGTGGTCCATATCACATTTCAGTACCGGTATTGAGAATCATCCGATATTTAATGCCTTATACATATTTACATATATCTTTTTCGTTTTTGAGGATTATAATAATGACTTAATGAAAATTGGCATAGTAATAGATCAGCCTATATTACGTTCGACTGCTGGGCACAGACCTCCTCTCATGGACGAGAAGAAAAGCTTAAGAAAAAAAAACGGTATCATAAGTATACCGGTTTGGAAAAGGCATTATAAAAGTGTAAGTAAATACAGTTTAAAAACCGGTAACGATATGTATATCTACACGGTTCCGGTTCCGGTACCGTTATCTTGGCGGCGCGGCTAACTTTTACAATATAACGCTATCGTAATGGAATACCGGTCCCATTCCGGTATACCGTAACCGAAATGAGTACATGCTCGTGAATCTGCCTTTAAAAAATATATTTTCGGACAATTATTAAAAACTGAATCGATAACAAATATCCATTACTTATACTTAATTGAACGAGCGAGTGAGGCGAACGAAGTTTTTCATTTAAGCTTGGGCAAATATTCTTTCGTATGTCCGGCTGACCAGACTTCTCCTCTACATGTTCTCAACCGGTTCTCGTGAAATCTTGTGACCTCGAAACTACCAGAGACGCGGAAATTTGCTCTTAGGAGTCACCAGACCGATTTTAGAACAAATATAAACTGCATTTAATAAATTAACGGTCAAATCTCTCTAAAAACCAGAGTAACTTTTTTGCATATAAAATTGACTAAGCCTAAGTATATCGCCATGAACTCCCAGGGCCCTATTTAATAAACATTACAATCCTACAATTTTGTATAAAGGTGACATAGGTATTTGTAAAGATTTACTAAGAAAATCTTTACAAATATGTCACTTTTATACAAAATTGTAGGATTCTAATGTTTATTAAATAGGGCCCTGAAAGTTCATTCATCCATCACCACAGAAATATTTTTTTATCGGATGTGGTTCCGGAAATTATACCCTACATACAAACACGCAAAAAAATCACAGATTTCTCCTCTATATAGGAATCGTTCCGGTAGCCTAGCGGTTCAGGCATGCGACTGTCAAACGACGGCGACGGTCGTGGGTTCGACAGATAAGTTTCATCTCATATTTACCTAAACAAGATATTCAATAATTTTGTAAGGAAATGTCCACCTCTGAACATTAGTACTGATGAATCTTTCATATAACTGTGAAAGCATCAAGCACACGATACATAAACGCGTGTTCAAACCAAAAAAGTAGAATTCTAATTTTGAATTTTGACAATCATCGAAAACAGTACCATATTGTCAAATGGTATATTTCTCTCTTTCCGACGCGCTCTCGGACGGGACTCGAGAGACTGGCCACTAACAGTTTTGATATACCTAAGAAGGATATAACAAACTCGCCCGTTATTCACAAAGCTCACCATATTCGTCCGGTGACGCAAAGTTATTACCAATTTTGAGGTCTAATTATTTTAGTCGGAGTTTACGGGCGAATACAAAACATTTTGTGAATAATATTTAGCCTTTCTAATAATTAGTCCTGCAAGTCAATATGGATATAACAGATCAAAGTAATATACTAAGTATCTTACTTTACGTACCTTATTCCGTATAACATTAGATTTTCTAGGGAACATATCTTCGTTTATGATCCTTTTAAAATACTGTACTAGTGTTACTTATTTCGATTATTTAATGTGTCTCAAATTAAACAATTACGTTGTTGTCAATCAAAATGGTTTTCATTCAAATAACATGAAGATTTATGCACGATTCGTCTAATGTCAATGGAATTGGGTTTAATAGATAAAGGTTGGGCTTTGATTTGTCAATTGTAAACCTATGGATAGTCATGACTTTCCAATTAAATCAAAGGCGTAACATCTTTGTAAAGGATATGCCTATCCAAAATAGTATATATGTAGTAGGTATGTAACATGTAAGAAACTGTCCGCCAAAAATATAGGGGATATTTGTGGATAATCTAGATACAAACATACATACATACATATAATCACGCCTCTTTCCCAGAGGGGTAGGCAGAGATCACGGATCTCCATTTGCTACGATCCTGGCAAACCACTTTCGCTTCACTCACTTTCATAATATTTCTCAAACATGCTCGTCGGTTTAGGGTACTTTTGACCTGGCCTTTTGTTAAGATTTCTCCAATTTGATCGGAGAGATACAAACATGCTTATCAAAAAAAATTAAACATATTGAAAAAAAATTTTTACACGTTACAAGTCAATCTAATTAGTTGAGACGGTCATATTCGTTAGAAAATCCAAAAAGAAAAACAAAAAAGAAGTACTTTCGTCGGGATTTGAACCCGGTTCAATGATGGCGTTACGGACAGATTTAAGCAAAAGAGAGATTTACTCAGGGACCCGCCCGGTATCCCCTTCGAGGGTTTTTGAAAGGGTTTTTCGTAATGCTTTGCTTACCAAAGCCGATGCTCCTCTTAACCCATTCATTTGGCTATTAAAGCGCTCCAAATATGGTATCCCCTTTAAAGGGTTTTTGAAAGGGTTTGCTTACCAAAGCCAATGCTCCTCAATACCCATTCATTTGGCTTTTAAAGCACAATGAATGGGTATTCAACACGAGGAAGCGCTTCAACCCTTTAAAAAGCGCTTAAAAAGCCTTTCGAAAGGGTTTTTCTATCAGTAGCGGTAGCGCCCCGTAAGGGAAACTCCTTCATACGGGCTAAGTTAACTGAATGAGTTGAAGGACAGCAAGTGATTTGGGCTATTAAACTAACGACTAACCCATTCAAAGGCTTTTTTCTGGGAAGGGGTTGGCGGGTCCCTGGATTTACTGCGCTACCGTATGACATTAGGCGACGAGTGAAAAAGTCAGGTGGGTTCATATTGCATTCTAGAGTGCCAGCCACAAGAACATTTAGTTTCACTATTTCCTAATAGAGGCGCTACTATATATTTAGTTTTGCGCCCTCTAGTTTGATTTATGAAAAAGGTTTGACAATGACTGACTTTGAAGTGACATTTAGTTACGTTAGTCTGCGTAAATTCACGAAAAAGCACTTTTATGCATATTTTCGGACTACATTTTAAAAAGAAGCACTGATTAGTGCAGATTGATTGCGATTCATACGTTGCACGCTCTTCGGCTTCCGCAGTTTGAAACACATGTTGGTACTGGTCACGGTTTTGTGTAAAATGATGAGCAACCATCGAAATTATATATCGCGACATCTGTTAGCAACAGCTCGACAGGAACCAGTGATGTTTAACCTTAAACAGTTCAAACAACTTTTACGGAAAACAAACCGCTTTCGAAACCAAGGTTCGAAACCGGTTTCAAGATAAGAATAAAATGACTATTTCCGAAATTAGTTTCAATAAAAGAATTTAATAATTCTGTATGTAGGGGAGACTGGGGTCAATCAGAACGCGGGTCATTTGTAACAAGCTTAATTACTAGTATCGGCGGTGTCTCGAGAAAGGAAATTATCTGCTTTAGTGTCAAGGGCAAAAAGTGATACTTAATTTCTCTCAAAGATAACCCCGTAAAATTTCAGATTATAAATGCTACCTATTGTATCTAATAAAAAAACGTGAATCTAACACAATTCGATAAATTAGCTTGTTATTTTACACCCACAACGTTACATTTGCGTGCCGTCAAAACATTAACTAGCATTAGTGTACGGTAATAATTAAAGTACCGTGTCCCCTCTACGGCAAAACATAAGATTGTGGACCAATTTACCACGTATTGTGGTATAATGTGATTATAACAGCTTTAAAAGCTGATTTTTTTGCTAATTATCATTGTGTTTGGCGAGTTGCTTGCGCTACCACAGGTGAGTGAAGTTTTTTTGAGTTGTGAAAGTAAGTTTAAAAAAAAAAATAATTGCATCATTTCCTTTTATCATATATCAGAATTGACGAAACTAAAATATTCAATGTATTTTTTTAATAAGATATGCATTAACTAAGATGTCGGAAAAACTAAAAAATTATGTTTAGTTTACACTTAAAGAGTTCATTTTGTTCAAATATGGATGGATGATTTATGTATTTTTGTTGATAGTTTTTTCTGCAGGTAACCCATAACTAATACTAAATTATATTTCTCAAACATGCAATGAAATATTGACGTTGAGTGTTCATCATAATGGGCTTCGAAGTGTCAGTTTCGGGCGGAGTGAGACGAGAGAATAATGCCGTAATGGTATTTCTTACAAAATTTGATGCAAGATGGTCTTTTTAATTTCCATTCTACAATTTGTGGCACAGGATTTTCGACTTTATTATAAAAAAATAAAAAACTTGTTTGTGCGTGAGCAACGCAACCCTAAATAAATATATAAATAAGAACGTCAAATAAGTAATAGTTACTTTTATTACTTGTATGCCTTAATTTATTGACGTCCTCATTACTACCTACTTCCCTGCTCAAAATTGGACGGTGTCAAAAATGTAAGTTTGTAAATATAGTTAGTTATCTCCGAAACTATGCAACCAATTTCAAATATCTTCCAACACTATATATGTATATACATGGCTATATTTTATCCAGCGGTTTAGTTCGCTTTCTTAGTATTACGGGGGTAAAGCCGCACAGCCAACCGAATATTTGAAACCGAGCTCGCTATTATCCAGCGGCTTTCAAAGCATTGAAATGTGCACAATTGTTCAAGAATTGGCATCTAAAACCCTTTCATTTGATACCTCACATGACCTTATTACTAGAATTTGAATTTTCGCCAACACACACTCTTTTCTTTCATTTTTCATCCTACTAAATACATGCGAAAGTTTGGATGTTTTGATGTTTAGGTACATGTCCAAACATCCAAATGTTACTCGAACACTTAAACGTGTCAACCGACTTGAATTAAATTTAGCATGAAGAAAGTCGCGGACGGAAGCTAGTAGGAAATAAAAACAAATGTTGATTTGTTTAATTTTCCATTCAATTCGTGCGGAGGTGGTCCATAGTAAATTTGTCATTAACTGTCAAATTTACGCAGGCCGCGTCAGTGTGATTCAGGCCTTAAGCCGCTCACGTGGTCTTTATTCGTCTGTGCAGAAATGGCGTTCCACAACATGCTGAGCATATGCATGCTGATCGCTGCCCTCGCCACCGGAGATTGTTTTTTCTCTAACCTGATGAATGAGCCTCTCAACTTCGCCGTATCCCTGCTCGACGGCCAGGCGCATAACGAACCTATTTACCCCGCTACTGATGGGCCACACACTCCAGGACCCATAACGGTTACCGGTAATGCCGGCACCACATTCACCGCCCAGCCCGGTGGTCACTCTAACTTGAAAGAAGTCGTCGCAAACAAACTGGCTGCGTACATAGGTGGTGCGTCCAAGAAAAATAAAGCCCACCATTTACAAGCAATCCGACACAATTCTGGTATTTCTTCAAAGCATTCTGGTTCATCTACCACCGAAATAACGGCAGCCCCATCCAGCGACGAAAGTTCCAGTCAAACAACTTGGAAACGTGTCCAACCAGCACCTAAGCGACCATCAAAAAAAGCGTATAATAACCAACGTGTAAAGGCCTCCATATCTACTGGACGCAGACGTTCTAGCCACGGGCGTATGAACGCACGGCATGCTCCGTCTAAAGCCGGTCATAAGTATAGTCAATCTGGCTGGAAAAAGAGCAGCTGGGGCGCAAACAGGTCGAGTGGATCGGGTGAGAAATATCCGGTGGTCACCGGCAAGCAAGCCAAACGTGTTGGCAGCAGCAGCAGCAGTTCTGAAGAAAATGTTATAATTGTACATAAGTCTGCAAAGCCGTAAGTATACTTAAGCTGACGCTAGACGTCCGAGCGTGCCGGACGGCACGAAGTTATAAGATTGAGTAAGATTGGAATACAATTTTGCAGAACGACGTGCTTCCGGCACTTAATCACACATGCTGAAATCCCCTTCGGCCGCGTACGTAACCGCGAGTTCCTAACCAGTCACGATCGAAGAATTTTTATTCTGTGTAGAAAGGAAACTAGTTGCGGACCGAAGAATTATTCTTGCTTGTTTGAAACCTGTTACGATCGCAAAACACTAGGTAGGCTAGGTTCGTTAGGTAGCTCCAGATAAGGATAAACAGGCATCCGTCAAAACTATCACGAAAAAAATATGGTAACTGGTAACGTAGGAAGAAAAAATATTTTGGCCGTAACTTTTTTCGTAGCAAGAAAAGTAATTCTACACGCGTAACTGGTTACGTACTTAGTATTGGTTTCGTACGCGGCCGGAGGGCCGTAACCTTGCATACACTCCGCCGATACACGAAGTTACAAGATACAATTTATTTAATAGGGCCAACAAATTGCGCGGATCCAGCAAGAAATATCCGGTCGTTAACGCCAAGCACGCATCAGAAGGCTTTGGCAGCAGCAGCAGTTCAGAGGAACATATCATAATCGTACATAAGACTGCAAAGCCGTAAGTATTCCTAAGCTGACGCTAGACGTCCGAGCGCGGCGGACGGCACGGGATGGACGTGTTTCCGGCACTTATCCATACGGGCCGAAATCACCCATGCAGTCCGCTGATCTCTTGCGTGTGGCGACCTTTAGGGAGCCTGAGTGGCCCGTTTCACGAAGCTATACGCTATAATTTATTTAATAGGGCCAACAAATTGCGCCGATCAAGCAAGAAATCTGGCTGGAAAAAGAACAGATCGAGTGGATCGGGTGAGAAATATCCGGTCGTTACCGCCAAGCAAGCCAAAGGCGTTGGCAGAAGCGGCAGCAGTTCAGAAGAAAATATAATAATTGTACATAAGACTGCAAAGCCGTAAGTATTCTTAAGCTGACGCTAGACGTCCGAGCGCGGCGGAAGGCACGAGCGGTACAAAGTTATAAGATAGAGCAATATTGGGGTAGAATTTTGAGGAGACACCGTGCTTCATACACGCCGCAATCTTGCATGCAGTCCGCCGATTTCGTACGTGTGGCGGCACCTTTAGTACGGAAGCCGGGTGGCGCGATATTATAAATTACAATTTATTTATAGGGCCAAGAAATTACGCGGATCAAGCAAGAAATCTGGCTGGAAAAAGAACAGATCGAGTGGATCGGGTGAGAAATATCCGGTCGTTAACGCCAGGCACACAAAAGGCGTTGGCAGCAGCAGCAGCAGTTCAGAAGAAAATGTCATACTTGTGGAAAAGACTGCAAAGCCGTAAGTATTGTTAAGCTGACACTGGATGTCCGAGTGCGGCGGACGGCACGAGCGGTACGAATTTATAAGATAGAGCAAGATCGGGGTAGAATTTTGAGGGGACGCCGTGTTTCCAGCACTTACCATACACGCCGCAATCTTGCATGCAGTCCGCCGATTTCGTACGTGTGGCGGCACCTTTAGCACGGAGGCCGGGTGGCCTTGTTACGAATTACAATTTATTTAATAGGGCCAACAAATTGCGCGGATCAAGCAAGAAATCTGGCTGGAAAAAGAACAGATGGGCGTCAAACAGATCGAGTGGATCGGATGAGAAATATCCGGTGGTTAACGCCAAGCACACAAAACGCGTTGGCAGCAGCAGAAGCAGTTCAGAAGAAGATGTCATATTTATAGAGAACGCTGCAAAGCCGTAAGTAATCTTAAACCTCATGGTAATAAATAATAATACCACGTCCAAGCGAGATGGTAGCATACACATCTTAATAAGTGTGACAGAAAGGGAAATATCATTTAGTTTCCTGGTCCACTTTTTTTGCAACTAGTTTAGTATGAGGTTGCGGCTAATAAACCACTACCCGCCCAAATTAGTTAGGTTGTTTATGTATTTCATTATAATGGTGGGTAAACACCAAGCCAACGAACGGCTATGTACCTATCTCACTCTAACAAATAGCTGTCACATAAATGCTTCGCGTTCGTTGGTCGTTCGTTTGCTCAGTGTGTACCCACCATAACACGGCAACCGAAAATGTTTAACCCGAAATATGCAGTAAATGCGTCAATGGGTTAAATGTCGACTGCCTGCTGATCTGAGACTGGACCATGGACCACCACACTTCGCTATGCGCTATTCGTTATTCGGCTTATGCGCCTGTATTCGACGAAGTGTGGACGGTTTATTCGTCTATGTTTGCCTTATTCGCACGCATAACGCATAAGCGCGAATAGCGAATACGCCTATCCGTCGACTTGTCGGTTTTTTGGTACACATCAAAGGAGGCGAATAAGCCGAATAGCGCGTCGACTGACCACACTTCGTTCACTGTTCACTCACTCATTAGGTATATCATCATACTACATACTTTGTTCGTTTTCTATGACTTGTGATCATCAACCAGCGCTTACTTTTCGGTCTATCAGCAATTTTGTACTTACACTTTTGACATAATTTGCAACGCAAACAACACACATATTTGGCATGTTCGGCACACCGGCACGAAGTGTGGTGGGCGTGTTTGTTGTTCGCGCACATAACAAATATTTTCGCAAATACGCGCAGTCACATAACGAATAGCGCATAGCGAAGTGTGGTCCCGGCATTAGACCAAGTATATAAGTCTTGAATTGACATGTAAAATTATTATTATTGCCTATTTAAATTTGTAGTAATATGATTAATTGTCATTAAATTTATTCTGTGTTATTTACTGATGCACTAAATATTGTAAATTTGAATGACGATACCTATTGGTTGATATATTTGTTTTCTATTGTTCTTGGTTTGCTTTTCTATTTCCTTGTTATTGTTTTTCTGACATTAGATGACATTGTTACCATTATATCTTTTTTCCTTGTTTTTGACTCGTGAGTTTTTTTTGACTTGTTTGCAAATCCGTAATGTTTTTTTTATCATGAAATAAAAAAAATGCGCCTTTTGACGATATCACCGAAACTCAATATTTTAGAGCTATTCCGATACTCTACATTGCAAGTTTGTTAGATATAACCATACTTTGATCATCGATTGCTGTAATAAATAGTTCTATAGGTCGACCGCTCAACTCAGTCCCCGCCGCGTGGCTCGCGGGTGCAGGGGTATGATGACGGGGCGAGGGCAACACGCGCGATGCTAAACGCCGCACGCGCCCTTTAACGTCATACCCCTGCGAGCCGCGCAGTTGAGGACTGAGTGAAACGACCTACCTATAAAAGGTTGCGTTTCGAAGATATCTTAAAAAGGACGCAACTACCCCATTGACGCATTTACCCCGGTTTAACTAATCAAGTTCATTACTTTTCAGTGCCCATTCCTATAGAGCGTTGAAGAGACAGTCTTACAGAGGTCCCAGCAATCGGGCTACCGGCGGTTACAAATCTAAAAGGAGATTCAGCCCAAAGCTCCAGGGGGCCGGTCTCTGCAATTTGTGTAGAGGTTAATACTAATGCCACGCAAAAATAGTACCCAATTATTATTAAAAATCTTCAAGCAACTACGTACCTACTTTAATGACACTAGCCGAGAGAAGAAATCACTGCGGTGTACGCGAGAATCACCTTGAAAAGTTTATAATAATAAGTCGGGGAACTTTTTAGACCTAAGCATCTAAAGTACTGTATCATAGTACACAGAGTAGAAGAGGTTTATCTCTAAGAGCGATATCCAGCCTCGAATGGTTCTACAACTATGTAAGGAAACGGGCCAGTCGGCTGGGAGTTCCGTTGTTGAGGCAACAGCAGATGCGGATTAAATGTCGAGAGCGCCCTAGCTGACCACCACATCGTGCATCGGCGCCCCACCAGAGTGGAATCAGATTCAAAATTGAAAGAGGAACATTTCGCCCCCCTCGCGCTGGAACTCCGTGCCACTTGCCCAGTTTGCTGTTTGTAGTAGGTGGATAATTCCACCTCTGAAACAGCAAAAGTCCCGATGAGCATCAAACTACGCCGTCTAAAACTTGTATAGGTTTGATTGGTTGACCAGAGAATTTAAATTCTCAAATGTGATTGGGTGTTTTATTGGCTATGATACCTTGATTTCGGCGTTTTTGGCGTATTATTTTTCCCCAGGTTTTAGAATAACACCTCGTTCTGGCATAAGCAGATAACTTCTGAAAAGAACGGAAATACAATTGAAACTCTGTGTATAACTCTTTACTTTATCCTATTATGATATCATCAATTATGTATCGAAATCGTGTTACTTACTGTAAAATTATGGGTACAAAATTCACATATTTAATTCGTATTAATATTTAATCATTCCTGAAATCAGAAATTACATATTCAATATTCCATGAATTGTATTTATTATTCCATTCGATTGAACCCAGATAATTTTATTGGTCATAATATATATTCGCATTCAATTTTGTTACACAAAACGACCGGCCTTTTCCTAGTCAGTGAAATAAATAAATAATATGAATAAATATTAGGGGGAAAATATTACACAAATCGACCCAGTCCCAAACAAAGCAAAGCTAATAAATGAGGCTCTGCTTTAATGGGAAGCCTGAAAATTATATCGATGAATGTGGGTAAGTATATTCATATTTATTCATATCATGACGGTGGTAAACTAGCAATCAGCCTGCCTGATGGAAAGCGGACACCGCAGCCAATGGACGCATTATGACTCGAAAGGAGTAATAAGAGATCAAATAAAGTCGGTCACCGAAGGGAGTCCGGCACAGATGAAATACTAGTCTTGCAGACTGCAGGCGCTCATGACACGTATTGTCAGAATCACAACCGTTCACAGCACTCGAATGTTACAATATGCGCCACGCGTGCCATTACCACAAAATGTGTCACAAACGGCGAACGAAAAAATCACAGAAGACTACAGAATAGGTGGCATTGCCATTATGAACCCACAGAATAGGTGGCATTGCCATTATGAACCCACAGAATAGGTGGTATTGCCATTAAGAACCGACAGAATAGGTGGCATTGATTGCCATTATGAACCCACAGAATAGGTGGCATTGCCATTATGAACCCACAGAATAGGTGGCATTGCCATTATGAACCCACAGAATAGGTGGCATTGCCATTATGCGGGGTTGGGGGGGAGTATCAGCCGTTTAGTTCGAACATGCGCATACCGGGTTTTAGGCACGTGTATGGGTAGAAATTTGTATGAAGCTCGCATTCCATGTTTTTTTTCATTCGCTGGTCACTAAACCTGGGGCCGTAGACAAGGTTACAATCGACAATCGCTAACGCCAATAGAAAATAATAAAATGTATGGGAATGACAGATGCCGACGAAACACTTTTCGTTGACATCTGTCATCCCCATACATTTTATTAGTTTTCTATTGGCGTTAGCGATTGTCGATTGTAACCTTGTCTACGGCCCCTGATCCGTGAACCTGACGTATGGTAGGGCACACTTGACGAGACCTTTTCTTGCTCGTTTATTAACTTTTCAGCAATCCTTTGAGTGACAACGAAACGTTAATGTCACAATGTGACAGAAAACAACAAAGTTGTGTTTTTCGGGTGTTTAGCTATGATAACCATAAGTGAATTTTGAACATGTGTTACCCTAGCAAGGGTCGCGTCAAGAAAACAACAAAGAGCACCAAATATATCTTAGTCCTAGTATATAGTTTCTGTATAAGTGCTGTGGGAAATCTTAGTGTGATCTCTACATCCGATTGTTGTGTACGAAAAAGGAACATTTGAAGTTACCCAGCCTAGCTATCATAACCTCGTTTATGTCGGACACAAAGCAGCAGGTAATCCATTATTCTACTTATACTACAGTCGCGGTCAATGATTTCGGGTCACCCCAAATTAAAAAACCGTAATAGGTTTTTAAAATACTTGACACTAGTCTAGACACGTGGCAGCGTGTCAAGCCAAGTTCAAGCTAACAGATCATCATCGACATTACAAGAACCATTAGGAGCCACTTTTGACCCCCTCATAACTCAAAACCTATTTCACATAAACTTCGTCTTTGGCCATTGAAGTATAATGTACTACGTACATCTTTGGCTCATATATTGAGACTTGCGAGATATGTCCTCAAAATTTCATGAACTCGGCTCTAAAGGTTATTTAGATATTGAAGTTCAAAAATCGTAATTTTTATCACTGACCTACGCTACGTATAGATCTAAACTCGGATAAATGAAAAATAAATGAAAACTTTAACCGAGTTCCAGATGACCTAGAAAGTTCAAATTTGGCATCCGGATAGGTAGTTGGGTGAATACAAAGGAATAAATTAGAAACTAGTAAATTAATCATTTTACTACAATTTTATTCACATAATATACTTTTCTTTGTATGTAATGTACCTAATATCACCGCAGCCTCTTATGTACAATTCCCACCGAACGGGCCGGGCCGGTGTCGGTGGGAATCATACAATATCCGCTTTCAAAAATTCATTCACCTGCGTGTAGAATGTGATCTTTTTGGCTTTGACGTTTGATTAGCCAATTAGTTATAGGTTATATGGTATCCCACATTGCTGGCGTTCTTTGTAATACGTGCGGCCAGCTAAACTCGGTCACGCTCGGCAGGGACAAGAGTTACTTGCTTTATGTGTGTTCCTGCATCGTCTCGTTTGTTTCTCTCGTTGGAAGGTCCTCATGCCAAGGGTAAGTCAAGAAGGTATCAGCGTTATTCGCCCCATTCGTTTTTCGTTCAATTCGTATGTCGTGTCATTCTGGATTCGTCACACATTCTTTATTTGTCTTGTTCGCTATATGTCTTAATCTTCCTAAGTATAATTCTGTAACTTGTCTCATTCTTAATAAATCTCAATCGTAATTCGTCACTTCTTCCTAGGACTCATTCTTCATTCTTCTTTTTCGATTTTGGTCGCATTCAATTATTCGCCTAATTTTTTTGGACACGTTCGATGTTGGTCACATTCGTAATTAGTCTCATTCGTTTTCAGTCCAATTCTAAGTTCGTTTCATTCGTTTTGCGTCTTGTTCGCTATTTGTTACTGTCTTTTCCCGTCTATCTTAAATTACCATTTTTAAATATATTTTTAGCATAAGAGTTCTAAAAATAGCGGTCATATCTTGGTAGAGAACACGGGTATGTCCTAAAACTACGTTTACTCCCAGTGTAGGGACATGGCAACCCCCTCAAAAGCTGTAAACGACTAAATTTTAATTTGTTTATTAAACTATGAATATACGATCTGGCAAAAAAGATATGAATATAGCGACTAAGACGTACGTCGTACGGGACGAGTAGCGAACGTGCCCAAAAAAGAACGAGACGAGTTGCCAATAACGACAAAAAAAGAGTGAGACCAATAACGAGTGTGTCGAAAGAAAGTGCGAATGATACTAAAAACGAGAGAGACATATGAAGAATGAGTCCTAGTTAGACCGTGACTAAATACGATTAGGATTTATTAAGAATGAGACAAGTTACAGAATTAGACTTAGGAAGATTAAGACATATAGCGAACAAGACGAATAAAGAATGTGTGACGAATCCAGAATGACACGACATCCGAATTGAACGAAAAACGAATGGGGCGAATAACGCTGACACCGTTAAGAATAAGTGCAGCGGTTACAAAGGTGCTGAATATAAACTGCAAGTATCCGAGTTAAGTACTAGAGATTTACCTTTCCGGGAGTATTCCCGATTGGACCTCTAAAGCTGGTAAAATTTAATTGCACGAATTTCTCAAATGAACATAGGTACAATGGGTATGTTTTAAGTTGAATAAAATGAAAAATATTACTAAATAACAGTTTGCATGAGTTTCCCAGAAAGCGCAGTAAAGGGGAGACCTAATGCTATCGTACCTTCGGTGTAAACGGCTTAGTAAAGTGCATTCATCCTTACTTGTCTTATTTGGTAAACAACATTCTAACCTCAAAATTTTTCTTTTTAGACTATAGCAGCTATTTTATAGTAAAAAAAGCGTATCTAGACAAAAAATCGTGAAGTGTGATCTCCGACAAGTCGTCTCGGCATGAGCTATCACAAAATTGCTATTCTATCCTTAAAAAATGCATATTGAGGTTAGAATGTTGTTTACCAAATAAAACAAGTTTACTACACTATTGTTATAGTTACTGAGCAGCAACGGGAATCTATTCCATTGTAACCTCCAGTATAAGACTCAAGTGCTGTTTGTTATGTCTTCAAATCAGAGTAAAATCAAAACTTACGTAAGGTTCATCGAATTTATAGCTTAATTTCAAATAATTCGACATGTACTTGTCCCGGTAAAAAAAACCGCTTCCTTGGAAAATAGACCGCGGAGTTTAATACATTCACTGCCAAGAATCGCTACGCCGATCTCCTTCACCAACTTGACAATTGTTCTGACACTGACAATTCGCCATAGGTACATTGCTTGTTTATTTATTTATTTAAACTTTATTGCACAAATATAAAAATAAAGGTACAATTGGCGGACTTAATGCCTTAAGACCTATGCCTTGTTCTAGAAGTTATTTACGTTTTACGTGGCGTTAATCCTTTTTTTGCAAATAATCGCACGCGCCGACCACTAACAAAGCCCATTCATGAGCTCATCATATTATTTAACCTATACCTGTACATTATTAAACCCATTTGAGACCTGACAAAACGCTACGTGTGCGTGTAGCACCATTTTTCCTATAGCAGACATAACTCATGTATTTAGAATACAATAGGAGAATAAGCGTAACAACGTATAATAAACTACCAGCCTGCCCGCGTATTAGACAAACCCGCGGGTTAAAATATAACCACCCACAAAGTCTATTCACGTGCCTAAATGTTACGCTACAATGGCTCCCGCCTGTGCGTAGATACAGATTTGAATAGATGGAGTCCAAGCGAATACCCAGAAGGGATAAAGGTAAATTAACCTGACTAAATTAAAAACGATCAGAACACTTACATCCTCGACATCTCATGTCTATGTTCTCTAGTCGTATTATATCTGTGACGTCAGTTTCAGTAGGTACAATATTTTGACAAACGAGAAAGCCTATACGCGCTAAGGGACAGGAGCTTTGGCATTGTATCTCGTGCCCACGTATTGTCTATGCTTATGTGTATGTGTGAGTGAGTCCCTATATTCTATCGTATCTTATTTGCGTCCGTGACTATAGCTAAAAATAGTTATTTGTTATGCAAGGCTGCAAAGTTGTTGTTTGGCGCAAGTGCTTAGTATTGAAAGCCGAGCTAGCGAAGGATTGTAAAATTGAACCATGAGCGAAGCGAAGGGTCAAAAGTACAATCCTGAGCATAGCGAGGCTTTCAACGCGCGAGACGCCAAACAATTTTGCTGCCGAGCGAAACACACAATTTTTCACCTCACCACAGCGAGGAAAATTGTAGGTAAGTAAATGTAATGGAAGTAATTCGGACCTTATACTCATTTTCAATGAAGGTTTGTTTACATCTCATCAAGATCTAGCATTTTATAATTATTAAATGTAACATAAATATTTTTGCATCTTTAAATAACCTCACGCATACCTACACAAAAGTCAAAGTATTGTTGGGTAATCACGGTTTAAACTAAGACTCTAATACGCTTATTTCACTTTTTCCGCTAACTTAGCAGGCATCAAAATTCATATATATATCTATATATATCTTCTGCAGTCAATCTATAAATAACTACCATTATTTTGGTTTTACTGTCTGTGGCTTTAGAACAAAACAAAATGAAATGTATCTGAGTTTTTTCTTAAATTAACTTTTCAAACGGTGCGTTCCAAATTTAGAAAAAGCGAAATTTTTTGAAACGACATTTTAAAATTATTTATTCGTATTTTATACTTATAAGTCAATCTAAATGTTAATATTTCGTATGTACCTACTTAATTAAGAGAGAATAAGTATTATTAATTTTATTTTATCAAAATAATAACAATTTATTATTGGCATAACACCATCAGTTTCTAAACGCACCTCTCATTCTGCATAGAAAAAAGTTGGGTCTCGCGAGCGACCGTCATGTTCCAAATTCAAAAACTCTTTCCACGCTAGCGGATAAAATGGACTTTTGGGCGCAGATTTTGGGCGATAAAGCAAACCTTTTCGAGCCGGTGAGGTCAAAAAATACTTCCATCCAGGATGCTTTCATTTGGCTCAGTGACAAACGTAGCGGTAGCGGCGCGGCGCTTAGAAGAATTCACACTCAGATGAACCGCACGTATTCAAAACCATGATTGACCCGTACAAAAGCGAATCAATAAAGGCATTTTATAAAAGCGTTCTAGACTATTACTGAGGGGGCGTACTCACAATAGAGCCATTCCTTGTAACAAACACCGGTACTTGTCCTGACTTGTGTGGGCGTTGCATAGAACTGGGGATAATTTCTGAATTTGTATTTCGATCCTAATTTCTAACTTTATACCTCACCCACGCCATCTGTCTCAACATTCGAATTTAAACTGATAAATTCATGTACTTTTCTTCCTTTATCTAGGATATTAAAGGAAATTATTAAGTATACTAGTTTTACTTTATCGAAACGCGTTTCATAATGGTTTTCCTTAAAATCGCATAACCTTAACGCACGATTTTTCTAAAGACAAACCATTCGTTACTAGCAAAGTATGCTTTTATTACATGTCGGTGGCAATCAAGCGTACAGCCCTACACTTTAGTCTATCTGCACGGCTATCACGCGACGGCGCGCAAGTATTCTCGATTTTTCTCGCACTATGCGTCTCTCTCTTATTAAAAAAAAAACCCATTTTTTTAACACAGTTGATTTCACATGGTGTCGAATCCTCCTTTTAAGTTAGAAAAAAACTCGTGTTAGGAGTTATTCGCTCTTTCGTACAATGGTGATAAAAAAAGACAATGTACTACATTAGAGTACCTAAGTTTATTATACTAAGTTTGTTAATTGGAGAATTTACTACATATACTCCAGGCAAAATACGGTTCTGAAAAACCTTAATTTATAACAGCGTTTTTTCCTTGTTGGTTTCATTTTAAAATGTTATTTTAGTTTGCTTTATTCAAGAATCTGGCAAACTTTTCACCCGGAAGTAATTAAGTAGATTTGAATTTTATTTATCTTGAATATTATAGAGCGAACATACAAACAAAAATATTTATTTATTTTGTCTTTTCAGAAGGTAGTTAAGTTATATATTTTTCTTTTGATGTGTGAAAGTTCGTCGGATTCAGTCGCCGGGCGACTATTCGATTGATAATATATCCGTTACACAGAAGAAAAATAAGCTATCACAAATTATTTCCAAAATTGTCATTTTTCCATACAAGTTGTCAGTTTACTTCAAAGTTATAAGAACACTTAGAACAAGAGGTATAGTGCGAGAAAAACCACCAGTGACAGCTGGAGCGGGCCGCCTTTTTAAGGGGGGGCATCGCAGTATCGCTCTCAGCATTCAGCTGCCTACGTCCCGGTGGGCAAGATTGCCGCGCCCTGGCTTCTACCAGCTGTCCAAAGATCGCTTCCTCATCCTCCTAGCGTTATTCCCGGTAATGCCCCTTAAGGAGCCCGGGGTCCGCTTTGACACCTTATCCCTAGATTTGGCAAAGGCACTGGTTTTACGAAAGCGACTGCCATCTGACTTTCCAAGCCAGAGGGAAAACTAGACCTTATTGGGATTAGACCGGTTTCCTCTCGATGTTTTCTTTCACCGAAATGCTACCGGCAAGTATTCCGTACATAAGTTCCGAAAAACTCATTGGTACGAGCCGGGATTCGAAGCCACCACCGCCGCTTGACAGCCGCATGTCTGAACCACTAGAGAGGCTACCGTAGCTCTTAAAGATCGCTTAAGCAAGATAAACTTGGGTGAAACTTTCCACTCTCAAAAATGTTCCATTTCCCGAACTCCTTAGGAGCGGACTTGCATAACGATATCGACAGTTTAATCAGATTTAGAAGAAAGCTGATGAAGCATTTCGGCTCCTAGGATTTCACGAGAACGTAATTTGCTCTATGTATGTGCATAATACGCCTTTACATATATTTTTTTCATGTTTTTCTTTTATTTTTTACTTTTGCTCCCATATTAAAAGTTGAAGTTTACTTTAGTTTTGTATTTTTTTTTGTATGTTCTTCGATACCAAAATAAGCTGTAGTTGTGGGTGAGAATGTTACCTAAGCTACATCATTGTCTGTTGGTGATCCTAAATAAGAGTCCAACTATAAATTAGGCCAAATCCCTTAGCTTTAGCAATGGCTACAGAAAGAGACATGAACGCACGTATTTCCTAACTATTCAGACCAAAGCCACATTATCAATCCGGACAAAGCCACGGAACGCGATGCACTAACATATTTATACTCGCTAATCAAGTAGAGAGCCGTCGTCTATGTTGAAAGTAATTGGAAAGGAAAATGCAGAGAATGCTCCGCACATTTCCATCTCCTGGTAGCTTGTTTGATAACTGGATTTCGCCGCAAGGTTCTTGTCTGTAAATGTTATGAGCTGCATGGATATAATAGTACATTGTTCACCTAGTAAAACCACGCAGGTATTTCAGCAAACCGAGCCGAAGGACGGACTTTCTTATTAGAACGCTTAGGGAGGGACGGATAATCTATATTAGCTCGCGGGCCGTCCTTTGATAGCCTTGCAAGACGATATGCGATCATCATAATCATCATCATATCAGCCGAAAGACGTCCACTGCTGGACATAGGCCTCCCCCAAAGAATGCCACAATGATCGGTCCTGCGCCACCCGCATCCAGCGCGGACTCCCGCGACCTTTACCTGGTCATCAGTCCACCTTGTGGGGGGGTCTACCCACGCCGCGCCTTCCGGTACGTGGTTGCCACTCGAGAACCTTTCCATCGCAAAAAGAGGGGTGTTATAAGTTTGACGTGTATGTGTGCCTGTCTGTGGCATCGTAGCTCCTAAACAAATGGGCCAATTTTGATGCAGGTTTTTTCCGAACGCTCACGTTATCGAGATGGTTCTTATTAGCTATGCTTCAACAACGGTCATCGGTTAAGGCGGTTTCGAGATAACTTTTCAAAGTTGTTAATTTTCTTCGTCATTTTAATTTGATTATTTCGTTTAATAATGTAGTGAAACAAGTGATATCAAAAATATTTTGAAACACGCAACTCCTTTTTTACGAATATTATATGTAGCCTATGGCACTCCTACGATTAAGACGAATCCAACGGCAACTCGTATCATATGTCGAAATCCGTCAAACGGTTTATACTCTAAAAACATTATCCTTCTCTCCTTCAGCAGTCGGGTAATAAGGACGCAACATTTGTAGTGTCAGGCCCCGCGAGCGCCTACGCCGTAGTCGGTTTCCGCTACATGCTTACGGGGAACACCACGGGATCGGCTACGAACGTAGCGCGTAGCGATTCTTGGCAGTGAATGTGTCTTCGGTATTAGTCGTGTTTTGGCTTATAGGTATTAAACCACAAAATATTTATGGTCAGGATACAGCCCGTCAGCATTCACTCTAGTAATATACGCCTGTAAAACGATTTCAGCTGAACCCGAATATCTGTTCGAAAATTCACCGGCTTATTGAAAATTCACATTATATTTTACAAATTTTCTTTGTAAGTATACAAATAAAATGAATTATCAGAAAGCTCGTCAGTGTAGTATGGCAATTGGCCGCATTTAGTGTTTAGCAGTAACACAATAGTTTACTGCTACATAAACGCATATTGCTTGTATCAGCGATAACTTGTATGTATAAAATAGGCTACACAGTTAAATAAAGTGTTCTTTTTACGGTATTTACTTAACCTATACTGGTGTATTACTTCGCTCCTCGTCACCACCCCAGCCCAGACACCATCACCAACATAAATTATCACATGGCGACCTTCCAGTAAAGAATCAAGGAACTTCAAACGCAGTCAGAACGGGCCCGCTCCGTGCGCCTGCCGGAACGGGCCCCACCCAAGCTCCACCCCAGCCCCACATCAGCAAGAAGAAGAACAAGAAAAATAATAACGAAGATTTTGAAGATTTTAGTAACACCCTTTGAAGAAAAAATATCCGAAATTAAGAAGACTCGAGTAAATAAAGAAGATACAAGAAAAAATACAAAGAAATAATAGAAATAAGAAGAGCGTTGTCCAGGGTTTCCAGGCTCGCACATCAAGAGGTGTCCAGGGTTTTCCCGGCCCATGAACGAGAGCTGCAGCCACATCGAGCCACATGCAGCCACATCGAGTTCCACCCAGCCACTTCACGATGGCGCACCAGGGACGAAACGCTGCCACCAGGAAACCAACAGGTCACGCAAATGAAGTTTAGAAGTATTTTTTTATTTTTTACCATAGTTATTTTTTGATTAATTAGTATAAAAAGGTTGTCGCTGAAAACGTAGCATTCAAGTCTTATATATTTCAATTTTTACATGATTTTAAAGGCATACAATTTCTAATTCTAGTGTCACTATCATTAAATTAGTCCAAAATCATTTTTTTTAAGTTTCGCAATATAACGCACTCGAGGCATCCGGTGCCGACGCGACACATTCCGCGCGTCAGCGAAATTGCATGTAGGTCGCGCGTGTACGCCGACTTATAGTACCTTTTAAATAAATTTGAATGAAATTCGATACTCACACTTATAAAATTTTATACCAAGTACCAATTATACTTTAGCTAATTATTGGATTGATCACCTGATACTTAGTCAGAGTTCAATTGATAACTGGTATTTATCTTTCCTTCTCTGCAGGGAGGCTAAGATTATTTAGACAAATGTAACAAATTAGTGAGACATAAGTAATATAAAAACAAATACGGATTCATTCACAAGCTTTTTAGTAAAATTACAGTTTTTTTTAAATAGAGTCAAGTATATTCATATGGTACGTGAGTTAAGTGAAAGTTAAGTTAGAGCACTAGTCCTTAGATTTGATCATGGTGTCTGGACTACCGTGCCCTCCGTGAGAATTTTTGGAGACCATTGATGTCTTAATGTAATTGTGTCTCTAAGTACAGGCGACCGAAAGTGAGGCCTGATATGCCGATAGGGTGACCATGCCCTTGGGTAGCCATTCCCATGTTTATAGAGAGAATTTGAGGCATGCACGGAAGCATAGCCAAGTTAATGTCCTTGATCATAGTCGACCTTCACAGGTGTCCGTGAAAGGCTTAACACTTATATTATTAGGAGCTGAGGACTCCGACGGCATTAGATTTTTAGAATATTGAGTACTGATACCGCAAAGAGTAATGATATATAAAAGATTAAGAATTTTAAATATAAACATATAGTAAAAGAAGTTATTAAGTTGTCGTAACAATGAAATATGAAATGTATAATAATTACTTTTTAAATAGCTACAATATAATAATTTAAATATTTTCAACAGTGACACTAGGAAATATTTCGTACAGGGAACCAACTTCTTTTATTGACTTTTTTAATGAAATGTTTAAACTTAATATAAATATATATAATCTTCAAGTGGTCCCTTAAAAAAAAATATTCAACAATATTGTAAGCAAGCAACATGCGTTAATTTTTTTTTCTGCCACCCCGGGGGTGAAGGGAACTTTCGGGGGAGGTGTAGTATGGCAATTGGCCGCATTTAGTGTTTAGAAGTAACACAATAGTTTACTGCTACATAAACGCATATTGCTTGTATCAGCGATAACTTGTATGTATAAAATAGGCTACACAGTTAAATAAAGTGTTCTTTTTACGGTATTTACTTAACCTATACTGGTGTATTACTTCGCTCCTCGTCACCACCCCAGCCCAGACACCATCACCAACATAAATTATCACATCAGGTACATACAATAAACTTGTTAGAATTATTTCTAACAATAATAATTAACAAGGACAGCCAGAAACACCAATTTTAAACAATATTGATCATAGTAATGACGAAAATATAACACAATAATAAAAATAAAAAATGTTTCAGACATTATTTGATCCATAGGTTCATTTTTGTTAGTTTAAATCTTACGAACTAAGTTAGATATAATATAAGTAAAAGAAATAAGTATGTCAATGTCAATGTCAGAACTGGAAAAAATTCAAATATACCTTTCCTAGCAAAATGTCGGGATGTCAACATACAATTTTCGTGTTAAATACATGAATAAAAAGCACATATATGTCAAACGTACAAGAAATATTAAACCGGAAATTACAGCAATAATAATACCCGTAACACCAAAATGATTTATCTCTAGGGCGTCCTAGATTATGATAAAGTCACAGAAAAACTAAATTACAAAAATATTAATTTTTAATAGCATCAAAAATAAATTGTCTAACATTGTATTTGTTCGGTGAAATCCTTTACTGAATACGGTGACTTTGACAGTAAAAGGTATTTGAATCGGTGTCCAGAATCGTCACCCGTTGATTAATTTCTGAAACTCGACAGTCTCCGCCCGTAGTCTTTCGTAAAAACCGGGGCTTTAATGAGTATACACGGTGTTCCCGGGAATTTCCCTTAACTTCGGCATATTGCAGAATACATTCACAGAAACAAAATCATCATAATAATTTCTTAAAAAAAAAAATTCTTTTCTTTTTTTGTACAAAATAATTTAATGCAGCATTAACAATTATTGTCTTATTGAACAAGGATTCAAGACCAGAAGGTCCAAGAAGATACATTAAATAAATAAAAAGGTACCCCCCGAGGCAGTTTTTGCCTAATTTCGAACGAACTCACTTGGTAAACCTTCTTGTAGTGTACTTTTAGGAACCTTACAACGTTTAAAAAGTGATATAACAACTTATAAGTGCCTTTACACTGGTTAAATCTGAAAATCTTATTTAATTAAAATATTGAATACTAGCTTCCGCCCGCGACTTCGTCTGCGTGGATAAGGGATAAAAACTATCCTATATTTTAATCCAGGCTATAAACTATCTTCGTGCAAATTTTCATCCAAATCGGTTGAGCCATTGAAGCGTGATTGAGTAACAAACATCCAAACATCTAAACATCTAAACATCCAAACTTTCGCATTTATAATATTAGTAGGATCTTGATAACAGTAAGAGTTAAGATACTGTCTTGGAGATATTAACTTTATTTGATCTAAGCCTATGCCCCCTTGCAATTAACGGAAATTGAAAAAAACACGTAGTATATCCGAAAACAAGCCTATCATCATCATCATCATATCAGCTGAAAGACGTCCACTGCTGTACATAGGCCTCCCCCAAAGAGTGCCGAAGTGACCGGTGCTGCGCCACCCGCACCCAGCGGACTCCCGCAACCTTTACCAGGTCATCAGTCCACCTTGTGGGGGCCACTTTCCGCCCCAACGGCCATCGGTTCTACGTGTTATATGCCCCCCCCACTACCACTTAAGTAGAAGTAACTAAGTTGAAGTTGTGTATGTGTTAATTTAAAATTGCCTTGCCCTATCCGGGTTCATGTACTTTAAGTATTAAGTTCTTAGACATAATTACGAAATGTACATGACTGCAATATATGAAATATTAAAAGAAAAGAAGCCTATAAAGTTAATAAAAGCGGCCAAGTGCGTGTCAGACCACGCACAACAAGGGTTCCGTGCCTATTAAAAAAGTCGTATCCTTACTGAAATCATATGGCGCTTACATCCTTTTCTTTAAGTAAGGCGGTTTTTTAGAAATATCTCGAAAACCTTTGAACCGATCTTGTTCAAAACAATTTGCATGATTTTTTTCGTATTTTTGAAATACACGGTTCAAAAGTTAGAGGGGAGGGGACACAATTTTAGTGACTTTCGGGGCGATTATCTCCGACTCTATTCACTTAATCCAAAAAATTGCTTAGAAACTTTATATTTATTTTGAAAGGCCTGTCGATTGATGTACCACACGTGGGCTTGCAATGAAAAAAAAATTTTTGACTTTCGGTTTTATGTATGGAGTGCACCCCTAAAAAAAATCTTTTTTAGTAATTTCATTGCAAAACTAAAACTATGTAGCGGTTAACAAAATACACCCTATCCTCATTTTTTTATTCAAATACACCATATTCATTATGGTTTTCGAGTAAAATGCCTGTGACATACTGACGGACAGACAGACAGACAGACAGACAGACGGACAGACAGACAGACATGACGAATCTATAAGGGTTCCGATTTTTGCCATTTGGCTACGGAACCCTAAAAAACCGTATTTCGACTACGGAATACTAACATACGAAAGGTTGCCTAATATCACCCAGAGCATAATTTCTAATCGATTGATACCTAATACTAATAATTACACGGTTCAACTTACGTATTCAATGTCACTCCGGGCGACATGTTTCGAACTCTTCTGGAGTTCTTCTTCTCTACTACTCCAGCGCTAGACTGCCCCCCTCCCCCCGCCCTGTCGCCGCGTGGGTTACGCGCCGCTCGGCGTGCGGAACGGGCGCGGGCAGTGATACGAGCGACACCGCCGCGAAAACACTCATCCTGAAGAAGAACTCCCGAAGAGTTCGAAACATGTCGCCCGGAGTGACATTGAATACGTGAGTTGAACCGTGTAATTATTAGTATTAGGTATCAATCGATTAGAAATTATGCTCTGGGTGATATTAGGCTCTACCTCTCGTATGTTAGTATTCCGTAGTCTGAACCGTGTAATTATTAGTATTTTTTTAAATTTATTTATCAAAAGTAGAAAACAATAAACATTGTTATGTTACTCGCCAAACTGCGATAACAGTTTGTTGGCGAGACTGCGCTCATTTTAACTAATTTTAAGTACCTACATATGTTAAAAACAGCGGTTAAAAACTATGTTAGGTATGCTACATGAACTACATGTGATCTTAAACACTAACTTATACACTAAACATGATAATGCCTGAACAAGTGAACACTTCACCCCGTTGAACTGTAATAAGTATTCTTTGTATATCGATGTAAGTATTACTTAAGGTGCAACGTCACTGACGAATTCCATACAATTTTCGTTCGGACTAGACGTCTAATCTATCGATGTCAGGAACTTGAAATTGTGATATTTAGATAATATATGACCCTCTTCTCCCGCAGTTTGAATAAATACACGCAAAAACCAGTAATATTCAAACAATAGCTATTTGAAATTCATAAAATTTTACTCCGAGGCTTGTATGTGTGCGTGAGTTAGACACTGTCCGTGTAAATGACATGGCCGCGTCACAATGACAGCACGTTGCCTAAAACCTTCACTAGATGTCTTTAATATCAAACAAGATTAGTTAGATAGCGGAGTGAATAGTAGTAATTATAATCACCAGACGGTGACACCATCGTACAAACACTTTTAGTTTGTGGTGAAAGAGATAGCATTATTTTTTATCTTGCTACGCTGCTCATTTTGGTAATGACGTAAGAGCAATGTCATTTGTTTTTGATAGACTGAATTTCAAGCAACAATGAATGAATTTCAATGCTTTGCTCTTTAGCCGTGATAGACCTACTTAAAGTCCACGGAACGATAACTATGCATAGGTACATTTTGCGTCTTATTAGAAAGAAGTAAGATCCAATATTGAAACGTAATCTGTGCTACCGAACGTATACATATATAGGTTTTGATCAAATGACATACATACATACATACATACATTCACGCCTTTATTCCTAAAAGGGGTAGGCAGAACACCTGAAACGTTTGTTCCAGCGCCACTTTTAGCATTAATGTTGGTAAAAAATATCGACAAAATGTGATATTGCAGTGATAGGTTGCTAGCCCATCGCCCACATCACACTTCAACATTGGTCCTTTAGTCGACTTTTACGACACCCACGGGAAGAAAGGGGTGTTGTTGATCAAATGAACCGTTTGAATTTCCAACTTGCAGATTATAAGCAAGTTTCGATTGAGTGAATGTTACGTAATGTAGCATTAAATATAACAGACAATTATTAGGAGTGTAAGTACCTGATAAATTTAAACATTCGCTTTAGTCGACTGCACATCGATTGACAGTAAATTACCTACTGCAACCTATTTAGGAATCGACTGTTCAACTAGAATATTAGATTACCCCCAAAATGTAAATTAACTAAGTCACAATTTTTCTTCTTTACGAGTACAATGTTGTGAGGGTAGAATTATACACTCGTAGGCATTCTTCGGTGCAGGGACTGATGCCAGTTACGACCGAGTTAGGCAAAGTGGTTAGGGGACAGCATAACAGTGCCGCAACCAGTTAGAAATGTCCATTACCGGTATTTTTTTAAAGCCTTGTGATATCTTTTTAATACCGGTTTCAAACCGGTATTATTTCGATACTTACTTAGATATTTTTTTGTTCTTAAGCGGGTCGACCTTGCCCTCCACGCCGAAGCCGAAATATCGGTTACCTTTGTAACTTTTATGAAACCGTATTTACGGTACCGAAAAAAATGACTAAATGACAATAAAAATGACGAAAAAAATAAGCTATGTCCCGGAGAAACCCGATATATTTAATTAATTATGCTATTATTAACATACTAGGTACAGATAGGGAATGCAAACCACCATCATGGAATCCCGAAATCCCGGAATCTCCTACCGATTTTTCCAATATTCTAATACCAGAATTTAAAAGGACCAATGTCGAAATAAGTGTATTATTATTATTTTTATCCTGCTAGTATTGTAAATGCGAAAGTTTAGATGTTTATATGTATAAATATTTGAATGTTTAGATGTTTGGATGTTCGTAACTCAATCACGCTTAAACTGCGCAACCTTATTGCCTGCCTAACCTCTTAAAGCCTATGGGCCTATTCATGGGACTTATTCTGTCGAAGGCATTTAAATTATATTCAACTGGAATAGAGCTGAATTTGTTTTGTTTCGGGCACTTTTCAAAACAAACGAAAGTCAACTCTATTTCCAACACAATGCGATTCCAATTCCAGTGCCAATTTGTAATATATGCTGAGCCTTAGGAGGAGCCTAGATTAAAATACAGGACATTTTTTTTTATCCCAGGTTCATGCAGACGAAACCGTGAGTGGAATCTAGTTTTTAATAAAAAAAAAATTTACATGCATTTGTAAAAAAAAGGAACGCATAATCTAATGTAGTTAAATTTATTTGTTAGTTGTTATTGTCTGTCCTACGTAATTTTTCTACTGAAGAATAATCGCTTTTCCACTCTATTGTTGCTGGTGGTAGGAGCACTATTTGAACTGTTAGAAGGTAAAATAGGCTTCCGAATGGGTAACTTCTATGAATGAACGTAGAACACCGTAAATGGGGAATGAAGGAAAAAAATGTTTTTTTTTTTTCTGCTAAGTTTTTTCTTTTTTTTCAAAAAAACGTAGTTTTTAGGGTTGTTAACTGATTACACAAACGTTACCTGAGATAAAACTTGATTACTAAACCTTTGGTTGTAAACATGAATGTTAAAAAAATATTATGCATCTAAAAAAATATACTGTTACTAATATCGGTTCAGGGAGGGCACTAATTCTATTGTATAGACAGTTTCCAAATTTACAATGACTCCCTGAACAGATAAAAGCAGTGGTCGAAAACAGCCCCATAGGTATTTTTAAGTAAATAGGTTGGTTTTGCTGTGAATGTTTAATTTTATATTAGGTACTATACCACTAGTAATGTTTGGACAAAAAAATAAGGTGTAAAACTTCCAATAATGTAAATCTAAAACACAAAAACACAAATGTATTGTTTACACTTTTAATTTCAGACTTATTTTACAAGAAAAAGTGAACTTTATAGTGCTTTATTTTAGCATTAGAAAGAAGGATAAAGCACAAAGCACGAGGTCTTTTATATAAGACACTTTATGCCACACAGCTGTGTTGTTCCACATACAAGTGTTTTTTTTATTTATATCTAAATAGTACTTACAACAATCAATATATTTATTTTGAATGTATTTATTATTTTACTCTATAATTTTAAATTTCGTTATTCAGTTCTCGAAAAGTTGCTTAAATAAAAAACCTAAAGAAGAAGAGGTTTGAAACGATCGGTTCGTATTTTTTGCTATCGAAATTGTCAAAATTGAAAATCGTATCACGTTCTTTTTCTTGTTTTCTTGCTAATCAACAAATTATTGAATTCAGATCACGAGATTATTAAACGAGTATCTATTTGTTATTTAATATTAAGATTTTATTTTTCGCTGTGTGTGGTGGTGTGCGGACTGCGATGGAGCTACCAGAGGCAGGCCTAAGTGGCTTGCAAAAAAGACCGACTCGTTCTCTCCCGAACGTTTTGCCTTCAACAAAAGCAAAGAGGCAGAAACAAAGTCCATTAACAACAAATGAGAAACGTTGGTGTTCAACATTTACAAGTTGGTGTGTGAACTTTGCAGCAATAATGAATTTCCGTGTAACAAACCGTGTCTGTTCAATATTTATCCCAAGCAGAAAAGGTTGACGACAACTTTATCTAAAAAAATGCACTATAATTTGCAACCAAATATTGATAGGTATTATTATCGAAGCCCCGGTAATCCCGGTATTGAGGTCCAATATCAAAATTCAAAGCTACCAGCATTGAGGATCATCTGATATTGAAGGTATATATCTATTTCGTTTTTGACGATTATAATAATGACTTCGTGTAAATTGGCATAGTAAATAATATATCAGTTTATATTACGTTCCAGTGCTGGGCACAGACCTCCTCTCATGGACGAGAATTAAATGAAAAAAATAACGGTATCATAATTATACCGGTTTGGAAAAGGAATAATAAAAGTTTCAGTAAAATTAAAAATAAATACCGGTAACCGATATGTATTTCTACACGGTTCCGGATCCGGTACCGTTACGTTGGCGGCGCGGCTAACCTTTACAATATAACGCTATTGTAATGGAATACCGATTCCATACCGGTATAACGTAACCGGAATCAGTCCATGCTTGTAAGTCAGCCTTTGAAAACAAAAGTGTTCGCCAATTGTTAAAAACTGAATCGATAACAATATCCATATACTTAATTGAACGAGCGAGCGAGACGAACGAAGATTTTCATTTCAGCTAGGCAATTATTCCAGATTTCCAGATTCGCGTTTAAAAGATCTTTACTTTACGCAAGTTGTTTGCTAGCAGAGCCGTAAATTTTTAGTGTTTCTGTTCTCGATGTTCGTCTGTTTATATATATACATATATATTGTATGAAGGTATTTATATGTATTTTATTTATTTGTCTATTGTCGTTATTTATTATGTATGTATAACCAGTGTGTGTTTATATCTGTAGTTGCACCGACCTAAATTTGTCTGCTTTGCCCAATTGTTGACTGGTAAATGCTTACGGCTTTAAGTCCGCCTTTTGTACGATAAGTTGTTCTTTTGTTCAAATCAAAGATTAAATAAATAAATATTCTTTCGTATGTCCGGCTGTCTAGACTTCTCCTCTATATGTCGTAGGTAGCTATATTTCTCAACCGATTCTCGGGAAATTTTGTGAGCTGATTTGAAGATTATACAGAGTGACATTCAATCCGAAACTATAAGGGACACGGAAATTTGCTCTAAGGAGTCACCCAGACCGATTTTAGAAAGAATAAAAACTGCATTTAACTTAGTACGCAGTCAAATCTGTCTAAAAATCCGAGTTCGTTTTTTGCGTATAAAGTTAGCTTAGGCATAGTAAGTATGCCTAAGCACGGCTATGTCCCCCCAGTAAGCATCACCAGTGAAAGATTTTTTATAATCGGATAAGTGGTTTCGGAGGTTATACCGTACATACAAACATACAAATAAATAACACTTTACAATAATCGTTCCGGTAGCATAGTGGTTCAGGCATGCGACTGTCAAACGGCGGTCGTGGGTTCGACAGATAAGTTTCATCTCATATTTACCTAAACAAGACATTCAATAATTTTGTAAGCAAATGCCCATAACCCAACCATTGAAGATTAGTAATGAATGAGTGAAAGCATCATAAACGTATAGAAACGTAAACGCGTGAAAAAGTTGAATTCGAATTTTGAATTTTGACGTTCATCGAAAACAGTACCATATTGTCAAATGATATATTTCTCTCTTTCTGATGCGGTCTAGGTCCAGATTCGAGAGACTGGCCACTAAGAGTTTTGATAATATATACAAACTCGCCAATTATTCACAAAGCTTACTAAATTCGTCCGTCCGGTAACGCAAAATTGTTACCAACTTTGAGGTCATTATTTTAGACGCGAGTCACGGGCGAATACAAAACATTTTGTGAATAATACGTAGCCTCTCTGATTGTAATTATGTAGTACCGCATCTGCGGGTGAATATGGATATAACAAATCAAAGTACCAATATACTTCCTAAGTATAGATACCTTATTCCTTATAATGTTAGATTTTTGTAAGGAAAAATACCTCTTTTATCTTCCTTTATAAATATTGTAGGTACTTACTAGTGTTATTTCGATTATTTAATGTGTTTCAAGTGGAACAATGTAAAATTTTTTGTTTATCAAAATAGTTTTCATGACGCGAATGACTTGAAGATTTACGCACGATTTGTCTAATATGTGGAATAGGGTATAGAATAGATAAAGGTAGTACTTTGATTTTTCAACAGTAAACCTACGGATACTCTTGAATCATGATTTTCCAATTAAATGAAGGCGTAACATCTTTTTAAATGAAATACCTATGCATCATAATATTTACGTAGTATGTAACATGACAGAATAGGTCCGCCAAAAATATAGGGGGTTTTCTGGATAATCTAGATACAAATCATGCTTATCAAGAAAACTTAAACAAGTTAAATATGAAAAAAAAATTTTTTGCACATTACAAGTAAATCTAAGTTAGTTTATACGGTCATATTGGTTTAGAAATCCAAATTGAAAAACAAAAAAGATGTACGTTCATCGGGATTCGAACCCGGTTCAACGATGGCATTACAGATAGATTTAAGCAAAAGTGTTTAACACTGCGCTACCGCATGACATTAAATAACCAGTGAAAAAGTCAGATGCATTCGTCGTACATTCTAGAGTGCCAGACACAAGTACATTTAGTTTCGCTATTTCCTAATAGAGGCGCTACTGTAGATTTAGTTTTGCGCCCTCTAGTTTGATTTATGCAAAATGTTTGACAATGACAAACTTCGAAGTGACATTTAGCTACGTTAGTCTGCGTAAATTCACGAAAAAGCACTTTTATGCATATTTTCGGACTACATTTTAAAAAGAAACATTGTTTAGTGCAGATTGATTGCGATTCATACGTGTAGCAAGCTCTTCGGCTTCCGCAGTTTGAAACACATGTTGGTACTCGTCACGGTTTTGCGTAAAACAATGAGCAACCATCGAAATTATATATCGCGACATCTGTTAGCAACAGCTCGACAGGAACCAGTGACGTTGAACCTTCAACTATGCAGCAATTTTTTTCTTCTCTTAACCAATCAGTCTTGTTATATATTTTTGGTATCATAAAGATATTAAGCTCTTTTGCCATAGTAGTTTTTAGCAGAATTCTGTACATATTTTTTCCCCCTTACATTTTAAGTTCCATATTTATTTCGTTTTAACCTTGTTTACTCATTATTAATATAGTTTTCTACAGCTATCATATATTTTGTGTATAGGTAATATTTTACATGTCTTGTACAACCTGTCATAATCACCTCTAAGGTTATTTTTAGTTTTGTTACTGACAAGGAATTTCATAGATCTTATAAGTAATTTTTTAATTTCATTTAAATATGTTTGAAAAGTTCGGCCATAAACACTAAGCCCATAACCAATAACAGAGTCGGTATTATTTCAACATGTTTCACGAAAGTTTAAATTCGACGATTGATACCTCATCAAACTCGGTTCAGTAAGGTTCAGTATCTTAAAATAATGCTACGGTGGACACACACACACGTACATAGAAACATATATAGAATGCTGCAATCATATCCCTTGTTTCCAGCTCTGCCGTAGTCGGAAAATACCGACACGCCTTTAGAAAATCTCATAACTACCCAATGCACCTTAAGAAAATCTGTCCAATGAACGCAATTTCCCCGGTCGGGGCATTTCAATCTTCCCCCGCTGTGGGGCGAGCCCGGGCCGCCGTGATCCGACAAGTTACTGATAAAAACTCCAATTATAGCTGTAAATAATTATTTCTAGGGTTCCGTACCCAAAGGGGAAAAACGGGGGTAGTAAGGCTCCACTGTGTGTCTGTTTGTCAGTCCGTCTGCCACCAGGCTGTCTCTGTTGAACCGTGATAGTTAGACAGTAGAAATTTTCACAGATGATGTATTTCTGTTGCCGTATAACAACAAATCAGGGATGCCGCAGATGCGATTTTTTTTGACATTTGCGGATGCGGATATTTGGGGGCATACATCCGCAAATGAGGATGCGGATGCAGATTTTGGGTTGAGGCACTAAAAAACGTAAATAAACAACGTCCATTTTATGATATCACGCAATCATACCTACAAATCTTAAACGCGTGTGCTCTTGAACACAGAAACTAAAATTAAATTTTAAAGATAATGGTACGGAACCCTTCGTGCACGAGTCAGATTCGCACTTGGCGGGTTTCTTTTGTATTTGTTCAGATTTTAAGACGAGAATGTCTGGGGATCATATTATTAATAGGTGACGCGACTCTGTCGGTTTGTCCCAACCCAACGTTAAATATCTCAGGAACTGCTTCTGATATTCATTTGAAAGGAATAATTATGAAGAAAGGTAATGCACGTGCATGGGAAAAAAATATTTTCACGATAATGACGAGTATGAGGGAGGTAAAAGTTTTAAGACTAGATTATATGTATATATTGTATATCAAGTGGATCTTGGAGTCAATAGAAAGAGCTGGACTGGCACATTGCAAGTTTAATTTTTTATTTATTGAGTAATTTTAAGAAAAATATACCTGGTCATTCCCCTCCCCGTACCACTGTACCTACTACTATAGGCTTTTATAACTTCTCCCGAATGAAGGGGCCGTGCGGGTATTGTGTTTGAAAATTTGAACGGAACCCTCGATTCGCGAGTCAGACTCGGACATGACCGGTTTTTGATAGCTTTTCAGTGGCAAATTGGCGTATATCTGATGGAGTGATGGCCAGACGTTAGCCTATGGACGCTTGCCAGCCATGAGGAGTCTTAGGAGCGCTGCCAACTATTTATTACAAGCTTTTATTTGACTAGGTTTGCAACAATCTGATGATGGAGACAGGGTGGTTTAACTTCACAAAATAAACCAGTCGTGTTTGGGTTCATTGGGACCCCCTCAAGGAGTAGTGATGTGCATAAAAATACAGACAGCACAGAAAAAAAATTGACAGATGCAGAGTACCAAACTGTGCCTACATTTTAACTACATTTCTCGCTAATAACATTTGGGCCGCGCGTAGTCGTGTCTGGAGAGGGTAACTTAATGCGATTTAGACTAGATTCAACGTTAATAGATGGCAACGTCTAGTCTGTAATACGCACTTTAGATGGGTATAGCACAGGTATAGTTTGTTCCGGTTGTTTGTCATAAAACTGGCGGATGTGTACTTATTCGTTAATTATTTAACTACCAAGACATCTTATGTTCAGATACATGTTTTTTTAGGGTTCCGTAGTCGACAAGGAACCCTTAATAGTTTCGCCATGTCCGTTAGTCCGCCTGCGGCTTAGCTCAGTTACCCTTACTATTAGAAAACTGTAATTCGGCATGTACCCCAGGAAAATTACGTTTTTTTTAAACATTAATTGATAACAGCGTTTTTTTTGTTTGTTTAATTTTCAAATATTATTCTAAGATGCCTTATCCAAGAATCCACCAAAATTTCCATCGGGAAGTAAATATATAAAAATAAATGACTCGACCATTATGTTTTTTGTGTGATTTATTTATTATTCTTGAAAAGCTCCTGTAAATTAACCAAAACATAAATTAAAATATCTATTAATATTTTTCCTCTTTTTTCAGGAATTGGTTAAATATAGATTTTTTGATGACTAATATTTAGGTGGATTTTGAGTCTACGTAATTACTAAAATGATAATATATCAGTTACACACAAAAAAGCTGCTGTTATGAATTATTTCCAAATTTCAATTTTTTTCCATACTAATGAAAATAAAGTGCTTGGGCTATCAGTCGCAAAATTGCATAAAGGTAAGGAATAGGTAATTTCCTATTTTCGGCACTTGTATCGTAAATAACTATTATTAATGAAATGAAATTTATTGACAAAAAACACGTTATATACAGATACGAGTCGTTGGGTCCTGAGATAAGATGCCCTGTGTTACAGGTAGGTACCCAAAGAATTAACAAATGTGAAAATCGAAACATGCATTCGTACAGAGTAAAAGTAAAAGCCTATATAGGTATATAAATATACATATATTTTAATATAAGTATTTATTTGTAAAATTAAGTTATTATGTTATTAAATTATGTAGTGTATATGTGTTTGATGGTTTGTTAAAATTAAGATAGGTATATAAATAATGAATAATGAATCCTCAGCTAATTTTCATATACATTTAATACGAGTACTATGTGCAATGTATCAGAGTGACACATTATAATGAAAAATCCTTAGCTGTCCTGTAGCTAGTCCTTAAACCGTGCGATACGACGACATGAGAACCTAAACTCTCTTCCAAAATGTTCACATGGTTCTAGAATATAGGCAAAATATGGAAACCTACATTTACGAGTGAATTCAGTTTTTCCGCATCCCAAAGGCATTCTGTTCACAATCTCACCCACGCGGTTAAAAAAAATATTCAATGGCACTGTGTTGACGCGGTCATGCAAATAAGTTTCTACAAATTGCTTGTATTGAGGCGACATTATTTGGTTTGTGGGCTCTTTATATGCCAAAAGCGTACGAAACACGAACAGGGCTAAATAGTCGAATAATCAAGTCAAAATAAAAAAACGGCCAAGAGCGTGTCGGGCCACACTCAGTGTAGGGTTCCGTAGTTTTCAGTCCGTCACAGTAAGTGTCCCCACTTAAAGCGTTAAAAAATGGGCTTATTGTTACATTGAGTTGACATATTAAGTACAGAACCCTAAAACCCTACAAGCAATACTTAGCGAACAATTTTATTATTAGACAACGAACGACCTAAGACAACTAAGACAATTCGAGCACGACAAATTTTTCGACCTAATCTTTTTTTTTTTTTACGTTGGGTGAATGCTTTGACGCACCGTCCGCCCAGTCAGGGGGGACCAGACGGATGTGTGAGACTCCCGGACAGAAGGCCCAGACTACCCACTAAACCCCGATTGTCCAACCATGTCGCTGCCAAGGAGGGCCAAAGGTTCGCTTGACGCATTCTACTCTGACCCTCGCGACCGGCCGTTTGCGTGGGCACGACTAGGGCGAGCGCCCCGGTACAATTTCGGGGCGCTACAATCCTGTGGGCTTATTGGACAGACAGGGTCCCACGACCCTCCCATCCAGACGACTACGGCGGGGGCAGCAAATGCGCATAGCGACGGCGTGCGCGCCCCGCTCTCCGTCTGCGGATATTTGAAGCGGAAGGGTCGTTCTCCCGCTCTCTCTCCGCAGCCTCCTTCTGTGCCATTACGGACTTGCAGAAGGAGGCCATAGCTTGCATGAACAGTAATCGTACTGTACATGTGAGTCCGGTATTTGAAACCAAGTACAAAATACTTCTCCGACCTTAAAAAAAAGATTCCCTCATACAAACTTTGCATATTTCCTAAAATCCCTTCGTATCCCTAGCTCACGTTGTAAAAATAACCTAAAGTTACAGAGCTCTAATTTAAAAAAATAATGTTTCCCCCATACAAACAGTGCACCCCTATTTAACCCCCTTAGGGGTGGAATTTTCTAAAACGCTGAAATTACTTTTCGTATCTTAATAAGAAATCTTCCTACACAGTTTCAAGTCTCTAGCTCAAAAAAAAAAAGATTCCTCCATACAAAATTTGCACCCCTATTTGAACCCCTTTGGGGAGGTATTTCCAAAAATCCCTTCTTATCCCTAGCCCACGTTATAAAAGTAACCTACTGTGCAAAAATCATCTCTCTAACATTAGTAGTTTCGGCTGTGCGTTGATGAGTGAGTGAGTCAGTCAGGACATAGGTATATATATTGTAATAGATTGAAATACTGCCCAACCCGTACACGTAATATACAACTACATTTAACCTGTCCTATCCCACGACTCGCGCACTTATTACCCCCGCTGTCTCCCAGAGGCACAAATTTGTGCCCAAAATGTCGAAACCCCCGCTTCCCAGGTCCTGGGCAACGGCTGGACTCCGTGTTTCCCACGCGTAATTTGACACCGAACGCGCATACCACTTATGACGTGTTTATCGCTTGTGGGGCTGAGTGTTTATACTTGGATAAGAGGAGTGTATGTTTTTATGAAGAGGATGAATAATAAATTGCTAAAAAGTAGAAAACATCAATAGAAATAGTAAAAACAATACCAAAATATCCAAACGCGTCTAAAAAGTAAGAGAAACCTTTGTGCGATATTTGTAATCAAACGGTAGATCTCGATTACTAATAATTTGAGTAATATGAAAGTACACAAAATAAACTTTCTAAGGATGTATAATACTTAGAAGCTTTTCATATAAAAAACAACTGAAAATCGCTTTCAAAATTCACTCATCGGTAAGCAGAATTTGACGTTTGGATATCCCAATTTTGAATGGTCGTAACGCGTTTTCGTTCTATAGTGAGTGAGTGAATGTCTGGTATCAATCTTTAGGTTAGTTCATTCGCAATCCAATGAAAGTGAGCCCAATTGAATATAAATCGTGTGTATTTACTAATAAAGTTACAAATCGAGTGAAGAATTTGGGCACAAACTTGAGCCGTGGGAAACAACGGTGTACTAAATTGCGGGCACAAATTTGTGCCCATGGGAGTTGGCGGAATGTAAAGCGCTCGAGGTCGTGGGAGCTTGCGAAAATCTATTTTGGGCACAAACTTGAGCCTGTGGGATGGTAAAAACGTACAAAAGATTCTTGTAAGAAACAGCTTATCTTTTGTTCGTTTTTATATCCAATAGCTCATCGCTTACTCGCTCGCGGTGGGACTATAGTGCCTAAGATTACCCTCTTTAAGGTTGCTATTCATGTACATAGGTGGTTCGCTTTCCATACAAACCGTAATTCGACATTCGCAAGCTAACGGCGTGATATTTTCAGAAAATTATGTAGCAAACTATCATAAATCGGCTTTCTATTTTCGCGGAATTCCCCCTTTCCTGTAATAAACTTGTATAAACTAGAATAATTTGTGATGATCCCAAATTATCCTAGTTTATACAAGTTTTTTCTGCAAAATTAAGAATATAGCGCAAATGGAAAGCCAATATAAAAACGTTCGTTACATAAGTAGCATATACATAGCAAACCACCTTTGTAAGAGGGGGAAAGGGGGGGGGATACCTTGCTGTAACACAGTGCAAACTTACTTTAGGTAGTAACCAGGGCAGCTTACTTTTACCTCGAAGTGCATTATCTTCTATAAAAATCACGTTTGTTGTATGGCCCTTAAATATTTATTTTATTTTGTTTTTAGTATTTGTTGTTATAGTGGCAACAGAAATACATCATTTGTGAAAATATCAATTGTGTAGCCATCGCGGTTCTTGAGATACAGACGGATGGACAGACAGCGAAGTCTTAGTAATAGGGTCCCGTTAATTGGCACCGACTCTTATATGTAGAATAGGTACTTTTGATTAGCTAATTTGGCACTTTGTCTATGCAAGATTGTATACATATAGGTATTAACAATTTCTTGTTGCTCTTTGTCTTGGCTTTATGGGTTTAACCTAAATCCACTAAACACTTTCTAATTGTTATTTTACGTCACTCTGGGCGGTAAGTGAGATTTACCGCCCACGGGCGCAGCGGCAAATCTCACTTCAAACCCAGGAGCAGACGTAAAATTGTGTATGCATCACGGGCGGTAGTTCGTAAGGCCCCAGATCGCATATTTTTGGCTCTCACCTTCGGTTCGGGCCACAAACACCTGCGATCTCTGGGGCATTCACGAATTCACCTCGCTAGATACGTAATGTACTATAGTTGCGTAGCTATGGTTACGTTCCTCGTTCCATTTTATTTAGCTTTAACGACGCAGAAATTGATCCTTAATGAAAAATACAGCCACTTAAATTCCCGGACACGGAGTAAGCACCGTAAAGCTAGATTGCCCGGAAGATATATACATAAAATACCATTCAATTATTCAATTGGTTATCTTAGAAGGCTAGATGAGGAATGTTCAAGGAATACTTTAAAGCTGTTCGAGATAAACTGACTTTATGAACTAGGGAACGAAATAAATTAATTTCTCTATGTATTTATTTTTTTAACATGGCATTCTCTACCGCTGAGCAAAGGGGGGGGGGGGGGGGGGGGTCTACCCACGTTCACCTGCCGGAACATGGACAATTAACAATTATTCAAACAAAGAAAATGTGCTAAATATGTGCGTAAACAGGCTGTTGTCTACGTGAAAATGTGATAAATACGTACGTTTTCATGCAAAGTCTCTAATCATTCCTTTTTTACAAGCATTTGTTTAGTTTCACTTGGTAGTTTAATTTTAACCACTTCCCGGTAACCCATTGAGCTGAAATTTCGGGTGGGTATATAAGTATAGTTTGGATGACAATTCAATATTATGTTACCACCGAACTGATAGAGATGTACATAGACAAAGGGCGGCCATGGAATTCAGTACTTAACCGACGTAACTACGTTGAGTTTAGGCTCGTTAGAATCGTCTTGATGATTAGTTGATGATGGTATACAGAAAAGTGCAGTCGGCAATAAAAACTTGTACCAAATATATTTTTTTAAATTTTTATAATTTCCTCTATTTAAAGATTCCATGTTATGTTATGTTATGTTATTCCAGTATGCCGTTATATAATAAGAACCGAACTAAGAAGTATACGTTTCTTATTCTGTTCCGAGGCAGCCGATTGAAACAGCGGTTGAATAATGATAATGAAATTGCTGGTCTAAATCGAATACTTAGCGACAATTTTTTTTTCAAGCCCTAGCCAAGTTGGCTCAGTTCGGGTGGCACAGGGAGGTTTCACAACGCTTCGGGAGCTCGAATACCGTGAGCCATCTGTTGCCTCTCGGTTAATGAGACTAGAGAGTCATTGCTTTAACTAATAGTCAGTATGAATCTGTTTCAGTCGGGGGATGACAAAGTGGGCAATTAGCGACTCTCAGCAGGTCAGCGCAGTTATAATTTCCAAGGTAGACTTCACTGACAATGTGCCAGTTCAAAAGCGGCAGTCTAAGTTGGCGCGGCGTGCGTCCGTATGCCCCGTTTGTGTACTCGCCCGCTCGCTAGCTGCGTTCTAGTAACTCGCCCATCGCACTGAGAACGTCCGCTAAACAGTCCCAGAAAGCCGGCCGGCAGCCTCGGCCATTCTCGAAACAATACGGTATTTTACAACAATTAAAATTTCTGATTGAACGAGAGACTGAAGCAAACGAAGTCCTCTTCTTCAGGTTGGGTCAAAGTTCTTTCCCAAGCCTGTTTGTCTAGCCGTTCTAGTTAAAGTTCGTATTTTTCAATCGATTTCAAGTTCGCGAGTTATCAGTTCTACGTTTTTAAAACATTCATTGTTAAATATTCAAGCTATGTGATTGGCGCTGTAAAGGCATAAAAATATTTCTCGACATTTCATAAAAAGTGACTGACTTGACTGTCATATAAATACCGTATTCAACATTGAAACATCTTTCATGAAGCCCTGATTTGCCATATCATACAGAGATTTATTGATTGTTATATAGCCGCAGTCACGACTACAAAATTAAATTGGCATTACTTTTCTTATTGTCTTTGTCGGTTTTTAACAATTTGATAGTCGTATTAGTCATCAACGCGCACGCAAAACAAAATCATAATAAAAGTCATAATATAAAAAAAAATATTAGGCTTTGTCACGAAATGGACCCGGCTCAGCATGTTGCTAGCTTTACCGGCAGCACTTTCAAAACAGATTTAGGAACCTCAGACGCGTTCTTGTCCCTTCAATGTGAAGAACACCAGCACGGCTATCAAGGCACGAACCGTGACTTGAGTTGCGGCGAGATATAGTATATTTCTCTTTCTTATTAAAACAAGAATACTGCTACCCTGATTAATAGCGATCTCTTTCTATGAGATGTAAGTTAAGTCCGAAATAAATATTGTATTATTATTGTAATTAATATGAAAATTCGTTGTGACGACAAATGCAGATAGCTCACTCTCAACGCGTATTCTCGGGTGATTAACTCTACTTTTATTGAACTTATGGTTTTTGGTACTGGAGCGGCAGAGACAGCGATATATGAACTTCAAGATTCGATTTTCGTGGTAGCGCCGCAGATAGATAGGCTGCAGGGCTCTATTAGGAACGCGCAAATGCGCCTCACCCCACCCGCCACGCCAAACGAAACTAGATCTCTACCTACGCTTAGTTACTACGCATCGCAGTGTCAAGATATATTCGTATGTGAGCGTTGATGTGAGCTTAAAACAAGTTACAGAATAGCAGGGCAGTACTGTCTATTTGAACGACGTAGACTTCAGGCGAGTGCACTCGCCCGCCACAAGCATCTCCCGCCATGCGGCCAGGGGTGCGGGTTCATTGAACCCGACCCTCCCCTGAAACGCGGCTCAGTTGGATTGTGATATATATATATATTTTATGTAATGTTGTATATACGGATGCGCGGGCATCAAGGATGTTCTTACACAGAAAAATAAACATATTTGATGCGAGGTAAGTATTAGAACCAAGAATTTTATTAGAAAGGATGGTAAAATTATTTTCTAATGTTACGAAATTATCATGAGCAAAGATTTTTCCCGTTGGTTCGAGAGAGTCATCTTCATTCAAGAGGTTTAACGGTAGTCCTCATTTTTTGCTTGATTCAAGTAATAATTTTCCTGTTTGTAAGTTAGCCTAGTTGGTTATTAACTTTTTAATTATAGGTACCTAGGTTAGGTAGATATCATCATGGCTATTTTCGTAATTACAAACGTTTCTCAGACTGCTTAAGAGTCCGCAGTAAGCTCGATTCTCCATACAAACGTAGTTACGCTCTCATTTTAAAACTACGTGTTGGATTGTAACGAAACTTTGCATGTTCAATGAAATGATGTATATCTATGTCTGTAATTAGTTTATGTAGCTTCAGATACCATAATAAAAAAAGTACTGCGAATTTAAGTTTTTCATACAAAACTAGTTTTTGCTGTATTTAGTTTTTTTTATAAATTGGTACCGTATAAACTAATTACAGACATAGATATGCCTCATGTCATTGTATATGCAAAGTTTCGTCACAATCCAACACGTGGTTTTAAAATGAGAGCGTAACTACGTTTGTATCGGAAGGTGAAATTCGGCCGAGCTTACTGCGGCCTCTTAAAAGGAGCTATCTACATACTTATACTAATAATATTGACAACCTCCGTAACCTAGTTGGTAGTGCACCTGCCTACGAAGCCAGAGGTCCCGGGTTCGAATTCCAGTAAGGGGTAAGTATGTTTATCGTCGTCTAGTACCCATAGCCATAGTACACGCTTTGTCATAGACAACATGCTGAGTGATGCACCAGTTTAGCACATCACATTAGATAAGGTTACCTTTTTGACTGTATTTTATTTTCCGTGTTTTGTGTGCTAAATAAATCAATTCTTATTCTTTGCTTAGTTTGGGACTAGGTCAATTTGTGTAAGATTGTCCACAGATATTTATTTATATATATTATAAATCCGAAAGTGTGTCAGTCTGTCAGTCTGTTAGGTACCTCTTCACGCATACACCGCCCGACCGATTTAGATGAAATATGGTACAGCGATAGTTCAAGTCGCGGGAAAGGACTTAGGACAGTTTGTATCTCGGAAAGGGGATGATCCCCTAACAGGGTAAAATAGGGGGTGACAGTTTGTACGGACGTAGTCGCGGGCAGAAGCTAAGTAGTAGGTCATAAGAAGTAAGTTTGCGTCATTTATATTTAAATTGTTAAGTTAAGGGCTAGAAAGCCAATTTTTTTGTTGGACTCTTAAATAACTTTATGGTTCCGTACCCAAAGGATAAAAAGGGACCTTATTACTAAGGCTCCGCTGTCCGTCTGTCACCATGCTGTATCTCATGAACCGTCAAAGATAGTTGAAAATTTCACAGATGATGTGATTGCCGCTATAACAACAAATAAAAATATATATTTCAGCTCCCATACAACAAACGTATTTTTTTTTGCTGTTTTTATAGAATAGTAAGAAAGGGTGTGTAATGATGGGCATACAAATAAATTATATAATTTCTTTCGATATAATTTCAAAGTATATAACCACTCATTGTATATAATAACGTTTGGTATAAGTTCAAAAAATATACTTTTACGTCACACCTGGCCATAATGCGAGTTTTACTGCACGCTGCGCGTACGGTAAAACTCGCGTTGTGGGCAGGTGAAGACGTAAAATTTTGTACTCAACACGGGCGGTAATTCGTAAAGCCCCACAAACACCTGCGATCTGGGGCATTCACAAATTCACCGCCCTAGTTACGTAATGTACTATTGTTTTTTCTGGTATAAAACTTACTTATTATAACCACGATAAGGTATAATTCTCATGTTATACACAACTAACCTAGTATAATTATATTGTTTTATTACAACAGCTTGGTAACGCCAATACAGTAAATAAATAATAGCAAACATTACGCTTTGCAAATTGTACTTATATAGTATCAGTATTTAGGTATTAAAAAAGTGTTCGGTTCTGGCTGTAGGGTCGCGGTTCTACCTGAACACTCCTCGCTTCACTCGTCGACGTACTGGCTACACCGACCTGCTTTAGAGTCTACCAAAACATATTATGCTAACTGTACGTTAGTAGAAATTAACATTATAATATAACATATGTTCATTATAGGAAATAAGCATTAGACTTAAAGTATGTTATATTAAATGTCATTACAGCAAATGACCATTACCTAAAATGATAATGATATCATATTTAAATATATTAAGTGTTGCAATATGACTCAATACTTAAATCTAATGAGCGTTATTGCGACTAATATTATCAAAAATAATTAAAGGTATCGTTAGGCACCACGGAACCCTTCGTGCGCGAGTGCGACTTGCACTTGGCCGTTTATTTTATTGCACGTAAGCCCTAGATTATCGAATAAGGGAAACACCATTTGTTTTACTCAGTACGACCCTGATACTGCTCGGATATATATAAGTAGTCCTTCGAGCCGGATGTTTCCATGTCATTTGGTGCACTTATGAAACACTTTTCCGATATTTTCCATTAACCACCGACCTAGACGCTCCTCTCCACTCGTACTTAAATGGGATAAAATATCTAGTCCTCGTTTTCACGTTGGTACTGTATTTTATAAGCAGATTAGTTTATGCCCGCGCCTCCGCCCGCGTGGAACTCGATCGTACAAACTTACAGCCCCCCATTTCATATTGTAATAAGGAATCCATGATACACACAGTTTCAAGTCTCGCTTAAAATTTTACTCAATCCCCAAAACAAAACTTTCAACGGCCTTGTTATTTACCCCCTTATGTCTTAGTGGGTTGCTTGCGTTATATAAACTACTTACGATTATTATGAAAGAAACTGCTTTCTAGGTTCCATGGTTTGGGCTGGGCGTTGATTTCAGTCAGTCAGTCAGTCAGGACTTTGCCGTTTATATATATAGAGATATATAGTTACTCTACACTATTATTACTACTAGTATACGATGACCTCTGTAACCTAGTTGGTAGTGACCCTGCCTACGAAGCCACAGGTCCCGGGTTCGAATCCCTGTAAGGACATTTATTTGAGTGATGAGCACGCCTATTTGCTCCTGATTATATATTTTTTTATTATTTTATTATTAATATTTTTATAATTTTAAGATGTTTGTATAACTCGCGAGCGTCTTTCCCCCAAGAACGCCTAAAGCAGTCGTGCCCGCAGCGCCCAAGGACGACTATATGCCGTTTGGCGTATGGCTGTCAAAGTAACCGTTAGTCTTCAGTCAAGGTTTGTATTTGCTCTCTTGTGTTGCAATAGTTTATCCGGTACCTGGAGATGAAGTTAGGTTATGTTATTTAGAGTGCATTTATTTTTATTCATCAAGAAAATTTTAGTTTACCTGTATATTTACAGCTCGACAAGAGTCTTGGAAATAACGCAGTTCCTGGATTTGTTCAAATAAAAAGGGAAAATCAACTCGTCAAAGGATGTATTTGTCTAAGCCTTAAATGATTCAGATAGACTAAATTAATGAAATAATGCACGTTCCCTATTCCGACTAGTCATTAGTCCGATAACTATTTACAATTTGTTGTACTTAGCTTCAGTCACCGGCATCAATATCTGCCGAAACAAAGCCGGCAAAAATGTCTGACACGTCCTTATGGCATTAGACATAGAGTCGTGTAGATATTTATGCGTGCTATGTTGTGGCAGATCTTATTGCTGGTGACTGTACCTATGCTATAATTGTATACTATTCAATAAGTTTTATGTAATTTTATGCTTATAATTGTTGACATATAATATGAATAATTATGAATATAAATAATAATATGAAAGCTTCATAATTTCGAAAACCTTTTCCGGTTAAAGAAAATTAGTACGCAGATGATTTAATAGAATATACTCAAAATAAGTTTCTGTCTACAAATTAGTTTTTGGTACTCGTATTCACTGCCAACTGTACTTTTATGGGTACCGTCATTACTTGAAACGATGCCAGTGCCAAATAAGCGCACTAAAAAGCAGAAAAGTAATGTATTCCAATTAATCCTCGCCTTATAAGCCTTATGCGGGAACTAATTATAATAAATGTTAATCCTTTTACCCCGCCACTGACAAAGTTAAATAATTTTAATCTTACTACTAATACGTATATGTTGTAAATTCATTACTTTTATTTTAGCTAAAATATTCACAAGGGTCTATGAGGTGGTGTCAAATGGAATACACCCACCCACAAACCTTTTTTTTAACTTAAAATTGTGCATGTGAGCTACTGCAGAAACGCATACAGCCACTCTTCAACAAATACTAAAAATAAATACAAATGGTACGAAAATATTTGAATACGCTAATACACTACTACGTCTATCACAATTATATTATGAAAGTATGTTATTTATATAGTTTTGTCTTTAGTAAATACGAATCTAAGAATAATTGGTTATAAAAGCTTAAGAAACATTTTTTAATTTGAAAATACAAATCGTAATTTGATTATCTGTATGTATGTATGTCACGTGACATAGGAACTGCATAGGAACTTTGAATAAACATATTGTTTAATTTTCCGTTTGTGTTTTCTTGTTATATTCCTCGTATTGGATATGAAAAGTACAGCGTTTAATTCGGTTGAAAGTCACCCATTTCTGAGTTGAACCAAAATATCTCGTCAGAAATGAGTGCCATTCAGCCCTTGGTTAACAATCTACTATTATCGTACAAGTTTACTATTTTCTTTGTGACAGGCTATATTACTAGTTGAAATTATGATATGCTACTTATTACTCTTATTAGCTAATTACGTAATTACACAGTTCACTGCGTAATTAGTAGGTAGGTAGCATTATTTCAAAATTTCTCACGAAAGTTCATATTTTCAACCCAATGATGTAATTTGACATCACTCATCCTGAAGAAGAACTCCCGAAGAATGCAAACAATTTGTCGCCAGTAGTGACATTATACGCGAGTTGAATCGTGTAATTATTACCTAGAATCATCCTAAATATGCGTCGAAATTCCGGCTTCGGCAACTCAAAGGGCTAGAATTCAGAAAGGGATCAACTTCCCTGTTTGTCCGCATGCCGAGATATTAGCTAACTAATGTAGGTGACGCCATCCTGAAATCAAAGTTGGAGTATGACAGGTCTCTTGAAGTTGCGTATATCATACCTATGCATATTATATAACAATCAGGTCCAAAATCCTTGGTATCGTTTAAAAACAAAATTCAAATGTTTCTTATCAACCTACTACAAATATCGAATGCATAAGCGGGCAATTCACATAGCTCTTGTATTTCAATACCTGTAAATGACGTCACACCTATGCCTGCATTTCATCATACTTACCTTATGATATGTAAACACTTAGCTTTGAATTAATTAATTGACAAGCAACCTCTCCTCATTAATTAGGGTTTGTTACGTTTAAGTTATAATTATAAGTTACATTTTAAGATCTGTATCGCTGTGGGTGCCCTGAAAACCAGCGCCTTTAGCATATACATTGCTGGTAGCATCCATTTTGGTGCATTTCAGTTGTATAAAAACATGTATAATTAGATAATTACTTCGTAACACCAAATGTATATACAAGTAGGTACTTATTCCTTGCTTTCTCAAAACACGTAAGCGAGTGTGGCTGTAAATTCGATCCGAACATTTACTATCGACAACACAGCTAACTAAAAAAAATAAAAATTTAACTGTTTATTTCAAATCACAATTATACATTACTTAATTTTACATTAACCTAGATCTTAATCTTAATATTAAAGATTGTACGTGGTCTCGGTTAGAGACTGCCTAAATTGTTTACAATATTACATTAATTTTGTATTAGTATTATTATAATTATTATATTTTGTATACTTAACCATTATCCCTGAAATAAATGTTTTATTATTATTATTATTATGACCATACTGACCACCCGTGCACTTAATTAATTAATTAATTAATTTATTTATTTATTTATTTAGTAACAATATATTTACACGGCATTATAGACAAGCCAATACACCGAGAAATTAAACATTGCAAAATAACAGTAGGTAAATCATTTATTAATGTACTGAATACAATTTATTTTCTAAAGTAGGTATATACAAGATGATAACTATAACATTAACTAAATTAAATTAAAGCTAAGCTAAATCTAAAAAAGCGGCCAAGTGCGTGTCGGACCACGCACAACAAGGGTTCCGTGCCTATTAAAAAGGTCGTATCCTTACTGAAATCATATGGCACTTACATCCTTTTCTTAAGGTAAGGCGGTTTTATAGAAATATCACGAAAACCTTTGAACCGATCTTGTTCAAAACAATTTGCATGATTTTTTTCATATTTTTGAAATACACAGTTCAAAAGTTAGAGGGGAGGGGGACACAATTTTAGTGACTTTCGGGGCGATTATCTCCGACTCTATTCACTTAATCAAAAAAATTGCTGAGAAACCTTACATTTATTTTGGAAGGCCTATCGATTGATGTGCCACACGTGGGCATGCAATTTTTATTTTTGAGTTTCAATTTTATGTATGGAGAGTGCACGCCTAAAAAAAAACTTTTTTTGTAATTTCATTACATAACTATGTAGCGGTTAACAAAATACACCTATCTTCAAAATTTTATTCAAGTACACCCAATAGTTTTCGAGTAAAATGCCTGTGACATACGGACGGACAGACAGACAGACAGACATGACCTTGCAAAAGGTAATTAATAGCATTAATGAACCACAATAAAATTCTATAATACAATCCCAACACATCATTTGGAAATGATCATTCATTTTTGACCTTATATCTCGTAATACTCGTTTTATAGATGTCGGGTGATCATGAGAGTGACGTTCAAAACCCAGGACCGTTTTAATAAAATCGTCAGCTGATCGCTACTTGACTGTACGCTTACATTACATCGCAAAAAAGAAAGTATTTAAAGTAAAGGCAGGTCGAAAATACAATTATTTAACAAACTGAATCTATTTCAAGGAAACTAAAATGATTTCTTTTTATGGACTCTGTCAGCTGTACTATATGTACTTACGGAAATCTCAACAATTGTTTTGTATATAATATTTGTACAAATATTTGAAACTGTTTATTCCCCGCTTGTAAAATAAAGAAACCAGATGTATTTGTGCTTTCTGTTGAAATAAATAAAATTTATAACGCGACCATTCATTCGCTAAACGCTAAACGCTAAAGTTTTGACGTGAGCAGTCAAGTCACATTATATGTCACAATAAACTATTTGATGTTGGTTTGCTAATATGGTGCTTAAGGTCTAGAACACTGAGTTCTTTTTTTATGAAACATATATCGTGATGCAGGTTATAAGTTAACGCTATTAGCAACTACTGAAATGTAGCTAGAGCTGTCATTCTGGGGCCATGAACCTAGAATACTATGGACGGGCTGTACGTATTGCCACGGTGAGGGACGGAAAAGCTCTTATGCAGCTAAATTAAGAACCGGTCCTAAAATGGCTGATGACTTGTCATAAACAACTTACTACGGGACGGGTAATGGTTTGTGTGGCACAACTTCATACTAAATCAGTTGTGGCAAATAAAAAAAAAGTGAAACTATGACAAGGACAATGAATGATATTCTCCTTTCTGTCACACTTATAGAGATTTGTATGCTACCAGCTCGCTCGCACGTGGTATTATTATTACCATAGCCTGTCCAGAGTATTCTTCATTCATGTTCTGGGGCACATTTCTTGGCATATTTGTTTGACATTGTGCATCTAGTTCTATATACATAATCAAAGGTTACTTACTCGTACAGATAACGGTAGTCTATCTTATCTTATCTTATCTTATCTAGATGAGGGCCCTTTCGGATGCACTTCGACCCAGTGGGATCTTTTGTGCATTTGCCCTCTCCTTATGTCTACTCCCAACTTCGCTCCATCATTTCCACATAGCGGATGATGCAGCTCAGCGGAAGTACCTTGAATTCCTTTGGTTGCGGATAACCGTTACCGAAGTAATTCATTCTTTGTCTGGCAAGGGCATGACATTCACACAATAAGTGTTCCATAGTCTCATCCTCCTCGCCACACATTCTACAGTCTAAACTGTCCGATAGTCCCATCTTGGCCAAGAGATCCTTGACCCCGAAGTGACCTGTGAACACCCCAGATATGATTCTGAGCTGCTTCCTACTGGATTTCCAGAGTTTGTTAGTCCAGCCCGAGTCCACTCCTATGAAGAGCTTAGAGTGCCTTAAGCCCGCCTCATTCCTCCACTCGTGTTGGTGTTTGGTTTTGGCGTGGGCTTTAAAGGCCGAAGTTATGGTTCCCTGCGAGAGTCCCACACATGGTTCTGGACCTACGGTAGTCTAACTTTTTGAACTACACTGCGTGATACTGATAACGGTAATAGGACTTTTGGGATAGATATTATAAAGCATAATATAGTGCACATCACTACGGTGGTATGGTTCAGTCCCACCTTACACCCAGGGGTAATTGCTAGGGGTATGATAGGTCTGACATGAAAAAGGTCATATCTTTACTGAAAAGTTATGGCACTTACGTCCTTTTCTTTAAGCAACGCAGATTTTATAAATATCTCGAAAACCTTTGAACCGATCTTGTTGAAAACAAATTTCGCTGGTAGAATTTTATAATCCCTATGAGCATGATTTTTTTCATATTTTTAAAATACACGGTTCAAAAATTAGAGGGGGGGGGACACAATTTTAGTCACTTTCGGGGCGATTATCTCCGACTCTATTAACTAAATCCAAAAAATTGCTTAGAAACCTTATATTTATTTTAAAAGGCCTGTCGATTGATGTACCACAAGTGGGCTTGCAATGAAAAAATAATTTTTGACTTTCAGTTTTATTGTATGGGGTGCACCCCTAAAAAAAATCTTTTTTAGTAATTTCATTACAAAACTATGTAGCGGTTAACAAAATACACCCTATCCTCAATTTTTTATTCAAATATACCTTATGGTTTTAGAGTAAAATGCCTGTGACATACTGACGGACAGACAGACAGACAGACATGACGAATCTATAAGGGTTCCGTTTTTTGCTATTTGGCTACGGAACCCTAAAAAGGCCCTCGAGGCATTGTACCGAGGATGCTGGCGGCATTTCCTCGCTGAATTGCAATACTGATGCGTTGCGCGAGAAAGCCGCCAGCTCTTCGGTCACCAGTTACGTCAACCAGACGTTTCGTTGTACAGTACACATTCAATAAAGACAACATCTAGGTGACATCAGACAAAAGTACTGGACAGCCTATCATCCATCGTCTCACAATACTTTAGACATTAACGGCACACAGTCGCCCATCTCCACGCAAACAAGTCACATTCAGGTGCTGATGTCAAGGGCGCATTGAGCAGAGTGAGTGCGCGAAGGAGCGGCGAAAGTCTGTGCGATACCGTGCGCGCCGCCGGCACTGCCAGCAGTGGGCGCGCTCGCGGTCTCAAACTGACTCTGGGCACATCCGAAACATACAGCCGCAAGACTCGAGCCACAAGCTCGGGCAGTCGGACTCGCCACGCAGAATGCGACAAGCGGTGGTCAGCAATTTTTTGTTACCTCTAGAGAATTGTGTCCGAGGTATCCGAGTAAATATTTCGTTGGATAGAGAAATGGGTAATACCCAAATCTTTTATGTTCATTGTAGTAAGGATCTATATAAGTATTTATAGGATGGTCAGTTAACTGTGTTCGCGTTTGTATAGCAAAACAGCAAACGAACTATGTTTTGAAACTGAAAACGTGTGTGTTGTTGAGACAGAAATCCGTCGGCCATTGTATTGTTTTCATAGTTTTAAAATTTATCAGGGGCCTCGACTGACCTACATTCAATTTTAGTCCGTCAATAGTTCATATTTTTGTGTGCCTAAATCAAGATCATGTTAGCAATTGACTATACAAAGAAGCGTGACAAAAATAGCAATTGTATCGTGTTCTGATAAGGAACAATTCATCATCCTCCTCCTAGCGTTATTGCCGGTAATGCTCCTAAAGGAGCCCGGGGTCCGCTTTGACACCTAACCCCAAGATGTGGCATAGGCACTAGTTTTAAGAAAGCGACTGCCGTCTGACCTCCCAACCTAGAGGGAAAACGAGACCTTATTGGGATAAGACCGGTTTCCTCGCGATGTTTTCCTTCACCGGAAAGCTAACGGTAAATATTCCGTACATAAGTTCCGAAAAACTTATTGGTACGAGCCGGGATTCGAACCGACGACCGCCGCTTGACAGCCGCATGTCTGAACCACTAGGCCGTAGCTATTCTGATAAGAAACAACTAAAATAAGCGGCCAAGTGCGTGTCGGACCACGCACAACAAGGGTTCTGTGCCTATTAAAAAGGTCGTATCCTTACTGAAATCATATAGCACTTACATCCTTTTCTTTAAGTAAGGCGGTTTTTTAGAAATATCTCGAAAACCTTTGAACCGATCTTATTCAAAACAAATTGCATGAATTTTTTCATATTTTTGAAATACACGGTTCAAAAGTTAGAGGGGAGGGGGACACAATTTTAGTGACTTTCGGGGCGATTATCTCCGACTCTATTCACTTAATCAAAAAATTTGCTTAGAAACCTTATATTTATTTTGGAAGGCCTATCGATTGATGTGCTACGCGTGGGCATGCAATTTTTATTTTTGAGTTTCAATTTTATGTATGGAGTGCACGCCTAAAAAAAACTTTTTTTGTAATTTCATTACATAACTATGTAGCGGTTAACAAAATACACCTATCTTCAAAATTTTATTCAAATACACCCTATAGTTTTCGAGTAAAATGCCTGTGACATACGGACGGACATACATGAGAGGAGGCCTGTGCCCAGCAGTGGGACGTATATAGGCTGATGATGTGATGTGATACGGACGGACAGACAGACAGACAGACAGACATGACCTTGCAAAAGGTAATTAATGTTAATGAATTATAATAAAATTCTATAATACAATCCCAACACATCATTTGGAAATGCTCTAATTGTTGCCAATTTTCATCATCATTCATTTTTGACCTTATATCTCGTAATACTCGTTTTATAGATGTCTGGTGATCATGAGAGTGACGTTCAAAACCCAGGACCGTTTTAATAAAATCGACAGCTGATCGCTACTTGACTACGCTTACATTATATCGCAAAAAAAAGTATTTAAAGTAAAGGCAGGTCGACAATACAATTATTTAACAAACTGAATCTATTTCAAGGAAACTAAAATGATTTCTATTTATGGACTCTGTCAGCTGTACTATATGTACTTACGGAAATCTCAACAATTGTTTTGTATATAATATTAAATTTGTACAAATATTTGAAACTGTTTATTCCCCACTTGTAAAATAAAGAAACCAGATGTATTTGTGCTTTCTGTTGAAATAAATAAAATTTATAACGCGAGCATTCATTCGTTAAACGCTAAACGCTAAAGTTTTAACGTGAGCAGTCAAGTCACATTATATGTCACAATAAACTAAAAAGTATTTAATCTTTTGATGTTGGTTTGCTAATATGGTGCTTAAGGTCTAAAACACTGAGTTCTTTTTTTATGAAACATATCTTGATGCAGGTTATAAGTTAACGCTATTAGCAACTACTGAAATGTAGCTAGAGCTGTCATTCTGGGGCCATGAACCTACGGCGCTACCATGAACTTCTAAAGTCGAAGTTCGGGTATTTCCATCTCTATCGCACTCCCTTACTCGAGTGAGAGGGATGCATGTATTACGAACTTCGACTTTCGAAGTTCGTGGTAGCGCCGCTAGAATACTATGGACGGGCTGTACGTATTGCCACGGTGAGGGACGGAAAAGCTCTTATGCAGCTAAATTAAGAACCGGTCCTAAAATGGCTGATGACTTGTCATAAACAACTTACTACGGGACGGGTAATGGTTTGTGTGGCACAACTTCATACTAAATCGGTTGTGGCAATTAAAAAAAAGTGGAACTATGACAAGGACAATGAATGATATTCCCCTTTCTGTCACACTTATAGAGATTTGTATGCTACCAGCTCGCTCGCACGTGATATTATTATTACCATAGCCTGTCCAGAGTATTCTTCGTTCCTGTTCTGGGGCACATTTCTTGGCATATTTGTTTGACACTGTGCATCTAGTTCTATATACTAAATCAAAGGTTACCTACTCGTACAGATAACGGTAGTCTAACTTTTTCAACTACCCTGCGTGATACTGGTAATAGGACTTTTGGGATAGATATCATAAAGCGTAATATAGTGCACAGCACTACAGTGGTATGGTTCAGTCCCACCCTACACCCAGGGGTATTGCTAGGGGTATGATGGGTCTGACATGAAAAAGGTCATATCGTTACTGAAAACTTATGGCACTTACGTCCTTTTCTTTAAGCAACGCAGTTTTTTATTAATATCTCGAAAACCTTTGAACCGATCTTGTTGAAAACTAATTTCGCTGGTAGAATTTTATAATCCCTATGAGCATGATTTTTTTCATATTTTTAAAATACACAGTTCAAAAATTAGAGGGGGGGGACACAATTTTAGTCACTTTCGGGGCGATTATCTCCGACTCTATTCACTTAATCCAAAAAAATGCTTAGAAACCTTATATTTATTTTGAAAGGCCTGTCGATTGATGTACCACAAGTGGGCTTGCAATGAAAAAATAATTTTTGGTTTTCAGTTTTATGTATGGGGGTGCACCCCTAAAAAAAATCTTTTTTAGTAATTTCATTACAAAACTATGTAGCGGTTAACAAAATACACCCTATCCTCATTTTTTTATTCAAATACACCTTATAGTTTTAGAGTAAAATGCCTGTGACATACTGACGGACAGACAGACAGACAGACAGACATGACGAATCTATAAGGGTTCCGTTTTTTGCCATTTGGCTACGGAACCCTAATAAAATAAAAACGCGATTTTTCATATACATTTCATTGCTATTTTTGTAATGCTTTATGTGGAAGACGTCACTTTTCACGTAGACGACCGCCATGATCATGTTAGCTCATGACGGTTTTATACGTCGGTGGTGGATATAAAACGCGAGTTACTTTTGAATTTCAGCCCCAGGCCAAGTCGGGTCAGTTCGGATCGTACAGGGCGGTCTACAACACTTCGGGGGTTCAAATGCCACGAGCTCTCCGGTCGCCTCTTGAGTACTGTAACTACACGTCATTGCTTTAACTATCACACTCTCAATACAGAGCATACATAGGAGCTTTGTCAATCTTAGTCGCCACCAGCGACATAAGATCACTATGAGCAAGCATTCTCAGCTGTAGAACATAGGGCTGATTGCGTAACATTTAGCTTTAGGACAATTTAAGTGTTCGGTGCATCGTGGGTAAGCCAACGTGGACTGATGACCTGGTAAAAGTGGCGAGAGTCCGCTGGCTGCGGGTGGCTCAGGACCAGTTATTGTGGACTCCCTGGAAAATGGTTGTAGCTACGTAAATTCTTGAGATAATTGAATGGGATTTTCGTCACTAGGCATATTTTTTTGCCTTCTTTCTTTTAAAGTAAGCCATAATAATTTTGAACCATCGCCTCCTATGGTCTCCTTCAGCTCTATCAGTCGAAGTAAGTCGACGGTGTAAAATTTCTGTGCCTGGACCCTTTAGTAATTAGTTGATCCGACCATCGACTAAATAGCTGGCACAGTAGTAGTATAGAAAATAGGTAATAAAACACTTTAACATTACTCATTAATTCCATTTATTGAATAATTTATGCTTTGTATCGCACACATAGACGCGAGTACTACACAGATAGTTGTCTACACATTTAGATTTTAAACAACCACGTATTTATATTGAACACACTCGCGCCTTTAAAAGTAAAGTGCACTAAGTCGAAAAACAAACCATTCCATTATGAACCTTATCCTCGCAGCATTAAATCTATATCCGTTTCATTGTCTTTGGACTTAATTCTCTTTGGTTTTAAAGGGGCGTTATACATAACATATAACGAGCCCGGATTTTTCACGGCGAAACAAAACACTATCGTAATCTAGCCAGGGATAGAAACATTATTTAATCGATATCGAGTATTATTAGGTATATAGGTATAAAATTTTATTCGTTTCATACAAGTCAATTGATCGACAATAGAAAAAAATACATAGTATATGCTTTTCATAATCTTGACAACCCGTTTAACGTCAGAAAGAAGATAATATGCAGTTTTTGAAACTTTAATTCCAGTTGCAAGTTGTTCAAGCTCTTGAATACATAAACATTTTAGCAAACAAGTAAAATTTATTGAAATGATATAATACATCATCTACATCATCTACATTGTATGCTACATTGCATTGCAGTTGAAGTCAAAAATGATGTAATACATGTAACTAGTAAAATATGCGATGACTCAACCAACCTAATTCTATGCCCGTTTATACAATAAAACGCAAAGGTGATATATAGGCCGGTACTATAATATAGATTTATCATTCAGTTATTCATTTATTCAAATTAAAAAATATACAATGGCGACTTCACTGCATTACTTGTGCTAAACTGCCACCAGAATCCTAACCCTAGTCGTTTCATTATTTATTGCGTATAAAACATAAATTGCGTCTAGATATTATTTATTTATAATATTAGTAGGATTATAACGTTTTGAAACCGATGTGTTTGATATGCGTAAGTATAATACCTTAATAATACAGTTATTAATAAAAATGAGTATAATGTGCAAGATGGGATCAAAACGTGGATAGAGAATCACCTTGAATAAAATTAGTCTATAATGAATTGACCTCTAATATATACTGCTCTATGTGCGATATACATCTGGAACTGAAGTCATCTGAAAAGCGACCACCACAATAACCGTTAGGGACAGCCAAATACGAAACATCAATTTATATTTCGATTTAATTATTTTTCTTATTTCATGCAACATACCATGGACAACAGTCAACAACAATAACTTTCGTATTTTTTTCTACATATATTTATGTTGCGACTGCTCGAAAGCGTCTTTACTATATTATACTTATACGACGGATATTGTCGGTTGCTACATAAAGCGGAGTAAACTTTTACCAGTGATACGCAAAGGGGTTTGGGTAAATGTGTTGTCATATTTTTTAAATGAGCAGCCACTCGTTAAATTGGTATATTATGATAGATCTATTTGAAACAAACATATTTTGTTATGAAATGTAATACACTACTGTGTTTAAATAAATGCCTTTTTTACTTTACTTTTTTTTTACTAAAATGCATCGGAGCCGAGATATTTGCAATACATATTTCCGCAGGTTATATTAAAAAGTTATAAACCAAACTAAAACATCTCGGCTCCGATATTGTTTAACGCGTTTATTTTATATATATATGCGTATTAAGAGGTCCTCCAAAAGATTTTTACACGAACATCCGTGGCCGCTGCAAAAAAAAAAAGACAATTTTTCTCATACAAGTTTACCCAATGCCCTTTGAAGCTGTACTCGAACGAAATCCTGATTAAGAAAATTTAAGAGAAATATCTGAAAATATTACCCAAGCTGAAAATGAATTTTATAAATTTGCTCCCTTCACGTCAAGTGAAGTTGAACGTACATTTAGTATACATAAATGGCTTTATAATGATAAACGAATCTGTTTACTCCCAGAGAATGTTGAAAAACTAATGATTATCTACTACTATCACCATTACACAAATAAAATGCCATGTGCTGCTGTGTTCTGACGTGGATTACGAAGAAGAAATTGCATCTGTTTCTAATATATATAATTTCCTACAAACTTCACGTAATTTTATTAATTATTATTATTATTATTTGTGCCTTTTTTTCTTCTACTTCACAATTATCGATATCAATAAAATATTTTTCTACCACTGGCTAGATTACGATAGTGTTTTGTTTTGCCGTGAAAAATCCGGGCTATATGCATTTAAGTACGGCGGGCGTTACAGAGCTCCGCGTCGAAAATTACATCGTAAAAAGTATTATAAGTAAAAACTTAAGAAACACTTGTCTTGAAGGTTCTCAAATAAGGTTCTGATAGACTTGACAATATTCACTTTTAAAGAGCATTCTAGTGAAACGATAGTAGATTTGATTCGAGCTTGTTCCCGAGCCGAGCAATTTTGTTATTGTTCAGCCGCCACCCCTCTCCGCCCGCACCCGCACAGCATTTACGAGAGCGTTTGCTGGAATGATCGTGAACATGTACGTAGCTATGTTTGCTGGAATGATCGTGAACATGTACGTAGCTATGTTTGCTGGAATGATCGTGAACATGTACGTAGCTATGTTTGCTGGAATGATCGTGAACATGTACGTAGCTATGTTTGCTGGAATTATCGTGAACACGTACGTAGCTAAGTTTGCTGGAATTATCGTGAACATGTACGTAGCTATGTTTGCTGGAATTATCGTGAACATGTACGTAGCTATGTTTGCTGGAATTATCGTGAACACGTACGTAGCTATGTTTGGCTCTATACCTTGTTAATTTCGACAAATTCTAATATAATTTAACTAGCTTTTGCCCGCGGCTTCGCCCGCGTAGTAAAAGTAATTTTCCAATAATTGTTGAATTGCTACGCCGCCTACTAACCTACTACTACTAACTTCCCCTACGAATAACCCTTCGTCATAACCCACTATGGTAAATTAATTTTTATTTACTATTATTTTTATGCCCGTGTGGTGGCGGGTTAGAATTTCACCACCCTCTTTCTTCCCGTGTGTGTCGTAAAAGTCGATTAAGAGAGCAGGGTTGAAGTGTGTTGTGGGTGATGGGCTAACAACCTAAGCAATATCACTTTTTGTCGGTCTTTTATACACACATTTACTTACACACACTTTGCACCCCTATTTAACCCCCTTAGGGGTGAAATTTTGTAAAACGCTGAAAGTGCTTTTTTGTATTTTAATAAGTAATCTTCCTACAAAGTTTTAAGTCTCTAGTTCAAAAAATAATGCTTCCCCCATACAAACTTTGGACCCCCGTTTTACCCCCTTAGGGGGTGAGTTTTCAAAAATCCTTTCTTAGCGGATGCCTACATCATAGTGGCTATCAGCATGTCAAATTTCAGCCCGATCGGTCCAGTAGTTTGGGCTGTGCGTTGATAGATCAGTCAGTCAATCAGTCAATCAGTCAGTCACCTTTGCGTTTTATATACTATTTTTTTATTTACTATTATTTTTATGCCCGTGTGGTGGCGGGTTAGAATTTCACCACCCTCTTTCTTCCCGTGTGTGTCGTAAAAGTCGATTAAGAGAGCAGGGTTGAAGTGTGTTGTGGGTGATGGGCTAACAACCTAAGCAATATCACTTTTTGTCGGTCTTTTATACACACATTTACTTACACACACTTTGCACCCCTATTTAACCCCCTTAGGGGTGGAATTTTGTAAAACGCTGAAAGTGCTTTTTTGTATTTTAATAAGTAATCTTCCTACAAAGTTTTAAGTCTCTAGTTCAAAAAATAATGCTTCCCCCATACAAACTTTGGACCCCCGTTTTACCCCCTTAGGGGGTGAGTTTTCAAAAATCCTTTCTTAGCGGATGCCTACATCATAGTGGCTATCAGCATGTCAAATTTCAGCCCGATCGGTCCAGTAGTTTGGGCTGTGCGTTGATAGATCAGTCAGTCAATCAGTCAATCAGTCAGTCACCTTTGCGTTTTATATATATAGATATAAAAACGAAGTTTTAACTGAGTTCAATTTAGTATTCCGCCAGAACACGAGAACATTTCCACATTTCTTTTCCAATTAACCAAATGAACTGATTTCCAAGACCAAATGCGTTGATTATTAAAGAAAAAAACCTAAAGGCCCACATACAGGGGCCAATAATATTTGAGGACTTCCGTCGATTCCACAAGGATCATCTTTGGCACTTCATTAGTTGCTATTTCAACGGAATCTTACTTATCAGAATCTGTGACGTACTTTAAGTACATATAGGTAATTGAGGAATTCCATAAGTCATCTGTGGTCTTCATCATCAATTCCACTCCACCAAATTTATGATTTCCGGCTGTAAAATCAGGAGTTATAATAGAAAATACCAAAATCAATGCACGCGTGCCTAATAAAATTAAGGAGTTCCCTCAATTCCTCATGGATCCCATCATTCAACTGATTTTTTGAAAAAAATGGGACCCACCTGAAATCGTACACTTAAAAAAAATACGAATCGGCTCATCAATGATTGAGTTCGGAGGTAACAAAAAACATTGTAAAAAAAATGATAAAAAAAACAACCGAATTGAGAACCTCCTCCTTTTTTTGAAGTCGGTTAAAAATAGCGAACGCCTAGTCAATCGGCGCCTTTCGAATAGAACTTCACATACTCTGTAACACAAATAAAACAAATGAAGTCACAACTACATACAAGATGGTCTACTTGAGTTTTTTACTTACATAATTAAGCCACTTAAGGTCATAGCTCATTAGAGCCACCCGGCGCCCGACCCTCACCGCCTCGCCTCGTAAATGTACTAACTACGGAGTTGATACGGAGTTGATGTAGTGAGCGCATGCCCGTACAAATCCATATAAAGAATACCTAACCGCTCGAGCCGAGGCGGCGCGGGTCGGGCGCCAGGTGGCTCTAGTGAGCTATGACCTTTACTCGTAAGTATAAAGGGATGGCCTTAGTGCCCGCGACGCTATGCGTAGCGTGCAGCGTGCATATAAAACAAATGCAATTTATATGAACGCCCCACGCCCCGCTCGTGGCGGAGCGTGCACTGAGGTCGTCCTACACTATTCATATGGGTTGTGCCCCGATATTTTTGCTCGCGAAACTCTGCAATCCCGTACCTAACCCTCTACTCGGACGACAGTTATGACGACAATGAGCACATAAATGCGACATTCATAGAACCTTAGCAAGCGTTAGGTGGCGCCACTACTGTGAATCACCGGTAAAATAATAAACTAATTTCCCTATATTCTATAACACCAATAGCGAGTCAAATATACTATACTTAAAACTAACCATTATTGACCTTTATTGTTGATTTATTATCTTCAAATGGTTGTAACACAATTATACGCTTACACAATATAACAAACAGTAGCTATTCCATTACCCGTGTCACACGCGCTCTGATTTAAGATGAAAAAATGAAAAATGAAAAAAGTATTTATTGACTCCACCACAAAGTATACATTGTGTAGGTACATTAGTTTTCTTAAAGTAAATAAAATACAATAAGTGCATAACTTGTGCGGCGGAGACTGGTGCCCGAACTAGGTTGAACCTGTCTGTCAGGTCGCCAGGTCTCCAAACCTCAGATGTATATAGCAATGGAAGTAACTGCAGTCACTTTTATGTATCTTTATTACCAGTTCCTTTGCTTGAACTTGGCTTGACACGCTGCCGCGTGTCTAGATCTTTTCCTTTCATATTTAGCAACAAAAAAAGTTAATGAATCCCACGGTGCATATTGTTATTTAAATTAAAACAATTTTACCTTCTTAGTACACGTTTGAAGACGTTAAAATTATCCACATACGTCATATCGTGTTTATATTTTGTGCACTTGCGTAGCTACTTTCAGTGTAGACTGTGTCGAGTGAGTTTTTTATTTGTGATCATTTTCATACTTATCTGACGCGATGCTTTATTATGCGGTCTGACGCTTGATACAAAAGGAGGCGTCAGGTCAGAGTGCATCAGATGGATGTGCATATAACCGTAATCGTATGACACAGATATCGTTACGCCGCAAGTCACGTCAGACAAATTTGAATCCGGGTTCTCAGTCTTGGCGCCGAAGGTTCTAGTACTTACGAGGCTATTGCAATAATTTACTGTCGTAATCTATGACATTAGGAGTGTTAAGTTACGGGTGGGTGGTAAGAACATTCATTTTAACAGTGAAGGTACTTATAATTTTCCAGGATAACCCCGATTCCAGGAAGTAAAATTAGCTTCACCCTCATACAATTCGCTGTATCGGCGACCGTGAAAATTCATAAGTACTTATACAAACTACACATTGACCGACTTACTTTTGAGATAAAACAATAATGCTGATACAAATACAATAAATATTCAGGAATCTATATATACTATACAAATTTTCCTAAACTTATACTACGAACATTTATAAAAACTACATAATAATAAAGACGTTTAAACGTCGAGACTCTTTGAAGCTTTAAGAATGCGTTTGTTGGTTGACTTTTTGTTTGGCTTCGGATCGAAGGTTTCATTGGCACTGGTGGTCGGTGGCGTGCCACTGAAGGAACTCTTGGAGCTCGGAGCGGAGGTGCCGGGAGACACGCCGCTGTCAGTGGACACGGAGGCTGGACTGGGGCTGTCGCTCACAGTGCTGCTCACAGCTAGCTCCTGTCCACCCACAGCCACAATCTGCCCCACAGGCTTGGCCCTGACCACGCTGATAGTGTGCACTGTCTTCTCTGTCTCCTCCTTCTTATGATATCGGGTTAGCGTCCCGGCGGACCCGGCGGCACTGGCACGAAACATGGGGACGAACTGCGACTGAGGGTAGTACTGCATCTCAGGTGGCACCTGCCCTTCGGGCCACTGCGTCGTCATGACTGGAGGCAGGGGTGACCACACGGGCGTATTCGTGTGCGCGAGCTCCACGTGGTGAGCGCGGTTGCGCACGGTCTGCGGGCGTAGGCCGGGGTGCCCGTACTGGGCGGCTAATTCCTCTCCCTCGCACATGTGCGGGGTGGACGCTGGCAAGTCTCCACCAGGGAACACGGCGTGCGGGCTCCGCTGCATGTACGACAACATCTGCTGCTGGGCTTGCTTCATGGCGACGTACTGCTGCAGATGTATAGCTGTTTGCTGCCGCTGCTGTACTATATCAGGAGACGCGCCCGCCGCCTCGTTACTCCCGTGTATATAATAGATCTGGGATTGAGTCTTACTGACTGTAACTTTTGTCTCAATAGCGGTAACGTTAGGGTCTTGGTATTCTTCGGGAGGCGCGATGTATTTAGTAGGCGACGCTGGAGCTATTGGTTGCGAAAGCGGATACGAGACGGTCTGCGTTATATACGCCTGGCTGTTTGCTGAGTGAGCCGGGCTTTGATTTTGGAATGTTGGATTGTAAGTTATAGTCTGCGAGTCTTTGCTGCAGCCGGAAATAGCTTCGTCTTTTATTGGTTTTGGCATTGGGGCGACTTTGGGGCAGGTCCGCCAGGACGGTCCGCCGCTCTGCGTGCGTTTGAGCGGGGACTTGTCTCTCTCCCAATCTGTGGAGGTGGAGGGGCGAGGGTCATGAGTCTGCACGCTGTGGTGGCGCCTGGTGGGGGGCGACTCCTGCCGGTAGCACTGTCTGCTGGTGCTGGGCGCGCATTGCCGCTCTGAGATCTTGGAGATGGACCGTGTCAAGCGGCGCTTGTTGGCCGATTTTGGGGGACTGGGTTGTGAGAACGATGACTTGTTCGATTGGCTGTGAGCGTGCCAGAACTCTATGAGCTTGCGTTTGCGTTCCTCCTCCTCACGAATTTCTGTCTCACTGGTTGAGTCATAGTCTTTGCCCTGGGGAAGAAATAAAAAATAAGGTAGGGGCTCCTGTAGCGAGCATTTTATTTAACAGAGCATTTTATTTAACATCGCTATGGTTGGACACAGCGAACTCGAAAAGAGGCATATGCTCATTAGTGAGCGATTTGATGATGATGATGGTTGGATAGAAACCGTGTAAACTTACTAGGATATTACCTGTTCAATTTTTTCGTCAAGGATCTTGAAAAACATCTTTTGGCCGATTGACACCTCACTGTAACAAACAAGGCTTGATTACATGATGTTGAGGCTGAGGCGCTTTGAGATGAGAAAGGATTATACTAAGGTCAAAAACTCGCAGGTTTAACTTGAACCTAACTTCTTAAAAGGTTAGGCAGAAGGAATAATAGTAGTGCTATAGAGAGTCCACTCCCTTGCCTCCCTTAGGCCTGACAGTTATTATTAACCACCACCGTAGGCCGCGCCAGTGTGATTCAGGCCTTAATGGTAACCAATGCAATTGTTTACAGCATAGCATGCAAATGACTTAACCCTCGACCAAGGCTACACATGATGCCCCGAGAGCTGTGTCGCGGCTAGATATACTAACCGTCTTTTTCTCATCAGAAGGCTTAGAAAGGCGGGATGTTCTGTGATACCAGTGCAGTGGCGGATCAACGATTATGGTTAACTTTTTTTAGGGACCAAGATACTTTTGAGCCGGAAATCCGCTGGATGCGGGTGTCGCACCGGTCATTGTGGCACCATTTGGGGAAGGCCTATGTCCAGTGGACCTCTTTCGGCTGAAGATACTTTTGGGGGATCTGTTCTTGATTCGCCAGCATCCTCTGGAGCTTTCTGAACTTACAAGGTGGGCTGGTGTTCCGTGATGGGTAGCACATGTTGCCTGGTATCCAGCTGGTGGTCTTCTGGGTCGATGTCTTCTGGGATGGACTCCGGACTTTCTTCTTCTTCTTCTTCTTCTTCTGAGTCGTTCGTGTCAGCGGCTTCTTCTGAAACAAAGAACACAGTAAATGATATGTCTAGATCGATTACTGTTGTACAGTGGGGAAGCATGTTTTCAACTATTGTCCCCCGCGGCTATGAAGTCAATCCTGAGACATGCCTCTAGTGTTGCACGTTCGATCATTGTATCGATAAAATTAGAGTCAAGTGTGAGTTAAGTCGAATGCAGTTCTCTACAACTGTAATAAAAAAATATTTATCAGATGTATATGAAGGAAAGTGAAAAAAAAACATGTAGGTAGAGATAATATTTTTATTCTTTACTTTATTATGTATCACTTTCCGAAGCACCATCACCATCATCTCTACTGGAATCGTTTGTATTAATAACTAACTCAAAGTCATTACCTAAAATACTTTAATGTCTATGTTGCAATCGTCCCATATTTTGGGTTTAGTTTTATTCACTACCATTTGCCAGTTATTTTTGCTTAAGTGATTGCACGCTTCTTCTAATCATTTCATAATTTTTGCTGTGGAAAATGGAGGTTCAGTATTATGGCGTGCCGCATAGTCCTTTGATCTGTGCCCATATCCATTCGATGGCGTTATACTCGCAATATACGGCGGTAAACGAAGTACTCGGTGCCCATGTTTCAGTGCTAGTTCATCAATGCCGTATCGTTTTACTATCGACCTGTGAATTTTCATCAAACTAATTAAATCTCCTTTCAACATAGACATACTTGGGTCTACACCATTTTTTTGAAGCCATGCAAGAAGATGAGCTTTTTTCTCAGAGCATTATCCATAATAATAACTGATGGCTCAGAAAGGCTAGTCAGCATATTAGTGAACCATTGGGTTAACTTCTCACCATCCATTGCTTCATGGTAATCACCTGTGGTTTTAGACGCAAAGGCCAATAAGCAGTTGTCTATAAAACCACAGGCATTGCCAGCATGACAAATAATTATTTTGGCTCCTTTTCCGGAGGGGACTTAGGATGCCGATGCCACCGTATCGTCCGTCCACGAGCGACCAACTGTGTGATTGGCATTTAGCCACGTTTCGTCCAAAAAAACTACACTATCCCAATCATCTATAGCTTTCGCCTCGCGTAATAAATCAGTCCTTTTCATGGCAATATCGGATCTTTCCATTAGCACCTTTCGTTTGTCGCATTCTTTGTATCGGAATCCAATGTTTTTCAAAACCTTTGACAATGACTTTTCTGATCCAGAAATAATCCAGCTTCCTTTAATGTCTGCATTAAATTCGACAAAGTTGGGTACTTTGTAAATATGCTTGCGGATGGCGTCAACGTCAAAATAATCTACATCGGTAAGCTTCGCTCTTTTTCTCTTGTTAGGAGAATGTAGAACATTATCATCCATGCCAGTCTCACCCAATTTTTCTTTCGTGATTTTTATAATAGTATTTTTGCTGATATCGAGAACATCTGCAACTCGATCCAACACCGATATCGGTCCGCCGTTTTGAGCTTCTCGTTCAAAATATAGTCACGAACACGTATGACAAGCTTACGAGACTGACTTTTAAGAACGAATTTCTTATTTCAAGTCCAAATAAGCATTTCAAATCCCAAGATAACAAGCCCTTGCTTCAATCTACCCCATTGGTCAATGGGTGAGATGGGGGATGGCGCTAGGTATTAATAGCCAAAAACATGCACAAGTTTAGCACAATCAAAATTATCAACCTTTGGAAGCGATCAAGGCAATACTTAAAATAGTTTAATCATAACTATTGACGTTTCTTTGAATTTATTGACAGGAAATATGGTAAATAAACAATTACTTTGCATTCAAGTTCAAAAAGTTTTCTCTAGGTAAAAAGAGTTCCATTCTCAGATGTTAGTAATAAAGAAACAAACACATTTATTTATTAATATTTACAATTAACTGAAGGAGAATATTACTAATATAACTAATTTTACAATTAAGTAATACGTTTTATTTACATTAATGCATATCATCATAAATCATAAACAATAGTTTTGGCTATACGAACTTCTTAACGTGTATCGATATATTGTCTGTGATATTATTGCCACTCACTATTTTGTCACACGCAATAAGTAAATATGTAATTTTTTTCTACTACATTGTCATTATTCAGAAACTTCATTGTTGCGCAATGTGTCAGGATTGACTTCACAGCCGCGGGGGACATTAGAGTTTCCTTTTAGACCTTGCGCTCCATTGAAAACCCGTTGTAGGCGCGCGACACACTTGACTGATGCATCACCGAACTACGCTTAATTGTATTGCAGCAACGCGTATCTGTGGGACTTCGTCAAAGCGGACGTGTGGACGAATTTGTTTTACCGCTGCTACATATCCACAGGGGTCTGTTTCTGGCTTCGCTTAAAGTTCAATCAAGTGCCCATTTCGCTGCCCAAAGTCCCCAGCACGGTCGACTGAGTCGGCTCTCCGTACAAACGTAGTTTTGTTCTCATTGTAATGGTATACTGGAACTGGGCTAGGGTCCGACCTTACTAGCTAGGTAAACTAACTTGCGTTCAACTCAAGGCACTAATACCAACAGTCAAACTCCGTTGCAGCATGCAGTCACTAGGATGACAAAGTTGTTAACGTTCATGTATGTGACAACCCTAACTAGAGCTATCAACGGCTTTCGCAGAAATTGATATCTCTGCGTCGCGCGCCTTAATTCGCTCTGGGACTCTGAGCTTCATGCCCGTAGCAATACAGTCCTTATGGCTATGAAAATTAGTAAAACATTTTAAGTACGACTGCTTTTCAGACATGTTTGCCGATTACTCGCCAGCGGCAAGCGGGATTTTACCGAGAGCTTACTGCGTCCGGATTTCCTTTTGTCGGTATACTGTCAGTACATTAAACATTTGCGCAGTAGTTATTAAGGATCCGGGGCGGTAGCTTCGCAAGCAGGATTTACTGTCATTCAGCACAAATGGATAATTGACAACTCGAAATTATTAGTCGAATAGGATAATGGCAATTTGAAAATCCTTTATATGGAAAATCGACCAGCCTGAATAATGCTAAAATTTAATTATAACCTATAAATAAAATTTACTTAGGTACTTGACTGACATAGATCGAAAGAAGTACGTCCATATAGAATTACGTACACTGCAAAATATGACCAATAGTCGATTTTCATATTCATTTTCCATTTATGCCGAATGACAGTACTGCATTCGTACCGCCCGCCCCGAGTGTTTTTTTCCAAGTTTGTGGTGGATATAAATAACGCCTCTACCAAGGAAAAGGTTTAAAACAGTCAGCCATAAACATTATTTTAATTAAACTTATTCCATCTGAATTTCAATCAGTTTGTTCATCCACCGAGTAGGTATTTGCATTGCCAACGCCGTTTGAAGTATAAAGTAAACATAAACGCGTATGAGTAGGTACATTAGGTTATATGAAACTCCTCAAGTTAAGCACTGAGATACCGACTTATTTAATGGTCCGCTTTGATCCTTAGGACGCTCGACCCTTCATACTAAGATTTTCGCGATTTTCTTAAAAGCGAGCAGGAAAAAAACACTGAAAACTACTTTATTACGTTCAGATAACATAATTACCGAAATGTTTTTCGATTTAGGCGTCATTACATATTTTGAAATATTGTCAATTTACGTGATTTATCATAACGACAACGGCTAGTACAAAGTCGTTTCAGTGGTCGCCAGCGAGTCTTTGAACCACTTTATTGTTTTTTTACTTGCTGTAATTATAGATAGTCAGTTCATACAATCATTTTAATTCCAATAAAACTGGTTGGAATGGCACCGTAAAAAATTGACAAGTAGTTTGATGCTGCGTCTGTAGGTAGTTTAATAGGATATTTGATATAAGGTTTGAACAGGCGTAATATGAATCCCTCAATTTTATAAACATACGCGAGCGAAGCTGCGGGCAAAAGTGGCTCCTTATAAAAAATAAATAACGGATATCCTCTTCTCTGTCTCTTCTTCTCTACGTATATATGAAAGTTCGTTGAGGTTGTCAGTGAGACATAACAAGTAGAGCTTGAAGTAAATTGTATTTATGCAACATACATTAAAAACTTCAATAGCGCGATGCAGAACTTCACCAATTTCCATGCATTTAGAAGGTCAACTTTCGCAGTATGGATCACATCCATTGACGTTGCCAGCCCTGCGCGAGACCATTGAAACAATTCGCCCACGCGCGTGCGCAGAGAACAGACGCCGTCAATCAGACCGGTCGTCAAGACGTCGCGCTTTATCACCGGCGCCGGCGCAGCACACCGGCGCGAAGGGCTTCACCTGTTCAAGGGCTTGCTTGTATTGGTATAGTGCGAATCCTTTTTAACAAATTTAACCGACTTCAAAAAAGGAGGTGGTTCTCAATTCAGTTGTTTTTTTATGTTTTCTTTTTTCAATGTTTGTTACCTCAGGACTCCGTCATTTATGAGCGGATTCGTAATTTTTTTTGTTTGTAAATATATACTTCCAGGTTCGTCCCATTAAAAAAAATCCAGTTGGATGATTGGATTGGAATTGAGGGAACTCTTCAATTTAAATAACAATATTAGGCATACGTGTAGTGATTTTGGAATTTTCTGTTAAAACTCGTGTATATACACCCGGAAATCGAAAATTGGGTGGAGTGGCATTGCTGATGAAGACCACTGGATGACATGCAATTCCTCAATCATATACTTAAAAGTGTAAAAGTACGTCACAAGTTCTGATAAGATTCCGTTGAAATAGAAACTAATGAAGTGCCATTGGTGATGATCTTCGGGAATCGACGGAAGTCCTTAAATATTATAGGCCCACATACAGCGATTCGGTTTTTTTCTCTAATAATCAACATTTGCTATCGGAAATCAGTTCATGTGGTAAACATAACAACCGTTTTAATGTTGATGCGGACGTGAAGAGTCAAAATAAATGTGTCACATCCCCTCGGACCGCACTCCGAGGCTATCAGAATAAAAAATGGAAGTGAACACACCGGAAATAAACTGAAGTGCGTTATTTTCGGACATAGTATACAACACAGAACGCAGCTAATCGTCAAATCTATTGTGACTCCTCTCAAGCCGCCAGCAAGCATAGGCTATGGTAACTGTTTACTAGCAGGCAGGTTACGTTGTTTGTAACGACGTAATATGAAAAAATCGTGTGAATCTTTTTTTTTGACCCGCCGTGTCCTGTCCGGTTAGAATAGCACCACCGCCTTTCTTCCTAGGCGTCGTAAGAGTCGTACTGAGGGAAAAAATACATATTACTTAGTTACTCACCTATATCCTTCCTCTCCCGGGCTAAAATTTCGTGTTCGCAAATCCATTATAAATGCTGACCCACATTTCGGTCGGCGGGAGAGGAGCGGTACGTAACAAGTGTTGGTCCGACAAGACGTGGGTCAAGTTCCTGGCCATACTCAATACCACAATAGAATTTGTTATTGGAAATATATAAGTAAGTCCTGAGAAGGTCCGATTATGTTCTAGAACTAATGATTAGAAATCTGAGTTGTTCATATTAAATGTGCAGTAGGCGGCACGTAGTGACGTAGGCGTCTAATGTACTGGGGGCTTAAGTGCTGTTGTAATGACGTAGTTTGATACTTAACGCAATATTGTTTCCACATCGCGCAGGCTACAGAGAGACCAGTGCGACAAAAAAACGTTCAAGAAAACATTGATTATTTGAGCCCGTTCGAATTGGGCGGGGCACATTGCTGCACGTAGAACCGATGGCCGTTGGGGCGGAAAGGTGCTCACCAGACGTGGCGAGCACGTACCGGAAGGTCCAAGGTGGACTGATGATGGTAAAAGTCGCGCGAGTCCGCTGGATGCGGGTGGCGCAGGACATTTATTGGCGGTCATTGTGGCACTCTTTGGGGTAGGAGGCCTATCTGCAGCGGTGGACGTCTTTTGGTTGATATACGAAGCGAGCATTCTACCGAGGGCTAGATCTATCTGGCTTAATGACACTAAACTTGGTTCGAACTTTTTGGCGAGTCGAGTTGCGCAACCGTCATTTCTGACATCTTTGCGAATAAAACATTATTTGACCAGCATTTATAAGATTGTTCACCAGAATGATAGTTAAATGTTCGCAGGGATGTTTGGCTCTATGCTTGGCTCGGTTCGTTGTCCAGTTCGACAATAAATAAATAAATAAAATAAAATATCTTTATTTTCACGCAACTTTAGGCCCATAGTTTGTTAGTAAACAAAAGATCTTAACAGCTAATGTTAGTGTTATAAATTAAAGAACTATTGCTATCGAGGCACTCTCACAGCGTGCATATTAGTGTTAAACCTAGCTAGCACAGTGCAGGGCTGCATAGTGCTGTCACTATCCAGCCTACCTGCGACAACACGCATGAGAATGTTGGGGCTTCCCCTCACTCTATTCATAAGAGATGTGACCTTTTTGCGCATGAGCTCAAAGAAGTCGTCAGTGTGCGCATCGGCAAAGATGTCCGAGGCACTGCAGTGACGGGGAAGCCCCACCATTGCCCGGAACTAGTTGTTGTACAATATACGCAGAACGTTGTTTTATTTTTGGATGTAGCTAGTCCATAGACTACTGGTGTACCTAAAGTGTGATCTTAACATCAAGTGTGCAACCAGCAAATCTACGAGCCAGCATATTGCTTCTTACCGCCAACGCCCTGCGTTCTCTCTCTATATCCAAGTCATCCTTCAACTCTTCATTCACAATAAGCCCTAGGTATTTGAACTGCGATACCCTGTGTAATGGCGAGCCATTGAGGTAGACTGGAGGCACAAAAGCTGGGGGTTTGTTTTTACCTCTAAATACAAGGAGCTCACTCTTACTTGAGTTATACAGCAAACCATGCTTCGCAGCATATGCCTCGCATATGGCCAGTAATTTACGCACACTGCCAATCGTGGGCCCCAGCAGCGGTTGTCTATTGTTTGCCCGACATTCATATTCTATAATAATCATTTGCCCGAACTTCGATTGCCCGAATTTCATTTGCCCGAATGTTTCGTTTACCATAATAGTTAATTGACATACTCTTGTTTACCCAAAAATTGGATGTCATAATGATACGAATGCCATACGTATTGTTTTCCAGATTATTGTTTGCAATAATATTATTTAATATAATATTTAAACGCCATACTGAACATGTATTCGGATTAATCTTTGTGAATATGTTAGTTTTTCCGCTCTTTTATAAAAAAAATAACCTCGAAGACGAAAGCGGGAGCAAAGCTCCCGCTTCCGTCTTCTAATCTATCCGCGATCCGAGTCGGTTTTGCCACTAAGCCCCTGTTCCCTACTGCCTACGATACACCACTATCTTGGCATTGGTTAATCTAAGAGAAAAGTTTATTTTTACTAAGTGGCAAAACCGACTCGGATCGCGGATAGGTTCGTAGGCAGTGCAATACGTACCCACTATATTACATAATGAATATTATGGATTTTGAGATTGATGGCAAATGTCACTATGGCATGTGATAGTTATGGATTACAATGATTAATGGAAAATGAGATTATTGATATTATGGAAAACAAAGATTCTGGCATATAATTAATATGGTAAACAATGAGTATGGCATACAAAATTATAGAAAACAACTTTATGGCAGTTGAATATTATGGCAGATAACATTCGGGCAAATGAAATTCTGGCAAGCAAGAGTATACCCCCAGCAGCACCATGTCATCCGCATAAATTATGTTGTTAAAACATACACCTTCGACGACAATAATAATATATAATATAAAAACAGCAAATGCTCGTTATTCCGTGACATGTAAATAGCCAAATGCCGCTTTGAAAGAGATGGATAGTCTATATCGCTGAATGAGATTTTCGCCACTAGGCATATTTTTTGCCTTCTTTCGTTTGGAGTAGGTAGGTAATAATAATTTACACTACATATGGTGCTACTTTTCCGCACTAGTGCGGAAAAGAGCACTTTCCGTGCATAAGTCGAAACTTTATAGAGCCATATGTACAGTAAAACGTTGTACGATACACGTGCGAATAGGTAATTCACAACTCGTGTCGATTTAAAACACTCCCTTCGGTCGTGTTTTAATTTATCACCACTCGTAGCGAATTTCCTATTTTCGGCACTTGTATCGTAAATAACTATTTCGAGTGTACACCCGTGTTGCATAAAATAATATAGCAGGTTACCTACGCCGTTTATGCAAAGAGTTAAACGAAACATTAGGCTTTTTAGTCCCTATTTTTGCCGATGACTACAGGAAAATTGCGAACTCAAATCTCTGTATGACCTACATTATCCCCTATGACCTTAACCGGTCTGCTGGGCGCCTAATCACCCAGATTTTCGTCATGCACAGTGATGTGTATGAACCCCTTGATAGCAAATGTTGTTGGTAGCAAATTAAATGTGGACTGTATATACGCGAAAAATAATGCTAATCTAATAATGAAGCACAGACAATGAAGACAGCGGAGACTAGACATGGCAAATTTGACCACTAAAACTTGAGTGACATAAAGATGGAAGAATAATGCACTTATTTATTACGTATCAAAACATTTATATTTATATACAGTATGTCGCACCACAGCCAGGCACAACGTCCGATATAGATCAAGCGAGCGAAGCGAACGAAGCTCTCCATTTCTGCTAAAAATATTTCGTATGTCTGGTATGCCCTGCAGCTCGCATTTCTCATCAGCGGTGAAATTTGCGTTCATAGAACCGTGAGAACAGCCGGACATACGAACGCATTTCCTCCGAAGCTGCAACAGAAAACATCGTTTCGGTCGCTCGTTGAATAAATGACCAACCGGGCTGTTCTAAGCTGCAGCGCAGCGAAAGAGGCAAAGGAGTTATATAAAGCGTGGGAAGCTAAAATCTTTGCAAGTTGCGCTCCTCAATACGAAATAAGTACGTAGGAATGCATTACTTGGAAAGCTGGTGCAGCTAAAAGTGATATTTCTCAACTTATTAGCGAGTCACTCGCCTATTTAGCACCCGGGTGATCGCCCTGGCGTCCTCTAGTATCACCAAGCGCGCGCCCGGCGAGTGTAAGCAATAAAATTATTTATTTCCCTTAAAACATGGTACAGAAGATGCTACCTAAATCACAGAGAAACACACATTTCACCAGCAACTGGCATGCCAAAATTCGAATACACCTAACTAATTATACTGCTGGTGCAGCGGCGGAAAATGCCGAAAATCGAAAGAGTATTAAATATAGACGTCTCGGCAGAGAGTACAACCACAGAACAGATAATGTACAACTTTGTACCATTCGTACAGTACAATGCTTAAGTTAATGTTAGTATAATATACATTTTGTATATACTTTAGAAAATAAATGAATAATAATATACTTGCTGCTCAAAACAAGGGACACGTTTTTCTATTTTATTCTTCTTTATTGAACATTATTAAATGATGAGTGGCTAATTAATGATATCCCGTTTTCTACAAAATCCAACCTCTTTCATGCTGTTGCTCGGTATACTCTTGCTTGCCAGAATTTCATTTGCCCGAATTTTATCTGCCATAATATTCAACTGCCATAAAGTTGCTTTCTATAATTTTGTATGCCATACTCATTGTTTACCATATTAATTATATGCCAGAATCTTTGTTTTCCATAATATCAATATCAATAATCTCATTTTCCATAATCATTGTAATCCATAACTATCACATGCCATAATGTCATTTGCCATCCATCTCAACATCCATAATATTCACATGTACATGTGGGTACGTATTGCAGTGTCTAAAATGAAGAAAAAAAAACCTCGAACCTATCTGCGATCCGGGTCGGTTTTGCCACTAAGTAAAAATAAACTTTTCTCTGAGATTACCCAATGCCAAGATAGTGGTGTATCATAGGCAGTAGGGAACAGGGGCTTAGTGGCAAAACCGACTCGGATCGCGGATAGGTTAGAAGACGGAAGCGGGAGCTTTGCTCCCGCTTTCGTCTTCGAGGTTTTTTTTTTCTAAAATAGCGGAAAAACTAACAAATTAACAAAGATGAATCCGAATGCATGTTTAGTATGGCGTTTAAATATTCTATTAAACAATATTATTGCAAACAATAATCTGGAAAACAATACGTATGGCATTCGTATCATTATGACATCCAATATTCGGGTAAACAAGAGTATGTCAATTAACTATTATGATAAACGAAACATTCGGGCAAATGAAATTCGGGCAAGCGAAGTTCGGGCAAATGATTATTATAGTATGTGAATGTCGGGCAAACAATAGACAACCCTGTTGCTCTAGTAACTGAAAAAAAAACATAATTACTGTTTTTATTTTCACGTAACGATCACCATACTAAATTAATATTGATTTATTAAGCAGTAACGCTGCTAACGAAAATTGTACATTTTAAATCAAAGGAAAAATTGAAAAATTTAATTCTCCGGGCCGGATTCGAACTGGCGACCACAGGCATTCATGGCCCGTCGCTACTAACCAACTGAGCTATCAGAACAATCCGGTTCGGCCACCTAATCCCTCAATCAGTTCCTTCAAAAACGCCTTAGGGAGGCGTGTAGCGACATCTACCAGAAGACTTAGGCTTCTTAACGGCACCAACGTCTCAAATTATATTGAGAAATCGTCAGTAACGATGCGCCACCCCAATTTTGATTTTTTAAGCAGTAACGTTTTCCCTCTGGGTTGGAAAGTCAGATGGCAGGCGCTTTCGTAAAACTGGTGCCTACGCCAAATCTTGGGATTAGGTGCCAAAGCGGACCCCGGGCTCGTTTGAGCACTATCGGGAAAAAATGCTAGGAAGATGATGAACTGTAAAGGTCATAATATTGTTTAAGAATATTAAGTGCATCCATTACATTTGAGACGAATGGCGCGGTGCCTAGATGAGCCCAGCTTTAAACACGTATATTTAATGTAAACCTAAAACGTTAAACGCCCCGATACGACGTGATCCGATTCCAACGTTAATCGGGCATAAATTGACATCGTGTGTGTTTCGGAAACGAAAGACGGACAAAATCAACCCCTATGTGATATTACAAGTCTAAGACTTAATTGACTTGCTCTCGCATCGGGATGAATCTAATTGGACAGTTGAGTCAATCAGGAACGTTAGAAAATGTGTCCTTCCAGAAGTAAATATAATAGTTAGAGAGTCTGGCTAGTGAAAGATGAGCCCGAGATTTGTTGAAAACTTTGTATATGGCAACATTTATATCATTGTCAAATATGTCAAACGCCTTAAATTTGTGTGATGTCCTAATCTTGTTACTTGTTATGCTAACTAAGAAATTAACTGTTCCATAATAAATTAGCTGGTTTCTGCATTTTAAGAACAGTTGACATTGAAGAATATCATAAAAGTTTCAATTATAAGTTTCTTCCCAATTTAAACTTTGGTGAGTGAATTTGAATACTATTCTTAAATATAGAGTAGAATGAAGTTATTTGCTTTACATTTACTTCTTTCTAAGCAAATCCAAGTACGCATGTATAAGACCATACTGCAGCCAATCCTAATGCACGGGTGCAAAATATGAACACTGACACATGTACAAAAACATGCTGTTAGTCGCCGAAAGGAATATTCTGCGCAAGATTATTGGTTTAAAACGAAGACCGGATGGAAGTTTGAGTCTTGAAGTACCTCGAGATTGAAGATCTGAGGGTTTATCACGTTACGTTTCGAACGCACGTTATGACAACACAACTGTCATTTTTCCATATAAGAAGTGACATTTATTTTTATCGTCGAGTTGTTAAAAAAATATATATAGGTAAATTTTCTGTTATATGATAACGCGCGCCATTTTTCCATACAAGAAGTGACAATTATTTTTATCGTCGAGTTGTTAAAAAAATATATATAGGTAAATTTTCTGTTATGTGATTTCGCGCGCCATTATATTGGTCTTCGTAACTGGCCCTGCAAAGTCAACCCCAGCTATTGGGAACGGAAATGATGATATACCTAAGGGCATATGCGGACTGCGTTTATTAAGCGCCCGTTGCCGTGCGTTTGTGACCAATCACAAGTAAATTGACATAAACGCGTTAAGGCGCAGCTAGATTTCACGATCCTGCAGGGCTGTACGCAATGCAAGATATTCCGAGACATATTCTAATGGACTGCCAGCCATAATCATTACGGGACACTAAGAATGAGTTGCGCTTACGATTGCAGACAGTCTAGTGCTACCCACGCTAATATGTAGGGCCGGTTGAATACTGGAGTTATTAATAGAACACGTGAAAAGCGACTTTACCAAATTAATAATAGGTGATCATTAAACCTATCGACATCAACACGTTTATATTCAGTCGTTAGTATTGATTGTATTTAAATAACCCTTGAAGGCCATATTTATAAGTGTCAATACTCATAATTTGAAGTTGAATGTCAATGGGGTAGTTTATTAACTATATAGTATTTCCGTAATCGTCACTTTCCATTTTTATATTGAGGTAATATTAACCAGTAACGTCTGCTAACAAAATAAGGTATTTAACTAATCGTCTAATCAGCTTCTTTTTATCGAAAGTAAATAACGCTTAATTACTATGTGGATTACTTGTTTGGAGTAGCGGAGCGCCCGTACAAGCTTACCTAACATTTCTTATTAGGCAAGTATATAGTTAAACAGGGTGTGGCCAGGAAAAGGAGCAAAAAATGAAACGGTAGCTTATTGAGCTTGTGACTCTTGTGAGAAATTATTTCCAGGTGGTTTTAATGGATTGTTTTTTTTTCTTTAACGTAAGATTACGTGTATTTTTTACTCTCCTGAGGTAGCACATTAGTGCTACCCCAGGAGAATATTAAAATTTAAAAAAAACACAAAAATATCTTTAAAAAAATTGCAAAAGGTATTTTGACTCATTAGATGATGTTAAACTTTCAAAACTTTTCGTGTTCATTGTTTGTATAGAGAATGACATACAATATTAACGAGCAGACGTAATCTCGATAACTGTACATAATAGAAATCATTAACTGTTATCTTACTTACAGATGAAATGGTTTTTTAAAACGGATGCGTAAAACAAGACGTGGCTGTGAAAGTAGTGTAATTTTCTTGTCAACACAATTGCTCGTAACGTACCTCATATTGTGTCGCTTTTAGGCTCATAATCCTAGATATTAAAACGCGTGTTTTATATAACATTACAACACTTGTGTGTTATGGTTATATCCCGATTAAGTCACGTTGGCACCTTGCAGCAAGATATATGCATGAACACGGTGCATTCTTAAATTAACCGGGTTGTACAGAATGTACAGCTTTTTTTTTCTCGGCATATGGATTCTTACTCTACTAAACAAATTAAATCCATTTTGTTAATTAATTGACTATTTCTTTTTTATATGATAAAGAAAGTTTACGTAAGTAAAACTATTCACTTTTGATAACATTTTACATGAATTAATACGGATAACATTTTAAAAAGAAAATATTATTTAAATTTTGTATATGCTGTTTAGAGACATCTGTGCCCGCACTGCGCAAACTTCACGAAAAAAAAACTGTTGCGCGCCATTATAGGTTAATATTTGTAAAATTTGTTTATGCGTGTTTGGTTATTGTCAAAAATGTTGACTCGTGGTGACTAGAAAAGTAATAAATAGAATGGACGCCACTGGAAATTGTTGGCGATGTGCAAATGCGAGTAAAAACCTGTTGTCATCTTAATGATTTACTTAATGTAAAGAAAATAATTTGGCAGGCCTACCTATAATATTTTCATCTTATGAAAATGATTTTTTCCTCGCAAAATGTATTGAAAAACGTCGTATGAAACGCGTGAGCTTTGATAATTACATCAGAGGCGAAATTGTTCACGCGAACCGCAGGTGAGCGTGATAAGGAAGCCGAGGATGTAATTATCAACATACCTCACTTGTATCACAATGTACTATTATCACCGGTCAGTGTGCTAGGGGCCGCGCGACAAGGTTTTGTCGTGTTACAATATATTGGTGTGGGTGAACGGTAAGGTATGGTTGAAATAAGTTAGTCCCGCTGGGACCATTATATTGTACTGTCACTGAATTAAGGTACTTAATGAACGTCAAATCAATTGCAAGTTGCAACACACTGTTTCTTAAATATTGCAACACAACGCGACATCATAATAATGATACTAGAACAATCATTATTTCTTCACGCCACTGCTCGGAAATGTGGCAAAAGATGGTCAGAATTCAGGCTTCAAAGCTGGGGTTAGTTGGACATCGCACGAACAGGCCAACTATGAGTTCAAACTGTCCAACAATGTTATTGTTGGATAGTTTGAACAGCGATTCGCTCAATCTTACACCTACTTTCTAGCCTTTACTCCAAAATATCAAAAATGTTCAACGTTCATATTCAAGGTTTCACTTCTGCTGGCACTCCCAGGGTGCATCCCGGTCTTTTTTTTTAATGAACTCTATTTGTAAGCTCTGTAAAGCAGCCCTTGAGGCCTACTTCAATCCTCCTAGCGTGATTGCCGGTTGTGCCCCTAAAAGAGCCCGGGGTCCGCTTCGACACGTAATCCTAAGATTTGGCATGGGCACTAGTTTTACGAAAGCGACTGCGATCTGACCTTCCAACCTAGAGGGAAAACTAGACCTTATCGGGATAGACCGAATCCCTCGCGATGTTTTCCTTCACCGAAGATATTCCTTACATAAGTTGCGAATAATCTACTTTAAAAACAAAGTTTTAACCGACTTCAATTTAGTACTCTCCCAAGCCACGAGAACATTTCCTATTTTTTTACAATTTACCACAAGAACTGATTTCCGATAGCAAATGCGTTGATTACTATAGAAAAAAACCGAATCGCTGTATTTGGGCCGATAATATTTGAGGACTTTCATCGATTCCCCAAGATCATCACCAATGGCACTTCATTAGTTCCAATTTCAAATTTACCTGTGACGTACTTTTGCACTTCTAAGTACTTTATTGAGGAATTCGATAAGTCATCTGTGGTCTTCATCATCAATTCCTCGCCACCAAATTTATGATTCCGGATGTTAATACACGAGTTATAACAGAAAATACCAAAATCACTACACGCGTGCCTAATAAAATTGAGTCCCCTCAATTCCTCATGGATCTCATCATCTAACTGAATCTTGAAAGGAATGGGACCCACCTGGAAGAATATATAGGTACATACGAAAAAAATTTTTTTTTTAATCGTCTTATCAATGACGGAGTTCTGAGGTAACAAACATTGAAAATAATAATAATAATAATAAAAAAACAGCTGAATTGCGAAACTCCTCCTTTTTTTGAAGTCGGTTAAAAATTCATTCGTACGAGCCTGGATTTGAACAGCCGCATGCCTGAACCACTACGCTACCGTAGCTTCCCTTCCCTACTACTTGCATTCTAAATATTTGAATTTTGAATGTACGGAACCCTCTCCACGCGAGTGCAACTCGCATTTGTCTGTAAGTAACTGAATCCTGACGATTTATCGTCTCAGGATATCGATATAAACGTCAGCCTTGCGTTGTTAATAAGAATACGTTGTTACTCGATGACAGTTCATTTAATATGAAAGACAGCAGATGTGACCTTGACCTAACAATGCTATTATATGCGCTTTAGATCCTGCAATGTTCTATCAAATGATTCTACATATACGAGTATAATGGTGGAACATTTTGTTATAAAATAGCAACTAGATACATCGTCTAAGACTTATCTGTATTTCAGAGTTTTGTTTAAGTTAAAAGGGTTATTAACGACTTCCTTTGTTGCCAAATATGAAAGAAAAAGATAACAAAAAGACGTCATAAAATACGGACGTAGCATGGATTCCATTTTGTCACTTATTGTTACGTTCTGACAAGATATTCGTCACCTTCTGACAAGTATCCGAATGCGAGAGGGACGGATGTCTTATACACAACGATAAGTAATAAATAGCACCCATCGCAGGCCAGCTGAAGTAGCTACTGTGTCTTCCATTGTTTATGCGTAATTGTCTACTTGAAGATTACAATCCATACTAATATTATAAATGGGAAAGTGTTTGTGTGTGTGCGTTTGTTTGTTTGTCCGTCTTTCACGGCAATTCGGAGCGACGAATTGACGTGATTTTTTAAGTGGAGATGGGATGGAGAAGGGATGGAGTGCAACATAGGATAGTTTTTATCCCCGAAATCATCCCCTAAGGAGGTGAAATGGGTCTTACGCAGAATCCGCACTACGGCGAACGAAAAAACCATAAAATGCGAGCTGCTTACAAATTTTCTACCCAAACACGTGCCCTAAACCCGGTATGTTCTAGCGGTATACCGGGTGGAAAGACACGACGATCCTTCTCGCAAATTGGGGTTGGTTTAAGTGATGGAGAATCGGTTTGTAATGTTTAAGTTTTTGCTACGAACAATTAGTAAAAATATTAAAATTAATTAATGTCCTTCTTAGTGCCTTCTTAGTTACAGGCAGTTAACTTTTAATGCAAAATACTGCAAGTGACAACCCTCATTAGGTTCAGTAACATTTAAACAATAACACAAGGGTCAGTGACCTTTACAAAACAATAATCTGACTAGGTAGTAAACCCTACTATTACTACGTACTATCTACCTACATGTAAGTGTAATGTGTTTACAGAAATATTATATTCTGCATATATAAACTCATGTCTCAATTTATCTATGGTTAGTCAGATTATTGTTTTATAAAGGTCACTGACCCTTGTGTTATTGTTTAAATGTTACTGAACCTAATGAGGGTTGTCACTTGCAGTATTTTGCATTAAAAGTTAACTGCCTGTAACTTCAAAACGCTTACGAACATGAGCCTGGTTTCTTTACAGGTATACAGTACTAAATCTAAACAATCCCTTTTGCGGAAAGGATCGTCGTGCCTTTCCACCCTGTATATTTATAGCGCATGTTCAAACTAAACGGCTGCCTGGCATCGTTTTGACACCCCGCCCCCATCCCCGCATAATGGCAATGGCACCCATTCTTTGGGACCATTTAGCGGCGCTACTTAGACTACGGTTTTATCGTTGGCTGCTATACTAAATTCCTATCATCCTATTCCTATCCTTATCGGCGATCAATTACAGTACTCTCTAATCTGTTCAATCAGTGATATCGCATCCTAACATAATAATTATATATCTATATATAAATATTTCTCCATGATCTCAACATCAGCATCCCGGGTGCAAGATGCGATTTCCATGTATCGAAGCATAAATCATTCACTATGTATGCTAACACGTGCAAATCCGGATTTAGATGCAAATAGGTATTAGTAGGTAAGTTTGTATGTAGCGGCATCGTATCTGATCTTAATGTGTCGTTTCGACACCTGTCAAGATTACTTCCACTTGTTGATTTTATTTTATTTTATTGTGCAGCTGTAGCTACGGTAGCCTAGCGGTTCAGGCATGCGGCTGTCAAACGGCGGTCGTGGGTTCGAATCCCGGGTCGTACCAATGAGTTTTTCGGAACTTATGTACGGAAAAACATCGTGAGGAAACCTGCATACATCCACGAAGAAATTCAAAGGTGTATGTGACCAACCCAACCCGCACTGGGCCAGCGTGGGGACTACTGCCAGTTCCCTCTCATCCATGAGAGGAGGCCTGTGCCCAGCAGTGGGACGTATACATATAGGCTGATTTATTATTATTATTGTACAAAAATTAACATATTCTGTAAATAAAAAGTAATTGATTTGATTAATTTGTTAAGGGAATTAACGAAACCAATTGATTGAGTGAATGGTTAGTTTATTTAATTATGGTTTAAGACATTTATTATCTCATAAAGAATTTACAAAATTCACTTACATGAGAGATACACTTATATACAAAATCATTTTAAAGGCATGCATAGCGTGCAGTTTACTATAAAACTTTGCTAGAAATTTACGTTGTGTGTAGGTACCAATATACTTTTTAAATTCTTAAATACATGGCAAAGTGGGTAGAAATCGCTTGTAATATTAACAGCAGCAGCGGCTTAGGACACAAGTTACTGTTGCCGTCCTGTTCATTGTAATTCTCTGTTCAGATCTTTTATTTACTCCTGCGCCCTGTCTCTCTTTGATCCAGACTGTCCTCGTCTGTCCTCCTCGTCTCGACTGTCGATCCAGATGTGTCCTGACTTCCAAGTATAAAATTAAAATCACAATAAAATAAATGTGAATAATTGAACAGCTACTAAGAATTTAATTTAAAATAAATCCTATACCCTTACCTATCTAGACCACTATCCAGATATGTGCTAATATGTTTTTAGGTTCGTAGACAACAAGGAAGCCTTGTTGTTTCACCGTGTTCGTCTGTCCATCTGTCCGTCTGCAGCTTAGCTCAGTAACCCTTTACTACCAGAAAACTGTAATTCGGCATGGGTATATCAATCACGCCAAAAGTAGAATAAAATCTTAAGATTGTTTGTTTGTTGTTGTTTTGTGTACCTCCCTACATCATCTAAACTGAGGATTTAATGTATTTTTCTCGTTAACCCAAATGTTAGGTATCGCAACGATGAATAGCTTGTTTAAAAAAACATATTGGTTTCTGAAAACCATTTTTCAACTCAGTGATTCGTTTGCGAGATATTGGTCTTTAAAGTTATAAGATTAACGTGTGTGTCTGTGGTATCGTAGCTCCCTAACGGATGGACCGATTTGAATGCGGTTTTTTTGGGTCGTAGATAGTTTTATCCCGAGTTAAGCCGTTATTGAGATATTGGACTTTGAAATGAAAATGTCGGGGGATTTTTCAACTTTTCTAAGTTGTACCTAGTTATAAATAAATAAATAAAATAAAAATAAATAAATATAAGGGGAAAATCTTACACAAATCGACCTAGTCCCATAGTAAGCTCAGTAAGGCTTGTGTTATGGGTACTAGACGACGATATACATAAAAGACGTAAATACTTAAATACATAGAAAATATCCATGACTCAGAAACAAATATTCATGCTCATCACACAAATTTTTGCCCTTACCGGGATTCGAACCCAGGACCTCTTGCTTCGTAGGCAGGGTCACTACCAACTAGGCTAAGGCGGTCGTAAACAAGTTATCGTTCGAGTCATGTACTATTTCGTGTTCTTGTTGCATATTCCTCATAGAGACACATTTACACTATTTCAGTTACTAGTCACAAACCGGTTAGTAACGCGTCGTCGTGTGCGAACCTCAATGAGAATGTATGGGCGGTGACTCTCAAGCAACTCGTTAGTAATTTACGTTTGTAACTAGTTCTTTTTGGGTAGCTCCGTGAGCGAAGGGCCTTTAGGTAGTTGTCATTTACCTCTCAGAGAAAATTAGGTATAACTGTGAATAACTCTCTGTCTAGTCTACACTTTGCCTTTACGTTTTCAGAGTTGCGTTTCAATGATTATTTTATATTTTATCCTAATATTTTTTTGGGACTGCGGTTTTCAAATAATTCTAATAGACTTTTTACAAGGGACCTTTTAATTATTATTCTTAACCCCCTTAAGGCTTTAGGGGTATATTTGTAACACCCTGTATAAGTAATAAAGGCATGCTGATGTTTTTTACTTTGTTACCATATTTTTCCAATGGGTACAATGTGTTGGAATCCATTAGATGTATTTTGATCTAATTTTTTTTGCCGTTTAAATAAATAAAAAAGTACTATTTACAAGCATTGTTAATGTTTTTAGCTTTTGTGCATAATTTGTTACAAATATTTTACGACATTTTACCTACCAAGCGAAAATTGTTTAATCATGTTTCGAATGAGTGATCTCCCTGCAGAAAAGCCTCAACATTACTATTCGTATTTTTTTGAAACCATATTATTATAAACAGTCGCATTATATTGTTTCAAAAACTCTGTTCGTTTAACTTCGCTGACCCTACGGCGCCTTAATCACAAATTATCATCATGGGACGTGCCGATTCTCACAACTTATTGAACACCTTGGTAGAACGAGTCGGGAGATGCATTTCTCGCCATAAATCATTATCAACGAAACGTTGACTAGCGTTTCCTCTATTTTATTATCACGTCTACAATGAACGATTCGGGACTTATGTCCAGAGATCAAGATCAAAATCAATTCTCAACAAAAGCGCGCGTTTTCTTCAAGCATGTCTTTTCGGTTTACTTTTGCCGGCTAAATAATAAACAACGGCGCACAATGAAGCCATATGGCGAAGCTTCATAGTTATTTATGTGCTCGGTAACCGCAAATATTTTATAAATTCGCTCAATAAAAATCTCAAACGGACAAGGTAAAACATTCATCGGCACTCAGTTTTTAGGGTTCCGTACCCAAAGGGTAAAAACGGGACCCTATTACTAAGACTTCGCTGTCCGTCTGTCTGTCTGTTACCAGGCTGTAACTCAAGAACCGTGATAGCTAGACAGTTGAAATTTTCATGTATTTCTGTTGCCGCTATAACAACAAAAAAAAAGATATTTAAGGGGGGGGCCCATACAACAAACTTTTTTCAAACTGTTATATTAGATTACGGAACTTCGTGCGCGAGTCCGACTCGCGCGTGGCCGGTTTTTGTAATACGGTCGATCTCACAAGGGACTGCGGTGGCGAATTATCCATATAGGCAAACGAGGTACACTTACACTAAAAATATATAATAATAATAATGAATCAGCCTATGTACGTCCCACTGCTGGGACTTAAAAAATTATAGGTAAAATAAAATGTCTATGGCCGATCTCTATCTATCTATACACATTTGAGGGGGCGGATGAGATGCTTGCGTAGGGCGTTCTCGACATTTCATCTGCCTCTGAGGACTACAGCTTTGTACCATCGCTTTAACGTCATGTTTAAATGACAAAGGGGTGAATGCGAGAAAGTATATTCAGTTTAATTCCCATTTGACTTTTCGTGACAACGGTTTCATACTGCGTAATTCCCGTCTCGCACGCCGGCAGCCCCACGCACCCTTTACGCTGCACTTTGTTCTGAGCATTTAGGAGACAAACTCGCAGATGTCAAATCCCAACGAGAGAAAGTACATATTGATGGTGGAAAATAACAAAAAGAGTTCTTGAGAATTCTGTACAAAAAACTGTCGGTAAAAGTACGTTTAGGTACTACCATATTTATACCCGGCACAATTCCTCTTGCGTCATTTCGGCTACGAGTCACTCGATTTTTTTTTTTTTTTTAATATTTGGGGACAATCTGACACAAATCGACCTAGTCCCAAACTAAGCAAAGCTTGTACTTTGGGTACTAGACGACGATAAACATACTTATATATATAGATAAATAAATACTTAAATACATAGAAAACATCCATGACTCAGGAACAAATATTCGTGCTCATCACACAAATAAATGCCCCTTACCGGGAATCGAACCCAGGACCTCTTGCTTCGTAGGCAGGGTCACTACCAACTAGGCTAAAGCGGTCGTCAATTGAGACGATCCCTGGCCACCGTCTTTGTGTTGGGACTCGTATATCTACAGTATAGAAGTGGGTGGAAGACAAGGTGAACAGTGTTCTGTGGACGTACGAGTATCTGAGTATCTTTGTCGCAATGTCAAATATAGGTACCAAAAAGTTATCTTAGTTTTTTCATATCAGAACACGATACCTGTTATGCCCTTGATCAGTTCACACCCCATTTTTGGTAGTCTGTATAACTTGACGCCTCGATTCGTAGTAACAAAGTGTAGGTGGAGGTCTAGTTTCGTTAGGCGTGCCGGTTAGGTGAGCGTTAGCGCGTTCCGAATGACAGCCCTCATCGTCGAGATGTTTATCGGCGTACCAATGCAATGACTGCTGAACTATTTAAATAGTATTTAAGACCGATGTAGATAGTCCAAGGCATACAGTTCGGAGAGGGAAATTCATGCTATTATGCATTTCGTTCTTAGTGCCTGACTCAAGTCTATAGTACTTAGTACCTAACTAGGCATAAAATCAATAGAAGTTGTGTATTTTTCATTAATGTTTGTTTTTCATTTAAAATACACGAGTTTTCCAAGACCACTTACGGCCCACGCCACGTACGTATGTCGAGGAAAGACTTCATATTGTGTACCTAGAAAGAAAGAAAAAAAAAGACATTTATTTTCTATACAAAAGACACACAGAGACAAAGGGAATAGAAATACAATACAGTTGATGAGTTGACACATAATGTGTTGTGTCTTCGCGGCAGAGAATCGGTGGCTGTCTTAGCATTATGCCGAGGTATCAGACAGACAGACAGACACCTACAGCGCTGATTTTGAGACAACACCGTACGTGACCCACGGAACGCAACCACAACATACTGCCGATACAAACGTATACAGATAATTAATTAATAATTACTATAGTAAATTAGTTAACCTATAAATAGTACCTCGACTTTAGGTGGCGACCGATTGTTTCATTCAATTCAAAACACAAATGTGAGTGATCCACCATAGCTGTGAACAATCAACCAACAGGGATATGCATCTTTTTCCTATCCACCTTTGGCACCGTACTGCTGGATATGCCTGGAGCGCAGCGAGGATTATTACGTACGAAACGAGTGGAATGGTCGCGAGGGATGTGTCCAACAAGAAATGTGTCGGATAGATGTGTGCAAAGAAATGTAAGGGAGGATTGTGCAAAGGGCTCATTGTACACATTTCACAGCCTCGCAACACCTCTCCCCGTTCATCTGCACGCATTGAGAACATTGTTTTTTTTCAAGTGGGCCTATGATTTAACTAGTTCGCAAGAAAATGTTATTTTCAGGGGCTAAATTGTAATTTACATTTGGAAAAATAAAATTAAAAAGTAGCGAATTCCAGAAGGTCGTGTCCGAATTATGACGTCTATGCTACGGCTCTGTATGACAGCTTGCAAACCTTTCATATGACACACGAAGTATTGACGCCACCCACGGTTTTTATAAACCAGGTTTATATATACAATTTTGAGAAAAAAATACTACTTTACTACTTGCGTTCAGGTAATTTAGGCATTACATATTTTGAAATGTTGTCATTTCACAGCTTCATTCCTCGCAGCCCTTGTGGATTCCACCCTGCACCCCTACCGGGGCAGTGCGTTGTGATACGTACATTTTTTTTAGATTATGAAAATGCGTTACGCGTAGCACACAAGTTAAAATAACACAAGTTTAATATTTTTTGTACAATTTTAAAATTACGCTATATGTCTCAATGTGGGCGGCGTCTGCCCACATTGAGATTATATTAGATTCGGTTCGAAAATTTTAATATTCTTTAACATTACAATGAGAAGAAACAAGCAAAATAAATCATAACTTTTATTTATTTTAGTTAATTTCGCAATATACAATTTAAAACCCAGTTCCTTCAATTAAACTAGATAATAGTTACTTAGAAGAACACACAAATCATAAGTTTAAATATTATCAAAGGATAAAAGTCTTCTCAAACCACTCATCCCACTTAATAAAGCCCATAATTGAGTGAGCTCTAACGCCTGTAATCCTAGAATCCTCCTACTCAAATCCATATTGATCCCTCGCAAGACTGATCCGTATAACACTCGACGCCTACAATATCGAGTTTACGCCTTACAACCCGCTCTAATATTAATAATCTCTGGCGACAGAGCCTCGCTGGTAGCTCGGTTATACATTATTAGCATTTATTTATAAGGGCCAACAACGGTGCCTTGGGGTGCCTACTGCTTTGTGCGCTGTGAGCGCGCTTCACATTGGCACATTTCACACGTTTTAAGGGGGGGGGGGGGGGACTCCGCTGAAGGGATTTATGATTTTTCAGGATACTTCTCGGAATATTTCTGTGTTCGCCTCTTATTGAGGTTGTTATTGGTTCCACCACCTAAAAAAAACTACTTTTTTTACGGGTTTGAAACTTATCGTTTGTGGACTTCGTAGTTTATTTTAAGAAATAGGGTTAGGTATCTTGGCTTTGACTACCTACCCGCTGCCTATTTTTGCAGTCTGTTAATGTTTTCAAGCTTTACTTACGAGAAACTTCATACTGGTATTCAGCAAAATTTACTTTTCTCGAGCATGCTCGGAAACGTCGCATTTTGTTTGAAACCGCCAAAATCGAACACATAATGTTTGAGTCGCTTTCCCGCTGCGTAAATATTTTTAAAACTAGCCGTACCTGCGACTTCGTTTGCATGTTAATGTAGGAGTTAACGCATTTCTTCTCTTGGAAATAGGACACATGCAGTTCTAATTTTAACCTATCATGTAAAACTTTCAATAAACCTTTTTAGTTACGTTACGTTACGTTAAAACCTGTCACTCTGATATTTAAATTATTAAGAAAGGGACAAAACACGTGTTATTTATCAGAGGTATTTTAAGTTTTATGAATAATGGGGTAAAAGTTTAGTAGATGTCTGTGGCAATAGATCTAACAGATAGGACACACGCTGCAGTATTAAATGTTTATTGATCTTCTTTTCTACATATTTTTAACACTGTCTTATGTTATATTATAAAAACGTGATGGATGACTGAAATGATCTTAAGTTCTTGAGTCACTCCGACTCTCAGGTAAAGATGTGTTTAGGAATTAATAATAGATAATCCTTTCGAGTACCCATTGACCGGTAAGTGTTTACGTGGAACAAAAGATCTCTTTTTAATTTGACAACAGACGGCCAATTTATATTTTCTAAACTATACCTAACCACTAGGTAAGTTCTACAATTATAACGCGAGTCCGAGTCCCTTTCTAATAAAGGAAATTATTAAAAATGTTAAAGCAATACGTGTATTTTTTTCATATTGCAATGTTTCAGATTGCACTATCACATTCTGGCAAATCTTGTGTATGTTCCCGCCCTTGCCAACATAATAATGTGTGTTGCAGGCTTTATGATAAAAGTATTTTCCTATATGTTGGCCAATTTCTGTGTCTCTATTGTGGTCTATATATTGGCTGAATGTCAACTTGAAGCCGCCTTAAGGCACAGCCACACTGGCGCGGCCTGCGGTGGCGGACAATATTAAATTTGACAGCGGCGGACAAGTTTACTATTATACGCTGGCCAGGCCGCGCCAGTGTGATGCAGGCCTAATACTGATGCGCTTCATAATTAATGTTTATAAAAGGCCGGTTCTATACTGATTTCATACATACTGTTTATTGCTGATAAATATAAATTAATACTGACAAACCAGCGCGGCTATCACAAAACGGCACGCGAGCTCTCTCGATTTTTCTCAAACTATCCGTCTCTCTCTTATCAGATAACTTAGAAAGAGCCTTATAGTACGAGAAAAATCGAGAGAGCTCGCGCGCCATCTTGTGATAGCCGTGCAGTATCGTGACAATTAAATACTCAGCGTGTGATTCAATCTTGCAGAAACTCAAATAGACTTTGGCTGAACGCAAGAACAGCGCTATCGCCATGCCATTAAAAAAAAGGAAGAGAGTCAGACTTTTGACGTTTGATGTTATTTTGTTGAAATTTGTTGATACATTTATTGAAATTACGCCTCAATACGAATTTATCGCATATAAGTTTCCATATCAGAATCGATTATTTTTTTACGCTTTAGAATTTAATATGTGTTTTGTGAAGGTCTATCATCACAACACCGGATCGAAATTATTAATATTCGATAGTTATGGCAAGCCCGCCATTTTGACGTCACTGACAGTTGACAGATATGGCGGCAACGATTTCAAGCAGAATAAATTAATAATTTAATGAGGTCAAATGTTTCCGAAAATTAATTAATCGTCGCAGTCGGATAAAAACTATCCTAAACGGAAGCTAGAGTAAAAATGTGCTTATGAAAAAAGTTACATATTTTTCCGTTCTTGGGAATCTGAAATCATCGGGGGACACAAAAATGGTTAGTTTGATACTGGCTGATTCTTTTTTTAATTTAGAGATTTATTATAAGTGAGAGATACTGATGTTGCCGTACTAAATCGAGACGACCAAGGAAACATTACCTACATTCAGCCAATACATAAACTAAATAATAAGGTCCTTAGGTATAAAGTGCATAAAAATTATAAAATTGATTGTTAATTTAGTTTTGTTTATTTTTGGGGCTCCCACTGAAGAGCGTCACGGCCTCTGTGACACAGCATGTTGTCACGGAGACGTGACGCGTGAGGGTGCTATTTAGCATAGGTATGTTATATGTATTGTGCATGTAACTTTTTATCATATGTATTGTTATATACTTAAAGTAGTAAGTAAGTGATTAGCCTTATGATAAATAAATAAATCCCTTTATTCATGTCATTTAAATATTCATTAATAATCTGGACCCTTAATATTTGTAAAACATTAAAAACCATATGAAAAACACTCATGAGGCTGTCCCAAGTTAAAATTTCCTTCTAAGCTCACGACTAACAATAGGTACTTTTTTGATGAATGGAAAAGGGAGAAAACAGTTTCCAGTAACTAAATTTCAACAAGTAACTTTGATTTTGATGTCGATTGCTTCAGCAAACTTTATATATATTCTATGTATAAAGGTAATGCTTTTAAAAATAACGTTTTTGATTTTAATTAAAAATAAACTTTCAGTATCTTGCAGTTTTTGTAAAAAGGAAAACCCTATGACGAATAACGTACGAAAAAATCATTGCGATTGGAAAATATTTAGAAGTGGCATAACATTTTCTCTTTTTGCATGGACGAGTACGTAGACACAGAATACAATTTCCAGAGGTATAATTCCCTCTTAATACATCGAAATAATCATTCGTTTTAACCAAACGAATTTTTATTAAAAAATATTAAAAATAATGCCGTTCCGTGCGCGGGCGCAGAGCAAGCATATAAGACGTATCAATTATCAATCTAACGCAAGCGAACGAGAGAGATAACAATTTGAAGGCTATGGTCGCTTTAAAAGTGTACATAAGAAATAATATTGATTAGTATTTAAAGAGTAAATGTTAGAATGAAGAAGATAGAAGAGTAATGGATAAAACTCTCACCTGTCTTCTTCGAATCCTTTCTGCTATTGTTGCCTCGCCGAGAGTATAAATTTAATTTGCTGTGGCCACACCCCATTTTATACGTGGGTACTAACCGTTAACACACACTAGCACAGTTTTGAGTTGTGTATATATGCACTTTGTGCACGAGTTAGATGTTCGAAAGTTCTTTGCTCACACTCAAATTCAGTTCACTCTAAGACTGGCTCAATGTTCAAGTCTGTGTATTATTTTAAATGTGTTTTATTTCACTTCAATTCATTGCCGTGTTCACGTCCTTATCAAATGTAGGTGGTGTTTCCTCTGAAAATAAAAAAAATACATTATCTACACAGCTTATGTGTGCAAATATCATGTAAGTTTCATCTTTTTTTCGTAAACACATAACTAGGTACATGGACCTACTGATACTGAACTACATACCTATGTGAAGCCCTTCCTTTACGAGCTTTTATTTAACGTGCAATGTGTGTAAGTAAATAATAATGCGAATAAGGTTTTATTTTCAGGCATTAAACACTCATATGAAATAATGAGTACCTAGTATGTAATATATTTTTAAAATTTTGCAAATGTTTTCGTTCGTTTGGCGGTATTCGACTGACTCAATCGGATTGTGAGCATAGGTTCAGTGATAATGATAATGCTGTATTTTGCACCACTGAGTTCTGATGGAGACGGTAGGTTGCCATAAGAACTCCAAAATTGCTCAAGACAAGCCCTTTGTCTTTTGTGTTTAATGGTACTCTCCACTCGGAATTACAGTGTTTTGAATTTTTGTTATGTTATTTTTCGTTTTCAAATGACTGATTCGAAAGTAAAGTATGTATTAATTCAATGCGCGAACGGAGAACTGGGATAAGCGACACAGATGTAACTTTACAGGGGAACCAAAAAACCGTGAACTTTTTTGATAAAATAAACATTTAAATATCTCCCGTGGATCTATTTCTTATATTTATAAAGCAGTTACCGTTTCCTAATTATTCCTGTATACATTTTATCGTACACTACCCACAGCTAAAGCCTATAGTCTACAATTTATGAATCTGAAGTCTATAACAAATAATGAACTGAAACGGAATTATTCTCGGGATAACAAAGAGCGTGTGTTTTAATCTAGGCTGTATTGGACTATTTAATTTGTTTATACCATTGATCTATACCAATACCATTTTAATTATTTAAGCTGTTTATGCTGATCACAAGCTTTTAATTAACTTGCACTGTTCGTATGTATGTACATATATATGTAAGTATGTAAGTAAGTTGTCCGTCAAAATCTGCAATCTATTTTTCAGTCAGCTGATATGATTATACATTTAATAGTTTGGATGACAGTTGAATATCGAGCTGATCTGATGATGGAGACAGAAGGTGGCCATGGAATTCAGTACTTAACCGACGTAATCCCGTTGAGTTTGGGCTCGTTCGAATTAGAATCGTTCCAATGACTAGTTGTTGACGGTATACAGAGAAGTAAGTTAGCAACAAAATCTTGTACCAAACATGTCATTTTTGACAGAAACTTTTTATAAGTAGAATACGCTGTTTAAAACAATCAATTTGTAAACTAATCGAAAAGAAGCCTAAAATATATAAACGATACGTGTAAATGACTAGATTCGACTTGTTTAATTCGATTAGCCTTGCCAGAATTATTTTTTTACTATTACACTTACTAAATTCAAAATAAATTACTTGTCATCCATTAAACAGATGGAAGCAGAACGTGCCTGTGTTCGAATATTGGGTTATTATGTCTATTTGCATCGCTTAAATAATAACCTCGACAATCTGTTAATGGATTATGATGATGATGATGATTATGATAGATGTAGCATTAGCACAGCTCTATTCACTAAACGTTCAAGATTACTAGCGGAACTAGACCGTGGCACCCTTAAGGATAAGTGGGTGGAGACAGGCCAGTTCACATTGGTCATTGGCGATTCGGTAGTTATGTTAAGGACTGGATGTCTTTCGCGATGTACGTTTCGTATTTCAAGTTGCTTTTTGTGGCTCAGCCCCGGCCAAGCGAGAGATCGGAGTTTTGCATTTAGCTCAAACTTATGGGGCACTACAATTCGTCTGTTCAAGGCGGTGCATTGGAAATTATCGCGTGCTTGGAAACGCCGGTCTGACTAGATTAAGAAACAATAAGGTCTGATTTTCAGATATATGATTATTGACTATATGATTGTTCATCTGATTTTATCGATACACGATTTCTTAAAATTTCCTCGTATGGAAAAAAATCCAAAGTTGGGTCTGTATTTTCCTTTTTTACTCAGCCTACTCAAACGATAAATTATTGTAAGACACAATCAAGATAATACTGTAGTATTTTATCTCATCTAAAATATCACTTTATGAAATTTTAATAAAACTTCACTTAGTTAATTCCAGAAGAGTGTTACATCTCTTTTTCTCGTGGGTGGAAGGCATTCACCGTGTCGCTGTCTAGGGGGCGTTTACGACTCAAATCAAGGCATCCCCTTAACTAGAATATATGCATGTACTTATTTATTTTTGGTTGAGGTAAAAAGAAATCTCTTTTCCGAGCACTGTAAAATAACTGTTTTTTTTTCATACAATACAAGTGGCAGCAATTATGTCACTCGTAGCTAGGGTGACCAGATGTCAGGAATTTTCCTGACATGTCAGGAATTTTAGACATATGTCAGGAATGCGGCCGGAAAAGGGAAATGTCAGGAATTTTCGGCAAATAAATGAAACAATAAAATTTTACACACTGTTAACTTTGGTTTTAATCACAATAACAAAAAAGGTAAAACCACAAGTACTTTGGAGTTTCATAAATTGTAATTTATAAATAATCGTTATTATCTTTTTACGATATAAACATAAAAATACGGCCCACGGCGTAATAACAATACCTACGCCGCGAGCGCGTCAAGCTCGCGTCAGGAATTTCGGACGAAAATCAGGAATTTTGTCAGGACTTTTGAAATTTGTATCTGGTAACCCTACTCGGAGCGTAATTTCATCGATACCTCATTCATCAAAGTCCGTTCAGTAACCTAAAAGCTACGGTAGAATACACGTAAATACAAATATACAGACTGTGAATACAGACTGCTAATAAAACCATAAGCCTTCCTTTCGGCTCTGCCGTAGTGCAAAAAAAAACATTGGACCAGTTTGTATTAATTTTCTGTAACGATGATTTCGACTTTGATCAAATCGTATTATATTTTTTTGAGTCAACGGCAAACACAGAAACGGGCGTGATGGTTAGCGGTAACCGTATGGTACCTTTAACTTTTTGGGGGAGGATGTAGACATCTTTCGGCCGATATGATGATGATAATTATGATGAGTATTGGTATCGTTGCCGTTGTAGCATAAAAAAATGGGATGCGAATTGTATGCGTCAAATCGGCCTGACGCGATCCGTCCGGCCGGTCACTGGTCACGTACAGCTGTTCTATAGGAACGCAGCTACGTTGACTCGACTATTGGTGTACGTTGTATGGCCGATTAATTGACGATGTTACAATGCCTAGGCTCTGCAACGTTTAGATACTGATGAATGATATTAAGGGTGATGAGTTTTATAATAACCGACTCCATTATTTAATTTTGCATCATTAATTCAAAAATCAAGTAGTGTAGGGTTTATGGGATAGCAACGAGATGTATATTGTATACTCTGATGTTATTATTAAGTACTCCAAAAGATATTTTTATGTACTATTCAAATAGTTCTAAAAATTCCCTCGTTTTTATATTGCTTGATAAAGAGAGAAAACAGTTGAGACCTGTGACGTCACGCCGCGTCTCGAACGTAGTAATCACAATCGTTTCATGTGAAGGTGCGTTTTGTGGAAAAGGGACAGAGTATACTCTTAAAATATTGGACTTTAACTTTGTGATAAATGATAATTTTATTGTTTTGTGTTACTTTTTTCTTTATGCGACTATATTTTCAATCCTTTTTCGAGAAAATTCCAAATTCATTATTTTAGGAAACTAAATGTGGTCTAAACTTAATAACTACCTAGCGTCATTTCACATGAATGAACACCTATTAGTTTCATATTATTTGAGCATTAAGCTTACTATAATTAAATAATTATGATAAAAGTTTTTATGGTAATCGTGAATGCTGTATAAAATTATGCAAAAAGTTTTTATAACGACTGAATTGCACTTCTTTTTCAACAACGAATGCTTTTTTGATGGGAGTGATTTAGAATTTCATATTTACCTGGTTATTGCTATTAAACCATTCGAGGAGTAGCAAGGCTTCGTGTGCCACGCCGTACCGAGTAGTGGCTTTTCCGCCTTGTAGCGAAAATCGCTCGTTGAGGCATAACTCATATGTGGATCATGGGTTCTGGAGAGACGCTACGCGCTACGCTCATAGCCGATCCCACGGGTTCCTCAGATGTAGCGGAAATTACGCCTCGGCGCTTACAGGTTCCTGGCAGTGTATTGGCCTACAGCACTACGACGTTGACATTATGTAAATAGTATGCAAACACTTTTGAACTAACTACACTATCAAACCTTGAGCTAACTAAATCGATAAAAGTTGATTATGAAAAAAGTTACCGCAGAACTTGGTATGCAAGTTGTGCGGAACGCTCAGGATCACAAGGTACAGTTTGCTGGATATAAAGCCAGGGATGAAACGGATAATCCTTCGACGGGGTCGGATATCCGGTAGATCTATCGGGTAGGTTTTGAATGGGATCACACACAAATTCCGAACATTCGTCATCATACACCCACTGCTGGACAGGCTGCCAAAGAGTGCCAAAGTGACAGGTCCTGTGCCGCCCGCACCCAGCGGACTCCCGCGACCATCACCAGGTCATCAGTCCACCTTGTCGGGGTGTACCCATGCTGCGTTTCCGGTACGTGCTCGTCACTCGAGAACCTTTCCGCCCCTACGGCCATCGGTTCTACGTGTTAAAGTTTGTACGCAAATTGGAATATTAAATAGATTCAGTAGTTACGTAGTTGTATCCTGTTTTTTGAAGCCTTCAGCGTGACGTGGTTTTCGGAATTATGAAAGGTAAAAATATACTTTCGGGCAAATGACTCTTGGAACTACGTAAGTGTACTCGATTTTAAAGAACAGCTTTGTAGCAGCTAGATCCTCGCGACTGACAATACGTTTTTGATGAAATTTCCATTTCGTGAGAAAACGGTTTCCAGTAACTAAAAAAAAAAAAAATATACGTCCCACTGCTGGGCACAGGCCTCCTCTCATGGATAAGAGGTAACGGGCAGTAGTCCCCACGCTGGCCCAGTGCGTTGGGGACTTCACATACACCTTTGAATTTCTTCGTGGATGTATGCAGGTTTCCTCCCGATGTTTTTCCTTCACCGAAAAGCTAAGGTGCTACGGTAGCCTCGTGGTTCAGGTGTATGCGGCTGTCAAACGGCGGTCGTGGGTTCAAATCCCGGCTCGTACCAATGACTTTTTCGGAACTTGTGTACGGAATATAATTTGATATTTACCGTTAGCTTTTCCACTAACTAAATCTTAATAAAATTACTTTGATTTTGATGTCAGTCGCTTCAGCATAATATTATTGCTTAAAAAAAAGTGTTTGAGGTGCCTATAACTATTTACTCATTGCAAATATTGAAAAAGGATAACCTATATAAACCTAGTCTTTCATTGCGTCAACAATGTACCTATTGATTAATTAAACGTGCCTATTCCATTATTAAACGTGAAAATATTGATATTGAAAAATATTTAGAAGTAGAAAAACCATCCCTCTTAAAAGGCGACTATAGCGTCCTCTTAAGAGCACACAGCTCTTACCTAAAAGCCCAAGGAAGAATTAGCTAGGAAAGCAAGATAGCAGTTTCAGTGTGATCGCTCATTTTGGGATCTAAACGGTTGATCACTTAACTTTTCGAACGCACGTTAGGAATAGTCAACTGTTTCCATAAAAATGTGATCTACCTGACGCACGTTCAATGCGCTACGTCAGGGGTCAGCAAACTTTTTAGACAAAGTGCCGGATCCCGGAAAAATAACGATTTTTCGGAAGCTCAAGGAGCGACATTTAGGGAAAATAATAATTTCGGGTGAGTCTGCAAAGTGGATATGCTGTGTTTGGGTTCGATAAAAATAATTATATTTGCCTCGCGCTGTATACGTTTTTTATTTTGTCTGATTCTCATAAAACACGATTTTTTGGGGAACCTAAAGAGCCGCAACAGACCTTTCAAAGAGCTCGCGAGCCGCTGTTTGCTGACACCTGCGCTACGTAATCCAACTGCTGGAGTCGGCGGCATGGAAGCGCAGAGTGCCGTGGAGTTTTAAGTTAGAAATACCACATAACCTTATCACACAGTGATGAAGCTTAAAAGTGCTCATTGTCTGTGTTCCTGCCCTCATCTCTAGATAGTGTCAGTTGTTGTTCAACGAGACGAATTAGATTTCATTTCATTTTCACTGATTCTATGTACATACCCTAACGTCCGTATTCATAATTTTCATAAACGTCCTACAAGCTTTTTTTAACTAAAATGGCGTTAAAACTCGTTTGTCCTTATCTGTCATTTTGACATTTGTTTTCGTAAGAACATACGCACGCACGCACGCATAGGGACAAAGCACATTTTATTTGGCATCGGCATTTTAAGTTTTATGAATAAGGGGGTAAATGTAAACAACCGTTTGTTTCTCAATAAACATTATAAACAATAAATAACCTAGTCAGCTCCACAAAACTTGATCATCAGCTGGATCGCAGATTTTTCGCCAAAAAAAGTTTAGATATTTAGATGTTTCTTACTCAACCACGCTTAAACAGCTCAACCGATTTGAATGAAATTTTGCACGGAGATAGTTTATAGTCTGGATTAAAATATAGGATATTATTCATATTCATATTCATTCATTTATTGCGATCATGTTCATTGTCCATACAGTAGATCTTAACGTAGGTTATACAGTAGGTACATGATACCCTGCTAGGGCATTGCAATGAAATTACATACTAACATGCTAGCGACGTAAGTTACTTAGGTATAAAGAAACAGAGTTTAAAGTAGACATATCTATCATCATTATATAAAAAAATATTTCATTGCTTATGTCATGTTATAGAAAGATTAAAGTGAGATTTAAAAAATAAAAAAAAATAAAAAATAAAAATAAAAAATATTATAATAATGGATAATAGCGATATTATTATATATCTTCAAATTAGGAATTAAAAATTAAATTAAGATTGTAATTTAGGATGATAGTTTATCCAGTGATTGATCATTCAAAAACTCAGCAATTGTATAATAGGCCTTATCAAGAAGTAAGTATTATTTTCATCCCAGGTCCATGCTAGTTTATCGTCACCACCCTTGCGTTAATCCCGGTTGTGCCCTAAAGGTCCGCTTTGACACTAATCCCAATATTTGCCATAGGCACAAGTTTTAAGAAAGCGTTCGCCATCAGACCTTCCAACCCAGAGGGAACATTTACCGTATTGGGATTAGGACCGGTTTCTTCCCGACGTTTTCCTTCACCGAAAACCTAACGGTAAATATTCCGTTCCGAAAATCATTGGTACGAGTCGGGATTCGGACCCCACGACCGCCGCGTGACGGCCGCATGCCTGAACCACTAGGCTAGGGCACTACTTGATAAAAAGACAATCACGCCATTGACAACATTTCATATTTTCATGAAGGCCATTTTATTGGATTAATTCGCTAATATGATTTAATTTTTAAGCGACACGTGTTTTTTTATTTCTCCCTTAATTGTAATTTTCATTCAAAACTATCAAATTGAAAAGTAGCGAATTCCAGAAGGTTGTAAGTAAATTATGACGTCAATACTACGACTCTGTATGGCAGTTTGGACACCTTTCATATGGCAGCCATAATACTGACGTCACACACGGTGAAAACCACTTTTATACGTTTTCGCGATTTTCTTAAAAGCGAGCAGGAAAAAAAACACAGAAAACTACTTTATTACGTTCAGATAACATAATTACCGAAATGCTTTTCGATTTAGGCGTCATTACATATTTTGAAATATTGTCAATTGAAGACAGCACACAGTGACATGGCCGCTCAGACTAGACCAGCCCTACATAACCTAACAAGTGTGACGGAGTACAATGGTCTCGATAGCGACTGAGGGACGGAAGAGCCCTCGGGCGCGAGCACTCCCCACTTCATATTAGGCTGAAGGGCCTGACACTCGCTTTTTGAATAAGATTAGCTAGACGAAGGGTTAGGTTTAAACATTTTGAGCGGAAGGCGAATGAATACGCTTGTACAAAAAAAAAATTAAAAGAGATATAGGTATACGTATTACTACTAAGACGAAAAGTGTGTAATACAATATTCTTTGTAAGTTTGTATGTTTTGTATCATCTCCGCTGCCAATGCGCTTCATCGCGGCTCTTTCTACCATATGTATATATGTATACTCACCTTCTAGGAAGACAACGCCGCATACGAAGCAAGTAGTGGCGATATTGCGGTCGAGCAGGTCTCCTAAGGCAGAGGTATTTCCGAGGTACGGCTGCTCTAACAAAGAACGCAGTGAAATCCGCGGGTTAAAAACGGCCGATAGCCATCCAGGTGAAAGAATTTTTGAAATCGGATCGGACATTACAAAACAACAATCTCAGCGTTTTCCTCTTTATAATATTAGTGTAGATATCTTATGACAATGCTGTAAAGACTTTCTCTGGAGCTTTTCATTATCTATAACCACAGTACTGGTGCTATTCAAGTATCTTAACTTAACTTGCATTTAATGGTTTAACGCTTATTAGAAAACACATAGTTGAATTTGGTCTGTATCTTCTCTGGTCTGGTCTGGTCTTTGTTGTCTGTCTGTCACGATACTTTTTCTCGAGGTGTTGAACGCATGGTGAAGTAAGGAAGCTTCGCGCGTTCACCACTCCCAGTTGGTTAATTCTTTTGTAACGCGGAGGTTCTTCCCAACACATTCACAAATCAGCTGCAAAATATCTCCGTGACAAACGCATTCAAAAATCTTGGCCACTTTATTGCAATAATCTTTTCAACCAGCATAAAAAGTTCACTAGATAAGTATACCTACTTACGGAAAAATAACAGGAAAACATTTTTTTTCAAATTCACAAACCCTAATTCATCAAAATCGGTTCAGTATCTTAAACGAATAAATAAATAAAATAAATAAGAGAAAAAAATTGACGCGTTTTTTTTTCATTTTTTGTTTGGATCGCTAGTGAACTGGGGCGACCTGCTTCATACAAATGTAACAAAAATAGAGTCAGAAAAAAAATCTCTTAGCTTTTTCTGGTGGAACACACGTCACAAACAGAGACTGCTGTAATCTTCCTTTCGACTCTGCCGTAGTCGGGTTAAAATACTCAGTCAAAATCTCGTACTAAGTCAAATAAAATAGTCAGTCAATCCCAACAGTTTCGCTAAGCGAAAACACGCGAAAATCTCTTTCGGCGCATTATGTCAAGTCAAGATACTGCACCCGTACGCGCCCGGGCAATTAACGATGAAACTCGCAGTCCGTAAATAATAAGACGTCCGCTGCTGTTTACACGTCTCGTAAACAACAATATTTCCGGCCTAGTGCTACAATGGACGGAATTAAACCCAGACGTAACTTTTATACGCTTTTGATGTTGTGCGGTAGGTACTCGACGGTTCGGAGTTTGGTGTTGCGCAAGATGGATTAAAAGTTAGAAAATGTGTACAATATTGTTTTCACCTCACCGGCTCGAAAAGGCTTGCTTTATCGCCCAAAATCTGCGCCCAAAAGTCCATTTTATCCGCTAGCGTGGAAAGAGTTTTTGAATTTGGAACGTGACGGTCAATCGCGAGATCGCGAGATCCAACTTTTTTCTACACAGAATGAGAGATGCGTTCAGACACTGATGGTGTTATGCCAATAATAAATAGTTATTATCTTGATAAATTAAAATTAATTATACTTATTCTTTCTTAATTAAGTAGGTACGACGAAATACGAAATACGGTATACGAAATATTAATATTTAGACTGACTTATAAGGATAAAATACGAATAAATATTTTTAAAATGTCGTTTTATTTTTCTAAAAATTTCGCTTCTTCCAAATTTGGAACGCACCGTTTGAAAAGTTAATTTAAGAAAAAACTCGTATACATTTCATTTTGTTTTGTTCTAAAGCCACAGACAGTAAAACCAAAATAATGGTGGTTATTTATAGATTTTAGGGCAGACGATATACATATATGAATTTTGATGCCTGCTTAGTTAGCGGAAAAAGTGGAATAAGCGTATTTGAGCCTTAGTTTAAACCGTGAGTACCCAACAATACTTTGACTTTTTTAGTGTAGGTAAGCGTGAGGTTATTTAAAGATGCAAAAATATTTACGTTCCATTTAATAATTATAAAATGCTAGATCTTGATGAGATGTAAACAAACCTTTATTGAAAATGAGTATAAGGTCCAAATTACTTCCATTACAGTTACTTACCTACAATTTTCCTCGCTGTGGTGAGGTGAAAAGTTGTGTGTTTCGCTCGGCAGCAAAATTGTTTGGCGTCTCGTGCCTTGAAAGCCTCACTATGCTCAGGATTGTACTTTTGAACCATTCGCTTCGCTCATGGTTCAATTTTACAATCCTTCGCTAGCTCGGCTTTCAATACAAGCACTTGCGCCAAACAACAACTTTGCAGCCTTGCATAACAAATAACTATTTCTGCAACGGCGCGCGTGTACTTTGTTCCCGGAATAATGTCATTACCTAACCTCGCACACGCATCGATGTATCGGACTTGTAATATTAATAAACCCTGTTCCTTCTTTTTCTTGTTTTAAAATATTTTGAATTTCTCAAAAAGTTGCCGTTTTAATTATCCTAATGGACTTCAGATGAATTCAATACATGCCGCCGAAAGGGGTCAATTATTACCTACGTGAGTTTACTAATAAAACAGTATTATGATTCACTATCGTTTAAATTTAACTATACCCATACTAAAGTATGTTTGTTATGAATTCTGTGAATCAATATGGACACAATGTTAGTTGCAATTTAATACGAAACGAGTTGCTTTGTTATATAAAGCATTAATTCCGATAAATATGTCCCTCGTAATTACGTCGCCATTAAACTCTGCTACAATTAGCACAAATGTCGTTTATGCTAATTGAACCTCAAACTACCTACTTAAACTGTCATTTTGAATTCTCGAAATTGCGGTCATTATTTAATTCTCTTTGACGACATAGCACCTGAAGGGCCATTCACATGGTGCAACAACTCGCATGCGAGTTTTATTACGCTGCAGGGTTTGAATGAATTCGTCGTATTTCGGTGACGCAGCTAGGCAGTGGAATGAAAATCGTATACGATATGTCGCATCATGTAGATGACCCTTAATGTGATGTGTTGTGGTTGCGGCCCGTGTAGCAATAAAAACGGAAAACACACACTCAATCATTGTAGAATAAAATAAGGTAAGTCATTCCCAACATTCGACTAGTCGAGAGCGAGCTGTGAGCAGTTGGACTGAGCTGGAGTGAGGCCAGGGACATCATCATCATATCAGCTGAAAGACGTCCACTGCTGGACATAGGCCTCCCCCAAAGAGTGCCAAAGTGACCGGTTCTGCGCCACCCGCATCCAGCGGTTAGGGTTCCGTACCCAAAGGGTAAAAACGGGACCCTAATTACTAAGACTTCGCTGTCTGTCCGTCCGTCTTTCCTACCGTCTGTCTGTCACCAGGCTGTATCTCAAGAACCGCGATAGCTAGACGGTTAAAATAAAATTAATATTTAAGGGGGGCTCCCACACGACAAACGTGTTTTTTGTCGTTTTTATAGATAATGGTACAGAACCCTCCGTGCGGGAGTCTGACTCGCATTTGGCCTATTTTTAAATGTTAGCTTATTTAACTATCTCGTCCATATTATACAAGACATTCGACTTACCCGAAAGATAGTGTAACCACATTGATAGAGTTAATTCAGGTAAGCGCTTGGTAACATTAAAAACCCTTCATAAGGTCTATCGAGTGTTTTTAAAAAACAATCAAGCAATTTGAATCTCTTCACGCTTTATATAAAGCTTATTCTTGCATCTGTAAGTGAATTTAGCTAATAGCTACCGGTAGCTAGGTATAGGACTAAGGCGAGCGAGCACACAGATAGTGTGTGGTCCTGTGGTGACGGCCGATCTCGGCTAGGTCTGAAATCTCGCAAGATTGCATTCCCTATACTTATAGCCCGAACGCAAGTGACATTGGCACACGAGCAGAGAGAATCACGTCAGTATGAATCCGCTGTGAAATAAGCCATCACCTCATCAAGCTACGTTACCCCGCAAACCTACAGTTATTTATAGTCGCCGAATTTCTATAAAACTGTCATTGCAATCGGAATCTTCTACGTTGGGCGGCATAGTTGCTTTTCGAATGAACTACTTCGATGCAATCCGGCAAACTCAAATAATACGTGCACGCTGTCGACTCGGCAGTAAACGCTCGCAACAGGTGTGCGTTACGATTCACGCACAGTTAATTCACTTTTATTTGGCAGCTCGCTTCCGAACTGTAAAATGACGTCGGTCACGTCGGAGCTTGGAAATGTAGGACAGTCTTACCAATGGCGGCACTTACCTAAACGGTGATTATTATGATAATTTTCTAGCTGTCTCTTAATTTATATTATAATATGCCATGAGACAGCTAGAAGTTGAAAATAGCCAAAATCGGCACAGTGGCCAGAACTGGGGCATCTAGGCATGATGACAGTAATTGAAAATCACTAAAATATGGTATTTTCTTAGTGAAATTTTAATCATAGAATTCGAAAAATGCTCATATTTTTTTATTAAGTAAGAGATTATTATTTATTTTGATAAAATTAAACTGAAAAATACGGACGCCCGCCATGATATGTTAAACACCAATCAGAGCCCATGACGTCACGTTTGTAGATTACAGAGAAAACTTACGTACTGAACGATTAGAAAGACAGGGATAGAACCATGTTATCTGTCAGATCTTCATATGTCATTGTCCCGCTTTCTCGCTCGCACGGCCGCGCTAGACTTGTAAACTTTTGAATTTATGTTCATTTAATGAGCAATTGAGCGATCTAGGTAGCAAACGTCAAAGGTCTGCGTTCTGTTTATACAAACGTGACGTCACTCGGGACCCTATGAGGCTATGACACTGACAAGCGTTTTAGCGCCAATTTGAAATTTAAAAACTAGAATGTATTATTTTCCTACTTAACTGTTATATTCTCTTGAATAATCTTATTCGTTGTACATAATAAATGTTTCTAAACATTATAGAAGAGTTTTTCAAAATGTGTCATCATGCCTATTGGTCACTGGGGATAGGTAAGTTTTCACCTTGTCACAGCAACCGCACTATGGAATGAAATTAATGTTTTGTTTAGAAGACGAAACCGACATTTACAAACACCGACAAATTGTTATCTTCAAGTAGCATTGTAACGGATAAATAGTGCGTGTTCTTAAGGGATTCCGCCAAAAAAATACTTCAGTTTCGGATACTACCGCCTCTTAAAGTATTTTTTTATACCACGTCGGTGGCAAACAAGCTTACGGCCCACCTGATGGTAAGTCGTTACCGTAGCCTATGGACGCTTGCAATGCAAGTATGTCGTTAGGCATACATCCTGGACCCCGAAACTGCCAGGAGACAATCTCCAAGGAGTCGGTCTCTCCAGTAATGACGTGGCCCCGTTTGGAAAAGTGTCATAATTACATTCAAACCATGCAACGTTACACACTCATGTAGAGTATTCAATAAAATCTGAATAAATTGCCTATACAGGGAATAACTGTATAGGCAATTTGTTCAGACCACACCTATACAAAATAAAGTACGGGGGTAGCTACTGTTTGTTCTAGATAGACTAGAACAAACAGTTTTGTGACGTCTCTTTGTTTTTTTTTATGTTATAGGAGGCAAACGAGCAGACGGATCACCTGATGGTAAGCGATTACCGCCGCCCCTTGACACCTGCAACACCAGAGGTGTTGTCAGTGCGTTGCCGGCCTTTAAGGATGGAGCTCTGGGAACCTTACTCACCATCAGGAACACAACACTACAATACCTACGGAATAGGCAGCAGTGCTATTATGGCTGTGGTGTTCTGTAAGGCGCAGGTACTCCCCCAGTCGGGCTGCTCCAGGTTCAAGCGTGATGACATTACGCTGTGCCCTACCTCTCTTTGTTATCTTTTCCTTTCATATTGAGCTACAAGAGAAGTAAGAAAATCGCACGATACACTTTTCGTCCAACTTCCTAGCGTTATTCCTGGTTGTGTCCTAAAGGAGCGGACGCTTTGGCACCTAATCCCAAGATTTACATAGGCACTAGTTTTACGAAAACGATGTTAAAAAAAAGCTCGTCCAATTACGAAGTCTACACGACATTGCACAGACGCTGCGGTTAACCTATTTCTCAACTTATGTAGAAAGAAGTCCGCATAAAAGTTAACCATGCATTTCACACCCTATTACAAATGAATAAGGTACACGTGTGTTAACATATTGTGCACGTGAATTCAAACTCATTGTTTACGACCAACGAACGTAAAAAACAAACGATTGTTAACATAGACCATTCCAGAGCTGGCTGGATTCTGATATTGAAATTGTATCGGTTCCGGTGCTGTCGCTCACCTGTCGTGAACATTTGGACCGCTTTTTGCATTTTTTACCTTCCATTTCAGTTTTCGAAAGAATTTTATTAATTCCGGTAGGTTTGGAGAGCTCGTATCTTTGCAACATAAACAAACAGCAACATGGTAAATTATTTGCAGATATTTTAATTATTATTTTGTAATTTAGTCAACAGTCTCCTAGCGTTATTCCCGGTAGCGTTCCCCTAAAGGAGCCCGGGGTCCGCTTTGACACCTAATCCCAAGATCTGGCATAGGCGTTAGTGTTTACGAAATGCCTGCCATCTGACCTTCCAACCCAGAGGGAAAACTGGACCTTATTGGGATTAGACCGGTATCCTCACGATGTTTTCCGTCACCGAAAAGCTAACGGTAAATATTCCGTACATAAATAAGTTCGGAAAAACTCATTACAAGCCGGGATTTGAACCCACGACCGCCGCTTGACACCCGCATGCCTGAATTACTGTGTATTGAGTAAAATATGTATGCAAATACAAATACAAAGGTGCATATGTTTAACGGATCACCAGATATACTAAAATATAACGCCAAAAAGCATTTTTTACTGCCGAGAATAGTAGGTAAATAATAATAACCCAAATTATAACATCTTACTATCCTATTAAAGAAAACGCTATCCTAATAAATCATTGCTAACCAGCGAATTGCTAACCCAAAATAGTACAGGATCACCAAAATTTAATCTCCATTTTAATGTGAAATAATAACCCAAATTAGGTATAACATTTTTCTATCCTAATTATTGCTAGCCCAAAAATAGTTTATGATCACCCAATTTCAATCTCCATTTTAAAACACACAGGTAACCTCTCTATGTTAAATTCCAAGTCTCTGACGAGGGGGCGCGGACTCGGTGCGGTACCAGTAAGTTGTCAGCTGTCAGTCAAGTCAGTACATTACTACAATGGCCGGGAAATAAAGGTAGGTCCACACTTGTGACAAAATATCGAACATTATCCCGTAACCGTATTAGACACATGTTTCAGTACCGACAATTATTCGCGTAACAAAATACGTCCACAGTATTTTGTTACGCGAATAATTGTTACTACAAGTACGATTCCATTTAAACGCGCGGCAGGACAAAGTATGGATTTATTTACGATCTACTAGCCGGGCACAGTGTGGACGCTGGTCTGTGTACTGTCACGCATCTGTCACGTATTTCGAGCCACCGAAAGTCGGTTTCTTCAAAGCATGTTCGCTATTGTCCGCGCGACCAGACCCGTATCATGGTCGATAGGAGCGTCGTCTCGTTCTATCGAACGGTGTCAGCCTGTGACGGACGCTCTATCCTGCCACTTATCGTGTGATAAGGCCGACCATGAACCGGGGTCAGGATACGTCCACACTTGCATTTATGACACGCGTCGAAGTACGCCAGATGACGCCGATAGGTACAGGACACGGGGTAGGACTGATCACGTCGTGAGGTCACGTCCCCCGCCCGCACCTCGCCGCCTCGCAGTTCGCTCATTCACACAGCGCACGCATAATTATAACACCATGCGCCTAAACTTGTACCATTTCATCGTACAATTCCATCGTACCTACATGGTTTGTGACCGTGTCAGCACAACCTTAGATCGTCCACATTAAGCGTAACATGTCCGGGCTGTTATTCGCTACGCGCCAAAGCGGCTCACCCCGCCGGTCGCCCATCACGAAACTAGACCTCTGCCTACGCTTGGTTACTACGCATCGCGGTGTCAAGATATATTTGTGGGTGAGCGTTGAGGTGAGCTTAAAACAGGTTACAGAATAGGGGAGCTGTACGATGCCACGTAGTCCGGTCCGTCGTCATGTCACAAGTGTGGGGGCCCAACTTAAGGGATTGCCTACCGAGTGATATGTAGACGGCCAAGCATAGCGAGGCTGGATATATGCCTAGTTCCAGCCGAGATATACCTATATAGGTATAGTGATTTCCACAAACACGCAATGAAAAAAAAAACGATTTTTTTAATCAGCCGAACGCCATGATCTTGTGTGAAACCTGAAGATGAAACAAAAGAAGATCACTTTGCTCCAATTTTATACGAAATATAATTACAGGCCTCTCGTCTCGCCGCACCTGAAACGTGATACTCCGCAGCCTATTTATAAGGAACGTAACGTCGATATTTCATTGCGTGTTTCAGAAAAGCTTTTTTAATTTCTCGCGGTAGCGGGGCGATACGATTGCAATACTGTACTGCGCCCGCGCAGTTCGTCACTATAGCGCAGATGCATTTACTAACATCATACCAACAAGCTACGGTAGCCCAGTGGTTCAGGCATGCGGCTGTCAAACGGCGGTCGTGGGTTCGAATCCCGGCTCGTACCAATGAGTTTTTCGGAACTTATGTACGGAATATGATTTCATATTTACCGTTAGCTTTTCGGTGAAGGAAAAACATCGTGAGGAAACCTGCATACATCTGCGAAGAAATTCAAAGGTGTATGTGAAGTCCCCAATCCACACTGGGCCAGCGTGGGGACTACTGCCCGTTCCCTCTCATACGTGAGAGGAGGCCTGTGCCCAGCAGTGGGACGTATATAGGCTGATGATGTGATGATACCAACAAGTAAGGAAATCTGGGTGACACTAGAGCTGACAGAATTGAGCATTGCACATGTAACACAACATCGCGCACTCGGCATTTTTAAATGTGTCCAACTAATAAACAACGAACGAAGCCAAGCAAAGCCAAACATCGCTGCGAACATTTTCACGATCATTCTTGTGAATACTCCAGCCTCCAGTAAAGGCTCGTCCAAAACCGTATTAATCAGAAAGACGTTAAACTTGACGGTAGCGTAGCTACTTACGCTACTGCTGCTCGCTAAAACGCTTATTGTATTTTGTGAGCTTACCTGTAGGTGATGTAACATTCGCTAACTGCTCTTTACAAGTTATAATCTCGCCGTAGCACAAAACCGCATACATTCCGCCACGTGGAACTGACCTTATAAAACAAACCAGCTTCTGCCCACGACTCCGTCCACGTGGAACTTGTTTATATCGTAGCTCTATGCAAACTTTCACCCCCCCCCATTTTGCGCCCTTAGGGGATGATTTCCGGGATAAAAACTATCCTCCGTCCTTCCTCGGGATTCAACCTATCTCCATACTAAATTTCATTCGAATCGGATAAGCGGTCTAATCGTAAAGAGGTAAAACAGACAGACAAACTTTCGCATTTAAGTATAATGTTAGGTTAGATATTATGATGTTATAGATATTCTAAACAAAGGAAGTTATCGAATAGCGTTTAGCTCTTAGATTCTGTGAAAGCACAAAGCTCGTATCTTGCGTAAAAATAATTATACCTCGCACACTTCCCACATTATCACCTCATTATATTGAGTTACGTCACCGTCATGGCGTATATATGTATGAACAGAGGTGCCATATGACTTGGGTACCCACCTCATGTTTACTTTTCTAGCGTAGTGTTGCTATATTGACTGTAAACCATCAAATCGTTGCAATAGAGTGTAAATTGCGAAATATCATTAAAACCTGAACAATGCAATAAAGGTAGTTCATCATATCAGCCGAAAGACGTCCACTGCTGGACATAGGCCTCCCCCAAAGAGTGCCAAAGTGACCGATCCCGCGCCACCCGCATCCAGCGGACTCCCGCAACCTTTACCAGGTCATCAGTCCACCTTGTCGGGGGCCTACCCACGCTGCGCCTTCCGGTACGTGGTCGCCACTCGAGAACCTTTCCGCCCCAACGGCCATCGGTTCTACGTGCTATGTGCCCCGCCCACTGCCACTTAAGTTTAGCGATCCGGAGGGCTATATCGGTTACCTTGGTTCTGCTGCGGATAGCCTCATTTCTGATGCGGTCACGCAGCGAAACTCCCAACATGGCCCTCTCCATTGCCCTTTGGGTGACTTTGAGCCTTCTTATGAGGCCCATAGTACGCGACCACGTTTCAGTGCCATATGTCATCACTGGCAACACACACTGGTCAAAGACTTTCGTCTTGAGACACTGCGGAATATTGGACGAAAAGATTTCCCGTAGCTGCCCAAACGCTGCCCAGCCGAGTCGGATTCGACGATTGACCTCTTTCTCGAAGTTGGACCTACCTAACTGGATCGTCTGTCCTAGGTATACATAATCGTCTACAACTTGAAGGTAAATAAAGGTAGTTATACAGATTATTTTTGCGAAAAGAAAATATTGTATGATAACTATGTACTTAAACGCAGTATTTCCCGGGCAAAAAAGCAATCTTACGTGATTTGCCATACAACGTAGTACGACGAACTTTCAGACATGGCCATTTTCTGCAGTACCTTTCTGCGTGGTTAAATCAAGTACCTAATTTATGCATTTTCGATGCGAAGTACTTAGTAAACCAGTGTTCTTGAAACTTGTTCATGGCTCGACCCCAATACAGTGAAAAATTATATCGTGACCCCCCACCTGCTCTTAGATTATATTTTCTATTTTCCAAATACAAAATGCCTACATCATGTTTCAACTTTCAAAAATCAAGTAGCCGCGATCCCGTGCATGAAGCTTTACGACACAGCGACCCCCGTCTGGTTGAAAAACACTGTAATAAGCGAAATTGATCTCTTAATAGAATTTAAGCAATACAACGACGGGCTTCATGAATTTCGATCATATGCAAGCTCGTGTGAGCGATCTATACCCGAACTTCCCGATACACGCCGTTAATGACTTTCGGTGCAAAGCAATATTTACAACATGGGCGCATAATAACAATTAGTGTCGTAAATAAATTGGCAATCTTAACTTAACTCGTGCGGTTTCGAGTTAGATTACTGCCATTCTCTCTCTTGCCATGTGTGTCGTAAATGTCGTAAACTATGAGACGACTATAGGAATAACTAAGGTTAATGTTTGGATAGAGACGTCCACTGCTGGACATAGGCATCCCCCAAAGAGCGCCATAATGACCGGTTCTGCGGGACCCGCATCCAGTGGACTCCTGTGATCTTTACCAGGTCATCAGTCCACATACGCATAATAAGTATAACAGTTTAACGCTAGAAACCAGATAAAAAAAACTGCTGAGCCACGGCGCTCGACGCTTTACCATACAAAGGTATTGGTTCTCATTAAAAAAATATTGGTTGTCTGTAAAGTCAGTTTACGGACGATAATTTTACGTGATAAGTGATAACGTCATAAGAAAACATTGATGAAAATTGCATAATTTTATAAATTGAATTATTATCACTGAATTATCATTATTTTGTTGTACGTCACAAAAAATCATAAAAACGAGACCTATATTTATGTTTAAAGACATTTCAACCCGTTTGGACCCCCACAGGAGAGATGGTATTTCACGTCCGCCACGTTGGATTTTAAAATCATTGTTGTTTTCGTAATCAGCGACCTGAAAAACAATAGAAACGATACCATGTTAATTTTCAGACTTTGTCACCAAATTGCTCCTGCAAATCCTGAAATACGTAATACTCATTAATCGGTAGGAATACTCCTGTGAAGTTTCGAATAAAATAGTCGATCTGATCTTGTTTCCCCATACAAACTTTGGACCCCCATTTCACCCCCGTTGGAGGGTGAATTTTGAAAAATCCTTTCTCAGTGCAGTGCACTTGAGTTGAACGTGGTGGGGACTCATAGAAGTGTGACCACTGTCGGTGTGTGAGCTGTATTTATATACTGTAAGTAGGACAGCGACATAGTGACAAAGGAAAGGTCGTTAGAACAATATTTGCGATGTCCACATTCACGCAGGAATCTTCCGCGAGTCGATAAAGGCATAGCCACTGCGTACAGCGTGGAAAAACAATAGATGAAAAAAAAGTCGCCGCAATGGCCCTTTTACAAAGTCAAGAACTACCAGTAGTTAATTAAATCGTGTATTTAAAGAGGTTGTTAAGTGGTAACTTTTTACGAAAAGATTATTTGAAATCATCCTTATTTTGTTGTTTTGCGTCAGTTGTCATTATCATGCATCAAGATAGCATCTATCCGATATAGCATCATCAGCAAGATAATCTGCATCCCATTTAGGCTTTCACGCACCCTGTACAATGTGTGGGATTTTATAGCTATATATATATATAGACGTAGTAGCGAGGTATATAACGTGAAGAATCCTTGATAGAACAAAAGGACATGTAATGGCTATTCTCGTTAGGTACTATCATCTGCTTCCTCAAGGTTAGAGATACATAATACTATTTACTGATAAATTATAAGACTAACTGCCCGCGTGGCTTTGCCCGCGTTTAGCAAAGAACGTAAGCAACCCCGCGGCATAAAACATAGCATACAACGTGTCCCAAAACTCAACGATAAACCGGCACCAGAGGATGGAGCTGCTTATGATTAGTCGAGAAAAAATAAGGAAAAAAATATATCTCAATTATTTTAGAAATTACAGAAAAAAAAATGAAATTCATCGAAAATCGAAAATATTCAAATATTACTGTTTTTTTTTTGTTTTTGGAAACTTAAGTAGCCCTGCTATCTGACACAGTTCTTAAAAATACCATAATACATGTAGTTTTTACACAAAAAATAATCAAAATTCATTTTGTCCCTACAATTTTGAAAGATTTTTTCTTACAGTCCACTTTCAATCATCATGGTGTAAAAAAATAGTATTGACACCACTATGGCAATTATTTTCAAAAGATATATATATATTTTTTTTGAGATATATTTTTTTCCTTATTTTTTCTCGACTAATCATAAGCAGCTCCATCCTCTGGTGCCGGCTTATCGTTGAGTTTTGGGACACGTTGTATATCCATCCGGATAGTCTACTCTATACACAGGTAATTTTGTTGTGGAGATTACCCCCGAGAAACAAACTCACAAAGCTTCAATCTTAGAGACTTAAGAGGGAAAAATTGCTTTGCTCGCGACTAACAATAGGTAATTTTTCGATGAAATTTCCTTTTCGGGAGAATACGGTTTCCACTGACTAAATCTTAACAAATCACTTGGTTTACTATGTGGGTCGTTTCATCATAATATATTCAAGATTAAAAAGGAAAACGTTTTTGAAGTGCCTATAAGCTAGAATTAATTGCAAATTTTGAAAAAGGAAATCTATAAACCTTGTATTTCATTGTGTCATAACGTAATAAAAAATAATTTGCATTGGATAATATTTAGAAGTGGAAAAACATTTTCTCTTCTTGTATGGACGAGTAATGAAGTACTCCAGAGGTATACTTCCCTCTTAACCTTTTTATAATACTTATTAGTATAGACTATATAGACAGAACAGTTATTTGTTATACAAGGCCGCAAAGTTCTTGTTTGGCGCAAGTGCTTGTATTGTATTGTATTGAAAGCCGAACTCGCTATCACGAGGCGCCAAATAGCCGATTATTTCGGTATAGACACAGACACAAAATACATTATTTACATTAAGTATACTTAACCAGATACTCGTAATACTGCAAATTGCAGAACAAAATAGCGTGTACCAAACACTTTCACTTGGAGAGTTGACCGGCAGCCAGTATTTAATTTGCCTGTTTTTTGCATCCAGTTTTAGTACATTACTATAGAGGCCAGGAAACGAAGGGTTGCAGACCATGTCCGTTTCTCGCCGAGATTTGTATAGTGCTTATTTCAAAATTGCAATGAAATAAAAAATAAAAATTAGGTAAACAAATTTTTTTATTCGCAGGTTACAACAAGTAAATAATACGATTTTAAAAACGATTTACGAAATTTAAAAACAAAAGAAGGTTGCTTTACAGGCCTAGGTGTGTAAGGCTGTATGACATTCCTTTACATATCATCTTCACTCATCGCACCGGATACGTAGTATTTCCGAACCTAATTTGAAGTAAGTCACGTCACGTCAACATTTCATTGCAAGTTGAGAAAAATTTCTTCCTGGCCGGGTACTTGTTCGTGTTCCATTATTTTGATTTTACTGTGACTTTATATCAATATAAAACAAAATGAAATGTACATGAGTTTTAAACTTTTTCTTTAATTCAATTTACACAAAGCAAAAAAAAGAAAATTAAAACTACTTACATTTTAAAAATATATATTTGTTATAAATCAGTCTATATATTAATATTTTATATGCCATTAAGAAGAGATACCTATTTTGTATTATTAATTTAATTTAATTAAAATAATAGCAAGTTCCTGAACGCAGGATAATGACCTCTCATTCTGTATCGAAAAAGTTGGAACTTGCGATAGGCCACCACGTTCCAAATTCAAAAACTTGCCACGCTAGCGGATATAATGGACTTTAAGGCGCAGATTATGAGCGACAAAGTAAGCCTTTGCGAGCAGGTGAAGTGGAAACGTTTTATTATTTACCTACTGACTTTGATATAAAAACTTTTCATCTATTGAACAGAAGGGTGAAGGTCATGGCCTGTATCCGTATAGACAAAGTTAAAAGGCAGTAAAGTTAGCGAGCAATCTACAAATGAGCAAGCTACGGAAATCTTGCTCGGTTGTAATAAAAAAAAAAACAACGTAGAAAAACTGCATTTACAAATCAGTGAATATTACCGAGTAAAAACATGCATGCTGAAAGAAATCCTTGGAACCACGGAGTGGCACTTGGGTCCGTATCTATTGAATGCACTTCAATGTTATTGAAAAGATTCCAATGAGCATTTAAAAGAATTAAAATGTATTTTGCAATTTTTTATCACATTATATACGCACGAGTCGAGTGGCGACCACGTACCGGAAGGCGCGGGGCGTGGGTAGGCCTCCGCCCGTAGACTGATGACCTGGTAAAGGTTGCGGGAGTATGCGGGTGGCGCAGGACCAGTCATTTTGGCACTCTTTGGGGGAGACCTATGTCCAGCAGTGGAGATCTTTCAGCTGATATGATGATGATGATGATGATGATGATGATGATGATGATGATGTTTTTAATATTTACGAGGGGCGTTCAATAAGTTATCGGTAGGGGAGAGTGGGTAACAGTGGATCACGGGTCACAGCGGATTATTCGCTATAATTCTTACGTGTGATACTTTACGCACACAAGCAAACGCGTGGCTACTGCTCGTCGATACCCCCCTCTCACGCGCCAAACGCCGCCGCGCTCGCCGAGCGGAATCACGTGCTGTCACACGTAGGCCAGTAGGTAAGTACGAAACTATTTTTTTACGTAATTTAGAAATTTGTCGTATTCCCAACCCTTTAATAAATATAAATGATACTTGTATGTTTTGAACTTGTTATTTGTTAAATCCGTTGTGGGTAATGTAATTTTGGTTTGGGTATAAGTAGTTATTTTTTGAATTCTTTTTTCTGTCGTAACGGCCTATGGGTCACAGTGAATAATTTTCATTTTGTCACATTGGACTGAGGTATCTCGAGGAGTAAATATATTTATGTTTAATAGTTGAGTTAGCATCAACAATGTTCTTATTAAAATGTTTGTTAATGATTACTGAATAAATAAATATGTTTATTTGAATAGAGAAGAGAGCTTTAGGGAAATTAAAGGAGAAAAACTGTTGTTTATTTAAAAAAAGCAGCCATATTTTGTATTTTATTTATACCAGCATAATTTGTAAGACTTTTGTTAATTTTTTATGAGACTGTGATAGAAGACTGTCTTAGAATATAAATAAATAAATAATTATCTAGAAAAGTAGTATTTTATTTAACTTTTTTTAATAGATCCAGTGTACCCCAAGTGATTCCCTGTCACCCATGAAAAGATCCAAAGTGACCCATCCACGGGTCACAGTGGATAATTTCCCATTTTTTTTTAAATTTGATATAACTTTTAAGTTTGTGCCGTTTTTGCCAATAAATGCACTTGTTTTTGTAGATTAGGGACGTATCTTGTGGTTAATTATCATAGATTAATTATTAAGGCATAAACTTGGGATTTGTGGAGCTTCAAATAAAAAGTGATCCACTGTTACCAACTCTCCCCTATCGGCATTAAAACGGAAGCTTGTCGTATCGTATCATTTTTAACTACTTAATACACTAATTCTTATTTTAAATGCGTACATAATGTGTTTAAATTTGAAGCTATAGTAGCTTAGTGGTTCAGTCAGGCATGCGAATGTCAAGCGGGGGTCGTGAAGAGGCAAATTACTTTATCTATTGAGTCACTGGAAAGCTATGCTGGTTTCATTTCTTGATCTAATAGAAATTGTGGAATTTATGAGGGGCGGGATGTTATTCCAGCATTAAGCACTTTTTGCAATTTGCTTGTTGACCCAGCCAAGTCAAGGTTTGCCGACCGAGACCAACATGGGAATGTAACAAAACTAAATCTTAGATTTTAAATCTATGCTAATATTATAAAGAGAGAATGCTTTTGGCAGGCTTTATAAGGAGTTTCAAAAAATCTTTCAACCGTATATACTCTTAGAATTGACGTTCAAGGTAAACAATTGAACATCGTCTTCATTTTATCTCACATCACATGCGTCCTTATTAGGGGGCAATCTCATAAAAATACAAGCTCAATAAAGTTTGAGGTACGGCTACTATAGCCTATTCCATATCATATAAGATTACTAAAATCGTGAGTTAGGCCTCTCACAGACTGGTGCGGTCAATAGTAAACTTGATGATGGTTGTCAAATTTACTAACGACCGCCACCGCATCCCGCACCAGTGTGTTGCAGGCTTTAAACGTCGTGCGATTAAAAGGTAAGGTAACACCATTATGAAACGCAAATCATTAGTATGTATTAAATGTATTATTACGTTTGAAAAGCGCTAAATGAACGAAATAATTGACATCATTTCATTTTTTTAAGGTCCATTATACGATTTAGTTCGATAGAAAATGGAATTTTAAGGTAATAGGTACGTGTTTTTTTATTTCTCCCTAAATGTTTATTTTCATTCAAAAATATCAAAATTAAAAGTACCTAGTGAATTCCAATAGGTCGCAAGTAAAATATTATTCATTATTATGTCTCTCTATGGCACCTGTGACTAACAGACGTAGGAATGACGTCACGCACGGGGTATACCGCGTTTTACAGATTTTAGTGATTTTCTCCGAAACGAGTAGGAATAAAAATGGGAAAACCACTTTATTACGTTCAGATAAGATAATTACCGCAATGGTTTTCGATTTAGGCATCATTACATATTTTGAAATGTTGTCAATTAAAACTTGTAAGTATGCTATTTCCTTGAGATATCCTACTAATATTGTAAATGCGAAAGTTTAGATGTTTAGAGGTTTGGATGTTTGTTACTCTTTCACTCTTAAACGGCTGAACAGATGGATGAAATTTTGCACGAAGATAGTTTATAGCCTGGATTTACATATAATAGTACATTACGTATCAGTAAAACTCGCATTATGGCCAGGTGTGACGTAAAATAATTTATATCCCCGGTCCTCGATAGCTATAAACGATGAAACGTAATCGACTTGTCCGTTAAAATTCTAACGTTATCTGGAATTATACCACGACATATTCAATAGATATAATTACTTAGAAAACATCCAACACTTATAAACATATCCATGCTCTATACTTACACAAATAATTTCTATTATCAAGATAGGACCGCGACCTTTCGCTTTGCATTATGCTAAGGAATCCCAATCTTGTATAGTAGAGACCGCGGAAGAATGTTGCACGGTTTACCACTCATACTTAAAGGGGATTTTATTGGCAAAGTACAGCTGTTCTCGGTAAAACTGGAGGCCTCTCGTTCTCTTGGCAGTTCATTATATTAAGGGGCTCCCATAATTGGCGTATGGGATCGTACCTTCGATCTGAATCTCTTAGTTTTCTTAGGTTTTTTGTAGCTTATTATATTAAAAACAACGGCTTTAAGCAATATAGTATCCCATATTTACTTCAAAGTTCATTGTTTTCGAGATATTTGGCATCAAAGTTGAACAATTTTAGGCCAAAAAACCGGTTTCTGGCCATAACTTTTGTGTTAATTGATTTAAAATGAAAACCCTTGACCAGTTTTTAGGGACGTCACAGACGAACCCAAATATGTAAATTTCGTATGTGTTAGATCTTTCACGTCAATAGAGATACAAAATAAGTTTTATTTTAGACAATGTTTAAAATGATCATACATAATTTACTTTAAAAACAAAGTTTTAACCGACTTCAATTTAGTACTCCGCCAAGCCACGAGCACATTTCCTATTTTTTACAATTTACCACATGAACTGATTTCCGATAGCAAATGCGTTGATTACTATAGAAAAAAACCGAATCGCTGTGGGCCGATAATATTTGAGGACTTCCATCGATTCCCCAAGATCATCACCAATGGCACTTCATTAGTTCCTATTTCAACGGAATCTTATCAGAACCTGTGACGTACTTTTGCACTTTTAAGTACATAATTGAGGAATTCGATAAGTCATCTGTGGTCTTCATCATCAATTCCTCGCCATCAAATTTATGATTCCGGATGTAAATACACGACTTATAAGAGAAAATACCAAAATCACTACACGCGTGCCTTATAAAATTGAGGAGTCCCCTCAATTCCTCATGGATCCCATCATCTAACTGAATTTTGAAAAAAATGGGACCCACCTGGAAGTATATACATACGAACAAAAAAAAAATTTTCCGAATCGGTTCATCAATGACGGAGTTCTGAGGTAACAAACATTGAAAAAAAAAAATAAAAAAATAAATAAAAAAAATACAACCGAATTGAGAACCTCCTCCTTTTTTTTGAAGTCGGTTAAAAATTAAGTATTCATTTGTTTCAAAATCCGGTAGATCAAAATGGAGATAACAGATTGAAGAACCGATAACCGTTTGATTTATACTTCTATCTGTAGTGCAAAAGTAGGAGATACGATTCAAAACTTGTCAAAAATCGATGGAAACCTCGGGTAGCCCCTTAACGTTGTTGAACGACTGAGCGCAGCGCACGAAGTGCTCCGCTTCACCTCTGGGTAATAGCGAAGCCTCGCGAATTATAGAGTGTCCATCCTGATCATCCATTCTATAAACTAATTAGATAATTATGTTCTAAACGGGTTGTGTAGTACCGCTGATTGCGCCCAACATACAAACTTACAAAACATCAAACTTTATAGTTATCTAGCGACCCGCCCCGGCTTCAAGGGGTGCAACGCTGAGCGTTGCTTATATGCCCCTTCATTTTAAATCTATAATCTTCGAAAATATTTGTTTGAATTACATGCTTTACAGGGCCATATTGATCTATACCCGAATATACCCGAAATCTACCGAGGTATTTGTCCGGCACCCTTCTCATTTGTATACCGAACAATTTTTTGTACTATCATCGAAAGTATATATAATAACGTTGGGCCGACTATTTTTCTGCCTGGTTAAGAGTGGGTTGCATCAAACTGTCTGTAATCGTTCAAGCGGTGTTCGTTAAAATCTGACTGTATGGAAAGTTTGACAGGTTTCTAGGGGATTGGCAGCTGTCGGGGCCATATTTAACGTTGATCGGTTGAAGTTAGTGCAAACCCATAATCTGTTAATTCGAAACTAGTAATGTACATCAGTCACATATGTTTGAATATATTTTTAGGTTTCATACGTACATTTGTAAACTAAATTGTATGTATAAAATACTTTTCATCCATTAAACGGACGGGTGAAGGTCGTGTCTCTATTCATATTTCCTGCGTATTATCTAACGACAGTAGCTAGAACAGATACAATATACGCCCGTTGAAATCCAAATTTAAAAACATTATATTTTACGCAAAGGTAATCACTTGATTACCTTTGCGTAAAATACATTGACAAATGACATTAATTGTTTTGTCTCCAGAAGGGTAATCACGTAACGATTCGAACGCGCGTTAGGACGTAAGATCTAAATCAATGGAATTTGCTAACTATGTAAACAAACCGTCATACTGAAATTGACATTAAATGTCAATTTCAATACATTTTTTGTTTACATAGCTAGCAAATTCCATTGATTTAAATCTTAGCAAGTATATTGTTCATATAAAAAATCGGCCAAGTGCGTGTCGGGCCACGCGCAGTATAGGGTTCCGTAGTTGCCAGTCTTTCTTAAGGCCTCCACCCACCGGATGCGTGTACTGCGCGTGTGCTGCGCGGCACACGTGCAAGTTGTAAAGCATTGAAACTACATTTCAAACACACATCGAACGCGGCACACGCGCAGCACCCGCGCAGCTGCAGCGCAGCACCCACGCGGCACACGCGCAGCACCCGCGCAGCACCCGCGCAGCTGCAGCGCAGCACACGCGCAAGTTGTAAAGCATTGAAACTAAACTTCAAACACACATCGAACGCGGCACACGCGCAGCACCCGCGCAGCTGCAGCGCAGCACACGCGCAGCACACGCGTCCGGTGGGTGGAGGCCTTTAGTTACATCGACACGCGCGCGCCACCTACTTAAATGGTTGCGTCGGCCGAATTTATACGAAGGTTGGCCTTTCTAAGTACATTTTAAGTTGGTCGACTATTACTCGGTAACTAGTTATGCCTATTTAGCCTTGATATTTTTGGGGTATCCCACACTTTGGGAATAATGAATAAAAAGGATTACATCCTCACGTTAGGTGTCTGGGAGGTACCCAAAAAAAATTTTTTTTATCAACATTTTATTCTTGTTTGGTTGGCGAGATTAATTTGAACCCATGCCGAATTACAGTTTTCTAGTAGTAATGGTTACTGAGCTAAGCCGAAGACAGACAGAGGAACGGACGGCCAGACGGACATGGCGAAACTATTAAGGGTTCCTTGTTGATTACGGTACCATAAAAATTGACATTTAGATCTACGTAACGTACTTTCGACCTGAATTGAAACTCGATCTGAAATTACAATTGCTATCCGTAGCAAATGTTAGTATCCGTACTATGTCCAACAACCTTTGAGAATACTATTTACCTGTGGCAGATGTACCGATAAACACGTATGGTTGAGTTTATCTAACGTGACCGACTTTTTACAAAACTGACTTAGTAATTAGAATCTTCTGCCTTTGGCGGTAGAGTGGTTTTTTGATGGACTACTTTAAAGCGATTCCGTCCGCAGTAAGCTCCATTCTCCATACAAACGTAGTTACGCTCTCATTTTAAAACTACGTGTTGGATTGTAACGAAACTTTGCATGTTCAATGAAATGAGGTATGTCCATGTCTGTAATTAGTTTGTGCAGCTTCAGATACCATAGCAAATAAAAAGGACTGTGTTGCACTCCGGGAGTGCCGGCATTAGTGAAAACTCCCTTACGCATCATACTATCGAAAACCTTACGGTCACGTGACCTCCTACGCTCCTACACCTGTGGCGAGTTTATCAAGTTTTCCCCATCCCAAAACGTGCACAGCGCCGCTAAAGAAGTTTTCACTTCAAAATTACAGCGAATTTGAGTTTTTCATATAAAACTTGTTTTTACTGTATTAGGTACTTTTGTTTTACAAACTGGAACCATATAAACTCATTACAGACATATATATACCCCATGTCATTGTACATAATTATAAAGATTGGTCACAATCCAACACGTAGTTTTAAAATGAGAACGAAACTCCGTTTGTATGAGAAGGTGAAATTCGGCCGAGCTAGCTTACTGCGGACTCTAAGTCCGACGCATCCTCTACTATTAAGTATCGGGCACTAGGCAAACACCGAAAGTTTCCTTTCAAAGATTTACTAAAAGCTAGGTACCTAATGATACTTCAGTCAAACTGGAACAGGCCATGGGTAGCTTTGCCTAAAATAGATTGCAGGTTTCGTAGAAGCAGAAATTGGAATCTATTTTGGGGGTTTCATGAAAGCGTTCGATTCACGTAATACGGGGCTCAAAGGACGCATTCAGAGGCCTTGTTTGGGCGCACAGAGCACTCGTTTCCTTTGATATTCGCCTTGTAACAGTTGAAACCTGTTCTATGCATTCAGCACAAATGGAAAACCGTCAACACGAAATGAATATTTTGAAATTCTGAAACCAGCCACCAAACTAATACCATAAAAAGGTGAATTTGGTGAAAATGAAATTATAACGTGTCTGATATATACTTATCTATGAACAACAGTCTGATATTGGTTCAAAGTGACTATTGACTAATTTAAATTAATATTGACTTTATACCTACGCTAGCCTATAGTGGGTTCGAATCCCGGCTCGTAACGATGAGTTTTTCGTAAATATGTACGGAATATCATTTGATATTTACCGTTAGCTTTTCGGTGAAGGAAAAACATCGTGAGGAAACCTGCATACATCCACGAAGAAATTCAAAGGTGTATGTGAAGTCCCCAACCCGCACTGGGCCAGCGTGGGGACAACTGCCCGTTCCCTCTCATCCATGAGATGTGCCTGTGCCCAGCAGTGGGACGTATATAAGCTGATTTATATTTATTTATAATATCTAAAGTTTATATAAAAATCGACTATTTGGTACACAGACAAACGCTAAGCGCGCTACTACTAATACTACATACTCCTAAGTTTCCATCAGCCAGCCCGCGACGAATCTACATATCGAGATTAACTATAACCTACTGAATACAGTGACCATCAGAAGAAGAGAAACAAATAGGCTCTCCATGCCATGAAAAAAATATAGAACATACGTATTTTAATTAGCCAGACGAAGGGATGTAATTTTACCAGTCAACGTTATTTAGGCGTGTCGTAGCGTTTAAGATACTCGGCCTATTGTGATGAGTGAGGTATCAATCGACTCGAAATTATGCTCCGGATGACATAAATTAACTTTTGTAATATTTTTTTTCATACAACGACGGTGGCAAACTAGCGTATGGTAAGTGGACACCGCGGACTATAGACACATGCAACTCCGACCCTTGATATGTTTGAGGATTCGCTGTGTTGACAGCTGAAGGAGAAAATGCCCTCGCTCTCAACACAACGCATCCTCGGGAGCACTGACGACCTTGCTCACCTCCAGGAATACAGCACTACTATTACACAGCAAGTAGTAGTGTTATTATGGCTGTGGTCTTCTGCAAGGCGGAGGTACTTCCCCAGTTGGCCTGCTCCACATTCGAGCGGGATGACATTTCACTGTGCCTTACCTCGCCAGAACTTCTTGATCTGTTTATGTTTGTTTAGTATCAAAATCCCTATTCCTGCAGGATATATGTATACATTGCGCATCCTAATTTGAGTTGCGTTGTGCATCTGGCATTCGTACTTGTCACACCAACAACCTTCTCTTTCTAACCAGTATACCTATGAATCATGACAGCAGTGCCCCGTGACAGCCTATTCAATTATGTCGTCGTCTGGACCCCGACACGCAGATGCGACACGCGACAGATGCGACAGGGTTTGGTATGGACAGGCGGCGCGACCGTCGACACGCAGCCCGCTTCTAAATCACCCAAACTACATAAAACGAATCGCTGCAAGCAGTATAACATATCCGTCATCATCATCTTATCAACCGAAAGACGTCCACTGCTGGACATAGGCCTCCCCCAAACAGTGCCAAAGTGGCCGGTCCTGCGCCACCCGCATCCAGCGGTCTCGCGCGACCTTTACCAGGTCATCAGTCCGCCTTGGCCTGGCACTGCGTTTTCCGGTGCGTGGCGACCTTTTCGCCCCATCGACCATCGGTTCTACGTGCAATGCCCCGGCCAGTTATGATTAGCGATTCGGAGGGCTGTATACCGATATATGGCTAATTTCTACGTAGATAAACAAATGGACGCACTCCGTCTATAAACATTAACGAGATCCGGCTCAGCCTTGACCTCCCAGCCGCAGGTGGAATTCGACTGGTAGTTGGCGGTTCATTAGTTACGTCCTATGAACATCTCGCCCACGACTGCGAGCGGTGGCGGCAGCGGAATGGCATAACTTCCATACCTGGAGCAGCCATAAGGGAGAAATGCCTTTCAGAGAATATACCTGCGCTGTACCGTAGGTATTTACTACTCCCGAGGGTGCACCCCCGTGTTCCAGGTGACGAACCCGTGTCCCTAGCGGTTAAGAGTCAGCGCGGTCGACTAAATAGACTCTATATGCGAGCGTAGTTTGGCACTAATTTTAAAACGGTATACCGTCTGATAGACAATAGGATCAGCCATAAGGTCGGAAACCACCTGTTGCTATAAATTATAATAGAAGTATGAAAAGAAATAACTTGAGACTGCGTGAAAAACGTTCTATTCGCTCATTTTTGTCCATTTAAATTGCCAATAAACGTAGACATGGCCGATACAATGTATACACAGTTTCATGTTATTCCAGAACCAAACAACGTTTGTGTGGAGAGTCGCGCGTCGTGGCGACCCTTAAGGGGATGCCTTGATTCGATTCGACCACGCCCCCTTGACAGAGACTCGCTCATGCCTTCCGTGCACGAGAAAGAGATGCAACACTCTTCGGGAATGGCTGTTTAGGAAAACTTTCGATAAATACCTAAATTAGTGAAGATTTATTTATATTTAATTGAGTGAGATTTTAGATGAGATGAAATACTATAGTATTAACTTGATTGTGTCGTAAACTAAAGTATTGCTCGAGTAGGCTGAGTAAAAAAAGGAAAATATAGACCCAACTTTGTTTTTTTTAGGGTTCTGTACCCAAAGGGTAAAAACGGGACCCTATTACTAAGACTTCGCTGTCCGTCTGTTTGTCTGTCACCAGGCTGTAACTCAAGAACCGAGATAACTAGACAGTTGAAATTTTCACAGATTATGTATTTCTGTTGCCGCTATAACAACAAATAATAAAAACAAAATAAAATAAATATTTAAGTGGGGCTCCCATACAACAAACTTTTTTTTAACTGTTTTTATAGATAATGGTAGGGAACCCTTCGTGCGCGAGTGCGACTCGCACTTGGCCGGTTTTTTCTATAGAGGAAATTTTAGGCAATCATGTATCGATCAAATCAGATAAACAATCGTATCTAGTTAGTCAAGAATCATTTATCTGAAAGGCAGACCTATTGTTTCTTAATCTAGTCAGATTGGCGTTTCAAAGCACGCGGTGATTTCCAATGCAGGGGGTGCATTGCATACTTTAACTACTAAGTTTGCGCTTTCGAAGTGCAGCATATATGTCGAGCTAAGGTTAATTAACGAGCATGGAAGAACATTTTGACGGGTTCATTCACCTCAGACCTCCCGCATCTACCTATAATCGTCATCTAAGATGAAACAGGCACCAGCAGCCTAATTCCGTTAGAATCTGGTCAATGCCCCCCGTCTATTAGTGTGTCGTTATATTAAATTAGAGGCCTTAACCCTGCCAACGACGGACGACAACATACGTCACTCCAACCCACTTCGGAAACTATATAATAAACTCTGCCATGCGGTCAGCGAGACGGGACGGCTAGTGGTTCTCGGTTCCATTTTGTAGTTTAATTGCGAAACGATGTCGGTGACGTCTATCTGATTAGGTATGACAGGTTATCTATACTATTAGGAAGCAACGGTCACCCAGTGGTTAAGAGATGCGGCTGTCGAGCGGCGGGTTGGTTTCGAATTCCGGCTCGTACCTACCAATGATTTTTATATCGTTGGCTTTGCGGTGAAGTGGTCTAATCCCAGTAAGGTCTAGTTTTCCGTTTGGGTTACACAAGATCTGACCCCGTTGTCGCATCGCGACACCATCTGGCGGAAAATAGGAGAACCATATTGTAAATTCTATTGGTTCCCGCTAGATGGCGGATCGAAAACCGCTTTCCCGAAGGAGCGCGAATGGCTCATGTCGGTAAAGCGTTTTCCGCTCTCTCTCTGGTCCAGCTAGCGACGAAGAGGGCGGATGTCTGTGAAACTGTAATAACGAAATAAATAAGAAAACGGGTATATGTCTTTCTCTTCACTTGCGGTTGGACACCCGTATCATGGTTGGCCTTATTACGCGATAAGTAACAAGATTGGAGTCTTGTTCTATCGAACGGTGTCCGCCAGTGACGGACGCTCTACTCGTATCGTGTGATAAGGCGGCGGATACGGGGTCAGATTCGCCTTCGCTTATGCCAAATCTTGGGATTAGGTGTCAAAACGGACCCTCTGGGCTCCGCACAACCGCGAATAACTCTAGGAGGATGAAAGAATTTATACTATTAGGAAACGTCTCGGATCTAAGCTTCGTCAGTTTATATAGGAAGTAAAGTAATCTTCAAAACAACTGCTCAGATTTTATATAATCTTTCACCAGTCTGGTTCACCTAAGAAAGAGGCGGGTAGTCTGTCTCTCCGCAAACCATCTCTCAGGGCGTCCTATAATAATCGTGCAGCCCTGGTAAGACGATATGATATTGTTTTTTTAAGATAACAACCAGACCCGGTCGTAGAGGGTCAAGACTCCTAGGCACTTGGGTTTTTGGGGCCCCTCAGGGAGCTTGTGTACAGATCTCCTTACTGGGTATGGTGAGGCTGCCTGAACTCCTATGACAGGGCATCGTAGGCCCAGACGGAAATCGGCTCTTATGACAACAGCTATTTATTAAAACTAACAGCTTTAAAAAAGACGCCTTCGGATTCACGGATGTCAAAGATCTGAACCCTAATTCTTTATAATCGTTTGCCCGCTGTAATTTAGTTCATTAACCCTTTCGTTTCGGCAAAGTCATACACAAAATCTACCCAGTTTTCCAGATCCGAACGATTAAAACGAATATACTCATGTACCGTATCTGAGAGCACATCGCACAAGAAGAGTTAACTCGTCATCCGGAACGAAAGGGTTAAGTACCTACCATCAACAACATCATCGATAATATTCTAAAAGATGTTTGCATGCGCTAGGATTTAGTACAAATAGCAAAATAAGCTACTTACCTTTTGTCACCTACAAATTGATTATATTCTATTCTATTCTATTCATAAAAACAGGAGACTTAAAAAAATATATGGGAGACTGTCAACCTAAAATTGTCAGAGTATCTTAAAATTCACACATGTATTTGTTAGCCTTTTGCGATTTTTTCTAAAACCGTTATTTGCCAACGAGGCTTGAACGCACGATTTTGTCTTAAATACTTTACAAAAAACAAAAAACGGTAGAATATAGTGGAGAACAGCCAGCCGCATACATAATAATTTTCAACCATGGAAGCTCAAACGAAGAACATCGTTCATTTCGCTCGCACGTTTAAAAATAAATGCAACAGGAAACAAATTACCCAATCGATACCAATTACAATATTGGACATCCGGGTTGGAAGGGTTTGAGACTTGGCAAGACCGCTGTGAGCTGTGAGCCCTTACACGAAGCCGCTGAGTTATAGTTTACGTAATACAATTTGCACCGAGTCGCAATACAATTTGTTGCAGGTATCAGTGACATTAATGTTACCTCGACTCGACACCTTAACTATTCAATATACACATTTGGAGGCACGTGGAGGTAGGAGGGTGGTAGGGAGACTCGGATAACCATTGCCCTGTGATGCTATTTACCCTAACATTTTTTGGTATATGTCAAAGTGACATGACTTGAATTCGAATGATTAAAAATCCTCATAGCTCGAATTTATTCATTCAAATTCAAATGATTTATTTCGAGTAATATAAACTAATAATACATTTTATAATCCATACAAATTCATACCTAAAAATTCAAAACTTAATGTAATGTCATATTAAATTTATTCCATATTGCTTTGACATAGAGTATCCATGACATATACTAGAGTACTAGCTTCGTCGACCACTCGGACGTTTACCTTAGTCTTAAACGAATTGAAATATGAAAATTAAAAAACGGCGCTGCGTAAAATGACTGATACCACCGTTTTCGCTCCTTTCTATTTAGTATAACTCGCGACTCGCGCGTTATCGCGCGGTGATTATTGCGTAAGTTTAATAAGGACAGTCGATTTAAATGAAAATAAAAGTAACTTAGACAACATTTATACAAAAATAAACCGAAAGGGTAAAAAAAAAACTGCGTGCCAGCCTGAGCCTGAGCAAGAGCCAGCAAGAAATATAAATCAGGGTTTTCTCACAAAAAGGGTGTTATGGTTATGGCCCTCGCGTAGGTACCCCAAAAAAAAAGGTACCCCAAAGTCCGGCGCCGAACGACGACCGTTTTGTGACTAGGTCGATTTGTGTAAGATTGTGTGTCTCCTATGATTTATTATGTTTTTAATTTATTTTTATTTAAGTTTTTATTTTTATTTGTTGACGATCATATTATGAATTCGTGTTATTTGACCCAGGGTAATTTATATTGTATTTTTATACTATGGAATACAGAAATCTTATTTAATCTAATCTAATCTAATTGTGCCATTCGGCCAAGTGAAATAATCTCAAGTACCTACCTATACAACCATTTTTAGGGTTCCGTACCTCAAAAGGAAAAAACGGAACCCTTATAGGATCACTTTGTTGTCCGTCTGTCTGTCAAGACCATTTTTATCAGGAATGCGTAAAGGTATCAAGCTGAAATTTATATCAGATACTCAGGTCTATTGTCTCTTGGAGCTGTAAAAAAATCAAACTTAAAAGCCAACGCAATCAAAAGATACAGTCGTTTATGCTGCAAATTTTAGAGTTTTTCGACACTCGCAAAACCTACGGGGTACTTCCCGTTAACACAGAAACTTGAAACTTGGCACGAAGAAACTTCATATAGCACAGATAAAGGAAAAATTACGAAAAGTAGACATTTTTAGTTAAATCATACAAAAAAATACTTTTTAAATTTTAAACTTAATACCTTTTTCCTAGTAAACGTGTGGTGGTATTAAATTAAAATTCATGTCAAATACTTAGAGCTATATGACCCATCAGATGTAGCAAAACCAAACTTTTATGTCAACGCAATCAAAAGAAATGGCAATTTAAGTCGCATATTTTGAAATTGAGTGCTCGCAACAAACTCAAAACCTATAGGGTACTTCCCGTTAACACAGAAACTTAAAACTTGGCACGAAGAAACTTCATATAGCACAGACAAAGGAAAAATTACGAAAAGTACACATTTTTAGTAAAATCATACAAAAATCATTTTTTTAAATTTTAAACTTTTTTCTCGTAAATGTGTAGAGGTATTAAATTGAAATTCATGTCAAATACTCATGTCTATTACCTTTCAGCTGTAGCAAAACGAAAGTTTTATGTCCACGCAATCATAAGAAATAGCAATATAAGCTGCATAATTTAAAACTGAAAAAGGTGTATGTGAAGTCCCCAACCCGCAATCGGCCAGCGAGGAGACTACTGCCCGTTCCCTCTCATCCATGGGAGGAGGCCTGTGCCCAGCAGTGGGACGTATATAGGCTAGTTTATATTATTATATATTATAGGTAATCTCAAGGGTATCAAAACCTAAAGTTACTTTCCCGTGAACTCAGCTTTCAAAAGAAACAGCAATTTAAGTAATCCGCTTATTTTGCCGTTCGCAACTTTGATTTCCTTGCGAGTAGGTCTACTCGTAAGGAAATCAAATCCTAAAGAATGATTACTAAATTGATAAAGTGAGCCTGTTTAAATTTATGCTCCCCCAGCTTTCCACATTGTAATGTTACGGATTCCATTTTCATTTATCATTTAGTAATAAACATAATAAGTACAACTTTTGCTTGTTATAGGTTTGTACGGAACCCTCGGTGCGCGAGTCCGACTCGCACTTGGCCGGTTTTTTTATATATGAAGCGCATTAGTAAATTAATTTGATTTGATTAGTTATTGAAGTAAAGACAAATGGAAAATTAAAGTTACTTAACACTTACACTGCCAGCAACCCGCCTAGCGGGCGCCTACGGCGTAGTCGCTTTCCGCTACATACGAGGAAAACCACGGGATCGGCTACGAGCGTAGCGCGTAGCGATTCTTGTCAGTGATTGTGTTAATTAGGCTACTTGTAAAATAGCGTGTGAATGCATGCGTACGTGCGTATACGTGCACGTGCGTGCTGTATGTGTGTGTGCAGGTGTGTTTGTTCGTGCGTGTCAGTGAGTGTGTGTTCCTGCGCGCGCGCGCCGCGCTCGCAGGTGTGTGTGTGTGTGTGTGTGTGTGTGTGTGTGTGTGTGTGTGTGTGTGTGTGTGTGTGTGTGTGTGTGTGTGTGTTAGTGTGTGTGTGTGTGTGTGTTAGTGTGTGAATGTGCGTGTGTCTTTGCACATGTTGCACATAGTATTAAGGCATTAGTGCTTTACCTTCTTCAATAGGTAACTACATCAAAAGGCAAGACATTTGCTCAAAACATTCTTGCAACGAAGCCTTAATCGCATATTACTTATCTCCATTCTAATAAAAGCAATTGCGACCGCACTCAGTCAAGACTACTATATTTATGCCATTCATATAAAAGATAGAGCGGGGCTTTATATAAATTACCCAAGTCGTTCAAATAAATGCAACCCCAGCCATATTTTCTCCATTTCCCGGTACAATATTAAAATTAAATACCTCCAGAAGCCAAATGTAAATAATTTGCTCACTCCTCGACTTGCGGTCGATGTCAAAGGCATGTATGCATTTGCTGCCTTATTACAAAGGCATAAGATGCAAATCGAGTCTGTACAGCGTGGAATAAACGCGGCCGCAAGGACGGATAATCACATTTTCTTGATTATGGGAAAATGCCATTTCTGTCCTAGAGCCACGCGTGTCTATAGGAAAATACGAGTTAGTGTTATTAAACTCAGTGTGAAAACCAGCAAACCTACTTATTTGAAATCTAGTTTCCTTTTTATAACGGGTTTTTCATTAAGTGTGCTCGAACTTTGAAATGATATAAAACGACCTGTGTCAAGTTATATTGCCACAACTTTTATTTTATTTTACAGGACTTTCGTTGACATTATTTCTGGAATATAATCTGAGTCAAATGGCCGCCGTGAGTTTTCTGTAGGTACTGTCCTGGTGGACGACGGGACGGAGAAGGTCTATGCGTTGAGCGGAATGTTCCCATGTTCCCATTAATCTCCAAAACGGGTAGACCGATTAAGATACGGTTTTCAGAAGATTTGTGGTTCATCAGGGGTGGTTTTTAGATAGGTGTTATTATGTGTACTCACCAGGGGGCGTTATAGTAAGCGTCTTAAATGAATTTTCTCAATTATCTCATAAACAGCTTGACCGAGTTCGATGCGATTTTCGGTCATCAGTTTGTGGTCTATCAGGGATGACTCGTAAATTAAAATGAAGATGTTAACTCACTAGGGGGCGCTGTAATGAATATTTTACACGAATGATTCTAATTATCACGAAAACTACTTGAATAGTTTATGCCATGTCAGCCATGTGTAACATATTAATAAACGCGCTAGTTATGCTGGCATCACCGACTACTGTCTGTTTGACAGGAGATATGTGCAGGCGGCATATTTTAGCGGAATATATAAATATTGTATTTCTATAAAGATCCTATTAATACCAAGCATATATTACATACAGAAACCTGCTGGTAAAGAGTAAATAACTATACGTTACAAATGGCGATAAGGTTAAGGCGCCGTAGGTTCATGTCTTCTCTCCCTCTCACTGAGCATAAGCGTGAGCGAGATGGAAGTGCGTGCTCGGAAGCGCGGAAATCATGTTTTTTAATTTTAAGCTTTTGTTCGTAATTTGTAACAAATATTTTAAGTGTATTTTAGACCCTTTTAGACCTATGTTCGTGATTTTTTCTATCGTGCGAAAAATGCTTAATCATGTTTCTAAACACTGATTTCCCTGCAGAAAAGCCTCTAGAATACTATTCGTATTTTTTTTAAACCATATAATTATAAACAGACGCATTATATTGTTTCAAAAACACTGTTCGCTTAACTTCGCTAAACCTACGGCGCCTTAAACTGTAAGTAAAAGGCAAGTGGATAAATCTCGCAAGATGTCGGCGAGTGTTCCAATACGAGCCGCCATTTTTTTGCAAAACAAAAGAGGAATTATATCCTAAGCCCCATAATAAGATGGGACAAATCCTGCGTTCTCTGATCTGCGATTTCAAGGAAAACCGTTTTTAAATCTAAAATCATTTACTTACATTGTTATGTTTGAAAGCACAAATGTCAAACTATGTATGTAGTACCTAACGTTTTCCTTTGATTTCCTTGATAAACAAGGGATTTGTCCGTCAAAATATAATGTCAGATGGAATCTAACGATAAGGGTCATGATAATGGTGAAAATACAAAAGAGTCTTAAGAAAATGAGGTTACAATTGGATGGATTTTGTAATTTTCATATCCATGCAAGCTTGGGTGGATGAACTGCGGGATGCAACTCGGTGGCAAATGTCGAAATGATAAATTGTAGTCTCGTACACAAGGTGTATTATTCAAGAACAAAATTTGCATCAAATTCTGCACCGAGTGGTGGCACCCGGGTCTGATTGACCAAAGGAGGACCAAACGGTCCGTGCACAATGTGCGTTACAAGTACCTACATATGCAAAGAAAAACCGAACGGTTTGTGCACAATGTGCATCACTCAGTGGCATTCCGGTCTAATTGACCAAAGGAGGACCAAACGGTCCGCGCACAATGTGCATTACAAGTACCTACATATGCAAAGAAAAACCAAACGGTTTGTGCACAATGTGCATCACTCAGTGGCATACCGGTCTAATTGACCAAAGGAGGACCAAACGGTCCGCGCACAATGTGCATTACAAGTACCTACATATGCAAAGAAAAACCGAACGGTTTGTGCACAATGTGCATCACTCAGTGGCTGTGAGCGACGTCCGCTCTCGGCGGCGTCGGCCGGGCGAGTGAGCGCGCTTTTTTTTTTTTTTTTTTTGAACCTGACTGTTGCTATAAAATAGGACGGACCCAATATAGCGGTCGAACTGCGTGGTTGGAGGGTGGCCTGGGGAAAATCCAGGGGAAGCCTCCGGCACGACCACGCGGGGAAGTTTGTACACTGGAATACTCTAAGAGTTTGCGCTCCAGTGAGATTGGTTGAACGGTATCAACCGAATCTGGGGTGTGAGTGGTATCGAACTACTGGGAGTTTTATCGCTGGTTCGCTAAAACCTAGCCTAGCTGAGAAGAGTCCAGCAAGAAACTCAGCTAGGCCCGACTTGCGTCGGACTGACTCTACCCGGTATGCGGCGGTACCGGGACGAAAGCGGACTGTATGTGTCTGTGTTGTCTCGCGGTGGACGTCCCCGCCGGCGGGAACGCTGAAGTGTACGCGATGTGTTGGACGCCGAAAGCGCAGCGTTCCATCTTTCGATGGACGCTGTGATTTCGTCGTCCGGGTCCGTGAGTGTGTGCCTAGGACGCCGGACCGTGCGGCCCCTAATCAGTGAGCGCCGAGTAACGACAGAGGGGGGAGGGATGGGGACGTAGTCAGCAGCCTTCCTAACTAACGGATTCCTATGGTGGGGAGCGTTATCAAAATAACGTCTGGCAGCCTGCTTAAAGAAACCATACATGGTGCTAATCTCCATGTCGTGGTGCAGGCTGAGGTTCGATTGGTACCACGGGGCACCAGTCGCCCTTCGGAGAAAACGATTCTGAATGACCTGAAGCGGCTCAGTGGCTGTGAGCGACGTCCGCTCTCGGCGGCGTCGGCCGGGCGAGTGAGCGCCATGGGTTGTCTCTCAAGCCCCGTGGGGGGGCTCGGGAAGCCTGTCGCGGCTGTGCCGCTTCTGGCGGGATCAGGCGCCGTCCGCTACAGCGGACGGGTGGCTGGGGTGGGCGTAACGCCCGTCAAGTCCGGTGGGGTCATCTGCTTCGTCCGTCGGCGAGGTCAAGCCCTGCCGGGTGGGACTCCCTTAGGAGAGGCCCAGCGAGCGACCTTCGAGCCGACGGCACTGCAGGAACATCCTTGCGTCGAGTCAGGGGGGGGCGGGCGGATCCGGGCGGATCAAGTCCCGCGGTAGTGCCCTCTTGTCGGGCGGCCGGGAGTGGTAGGGGGCTATGTCCTGCAGGTGCGTCCGGCGCGAGCCGTCTGCCCGCTCGAACATAGCCCTAGCCAGTCTGGTGATGAAGTCGTCCAGGTGTTCGACTTTCAGGTCACGGTGGAGCACTTTGTTGCTGACGTAGAAGTGCGCGTCGGCTGCGGTGCGGAGCGCCAGCGACTGTTGTGCGCGGAGTCGCTGTCTATTGCACTCTCCCACCAGCGCGTACCACGCGGGGGCTGCATAGGTCAACCGTGACCTGATGTACCCCTTGTAGATGCCAATCTTGGCGGACAGGGGGAGGGACGACTTCATCACAGGAGTGAGTAGCGCCCGGGCCGTTCTCGCCTGGTTGACGGTGTTCTTCACGTGGGCGGACATGTTAAGTTGCCGGTCGATGGTGACGCCCAGGTACTTAACAGTCCGCAACCACGGAAGCGGCTGTCCCAGTAGGCGGAGCTCCGGGGGCTGGTTCCTCTTCGCACTGAGGGTGATGGCCTGGGTCTTCGCCACGTTCACCCTCAGGCGCCAGCGGTTGAGCCAGCCTGGTAGCAGGTCCAAGGTGCGCTGGATCTTGACGGCGAGTGAGCGCGCGCGCTACCGGCCGCGGCAATGCTCGCCCCTCACAGTCACCTAAGAGTGACCTAGTGCCGAGACACAAGTCGGCGACGGACGAGCTCCGCCCCTATGTGCTCGGACAGTGCGTCGACCACGCTCCGTGACACAAGTCGGCGACGGACGAGCTCCGCCCCTATGTGTACGGACAGCGCGTACTACCACTCGGCGCCCGAATGGTGTGTTTGGGCTTCGCCCGTGTCCTCAGACACTTTGGGTAAACGATGTTACCAAAATAAAAGAAGGAATAACGAGAAATAGACTTTTTATTTACTTTTCCCTAACTGCCCTAAGTGACTTGATTACAAGTCCCTAACTTCCTATTACTTTGTAGTTTTCTTCTTCTTCTTGTTGTGACTTCCAGGAGGCTCCGATTGACACTGATTTGCTCCGGGCCGTACCTGCTATTTATACCTGCTAGTGGGCGAGCAAGACGTGCTGAGTGAGACAATAAAGGTTACGCCCACTTTAACTTGACTAATTTACATTGCAAGATGTTATTGGGATGTTATACATATAAATGGGCGGAAGACTAAGCTTATTTACAAAGTTCTAATTTGGCTTGAGATCTTATAAGTACAGTAGGGTTCGTAAATATTTTCTTATTTGAATAATCGTACATGGAAATCGGGCAAACCGTAATTCGGTCCCTTTCTTAACACTTATTCATCATTTGCGCTGAACCTACTGAGTTTACTTATTTGTAAGTTTAAACATTTAATAGAACTTTTAATTAGCTTTCTAACAATATATAAATCATTCTGATACGATGAGCCGTTGTAAAGGTATAAACGTAAACATATTAATTGCAAAGTGAAAATGCGCCGTACTAAGTTCTAATTCAGGCTCGGTGGCCGCGGCTCGTTACGGTCATGTTGGCGCGATACACCCCTCCCCTCCATGGCGGCCAGTCTGCGCTGCGCTCGTGCATAGGCAACATCTCCTCTCTCTTTCTAATACAATTTGTACTGGGATTTTACTTTAATGTTTACAATATCAAATGAATGCTATGAGAGGGTGTTTTATGTAAATAATTACTATGGGGATTCTAACTACGGGTTCTTTATTTACTCTAAACAATCTAAGTCTTTATAAATAATGACATATTTCTCTTACGTATAATCTTCGTATGACGCGATGCGTAGCTCTGCCGTCGCGTGTTGATGTTGTCGTCCATAATTCTCCCCCTTTAGTGTGAGGCGAAGCCTCGCACTATTGGTTGCAACGGTGTTATCACTTAGGCACTTTCACTGATTGACTTTTCTTTCACTGATTCTAACACTTATTATTTTGACGCTACGTTAAAGTTCCCATTCTCCGGGTTTAAATTTCTTCGATGACTGTTCGACGACTTCTAATGAGTTTCCTTCAGGTGGCTGCTTGACTGGTATGGTAATCTTCAGTTTTAGTTGATCCCGTTCTCTTTCTTTGGCCTTCCTGCAGGCTGCTTCAACTAGTTCCCTTGATGGTTGAGCTATGTATATTTTCTTCTCTGCTTTATTCCGTGCCTTCGGCGCCTCGTTTTCCTTATCCCGGTGGTCGCTGCGTCTGCGGCGCCACTCTGCCCACGCTATCCTCTTCTCGCTGGGCTTCAATGTTGGGAGATCGGCCGCGGCATTGGCGTCTCCCGGCTGCTCTATGGATGTGTGGAAACAGTCCACTGTTGATGCTGATGTCGCGACGGAGTTGATGCCCTCCATGGGCTTCCGCGAAGTCGGGCTCGCGCACGCTGCCGCTGCGTGTGCCCCGTAGTGCGGTACCGTTGCCTCGAACGGTGTGCGTGTGTGTACGCGTAGATTGATCGGACCCCCCAAATCCGATGATAGACGACCGGCGGCCTGTCTATTAATAACCGAACCCTTACCCGGGTTTTTGTACTCCTTGGTACGTAAAGCTTCCCTGAGCTTGCTTAATTTGTTGCGCCAGTCCTCCTTCTGGACGGCTATCTTCTTTTCGGCGTCTTCCAATTGACGCGCTATTTCCTCCAACTCCTCCTTCATTTTCTCCGCCGCGACTGGGTCCAGGTCCCTCATGAGTGCCCGCTCAGATGGCGAGGCTCGGTCGTGAGCCTCGTGGAATGTGAGGGACCTGACGCCTGATGTGATGTTGCTCGTACTATCTTCACTCGAAGTTATGCCGGTGCCCGATGTGCTGCTCCTGCGGTGCCCGCGGCCTGCGTAGCCGAGTCGATTGCCGTGCGCACCCGTCGCGCCGGCCCGAGCTCGACCTCGATTCATCGTCCTGGACGAGGGGAACGGCCCGCTATCGCCCCAGGCGTGATCGGTGACTCGTAGATTGATCCGGTCGAAGGACCCGATCGACTAAACTCCCACTTGCTCGCTGCGGCAGCCGGCGTTGATGAAACTGGATTACTGGAACTGGATACTGGAACTGATGCTTGCTTGCTGATTTTCTTGCTGGTACTAGTTGCTGCTTGGAGATGTTGCTTCCAGGAGTGACGAGCGGACACTGATTTGCTCCGGGCCGTACCTGCTATTTATACCTGCTAGTGGGCGAGCAAGACGTGCTGAGTGAGACAATAAAGGTTACGCCCACTTTAACTTGACTAATTTACATTGCAAGATGTTATTGGGATGTTATACATATTAATGGGCGGAAGACTAAGCTTATTTACAAAGTTCTAATATGGCTTGAGATCTTATAAGTACAGTAGGGTTCCCGTCCCACCACCCTGCACAGATACCTCCCGAAGCAGCCATGCCCCGAGAGAATCTGCGCAAGGTGAAAGGAGAGGAACCCCACCCTCCTTCCGACCCATCTATCTAACCTAAACCTAACCAACTTACATAATTGTAATGCAAAACTTAATTTAGGTATTATTACAATGTAATGTAAAGTATTGTGTGCGTGTGTGTGTGTGTGTGTGTGTGTGTGTGTGTGTGTGTGTGCGCGCGCGCGTGTGTGTGTGTGTGTGTGTGTGGGTGTGTGTGTGTGTGACTTTTTTGCATTCATAATATGTTTTTGAGTGAATGTCTATAGTTTTATTTATTTTATTATTAAGGCGAGCTGATCTTGTCTAATTTTAAGTAATTTTAATTATAAGTAATTAATGAATATGGCAACGACATCATGCCATGGAATATAGTATTATAGTATTATTATACTCAATCACAGTTAAATTCGACTTTCAATTTCATCCCCAGACCACAACCAACATAAATTTTGCAAGTTATATCTTTGGAATGTTTATCCGATAAGCCTAATTCAAGATTTCACTTCATTAGCCTTTCCCAGGATTCCTTTAAGCAATATTAGATGACCTTGAATGGAATTCGATATTCCATTGCTGACCTTGGCCGGAAAGCTGAGCGAAATAGTTCCTGGAATCAATTAGTATGAGTCGCAAGCAATCATTTCCCATTGTTCGATGTTAGGTGCTCGCAAATTCATTATAGTGGCCTGGTGTACAATGCATTTTGTTCCCGCTGATGGAAAAGACTTCAAAAAACCAATTAGGGTACTTCCCCTACACCTAAAGTGTGAGATGGAATAAGGTAATGGTCTTTGTTTCATAGATCTTGAATATGAATATACTACATACTTAGTCAACATTCTCACAGGACACGGCCACCATAAATCCTATCAATACCGCTTCAAGATAACCACCATCGACCACCTTTTAAAAGACTACCCGAATTTCACAAACCCGAGTTATAACCACGAAATACCTGTCATAATCTCCATATAGAACCATATAATCTGCAGGAAATCAATCGTAAAGAAACTACACTAGATTTTTTTGCAAACTCGCCACCTCCATAGTTAATAACCTGAAAAAGTTCAATGGCACATAGTTCATTCTTCATTTCAACCATTCATCCATTACAACCATCACAGAATCACTTTTTGCATTAGAAATCATTTAGGTACCATAAAGTATTCGGATTCAGTCGCCCGCATCCTTCGCGGGGAATGCTTTCTGGTAAAACTGTACATCCCCAGTGTGAAAAAAATCGTGGCAGTTGTACGTACATATAATGAATGGGTCACGGGTAAGTACTAGTTACCGAGTAATAGTCGACAAACTAAAATGTACTGCGACTGCGGGACCTTGGGGTACGGAAGCTTTTATACGGGATTTTATACGGGATTTGGGTAGGCTGCTTAGTTATAGGGGCTGTGATCCTCGTTCCGGATCGTTCCTGGTTCAACAGATTTCTTTGGCCGTTCAGCATGGCAACACCACCAGTGTCATGGGAACCTTCGGGCCACCAACTGAAAGTGTTGCCAGCTTGAGTGAAATTTTGCTAAACTTAAGCCTTAAACAAGTTTTCAGTCCATATGGGGCTGAAAGGATGTTTCGGGAGCCTGATAACAAAGAAAACTTTGGTTCAAATTTACTCATCTTGAGTATAGATGTAAGTCCTTCTGCGATGTTCCGCTGGTCGTTCACGCAATGTACGCGCGCGTCCAGGTAGATCTAAATGTCAAATTTTGTATGGGATAATGACAGTTAAGTTGTCCTAAAGTGCGTTCGAAACGTTACGTGATCAACGATGAGCAGGCGTAACGGACGGCAATTACCAATTACCAATCTGCGGGCAAGTGTGACCATGATCGAATAAGGATATGTGGATCGAATTGTTTATGGGTCTATAATCTTCTTACAGATGACATAAAAAATAGTGATAATATAAAAACATTTGACATGAAACTAAAATATTTTTTTGTAGCCCGTCCATTTTAGTCTATTAAGGAATATTATATGAAAAAGTTTGAGGAATGATCCTGATGCCATAGACATTTATTTTAATTTTGTTATTCGATAATTTACTATTCTTATTTAAGTGCTGCTAGGCTGTCTACTGCTTTGCTGCCTGTTTGACTGTTTTTAATTTCATGTACAATTTTTAAATGTGTGTTTTTTTTTGTTTTTTAATCTCAAAAATATTAAAATTTATTTGCATGCATTGTTATGTGTTTAGAGCAAATAAATACTTGATAATGATTATGATTAATATTGCGATGTTCCCTCCGTGTAAGCATTCTCGTACAATACCAGGGATGTTGCACACTATCACATCGTCATCCGGAACCTCGGAATTTCTGCATCAATTTCGACATCGGTTTTCCGTTCCGGGGCGCGTTCCGTGTCGCGGTATGGCACACTGATCAGCACATTTTCTTTGCACATAGTTGTTTCGTGTTAAAAATATAATGTCTACTTACTTTCATTGCTAGGAAATGTATCAGGGAATAATCCGTAGACATATCTCCTGTATTCTGTATTATTTTTTAGATCATTTCTCTGATTCATTCGTGATAAGAACGACGCCGCATTTATTCTCAACGTGTTTGAAACTGAGCGATATCATATGAATGTGGTTCATTTAAGAGGCCGCAGTAAGCTCGGCCGAATTTCACCTTCCCACACAAACGTAGTTACGCTCTCATTTTAAAACGACTCATTGGATTGTGACGCAACTTTGCATATAGAATGACATGAGGTATATCTATGTCTGTAACTAGTTTATATGGTTCCAGTTTATAAAACAAATGAAATACCGCAAAAACAAGCTTTGTATGAAAAACTTAAATTCGCTGTATTTTTTTTAATATAGTATGTGAAGCTACATAAACTAATTACAGACATAGATATACCTCATATCATTATCCATGCAAAGTTTCGTTACAATCCAACACGTAGTTTTAAAATGAGAGCGTAACTACGTTTGTATGGAGAATCGAGCTTACTGCGGACTCTTAAGAGACCGCAGTAAGCTCGGCCTAATTTGGCCTTCCCATACAAACGTAGTTACGCTCTCATTTTAAAACCACGTGTTGGATTGTGACGAAACTTTACATATACAATGACATGAGGCATATCTATGTCTGTAATTAGTTTATACGGTTCCAATTTATAAAACAAACTAAATACAGCAAAAACTAGTTTTGTATGAAAAACTTAAATTCGCAGTATTTTTTTATTAAATATGGTATCTGAAGCTACATAAACTAATTACAAACATAGATATAGGTACCTCATTTCATTGAACATGCAAAGTTTCGTTACAATCCAACACGTAGTTTTAAAATGAGAGCGTAACTACGTTTGTATGGAGAATCGAGCTTACTGCGGACTCTTAAGTTTTTGTTTGACCCCATAATCCACATCCGTGAGACTCGAAATATCCGCGTCCGCGACTGTAGAGAAAATCGCATGCGTAACATCCCTGATGGATACCATTTTTTTTACCTAGTGGTAATGCAGTTACGCCTCCCCCCAGCCTAGGGTAGTTATAATGGGGTTATGTGGGACTCACACCCCCCAGCCATATATATTTAAGTTAATGGGAGCGCCAAGGGATCGCGAACATGTCACCACGAATCCCTGGTTGATACTGTAGGGAAGGTGCTCAGAGGTAGAGGAGACATGGTAAGACATTAACACATTTATTTGAGTAGTATGAGTAGCGTGTCCTGGAGCCTCGGGGCGACTGCTTGACGTCTTCAACTCTTCTTCTATTTACAGATTTCCAGGCAGCTTGATTTGCACTCCGAATAGTGCTGTCCAGCCACCATTATTCCTAATTACCTATCCGACATGTAACATTGGTGTTATCAATAAATATTTGTATTTGTGAGGTGACTGACAGACACAGTGTCTGTTTAGCCGACGACGTCAAGCTGCAGCTGATGCCGAAGTACCAAGTTCTAGTAGGCACACGAGCCGTCTGCGTGTTTGCAGCGTTTTTAGTGCGATGACTGACACGGTCACAATATATTTTTGCAATTAATAACCACGGCTGCCAGGAGCATAACTGTATAGAACTACACATGGCCACGTTACGAGATCGGTGTCCGCGGGTAAATTTGATGTCCCAAGAATTAAAAACTATTTTGCAGATAGAACTTAAAAAAAACGCCTGCCATATACTCTAAACACCATCCCCGAGGACATCCGACTCGAACCTAATCTACGTATTTTTAAAAGAAAATTAAAAAAATATTTTTTAGACACACTACCGTAGACGTATGAATAGTACAATTGTCGAACTAGAAATATATATAATGTTAACTTACATACATTTTTAAAAGTCTTCCTGCAGACAAACTGTATAAAACAGTTTTGCAGGGCTTTTGTTTTTTAAATGTAACTTTTGTAGTAAGCTTAATAAATAAAATAACTAAATAAAATAAATAATTGTGATCAAACATTGACGCCAGCGGGCAGCGGGGCGACGAGCGGCAGGTCGTACATTTGATCGAGTACAAACTTCATAGTCCGCGGCCTCAGGGTTGTAAGAGCGTGTCTCGAAAAAATGTTACTAAATATTATTCATTGTTTAATTTTAAATTAAATAAGCTCAGCAGTCCCACAAATGGTCTCACCGTAAGCGCTGGTTCGGGAGCCAGCATTATACTAGGACCGTCCGTTAGTTTTTAAGTATCAGAATGTCCTTTGCTTTCGATTATACTTTATACTTTGTGTTTGTCACGAAGAAATTATACATTTACATTTCATTTCATTAATTGTAAATAAATCTAGGAGTTTATGTTATTTCCATTCAGAATCACGAGCTCTTTCGATCCTAATAGGATGAAAAAACAAAGATTTTTTGGTAGTGTCTTACCATTTCTCATATATACTTTTTTCAGCGATAGCACACGTAAGTTCAAAAATATGTAAGTACTTAGACACATATTTTTCTTCTTGATTTTGGGATGGAAAGAGACCGTGTGATTTTGAGTGCCTAGACAATATTTTTTTTTTATTGTAGTAAAAAAAATTGGGAGATTTTGTTTAAGAAATGCTATCAGTGTCCTTATTAAACTTCACTTGGTCAAAATTAGTATTGATTCGTGAATAACATTTAAATAATCTGTAATAATGTTCCTAATAATTGGAGTCCCCGTGGAGTCCCCAATATAAACGAAGTCCTAACCTAAACCGTCATTAGGGGGAATTATTTCAAAATAAATTACTTTTCTTCCTTTCAAGTACCTACCTCACCTTTCAAATCATCGAATTTCAAAAGCAACCCTGTCGTATTTGCACTAAGTTCACATTCCAATGCACGATTAAACTACGATAGGACTTTAAGGAAATAAGCTACTGGAGCTAACAGCGTAAGTTAACTAAATAACACCATTGGAAAATAGGCCTTGGACGTTAATAGATACAGCTCACGTTCTTACGTAGTTTCATGTGAGATATGTCTTTTTGGTAATTCCTATCGGATCTTTTATCAGGAATCCCTTCCTGCGTCTGCAAGTAAAGGGACCCGTTATAGGAGCGCGTGCTAAAATCATCTCTCGTCTTGAGCCATGCTTTCCCTCTCACGTAAGCTACGTGGGTGTAAGCGGGACGTACTGATACCAAGATATGACTGGTGATATTGAAATGGGATTTTTAGTTTGAAATTGAAGCCAAGTAATCTACTTATGCTTTGCTTATAAAAGGTTTTATTAACTGAGAAATTGAGATTGTACTTACGGTTACTCTGGTAATGTTTAGGTTTTGATAAGATACGCCACGCCTTGCACGAATTTATCGTAAATTATTTTTATATCTACGTAGACGACGTTGCAGTTTTGCTAGTCAAGGATCAAGCCATATCTCAACAAACATTAATATCAATAAACGACCTAAGATAGGATGGGGTGATATATCAACATGATATCGACAAAAGACTATCTGGCCGGCCAAAATCAAAGGAATCAATTTTATATTAGCGCGCTCGCCCTGGCACAAACCGCTTGGTGCGAATGGGAGCGAACGGGCGCCAAATACGATCTTAACAATACGTTTGGTCAGATGGACCCCTAGAGCACGTAAAATCCTCCAACACGGCAGAATGATATATGTCAATTGGGATACATGGCGGCTACGCCGTTCTGCGGGATGCTAGATGGCAGTCGTAAAAGAATATTTACTACTGAGGTCGTAGCCAATACTGGGGCTCAGTTCCACTGCTGTTTATGACAGCTGGTGACGCGACAGTCAAACAAAATTGTAGAAAAAGATATCGAAAATGTATTCTGCAAATAAATAAGGGTCAGATATGTAAAAAAAAAAAAAAAAAAAAATTGTTTATTAAAAGAAAACCTTTTTACAATACAGCTTATCCTGCGGCCCCACACTAGGCTATGCCTGACACGTGGTGGCCTGATTCGGTTTCAACATGGCTTTACTACAAAAGTTACTTAAAATTATAATTATTATTAAAATTATTTGCCGGTTACACAATAAACAACCAAAGATGGTTACAATTAAAGATGTGGACTACTTTCACGAGCGCGCCAGTTAGGGTGGGTTGCACGAAACCATCTGCAATGGTCAGCGGTGGTCGTTGATAAAGGGAATCAAAAAAATCAAAATCAAAAAAAAATCAAAATAGTTTATTTCAAAGAAATTATACTAAGTTTACAAAATTTGCCGGCGGCCCCACACTAGGCTATGCCTGTAACGTGGCGGCCTGATTCGGGTACAGTACAGTGAGTATACATATATTATAGTTTCATGAGGTCCTTAAGGTATTTTATACAGAACTTAACCTAAACGTGACTGTTTGTCTCTCTCTCTGTGTGTGTGTGTGTGTGTATGTCTGTGTGTGTGTGTGTGTGTGTGTGTGTGTGAGTGTCTAGTTTAGACTATAGCTTTTAACAGTTGCTCCGTTTCTGTATAGTTAAGGCTTTTTAACCAACTAACGATTTTTTGTTTTGCTTCATGAGGATTAGCTTTAGAAATATTGCATTCTTTTACCACTTTGTTGTATATATATGGCTGTAATACATGCGGGAAGCGTCGTGCGAAGGCGGTTTTTACAAATGGCACGGGGATTTTGAATACACGTTTCCTTAGTAAGTCCAAGTACTGTCGAGAGCAAATTGTTTTCTTGTGTGATACCATCGAGGCTTGTAAAATCCAGAGTTGCCGTACCGTAAGTACATCTGCTTCTCTGTAAAGCGTAGTTGTCGGAAAAAGCCGGGGTTTTCTAAGCATGACTTTGAGGACGAAGCGTTGTGCTCTTTCTAGCAATATGAGAGTAGACGTGGAACACCCTCCCCAGATGCTAAGACAGTATGAAAGGATTGGCTCGCATAGAGAGGTATAAACTAGCTTAAGCAGATCTTTCTCGGCGCAGTTTCTGAGTTTTTTCATTAGATACACAATATTTGTAACTCTACGAGAGACCACGTCGATGTGCTTTTTAAAGTTTAGGTTTTCGTCGAGTGTTAAACCCAAGTACTTAATGGTGCAGGTGTTGCCAATAGTGTCATTATGCTCGAGAACTAGATCCGGACGTGAGATAGGAGCAGACGACGCTGTTTTGTGAAAGCTAATGTATTTCGTTTTTAAGGTATTAAAAGTAAGCAGATTATCAGCAAGCCACTTTGCTATGGCTGACAAGCCAAGTTCCGCAACTGCGTAGCATTTCTCCCACGATGATTCGCGGAATATCATGGCCGTGTCATCGGCATAGCAAATAATTTCGGCCTGTTTAATGGGAATGGAAAGCATATCATTCAGGTAGAGCAAAAACAGCGTCGGCCCTAGGATGCTGCCTTGAGGGACGCCATAAGAGACCGGATATGGGGAGCTGAGCAGGTTTCCCAGTTTAACGCATTGATTTCTATTTTTGAGATAACTTTCAAACCAATTCCAAGCAATACCTCTGATACCGTAACAAGCGAGCTTTTTTAGTAAAATCGGAATGGAAACAGAATCAAATGCCTTGGCCAGGTCCAGAAAACACACCTAAACACTTTTCTCCTTTATCAAGGGATGTCGAAATTGATTTTACCAGCAGTGCAGCAGCCTGTTCAGTGGATTTGTTTTTGCGAAAACCAAATTGACTCGGGGATAACAGGTTCTGGCCTTCGAGAAACTTAACTAATTGGTCATTTACTATTCTTTCCATAATCTTTGAAATGCCTGAGAGTAGGGATATGGGACGATAGTTTCCGGGGGAGTCTTTGGCGCCTCCTTTATGGATTGGGACTACAGCAGCTGCATGTATGGAATGTTTGACAAGTTTCTCAAGAATCACGGGTGCCGGCGCCATAGCGCGTTTTTAGCGTTGACGGCTCTGTAATCGTCAGTTGGTGCAACCCGCACTTGCTCGTGGTAGTGTATTGTTAGGATATTCCCTAGCGCGATATTTGTCTTGGCCACAAACCAGCGCAGCGTCCAAATGGAGGGGCGTTGAGGTTGGTGCTCCTGAGATGAAATGTAGCATTCACGACCGTTCAATTTGAATGGCGCAAAGGTGCGTCGCGCTTATCTTTAAGCGCCACAGTTTTTGCCCGCAGCTCCATTCACCACGCCGTGGACGACGATGGACCCTAGCTACTTGTGGGCGTGAGCCCTGATATAGCTTGCGAAGCCAAACTTACTCTAGAACACTCGGTCGCACGAAGCACAGTAAAGCTGAACAGAGCTGTTGTACGTATAATTGTGGTTGGGCTTTGGGCGCGAGCAGCTTCAAATGCTTGATGCTCGTTTTGATGAGGAGCAACGAGACTTTACGCTCGAAGTTGTAGACGATTATGTATACCTAGGACAGACGATCCAGTTAGGTAGGTCCAACTTCGAGAAAGAGGTCAATCGTCGAATCCGACTCGGCTGGGCAGCGTTCGGGAAGCTACGGCAAATCTTTTCGTCCAATATTCCGCAGTGTCTCAAGACGAAAGTGTTTGACCAGTGTGTGTTGCCAGTGATGACATATGGCACTGAAACGTGGTCGCTTACTATGGGCCTCATAAAAAGGCTCAAAGTCACCCAAAGGGCAATGGAGAGGGCCATGTTGGGAGTTTCGCTGCGTGACCGCATCAGAAATGAGGCTATGACTGATGACCTGGTAAAGGTTGCGGGAGTCCGCTGGATGCGGGTGGCGCGGGATCGGTCACTTTGGCACTCTTTGGGGGAGGCCTATGTCCAGCAGTGGACGTCTTTCGGCTGATATGATGATGATAAACGAGACAAGCTCCTCTCCCTTATGCGTTGGCATTTTGAAGGCAGTTAAGGCTCGGCCGCATGTCCACGGCACGGCGTCGGAACTTGCCGTAAAAACGGAGCCGTGGATTTTTGCGGTGGCGCGCCATGAGTTTTGACGTTACGCATCGTGTTTTTCGTGCGTACTGGTAATATGAATTATTCGTCGCCGCAACGTGCGTTTATACTGCGTTTATACTTTGACGATATTGTAGAGTGGATTTCTGCGGCGCAGCACCGTGAGATTCTACGGCGCTCCGCGCTGCAATAATACACGACGCCGCGCCGCGGATTTCTGCGGCGCCGCAACGTGAGATTCTGCGGTGCTGCGTGCCGTGGACTTGTGGCCGATCCCCTTAGGTGACGCTTTAGCACATCCTTGAAGCGCAGATATTGCCGGAGATAGAGCATTCGGTCGGATAGAAGTCAGGTCATAATATCATTAGCAACGCGTTTTAACAGCGAATAACGAATAATTAATAACAGAACTCCCTATAGAATGAAAGACATCTAGTTAATTAAATTAATTCTAGTTGAAGTCCCTATGGAAGCATTGCCTGCTTTTATGGGCATTTGACCCGTCGTTGTGCGTTTTACGACATCTTATAGGTCATGAGTGTCATGGCACGGTTATGGGTTCCAATTTTATGTATCTTTATATATGTAAAAGTCCTGACTGACTTAAATCAAAGCCGAGGCCAAACCGTTGAACCTAGAAAGCAGTTGATTTTCAGTTTTATTTTACGTAAATAACTACTAAGAACTGATTTTTTAAAATTCCACCCTAAACGCGGTAAAAACGGGGTTGATAGTTTGTATGGGGAATGGGGATGGAGTAAAATTTTAAGTGAGAGACTTGAATTTTTTAAACTCCTTATCACGATACAAGAAAAGTTATTTTAGGATTTTGTAAAAAACGGTGTGGGTTTTTTAAAACGGGTTAAATAGGGGTGCAAAGTTTATACGGTTGAAATTTGGTATAAGTAGAGATACTCGTAGCTTGATTCCCGGGTAAGGCCATAAAATAGTTTTTATCCCGGAAATCAGTCCAAGGGGGTGAAATGGGGGGTGAAAGTTTGAATGGATCTACGATATTTCCCGACGAGTCACACGCGGACGGAGTCGCGGGCAGAAACTAGTAAGTACTGTATATGTACAAATCATCTAGTCATAATTCATAACATTAGAGGTGAACAATAAGTATTACCACAGACCACTTGGTTTTTATCCCTGTCAGGCTACTTGACAATTTTTCCCCGGAGGCGTTTGAACTAGTTTTCTGCGTGGATCAATTCGTATGTGTAAACTGAGAATAGTAATGTCGAAATAAACCTTATTAAGGTAATATCCAGTTCGTATTCCCTATAGTGCTGACGTTATAAATGCCTTATACAATTTACGGAGACACGAAAAAAACACCTAGGTAGGTACCCTTAATGACAATTTTATTTTCTTATTTCAACAAATTTATAAAACGGCTTAGCACTTTCACTGCCAGAAAGCCGCCTATAGCGGGCGCCTACGCCGTAGGCGCTTTCCGCTACGTATCGGAAAAACCACGGAATCGGCTACGAGAGTAGCGCGTAGCGATTCTTGACAGTGCACATACACTTAATAAATGAAATATCGATCGACACAAACTGACCCATACGAGAGCGGAGACGCGGGCATTTCTAGTTAACAAATAAGCCAAGCCATGAACTAATTGTAGTCCTTAACAGAATCGGCAAGCACCGAGTTTGTGATTAAATAATTAAATTTACTAACAACTCGCTTGAACTTGGCCTGATTCCGTGCGGGGTACGTTCAAGGCGCTTCGGATTCCAATTTGACTTTAACTGGCTTCCCGCCGCCGTCGACGAAATCCTCAGAATAAAATAGTAGGTAGGTTCATGCTATTTTAATTTTATGAAATGACATGTAAATTTTCAGAATGACATAAATTAATGCAATCTGATCTATACCCCCCGCGTGACACGCAGGCAAATACTGAGTGAAGCGCAAGGACTATAGCACCCCATGCGGTAGTGCGGCCGCAGACTGGACGGCATTGGGCAGCGGAGTGACGACCGCGCATAATATGAACTCGATCAAATGTATGAACTCGATCAAATGTATGAACTAGATCAATTGTATGAACTCGGTCAAATGTGTGAACTCGATCAAATGTGTGAACTCGATCAAATGTATGAACTGCCGCTCATCGCCCCGCCGTCCGCTGGCGTCATGTCCGTGGCCTACGAGTCCCGTTACGCGAAAACTAATCGTTAGCGACTAACGTTTCGTAACATCGACACCATGTGACTTATGTACAAAATTGACAGGCCGAATTTGCAACAGTCGAAGTCTATTCGAATCGCGCTTATCGCCATGGACTGTAGTAACCTATAGTAACTCGCTTGAGTTACTATCGAAAACTCACCAGGAACGAAAGCGCAGTACTGCTAACTTTAGCAGTATTGCGCTTTCGTTCCTAGCGCGATTACCCGTGTAGAAGTAACCTGTACGTGTACCACAATTTGCTACTTGGTCACTTCGCGCGCGATTTAGGCCTCTCCTGTTTCACACGCACCGTGCGAATATAAAGAAAAGGGTAGATCTTACTCGACTCGCGTCGCGGCGCGGCGTCAGTTGTGCTCGCCCCGCTGGGAGGTGTGCGAGTGCCGAGTTTGACCGAAGCGGACAGAGGAACAGGCCTTCCACGGGCTTTGAGTGGCGTGACGAGCGAAACACATTGAAACTAAATTAGAACGTGAACGTGAGTCTCAGATAGACTTCCTTAACTTTGGATTTGGCTCTGCGTAATGTCATGCAATGTGTTTTATTTAAGCGCTTCCAACCTCGTGACCTTTATGGATAACTCACAGTGCACCGTGCCGGTATAGTACGGACCAATTTGCTAGAAGGCTTCTTATCTTGAGAAGACCCATTGGTACAACAATACCATTGTTCAGCCCCGTACCTTCACCGCGATTACAGACGGTTTGCTGCAACCCACCCTAAGCAAAAAAAAACATATGGGTCATTGTAGCTCTGTATGGTTGCGCGTAATGAAGCCCTTTACGAGGGAGTGTGATAAAAAAATATATTAAGTACTACCGAATGGCACATACTCCTATGAGGAAAATTTAAACCCCTCATTTGACTGCAACAATCACTCATTCCTGAATAGCAGGATCAGGAAAAATGCACAAATTGATCCCTCATTAAGAGCAATGCCAAGCTAAGCAAATTTTTCAAATCTCGAATTTTTGACGCAATATTTCTGTCGCGCTGCTGTGGATGGGAGATCAATTCGTGCGATAAGGACAACTGCAGCTCGGACTAAAAATCTCACGCAAAAATCTCAAAAATCGAGGTTTCGCTCTCGACTGTTTCCTCCTCCAAAACGCAACAAATCGTTATAAAATTTTGGGTACTGCAAGAAGAAGAAATAATCTACGCCGCTATGTTTTGATTTTTTTGATAATTGTTGTCATATTTGTATGTATACTGCGCCTTTTGTGGCAGCCAATTCAATTAAGCCGTTTTTGCGATTTTCAAGACACTGTAACTTTCTGTAAAATAAAAATATCCAAAATAGCAAAACATAGCGGCATAGATATTGATGATATTGATGTTATTTGAAAAATACACTGCTTTAGGTTCAAAAACCAGAGAGGAAACAGTCGAGAGCGTTTGTATAGGAAAATCGCAGGTAGGCATTCCTCTTAAGAGTGACAATTTTCTAAATAGCAGATATGAAATGATTAGAATGTGGAATGTTGTCACGAAACAGGTGGAAAAGTGACACATTAACCCGTGTAACGGCTTCACGAATTCGAGTGGCGGCGGCAGAGGCAGCGGTTTCTCTAATTCATTGCGCGTGATCCCAACTAATCACATTGCGTCGTGCGTCTCGCGCAATGAACAGATAAAACGCTTGCTGCGCCGCAATTCGCGCAAAGTGTAGCGGCCGGTGAATTTGTATTTTCTGACGCTCGTAAAGGAGATTGGCCGAGTTATTTCCTAGGATCTGTTTATTTGCGTTGCAGCTGCAAATTCCCGATCAGCGCTTTGAAGGGGCTTCGCGCACCTGAAAATACCTTAGCCAGGTTCTGAAAATTTAATTTATTTAATTGTAGCCTACCCTCGTTTAAAAAAACTATCAAATACTAACTATCTATGGTATCTTCTGCACGTAGGCTGCGTTCACACTAACCAACTTTCTAAAGTGTTTGTGTTGTGTTTTGTTTTTGTTTAGTATAGTTTTTAGTAGTTTAGATTAGTTGTACATCTTACCTCATTAGCGCCCTTACTTTCCTTAATTTTCTATCTTTCTGTGCACACATGTTTAGAGTTATAGTTCATATCGGAACCTTTTATAGATAAACAGCCAAAACGGATTTCAATGGATGAGGACTGAAGAAAAAAATCACTGTTTAGTTAATTAAATTTAATGATAATGATAACACTAATATCCACCAAATGTTTGCTCACCCTACATTTCTTGAAGTTAAGTAGATACGATAAACACACATACGTCAAATTTTCGCAAATTACCGTTAGCGTGACAATTATTTTAAATTATAAAGTGATTCCTTATTCAGTTTTATTCAGAAAAAAAAGAACGTCTGTTTTAGGTAACTTCGAGTTAATCGTGTTTGGTATCAATTACAGAATTAGAAAAAAATACTCCTGATTACGAATTAAATATCATCGATATCAGAGAAGCGTTAAATTATTTCTGCGTGGAGTTCCGTTACGTGACGTTACGAAGCCAAAGTCACGTGGTTGGCAAACAGTAGTTTTATTTTTCGATAGTAATGATAATGAGACGAATCTAATGACGTGCAATTTATCAAAATCGGACTACGCTTAGCTGTTGATCTGCAGGTCGGGCACGTAACGCTTTGTACGCGCGTCAGGTAGAAGATAGTCTACTAAATGTCACTTATTAGGGTTCCGTACCCAAAGGGTAAAAACGGGACCCTATTACTAAGACTTCGTTGTCCGTCCGTGTGCCTGTCTGTCACCAGGCTGAATCTCAATAACCGCGATAGCTAGACAGTTTAAATTTTCACGGATGATGTTTTTCTGTTGCCGCTATAACAACAAATACTAAAAACAAAATAAAATAAATATTTAAAGGGGCTTCCATACAACAAACGTTTTTTTTCTTTTCTTTTTTTTTATAGATAATGGTACGGAACCCTTCGTCCGCGAGTCCGACTCGCACTTGACCGGTTTTTTATGGGAAAGCGACAGTTGAGTTGTCGTAACGTGCGTTCGAAATGTTATGTGACTACCATCACCCTCTCACTCTGATAGGGTGTACAAAAGCGGCTTTCTATACTATAAGTATAAAGAGGAAAAGTGTGAGATTGTAGCTGTATATGTTTTGTCGTTTGTATGTAATGGGTAATCTCCGAAACCAATTATCCGTTTTCAATTACTCTATCAAGTCGATAATATATTTTCTGGATGGTTTTAGGCTATATTTTATACCGCGGTTTTGCCTGCCTTCTCTACAAAACGAAGTAGCGGTATGCTGGCATGATGCAACATGTCGCATGGGTACTTATTACTTGATTTTATTGATTATATATATATAGGTCATAAGCATTTACGTTCTATGGATGTTGACACAGGAAGTAAGATTTCCCAGTGTAGTAGGTAGTGCCATATGGCCTTCGAAACTATCTTCACAAGCTTCAGCGGTTTAATTGCCAAAAAGTTACCTAAGTAACCGAATATCTAAGCCGGCCTAACTATGTAGACTAACTTTCAAATAACGCTTCAGCATTCCCTTTAGTTCAATACAGGCACCTGACGCTGTCTCATCGACTCACGCCAAAAACAACATTATACACCATTCACAGAACTCAAATTCGAATTGACCAACCCCAAAACACAGAGTAATCAATACACATATAGTCAGGCAAAGCTAATTGTGCCGTCTTGAAACTCAAGAACTAGGCTCGTTTCGTATGGAACCGTTCTGGAATGCTTGACAGTAGCGACTCCGCTGGCCGCAAATTCAACTTGTTTCTATCATACTACCCTGTCGAGTTACAAGGACGTAACTTAGTAGGAAACGTATAAAAATTAAGCTCTTTTATATTTGGAAGCGTTATACTTGTATTACGCGCATAGCGTTTGAAACCTCTCTCTACAAAAAGAGGGTGCTTTGCATTTGACCTAACGGTTGCTTTGTGAAAGTGAATGTTATGGATTAACAAATAAGGTCTCTGTAATTGGTCAAACGACGACGTCTGAGGCATTGGGAATTACATATTCAATGAGATTTTTCCATGTCTTAGTAAGAGACATAACAAATATTGTTTTTGCGTTCCGATTTCGCTCCATTTTGGTAGTTGTCTTATCCCGCCATTTTGCGACTCGATGAAAATGAGGGAACGCAAAAAAGTGTGTACAATTACCTACAGCTTCGTATTCAATTCGATTGGTAGAAAGTAAGTGTATTTTGCTTTTATTTGATTTTCGACCGCTCGAAAGTCAAAAATCGGTCCCCAGACCGCCTAGCACACTAAGTTTTATGTCGGACATCATTCGTCCCATTCTGGCAAATATGCGAGTGCAAGAGGGACACATGCTTTATGTCCGACATAAAACTTAGTGTGCTAGGGGGTCAGGTTACGACGACCCACCAGGTGGACCGAGGTCCTGAAGAGAACGGCGGGAAGCGGTTGGATGCGGTGAGCTGAGGACCGGTGAATTAGAAAAGGCTTACGAGTATGTCCAGTAGTGGACGACTACATGCAGACAATGGTGATGTTGTGTGTGAGCGTGCGCTAATTTATGTGACTTAGTAGTAGAAAACCAACTTTACTAGGTTGTTCGTAATGCTCTGTAGGTATATCTATTTTCTTGGCCTTTGCGGGTGGTGCTGGAATTGGATTTTCCCATAACAAAAAGTGACATTTAGAGCTACCTGACGCGCGTACAATGCTTTACGTGACCGACCTGCAGATCTACTGTTAAACGTAGTCCGATTTTGATAAATTGCATGTCATTAGATTCGTCTCTTTACCATCGAATAATAAACGGGCTAACCACGTGACTTTGGTTTCGTGACGTCACGTGACGTAACTCCTCTTTTGACTTGAGATAACAATGTAAAAACAAAAAAACAATAATTTAACGAATACCTACTTACCTGTAGTAAGTTCTACAGCATGAGAGATTTTTTACTGAGGCGGCCTATGGATAGAAGACTGATAAAATATACTGTTTCTTTACAATCTTTACAACAATATCATACGAGTAGGTACTCGTATAAGGCCTGCGGCACACTGGCGTGCGGTGGCGGACAATGGTAAATTCGACAGCTAATGACATGTCACTGTCGCGGCCAGGCTGCGCCAGTGTGATGTGGGCTTTATGGATGAATTATGTCAACTGTATTTTTTTTAATCTTGGGCTCTACGTCCATTTCAAAATGCCACGTCTTTCTTTACTCAAAAAAAGATCGTTATAAAAAAAATTACAAACTTTTTTTCGCATGATATTGGGAGATGAATGCGGTTTATACCCATTCATTGCCGTGTACACCCACCGTCTTTGTTAACCTTACCTGGAACAAACCAACTAGAACCAGAGCAGGCTCACTCCGTGATTTCGTCGCGTCGCTACAAGTACCGGCCGACCGACCCTGGCCGGACTCTTTGCTAGGGGCTTGTCCATAAATTACGTCATCGTTTTTTGGTTGATTTTTGAATCCCCCCTCTTTCATCATCCTGTAACAACTATCGTCACCCAATGGCCAGAGCCTCCCTATTTTGAAATGACGTAATTTATGAATAGCCCCTAGGCATATCTCCAGCGGTGGACATTTTGATATGATAATGATGATTGTGATTATGAAATGTTCAACCTGTATGTAATTTTTGTTTGTTAAATAACTACTTCCCTTGAGTGAAAAAATCGCTTCGCCAGTTATTTTGTAGTTAATAGTATATTTTATACCGCGGCTCCGTCCTGGTTCTTCGCAATACGCGGGCAGAGCCGCACGAGCAGCTTGTTTACCTAAATGCTTGACAGCTCAAGGCTCGAGTTTCAAATATATCAAAACCCAGCTTTCCTCATTTCTGATGAACACTTTTAAACTCAGGTACGGAAACTCTACTGTATACATGTTGCTGAAGAACAACGGCATTAATTCTGTTCGAAGCATACAGATAAAATGAAATAGAGGGACTCACACAACATACTCCCATAACTGACAAGAATGAAGCGTAGCCAATACTTCAAGTGGGAACGAGATATAATGTCAAATCTCCTGTCCCTAAGCACGTATACTCAGGCTTTTTTTGTCACCGATATAACACGATTAAGTAAATTATGAACGGCATTAGACGTCAAGGATGTATTAGTCTTCTGATACTTCTTCAATTTAGTAAGGTAATTTACCATCCCCCATCGTCCCATTCGGGCATTCGCTAGCGCCATTTATTAAATCCTCTACGATTCGAAGCGCGTATATTCGCTCTCGGCTGCTCTAACGTAAAGTGAGTTTTCTATTATTCCAGTCAATGAACTGACAACTTGTATGAAAGAAATTCAATTTAGGAAATTATTTTTTAATAGCTGATAATGTATTTAATATTTCATTTATAATATTAATAATAAGCATTAATAAATTGATCATAAAAACCTTAGACTATTTACATTTTTAATTATATTTACTTTCTTTTATTTAGGTGCATTTTTTACTGCTGTACATGTTATCTAGTGCCCTGCCCTCCACACTATAGGATTCCGAATGAATGATGGAAGCGTTAAAGTGAAATAACCAAAATTAACGCTATTAAACCTACTATTCGAAGCGCGTTTAACTCCCTCTCGGCTTTACTAAAGTAACCTGAGTTTTGTAGCAGTACTTACTATCCTCTTACATAAAGGAAAAGGTAATAATAGGCAAATGCGCTACTCGGTGCAGGCGCGAAGTTACGAGCGCCAGAAAACACAAATTCACCGGCCGCTACACTTACGGCCCAGCCACAATTTTAAGCGCGAATTCTTTGCGCGCGACGCACTGTGGTTAGTTGGGATCACGCGCAATGAATTACAAAAGCCGCTGCCGCTGCCGCCGCCGCTCGTAGTCGTGAAACCGTTAGACGGGTTAATGTATCGCTTTTCCACCTGTGACGTGTCAACATTCAAAATTCTTATCATTTCACCATCTGCTATTTAGAAAATTGTCGCCCTTTAATGAGGGATCAATTTGTGTATTTCTTTAATCTGCTATTCGGGAACGAGTCATTGTAGCACTCAAATGAGGGGCTTAAATTTTCCTCATAGGAGGTGTGAAAAACAGTACATATAAAACAAATGCAATTTATATTGACGCTCGACGCCCCGCTTTAAGCGGGGCGTCCACTCAGGCCTTACACTTAGGTTGGGTTGCACCAAACCGTCTGTAATCGTAAGCGGTGGTCATTAAAATCTGATAGTATGGAAAGCTTGAGAGGTTTTTATGGAATGACAGATGCCAACACCATTAGTTAACGTTGATCGGTCTGTAATCGTAAGTTGGTGCAACCCGCCCTTTGTCTCCCTTCGGGGTAGAAAAGAGTGCCGTAACGTTTTGAGTTCTGTACAAAACCTTAAATTGTCTCTGTCACTCGATGCGTCAGTTAATGAAGCAAGCATGCAGGTTTTATCTCAATTACTATGTTAGAAAACGTATCTACACCATATATAATATGATCTACATCTATATTAATATTATGAAGATATAAGATTTAAGTATTTGTTTGTGTGTTTGTATTTAATAGGCTCCGAAACTACTAGGCTGATTAGAAAATATTTTACCATTAGAAGGCGACATTATCGCTGATGTATATAGGCTACTTTTTACCGCGAGAAAATGCTTCATTCCTACGGGAAAACGGGTAATCCGTGCGAAGCCGGGCCGGGCAGCTAGTAATTATAATTATAATATTACAATAATATTTTAAAGTGTTTGATTGTTTGTTTGTTTGTTGAATTGAATAGGCTTCGAAACTACTGGAGCGATTCGATAAATTCTTTAACCATTAGAAGCCGACATTATCCCTGATGAACATAAACTACATTTTACCGCGGGAAAATGGGGCAGCTAGTTTATAAATAACTTTAAACGCAATAAACACTAACATAATAAGTTTAACAGATATATAAAAAAATATAACAATTTAGTGTCCGTGTAAAATAATTTCAACGGTTTTTTTTTTTATCGTGGCTGAATGGTTGAGGGGTCCTTGCCTTAGGGGCTATTCATAAATTATTCAAAATAGGGGGCGGGGGTCGACGACGACGAAGGATGACGATTAGTCATTTTATTAGGTCATATATATGTCTTATATATATATATATATGTATGTATTTCAAGGAATAACAGGATGATGATAAGGGGGGGGGGGGGGGTCATAAATCGACAAAAAAACGTTGACGTACCTAATTTGTAAGGGCATGTCCATGCGCCATACGTGAAATTTTTATAGTTTTTTTCTACTCCTGTACCGTTATCTGTCATTTATATAGGCTATACAATGATACCGATAATAAGTCGTCGAAAAACTCTATGCTCTATGGCCCATAAATGCACTCTTTAGTGTTCTTGATATTACAGACTTTAAACGATATAAAATCATGTACACAGTATTAAAAATAAAATAAAATATTATAATCATTTTCTCATCATCCTCCTAGCGTTATTCCCGTGTAGTGCCCCTAAAGGAACCCGGGGTCCGCTTTGACACCTAATCCCAAGATTTGGCATAGGCACTAGTTTTACGAAAGCGACTGCCATCTGACCTTCCAACCCAGAGGGAAAACTAGACCTTATTGGGATTAGACCGGTTTCCTCACGATGTTTTCCTTCACCGAAAAGCTAACGGTAAATATTCCGTACAAGTTCCGAAAAACTCAACTCAACTCAACAAACTCCGGGATTCGAACCGACGACCGCCGCTTGACAGCCGCATGGCTGAACCACTAGGCCGTAGCTATTCTGATAAGAAACAACTAAAATAAAAAAAACGCGATTTTTCATAAACATTTCATTGCTATTTTTATAACGACTAGGCTACCGTAGCTTCGCCAACGTGTCGTCGTCGTAGATATTAATCATTTTCTAACATTTTTTTTTTTTGCATAATACTTATGTTGAAAATTTACGAAATCCTTACCGTGATTAAATAATTTAAGCAATGAAACTAAGATATTCAGATTAATACTAAAATTGAGTGATATTTAACTTACCTTCGAGCGTCATATGTAGCGTTATTTTTGTTTAAAGTTTCACTGCACGTCAACACTTTACCGAGGCCGTGTGAGACTGAAGTATTTTTACGCGTTTCTTGTCGGTTTTAAAGTAATAATATTTTCAAACAAAAACTTTAAAAAAATAGTTTATATCTAATATTTTATCTTATAGGTTTGTAGAAATAATAATACATTTAGTTAAAGACTTGTCAGCCAACTGAAGTTGGTCGCCTAACGGGCGAAACAATCCTACCTACTTGTCGTACAATTTACTACATTTAGATACCTTCTAGACTTTTAGAAAATACCCATCTGCGGCTGCTGCAAAACAAAAACAATTATTCCAAAATAAACTTACCTACACAATTCCCTTTTATACAAAAGAGCATTCCTTTCAGAAACTTCGCATTTTGTATGAAATCCGCAGTTGCCAGTGACGCAGTAGAAATTCGAGCACTGAAAGGTCCGCTTGGAAATTTTAGGCCGTAGTTAAGTGGTCCGCTCGAACTCAGTAACGAGCATCGGGTGTCAGTAGTAATTACTAACGGCCAGCTGGAACTAGTTGATGTTGCGATGATTTTAACGAGGATTTTTGCCTCATTTTAACGAACTACAAGAATTACAGACTTCATCGGTGAAGAGAGCCAATATTCAGAGCAATGACGCGTAATTTAATGTCGGAGAGGCAACCGGATGGCTCGCGGTATTTTAGCTCCCGAAGTGCTGTGGAACCGCCCTGTGTAACCGGAACTGACCAAACTGTGACCGGTTCGAAAATAGGAGGGGGGTAGTAAAAAAATAATGTCGCGAGGCAACCGATTGAAACGTGGTAGCCTGAAAGTGTGTACGCTTTTTATATAATGAAATTTGTATGCCATCCCTCCTAGTGCGACCGAAGCCGAGTAAGCGAGAGAAGAAAAAAAATGAAAAAATTGGCAGGCAACCGCTAGAAAATTGGCATGCTTGTTCATCACATACAGACACTGTAAAAAAATGCCATCCCTCCTGGCCGGGCGGTTATTGAGCCGTCGGAGTTGGAAGCCGGAAAAAAATGATGATGGACGAGAATTTAGGAAAAATGCAATTAACATCATTGAAATCGGTTGCCATTTGTTTTTCGAGTCTTTTATGATGTGATAAATGATATGCACAAATGCCATCCCTCTCCAATGAAATTTCATCCGGCTGTGGCCACCCTTCAAATCAAATCAAAAATCAAAATAACCTTTATTTCAGACAGTATTTTGTAAGTGTTTACATATATATTATTATTAATTTGTATCTGTATGCCTTTTGTAGGCAAAGGCCTCCCCTAACTCTTTCCACTTCTCCCTATCCTTTGCTGTTGTACTCCAGCAACCTCCTGCTGCACTCTTAATCACATCCTCCCATCTTCTTGTTGGCCTGCCACGCTTCCTGTTTCTGTTTCCAGTAAACCAGTATATTATTGCTTTAGACCACTTTTCTCTCCCTCTAATTGTGTGACCTGCCCATTTCCATTTTAACTTCTTAATTGTTGTAGTGATATCTTTTGTCTTAGTGCATTTCTTTATATCTATATTTCTAACTTTATCGGATAGTCGCTTTCCCATCATGCTTCTCTCCATGGCGTTTTGACATATTTCAAGCTTTTTGTAGTGGGATTTGTTTAGTGCCCATGTTTGGCAGCCATAAGTTAGAACAGGAAGTATGCAGGTATCGAATAATTTTCTTTTTATGGTCATACTCATTTCTTTATTTTTCATGACTTCTTTTAAGTTCCAATATTGCTTCCACCCGTTTCCAATACGTCTGTCTAGTTCTTTCGTAGTCGAATCGTGTGGAGATATAATTTGACCTAGGTATAAGTATTCGTTTACATATTCGATCATGTTGCTGTTGACGTAAATGGGTTCTTGTTTTCCATTGGTCATGGCTTTGGTCTTCAGACTGTTCATACACAACCCTACATTTTGGCTTTCTGTATCTAGTTCACATATCATTTTGCTCAGTCTGTCTTTGGATGGTGAGACTATTATCAGATCATCCGCAAATCTTAAATGCGAGAGGTTTTCGCCATTGATTGATACTCCGCATTCATCCCAATTTAATTTGCGGAATACCTCTTCTAGGACCGCCGTGAAGAGTTTTGGTGACACTGGTTCGCCTTGACGAACTCCTCTTCCTATTTTAATTTCTTGACCCTCCCTGTCTAACTTAATTTTGGCCTTGCTGTTTTCATAGACGTTTTTTAGGATTCTGATGTACTTCGTTTCGACTCCTTGGTTTGTTAGGGCTTGCCAAATTTTGTCATGTTCAAGTGAGTCAAAGGCTTTACTATAATCCACAAAACAGCAGTAAAGGGTAATATTGAATTCCTTTGCTTTTTCAAAGAGTTGCTTAACTACATATATATGGTCCAGGGTTGAGTAACCGCTCCTAAATCCCGCTTGTTCCCTTGGTTGACTTTCGTCTAGGATCTTGGTCATTCTATTGAGAATAATTTTGGCGAAGATTTTGTATATGTTTGACATCAGACTGATAGGGCGGTAGTTGTTAATGTTGTTTTTGTCACCTTTTTTGTGTAATAGTATGATTGTCGAAGTAGTCCATTGGTTGGGGATTGTCTCACTTTGTAGCACGTCGTTGAATATGTTGTTGAGAGGTGGCACCAGGATATCTTTGTTGACAGTCAAGAATTCGTTGCTAATACCATCCGCTCCGGGGGCCTTATCTCTTCTTTGTGTTTTTATTGCTTTTTCAACTTCTGCAGGTAATATGTCTGGCACTACGCTTCCACCTGCTATGTCTGTCGGATGGTTGTCTTCCTTCTTTGTATATAAGTCTCTGAAAAAAGTCGTCGCTATGGAAATTATTTCTGGACGGCTGGTTTTGCATTTCCCTTTTTTATCCGAGATGTTGGGTATCCAGTCTATTTTTTCCGACAACTGTTTTTTCACTTTTGTAATCCCGCCTGTTCTTTGAATGCAATTTTCCAGAAGTGCCAGCCTGTGTCTTTGTCGGTCTTTTCTCATATTAAGTTTTATTTTGTTACTGATTTTAGAAATATTTTGTCTGTCTTGTTTTGTCTTCCCAGGTAGAGATATTAGTTCGATTCTAGTTTTCAGTAATTCCTTGGTTTCCCTTGTAAGCCATTTCGCTGAGTTACTATTTATCTTAGGTTTAATGCTTTCTTTTGTATGTAGGAGTTCCTCAAATTTGTCATATTTATTTTGGGTATCTAGGTGTCCTGTGAGTCTTGTAAAATTTTCAAGGTTTTCTTTTAAGTTTTGGCTATTTTCTATGAGTGTGGTAGTTGATTTCAATATGAAGGATCTGTCTTTCTTGGAGGTTGTAAAATGAAGTTTAGCCCTTACCATCCTGTGGTTGGTGTTAAAGTTTAGATATTACTCGGCATAGATAGATTATTTATTACTCGGCATTCATGAAACAGTTTAGGTCTGGTAGTAAGAATATAGTCTATCTCGTTCTTGTGGAGACCATCTGGAGATATCCAAGTCCATCTGTTGTTATTTCTTTGTTTGTATACGCTGTTGAGTATTTTCATGTTGTTTTCATATGCTAGTTGGATAAGTTTTCCACCGTTTCGTGTGCGCTTGCCTGAACAATATGGGCCCATTACTAGCTCTTCTCCTATGCCTCTGCTCCCAATTCTTGCATTGTAATCACCCATCACTATTAAGTTCTTGTGTCCATGAGATTTAATTGCTGCTGTTAGTGAAGAGTAGAAGGATTCTATTTCTATTCTGCTGGATAATTCGGTTGGTGAATACACTTGGAAGATGGACCATGTTTCTTTTTGTTTCCCAAATGGCAGTTTTATGTTGAGTATTACTATTCGTTCCGATATTCCAATAAATTCCTCTATGTAAGGTTTCAGTTCTGGTTTTACTAAAAATCCTGTGCCATATTGACCGGGTGTTACTCCTTTATAGTACATAAGAAAGCTGCCATGATCCTCTATATTTTCTCCTAGTCGTCTAACTTCGCTAAGGCCCACGATGTCCCATTTTATGTTTGATAATGCTAGTTCTAGCTCGTTTAGACTTTCAGGAGTTCGAAGTGTTCTAGTATTCAATGTACAGACATGTAGAAAGTTGTCTTTACTGTTTTTTTGTTTTGCTTGATTTTCTTTGATCAGGGTTAGGGGGTGTTGGTCGTTATCCCCACGGGGACCAGCCGGCTTGGGGAATGTTGTTTTGTTTGATATGTTTGATTTGTGTGGTTTGACTTTCCTGTTCCGTTGTTTTTTCTGGTTGTTGGGGGAGGTTGGTAGTTGCTACATGTTTGAGTTTGTTGAGAGAGCAGAGGAAGTAGAGTTGGCTCTTGTCCGCATCATGTCGAAAGCATTTGCCCGAATATCTTTTGAAGTTTGATGTTTCCTTGGTTGGTTTGAATCTTGAGGCGATGCGGAGGGCATTCTCTTCCTATTATCTTTGCCTTCTTTGACAAAGAGTCTGTCGTAGTTTATATAGGCGATATTCCCCTTTTCCCTCTCCTCTTGGACCCTAGTTTGCAGTTCTTTTCTCTTATTAACAATTTCTTTCGGGTAATCTTCGCTTGCATGGATGTCTTTAAGCCCTTTTTTCGCTTTCATTATTTCGCGTTTTTTCGTTTCTCTGACAAAGGAAACTAGTACCGGTCTTGCCTTTCCTTCTTGGTTCTTCCTCCCTAGTCTATGTATTTTATTTATATCGTTTTCTGTTAGTTGCATGTTCAGATCGCTTTGTATTTTTTGTTGGACTACATTATGCAGTTCTTCAGTTGATTGTTCCTCTTCTTGTAAGCCGAAAAGTATTATATTATTTTCTTTGCTTTTCCTTTCCAAATTAATCACTTTTTCTTCCGGTTGTTCAATTTTTTCTTTTAATTTTTTGTTTTCCTCTATTAGCGGTGACAGTTTTATATCCATTTCCATAGATAATGTTGTCGTAACGGAGTTATGGATGTTTGTCGATTGTTTATTCATTTCGATTTTAAGGTTATCGAAAAGCACTTGCAGTGAGCTATTCATTTTTACGTGTAATGGAACGTAACGGGTTGTTTTCTTCTCTTTATCAATTGCAACACTGACAGTGACACTGACGTTTCCTGTGACGTCTGTCGGTGATCTTGAAAACAATTTTTTATGTGTGACAGGAGATTCTAACCTCAAATATCCTTTGTGGTATATTTACGCAGGATTTCTGCGTTAGTTTGGTGCCTTTCCGCCAGATTTTTCGTATTTTCGTTAGATCACTGTGCTGAGCTTCGGAGCGAGTGATTTTCACTTGGTGTGGTGTTGATTATGTTTTATTTCTAATTATTTCGCGGAGCAATCGTAATACACGTATTCGCTACCTGACAACCGGAACCGGAAAAAAAAAAAAAAAAAAAAAATCACCACCCTTACAAACGCGAAATTCGTCAAATTGGAATATGCGCAATAAAAGGTTTTAGAATCAATTGCCAATGCCAATGGACAATTTTCGCGTGGGAGGCACGGTGCGGAGTCTCTAGTTGCTGAACTAATGCTGCTCATGTTATAGGCATTTTTTTTAAACATGTCTGTCATGCGTGGATGCAACAAAAGATCTTTATATTGCGTCCTTGGATAATTATAAAACATTTCGGAACGCTTTATGAAATAATTTTGGAAGGTCTTGGAAAAACAGCAAATTTTAAATAATTATGTACATGCATGCTAAGGGTAATATGTTAAGTTGTTTGAATAGGGGCTTACAACTGCTACCTAGTCTAGCATTAACTATTGCACGAACACATTTCTTTTGTAGTTTGAAAACCCTTTCAACGTCTACTGAATTACCCCATAGGATGAGGCATGGCCAAAAATGGATGCCACATGACCATGGTAAGCTGTAAGTCATACGACACGCACTGTCTCAGTTTTTTTAGCGCAAATATGAACCGATTTAATCTAGAGCATAACGAGTTAATCTGTTCTTTCCAATTTAAACCTAAGAATTTAATTGTTTTTGTTTCCCAAAGGATATGAAACGGAACCCTGTTCCTAAGCTTCCGCTGTCCATCCGGCTGTCTGCGTATCAGCAATAGCTAGACTTCAAATTTTCACAGAAGTTTTTTTTCTATTGCTGCTTTAACATACATTTTTTGCCCGCCCATAACAATCGGTATATTTCTGGAACCGTAATATATAGACACTTGAAATTTCCGCAGATTATGCGTATATTTACATGTATATGCAGTGTTATAATATATATGAATTGTGATTCTTAATATGTGACATGTAATATTGATATAATATTATGAATAAATGAGTATGCAACTATGTAGATATGTAAAATACTTATCTAGTTGAATTCCCTGACCCCAAATATGTACATTTAGAAACTAAGTTTGTGATTCTAAGTGCCTTAGAACTCGAGATATTAATAATTAACTATAATTAAAAATGGCCAGCATAAATAATATGGCCGACGGAGGAGTTGGTTCCTATCAAAAACTTAAAGCTGTGGACCTAACAAGTGCCTGAAAAAAAATTGGTGCTTTTTTCCAGCGTGTCCACATTTACGACAATTTGTTCGAGCACTCTCTGCCCCACTAATATTATAACCACAACTTGAAACGAAAAGAAAAGTTGAAAAACCCTTCCCCACTTCACACCTACATATTCATTTGGAAGTCCAATATCTTGACATATTGGACTTTCAAAACGGCTGTACAGATTTTCATCATTTTCATTTTCACGAACACTCAGGATAAAAATATCTATGACACAAAGAAGCCGCATTCAAATCGGTCCATCCTTTAGGGAGCTAGGATACAGAAAACGATGGCGTATCGCACCGGCCCGTAACCTAGCTGGGCCGGTGCATGTACTCGGTAACATCGCAAAAAATGCGACCTAAACTCATTGAAAAGCATCTCAAATTTCAACGATTTAGGTAATAATATTGGCAGTTTGCTCGGCCATAACTACCCATACTGGGCCAGCGTGGGAACTACTGCCCATTCCCTCTCATACATGAGAGGAGGCCTGTGCCCAGCAGTGGGACGTATATAGGCTGATGATGTGTGTGATGTGATGATTGGCAGTTTTGCCTTTCGGGGCGGTAAGGTTCTTGAGTGGCGACCACGTACGTACCTTCCGGCAGGCGGAGCGTGGGTAGGCCCCCGCAAGGTGGACGGATGACCTGGTAAAGGTCGCGGGAGTCCGCTGCATGCGGGTGACGCAGAACCGGTCATACTGGCTTTCGGCTGATTTTTGGCTCTTTCTGTCTCGTATTTCGTAACATAGTTTCGATTTGTCACATTAGTAATCATTTCCACTTGAACGTCCAGCCTGCATAACTTAAATAGGCAATCCTACGTCATGGCAGGCTAAAATGATGTCGAGATGGAGAAAATAAATCTGCACGTGGTTGTTCTTAATATCCGTTTAGTTACACAACACAATTACAATTTTCTTAATATTATTTTTTAACCATCAGGCTTTAATATACTTAGTTAAAAGTAATTATTTCTTCTCTATCTTTATCTCTTCTCTTCTCTACATGAAAGTTCGTTGAGGTTGTCAGTGAGAAATAATAAGTAGAGCTTGAAGGAAATTGTATATATACAACATACATTAAAAACTTCAATAGCGCGATGCAGAACTTCACCAATTTCCACGCATTTAGAAGGTCATTCTCCAGATTTTTGTCGGCGTCTGAACTCCAACAAACCATATTAAACGTATAAAAAAGTTTGATGGAGTTACGTTGACGACGTTACAGCCCAATGAAAAGGAGTGTTAGGTATGTTTTCTGTTTTCCGGGTATCACGGGAAAACTATAGAATGGATTAATATGCAACTTTCACTAAAACGTTCATTGGACCTTCGGCCACGCAATAGGCTATAAAAATTACAAAGATAAGGGTGCAAAGGGGTTCAAAAATGGGGTTGAATTCAGTAAGTATGGTTTTGTATATAAATAGTTTTGTTGATTTAAACTTTCACGATTCTCACACATTATTTATACTAAACGGGACTTAATCGCGTATTAACTTATTTATTTACCTCACTGAGGTCTCCCGACGTTTCGGATGTGTTGCAACATCCATGGTCACGGGACAACTGGCTTGTGCGGGTATCAACATCTTCTTGCTACCTCAGTGAGGTAAATAAATAAGTTAATACGCGATTAAGTCCCGTTTAGTATAAATAATAAATAGTTTTGTTTTAAATGTAGAGTAGATACTCACATGTTTATTTTATTCTGTCAAATCTTCTGTCAAATCACAAAATTATGTGTCAAAAGTCCCCAAAAACGTTATTGTTATTACTCAAAATGCCTTCAAGAAAGAGATAGAACCTGACACGAATTTCTAGAGAGGCCGCCGGAAAACGAGTGGCAAGATCTCAAAGTCCGAAGAAGCTTCCCGGGCTTCTAGATTCCTTGAAAACAGTGAAGATAGGGAACCATGTCTCGGCCACGATCGTGAACGCCGTTCGTTGTCGCGAGCTTCCGAGACTATTACGGAACCTGAAACAAGATTAACAGCGGATTCTCGGGCTTCTGAAACATTTACACAACAACAAGACCGCTTGACCTATCAGAAAAGTCGCACCTCAGCGACAAGATCGCAGGTATGTAGGAAAAATATTCTATAGCAAATGATGGATTTAGGTATAAATTGCCATAATACCCTATCAAGAGAATTCTTGGGTTTGTGAGCGAACCATACTTACCCCCAATAATGACCAGGCTCCTGCTGTTGACGCTCGAATTTTAACGCAAATTGAAGGCGAGAACGCTGTCTACAGCTCGATTAACACGGCATACCCGGTGGAATTTTTAAACTCTTTGAGCGCATCAGAGTTACCAGCGCACACTTTGACCCTGAAGATCGGAGTCCCTATTATGCTGCTCCGGAACCTATCTCCGCCGAAGCTGTGTAATGACACCCGCCTGAAGGTAGTGAGACTGCAGAGGAATCTCATCGAGGCTCAGATCCTTACGGGCTGCGGTGCTGGGGAAGCTGTATTACCGCGCATTCCACTGATACCGAACAACTTCCCGTTCCAGTTCGAGCGATTGCAGTTTCCAGTGAGCGTGTGCTTCGCTATGACCATAAACAAGTCGCAGGGCCAGACTCTCCGCGCAGCCGGCGTCGACCTGCGCACGGACTGCTTCTCTCACGGGAGTCACGGTCAGCTGTAGGTACGTCCCGTGCTCGCGAGTCACCAGCTGCGAACAACTGTTTGTACTGATGCCCACTGGGAAAACTAAAAATGTTGTATATAATGAAGTATTGAAATTATATTGATATCAATGTAATTTCAATAATCAAAATAATCAAAATAATTCAAAAAAATTACATTAACTATATACATTGATGCCAAAATAATTGTAATATTTCTTTATCGGCATTATGATGACCTTCGTGTCCTTCGAGGGATAGAAGGCCGATATGAGGCACGGCGACTGGGCGAAGATCAGCCGCAGAGGGATAACGCTCGCGCTATTCGGTCACGATAAGGCAATATTCCCGAAAAGGAGACGGATCACGCGATCTGGGAAAGGTGGGCTGTACGCGGACAAAAAATTCGGGGGTTGGGTACATAGCATAGGTGTAAATAACGTGTTAATAGTTTACAATAATGTAATTAATATTTAATATTTATTAACATGAATTGTATAATTTTTTTCATGCTCCACTTAGGTGTCATTTAAGTCTGTGTAGTACTTAGGGCCTATGCACCCTAGACGCGCGTTTGTATCGAATCACGTGTAAAGAAATCGACACAAACGCTTAAAAATCGCGGTGTGCATAGATTCTAATGTATATAAGTAATAATGAAAAAAAAACAGTCAACGCGAACGAAGTCGCGGGCAGAAGCTGTTCATTATAAAAAATATATACAATTTAAGCAGAACGTCTGTTGATGATTAGAAGATATATTTTTAAAAACGGAGTTAGATTTAGCAATTTAAACTAACGATCTCATCGCACCTTTCACACCTGAACGGATTTAGATGAAATTTTCCGTAGGTACAGATAGTTTGAGGCCCTTGGAAGGATATAGGATAGTTTTTATCTGGGAAATAATCCCTTAAGATAATCATATTACTGATATTACTAACGCGATAACAAGTTCTACGCGGACGAAGTCGCGGGCAACAGCTAGTACAATAATAAAAATCATAGTTTTTTTGTAAGGGCTTTGCTCAAAATTGGTGCCTTTTCTTTTTTTGATGGCACACTAAAGCCACCTTATTAGGTGTGTAGAATACGAGTACCTCTATACAAAAAAAAGTTAATATAGCAGCTCAGCTCTAAAGTACATCCGTCTTGAGTTAAGCCTGCATCACACTGGCGCGGCCTGGCCGCGGCGGACAATAGTAAACTTGTCCACCGCTGTCAAATTTACTATTGTCCGCCACCGCAGGCCGCGTCAGTGTGTGGCAGGCCGTCCGGCAGTGCGTCCTAATCTATAACACGTATCTAAATTTTATGAAAACTGAGATTATGAGTTACTTTTCATGGTCGAATAGGTACTGTTATAGATTAGGACGCGTAACTCAAGACGGATGTACTTTAGAGCTGAGCTGCCATAACAACTATAATTTGTATGGAAGTACTCTACACATCTATAACAAGGTGGCGTTAGTGTGCCATCAAATAAAAAAGGCACCAGTTGCCCATACATTTCCAGCAAATCCCTTTGTCAGTCAGATGAAGCTTTTGTCATGCAGTGTTTTATATGGAAAATTCAATCGCGCAATTTGTCGAGATCTCTGACAAAAATTTTACGAGACTCAGTAACGTAAAATATGGAATCTATTAATCATCATTTTCTCCATCGTTAAACCCACAATTTTAAGAAGTTGCTCTTAAAATTAAATTTCTCGTTCTCTGTCTGCCTCTTTTGGGAAAACAGGCGTAAGTTTATGCACGCAATGAAGATCAAATTATAAATAACCAAGAATTTAGTTTGTTTATGTTGGGAGTAATATTTCGACGATAACTCATACCAACCTGCGCGGTGAGGCAAATATTTAAAAATGTTATACGCGTTATACCAACATACCTCTAACAACAGCAACCGTAATTAAATGAAAGGCCACTTCTGCTTTAGGCGCGCTCGGAGCAGCATTGGTTAGCTAAGCTGTCAGCTGTCAACTGTCCCTCAGCAGCAGCACGTCTGTCAATGGGACGGCCGCGACATACGCTCGATTTTTCTCGCACTATACTTCTCGTTCTAAGTGTTTAAATAAGAGAGAGACAGATAGTGCGAGAAAAATCGAGAGAGCTTGCGGGCTGTCTCATGAAGTCATGATAGCCGTGCTGTAGGCCGACGCCGACGCCGCCTGTCCTTAGTCTGCCTACAATAGTTTTAGGAATACCAGTCAAACCTAAAAAACCTTGGCAAATAATCTTCGAGTCCTATGGTGGCTTACTACCTACATGTATAAAATTACATATCATTTTAATGGACACCCACAAGCAATTATCACCCGTATCTTAACGCTAACGTAAGGTTGAAATTCATATTTGTTTCTGCTGGCTCTTAGACCGTTTTGTTGTAGATCAAATGAACCCTTGCGTTGGTCCTAACGTGTCCAGAATATATAATCAGAGTTGGTATGAAAACGTTGTTTGTAGTGGATTTTGCCAGGACACAGTTACCAACCTTACTGCTTTGCGTTAAGATATACATTTGGTTTTCTGGTGTATGCCTGCGGCCTGTAAGATTCATACGCGCGTATATTTCACTTAATCAATCGTTCCTGACCTAGCAGAAGCTGTTGGTGCGGTCAGTGGTACATTTCGCGGCGCTGCAAATAATACATGTACCAGTCAAAAGAAGATGATACACGAACGAAATCGGCGGACTGTATGCAGACCGTCGCTTGATTACGGATCACGGCCCGTGTGGATACGTGTCGGAAGCACGGTGGCCTGCCAAATCGAGGCTAGATTTTCTGACTTTGCTTGGACGTCTGCCGATTTCGTAGGTACAGTCTCTTATCCAAATGGGGGCCCAATAGAGGTGTAGATAGCAAATAAAGTAACCAATAATGTGGAATTTTCTCGGAACCAATGGTTCCAACGGAAGACCAGCGCTGGTTATCACCAGCGCCATGCTCTGTCATTTCATGACGTGTTTTTTTTTATTCACTGTTTTTCGTTTTGTGTGTGTCCCGAATAAATGTTACTATTTCTATCTATTCACAAAATTACAAGTGTCCTAAGTTTTAAGTCCGACTCCAGGAACGGAGCTCGAAGCCTATTCCGCAGCGGGGTGTCAGGCAAGGGGATGTTATTTCCCCAAAACTGTTCACCGCTGCACTGAAGGATGTTTTCAAGACTCTGGACTAGAGAAGACCAGGCATCTAAATCAACTGCGAGTACATCATTCACCTTCGGTTTGCTGATGATATAGCGGTCTTGGCTGAGACCATGGAGGATTTCAGTAGATTCAGGAGGTTTTAGTCAGACTAAAACCTCCTAGCGAGTTGGACTAAGGATGAGCAAACGAAGATCATGTCAAATACTACGACCGAGCGAGATGGTAGCATTCCTTGTCCTCGTCATAGCATTCTTGCAATTTTTTACTTGCTGCAACTGAGTTAGTATGAGTTTGCAGCAAATTAAGTACGCTGTTTACCAGTTCTTAATTTAGCTGCATAGCCTTTTTGTCCCTTACGGTGGCAACCGTCTAGCTCCTTTGTAGAAATCTATACTCTAAGACTTAAACAACAATCCATAAGGCTTATAGATTAGTAGACTTGGTGCCAATCAACTTAGAACATCAACACCAAAGGTCCACCCATGACCCAGGTATCAATTGGTTCCAATTAGCTTCGATGGGAAAACTACCGGAGCCGCGCCATTGTGTCACATTTCATAAACACTCAAGACAGCCATTTAAGATAACACGTGAGAATGATTTACTAACGCCGCAATACATAATTACTTATAGTTAATCTCGTGTGATGATAATTTACTTTAAAAACAAAGATTTAACCGACTTCAATTTCGTACTCCGCCAAGCCACGAGAATATTTTCACATTTTTTTACAATTGACCACATGAACTGATTTCCGATAGCAAATTTGTTGATTACTATAGAAAAAAACCGAATCGCTGTATGTGGCCCAATAATATTTGAGGACTTCCGTCGATTCCCCAAGATCATCACCAATGGCACTTCATTAGTTCCTATTTCAACGGAATCATATCAGAACCTGTGACGTACTTTTGCACTTTTAAGTACATAATTGAGGAATTCGAGAAGTCATCTCTGGTCTTCATCATCAATTCCTCGCCACCAAATTTATGATTTTCGGATATAAATACTCGAGTTATAATAGAAAATACCAAAATTACTACACGCGTGCCTAATAAAATTGAGGAGTTCCCTCAATTCCTCATGGATCCCATCATCTAACTGTTTTTTTTTTTACAAATGGGACCCACCTGGAAGCATACACATACAAACAAAAAAAAATTTTCGAATTGGCTCATCAATGACGGAGTTCTGAGGTAATAAACATACAAAAAATACATAAAAAAATACAACCGAATTAAGAACTTCCTCCTTTTGTTTGAAGTCGGTTAAAAACTCAATTGCACGTAGAACCGATGGCATGTGGACCCCAAAATCAAAATATTTATTTTGTAATTAGGCTTAAGCAAGAACTTTTACACGTCATTTTTAGGGTTCCGTACCCAAAGGGTAAAAACGGGGCCCTATTACCAAGACTTCGCTGTCCGGACGGACAGTCTGTCTGTCACCAGGCTCTATCTCCAGAACCGCGATAAACTAGACAGTTGAAAGTTTCACAGATGAATGTATTTCTGTTGCCGCTATAACAACAAATACTAAAAACCGGCCAAGTACGAGTCAGACTCGCGCACCGAGGGTTCCGTACTACAAACCTATAACAAGCAAAAGTTGTTGTATGTTTATTACTAAATGATAAATGAAAATGGAATCCGTAACATTACAATGTGGAAAGCTGAGGGAGCATAAATTTAAACAGGGTCACTTTATTAATTTAGTAATCATCCTTTAGGCCTTGATTTATTCCTTGCGAGTAGTTGCGAACGCCAAAATAAGCGGATTACTTATATTGCTGTTTCTTTTTATTGCGTTGATATAAAACTGAGTTTACGGGAAAGTACCTTTAGGTTTTGATACCCTTACGTATACCTACGCTGGCCCAGTGCGGGTTGGAGACTTCACATACACCTTTTTCAGTTTTAAATTATGCGACTTATATTGCTATTTCTTATGATTGCGTGGACTTGTAAAACTTTCGTTTTGCTACAGCTGAAAGGTATTATAGACATGAGTATTTGATATGAATTTCAATTTAATACCTCTAGACGTGTTTACGAGGAAAAACGTAGTAAGTTTAAAATTTCAAAAAATGTTTTTTGTATGATTTTACTAAAAACGTCTACTTTTCGTAATTTTCCTTTGTCTGTGCTATATGGAGTTTCTTCGTGCCAAGTTTCAAGTTTCTGTGTAAACGGGAAGTACCCTTTCGGTTTTGAGTTTCTTGCGGGTACTCCGTTTCAAACTATACGACTTAAATTTCTATTTCTTTTGATTGCGTTGACATACAAGTTTGGTATTGCTACTTCTGAAAGGTCCTATAGCCCTGAGTATTTGACATGAATTTCAATTTAATACCTCTACGCATTTACGAGGAAAAAGGTAGTAACTTTAAAATTTCAAAAAATGATATTTGTATGATTTTAATACAAATGTCTTCTTGTCAAATGTGTTCTTGTAATACAAATGTCCTAAAAACAAAATAAAATAAATAATTAAGGGGGCTCCCATACAACAAACATATTTTTTTTGGCCGTTTTTATAGATAATGGTACGGAACCCTCCGTGCGCGAGTCCGACTCGAACTTGACCGGTTTTAAACGTAACTGCCTATAGATATTTTACCGCTTTTTTATCATCTATAAATTCCTTTTCAACACATTTGCTCTTAACGGGCCTCTTATGACATCGCTTTTAGGCTCATAATCCTGGGTATTAAATACGTGTGTTTTATAACATTACGACACTCGTGTTTATGATTATATCCCGATTAAGACACGTTGGCACCTTGCAGCAAGGTGTAAGTATGTATGAATACAGTGCGTTATTTAATTAACCGGGTAGTACCTACAGGCTAGTAAATTGCATTGGGAAGTAGCCTCTACTCCAAGTCGTCGATGTTGCCCCAATCATCGCCCATACGGCACGTTTTTGCATAAGTAGCACTCTGTTAGCATCCGTTGAGTTTCCCCAAATGAGCGTGTTAGATTACTATGAAATATAGCACATAAGCTTACCAGTAATTTAAGTTAAAACACGAATTAACCTTCTTTATTGATTAGTTTGTCACTTCTCTGCGTCACAAGACTATTAGATACTGATTTGACACTTCGATGAAAATATATCGGGTAAGTTTATAATCGATTGACTTACTAATAATGTTGCTATCACAAAAAATAAAATGAATATCAGTATTTAATTCTCGTGGTGCCTATTTATAATGATTTTAACATGTTTGTATACAGTTTAAATGAATAATAGTAAGAATGTATTGATCTTACATAAAATAAGTAGCTAAAATGACTGACTAAACTATCCATGACGTCACGCACAAAGGTGGCGTGATCGAAGCCCAAGAACCAGGTATAAAAGGGGTAATTCTTGGCAATTCTGAACAATTATTGCCACCGCTGTTCCATGGTGAACATCTCCTGGGAAGTTCAGTCAGTTAAGTAAACCTTTGTATTACTGTATAATTATTAATTATGTGCTTGTGATATTGGTATATATTTCAACTGCATTATGTACTTAAATTATTATTGATGCTTCGATTATTTGTCATATTATAAGTGGATTAATTGGCTTTTGTGTATTTTAACGATAAATAAATGAATACTTATGGTTTAAATGTGTTTACTGGTACATTGCCTATTAAAAGAGTTGTTATATTAATTCATATGATTTTTATTACAAATGTAGTATATTTCCCTTGCCTATTCAACATATTAGTAGCGAACTGTCTAAAGAGGGAACACGAATAAAAGATTACCGGGGTAAGTAAGTGAATACTACAGTACTTTAGCTTTTTATTCTCAATCCTTACTCACGTGGTAATAAATAATACGATTAGTATACTGTTATCGTAATTACTATATTCTGCATTTAGTTACATTCCTGTCATCAGAAGTGGGATTCAACCGACAAAACTCCACATATTTATGTTTTTATAATTTCAGGCCAACTATTATGGATAGCGACATACTGGCGGGTTTCCTGACTGCCATTCGTGATGCCGTCCAGTCAAACCAGCGGAACGATGACGTGGCGCTGCCGATCTTCAATCCGGAAAAAGACGACAACGGCGCAGAGGGGTGGTGCAACAGTATCCAGAAGCTACGCGAGGATCTCCGATGGAGTAGTCTTCAAACTGCTGCCAAGGCCGGTAAGGCCCTCCGGGGCTCTGCTTTACGTTGGTACGAGTCTTGGGAACCTGAGTTAGGACGCACATGGGAAAATTTCCGCACCGATATAATTGACCTTTACCCAGAAAAAAGAAATTTAACTGCAAAGTTAACTAAAGCTATTAATTTCACCTCTGACCGTTTAGAATCATATGCTGAATATGCCAGAGAAAAACTTAGGCTTTTGCTAAAAACAAAAATAGCCTTTACTACTCAACAACAAATTGAACTTATATGTGGTGGGATCCTGGAGGCAGACATTAGAATGGCTGCATTAAATAGCCCGGCGAAATCTACGTCGGAACTTATAGCCTTGCTTTCCACGTACACCAAGATTTCTAGGAAGCGGCCATTAGATTCATATGCGAAGCATTGCAACCAAGGTCCCAGTAATGCAAAACGGTTCAAACCCCATAGTCATGTAGGAAAAAGTTGTTACAAATGCGGCAAAATAGGACACGTCATGAGTCAGTGCCAGAATAGTACATCACCTCAAAACACACAACTGAGAAAAGAACAGAGTCAACCCATACATACTAAAAGGGTGTTTGATAATCGACCGGTGTGTAGTTTTTGCAAGAAACCCGGGCATGACGCAAAAAAGTGTTATTTTCGACAGCGTCAAGAGCAGGATTCCTACGCAAAAGTAACTAATAATGCTTCCAATAAAGCATGACTAAATTTGACTCCTGTTTTTATCAATGATCAAGAGATCCATGCTCTTATCGACACCGGTGCTACTTGTAGTGTAATTAAGGAATCTATTGCCCGACGTCTTAATTGTCATTTAGCACCATGTTTTGTTAAAATTACGGGAGTCGGAAACGGGTATTTAAATACTATTGCAAAAATATCTGTTCCAGTTAGATTTGAGGAAATGACCTTAGAAATAGATTTGCATGTTGTTAAGGACTATGACTTTCACTTAGATTGTATAATTGGTTCAAACGCTGTACAATTCCCAGATGTAGCAATAATTTCAAATTGCGAAAAAAATACGATAGTTCGTATACCTACCGCTCAGCCCGTGCTATATAATATTAATCTAGACAACCCTAGTTTGACTAAACTAGTAAGTCACTTACTCACAGACAGTGAGTTACAAAACAAGATTACTGATATTTTTAGCAAATATCCAACTGTAATATCTTGCGACAACATAGGGACCGTTCAAACGGGAGAATTGACAATTCGATTAAAAAAAGATGAAGTTGTTAATTATCGACCGTACAGACTCGCTCCAATTGAAAAAGAAAAATGTAATGTAATGTAACTTGTTAGACAAGAACATCATTCGTGAGAGTAAATCCCCATTTGCAAGTCCGGTACTCTTAGTAAAAAAAAAGGACGGCACAGATAGGATGTGCGTGGATTATCGAGCCCTCAATAAAAACATAGACAGAGAAAGATACCCCCTACCCCTTATTGATGACCAAATAGATAGACTGGGTAAAGCTAAATATTTTATTTCAATAGATATGAAAAACGGATTTTACCAGATACCTGTTTCGACAGACTCTATAAAGTACACGGCGTTTATAACACCCGATGGTCATTACGAATTCCTCAAAATGCCTTTTGGAATTTGTAATGGACCATCGGTATTTCAAAGAGCTATTACAAAAGCAATAGAACACTTAGATTTTGCACAAGTGTATGTAGACGATTTGCTTATCCCCTTTTCTACAATTTCCGAAGGGTTAGAATATCTAGAATTAACATTAATGGCACTTAGTAAGGCAGGATTTACTATTAACATCGACAAATGCAAATTTTTCGTAACCAGTATTGAATATCTAGGAAGACGAATATCTGAAGGCTGTGTAGAACCCAGCGAAAACAAAGTTTCGGCATTAGTTAACTCCCCAGTTCCATCAAATGTCAAGGAAGTCCGTCAGTTCATGGGGCTTGCCGGCTATTTTAGGAAGTTCATTCCCGGATTCGCGTCTCGCACTGCATGTATCACTAAATTAACCAAAAAGAACCAACCATGGGAATGGGGCCCTGCTCAAGAAGAGGCACGTACCTTTGTCATAGAACATTTGACTACTCAACCTCTCCTCACCATATTTGACCCGTCACTTCCTACTGAATTACATACCGACGCTAGTGCTATAGGGTACGGTGCTATCCTTTTACAAAAAGTGGGAGGTGATAATAGAGTAGTAGCTTATTTTAGTAAACGCACCTCCCCAGCTGAAGCAAGATATCATTCTTACGATCTAGAAACACTTGCGATATATAATGCATTAAAACACTTCCGCGTGTATCTTTTAGGAATTAACTTTAAAATAATTACCGATTGCAATGCTATTAAAATGACGAACAATAAAAAAGATATCTCCCCGCGCGTTGCCAGATGGTGGACATATATGCAAGATTTTACGTTCGAAATTATATATCGCAAGGGCAAGTACATCAGTCACGTGGATTATTTGAGCAGGAATCCAGAGCGACCTGTTCAATCAATGTCCAATCAAACAGAAACCATGAACATTTTAACCAACGAAAAATCATGGCTTGAAATTGCACAAACAAGATGCACTGAGACTCAGACATTGATTGAAAAGGTGCAATCAGGAGAGCTTGATGAAAATCAATACTTATTACGAAATAATATACTATACTATAAAATCAATCGTCGTTCACAACCAAAAGTATTTGTCCCAAGGGGAAGTAGATTTAATATTTTACGATTGTACCATGATGAAAATTGCCATGTAGGGTACGAAAAAACCTTAGCAAAAATTGTAGAGTCTTTTTGGTTTCCTGGCATGACAAAATTTGTTAAAAAGTACATTTCACATTGTTTGGTTTGTACCGAACACAAATCTCATTAAACCTAAACAGGGGTTATTATTTCCAATAAATAAGCAACCTTTACCTTTTTATACAGTCCATTTAGATTGCACCGGCCCTTTTCCCAGTTCTAGTGAAAATTTTAAATATGTTTTATTACTAATCGACGGTTTTACCAAATTTTGCATTTTGAAACCTTTAAAATCATTGAAAGGCCAGGAACTGTTACAAGTACTGCGAGATACATTAACATTATTTGGCACTCCCACGAACATTATTACAGATCGTGGCACAAATTTCAGCTCAAATCAGATCCAATCATTGTTTAATGAATGGCAAGTTAAACACCATATGATAGCCACAGGTACACCCAGGGGTAACGGACAGGTCGAGCGGTATGTTACAACCATTACAAATATGTTAAGTACGTCTTGTCGAAATTCATCAGAATGGCCGAACAACTTGTGGAAAGTCCAACAATCACTTAACACCACTATACAAAAATCGACTGGATTTTCTCCACTGCGTTTACTTGTTGGTCGTGATTGTAACATACCTCCAATTCAGGCACGGTTAGATGACTTACCTAGTTGTTCCGATATTATAGACGTTCGTTCCGATAGAGAACAAGCCTATCGTAGGTTGTGCGAGATAGGAAATAAATTTAAAAATCGCTTTGATGCCTTGCGAAGGAACAACGTATCATACAAGGTTGGAGATATTGTATACGTAAATCAAGGTCACAGAAGAAATGATAGATTAAAACCAAAATATAAGGGTCCATATGAAATTGTTAGAACTTTAGATAATGATCGATTTTATTTAAAAGGCAGAGGAAATCTGAGAGAAATAGTTATCGCCAAAGATAAACTCCGCCTCTGGCCCGGTGAGTGGGTTGATGAGAATATTTCTAATGAAGTAAGCTAGCTAGATTACTATTTCTTAATTACTGTACATATTGTTGATTTCTTTTTGAATATATATATAGTTGTTTCGACTTGACATGTCTCGTAAGAAGGAGCTGTCTTGTTGAAGTATCGGCTTGGTAGACTCGATTAGAAGGAGCTATCTCGTCGTTTCTAATTGGAAGTATTGATTTGACATGTCTCGATGGAAGGAGCTGTCATGTCGGTGTTGGCTTGGTAGACTCGATGGGAAGGAGCTATCTCGCCGTATATGTTGATAAAGAGATTATATGATGAATAAACATATTGAAATGAAGTGAAATAAACATCGAATGACATTCAAAAACTGTCACTTGACGAAGAAAAATATTTATGTAATTGTTCAGTAGGAAATTGATTCTTGATTTGTATGATCATACAATATAAATAAATAACACACCATAGCGAGGTGTACTTCGGGAGCGAAGTACAAGTCAGTATGGCCGTGTTAGATTACTATGAAATATAGCACATAAGCTTACCAGTAATTTAAGTTAAAACACGAATTAACCTTCTTTATTGATTAGTTTGTCACTTCTCTGCGTCACAAGACTATTAGATACTGATTTGACACTTCGATGAAAATATATCGGGTAAGTTTATAATCGATTGACTTACTAATAATGTTGCTATCACAAAAAATAAAATGAATATCAGTATTTAATTCTCGTGGTGCCTATTTATAATGATTTTAACATGTTTGTATACATTTTAAATGAATAATAGTAAGAATGTATTGATCTTACATAAAATAAGTAGCTAAAATGACTGACTAAACTATCCATGACGTCACGCACAAAGGTGGCGTGATCGAAGCCCAAGAACCAGGTATAAAAGGGGTAATTCTTGGCAATTCTGAACCCCGCGTGGTCGTGCCGGAGGCTTCCCCTGGATTTTCCCCAGGCCACCCTCCAACCACGCAGTTCGACCGCTATATTGGGTCCGTCCTATTATAGCAACAGTCAGGTTCAAAAAAAAAAAAAATTCTGAACCATTATTGCCACCGCTGTTCCATGGTGAACATCTCCTGGGAAGTTCAGTCAGTTAAGTAAACCTTTGTATTACTGTATAATTATTAATTATGTGCTTGTGATATTGGTATATATTTCAACTGCATTATGTACTTAAATTATTATTGATGCTTCGATTATTTGTCATATTATAAGTGGATTAATTGGCTTTTGTGTATTTTAACGATAAATAAATGAATACTTATGGTTTAAATGTGTTTACTGGTACATTGCCTATTAAAAGAGTTGTTATATTAATTCATATGATTTTTATTACAAATGTAGTATATTTCCCTTGCCTATTCAACATATTAGTAGCGAACTGTCTAAAGAGGGAACACGAATAAAAGATTACCGGGGTAAGTAAGTGAATACTACAGTACTTTAGCTTTTTATTCTCAATCCTTACTCACGTGGTAATAAATAATACGATTAGTATACTGTTATCGTAATTACTATATTCTGCATTTAGTTACATTCCTGTCAAGCGTATCTTTACTTATATTTCATTATATTATTATTTTAGGTTAGCTTGGTTGTTTTCGTTTTTTATTTAGTAAATAAATGTCTATCGACTACATATAATAGGTGCAATCTTCTAGTTTCATTATCTACTTACTTGTTTCCTGATGGAAATTTTCTTATATTCATGGAGAGTCGCGTTCTTGAGAAATTATGATGTATTGATACGATAACTAACTTCATTCATCGGTAATCTAGTGTAATTTGTCGATATGCTTTAAGGTCATAGCTCACTAGAGCCACCCGTCGCCCGATCCTCACCGCCTCGCCTCGTAAATGTACTAACTACGGAGTTGATACGGAGTTGATGTAGGGAGCGCATGCCCGTACAAATCCATATAAAGAATACCTAACCGCTCGAGGCGAGGCGGCGCGCGTCAGGCGACGGGTGGTTTCCTAGTGAGCTATTATGACCTTAAATGTCATGTTAGGTATGCCGACCATAAAGAAGTACTCCGTTACATCTCGGAAAAAATAGTACATTATTGCCGTGGCCGGGAAGGAGGCAATTGCAGGCTGAGTATTTGTTTAAACGGACGAGCTTGCGAGTCCGTTTAATTATAATACGAAGCCTGCAATTGCCATTCCGGCTTAGGCTAATATAGTGCTTTTCTCAAAAATGGGGGAATAAATAAGTTTCTGTACTTTTCTGTATACGATCATCAACTACCCATTGAGACGATTTTAACCAGCCCAAACTCAACGGGGTCACGTCGGTTAAGTACTGAATTCCCACGGCCACCTTCTGTCTCCATCATCAGATCAGCTCGATGGTACCATAATATTGAATTGTCATCCAAACTATACTTATACCCAAAATTTCAGCTTAATCGGTCACCAGGAAGTGGGTCAAATTTAAATCGCAAGATTTGTCCCATACTAACACGTATATACGTATGTAAAAATACTAAATTTATATAAACTTTAAATATCGTTGCTCAACGTGAAAAATTTTACGATTTTCCGCAGCTATTTTTTTTAATCAGAATCGCGAGTGTAATTTTCCACCAAAAAAACGCGAACTATTTGAGACACATACAAAAATGTCGTGTTTGCAACAGAAAAATACGAGTTGAATTGGCTGAATACGAGCTGTGCCGTCTTTTCTATGCCAGTTTCTACTTTTAAAAAAAAATTGGTACTCGACAAATATATATAATTAATTAATATTGCATGCTTAATTCAATTTCTACTGTTTATTTAATTAGTTTTTACATATTTATTTCATTCTTTTTATGTTATTTCTACATAATATGTATTATTTTAAAAAATATGTTTCTGCAAACTTCAAACGATTTTCTATGTAATAAGATTTTTGGAAACTGAAACTTAGGTTATTAAACCATAATTATAGTAAAAGCGATTCGATGACCGACTATGTCGATGAACAAATAAAATAATGAAGTGTAATTCGATGAGTTCATCCTTGTGTAAAAGGTAATTGGAGCAAAAAGGTATGAGCGAAATAATAAAAAGAAGAAAATCATGATTCCAAAGTGATGATAAAATTCTGCGAATGGTGTTATAGGAAACGATAATCGATGCAACGATTGTCAATTTTTCGTCGATTCATTGTTTAATTTTAAAAAATACAGGGTCGCAATGTACCGCTCCTAGAGTTACTAGCAAAGAGTATAATAAGTATGGCACTAGTTTCCTAGTTTCTAGTAATTGACAGCAGGCTTGACAGTTTGACGTATGGCCAAACTGTCACCCCAAATCCATTCTAATCGCAGTTTAATCTAGGGGCACGGAAGTGCCCACGCTTAGACGAGCAATAAATCTCACAACTTTTTAAGGTGGAATAGTATAAGACTTGGCCTTCTTTACATGGAATATTTGTCATGGGATGATACTTATGACCCGCGCGCCAATCATTCGTTCGTCGTTCACACTATCACTACTAGGAACCCGCCTAGCGGGCGCCTACGCCGTAGTCACTTTCCGTACGGGGAAAAGCGTGGTATCGGCTACGAGCGTAGCGGGTACTGATTCTTCACAGTGAATGTGTTAAGCTGCTACGGATTGTGCGTAGCGCTGCGAGCGTAGCGTGAGGAATCAGTAACGCTGAGGTGTAAAACTTTCATTTAGCACAAATGGAAGTAGTCGGGCAAAATAACGTACAAGATAAGATAAGATAAGATTTATTTGCAACCCAGTACTTAAAACTAAGATACATGGACCCTGGAAGCATATACAATATGTAGATGATATATTGGTATATCGGTATAAAATTAGACCAACCTGGAAGCATATATACTTACCTCATTACTCCGTCATTGATGAGCCGATTCGTACAATTTTTTTTGGTTAGTAAGTTTCTTCCAGGTTAGTGCAATTTTAAAATAAATCGCGTTTACTTATAGAATTTCTCAATTAGTTGTGTACTTAAAACTATAAAAGTACGTCACATATTCTAATATGATTCCGTTGAAATAGCAAAAATAAAGGTGATCCTTGATGAATCGACGGGAGTCCTCAAATATTATCGGCGGTTCAGTTTTTTTCGCTAATAACTAACGCATTTGTTCTCAGAAATCAGATCATGTGGTAAATTGGAAAGGAAATGTGTAAATGTTCACGTGACTTGGCAGAGTACTTAATTAAAGTCGGTTAAAACTTTGTTTTTAATAGTAGTTTATGCAACTGATCCATAATGAGATGCTGAAAATATGAGTGTGGTTTTATGGAACGAACGTCAGAGTTTCATAATAGGATCACACGAGTGTTTTAAGGCCTAATAATGTACAGTTGCATACACTACTTTATCTACACACATATCATAAGTACTCTAAGATGGGTTCACAACTCTACATTCGTAACAGCAAAACACCAACAAAAAAATTACAACAGCAATGGCGGCAATTCGATCCTACGTCACGACGAATCTTTTTTTTTATGTGATAGGAGGCAAACGAGCAGACGGATCACCTGATGGTAAGCGATTACCGCCGGCCATGGACACCTGCAACACCAGAGGTGTTGTGAGTGCGTTGCCGGCCTTTAAGGATGAAGCTCTGGGAATCTTACTCACCATCAGGAACACAACACTACAATAGCTACGGAATAGGCAGCAGTGCTATTATGGCTGTGGTGTTCTGTAAGGCGGAGGTACTCCCCCAGTCGGGCTGCTCCAGGTTCAAGCGTGATGACATTACGCTGTGCCCTACCTCTCTTAAATCATAAACAAACGAATGAAATCCCTTGCTCCAAGCAAAATACGGTTTTGAAAAACATTAATTTATAATAGCGTTTTTTTGGCGATTTCGGCGGCACACGGCGGCGATTCTGTGGGCGTTTGCACATATAATGTATTTAAAAGCAAACTCTCACGGCTAAGTAGGTATAACTAGTTACCAAGTAATAGTCGACCCACTTCAAATGTACTTAGAAATGCCAACTTTCTTACAAACTCGGCCGAAGCAACCATTTAGTTGGCGCGCGAGTGTCGATGTAACTAAGAAAGACACCAATCAGACATTGTGTTACAGAAAGTGCCTACTTAGCCTATATGTTCATTAAGTTCCGACGTTCGAACTCGATGCATTTATCGTAACTTTCCATCATACGCTTCACTAGAGGAAGCAAGTGACAAAATGAAATTTTAAATTCATCAAGATCCCGTTTTACGTCCGTGTCGTATTCGGGCTGCTACGTTTTGCACATAAATATACTGCCTTCGTCTGCCGCCGGGTTATTAGAGGAACTGTTCGACATGATGCCCACGGCTGCTACCACCACACCGCTCGCCGTCGGCAGGGCATTCGTCCTCACACCCTGGAACCTAAATGGTCGCGTACCGTACGGTTTCAGAGAAATTTTCTCCCTCGGACGCTCCGGTTGTGGATTGAGCTCCCTGAGGTTTTCCCGAGGGACTACAGTATGGGGTTCTTAAAAAAAGGAGTGTATAAATTCTTAAAGGGTCGGCAACGCGCATGTAACACCCCTGGAGTTGCAAGCGTCCATAGGCTACGGTAACCACTTAACATCAGGTGGGCCGTAAGCTTGTTTGCCACCGACGTGGTATAAAAAAATATATATTAGTAGAGAGCTCCGGAACGGAACCTGCCCTCATTAAAGCAATCCGAACTCAGTTTTAAAACACAAGGTTAACTTGTTTACACAGTTTCAGAGACGAATGCCCCTCGCGTCCCGCGAGTCAAAGTTGCGTTCGGCGCTCGAAGTCTCAAACTTGTATCATTCCTTGAGCCAATCATAAACAAGTTTGCAAAAAATCAGCACCGGGTGTGAGGCAATACCTACTTACAAAAAATTCATAATACCGTCCGCGCGACGTACTATCTATAGGACACACTTTATCTCCTGATTCTGAAACTAACTAATATTGCGCCTGAACCTCTATAGTAGTCAGTTTCAAAATCAGGAGATGAAGTATGAATTATTTAATAAAAACTTTTTAACAAAAAATGAAACCGCCGAAAAGGAACTGAAAAGCAAAAAATAATAAAACTTTTTTATTTAGTTTAATAACTAAATTCTTAAACTATTGTAAGTACTTATACCTAAGTAAGTATATAATTTTGTAATTATTTTGACTTTTTAATTACCTAACCTTAATAACTAAGTTCTTAAATTAATCTAAGTGTACCGAAGTAATTTTGAGTCGGCGCCAAACAAGCATATTAATTAATTATGTAAAGGACAATGATATATTACCCATTTGATTTGATACCTATTTGATTTGATCGGACATGTGAAAGAGCCCTTGAGGCCTGCTTACAGAATAAATATTTGAATTTTGAATGCCGAGCGTTCACGTAGTTATGGTTAATGTCAGCGAGACACCAACCCGAACGGGCCATACGTGAGGGCACACGTCGTAGTGAGTGGTCGTGCGGAGAGCGCATTTTTTGGAATGTTAATGTTTATGTCTGGAGATTTCACATTGCATTATTCATTGGATTTGGTCTAACTTGTACTTGTTTGGAGTAATCTTTGTTCATTGATTGTTTGGCGCCGACTCAAAATTACTTCGGTACACTTAGATTAATTTAAGAACTTAGTTATTAAGGTTAGGTAATTAAAAAGTCAAAATAATTACAAAATTATATACTTACTTAGGTATAAGTACTTACAATAGTTTAAGAATTTAGTTATTAAACTAAATAAAAAAGTTTTATTATTTTTTGCTTTTCAGTTCCTTTTCGGCGGTTTAATTTTTTGTTAAAAAGTTTTTATTTTTCAATTTTCTGTGGCTTACTTTAGTTAATTACTAACTTAATTTCTAGTTACATGCAATATTTTTGATTACTTTTAAAATAGCTTCCTACCTTACTGAAACTGTTAATTGCTTTATAATCCTAATGTAATTATATTGCTTGTTGTATAATATAAATTCTTTAAAAGAAGAGGCTTTATATACCAACATGGGTAGGCCTACAAGAAATGCTGCTCGAATGAGAAAAATACATTTAAGAACTCACACCCCAAGGACTGATTGACAATATGCATCTGACTATCAATTCAATTCATTTATTCAAAGACCAACATGGATCACTATTGTTAGTAAAACTTAGCTTAATATTAGTAATTACAAAGTTCATAGTTAGCACACATAAAGTTAATTTAAAGAGATAATACATAGTAATAAATTATAATACGATTTAGGCCGGTTTGAAATTCACATTACAGTCAACTGATAATAAAAATTTGTAAATATTTCTGAAGTAATCTCATTTAAAAATAATAATTATTCACTGGATGTCAAGTTACATTAATAATTCATTTAAATCTCAAAATGTCAAATGTCATGGAACCTCATAATTAACATGTGTGTTTGCGTGCACCATACAGCAGTGGTTTATATACACACAGTCCATATTTACGTTCAGCGACCATTTTCAGGATGCTGTTGGCACTGGCCCGTACACTACGCACCAGGGATGTACATCGCTTGCGCATAGTAGTGTGGAAACAGTCCACCCTCGCTTCTGCAAACATCCCTGACGCGCTGCAATTATATCGGGGCAGCCCCATCAGCATCCTGAATGCGTTATTAAATTGAACACGAAGAGCACTGTATTGTGCCTGAGTATAGTTCGCCCACAGGCCGCTGGTATATAAGGACGTGCAGTAGGCCCTGAATAGGGTTAACTTGACCCTTCTCGAGCATCCAGCAAATCTGCGAGCGATCATGTTAGCTCTCACAGACAATGCTCTTCGTTCCCGCTCAATGTCAGTACCGTCTTTAAGGTCAGACGTCATAATATGCCCCAGATACTTAAACTGTGATACCACAGTCAGTACCTTCCCATTTAGTTTTATCGGCGGAACATCCTGTGGACTTTTATTCCTAACCCTAAAGACCATACATTCGCTTTTCAACACATTGTATTGCAGACCGTGACTCATTGCGTACCGTTCACAGATGCCTATCAGTTTCGTAAGTCCGCATGGAGAGGCACTCAGCAGCACCATATCATCTGCGTAACTGATATTATTTACGCACACTCTGTCAATATGGCAACCGATGCGGGCGCTGCTGAGCTCCTCTATAAGTTCGTTTACATACAGGTTGAAGAGCTTAGGAGAGGTTAGTCCTCCTTGTCTTACTCCACTCTTCAACCTGTATGCATCCGAAAACGCCCCCGCCCATCTTACGACATTGGATTGGTTAAGGTACCAGAATTTGAGAGAGCTAGTCAGGTCAGCTGGCACGCCAGAGTCATTCAATTTCTGCCAGAGGATGTCGTAATTAACCATATCGAACGCCTTAGATAGGTCAAGGTAGCATGCGTATACATTTGTCTGTCGGTCCATGTAGTATTTTAAGAGCCACAATTGCAGTTTCTGTGGATAATCCCGGCTTAAATCCAAATTGATTATCGTGTAATTTCAGATATTTATCAATGTGGGAGTTAAGCACACTATCAAACACCTTGGCTATAATGGTAGCTAGTGAAATAGGTCTGTAGTTGGTTTTGTCGCTACTGTCACCTGTTTTGTTTTTCACGATGGGCACCACCACAGTCTTCATAGCGTCCGACGGCAGGTACGAGTGCCCTACACAGAATGTGTACAACATAGCCAGAACTCTTGGCAGATGCGGGCCAGCATGCTGGAGGTGCTCAATGCTAAGACCATCGTGCCCAGGAGACTCACCCCGTGTCATACCTTTAATAGCTTTGATAACATCTTTTGCCGTAGACCTGGTGATCATCCCCTGACCACGAGACCCAGCATCTGACACCCCCGTTGACTGTGGTAGCCCCAGTGGTAATTCGACTTGGAAATGGTGTTGAAACATGTCGGCAATACATTTGTTATCATTAATGCCTTCTACAAACCCTTAAAATCTCGTTTAGAGTGATGCTTCGCGATAATATCTAATTTAATTTGTTCTTCGTTCTTCTGACACCACTTTAAACGAGATCTAAAGATCTTTTTGCTTTCTCGCATTTCATTAAACACTGGTCCTGCTTTCGGCTTAGCATGCCACAACCAGACCTCAAATTTCAACCGATTTTCGACTATGAGAAATGTGCGAGGGTCTGCTTCTTACTGGAGACGATGCTGTTCGGAGTTGATTGCTATGGTAAGAAGTCTAGGGCCTCCTACCTGGTTTATGACCTTTTCGTGCAATGATCTAAATTGGCCGGATATGATAAAAGCTTTACTCATTGCGGATGGCCGCAATGTAAATGATAGAGACAGCATACCATTCCCTGAACGACTAAAATTGGTGCAAAAATATCCAGTGATTGTTGCCAGAAGCCGCGGCAGGCATATGTGGCGCTGAGTAGAGTAAATACACTTGATGGTATTGCTTTATCTGACCTAGAGCCGAATAAGGTATTACACAAACCTCACGATAAACGAGCTTTAGCAGAAATGCAGAGACTGAGAGGTCTACACACAAGAGACTGACAGGTGTAAAGCTCATTCAACACACACATACACATACACACACACACACACACACACACACACACACACACACACACACACACACACACACACACACACACACACACACACACACACACACACACACACACACACACACACACACACACACACACACACACACACACACACACATGCGTGGTCATACATATCAATCAGTAAGTGAACAAACAATCATCCCCTGTTTTCCTACCCTTAGGGTTGAAATATTTATTTAAAATTTATATGGGACCAACTTCGAGGTATACCCTTTCTAATAAAAAAAGAATTATCAAAATCGGACTACTCTGTAAAAAGTTATGCGTGATCATACATAAAAAAAAAAATATACGCGTTGACTTTAGAACCTCCTCCGTTTTTTTCGTCGGTTAAAAAACTGTGTTGCACTCCGGAGGTGCCGGCAGAAGTGAAAACATCATTTTTTTTCATTTTGCAAAAAGAATTCTTACACTGCCATTATCCCCCTAGCGATATTCCCAGCTGTGCCCTTAAGCTCGTTCCCTCCGAGGTCCGCTTTGACATCTAATCCCAAGTTTTGGCATAGGCACTAGTTTTACGAAAGCGACTACCATCTGACCTTTATTTAGGGATTAGACAGGTTTCGTCAATTCTACATTGTAATAAACAAAAAATACAACGACTATGTCATTTAAGGCGGTGCATTGGAAATTATCGCGTGCTTTGAAACGCCGGTCTGACTAGATTAAGAAACAATAAGGTCTGATTTTCAGATATATGATTCTTGACTATATGATTGTTCATCTGATTTTATCGATACATGAATGCTTAAAATTTCCTCGATAGAAAAAAAAACCAAAGTTGGGTCTGTATTTTCCTTTTTTTGCTCAGCCTACTCAAACGATACATTATTTTACTACACAATCAAGTTAATACTATAGTATTTTATCTCATCTAAAATCTCATTTTATGAAATTTTAATAAAACTTCACTAAGTTAGGTATTTATCGAAATTTGTCCAAAACAGCGATTACCGAAGAGTGTTACATCTCTTTTTCTCGTGGGCGGAAGAAATCAGCGTGTCTGTCTAGGGGCCGTGTACGACTCAAATAAAGGCATCCCGTTAACCACACTATTTCACAACTTCTGGCAATTTTTTCTGTCTTTTTATGTGCTCTAATTATAGCTAGCCCCACACAAACTTTTGGTCCACTCAGAAAACTGGTTCGAACGGTGCCCATGAATGACATTGAAAAGTAGCCAATTAGGCATTAAACTGTCAAACATTGGGGCGTTTGCCCTAATGCGTTCGCGCTTGCACCGTAAGGTCCATTCCATTCATAAAACAAGCCTCAAAACGCATAAAGTTTTGTATAATATCCGTTCCAACCTGGTTCCAACACGAAGGAACGCAACTCAAAATATAACATTTTAAACGCCCCGGGTAACAAAAACCTCCTAGTTCAGATAAATTTGCTAAGCCATAAATCAAATCGACTACTTACTACCCCAACCTCACATCTCAAAAACCCTCTTACAAAACTAAACGTTCGCGGAACGCACGCAACAAGGTTAAATTTACAACAACAGCCTACCAACATGCGACTTTGTTATAATTATAAGTAGATGTAACGTTTTATTCGCAGTCTTCAGACGTTGGGTAAATGGTAAATCCTGTAAGCCTTCGGAGGCGTTCGGGCTGACTCGGCCGCGTTCGGTTTTCAAAGTTTTTGAGCGATAGTGGCGAAAATTGGAACTAGAAATTTTCTAGTGATTTTGGGAAATGGCATAGATAGTGGCGCTACTGGTGACAGCATCAGCAAGTTTTAACAGACGCTATGAGTAAGATGAAAATGTATCGGTATTCTGATCGGGTTAGCGGCAAAATGTTATAGACTATATTTATTATAGTTACCTGTCTGGACGTCGGAAGCATTTTTAACTCGGAAACTAAGTATAAAAATAAAAAGATACGCATCTGTTGTGATTGGAAACGAATAATATTAGGGGACAATCTTACACAAATCGACCTAGTCCCAAACTAATCAAAGCTTGTACTATGGGTACTAGACGACGATAAACATACTTATATAGATAAATAAAAACTTAAATACATAGAAAACATGCATGACTCAGGAACAAATATTCGTGCTCATCACACAAATAAATGCCCTTACCGGGATTCGAACCCAGGACCTCTTGCTTCGTAGGCAGGGTCACTACCAACTTGGCTACGGTGGTCGTCATAGATCGAGAATTCATGATTGAGGAGGGTTTTAGAGCTACGACTATATAAAGTTGATGCATGTTATGTTCTATGGCCAAAATCAATGTAAATAGTACTGCACGGAAGGATCTTTCATGATCTTTAAGAATAATTATTAGATAGATATTCCGCAGTGTCTCAAGACGAGAGTCTTTGACCAGTGTGTGTTGCCAGTATATAGTACATATGGCACTGAAACGTGGTCGCTTACTATGGGCAGGCCCATATAAGAAAGCTCAAAGTCACCCAAAGGGCAATGGAGAGGGCCATGTTGGGAGTTTCTCTGCGTGATCGCATCAGGCTATCCGCACTTCCGCAGCAGAACCAAGGTAACCGATATAGCCCTCTGAATCGCTAAACTTAAGTGGCAGTGGGCAGGGCACATAGCACGTAGAACCGATGGCCGATGGGGCGGAAAGGTTCTCGAGTGGCGACCGCGTACCGGAAGGCGCGGCGTAGATAGGCTCCCCACAAGGTGGACTGATGACCTGGTAAAGGCTGCGGGAGTCCACTGGATGCGGGTGGACCGGGCACTTTGGCATTCTTTGGGGGAGGCCTATGTCCAGCAGTGGACGTCTTTCGGCTGATATGATGATGATGATGAATTATTAGATAAATTAAATAACAATACAGCTTTATAATGGGGTTGTCGACGGAGCGGCGACCATGGACCTACATGACCAATAAACAAATGATTATTACCGTATTGCTTATTTTAAAGTTAATGTTTTTACGTCACACCTGGCCATAATGCGAGTTTTACTGCACGTGAAGGCGTAAAATTTTGTACTCAACACGGGCGGTAATTCGTAAGCCCCAGGGCGCATATTTATGGCCCTCACCTTCGGTTCTGGCCACAACCACCTGCGATCTGGGGCATGAATTCACGAATTCATCGCCCTAGTTACTTAATGTACTATTATAACGCGCAGGCATAGACCTAAAAAATCCTCACCTCGTGTTTTTTCTTAAAGTATATTAGTCACTCATGCGTCATTTATAAAGCTAGGGAATAGCACCCTAAAGTGATAAAAGGAAATTAACTATATAGGGTGTAGATACTAAATAAAATAATCACTAATTAATGATGTATTTTGTTGAAAAAGGATAAGTGTGTAATCAAATGGAAAAAATGCAACGGATTTTTCTTCCAAATCGGGGAAGAAACAAAACATGAAATATTACGACGAATTGAGAACCTCATCTAATTATTAAATCGTGTAAAAAGTTAACTGACAAATTAATTCAATGTGCTATGCCTTCCCCTTTTGAGGATATGAATTACATATCTGAAGCTTCAAAGCATTCAAAGAAAAATTCCCTGTGGCCATTTTCTATTCGCGGAACTGGAAAGCAAAAACGTACTTAATTAAATCCAAGAAAGGATTATGTGGCTTGAAAAAGTTATACAAAATATTGTTACATACAAAATATGTTCTACAAGCCTTTTTTGATTAAAATGGCGTTAAAATTAGGTTTGTCTCTATCTGTCATTTTGACATTTTATTTAGCAGAAGCAAGATTTTACTTTGAGTTTTATGAATAAGGGGGTGTTTCATTGCAAGCATGTAGTTTACTAAACGAGGTGGTATACTGAAACAAGAGAACGTTAGGCAGGGGTGGCTCACTTTGTGATTTTGTCGCACCGCTATAAGTATGTTGTACATGCGGGCCGGTATGATATCTAACCCTGAACAAAACATAACTGACTGTAGCGCGTTGCATGCGATAGAAAGGGATGGCCTCGTTTTGACTCGTTCGGCATAATTCTGGTGTATCCAGCAGACATGCGAAGCTGTTTTCCACCTAGAAGTCAAGCATGCTTAGATGTCATATATATGAAAGCATACCTCCAATGGCTCTTAAAGCCTTGCATTCGTAAATCCATACTAATATTATAAGTGCGAAATAGTGTCCGTCTGTCCGTTACCTCTTTACGCTTAAACCGCTGAACTGATTTAGATGAAATTTGGTTTGGAGTCCCGGGAAAAAACGAAGATTAGGTTTTATGCCGCAAATCATTCCCTAATGAGGTGAAATGGAGAGTGAAAGTTTGTATCGACGTACGATATTTAAACGATTCCATGCGGACGGAGTCGCGGGCAGAAGCTAGTATCTAATATAGTTAACAAGCAAAAACTGTATCCCGACTACGGAAAACTAACAAAAACATTTTTTTTCAAACGCTGTAAAATAATGTTCACCAAATCAGTTGTAACTACTTTAATTTAACACGTGCATGCAGTTAGGTTGTCCAATCAAGAGTTCATTCAGGAAACCGAATGAATCAATTAATATAAAAACCTTTCACAAATTAATTGCCGTAAAAACTTCGTAAAGCGGGCGCAATGGAGAAATCATTGCAAATACAAATATTGCCAATGCGCCACCATTGGCCCGTCATCTATTTATTTCCTCGCAAATGTGATGAAAAACATTGTATTTTTTTTTTTTTTTTATTGATTAATACATAATAAGATATACAAAAGATCTTAACATAAAGACCCATTTTAGGCAAAACCTAGAGGAGGTTTGTATGCCAATGGGGAGTTCTAGTTTTGATTAACTTAATTAATTAATTTCACTAGGTGCTAAGGTCAGACAAATCCTGCGTTAATAGTCATATTATTTCAAAGAAAACCATTTTCAACCGCAAGAACTAAGCATTTAATGATCGAAATAAGTGATGACTAGTACAATATTTTCCTTTGATATCCTAGATAAACGAAGAATTTGTCCGTAAGTATGATAAAAATATAAAAACTAATGTTAGGTGGTAGTTATATATACTGTCTTGAATGTATTAGTTACAGAAAAAAACTGAAGTTTCTAGACTTCAGTAGGTGCATTTTAAGAAGCCTTTTTGCGTTATTTCCGTTCGCATATCTATTTCGTACATCTTCTGGCAACTCGTTTATTATTTTAGGCAGTAAGTGAGCATGGAGTCTTGCACCATATATATTATTAAATTTAGGTTTACAGAAAAGTTTTTGGTTAGGCAACTTTCTTAGGCTTTTACATCTCTTATTTAATTTTAGCGTTTTAACATAATGGAGATTTTCTACTAATATAGCAAGTTTTGCTTTATTTTGTACAGGAAGTACATTACAGTATTTAAATAGATGATCATAATCATTTGAGTGTTTTATTTTAATATGTTTTGGTACAATCGATTTCAGTATTCTTATTTGTAAACAGTATTCTTATGTGTATAACACGGGCGTAAGATTATTGCAAACTCGAGTCATCAAAAGCCGGCCTTCGGCGTCGGGCTTCTGATAGACTCTTGTTCGCAATATTCCACTTACGCCCCTCGTTAAACAATATAACGTTTCTGTCTGTGTACGAGTATTTGTGTATCTGTCTGTGGTATCGCTGCTCCCAAACGGATGGACCGATTTGAATGCGGTTTTTTTATGTCATAGATAATTTTATCCCGAGTGTTCTTAGCCATGTTTCATGAAAATCTGTTCAGCCGCTTTAGAGATAAGACTGTGAAATGAAAATATCGGGGGTTTTTCCACTTTTTAAGTCTTATTATTACTCGTAAGTAAGTTATTGACACATTGAAAGACAAGGTTTATATAAAAGAGGTATATTAAAGAGGGGTGTTATTAACCTTTTCACCGCCAGATGGTAAGGCAACTTGCCGTGCCACCTCACACCACAAGGGTAAAAAAATAATGGATAAAGAAATAATGCCAACATGAAATTGGGCTATTTCAGAGTAGGTTTCCATAAATAAATTAAAAATTAAAAAAATGTCGGCAAATGCCGTCTTTGGCGTCGGTGTCACGAATCGTCGATGACGTGATTTCACGTGTTTGGCGGTGAAAAGGTTAACGTGTCTGTCAGTGTATCTGTGTACCTGTCTGTGGTATCGCAGCTCCCTAACGGTGTCATAAATAATTTTATCCCAAGTGTTGTTTGCCATGTTTCATGAAAATCTGATCAGCAGTTTTTGAGACATTGGACTTTGAAATGAAAATGTCGGGGGTTTTTCAGTTTTGTTATTCCGCAAATAAAACATTTCGTTTCATTTCAAAGTTGACAAACAACGTTGTATCTCGTTCCCACTTCAGGTATTGTGTATGCATTATTTGTCACACATGTGTGTATGTGTGAGTCCCTCTATTCTGTCAATTCTATCCTTCCTCTATGTTTTGATGGGGCCTTTCGTCGCACGAGACCGAGAAATACCGTTTAGAAAAACATTATTATTTATTATATAATAGGTCTTCAGTGTTTAATAATACATTACTGCAGAGGCCGGGAAAATTAGGATTGCTGGGAAAATAGGGACACGGGGCGGGCAAACCCTTTTCACGCCGAGATACCAATGTATATATAGTGTTTTTCTCAAACATAGAAGGATTTAAAACAAAGACTCCAATGATACGAAAACAAAAGATGGTAGCTTTGCAGGCCTCCAATTTTGTATGAAACTCTACACGGATCTGTTGTCTCGCCGTACCCAAAACTTGATACTTCGAAACAATTATGTAATATAAAGAGGTAGATAAGTTGTCTATACGAAATTCTATGTTTAATAACCCTCCTCTCCTTCGGGCAGTCGGGTAAAAATGGCCACCAAATCTGACAGAATACGTTTCCATTGATGACGCGAATGCACTCGGTTTTAGTGTGCCACTTTTGGAGTGCTCATAACCTATCTACCTGTTTTTAACCGACTTCAAAAAAAAGGAGGAGGTTCTCAATTCGGTTGTATTTATTTATTTATTTATTTATTTATTTTTTCAATATTTGTTACCTCAGAACTCCGTCATTGATGAACCGATTCGGAATTTTTTTTTTGTTTGTAAGTATATGCTTCCAGGTGGGTCCCATTTTTTCAAAAATTCAGTTGGATGATGGCATCCATGAGGAATTTAGGGAACTCCTCAATTTTATTAGGCGCGCGTGTAGTGATTTTAGTTTTTCTATTCTAACTCGTGTATTTACATCCGGAATCATAAATTTGGTGGCGAGGAATTGATGACGAAGACCAGAGATGACATCGAATTCCTCAATTATGTACTTAAAAGTGCAAAAGTACGTCACAGGTTCTCATAAGATTCCGTTGAAATAGGAACTAATGAGGTGCCATTGGTGATGATCTTGGGGAATCGATGGAAGTCCTCAAATATTATCGGCCCACATACAGCGATTCGGTTTTTTTCTATAGTAATCAACGCATTTGCTATCGGAAATCAGTTCATGTGGTAAATTGTAAAAAAAATATAGAAAATGTTCTCATGGCTTGGCGGAGTACTAAATTAAAGTCGGTTAAAACTTTGTTTTTAAATTAAATTATCAATGTATCGCGACTTCGCGAGTCAAATAAGCTACGTCAGTCAGTGTTGCCATATATACCGATTTATTTGGGTTCCGTATCTCAAAAGGAAAAACGGAACCTTTATATGATCACTTTGTTGTCCGTCCGTCAAGATCCTTTTTCTCAGGAATGCGTGGAGGTATCAAGCTAAAATTTATTCCAAATACTCAGGTCTACTGTCCCTTGGAGCTGTGAAAAAAACTTTTAAGCCAACGCAATCAAAAGGTACAGCTGTTTATGCCGCAAATTTTTGAAACTCGCAAGGGAATCAAAGCCTACAGGGTTTCTTATAATCTTAAAATTTGGTACGAAGCAACGTAAAATTGCGAAAACCGTATTTTTTGTACGGAACCCTCCGTGCGGGAGTCCGACTCGCACTTGGCCGGTTTTTCTGGGTCCGTCCGTCCGTCTGTCTGTCACCAGGCTGTATCTCAAGAACCGCGATGTATTTCTGTTGCCTAATACTAAAAACAAAATAAAATAAATATTTAAGGGGGGCTCCCATACAACAAACGTGATTTTTTGCCGTTTTTATAGATGGTACGGAACCCTCCGTGGGCGAGTCCGACTCGCACTAGGCCCGTTTATTTTATATAACACCATTGCTTCGAAGATTCATAAAACACAACGTCAATATGCCATTGCGTGTTTGAGAAAATTAATTATTTAAAAAAACATTTTAAAACGTTATTCTAGTTACGATGCTCTTTATTCGATAATCCAACAAACTTTCCACCTGGAAGGTCATACTCAAATTTAGGTTCGCGTCTTTCCGTGGACACTATAAAAGTTAAGGGCTACGAAGCCTAATTTTGGTTTGGACTCTTAATCCGCATAAACAGCGTCTCCTCTTATGTATGACTATTCGATAAAAACCTGATTTATGTGTACTAAAAGATCTTTGAGATTGGAAATTATTTAGAAGTGGGTAAACATTTTCTCTTTTTGTATGGACGAGTACTTACGTAATTTTCCCTCTTAAGCCAGTTCGTACCGCGGTCCGCGCGCGTTAAGCGAGTTGGGTTAGTTAAGTAACAAACCATTACCCGCCCAAATGAAGCAGCTTGTTTATGGTAATTCATCGGCCACTTTAAGGCGCCGTAGGTTCATGGTCTTCTCTCCCTCTCACTGAGCATAAGCGTGAGCGAGATGGAAGTGCGTGCTCGGAAGCGCGGAAATCATGTTTTTTAATTTTAATTTTTTGGCCGTTTAAATAAATAAAAAAGTAAACACTGATTTCCCTCAAACATGATATTGCCGATTTTTAGAAGCCATTTTAATATTTTTAGCATTTGTTCGTAATTTGTAACAAATATTTTAAGTGTATTTTAGACCCTTTTAGACCTATGTTCGTGATTTTTTTCCATCGAGCGAAAAATGCTTAATCATGTTTCTAAAGACTGATTTCCCTGCAGAAGAGCCTCAAGATTACTATTCGTATTTTTTTTAAACCATATTATTATAAACAGGCGCATTATATTGTTTCGAAAACACTGATCGCTTAACTTCGGTGAACCTACGGCGCCTTAAGACTATTTCTTAATTTAGCTGCCTATGAGCCTTTCCGTCGGCGTGGTGCGCGTTTAGCTTCTCGCTAGAAATCGAAAGTCTAAGTGCTCAAAAGTTATTGGCGAAATTCGCGAAACGTTTTCTTCGTGTAACCAATCTGGTGACCAAAGAGCCAGCAGGTTTCTCATTCCATTGCAATAGACAATGGATGGATAGGATGGTGACAAAAAAAAATGTGATGTCATTCGAACCAGTTTTTGGAGAGTAACAAATGTTTGTATGGGAGCAACTACAATTAAAGAACATAAATACCCAAAAAATTGAGACAAACATTGACCTCGCTGGTGGCAGCGCAAAACGCTTCATACTGATAGACAGATAGGTATGGTGTCACAACGACATTGGTTAGTTTAAAGTACATGTATGTATCGTTGTATAGAAAATCAGGTAAATTGTTGTTTCGGTCGCGTTTAAGTACATACATATAGTTGTCATACAATTTTGTTTCTACAAAAGCGTAAGGATTCTATTGGTAACTTTTAATTTACTCTTGGACAATAAAAAAATACATATATTTTCTAAACTTTCAAGTCATATCTTTTTACGATTTTAATTATATTTTATACTTAATTACGATAATTAGATGGTTTACTATTTGAAGGGTCCACGGAAAAAACATGTCTAGTCACATTGACAACATTTCGAGATATTGCGGTTTTTAAGTTTAGAATGATTCAATTAACCATACTATCAAGGCGATTGGATGCTTTTCAAGTGCAAAAAAGTGGTTTTATATTAATGTCTCCAATTATAGCAGAAGGTGCAGGTATTCGTTGAGAGCTCTACATTTTGAGATTAAAATCTCATTTTTCGAAAAAATTGACTAGACATGTTTTTTCCGTGGATCTATTTAGCATCACTACGTTATCAATTTGAGGGACCATGCCTATTTAGGTTTTATGTCACACTTATTGAGAAACACTCGCTCGCTCGTGGTATTATTATTAGTTATTACTATAGCTGAGATGAGTATGAAATGGTGGCGTGAAATGCATCCGTTAAATTGAAGGGTAAACGATTGGCTCGGTGGCAACATAGCACACTTTAACTCCTAAGAACCCGCCTAGCGGGCGCCTACTCCGTAGCCGCTTTCCGCTACATACGAAGAATACCACAGGATCGGCTACGAGCGTAGCGATTCTTGGCAGTGAATCTGTTAACTCATTTACCGCTACCCTCGTAGCACTACACTGTAGTTCGTAGCAGTACACATTCACTGCCAAGAATCGCTACGCGCTACACTTGCCCATCACGTAGTTTTCCCGCTAAGTAGTGGACGCGCCTACAGCGTAGGTTTCGGCAAGGCTTCCTGGCAGTGAAAATCTAAAAATTCGCAGTCTCAACATCCCTGCTACCTAGTTCGAAATCTACAAGCCTACAAACTTGCAATCTCGCAGACGTTTGCTGTATTCCCTTACAGTCAATACCCTGTACAAATTGAATTGTGTGAGTTCCTTTAGTTCCCTTAGAACGCAGTGTTGTATGTTCAACAGAGTCTTAAGCCCGGGTTATATTAGAGCAAAACCTGGCGAACAAATAAGTTGTTTCTTCTGTCTGAGCAAAGTTTAAAGAGTTTACCTTTCCCTCGCCAAGCAAAACTTGCACGCACTTTAAATTATCACAATCACAAGGAACTACTTCCTCCATTGTAAATCCGATTAAACAGCAACACAGCAAACAAAATACTTAATGACCGCTAAAATAAATAACAAACTGATCGCTTAAATAAACAACAAACAAACAAAAGTAATTAAAATTGAAACTTGAAACTACAAGTCGGCCGTCGTCACACTCATCAAGGCGCACGCGCGAATTTCGCATTTTACTAGACTTGTGTACAACTTCAGCAGCTTCTGCATGCAGGGCTTAAAATCTCGTACTATTTGCTATATGAACCTATAAACACTTATGTCTCATTATTAGGCAGTTTTCATGGGTAAGAAAGAGACATAGATAGCTAGAATAGAAGCCCGCTTGCAAGCCAACGCGTGCGAGTGAGATGACTAGCCGTGTGCCTGTCTCAAGCGATTGTCGTTATCTCGTCGTCACAGCGATAGTGCTGCCAGCCAACTGCGCCGCGGCGGTGCGCGGTCGAATTTTGTTCCACTATGTAGGTAATAAATTTGAAAAATGCAATGAGAGCGCGAAACAGTGCGAATGGAAATAGTTCGTGCTCTCATTACCTTTGATTTTTGATCGATAATGAGTTTTGAAAGGCAAGCCCGGCTTTTGGGCTTGTATGGCAGTACCGCCACTGCCGCGGCGCTAAATTTACAAATCGGCAGCGCGGCAGACGCGCGGCACACGCGCTGCACACGCGCGGCCCGCGCGGGCCCGCGCGTCATATCTCTCTCACTACCAACACATTTAATATGTATCTCGCTATCTTTATCACACTCAGCAGCGCGCTGCACACGCGTTGCTAACGCGTCGCCAAGCTTGATAGAGATAGTGAGATACATATTAAATGTGTTGGTAGTGAGAAAGATATGACGCGCGGGCCCGCGCACGGGCACATGCGCGACACACGCGCAGCACACGGCACACGCGCGGCACACGCGCGGCAGACGCGAGGCACACGCGTTGGTAACGCGTCGCAGCCGCGTACCCCCGCGTTCCTATTCGCCGCCCGCTTGCGGTGTGAATATACCGATTCAACCGCGCCCGACGCGCGCCGCGCACGTCACGCGCCGCGCACGACACGCGTCTGGTGGGTGGAGGCCTTTACTTTGTATTGAACGTGGCTACACGCGGGACTGAGCTAATGTCACCACATTGATACCAAATGTATGTAACCGATTGGCAAATTCCACGAGTTGCGACAGGCGGCGTGGCTCTAATATAACCCGGGCTTAAGGCGTTGCCGGCGGTGAGAGTGTTAAAAAGATAACCAGCGCAGATACCATGATATACTACTTAATAGGTTTTCGTTTGCTATGAACGCCTTTAGGTATGCGAAAAAGTATTGAGAATAACAAAGAAAACCACATTGGAGTAATTGGCTTAATATACAAAGGAGAACAATGGAAATGGGAACATTATGCGTCGATTCCATAAAAGTTGAGCCGTTTTCCTCACTGGTCATTGAACAAGCGAGCGAAACTAACGAATTTCTCCATTCCAGCTTTGATTAGGTCGCATTTCTCGAACAGTTCTCGTAAATTACCCGAGCAGGTTCAATAACAATATGGATAGTTTGTATCAACTCAGTTTTAGGCAATTAAAAAAATCGGTCAAGTGCGTGTCGGACCACGCGCAGTCTAGTGTTCGGTAGTTGCCTCTCTTTCGCGTCGGCTGAATTTGTACGAAACTTGGCCTTTCTAAGTACATTTTAAGTTGATCGACTATTACTCGGTAACCAAGTTATGCCTACTTAGCCGTGATAGTTTTCCTTTTCAATTCATTATATGTAACGATTTTTTTCACATTCCCAGTAGCAGCCATTAAGCCGGCAGGGGGGGTGACACATGACTCGAACAAAAATTTGGGCTTTTGAGCCCTCTCGCAGACAAATCACTAATTTGAAAAATCTTTTTAAAAAACCCATAATATTTTTGAACAAGCTATCCTACGGATACCCAACAATATGGATTTAACGAGAAAAAAAATCATCCCCGCCTCGCCTTAGCGTTAGGGGAGGTAGAAGTGGGTACCTACCTTACCCAACACCTAAAGTAGGAACATAATTGGATGTTTATTTCAATATTATATTCTTTTGTTTTGTCGGCGTGATTGATTTATATACCCATGCCGAATTACAGTTTTCTTAGTCGTAATGGTTACTGAGCTGAGCCGAAGACGGATGGATAGTCGGACGGCCAGACGGACGTGGCGATACTATAAGGGTTCTTGTTGACTACGGAACCCTAAAAAAGTCAGGCTCGCGCCTGTTTGCCACTAGTTGCAGTATGCCGTCGGATAAAGTCGCAAACTCGTAACTCAATCTGATCCAATTTTACAGGATGCCCAAAAAACTTTATCGCTGAACGATGCGGTTGGTAGGCGCGAGGTTTCCTAGCTGCTACATATGAGTATGTACGTGTAAACGTTTTTTTTCCGATAAAAATGGCGTTCGGGAGCTGAGAGTTTCTCGATTGCTATTCAAATGTACGCGATTGGTTCGTAAATAAAAATCCCAGTCCCGAGACCGATGAACGATTTCAGTTTTTTTAACCGAAAGTCTTGTCTGTCTAAATAGTATACGTCGTCTGATCTGCATAGATGAATTTGCTTTTAGTCCTTTCGCACTACTAATTGTAGATGTATAGAGTAGGTACCTATCTCTGAATTTAACTATATTTTTGTTATATTAATTAAAATAAGGTTTAAAAAGTATTAAATAAAAAAAACTTGAACAGAATCAAATGACGACAGCTTCTAAATTGCATTTTCAACCTTTTTTTACATACAATCAAAATGCTAGTTTTACGGTTTTTGAGAAATTGTATAACGAACCTACACATATATCGTTGAATTGTAAATTTCAATGCAGCACAAACGAAAAACAGCTCCTGAATCCTATTAACAAAATACCGGCTTCGCGAACACCAATAAAACAATCAAATACACACATTGGCAGGTGGGTGGAGAAATAATTGAATCCCCATAAAGCTTGCTCTGAAAGTATCGAAATATTGGACATTCGCAGTATCAATGCATTCGCAACTAAAATAAATACATCCACGGTTTGCACTAAAAGGATTACAACGATCAATCCAATTTACTCTTCTAACTCCTCCCAAAATGGATCTGGCTGAAATGTGTAGCAATAACTTTTTTTTCAGTTCTGGCGCCGGCAGAAAAAAATACCCCACCGCCGAGCGTTGAAATAAATAAAACGCGCAAACATTTGAAAATTGAAATCGCTGGCAGCCGATAAAATTTAATAAATAAGTTAGTTCGTTGCAAATTGGCGGCTAACTCACCGTTGAATCCGGTGCACCGATAAAAACAATCCCATATAAGTTTGGCACTTTCCCGACCACGAGGCATCACTTCGACCCTATCATCAAAACATAGAAAAGTCAATACAGTCCACTTATAAATGATACATCGCGCACAAAAAAAAAAGTTCACATGATTCAATATTCTCAATTAGAATTTGGGTGTTCGGAGCGTTGGAATTTAGTCCGATTTTCTGGGTTTTCTGTTAAGAGATTCGTTCGGACCTGGACCGCGGTTGGACGGCTGTCCCCCTTGCCGGTCGCTGCACGACTGTCTGGAGGCGAGTGTGACGCCCGAACCATACCTGTTACTTAATAATATGGGGTTAGCGCACGCGCATAGAGTTCAAGATTGGGTCCCATACGACACCCGCGCTTTATGATACGGTAAGTGTGATAAAGATAAATCAACGACGCGGAAATTATGAGGTATTAAGTATTTGATTGTGAACATATTTAAAGCATGGGAGCGTTGGGTGTGCCTAAAAGTGTTAGCGTTTCTTCCTTAGGGTTTCGTACCTCGAAAGGAAAAAAAGGAACTGACTTGTATATCACTCCCTAGTCCCTCTGAGTCACACACACACACAGATTTGGGTTCGAGTTTTTCCTGTATGTTTAAACTTGTATTTTCATAATAAGAGGTTAAACTAAAGCAAAGTAGTTGTACTCACGGTTAAGGGATATAATGCAATGTAATTACTTACTCTTAATTGAAAAAGATAGCAAGTACTTTTATGATTTAGTAGTATTTTATAATTAGTGAACATGAATTTCTTATCCTAGAACTATGGACATACTAAGAAGTAGGCTCTGCTCGGGTGAAAAACGGAAATTACGGAGAATAACAAATGTGATTGCGAACATATATATACAAAGATTTATACAATGTTTTTTTTATTATGTACATATGCCCAGACTCCTGTCTTATTACCATCTATAGTTGAAATTCATGTGAAATACTCTCCTCAGTAATATCTGTAATCCTTTAAAGCTTAGAAAAAATCAGGCTACGTCGTGTAAACAGTAGAGAGCTATAAACAGTACAGAGCCATAAAAACAAACTTCGAAGCTCGAAGCTAAATATTGCTCGAGTGACATGTACACCACAACACACGTAAAAGGAGCTCCAGGCGCCATATAAAACGTATGGCCACCAGAGCTCTTTTTACGTATCTCGTACTGTATACGAACTTTGAGTTTCGGTTTCGTGGTAGCGCCGCAGGAATAACGCCTTAAATGCGTAGTTACTCACATTACTTTTTTCGGATTCCTGATAGAGCAAGCAATGCTCTCTTGTTTTATCTTAGGCCAAAATTCTTTCGTAAGTTTAGATGTCCGGGTACTCTCCTCAACAGGTCGCGTTACTTTCCCGTTGTGAGCAGTTTCATTAATTATATACTTATAATTCATTTTGTGGATTCTGGTACCTATTAGTTTTTTTTAAAACATATTTTTTTCTACTTATTCTACAGCTCACAGAGCAACTAGTCCTAATATTAATTGCTGTTGGAAGTGACCACACCTATACCCATGGCTGCGACATGCGTATTTAACTTAAACCTATTTACAGATTAGTTAACTCTATGTCTATGATCAAACAGACAAACGACAAACTGTTCAGACAGTTTTGTGGGACCCAGTTAATCATTAAGCTTATATACACTGTTTATATCACTAATAAAATTTATTATCTAAAGTAGGTATATACAAGATGATAACTATAACATTAACTAAATTAAATTAAAGCTAAGTTAAATCTAAAAAAGGCCCTCGAGGCATTGTACCGAGGATGCTGGCGGCATTTCCTCGCTGAATCGTAATGCTGATGCGTTGCGCGAGAAAGCCGCCAGCTCTTCGGTCACCAGTTACGTCAACCAGACGTTTCGCGATTTCCGCAAATAGCTTTTGCGCACTGTTTATTAAATAACTAAATAGGAATAATATCGATGTAAATGAATACTACGTTTTCCAAAGGCAATGTTTAGTTTGCCTCTCAATTCGGTAGGAAAAAAATCGAGACTGTTATACAACGTGTCCCCAGCCTGTGGACACAGAATGAACACCCTCGTAATAATACTACTTCAGACAATGCTGTGGAACAGGTTTGGTTTTAATTAGAAGTAAAAATAAAAATCTAACAAAAATTCTAAAAAATTTCATTCCAGATAATCGACAGAAAAAAGTAGCATACTGTATCATTATTGACACGAATAAGATGACAAAAGATGCCTGTGTGAGTATGACATGCATGTCAGTCAAAAGCAGGGATATGGGTAGACAGCAGGCAACACACACGATCGGAATTGGCATATAATTTGATATTATTAAACTGATCGGGCTATCAAATATCGCAATTGCAGCTTTAGGATTAAAATAATTAATGAAACCAAAACATAAACATAGCATTATTATGGCAACGTCACATTAATCAGAGTCGTTTTTAATGGTGTTTAAATGACACTGATTTTACTTTTTAAAAGAAAATCATGCAGTTACCACAGAGTTATCATGCACACAGTTTCCACTTGAAAATAGTTATTACAGTACTCCAAACTCTTCAAAAGAGATTGCATATGTCCCATAAATGCGTTTTAATCAACACAATGTAAATAGAGGGTGCTCCAAAGGCTAAAATTTTAAAACCATTGTGTTCTCGGTAAATACTAGACCGATTGTTTTCATACTTTGCATATTGGTCAAAAATATCCTAATGAACGTGTGTTTTCGTCAAAAGCTGGGGACACCCTGTATACGATCTATTGGTGGGAGCACACAAAATGGCAATAATTTTGTTTTGCGATGGTTTAGGGTGGGTTGCACCAAACCGTCTGTCATCGTAACCGGTGTTCGTTAAAATCTGAATGTATGGATTTGACAAGTTTCTATGGACTGACAGCTGCTGGCGCCATACTTTAACGTTGATCGGTCTGTAATCGTAAGGTGCAAGGTCTTTAGTCGAGGATGCGGTCAGCGGCTTCTCATTATGGACCAGTCGCATAATAGTACATTACGTAACTAGGGCGGTGAATTCGCAAATGCCCCAGATCGCAGGTGTTTGTGGCCCGAACCGAAGGTGAGGACCATAATTATGCGCTCTAGGGCTTTACGAATTACCGCCCGTGTTGAGTACAAAATTTTACGTCTTCACTTGGCCACAATGCGAGTTTTCCTGTACGCGCAGCGTGCAGTAAAACTCTCATTATGGCCAGGTGTGACGTAAACTACTATTACGTATCCTTTGAGTCTTTATGAATGTACAAAATAACGAATAGACTATTCGTGTGCTTACCGATCGTGACATAGCGGAAATGTTGACAACACTTTCTTTTAGTGCCGTTTTTTCTACTATATGTTTTTTTGCAAACGGTGCATTTTATTGAAAATGTTGATTTCCGTAGGTTCAAGCCAATCTCAATGGAATCTACTATTTTAACGTAGGTATACACATATATATATATACGTTGCATGTGGCGCCTTGACATCATGATTCATGACAAATCTTGACAGAATGTCAGAAAGAGAAAGTACGGAAGTAATCTCTTACTTCGGTACTTGCGGTTTCTGTCCGCCGTTGATCAACCATGAAAGAAGCTTAGATAGACAAATACAAATACTTTATTAATAACACCAAGTTACATGTCATAGGTTTAACATACGCATATTTAATGTGTTGGTAGATTATTCATCATTAAATTCATTTCATCATTATCGATTCATTTATTACATACATTTTATCCTAGGTTACGATATATGGTTATGTTTATAATACAACTTGTGACTTGTCAAATTTGATGCTGAATTTGAGCAAATGAATGTCATTCATGTTTTTGCTCCTACTCGTAGTTACGTGACACTGATTCAGGCCTCTGGCGAAAGTCGTACGATCAAACGTTAATTAGGTACCTACCCCGTAACTCCCTCACCGGCCAGTTATCGCGTCAAATTCCGCATTCAATTATAGTGTGACGTCATCGCATTTCGCCAATCCACATGCTTTGAGCTAACACAAGGTCAGTAATTAATCAACTAATTAATACCAGTGGGTCCAATGATGTATCTAATTACGCTGAACAAGACTCTTAGCAGAAACGAAACAAAACCATGCAGCGGGTACAAAATTCACGTAGGTATTCGGTTTTGCTATACGATTATAGTCTATTTTTTTATTCCGTAGACTAAAATGACAATCACAAATGTCAAAAGTAGAAATAATGTGACCAGCTATATACAAACAGTGCTGATCTTTGATATCGGTTTGTGAATAACCGATAAAATCTTGAATTAATTTTAGATTCAAAATAAACAATAAATAAAATCTACTCACAAAATGATACGAAATAAACAATAAATAAAATTTACTCACTACTAATGTACTCAAACATTTAAAATGACATTGACGTATCGCCGACCTGACGCGACGCCATTTTGGTTTACGTATTTGGCATACGTTATTTTACTCGTATAGTGATCAGACGATCGTATAGGTCGTGTAGTGACGTCACAGATTATCCATTCATTGTGTTACAGACGCTTCATCAACAAATATAAGTACCTCCCAATCGTTTATTTTCGGTTAGTACCGGTTGTAGCACATCACTATTTATAAGACGTAAAAAACTAGCAATACATGAAATGTCATTTTAGTCTACGGAATAAAAAATAGACTATAGATGAGCGCAGCGCCGCGCATCGCCCCGCTTTATATCGCTGTTTAAGTTCAAGCGATCAGTCCAGTCACTTTTTTTGAATTTCGTATACCAGTTGGATCGGCAAAAAAGTCCATACTCATATTTTTTTAACGAAAGTGTCTATCTGTCCGACCTCTTCATGTTTAAACCGCTGAACCAATTAAGATGAAATTTGGTATGAACATAGTTAATGTGAATCCCGGGAAGGACGTAGGGTAGGTTTATATCGGAAATCATTTCCTGAGGAGGTGAAAGTTTGTATGGAGCTACGATAAAATCGAGTTCTACGCGGGCAGGAGCTGGTTCTATACAACTATTATACTTGCTCTCAAAAATTCACTGGAATCGGTTAAGAAATGCGACTTGTATAGATGAGAAGCCGGGCAGCGGGTCATCGGGACATCGGACTCAGAACAAACGATTTTCGGCCCAAGCAAAGAACTTAGTTCACTTCGCTCGATCGTTCGGTAGTGACCCGGTGTCGGGTTTGAATAGCACCACCCTCTAGTCGGGATTTTATCTGCCGGTCCACACAACGGTATACAACTTTTTTTAATACTTACTATATACGCTCCTGACCTTGAAACTACGGCACCCTGGTGGTTCAGGCATGCGGCGGCCGTGGGTTCCAATCCCGGCTCATACCAATGAATTTTTAAACTTAAATATGTACGGAATATTTACCGTTAGCTTTTCGGTGAAGGAAAACATCGTGAGGATACCGGTCTAATCCCAATGAGGTCTAGTTTTCCCTCTGGGTTGGAAGGTCAGATGGCACTCGCTTTCGCAAAACTTGTTAACAAGATTTGGCATAGGCCAAATCTTGGGATTAGGTGTCAAAGCGGACCCCGGGCTCCTTTAGGGCACCACCGGGAATAACGCTAGGAGGATGATAAGTATATAGAATAAATAATAGTGGTTATAATTTATTTATTTATTTATTAGCACTAACAGTTATACCTCACATGCTAATTGGTATTTATGTTGGGTTACTCACACGTGAGGCACCTCAATTGTCATACTCATTTCATTAAATTGTCGCATCACTTCTCTCTTGAAAAATGTATCATTCCTCACGAGGCACCGCCTCGTTCCTCACTCGGTCGGTCATCACCTCACGCTTCATTTATCCCTCAAACCTCAAAGCCTCGTCCCTCGAGCTCCAGAATCGCCACTCGCGTCTCACTTTCTCCCATCTATTGTATGTAGTGGAGGAAGGCAATTAAGAATATTGAACATGAAAGTAATTGGTGGTCTATTGTACACTACACTTGAAAATACTCGTTTTTACTTCCGATAGATGTTAATTATTAGATGGTACCTTATCTCATTTGATGTAGGACATTGTGCCACCTCATTTTTAGAAATGAGGTGCTCATACAAAGTTATTTTAATTTCATGTCCTACCCAAGGTTATCTGTTTAAATTCCCCTGTTAAGGTAAAATATAGGTATGCCGAACGAGCCTAAAAGTGGCTAAACCTTTCTATCGCATGCATCTAGGGATGGCCCGCGTGCCGTGGCAGCGCTAACCATACCGAAGTGAGTCGCCCCTGCTCCGGCGTTGTTGTCCATGTGCTCTGATGTGGCTCACGTATAACCGATCTCGCGACATTTCAGACCACGCCGAGATCTCGCGTGACCAGTGACCACAAAGCCAGTCTCGCCAGTTTCCTATATTTACGAGATCTCGCGAGATGAACACAAATTCTATTTAATGATTATTAACATCCTACTAATTAGAAATGCGAAAATTTTGATGTAAATTTGTTACTCAATCACGCTTAAACGGCTCATCGGGTGAAATTATGCACGGAGTTAGTTTATAGCCTGGATTAAAATATAGGATAGTTTTTACCCCGGGCCCACGCAGACGGAGTCGCGGGCGGAAGCTAGTATCAAATAAAAATTATAACTGCATGTAGTGGTTTATTCGGATGTGGACATCCGGACATACGAAAGAACTTTTGCCCAAGCTGCTTATTTGTTCGCTTCCAATTATGTGCCGTGGAGTCGACGAATATAGTTGAACAGCCACACGGCTGGTTGAAGTCCGCAGAAAGCAGCTTACGATTTATATTGCAAAATTTTATGTTCCAGGTGAAAGAGCTGTGATCGGAGGGCTAAAGCTCGCTAAATTCACCAGCACATAGTAAATAATAGTACTACGTACAGTAGGTTCTATGTTAACAGATCTCCTGTTTAGGTAATGCATGCGACGCGCTGCGACCAAACACGTGCGCCCCGTAGCAGCGTGAACATGAGTCAGTAGGCCGATTTACTAGCAGTGGCGCGGTGAAATCAGGGAGTGAGTCGCCCCTACCGCCAGGAACTCACCTAGCTAGCGCCTACGGCGTAGGCGCTTTCCGCTATATACAGCTAAAACCACGACATCGGCTACGAGCGTAGCGCTAGTAGGCGGGTTCCCTTTCTGGCAGTGTAAGTGTTTATATTATATACCGCAGATAATGTGAGAAACTGCCATTATTTTTATTGAAACTGACTCCACTAAAAAATATTGGAACATCTGCTAGGCGATCACGTAACGCTTTGTACTGTGTGTCAGGTAGATTCTACGTGATGCCACTTTTAGTATGAAAAAAATACACTTAAGCTTTCCTAACGTACATTTTCGAAAAACCACCGATATATTTTGTTGTACAGGTGCCGGGCAGGGGCGGGGCAGTTCGCAAGGTGAATTGTACGTGCGAGCTGTCCCCCCACTTCGTCCCGCGTTGCGCAAGTTATTTGCCGGCACCATACGCTTACACTTTCACTACCAGCCTTTCCGTTACTTAGTAGAAAACCACGGGATTGGCTACTGGCGTAGCGCGTAGCGATTCTTGGTAGTGAATTCAAGGCATATACCCAAATATGAGTCGTGTTTCTACGAGCTACACGGCAGAAAAATGCTGCTACTCGCTACGACGTAGCCCGTAGCATTGCTTCGGTTGAAATGTCGCGTTACCTAGTACCTAAACCTTATTAGGGTAAGCACGCTACGCGGTACGTGCTACGACGTACGTTTCTGTTGTGTTGTTTTAGGAGGTAATGACCCGTTTACTGCCTGCTTAACACATTCACTGCCAAGTTTTTTTACTAATTTGAGCCAATGTAGTTTACCGAAATTTTTATCGCAACATACGTGGTGATATTCACCATAGAAAAAAACACGAATTTTATCGCGACTACCCGAAACAAATCTGCGCCCGACAATGTAGCCGTAGCAAACTATAGCAAGTTGATGTGACAAATTGCATCCTTTGTGTGTTTACCGGCGTGGCATGTCGAAGGAAGCTTGTCAAACGCCCTATTAACTAATTTATTCGCCTTGAAGGCTTCCAGTCAGTATTACACCTTATCGATTAAATACTGTCGTACACTGCTTATTAGAGTCACATGCCCTCGCAATTGGATTTGTCATGACTAAATAATATAGGTGGGGAACGAAGGATGCAGCTTTGCCTGCGGAAATAATCGACTTTAATATTGTATGAGGTAAACGTCAAGAACATCAGAAGTTTTATAGGGATGTGTCGGCCTAATAAAATAATTAAATTCAAAATCGTTTTTTTTCCTTTGTGTAAAGCAATCAGTCTGCAGGACTATTATTCAGAGCAATGACGCGCGGTTGCAGTATGCTAGAGGCAACCGGATGGCTCGCGGTATTTGAGCTCCCGAAGTGTTGGGGAACCGCCCTGTGCAGCCCGATGTCACAAGGCGCATTAGGCAGACAAGGAACTACGGAACCCTACACTGCACGTGGCTCGACACGCACTTCACCTGTTTTCGTTGTTTTTCGATCCGCCGTAAGGTAAACGTCCGAGTGCTCGACGCTTTACTATTTGTATATGGCATGGGCACTCTATGTCAAAGCAATATGAGTTAAATTCGAACTAAGAGGATTTTTCTTCATTCGCATTTAAGGCATGTCACTTTACACACAGAGTTGCCCATGACATTTGCTAGTACAGCGTCGAGCACTCAGACGTTTACCTTACTTTAGCGATACATTTTGAGAGGGAACCTTTGGAATACTACGTAGGTACTCGTCCATACAAAATGACGAAATCTTATTCCACTTCTAAATATTATCCAATCTCAATGACTTTTCGTATGTTTATGGCAGAATGAAAAACTAAGGTTCCTAGGTTTTCCTTTTTTTCAAAATTTCTTCAAAAACCTATTTTCCGTCGGGAGCTGCTAGCTGCCGCAAACCTTTACTTCCCTCTTAATACATTGTGGCTGCCACTTCCCAACAGTACTATGACTAATTTATCTGACCTGCCCGGGCATCATAATTCATAAGACGGAGCGCGACGTGAAGTCATTCCTATAGAATAAAGCGTATTACACTGTGGAGGATTTTCTTGACGATACCAATTAGTTACTAGGATAAGATGTAAAAATTAAAGGTTAGGTTTAGTTACTCAAAGTATGATAATTAGTGGACCTACTTATATAATTGTATAACAATTAGTAGAAAATATTCAATAAAATTGCTACACCCACCCTGGGTCCATGAGATGCTTATACATATACGTACTGTAACAACTTGTATTTTACCATGGTGCAATAAATGATTATGATTATGACTATGCGTATCGTCCCAATTACAATTAACATAAAACCCACCTATTCAATAATCCAGTTTTAGAGAGAAAGCTAGGGCTCGGAATAAGTCATCTCAGCGGGTCTAGCCTATCTTGCACCCGCGACTCAGATCGCGACTCGAAACAAGTCTCTCGCTCCTGTCAATTTTGTCGCTTTCCATAGCCCAACTTGCCACCGCGACAGAGTCAGTCACGGCGAGAACTCAAAGTCGCGGCGCAACATACCGGTGTTGCCTTTTGAATTCAAAGTATAAAAACCAAGATAGTTTCGTATGACAACACTGAATCGGTATTAGGGTTGCGCTATTCCATTCATTCTTTTAGGGTTAAAAATGTTAAAATGTTCTCTATGATTCAGTTTTGCTGTCACAACAACGTCAACGTTCTAGGATCTTTCGAATTGTATTATCATTAAACTAAGACAAAATATGTGTAGGAACCTGTGCATTAAAACAGTCTAATCACGAAATGAATAATTCCTTTTATTGTATTTTAGACAAACTCAATTAATAACATCATATATGTCAACTACTGTTTTTCTATCTAGTATATAAAAACCAAAGACAAACCCTATTAAAATAGGTCCACTGCAACACCTTCTCCTAATTTTTAAACTGTCTTTAAATTTAATGAAGATATCAGTTAGTCAATTTAGACAAACAAGGCATGACAGTTTAACAATTATAGACACTGCAGTCTACAGTCTTAAGAAATAAGATTATCAGCATGTCCCTGAAACTTCAGTTTGTTCAAGGGTTTCGTCATGATGTCAGCCAATTGGATTTCGGAAGGACAGTATGCGACTTCAATTATGCCTTTAGCATACTTTTCATATATATGATGATAGCGCACGTCAATGTGCTTGGATCTTTTGTTGAAGGAGCCCGTTTTGATCAACTGTATAGAGCTCTGATTGTCGACTTGCAGAATAAGCTTGACATTTTCTTTCACTAACTCTTTCAGTAAGGATTTTAGGTACATGGCGTCTTTGCAACTATCAGCGGCAGCTATGAACTCTGACTCTGTCGATGAAAGCGCCACGATAGGCTGCCTTTTTGATGACCAGTACACAGGACCATTTTCAAGCATCAATACGGTTCCAGTTGTGCTCCATCTAGTCATCAGATCACCCGCGTAATCAGAATCACTGAATGCTCGAATGTTGCCTATTGGAACGTTTCTTTTAAACATTATACCTTTATCTTTAGTCCCAACCAAGTACTTTAGTATTTTCTTGACTGCAATCACATCATCTTTAGAAGGATTTTCTGTTTTCCTAGTAGCTTGGTTCACAGCCTGAGCTATGTCCGGTCTTGTTCTGGTAGAGAGATACAATAAGCTTCCCACGACTTCCCGGTATGGATAGTCCACCTTCTCCTGGGAAGTTTCTTGTGATAACTTCGAACAAATAGTACTCGGTATAACAGAGGGTTTAGCGTTCTCCATCCCATATTTTTCCAAGATGTTTTTAGGGTTCCGTACCTCAAAAGGAAAAAACGGAACCCTTATAGGATCACTTTGTTGTCCGTCTGTCTGTCTGTCTGTCTGTCTGTCTGTCTGTCAAGACCATTTTTCTCAGGAATGCGTGGAGGTATCAAGCTGAAATTTATATCAGATACTCAGGTCTATTGTCTCTTGGAGCTGTAAAAAAATCAAACTTAAAAGCCAACGCAATCAAAAGATAGTCGTTTATGCTGCAAATTTTAGAGTTTTTCGACACTCGCAAAACCTACGGGGTACTTCCCGTGAACTCAGAAACTTGAAATTTGGCACGAAGCATTGTCATATAGCACAGACAGAGGAAAAATTACGAAAAGTAGACATTTTTAGTTAAATCATACAAAAAACCCTTTTTAAATTTTAAACTTAATGCCTTTTTCCTCATAAACGTGTGGTGGTATTAAATTGAAATTCATGTCAAATACTTATTAGGGCTATATGACCCATCAGATGTAGCAAAACCAAACTTTTATGTCAACGCAATCAAAAGAAATGGCAATTTAAGTCGCATATTTTGAAATTACTAACAAAGTACTCGTAACAAACTCAAAACCTAAAGGGTACTTCACGTTAACACAGAAACTTGAAACTTGGCACGAAGAAACTTCATATAGCACAGACAAAGGAAAAATTACGAAAAGTAGACATTTTTAGTTAAATCATACAAAAAAATACTTTTTAAATTTTAAACTTAATACCTTTTTCCTCGTAAACGTGTGGTGGTATTAAATTAAAATTCATGTCAAATACTTAGAGCTATATGACCCATCAGATGTAGCAAAACCAAACTTTTATGTCAACGCAATCAAAAGAAATGGCAATTTAAGTCGCATATTTTGAAATTGAGTACTCGCAACAAACTCAAAACCTATAGGGTACTTCCCGTTAACACAGAAACTTAAAACTTGGCACGAAGAAACTTCATATAGCACAGACAAAGGAAAAATTACGAAAAGTAGATATTTTTAGTAAAATCATACAAAAATCATTTTTTTAAATTTTAAACTTACTACCTTTTTTCTCGTAAATGTGTAGAGGTATTAAATTGAAATTCATGTCAAATACTCATGTCTATAATATCTTTCAGCTGTAGCAAAACGAAAGTTTTATGTCCACGCAATCATAAGAAATAGCAATATAAGCCGCATAATTTAAAACTGAAAAAGGTGTATGTGAAGTCCCCAACCCGCACTCGGCCAGCGTGGAGACTACTGCAGCAGTGGGACGTATATAGGCTGGTTTATATTATTATATGTATATTATAGGTAATCTCAAGGGTATCAAAACCTAAAGTTGGGTCACCCCCACTTAAACTAATATCATTAGTGCTAATTTCATTACACCTAACAACGTTCGATATAATTTTCATTAGCCCTAATATTCCGATAACTAATTTTATATGGCATAATTATTTGCTGCGCCTAATTTCAAACCTCCTAATCATTCCTAATACTAAACATCAAGTGTGCTAATATATTGGAAACTAATAATCATTTTTCCTAATCACTACTAAGCCTAATGATTAATGTGCCTAATGATCACTATGTTTAATGTTCACTTCACCTAATTTCGTCACACCTAACTATCACTTGACCTATTAACTTTTGCTCTAATGTTTGACTAGTACTAATTAATGCATCCCTGATGAACAGGCTACTTTTTACCGCGTAGTATGTCGCGTCCCATGATAGACGTCCTAATCTCGTCAAAATGGGAGCCAATAATGCACGGCCAAATAATGTACGGCCCGATAATCCGTGTCCAGTTTTCGTGGACGTGGATTATTGGATCGTGCATTATCAGGGCGGACGATTATGGCATGTCATAAGCGAACTCTATCTTAGGTCGGTTAGGTTAGGGTTCACTTGTGTCCCTCAGACCAGAAATAGACACCCCGCGCAGCGGGGTGGCGTCGACTTGCTGTATGGCTATCACAAGACGGCGCACGAGCTCTCTCATTTTTTCTCGCATGATACTTCTCTGTCTAATAAGAGTGAGCTAGATAGAAATCGGATTACCCACCTATTCTACCCTAAGGCAGGTTAGTGTATGTACGACGACGAGCGAAGCGAGGAGGAGTGTTATGTAGAACTGTGACCCTACAGCGAGTGAGCGAAGCGAGCGTGCCGCGGCAGCGGCCGGCGAAGCGCCAGAACCGACATTATAAGAAAAAAAAACAGTGAAATAAAATTAGTACTACTGACAATTCGGGATAATGACATTAGGGCTAAAATACTTAGGCAAAATGAAGATTCGGGTTAGTGATTTTAGAGACATTGATAATAAGGTGTAGTCATTATTAGGCATTGCAATATTAGGCCTAGGAAGAAATCGGTCAAATAAAATTAGTCTTAGTGAGAATTCGGTCATGAGAAATTAGATATTATGAAAATTCGGGATACTGAAATTAGGGCTAATGAATAATTAGGAACAATGAAAATTCGGGTTTGTGATTTTAGGGTTAATGAAATTAGGGCTAGTAAAATTAGGTATAAAATTATTAGGGCTAACGGAGGGGAACCCCTAAAGTTACTTTCCCGTGAACTCAGCTTTCAAAAGAAACAGCAATTTAAGTAATCCGCTTATTTTGCCGTTCGCAACTTTGATTTCCTTGCGAGTAGTTCTACTCGTAAGGAAATCAAAGCCTAAAGAATGATTACTAAATTGATAAAGTGACCCTGTTTAAATTTATGCTCCCCCAGCTTTCCACATTGTAATGTTACGGATTCCATTTTCATTTATCATTTAGTAATAAACATACTAAGTACAACTTTTGCTTGTTATAGGTTTGTACGGAACCCTCGGTGCGCGAGTCCGACTCGCACTTGGCCGGGTTTTTTTTATATAAGTTGTTGGTGTTAGTTTGATACCTTCTTCTGAATGTTGTATTTCCATTCCCAAATAACTGGTAGGACTTTCGTTTTTCTTCATTTGAAACGTGTTTTCGAGTCGATTCAAAATCTGCTTTATGTTTTCTTTGTCTTCAGCAATAACCAGTCCATCGTCCACATATAGAGCAATGATAACAGACTTTTCTTTGTTTATAAAAACACATCTGTCATTTTTTATGCTTTCAAAACCTAGATCTGTCATCGTTTGAGTGAAGGTTTTATTCCAGGTAAGCGGTGCTTGTTTAAGTCCGTATAGTGCCTGTTTTAATAAGCAGACTTTGTCGGTTTTATTATATCCTTTAGGCACTTGCATAAATACTTTGTCTGACAATTCGCCGTAAAGAAATGCAGTTTTTACGTCGAAAGTCAGTATCTGATAGTTTTTGGCCGCTGCAATGGCAAATAAAGTCTTAAGAGCGGTTTGACAAACAACCGGACTATAGACTTCGTCGTAGTCAAGGTTTCCTTTCTGCTCGCAGCCTCGGACTACCAGCCTCGCCTTGTAGGTTCCATCGTCTTTTACGCGAAACACCCACTTGTTAGACAGTATCTTATGCCCCTTTGCTTCTTCTTTCTTGACCATTACCCAGGTCTTGTTTTCTTCTAACGAGTTCATTTCTGCTTGAATTGCCTTCTCCCAATTTGATTTTTGCTTACTGGCGATTGCTTCTTCATAGGTAAGCAAAACGAAGTCATTATATTTTTCAGGCAGTTTTCTAGTTCTTTTAGTTTTTATGCCTCCTTGTGTGCTTTCATTACTTGCTAGTTCAGTTTCTTTTTGTTGTTCTTGATTTTCTTTTTCTACATCTTGTTCCTTGATTTTTGTCTTTCTTGTTCAGTTTCTTCCTGTTGTTCCTGTTTTTTTCCTTCTGTATCTTGGTCCTTGTCTTTTTGTCTTTCTTGGATATCATTTTCAGAATCACAGATTACAGGATCGTAGTATTCAAGTTCATCATCATCATTTTCTTGTGAACTGGTATTTTTCTATGCTTCGGAAGCTCTCTTATTATCATTATCTTCTATGTCTTCGAATTCAGGTAGGATTACTGAAAACTCATGGTTTTCAGCAGTATCTTTTTTATCAAACATTACGTCCCTCTGGACTGTAATTTTCCTGCACTCAGGATCCCACATTCTGTATCCAACTGGAGCATATCCAATCATTATTTGCTTCTTGGTTCTGGTCTCTAGTTTCTTTAGATATCCCAGACGCTTAACATATCCTTCGCTCCCGAATGTTCTTATGTTTGCAAGATTTGGTTTTGTTTTATACCATAGTTCATACGGAGTAGTTCCGGTTGTTTTCGAAGGTAGGCGATTCACCAGGTATGTAGCTGTTAAAACAGCTTCTCCCCACATTTCTTTATTCAATCCCGATTGAAACAACAAAGCTCTTGCTTTTTCCGTCAATGTGCGATTAAGCCGTTCAGCTTTTCCATTTAATTGTGGACTGTGAGGGCTTGTATAGTCCAATTTAATACCTCTTCGCTGGCACCAAGTTTTAAATTCTTTTTCTGTATATTCACCACCGTTGTCGCACCTCAACTTTTTTACTTTCAAATCTAATTCTCTTTCAGCTTCATTAATGTATTGTTTAATTATTTCAGGAACTTCATATTTATTTTTCATCAGGTATACTTTTGTGAAATGAGTGTAGTCATCCAAAACTGTAACAATATATCTCATTCCATCCCTTGTTGTTTGTTCAACATAGCAGACATCAGTATGTAGTATTTCTAGAGGTGTCGTTGCTCTGGTTCTTTCTGTGTTGAATGGTTTTCTAGTCTGTTTTGCCATAATGCATACTTCACATAAATCATCTTCTTTGTTCACTTCATTAGGTATACCATCAGCCATCTTTGGTAAATTTTTAATCACTTTCTTTCCAGGATGTCCCATCTTAATATGCCAGTCTTCCTCTGCACACATTGCCGTATTATTTTGTTCATTCAATTTTACTGTATATAGACCAGATTCATTTTTCTTGCCGTAAAGTGTGACGTCTTCTTTATATATCTTTACGGTGTCCTTTGAAAATACTACTGAACCTCCATTATTAGTTATTTCATTTACTGACATCAGGTTCTTTGATAGTTCTGGTACGTATAGTGTATTTTTTTAATACACATAAGTCTCCTGTGATCGTGCCGATACCTTTGGATAGTATCTTGGCATCATTTTTCGCTATACAGATTTCTGACTTTTCGCTCCTGAAGTCTTTCATGTTTTCTCGATTGTTCGTCATGTGAACTGAGCATCCTGAGTCCACAATGAACTCAAGTTGCGACTTAGAGTTCGTATTATCATTGTTGCTTGATAAGAAAGCCACTCTTCCTGGTTTCGTATATTTGTTCTTTTTATTTTTGAAGAAACATGACTCTTCTGAATGGTTATACTTTTTACAGATACTGCATTGTTTCGACCTGCAGTCCCTTGCTTTATGCCCCTTCTTGTTACATTTAAGGCATTGTATGGCCGTATTAGCTTTGAATGCTATTGCCGAACCCGAAGGTTGACCATTCTTTCTATTTTCTTCTACCAGAAGTCGGTTTTTTAAATTAGGCAATGTTCTGTCGCTTGAAGAATCCCACGCAGTGACGAAACTACTGTAGGTATCAGGTAGAGCTGATAGTATTTTTGACATTATCATGTCTTCCTCAATGGTACTGCCTAATTTGGATAAGCGATATGTGATGGTATCCATTTCGGACAAAAACTCTTGTCATATTCTGTCCCTGATATGTGAAGTTGAAAAATTCTTGCATTGTAATGCATTTGTTTCGTGACTCCTGCCCGTCATAAATGTCACACAGGGTTTTAAGCATTTGAGCAGCGGTTTCGCATGTTAGAATATATTGCAGATGCTTTCTGTCGATTGACGATATTATAAGGGCTTGCCCCTGAGCATCCAGCTTTTCATCGAATTTTTTTTCTACGTCTTTATTTTCCGTCACGTCCAACAAACCTTTTGCTCGCAGAAATATCGTGAGCCCAAACTTCCAGCCACGGTAAGACTCGACGCCGGTTAACTTTTCGATATTCTCATTTTCAGATCTTGTCATTTTTCTTACTTTAATTTTTCCATGAATATTACGATGTTTTTATATATTTGTTTTATTTCACTACTTTGCCTTTATTTTTAAAGCTTAAGGCCCATAACCTGTAGGAACCTGTGCATTAAAACAGTCTAATCACGAAATGAATAATTCCTTTTATTGTATTTTAGACAAACTCAATTAATAACATCATATATGTCAACTACTGTTTTTCTATCTAGTATATAAAAACCAAAGACAAACCCTATTAAAATAGGTCCACTGCAACAATATGTAAGTATAGTGCTTATAATTTAATATTTGCATTGATTTTACAGTCTTGTTTCACTAATTTCATTCTTCCAACAAATTATGTCTCACATCGACGATGTAACATTTCGGTTATACCTACATATTATGACGAAAAGTCAAATCTTTCTTCCCACTTTGTTGTTTCAGATATGGGTCATTCTTGAGAAATGCATTATTCATCTCATCCCCGTGGCGTTTTTTATATTAAGATTTTTTCACTAAGTTACAATAAAATCCAATTAAATATTTAATAATAAACATATTTATCGAATGCGCATCACTTTGGGTAAGGGAGGTTCGAAAATATACCAATTCAAAGTTCAGCTGTCAGGGGAATGAGAAAAAATGACAGGGGCATCATAAAAAGTACAAGGGAATCAGAGAAATGACAGGGGGAATCATAAAAACTACAAGAGAATCATAAAATTGACAATGGAATGATAATCTTCGGTATTTTACACCCGTTCCAAAACTCGAGATGCACCATCGTAAAGCAAGACGAATTTATATGATAAAATATTTATTTTCAAGAAAACTTCAGAAATCTATAATTACCCCGTTCAAAAAACCGGGGGATGAGAATCAGGGGAATCAGAAACCGAGGGAATCAGAGCCAGGGGAATAAGAAAAAGTATGTTTTTTGTCGATTATGCCGAAACTATTATTATTATAAGAGTAACTATTAAATCAAAACACGCATTCATTCATGTGTTATTCTCTACACTTGTATGCCAATTGCAGGAAATCGATTTTATATGAAAATACAGAGTAATCATAGTCATAGTGAACCAAAGTCAGGGGAATTAGATATCTACCTTCATTGCTCAGAGCTCCAGCAACCGACGCGTCCTCTTTCCGCGGCGTTGCTAGCGCTAACTGACAAGGGTGAGGCACGGCAGAGATTGCGAGTCACAAGACATTGCAGTAGGGATGTGCGTGTTGTTTAGTCAGGCATCAAGGGAATCACAGGTTAGCTCTGGACAAACCTTTGATATAGATTCCTATAAAAACTGTGATAAATAGGGGAACCATATTTTTTTTCGTAAATCATTAACTTATATTCTAGCGATTTACCTCGATACAATATTTGATTTCAATCCTTAACTAGTTCTTTTTAGAGTAGATTGTTTACAAAATGGGTGATGGACGCACCAGGGGAATCATGTTTAAGGTGTTTGATATTTTTTTATGGCAGATTCTAGTTACCTTAAAACAAAAAATAATCCTGCCCCAGTTAGATTAAGTGTTGAACTACTAAAAAAAATGTGTCAGGTTAATTATTTTATTTTTTCGGGTACTTTTTCCCTCTGGACGCTGAAAATTGACCCACTCAAGAATCACCCATATGTTATATTATACCTATGTGGATTTAAATTATTTTTCAGACGATGGCCAGCCTTGTCCAAAAAGACGATGCGAAAGTAGTGCTTGTCCCTTACCATGGCAACAGAACACAAAAAGATAATGGTTAAAAATACTACTTCAATATTGGTTGGAAATGCTGGAATTGGAGTTTTGGAGTTCACACTGACCAACTGACGCTGTCGCTGACCATTTTAAAACGTAGGTATAAAACTGCTTGCTAGATACCACACACTACTATAAAGGTACTTACTCGTACTTCAGTAAAAAACATCCTGGCAGACCACAACTATGCCTATTGTAAATGATTGAATACAACAACAAAAAACTGCAGATATTTCATATTGTTCCTGGTTACGATGAACTATTAATGTTAATGATTACAACATTAATAACTTATTCTGTTTTTTCAGTATCATACTCATGACAGTCATGACTGAAGCCACAAGCGGGTACCTTCTAGTGATCATATAATACCTGCTAATAGCTTATTTTGTTTCAGGATATTGTGACGCTGCACCACACCTCAAGGACTCATCTTCGAATTTAAAATATGATTTGTATTAAGTACCTATAGTAAATTAAAATAATGTGTCATTTCAATAATCTTTTATTTAACATAGGTACTAATATCTATTTATGACATGTGGGAAAATATTTCTATATGTATGTTCTTTATGATAATTCTATGCTATCCCATCTTGAAACTTGTACAAGTTAGGGAATTCTTCGTGTTCTTTTTTCCTGCATTTCTGTAATTTCGACCTGAAAACAAAGTAATAAGAAATATGTTTTAATAAAAAAATTATATTTGGCGAGGAGAAAATGGTGTTAAATCTTAGTAGTTAATGTTAACAAGGCACTTGCAGTCACATAACATACGCGCGTTGGGTGCAACTATGATAATTTAGTAAGTAAGTCTAGTGCTCAAAATGGACAGATTACCCGCACCGTGTACTAGGTTTCAGTAACGAGCGCCATTATTATAGATTGTTCAGTCCACGAAGTAAAGCCTCCCTCCTAGGCTATGGGCAAAACATAAACAATGAGGAGTGTGAAGAAGATTCAACTTGCCTATGAATCAAGCAATAACTTAAGGATTATAGTGAAATGATACTGCTACATTTGGTGATGTGAAATGGAAATTATTAATCCATAGACGCTAGCCGCTTGATCGCACGTCGTAAAAAATCTTCTTCAATAAAGTGCTGATATTGGAGTCACTAGCAGACAGGTCCATTCCGCTGCCAGCATCATCTGAAAATATATATCGAATGGAAGTACTTAACGCATAGTTATAACACACCAAAGAAGTTGCGCAGGGTCAGATAAGAATTGAGTTTTAATTTTGCTAAAAACGCACTCACTGAGAATTATTTATCAATTTTGATAGGTAAGTAAGTAATTAGAACGCAGCTGTAGAAAATTGGGTAGGTACTTATTTATGAAAGAACCTTATAAGCCGAGATCGAAAAAAAATTGAAGCATAGGAAGAATGATTTACAAATTGTACAATAATACAATTGCATTCGTTGTGTATAAAAGGCTCGAGGGTACATTAATATTTAATGCTTAGGTACTTACTATTAAATTTCCTTGTGATATTTGCATAAAATCATCAAAAAACGCGGAGTCGCGGGCAAGTCGCGGACTAATTGCTTGAAGACTCCATCTCGCCGTTTGACGTGAAGGCGAGAGATGATTTTGTCGCGAAATAGGCAGTTGCGCTACGAATTTCAGTTCAAAGTCGCGAGCCGATGTCAGTGTCAGTAGTGTTTGACTGCGAGTCTGTGTCTTTTCTCGGGTAAGTTATGCTACCGATGAGCGACAAAGCTCCAAGTCGCGCCGATTTGTCTACTCGCGGTCAAGATGGGCTAGGCCCGCTGAGTCACAATTATTTGGAACAGTCCGACTGGGGAACTTCAGTCAAGTGAAAAAATGTGTATCGATTTTATCCTCCCATAAATATGTACCTATGTCAGTGGACTAAGGCTTCGATACATGAGAGGATTAGACCAATCCATAGTTCTGCAATTAGCTGTACCAGCTTGACCCCGCTGAGGTTTAAGTTTAGTTTAGCATTGTGCAAGACTACAACTGTTGTTGACTACAAGTGTTATTTGTCCAATTTGAATCATGGCAATTGGAAAATAGAAAGAAAGAAAGAAAATACATTTATTTAACGTCACGGCTTAGGCACACAATAAAAATAAAAATAAAGTAAACGGTGGGACTTAAGAGTCCGCAGTGAGCTCGATTCTCCATACAAACGTAGTTACGCTCTCATTTTAAAACTACGTGTTGGATTGTAACGAAACTTTGCATGTTCAATGAAATGAGGTATATCTATGTCTGAAATTAGTTTACGTAGCTTAAGTTACCATAATAATAAAAATACAGCGAATTTAAGTTTTTCATACAAAACTAGTTTTTGCTGTATTTACTTTGTTTTATAAATTGGAACCATTTATACTAATTACAGACATAGATATACCTCATGTCATTGTATATGCAAAGTTTCGTCACAATCCCACGTACACACACACGTAGTTTTAAAATGAGAGCGTAACTACGTTTGTATGGGAAGGTGAAATTCGGCCGAGCTTACTGCGGCCTCTTGGATCCCCACTCAGCATAAAGCCACTGCAAGACACGTCAAGCCGGTCAAGCAGAGGCGCTGATTTTCGGTGGGGACCTCTATCTGTTGACAAAAATACTCATTAATATCACATTTTTTTACAACGGTAAACAGTTAATCACATATGTAAAATATCACACTTTAATTACTACGCGGGCCCTACAGCCCCTTTTCGTTTGAATGCGGCACGAGTACAGTGCAGCGCCCCCCAGGAGGTGGTGTGCCTTCTGTAATAATCCCGGCAGCACGGTCACGCTGACTTACCTCCATATGATACCGTCGTAAGCTTTCATTCTGAAAGAAAAAACGTTTTAATCATACAACGTACAAACAAAGAAATTCATAAAGATGGATATTCAAATCAAAACTTCAAACTGAACTGAATAACTGAATTGGAAAATGGAAATGGAAAGGAAACAAATGAAATGAAATGAGCATTTGAAAAAAGAGCAAGTTTACCAGAAACAAAATGTTTGTCTCCAACCAGTATCAAACAATGTTGCTATGTACATTAATGTTAGTTAGTTCTCGCAAGTCGCAAACCCCATTCGCGACAGTTAGAGCTAGCGCGCACCGGTGACTTTTGTCAGCATTGACAAAAAAGTTTTTGTCGCTGTCATGTCACGCCTCCAAAGCGAGGTGCGCTCACGAAAGGTGACAGTGACAATTTTTTTTTTTAAGAGCTAGCGCGCACCGGTGACTTTTGTCAGCATGACAAAAAAGTTTTTGTCGCTGTCACGTCACGCCTCCAAAGCGAGGTGCGCTCACGAAAGGTGACAGTAACAATTTTTTTTTTTAAAAGCTTTTTATCGTAAATTGCTGCTCTTTTTTCAACTTCTTCAATAAGTAAATCATTATCGATATCCTCTTCATGCACTTTCACGTTTTGCGTAGACGTTGATGCCATTTTGCGTTCGCTAAAGACGACGGTCCGAATGCAAATGGCGGAAGAACTACGTGTTGAGTGACAATTTTGTTGCCCGTGCGCGCGCTGCTATAAAAACCTAGCGGCGCGGTGACAGTTTCGTCACGGGCTTGTCCGCTGGCCGGCGGACAAAAATGTCACCCAATTGTCACGTCGTAACGTGCGCGCACCTCCATACATACTCATAGACTTGATGTGAGTGACGAAACAGTCACGGTGACAAAAGTCACCGGTGCGCGCTAGCTCTTATAGGTGCACAACTTGTCCGTCGCTGTCAAATTTTCTATTGTCCGCCACCGAAGGCAGTGCCAGTGTTTTGCAGGCCTTAAGCCCACATCACACTGGCGCGGCCTGGCCGCGGCGGACCATACTAAAAAAAGGGACTTTAGGGTTTCGCGATGCATGCCGGCCGGTGCGTCATTCGCAAGGCCATAGTTATATTCTCTTTGCTTGCAACCAAATCAAGGTCACTCCGAGTCCGTACTTGGGGGTTTTATACTGATAATTAGCAATTCACAAGTTTTCACTTGTGTGTGCCGGCACTCCCGGAGTGCAACCCGGTCTTTTTATGGAAAGGCTAATTACACATTACTATATAATATATAAAATATTTCCATGGTCCCAATTGTGTTGGAAAGTGATGTGCATAGTTTTTTTTTCAGTACAACTCGTTTGACAGTTGGATCAGCAGCGCAACATACCTCCAGACGATAGCAATTAGTCAGATTCTGATAAATTGGGGCTGACTAATCATGACGTGTATACACCCCATTGCATCTGTACGACACACACACCCACACACCCAATTATGGCTATGACATGTTGCACTGACAACTTGGGGTAAAATCCACGGTAAAATCACATAATCTGTATTATATACCCCATAAAGTAACATAATTTCCGTCCACATAATCCGTGAATTTGCCGACTTAAAGTGATTCCCGTAATTTTTATTTTACTATCGTTATGTTCGGTGTTGTTGCAATAGCGCAATGCAAAAGCGCATAGCCCGCCACAGGCTAAAACCAAGATACTCTTAACGAGAGTATATTGACTTGCGCAAACTTATGCTAGACCCCCTAGCACACTAAGTGAGAGTATGTCACGGCCGCCTCATGATCGACGTGCTGTCTCGCCCTATCTCATCGGTTAGTAACAATCTTGCAGTCCGCTTCGCAGGACCGTTAGAATGCGCCAATTTTCGCTTTCCTTCTGTTAACTGGCCACACTGAATGAAATTGTAGTCGCAGTTGTTACGTACACCCAATTCTGACTTCGACATGTTGTACTGACAAATTGGGATATAATCACATACAGGTCGCACACGTAAAAAGAGCCCTGGCGGCCATATAAAATGTATGGCCGCCAGGGTTCTTTTTACATGTGTCGACCTGTAATGTGGATGGCCCATTACTCAATGGCACAGACCATGAACGTAGAATAATCTGGACAGGTAGTAATAATACCACGTGCGAGCGAGCTGGTAGCATACAAATCTCGATAAGTGTTACAGTGTTACAGAAATATCATTCATTGTCCTTGTCATTGTTCCACTTTTTTTGTTGGGCACAACTGATTTAGTATGAAGTTGTGCCCAACAAACCATTATCCGTCCAAATTTAGTAGTTTGTTTATGGCAAGTCATTAGCCATTTTAGGACCGGTTCTTAATTTAGCTGCATAAGAGCTTTTCCGTCCCTCACAGTGGCAACATGTAGGGCAGTCCGTCCATAGTATTCTAGGTTCATGGCACTCAATGGTCTGTGGTTTGTGGCTACATAATTAGTAATCTGTGATGCCGAATGGCGTGGCCTCTTGCACATAAATAGGAATATTTTACTCTTGTTCTTTTATTGTGTTGAGTTCTTAGATGTTAAGCTGAAGTTAATATTGTCGATTCACTACCTACTAGACTAAGAAATTAGTTTCTTTTATCACACAGTATCGCTGCCGTTAATTTTAGCGGGACTTGAAACTACCCTATCAGAGCAATATTTGAAAATACCTCAGAATGGAACACAGGCGGAAACAAGGGCGAGGCGACGACAGCTCAGAAGACCACCCCACATACTCCAGATTGTTCATAGTGTGCGAGCGCCGACTGACTGAAGAAGACTTCAAGCAATCCTTCTCTAAATATGGGTACATTGAGGACATCAGAATGCCCCGCGACCACAACACTGGAGAGCCGAAAGGTATTATCTACATCAAATTCAGTAAAACCTCCGAAGCAGCGCGAGCGTTAGAAGAAATGAACTTCAAAGTGTTACCGGCTGCGAGTCGCCCGCTCAAAGTTATGGTCGCTGCCAACCGCTCGGACATCGAGTCTGACGACCAGGACCATGAAAAATACAAGAGACTGTTCTTAAACATACCCAAGACCTCCAACGAGGACGTTCTGCATGAGGAATTCAGCCGGTTCGGTGAAATAGAGTCGATAAACATTCAGCGAGACAGGAACAGTGGGGACTCCAAAGGTTTTGCTTATGTTAAGTTCAGAAAGTTCTCCCAAGCCGCCACAGCTGTTGAGCAGTGCGACAAGAGATACAGAGCCATCTTTGCATTACCAAAAGGACACAATAGACGACAGGAGACCACTTTTGAATCAAACATAAATACACTGGCTCGTTCCTCTTCAAATATGAAGACATCACTCGTCTCGATGATGAATGTTCGGCCTGATGGGTATACCAGCGTCAGTTTCATGTGCTGTCCGTACCTCACCCAGCTGCATGTAGAGATGTTCTTCGACATTGTCCCTGCCATGGTAAAATGCACTTACTTTGTGGACTTAGTACGTAACTTTGGCAAAGGAACAGTGCAGTACTCAAACCCTATATCAGCAGCTTATGCAGTTGATAAGCTAAACAAGTTCGAGTACCCACCAGGCTTAAAGATATTTGTCAAACCACACAACTCGAAATTCGAACCCCATGAACAAAAGTTTAATGAAATACCTGATGCTGTGAATAACCTTAAAAGTGCCATAGCAGCGACAGCTAAATCCAATTCTCCCGACTTGGCACAACTAGCTGAAGCAATCGCGGAAGCTTCCAAACTGATCAAAATGGCCACAGCAGGAGTATCTGACCAAAGCATCCCTGACAGCACAGATTTGAACTACTGCAGCGCAAAGCTTCCTCCTATACAAGAGTTAGCGGACATTGACAGCAAAGTAGCGAAAAGATGCTTTTTAATATGCAAACCTCAGCCACCACCATTGACTGTTCTCCGGGACATTTTCTGCAGGTTCGGAGACCTCATAAACGTGTACACTTTACCGCATAAGACTGTTGGATATGCTAGGTATGCGTCAGTGGAAGCAGCAGATGAGGCTATAAAAGCATTACATGGAGCTGAGGTGTGCGGAGTCCGCATGAAAGTTTTACCTGCTGAAGAGAGGCCAGATGATGATGAAAGTTCTTCTAAGAGAACTAGATATGAGTATTGATACCTAAGTTAACCTAAAAGCGTGCTATACACACTATGCAGATATGGTAAGATTTTGTCTGCGTATAACTGGGGAGGGAGTTAAGCCGTCTCGCTCTAACAGGGAGTGAGACAGTTTAACTCCCCTCCTCAGTGCAGCGTAGTGTGTAGAACACTTAAGACTTAGCCAAACAGCGGGCGCGACGGGGCGTTGGTGAGGCGCTGGCGGGGCAATAGTAGTTGTCATGTACTGGTTAAATATGGACAACGTTAAACAGATGGTGGGACAGGAGCACGTCGCGCTCGACGGGACGTCTGCGTTGTATTTATTTACACGTTGTTTCCACACTGTTTTTATTAGCTGACGCAAACAAAGGCACCACCACTTCTGCGTCTGCCTCACTTGACATCTTGTTTCGAAATAATACATGAGCGCCGTCAGTCCCGCCCGTGGTGTGGCGTCCACGCCGCGCTACCGCCCCGTCGCCGTCCCGTCCCGCTCGCTGTCTGACCATGCCTTAAACTAGACTTACCTTGTAATGAAATGCTGTATATATTTTAGTGCTACTTCTAGGATATAGAATGTTGGGGTCTCAAGACAGCTCTCCATACTAACATACTTTGGTTCTCATTTTGTAATGTACTTTTTATACACAATGGGATCCGCCATATGTAGGTCGGAAACTATACATAATAATAGATATAGGATAAAAAAATTAAGCATCTAGAGACTTTGCATGATAAACGTTCTACTCGCTCTATTTCAATCTATTTCAATTGGTATATCCAATTGTGTATAACAAGATTCATTTTATTCCAATGTCGTTTCAAAAAGAGAAAACTTTTTTATGGAGTGTAAAATTGAGTTGTCCGTCGGAACTCTTATTCCCTCTCAAGTAAGGAGCACGACTGCCACCGCTGCTCGAAATTGTGACTCGGTTTGATTTACATATATTTTTCATCTCATCAGTCCAGTAACTTTGCTTAGGTCACTTGCGCATGATGGGATTATAGTGGATGAACAGTTGCGCTGCTGCAAACCCACCCTCGTTTCCTGTCACCTGGTTCCAGTGGATCAAATGATCGATATGGCTGATGGTGGCAAGGAATGCAGGGACTGATTGCGATCACAGATTTTATTAAAATCTGTCACAGTGTAGAATCCTTTATTTGACTTTTACGACACCCTAGGAGGACATAGGTTGGCGCTATTTTTAACCGGCTGCCACGCGGTAATTATTTACAAACCTGATCGACGCATGAATTGTTGTAACTATTTTTAGCTTGAAACATTATGGGACAATTAATTACATTTATTTTACCTATAGCTATCTTTTTTTACTTCCATATCCAATTTAATGCGGCCTTTAGAAATGGTTAAACGCAGTGCACTTCCACCCACTGGTTAGAGCGAGATGGTATATCTGCCCTCCCCTAGCAAGCACTGTGTACAGCACGGCTATCACAAGACGCGCGCGAGCTCTCGATTTTTCTCGCACTACCCATCTCTTATTAGATAACTTAGCAAGAGACTTATAGTGCCAGAAAAATCGATGCTCGCGCGCCTTCTTGTGCTAACCACGCTTCAGTTTGGTAAACTACACTCGCACGACTCACTGATTAGAGTGATGTGCTTAATGTCCCCTCCTCCAGTTAGTGCACTGCATTTAGCCAGGTCTACAGACCGCTTTACAAGAATAACACGTTGTTGGCAAACCAGCGTAAGGCCCCCATTATGGTAGGCGGCTACCTAAGGACTCCACACTAAGTTTTATGTCGGACATAAAGCATTTGTCCCTCTTGCACTCGCATATTTGCCAGAATGGGACGAATGCTTTATGTCCGATATAAAACTTAGTGTGCTAGGGGGTCTGCAATCCCAAGGGACTCACATGCGCGTTTCCGACCCTAACAAGGCCCTAATGTTGCGTGTCACCGAACGTATGTAGATATGTATGCCCGCTCAACCGATACCGATTATTTATTTGTCGTATGGCAAATCAGTATTCTTGGAAAAGACAGTACGGTTGCCGATAGCAAGTGGCTAAGTCACAGCTAAGTAATTTATTTATTTATACAGGAAGATCATCAGCTTAAATATTACACAGTAGCTTAAACCAGTAGTGACAGTGAGCTAATAACAGATCCTCACCGATAGCAATTGTTTGTAAATTTTGAAAGACAGCTTGCATACATACGAACATAGAAAGTGAAATAAGAATTGTAATAATTTAATTAAAAACAAAGTTTATACCGTTTCGATTTAATAGTTCGACAAGCCATTATCAACCATCACCATGAGACTATACCAGCTACCAGCAAGCACGGCATCACAAGACAACGCGCGAGCTCTCGATTTTTCTCGCACTGTCCGTCTCTCTATTATTAAAAAACTTGGAAAGAGAAGCCTAGTGCGAATAAATCGAGAGAGCTCGCGTGCTGTCCTGTGACTCTTGTGATTGCCGTGCTGCACGGAAAGCACGAGTAGGCGCGAGCGCTCTCGCACTATCCGTCTCTCTCTTATTAGAAAACTTAGAAAGAGACTGATACTGCGAGAGAGCTCGCGTGCCCTTTTAGAAAGAGATGGGTAGTCCATCTTGCCGCGGGAAAAGCGCGCAGTCTTGTTCTAACCGTGTTGGCTAGGATATCCTTACCTTACCTTACTTACAAATCGGTCTCGGGACGCAACTATGCTTTAGGGGGAGAAACATATTTCCAACGCATAACTGCGTAAGTCCCACCCTAACTAGGCTCTTACAAAAAAAAAGCTTTGGCTCGCTATATGATTAGCAAGCACGGGAAAAAGAGAGAAGGACGAAGTCGACTGAGTATATCAGTAATTAACGAAAATCAGACATCGCAATTTGCATTAATATCATTATACACATAGAAAGATATTTAAGCTCGTTCACCATGCGTATTTGTAGTTATTGATCCGATCTTCTACTGTCTATGGGTCGAATAATAATACATTACGCAAGCTGACATCATGTGCTGCATACATTAGATGGACGCATTATACTCTGCAAGCCCCTTAATGCACTGTGATTGTGATTTTTTGTGAACATTTTGCCACATTGAATAGTGATCTGCCAACCGCGTGCGTGAACAGTTTACGCAAATACATCATACATAACTACTTTGCATATCAATTCTTGCATAGTCTGTGCCAGTGCCACCGACCATAGATACAAAGGAATGACCAATGACACAGACAGATCACGGACACTCGGACAGATGTACTACTAAAACTAAAGTGACAGAAGTACGTTCATCAAATGTAGAAACGACTTGGAAAAAGAAAATATTTGTGCGATAATGGCCGCTTCGGGAGGGAATATCGAGTGGTCAACAACAGTTAAACCCATACTAACAGCTTTATACGGTCCGTTTTTCGACAAAAACGATGCTGCAGAAATAATACAGTCCATCATCAAAAGGTGAGCGCCCGTCTGTGTATACACTACCGTCCTAATTTTGATTCATCTTACCATTATTCAGCAAAAAAAGCCGAAATATTTCTGATCTTCCTACAGTTTGGGCTATTTTTACTTCCGTACGTCTCGGATAATGGATGATATTGATCGATTTGTAAGACGATTTTTCGCTTCGGAGGCGCTTCACGTACTAGTGAAGACGAAATGCTATGCCGCTTTGCTAAGTATGCGGTTTTAGCGCAAGATTATGCATTAGAAATACTATTCTTATCTGAATGTAGCACATGCTATGTATATTTATTGCTCATGCTAAAATCTAGTAGATTTTTATTATTTCTAGAATTTTCCGACTCATTCAAATCCCATTATAGTCTAAGTAGAGAAGATGGTCTATTTGTTGTCAAATAGCTGCTGAATTTGATATAAAACTAGATCATTCATTTAAAACTTCCTTTCTTTAGAGGTGATATACTGGAGTATTAGTAAGAGTTAGAGACAGGTTATGGGTCTTATGGCCGATTCACACTTTGATTAGTGATTAGTGTGAAATCATACATTTGCTGCAAGTGCAAGTAGCTTTTGTATGGACTCACACTAATCAATGTGACCAGGCCCTTAGTCCTTCAAGTATTTTAATTTGTACCAAAAGATGACATGAAAAATTAAATTTAAACAAAGTGTGAATTAATTCTGATTAATTTATGTTTAATTAACATCACATATAATAATCCTCCCACTTGCTACACAAGTTTTCATTAAAATATTGAAAATCTTGATAAGCAAAAATTGAAAGATCGGACAAAACGAGATTGAAAATCTTCCTAATATATAATTATATTCTGTTTGCTTATCAACTAGCAATGCCTCATTAATTGTTGTGCAATGTGGCGAAACCCTTCAATATTTAATTTATTCTTTGTTTTTGTGTGTAATGCTTTTGTGAATAGCCTCAAATGCACTACTGTTGATTGCTTCTAGCTCAACAATTCATCATCATCATCATTGTTACGGGTCTCAAATAAACCCTTTATTACCACTGTGTTGTGCTGTGGCTACATCTATACTAATATTAAGGTTTGTTCATGAAAAAGTAGCCAGGAAAACTAAGGCTCCACTGTGACCCAGTATGTCTTAGGTAGTTCAAACTGCAATTAGATTACCATCTGAGTATTCTTTTTTATGTGTATGAATCTAAAATCCATACATTTTACCTTACAATTTGTGAAATCCACATAATGCCACCTAAATTAATTACATAGAAATGTGTGTACTTCTGGCCTGATTAAAAAGAATTTATGAATTACTAGCTTCTGCCCGCGACTCCGTCCGCGAGGAACTTGTTTATATCGTAGCTTCCTACAAACTTTTACCCCCCCAGTTCACCCCCTCAGGGGATGATTTCGGGGATAAAAACTATCCTATGTCACTCTCCATCCCTTCAACTATCTCCACTTAAAAAATCACGTCAATTTGTCGCTCCGTTTTGCCGTGAAAGATGGACAAACAAACAAACACACACATACACTTTTGTATTTATAATATTAGTATGGATGACCTGCATAAGGTAATTAAGAGTCTAGAAATATTCGCGGAACATAAATAGCATCAACAATCTATTTGAGTAAAGGAAAAAATGACCTCTATGACCCAAACGTGAAAATTACAAAATCTAAGAATAAAAGAAATTTCGAAAATAAATAAAATGGATAGCAGCTGATATAAATATCCGTAACGCCACTCAACTCGAAAGGGTGTGAGAGTCCTTCTTTTTTTAAGTTCTTTAAAAAATTAAACTTCATATAGAAAACCTAAATTATAATTATTATAAAAGAAAGGGCCCAATGTTTGTCATCAAATCTTTCAAGTTAAATTTGACCCACTTCCAGGTGACGGATTGAGCTGAAATTTTGGGGATAAATATAGTTTGGATGACAATTCAATATTATGGTACCATTAAGCTGATCTGATGATGAAGACAGACAAGACGTAACCCCGTTGAGTTTGGACTTGTTAGATCATCACAGTGGTTGATGATGGTATACACAAAAGTACAGTCTGCAATAGAAGCTTGCACCTAAAATCCGAATTTGAATCTGAACCGTACAATTCTATTGTTTATTTTTGTGTCACAACAAAACTTTGTTCACTTCTTCAGTTTGTATTGTTAACTATCGACTTACCAGTCTAACTACTGGCCAGAGACTTCCTGGATGGTTTGTCTGTGTTCTTTGCGATACGCGCGACAGCTAGTGATGCTTTAAAAGCACAGTCCGAAAAGTGCTTGGAAAATATTTTACAGGGAAACTTTCCTTTAGAAAAATTAAGATGGATCAATCATAATAAGAGCTTATTGCGAATTTCTATATGTATTGAACCGCTTAGCGATTTTCTTGGCGACTTTTTACCTAGAAGGTTATGTTAGGTGTATGAATGTATGGTTGATCTCCACTATAGGTATTTATTTGGCATGTTCTAATTGATAACGTAGTGATGCTAAATGGATAGTAAACCATCAAATTAAGGCAACAAAGTATGCATTATAAAATATAATTAGAATCATAAAAAGATATATCATCCTTGAAAGTTTAGAAAAAATATGCATTTTTTATTTATTGTCCACAAGTAACACCAACTATGTACTTAAACGGAATATTTTGCGACCGAAACAACAATTTGCCTGATTTTCCATACAACGATTCGTACAAATCTCAGTTGTGACGTCATACCTGTGTGTTTATCAGTATGAAGCGTTTTCCGCGGCCGCCAGCGAGGTCTATCCTCAAATTTTTGGGTATTTATGTTCTTTAATTGCAGTTGCTCCCTTACAAACATTTGTTCCTCTCCAAAAACTGGTTCAAATGACATCTTAAACAAAAAAAAATCTTAGTCATCATCCCTATTGTAACATATTCATTTTACATACCCGTTTCTGGTGGAATGTGTGTGACTAATTAATACCAGCAGGGTAATTTTATACCAGCTTATGTACCACATTTACATGGCAGGAATATTTACCGTTTGCTTTTCGGCGAAGGAAAACATCGGGAGGAAACTGGTCTAAGACCAATAAAGGTCTAGTCTATTGAATGTGATAACTTGCTTCTTTTTGCCCCACAGTGAGAGCGAATTCCAGAATCATGCAGAGACCTACGATCTGTTTTACACGTGCTTCGCTTGTCTTTCGGCACACTTCATCACAGTTAACGCCGGAAACTGTAAGTACATTGTTGGAAACTAACTTTATTATTGCTTCAAAAGAAAGAAGGCAAAAAAATATGCCTAATAAGGAAAATCCTACTGAAATACTCGCTTCTGAATACTTACAAGCCTTGCCATCTCTCTATCTCTTTTTTTAGTTCTCTTTTTTACAACTGTTTCACTCTCTTTCATGTATTAGGTATATTTTTATTGCAATGTGTGCGCTGCCAGCCGTGGTTCACAAATAGTTCCATCGGAAGACCAGCGCTGGTAATCGCCAGCACCATGCTTTCGTTTGGATCGTATTGTGATTTTTTTTAATTCGTGTTTTAAAAAGTATTTTTTATTATTTCACCCCCCTTGTAAAAGATACACGTAATATTACTTTAAAGAAAAAAAATGGTCCTTTTTAAATTTATTTTCATTTAAAGCCACTTGGAAATACTTTCTCACAAGCTCAATTAATAACCGTAAAATTTTTTGCTCGTATTACAAGGCCCAGCCTGTATAGACTGCTAGCATGCTTAGGACTCTTTAAATGGGTTTATTATCAACAACTAACTAACAGAAAACTGACAGAAAGGCAATGGCCCAAACCAGAGCCCAAAATAGCTTCATTATTCATATAGCTAATCCGGCCATCCTTTCTTGTAGAACAACGCATTATGAAAAATCGACATAAAACGATGACGTAATAATTACATAGACAAGCCTTTCACCTGCGTGTAGAATTTACTTTCTTAGTGTTGAAATATATTTATAAAAATAATTTCAGAAAGCAAAGTTTAATTTGTTTTATGTGTTTATTACCAAAATGGTCACGGAATAAGCCTCTCTCGACGCAGTCGGCAACACTAAGGCACTCACAAACTTTCTGGAGGAGCTGGGGTGGTTAGAGTAGCGGTAACCCAAATTTCACGCAAAAATAGGCACACTGGATGTCGACTTGCGGAAACGCACAGTATAACTAACTAACTTACCCTCTGTCGTCTCGCCCGTGAAAATATTATTATTTTATTATTATATCGAGCCCTTTATGTCCCAATGCTGAGCAAAGACCTCCCTCTTTATCCTACCATCGCGGTCTTGAGCAATGTCTGGCCAGTCTTTTAATAAAAAGGAGTACAAGTTGTCACGCCATCGCCGACGAGGTGTACCGCGTGTCCGTTTAGAGTTTTGCGGCTTCCGCTCCGTGGTCCCTTTGGCCCACAACTCATCCGGCACGCGGCAGACGTGACCGGCCCAGTCCCACTTTAACTTGGCCGCCTTCCGAGCGGAGCTCTTCTATTTGGGTCTACTTAATATTATTAAAAAAAAAACAGTCTCATAGAAGCCTACATTTGCGATTTAACTCCACAGTGTCGCCCGACCAGCTCGGCACTGCGCGTGACGCGTTCCGTGTGATACTGCGGCAGATCTTGAAAAAGCTCTCGGAGGCCGGCGTGAGCTATGAGGACTCTGCCACCACGGCCGCCACCAACGTCTCCGTCAAACAGGTATTGGGTGGTCAACCCTTTCGGTGACACAGAAAAAAATGATCGAGGTGCCTCAACTACGTGAGACAAACAATCAAATCTTTCCTCTTCATAATAGTATAGATGTAGATATAGTACCCGTGCGAAGCCGGGGTGGGTCGCTAGTCTACACTAATATTATAAAGAAGAAAGATTTGATTGGTTTTTTGTTTGTTTGTATTGAATAGGCTCCGAAACTACTGAACCGATTTGAAAAATTATTTTACCATTAGAAGCCGACATTTTCTCTGATGAACATATACTACTTTTTATCGCGGAAAAATGCTTCATACCTACGGGAAAACGGAAAACTAACCGTGCGAAGCCAGGCCGGGCCAGTAGTGAATAGAATGAAAAATCTTGCACAATAGGCATGATGACACATTTTGAAAAACTGTTCTATAATGTTTAAAAACATTTATTATGTACAACGAATAAGATTTTTCAAGAGAATATAACAGTTAAGTAGGAAAAAAATTGCATTTTAGTTTTTAAATTTCATATTGGCGCTAAAACGCTTGTCAGTGTCATGGCGTCCCGAGTGACGTCACGTTTGTATAAACAGAACGCAGACCTCTGACGTTTGCTACCTAGATCGCTCAGTTGCTCATTGAATGAACATAAATTCAAAAGTTTACAAGTCTAGACTCTAGCGCGGCCGTGCGAGCGAGAAAGCGGGACAATGACGTATGAAGATCTGACAGATAACATGGTTCTATCCCTGTCTTTATATTCGTTCAGTACGTAAGTTTTCTCTGTAATCTGTGGTAATGGCCGTTATGGGTATTTGTTTATACAATCATGACGTCATGCGCTCTGATTAGTGCTTAAAATATCATGGCGGGCGTCCGTATATTTCAGTTTAATTTTATTAAAATAAATAATAATCTCTTACTTAATAAAAAAATATGAGTATTTTTCGAATTCTATGATTAAAATTTCACTAAGAAAATACCATATTTTAGTGATTTTCAATGACTGTCATCATGCCTATTCGACCCCGTCCCAATCTAAGCAAAGCTACCATGAAGTAAAGTTTATGTACGTTTTCTGTACAGCTGCTGCTGCCCATCGTGGGTTTATGCGGCATCGACGGAGGTGGCTACCCACAGTTGGACCTGGTCATCCTCACGTCTCTCCTCAAGAGCGCCAAGCTACCGGCCCACGTCACCATACCAGGTAAGACATGGGAGGCTTTAAGGCTGTGCATTGAAAATTATCGCGTGCTTTGAAACGCCGTTCTGCCTAGATTGAGAAACAATAAGGTCTGATTTTCAGATATATGATTCTTGACTGTATGATTATATTATAATAATATAATTATTAGGGGATGATCTTGCACAAATCGACCTAGTCCCAAACTAAGCAAAGCTTGTACTATGGGTACTAGACGACGATAAACATACTTATATAGATAAATAAATACTTAAATACATAGAAAACATCCATGATTCAGGAACAAATATTCGTGCTCATCACACACAAACAAATGCCTTTACCGGGATTCGAATCCAGAACCTCGTGCTTCGTAGGTAGGGTCACTACCAACTAGGCTAAAGCTGTCGTCAAGATTCTTTATCTGATTTGAGCGATACGTGATTCGATAGGCCTGCAAGATACTATTTTTAATTTCCATTCCAAAATTTGTGCACAGGATCCCCCGGCATTCAGCCATGAAAATTGAAGTTTGATTTCTTGGAGTTTATTTATTTATTTCATTGCATGTTTGAGAAAAGCACTATACACACCTTGGCGTGAAAAGAGGTTGCCAGCCTCATAACTATCCAGTATATATGTACTCGGTTTGTAAGAGGTTGCCGTCTTACTTCCCGGCCTCTGTAGTAATTACTATTGTTTTGCCTGCAAAAAATCTGCCATATTTCATCTGAATCATTGTTAATGTGAATGTTGTCATACAGATTTACTTTCGCATTTATGTTATTAGTATAACCACTGGGCTATCTTAGAAGGTACGGTATCCTTGCGGCTTCCAAGCAGCGGTCGTGGGTTCGACTCCTGGCTCGTACCAATGAGTTTTTCGGAACTTATGTACGGGAATACTTACCGTTAGCTTTTCGGTGAAGGGAAACATCGTGAGGAAGCCGGTATAATCCCAATAAGGTCTTGTTTTCCCTCTGGGTTGGAAGGGCAGATGGCAGTTGCTTTCGTAAAACTAGTACCTATGCCACATCTTGGGATTAGGTGTCAAAGCGGACCCCGGGCTCTTTCAGGGCACAATCGGGAATAACGCTAGGAGGATGGTTAAGTAATTATATTCTTAGGGTGAGTTGCACCAAACCGCCTGTAATCGTAAGCGGTGTTCGTTAAAATTTGAATGTATGGAACGTTTGACAAGTTTCTATGGACTGACAGCTGTCAGCGCCATATTTAACGTTGATCGGTCTGTAATCGTAAGTCGGTGCAACCCGCCCTTAGTATAGACTCTATATAGTACATTTCTTTCAGACGCCACAGCGTCGTCAACGGCGCAGCCGGCGACCGAGAAGCAGGCGTCGTCGAACACGCAGCGGCGCTCCGACGCGCTGCTGGAGCAGCTGACGACGCCGCTGAGGAGCGCCGGCGGCTCGGCGCTGTCCCCGGTGCCGCAGCACGCGTACGTGTCGGCGGGCAGCAAGGACACTCTGGACGGCGGGAAGGATGCCGGCTCCCAGCCGCCCCCGATTGATATGAAGGTGGGTGCGGAAGGACAATAGTTATTTTCACACCTTTCAGTCGGAAAAGTAAGTTTTGCCCCACGACGAGAGGGACCAAAACGCTACTTTTCTGTTCAAGCTACTTTTTTAATTTAAACATTGGCATTGGAACATTTGTACGCAATGTGCCAATTGAACACAGATGTTAATAAAATAATCGATTGTAATTTCATCGTAGTCGATTCAAAACGAACATATTTCAAGTTTTAACTATAACAATGTTGTATAAAAATGTGTAAATATTTCGTAATATTTAAAAATTAGTAATAAAAATTAAGATAATTTAGATATATTTTAACAATAGCTTTTTTAAATTTCCTCATAGTCGGTGCGAAAAATAGTATATGTCACTCGGTAGCAAAATTATTTTCGTCTCGGGCGTAAACACTTGTATCCCTCACTACGCTCAGGATTCAATACACCGCCCTCGCCGTAAATATACTATTTTGCTCCCTTGTGTTACAAATAACTATTACGTCACACCTGGCCATAATGCGAGTTTTACTGCACGCTGCGCGTACGGGAAAACTCGCATTGTGGCCAGGTGAAGACGTAAAATTTTGTGCTTAACACGGGCGGCAATTCGTAAAATCCCAGAGCGCATATTTATGTCCCTAACCTTCTTAATGTACAAGTGCCGAAAATGGGAAATTCGCAACGAGTGGTGATAAATTAAAACACCACCCAAGGGAATGTTTTATATCGACACCAGTTGCGAATTACCTGTTCACACGTATCGTACAACGTTTTACTGTACATATGGCTCTTTAAAGTTTCGACATATGCACGAAAAGTGCTCTTTTCCACTAGTGCGGGAAAGTAGCACCATACGTACTGTAAAGTGAATTATATAACTGTTGTATTATATTGGTAGAATACATTTTAGTTCAGTAGAGGCGCCACGTGATTGGTCGAATTTATTTTAGCTGTCTACACAGTTATGAAATGTTGAGTTGGGCCCTCCATAGTAAAAAGTATGTGTTTTTCGTTTGGTGTACGAAGTCTTAACTCAAACATTAAAGTCGCCGAGTATAAAAACAGTTTTCGATCGTAGTTGGTTACGAACCCGCGGTTATGTGCACGATCCATGGACCTATTATATTCAGGACCAGCAATATGGGTAAAGATCAAATTTTTGGCCAGTAGTTAGCCTGGTTAGTCGGTAGTTATCCATACAAACTGAAGGAGTGAAAAAAGTTCCATTGTGACACAAAAAATTACCATATAATTGTATGGTTAATTTTCGTGTCACAACGGAAACCTTGAAAAATTTTATTGACAGAGTTAAACTGGCCAAGAAATTGGCCCTTATACCCCACATGTGTTGCCACAATGAGGGACAGCATGGCTCATATGCAGCAAAATTAAGAGCTAGTTTTAAAATAGCTGATGGCTTACCATAAATAACCTACTTAATTTGGGCGAGTAATTATTTTTATTTGCGGCAAACAAAACGAATAATATTTCCCTTTCTGTCTCACTTATTTAGATTTGTATGCTACCATCAATTTGTACCATCAGGTTAGCTGGAAGAGATCCCTTATAGGGATAAGTTCGCCTTTGTACTTTGATCTATTGTGTGACATGTATATTCTTTAACCTGTTATTGTGTACAATAAAGTGCTTACATACATTCATACCATCTCTCTCGAACGTGGTATAATTGTCACCATAGCTTGTCCTGAGTATTATAGGTCCATGAAGAGGTCGAAATAAGCAGGTAACAAAGCGACTGGTAATTCGACCTGTTTTGCGGGTGTATCTTAACGTGAAAGCACATTTAATGAAACTCTCTGTGGACAGAAATGGGTGTCAACAACGGCGGCCTCGCTGCTGATGGAGCTCCGCGCCGGCTCCGTGATGCTGAAGGTGTGCTCGGCGCTGCCCTGCCTGCAGCGCTACCTGAACCGCTGGCAGACCGCCAAGGAGGCGGCCACCTCGCCGCAGTTCCACTCGGACGTGTCTCTGTGAGTGTCCACCACGGCCGTGTTCATAAGATTTTATTTATTTATTTAAATCAGGCAACAAGGCCCCTATTACAAATACCTTAAAGACTCACATACATATCAATATAAACTTATTAATAACTACAAAACACACAATTACTGCGGCGTGTTGCGCAATTTCGCGGTGTCGCGAAAACTTCGGAACTTGACTCCCTTCGGCCAAAATTCTTCCTTAGTGAAGGTCGATAGATGGTCTGGATGGTGGTCTGGTGGATGATTTTAACCGACTTCGAAAAAAGGAGGAGGTTCTCAATTAGTTTGTATTTTTTTTTCATTGTTTGTTACCTCAGAACTCGGTCATTGATGAGCTGATTCAAAAAATTTTTTTTTGTTTGTATGTATATGCTTCCAGGTGGGTCCTATTTTTTCAAAATTCAGTTATAGGTATGATGGGATCCATGCGGAATTGACGGAACTCCTCAATTTTATAAGGCACGTAGTAATTTTGGTATTTTCTATTATAACTCGTGTATTTACATCCGGAAATCATACATTTGTTGGCGAGGAATTGATGATGAAGACTGTTGAGGAATTTGATAAGTCATCTGTGACTTATCAAATTCCTCAATTATAGTAAGTCACAGGTTCTGATAAGATTCCGTTGAAATAGGAACTAATGAAGTGCCATTGGTGATCTTGGGGAATCGACGGAAGTCCTCAAATATTATCGGCCCACATACTACGATTCGGTTTTTTTTTCTATAGTAATCAACGCATTTGCTATCGCAAATCAGTTCATGTGGTAAATTATAAAAAAATATGTGGAAATGTTCTCGTGGCTTGGCGGAGTACTAAATTGAAGTCGGTTAAAACTTTGTTTTTAAAGTAAATTATATAAGTTTATCATTAGTGTGTTTATCGTAGTCCAGTACCCATAGTACAAGCTTTGCTTAGTGTGTGACTAGGTCGATTTGTATAAGATATCAGTATTTTGTCCTAAGAAATGTAATCTAATAATGTACAATTTGTCCCCCAGCCAACACTTCCTCGTGTACGAGGTGCTCGTGTGCCGGCTCGCGCTCTCTCTGCCGTGTCTCGAGCCGTTCACTGCGGAGCGCATCGCGACGCTTAGTGACGTCAGCACCGCCTGGCTACTCTGCGCCACTGCTCAGGTAACTTCAGCCATTAGATTCTTCATCAGCGTGTCTGTCCACTGCTGGACACAGGCCTCTCCCGTGGCACGATGAGCTCGGTTTTCCCATACAAATTTTCACCGGAAGTGAAGGATTTTCAAACTTTCGGCAAATTTTAATTGAAGTGAAAACTTCTTTTGCGGCGCTGTGCACTTTTTGTGATGGGGAAAAATGTTTTAAACTCGCGACAGGTCACGTGACCAACAGATTCGTCAGATTGAAAATTCGTAAGATGGACATGTGACCTGATATTGTCATGTTTGTGTACTATAGCGATAGAATATTGTATTTTACCACATAAATGATAGTACTTTTATACTGAAAATTAAAGCAATTCGTGCAAAATTATTCCGTAACCATTCCAAAATATTCGAATATTCAAGTTTTCACTTCTGCCGGCACTCCCGGAGTGCAAACCGTTGTTTTTTTTTCTGACTCAGCACAACTTTCTCGACCTGCTGCCATGAATTTTATCATGTTGTCATGTTACACCTAGTATTGGTAGTGGGCCCACGGTCTAATAGTTTTGAAGCCGAATTTTTGGACTCAATGCGTATAAATTGCGATAAAAATGTATGCGATGAAAACATTTTATATATGTTAGAACCACAGGTAATCTGACTTGTCCTTTGACTTTGCATGTTACAACACCAATCGTTAATAGGGGTGTAGACTCGAAAATTAATATTACTCCAAAAGAAAGAAGTCAAAAAAATATCTCAAAGAATTACGAAGCTACAACCGTTTTAATATTGCTTGTTAGAGAGAGAAAACGCAAACAGTGTGACGTCACGTTACGGGATGCTGCCGGGGGGCCGCGTCGACGGCGGCGCAAGTGTCTACACCCCTATTGTTTTTCTAACGTTTCCCCTCTCCACAGGCGTCCCTCCACCCTAAGGACGAGGAGAGCGAACAGCAAACCGCCAGCCTAGTGGAGAGCGCGCTCAGCCTGTACAACACCGTGGGCGACACCTTCAGAGAGTCCACCAGGGCGGGTGGATACGTGAGTACCCCTGATTATTCCCTGTACTTGCAGTAAAAGCCCAAGATTACTTGATGAATTTCATAGTTCTAGGTCTCTTGAGAGTGGCGAAATATACAAAAACCGGCCGTTTTTGTAACATGTCATATTTTAAGACGCATCATTAGCCTATACCGGGTGGAAAGGCACGACGATCCTTTCCGCAAAAGGGGGATTGTTTAGGTTGAGTACTGTATTTCCTCTAAAGAAACTAGGCTCATATTCGAAAGCGTTTTGAAGTTATAGGCAGTTAACGTTTAATGCAAAAAACTGCAAGTGACAACCCTCATTGGGTTCAGTAACATTTTAACAATAACACAAGGGTCAGTGACCTTTATCAATACGTATAATACAATTATTAGTACGTAGTAATAGTAGGATTGTCACTTAGAAAAACATTTATTAATTTTAATATTTTTACTAATTGTTCGTAACAAAAATCTAAACATTACGAATCGATTCTCCATCAATTAAACTAACCCTCTTTTGCAGAAAGGATCGTCGTGCCTTTCCACCCGGTATACACCACGATAGTTTTTTTGTGTGTAAAGCGAGAATTACACTTCGTCGTTAGCCGCATGCTGCATGCGGCGGCCGCAAAAGTGTAAAGAACACGTTAGTCGGCCGCATTCGGCGATCGACAGCTGCCAACGCTTAGTAGTAGGCGGACAGACTAATGTGAAGACGACGTTTGTTGGCGTAAGTAGTTTAAAATGAATTCGGCGACCGCATTATGTGAACGACGAAGTGTAATTGCCGCTTCAGGCGCAGTTGACAAGCCTAGAGCGACCGCCGAGCATAGGTATGAAAAGTGAAGTACATACATGTGATTGACTTCTGTACACTATTTGTTTTATGGTTTGGTGCACCTCACTCTAAAAAAAAGAATGTGTTCACCAGGTATACCAGAACCACCTGATGATCGGCGGCTGGGTGCTGCTCTGCGGGCTGCACCACGCGCTCGCCGGCGCGCCGTTCCCGTCCGCCACGCCCGGCAAGAGCCCCGCCAAGACGCAGTCGCGGCCCTACAACCTGACCAAGATGTGAGTACTTCTGTTTACACTTTGATGTCGGCACCTGTGTCCGCCATAGATCTATGAGTTCTTTTTACTAACAATTATACGTTGTTCGAGTTGGGAGGCTATGGTATAAGCCATATGAACACATACAACAACATATGGACACGACTTTAAGAAGAAAGATTGACATTGTGATGGTTGCCAACAGAAACCGGTCTTGTAACCGGCGTAATGGCTAGTCATGATCACCTCAAGCTTACGTGCCATAGCGACATGCCGTGAAGGTATTTCCAAATTCGCCGTGTTATCACAAGACACTGTTAGACCAGTGGTACAGACTAACTTAGAGCCGATATTCGGGTTCGAGATGCGCGAACGACATGCACTTTTAAATTCAATACCTTTACTGATTGTTGTCTCCCCCCTAGGCAACAAGGGCTCGGCGCCGTATGGGTGGCGCTCGGCGGGCGCTGCCTTGCCTGGCTCGGCGCGCTGCTGGCGGACGCGCGGCTCGAGGCGCTCGGCGGGGACGCGCCCGCGGCCGCGCCGGCTCCGCTCGCCGTGCTGGGGCAGCACACGGCGCACGAGCGCGAGCTGCGGCTCGCGAGCGCGGCGCCGCTCCACCAGGTACTTAGACTACACTTTTGCCTTGATCACACGTACCGGGCAAAACAACGCTGAGACAGTGCTACTCGGCGTAAAGGCGGCGAGACAGTAGCTCGGCTCCCTTTCTCGCCAGTTTGCTCGGTACGTGTGATCAAGGCATTTAGTTGTCGGTGAACATTCAATGTGGCGCTGGCAGAATGCACATAATCAAACTTCTCGTGCAGTGAGATTTGATACAATCGTCAAATGCAAAATCTGTTAATAAGGGCTCGTACCGACGAGCGACAGCATGCCGCGACCGCCCGCGACAGCAACGGCGACCGTCGCCGACGGTCGCCGATTGCTTTCGCGGGCGGTCGCGGTGTGCTGTCGCTCGTCTGTAAGAGCCCTAAGATATTTCAACTCTGTTCAAATTCTTAAATTATAAGTGAATTGGAATATCAGTATCATTGAGATAAAATATCTAATTCAACCTGAGGAATGCTTCACACACACGCTATCCTGCTGAATCGTTGACGCGCGTACTATACGAAATACAATCCGACCGTCCAAATAACAACTTCTAGAATAATGTTTGGTATCATTATCTTTATTTTATAGCTTTGGCGTCAGGGGTGGCACGATTTTCCGATAACGTTAACCGTCTTTGGCGGTGGATAATCTGGCAATTACCAACTTACCTTGCTAATAACGTTGACTTTCCCCCCAGCTGCTCGTCACGCTCGGCGTCGTCTGCTACCGCAAAGCGACCAACCTGAAGCGGACGGTCGTGCAGAAACAGAACGCGGACGCGGACCCGGAGCGGTCGGACTCGACCGTGTACTTCCAGGACATGACCATGTGCTCTGAGGACTCGGAGACTGATGATGGTAAGACGGCAACATCTTTTTTCTTCTTGGGAGAAAACTTCGCCAGGGATTCCGCATCACGGGGATAGTTCATAGTCATTTATTTTTTATTCAGTAAAATTATACATTGCATTTATAAAAATGTCTAAATAATACAAATAATAATAAATAAAAACGAATGTAGTGACATAAAATAAAATTATAGAATAAAAAAGAAAATTGAAAATCAATAAGAGTTTATATCATGTCAACTATGTTTTTGAATCAATCAAATAATTTACTAAATGTTAATCTAATGCATCATTAAAATAAATAAATATTATCGGACAATCTTACGCAAATCGACCTAGTCCCAAACTAAGCAAAGCTTCAATTATATCATCACAGTTGATTAACCCCCACCGCAAAGAGATGTGTATTATACAAGTATAAGTTCAACATATTTGTGTATCTGTCTGTGGTATCGTAGCTCTCAAACGTATGGACCGATTTGAATGCAGTTTTTTTGTGTCATAGATAGTTTTATCCCCAGTGTTCTTAGCCATGTTTCATAATAATCTGTTCAGCCGTTTTTGATTTATTGGACTTTGAAATGTAAATGTCGGGGGTTTTTCAATAGTTACATATAAACCTGGCCTTGCTTTGCTCACACGTGTTCTCTCGCCAACAGACAGCGAGCTGCTCTTCGGGCTCTGGTTCGAGTCGACCCTGGCCGCGGCCAACGCGACGGACAGCCCGAGCGTGGTGCGCGCGAGCGGCGCGGACGGCGCAGAGGCGGCCGAGCCGCCCGCGCGCCCGCACCAGGCGCTCGTGCCGGACAAGACTGAACCGTATTCCGTGAGTAGTAGGGGCTGTTTTAAACTGTGCCGAATACCTCGGCCACACTGTATGTGCTCCTCGCTGCCGTGATGTTGCCCTCTCTGGCCAGACACTGATAGACAATAGTACATTGTCTAACGAGGGGCGTAAGTGGAATATTGCGAACTAGAGTCTATCAGAAGCCCGACGCCCAAGGCCGAGGGCTTTTGATGACTCGAGTTTGCAATATTCTTACGCCCGTGTTATACACAATATTTTTCATCACATTTGCGAGGAAACAAATAAATTTTAGATGAAATTAATACAAATCGTAATAAAAACTGCAGCATGTCAGTCGTCCATTTTGTTGAATTTGACGTGAGGCGCGTATGGCAAAGACCCTTCGGTATACAGCCACAGTTTGAAAACATTTAAAAACATTTAAAATTATTTGTAATAAATACTAAACATTAAATTGCAGTTAAATTTAATATAAAGATATGTTTTATACGTATTAAAAGTTGGTTGTAGCAAACCTTTGAAGATATGAAATACACCTTGGCTGATTGGAAACATCCTCAGTCCGAAATGAAGTATGAGTGGGTTCTATATTTTAAAACTAAACTTAACAACCCGTGGGAGTTGAAAACAAAACGCTGCCTACCTGACGCCAGTGATACATTAGAAGCTATAGGGGAGTATGAAAATTATCATGTGGCGTCAATGGCACGACTTTTAGCCGTCGGTCACAGCCGACTGTGGCTGTCAAAAGGTTAATCTAATCGTCTGTTTGCAGTACATCCGTCTGGCCACCGAAGTGTTCACGCTGCTGACTGCCGAGATCATCAGCGACGGGTCGGAGCGGCTCGGGCAGAGCGCGTTGCAGCTGCACGACGCGCACCAGGCGCTGCTCGCCGCGCTGGCCAAGGACCTGGACCGGGAGACGGCGCGCACCGACACGGGTACGCTGGTTCCCTTGGCGACCAGAATAGAAAAAAAACACTTAAAATAAAATAAAAATTCTCAGATAATGCTAGTGGTACGCCAAAATATGCGGCAAATGGTGTTAAAGTTTTGAAAATCGGTACGATTGTTCTTTGGGCCAATGGAATCAATTTAACCCGTAGCCCAATAAAACGAAAAAGGAGAGGAGTTATGTCAACATTTTTTTTTTAATGGAAAAATAATATTTTGTTTTGAAACCTATCGTGTGTGGGCACCTAATGGAAGGTCTCACTAAGACCATTCTAAAAATATATCATATCATTAATATCACTTTTTGTTAAATTAAAACAAAAACTAATTTTGAAATATACCAAGTTTGGGCTCGTCCAGACACGATATGGCTTATTTTTGTAATACAATATACCACAAATGATACGTGATGTCCTCATATTTAACCACAAAAATTCGTAAATAATGACATTTTTTTTATTTTATTTTTTTATTAAAAAAAAACCACAAAATGTGTTAAAATCACGATCAGTTGAAACATGTATAAAAAGTTCAATTTTAGACACTGGGGATGATGAATACTAATGCGAGAGCAGTTTTCAATAATATTTATATTATTTATTAATATAATCTTTATTTAAAAAATAACTAACGCTAACGCTGTTGTAATATAATAACCCTATTCCTCGTTTAATGATACGCTCGCAGTTAGTGACGTCACAATCTGCGAGCGTCATAGTAAATGACAATCGTTTCATATGGAGGTGCGTTTTGCGGAAAAGGGACAAAACATACCCCTCAAACTTTGGACACTTATCTTATAACTTTGTTCGTTGAACCTGTTGCGTTGCTTTTTCTCCGTTTCACTACATGTTTAATGTCTACACCCCTATTACACGAGAATCGGTTAAGAAATGCGTCCTAAAAGGCGAACACCGGATATACGAACGATTTTCCCCCCAAGCAGAAGCGTAGAACGTCGCCCCGCTCACTCGTTCGACTACCTTAAGAGGCCGCAGTAAGCTCGATTCTCCATACAAACGTAGTTACGCTCTCATTTTAAAACTACGTCTTGGATTGTAACGAAACTTTGCATATACAATGACATGAGGTATATCCATGTCTATAATTAGTTTATATAGCTTCAGATAGCATAGTAAAAAAAATACAGTGAATTTAAGGTTTTCATACAAAACTTGTTTTTGCTGTATTTCGTTTGTTTTATAAAGTGGAACCATTTAAACTAATTACAGACATAGATATGCCTCATGTCATTGTATATGCAAAGTTTCGTCACAATCCAACACGTAGTTTTGAAATGAGAGCGTAACTACGTTTGTATGGGAAGGTGAAATTCGGCCGAGCTTACTGCGGACTCTTAAGACTAAGGGCGGGTTGCATCGACTTACGATTACAGACCGATCGACGTAAAATATGGCGCTGACAGCTGTCAGTCCATAGAAACTTGTTAAACGTTCAATACATTCAGATTGTAACGAACACCGCTTACGATTACAGACGGTTTGGTGCAACCCACCCTATTTATTACCACCCACCCTATTTATTATATAATAATAAAACCCACCCTAAGTTACATTCCAGTTGTAACCAACCCGTTCTCCCCAGGCACTATATCGCCGTGCTTTGGAGCACGCATCTGCGCGCTCTATGCGTCCTTCAGCTCGGCGCTGGTGCGGTATCTACACAACCTGATCAGCGCGCCCGGCTTCGCGGCCCTGCAGCCCGCGCTGCACCAGCAGCTGACTTGCTCCGGCAACGGCACGCCGCTCCAGGTGGGGATTTCATTTAAGGGCCTCCCACACGCCAATGACCTTCGATCTGAATCCCTCAGTTTTCTATTGTTTTTTTGTAGCTTATTATATTAACAACAACGGCTTTAAGCAATATAGTATCGCATATTCACTTCAAAGTTCATTGTTTTCGAGATAATTGGCATCAAAGTTGAACGATTTTAGGCCAAAAAGCTGGTTTTCTGGTCATAACTTGTGTTAATTAGTTCAAAATGAAAACCCTGGACACGTTTTTAGAGACGTCATAGACGAATTCAAATATTTAGATTTCGTATATGTTAGATCTTTCACGTCAATACGATATAAGTGTTTTTTTAGACAATATTTAAACAAGTCTTAATTTCTTTCAAAATCTGGTAGACTAAAATGGAGACTAAAGATTGAAGAACCGATAGCCGTTTGACTTATAATTCTATCTGTATTGCAAAAATAGGAGATACTATTCAAAACTTGTCAAAAATCGATGAGAACCTCGGGTAGCCCCTTAATTGTATGGCATTCATTATTTGGTCTTAAAGTTTGTCACTTTTTAGTACCACCCAGGGGACACGTGCAGGGTTGTGGTAGGTAGCTCCTGCGGACGCGAGTAACGGCTGTCCCCCCTTTGCCAAGTGAGTGGGTAACTCGACTGTTTAGAAGTTCTTAAGCCGCCCGAAGGCATCTAACATGGCTTAACGACTACTGTCATAGACAGCAGCCAGGATCAACTGCTTAGCGTGACTTCCAAAGTACGGAAGCGCTCATTTATAGTAATAATTCAAGGCGGTCAGCGGTCACCCATCCAAAGACTGACCACTGCCATCTTTGCTTAACCTGCGTTATCGTTTCCGACTCACAGGCGCCGCTAGGCTATGAGCGCTTCAGGTGGGCACCTTGTTTAGTTCAACGTAGAGATCCCTTTTTATTGGCAAATCGTTCGCTTTAAACTAAGCAAAGCTTGTACAGTCAGCGTCATGTAATCACTAGCAGCCGAGGTAGCCAAATACTTCGGTACACGTCTTACTGTAAGAAATAATGGTGTCACGAAATTACTGACTACTCTGGCAGGTACCAACTATATGACACTGAATGTACTATGGGTGACCCTGCCTACGAAGCAAGAGGTCCCGAATTCGTTTATTTGATTGATGAGCAGGAATATTTTTTCCTGAGGGGTTAGGCTCGTGAAACACACTTTCCCAAAATGCGCACTTTCTGTAAAGGTGCGATCATTTTCCCGGAAAGTACACGGTCTCTAAAAGTGCACTTCCCGATATATACACTTTGTCAATAGGTGCACTTTCGCGGAAGGTATATTTTCCCGGAAACTACACTTTAGGGGTAGTGGTGTACCTGTTTATAGTACTAAGGGTTTCTATGAAATAGTGCAAATGAAAACAGACGGACAGGCGGGTGGATGGATAGACTGATGGACGGACGGACAGAAAGACCTAAACTATAAGCGCAAATGTGTACCTTTTGAGAAAGTGTTCTAAATGGGAAAGTGTACATTTTGGGAAAGCGTGCGTTTTGGAAAAGTGCAGTTTGAAATAATGCACATTTCGGGAAAGTTTCCAAATTGGGAAAGTGGAAATTTTTCTGAAAGTGCTCTTATGCGGAAAGTGCACATTTCGGGAAAGTGTGTTTTACGAGCCTAACCCTTCTTGAGTCATAGATGGTTTCTATATATTTATTTTCCTCCCAGGTCGGCCCACGCGTGGTGAAGTTGCTCGGCGGGATGGTGCTAGCCAAGCCGGCTGCGGAACGCGAGAACACTATACTGGCGATGTGGCACAAGATCGTGACCACGCTGCAAGAGTGCGCGCTGCAGCCGCTGCCCTCGCAGGACCACGACTACGAAGGTACGGTGTCTCCGTCTCTCATCGAGGTGCAGATAAACGGCGCGTGAAAACGCCATCTGGCTCCGATACAGTGTCTCTGTCTCTCATCGAGGTGCAGATAAAGAGTGCTAGATTATTTTCTCTGAGCGCCTGAAGCTCTGTACGAGCTGACCTGACCCCCCCCCCCCCCCCCCCCCCCTCCCCCCTACCTGTCGCGGAGTTATCACTGAGTACCGGGCGATTTGGGCTCAAGTGGATGTGTCCACATTCGTACCAAATGGCATTGCTTTACTCAAAATTGTATACCCCTCCATACAAGCATTCCCATTGGAAAACGGACAAAGGTATGCACTGGGAAGGGCTTATAAAACGTGCAGCGAACACCGGCCACCATTAATGAAACAGGTCAGATAAGCACTAAATTGATAGTAACCGCACATCGAGTAGCCCGCGATAACCTATATTCATTTAACTCTCCTAAGACAGAAAATTCTATATTTTGTAACAGACTTGAACGTGGAACACGCCCAGCTGCTGGTCTACCTGTTCCACTCGCTGACTCTGATGCAGAAGAAGTCTGTGCTGCTCATGACCTCCAATGCTATCATCAAAGTAAGTACCGTACATTTATGTCGCTGTTTACTTATCCAATCCTCCTTCCCCACTGGGTTTCTACAGAAATAACGAAATAGTTCAATGGTATGTTGACGCTTTAGCCTAGTTGGTAGGGACCCTGCCTACGAAGCAAGAGGTCCTGGGTTCGAATCCCGTTCAGGGCATTTATTTGTGTGATGAGCCAGAATATTTGTTCCTGAGTCATGGATGTTTTCTATGTATATCGTCGTCTAGTACCCATAGTACAAGGTTTGCTTAGTTTGGGACTAGATCGATTTGTGTAAGATTGTGCGCAATTTTCTTGAAGTGCAAAGTTCTTCAACTTTATGATGTCATTGAAACGAAGGGAGTTGCATTTGTTTTGATGTATCCGAGCTGCTTGGTTAAAATTCTTTTGTGTTTTTACCCGACTGCCGAAGGAGAGGAGGGTTAAGTTTTTCGAGCGTACATATGTATGTTTCTATGCATTATTCTTTGGCACGCCCTGCAGCCTAAACCGTTTGACGGATTTCGAGATATGAGGTGTCGTTGTATTCCTCTTTATCGTGGGAGTGACGTAGACTATATATATTTTAAAGCACTTGGGTTTTTTGAAAAATCTTTTGAATTCCCTTGTTAATTGTATTTGGTCTCAGGAGGCTGCTCTGTAAATGTATGCGGGCATTTGTATATTTGTTTGTAAATGGGTTCTCTAAAACGGCTTTAACGATGTCAATGAGATCACTACGGTGAGTACACGGGCAGAATAATCGAACTGGCCAGATCTCTTTTCCGCGTATATTTGATTTGACCATCGGTCAACGACCCTATTTGTACAAAATATTCCCTATAAGTACTAACGACTGGACTTTTCCCCCAGGTGGTGGAAACCCTGGCCATAAGCGACAGGAAGCGCGCCATGAACCTGGCCCCGCACCAGCTCATCCTGACCACGAGGCTGATGCTGCTGCTCGAATACCTCATGAGGCACCTCTACGACGCGCCCCAGACGCTGCTCCAGCAGGTACCAGTATACCACTAAGATAAGAAAAGATAAGCTTTATTTCCTTATACAGAGTATACCACTATACCATAATAACACTACGACTTGCTCTGGTGAGGTAGGGCACAGCGAAATGTCATACCGCTCGAATGTGGAGCAGCCCAACTAGGGAAGTACCTCCGCCTTGCAGAAGACCGCAGCCATAATAACACTACTACTTGCTCTGTAGTAGTGTTGTGTTCCTGGAAGTGAGCAAGGTCGCCAGAGCTCCCGAGGATGCGTTGTGTTGAGAGCGAGGGAACTTGTACCTTCAGCTGTCAACAAGACGAATCCTCAAACATGTCAAGGGTCGGCAACGCTCATGTTACTCCTTTGGAGTTTCAAGCGTCTATAGGCTGCGGTGTCCGCTTACCATCAGGCGGGCCGTACTCTTGCCACCGTCGTTGTATGAAAAAAAAATAAAGATCGGGTTGCATGCATCAGGGAGTGCCGGTAGAAGTGAAAAAAAAAAGCTCCCCCCCCCCTCTTCCCTAACCCTCCCTGTCTGTGCATTTCAACCCGCGGGTTCCGCTTCGGTATCTAGTTCTAAGATATTAGACACCAGTTTTACTAAATCTACGGCCATGTCCTTCTAACCCAAGGAAAAATGGCGATAATGTGGCTACATGGACCTATAATAATCAGGACAGGCTATACGTGTACTATGCAGCTAAATTAAGACCTGATCTTAAAATGGCTGATGACTTGCCATAAACAACCTACTTAATTTGGACGGGTAATGGTTTAGGTTCATAATAAATCAGTTGTGGCAAATAAAAAAGTGGAACTATGACAAGGACAATAAATGATATTTCCCATTCTGTCACACTTACCTAGATTTGTATGCTACCAGCTTGCTCTCACGTGGTATTATAATTACCATAGCTTGTCCTGAGTATTATAGGTTCATGTGTGTTGGTGCCATGTGAAATAAATGGTACAGAGACCTTTCTCTATCTGTATTGAAACTTACTACAGCTGGCTCACAATTTTAAAGGAACGCTTTGGTATTGACAGACAGACTGTATAGTCTCTGACATAACTTTAGGTTTTTTGAGCTTACTGTCAAACTATATCTATTGTAACCGTCTCCTAATTTCATTTATTTGAATTATCTATTTATCCACACTTCAGTCGCACTAATAAAGGTTTATAAACCTTTGTTCTAGATCGAATGGAACCTCGTGATCGCCACCGGCCTAGTGCAATCGCCAGCAGACGCCACCAACGCCGCCAAAACGACCGCCGAAAACGGACAGATGAAGACGCGGATATACTGCGAAGTGCCGCACATTGAGCAGGCGTACCGCCGGCTGTCGCTGAGCGAGACTTCCATGCGGCCCAAGTTTTACGCGTTGACCAATTCTGAGATCAATAATCAGGTGAGTTAAGGTACTAGGGTATTAGAATTTTGTGTAGTGTCCCGTTCAATTAGAATTCGCGTTGGCCAACTTCCAATAATCACGCATGTTAAGGTACTCAACCTGCGGCCTGTCGATCCATCATGTGATCCTAGTATAAAAAAGAAGCGGGTTGTGTCGGAGATACAACCGTTAATTAAGTTTAAGTGGATACTTCTTTGTTGGCTAGGAACCCTAATTAAAAAAACCGGCCAAGTGCGAGTCTAATTGTTAAATTCAAAGTGTTTCGATTATATAAAGGATTCTGCTATTATGGTGTACCCGTAAAATATATATCTGAATTAATTCAATAAAATCTGTATAAGTACAGATAAATCGATATGTATGGTAACATTGACTGACGTAGCTCATTTGACTCGCGATACATTGAAAATGGCGGTCATTTCAGCATTATTTTCATGTTCGCCACATAAACTAAAAAACATTTTGTGATTAACAACTAATGGCAAATAAAGAAGGATTACAATGTATAACAAACAATTATTTGAAATCAGATTAGGCTTCTCTACAAAAAGTTATTCCGGAAGTCACGGTCACGGAAGTCACAGAACGCGAGCAAAGAAGTATCCACTTCAAGAACCATAAATATGTACACTCGAGGATCTATACGGTGCTGATACTAGAGGTACATAAACGTAATGGTGAAGTGTATGTGACCGTATACATCAAATTCGATCATTGGAGTCTTCCGCTAGACGACCTGTTAGTCCATTTCTACCGGTTGACTTTTGAGATAGGGTGCGCTGAGGTACTAGGACTGCAGAAACATGCGCTGGTCAGATGAAGACGCGGATATACTGCCAAGTGCTGCGAGACTGCGGCCGAAGTTTTATGTGTTGACTTGTTCTGAAATCGCAAACAGGGTTAGTCATAGTACCAGGAAGCCAGAAATACTCAGAGGTGAGACGAAGATATTGCTGGAAGGGGGAAGTGAATCAAAACAAAATTGGTGTCCTGAGACCGATTTTTGATGGAAGAGGAGCGGACAAAACGCCAGCTAAACATTTCATTCCGATTCGCTGATTCTTATTCGCACTCTTTCTGTCCACGTAACTGGATTGTAGTTTTCCTTATAGTTTAAAACTTGGCTCGAATTCGGATAGTTTGGTTCTGTAACTCTCAAAATTACTTGCTATTTGGTACCATCTCACATAACAAATATGCCATTTATGGAATTTAAGAGCAGGCTTAGAAAGTAACCCAATACACAATCAATGAATTTACAAATAAATTTGAACGAGAGAGATCCTTTTTATTAATCGTTGTATAGTATGTAGATAATCGAATTACATTTGACTTGCTAACTTTTCATTATTTATATCCTATTTTATAAGTGCATGGTTAAATTGAGAGAAAAGCATTATACATGTAACGTTATTTTGTTACTTGGCCAAATAAACTTGAAACTCTTGATGAGATGCTGTCAGGTAAAGATTAGTCCCATTAACCCTTAAATGCATTGTGTTGCCAAATGTCTACAAAGCATTAGACAGCTCACAGATTATTTAAAAAAAGGCTTACGTTCTTGAACGCACCTTTATACCAAAGGTCCAGTAGTAGTCTTGGGAAATAATAACGGGCACCACAAAAATATGCGCACTTTTTTAAAATTTTGACATTTGAGTTGGTGGCAACGTAATTTTCGCTAAAGTTAGCGGAGTGGTGAATTTATTTTTAATTTCACGTTAGGATAAGTGTTATTTCTCCAGTGAAAAAACATTATTTCTTTTGGAGTAAAGTAAGTAATCCATAGGTTGTGAACCAATGTATTTAGATAAAAGCGTAAATATCTTGTTCGAAACATGAAATAATAAAATTTGAACTAAACATAATACTGTTGCCATTTAGCAACTATTTATATTTTTGTATATAAACAAGTAAATATAAAAGCTGGATTTTTTTATTTATTTTTCCTAGATCATACATCCAATGAACTAAACAAAAACATTGTTTTCTACCAAAAATAAAAAATCATGCATTTAAGGGTTAAAAAACATTCCATGTAATAAAGAGGCCAATTTCCGAAACTCTTCCACTGTAAGAAGTTGTGAGATATTTCGCAATACCAAGTCCCAGGCATTCTTATTATTCTTTATTTGCTACCTAAGTAAAACTCTGCAACTTGGCAATCACACAATACGCGGACATGCGTATACAGTTGTACGCATTCGTAGTGCATTTGATGTACGGCCAGTGCACGTTTAATACTCAGGACAAGCTATGGTAATAATAAACCACGCGCGAACAAACTGGTACCATACAAATCTCGGTAAGTGTGACATAAAGGGAAATATTCATTGTCCTTGTCATAGTTCCACTTTTTTTATTTGCCCCAACTGATTTAGTACGAAGTTGTTAAACCATCCTTCCAAATTGAGTAGGTTGTTTGTGGCAATCATCATTTCAAACGACCAGTTCAAAATTTAGCCGCATAGCAGGCTTTCCGTCCCTCACTGTGGCAACACGTATAGCCCGTCCAGAGTGTAATACGTCCATGACGCCAGTGTAATAACGAACCCGTTCTCCGTCCAGGAGAACCCCAAATTCGACGGGCTGGCGTGCAACTTCGTGCTCGGCACGCCGCACAAGCTCAAGTACCCGCTGCTGCTGGACGCGCTGCTCGCGCTGCTCAACGCGGCGTGCGTGTGCGACAACCCCGCGTCGCTTTCATCGCCGTGCGCGCTCACCGCCGCGCACTACTGCTGCCAGACCGCGTGGAGGTGAGACATCGGAACTCCTTTGAAACGTTATCAGAAAAAGCGGTCTAATAACGTTATATTTCTTTGGTGTTGAAATTTTTCGCTATTAAAAAATCAATATGCCCCGATATTCATATCATAACGGAATGAATATCGTAACATTGTAAAATACGCCGCAAAATACTTTATATAGCCGCGCTGTCGAATGGGCGAAACCACAGAAAAAAAGACACTACATGCTCTATAACGTTATTAACACGTTCGCAACCAAGAACCCGCCTAGCGGGCACTCTTAATGTTTGCTCAGATGCCGGCTGAGTCCGCTAGGCGCTGTATGAACTTACACCCCTAGCGAATTCTGTAGGTTTCTGGTGAATTATTCCATTTTAAGTCCGGTCGCGAGTGTTGAGCTATTATATCGCTTAAGCAAGTATCGTTATATACACTATTGGTTTAGATTTATACGTTATAATGGATACCGCCATACAGCGCGTAAAATATCGCTTTAAGGTGCAACGTCACTGACGAATTCCATACAATTTTCGTTCGGACTAGACGTCTAATCTATCGATGTCAAGAACTTGAAATTGTGATATTTAGATAATATATGACCCTCTTCTCCCGCAGTTTGAATAAATACACGTACAAACCAGTAATATTCAAAATATAGCCATTTGAAATTCATAAAATTTTACTCCGAGCCTTGTATGTGTGCGTGAGTAGACACTGTCCGTGTAAATGACATGGCCGCGTCACATGACAGCACGTGGCCCAAAACCTTCACTAGATGTCTTTGATATCAAATCAAAATTAGTTAGACAGCGGGGTCAATAGTAGTAATTATATTCACCAGACGGCGACACCATCGTACAATCCCGTTTTTTTCTGGTGAAAGAGACGGCATTCATTTTATATTGCTACGCTACTCATTTTGGTAATGACGTAAGAGCTATGTCATTTGTTTATTGATAGAACGAATTTCAAAGAACAATGTATGAAGTTCAATGGTTTGCCTTTATTCGTGATTATTTATTGAGATTGCCATGAACAATAACCTAAAGTCCACGCAACGATAATTATGCATACATTTTGCGTCTTATTAGAAAGGAGTAAGATACAATATGGAAAAGTAATCTGTGCCACCGGCCGTATACATATATAGGATTTGATCAAATGAATTTGCAACTTGGATTGATTAGTTTCGATTGAGTGAATGTTAATTAATGTAGCATTAAATATAACAGACAAATAAATGTTTTCTTTCTTTCTTTCTTTCAATTGTGCATTTGGAGTGAACTTGTTAAATTTAAAACGTTCGCTTTAGTCGACTTCACAGTTGACAGTAAAATAACTAACTACTGCAACCTATATATGAATCGACTGTTCAAGTGTTCAACTACCGGAGATTAGATTACCGGACATGTCAATTAACTAATGCCTGTTCCCAATAATCAGTCCACGGATAGTTTTCCTTACAAGCATTTTGACAGATTACCCGTTGAAAATGTGTCAAATGTCGGTAAGGAAAACTATCAGTGGATTGATAATTGGGAACCGGCCTAAGTCACAAGTAGTCTTCTTTATAAAATGTTGTGAAGGTAGAATTATATACTCGTAGGCATTCTTCGGTGCTGGGACTGATGTCTGTTACGACCGGTGGCTAGGCAGATACGAAACCGGTATTCCATTAATTGGGTACGGCACTGTTATATTGTAAGGTTTAGCCGCGCCGCGACAACACAACGGTGCCCCCACCACCAGTTAGAAATATTGGTTACCGGTATTTATTAATGCCTAGTGATACCTTATAATACCGGTTCCAAACAGGTATTATTTCGATACAGTTTTTTTTTGTTCTAAGGCGGGTCGAGTTGGCACCTTTACATCTTTTATGAAAGCGTTTACGATACCGGAAAAATTAACCGTAACCGTGGTTTTATGGTAGTAAAATATAAAGGTGCAGCTAACTATCGAAATGGCCCGGAGAAAACTGATACGTACGTATTTAATTATTTTTTTTAACTTTCATATAGGCAATACAAACCGCCATCTTGGAATCCCGAAATACCGGAATCCCGGACCGATTTTTCCACTAGTCTAATACCGGAACTGAAAAGGACCAATATCGAATTACTTTTTAAACCTACTAATATTATAAATGCTAAATTTTGGATGTTTTTATATATAGATGTTTGAATGTTTAGATGTTTGGATGTTTGTAACTCGATCACGGCTCAACCGATTTAGATGAAATTTTGCACGAAGATAGTTTAACCTCCTAAGGCCCATAAATTATGCCCATATAGTTTCGGGCAATTTTTAAAACAAACGAATGTCAACTCTATTTCCAACACAACACAATTCCAATGCCATTTTGTATTGTATGCTGGGCCTTAGGAGAAGCCGAGATTAAAATAAAGGATAGTTTTTATCCCGGGTCCATGGAGGCGGAAACTGGTTTTTAATAAAAAATATAATAACTTCATGCAATTGTAAAAAAAGGAACGCATAATCAAGTTAAGTATTTACATTTATTTGAATAGTTTTATTTGTAATGTCTGTGCTCTATTCTTTTTCTACCGAGGAATAATCACTTTTACGCTCTAATGATGATAGTGGTAGGAGCATAATTTGAAATGTTCGAAGGTAAAATAGGCTTCCGCTAAAACGGACAACTTTTATGAATGAACGTAGAACACCGTGCTCGTAAATGGGGAATTTAGGTAATAATAAATGCCTCGTCTTTTTTACTGGTAAGTTTGTTTTTTTTTCACAAAAACGTAGTTTTTCGGGTTGTTAACCCATTACAAAAACGTTAGTTGACATAAAACTTACTTAAACTTTTGGTTTTTTAAATAAATGTAAAAAATAAATGTTATTCATTTACTCTTACTACAACAGGTTCAGGGAGGGAAGGTGTATTTGGGTTTCACATGCCGTATCACATACGCGCTGATTCTATTGTATAGACAGTTTCCAAATACACCATCGCTCAAACAGCTCAATACTTTTTTTTAAGTAAGAAGGTTGGTTTTGCTTTTGGAGATGAGTTTTTTTATTTTACTGTCGAGGCATAAGAGACGTGTTCAGATATTTGTGAGCACTCAAATATATCTGATGGCGACTGTACTTTTTGACGAACAAACTAAAAAAGCTGCAAAACTTCCAATAATGTAAATTCAAGTAATGCAGACGAAGTAGACGAACCAAAATTTGCGAATACGTAAAATAACAAATTATTGTCCTATCTTATCCTATTATACTATTAAACGAGGAATATATATATATATATATATATATATATATATATATATATATATATATATATATACACGATGATTCTTAATTCGTGATCAAGACAAGTTACATATTACAAGCGGATGTCTCTTTCTATCAAAAGGTATTGAAAAGAGACTTCCGCTTGTAATTCGTTACTTGCAGCTTCGTGAAACGAGCCCCAGGAGTCAATTTTTCTAATTCTGTAATTGATACCAACCACGATTAACTCGAAGTTACCTAATACAGACGTTCTTTCTTTTTCTGAATAAACCTGAATAAGGAATCACTTTATAATTCAAAATCATCGTCACCCTAACGGTAGTTTGCAAAAATTTTACGTATGTGCGTTTGACGTATCTACTTAACTTCAAGAAATGTAGGGTGACCAAACATTCAGTGGATATTAGTGTTTACATTATCATGAAATTGAAGTATCTAAACAGTGATTTAATTGCATGAGACCTCATCCATTGAAATCCGTTTTGGCTGTTTATCAATATTTTTCGACTCCTGATCACGGATTAAGAATCATCGTGTATATACATTTTCGATTGAAGTCCCGAAATTCCGGTATTGTGGTCCAATATCACATTTCAGTACCGGTATTGAGAATCATCCGATATTTAATGCCTTATACATATGTACATATATCTTTTTCGTTTTTGAGGATTATAATAATGACTTAATGAAAATTGGCATAGTAATAGATCAGCCTATATTACGTTCGACTGCTGGGCACAGACCTCCTCTCATGGACGAGAAGAAAAGCTTAAGAAAAAGAAACGGTATCATGAGTATACCGGTTTGGAAAAGGCATTATAAAAGTGTAAGTAAATACAGTAAAAAAACCGGTAACGATATGTATATCTACACGGTTCCGGTTCCGGTACCGTTATGTTGGCGACGCGGCTAACATTTACAATATAACGCTATCGTAATGGAATACCGGTCCCATACCGGTATACCGTAACCGAAATGAGTACATGCTCGTGAATCTGCCTTTATAAAGTATATTTTCGGACAATTATTAAAAACTGAATCGATAACAAATATCCATTATACTTAATTGAACGAGCGAGTGAGGCGAACGAAGTTTTTCATTTAAAATTGGGCAAATATTCTTTCGTATGTCCGGCTGTCCAGACTTCTCCTCTACATGTTCTCAACCGGTTCTCGTGAAATCTTGTGAGCTCGAAACTACCAGAGACACGGAAATCTGCTCTTAGGAGTAACCAGACCGATTTTAGAACAAATATAAACTGCATTTAATAAATTAACGGTCATATCTCTCTAAAAACCAGAGTAGCTTTTTTGCATATAAAATTTACTAAGCCTAGTAGTATATCGCCATGAACTCCCAGGGCCCTATTTAATAAACATTACAATCCTACAATTTTGTATAAAGGTGACATATTTGTAAAGATTTACTAAGAAAATCTTTACAAATATGTCACTTTTATACAAAATTGTAGGATTCTAATGTTTATTAAATAGGGCCCTGAAAGTTCATTCATCCATCACCACAGAAATATTTTTTTTATCGGATGTGGTTCCGGAGATTATACCCTACATACAAACACGCAAAAAAATCACAGATTTCTCCTCTATATAGGAATCGTTCCGGTAGCCTAGCGGTTCAGGCATGCGACTGTCAAACGACGGTCGTGGGTTCGACAGATAAGTTTCATCTCATATTTACCTAAACAAGACATTCAATAATTTTGTAAGGAAATGTCCACCTCTGAACATTAGTACTGATAAATCTTTCATATAACTGTGAAAGCAAAAAAAGTAGAATTCTAATTTTGAATTTTGACAATCATCGAAAACAGTACCATATTGTCAAATGGTATATTTCTCTCTTTCTGACGCGCTCTCGGACGGGACTCGAGAGACTGGCCACTAACAGTTTTGATATACCTAAGAAGGATATAACAAACTCGCCCGTTATTCACAAAGCTCACCATATTCGTCCGGTGACGCAAAGTTATTACCAATTTTGAGGTCTTATTATTTTAGTCGGAGTTTACGGGCGAATATTGTGAATAATATTTAGCCTTTCTAATTAGTCCTGCAAGTCAATATGGATATAAATATAAATATAAATATAAGGGGACAATCTTACACAAATCGACCTAGTCCCATAGTAAGCTCAGTAAGGCTTGTGTTATGGGTACTAGACGACGATATATATAATAGATATAAATACTTAAATACATAGAAAATATCCATGACTCAGAAACAAATATTCATGCTCATCACACAAATTTTTGCCCTTACCGGGATTCGAACCCAGGACCTCTTGCTTCGTAGGCAGGGTCACTACCAACTAGGCTAAAGCGGTCGTCATGCGGCGGATATAACAGATCAAAGTAATATACTAAGTATCTTACTTTACGTACCTTATTCCGTATAACATTAGATTTTCTAGGGAACATATCTTCGTTTATGATCCTTTTAAAATACTGTACTAGTGTTACTTATTTCGATTATTTAATGTGTCTCAAATTAAACAATTACGTTGTTGTTAATCAAAATGGTTTTCATTCAAATAACATGAAGATTTATGCACGATTCGTCTAATGTCAATGGAATTGGGTTTAATAGATAAAGGTTGGGCTTTGATTTGTCAATTGTAAACCTATGGATATTCATGACTTTCCAATTAAATCAAAGGCGTAACATCTTTGTAAAGGATATACCTATCCAAAATAGTATATATGTAGTATGTAACATGTAAGAATATGTCCGCCAAAAATATAGGGGATATTTGTGGATAATCTAGATACAAACATACATACATACATACATACATATAATCACGCCTCTTTCCCAGAGGGATAGGCAGAGATAAGGGATCTCCATTTGCTACGATCCTGGCAGACCACTTTCGCTTCACTCACTTTCATAATATTTCTCAAACATGCTCGTCGGTTTAGGGTACTTTTGACCTGGCCTTTTGTTAAGATTTCTCCAATTTGATCGGAGAGATACGAACATGCTTATCAAAAAAAATTAAACATATTGAAAAAAAATTTTTACACGTTACAAGTCAATCTAATTAGTTGAGACGGTTATATTCGTTCGAAAATTCAAAAAGAAAAACAAAAAAGAAGTACTTTCGTCGGGATTTGAACCTGGTTCAATGATGGTGTTACAGACAGATTTAAGCAAAAGAGAAATTTACTGCGCTACCGTATGACATTAGGCGATGAGTGAAAAAGTCAGGTGCGTTCATATTGCATTCTAGAGTGCCAGCCACAAGAACATTTAGTTTCACTATTTCCTAATAGAGGCGCTACTATAGATTTAGTTTTGCGCCCTCTAGTTTGATTTATGAAAAAGGTTTGACAAGGACTGACTTTGAAGTGACATTTAGTTACGTTAGTCTGCGTAAATTCACGAAAAAGCACTTTTATGCATATTTTCGGACTACATTTTAAAAAGAAGCACTGATTAGTGCAGATTGATTGCGATTCATACGTAGCACGCTCTTCGGCTTCCGCAGTTTGAGACACATGTTGGTACTGGTCACGGTTTTGCGTAAAATGATGAGCAACCATCGAAATTATATATCGCGACATCTGTTAGCAACAGCTCGACAGGAACCAGTGATGTTTAACCTTAAGTTTAACGCTTTTTGGGGAATTATAACGTTATAAACGATAGTACTATGCGAAAATAGCAGAATTTAAAGGCCTGGATATCGGCATTCGTATTTATCTGACGGGACGACCCCTCGGGTTGGCGCCATAGCGACGACCACTCAGCCGAAGACGCCTAGCCAAAGCCCAAAAAGTTCGGGATGCAATCGTACATGTATACATAGATTCACGCCTTTATTCGCAAAAGGGATAGACAGAGTAAATGAAACTTATTCCAGTGCCACCTTTAGCATAAATGTGGATATAAAAGAACATTATTAAATAACACATTTACATATGTACCGACTGGTCGGGAAAGCCATCTATTCGGCGACTAATCGACCACCTCAAAGGGCCTACCGCGAAGCGAAAACGAACTTCGTTCGCGTATCTCCGTCTATGTCGCTCGAACCAGCAAGTGCGAAAGAGAGCGAGATACACGAACGAAATTAGTTTTCGTTTCGCGATAGGCCCTCTGCGCCTATTAATCGGCGAAATCCATATTCGGCACATACCTAAACACGTCTCTTTCCCCCAGACTGGTCGTCAGCATGCCTCCAGCCACTCCGCACATGGACAAGCTCCAAGCCGGCACGGAGGCCGAGCTGCCCTCGCCGTTGCCGCTCCACGCGATCATATGGGCGCCCAGGGCCGACAACAAGAAGGTGTTCAACCCGTGGCTGAAGGATGCGCTGGTTAAACAGGGCATGTATACACAGGTGGGTACATGGACAAGCTAGCGACACTGAAGCTGGGAACAAATTATCGGACGCGGCTGACGGACGCGGCTTACAGCTGCGATTTATAGGTATTCTATCAGAGGTAAGCCCTGGACGTAACATTGAGCGTTCGGACGTCCGACAGAAATCTGACGCGCTGCACTGACTGTGCACATTTATCAATCGCGGCCGTCAGCCGCGTCCGATAATTTGTTCCCAGCTTGAGTTACGGGTAAGTAGCGAAATAATTGTTCTTGGCTGCACAGGGTTGTTCGTGCCGATGACGTAAATAATACGTATTTTTGCACACAGAATGTTTTGATAAATAAAATCATATGAAGCTTGTTACCGAATCTCCAAAAGCAGAAAATCGGAACAGTATTCTTGTTAAGCTGATATTGTATAGCAACTTTCTATAACCACCACAACCTTTAACACTACTAAGGGCGGGTTGCGCCTACTGACTGTTACACCGATCAACTGTCCATAGAAACTTGTCAAGCTTTCCATACATTCAGATTTTAACGAACACCGCTTACGATTACAGATTTGGTGCACCCCAGGCTAAAATGTGTAATTTGCAACTAATTGCCGTCAGAGCTTAGACTGGATTTTACAATCAGGAACTTATTATTACCCTTTGTGTACAGTATGCCGAGAACCTGTTATCCGGCGTGAGTTCCTCGTGCGACAACATCAAGTACCACCTGTGGCTGGCCAGCGAGACCATCAAACAATTCAAGGACAACATCACCCGTAAGTCGTCTTGTGAATAATGTATAATACGGGTCGTGAAAGCCACTTCGTTATGACCGAAAGTGCAATAGATGGACACGTATGTACTCGATGCACAATGTACCATAACATGGCCCGCTCCACGACCCACTCACTCGTCCATCTACTGCACACTTTCCAGCCTCTACAACAATGTCCTATTTACACTCGCCCTGGGCGGTAAGTGCGATTACCGCCCACGGGCGCAGCGGCAAATATCACTTCACACCCAGGACAAGACGTAAAATTGTATACGCACCACGGGCGGTAATTCGTAAAGCCCCAGATCGCATATTTATGCTTGTGGCCCTCACCTTCGGTTCCGGCCACAAGCACCTGCGATCTGCGATTCACCGCTCTAGGTACGTGGCTCTAATGAAGAGCCACCAGGCGCCCGACCCGCACCGCCTCTCGAGCGGTTATTATTCTTTATATGGATTTGTACGGGCATGCACTCACTGCATCAACTCCGTAGTTAGTACATGTAAGAGGCGAGGAGCTGCGAGTCGGGCGCCGTGTGGCTCTAATGAGCTGTGACCTTTACGTGCACAGTGTAATTGAACACATTACGCGTTGCAGCCGTAGGCCTGCCCGCGCTGCTGGACGTGATATCGTGCGACGCGGCCCTGGTGCACCTGCGGCACAACCTGTCCGACTTCGCGGCTTCAACCGAGGCGCAAGAGTTTATTCCCGAGCTGCTCAGTCTGCTGGAGACGGCGTTCGAGTGCTGCCGGTGAGTCTAACCGAGCCGGTAATCACGACTGCACGTCGCGTGGCGCGACAGGTCACGTGACCGACAGATTCGTCAGATTGAAAATTCGTAAGACGGACTCGTGACCTGAGGGGCCACCGCGAAGTGAAAACGAACTTCGTTTGAGTATCTCCGTCTCTGCCGCTCGAACTGGCAAGTGCAACAGAGAGGGAGATACACGAACGAAATTCGTTTTCGTCATGTTTGTGTACGATATGTATTTCACCACATGAACGATAGTACTTTTATACTGATAATTAAAGCAATTCGTGCATAATTATTCCCTAACCATTCCAAAATATCTAAAATGCACAACGTTAATTAATATTCAAGTTTTCACTTCTGCCGGCACTCCCGGAGTGCAACCCGTTGTTTTTTTTTAATAAATAGAGTGATTCAAAGGAAGGCTTATATGTACAGGTCGATTCACGAAAGCTGGCGCGAGATTTCTACTGAGTGACAGCTATTTTCATAGAAATCCTGTCAAATCTCGCGCCAGCTTTCGTGAATCGACCTGTATAATATAGTACCCATGCGAAGCCGGGGCGGGTCGTTAGTTGAATATAAATAAATCCTACTAATAAGGTACGCAGTCAGCAACACCAAGGCACTCACCAACTTCCTAGAGGATCTGGGGTGGTTAGAGTAGCGCTACCCCACTATTTCACGCAAAATAGGCACGGAAAAGAGCCCAGTATAAATAACTATCCTACTAATAAAGTTTGAATGTTCAGATGTTTGTTACTCAATCACGCTTAAACCTTTTAACCGATTTGTGTGAAATATTGCACGAATATTGTTTTTAGCCTGGATTAAAATATAGGATAGTTGTTATCCCGGTTCCACGCAGACGAAGTTGCGAGCGGAAGCTAGTAAATAAATAAGTGTTAAGGGACAATCTTACACAAATCGACTTAGACCCGTTGTAAGCTCAATAAGGCTTGTGTTATGGGTATTTACGACGATATATTTAACAGAGAGATATACTTACATGCATTGAAAACATCCAAGACTCGAAAACAAAAGTGTCATGCTCTTCACATAAATACTTGGCCTTATAAGAATAAGATTCAGCTTACAAGTCCAGACGAATCAGTTCCCTATAATTACGACAATGTTGATTTCCGTGTCACTATGAGTCATATTCATGTCATTTGATGTAGATTTTACTACATGTTTCAATGACATTAAATTTTGAGGCAGAATAGTGATCAGGATGTACATATACGTCTGTTAATCTTATATTTTTTATGTAATACGGTATTTGACTTAGTGAAATCGGCTTCCTTTTTTGAAACTTCAAAAACGCTGCAGGGAATACTTGCTTGTGACGTCACAATCAAACAACGTCCTTATAGTTTATATGAATTTAAAAAACCTAATATAGTTTAGATCAATGAAAGATTGATACTTTCCGAGTATTTCCGCTATGTTTATCCGATGCCAATGAAAAAACAATATATTTGCACTGTTGTCGAATACTCTATGCTTGTTTAAACATGCAGGGTGAGCGCCGACTTTGAGCTGGAAGGGCTGATGGAGAGCTCGAACAACCCGTCGAAGGCGGCCGTCCGGCGCGCGCGCATGATGGTCAGCGGCACGAACATGCCCGCGATCACCGCGTCCAACACGCTCGGCTGCTGGCTCAGCATGCAGCTGCCCAGCACTGCGGCCGCGGCGCTCGAGCGGCTCTGCTCGCCGCCGCCGCTCGCCACCCTCAACATGGTCAGTGTGCGAGAGCTCGAGCTTGAGACCGATGAACTATAGTGAAACCTGGTTAAATGGCCCCATATGGTTATATGCCCCATAGGTTTCAGGTTAATGTCATATTTTCTCGAAAAAGGATCAACGCAAGAGGTTAAATCTTCGCGAAGTTAAGAAAGGGTGTGTTCTATCCCTTTTTCGCAAAACGCAACTTCATATGAAACGATGACGCTTGTAGATAGTGACGTCACTAGAAGCCGTGCCCCATCGTGTTCGGCGCGACGCGCTCTGCGGTAGCCTCGCAGATTGTGACGTCCTCTAGGTACATATTGGCAGAACTGCGTAGTCTTTGACTCCATTATATTAAAACAGACTTATCCTATAATAAAGCGATGTTCAGTTTCGAGAGTCTATAGTAAACTTATAAAAAAAAAACTTCTACCAGAATATTTACCCCAATCACTTCTTTCCACAGGACCAATACGCGTCCCACATAATACCGCTCGAGAGCGCGGTCCTCTCCCTGGTCGCTTCCCACTGCGAGCTGATCAGCGCCAACCAGAAGTACTCCGTGGGCCAGTCGCTGATGACGCTCGCGTACTCGGCAGCCAAGCTGCTGGAAGTGGTGGCGCTGCACCTGGTCGACAACCCGGCGCTGCTGAAGCGGACCCTCGACCTAGTGGTGCCGGCTTTGGTGAGTGGCTCCAGGGACAGTGCCAATCCCATGGAGGGACTGTCCCTAGTCTCATCCCGCTGCGAGCTGATCAGCTCCAACCCAGAAGTACCCCGTGGGCCAGTCGCTCCGCTCTGCTGGAGTTGGTCGCGTCGCAGGTAGTCGATAACCCGGCGCTACTGAAGCGGACGCTCGACGTTATAGTGCTGGCTTTGGTGAGTGGCTCCCACCAGGGACAGTGACAATCCCACACGTGCAAGTCGTGGTACGATGATAGCCGGAATCTAGCGCTGTTGAAAATGGGGACATTTTTGTGGCTAATAAGACTAATAAGGAGTCGGGTCATTTTATTTTTCGTCTCCTTCGCCATTTGTTATTGCTGTTCTGATCTGACGTCTCACAAAAAACAATAATACCCAAGTATTACCATATAGGCATGTAAATATGCCGAGTACTTGAGGATTTTGACTGAAACGTTATATAACCACCGTTGTATTCGTACAGACGGACGGCCGGCTGCAGTTCATGTCGCCCGAGCCGCTCGGCGCCACCCTCAACATTCTGGTGCCCGTGGAGGCCAAGTCCGTGCAGCTAATACACGAGCACATACTGAAGACCACGTACCCGGTGCTGGTGGAACACCTGCACCGCTCCACCGAGAAGACGCTTCGGCACATGGTGAGTGTAATTACACAGAACAGAAAAATACGAGTTGAAATAAAACCGTCGTGCCGTCTTTATATGCCAGTTCCTACTTTTTTCTCAAACATGCAATGAAATATTGACGTTGTGTTCTTCATAATAGTCTACGAAGTGGTCTCTTTTAATTTCCATTTCACAATTTGTGGCACAGGATCACGGCGTTCAGCCATGAAAATTTAAGTTTGATTTCTTGGAGTTTTATTTATTTATTTCATTGCATGTTTGGGAAAAGCACTGTACATACCTGGGAGTGAAAAGGGGTTGTCGGCCTCATAACTATCCTATATGTACTCGGCCGGCATCCTCTTACTTCCCGGCCTCTGTAGTAATGTATATTATATGTAACATTCCAGGCGGCCTGCAATGTTTTTTATTTTTTACTTTTGATCCGATTTTACACTATATACTTTACCTTCCAACATGTAGCGAGTAATGTTCACTTTGCGGGTCATTTTTGAGACTAATATCAATATCATTTTCGTGTAGGTCTTTCGTAATAAAAAAAGGATTATGACAAAAGACAGTTTCGCGAGTTCTATAGCTCACAGAGCCATTATAGTATCCGCAAAACCAAGTGGCGAGTGAGCTCATAAATTATTGGATCTTGCTCTCTCTTTCGCACCTGCGCTGCTTTATGGAGCGCGCCGTGCAACAACAGTACTGACTTTTATTTCCTGACTCGCCACTTGGTTTTGCGGGTACTATAGTAACCAACCCTATCACTACCCACGCAGGTTAACTACTGGGAGAAAGCCCTGAACAAGCCCGAAGGCCGGCTGGCGTATGAGACCGTGTTCGCCGACGACTCTGAATACGTGCTCGCGAAGATACTGCTCTCCGTGCCCAACGCGAGGGTCGCCTACGCCGAGAAAGTTATCGAGTGAGTTAACCCCCGACGCAAAAAGAGGGATATAACAAGTTTAACGTAATAACACAGTCTGTGGTATCGTAGCTCCCCAACGGATGGACCGATTTGAATGCGGTTTTTTTTGTGTCATAGATAATTTTATGCCAAGTGTTTATAGCCATGTTTCATGAAAATCTGTTTAGCCGTTTTTGAGATATTGGACTTTAAATAAATATTAGGGGACAATTTTACACAATTCGACCTAGCCCCAAACTAAGCAAAGCTTGTACTATGGGTACTAGACATACTTATCATCATCATCATCATCATCATATCAGCCGAAAGACGTCCACTGCTGGACATAGGCCTCCCCCAAAGAGTTCCAAAGTGACCGATCCCGCGCCACCCGCATCCAGCGGACTCCCGCAACATTTACCAGGTCATCAGTCCACCTTGTCGGGGGCCTACCCACGCTGCGCCTTCCGGTACGTGGTCGCCACTCGAGATCCTTTCCGCCCCAACGGCCATCGGTTCTACGTGCTATGTGCCCCGCCCACTGCCACTTAAGTTTAGCGATCCGGAGGGCTATATCGGTTACCTTGGTTCTGCTGCGGATAGCCTCATTTCTGATGCGGTCACGCAGAGAAACTCCCAACATGGCCCTCTCCATTGCCCTTTGGGTGACTTTGAGCCTTCTTATGAGCCCATAGTAAGCGACCACGTTTCAGTGCCATATGTCATCACTGGCAACACTTGGTCAAAGACTTTCGTCTTGAGACACTGCGGAATATTGGACGAAAAGATTTGCCGTAGCTTCCCGAACGCTGCCCAGCCGAGTCGGATTCGACGATTGACCTCTTTCTCGAAGTTGGACCTACCTAACTGGATCGTCTGTCCTAGGTATACACCCTACTCCTACCCTAGGACCCTAGAGCTAGACTAACCCGACACTATACCGACGACATCCCGGACATCAGCCTGTACGAGATTGTAATGGCTCTTAAACAGCTCAAGAACAACAAAGCACCCGGTGAAGACGGAATAACAGCCGAACTTCTGAAGGCGGGTGGAAAACTGGTCCTTACGGCCCTTCAGAAGTTGTTCAATTCCGTCTTACTGGAAGGGAGAACTCCAAAGGCATGGAACAGAGGTGTGGTGGTGCTGTTCTTCAAAAAGGGCGACAACACTCTGCTGAAGAACTACAGACCCATCTCACTTCTGAGCCATGTCTATAAGCTGTTTTCGAGGGTCATTACAAACCGTCTCGTACGCAGGCTAGATGACTTCCAGCCTCCCGAACAAGCCGGTTTCCGAAGATTCTTTAGGGTACTAGACCACATCCACACGCTTCGTCAGGTTATACAGAAGACCGAGGAGTATAACCTGCCTCTCTGCTTAGCGTTCGTGGACTACGAAAAAGCCTTCGATTCGATTGAAACCTGGGCTGTACTACAGTCTCTCCAGCGGTGCCAAGTTGACTATCGCTATATCGAAGTGCTGAAGTGTTTGTACGAGAGCGCCACTATGTCAGTCCGACTCCAGGACCAGAACTCGAAACCTATTCCGCTGCAGCGGGGAGTCAGGCAAGGAGATGTTATTTCTCCAAAACTGTTCACCGCTGCACTGGAGGACGTTTTCAAGACTCTGGACTGGAGAAGGCTAGGCATCAGCATCAACGGCGAGTACATCACTCACCTTCGGTTTGCTGACGATATAGTAGTCTTGGCTGAGACAATGGAGGACTTAAGTACGATGCTCGATGACCTCAGTAAAGCATCCGAGCGAGTTGGTCTAAGAATGAACATGGATAAGACGAAGATCATGTCAAATGCCCATGTAGTACCAACTCCCATTACAATCGGACACTTTACGCTAGAAGTTGTAGACGACATACTTATATAGATAAATAAATACTTAAATACATAGAAAACATCCATGACTCGGGAACAAATATTCGTGCTCATCACACAAATAAATGCCCTTACCGGGATTCGAACCCAGGACCTCTTGCTTCGTAGGCAGGGTCACTACCAACTAGGCTAAAGCGGTCGTCAAACTTGGAAATGAAAATATCGGCGGTTTTTCAACTTTTTTAGGTTGTTGTTATTATCTTGCTTTACTTGCGAGCCGACGAGCTCTAGCAGGCCCATTGACAACAGCAGCTTCGTCATTATCATACTAGCCGAAAGTTTTCCACTGCTTTACTTAGACCTCCCCCAAAGAGTGCCACAAAGACCGGTCCTGCACCACTCGCATCCAGCGTACTCCCGCGACAGAACCTAGAAGGCGCTAATGTTATCTGAAATCCCCTATTTATTGAGTATTTTTTGCATATTGAGATATTTTTATGTAAAATTGACCTGAAGAGTCTGAGGAATCGGTAGATAATTTGAATCGCGTTATTTTCCGTAGCTACTTTTGCTGTTGATATTTCGGCACGCTTTGTCGAAGAGATAATAAATCCACAACACGCCAAGTCAACAGGATATTTATCGCGGAATTAAACCTTATATCTATGCAAGGTTGCTTTAGCGCTGGTCTCGTTGACGCACATATCTGAATTTATAAGTTATTTAACTGGTGCCTAAATAAAATGTATTATAGAACTAACGAACATTTTGAAATTAACAATTCCTGATTAGTATGTGACCAAATTTTTGTATTACCGTTTCCTGTGACTTGTAATTTCTTATTTTTATCATATTTTTTGTTTTATTCTGTATTGCATAACTGATAATTAACACCGCATCACTATATATTCGTAGCATGACATGATTATGTAATTTTTTTTATTTTCGCTTTAAGTACTTTTACTGTTAACATTGACATACCTAACTGTATTAAAAATACATTCATTCAATTCAGTGACATGCAATGAATAAATTCATCAAAAATTGTGTGCCAAAATCTGGCTGATTGTCACGAACAATAAACATACTGAGACCTATTATAATCACGCACTTTCGAACAATAAATTATTTGTATTTGTATCGGTGGGCGTTGTAAGTACTGTGCGGAAGTACGTCGTTTGCGTCGAAAATGTTAATGTAGTTCGAGCATAGCATATCGTATCATCAAACTAATCCCCTCACTTTGTCCCCAGGTTGTTCATAAAGATCTTCGCCGGCTGCGAGAGCTCCGAGCTGAGCAGTTCTCTCTGCATATCGATATGCAAGTACATCGGCGTCGCGGACCAGCACAAGCTCGCCAGTCTCCTGTCCCACATCTGTCACAGTACGTAAATAGTCTGTCCCACATCTGTCACCGTACGGAAATAGTCTGTCCCACATCTGTCACAGTATGTAAATAGTCTACACCGAACAGGTTTTTAGATCCTGATCGATCCAGTGTTGAACTTTCTTAAGAATTTGTAGTTTTGCTTTGAATAGCCCATGGAATTTGTTGTCAGAAAAACTGAAGGTTTTCTGCTCTAAGTTGAATTTTGCAAGACTACTCATCTAAGCTTGAAACGTAATCAGTATATGCATAGAATGGACTAAAAAATGATTTATAGTACTATAAGAAAAGGACTTAATGTTATCAAGCATATTCTGCCAGTCAACTCAATGGCGAAGCTGGTAAATTACGTGTCAACGCTTCTATCTTTTGCCATTTGTTTATAGAGACGCGCACGCCACATTTATCTATAAGGGTAACCGCCAGATATGTGCGAATACGTCAAGCATGTGAGCTGTCAGATATATGAATGCACATCCAACATCGCTCATGCTAAAAGTCCTCTTGCTCTTGTATGATCTCCTGGTACACCCTTTATGCTGTACACACTCGTTGCGTCATTTCAACAGCGGAACAGCCCTTGAATCGGCCATTGATGCGTACGGAGGCGAGATCCGAGCGGGCGAGACGAGGAGAGAGCATAATGTACACACTCGTTCTCGGTCTGTCTCGGGATGGCTCGACGAGTGTGTACAGCCGGCGTTAAAATTCATACCTATTACAGGCGCGAAGCGTTCGGCGAACGCGTCACCGACAGAGACGGAGCTGCCTACGCCGACTTCGACCGCGGCCGAGGGCGGCGCGCACGCGTCGCTTGCGCTGCGGAACGCGCTGCGCAGCGTGTTCAGGACCGAGGGCGAGCCCGCGCGCACCGCGCCGCAGGACCCGCCCGCTGGCTCGTGAGTGTCGAGCACTTTTATTAATATTGCGCCAGTGAGATGGGTCGAAATACTGTCAAATGTAATGGTGCGCCGTCTGAGCTTGGACTTGCTCTCAAACTCTGGCTCGATGGACAAGTCACTGCCACAGCCGCCGCGACCCATAACTTGATTATATCGTTTAAGCATGTATAGTTTGTATTGGTAGAATTAAGAAGGAGATAAAATACTAAATATGTTTTATTTTTTCACAGATCACAAGCCACTAGGGCCGCAGCAGAGCCAGAAGGTAAGTTGCATCGTTGCGATATAACAATAAGTAGCCATCAGAAAAAAAAAACATTTTTGGTATCAGCTTTAGCCGACTGTACTTTTCTGTATATCATCATCAACTACTCATTGAGACGATTCTAATGAGCCCTAACTCAACGGGGTTACGTGTACTAAATACCCATGGCTGCCTTCTGTCTCCATCACTCCACAGCTTAGATGAACAGGCTGTCACCCTCATGTTGCATTGTCATCCAAACTTTCAGCTCAATCGTTGGAAGATATCTGCTTCAAAATTGAGTTGCAAGATTTCACACGAACTCATATTTAGGCACTGGTCTCACCGCCGGCGAGTAAGAATTACTATGAGAGTGCTCGCTACTCGCCGGCGATGGGACCGCCTTTGGTGCATACATTGCAAGTTAATAGACTAAAAAGCTTGTCAAATGAAGAGGTAAAGATTATAATTATAGTTTTGTGTGTGTGTAAACACGAAATGAACCACATCCCTTTTGCAGAGAGCTGGGTGGACAGCGAGATGGACAAGACCATACTAGTGGAGGAGTCTACCGCACTCGACGAGACGATACTGCTGACTGACGTGGCCAGCGACAACGCAGCCCTGCTCACGGCCATATGCAAGCACATTGTGCTGCACTGGTGAGTTGTGAACACATTGGCTGCTTGAGTAATTCAGGCGTTAATACCGACATTGACGACCGCTTTAGCCTAGTTTTTAGCACGTCACAGATTATCCATTCATTGTGTTACAGACGCTTCATCAACAAATATAAGTACCTCCCAATCGTTTATTTTCGGTTAGTACCGGTTGTAGCACATCACTATTTATAAGACGTAAAAAACTAGCAATACATGAAATGTCATTTTAGTCTACGGAATAAAAAAATAGAAGTTGGTAGTGACCCTGCCTACGTAGCAAGAGGTCCCGGGTTCGAATCCCTGTAAGGGCATTTATTTGTGTGATGAGCACGAATATTTGTTCCTGAGTCATGGATGTTTTCTATGTATTTAATTATTTATTTAGCTATATATAAGTATGCTTATCGTCGTCTAGTACCCATAGTATAAACTTTTGCTTAGTTTGGGACTAGGTCGATTTGTGTAAATTGTCCGCTAATATTTATTTTATATTATTTATATTTTATATTTAGACGGGGTTATATACGATGGTTAGATATATTTTGCTATTAGATCAACCATTTACGTTCATCGTCACCTGTTCCGACAACGAAATGGGGTGCAACAATGTTCAAACGCTTATAAGTGGTTTACTGGCCAAATATTTCTATGAGGAAGATGCATTATTTTCAATTTAGCTTACATTTGAAAGATTCGCATGTAGAATAGACCACGAAAGTATAAAAATATTAAAGAACTGTAACATATAGTCAAAAATTCCTGTTACAAACTGACAATACCTAAAGGGATCTACAGTTCCTGTGACGTCACTTATAATGTGTGTCACTCACCATAATTGTTTGTCCGTGGTTCGTCCCTAGCTGTCATAGAGTTGCCCAAGTTTTGACTTTTGACAGGAGTGACGTCACCGCGACGCTGATTGTTGGATTAAAACACGTTCCGTTTCACATTACTTCAAATCGTAATTATTGTTTGAAATTAGTATGAACTAAAGTTAAAACGTTTCCGTAGCCATTATTATATGTTTTTTCAACATTTTGGTCACAAAATAATGGTAAATATTATAGCTGCATCTTCCCTATTGGACTTCAATTTGAAATATCAGCCGGGACGTCCAAAGCATTAATGGATTTCCTATCTTCTAAAGTTGGGGTAAACATTTATTCACCGTTATATGTGTACCTCTACTAATCTAGTTATTGTTCAACAGCGACGAGACAGTGAGCGAGCGCACACTAACCACCCTCATCACCGTGTGCGGCGAGAACGCGTGCGCGCCTCTACTCATGCGCGAGATGTGTCGCCTCGCGGACGCGCACTCGGGCTCGGAGCACAAACAGCTGTTCCCCGCGGCCGTCGGCTGGCTGTCCGTCTGGTGAGTGGCCAACTACTGGTATATATTATCATTCTACAGCCACGAGCCACAGGCCAGCCAAGACCAGGAGCCACAGCCCTTCAGGCAGATGCAAACGAGCCGGTCCAAAAAAAAAACAGCCACGAGACGGTGAGCGAGCGCACGCTATACTAATTGAGCCTGTTCTTAAGCAACTTTAAAAAAGGAGGAGGTTCTCAATTCTTCGGAATCTTTTTATGTTTGTACCCCAATTGTATGAAAACGTCTGGACCTATTTGGGAAATCCTATTTTTGAAGTGAAAACTCCTTTAGCGGCGCTGAGCACTTTTTGGGATGGGCAAAACATTTTTAACTCGCGACAGATTTTGTGAGATCTCAGGAGGCCACGTAACCGTAGAATTGGGAGAGATGCGGGACGAGGCTTGGGGTGGGGGGGAAAACGGGGGTTTGACTAGGGGCACATAGTTCTAATTTGTACTTTATTGTTAACACTATAAGTTCGTAACACATTTTCCGTAAATGCAAATTCCGTTTTGTTTATCAAACTTTTATATTTTGCTGTTAGCCGATTCGACTTAATTCAAAATTGAACAGTATTCGTAATAGTATAAAGCCGTTAAAAACTTTTTGCAATTGCATATTCTGCAAATAAATTTGTAATTTTGTCCACGCCTCCTTTACTTACCGTTTTGCTATTGAGAAAATTCTAATAGTTCGAATTTGGACGTTATTTCCGAAGAGATAAAGCTTTGAAAAATATTTGGCAATGGCAAAAACAAATTGTTATTTTATTGCATCGTCTCCTTCATCCATTTTGCTGAGTTAGGTTGAACTATAGCGTACTACTAATAAGGTTGTTATTAGATATATTGGAACGCAGGGGGAGGGAGGGGGGAGAAGGGTTTTTTTTGCAAAATTAAAATTATTCAAGCTTTCACTTCTGCCGGCAGTCCCGGAGTGCAACCCGGTCTTTTTTTTTTAGAAAATTTATCCTTTAAGGTGGTTCCATTAGACCGTGGGCAGAAATTTTTTTCATACCTACGCTCGGCGGTCGCTCTAGGATTGTCGAATATGGCTTATGCACAAATAAATATCGTGCTAGTGGCACACGTATCCAGTTGTTTGATTTATTGTTGAGAATGAAACGGGAAGAATGGAAATATAAATTAACAAGGAATAAAATATTTAATTTTTAATGTCATTGTTATATTACCAATTAACTTAAAAAAACGATAATTCACCGTTTAATGTTGAATTTAAACAACCGTCGACTGAACTGTTACAATAACTTTTTTGTTGCTCCATAATTGCACTAAAAAGTTCACAGACGCTTCTCATGCGGATGGCACTCGCGGTCGCACTGGTCCGAACCGGTCCGAGATATCGTGTACGTGAGCAGCGTCTATGTGTGCGTTGCGCGAGCGCACTTGTATGTAGATTGATTTCTGTACCTATCTTGTCACTTGTCGCGTAATAAGGCCGACCATGATACGGGGTCAGGTCGAGAAAGTTGTGATGGGCAAGAAAAAAAACCGGCCAAGTACGAGTCAGACTCGCGCACCGAGGGTTCCGTACTACAAACCTATAACAAGCAAAAGTTGTTGTATGTTTATTACTAAATGATAAATGAAAATGGAATCCGTAACATTACAATGTGGAAAGCTAAGGGAGCATAAATTTAAACAGGGTCACTTTATCAATTTAGTAATCATCCTTTAGGCCTTGATTTATTCCTTGCGAGTAGTTGCGAACGCCAAAATAAGCGGATTACTTATATTGCTGTTTCTTTTTATTGCGTTGATATAAAACTGAGTTCACGGGAAAGTACCTTTAGGTTTTGATACCCTTACGTATACCTACGCTGGCCCAGTGCGGGTTGGAGACTTCACATACACCTTTTTCAGTTTTAAATTATGCGACTTATATTGCTATTTCTTATGATTGCGTGGACTTGTAAAACTTTCGTTTTGCTACAGCTGAAAGGTATTATAGACATGAGTATTTGATATGAATTTCAATTTAATACCCCTAGACGTGTTTACGAGGAAAAACGTAGTAAGTTTAAAATTTCAAAAAATGTTTTTTGTATGATTTTACTAAAAACGTCTACTTTTCGTAATTTTTCCTTTGTCTGTGCTATATGGAGTTTCTTCGTGCCAAGTTTCAAGTTTCTGTGTAAACGGGAAGTACCCTTTAGGTTTTGAGTTTCTTACGGGTACTCCGTTTCAAAATATACGACTTGAATTGCAATTTCTTTTGATTGCGTTGACATAAAAGTTTGGTTTTGCTACATCTGAAAGGTCCTATAGCTCTGAGTATTTGACATGAATTTCAATTCAATACCTCCACACGTTTACGAGGAAAAAGGTCTTAAGTTTAAAATTTAAAAAAGCATTTTTTGTATGATTTTACTAAAAATGTCTACATTTCGTAATTTTTCCTTTGTCTGTGATATATGACGTTGCTTCATGCCAAATTTCAAGTTTCTGAGTTCACGGGAAGTACCCCGTAGGTTTTGCGAGTGTCGAAAAACTCAAAAATTTGCAGCATAAACGATTGTATCTTTTGATTGCGTTGGCTTTTAAGTTTGATTTTTTCACAGCTTCAAGGGACAATAGTCTTGAGTATTTCATATAAATTTCAGCTTGATACCTCCACTCGTTCCTGAGAAAAAGGGTCTTGACAGACAGACAGAAAGACAGACAGACAGACAGACGGACAACAAAGTGATCCTATAAGGGTTCCGTTTTTTCCTTTTGAGGTACGGAACCCTAAAAATAATTAAACATGCTTTTGTTCGTTCGATGTACCCCTACACCGTTTCTAATCCATTATTTTATTGCAGCGTGAACAAGCTGAGCGCCCCCGAAGTTCTGGAGAAGCTGGAAGAAGGGCAGGTGGACGACGCGCTCGCCCCGCAGGTGGAGTCGGCCTGCGTGCTGCTCTCGTACCTCTCGGACGCGCTGCACGCCATCAACAACGCGCAACCGCCCAGTGAGTGTTGTCGGTCAGCTAGCCCGTCTATATAACGCGATGTGAGCTAGAGAAGATAAATAATAGTAGGAAGTAGGCAATTGCTGGCTGAGTATTCATTTTTAACGGACTACCTTGGGAGTGCGGCGTGCGCGCTGAGGCAAGCGGCCGAGCGCATGCCTCGCCCGAGCCGAGCGCGCCGCGGCCAGTGTGGACAGTTGTTTTGTTCGGTCGCACGCCGCGCCCAGCGATGTCGGCTTTTTGACTGAGATCAAAGGGCCGGAAATGCGAATCTATATATATATATATACACACTGGTGCTCCCGGGAATTTTCGTTAACTTCAGCATATTGCAGAGTACATTCATAGAAACAAATTACAGTCTTGGAAAAAAAAATCTGTCTTCATTGTACAAGGGTTGAAAACCAGAAGGTCCAAGAAGACACATGAAATAAAAAAAAAACCTCCCAATCAGTTCGTGCCTAAATATCGAAAGAACTCACGTTGTACCTTCACCTTCTTGTAGTGCATAGAAACCTTACAAAATTTAAAAAGCTTAGCAATTATCGGAAATTGTGGAAACACGTGGTATATCGAACTCGCTCACAAAATTTCACGAGTATCGGTTGAGAGATGTGACTTATGGAGGGACCAACCGGACTACCGGACATACGAAAGCATTTTTGCCCAATAAATATCGAATTCGCTCACAGAATTTCAACAGGATGTGAAAGGAAACAAATGTTTTGTGTATGTTTTTTTTGACACGCAGGTGACAGCTTTACGTTGTTTATGTTATGTCAAACAAAAATAAAAACACAAACAAATGCATATTTGGAATCTCAATGCGCTACCGAATATGCCCGCGCTCTGTCCACACCCCATTTTTGATAGACCCTGTATGTGATAATTTGTATGTGCAGACTGGCGCTCGGTGAGCCCCACGTGGGAGGCGCCGTACGACCTCGGCTTCGACCTCGACTACGCGGACGAGCAGCAGGACGACGACGACACAAGCGCCGACGATTCCGTGAGTCACGAATATACATTTTTTTTTAAATTTATTTTGGCAACAAAAAGTCAAATAAGTATCTCCAGTGCTATAACTTAAATTTACACTGTCTTTAAAGCCGGCTATTCATTAGGCAACATTTGTTAATAAACACTGATTATAAACAGTTTATATTATATACAGTGTTTCATCACCTCTGTAAACAGTTTATAAACAACGGCGATGAAACATTGTTTATGAAACATGTTGCCGTGTTCCCCACTTTCAGTGGAGAGCAAGACGAAACATCTAGTTTATAAGCAAACCCCGGATGACGGGAGCAAAAATGCACTTGTCACTAGTGCTTAGTTAAATATCGACTATTCTATCGACATCCATACGAACAAATTATTGAATCAGAAATTTATAGATCAAACTTTTTATCTTACATGTCAGGTTGTTACACAATATTAGGTACATCAGGTAAGTATAGATACCATTTCAGTCAACTAATTACATCGGTACTATAACTATATCATACTCACGGGAACGATTTAAATATTTTGAATGATCTAAAATGGATAAACAGTGATTTGACAATAATACCTAGTACAATAAAACAATTACAAAATCAAAATTTAAGCCTGGAAGCCAGTTTAAATATAGTACACATGTTGAAAGTGCACTTGTCAAGATTACGGTTACATCCTCAAGGTAAAGTTATTCACAACAAGTATCAGGATGTGTTGAAGAAAAACGTTGGCTTTTTAACTTTAAACATCTTAAATAATTTGATATCTGGTAAAGAAGTGGAAGTACGTTGTACAGAAGAAATCTATAACCACTATGAATTATTTAATTTTGCTCCGATTACTACAGTAGATTTAGAACGGTCCTTTAGTTGGATGAAATGGATTTTATCGCCAAGGCGAAGGAGTTTAAAATCAGAAAATTTAGAAAAAATGTTAATTGTATATTACGAAAACTATATAAAATACTGAAAAAATACAAACATTTCGTTTTAATTTTATTTGCAACAACAATTAATACTTCTGCATATCATAGCGGTAGTCCAGTAGGTACATCGTGCTTTTTATCGACATCGATTTAAATGATATAAAATGTGTGTCCTCGCACTATAAAGCTGTCAACGCATTTTTGCTCCCGTCATCCGGGGTTTGTTTATAAGCAATAACCACAGGTGTGGACGTGAGTTGCGCGAGTTTATAAACATGGAAATAGTGTTTAATACTTAAACGAATGAATCAAATTGAATGAAATTTGAAACACACCGAGTTTGTACGATGCCTGCTTGGTTACTGAAAATGTAGTCTTTTCGTTTTATCCACAACGCAGTTATTGGGGGGTCGAAAATGGCCTGAACTGCTTCGAGAAAAGGATAGGGCCGTGCCGCTGTTTTGCTCGACTTGGCAGATAGCTGTATTTTGGAATTCACAGAGTTATCAATTGCATATGTTATCTATGCTATGATTCGTGGTACTCTGAGCTAGAAGACTCCTGGTTATTTATATATTTTTTTATTATTATTATTATTAAAGTATGGCTTTTACTCTTTGCTGTTTTAGCAAGGTGGATTTGCCAATATCAGTATAAGTGTTATATTTTTTTTGACATAATTACACACGATCGAATGTTCGGTTCAATTTTGACGGTTTTTGGGGAAAGATCAATCCGGAAACCTAAAACAAATAAAAATTATGGACATGGCAGACAATCATATGACATTACAAACGTTATATATGATAAAAGAGCGGGAAAGTGGATGACAGAGTGTTAATCATGCCAACATGACGGATATAGTGGAAAATGTATCATAAAAAATATATTTAAATGTCGGATAGAAGTTGAAATTACATGCACAGTGGAGTATATTTTTTTAAAGTGTAATGTTGTGTACTTGAATATATTTCAATAGAATAGCGGTTATGGGAGAGTCCATTGAACAGAGAAGCGAATAGAAATTTATAGGACGTGGGATTCACTTTGGTAATAGGTCGTACATTGAATAACTAAATCTGGGACAGTTGAAAAATATGTGATCCAACGAACCTTCATCGAGCATATAATGTATTTGTTAACTACATATCTCCCATCACCCCAGGACGAAGACGCGATGCTCCAATACAAGCTCTGCACGTTCACCGTCACCCAGCGCGAGTTCATGAACCAGCACTGGTACCACTGCCACACGTGCAAGATGGTGGACGGCGTCGGCGTGTGCACCGTGTGCGCGCGCGTCTGCCACCGCACGCACGACGTGTCGTACGCCAAGTTCGGCAACTTCTTCTGCGACTGCGGCGCCAAGCCCGACTCGAGGTAACGGTTACCTACTAGTCACTACACACACACGGTTCATGACACATTACGTCTAGCACAACTTGCCGCTCCGTCGCTTCGTGCGTTTGAAGAGTCTCCTATCGCACTCGCACCGTGCAAATTAGAAAGGGGAGGGTAGATCTTCGACTCGCGTCGCGGCGCGGGGTCAGTTGTGCTAGCTCCGCAGCTCCGGATAGAACACGTGAAATGTTACCAGTGCTTATGTACAGAATATCGTTTGATATTTACCGTTAGCTTGTCGGTGAACACCTGATCGCGAGGATACCTGCATACATTTGCGACGTAATTCAAAGGTGTATGTGAAGTCCCCAACCAGCGCCGGGCCAGCGTGGGGACTACTGCCCGTCCCCTCTCATCCATGAGAAGAGGCCTGTGGCCAGCAGTGGGACGTATATAGGTTGACTAAAGCTGGAAACAAATTATCGGACGCGGCTGACGAATGCGGTTGACGGCCGCGACTGATTAATGTGCACAGTCGAACGGGATCCAGCGCGCCAGATTTCTGTCGGACGTCCGAACGCTCAACGTAACTTTCACGGCTTACCTCCGATAGTTTGTACAATTCAGGGTATATTAATTATCTAGATACCTATAAGTCGCGGCTGTGAGCCGCGTCCGTCAGTCGCGTCCGATAATTTGTTCCCAGCTATATTATTGAATAGGTAGAAAACTAACAAATATTAGAGTAGGTTCATTCTGTTTTTTAAGTCAGTACCTACTCTATGGCTATTCCTACACCGAAAACCCCGGGGTATGCTAATAAGCCGTGTGTCTCCAGCTGCCAGGCGCTGGTGAAGCGGTCAGTGACCTTGGGCGGCGCGCGCTCCGGGCCCGAGGAGGCGCCGCCCGCGCCCTCGCTCCGCCGCCGCCCCTCGAGCCCCCTGCCGCCCGCGCTGCTCGCGCCCCCGCGCCGCCCCGTGCTTGCCAACAACATACAAGGTAAATACAATGACAACTGGGCCACGCCATTACGGCGGCAATACTTGATTTTGACGCGATAGACTGTAACGACCATACACAGAGCCGACCCCGCCGCAGAGGGAGGCCACCGCTCTACAGCAGCTCTACACGCCAGCCAAGACCCGTAGCTACAGCCCTTCAGGCTGCTGCCAAGGTTATTCTAGATCGTCCTCCGTGTACGAAAAAGACATCTTGGTCGTCTTTTTCGTACACAAAGACACTCACTCATACACACATGAGTGGCAAGCATGTAAGCATTTACAATATCATTAGTGATATTATTGTTCTCTTTATTGATATTTCTTCTTAGGCTACTTGCTTGGTTGCTTACCATGAGAACTTTCTTGTGGGTAAAATCTGTACTTTAATGTTTTATCAGTACAGATTTTTGTGACGTTATGATTTTAGCACGTTTGCAACCAAGACCCCACTAACTTCAGACCAATATCTGTGCTCCCAACATTTAGCAAAATTTTTGAGAAATTAGTTTTGTCGCAATTAATAAAGCATTTTAATATAAACAATTTGATGCATAACATGCAATTTGGATTTACCCGGGGTCGCTCGACAACCGACGCTGGTGTCGAGCTGATTAAACACATTTTCGATGCCTGGGAGGAATCACAAGATGCTTTAGGTATCTTCTGTGATTTATCCAAGGCCTTCGACTGCGTTTGTCATGAAACATTGATCAGGAAACTCGACTACTATGGAGTCAGAGGATCAGCACTGAATTTACTAAAGTCATACTTACATGGTAGAATACAAAGGGTCGAAGTGAATGGACAGCGATCACCGGGGTCATTGGTCTCGATGGGTGTACCGCAGGGATCAATATTGGGACCTTTCCTGTTCCTTATCTACATAAATGACTTGCCATATCTCGTAAAGACCCACCATGATATAGTATTATTTGCTGATGACACCTCACTTATTTTCAAACTTATAAGACAGCAAAAAGCTTGCAATGACGTAAACAATGCTATTTCTAAAGTAGTAAATTGGTTTAATATTAATAATTTATTGTTAAATGAGAAGAAGACTAAATGTATTAAATTTGTCACGAATCACGTTGAACACGAGCAAGGGAGTGTCTTTGTGAAAGATGAGGAATTGGAACTAGTTGATAGCACAGTTTTTCTTGGTTTAACGTTAGATTCTAAGCTTCAATGGGGTCCCCATATTGCTAATCTCTCGAATAGACTGAGTTCTGCAGCATTTGCAGTGAGTAAGATCCGTCAATTAACAGACGTGAAAACAGCTCGATTAGTATATTTTAGCTACTTCCATAGCATTATGTCATATGGTATTTTATTGTGGGGCAGTGCCTCGGACATTCATTCGATTTTTGTTCTGCAGAAACGGGCTATTCGGGCGATATATAGATTGAAACAGAGAGACTCACTTAGGGATAAGTTTAAAAATATTAATATCATGACATTGCATTGTCAATATATCTATGAAAATATTGTGTATGTACATAAAAACATTGTCAATTTTAGGAGAAACTGTGACATACATAATATTAATACTAGAAATAAGCATAAGCTCGCGGTGCCCACCACTCGGCTCCAAAAAATAAAAAAATCATTCATGGGTAATTGTGTAAGGTTTTATAACAAACTTCCTGGAAACGTAACTGAGTTATCTATTAATAAATTCAAAAACTATGTGAAACGTAAACTTATTTCTAAAGCTTATTATAGCGCACAAGACTACATGAATGATAAAACTTCTTGGGACTAATTTTGACTGGATTTATAATTTATTTATTCCGTTTGGAAAAATTTGACATTGTGTTTTTAATTAATTATTCTCGTTTTATTTATTTTTTGACATTAGATTGTCTTTCTAGAAACATTCTAGACTAGTATTTTTTTATATAAAATTTTAAATATTTCATTTAAATGTTACTTTTTATGTTTAATAAATTACTCGAAGTAATTACCTTAAGATTATGTTTCTACCTGACGATTTGAAAGTGCTTGTTACTGGGCCTACTTGAATAAATATAATTTTGAGTTTGAGTTTTGAGTTTGAACCCGCCTGGTAGGCATTCGTAATGTTTGCTCAGATGCCGGCTGAGTCCGTTAGGCGGGTAGTAATATGAACTTACACGCCTAGCGGTTGCGAAAGTGTTAAATTTGGAACAGCTGTCTAAACTCAAGTGGCTCTCAATTCTAGTATCCATAGGTATTAAAACAGTTATCGTTATGTAACGTCATATGAGTATGTTTTTTTAATATTCACGCACGACATTTGATTTCGAGTGACATGAGTATAGGGACTTCATTCGTTTGTCTATGATTTAAAAAAAAACCATTCGTCTTGACAGAGGATCGAATTGCCGCCATTGCTGTTGTATTTTTTTTTTGGTTTTTTGCTGTTACGAAAGTAGAATTGTGAACCCATTTTAGAGTACTTATGATATGTGTTTTGATAAAGTAGTTTATGCAACTGTACATATTTAGGCCTTAAAACACTCGTGTGACGCTCGAAATTCGCTAACGCTCGTTTCATAAATACACACTCGTATTTTAAGGCCTCTCCTTTATATAAAAGTGAAATATAAAACTTACATAAAAAACATAAAATCATTATTAAATCCTAACAAAGGGTGCCGCTGGAGGCGGGGAAGGGCCAGGAGGAGGAACCAGGAGGTGCGCGGATAGTCAGGAGACTATCCGCGCAGTGCTCCTGGACACTGCGCGGATAGTCTCCTGACTACCGCCTTGTATATTATTATAATAATTAAAGGTTGTATGTACGTTGTGCAGGCTGCCGGCAATACCTCGCGAGCTACCCCGGCTGGGGCGCGTGCATGGACAAGGTGCGCAGGCTGCTCGACGTGCTGTCGGGGCCGGCGCGCGCGGCGTGCGAGCGCGGCGCGGCGGTGGGCGCGCACGGCCGCGCGCAGCGCGCGCTCGCGCAGCTGCACCTCGGGGAGAAGAGATTCGTGCACACGGACAACTTGATGGTGCCCACTTTGGGTGAGTAGTCATTTCATTTATTCCTTGCTAAAACGTATTTTACGTCACACCTGGCCATAATGCGAGTTTTACTGCACGCTGCGCGTACGGGAAAACTCGCATTGTAGCCAGGTGAAGACGTAGAATTTTGTACTTACCACGGGCGGTAATTCGTAAAGCCCCAGAGCGCACATTTATGGCCTTCACCTTCGGTTCGGGCCACAAACAACTGCGATCTGGGGCATTCACGAATTCACTGCCCTAGGTACGTAATGTACTATTTATGCAATCGTTATAAAATGTATGCTTTTTCGGTCCAGTACCAAATTAAGGCCTAATTAAGGTACGAGACTTAAAAAGTTAATTATATAACTATTGTATACAATAGTTTTTCTACAAGTCAACTGAACTAATTAAACAAACTTGGTATCTATTGAAAATCTAAGCCGTGCTGAAACGAAGTGCAGCCAACGGCTTTTTCTATTTGTGCGTTGATGTCTTTTCATTTTGACTTTCTAATGACGACGTCCTATTGGTGGAATACATTTTAGTTCAGTAAAGGCGTCGCGTGATTGGTCGAATTTATTTTAGTTGACTACACAGTTGTAAAATGTTGAGTTGGGACCTTGTCAGTGTTTTAGGAAAGATGATATTTTATCTTATATTATCAATTGGTTGGGTATCGTGACAGTTGAAAAGTAGTAAGTAGTGGATGGATGGTGCTGTGCGATTGGAAATGGAACTCTATTCAACATAACTTATGCATGGAAAGTCAGTATGTTATGCGTCATTTACAGTAAGCACGTCAACACAATGATTAAATTAAGCACAATTTCCACCAATCGGCTCGCATCGCATCGGATCGGAAACGGATTTTACTGTGTACATAATTTAAACAATATTGCATTATGTACTACACAGTATTAAAAGTATATATTACCGCGCACTGCAGCTTGACCGCGGGCGTCTTCCGCGACACGCGATCCTAGCCGAAAGTATGCTGCGACGTGCGATCGGCTCCGTTCAATGTAACTGTAACATTGAAAACCTTTTCCCACAGGCTCCCAAGAAGGTGCCTTCGAGAACGTCCGCATGTCCTACACCGGCGAGAACGGTCAGACCATCCGACAGCTGATGTCCAACCACAAGCTGCGCCGCGTCGCCATGTGCTGTCTCGCCTCCCCGCAGGGTCGGCGGCAGCACCTCGCCGTCTCGCACGAGAAGGGTACGTCTGTCATGACCTGCAGCGGCAACAGCGGCGACAATGGTGACAGCGGCGACAGTGAGAGGGTGGTCCCCGATCGTTTGCGCGACTCGTTCGCGTATGTCGCACCGCTACGTACTGTAACCAACTTTAACTTAACTTTTTGTGTACAGTCAAGTGTAAAAATATGGGTGCATACAACTTACTCATAAATATGTCCCATAACTCTTATGTCAGCGGATTAAGGTTTTGGTACTTATTTATGAGAGGATGTTATCGATACATATTTTTGCACTTGACTGTACCTCCGACCTCATCTTATGTTACTTTTTAAATCGATTAAACTCGAAAATATTCCATCTACTAATTAGTAGCGCTGTTTTTTACGTTTTTGGCGGAGTGACGCAAGCACTTAGTGTTCAACAAATATGTATACATATTACAAAGTTTTTATTTAACTTGACCTGTCCGTTTGTCAGATTGTTAGTAAGAGGCAAATGTTTGAACTGAATTTTGAACCAGTTAACCTCAAACGATTTTGCCATGTGAGCATGATCGTGAGAGCATGTGAAGTCCCCAATCCGCACTGGGCCAGCGTGGGGACTACTGCCCGTTCCCCCTCATACATGAGATGCCCAGCAGTGGGACGTATATAGGCTGATGATGTGATGTGTGATGTGATTTTGCCATTTCTACTTACAATTCAATATTAGTACATAGTGTACCTTCGAGCTGATCTGATGATGGAGACAGAAGGTGTGGTGAATTCAATTGGTTGAGTTTGGGCTCGTTAGAATCGTCCCAGTGAGTAGTTGATGAAAAGTGCAGTCTTCAATAAGTGCCTGTACCAAAAATATTTTTGACAGAAACTTATTTCTATTACTATCCCACCAGGGAAAATCACAGTGCTCCAGCTGTCAGCGCTGCTCAAGCAAGCGGACTCGTCGAAACACAAGCTCACGCTCACCCGTCTCTCGTCCGCGCCCATACCGTTCACCGTGCTCACACTGAGCGGGAACCCATGGAACGAGGACCTGCTCGCCGTGTGCGGCATCAAAGAGTGCCACGTGCTCACGTTCAACAGCGGAGGTGAGTTGTATGGAGGCGTTTTGGATGGTACTCTCACCGGGAAGAATCACAGCGCTCCTCAAGCAAACGGAATCGTCGAAAGCTCACCCGCAATCACAGCGCTTCTAAAGCAAGTGGACAGGTATAGGGGTCGAACAGAATTAAAAAAAAAAATCGTTTTTCCTATGATATTACCATAAGCATCCTCCTAGCTTTATTCCCGGTTGTGCCTCTAAAGGAGCCCGGGGTCGATTTGACAACAAAACCCAAGATTTGGCATAGGCACTAGTTCTACGAAAGCGACTGCCATCTGACCTTCCAACCCAGAGGGAGAACTGGATCTTTTTGAATTTTTAGAATATAATTATTTTGCTCCCCCGATATAGTAGAATTTTCCGCACGCGCAGCGGCCGGCAATGGCCACTTTATAGTCCTTAACTTTGGCAATTTCCTCATTTAAGACGCGAACCTTTGTACAGCGTATAGATACTACTCTGACGCAGCGTTGTCAACTTTATGCTCGGGTTTCTATTGTGACAAAAACATGCCTCATTCTTGTATTTTTTTCTTAACAGGCACAGTAGCAGACCACCTAGTCATCAGCACCGGCCTTGAAGCCAACAACTACATAATCAAGGCGCTCTGGCTGCCCGGCTCCCAGACGCAGCTGGCCCTCGTCACGTCCGACTTCGTCAAGATATTCGACCTGAGCAAGGACCTCAACAACCCCATACACCACTTCCTGGTGCCGAGCGGGAAGGTGAGTGCTCTGTCTCATTCCCACTGTGACGTCATTCCTACATAGCCGAAGGCGAGGTCGATATAGACGTTAAATTGGAGACTCTAGACACAATTTAATAAAGCTTTTACTATGGATATTACATAATAATATTGGCTACACACATACATACGTTCACGCCTGAATTCCCAAAAGGAGTAGGCAGAAAAAAAACTTATGTTATGTTCCAGTGATAAGTTGCTAGCCCATCGCCCACAACACACAACCCTGCTCCCATAGTCGACTTATACGACACCCACGGGAAGAAAGAGGGTGGTGAAATTCTAACCCAACACCTCACGGGGCCATAAATACTTAATCACGCAGAAAACAACCTTGACTGGGAAACGAATATTCTTGCTCACACAAATAAATGCTGGTGGCCACACCAACCAAGCTAAAGTGATTCGATTACTCTGATTCTCCCCAGGTCCGGGACGTGACCTTCGTGAACCAAGAGGGCGTGATGCACATGATATGCATGAGCTCAGCGGGCCACATGTACTGGCAGCCCACTAGCGACGAGTCGCACGCCTCGCTCGGCACCTTCTACATCACCAACACGCTCGAGGTGCTGCATCCGGAGATACAGGTATGTGCGAGGGGAGTAGAGTGCTATAGCAGCCGTCATAGGTGGATGTCACAGTGCGCCGCATCTCCGGACGGAGGTGCGTAGCTGCATACAAATTTCGCCGGACGGAGGTGCGGTGCAGTGTGTCGTATCATACGGAATTTACATACAAACTGAGGTACTCTACTACTACGGGGTACGGTACTACCGAGAAAATCCTCGCTTCGCACCTCCGTCCGGAGATGCGGCGCAGTGTGACATCCGCTATAAGACTCAAATCGAATAGGCAGATATACGTTAAGGACGTATATTCATCTGTTATTTGATCAAGGGATTTTAGGAAAGGGAATAATGTTGGTATCCTGTTGATGAAAGTTGTGTTGCAGGACGTAGCGGGCATGGTCGGCGGCGGCGGCGTCTCCGTGTACTACTCCCACACGCTGAAGATGCTATTCTTTTCGTACGCGCACGGGCGGAGCTACCTCGCGCCGCTGAGCACCGTCGAGGACAGCGTCAAGGGTAATATAACTATCAACACGCCCGACAAGTTTCTTTTTTTAACCCCCGACGCAAAGAGAGGGGTTTTGTAAGTATCTGTGTATCTATTTGTGGTATCGTAGCTCCCAAACGGATGGACCGATTTGAATGCGGGTTTTTTTTATGTCATAGATAATTTTATCCCGAGTGTTCTAAGCTATGTTTCATGAAAATCTGTTCAGCCGTTTTTGAGATATTGGACTTAGAAAAGAAAATGTCGGGGGGTTTCCAACTTTTCTAATTTGAAGTTATTATCTCACATACTTTTTGGAGATGGCTCCACACTGTACGCATGGACGCGCGGAAACCCAAAAAGTGTCGGTCTTTAGTTAGATGTATTTCCATAGAGTTAATTACTGGGACCGATTGTAATTCTGTTGACGATTTTATCACTTTGCTGTCCTTCTATCTGTATACTTTCCTACCGGGTTAATGTCTTCCTCGTAACATTATCTCGTTGAGTTTGAATTTTTAGTAATTTAACCTTATCTTCCCAGGCACAGCACTGATTCCCCAGTCCCTAGCGACCCCTCCCAAAGAGGGCGGGCGCGGGGGCGGCAAGCAGGGCGGTGTGCAGGCGCTCTGTCAGTGGGCGGAGGTGCCGGGCCACCCGGGCATCGTCACCGCCGTGCTGCAGGCCTCCAACAACCCCGTCGTGCTGATGATGACGCCTAACAGCATCTTCGTGCAGGAGATCAAGGTGACTAACTGTGCAACTGTCATTTCTGATTCTTACTGCGGTCGCTCGACGCCACTTATGGTATAATTAGTGGATTGGGGGTATGATGCTGTCGACATTAATACTTAAATGCATAGAAAACATCCATGACTCAGGAACAAATATTCGTGCTCATCACACAAATGAATGCCCCTACCGGGATTCGAACCCGGGACCTCCGGCTTCGTAGACAGGGTCACTATCAACTAAACTACGGAGGTCGTCGAATAGTCGTGACCCGGATATTGTTAGTTGCAAACCATATATTGATCGAAACCTTCTCTCCCAGGTGATCCCGGCCAAGGCGAAGATCACGGATATGGTGGCCGTCCGGCACTGGTGCGGCGGCGAGCAGAAGAGCACGCTCATCCTGCTCTGCGAGGACGGCAGCCTGCGGATGTACGCCGCGAGCCCCGAGCACACGGGCTTCTGGCTCTCGCCGACCATACAGCCCACGCACGCGCCGCGGCGCCGCCCGCGCGCGCTCGCGCACAACAAGGGCAAGGCGCAGCAGGTACAGTGCCTCCACCACTTCGTGTTCTAGCTCATTAGAGCCACCCGCCACCCGGCCCGCACCGCCTCGCTTCGAGCGGTTAGTATTCTTTACATGGAATTAAATCGACATGCGCTCACTACATCCACTCCGTAGTTATTAGAGATTTGAGGCGAGGCGGTGCTGGTCGGGTGCCCGATGGCTCTAATGAGCTGTGATCTGTAGGGTGGTATTCCACTTGTCCAAGATCTTTGTCCAATGTGTATATTTAATCAAATTTCTTTAACGGAGGCCCGTTACACTTGTCTAATGTCTGGTCTTCACCGAAAAGCTAACGGTACACATCAAATTATAGTCCGTACATAAGTTCCGAAAAACTCATTGGTACAAGCCGGGATTCGATCTCACGACCGCCGCTTGACAGCCGCATGCCTCTGCCACTGGGCTGCCGTAGCTATCAACAAGATACTTACTACATTAATATTTCCAGGTCGCGTCTAAACCCGGTTCCAACGGCTCCCCTCAGTTCCCGATCGACTTCTTCGAGCACTGCGTCGCCATGTCGGACGTGGAGTTCGGCGGCAAGGACTTGCTCCAGGTGTACAACACCGCGCAGATCAAGCACAGGCTCAACACCACCGGTAATTGGTTAACATTACAGCACAGGACGGGAAAGTGGGGATTGCCCTGCAGATCCACTAAACCAAGAAAAAATGATATACTTACATAAACGTAAAACTGGCTCGAATCTGCTGAATCGAGCCCAAACCATTGAACCTAGAAAGCATTTTTTTTCACAATAGGTAGTTTATATAACGCTAGTACCCACTAAGAAAAGATTTTTGAAAATTCCACCCTACGGTTGTAGTGCGATGTAGCAAAATTTTAAGCGACAGACTTGAAACTTTATGGATGGACAATCCTTATTACAATATTTACAAGAAAAGTAATCATAGGGTTTTGGAAAAACGCACCCATAAGCGGGTTAAATAGGGGTGCAAAGTTTCTATGCCTTTATTTAGCTACAAAGTTAAAATTTTATGAATAATTTTGGGTCCTGGGAAAGGACTAGAGTTTGTCCCGAAAATCATCCCCTAAGGGGCTACGATATAATCGAGTTCTACGCGGATGGAGTCGCGGGCAGAAGCTAGTTCAGTAGTTAGTAAATCAGCTCAAGATTAACCCGTCGGATTTGAAACCCTCTCAAGGAATAACGCACAGCTGTGCCTGAAGCGGCAATTGCACTTCGTCGTTCGTAGCTCCCAAACGGATGGCCGTTTTTTTTGTCTTAATTGTATCCCGAGTGTTCTTAGCCATGTGTTACGAAAATCTGTTCAGCCGTTTTTGAGATATTGGACTTTGAAATGATAATGTCGGGGGTTTTCAACTTTTTTAAGTTGTACTTTTCGTGCAGGTCTCTACGTGGTTTCCACCAAGATGACCGGTTTCTCTATAGAAGTGATCAACTCGGATCCGAACATGGTGATTTGCGGGATCAGAGTGCTCCTGGGAAGCCAGGATGTCGCCCGGACGCCTACTTATATTGAGGTAAATGTCTAGGTGGTAAGTTAAGTTACAGATTAAACATTAAAAGGCCCTACACCGCTAAACTTGATGAGTGTACAAGTCGACAAAATAGGGTATATTTTATTATGTTCGTATAGATTCGACAGTGAACTGTTATTTTTATTTCCTTAAAATGAGATATCGCTTTATAAATACAAATGAGTGGGTAGGCCAAGGTGCTGGTAAAGGTCGCGGGAGTCCGCTGGATGCGGGTGGCGCAGGACCGGTCCCTTTGGTACTCTTTGGGGGAAGCCATGGACATATAATACTCAGCACAGGCTATACGTGTTGACACAGTGAGGGACGGAAGGGCACCTGTGCGGCAAAATTTAGAATTGGTCTTAAAATGGCTGATGGCTTGCCACACAACCTACTTCTACCAAGTACAAAAAATTACTGCCTTGGTTTCTACGATGATCGCAATGATGGATTCAACTAAAGATTCTACCATATATTGTGAAACTAGTACCTTTATTATTTGTAGGTTATAATTTGTGACCAAGTTTCTTGAAAACGGCACGAACAATTTCGACTAAATTGGCAATGTAAGAGTTTACGGGGGTGGAAAAAATATCCTAGCTGGGTATCATATCCGGCAAAATAGTTTGCTCTATTTTCACCCGAGTGGGGCTCGGTCGTTAAAATATCAATTTATTCATTCAGTCTTTAACTCATACAAAAATATGGAAGTCTGTTGGCCTGATACCATCTCTGTACAAAATGTGATCATAATAATATAATCAAAATTATATGTTTATCGCTGTACTTACTTGTGAAAAATGATTCCATCTTTGTCCGAACGACTCACACACCATTTTACAGCACAACAAGGCATATTTATTGAAATGAAACATATGTTTTGTTTGACAGTTTGTCACGGCTGCCTGGCATCGTTCTGACGCCCCGCCTACCATGACACCCTTTCTGTGGGGCCATTTTTTGGTTCCAGTTAGACTTCTTTTTTTTTCGCTGTTCGTTACACGTCTAAGAGTAAGGTCGTGTTACGATGTATTTGGCTACTTCAATGTATACGATGCCTTCTGTACCACGATGATAACTAAACCCTACGTTGCAGGTGCTCGGGCGCACGGTCCCGTCGGTGGTCCTCCGCAACCGCTGGTTCGACATGCCGCTCACCCGCGAGGAGTCGCTCCAGTCGGACAAGAAGGTGGTCATCAACCTCGGCCCCTCGCAGGACCCCGACGGCATATCCATGGTGGACTCGGTCAAGGTGTACGGCAAGAACAAGGAACAGTTTGGCTGGCCCGAGGAGAACGAGGACCCGTCCGCGTGCCCCTCCTCCAGTAAGACTACGCAGGTATGTACATTGAAATACCCATGGAATCGTGATTCATTGTTGTTTGCAGAGGCGTCTCTGGCCCATGTAGCGCCCGTGTGCAAACATTACTCTAGCGCCCCCTAGTAAGCGCGCGGTCAAAATGAAATGGTAGCGGGCGGCGCTGGGACAAAAACACAGGTAACGTCGCCTCTGGTTGTTTGTGTATGAGTTTGGAAGGAATGTTCGAAGAACCGATATAACCCTCCAAATCGCTAAACATAAGTGGCAGTGGCGGGTTCTCGAGTGGCGACCACGTACCGGAAGGCGCAGCGTGGGTAGGCCCCCCACAAGGTGGACTGATGACCTGGTAAAGGTCGCGGGAGTCCGCTGGATGCGGGTGGCCCAGGACCGGTCCCTTTGGTACTCTTTGGGGGAAGCCATGGACATATAATACGGGCTTAGGTTATTATAATTATAAATATTATTATAAGTTTAAAAACTCTGCAAAACTATAGAACGACTGCTCAACAAGCCATGCTTTAAGTTTAAAACTCTCAAGACAAGGGGCGTGTATTATGCTTATTGGCAATTTATTTTATACCGAGGGGTCATTACGTGTATTGTTTTAGCCATTTTGACCAGCCTATTAGGCACCGGGGCCAGTTTGTGGCCATAACGCGTGACCCGGTCGCTTCCATTCCCCCTTCTAGGATATTTGTCCAGTTTTTGCCTACCACAAGTTCCTATACGATGTCTTAAGGCGCCGTAGGTTCATGGTCTTCTCTTCCTCTCACTGATCATAAGCGTGAGCGAGATGGAAGTGCGTGCTCGGAAGCGCGGGTATCATGATTTGGCCTTTTAAATAAATAAAAAGTAAGCACTGAATTTTCTCATAGATGACATTGCCGATTTTTAGAAGCCATTTTAATATTTTTAGCTTTTGTGCTTAATTTGTTACGAATATTTTAGGTGTATTTTAGACCCTTTTAGACCTATGTTCGTGATTTTTTTCTATCGCGCGCAAATTGCTTAGTCATAAAGCAAAGCATGAAAAGCTTCAAGATTACTATTCGTATTTTTTTAAAAGCATATTATTATAAACAGACGCTATATATTGTTTCAAAAACTCTGTTCGCTTAACTTCGCTGGACCTACCGCGCCTTAACTTGCCTCTGTCCAACAGGAGACTGAAGGCTCCGCCGGCGCGTGGAAGCCCAGCTCGCTCGAGCGGCTCGCGTGCGCGGCCCTGGAGGCGCTGGAGCTGGGCGCCGGGGCGCCGGCCTCGTCGCTGGCCGCGGCCGGTGCGGAGGGCGGCGCCGAGGCGGCGAGGCGGCTGCTCTGCGCGCCGGCGAGCGCGCAGCTGCACGCGCGCGCCCAGTGCCTGCTGCGCGCGGTGCACCACCACCACTACCACCAGTACAAGGTACGCGTTGCCGCAACACTCATGTATATGTATTTTCATCACACTTGCTCGTGATGGAGTTAATCCATGCCTGAGGCTCTATAAGTTTTTTGCGTTGCGTTTGCGTTTTACCCTCAATTTGTATGGGATTTGACAGCTAAACGCGAACGCGGTTGTAAAGTTTTGTTTCGGTAAAACTTATAATAGAGCCTTTGTAGTGTATACAAAAAGACAATGACCTAAATTGTTCCCACGGGAGTTATTCTTTTCATAACTCTCTAGGGAGTTATGAGCGTGTGTGTGTGAGTTGATTGGTTTAAACAAATCTAGTTGGTCGCGCGCCATTAGAATTCTGCTCTGTGATTGTTTGAAAGAAGAAGAAAGGTGTATGGTGGTAGCATAAGTCATTGCTTTTATCACAATAGATCAACGATGGTCGCTCTAGGGGCTGTCACAGTCCGGAAGCCACTACCAGAAGTCATTGCTGATTTCACTATTAGTCCAAATCCTTACTAATTATATATTATCTTGACAGGACCAAGCGATCCTAAACTACGTATGCTCATCGCTGCACGAACTCCGAGCCACTTGCGACCCGCGCAACATCGACCCCGAGGCGTTCTTCCGTCTCGTTCTGCTGGCCAGGGGCGTGGCGGTCGCCCGTCCCGCTCACCTCGTCAAGTACAGCGCGCCCACGCCGCAGCGGCCCGCTGACGGTGAGCGACAACCCTTACTTAGAAACCTGATAAATTATAAATGTACCTACCTACTAATAATAATAATATTTACAAACCTACCTGTCATAAGTCTTATGATATTATTATGTACCTACGGTGTACGAGATTTGGGACTGGTCTTTTGACAGTTCCAATATGACGTAAATAGTGATGTAGCTAGAGTAAATCGATTGTCATAATATCCGATTACGATTGATGGTTGCTAATAAAAGGAATAGATTGATTACTGAGTAACAATTATTTTTAGGAAATCAAATAGAGAGCCTATACACAGTCGTCTGCTAACAAAAGTGTCCCGTAAATATGAGGTGTGGTTGGATTCCTCTTAATTGTGGGGTCACTCCCAAGGCTATAAAATTTTAAAAAAGTTGTTGCGTTTCGTGAAAAATCTTCTGAATCACTTGTTGAATCACAGGTGTGAGTTTAACTAACAAATCTATACTAACAAATCGTCGGTTTTATTATAGGGGAAAATTACCCAATCACAGTAAATATTCTAACATAATCGTAACATTAAAACTCACTAGAAAATCAAATATTCACTCGTATTTTTGGTGAAAAATTCAACTGTCTAACTATTGCGGTTCATGAGATACAGTCTGGTGAAAGACGGACAGACGGACGGACGTACAGCAGAGTCTCAGTAATAGAGCCCTTTTTTAACCTTTGGGTACGGATCGCTAAAAAATGTCATGTTTAGGTAACTATGTTTGTCATTTAGTCTATGTTTTATCAAGGAATAAACGAAATGAAATGAAATAGTACATTACGTACCTAGGGCAGTGAATTCGTGAATGTCCCTGATTTCAGGTGTTTGAGGCCCGAACCGAAGGTGGGGGCCATGAATCTGCGATCTGGGGATTTACGAATTACCGCCCGTGGTGCTTACACAATTTTACGTCTTCTGATGAGATTTGCCGCTGCGCCTGGGGGCGGTAAATGTGACTTACTGCCCAGAGTGACGTAATATATTTGTTCCGCAGGCGACTGGTCATCCCTGTGGAAGAGCGCCGACGAGGGCGCGGAGCCGCACGTGTGCGCGCTGCTCGCGAGCGTGCTGTGGCGGCTGGCGGCGTGCCGCGGTGCCGCGGGCGGCCCGCCCGGCGTGCTCGCCTACGGGCTGCGGCACGTGGAGCACGCGCTGCACGCGCTCGCGGACATCGTGCACGCGTTCCAGCTGCACGCCGAGCCCAGCTGCGTGAGTCGACTTTGTTTACTCTACGCTAGTGAAGGGGCTGCTTGTAGAGTCGGACTGTTCATGCTTGCAAGGGCATAGTACCTAACTACTTAAATACTAGTGTTATTTGACGACCTCTGTAGCCTAGTTGGTAGTGACCCTGCCTACGAAGCCGGAGGTCCCGGGTTCGAATCCCGGTAAGGGCATTTATTTGTATGATGAGATGAGCATGAATATTTATTCCTGAGTCATGGATGTTTTCTATGTATTTAAGTATTTATTTATCTACATAAGTATGTATATCGTCGTCTAGTACCCATAGTACAAGCTTTGTTTAATTTGGGACTAGGTCGATTTGTGTAAGATTGTGTCCCCAAATATTTATTATTTATTATTATTATGTATTGTCTTTCCCGTTCACGGGACAATGATGTCGTGCGTGCCGTGGGAGGCGTGCGTGCCAACACTTAGCGGCCCTTTTGACAATTTAACGAAATGCAAGGAGTACACTGAGCGGATGCTGTCCCTGCCAGTGTCATGGGCCGCACACAGAGACAGCACCCGCTGGGGTGTACGAGTATAGGACCTATTAATGGTTGATGAAATCTATGAAACTGGTTATTGGCTGAACATGATGGACTAGTGGCTGGGCTATTGCATGAAACATAGGACGCCTGCCTAAACTGCCTATTTTTTATCTCTGGCAAACGGTGACTCGCCAACTGCTAAATGGGCCCCTATTATAAGCGACATTAAAAATGGCCTAAGGTCAAATTATTATCATCGTATTGACGAGTGGCACAATTCTGATCTTGACACGTTTTATTGACCCTGTACATCTCTGACAATATTACAATAATGTTCTTTTTTTTGTTTTGTTTTGACGCTTAGATACCGTATACATCTCTACGAACATAGGAATAATTATTAATTGTATTTGGGCGCTCAGAGACCTTACACATTTCTGGAATACTGAATTAATATCGTTAACTTCTTGCTAATGCTGATACAGACCTTTTTATCGAATGTATGTGGTCATATTTTTCAATTTGCTAATATTTGTCCTTACCGGGGTTCAAACCCAGGACCTTCAGCTTCCCAGTACCCACTTGGCTAGGTCGTGTATTAAAGTTATTAGGTAAATCTTACTTCCATGAACTGGATCCTTACATACATGACTTTCGCAGGTCGACTTCGGCAACCAGATCTACCTTTCGTTGCTCCTGGCTGAAGACCAGAGCATCAGCTTCGGCGCGAAAGCAGCCCTCATGAGGGTGCTCCGACCCCGTGTCAAGAGGCGCCGCGTGTACATACCGTCCCCGCCCAACACGCCAGGTGCGTTACGAAGTTACGAAGAACGTTAAGTTAAGTTAGTCCGTTTTAGGAGATGAACGGCGAACGGTGATTTGGGGCTGGATGCATGCAACTAACTGCCATCTCGTAGAAAACTGTCAAACTTACCATACAGACGGTTGTTAAGCTAATAACAACACACATTATTATTTTTATTTTATGGCTGGCGTAAGGGGCAACAATGGCTCGATTTTCCGATGGCTAAAATGGCCGTCTTTGGCGGTGAAAAGGTTAAGGGACGCACCTTACGCACCACTTAGTTTGAAACAAACGGGTCTTAGGGACGGGCGGCGTGTATAAAACAAAATTTGTCTCTCCTGTGATCAATAATTAAAAGCTCACGTGCATATTACTAATGTTTTTATCGCATAGTAATATAGTTGAGGATACGCTGTTTATGCGGATTAACCTGTGCTCCTGTGCATGGCTCTTTCACAGGAAGAAAAAATAATGGTTCTCATTCTCCAAAGATACGCTAAGAAAATAAAAATATGAATTGTAACCATAACATTTTTATATATTCTGGGTCTCCGAGATACATGCTATCAATTATTGGGAATTACTTGAAGAAATATCCGTAAAAATATCGTTTTATTCGTCTTAGAAAACCGTGAATTACGAGTAACGGTTTTTCAACTCGTCATAGCTTGGCGTTAGTACTAACAGTCAAGCTTCGGTTGGTACCAATGTGTTGCTAATTTCATCGTGTTTAAATTAGAAATCGCTCAATGGAATAGGAACTCTATATTATTTACAGTAAAGTCTTTTTTTTCAACTGTGGGAACCACGGCGCGAATTCGTGGCAGCGGGAACCGACGAATGGTAGATTTTTCACGCGAAATCGCGCGCGCGGGACTCTAGGGGGGTAACCTGTGCAATTTGTTTGGGACTCCGAGGCTGCCATTTTTGCCACGAATTCGCGTCGATGGGGACCCACAGGTTAAAGAGTCCAAACAAAAAATAAGCTTCGTAGCCTTGAACTTTGATAATGTCCAAAGGAAAGACTTAACCTAAACCTGTATATGTCCCCGGTGATCGATTGAGCTGCAATTTTGGGTATAAGTATAGTTTGGATGACAATTCCATATTATGGTACCATCGAGCTGATCTGATAATGGCAACAGAAGGTGGCCATGGGATTTCAGTACTTAACCGACATAACCCCGGTGCCCCGTTGAGTTTGGGCTCGTTAGAATCGTCTCAACGAGTAGTTGATGATGGTATACAGAAAAGTACAGTATTTTTTTACAGAAAATTCTTTTTCACGCCATTGCTCGGAAATGTGGCAAAAGATGGTCAGAATTCAGGCTTCAAAGCTGGGGCTAGTTGGACATCGCACGAATAGGCCATCTATGAGTTGAAACTGTCCAACAATGTTTTTGTAGGCCAGTTTGAACAGCGATTCGAACGCCGCCCCCGCCCCCGCGTCTCCTTCGAGGTCCTCACCTGCGGCTCGGACCTCGAACCCATTCGTCCATCTATTGCCTACTTTCTAGCCTTTACAACAATGTACTATATTGATGCTTGTTTTGTTTATTAGGAGCCGGTTCAAGTTCGACGGCAGCGGCCGTCGCCCACACGTCGAGCACGGTCGTGGAGGCGATAGTGTCCGCCGCTGAGATGTCGCACGCCGACGAACAAAGTCAGTACATGGATGTGGACGACGCGCTCGAGCCGATGGTGCTGCTCGGGGCCGACGGAGGTGAGAGGGCACCAATGACCCTAACTATAACCCTAAATATGATTAATTTTGACGACCTCTGTAGCCTAGTTGGTAGTGACCCTGCCTACGAAGCTAGAGGTGACGGGTTCGAATCCCGGTAAGGGCATTTATTTGTGTGATTAGCACTGTACAAGTTCTTGGTATATAACTTGTTAATTTATGTTGTCAGAAGGAAAGTCACTGATGTGGTTAAAAATAATGTTTATTAAATGTCTCACAAATTGTTCTATGAATTTACACTTTAATTCTGAAGGTCACACTTCCTTACTCAAGAGTGAATTTACTTATTTACTATGAATAATGGACTAAACCGGACAAGTCGAGAGGCGGGGAACAACTAGTGCGAGCCGCGCACTCCGCGCCTGGCGGCTTGTACGTTTTGTGCCACATAGGCAAAACGTGATATAAACATGTGCCCTACAATATTCCTCCCCAATTTTTGGGACAAAAATTTTACACAATAATAAAACTTCATATCAAACAGTATGAATAGCTTAGTATCGCATCGCTGCCCGGGTGAGACCTGCTTTATAGTTGTAACTCAATATCTTACTCAGGCTGTTTTGCGTTCACCGCGCTCGGACGGCAATACTACGAATTCATACCGATGGAATGTAACACTGCAAAAATGAACCTTAATGACAATGTTCCTTCGGTAAAATAGAAATGTTAAAAAAACTGAATGACAACATTTAAATACCTGTTGCTGCATTACGTAAATACGCTTTTTTTATAATAAACATATGGGAAATAAAAACACTGTGTTTACCTTAACGTACCTACAATAACTTTCACACAATACACAAAATACCTAAGGTCACTTGCACAAGGGAAATTATGCAACTCTATCTGCAGACTACGTTAACAAACTGTTGTTGGTTGCCCTGCTTGGGGCGGCAGGGTCTGGACTCGGACCACTGGTGTCGACCACCCTGCGGCTCCTGCTTCCTTCCGTAACCAGTTCCTGGTTTTCTTAATAATCAACATACTTTTTCTTGTGCAATGACTTACAAAGCAAATCTATGTACCTATACATAATTGTTAAACGTGCGCTTTTAATGGCCTGATTGCATTTAAACAATAATGTGTAACATAAGAAATACATTTGGACAAATTGACTTATGTTGACCTTTTGGTCGGTAATCGTACTGTACTAAATCTAACATTTATAATACACAAGTAAATAATATGAACCATCTTTTTGTATTCCTAAAACTATATACCTAGGCTGAGTACGTCATAACCTACGAGAATTCCTCATCAAAACGAATCGGTCGCCGAACGACTCGACCGCGCCTCGTCGTTCGGGGAATCGACTCTAAGTTCATGTCACTAGAATGCAAATTCGTCTGAGAGTCGGTAGTCGGTTGGTCCGTCACTGTGTCGCTTGTGTCATTTAATAGATATGCAGGTTTCAAGCGATCTATTGAGATATTAGCTGTGCGCTCTGGGAGTTTGATTCTATAAACTTTATCAAAACGTTTAATCACACGGTAAGGGCCATCATATGGTGATTTTAACGGACGCCTAACAGTGTCGTCTCTAACGAAAACATGACTGCAAGTTTTCAAATCTGGATGTACAAAGAATGTTCTAGAACTACTATGTGATTTTAAAGCTGGCTTGAACTTACTTATCGTGTGACGAATTCTTTCGACCAGACTGCTGTCGTCACTTACCTGAGTTTCTGTGACGTCGTAAAAATCGCCGGGCAAACGTAGGCTTTTCCCGAAAGTCATCTCGGCAGCGCTGACGCCATTGTCGCTTCTCAATGCTGCGCGAATACCTAACATGACTGATGGCAACTGATCTACCCATGATGCATCTTCTAAACTAGCTTTTAAAGATGCTTTCATTGATCGATGGTGACGTTCAATTAAACCATTACTTTGAGCGTGGTAAGGTGTTGTCCTAAATTTCCTAATTCCCAAAATCTTCAATAAACTAGCAAACAAACTACTTTCAAACTGCCTGCCCTGATCGCTGGTGAGTTTGAGTGGACACCCGTACCTAGTTATCCAACCATCGTAGATGCTCTTTGCTACAGTTTCCGCGGTAATGTCCTTTACCGGAAATGCCTCGGGCCATCGCGTCTTCCTGTCTATAACTGTTACGCAATACCTATACCCGTCAACTGTGGTAGGAAGAGGCCCGACAATGTCAACGTTGATATGCTCAAATCTGTCCGCTGATGGATACTCACTAAACTCTGACAGAGTGTGCCTAGTTACCTTAGCGCGTTGACACTGTATACAACATTTTGCCCATAAACCTACATCGCGGTTCATTCCTGGCCAAAAAAATCTATTGGCAATCATTTTCCTAGAGTTATTGACCCCCGGATGACTTAGATTATGCACGGAATCAAAAGCTATTTTCCTGAACTCAACAGGTAGATAAGGTCGAATATGGCTAGTTGATATTTCGCAATAGATCGACTTATCGCTTGTAGGCAAAAACACTTTCTTGAAACTCAAGCTGTTGTTTGTGTTCGCTGTTTCGCTTGCAACATAGTTGTCACGTTCCTGTGCCTCAGCTAATTCTTTGTAATCTATACATGTAGGACAGGAAATGGTCTCGACTCGGGACAAACAATCAGCGACGATGTTATTCTTACCTTCTACGTATCGAATGTCCGTAGTGAATTCGCTTATGAATAACAACTGCCTAGCTCGTCGTGGCGTTTCTTTGTTGCTATCTACGTTTTTAAATGCATAAGTTAAAGGCTTATGATCTGTGAATATAATTAAAGGTTGCCCTTCGAACATTTTTCGGAAGTATCTAACAGCTAGGAAAATACCGAGAAGTTCTCTATCGTAAGCACTATATTTTTGCTGAGCGCTAGTCATCTTTTTCGAAAAATATCCTAAAGGTTTCCATGAATTACCTACCCTCATTTGAAGTACTCCCCCTAATACGCAATAGTCTGAAGCATCGGTCATTAACGCTAAAGGCGCATCTACACGGGGATGAAACAACGTAGCCGCATTTGTCAAGCTAAGCTTACATTGCTCAAAAGCTTCAGTTGCCTCCGGGGTCCACTGAATTGGAGTCTTATCCCTCTTCTTGCTATTATGCAAGTATTTGTTGAGCTCCTTCTGGTATGTTACTGCGTTTGGTAAATGCGCACGATAAAAATTTACCATACCTAAAAAACGTCGTAAGTCCTGGATGGTCTGTGGTTTCGCGAAGTCTGTGATCGCCTGTACTTTCTCTGGTAACGGTCTGATGCCTTCTGTAGAGACCTGGAAACCTAAGAAATCCAGCTTCGACTTACCGAAACAGCATTTCGACACGTTGATGGTGATTCCAAACTGGTTTAGCCTCTCGAAAACCGTCTGGAGGTGACGCTCGTGCTCTTGTTCTGTATCGCTAGCTATTAAGACGTCATCGATATAACAAAATAGGAAGTCTAAATTTGGAAAAACGGTCGAATTCATAAATCTCTGGAAAGACTGTGCAGCATTTTTTTAATCCAAAGCTCATTTTTGGGAATTCCCATAAGCCGAAAGGAGTGATTATGGCTGACTTTTCCACGTCTTCATCAGCTATAGGTATAAAATGATACGCTCTATTTATATCTAATCTCGAAAAGTACTTTTTTCCGGATAAAATATATGTAAAATCCTGTAATCTAGGGATTGGGTATCTGTCAGGTTTCGTAACTTCATTTAATCGTCTATAATCTCCACATGGGCGAAGTTCGCCGTTCTTTTTTGGAACAACGTGCAACGGACTTGCCCACGGGCTCTTAGAAGGTCTACATATACCTAAATCCTGCATGATTCTAAATTCCTCCTTAACTTTCTTGTAACGATCGGGAGGGAGTGGGCGTGCTCTTGCAAAAATTGGAGGACCTCTAGTCTCTATATGATGTCTTACACTATGGCTAGGCGGTTCTCTAAAGGAAACTGGCTTGGTAATTTCCGGGTACTTACTTAACAATGCATGAAAAGGATGGTTCTCATCTACAGTTTTAATTGATGGGTTCTCACAATCTACTATTGAGGCAATTACATTTAAATTAGTCACATTATCTATCAATTTTTATGACTTAAGGTCTACAAGAAGGCCATATCGTGTCAGAAAATCTGCACCCAAAATTGGTTGTTTTACATCAGCTATAATAAACGACCACCGATATGCTCTTCTCAACCCGAGGTTAAGTTCTAACGTCTTGGTACCGTAAGTTTTAATTTCCGAACCATTAGCTGCGTACAATTTGTAATCTGAACTTTCACCAATTGAAAACTTATTCCTTACCGGAAGTACAGAGACATTAGCGCCAGTGTCAATCAGGAAACGCATACCTGACCTTGAGTCTGTCACTGATAGGCGGTGCGACGGCGTGACAGTACAAGCTTCCGCCACTTCTTGTACTCCTTCTAGTTTTCCGAAGACCTGTTCTTCCACGCGCATGGTGGTACACAACGTTGCGCCTTCTCTCTATATCTGTAATGGTATGAACAGAGCCAATCAGCGCTTTCAGGCGTTCTCCTGGTGTTGCTCCTTCCTCGCGATCGTGATGTGGAACGATACCGGTTGCCTCTCGAACTTGATCTTCCTCGTTGCTGACACCGATGACAGTCGGTCTGCTTTTCCCGCTGTTCCAATCCTGTCACTCTGGTATTCATCTTCTCGATACTGGCTAATATGGCTGCAATATCTCCTGGTGATGTACTCCTGCCGCGCGAAGATGTGGCCTGCACTTCCGCCACGTGAGGTGTTGGGCGTACTGCCTCCAGTACCTTGTCGGCAATGGCCGCCAAACTGTCCAAATTCTGGCTATCTGCGACAGCCACTGCAGCTCTCGCCGCCTGTGGTAAATGGTTCTGCCACAATATGCAAAGCGTCTGATCGGGCACCTTGCCCCTGGCGAGATCACGCATTTTCCTCAACAGATGTGATGGTTTCTGTTCACCGAGCTCCATGTCACTGAGGAGCTTTTGTAACTGGGCCTTCGCAGAATCTTCGTAAATCACTAGCAATTTCAATTTGAGCGCCTCATACTTGCCCGTACTCGGTGGTTGCAGCAATAGATCGGTAATTTGCCCAATTGCGCTCTTCGTCAATTTACCTAATACAAGGTCGTATTTAGCTTGATCTCTTAAGTGTTGTGGGTTTAAAATGGCTTCCACTTGTATAAACCAATGCCTTGGCTGGTCCGCCCAGAACTATGGTAACCTGGATGCTACCGATACTGCTGCCAGGTCCAGCTGCTCGTCCGATCTCCTTTGATCCAATGACGCCGGCGCGCCCCCCGGTGCCTGCGGCTGTGGTATCCCATCAACGGTGGACGGTCCGGCTCCATCGTTTGGCATCTTTATTCTAATGCCTTTAAAATTGACTTGTCCGGTTAATCCCTTTGAGTTGCCCCCGCTGCGCAGAATAATGAAACACGGTCAAAGTTTCTTCGTAGCTAAAAATTGTTCGCACACACCACTGGTATTTATAAGTCACTGCGTTCTTCGGTCGGGGTCACCACTGTACAAATTCTTGGTATATAACTTGTTAATTTATGTTGTCAGAAGGAAAGTCACTGATGTGGTTAAAAATAATGTTTATTAAAAGTCTCACAAATTGTTCTATGAATTTACACTTTAATTCTGAAGGTCACACTTCCTTACTCAAGAGTGAATTTACTTATTTACTATGAATAATGGACTAAACCGGACAAGTCGAGAGGCGGGGAACAACTAGTGCGAGCCGCGCACTCCGCGCCTGGCGGCTTGTACGTTTTGTGCCACATAGGCAAAACGTGATATAAACATGTGCCCTACAGCACGTATGTTTGTTCCGGAGTCATGGATGTTTTGTGTATCAACATTTTGATTTGATTTTCATACAAATTGTATGGGGAAAGTTTATCTCGGTCTATGGCTTTTCTAGCCGGACATTTATTTTTAGTCCCATACAAACTTTTGATCCTGGACAGGAATGGGATCGATTGGCATAATAAAACGTTTCTTAAAAATGACCTTTTTCTCGCATCCTGTATGTTTTTTCCAAAATATGTAAACGTAAATCGTCATTAATTTGGATTCGAAGAAAGGTCTCCTAAGACCATTTTCGTCTAGCAACACGGGATCTGGTAGCTGCCCTCACTGACCCAATAGTTATTTGTGTCACAAGGGAGCAAAATAGTATATTTACGGCGAGGGCGGTGTACTGAATCCTGAACGTAGCGAGGGATCCTACAATAGAATCCTGAGCGTAGCGAGGGATTCTAACGTAGGATCCTGAGCGTAGTGAGGGATACAAGTGTTTACGCCCGAGACGAAAATAATTTTGCTACCGAGTGACACATACTATTTTTCACACCGACTATGAGGAAATTTAAAAAAAGCTATTGTTAAAATATATCTAAATTATCTTAATTTTTATTACTAATTTTTAAATATTACGAAATATTTATAATTTTTTATACAACGTTGTTAGAGTTAAAACTTGAAATATGTTCGTTTTGAATCGACTACGATGAAATTACAATTGATTGTTTTATTACATCTGTGTTCAATTGGCACATTGCGTACAAATGCTCCAATGCCAATGTATAAATTAAAAAAGTAGCTTGAACAGAAAAGTAGCGTTTTGGTTCCTCTCGTCGTGGAGCAAAACTTACTTTTCCGAATGAAAGGTGTGAAAAATCTATTTCCACCCTGTATTTAAATATTTATTTAACTGTATAGCTTTGCTTCGTTTGGGACTATGTTGATTTGTGTAAGATTGAAAAAAAAATGTATTACGCAGTAACGCTGCTAGCGAAATGATAAACATAAATTTAGGGAATAATTTAAAAATTGAATACTCCGAGCCAGATTCGAAGTGGTCGCCACAGGCAGTCATGGGCGGCCATACAGATAATTTGTCTCGGCGACTAATTCTTTCAATCATTTCCTTCTTACAACGCCTTATGTTAGGCTTCTTAATCGGGCCTCCCCAGAGTACCACAATGACCGGCCTTGCATCCAGCGGACTTCCGCGACCTTTACCAGGCCATCAGTCCACCTTGTGCACTAAACTGACTGTTATTATTTCTCTCCCAGGCCTGGACGCCTTGCTGGACATCCCGCCCGACGCGGACGACGAGACGATGGTGGAGCTGGCCATCGCGCTGTCCCTGCAGGAGCAGCCGCGCCGCGCGCCGCCCGCGCCGTCCGCGCCGCCCCCGCCCGCGCCCGGCTTCAGCGACGCCACCGCCTCGCCGCCAGGGTACGGTGATCTCTTCATGGTCATCCTTTTAGGGTTTTTCCTGTGCCCGGCTTCGTTCACACGACAGTGTCCTGCACGTTTTCTGCACGTTCATTCGGTTTGCTTGTCAAGTCCGGTGAGCATTCGTATAAACAACGTTTTGCATGTGTATACGGTAAGATGTAACAGTGTGTAAGTCTAATACGGGCGAATCTCTTGACGGTGGTTAGTATAGGACGAAGTAAAGGTAATTAGATAACATTTACTTAAAGTTGCAACAATAATTTTGTCCATACAAAATAATTCAGCCTGCAATGTAATGCAAACACACTCACGTTAAACGCTCGTTGACAGTTGCTAATGAACATTTGACATTTCGGCACCGCAACCATGTTTACAGTACATTGCTGTTGAGAAATTAAAAAAATAATTATTATGGGGTCGTAATGACCTGCAACTTAAAAAACCTTTTACTTCATGATTACACTAATGAATACTGTGTCCGATTTAATTTATCGCCCGTATTAGACTTACACACTGTATACTGCAAAAAACGTGCAGGATAATGCCGTGTGAACGAGCCTGGGTTCGCTTTGACACTTAACACGTTCGCAACCAAGAACCCGCCTAGCGGGCACTCGTAATGTTTGCTCAGATACCGGCTGAGCTCGTTAAGTATGAACGCAGTAGCATGAACTTACACGTCCAGCAAATGATGTCGGTTTCTGGTGAATTGTTCAATTTTTAGTCCGTGGTGTAAATTATGAAAGGATTAGTAGGGATTACCTCGTCTGCTGCTGCGATGAATACCTGATGTGCTGGTTCAGTTGAGATTCTTTGGCAATCCAATCACATAATTTTACTTGCAAGATTTGTTTGATAATTTTGAGAGTTAATTAGAGGTTTATTTAAAGTTTGATGTATTTTTTGAGTTTTTTAATGAGGAGATGCGCGCGCGCGGTGAGTTTGAGTTTTTTGTTGCAACAATATGGCGACTGGACGTGACGTCACAGGCACTTGGTATGTACCGGAAGTGTTACTGCCAACTTCCGCAGAGGTAAGGGAAAGGATGCGTTCGGTAACGAATGGAGTAAGGATATGGATGATAAATTGATAATTTTTAAAATGTGTGTGGTGTGGTGTAAAATGTTTTTTATTGAATTCGGCCAAACCATACTCCCCCGCCTTGGAGTGTACTCCAACATTAAAATTGAGAATAAGATTGAAAACATAATGAACTAAATATAAACTTCTTTCACATATACAAACCGCTACTTATTATTTATTTGTTTTTCTACAAATCTATAGAATTTGAAAGACTATACTTAATTCTAAAATTATTTTAAATATAGGAGTATTATTGATTATTGAGTGGGTAGAGGACACACTCTGACCACCGGACGAATGTAAGTACCAGTTTTAGTTTTGACCTTTACAACCCGAGTAACACCATCATTACCAGGGTAAGTCTCCTCTATCACAGCAAGAGGCCAGCACAAGAGAGGAAGTCTTTCTTCCTTTAATATAACTATTTGTCCCTTTTTTACAGGGTTGGAAACAGTGTTCCATTTTTCTCGACTCTGCATAGGAATATCATCTAAATTTACCGCCGGGATATATTTTAAAGGGCTCAAATTTAGAAAATGTGACGGCGTGAGTGCCAAAGGTTCAGAGGGGTCACTACTGAGAACACATAAAGGCCTAGAGTTCATTAGTGCTTCTATTTGTATAAGCACTGTATTCATCTCCTCATATGTCAAAATTTGAGAGCCAATTGCTTTGTGAAGATGTACTTTGACACACTTTACATTACTCTCCCATATTCCACTCATGTGTGGAGCATAAGGTGGCTGAATCCTGAATTCAATCTTTTGAGGAGTTAATTCACGAATGATAGCTTTGTTATATTCTTCCGAACAAACTACCGAATAAATTTCGTTAAATTGGTTACGAGCACCAATGAAATTCTTGCCTCCGTCACTCATGATAAGCGATACGGGGCCGCGGCGTGAGATGAAGCGTTTGAATGCAGCGATATACATTTCTGTTGACAGATCAGAGACTAATTCTAAATGAATTGCTTTGGACACCAAGTCCACGAATAAGCATACATAAGCCTTTTGACTTTGGATAACCTTGCGAACTATGCTACGAGCAGGTAGCACCCAGTATTCATGCCTGAGCAAGCCTAGGACTAACCCAGGTCCTGTGTGAAAGTTTTTGCGATGATAATGTTCAATGAGTAAACGCGCTATTCTACACTTTGCGGGGACAAGTGTTGGATGCTTTTGCTCAAATGTCATGGGAGCATTATTTAAACGTCCTCCGACACGTAGGACACCGTTATCATCCATGAAAGCATTTAATTTTCTAAGAGGGGCGCGAAGAGTTTTATTATTTTTAATGGCATCAATGTCAGAAACAAAGTATGCAGATTGGACTACTTTAATAAGGTAAGTTTCAGAGACATTCAAATCAATTATGCTAATAGATCCACTACTCTTTAATATTTTTGCAAATCGTAAGACATATGTTACTGCATTTAACAGCTTCGTCCAAATTGACATACGCTCAATGAGTGCCAACAGCGGGTGAGTTTCACTTTGAGTATCTAGTTTCTGAACCAAAGAGACGGACTTTGATTCGGGAATATCAGCGGGAATATTCAATTTATTAAAAGAGCTTATGGGCCATTTATCATATGGAAAGGCAAGCCATTCAGGACCCTCAAACCAAGATTTATTATCGATTAATTTATTTGGTGTGACAGGGCGTGAAACAAGGTCACTTGGGTTTTCATGACCAGGAATATGATACCAGTACTGCGGGGCTAATACATCATGTATTGCAGAAGTTCGGTTCGCAATAAATGTTTGCCACCTGTGCGGTGAGGAATGAATCCATGCAAGTGTAATGGTTGAATCAGAAAAAGCAAGCGTGGTGGTCACTTGACATCTTGTATTAATAGTTTTTAGAGCTGTCTGTATAAGTTGAGCGAGGAGATGAGCTGCACAAAGTTCGAGCCGAGCCAAAGTTATCTTTTTCAGAGGAGCGAGGCGAGAGCGAGCACACAGTAAAGCCACATGTGAAGCTTCAGAGGTCAAAGAGCCAATCCGTGAGTATATAACAGCTCCATAGCATTTCTCACTTGAGTCTGCGAATCCCAAAAGACTAATATATGAATTTTCATATATACCTACATGTCGAGGTATTTTAATCTGTGACAGATTTGACAGTTCTATTTTTATCTGAAACCAGACTCTACAAATGTCACTAGGGACATCTTCATCCCAGGAAAGAAGGCGTTTCCAACACTCTTGTATTAAAAGTTTCATGTAAGCGGTGAGCGGAGCGAGTAAACCTAGTGGATCATATAGAGCAGCGGTTTGAGCAAGAATTGATCGCTTGGTGCAATTTTCAGTATCTGAGCAATTGACCTTAAAGGTGAAATGGTCTTTCACTGGGTCCCAACGGAGTCCAACTAATTTGGTTTCAGACTCAGAATCAAAATTTAAACTTTTTGAGGCCCGAGATTCTACAGGTATATTTTGTAGAAATTGAGGTGAGTTCGAAATCCACTTGGTCAACTTAAAACCACCACTGGCAAACATATTAACCAGTTGGTTATACAATTCAATTGCTTCACTAGGTGAATCAACAGAATGAATGAAGTCATCCATATAAGAATAGAGCGGAGCAACTAGGGAGGCTTTCGGGTACTTGTGCCCTTCATCTTGAGCAAGTTGGCGAACCACTCTCATAGCGAGATAAGGCGAACATTTCAGTCCAAATGCAAGCCTTTGGAACTCATATGTTTCAATGGGTTCCGTTTCTGGGTTGAACCTGAATAGTATCCTTTGAAAGGCTTTATGTTCAGTTATCAATTTAAGTTGGAAATACATTTTTTCTAGATCTGCTGACACAGCAACAGAGAACAAGCGGAGATTTATCAATAAATCAAATATGTTTGTTTGCAGGTTTGCACCGCAATGTAGAATGTCATTCAGGCTTTTGCCAGATGACGTTTTGGAACTGGCATCGAGAACAATTCTGATTTTAGAGGTGTCTTTGTCAGGTCGATACACTGCTCTGTGTGGTATATGATAAGCGAGAGGTGCGGATGAAGGTTCAGACACTTTAGCTAAAAAACCTTTATCTATGTAATCTTGCATGGTGGCGTTATAACCTGAGCGTAATTCCAGCTGAGAATCTAACTTGCGTTCAAGCGTCAGGAGGCGGCGGGTGGCGTTTTTGTAAGAGTCTCCTAACATTAGGGGATCATCCGAAAAAGGCAATGAGACGACATATCGACCGTCCGATTCGCGAGACACAGTTTCGTTGAACATTTGTTCGCACTGTTGTTCTTCGGGACTCAATATTTTGCGCGCGGGTAATGCTTCGAGGTTCCAAAATCGTTGTACTAAATTCTCTAATTTATTGTTGTCCTCAATAAAAGCGTGAAAGGAATGATTATTTGTCGAATACGAATTACTTTCCGCTTCGCCCATGATTACATACCCCAAGGAAGTTTCCAAGGCAACAGCGCGAGTATCTGGGTGCGTGACTTTACCGGCTCGGAGTAAATGCGGGAATAATCCAGACCCCACAACACAGTCTATTTCTGATGGCATGTAAAACAACTCATCAGCAAGGGTTACGTTTTTAAAATATTCTAATATTTTTGTATTTAGACGCGTAGTAGGCAAATTACCTGTAATTTGTTCGACGACAGCGGCTTTTATGGAATACTGGCAGCGAGGATCTGTTCTTGATCTGAACACTATTGTCGTATAACCTAGCACAGGTTTTACCGACATTCCTATTCCATGCACGGATGAAGGTTGATATTTTATGTTTAATTTCAGTCTCTGACAACAGGATTTCGTTATGAAATTTGCCGTTGAGCCCGTGTCTAGAAGAACTCTCATATTCGCGGTATTCACTTCACTTTCACTATTCAACACTTTTACACAAGCTATAGGCACAACGTCGTTGTAAAATGTGCACGAGTTTACGTCAGCGGTGACAAAACAATGAGTATTACTTGACTGTTTTGCACTCGGCGGCGGCGGCGGCATGTTTGTGTTTACAGTTTGTCCGAAAACTGATCCGACTCGTGAGTCTTGCGCAGTGACAGCGCAGGCGAGCGATGCGGAATTCGAGGGGGTCGAGTTTGAGGGAAATATGTTTGTTTCGCTCGCACTTAGCGTCTGCGGCTCGAGAAACGTCAAAACATTAGCTCGCGGCGGCGGCGGTGTTTCAAAGCGTTGAATATTGTTTGGTTGGTACACAAAATTGTCGATGTGTAACAGCGAGTGATGTTTCCGATTGCATTTGGCACAAGTTCTGATTGATTTACATTCTTTTATGTTATGAAATCCGAGGCAATTTTTACAAAACGAATGTTTGGTCACAATTGAGTACCTAGCATTCGCGTCAAGGTCGTTGAATTTTTTACAGAAATACAAGGGATGTTTGTCATTATTACAAACGATGCAAGTATGCGTGTTTGTGATGTTTGCGGGAGCGGTGTGCGACGGCGGAGCGGTAGGTATCGAGAGCGGTTGAGCGGTTTGCGAGTTCATCACGTATGAATGATAGGGTTTGTTTTTATAAGCGGTTTGTGAGTAACTTTGTTTAGCGGGTGCGCGGAAAGTATTTGTTATATTTAACTCAGTGCGGGACAGTACTTTGCTTTGATCTTTTACGAACCTTTCGAGAGACGCGAATGTAGGTATTTTCTGCGAGCGGCAGCTTTGTTCAAAGAGTTGAACGGTGTCTTTGTCGAGCTTATTGAGAGCTATATGCGTAATAATGAAATCTGCTAAATCTTCCAAATTCAATGATTTAAGAGCTGCCACTGAGGCGCAATATTGCTCAACAAATGAGTCTAGGTTATGCGGAGACGCGTTTGTTAGGGGTTTGAATTTGAACATCTTATCTAAGTACTGAGTACCTAAAGTACGTTCATCTTGGTATTTCTCAACGAGTAAATTCCAAATGATGTTATAATTGGAGGCAACAGGGAGCACTCCCGCGATGACAGAGGAAACCGGCCCAGATAATTTCGAGACTAAATATTGAACGCGTTCGGCGTCCGTGAGGTGTTCATTCTCGTGAATCATTTCTTTAAAATTTTGGTAAAACAGCGGCCATCGCGCTGGGTCGCCGTTGAATGAGATCAACTCTAAAGCTGGCAATTTAGGTATAGGCCTGCTGTTAGGTACCGAGTGTAGTGACCTTGAGGGTGCGGACTCTGTTTTAACTGAACTAACGAGCGATTCTTCCGTCGATCGAATATGACAGTACATTTCATCGAAGGCTTCAACGGCCTTGAAGTCGACCTCGAGCTCGGGATTGAGGGTCATCGTTAGGCGATTCATATCATTAACCACATCTGTAAATTCGGTTCTTAATTTATCTAGCGTTTTTGTTCGGATTAAAAACTTCTTCTGATCTTCCGCGGTTGTTACATTTCGGCTCAAGTCATAAACATTTTGTAATATGGCGAAAAAACTTTTCCTTTTGCCATCTAAAAGTTTAAAATCTATATTCGTAGCCATTTTTAAATATAAATGTACATATCAAATGAACAATTAAGGGTGGAAATCTAAAACACGTGGAAAATGGCGGTACGGGTATGAGTTGTACGAATTGTGTAATTTGAAAATGTGCGAATAAATAACTAAATGTGCAAAGATTCTAAGGTGTAACTGTAAAATATCACGGGGAGAAGGACCAAAAAAGGAGGATGGTGTAAATTATGAAAGGATTAGTAGGGATTACCTCGTCTGCTGCTGCGATGAATACCTGATGTGCTGGTTCAGTTGAGATTCTTCGGCAATCCAATCACATAATTTTACTTGCAAGATTTGTTTGATAATTTTGAGAGTTAATTAGAGGTTTATTTAAAGTTTGATGTATTTTTTGAGTTTTTTAATGAGGAGATGCGCGCGCGCGGTGAGTTTGAGTTTTTTGTTGCAACAATATGGCGACTGGACGTGACGTCACAGGCACTTGGTATGTACCGGAAGTGTTACTGCCAACTTCCGCAGAGGTAAGGGAAAGGATGCGTTCGGAAACGAATGGAGTAAGGATATGGATGATAAATTGATAATTTTTAAAAAGTGTGTGGTGTGGTGTAAAATGTTTTTTATTGAATTCGGCCAAACCAGTCCGGTTGCGAAAGTGTTAATCCAAAGATTTGGCATAGGCAATAGTTTTTACGAAATTGACTGCTATCCGACCTTCGAAGCCAGAGGGAAAACTAGACCTTATTGGGATTAGACCGGTTCCCTCACGATGTTTTCCTTCACCGAAAAGCTAACGGTAAACATTCCGTACATAAGTGCCGAAAAACTCATTCGGTACGAGCCGGGATTTGATCCCACGACCGCCGCTTGACAGCCGCATGCCTGAACCACTAAGCTACCGTAGCGCGTAGCGTAGGTACAGTCACCAGCAATAAGATCTTCCACAACATAGCACGCATAAATATCTGACACGACTCTATGTCTGTCATGCCATAAGGACGTGTCAGATATTTTTGCAGCCTTTGTTTCGGCAGATATTGATGCCGGTGACTGTACAGTGATCTCTTATCTTATCTAAATGAGGACCCTTTCGGATACACTTCGACCCAGTGGCATCTTTTGTGCCTTTATCTAGGAAACAAACGGTCATTAACTGAAACATAAGAAATATCTTATAATATTACATGAACAAAGCTGGAGTTCCATTAATTATAAAATAAACGGGTCTCTATTGTTTTCCTTAAAATTTAAGATCCGATTTTTTCAGTCCATAACGTATTCCACCATAATTTTTTCTAGTCATACTGTCGAAAGTCATAAAATTTAACAATATACATTGGATTTCCGATTTTTGCAGGTCATTATTATTGTTAGTCATTAAATTGGTTAGCCATAACGTTGAATGTCCCGGTGGTATGCAATTACATAATGTTACAGGCAATAATCTAGTTTGTAATATTTATTGTAAGGTATTTTTTCGCAATTCATAATGATTGGTAGTCATCTGATTAGTAGTCATATCATTCAATTTCACGGTGGTGTCACTCTTCATAATGTTAAAGCCCATAAACACACTCCCAGAAAAATAATAAAATACATGTTTTTTTACTACCGAACGTTACTGAACGCGTTCTTCCAGACTGCTTTATAACATGCCCACATACCCATTAATTATAATTAATGTGGGTACTTTGGCAAAAATAAAGAGTGATGCGATTGAAAGATATTTATGCCGCTCACTGTCTTGTTTAGTGGTCAGAATACGTTAAAATAAGTATGTTTTGTTTTGAAACTTTTTTCTCTAAAATCAAATATGGCCGAAATATTTGACCCGAAAGTTAGGAAAAATATGTACTTGTCAACATTTCGATGAATGTTGTGTCATTATTGGTTCTGGCGCTTCGCCGGCCGCTGCCGCGGCACGCTCGCTTCGCTCGCTCGGCTCGCGCGCTTAGGGTCACGGTACAACTATCACTCCTCCTCGCTTCGCTCGTCGTCGTACCTACACCGACCTGCCTTAGAAGTCCAATATCTTGGCCATTTTTAATTTGAGAGAAAATGTTTCTAATAAAAAATTCTTATTTAAAAAAACGTATTCTTTACGAAACAGTCATAAACCCTTAGCGCAGTAGTACCTAGTACCCCTTTAAATGTATGTCTAGAAATGTTTCTGAGTAATTATCTATATGACTTTGGATGTTATAGATTTGGTATTTTAGACGTAATTCACTTTAGGCATTAAAACGATATGAATAGCAATCATTAGTACGTTGAAATATATGCCTTAGAATATTTATGAATAATTATCGATAGACCTTTGATCGTTATGGACATCAATTTCTGACTTTTGTGATTATAATACTAATGAGTCATTAATGTTAGAACTACAAAACGTTATACTTAACAAAGATTATGACTACTGATGTTTATGTCTATAAATAATATGGATATCAATTTCTGACTATCGAAATTCGGAACAATAAGTTTATGGGAAACAAAGGGACCCCAAAATAAACAAACTGTTCTCAAACATGTAATGAAATATTGACGTTGAGTTCTTCATAACGGGCTTCGAAGTGTCAAGAGTAATGGCATTTTATACATAATTGGAGGCCTAGGCTTGCAAGGTGGTCTTTACAATTTCCATGTACAGGCAGGGCGTTCAGCCATGAAACTTATGGAGTTTTTTTAATTGATTTCATTCCATGTTTGAGAAACGCACTATAAATACCTCGGTGTGAAAAGGGGTTGCCTATATGTACTCGGCTGGCAACCTCTTACTTCCCGGCATCTGTAGTAATGTGGTATTACACTTTAGCTCGGACGACGAGGGCAGCACGGCTGCGACCGACGGCAGCACGCTGCGCACGTCCCCCGCCGAGCCGCCCGGCTCCGCGGGCTCGGAGAGCGGCGGCTCGGGCGCCGACAGCATCGGCGGCGTGTCCGGCCGGAGCAGCGCCTATGGTGAGTCTTTACTTTACCCGCTATCCCCTGACGACCCGGCACCCACGCCACGGTGACACCTGGGTATACTATACTCCTGTATTGTTGAGCTCCTCCTTACATTGTCTTACTAGGGCGGATGTACTAAATAAAAATATAACCGACCGAGCACGAGTCGGACTCGCGCACCAAGGGTGCCGTACCATCACTACATCGTATAAAACAAAATCGCTTGCCCCTGTCTGTTCCTATTTATGCTTAGATCTTTAAAATACGCAACGGATTTTGATGCGGTTTTTAATAGATAGTGAATCAAGATTAAGGTTTATATGTATTATATAGTACCCGTGCGAAGTCGGGGCGAATCGCTAGTTACCTATAAAACCGGCAGAAAAATCACGTTCGTTGAATGGGCGCCCCCTTAAACATCTATTTTATTCTGTTTTTTAGTATGAGTTGTTATAGCGGCAACAGAAATACATTATCTGTGAAAATGTTAATTGTCTAACAATCATGGTTCATGATTCATGAGATACAGCCTGGTGACAGACGGACGGACAGCGAGATCTTAGTAATAGGGTCCCGTTTTACCCTTTGGATATCCCTAAGTTGTGATAATTATCAACAAATTATCGTTTCGAATTTCGCTCGACATGCTTCGAAAAGATCCCCCATTCTTAGTTATAAGCGTTCAAAATTGACTTTCAGGAGCCTGAGCTGTCTTCTCATTTCTATTTAAGATGTATTTCGTCGTCTCGTACCCATAGCTTAGTTCGGAACAAGGTCGATCTGTGTAAAGGGCCGCCCTCCAGGGAGCTAGTAACAGTGATTTACTGTCTTTCTGCACAAATGGAAAATCGTCAACATAAATGACTATTTTGAAATTGAACCAAAAGTAATACCATCAACAGTGAATTTGGTGAAAAAATATTTTCTTATACAATTTTTTTTTTGTTCAAAAACAGTCCAGCCCAAATGGAATTGACTAGTATGAAATAGGTCTATGTATAGATAGACACGTGCAAATTGAATGTTGTCCAATTTAAATTAATATCTAAATTTTATATGAGAATCTACTATTTTATACATAATTCATATGTAATATATTTCCGATTGGTCATGTTTTTGGAGTGTACGTATTTCCACATGGATGATTCTCTTTCGACCTATATAAATTTTTTTTAAGCCCAGTTCCCATAGTATAAGATTTGCTTATTTTGGGACTAGGTCGATTTGTGTCAGATTATCCGCAAATATGTATTATTATTATTTAAAGCATTATTCAGGTTAGACAATTTTCCATTTCGAGTGTTTTCAATTTGACGTTATTTGACCGATAAATAAGTCAGTTTTCCATTTGTGGCGAATGACAGTAAACCGTGACAGTGATGCTGTGAAAGGTCTAAATTCAACCACCAGCCATTGCCATCACACCGGGCCCAATACAATTATACTACGACGTGCAGATATACGCCACGTAGGTTACTAATGAAATGTTCTAGGGGACATAGTGTCCACGCCTTCAGCGGGCGCGGTGCCGGCGGGACACATCATCGTAGCTACGTCTCTAGCAGGCTAGTAATAATAATAAGAACATCTATTACTGTCGAACGTCAGCCCATAAGCGATGTCACTCCGTATTAGTATAGTAGTATTAGTTACTGATTCTATCACAGAAGCGAGAAATTTATAATCCTTCAGCTATGTTAGCGTCAAAGCATCTAAAAAGCACTGACGCGTAGTTTCAGTGTCAGATAGAGGCGACCGGATGGCTCGCGGTATCGCGAAGCTTTGTGGAACCGCCCTGTGCAACCCGAGCCGAGCCAGGAGTACAAGAGTCGTCTCACTGAAGGAACACATGATTTAAGCCGTTGCTCGCTTTGATCATAAAACTGTTTTGTCTATAGTTGGCAGATGATAGTTGCATGTATATAACCTTCATATTTTGCCCAGCCGGCGCGTCGGCCTGCCTCTCCCAGCCCGGAGCGTCCACGTCCCGCGTGGCCGAGCTCGAGAGCGAGACGCGCAAGCTGCATGCGCTCCGTCTTGCTCTGCTGTCCGCGTCGCTGGACGCGCTGCCGACGCTGCGCACGCTGCCCGGCGTGCGCGCCATTCCCTTCGTGCAGGTGACTAAACGCTCTTATATAGTACAGTAGCTTCTGCCCGCGACTCCGTCCGCGTGGAACTCGTTTATATCACTGCTCCATACAAACTTTTACCCCCACATTTCACTCCCGTAGGGGATGATTTCGGGGATAAAAACTATCCTATGTCACTCTCCATCCCTTCAACTATCTTCACTTAAAAAGTCACGTCAATTCGTCGCTCCGTTTTGCCGTGAAAGACGGACAAAAAAAAAACACACACACATACACTTTCCAATTTATAATATTAGTATGGATTACTTACCAAGGACTGTAAAAGAACGTGAAGCGTCAGACGAAAACAAATTAACGTGGCGCCTCAAATGTCTGCGAAAAACGGGGAACACAAATCGAGATGAATATTATTATATATCCTCGTATACATACATGTATAGCTATGCGGGTGCATAGGTATCATGATGCGTAAGCTAGCTTCAATATAACATTAATTGCAGACGTTGAGGTGTTATCTGACTCGTTATAATCGAATACCACGACGGAACACGCTATGATTCCAGCTATTTTCGTAGAAGCGAGTCAAAACCTTTCAGTAATCCTATAAAATATGTGTCAAAAGAACCATTCAAGTTACGTCTCTCGCAGGTCGTTCTAATGCTCGCCGGCGACCTCGACTCGACGGTCGAGGCGGACCGCCTCGTGCTGGAGCGTCTGCTGGACCTGCTGGTCACCGAGCTGGACATGACGACGGCCGAGGACGCGCCGGGCGCGGCCGTGCACGAGCGGACCAACCGCCGCGAGCTCCAGCTAGTGGTGATGAGGCTGCTCAGTAAGTTGATTACTCTTTTTATACAAAAAACGTTATATTTTTTATTTAATCAATATAGTAAAGGGGCTCATAGCTCCCAGTGACCTTCGATCAGTAACTGTCGGTTTTTCGTGTTTTTTAGGCTTATCGTATTAACAACAACGAGGTTTACCGAAATAGTATCCCATATTTACTTGAAAACTCACAGTTTTAGAGATATATGGCACCAAACTTTGGCAATTTCAGACCGAAAAACCTGTTTCTTGGACGTAATTTTTGTGAAAATGAGTTCAAATTAAAAATCTCTCGTGGGTTGTTAGAGACTTCAATAAGGAACAGTTATAAGTAGAGTTCATAATTCAAATGCAAAAACAACATACTTATAACGAAAACAGAGCTGTTTTGGACCATGTTTGAATTAAATGAACATGTTAAAATAAAATATTATTTATTTTCAAAAAAACTTTCGTGCAAATGAAAGAAAGAATTGAAGAACCGATAACTGTTTGTGCCATAAATACATCTAGTTTAGACGGGGGAATATCAACTCAAAACTCGTCAAAACTAGCCAAAAAGCGCGCGGAGCCCCTTAAATCTAAAAAGCGCGCGGAGACCCTTAAATCTAAAAAGGTCTTCAAGGCCGGTAAACAAGTGTCATACATGTTACAGGTGTCCTGATGGCCCGCTGGAAGTCGACCTCCACTAGCGCGGCTGCCCGCGAAGGCTCCGGCGTGGCGTCCGCGGCGCACGTGTCACGGCTGGCCGCCACCGCGCTCATCCGCGCCGGCGCGCCGCTGCACTGCTACCGCGTGCTGGCCGCGCTGCTGCCGTACTGGCGCGAGAAGACTGCCAGTGAGTGCTGCTCTTTAGTACATTACACCGTGAGCGTTCACGCCTCATAGCTCGCTACACAGTTGCCGCACATTAGGGCCTCTAATCCCAGCCACTGTTAGCGACACGCCGCATAGTTCCATAAACACATTCACTGCCAAGAATCGCTACGCGCTACGCTCGTAGTCGATCCCGAGGTTTTACTCGTATGTAGCGGATAGCGACTACGGCGTAGTCGCCCGCTGCGCCTGTTCCTGGCAGTGAAAGGTGTTAAACGAGGAGATAAAACGTAGAGAAAAGTCTCGTAGCGCTCTAAAACCGGCCGCAGTTTACGGCTACTAATCGCCGCCACCAGACGCAGCCACTCGTAGCGAGCGCGGAACACTCCCGCTGCTAAATGTATGGAAGAACTCGTCCGCAACTTGTTGCCCAATGTGCGGTCGCCTTATGTACGGTAGAAGACTGGCAGTGAGGACAGGTAATTCTTTTGTAGATTAGATCCCGAGGGTTCACGTCACATTGCTCCATAAACGACGATATAGAATACAACGAAAGGCCATCACGCGGTTAAGGGTGGATTGCACCTAACCGTCTGTAATCGTAAGCGGTGGTCGTTAAATTCGGAATCGAAATTCGTTAAAATCAGCCCTACTGCCGTAGTAGCGGGACAATATTACCAGTGAGTAATTACGGGCAGAAGTCTCACGGATCTTTCTCATACTTCTTGTATTTCATGAATGCGAGTGGATTAGATGAAGTTAGACTTTAACGTCATAATAATAGGGACGCGCCTTCGGGAAACGCAACCACTATAAATAACCCAGTCCCAGTTCGTAAGAACTCTTATAAGTATAATATGTGCCCGTACTTTTTCTCTAATTGCTTACCTGTCACGGCCGAGTCTTTGTTCCGTGGCTGAGTTTCTTGCTACTATACTTGCCACGCATAAGGGCGAGTATCCATCGCAGCGGGAGGTAGCAGCGGTCTGCGAGGAAATAATCTATCAATAGCATTGCTGGCCCTCGCTTTTGTTTCCGCGTCGCTACCGATGGATACTCGCCTAAACTTCATTCCCACTACGTGGGTGATAACTTACTTCCTATATTGGACCCATGACAACACTCTATAACGTAATTGCGCATGACCTATCGAAATAATAAATAGATTCGAGTAATAAGAGTATCGGTTCACAAGAAGGTACCTAGAACTAAAATATGGTGTTTTAAAAATCAAACAAAAGAATATTGATTATTTTTCTATAATAGTTCCCAAGTATTTTTAGATTTTCACCATTAAAACAGTTACGTACCATTTCCTTTTTGCATTTTTGCGTAATCATTCGTTTCGATTCAGTCGATAAATTTCGATCGTCATACATAAGATTCAATCGTCAACGAATTTTCACTACTCAGTTTGATTATAGACACACATGTGAACTGGAAATCATATATAAAAAAGATATAAGCAAAAAATATCTTATTTGTATATGCACTCAGCGAAAAAAAAATGTACTGACTTTAAGACTGCACTTGTTCCCTAGTATGCTTATGCAAACGCATGGTTCAGCTACGGTATAATACTTTGGGGCAATAGCACAGAGGTATCATCCCTATTTACTTTACAGAAAAAACTTATTCGCAAACTTTTACGGTTTTACCTAAAACCCTGTAGACTAACATTGTGGAATGCAATAAATGGTTGAGTATTAGTCAAGTTGACGAATCTGTAACCGATATAAATCATTATATGAAATCAGTACATTATTGTCGAAGCAAGGTACGTAGGCAATTGCTGGCTGAGTATTAATATTAAACGGACAGGTATAGTGCTTTTCTCAAAAATTGAGTAAAAATCAAAAATATACTCACTGAAAATGAGAAGGCATGCTTTTCTTCTAGCCACTTCATGAAATTGTCCTAAGCCTTTATATATTTGTCTTTTGGTTTTGCAGGGAACAAACTATCAATAACTGAGGTTGCAGCTTCTTTTAAATCTGGAATAATTTTCAAGTAAATATTCAATATTTTCCGAAAAAACAACTAGCCACTTTATGTAAAATATTTTCTGCAGCGCCTTTTTTTTAATAATAAGTGTGAAGCGTATTTTTCTTGGGAAATCGCCATAAGTTATTTGAGACAGCTAAAAAGTCGCGATAAATGGCAGCTACTGATCTTCCGTTTAGGCTTTTTTTATATGGCCGTTTTAAAATTTTAATAAGTTTGTACGTCGACAAATTATAGAATTTGTATGCAACATTGTTGCCGAGCAAAATCCCAAGGTTTAGAATTTTTAAATTGTTGACCAACCATATGCACTTTGCGTCCTGATTTTTAACCAATAAAGTCAACATTGCCAAACATTTTTGAGAAAAAATTATGAAATAAAACACAAATAAATCAACGCGCGCCGCCGGGCGAATTCAGTGGGCCCCAACGCGAGGTTTAGTTTAAAGTCGGCAATAAAATCGATGGACAAGCTGGACTGATGACCTGGTAAAGGTCGCGGGAATTCACTGGATGCGGATGGCGCTGGTCACATTGGCTCTCTTTGGGGGAGGCCTTTGTCCAGCAGTGGACGTCTTTCGGCTGATAAGATGATGAATAAAATCGATTCTATTTTCCATTCACTATTCGTTAATAATCGCTAAATATGACAAACGATACGTCTTCGCTTCGCCTCATCACTCCACGAACGTCATGTGACAGCGTCAAACATAGGAAGTAAGATACCACCCACATGAGGTGGGCGTTCTGCTCGCAGGCGCCTTCCTCTACATACGGAGTTCCCCATGTTCTCGCCTACGGCTGCTAATGTTTGGCACTGAACAAGGTACTCTGGCGACAGCGCACACGAGTATTATCAAACCGCTATTAGAATGGTATTGGAAATGACGGTTTAGCCATTTTAACACGTCGCAGTTTCACCTAGTAACAATACCAATTATTTTATTAAATATGTATGTTTCGTGTCAATTTAACGTGGAAGTCACCAAGATCAAATTTCAAAAGATATGACACAGAGAACAACTATAATGAAATATAACGACAGGACAAAACTAACTTGTGCCGTCTGTATTGCCGGTACAGCGTTCTCCCTCTGAGCTACCCAGACATTAGCTGATGAAGCGTATCTTTCCATCACATTCGCCGCTACTAACGACCTCTCTGTTTTTCCTTGAAAGGCTCACAGCCACACACACAGCCAACTGCGCGCTTGCGCTTGACTCATACTAACGTCCATTCGTACGACAAAGTTTATTTGAACTGACAGCTTTTCCAATCCCAAACTCATCGCGGTTGATATAACTTCAACACAACCACGCACAGAAGGACTCGTTACTAACACTTTGTTTCTGTTACACAACTTAACGCTGTGAGATAAGTACTTTATCTATATAACCCGTAGAACGCCTATCCTTTGTCTTCTTAGTGCGAATTTTCATTGGAATGAAAAATTGTGGCAAGTTGTAGACGCTCCTTCCGCTCGTTCGAAGTGTATCCGCATGCAATAAAATGAAATGGAATTAGAACCAAGCACTTCGGAAAGTATTAAGTTTTCAAATGTTCTAAACTCATTAGAACAAAAGACAACATTTTCTAGGGAATGAAATGGGGGGTGAAAATTTAGACGGAACTACGGAGCCGATAGCGGTCTCATACCCCTTAACTTTTTAGTCATATCAGTCATGAATTTCGAAATAATTGGGATTGAAATATTATGTAAATGGGGATATAGGTACAATGCTTAAATAAAGCCCCTCTTGTAAGTGAGGTGTTCGAATAGGCATTAGTTATGTTTGTGTTAGACAATTTAAGCATGTAATGTCTTTTCGAATACGCCAATACTACACACAAGAACTTTACAATTGTCGTACTAGAGGCTTAATGCCTATGGCCATTGTCTACAAGCCAATCGCCAATGAAAATGAGCCAAGCATGCGTCCTTATAACGATGGTACTAACGCGAGCTTATGACCGGCAGATGGCCCGCCGGACTTAGCCGACAACTCGCAACTGCTACATTTCCCCGGCCTGACGCCAGCTATAGGTGATAATCTGATAATACACATTGGAATTCCAAATTAGACGTGCTTTTATAGTTGTTCATTTGTGTTGTACCGTTGTTAGATCGTTAGGGACAGTGCAGGCGTCAAAAAGCCCGCGCATTACAGCCACCTAATGGCCGCCACTAGACGCGACCACTCTCCGCACATTAAGCTACTTGTGGCCGCCACTATAGGGCGACAGGCGCGCGCGACGTGCGGTCGCTGGCTTTGCCTCGCGCACGTCGGCATAGCTCCGTTATCGTCATAGCCCTGTACCCGCGCTCCGCGCAGGCGAGGACCGAGTCGAAGCGGTCGCCCTGTAATAGCGAGCGGAGCCACTCTCGCAGCCTGTGTCTCGGTGCCGGCTACTAAACGCTCGGTGTGTGGCGGTGCTATACAACATGTATGAGAGAAGTTGTACGCAGCTAGTGGTGGTCACTGTGCGGGCGCTCTAATACGCGCCACAACGAAGCGCGCATTAATATCTGACACGACCCTATTTCAAGAGCCAGGCGAGTCAGATTTTGCCCGCTTTCTTATGGCATATATTAATGGTGGCTGCATCTACCAGAGACTAAAGGAAAAATTTAAGTAAGGTTTCTCGCCTTGTGTAGTAGACTGTTCCAATAGGCATTTTTTTGTATATGTTACTAAACATATGTGTGTAATGTCTATTGAAACAGTTCAGAACTACGTACATATTTATAAGAGGGCCTTCAGTTTTTTTTATTTATAATGTAGTCGCTAATATCACCAGTGAAAGAAAAAATCTCCTTAGCATGGCTAGCACAAGACTTCCAGGCCAAGCGAATCACGGGATAACCACTTTGCCTAGCAGTCTTCGCTGTTTAGAATAGTGTTCTGCCGGTCAATGAGGGTGAATGTTCCCAAGAGACCTGCCGAATAGTGATTTCTGATTTCATATAAAGCTGCGTACGAATTCAAGCGGCTCAGCCTAAGGCATGCTCGCCCCTACGAGCTGCTCGCGAGCCAATTTAGTGCACATAAAGCCGACTTTGTGCGTCGTTCAAAATGTCATCGGACACGATGGCAGCCGCGGCTGCGTTTATCGTAATTCACCGAATTATTACCAAAACGAAGAGACAATCGCCTCGGCGGGGGAATGAAACTGTTGTACAAAAATCGTAAATCATGTGGCGCACATTTACTTCGCCAAATTGCATCATATCGTTCTGTCCGCGGCACGCTCGGATACACGTACAAATTACGCGAGGCACGCACACTGAGGAACCGACTCTAGGCGGCTCGCCGCGCGCCGCTCGCGCGGTTCTCGAGCGCGTACGAATTAGAACAAAATAGGTGAGCCGTGCGTGCCTTAACCCGAGGCTGCTCAAATTCGTACGCACCTAAACAGATGTTTTAATGACAGTGCACTATTATTTGCCCTAATACCTTACCTTCTCAAGGATGGGTTGCACCAAACCGTCTGTAATCGTAAGCGGTGTTCGTTAAAATCCGAATGTATTGAAAGCTTGACAAGTTTCTATGGAATGGCAGTTGCTGGTGCCATGTTTAACGTTGATCGGTCTGTAATCGTAAGTTGGTGCAACCCGCCCTAAGGCACAGAATATATAATAGTACAAGTACAGAAGGGACACTCCTTTGATGTTTACAAAAGGCGCTTTTTTCTCAGCCAAATCATTAAGATTTATGGCCCTCTGACGTCGTCGAGGACAACGTCGCCGTTCATCGCTACAAGTACATGCTGGTTCCCCAACGTTGGGGCACCGGCATGTACTTGTAGCGATGAACGTAAATCGCGGAGTGTCCCGCGCCTGTCTAAGGGTTATTTTAGTGCACTCTTAAAGAGCACATCCATCCGAGAACACATCTCTGGTAGATATTCACCCTTAGATGTTGACAGGGAAAGAAGGGAGAGTGGGCTATTCCCCTAATGGGCTTGTGGAAGTCCTAATAGGCAGAGTCCTCTCCTGTATACTATGATTTATTTTTCTTGGGCTCGCTCTAGGTATATAGGTATGTAGATAAGCTAGCTTCTCGTAGTATCATTCTCTCATCTCGCACGTACTGAATTTATAGCGTAGGTGGGCGTTAAAAAGAATTTATGTAAGCAATTAACTTCAGTTGTTAAATGAAAATTACGCTGCAGTGGTTACAGCAACTCAGATTTCGGATGGATAATCATGCTTAAGAGTCCGCAGTAAGCTCGATTCTCCATACAAACGTAGTTACGCTCTCATTTTAAAACTACGTGTTGGATTGTAACGAAACTTTGCATGTTCAATGAAATGAGGTATATCTATGTCTGAAATTAGTTTACGTAGCTTCAGATATCATAATAAAAAAGATACAGCGAATTTAAGTTTTTCATACAAAACTAGTTTTTGCTGTATTTACTTTGTTTTATAAATTGGAACCATATAAACTAATTACAGACATAGATATACCTCATGTCATTGTATATGCAAAGTTTCGTCACAATCCAACACGTAGTTTTAAAATGAGAGCGTAACTACGTTTGTATGGGAAGGTGAAATTCGGCCGAGATTACTGCGGCCTCTTAAGCGCGAATTACGTATACAAGAAATTGCATGCAAGTTTGACTACATTGAAAGAAAGAAAGAAAGAAATATATTTATTTGGTGTGACAACATGACATGTGTTTTTACAATGAAAAATAAATGCACCAAAATGGATGCATATGCCACCAGCAATACATGCCAAAGGCGCTGGTTGTCAGGGCACCCAGAGAGTGATACAGATCTTAAAATATAACTTAATAAATGAGAAGCAGAGGTCAACGGTCAATTCATTTATCAAAGCTAAGTAAGTACATATCAGGTCTTAGGTAAGTATGGTGATTGATGAAATACAGTTGTAGGTGTGACGTCATTTACAAGTATTGAAATTAAGAGCTATGTGCATTGCCCGCTTATGCATTAGATATTTGTAGGTTGATAAGATACATTTTAATATTATTTTTAGAGGATGCATTATAAATACCTCGGTAACCCGCATTGTAATGTAATGAGTAATGAGTCTCGGTAAACTTGCATGCAATATCGTGTATCATGTGTAAATTGCGCTTTATACACCAGTACAAACTCCGGCGCGAGGCCTCCCTCTTTCATTACCGCATCTAACATCGCTGTATTATTTTTTGAATGTCCTGACTTAGTGGCTCCTTATATTAGTCTCCATAAGTTATTTTCGCTACATTATTTATTACCGAAGTAGAGCTTACTTGAATCGAGTTGGATTGCTTTGTCCCGCTGTGTATTTATAAATTAACATCTATTAAATCAGGTGTTGTGTTACCACATATCGTGATAATTAGGGCATCTCATTTTGTTTCACCTATAGCTTGTATAATTTATAATGTATGTAAGTTAAATGTCCCAGTGCTCGACACCTTGCTGCCTAATAGTTGTCACCTATTGTTTTGATTTAAGATTGAATGTTTCACGTATTATTAGGTGACGGTACTGGGACGTTTACCCTTGCGCCGTGGGTATGGAAAACTTCACTTGATTTAACAGCTATATCATCAGTTATGGTTATTCCACTGTTGAATCTCCGAAAGTGTGCCGGACCCGCGACCCATCGTAAATTGTGCACGATTTATTGATTGTTTAGGTTTTATTCCAACGTAATTTCATTATGCTTAAAACTCCAATATCTCAAACTGTAGATCCACCGCCCACTTATGTGTATTATTTTTGTATTTTCTCGACCCCGCCTTAAATACTTTCGCAACCGTACTAAAAATTAAATAATTCACCAGAAACAGACAGAATTCGCTGGGCGTGTAAGTTCATACTACTACCCGCCTAGCGGGCTGAGCCGGCATCTGAGCAAGCATTACGAGTGCCCGCTGGGCGGGTTCTTGGTTGCGAACGTGTTAAAGCCTGGCTACGCCCGTGCGTCTGCCCCATGTTTCCGTTACATCCCCCCGTTTGGTTGGTAGACAACGGAGCGGCCACGCCCGCGGTGCAGCTGCTGAAGCCGCAGGCGCCGCACCCGCTGCCCGACATGCAGCCGTTCTTCGTGAAGGAGTACGTCAAGGGTGAGTGTCATGTTCCATTTTTAATATGTATTGCAGGACTTGTAAGCTTTGCCGTCATTCATTTTTCCTTATATTTATTTTGAAAGGCCTATCGATTTATGTGCCACAAAAAAAAAATGTGCAAAGAAAAAAAAATTTATTTGACTCAGTTTTATGTACCCCTAAAAATTTTGCTCCCTTGTGACACAAATAACTATTGTCTACACACCTATTTGATTAGTTTTTAACATCTTTCTTCACCAGTCTAGCTGCCATGATACCATTTATATCGGACATAAAGCATATCCATTACTAGCAACTATGTATGTCACTGTGAGAGGGACGAATGGTATATGTCCGACATATACGTGATGATGTTTTAGTAAAAAAATATGTATAAAGAAAAAAAGAAGACGGTATTTATTTATCTATATAAGCATGTTTATTGTCGTTTTGTACCCATAGTACAAGTTTTGCTTCGTCGATTTGTGTAAAATTGTCCCCTTATATTTAAATATTATCCCCCTTATTCATAAAACTTAAAATGCTTCTGCTGAATTAAATGTGCTTTGTCCCTTTCTTAAGAACACAAATAACAAACTGACAGATAAGGGCAAATGAATTGTCATTTTAGTTAAAACAGGCTTGTAAGACGTTTTTATGAATACGGCCGTTAGTCTTTTAGTTCACTAATATTCAAGTATGTCAACGGTCGTCGTCAAAGACACTTGTGCACCCTTTTAGATTATAATACGGCGAAAATGTACGCATGTCTTGTTTGTTGTCAAGTCTAAAAATATGCATACGATTCTCAGTCCTATTCCCCAGGCATAAGTTCTAGACCCTATGCTTATTTTATACGTGACTGCTCATTCACATCTAACACATCCTTTCTTTGGAGTAGTATACCGAACATGAAGAGATGTGATTGTTAAGACAAGCGAGTTTATAACCATTGTATACTTAAGATTATAAGAGTTGGCCGAATTCCATCAAAAGAGTCCGTTCAGAAAGCTACTCCACCGTCCAACCTTAAGGTTACAAGTCCAATTACAGTTTTATTGAAAATCGGCCAAATTTAATCATCATCATCATCATATCACCCTAAAGACGTCTACTCCTGGATCGGCCTCCCCAAAGAGTGCCAAAGTGTCCGGTCCTGCGCCACCCGCGACCTTTACCAGGTCATCAGTCCCCCTTGTGGTGGTTAAATAATGTCAACTGATCTCATTTTAAAACTACGTATTAGATTGTGACGAAACTTTGCATATACAATGCCATAATGTATATCTATGTCTGTAATTAGTTTATGTAGCTACAGATTCCAGAGTAAAAAAATTACGGCGAATTTAAGTTTTAATGCTGTATTTAGTTTGTTTTAATAACTGAAACCATATAAACTAATTACAGACATAGATATACCTCATGTTATTGTATATGCAAAGTTTCGTCACAATCCAACACGTAGTTTTAAAATGAGAGCGTAACTACTTTTGTACGGGAAGGTGAAATTCGGCCGAGATTACTGCGGCCTCTTAAACGCCTTTAAGGTTCAACGTCACTGGTTCCTGTCGAGCTGTTGCTAACAGATGTCGCGATATATAATTTCGATGGTTGCTCATCGTTTTACGCAAAACCGTGACGAGTACCAACATATGTTTCAAACTGCGGAAGCCGAAGAGCTTGCTACGTATGAATCGCAATCAATCTGCACTAAACAATGTTTCCTTTTAAAATGTAGTCCGAAAATATGCATAAAAGTGCTTTTTCGTGAATTTACGCAGACTAACGTAGCTAAATGTCACTTCGAAGTTTGTCATTGTCAAACATTTTGCATAAATCAAACTAGAGGGCGCAAAACTAAATCTACAGTAGCGCCTCTATTAGGAAATAGCGAAACTAAATGTACTTGTGTCTGGCACTCTAGAATGTACGACGAATGCATCTGACTTTTTCACTCGTTACCTATTGTCATGCGGTAGCGCAGTGTTATACACTTTTGCTTAAATCTATCTGTAATGCCATCGTTGAACCGGGTTCAAATCCCTAACAACGTACATCTTTTTTGTTTTTCAATTTGGATTTCTAAACCAATATGACCGTCTAAACTAACTTAGATTTACTTGTAATGTGCAAAAAAATTTTTTTCATATTTAACTTGTTTAAGTTTTCTTGATAAGCATGATTTGTATCTAGATTATCCACAAAACCCCCTATATTTTTGGCGGACCTATTCTGTCATGTTACATACTACGTAAATATTATGATGCATAGGTATTTCATTTAAAAAGATGTTACGCCTTCATTTAATTGGAAAATCATGATTCATGAGTACCTATCCGTAGGTTTACTGTTGAAAAATCAAAGTACTACCTTTATCTATTCTATACCCTATTCCACATGATATTAGACAAATCGTGCGTCATGAAAACTATTTTGATAAACAAAAACATTTACATTGTTCCATTTGAAACACATTAAATAATCGAAATAACACTAGTAAGTACAATATTTATAAAGGAAGATAAAAGAGGTATTTTTCCTTACAAAAATCTAACGTTATAAGGAATAAGGTATCTATACTTAGGAAGTATATTGGTACTTTGATTTGTTATATCCATATTCACCCGCAGTTGCGGTACTACATAATTACAATCAAAGAGGCTACGTATTATTCACAAAATGTTTTGTATTCGCCCGTGACTCGCGTCTAAAATAATGACCTCAAAGTTGGTAACAATTTTGCGTTACCGGACGGACGAATTTAGTAAGCTTTGTGAATAATTGGCAAGTTTGTATATCAAAACTCTTAGTGGCCAGTCTCTCGAATCTGGACCTAGACCGCATCAGAAAGAGAGAAATATATCATTTGACAATATGGTACTGTTTTCGATGAACGTCAAAATTCAAAATTCGAATTCAACTTTTTCACGCGTTTACGTTTCTATACGTTTATGATGCTTTCACTCATTCATTAGTTTCATTACTAATCTTCAATGGTTGGGTTATGGGCATTTGCTTACAAAATTATTGAATGTCTTGTTTAGGTAAATATGAGATGAAACTTATCTGTCGAACCCACGACCGCCGTTTGACAGTCGCATGCCTGAACCACTATGCTACCGGAACGATTATAGTAAAGTGTTATTTATTTGTATGTTTGTATGTACGGTATAACCTCCGAAACCACTTATCCGAGTATAAAAAATCTTTCACTGGTGATGCTTACTGGGGGGACATAGCCGTGCTTAGGCATAGTAAGTATACTTAGGTATACTTATACGCAAAAAACGAACTAGGATTTTTAGACAGATTTGACTGCGTACTAAGTTAAATGCAGTTTTTATTCTTTCTAAAATCGGGTATCCTGCTGTTTCGGCAAAATATTTTTCGCCAAATTTCACTTCCCACAAAACTTATGGCAGTAGTTTCATTTCCCAAACGAACAAATAGCACATTTTTGTTTCGCATTTTGTTCATTTGGTCAAAATATCATTTGGCATAATTTTGCTTTGTCAAATGTTATTAAGACAAAAGTTTATTAAGCAAACACTTTGTTCGGGCTAATATTGTTTTCCAAACAAAACATTTGTTCAAATTTTCATTTCGCACATTAGGTACTAGGGTGGAAAAAATGGCTTGTCATAAGCGAACTCTGTTTTTGGTCGGTTAGGTTAGGGTTCACTTGTGTCCCTCAGACCAGAAATAGACACCCCGCGCAGCGGGGTGGCATCGATTCGCTGGAGACTCTCGATGAAAAGGGCGATACCGACTCGGGGCTTGCTTGCATGCATGCTGCTTATTTGGATTATAATATATTGTTACCTAAGTACCTATAGTACAAAAGAACAAACTTACCTGTAAATTATTTACTTTTGTTTTTTACAAACTACCCGCTTAGCAAAATTATGTAATCTCACTCAAATAGATTTCGTATGCACTACACAATGTGGATCTAAATCATATGCCATGCAATAATTTGGAAAAAGAATGTTATGCTAAATAATACGTTTGACCAAATGAAACTTGACCATGTAAAACTTTGCCAAACAATAATTTGCGAAGTAATATTTTGCCATAGGAGATATTGCCAAGTGATATAATGCGAAACAATAATTTGACTAGTGTTTTTTTGCCAAATGATCATTTGGGAAACATTTTTTGGGAAGTGACACTTTGGGAAATGATTTTTGCCCATACAATAGAGAACCCTAAAATCGGTCTGGGTGACTCCTTAGAGCAAATTTCCGTGTCCCTTATAGTTTCGGATTGAATGTCACTCTGTATAATCTTCAAATCAGCTCACAAAATTTCCCGAGAATCGGTTGAGAAATATAGCTACCTACGACATATAGAGGAGAAGTCTAGACAGCCGGACATACGAAAAAATATTTATTTATTTAATCTTTGATTTGAACAAAAGAACAACTTATCGTACAAAAGGCGGACTTAAAGCCGTAAGCATTTCAACATTTGGGCAAAGCAGACAAATTTTGGTTAGTGCAACTACAGATATAAACACACAGTGGTTATACATACATAATAAATAACGACAATAGACAAATAAATAAAATACATATAAATACCTTCATACAATATATATGCATATATATAAACAGACGAACATCGAGAACAGAAACACTAAAAATTTACGGCTCTGCTAGCAAACAACTTGCGTAAAGTAAAGATCTTTTAAACGCGAATCTGGAAATCTGGAATAATTGCCTAGCTGAAATGAAAATCTTCGTTCGTCTCGCTCGCTCGTTCAATTAAGTATATGGATATTGTTATCGATTCAGTTTTTAACAATTGGCGAACACTTTTGTTTTCAAAGGCTGACTTACGAGCATGGACTGATTTCGGTTACGTTATACCGGTATGGAATCGGTATTCCATTACAATAGCGTTATATTGTAAAGGTTAGCCGCGCCGCCAACGTAACGGTACCGGATCCGGAACCGTGTAGAAATACATATCGGTTACCGGTATTTATTTTTAATTTTACTGAAACTTTTATAATTCCTTTTCCAAACCGGTATAATTATGATACCGTTATTTTTTTCATTTAATTCTCGTCCATGAAAGGAGGTCTGTGCCCAGCAGTGGAACGTAATATAAACTGATATATTATTTACTATGCCAATTTACACGAAGTCATTATTATAATCGTCAAAAAACACACAGTGGTTATACATACATAATAAATAACGACAATAGACAAATAAATAAAATACATATAAATACCTTCATACAATATATATGCATATATATAAACAGACGAACATCGAGAACAGAAACACTAAAAATTTACGGCTCTGCTAGCAAACAACTTGCGTAAAGTAAAGATCTTTTAAACGCGAATCTGGAAATCTGGAATAATTGCCTAGCTGAAATGAAAATCTTCGTTCGTCTCGCTCGCTCGTTCAATTAAGTATATGGATATTGTTATCGATTCAGTTTTTAACAATTGGCGAACACTTTTGTTTTCAAAGGCTGACTTACGAGCATGGACTGATTTCGGTTACGTTATACCGGTATGGAATCGGTATTCCATTACAATAGCGTTATATTGTAAAGGTTAGCCGCGCCGCCAACGTAACGGTACCGGATCCGGAACCGTGTAGAAATACATATCGGTTACCGGTATTTATTTTTAATTTTACTGAAACTTTTATAATTCCTTTTCCAAACCGGTATAATTATGATACCGTTATTTTTTTCATTTAATTCTCGTCCATGAGAGGAGGTCTGTGCCCAGCAGTGGAACGTAATATAAACTGATATATTATTTACTATGCCAATTTACACGAAGTCATTATTATAATCGTCAAAAACGAAATAGATATATACCTTCAATATCAGATGATCCTCAATGCTGGTAGCATTGAATTTTGATATTGGACCTCAATAGCGGGATTACCGGGGCTTCGATAATAATACCTATCAAGATTTGGTTGCAAATTATAGTGCATTTTTTTAGGATTAGAAATGCGTTAAACAAAGAAGAAGTTGTCGTCAACCTTTTCTGCTTGGGATAAATATTGAACAGACACGGTTTGTTACACGGAAATTCATTATTGCTGCAAAGTTCACACACCAACTTGTAAATGTTGAACACCAACGTTTCTCATGCGTTGTTAATGGACTTTGTTTCTGCCTCTTTGCTTTTGTTGAAGGCAAAACGTTCGGGAGAGAACGAGTCGGTCTTTTTTGCAAGCCACTTAGGCCTGCCTCTGGTAGCTCCATCGCAGTCCGCACACCACCACACACAGCGAAAAATAAAATCTTAATGTTAAATAACAAATAGATACTCGTTTAATAATCTCGTGATCTGAATTCAATAATTTGTTGATTAGCAAGAAAACAAGAAAAAGAACGTGATACGATTTTCAATTTTGACAATTTCGATAGCAAAAAATACGAACCGATCGTTTCAAACCTCTTCTTCTTTAGGTTTTTTATTTAAGCAACTTTTCGAGAACTGAATAACGAAATTTAAAATTATAGAGTTAAATAATAAATACATTCAAAATAAATATATTGATTGTTGTAAGTACTATTTAGATATAAATAATAAAAACGCTTGTATGTGGAACAACTCAGCTGTGTGGCATAAAGTGTCTTATATAAAAGACCTCGTGCTTTGTGCTTTATCCTTCTTTCTAATGCTAAAATAAAGCACTATAAAGTTCACTTTTTTTTGTAAAATAAGTCTGAAATTAAAAGTGTAAACAATACATTTGTGTTTTTGTGTTTTGGTTTAACATTATTGGAAGTTTTACACCTTATTTTTTTGTCCAAACATTACTAGTGGTATATTACCTAATATAAAATTAAACACTCATCTCTCACAGCAAAACCAACCTATTTACTTAAAAATACCTATGGGGGTGTTTTCGACCACTGCTTTTATCTGTTCAGGGAGTCATTGTAAATTTGGAAACTGTCTATACAATAGAATAAGTGCCCTCCCTGAACCGATAGTAGTAACAGTATATTTTTTTAGATGCATAATTTTTTTTTTACATTCATGTTTACAACCAAAGGTTTAGTACTTAAAGTTTTATTTCAGGTAACGTTTGTGTAATCAGTTAACAACCCTAAAAACTAGGTTTTTTTGAGAAAAAAGAAAAAATTTAGCAGAAAAAAAAGTCAATAAATCATTTTTTTCCTACATTCCCCATTTACGGTGTTCTACGTTCATTCATAGAAGTTACCCATTCTAGCGGAAGCCTATTTTACCTTCTAACAGTTCAAATAGTGCTCCTACCACCAGCAACAATAGAGTGGAAAAGCGATTATTCTTCAGTAGAAAAATTACGTAGGACAAACAATAACAACTAACAAATAAATTTAACTACATTAGATTATGCGTTCCTTTTTTTTACAAATGCATGTCAATTTTTTTTAATTAAAAACTAGATTCCACTCACGGTTTCGTCTGCGTGAACCTGGGATAAAAAAAATGTCCTATATTTTAATCTAGGCTCCTCCTAAGGCTCAGCATATATTACAAATTGGCACTGGAATTGGAATCGCATTGTGTTGGAAATAGAGTTGACTTTCGTTTGTTTTGAAAAGTGCCCGAAACAAAACAAATCCAGCTCTATTCCAGTTGAGTATAATTTAAATGCCTTCGATAGAATAAGTCCCATGAGTAGGCCCATGGGCTTTAAGAGGTTAGGCAGGCAATAAGGTTGCGCAGTTTAAGCGTGATTGAGTTACGAACATCCAAACATCTAAACATTCAAATATTTATACATATAAACATCTAAACTTTCGCATTTACAATACTAGCAGGATAAAAATAATAATAATACACTTATTTCGACATTGGTCCTTTTAAATTCTGGTATTAGAATATTGGAAAAATCGGTAGGAGATTCCGGGATTTCGGGATTCCATGATGGTGGTTTGCATTCCCTATCTGTACCTAGTATGTTAATAATAGCATAATTAATTAAATATATCGGGTTTCTCCGGGACATAGCTGGCTGCAGCTTTATATTTTATGTCATTTTTTTCGGTACCGTAAATACGGTTTCATAAAAGTTACAAAGGTTACCGATATTTCGGCTTCGGCGTGGAGGGCAAGGTCGACCCGCTTAAGAACAAAAAAATATCTAAGTAAGTATCGAAATAATACCGGTTTGAAACCGGTATTAAAAAGATATCACAAGGCTTTAAAAAAATACCGGTAATGGACATTTCTAACTGGTTGCGGCACTGTTATGCTGTCCCCTAACCACTTTGCCTAACCACCGGTCGTAACTGGCATCAGTACCTGCACCGAAGAATGCCTACGAGTGTATAATTCTACCCTCACAACATTGTACTCGTAAAGAAGAAAAATTGTGACTTAGTTAATTTACATTTTGGGTGTAATCTAATATTCTAGTTGAACAGTCGATTCCTAAATAGGTTGCAGTAGGTAATTTACTGTCAATCGATGTGCAGTCGACTAAAGCGAATAGTACTTATACTCCTAATAATTGTCTGTTATATTTAATGCTACATTACGTAACATTCACTCAATCGAAACTTGCTTATAATCTGCAAGTTGGAAATTCAAACGGTTCATTTGATCAACAACACCCGTTTCTTCCCGTGGGTGTCGTAAAAGTCGAGTAAAGGACCAATGTTGAAGTGTGATGTGGGCGATGGGCTAGCAACCTATCACTGCAATATCACATTTTGTCGATATTTTATACCAACATTAATGCTAAAAGTGGCGCTGGAACATACGTTTCAGGTGTTCTGCCTACCCCTTTTAGGAATAAAGGCGTGAATGTATGTATGTATGTATGTATGTTATTTGATCAAAACCTATATATGTATACGTTCGGTAGCACAGATTACGTTTCAATATTGGATCTTACTTCTTTCTAATAAGACGCAAAATGTACCTATTGACCTTGAAGTATCACGGCTAAAGAGCAAAGCATTGAAATTCATTCATTGTTGCTTGAAATTCAGTCTATCAAAAACAAATGACATTGCTCTTACGTCATTACCAAAATGAGCAGCGTAGCAAGATAAAAATAATGCTATCTCTTTCACCACAAACTAAAAGTGTTTGTACGATGGTGTCACCGTCTGGTGATTATAATTACTACTATTCACTCCGCTATCTAACTAATCTTGTTTGATATTAAAGACATCTAGTGAAGGTTTTAGGCAACGTGCTGTCATTGTGACGCGGCCATGTCATTTACACGGACAGTGTCTAACTCACGCACACATACAAGGCTCGGAGTAAAATTTTATGAATTTCAAATGGCTATTGTTTGAATATTACTGGTTTTTGCGTGTATTTATTCAAACTGCGGGAGAAGAGGGTCATATATTATCTAAATATCACAATTTCAAGTTCCTGACATCGATAGATTAGACGTCTAGTCCGAACGAAAATTGTATGGAATTCGTCAGTGACGTTGCACCTTAAACTGGCTAAATCTGCAAATCTGATTCAATTAAAATATTCAATATCTTGATAACAGTAAGAGTTAAGATACTACTGTCTTGGAGAAATTAACTTTATTTGACCTAACCTATGCCCCCTTGCAATTAACGGACATAGCCAAAAACACGTTGTATATTGCAGGCCACGCGCTGGACGTCTTCGACAACTATCCGCAGCTGCTCATGGAGATGGCGCTGCGTCTGCCCTGCCAGATACACAAGCACTGCGAGCCGGCGCACTTCGACTCGCGTTGGCGCACCCTGCTGTGCGAGTACATGATGAACCAACAGACGCCGCTCAGGTACCGTGCAAGCGTGTCGACACTCTCGTTACCAGGCCCCACGCCGTGGCCACTTCTTCGGAGCAAAGCCCTTTATACTTTATAGAACGGGTGCGTAACGATCGATATAAAAACTTTTGATATATTTTCATTGGATATAACGATTAAAGGAAATAATGCACTTTTGATATAACAACATTTGATATATTCTCATGTAATACAATTATCAACAGATATAATGAACTTGTAATGTTAGATTTAGGTTAGGTTAAAATAAATAACGTGTGTGTGAAAACAAAACATTTATCATTTAAAACATACCACTAATACTTATATCCAATATCCATTATATCCATTAAACGTTATATTAAAAATGTATTATACTATTTGAACATTATACGCCATGAAATTATACTGATTGTTGTTATACCAAAAGTTTATTATGGCCCTTGAGTCCAATGAATTATTAATTCCAGTTATATTAAATGTTGTTATATCCAATGAAAATATGTCAAAAGTTGTTATACCAATCATTACACAACCTTATAGAACACGCACAAGGGGGCGTAGTCTCTCCTTAGACTCAACGGTACGACACCGCTTGTAAGACCTCCCCTTATGACCAGTCGTTATTGATCGCAGTGTTGTCAATTTAGATTTGTAAAACTGTGTCTTGTAGCGTCCTGTACGTCTAGCACAACTTGCTGTTCAGTCGCTTCGCGTGCAACATATCGTCACCTGTCTCATTCGCGCCGTGCAATTTAGAAAAAAGAGAGTAGATCTTTCTCGACTCGCGTCGCGACGCGGCGTCAATTGTGCTAAATAGCCCCGCTGAAAAAAAACCACAGGTGGCCCATTGCGTTATAATTTTGACTTTACAATAAGTTCCCTTCGATTTTAACGTCTGAACATTCAGTAGTGTTTTTGCAGACACGTCTATTGGATATAGTCGTTGTACGATCAGTTGTTTTGATTGCAGGAAGCAAGTCCGCAAGCTGCTCCTGCTGTTGTGCGGCACGCGCGACCGCTACCGTCACACGCGCGACGTGCACGCGCTCGACACTCACCTCAACGCCGCGCGCGAGCTGCTACAGACCGACCCGGCGTACGACAAGCTGGTGCAGCTTATGGACCATCTGAAGGTGAGTCTATATAGCGTCAATGGTTTTTTTCAATGGCGTCGCGAGTTAAACGATATGATTCTGGGCTGTCTGCCCTTCGGGCATCAGAAGCCACGTGACGAACCTAACCCTACTTAGTGTTTTTTTGATCGTAGCAAACGTCGTTTCTAACAAAGAAGAAGAATTCTACGATCACAACTTGTTGTGTAAATATAATAAAAAATCGTCGATCGTAAATGGTTACGAACTTGAGTTATTGTACGCGGCCGAAGGGATTTTTTGAACTTCAGAGGTGTGCGGGAAGGGCCGAGCTTAGCCGAGCTTGTCGAGTGTTTCTTAAAAGTTGTGTGATAGTTCACCAAACGGCTCGCATCGCATCTGATCGGAAAGGATCTGATCGGTTGCGCTGACAGGCGAACGGAGCGGATGGGATACGATGACAGGCGAACGGAGCCGATCATGCGTCGCAGCATACTTTCGCCTACTAACATGTGTCGCGGAAAGCATAATTTCCACCAAACGGCTCGCATCGCATCGGATCGGAAAGGAGCCGATCGGACACGACGACATGCGAACGGAACCGATCGCGCTTCGTGGCATTCTTTCAGCTACGTTCGCGTGTCGTTGAAGACGCCCGCGGTCAATCTTTAATTATCTGTGTTGTTTATGTTACGAGTAAATGTTTTGAATTTGTATTTGTGGGTGCTAGCCTAACCAAGGAAATATTACAGAAAGGCGAACTCCACGATTAATGAATTATAATTGTTTCAATGTGAGCGTGGACCCGATCTGTACAGCAGCCGGCAGCCGAATATCTCGCCGCCGCCGCGGCTCGGCCCGGTGCGCTGTCTTTCCACGCGCACGTGCCCTGCGCGCCGCCGTAGCCGTCTAGTGATGCGCAAGTCACCAGCTAGTGACGCGCCACAAATTTACAGTTAATATTGACTTTTCCCTTCCAGGCGTGCGCGGAGATCGTGAGCGCGCGCACGGGCAACTGGCAGCACACGTGCTGCACGGAGCGGCGCGAGGCGCTCGCGTGGCTGGTGCGCTGCGCGCGCCGCGTGCACCCGCACGTGGCGCCCACCGTGCTGCAGCTGCTGCACCACGCACTGTGCCACCAGCAGGACAAGGCGCGCCCGCCCGGGGAGCTGGACAAGGTAATAGAACATTTGCATTTCTTTTTCTAGTATACTCGTCGACTTTACTGTTTGATCGAATAAGAACTTGACTTCGTACACCAAATTAAAATCACATACTTTTTATTATAGAGGTCCCAACTCAACATTATACAACTGTATAGACAACTGAAATGAATTCGACCAATCACGTGGCGCATTTACTGAACTAAAATGTATCGCGCTCCGTGCAGCACGTGTGCTGCCAGTTGCCCGTGCGCGCGCTCATGATCTCCGCGCACGCCTGGAAGGGAAAAGTCAATATTAACTATAAAACCAACAGGACGTCGTCATGAGAAAGTCAAAATTAAAAGACATCAACGCAAAAAAAAGAAAATGCCGTTGGCTGCCCTTCGTTTCAGCATGGCTTAGATTTTCAATAGATACCAAGCTTCTTAATTAGTTCAGTTGACTCGTATAAAAAGTATTGTATACAATAGTTATATAATTAGCTTTTTATGTCTCGTACCTTAATTAGGCCACTCAGCAAGCTTCGTGGCCTGAACGTGGTACTCGACTGAAAAAGCATACATTATATAACGATTGCATAAAATACTATTATATCACTATATACAGTTACAAAATAAATTAAAGCTAGCTCAGTCTATTTGAATTTATATTATAATCGTCAAATAGAATATGAATTGTAAAAAAATTACAAGTTACGTTACATATGATTCAAATACAGTCACTATCACTACATAGAATAAAACAAAGTCGCTTCCCTCTGTCTGTCCCTATGTCCCCTTAGATCTTTAAAACTACGCAACGGATTTTTTAATACATAGAGTGATTCAAAAGGAAGGTTTATATGTATAAAATAGTACCCGTGCGCAACCGGAACGGGTCGATAGTTAATTAATAAACGAAATTTTCAAAATAAATTAATAAAAGCTACTGAAATCTGCCTCCAACCCCGAAGTAAAACTCATTCACGAAATTGCGCAACACGTAATTGTGTGTGTCGTAGTTAGCGAGGAGTTAAAGGCTCGACCACCTGCGGCCTGTCACTAGAATTTTGTCGGAGGGGTGCTGACCTGTAGGGAATGTGTCGCAAATTCATTGCAAGGACAGGCTGCGTCAGTCACCTGAGAGCTCATGAACGACGCTGCAGTTAGGCATTTTTCCAGTCGCCCTGGTCGAAATAGGCCAGGATAGTGACGATGATGATGAATTATTAAGGCGGTGCATTGGAAATTATCGCGTGCTTTGAAACGTCTTTCTGACTAGATTAAGAAACAATAAGGTCTGATTTTCAGATATATGATTCTTGACTATATGATTGTTTATCTTATTTGATCGATACATGATTGCTTAAAAGTTGCTCGATAGAAAAAAAACCAAAGTTGGGTCTGTATTTTCCTTTTTTTACCCAGCGTAAACAAACGTTACATTATTTTACGACACAATCAAGTTAATACTATAGTACTTTATCTCATCTAAAACCTCACTTGATGAAATTTTAAAAAAAACCAAAGTTGGGTCTGTATTTTCCTTTTTTTACCCAGCGTAAACAAACGTTACATTATTTTACGACACAATCAAGTTAATACTATAGTACTTTATCTCATCTAAAATCTCACTTGATGAAATTTAAATAAAACTGCACTAAGTTAGATATTTATCGACATTTGTTCAAAAAAGCCATTCCCGAAGAGTGTTGCATCTATTTTTCTCGTGCGCGGAAAGCGCGTCTCTATTTAGGGGGCGGGTTCGACTCGAATCGAGGCATCCTCTTAATAAGTTTATATCGATATGTATGTTAGTGTTTAAGGTATTTGTAATATGGGTTTTGTAGCCTGTTTATAAATAAATTACTTAAACAAATATGATTCGTTGCAGGCCCCGTCCGCTTCCGCGTCGACCTCCGAGTGGCAGGAGCGCGAGCGCAGCGCGGACAGCGACGCGTTCGTCTCCGACGGCTCCAAGTTCCAGGAGCACCGCGTGCCGGTGCTGGTGCAGCAGATACTCAAACAGGTGACTATGACGGCCGCCTACTAGCGTGTCGATCGGCTGCCGGGTCATTTTGGAACTTGCGGTTCAAACTAGTTTAGAGCAAACCCTAGTGCCCACGCGCCATCGTGTACAGTCGCCATCAAATTTAGGCGTTGGTCTCAGACGGTCCTGAACGCAATTTGCCTAGTTGGAGTTTTGCCCACATTGCAGTTTGACCACCGAGCATTATGCCTAAAACGCAAAGTGCCCACTTATAGGTAGGTTAGGTTCGTTAGGTTTCTTCAGATGCCCGAAGGGCAAACAGACCAGAAATAGGAGCCCCGCTCCGCGGGGCTCCGTCAATATCGCTAACGTAACCTCAAAACGACGAAAATGTGATGTAGGCATTTTGCATTTTAGGCATAATGCTCAGTGGTCAAACTGCAATGTGAGCAAAACTCCAACTAGGCAATTTGCGTTCAGGAGCGCCTGAGACCAACCCAAATTTAGCGTAGCGTACAAAATGCTCACAAATATCTGAACACGTCTCTAAAGCCTCGACAATAGACGACGCACTCGACGCTGTAAACTGTTATGGACGCTCTTCTCTTGACAAGTGGCTAGAAATGATTAGAATTCAAGCGAGATTCCTCGAAGATAATCTAAATATGCGTAAAATTATACGGCTACACTACTGGTTGAGTCTATTTTTACTTATTATTATCTGTACATAATTCTTGTATTGGTCGTAAAACATGATGTCGCTGGCGCAGGTCTCTCAAGAAGAACTGAAGATGTTCGTGAAGGCGTTCCTGCTGGAAACCAACTCCACAGCCGTTCGCTGGCAGGCGCACGCTCTACTGCTGGCTATATACAAGTGAGTATTCAGCGGGGTACACACTAAATAAAATAGTCAATAATGTTACTTTTTCTCGAAACAGGATTAAAAATGTAGTCAGTCGTTTTCACGTCGATATTCAAAATTTTCCAAAAGAACAAATAGCCACTATATGTAATAAATAACAGAATAGTTGCGCTGTCGCCTTGTTATTTTTTTTTTAATACTAAGTTGGAAATGTATTTTTCTTCCGATAACTCCATAAGTTATTTGAGGCAATTAAAAAGTCGCGATAAGTCACGCAAGATATTCTTCCGGTTTGGCTGTTTAGGCCCTATGCCTTTTTTTACATGGCCATTTTAGCGTTTTAAAAAGTGTACCTGGACAAATAATGGTATTTGTATGCAACATTGTTGTCTAGCAAAGTCGAGCCGGCAAAGTTCTTAATTTTTAAATTTTCGACTAACCATATACTATGCATTTAACGTTTTGATTTTAATCAATGATGGATGTTTGTTTGTACGCGATTGACGAAGCCTGTGTTGCGGATATTTTTATGTAAAGTCGTGCAAAAATATGTATTGATAACATCCTCTCATAAATATGTACCAAAACCTTAATCCGCTGACATAAGAGTTATTTGACATATTTTATGAGTAAGCTTTATGCACACATCTTTTTACACTTGACTGTACCTAATCGTTCTTGTTTCTTAAATAAATATTTCTCTGGTGTTACCAACAACATTGTTGAGTGAAACCTTGCAACTTATCTGTGTCAATTTATCCGCAGCAACTCTCCGCCGGCCGAGCAGGCGTCCCTCGTGTCCCTCCTGTGGGGCATATGGCCGGCGCTGCCGCAGTACGGGCGCAAGGCGGCGCAGTTCGTCGACCTGCTCGGCTACTTCACGCTCAAGACGCCGGACATCGACTCCGAGGTGAGTCACAATTACATTATAACGCAAATACTTAGGGCGGATGCATCAACTTACGATTACAGACCGATCAACGTTAAAGGTGGCTCCGGCAGCTGTCATTTTGAAACTTGTCGGACTTGCCATACATTCAGAGTTTGACGAACACCGCCTACGATTACAGACCCTTAGCGCGGCATTTCACCAGGTTCTCGATATACGGAGTCATCATTGTTTCACATACCCGACGTTTTGATAATCTATACTCGGAAACCTAATTCAAGACCAAAAAAACTGCGACAGATATGTCACTGTCATTAAGTGTCAAAGTCACTTATGTCATTGTCAATCGAACATCAATTCATAGTAAATATTCGTGGATATGGCCAACATTTTCGGTATCAAAAAAGTTACATTCAACAATACGCATTATTAAAAAGTAATTGTTTTTTCTACCTGATATCGTTCAAAAACAATTACAATATCCCAAAACAAAAATTACTTGTTAAATATTTTATAAATCTATCCAGATATAAAACGACAGATTGACAATTACTAATCTATGAGATCATGGTTGGTGGGGTCTACAGATTATATGATTTCACCACAGTTTGTCAGTAAAACATGTAGAAGTCATAATAGGGTGTGTCGTATAGATGTAACAATCCAACCACATGTGCATCGAATAGCATGCATGGCAAAATATTAAAATTACATATAACGTTGTTCACGACCATTGTTTATAAATCGTACCAAATGTTATGAATACCTGAAGTATTACAAGTGCAATAGCAGTTTTTGTACCAAAAATCTTCTATGGTTAAATATTTAACAGGGCATCTTGTATTTTTGTAAATAAGTTGAATTAACTTGTTTATTTAATTCGTAGGTTAACTACCAATACTAAAATTTTCTTGGTGCACCCTATTAAAAAGTGAAAATATACCACCGTAAACATATTTTATTTTAGTGGCAACCCACGTTGGTCTTGAATAAGGTTTTCGAGTATGGTATGAGTATTTAATATTTGTTAGTTGTTAAATATGTGTGTTTGAAAAACATTTATATTATGAGAAACCGTAGGTATACAAATAAGTATATATTAAAGAATTGGGTGTCTCATACAGACTCTAAAAAATGTCGCTAGTCGGAGCAGGCGAGACCTTTACCGGGACCATACCTCAGCATTAAGTAGACACGGCAGGTTGCACCAACTTACGATGACAGACCGATCAACGTTAAATATGGCTTCTGTCGTTTAGAAACTGGCCGAACTTGCCAAACATTTAGATTTTAACGAACACGGCTTACGATTACAGACGGTTTGGTGCCCACCCTTATTCTATATGTATGTGGTGCTTATGTTCTTGGTGGTGAGGTAGCCAGAGTTACCGATGACGCTCCGTGTTGAATATGACCAGTGAAACAAAAAAACCATAGAAGGCTAGGTAGCGCCGCAAAATGGCCCCACAGAGGTGCCATTGCCATTATGCGGGTTGGAGGGGTGTCAAAACGATGCCAGGCAGCCGTTTGGTTCCAACACGCGCATACCGGGTTTTGGCCACGTCTTTGAGTAGTTTGTAAGGACCTCGCTTTTTATTTTTTTGGTTCTTATTACGTATTTGCATTTGTCACTAGACAACGGTCTACATAAATAAGCCAAAACACGAACTGAACCGGCCCTGGTTCCGGTTGAATCATTTATTTTGGCGTAAGAACGTGTGTTAGACCCATGGCTGACAAACCTTATATAAGCGCGCGGCCGCTGCAGGAGACCATCGCGTGTGCTGACTTCTGGCCGGATGTTTCGGTGGATCCGGGGCAACCTACCGAACTCTACACCGGATGTGACGGAACAAAGCCACACTGTTTCGTCGCCTAAATAATAATTCGTTTTTAATTTTATAATTATAAGCCTTAGATGCCTGAAATAAATGATTTATTATTGTTCAGTTTATTCATGTTTCCTCGTTAGGTTTGTACAATAATCATATAAAAAGTAAAATATAAAACTATACATACTAACTAACTATACATATAGGGTGCAGCCGGCAGCGAGGCGGGGCCTAAACTACCGGTGGTCAGGGTGACAGAGACAGGAACCTCCGGACTATCCGCGCAGTATCCAGGAGTACCGCCTTCTGTATCTGACCCTTGATCCAGCCATCTAGCGAGAGTCTCCTGAGGTGACGGTCGAGACTCTTCGCTATCAAACCGTTCGCCGAAACCGACCATTCAACCGATTATTATTATAATTGATTGGTCAGAAACCGTATAGATGAAGTATATTTTTCCCCAGAAGTACGTGGGCAGCGCTGTGGAGCTGCTCCGCAGCATGAACCAGCTGCTCTCCTCGCACGGCAACGCGTCGCTGTACGCCGCGCTCGGCGCCTACGTGGAGCTCGACGGGTACTACCTCGAGTCGGAGCCGTGTCTCGTGTGCAACAACCCGGAGGTGCCCATGGCCACCATCAAGCTGCCGACCATCAAGGTAAACTATTTACTATAGTCGACGTTGCGGATCATACGCGGTGACTCGGTGAGTCTGGTTGACCGGAGTTAATGAATCGCCTCGTGCGATTACACAGGATTACCCTCAGGGCACGTGACGCGATTTATTGGCGGTGCCGGCAGTGCGCACTGTGTCGCCCAGCGGAGCTAGCACAACTGACCCCGCGCCGCGACGCGAGACGAGGAAGATCTACCCTCTTCTTTCTAATTTGCACTACAGGAAAATTACGTTTTTTTTTCAAACATTAATTTATAGCAGCGTTTTTTTTGTCTGTTTAATTTTCAAATGTTATTCTAAGATGTCTTATCCAAGAATCCACCAAAATTTCCATCGGGAAGTAAATATATAAAAAAATTACATTACACATCCATTATGTTTTTTGTGTGATTTATTTATTATTCTTGTAGAGCTCCCGTAAATTAACCAAAACATAAATTAAAATATCTATTAATATTTTTCCTCTGTTTTCAGGAATTGGTTAAATATCGATTTTTTTGATGACTAATATTTTGGTGGATTTTGAGTCTACGTAATTACTAAAATGATAATATATCAGTTACACACAAAAAAGTTGCTGTTATGAATTATTTCCAAATTTCATTTTTTTTCCATACTAATGAAAATAAAGTGCTTAGACTACACGGAGCGAGTGCGACAGGAGACGCTCAGTCGCGCGCGAAGCGACTGAGCAGCAAGCTGTGCTTCACGTACAGGAACCCGTCGCTGATCCGCGCTCTCTCATAACTCGACGCGCTCTTGGCATTAGCACCGATGTATGTGAGCGGTGAATGTTTGAGCTTCTGTGAGGAGATGGATGAAAGGCAATCAACTGAACTAATGTATTTATTTTTTTAATCTTGTTTAACCTTTGGCATGCCGCAGCTGCTGGAGTTACAATATGGTTGTGTGCCGAAGTGGCCCCGCGTTCTCTATTCTCGACGCTATTCCTAAAAAAACTATAGAATTGGTTCGTTACCAATCGCGTGGGATCGTTTGAGCGCCGATCCACGTTCCGGCAGTATAACGGGATTCCGGCACACCAAAGGTTTATCTAGTTTCACGAGTTTCACGACGCATTGGTTTTACTGTAATTGCATTTACTTGATATATAATTAAAGAATGAAGTTACTAATAAGCGAAATTGTCCACAGATCGACTCGAAATTCACGACGACCACGCAGATAGTGAAGCTGGTGAACAGCCACATGATCAGCCGCATCAGCCTGCGCATCGGCGACATCAAGCGCAGCAAGATGGTGCGCAGCATCAACCTGTACTACAACAACCGCACCGTGCAGGCGGTGCAGGAGCTCAAGAACAAGCCCGGTGAGTGCGCGCCGGACCTTATTTACTGCCCCGAGACACAAAATAGATAGGTACAGAAATAAATCTACATACAAAGTGCGTTCGAGCAACGCACACATAGACACTGCTCACCTACACGATATCTCGGACCGGTTCGGACCAGTGCGTCGTGGACGCGTCTGTGAACTTTTTTGTGCAATAATGGAGCAACAAGAAAAAAGTTATTATAACTGTCCAGTGGACGGTCGTTTAAATTCAACCTTAAACAGGGAATTGTCTTTTTTTAAGCTAATTTGTAATATAACAATGACATTAAAAATAACATATTTTAGTCATTATTAATTTATATTTCCTTTCTTCCCATTTCATTCTCAACAATAAATCAAACAACTGGATACGAGTGCCACTACGACTATAGTTGTTTGTGCATAAGCCATAGTTGACAACCTTAGAGCGACCGCCGAGCGTAGGTATGAAAAGTGACGTACATACATATGATTGACTTTTGTTCCTATCTTTTTTGTGCCCGAGATAAGGTCTACGTTATGTACGATTCTCACCGACCGGGCTGGGCCTGAGCGCGCCTAGGCGCTCTTTAAACACCGACGTAATAAGTTTAACGTGTCTGACTGTGTATCTGTCTGTGGTATCGTTGCTCCCAAATGGAATGGATGGACCAAAAAATGCGGTTTTTTATGTCTTAGATAATTTTATCCCCAGTGTTCTTAGCGGGTAAGTAATACGAGGTATAACAACTAATCATATAACGGTCATAATATATACGCTCACTGTGTATAAGTTTGTTTAGTATAACGTTCATTGCACATAACGAACGAAAGGTATAATGACAAAATATATAATTTCGTAAAGTATAACGTACTTTAGACATAATATCAATTGATATATCGATTAAAGCATATAATATTCATAACACCTAAGGTTTATAACATCTATTATTCAATTTATCTAACATCTAAAAGTATATTGCTCGTATATTATAATCGTCTTCAGTTATTTTAATAGCAATGCCGTATGAAGGAATATATATGAATTTGAATAAAAATACATTAAACGTTTTTAAGATTGAAATTAAATTTATTTTTATATCAAACACGCCAATTATTTTAACCTAACCTTACCTAAACACCAGCGTGTCGACGCCACCCCGCTTCGCGGGGTGTCTATTTCCGCTCTAAGGGACACAAGGCAACCCTAACCTAACCTACAAGTAATACCATTGGTAAGAGTACTTCTTGTTTTTTACTGCGGGGGGCTTCGCCCCCCGAGCCCCACTTTTACTTACAGCCCTAACCTAATTTTCTGTATTGTAATCCTCATACGAAAATATACTATGCGTTATGATCGTTATACGTTATGTATGTTATACGAAAATATATTATATGTTATGATCGTTATACGAAATGAAATTATTCAATTTTAGTGTTATAAAAAAAAACGTTATATAATATGATTATTATGGCTATTGACCGTTATTCCTTATAAAAGTATTGGTATTGTTGTTAAAGCTAACGTTCATTATATCTTGTGAACGTTATTAATATGAAATTATATATACTGTTGTTATATCTCGTGGGACGCACCCGTTCTTAGCCATGTTTCATGAAAATCTGTGCAGCCGTTTTTGAGATATTGGTCTTTGAAATGAAAATGTCGGGGGTTTTTCAACTTTTGTAAGTTGTAGTTAAGGCGCCGTAGGTTCAGCGAAGTTAAGCGAACAGAGTTTTTGAAACAATATAATGCGTCTGTTTATAATAATGTGGTTTCAAAAAAATACCAGTAGTAATCTTCAGGCTTTTTCTGCAGCGAGATCAGTGATTCGAAACATCACTAAGCAATTTTCGCTTGATAGAAAAAATCACGAAGACCTAAAAATATATAGGTCTAAAATACACTTAAAATATTCGTAACAAATTATGCACAAAAACTAAAAATATTAACATGGCTTCTAAAAATCGGCAGTATGATGTTATAGAGAACTCAGTGATTACTTTTTTATTTATTTAAACGGTAAAAATAATAACATTAAAAAACATGATATCCGCGCTTTCTAACACGCACTTCCATCTCGCACACGCTTATGCTCAGTGAGAGGGAGAGAAGACCATGAACGTACGGCGCCTTAATTGAGTCTAACATTAATTTGTCCAGGCATGTGGCACAAGGCCAAGCGCGTGCAGCTCCAGTCGGGCCAGTCGGAGGTGCGCGTCGACTTCCCGCTGCCGATCGTCGCGTGCAACCTCATGATGGAGTACGCTGACTTCTACGAGAACCAGCAGGCGACAGGTACGGTGCAGCTGGGGACTCCAGGCTCTGTCGTTACATTAGTGCCACAATAGTAGTTTATGCGACCGATCCATAATGAGAGGCCTTAAAATACGAGTTTGGTTCTCGCTGACGCTCGTTACATAAGTAATAGGATCACACGTGTGTTTTATGGCCTAATTATGTACAGTTGCATACACTACTTTATCTACACACATATCATAAGTAAGTAAGTAACAGCAAAACACCAACAAAAAATGACAAAAGCAATGGCGGCAATTGTCATGACGAATGGTTTTTTTTTAATCACAGACAAACGAATATAGTTCCTATACTCATATCACTCGAGATCAAATGTTTATATTAAAAAAACATACTGAATTGACGTTTCGTATCGATAAATGTTTTAATATCTATGGATACTAGAATAGAGACCCGCTTGAGTTTGACAGCTGTTCCAAATTTAAACTTATAACTATACAAAAATCTGTACTGTAATGTTATTACAGTACAGATTTTACCTACTACCACAGACAAGAAAGTTTTCATAGTCAAATCGGTTGTAATAATGCTGGTCATTTCCTATTGTTTCTGAACGTATTTTAGAGTAAAAGTCGTAGATAAATACAAGTTACAACGATGTAAGTGCGCAGATTCTAAAGCATTTTTTGAAAACATTTTAACCAATCATAAGGCAGCGCGTTTGCGCGGGCAAAATCTTCAACGCCCATTGGCCAAAATTTTGCGCGCGACGCCGGCTGCTCCGGCACCCGCCATCTTGTCTGGCGCCATGAGCGGGACAGCACGACAGCAGCAGAAATGGTCATACGTTCGATTTCATTCGGTACTTGTCGTCACTCGTCGGCGTGGACGAAGATTGCCGATGTAACTTATATTTTGTGGTACCACGCACATAGCGTTACGAACCACGAGCACCCTACGGCCTCTAACCCTTTATAAGGCAGAGGGAACTATATTCCCACCGTGAATGAACCTTATTTATATGTGATAGGGTTCAATTCTATGCAAAACCAGATCCTCTAGCCGCCCGAAGGCCTATTAAAATGGCATCCTTCTCTTCAACGGAATTCATATCATTTGAAATTGGAAGAGAATTTTTCATTCTTTTTTAAAACACAATAAACCCTACTCTATTTTCTATTAGAGGTGATGCAATTGCATTGCCAATTTCTGTTGTATGGTAGGCTGCTAGAGGGTATGCCCGTTAAAGGTTTAACACATTAAATGCCAACATTTCCTAGCTTTGCTCGTAGATGTATAACGTGAGAAATACCGTTTGAAGAGGAAACCGCCTTTCTTTCCTTCTGGTTTCTTGCACTCGGTCGTAAAAGTAACCCACCTTTGCTTATAATTCTAAATTGAATTAAAGTTGCATTTGTTTTATTTAATTTGATTTTAAACCAAATCATATTAATATTTATCTCGTACTAGCTGACCGAGCGGATTCGCTCGCATATTGCAAAATAAAATATGCCCATTGTCCATCCAGGAAGTCATATGCGTATACTGTTGAAAGAATTTTTCCAATCGGATTATTGGTTTCGGAGATAATGTATATTATTTCTCTGTCCGTTTTTTTCTGTATGGTGAAAGAAAAGAAAGAAAGAAAACATCAGCATCATTGACATGTTATCTGAATTATTAATAAACAATTAGACATATTGATTATTTGAGTTAATTACATATACATTACTATTGTATAACATACCGTCTGACCTGCTATTTAGAACTATCCTGATATTGAGAATTCATTCAAGTAAATCTGACCTGTTATTTATATTATCAATAAAATAAATATCAATGACGCCACGATCACACACGTGGGGGCCTAGACAAGGTTACAATCGACAAGCGCTAACGCTAATAGAAAACTAATAAAATGTATGGGAATGACAAATGTTAACGAAAAGTGTTTCGCCGGCACCTGTCATTCCCGTACATTTTATTATTTTCTATTGGCGTTAGCGCTTGTCGATTGTAACCTTGTCTACGGCCCCTGGACACATTACAAAAAAAAAAACATGAGAAAGACACCTAATAACGCAATAAATTACAATGGTGGCCTAGAGATTGCATGTTTCGAATAAACAACATTTGATTAATCCTAAGGTAGATAATACAATGTTTAAAGCCGAGTTTGTTTTCAGGGGAGTCGCTGCAGTGCCCGCGCTGCTCGCAGTCCGTGCCCGCCAACCCGGGAGTGTGCGCCAACTGCGGCGAGAACGTATTCCAGTGCCACAAGTGCCGGTGAGTTTGAACACTATACTACAGATGCCGTCAAACTTCTTGAACATTTGACCTTGCATGCGCAAAGGCGAATCGTACCTGCGAGCTGCCCCCCCACTTCGTCCCGCATGTTCAAGTTGTTTGACGGGAACTGTACCATGGTGGCTAACAGGCTTACGACCTGCCTGTGACATCGCCTGTGGACGCTTGGAATTTTCGCAAACCTGTTGCGGATTATTTATCAATTTTGGGATTCGCTGTGTTGACGTGACAGACGAAAGAAAGAAAGAAATGTATTTATATGGGGTGATGTCAGGTTACATGTGTTTCTTAAAATTGGAATTCACCAAAATGGATGCCGCTCAGCATAAGCCACCAGCAATACATGCTAAAGGCGCTGGTTTTCAGGGTTCAATGAAAGATGAATGCAAGTCTTCATTTACCACATCATTGGGAGCTTTGACGTAGTAGGGTGAATATTCAGCGTGTATAAGCCACTTTGTCATCGTCATCTTGGTAATAGTACATTACTATAGAGGCCGGGAATGAAGGAGTTGCCAGAATGAGGCCGGCAACCCCTTTTCACGCCGATGTATGTATAGTGCTTTTCTCAAACATGCAAAGAAAATTAATAAAAAAAACTCCAAGAAATCATAATTAAATTTTCATGGCTTAACGCCGTGATGCTGTGCCACAAATAAATTAAAAAAGAACATCTTGCAAGCCTAGGCCTCCAATTTTAAATCAAATTACATTAAACGTGACACTTCCAAGCCAATATGAAGAACACAACGTCAATATTTCCTTGCATGTTTGAGAAAATATTATTAACCCGTCTAACGTGAGTCTATCTCTTAGCCCGTCGCCCCAAGCGCGCAAGGGTGCCTAGCACGCTTCACGGGTTAACACTTTCGCAACCAGGCAAAATTCCGAACAATACCCCAGAAACCGACAGAACTCGCTAGTCGAGCAACGACGTGCAACTCAATGCCGGACGCCGCGAACCCGCTAGTCGGGCATGCGGCGGACGCTCAGGGCTGTGCCAAGTAACTTTACAAGTAACGTATACGTGCATAAAATTAAATCTGCTGCTGCTTAGGTAAAGTAAATAAAAATACAAAGTGAAGTAATAAAATATAATCAACTGTACCAACTTTTAGACCACATTAGTGCATAATAATCAGAAGACAGGCAGTGGCAGCCCTGAGGTAGCGAAGATGCAAAGCTTGCTCGACTGTCGGGTACTTTGGCGTCGCGTGAGGGTTTATAGCTCGTGCTCGACTCTCGGGTATGCCGGCATCTGAGTAAAGTTTACGAGTGCCCGTGAGTCGGGTACGCGGTGTCCAATGTGTTAACAGAGACAACGATCTGAGTATATAAACATTTTATGAAAACGTAAGCCAAGCCGGTGTTAATTTTTTGAAGTCTTTAGGTATGGTCCTGCCTTTGTAAAAAGTGACGCTAGCCGACTAAGACGTTAGTACTAAGCGGTAAATTCTGCCGGTGATTCGCCCAGCACGACTATCACGCGACGGCGCGCGAGTTCTCTCGGTTTTCCTCGCACTATCCGTCTCTCTCTTATTAGAAATATCTTATGTCAAAGTGACGAATGTAAAGGCAGATTTAGACATGGTCAGTGCACAAGTCAGTATCGACTGACCTCAAAATATTCGTGTGCGAATATACAAGTCAGCACTGAGCTCCCACCGCTGTACTGGCTTCAAATCAATTTACATTGGAGTTTTCTCGGGTCAGCGCTGACTTGTCTCGGATTCGAAGTCAGACACTGACCCTGTCTAAACCTGCCTACAGTGTACGAGATTTGGGACTGGTCTTTGGACAGTTCCAATATGATGTAAAGAGTGATGTGGCTAGAGTGAATCGATTGTCATAATATCCGACTGCGATTGATGAGGGCTAATAAAAGGAATCGATTGATTACTGTGTAATAATTATTTTTAGGAAATCAAATAGAGAGCCTATACACTATCGTGTGCTAAAACAAGTGACCTGTAAGTAAAGAGAGAGACTGATAGTGCGAGAAAAATTGAGGGAGCTCGCGCGCCGTGCAGAAATCAATGCCATATTTTAAAAGGCAACATTTTGCACAATCAGATATATCGGTTTCGATCGATGTGATTTTATTTCGTATTATTGTGACAGTAATTATATACCGAATACATTGTTATTTTCCTATTCACAATTAATTGATTCATATCGATTTATTTCTAAATTGACAGACTCCAAACGATTAAAGCAGTATATCACTAAATTTAAAAATAAAAAGTCGTAGGACGTAATGGTTTGCATACCGAGTTTTCAATGCTAATTTCTATACAAATAAGCCGTAAAAGAATATGACAATAATTTTATAAGTGCTAAAAGGAGCGTGCATGGAGATTGAACTTTGTTTTGTAACTCGGAAGCTATTGAAACTTTTTTGATTATTTCGATGAGCAGTGCCAATTTACGTTATATGGGTGTCGCGATGTGTCAAAAGACCAGTTCCAAATCTCGGACACTGTAACCTCGCAACCTTCTCCACAGCGCCATAAACTACGACGAGAAGGACCCCTTCCTCTGCCACGCGTGCGGCTTCTGCAAGTACGCCAAGTTCGACTACACGCTGACCGCGCGGCCGTGCTGCGCCGTGGACACCATAGACAACGACGAGGAGCGCAAGAAGATGGTGCAGACCATCGGCGCGCTGCTGGACAAGGCGGACCGCGTCTACCGGCAGCTGGTCGCCAACAAGCCCGTGCTGGAGGTGAGTTATATTAAGGGCCACCCCACACCTGGCGTCTTTCGAGCGTCGTCCCATAGTAAACCGTCCCCCCAACCCACCTCGCCTCGCCCCTCGCTCGCCCGCTTACTATGGGACGACGCTCGAAAGACGCTCGAAAGACGCAGGGTGTGGGGTGGCCCTAACACAAAGGGAGAAAGAATAGTACATTACTCCGGAGGCCGGGAAGTAAGGGCTTGCTGGCCGAGCGTAGCGAGGGAGGATAATTATGAGGCTAAGTATGGTGTGTAGGTATGTATAGTGCTTTTCTGAAACATGCAATGACATAAATAAAAAAAAAAACTAACTTTAATTTTCATGCCTGAACGCCGTGATACTGTGCCACAAATTGTGGAATAGAAATTAAAAAAGACCATGTTGCAGGCCTAGTAGTCCAATTTTGTATGAAACGCCATTACGGGTCTTTCGAAACGCGACACTTCGAAGCCCATTATGAAGAACACTACGTCAATATGTCATTGCATGTTTGAGAAAATATATATATAGGGTAAATCGCCAACTGGCCAGCCTTCAATAACTGGCCTCCTCATACTAAAAATGAACTCTATTACCCCAAACGGAATTTAAATTAGTATAATGGGGCAGGTATTGAAGGGCAGCCGGCAATACGGTATTTGACAAAAATTAAATCAGCTTCTTTTTATGAAATGTCAAAAACGCTCCGTTAGTATGCAATATGTGGATTACTTGCTTGTGACGTCACAATCAAACAACTTCCTTATTGTTAGTTTATATTGAACTAAAAAATCTTAACAGCGAACTTAATTGAAACTCTGGTAGTATCAAGTATATTCGTAATTTTTATGTTGCTAATGAAAAAATAAATAATTCTCACACCTTATTCTGTTATATGTGAATAAAGTTAATTTTTAGTATGAGGTGGCGAGTTATTGAACGCCATTTTTCGGCGCTACTTCTTCTAGGGTGTTTTCGTTCGTTGGTACGCGCTCAAAAGATCCAAATTCCGCGCGGGTTTTTTCCCTGACAGTACCATGTGGTCTGTGTTTTGTACGACTATACATACCATTATTGTACTGTATTTTTTTCCACAGTCCCTGATCCACAAGATAAGCGAGCACCGCCTCGAAGGCCGTCCCGGGGACGAGAACAGCAACGCCTCTACCACGTCGTTCGGCGGCGTGCAGATCAACCGCGTCATACAAACCCTCGCCCACAAGTACTGCGTCGACAGCAAGGGACACTTTGAGGACCTCTCCAAGATCATACAGAAGGTGTTAGCGTGCAGGTGAGTACAGCAGTGCACCACACATGTGTGTAAGCGAGGCTTGAAGGCCGTCCCGGAGACGAGAACAGCGACGCGTCTGCCATTATATTATTGCTATTTGTTTAACCGGGTGTATCGCAATCGCAGTCTGCAAATAATAAATGGAGGTTAGCCCGGTGAGTTCCAATGTATTTTATCACCCGCTTAACCCTGTATTATTTGATTGGTAAAGGAAAGTCCCCCCGCACCCAACCCGCACTGGGCCAGCGTTCCCTTTCATCCATGAGGACGCCTGTGCCCTGCAGTGGGACGTATATAGGCAGATTTTTTTTTTTTTTTTTTAATTTATTTAGAACACAAACAGTCGCATAAACAAATATACATGGGGTACAAACTAGAGTACCAAAGAAACATAATACTAAAGACCTGGAGGTTCATAACTATCATGATAATTTTGTTAACAAAACAACTTAATCATATGCAACAAAAATATAAGCTTAATAGCATATATATTATAATAAATGAAAATATCATGAGGACACCAGTCTAATCCCAATAAGGTCTAGTTTTCCCGCTGAGCTGGACGATCAGATGGCAGTCGCCTTCGTAAAACTAGTGCCTAAGCTAAATCTGGGATTAGGTGTCAACGCCCTGGGATCCTCTAGGACACAACCGGGAATAACGCTAGGAGGATGATGTCCCCTAATGTTATTTGGAAGATCGCAAGCAGGTCACTCATGGTACAAAATAAGCGCAAGCTGGTTTGATTGTGTTTATTTCGAACATAAGACAAAAGTTGAATATGCCACTCAGTCACGATTTTCGATTTAAAATGTGGGTACAGTGGTACCACAAATATAAGTTACAACGATGTACCTGCGCAGGAAGCATTGTTTGAAAACATTTTAACCAATCAAAAGACAGTGCGTTTGCGTGGGTGAAATCTTCAACGCCCATTGGCCAAAATTTAGCGCGCGACGCCGGCTGCTCCGGCGCCCGCCATCTTGTCTGGCGCCATGAGCGGGACAGCACGACAGCACCTGTCATTGCTAATTGTACCTTACGTATAGTGCAACAAGATCTTTATTGAAATGGTCATACCTTCGATTTCATTCGGTACTTGTCAGCACTCGTCGGCGTGGACAAAGATTGCCGATGTAACTTATATTTTTATTTTTCGTACTACTGTAAGTATTTTATGGTTAGTAAAATGATTCCGCTCATATGACAAAACGCGAGTTCTCCTCTACGAACATATTTTTAGTCATGTTCTCCGGTGTTACAGGAAGGAGCTGGTGGCGTACGACCGATCGCAGAGCGAACAGCTTAAAGGCGACACGCTGCCCGTGTACGCGGGCCTCGTGCAGGCCTACGACGGAGACCTCACCAAAGGTGTGTAACCCGTGAATCTCTCGACAACCGATTTTTTAACACTTTCGCAACCGGACTAAAAATCGAACGATACACCAGAAACCATAGTTGCCTCTAGGAAATTCCAGGTTCTTTGGGCGGTGATATGTTGTACCTCTTCTAGGTAGGTACTTGTTTTGTACAAGTGTCCCGCAGGAGCAGAGAATATGCATTGCGGTTTCCTCTATCTCCCGGCAGAACCTGCGAGTTGCGTCCTGTTTCATACCCATTTGAAACAGGTGCTTTTCAATTTGTAATGTCCTGTCAGAATTCTCGTCACTGCGCAGGTTTTGTGCCTTTGAGTTGTAATAGCTGTTTAGACAGTTTATTATTTGTTCAGTGTGTTGTTTTTTTTATTCTTTATTGCACAAATAAGAAGTACAAATGGCGGACTTAATGCCTGTTGCCTGTTGTTGTCAGTTTACACTGACCGCCTAGCGGGCTGAGCCGGCATCTGAGTCTGAGCAAACATTACGAGTGCCTACCAGGCGGGTTCTTGGTTGCAAACGTGTTGCCTTAAAGGAAAAATTGAAATATTTAATGCTCGGATACGAACCGGTGACCACATGCACTCATGGCCCGTCGCTATAGACCAACTGAGCTAACGGAATCTGTCTCGGCCACTAACTACTTATCAATCTGTTCCTTCTTACAACGTCTTAGGGAGGCGTGTAGTTTTTTTGAACTATCCTTTTAAATGAATTTTATAATTTCGTTGGCGGCGTTACAAAATTAACCACACATTTTTTCAAGGCCTACACCAAGTGAATTGCCTTCATCTTCCGATGGCGCCGATGAGTAAATTATTCTGGACCATTGTCTGCGATCGTCATGATTTTTTAAAATATTTTCTTTAAACTGATGTAGTGACCCAAACGGCAATGGAGGGGGCCATGTAGGGAGTTTCTCTGCGTGATCGCATCAGAAATGAGGCTATCCGCAGCAGAATCAAGGTAATAGATACAGCCCTGCTAATCGCTAAACTTAAGTGGCAGTGGGCGGGGCACATTAGGCACATAGCACTCCGAACCGATGGCCGTTGGGGCGGAAAGGTTCTCGAGAGGCGACCACGTACCGGAAGGCGTGGTGTGGGTAGGAGGCCTACCTAGTAGTGGTAGCACTACGCTTAAAAAAACCGCAAATCGATGTACAGTTTAGCCGTTTGGCACACACATACTATAGGGCAAAACAATTTTTTTGACCCGCAGTTCCTAAAAAAAATTCCCTTAGGGGGGGGAGTGCCGAAACATTTTTCTTTTTGTATGGGAAAAAAAAAATTCAGAAACCTATCGTGTGTGGTATCCTATGAAAGGGCTTTTCGAGGCGATTCTAAAAATATACCACATCATTACATTTTAGCGATATTTTTTTAATTGAAACAAAAATAATTTTCGAAACATACCAAGTTTGGGCTCCTCCAGACACGATAGGGCTGATTTAAAAAAAAAACAATATACCACAAATGATACGTGATATCCTCATATCTAACCTCAAAAAAGCAATTTTAAAAAGGATTGCATTAAGTTTTTTTTTTTAATTTTTCAATATAACCAAGGGACACAGTTCTACTTGAATACCTATTTTACGTGACTTATGGAACTGTACTGCAGATACGTTACTTATTAATCATAAAATGATACGTAGTATCCATATATCCAACGGGAAATACCTCTTTAACCCTTTAACTGCGCTTTTTCATCAGTTGGTATAGTTTGGTTAGATTTTGTCACAAAATATCAAGGTAATATATAAGGATAAGGATATCAAGATATAATGTATCACAAATGATCCGTTATATCTTTATATCTAACCCCAAGAAAGCAATTTAGAAAAAATATCATATAGTTTTTTTTTGAATTTTTTTATTTGATTGTTTCACTTGGTAATATTGAAAAATTAAAAAAAAAACTTACTGCAATTATTTTCAAAATTGCTTTTTTGAGGTTAGATATGAGGATATCACGTATCATTTGTGGTATATTGATTTTTTTTAAAATCAGCCCTATCGTGTCTGGAGGAGCCCAAACTTGGTATGTTTCGAAAATTATTTTTGTTTTAATTAAAAAAATATGGCTAAAATGTAATGATGTGGCATATTTTTAGAATCGCCTCAAAAAGCCCTTTCATATGATACTACACACGATAGGTTTCTGAAAAAAAATTTTTTTTCATACAAAAAGAAAAATGTTTCGGCACTCCCCCCTAAGGGAAATTTTTTTAGGAACTGCGGGTGAAAAAAATTGTTTTGACCTCTAGTATGCGTGTGCCAAACGGCTAAACTGTACATCGATTTGCGGTTTTCTTATGAAATTGGGCTTGTGGGGCTTCCACTATAGGTGGACTGATGACTGGTGGACTGGTAAACGCTGCGGGAGTCCGCTGGATGCGGGTGGCGCAGGACCGGTCATTGTGGCACTCTTTAGGGGATGCCTATGTCCAGCAGTGGACGACTTTCGGCTGATATTTGACTGATGCAAGGGAAAATGCGTTTCGGAATGAATTCATACTAATATTATAAATGGGAAAGTGTACATATGTGTGTGTTTGTTTGTCCGTCTTTCACGGCAAAATGGAGCGACGAATTGACGTGATTTTTTAAGTGGAGTTAGTTGAAGGGATGGAGAGTGGCATAGGATAGTTTTTACCCCCAAAATCATCCCCTAATGGGGTGAAATGGGGGGTGTAAAAGTTTGTATGGAGCTGCGATATAAACGATTTCCACGCGGACGGAATCGCGGGCAGAAGCTATTAAATATAAATTAATATTTGGGGACTATCTGACACAAATCGACCTAGTCCCAAACTAAGCAAAGCTTGTATTATGGGTACTAGACGACGATAAACATACTTATTGAAAACATCCGACTCCGCAACATATATTCATGCTCATCACACAAATAAATGCCCTTACCGGGATTGGAACCCAGGACCTCTTGCTTCGTAGGCAGGGTCACTACCAACTAGGCTAAGACTAGGTTCACACGGCATTGTCCTGCACGTTTTTTTGCAGTTGACGTCTTAACGTATACCAAGTGGCACATACAAAATGTTGTTTATACGTTTAAGCGAATACTCACAGGACTTGTCAAGCAAACCGAATGAACTGACGGACTGGATGTATACTGCATAAAAACGTGCAGGACAATGCCGTGTGAACGAAGCCTAATGCGGTATTATGAGTATGATTGTTGCAGAGTCTGGCGGAGGCTGCTACGGGTGCTCGCTCGCGTGCGCCGAGCACTGCTTGACGCTGCTGCGCGCGCTGGCCTCGCAGCCGCCGCACCGCGCGCGGCTCTGCCGGTTCGGGCTCGTGCAGGAGCTGGTGCAGCACAACCTGCACCGCGGCACGCCGCAGGTAACTATACGTATAATCGTCCATCATATACAATGGAGGTGTACACTCGAAAATTATTATCACTCCAGAAGAAAGAAGGCAAAAAAATGTGCCTAGTGACGAAAATCCCATTCGGATATCTCGAAGAATTACGAAGCTTCAACCGTTTTTATATTGCGTGTTAGAGAGAGAAAACGCAAACAGTGTGTGACGTCACGTTACGGGATGCTGCCGGGGGGCCGCGTCGAAGTTGCGTTTTGCGAAAAAGGGACAGAACATACTCCCTTCTTAAAACTTTGAACACTTATAACGTGATAATTTAACCTTGTGCGTTGATTTTTTTTCTCCATTTAACTCCATTGTTAATCCTTTTTCGAGAAAATATGACATTATTGATTATTAGATTATTATACTTAGTAATTAAGTAAGTAATTTATTTTGTGAAACAGGTAAGTATCCATTGTAGTTCTTAAAGTAGGTAGTGTCTACACCTCTATTAATATTGCACTGGCAGCGGCAGCGGTGCGCTATACGTGTGCGTGCGAGAGAGGACAGGCCGGGCTCTTACTTCTCGCTCCCACGGACACCGCCGCCGCCCAGTCTTAAAATACTAGCCGACCACTTGTTTCAAGTATTTTTTGTCCGCAGTGTCAAGAGGAGGTGCGCTCGCTGATATGCCTGGTGACGCGCGACAACCTGCCGGCGACCGAGACGCTGTGCAGCCTGCTGTCGCAGCGCATCACGCTCTCCCTCATGGGCCACGCGGCCTCGCAGGACCTCAACAACTCCGTGAGTGTTGCTACAGTGGACTGACAACTATTGAGAGTCGTAGAGACCTTCTGTATCTTCAATTTCTTTTAAAACTCCTTAGTTGTCTCCGGTAGAATTCCACGTTTTGCTGCCAAGCCACTGTCTTATCCCCTGCGACGGACTGTGTTTGGCCCTGCCTACCCTCAACCACGCTTGAGCAAATTACTCAACAAATACACGGTGTAACATAAATGGGGTGTGAACCGATCAAAGTCATAACAAATTACTCAACAAATACACGGTGTAACATAAATGGGGTGTGAACCGATCAAAGTCATAACAGGTATTGTGTTCTGATAAGAAAAAACTAAGAGAAAAAAATATTGACGCGATTTTTTTTTACATTTGTATGGAGCAGGTCGCCCCAGTCGGCCAACGCTCCATACAAAAAGTAAAAAAAATCGCGTAAAAAAAAATCTGTGACTTTTTCTTATCAAAACACGATACCTGTTATGCGATTCTTTCGACATAAACTTTGGCTCAATATCCAAGATTAGAAACTTGGATATTGAGATTAAAGGGCTACCCGAGGTTTTCATCGATTTTTGAGAAATTTTGAATAGTTCTGAATACTTTTGCGCTACAGATAGAATTATAAATCAAGCGGCTATTGGTTTTTCAATCTTTTATCTCCAATTTTGTCTGCCGGATTTTGAAAGAAATTAATACTTTATTTGGAAACACTTATTAAATTATAATTAATTAACTCATGATCTAACATACGAAATCTAGATATTTGGGTTCGTCTATGACGTCTCTAAAAACGTGTCTTGGGTTTTCATTTTAAACTAATTGACACAAAAATTATTGCCAGATATAACCAGTTTTTTTTCGCCCAAAGTTCTTGGGTTGTTTCTCTTCTTCTTTCGCTCAACTTTGATGCCAAATATCTCGAAAACAATGAACTTTGAAGTTAATATGGGATACCATGTTGCTTAAAGCCGTTTTTGTTATAATAAGGGATTCAGATCGAAGCTCATTGGCGTATGGGAGCCCCTTAACGTCAATTGCTTTTTCTTTTTAATTAAGCACTTGTTTATATTGGCGTGCTGTGTGTTCCTGTAAGTAGTTATACGTAAGCTTAAGACACTTAACTAGCCACCTAACCCCCTCTACGTACAACTGTCCGTTTCTTTTTATATACTTGTTGTAAATATTTAAAAAACTTTATATGTATGTAGTTAATTGAAATGTGAATTAATAAAGATGTGAGTATTGTAAGACTCTTAACTGTAAACTATATGTACTAACTTTTGGTGAACCATTAAACAAATAGTCCGACCGCTTCATTCAGTCCTCTGCGCAGCGCGCGGGGAGTAAGACGGGGGAGCGGCCTCCGTGCGGGAGGCGAGCACTGAGTGAGGCGGTCGGACTATAGACAACCCTGCATGTGTCATGACCCTAGTCTATTATTATCCTGTTCTAAAGACATTTATGCCGTCAAAGTATGCGGCGTTCATGGCAGATAATGACAACACAAGACTCTGGTAATAACTGATTTTATTAGTGAAAATACATGGCTTTTGTAGTAATAGATCCCTTTGTTCTAAACAGATAACAGATTGGATGGATACTAATGGAAACTGCGTAGGTACAAAGTACAAGGTTGTGTACTCACATATGTACCAGGAATGTTTGTTTTACGTTGTTATGATTTATTAATTAAGTAGCTTCTGCCCGCGACTTCGTCCACGTGGAACACGTTTATATAGCTCTTTACAAACGTTCGCCCAGTTAGACGATGGTTCCCGGAATAAGAAGTATTATACATAAGTTAAATCCAGGTTATACATTATATGTATCTATATGTATACTTAGTAAGATTCATTTAATCCATTTAGCCGTTTTTGCGTGATTAAAGTCCAAACTTTCACGTTGATAATATTAGTAGGATTTGCAAAAAGGTCAGGGACAGTCGCTGCTCTAGCAGGCATGGTAAGTTTAATGAAAATCGTAAATAAACCTTATATTTACGATTTTTGCTACGGTGGTAGAATTGTGCTAAAGTTCACCAACAAAGTGAAAATTTAATTGATAAAATATAACGGATAATCCTACTAATATTATAAATGCGAAAGTTTGGATGGTTTGATGTTTGGATGTTTACATGTTTAGACGTTAGGATGTTTGGCTGTTTGTTACTCAATGACGCTTAAACAGCTCAACCGATTTGGATGAAATTGGGCACGAAGATAGTTTATAGCCTGGATTAAAATATAGTATAGCGGCATTATCTCGAGTTCACGCAAACGAAGGCACGGGCGGAAGCTAGTTATTTTATAAGAAATAAAACTGGCCGAGATCGAGTCGGATTTACGCAGCGGTGAAACGCACGGGTGGGCTTCGGGGTTAGACTACGACCCCGTGGCTCCAGCTGAAAGAATTTGGTATTTCTTTCCATTGGGGCCAGATTTTAAATAGGAGTTCGAAGGTTTTTCCTCGTTTATTAGGCTACCCGGCCGCGCGCCTTTGAACGTGTTAATACTTACGTCATTACAGATCTGTTTTTGCAACGGATCAATCGAAAAGTCGAAAGTTGTGGCGATCGATTCAGCCAATACTGTCCCATTTGCACAGAGAATATAAAAAAACCGGGCATGTGCAAGTCGGACTCGCACACGCAGGGTTCCTTACCATTATCTATAAAAACCGAAAAAAAACACGTTTGTTGTACGGGAGCCCCCTTCAATATTTATTTTATTCTGTTTTTTAGTATTTGTTGTGACAGCGACAACAGAAATATATCTGTGAAAATTTCAACTGTGTAACTATCACTGTTCTTGACAGACAGACAGACGGACAGCGGAGTCTTAGTAATAGGGTCCCGTTTTTACCCTTTGGGTACGGAACGCTAAAAAGGCATTATTTCCGTCTCGTTTCGTTGTTTTGTTGTTTATCAGTTTCTGTTGTGCTAGCTTCAAATCATCTTCTCATCAGTTCACAACAATAATGTCGAGATCATTAAACCTTGACTATATTCTCTTGGAACCGCCCAGGTCCGGCCACTGGTGCTGCTGCTCGGCTCCCTGGTGAAGATGCAGGACGGCGTGGACTGCTGGGAGGTGCGCCTGCGCTGCGTGGTCCGCCTCTGGGTGTGGTGCTGCCCGCAGCTGACGGAGGTGGCCGGGATACCCTCCGCGGCCAGCGTGCTGCTCAAGCCGGAGGCGCTTGCCGGCATGACGGGCATCAACGCGTCTTCTAGTTGTGAGTGTCGCTTGTTTTACGGCGGTCCTACCGACTGCGCCAGCTCTCTACTGACTGGAGATCGCTTGAGGACAATCTTTAATTCTTACAGTATCAAAAATGATCCAATTGAAGCACAAGAAATAAGCCAAGTATATGTAGTGGTTCAGTTTTACTTCTTTTTTGCATTTTTTTTCTGTATAATAGAAAAAAAAAAACAAAGTAATGTCAGTTATAAACTGTCAAACTAGACACGGAGTCTCAAATGTGACGTGGATTTAATTGCACATAAGACATTCCATAAGAAAAGTGTTTTATACCATATGCGGCAAAGAGTTAATACCACGACAGTGACAAACAAGGTTTTAATGGTAAACAGACACGGTAACCTATGGACTCTTGCGATTCCAGATGAGACGTTTACTATTATGATGATCTAAAACCGATTCAGAATGTTAAGGTTCAACGTCACTGGTTCCTGTCGAGCTGTTGCTAACAGATGTCGCGATATATAATTTCGATGGTTGCTCATCGTTTTACGCAAAACCGTGACGAGTACCAACATGTGTTTCAAACTGCGGAAGCCGAAGAGCTTGCTACGTATGAATCGCAATCAATCTGCACTAAACAATGTTTCTTTTTAAAATGTAGTCCGAAAATATGCATAAAAATGCTTTTTCGTGAATTTACGCAGACTAACGTAGCTAAATGTCACTTCGAAGTTTGTCATTGTCAAACATTTTGCATAAATCAAACTAGAGGGCGCAAAACTAAATCTACAGTAGCGCCTCTATTAGGAAATAGCGAAACTAAATGTACTTGTGTCTGGCACTCTAGAATGTACGACGAATGCATCTGACTTTTTCACTCGTTACCTAATGTCATGCGGTAGCGCAGTGTTATACACTTTTGCTTAAATCTGTCTGTAATGCCATCGTTGAACCGGGTTCAAATCCCGATGAACGTACATCTTTTTTGTTTTTCAATTTGGATTTCTAAACCAATATGACCGTCTAAACTAACTTAGATTTACTTGTAATGTGCAAAAAAATTTTTTTCATATTTAACTTGTTTAAGTTTTCTTGATAAGCATGATTTGTATCTAGATTATCCACAAAACCCCCTATATTTTTGGCGGACCTATTCTGTCATGTTACATACTACGTAAATATTATGCTGCATAGGTATTTCATTTAAAAAGACGTTATGCCTTCATTTAATTGGAAAATCATGATTCATGAGTATCCGTAGGTTTACTGTTGAAAAATCAAAGTACTACCTTTATCTATTCTATACCCTATTATTCCACATGATATTAGACAAATCGTGCGTAAATCTTCAAGTCATTCGCGTCATGAAAACTATTTTGATAAACGAAAACATTTACATTGTTCCATTTGAAACACATTAAATAATGGAAATAACACTAGTAAGTACAATATTTATAAAGGAAGATAAAAGAGGTATTTTTCCTTACAAAAATCTAACGTTATAAGGAATAAGGTATCTATACTTAGGAAGTATATTGGTACTTTGATTTGTTATATCCATATTCACCCGCAGTTGCGGTACTACATAATTACAATCAGAGAGGCTACGTATTATTCACAAAATGTTTTGTATTCGCCCGTGACTCGCGTCTAAAATAATGACCTCAAAGTTGGTAACAATTTTGCGTTACCGGACGGACGAATTTAGTAAGCTTTGTGAATAATTGGCGAGTTTGTATATCAAAACTCTTAGTGGCCAGTCTCTCGAATCTGGACCTAGACCGCATCAGAAAGAGAGAAATATATCATTTGACAATATGGTACTGTTTTCGATGAACGTCAAAATTCAAAATTCGAATTCAACTTTTTCACGCGTTTACGTTTCTATACGTTTATGATGCTTTCACTCATTCATTAGTTTCATTACTAATCTTCAATGGTTGGGTTATGGGCATTTGCTTACAAAATTATTGAATGTCTTGTTTAGGTAAATATGAGATGAAACTTATCTGTCGAACCCACGACCGCCGTTTGACAGTCGCATGCCTGAACCACTATGCTACCGGAACGATTATTGTAAAGTGTTATTTATTTGTATGTTTGTATGTACGGTATAACCTCCGAAACCACTTATCCGATTATAAAAAATCTTTCACTGGTGATGCTTACTGGGGGGACATAGCCGTGCTTAGGCATAGTAAGTATACTTAGGTATACTTACTATGCCTAAGCTAACTTTATACGCAAAAAACGAACTCGGATTTTTAGACAGATTTGACTGCGTACTAAGTAAAATGCAGTTTTTATTCTTTCTAAAATCGGTCTGGGTGACTCCTTAGAGCAAATTTCCGTGTCCCTTATTGTTTCGGATTGAATGTCACTCTGTATAATCTTCAAATCAGCTCACAAAATTTCCCGAGAATCGGTTGAGAAATATAGCTACCTACGACATATAGAGAAGAAGTCTAGACAGCCGGACATACGAAAGAATATTTATTTATTTAATCTTTGATTTGAACAAAAGAACAACTTATCGTACAAAAGGCGGACTTAAAGCCGTAAGCATTTACCAGTCAACATTTGGGCAAAGCAGACAAATTTTGGTCGGTGCAACTACAGATATAAACACACAGTGGTTATACATACATAATAAATAACGACAATAGACAAATAAATAAAATACATATAAATACCTTCATACAATATATATGTATATATATAAACAGACGAACATCGAGAACAGAAACACTAAAAATTTAGGGCTCTGCTAGCAAACAACTTGCGTAAAGTAAAGATCTTTTAAACGCGAATCTGGAAATCTGGAATAATTGCCTAGCTGAAATGAAAATCTTCGTTCGTCTCGCTCGCTCGTTCAATTAAGTATATGGATATTGTTATCGATTCAGTTTTTAACAATTGGCGAACACTTTTGTTTTCAAAGGCTGACTTACGAGCATGGACTGATTTCGGTTACGTTATACCGGTATGGAATCGGTATTCCATTACAATAGCGTTATATTGTAAAGGTTAGCCGCGCCGCCAACGTAACGGTACCGGATCCGGAACCGTGTAGAAATACATATCGGTTACCGGTATTTATTTTTAATTTTACTGAAACTTTTATAATTCCTTTTCCAAACCGGTATAATTATGATACCGTTATTTTTTTCATTTAATTCTCGTCCATGAGAGGAGGTCTGTGCCCAGCAGTGGAACGTAATATAAACTGATAGGTATATTATTTACTATGCCAATTTAGAAGTCATTATTATAATCGTCAAAAACGAAATAGATATATACCTTCAATATCAGATGATCCTCAATGCTGGTAGCATTGAATTTTGATATTGGACCTCAATACCGAGATTACCGGGGCTTCGATAATAATACCTATCAAGATTTGGTTGCAAATTACAGTGCATTTTTTTAGGATTAGAAATGCGCTAAACAAAGAAGAAGTTGTCGTCAACCTTTTCTGCTTGGGATAAATATTGAACAGACACGGTTTGTTACACGGAAATTCATTATTGCTGCAAAGTTCACACACCAACTTGTAAATGTTGAACACCAACGTTTCTCATTTGTTGTTAATGGACTTTGTTTCTGCCTCTTTGCTTTTGTTGAAGGCAAAACGTTCGGGAGAGAACGAGTCGGTCTTTTTTGCAAGCCACTTAGGCCTACCTCTGGTAGCTCCATCGCAGTCCGCACACCACCACACACAGCGAAAAATAAAATCTTAATATTAATTAACAAATAGATACTCGTTTAATAATCTCGTGATCTGAATTCAATAATTTGTTGATTAGCAAGAAAACAAGAAAAAGAACGTGATACGATTTTCAATTTTGACAATTTCGATAGCGAAAAATACGAACCGATCGTTTCAAACCTCTTCTTCTTTAGGTTTTTTATTTAAGCAACTTTTCGAGAACTGAATAACGAACTTCAAAATTATAGAGTTAAATAATAAATACATTCAAAATAAATATATTGATTGTTGTAAGTACTATTTAGATATAAATATTAAAAACACTTGTATGTGGAACAACACAGCTGTGTGGCATGAAGTGTCTTATATAAAAGACCTCGTGCTTTGTGCTTTATCCTTCTTTCTAATGCTAAAATAAAGCACTATAAAGTTCACTTTTTCTTGTAAAATAAGTCTGAAATTGTGTAGTGTAAGTGTAAACAATACATTTGTGTTTTGGATTTACATTATTGGAAGTTTTACACCTTATTTTTTTGTCCAAACATTACTAGTGGTATATTACCTAATATAAAATTAAACACTCATCTCTCACAGCAAAACCAACCTATTTACTTAAAAATACCTATGGGGCTGTTTTCGACCACTGCTTTTATCTGTTCAGGGAGTCATTGTAAATTTGGAAACTGTCTATACAATAGAATTAGTGCCCTCCCTGAACCGATGGTAGTAACAGTATATTTTTTTAGATGCATAATATTTTTTTAATATTCATGTTTACAACCAAAGGTTTAGTACTTAAAGTTTTATTTCAGGTAACGTTTGTGTAATCAGTTAACAACCCTAAAAACTACGTTTTTTTGAGAAAAAAGAAAAAACTTAGCAGAAAAAAAAACAATAAATCATTTTTTTCCTACATTCCCCATTTACGGTGTTCTACGTTCATTCATAGAAGTTACCCATTCTAGCGGAAGCCTATTTTACCTTCTAACAGTTCAAATAGTGCTCCTACCACCAGCAACAATAGAGTGGAAAAGCGATTATTCTTCAGTAGAAAAATTACGTAGGACAGACAATAACAACTAACAAATAAATTTAACTACATTAGATTATGCGTTCCTTTTTTTTACAAATGCATGTCAATTTTTTTTTATTAAAAACTAGATTCCACTCATGGTTTCGTCTGCATGAACCTGGGATAAAAAAAATGTCCTATATTTTAATCTAGGCTCCTCCTAAGGCTCAGCATATATTACAAATTGGCACTGGAATTGGAATCGCATTGTGTTGGAATTAGAGTTGACTTTCGTTTGTTTTGAAAAGTGCCCGAAACAAAACAAATTCAGCTCTATTCCAGTTGAATATAATTTAAATGCCTTCGACAGAATAAGTCCCATGAGTAGGCCCATGGGCTTTAAGAGGTTAGGCAGGCAATAAGGTTGCGCAGTTTAAGCGTGATTGAGTTACGAACATCCAAACATCTAAACATTCAAATATTTATACATATAAACATCTAAACTTTCGCATTTACAATACTAGCAGGATAAAAATAATAATAATACACTTGTTTCGACATTGGTCCTTTTAAATTCTGGTATTAGAATATTGGAAAAATCGGTAGGAGATTCCGGGATTTCGGGATTCCATGATGGTGGTTTGCATTCCCTATCTGTACCTAGTATGTTAATAATAGCATCATTAATTAAATATATCGGGTTTCTCCGGGACATAGCTGGCTGCAACTTTATATTTTATGTAATTTTTTCGGTACCGTAAATACGGTTTCATAAAAGTTACAAAGGTAACCGATATTTCGGCTTCGGCGTGGAGGTCGACCCGCTTAAGAACAAAAAAATATCTAAGTAAGTATCGAAATAATACCGGTTTGAAACCGGTATTAAAAAGATATCACAAGGCTTTAAAAAAAATACCGGTAATGGACATTTCTAACTGGTTGCGGCACTGTTATGCTGTCCCCTAACCACTTTGCCTAACCACCGATCGTAACTGGCATCAGTCCCTGCACCGAAGAATGCCTACGAGTGTATAATTCTACCCTCACAACATTGTACTCGTAAAGAAGAAAAATTGTGACTTAGTTAATTTACATTTTGGGGGTAATCTAATATTCTAGTTGAACAGTCGATTCCTAAATAGGTTGCAGTAGGTAATTTACTGTCAATCGATGTGCAGTCGACTAAAGCGAATGTTTAAATTTATCAGGTATAGTTAAAATTATTTAAACTAAGCTCATGAATGGCCATTGTCCTGAGCTCATGAATAGCCTTTGTTTGCGGTCGACACTTGCAAATGCACATTTTATGTGGCGCTAACCTTTTTCTTGCAAAAAATAGCACGCGTCCGACCACAGTCGTATTGTTAGACTTGAATGCTATTGTTCTGAATATAAGAAGTCAGTGGTCTTCTGCCGCAAACAAAGGCTATTCATGAGCTCAGGACAATGGCCATTCATGAGCTTAGTTTAAATAATTTTAACTATACTTACACTCCTAATAATTGTCTGTTATATTTAATGCTACATTACGTAACATTCACTCAATCGAAACTTGCTTATAATCTGCAAGTTGGAAATTCAAACGGTTCATTTGATCAACAACACCCCTTTCTTCCCGTGGGTGTCGTAAAAGTCGACTAAAGGACCAATGTTGAAGTGTGATGTGGGCGATGGGCTAGCAACCTATCACTGCAATATCACATTTTGTCGATATTTTATACCAACATTAATGTGGCGCTGGAACATACGTTTCAGGTGTTCTGCCTACCCCTTTTAGGAATAAAGGCGTGAATGTATGTATGTATGTATGCCATTTGATCAAAACCTATATATGTATACGTTCGGTAGCACAGATTACGTTTCAATATTGGATCTTACTTCTTTCTAATAAGACGCAAAATGTACCTATGCATAGTCATCGTTCCGTGGACTTTAAGTAGGTCTATCACGGCTAAAGAGCAAAGCATTGAAATTCATTCATTGTTGCTTGAAATTCAGTTTATCAAAAACAAATGACATTGCTCTTACGTCATTACCAAAATGAGCAGCGTAGCAAGATAAAAATAATGCTATCTCTTTCACCACAAACTAAAGGTGTTTGTACGATGGTGTCACCGTCTGGTGATTATAATTACTACTATTCACTCCGCTATCTAACTAATCTTGTTTGATATTAAAGACATCTAGTGAAGGTTTTAGGCAACGTGCTGTCATGTGACGCGGCCATGTCATTTACACGGACAGTGTCTAACTCACGCACACATACAAGGCTCGGAGTAAAATTTTATGAATTTCAAATGGCTATTGTTTGAATATTACTGGTTTTTGCGTGTATTTATTCAAACTGCGGGAGAAGAGGGTCATATATTATCTAAATATCACAATTTCAAGTTCCTGACATCGATAGATTAGACGTCTAGTCCGAACGAAAATTGTATGGAATTCGTCAGTGACGTTGCACCTTAATTGGACCGAGTGTTAATGTTAACATTGAAAATAGTTTGTAATAGGCATGATGACACATTTTGAAAAACTGTTCTATAATGTTTAGAAACATTTATTATGTACAACGAATAAGATTTTTCAAGAGAATATAACAGTTAAGTAGAAAAATAATGCATTTTAGTTTTTAAATTTCAATTTGGCGCTAAAACGCTTGTCAGTGTCATGGCGTCCAGAGTGACGTCACGTTTGTATAAACAGAACGCAGACCTTTGACGTTTGCTACCTAGATCGCTCAAAAGTTTACAAGTCTTGCGCGGCCGTGCGAGCGAGAAAGCGGGACGATGACGTATGAAGATCTGACAGATAACATGGTTCTATCCCTGTCTTACTATTCGTTCAGTAAGTAAGTTTTCTCTGTAATCTGTGGTAATGGCCGTTATGGGTATTTGTTTATACAAACTTGACGTCATGCGCTCTGATTGGTGTTTAAAATACCATGGCGGGCGTTAATTTTATCAAAATAAATAATAATCTCTTACTTAATAAAAAAAATATGAGCATTTTTCGAATTCTACGGTTAAAATTTCACTAAGTAAATACCATATTTTAGTGCATTTCAATTACTGTCATCATGCCTATTGTACACGACTGTTCTACAGCGCACCAATTCGCGCTGCAGCAAGTGGCGCTCCCGTGCTTGCGCTACATGCAACAGCTGATGGCGCCCGTCCCGCCCGTCGTGTCCGCCAGCGGCGCCGACGCCGAAAACAAGGAGACCAAGGTACGTTGACGATACTAGTCTGTCAATCAATCAATCGAATCGTTTAAGGTCAGTTCGGGTATGTGCGCCACCGGGGAAAGTGCGCCTCATTGATCATTCAGACATTTAAATCAATATCAATTTCGCGAGAAGAGATGCATCGTTAGTGAAGTCACCGAGTATAAGTTAAAAATGTTCCATTTTGTAACCAAATTTTAACCATACAATATGTACATACATACATTCACGCTTTTATTCCCAAAAGGTGTAGGCAGAGCACTTGAACCTTATGTTCCAGCGCTACTTTTGACATAAACGTGGGTATAAAAGATCAACAAAATGGAATATTGCAGTCAGGTTGTCAGCCCATCGCCCGCAACACACTTCAACTCTGCTCCCTTAGTCGATTTTTACGACACCCACGGGAAGAAAGGGGGTGGTGAAATTGTAACCTGACACCACATGGGCAACACACAACCATACAACATACAATTTGTATGACCAATAAAACACTTTAAGTCTTGGCGCCCACTATCGGCACGGCATGGCAAGGGATCCTTCGGGCAGTACAAATTATTGCCAAGGCGTCCTAAGAAATGCTTAGGTATGCTTAGGCATGTGGATTTTATATGCGCCATCCCTTCTACGACTAACGATTCATAACTTCTCGCGATAATTTACTTTAAAAACAAAGTTTTAACCGACTTCAATTTAGTACTCCGCTAAGCCACGAGAACATTTTCACTTTTTTTTACAATTTACCACATGAACTGATTTCCGAGAGCAAGTGCGTTGATTACTGTAGAAAAAAACCGAATCGCTGTATGTGGGTCGATAATATTTGAGGACTTTTATCGATTCCTCAAGATTATCACCAATGGCACTTCATTAGTTCCAATTTCAATAAAAGACGTGCACCTTATAAACTGGGAGATTATACATTTACTGGCCAATATTGAAGACAAAGTTGCCTTATTTAATGCTAATATATTACAATTATTTGATGCTCATGCTCCTATACGCAAACACATCATAAGAGAATCGTCTAAACCCTGGATAACTCCTAATGTCCGGTACATGATGGTTCTCCGCAATGATGCTCAAAGAAAATATAAATGCACTAAATCTGATTCGGATAAAGAAAATTATAAATCTATGAAAAATCTGGTTAGTACTAGTTTGTACTTTGAACAAAAGGCATATTTTAATCAAAACATTAATAATAATCTCAACCGTCCTAAACTTCTTTGGAAAAACCTCAAAAACAACATACTACCAAATTTTAAAAACGAAGCTGATATACCAAAACAATTTAATGATCCTACTGCAATGAATATTACATTTTTAGATGTTCCAGGTCCTAATATAACAAATATTAATTATGCAGCGTTATTTCAAGATAACTTATTTGGCATTACCTCTTTTCAACTTTCCATCGTCGATGAAAATTGTATAAGTAAAATACTCCTTCGTACAAAGTCCAACGCGTTAGGTTATGATGGTATAACTTTTGAGATGATCTTAATGACGCTTCCACACACCCTGAGAGTTATCACAGATCTAATCAACTGTTCTATTTCTACCTGCACCGTTCCGTCATCATGGAAGACAGCTGTTGTCCGTCCGATTCCAAAAACAAACGATCCAGTCGAATTAAAAGATTTTCGTCCCATAAGTATATTACCTTACCTGTCCAAGATCTTAGAGAAAGTGGTCTATGACCAAGTATCTAAGTACTTGGAAAGTAACAATATTCTACCAGAAATGCAATCAGGCTTTAGACGGGGTCGAAGCACTAGCACAGCGCTCCATGATGTGGTTGATGAAGTTCTTGCTGCCCAAGACCAGGGCCTGGGAACAGTTTTGGTGCTGCTTGACTTTTCCAGGGCTTTCGATTGCATTAATGTTCCACTCCTTCTATCAAAATTGCAGTTTTATGGTTTCCAGGACAATACAATAAGGTGGTTCGAAAGTTATTTTTGTAACAGGAAACAGCTAGTTCGGATTGTCCGAAGTGATGGTAGTTCTTTTTCCTCTGACCCTATTGCCGTGACAAGGGGAGTACCATAAGGTTCAATTTTGGGACCCCTGCTATTTATTTTGTATAGTGCTGATATCGTTCAATGCATCAGACATTGCAAATACCATCTGTACGCTGATGATCTGCAAATATATTTATCTTTTGATCCCAATGACACGGATTCAGCTGTTTCTAAGATAAATTCTGATCTAAAGCGTATATCAGAATGGGCCACTATAAACTGTTTGGTACTAAATCCAAAAAAAGTCAAAGTACATGGTACTAGGCTCACAACGTTTAACAAATGCTATAGAAGCCCAAAATCCTGTAATCGAAATGAATGGTGTAAATGTGACTCAAGTAAGTGAAGCAAGGAATCTAGGCCTTTTGATGGACAGTAACCTCCGCTTTGAAAAACACGTAGCTGAAACAGTCCGGTTCTGTATGTACCGTCTGAAGGTTTTGTACAATGTTCGTGACTTTTTGAGTATTGATCTGCGAGTGAGACTATGTGACGCCCTTATTTTATCGAAACTAAACTACTGCATTACCGTGTACGGTCCTTGTCTCTGGGCTCGTTCGCAGCGCTGCATTCAGAGGGTCCAAAATGCTTGCGCCAGGTTTTGTTACAGGATTCCACCGCGAACTCATGTCACTCCATTTATAAACGATGGCAATTGTCTCAAAATGTTACCACGTCAGAATCTAATGTTAGCGTGTTTGCTGTTTGACACAATAAATGCACAAAGCCCAAGTTACTTGTTCCATAAGCTGAAATGGTCAACAAATAGAACTTGTCATTCAGCTAGAGTCCCGCGTATTCAGGTATTGCAAGCTCAAAGACATCGTACTGCTGCTTTTAGAGGGAGTTTTAGGTACCAAGCTACTAAGTGCTGGAACATTATACCTCCACCAATTCGAGCATTAAAAAATAAAACTCAATTTAAATTAAAATTACGACAGTACTTCCTAAACACGCAAAAGCAAAGTACCTAAACTCTGCCCCTACTACTCCTATTTTAGTTACCACTTAATTTACTCTGTTTATACTGTACATATACTGTATACTAATATTACCAATAATTGCTACATTCCAACACCTACATTTACACATTATACCTACTTTACACTTTAACACAAAACACTTCTTCTCAATTCTTTATATTACTTACACTCGTTAATATTTAAATATGAATTACCTATTGACAATTATAATAATACACTGATTATCGATAGTATTGATTCGCGCTGCACTGATCGTTGGACCCATTAGTTTTAGTTTTAAAGGTTCTGGCGGAAGATCAGCGCTGCGGACTCCGCAGCAGTAACGCTGAGTCAGCACCTATTCTACACCACAACAGACAACCCTCGACTAAATTTACTTTTTCTGAATGCCTTAGGTTATAAAAGTGTTTGATAAGTTTGTACCACTATACTAGTTTCTTGTGGCTGAATAAAGTTATTATCTATCTATCTATCTATCAATTTCAACGGAATCTTATCAGAACCTGTGACGTACTTTTGCACTTTTAAGTATATAATTGAGGAATTTGATAAGTCATCTGTGGTCTTCATCATCAATTCCTTGCCACCAAATTGATGATTTCCGGATGTAAATACACGAGTTATACTAGAAAATACCAAATTTATTACACGCGTGCCCAATAAAATTGAGGAGTTCCCTCAATTCCTTATGGATCCCATCATCTAACTGTACTTGGAAAAAAATGTGTCCCACCTGGAAGCATATACATACAAACAAACAAAAAAATCGAATCTGCTCATCAATGACGGAGTTCCGAGGTAACAAACCACTAACAAACATTGAAGAAAAAATAAAAAAAAATACAACCGAATTGTGAACCTCCTCCTTTTTTTTTGAAGTCGGTTAAAATGCCCGTCTAATAATAACAAAAGTCAATAAACCCTTTCCCTGCAAGCAGGCGGAGGTAGCGGCGGCGCCGTCGTCGGCCTCCGCCGGCGCGCTGGCCGCGTCCACGGGCTCGGTGGTGGTGGACCTGGCGGCCTGGCTGGGCGGCCGCGTGTCGCACGACGAGTGGCGGCGGCTCGTGTCGCCGCCGGCCGAGGGCGTGCCGCGGCTGCCCGACGCGCATCTGATGCACAAATACGTGGCGAGGTGGCGAGAAAAGGTGAGTTTTCTTTTGAATCTTTTTTAATAGTACATTACGTAACTAGGGCGGTGAATTCGTGAATGCCCCAGATCGCAGGTGTTTGTCCGAAATGAAGGTGAGGGCCATAAATATGCACTATGGGGCTTTACGAATTACCGCCCGTGTTGAGTACAAAATTTTACGTCTTCACCTGGCCACAATGCGAGTTTTCCCGTACGCGCAGCGTGCAGTAAAACTCGCATTATGGCCAGGTGTGTCGTAAAGAATGTTATTGCTTAGCGATCTGGTGAGGTAGGGCACAGCGTAATGTCATCCCGGCCGAATGTGGAGCAGCCCAACTGGGGAAGTACATACCACCGCCTTGCAGAAGACCACAGCCATAATAACCAGACATCGTAAACTGCGATCGAAATCCATTGAAGTACTAGGGTTGTTACTCAGTCAAGTCAAAGTCAAAAATTATTTATTGAGTAGGCTTAGCAACAAGCACTTTCGAATCGTCAGTTATGCTACTTATACATTTATATGGCGGAATGTGTTTATTTATCATTAATATTATTATAGTGTGATGTGCGGGTTTAGCCCGACACACATATTCCTCAGCCTGAAGGGCTATCGAGGGTTTCCTAGTCAACTCAGTCGTCAAGGAGCCTAGCAGGAGCAGGGGTGCGAATGAGAACAGCGGTTGGATTAATGGTTAACACTGGGTCTTGTCGCCCTTTTATTAAATAAGTAACACTTATGCTCTACCCGGGGGCTCTATGTACTAACGGTACGGGGCACGGTTGCCGAACTGATACGATTCGGGGCGGTAAGAGGCGGGAACGGCGGGATCGGGATACAACGGCAATCTACCCGGTAACCAGGCGGCCAGGAGTATCACGGGAGCAGGTTCGTTATCCCGGCTGTCTACTCGGGAGCCAAGCGGCCGGGGATAACGCGGATCCTACCAACTCACTCCTCCGGCGACACTCGGAAACCAAGCCGCCAGTAAGGGGTGAGGGGAGCGGAAGACTTCGACGAAACTCGGGAACCAAGCCGCCAGAAGTCGGGAGCCACGGCAGACTACTCGGTATCCAAGCGGCCAGTGGCGGGGAGGAGAGGAGGGCGAGGGGAGAGAATTGAGCACACGGCGAGCCGCTAGCTAAACTCTTGCGGTCTCCTGATGGTAATCTCACGCGCCCTGCTGGGGGCACGGAGAAGCCGGGCGCAGCTGGCGCTGCTTTTAGCGGGATCGGGCGCCGTCCGCTACTACGGACGGGTGACTGTGGTGGGCGTGACGCCCGTCAGGTCCGGTGGTGTTGCGGGATCATCTGATTCGTCCGTCGGCGAGGTCAAGCCCTGCCGGGTGGGACTCCATTAGGAGAGGCCCGGCGAGCGACCTGCGAGCCGACGGCGCTGCAGGAACGTCCGCGGTCCGGTCCGGTGGGTCTCAAGGGGGGCTAGCCATACAGGTCAGCCAGCCCCCTGAGGATGATGGAGGAGGGATTCGCTCCTTCCTGCAGGGCGCCGAGGCAGCTCTGCAAGATTCGCATGCACTTGTCTATCTCTCTCTCCCTAATGCCATCTTGGCTTGCCGGTAGGGGGAGGGGAGCAGTGTCGTGCGGTGGTCCGGGTGGCGCTGCTACAACGGGCGCTGGTACGGCGTTGGTGCAGGCGGCGGTGGTCTGGGTGGCGGCGGCGGGGGTCTGGTGTTCGGCTTCAGCGGGGGCGGCGGGGTGCCCTTTGCCTCGTCGGCCCCTCCCTCGGCGGCGGCGGCGCGATGGCGCCGCATCGTTCGCTCTCGCCATGAGGGAGTTGGGGGCGTTCTCGGCGGCTTGGATGGTTTCGGGCTGGGGCACGGTCTGCCCTCGGCGGTTGGTGAAGGGGGCGGTGCCGATCTTCCTTGCGCGTGCCTCCCGCTGGAAAGCTGGGCACGCTAGGCTGTTCGCTGGATGGGGGCCGCCGCAGTTTGCGCAGGTCCCCTCGTGGTCGCGTGGCCGCTCGCACTGGCCCGCAAAGTGTGGCCCCGCGCAGCGGACACACATTATCGGGCGGCGGCAGCCGTGCGAGGAGTGGCGAAAGGCCTGGCAGCGGTGGCACTGCGCCGGCCCCTTCCTGCCGCGCCATGCTTCCACTGCCACTCCCGACATCCCCAGTAGTTCCCGGACGCCGTAGATCGCCGGGATGAGGTCGCTGGTTTTGGTGAGCTGCGTATAGAATACGCAGCCTGGTCGTCCTGCACGCGCGTCCACGTGGCGCGTGTAAATTGGGGCGAAACCCTTCGCCACCAGGTCCTCCGTTATGTGCTCCGGGTTGGTGTTGGCGGGGAGCCCCCTGATGCACACCTTCAGGGGGATCTCGTCTCTCGGCTGCAGTGCCGTCCAGGAAACGGAGTCCCCGAGGGCCTCGAGGTAGGCCTGCACCACCCTGTACTCCTCGTGGTCGTCGGGGCGGAAGCGGACTCCGCTTCCATAGGGGCGGGCATTGGGGTAGCGTCCCAGTCGCTCCCGTATGCGCTTGAAGTGCGCGGGCCAATCCGGGAAGCTGTCAACCGTGATTGGCCGCGGCTTCTTCTTCTGGGGCGGCTGGGTCGTGGTCGGCGTTGGTGCGGGTATCGCTGGTGGCGTGGGTTTTGTGGACGGTGCGGTGGCGGCCTCATCCTGGCGGTCGTCATCGTCACTGTCCTCGATGCTCTCGTCCTGGACGTCCATCGGGGACAGGTCCAGGCGGGGGAGGTTCAGTGGCGAGAGGGGCGCGGTTGTCGTAGGTGGTGCCTGCGCCGGCGTTTGCACCAGCGGAGGCGAGATAGTGGCGGGCGTCCGGTGCACGATGAGCCCTCCGTGAGGCGGCGTCTTGTGCAGCGGGGAGGTCTGCTGCTGTTGTGTCGTGGTCGACATTGTTGTTTGCCGCGCCGCACGGGGCGCGGCGTTCTTCGGCGCAGATGTTCCGCCGCGGTTCGCCTGGCCCGCTCCGAGGGCGGGCAGCGTACGCGGCACGGGCGCTGCGCGGAGCGCTGAGCTCGCCTTGCCCGCTCCGAGGGCGGGTGGCGGACGCGACACGGGTTTAGGGGGCGCGGTCTGGCGTTGTGGCGCGGGCGCAGCCTTTTTATTGGCCGACGCGGTGGTGGCGGCCGCGTACGTGGGCGTCGCGGGGGCGGTGGTGCGGGGGACTGTGGCCTGCGCGGGCGGCGCGGCGGCGGTCGGCTTCTTGGCGGCCAAAAGGGGGCCGCCTCGGGTGGGCGGGGCGAGCTGGCCGACGATCTCCCGGACGAAGTCTTTCGGCCGGGGGAAAGGGGCCTCTCCAGCGCCCTCGCTGGTGGGCGTTCCTGGGGTGCTGGGGGTCGACGCGGCCTTGTAGGCCGCCGCGGACGCTATCAGGGCGCTCCTGAATGCCTGCTGGATGCGTGGGTCGCGGGCGGCTCTGGACGCGTCGGCTAGGCCGCGGGTGCGGCGGAAGGTCCGGGGGCGCGTTGGTATGCGCTGGGGTGCGGCTCCCGAGGGGAGCGGGGGCGGCGGGGGCATCTTGATTTTTCGTGTGGGTAGTTAGCCCACACGATTTTATACTCTACCCTCACCAGGTGAGGGGTAGAGGGCGATTGGGGGGGGCCCTGTCTAGGGCTTCCTAGGGCGCTAGGCGCGCGATCGCAGCAGCGCGGCTGCCCTTACCCGCCTCATTCGCGGCCAGACCCCGGTGAGACCCGCTTGTGGGAGGCCGGGGCTGGTCGGAACTTGACGAGCGGTACAGCGGCGCGGACAGTGAGGTTGACGTCGGGTGCGATCCGGGCGCGGGGGAGGGTGTTGCTCCGGCGAAGCGCGGCCAATCCAAGCGCGGCCAATCCTCTTGCGGTCTGACGGTCGCGCAGCGCTTATATACTGGCTGGCGGGTGGCGGTGCGGCGGGGCGCGGTGCAGCGTGCCGGCGGTCGGGCGGCGATGTGGTGGGGCGCGTCGTGGTGTGCCGCTCTCCCCGCTCGTCTCCCCCCGGGCCGGCGCCGGTCTGTCGCGGCGGCGGCCTGTGGCGTTTTCCATGACGTCACAATAGTATTAAATTACACTTATCAATGTCTAGGTTGATAAGTGTAATCTATGATATTAAACTAAAACTTCTTTGAATTGATAAATATATTGTCTATAGATTTACGAGAGTATATTTCTTTTAATTATTTTGTTTGTCAGAAACGAAGTAATATTTTTCGATCTCGATAAAAATCTTCGGTTTGCGGGTTTACAATCAATAAAGTAAGTTTTTTTTTTCAGAAAATAGCGATGCTGATTGTATTGTTTGCGTTGTTTCGCCATCGAATATGCGAAAATTATTACTCACTATCCCAAGTGAAAAATTTGGAGAGTTTTGGATAAAAATTGTAAATACAATACAAAAATTTACCATTTAACTGTAATAATAACATTAAACTGAGATTCAGATTCTGTTCAGTTATTATTATTTGTATTATTTTAGTACATAATATTTTAGTTCATTAATTTAGAACCATCGCCATCCCTAACAGGTTGTCATACGTCATTTCAATGGATTTCGATCGCAGTTTACGATGTCTGGTAATAGTGTTGTGTTCCAGCAGGTGAGCCAAATCTCCAGAGAGTTGAGAGCGAGGGAATTTCTTCCTTCAACTGTCAACACAACGAATCCTCAAACATATCAAGGGTCGACAACGCCCATGTTACCCTTTTGGAGTTTCATGCGGGCCGTACGTTAATTTGCCACCATCGTTGTATAAAAAAATTACGCTCCATATGATTAACAAGGGTCCACCTTAACGTCGATTATTCAGCTATCCTCGCTAACTTAAATAGTGCCCTGGCCTCGTCCGACAGTGGGAAAGCCAGTACTATATTGCACCCACCAACATCTACAAGGTGAAATATAACGGTCTATACAGGGTGTGGCAAAAATGGGATGTGAACCGAGCAAGGGCATATTCGATATCGCATTGCATTGATATTTTTTTTTGTTGACATTGCTTGTGTAATTTTCGCCCGCGAGAGTCAGGGGTGGAGTTTATTTCATTTTCAACCGCTGTGCGCACTGCTGTGTTATGATAAAAAATGTGTTGTTTTTTTTGACACGCAGGTGACAGCTTTTGCGTTTTTTATGTCATAACAAAAAAGAAGCCAATAAAAATGAAGACTGTAATGTAAGCAAAAACAAAAATATAGGATAGTTAAATTACATCACATTATTTTTCTTTCCTTTTTTTACCTACATTTGATAATGGCGCTAATCTTAACACCATTACTGGTGTAGATTCGAAATAAGGCAAAAAAGATGCCTAGAGACGAAATTAAAATATGTCAATAGAATTACAAAGCTTATAGCTTCGTAATTTCGTGTTAATATTGCTTGAGAGAGAGATAACGCTCGCAGTTAGTGACGTCACAATCTGCGCGCGTCATATAAATGACAATCCATTCATATGAAGGTGCGTTTTGCAGAAAAGGGCCAGAACTAGCCCTGTGTTCAAACTTTGGAACCATAAAACTTTGTGAATTTTTAAGCTATTGTGTTTGTTGCTTTTTCCTGCATTTGACTACATTTTATCGAGAAAATACAGCATCATAGTTTATTATATTTTCTCAAACATGCAATGAAATACTGACGTTGTTTTCTTCATAATGGGCTTCGAAGTGTCCCGTTTCGGCGCAGCGAGACTAGAGACCCGTAATGGCATTTCATACAAAATTGGAGGCCTAGGCCTGCAAAATGTTTTTGTTTAATTTCCATTCCACAATTTCTGGCACAGGATCACGGCGTTCAGCCATGAAAATTAAAGTTTGATTTCTTGGAGTTTTTTTTTTAAATTATTTTAGTGCGTTTGTGAAAAGCACTATACATATAGTTACAATTATATAAGCTGTCCGTTTAGCACTTGTAAGGTTATCTTGTGAACAATGGGCACTGTTTCCTGTTGTGTAAGCCCACCGCAAATTAAGCAAGTAACAATAAATCTCATACAAATAGCTACCAACTCCTCGAAGTCACAAGGTTGAAATTGCTTTTGTAGTAATGTACTACTTGGTGCCTACACCCCTATTTGCTTTTTATTCGAATAAGATGAAACGCGGGCTAGTTACGTCATACTATATTTATTTTCTCTATTTTCCACTTGGTTCACAATGCAACTAATACTGATTACACCCATAACAGATGCTGCTCTCCCACGGCATGCGGCCGCTCTCGCTCGAGGACGGCTCCTGGCTGCGGCCCGTCATGTTCGAGACGAGCTCTCGTATCGCGCGCGACACCGCCTGCCAGATGGTCAAGTCGCTCTGCGACTCGTACGAGCGGAGCAAGGCGGTGAGTCTATGTAACACGAGCAAGTTTACCGCTCGCCTGATGGTGCCCACCTGGACACCGTTAAGCTGGGAATACTCATGCCCGTAAATCGGGAAAGTAGCTGGCATGAAAATTACAGGCATGTCTGAGTAACTGGCACACTGCGGATACATTTGCAAGTAATACTGGCATGCAAGTTGTGCCATCTCATCTACTAACGGCATGCCCGTAGCTGTCGCGTCTGCTCACGCGTGACAGTTCGGCAACCCGCCGCGTCCCCTCCCTCAACGGGCATGCATTTAAATCAAATGTTGTGCTTAGCTACTTACATGCCATGGCGTGCGAGTTACAGGCATGCCAGTTAGCGTATACACAGGACAGTAGCTGGCACGTGCAAGGTGCGCGTATGCTAGTTTGCAAGCTACGGGCATGTGTATTCCCAGCTTTACGTATGGACGCGTGAAAGTCCAAAGGAATAGTGTTAAATGCGCGTGAGCGGGAGCTATCTTACAAAGACGTTTTACACAACCGATCACATGCGCTGTACTATAGTTGGTATTCCGGATTTTTTTGAGGTTTTTTAAAAATATTAAGCGATACCCATTCGTGCAGATACGTTACAGTTATTAGCCGTGTCTACTCCCCGAGCATGTGTTCGTTGTAGACATGGCCAGGCGTTCAAAACGTTATGAAAGAAAGCGATATTACGAAAATAAGGATATATTTCGTTAGTATTGAAAAATTACGTTATAATAAAATTTTAGTTTTAAAGTTTTAAAATGCAAGCCGCGCGAGTGACATCGCACGAGTAGGCGATACTGAATGCGAAAAATGGGCCTTGTAACGTTATTAAACGTTATTTTATCGCTGAACCATTCGCTTTTAATTGGTTTAAATTTATAACGTTATAATGGATACCGCTATACAGCGTGTTAACACGTTCGAAACCAAGAACCCGCCTAGCGGGCACTCACAATGTTTGCTCAGAGGCCGACTGAGCCCGCTAGGCAGGCAGTAGTATGAACTTTTACACGCCTAGCGAATTCTGTCGGTTTCTGGTGAAATGTTCCGTTTTTAGTCCGGTTGCCAAAGTGTTAAATATCGTTTTGAGTATAACGCTTTTCAGGGAAAAATAACTTTAAAAACAATAACGTTATACGCAAATTAGCGGTATTTAAAGGCCTTGACACGGCTGTGCAAATTGGCCGCCGCAAACGCGCCGCGGCCCCTTGGATCTCAACAAAGCCGACAACGCTCGAGGCGTGCGGCCGATCATGCGGGCCTGTTTGCCGAACGGCGTGGCTCGCCCCGGCCTCGGCGTGCGTCCCGTGTAGACACGGCTGTTTGATATATTTTTTGTACCACAGGTACTCATCCTCCTGACCAGCTTTCTGCCTGAAGTGGGCGCGGCCGGCGAGGCCAGCGAGCAGTTCCTCCAATTGTACCAAAGTGAGTTCACCCACCGTCCTAATTATTCCTTATGCCGGCTGTACACACTCGTCGAGAATCTCGGGCGAGAAGCTCTCGACGAGAGGACACCATGTGTGCACATTTGAACAGTGAAATTTGAACAGCGAAACAACCCTTTGACTAATAATAAATAAATAAATGTGCAATACACAAATTTTGATACTTATACACGATGATTCTTAATCAGTGATCAGGAGAAAAATATTGATAAACAGCCAAAACGGATTTCAATGGATTAGGTCTCATGCAATTAAATCACTGTTTAGTTAATTACATTTAATGATAATGTTAACACTAATATCCACTGAATGTTTGGTCTCCCTACATTTCTTGAAGTTAAGTAGATACGTCAAACACACATACGTCAAATTTTTGCAAACTACCGTTAGGGTGACAATGATTTTGGATTATAAGTTGATTCCTTATTCAGATTCAGAAAAGAAAGAACGTCTGTTTTAGGTAACTTAGAGTTAATCGTGTTTGGTATCAATTACAGAATTGGAAAAATTTACTCCTGATCACGAATTAAGAATCATCTTATACTCGTATATGTATTTTATTATTTTCTATATTTTATTATTTATATGTATTTGCGGTGCCCAACATGGTCCATAATTAAGTTTTATTGTCATTAGGTCATTACTTTAGCTACTAAAACTCAAGTTTACCTAAAACCCTGTAAACAGACATTGTGGAATGCAATAAATGATTGAGTGTTGTGAGTATTGGACTCGGCCGCAAAAGCCAATACGCGACCGACACGTGACCGAGACGAGACCCGAGCGGGCGATGCAAGGTGAGAGCATCATGTACACGCTAATTCTCGGTCTGTCGCGGTGTGTCTCGACGAGTGTGTACACTCGGCATTATATTCACTGTGATAAACAATGAGAAGAGGTACAGCAATGAGACTTATACAACGTGTCCCAAAACTCAACGATAAGCCGGCACCAGAGGATGGAGCTGCTTATGATTAGTCGAGAAAAAATAAGGAAAAAAATATGCCTAAAAAAAAAAAATATCTTTTGAAAATAATTGCCATAGTGGTGTCAATACTATTTTTTTACACCATGATGATTGAAAGTGGACTGTAAGAAAAAATCTTTCAAAATTTTAGGGACAAAATGAATTTTGATTATTTTTTGTGTAAAAACTAGATGTATTATGGTATTTTTAAGAACTGTATTAGATAGCAGGGCTACTTAAGTTTCCAAAAACAAAAAAAAAACAGTAATATTTGAATATTTTCGATTTTCGATGAATTTCATTTTTTTTCTGTAATTTCTAAAATAATTGAGATATATTTTTTTCCTTATTTTTTCTCGACTAATCATAAGCAGCTCCATCCTCTGGTGCCGGCTTATCGTTGAGTTTTGGAACACGTTGTATAGGCTGACAAGTTCACGGACACGAAAGCAATTGCATTCGAGTAACCTTTTGGTTCGTATGGTCCATCTCACGCACTATCCTAGAACGTGATTTGACCGAACCTTCCCTCTGTTGTGTGCAGGTCTGGCGTCGGAAGCGCCATGGAAGCAGTTCCTGGCGCTGCGCGGCGTGCTGCAGCACATAGCGGACCTCATGACCAAGGAGATCGAGCAGCTGCACCGGCTCGAGGAGACCACGCTCACCTCCGACTTGGCGCAGGGTGAGTCCTTGGACCGTTAAGGGGATGCCTTGATTAGAGTCGACCACGCCCCCTTGACAGAGGCGTTTATGCCTTCCGCGCACGAGAAAAAGAGATGTAGCGCTCTTGTGGAATGGCTTTTTTTGACAGATTTCGATCAATACCTGAATTGGTGAAGTTTTATTTATATTTAATTAAGTGAGATTTTAGATGTGATAATAGTTCTTTATGATATATGTTATTGTCGACTTGACGTTGACGTGTCGGCGGTATTGTTTTCTAGTCAGAACTGCCTTTCTAAGCACGTGATAATTTCCAATCCACCTTAAGAGCCGCTGCGCATTTAGTCGATAGTAGACCCCACAAGCTGCCCCTTTTTTATGGGCGGGCGGGCGCTCTAAGAGCTCGTTCCCACTATGTCGGATGTCGTGGCGATTTTTAATCGTGTGTCGTTGCCGCTGTTCTCACTATGTCGGATGTCGGATCCGGATTTCAATCGGGTGTCGGCGGTACTGTTCCCACTAGTCGTCTGTCGTGCACGATCGCAACGACGCGGCAGCGACGCGCGGGTGTGTGAGGGGGTGCCGCGCGGGCGGCGCGGGCGAAATCGTTCCGACATCCGACAAAATGTGAACAGCGCTATATTCACTCGTACGCGAGCGAGACACGACACGATTTTTTTCGGGCTGGAGGGCTGGCAAAACGCACGACATTTTATGTCGTATCCGACACAAAATCGTTGTCGGACGAGTGTGAACAGCTTCATATAAAATGTTCTGCCAGTGGAACGTACGATTAAAAATCGTCACGACATCCGACATAGTGGGAACGAGCTCTAATTCTATTAGTTTTATTGGGTTTGTTAGAAAACGGTGGCCAGGATTTTTGTCATCATTGGGAATATGATTTTTTAAATAATATCGGAATAATAGTACCTAAAACAATTGTGTCCCTGAAGTCACGCAAGATTTGAATTATAATTATAAAATATTTTTATTAATATGTCTTTTTTTACTTGTATTTAGTTAATTGGCTGAGAACGCTTAATGTTGACTTATAATAAATTTCTACGTATTTGCCTATTAGAATCATAAGATCGTCATACTAAATAAATTGAATCAAAAAGTACATAGTACAGGGTTTTGTGTGTGGCGAATAGACCTTTCTGGAAAGTACGCATTATTTTGACAAAGTAGTCCTTAAGCATTTTTCCTACTAGTAATTTCGTAGAAGCAGCGTTGAATGTTTGTGTCTTCCAAAGTGTTCCATATTTTTTTAATCGTTTGGCATACATACATTGTTTTTTGGGAGTGCCGGAAGAAGTGAAAACTTGAATAATTTTATAATGCAAAAAAAGACAAAAAAACATATAGTTATCCCCCGTGTTCGATAGCTGATACAATGCCTCCTCTACACGTCAACAGATGCGTCCGCGGACGCTGACAGATGCATCCGCAGATGGATCACCTCTAGTTGTCCACACGTCTGTAGGTCGATTAGTCTTTGTTCATTCTTTCAGTTCAAAACCCTTTGATCCGCACGCCAAAAACCGACAACAAGCAGATAATTGACAGACGCATCTGCGGACTTTAAAATACCTACAACAGACGCGCTAATTACCCCCTCTACACGTCGGCGGATGCATCCGCAGATGACGTCTGCAAATGTAGTGTAGTGGAGGCTTTATATGTGTCGTTGATCCCCCAGGCTACGCCCTGAAGCGTCTGACGGAGCTGCTGGCCATGTTCCTGGAGGAGCCGGGCGCGCGGCGCACGTACAAGGGGCGGCTGGTGGGCGCCGTGCTCGGCGGGTACCTCTCGCTGCGCCGGCTCGTGGTGCAGCGCACGCGGCTCACGGACGACACGCAGGAGAAGCTGCTCGAGCTGCTGGAGGAGATGACCACGGGTACGGACCCCTCTTTCCCAGTGGACACTTTGGGCACGTGCCCAGGGCCCCGCGATCGATAGGTGGCCCCCTCAGATCCAATAAAAAATGCCCTAATTCCTGTCAGATCACCAAACGATAACCAATCTAATATGACCAGGGCCTCCAATAGGTTAAAAATGGCCCTGCACGGATACGTGCTGCGGTGAACAGGCTCACCTGCCTATTGGGAATCAGACACTAGTGGCGCGCAGGAGAGGACCTAATCTATAGAACATGTATATATACATTATCGAGACAATTTCAGACTGATCATCTGGCAGAACAGAAGTTATACGACGAATAATAATAGTATTTTCTCAAACATGCATGAAATAATTGATGTTCATTATGGGCTTCGAAGTGTCACGTTTCTGAAGCAGCGAGACGAAAGACCCGTAATTGCATTTCATACGAAATTGAAGCCTATTCCTGCAAGATGGTCACTCCACATTTTATTTATTTTTATTTATTTATTTATTTATACTTAAGGAGTACCAACAGCTACAAAAACATGATATAAGTCTTATATAGTAATACAAAGCCAATTAAAGGAACTCACAGATAGAATTGGTATAGAAATATAAAAATGTTTGACACACTTAGCACACAATATCGCACTAGGTAAATGTACACTGCTAATACAGACTAGTGCACCAGAAAACAGAGAAAACAAAAATACATAAAACATAAAACTACGTAGCAACTAATTAGCTGAGAAGGAACACATGAGCAAACTATACATGCCTTGGCGTGAAAAGCCGTTGCCACTGTTGCCAGCCTCATAAATATCCGACCTCGCTACGTTCGGCCGTCTATATTTACTCGGCCGGCAATACCTTACTTCCCGGCCTCTGTGGCAATGAATGCACTATTGACATTACTTTTCTTTGTAATTGAATATTCCATACTTTCCACCAGGCACGGAGACGGAAACGGCCGAGTTCATGGCAGTATGTATCGAGACTGTGCAGAAGTACCCGCTGCACGACTACCGCACGCCCGTGTTCATATTCGAGCGGCTCTGCTCCATCATATACCCGGAGGAGAACGACGTGGGAGAGTTCTTCCTCACGCTGGAGAAAGACCCGCAGCAGGAGGACTTCTTGCAGGTGAATATCTGTATACCGCGTCGTTTACGAGACGAGACGATTGTACCCAGATAAGAATTCTCACGTTACCCTCACTGTACATTTTGGAAGCAGCACTTTTTGTCATGAACAATCAGCACTTATTCACGGAAAGGGTAGTCAAAGCGGAAAACCATAGAATTACCAGCTACTAAATTAGCAATGTACAAAAATGGACCTTATTACCGATGTATAACAGTAGGAAATAAAATACCATATAATGGAGGAATCGAAAGGTGAAGTATTTAGACGGAAATTATGAGAATTATTACGAGATAATTGCTATTCAATATAGGAGTTCATATTCACATATGAACTCCTATATTGAATAGCAATTATCTGAAAATGATAATGATGAATTGAAATAGTATTTAGTCAATTGTATTTATTGGGTTGTGTTAATGGCCTTCTGTATTATTTATATAGCATGTTAATATTAGATCGTAACTGTAAATTTCTGTGCCCTTACAGGGTTCACGCCTTGATCCTAATTATTATTTTCAGACCCAATGTACTGACATGATTACTATGCAATAAATTATGAATTATGACGTGCGCGTGCTCGCGTCGAGCAAGCGGTGCGGCATGTCGTATGAGAATTCATACTTAACGAACTTATATTGACACTGACGCTCGACAGTTGAAGTTGACACCTACGCTTAGTGTTGCCACAGAAGCCTCTGAATACGTTCCATTATACCGATTATACGATCATAAAATTTAATTAAATGTATTTTTATCTACGCACATATCATTAGTACAAACCGTAGGAAATGACCAGCATTACTACAACCGATTTTACTATGAGAACTTTCTTGTCTGTGGTAGTAGGTAAAATCTGTACTGCAATGTCATTACAGTACAGATTTTTGATAAATTTGTATGGTTATGAGTTTAAATTTGGAACAGCTGTCAAAACTCAAGTGGGTCTCTATTCTAGTATCCATAGATATTAAAACAGTTATCGATACGAAACGTCAATTCAGTACGTTTTTTAATACAAACCGCACGACATTTGATCTCGAGTGATATGAGTACAGGGACTTCATTCGTTTGTCTATGATTTTTAAAAAAACCATTCGTTATGACGGATGATCGAATTGCCGCCATTGCTGTTGTCATTTTATTGTTGGTTTTTTGCTGTTACTTACTACTGTGTGTAGATAAAGTAGTGTATGCAACTGTACATAATTAGGCCTTAAAACACTCGTGTGATCCTATTATGAAACTCGCTGACTCTCGTTTCATAAAACCACACTCGTATTTTAAGGCCTCTCGTTATGGATCAGTCGCATAAACTACTAAAGTGTAATTGCAGAGGAACGCGTACATTATACTTGCACGTCAAGTGTACGCATCTGGTGTGCTGTGCCCAACGGTTTAGGGTTGAAAATGGGCATTTTTTAGACACGCCCACACCTCTTTAGCCGCAAATTTTTGTGTAAGTAGGAATGGGACGCTTTTTAACAGACTTAAAGGGAGTTGTATGTATGTTCCCCGATTACTCAAAAGGATCGATTTTGAAAAATCTTTTTTTTTTGTTAGGAATCCTATCCTTTCCAAGTGCTACCATGGTCACCAGGCGAGGATCTGATGATGCAATTCCGGAAAACCCGAGGGAACTCTTCAAATTGTATAGGCACACTTGAATCGATTTAAGTGGGTACTGCACGGCTATCACGCGACGGCGCGCGAGCTCTCTCGATTTTTCTCGCACTATCCGTCTGTCTCTTATTAGAACACTTAGAACAAGAGGTATAGTTCGAGAAAAATCGAGAGTTGTCGCGGCCGTCCCATGGCTGATGTGAAGTCAATCAAAACTTTGTTTCCGAATTAAATTATCACGATTTGAACGATCCACATATTATTGTTCTTTAGCATACGGCACTAATCCCACCGCCGGAGAGTAGCGAGTACTCTCACAGTAGTGCTTACTCGCTTGAGCGAGTAGGACGTAGTAACACTCGCTTACTCGCCGGCGGTGGGACCAGGCCCCTATTTCACCACCTTGACAATTGTCACCTGACACTTACAATTCGCCATACATTGCTTGTTCTAGAAGTTAAGGTGGTTGCTAGGTTACTTGTGAAACCGGCAATGTACGCAGAATAGACATGATGACACATTTTGAAAAACTGTTCTATAATGTTTAGAAACATTTATTATGTACAACGAATAAGATTTTTCAAGAGAATATAACAGTTAAGTAGGAAAAAATGCATTTTAGTTTTTAAATTTCAAGTTAGCGCTAAAACGCTTGTCAGTGTCATGGCGTACGGAGTGACGTCACGTTTGTATAAACAGAACGCAGACCTTTGACGTTTGCTACCTAGATCGCTGAATTGCTCATTGAATGAACATAAATTCAAAAGTTTACAAGTCTTGCGCGGCCGTGCGAGCGAGAAAGCGGGACAATGACGTACGAAGATCTGACAGATAACGTGGTTCTATCCTTGTCTTACTATTCGTTCAGTACGTAAGTTTTGTCTGTAATCTGTGGTAATGGCCGTTATGGGTATTTGTTTATACAAACGTGACTTCATGCGCTCTGATTGGTGTTTAACATATCATGGCGGGCGACCGTATTGTTCAGTTTAATTTTATCAAAATAAATAAAAATCTCTTACTTAATGAAAAAGATAAGCATTTTTAGAATTGATTGAAATTTCACTAAGAAAAAACCATATTTTAGTGATTTAAAATTACTGTCACCATGCCTATTGTCGAGTTGGTGAAATAGGGGTCAGTGCGTATTAAACGGTCTCTAATGCAACCACTGTCCGCAGGGCCGGATGCTGGGCAACCCGTACTCGTGCCTCGAGCCGGGCATGGGTCCGCTGATGCGCGACGTGAAGAACAAGATCTGCACCGACTGCGAGCTGGTCGCGCTGCTCGAGGACGACAACGGCATGGAGCTGCTGGTCTGCAACAAGATCATGTCGCTCGACCTGCCCGTCAAGGAGGTGTACAAGAAGGTATTTTTTTTTCTGTTACAGGGGGCAAACGAGCAGACGGATCACCTGATGGTATGCGATTACCGCCGCCCATGGACACCTGCAACACCAGAGGTGTTGTGAGTGCGTTGCCGGCCTTTAAGGATAGAGCTCTGGGAACCTTACTCACCATCAGGAACACAACACTACAATACCTACGGAATAGGCAGCAGTGCTATTATGGCTGTGGTCTTCTGTAAGGCGCAGGTACTCCCCCAGTCGGGCTGCTCCAGATTCAAGCGTGATGACATTACGCTGTGCCCTACCTCTCTCAAAAGGTGAGGTCGGTCAAGGTGAGCGCGTGTAGAGTTGTCCGGTGAGCCTAGTGGGTAGTGACGACGCCTACGAAGCTGAACGTCCTGGGTTCGAGTCCCGGTAAGGGCAAATATTTATATGATGAGCATGAATATTTGTTTCTGAGTCATGGATATTTTCAATGTAATAAGTTTTTATTATATATATCGTCATCTAAAATCTATAACGCAAGCCTTCTATGAGACTAGGTCGATTTGTGTAAGATTTACAACACCTGGGGACCGATTTTTGACTTTCGAGCGCTCGACTCTTTCACTCGAAAACTGACGAAAATTATGAAATGCTATTTTGTAACAGCGATAGTAAATTGAGAAACTAGTGGTATTGACCACTCGTATTCAATTCTATTGGTGGAAAGTACGAGTCTGCCATTTTCAAAGTCAAACATCGGTCTCCTGCAACGCGTTTAGTCTACGCGCAATGAGTGAAGACCACACCTCAGTTTGACGTTCACGTTCAGTCATGAAATTTATTGAGATTTTTAAATTTATTTCATTGCATGTTTGAGGAAAGCACTATACATACCTCGGCGTGAAAAAGGGTTGCCAGCCTCATAACTATCCTCCCTCGCTACGCTCGGCCGTCTTTATGTAATCGGCCGGCAAACCCTTACTTCCCGGCCTCTGTAGTAGTGTGCCATTGTTGTCGCGCAGGTGTGGTGCACGTCCGGCGAGGGCGTGGACGCGATGCGCGTCGTGTACAGGATGCGGGGTCTGCTCGGCGACGCGACCGAGGAGTTCGTCGAGACGCTCTCGCAGACCAACGCGGAGGCGGTCGACGACGAGCTCGTGTACAAGATGGCGAACGTGCTCGCCGACTGCGGTACGTACTTGTACAGCCAACATCACATACTTAAACTAGCTGTGAAATTGTTTTTCAATATGGTTCAGGTTTTTATACTATTTGAATGATTCAAATTAATTAAGTCACAATATAAGATTACATGATAAATTACACGTCAATTTAAAAGATTCCCTATAGAATAATAACTAACAATTGAAATATAACTATGTCCATTTAATTTAAATTTATATCATAGTTATCGAAGTCACCAAAAAGGATAGACAGTACATAATTTAACAATAATTTAACTATATCAAAAGCAAGAAGTAAAAATTATGCGGTTATGTCAAAAAGTTCACTTATAGAATACAGTGGATTTTCCAATAGAAAGTTTCTTAATCAACGCTTGAATATGGTTTTAATGCTTCCATTAGTATTACATATATATGATATATATTTTATAAACCTAATTGTTGTGGAAACGATCGTTTATGGTTCAATTGAAATGTATTCTTAAAATTTTCTAATAAACATATATACACATGAAACCGTAATATAAAAAGAGGTAAATATTGTTACCGAATAATTTTGATACTATTAAAGAACTACGAACTAGACTTATAAACTAAATATAAAATACCCCACCCAGTTCACCCGCTTGAGGCATGGACCCTAAGACGCTGGCCGCGTTGCCTCTTTGCACCGCTAGGCTTAGACGCTGGGCAAAGAAGGAACCGGCTCTGTGGTCGCCTGAAATGCCAATTAGTCGAACCGACACCTCTATCATAAAATTTTTGGTGTCGGACGACCAAGGGCCCAAAGTCTCCACCGCAAGCGCCGCGAATTCATAATCATCGGAGAGAAATGCGTACTCGCGGCGTTTGGTCGTTTGGGCTTGGTTAGCGGCAGTCCCAGGCTTCCGAGCCGACCCTTCGACGTGGGACGGAGCTAGCGTGTCGACACAGGTAGCGTCCCATGCTAAAGGGCGGCCTAGCCTCCAGGGCACGAGAGTGCAACCATCAGGTCTCTTCCCGTCAGTAGCGGAGAGGCCAGAGTAACAGGGAGACCTGCGGTGCTTAGTGAACGAAATATATTTTGAATTAAACGTCTTTTGTAATATTCGATCGAACGTCAGTGTTTCTGGTAAATTTGATGAGGTCATCCAATATCTGATCAAAGGTACTTTGGACAAAGTTACTGGACAACTGGAATACCACCCTTGTGCATCAGCAACCAGTGCAGGCAATGCTTCAAGGCCCGTTCACTTTCCAGGTGGCCTAGAAGTGATGCTGCAACGGCTGGCCGCCATCCAGCGCGTGGGCTGTGCGCGCGCGCTCTGCTCGACCCTGCTGCGGCTGCTGGGGCTGTGCGCGCGCGTGCGGCGCTGCGTGCGCGTGCTCACGCGCGCCAGCACGCGCGCGCTGCCCGTGCTGCTGCACGCGCTGCAGCTGGCCGCCGACGAGGAGAGGGACATGCCGAGGGCGCATCTCGTGTACCAACTGCTGGAGGTACGCTCTCTGCTCGGACTTGACAATACTGCTGGGTCTAGGAAATGGAAGTAGTGCATGCTGCGCGCGGACATTATAATAATAATAAACCATTTATTTCAGGCATACAGGCTACGGCTAATATACATACAATTATAAAATTAAAAACGAATTATTATTTAGGCGACGAAACAGTGTGGCTCCGTTGCGTCGTCACGGCCGGTGTAGAATTCGGTAGGTTGCCCCGGAACCGCCGAAACACGACACCCTTCGCCCAGAAGTCAGCACACGCGATGGCCTCATACAGCGGCCGCGGCACGCGCACCACAAACGAGCTAGAGTGCACATAGCATAGTACACATAGTAGTAGTGTACACAGGGTGGGTTGCACCAAACCGTCTGTGATCGTAAGCGGTGTTCGTCAAAATATGAATCCCATAAAAACATTCCATGTAAAAGAGAGGCCAAGTCTCGAAACTCTATCGCCATAAAAAGTTGAGAGATTTCGTAGTACCAAGTCTCAGGCATTCTTATTATTCTATATTTGCTAGTTTGATCCACAACGAACTTATTGGGGGGTCGAAAATGGCCTATACTGTTTCGAGAAAAGGATGGTGTACGGCCGTGCCGCTGTTTTGCTCGACTTGGCGGCAGATGCTTGGGAAGTTTGACAAGTTTCTATGGAATGACAGTTGGCGGTGCCATATTTAACGATGAACGGTCTGTACTTAATCATAAGTTAATGCAACGCGCCCTTCGTCTACTTAATGCTAGTATGGTACCGGTAAAGGTTTCGCCATTTTCTGGAACCTGAATAAGACGCACAATTCTGCTCTATACATATTAATATAATATTTCTAAACCTACGGTTTCTCATAATATCAATGTTTTGCAAACCCACACATTTAACCTTTTCACCGCCAAACACTAGAAATCACGTCATCGACGATTCGTGACACCGACGCCAAACACGGCATTTGCCGACATTTTTTTTATTTTTTTTTATTTATGAAAACCTACTCTGAAATAGCCCAATTTCATGTTGGCATTATTTCTTTATCCATTATTTTTTTACCCTTGTGGCGTGAGGTGGCACGGCAAGTTGCTTTACCATCTAGCGGTGAAAAGGTTAACAACTAGCAGATTTTAAATAGTTCTACTAGATTATCAAAACGTCGGGTATGTGAAACAATGATAACTCCGTATATTGAGAATCTGGTCATGCGAATGTACGGTACTTTGGATATGCCACTAACACTGATTTGTTCAGAAAAAAGGTTCTGTTATTTGGCTGTTGCCTATATGTGATCACCTGCACCATTAACTAAAACATGTTCCACAGATAATGGAGCGTATACTATCTGTGGCGGCGAGCGAGAGCCTCGAGTCATTCCTGCAGTTCTCGCTCACTTTCGGCGGCCCCGAGTACGTGCAGGCCTTGCTCAATTGCACGGACAATCCTGGTGAGTGATACATACACTATATGGGTGTAGTCACTAAATAAAAGAAAGATGTAGTCAAATGGAGAAATGCAACGCAATGGGTTGAATAATAACAAAGTAATGTGTCCAAAGTTTTGAGAGGGCGTATGTTTTGTCCTTTTTCCACAAAACGCACCTTCACATTAAACGATCATTTGCTATGACGCTCCAGGATGGTGACGTCACGACGTACTAGCGTTTTCTCTCTAACAAGTAACATTAAAACGGTTATAGCTTCGTAATTCTTTGATATATCTAAATGGGATTTTCGTCACTACGCATATTTTTTGCATTGTTTCTTTTAGAGTAGTAATAAATTTTGAGTCTACACCCGTATTCTTCTTCCATCGCCAGCACAGGTAACTGACCATCCGTGCACATTGTGGTTTGTAATAAGGTTCAATATAAATACAGGATGGTCAGTTAACTGTTGGCGTTTGTACGGTAGGCGGGTAGATTATACGATAAAATTGATTGTATTATGCTAGCCGTTGTTACACCACACCTCGTTTCACCCAGGGATCCGCAACAACTCCGTGGCCCTCGGGCACCTGACGCGCGTGCTCGCCGCCCTGGTCTACGGCAACGACCTCAAAATGGCCATGCTGGTGGAACACTTCAAACCAGTGCTGGTCTTCGACAAGCTCGACTCGGAGCAGTTCACGGAGGAGGAGTTCCGCATGGAGCTGTTCTGCGTGCTCTGCGCCAACATAGAGCGGAACTCCATCGGAGGCACGCTCAAGGACTACCTGATCTCGCTGGGCGTCGTGAGGGACGCGCTGGAGTATATCGTGGTGAGTACACTACTTAGATGAGCCATCGTCATCATATCAGCCGAAAGACGTCCACTGCTGGACATATGCCTCTACCAACGAGTGCCACAATTACCGGTCCTGCGCCACCCGCATCCAGCGGACGGAGAGATGAGCCACTTGGTACCGAAGTTATTTCCGTCATGGCCGAAAACAATGGAACCCCTCGTCACGCTCAAGATTCTAGTATGAGTGCTAACCCATAAGATGGGGTTAGGTTTTATTTATATAAATCATCATAAGTTTTAATCTAGGGGAGAAAATCACATCACACATCATCAGCCTATATAGGTCCCACTGCTGGGCACAGGCCTCCTCTCATGTATGAGAGGGAACGGGCAGTAGTCCCCACGCTGGCCCAGTGCGGATTGGAGACTTCACATACACCTTTGAATTTCTTCGCAGATGTATGCAGGTTTCCTCACGATGTTTTTCCTTCACCGAAAGGCTAACGGTAAATATGAAATCATATTCCGTATATAAGTTCCGAAAAACTCATTGGTACGAGCCGGGATTCGAACCCACGACCGCCGTTTGACAGCCGCATGCCTGAACCACTGGGCTACCGTAGCTTCCGGGGGGAGAAAATGTTCACTATAAAATGCACAACCTGGGGAACATTACATACATTCGTTGAACATTTGTCCGTAAAACAAGGTACCTCTCGCGTCGGGGATTTGGCTAAGGGTGGTATTCTACTTGTCCGAGATCTTTGTCCAACTTGTATTAGCATCTCACTTTTGGCTTAAAGAGTGAGTGAGATGCAATGCACATTGGACAAACATCTTGGACAATCGGCATACTACTATAAGTTACGGGGATATCTTCGGGGAAAATTAAGGTTCTAATATTATATTGAACTACTATTGGTTGGTCGAATTTGGCACAAATACCACTCGCGCGAACAAGCTAGTGTTACAGCTAATATCTATATAACCCCGCTTCCGCAGTAATTAGCCGTGCGTGATGCCGTGTCGCTCGCTATGGGCCTCATTAGAAGGCAATGGGGAGGGCTATAAGTTGGGAGTTTCTCTGCGTGATCGCATCAGAAATGAGGTTATCCGCAGCAGAACCAAGGTAACGAATATAGCCCTGCGAATAGCTAAACTTAAGTAGAAACGATGGCCGTTGGGGCGAAAAGGTTCTCGAGTGGCGACCACGTATCGGAAGCGTGGGTCCCGCACAAGGTGGACTGATTTATTTATTTTATTTATTTAAAAATATATTAACACAGCATTACAGGTTACTTAAGTTCTAATACACTGTGAAACGAAACATAAATTTATAGGGACAAAGCAAAAATAATAAAAATCAAAAACATACACTAGAAAGCCTATCATCCTTCATCTCACAAAGCTTCAGATACTCCCTACTCACAGCCGTCCATTGCCAAGCGAGCAGATCATACTCGGGTGTTGATACCAACAAGGCATTCAGCAGCGTCAGGGCACGGCGGTGCGGGGAGTTCCTGTGACCTGGACCAGGTCGCGGGAGTCCGCTGGATGCGGTTGGCGCAGGACCGGCCACTTTGGCGCTCTATGGGGGAGACCTATGTCCAGCAGTGGCCGTCTTTCGGCTGATATGATGATAATGATGATAAAATTTGTAGCGCAAGATCTCAAAATGAATTAAACCGCCGTTGTATTTTGTCAGAAAAACGCGCCGTGCGTGAAACCGACGCTCGTGTGCAACGATTCGGACGAGCTGAAGGAGTTCATCAGCCGGCCCGCGCTGCGGTACATCCTGCGCTTCCTCACCGGGCTGGCCGCCGACCACGAGCCCACGCAGGTCAGTCACGCCACGAACTTTATCTACAGCCTCCGTCCAAATGTATTGAACAGCCATGCTTTTTTTTTGTATTAAAAGTCGCAATTTTAGTCGAGTTGACCTTTTCTAATGATATGTTATCATTTATTTTAAACCGAGTAGGGGTTTTCGTTGCGCGGAATCATATGATTCCATAGAAAATATACAGTGTTCTTTCGTTTTTTTTGGTTGATTTTTGTGCATTTCTTTCATATTTTAGTAACTGAAATATTATTAACTTATGTCTTCGTGTTGTATACTTACATATATTAGAGATTGAATTGAAATTGATTGATTTAATTTAGAAAGAAATGTTTTTTGGAGCTATGATAAAAAAGGGTGTAGACACTAATAAAATAATCAATAATGTCATATTTTCCCGAAAAAGGATTCAAAATGTAGTTGAATGGAGAAAAAATCAACGCAAAAGATTAAAATAATCACGAAGTTATAAGTGTTCAAAGTTTTAAGAAGGGATATGTTCCCTTTTTCGCAAAACTCAACTTCATATGAAACGATGACGCTGTGGATTGTGAAGTCACTAATAGATGGCAACGTGCCGTACCCCATCGTGTTCGGCGCCGCCGTTGACGAGGCCCCCCGGCAGCCGCCCGTAACGTGACGTCAAACACTGTTTGCGTTTTCTCTCTAACAAGCAATATTAAAACGGTTGTAGCTTCGTTATTCTTTGAGATATCTGAATAGGATTTTCGTCACTAGGCATATTTTTTTGTCTTCTTTCCTTTTGAGTAATAATAATTTTCGTGTATTGAAGCTCGGAGGTGTGCGAAAGCAGAGTTAAGCCGAAGCGGCAAGAGGCAAATGCCGGATCAAAGTGTTTACAAATGATTTAAGACCGTTGCGTAATAATTTTCTTCATTTGATTAAATTTTGAATCCCTTTCCGAGAAGATACAACACTACTGATAGTTTTATTAAGTGTCTCCACCCCTATTAACTTGTATTAACCTCTCGGTATACAGATGCTGGTCTGCGAACGCGTGATCCCGATCGTGCACCGGCTCGAGCAGGTGTCGTCCGGCGAGCACGTGGGCTCGCTCGCCGAGAACCTGCTCGAGGCGCTGCGCTCGCAGCCGCAATGCGCCGCCAAGGTGCAGGAGGCGCGCGAGTTCACTAGACAGGTACCCGATGGAATTCATTTAATCGGGCGTCATTCGCCACGTTTCCACGGGTGATCTCGATCACCCAAGGGAATTAGCGGCATCCATTTTATTTTCAACTAGGAAAAAAGGATAATGTTCGGTTATGGCGCTCCGCTGGACACTACCGCGTCACGCTCGCTTCGCTGTAGGGTCGCAGTTCACCTAACAACCGAACGGTTTTTTTCCCCTGGCGTATCAAGCGAGGGGATTAACGTGGACAACCTTAGAGCATTAAACCAACCGTAGCAGCCATTGACAGCGTTCCCCTCTGCCAAAAATATATGACCAGTGGTCATACACATTGTATGGACTGACGTTTATCTGACGTAGCTATTTTCACGTTACGAATACTTTTGGACTTCCCCTCCCCCGCAAAAATCGGCAGACTTTTTATGTATAGAAAATGATGGCCGCTCCTGTTGGTTTAATGCTCTAAGTGGACAACAGCTTATTTGCGGAAGTCCATGATATGATACGAGAGCAATGTTCCTTTGCTATTCCCCTAAAAACTTGACTATTTTATTCCACTTTTCCCGTTCCATCACCGACCGACCAGCCGTGGGGAGCGTGCATCCTTATGTTGTTAACTTACAATTTATTCGCACGATTCAATTCGCCTCGTCTTTCCTAAAACGAACTGCTAAGGAATGGAATTCACTGCCTTCATCTGTACTTCCTGAGAATTTCTATCTAGGTGCCTTCAAAACAAGAGTGAATAGGCTATTACTGAACCAGTGAGATTCATCTTAGGCTCTGTCGTCGCTCACCATCATAAGGAGATGCTGGCAGGAGATCCCACGTCCACTGCATAAATCCATAGATATATTTTTGAGGGGAATACCAAAGGATTATTGTTCTCGTAACATACAGGTGCGTACTGTGGGACCCGCCGTCGCCCTTGGCGTGGTGACAGCTGTTTGGGCAGCCGTAGGTCGACATTTAGTGCAAGTCAACTGCATACCCTTGCCTTAGTGTCGCTGATAAGTCACTTCAAGTTCTCAAACCCTAGTCTATCTTTCTAATACCCGGTGGTTCCCCAGGAAGGCACTAGTTCATACTGATAATGCTACCTAATTTTGACAGAATCAAGTCTCTAAACCGTTCGCGTGCCCCCAGGTATGGGAGTAGATAGATTACAAAGACTAGCAAGAAACTCGACTAGTCTTGATCTGGATCGAATAGAAAATGTACATTGGACTTCAATTTTGAATAAATTGGACTCTTTGAATTATCAATTTATCAGTTATCACACAAAAGAAATATTAAAAAGAAATACGACTGTATTACTTTTATCTCACGTTAAAATCATGTTGTTGTTTTTATATTTAATTTTATAACCGTTAGACAGAATAATGAAGGCGCCGAGAATATTGGATTGTGACGTCATAGGGTGACAAACCGTCTGTAATCGTAAGCGGTGTTCGTTAAAATTTGAATGTATGGAATGTTTGACAAGTTTCTATGGACTGACAGCTGTCAGCGCCATATTTAACGTTGATCGGTATGTAATCGTAAGTCGGTGCAACCCGCCCAAAGTCTGTCAGTTTGGTATAGGGCGTTTTCGGTGAGTGCTAGCGCTTACAGATTTCAAATGCCTAATATTTTCGTAATAAAGAAGCATATAACTATCTACCCAATTGACAGATCTAACTTGTACAGTACAGTGTCGCTAGTTATGTTGAAATCGTTACTAATATTGAATACTGTGAACAGGAAAAGAAGCGTCTAGCGATGGCAGTGCGCGAGCGTCAGCTCGGCGCGTTGGGCATGCGCAGCAACGAGCGCGGGCAGGTGACCGCGCAGTGCTCGCTCACCCAGCAGGTGGCCGACCTGGCGGAGGAGGCGGGCGCCGTGTGCTGCATCTGCCGCGAGGGCTACAAGTACCAGCCCACCAAGGTACGCGACCGACGCACGGTGCACTAACAAGGTTGATCATTTGACGGGTCCACCGTCGATTCGGAACTTATTGTGCACTAACAAGGTTGATCATTTGACGGGTCCACCGTCGATTCGGAACTTATTGTGCACTAACAAGGTTGATCATTTGACGGGTCCACCGTCGATTCGGAACTTATGGTGCACTAACAAGGTTGATCATTTGACGGGTCCACCGTCGATTCGGAACTTATGGTGCACTAACAAGGTTGATCATTTGACGGGTCCACCGTCGATTCGGAACTTATTGTGCACTAACAAGGTTGATCATTTGACGGGTCCACCGTCGATTCGGAACTTATTGTGCACTAACAAGGTTGATCATTTGACGGGTCCACCGTCGATTCGGAACTTATGGTGCACTAACAAGGTTGATCATTTGACGGGTCCACCGTCTGTTCTGAACTTATGGTGCACTAACAAGGTTGATCATTTGACGGGTTCACCATCTATTCTGAACTTATGGTGCACTAACAAGGTTGATCATTTGACGGGTCCACCGTCTGTTCTGAACTTATGGTGCACTAACAAGGTTGATCATTTGACGGGTTCACCATCTATTCTGAACTTATGGTGCACTAACAAGGTTGATCATTTGACGGGTCCACCGTCGATTCTGAACTTATGGTGCACTAACAAGGTTGATCATTTGACGGGTCCATCGCCTATTCTGAACTTATGGTGCACTAACAAGGTTGAGCATTTGACGGGTCCACCGTCGATTCGGAACTTATGGTGCACTAACAAGGTTGATCATTTGACGGGTCCACCGTCGATTCTGAACTTATGGTGCACTAACAAGGTTGATCATTTGACGGGTCCATCGTCTATTCTGAACTTATGGTGCACTAACAAGGTTGAGCATTTGACGGGTCCATCGTCTATTCTGAACTTATGGTGCACTAACAAGGTTGAGCATTTGACGGGTCCACCGTCGATTCTGAACTTATGGTGCACTAACAAGGTTGATCATTTGACGGGTCCATCGTCTATTCTGAACTTATGGTGCACTAACAAGGTTGAGCATTTGACGGGTCCACCATCGATTCTGAACTTATGGTGCACTAACAAGGTTGAGCATTTGACGGGTCCACCGTCTATTCTGAACTTATGGTGCACTAACAAGGTTGAGCATTTGACGGGTCCATCGTCTATTCTGAACTTATGGTGCACTAACAAGGTTGAGCATTTGACGGGTCCATCGTCTATTCTGAACTTATGGTGCACTAACAAGGTTGAGCATTTGACGGGTGCACCGTCGATTCTGAACTTATGGTGCACTAACAAGGTTGATCATTTGACGGGTCCATCGTCTATTCTGAACTTATGGTGCACTAACAAGGTTGAGCATTTGACGGGTCCACCATCGATTCTGAACTTATGGTGCACTAACAAGGTTGAGCATTTGACGGGTCCACCGTCGATTCTGAACTTATGGTGCACTAACAAGGTTGATCATTTGACGGGTCCATCGTCTATTCTGAACTTATGGTGCACTAACAAGGTTGAGCATTTGACGGGTCCACCGTCGATTCGGAACTTATTGTGCACTTACAAGGTTGAACATTTGACGGGTCCACCATCGATTCGGAACTTATGGTGCACTAACGAGGTTGATCATTTGACGGGTCCACCATTTACTCGGAACGTATGGTACACTAACAAGATTGATCATTTGACAGGGATGAAGATATGTAAAAAAGACGGATAGGAAAAAAGGAAAGCGAATTTCTTCAGATTTCAGATTTCAGATTATTTATTGATAAATGTACATCTCATTTACAAGTCAGAATATAATCATATTAAAAAAAGATTTGGCCTGTGTTAGGGTCAATGATCTTTTTGGAGAAACTCATTTACATTGTAGCACGCAAGGTCAGTAAGCAATGCCTTTAGTTTCTTTGTAAATAAGGCATCACTCTCAGCTGTTTTAATGTGTTCGGGCACACAGTTATATATATGGATCCCGGCAACGCTGAGTGCCGCGCGAGCCTTAGCCAAGCGCCGGCGCGGGGGCTCCAGCAGGTGCCGCCTGCGCGTAGGCCTTTGGGTGGGTTGACCGTAGGTTTTATAGTTATGTAGGTTGCATCGTATGTGTGAACAAGCAGTTAATATGTATACACTTGGTAACGTTAGGATGTTATGGTGTCTAAATATGTCTCTCGCGGGATGGTCTACTGGTTTACGGTCGATGATTCGCAAGGCTCGCTTTTGAATTCTGAAGACTCTGTCACTGTCTTCCATTTTCACTTGTCTAATGTAAAGATTCTCTGCACCTAAGTATTGCCACAATTAACTGTAGAACCATTACTGTGGAGTCCAAAGGCTACGGCAAACAACTAACCATCGGACCGTAGCCAGCTTGCCAGTACTATAGTATAAAGAAAGATCATATATCACCGTACTGTATTTTTCCGCAGGTGCTAGGCATCTACACGTTCACCAAGCGCTGTCCCGTGGAGGAGTTCGAGGTGCGCGCGCGCAAGACGCTCGGCTACACGACCGTGTCGCACTACAACATCGTGCACGTCGAGTGCCACATGGCGGCGGTGCGGCTCGCGCGCGCCAGGTACTGTACTCTGACGTCACGCGGGCCTGAACACGCGGGGGCCGATCAGGTTTCCCTTGCGGCTCGTTGCCATGGTTACAAACTTCTATTACGCGTAGGCTCGCCTACGCCGTAGTCGCTTACCGCTACATACCTACGAGGAAAAACACGGGATTGGCTACGCTACGCTACTTTCACTTTACAGTGTACGAGATTTGGGACTGGTCTTTGGACAGTTCCAATATGATGTAAAGAGTGATGTGGCTAGAGTAAATCGATTGTCATAATATCCGATTACGATTGATGATGGCTAATAAAAGGAATCGATTGATTACTGTGTAATAATTATTTATAGGAAATCAAATAGAGAGCCTATACACTGTCGTCTGCTAACACAAGTGTCCTGTAAGTAAAGAGAGAGACTGATAGTGCGAGAAAATTGAGAGAGCTCGCGCGCCGTGCAGAAATCAAAGCCATATTTTTAAACAACATTTTGCACAATCAAATATGTCGGTTTCGATCGATGTTTTATTTTCCTATTCACAATTATTTGATTCATATCGATTTATTTCTAAATTGACAGACTCCAATCGATTAAAGCAGTGTATCACTAAATAAAAAAAAAAGTCGTAGGACGTAATGGTTTGCATACCGAGTTTTCAATGCTAATTTCTATACAAACAAGCCGTAAAAAATATATTACATTCATTTTATAAGTGCTAAAAAGAGCGTGCATGGAGATTGAACTTTGTTTTGTAACTCGGAAGCTATTGAAACTTTTTTTATTATTTCGATGAGCAGTGCCAATTTACATTATATGGGTGTCGCGATGTGTCAAAAGACCAGTTCCAAATCTCGAACACTGTAATGTGTTAATATGGGTGTAGACACCAAATATAATAATCAATAATGTTGATTTTCCCCAAAAAGGATTAAATATGTTGTCAAATTGAGAAAAACGTAAAGCAAGGGGATTAAATAATCACAATGTTTAACACATTCTGTCCTTTTTCCTTAAAACGTACCGTCATATAAAACGCCTGTTATTTCCTATGACGCTGTGACGTCACTGTCTGCGAGCGTCATAGTAAAAGTTATCAGCGTTTTCTCTCTCTAGAGAGCAATATTAAAACGGTTGTAGCTTCGTAATTATTTGAGATATCTGAATGGGATTTTCGTCATATGTTTATGCCTTCTTTCTTTTATAGTTATAATACATTTTGAGTGGTGGACCAGATGATAAGTAATGGCACTGTCCAGTGGCCACCCTATTATACTTGTCATTGTCAACCAACTATGTACGTCGGTTTGTCGTTGTCAGGTGACAATTGTCAAGTTGGTGAAACAGAGGCGTAATAACAACTCTATAATTTCAAAATTTACATTTCCTTATTTCGATTATTTTAAGTAGCGTCAGGCACGATACATAATTTTTTTTCTACTCATCTCTCATGACAGCTTCTTTAACTACATACTGATACTGTACAGTCGGCTACAAAAGGATGTTACCAGTATGTGTAATAATGGATTTCTTTGTATTTGGATCAATCAACTGTTTCTTGTTGTTTTGCTGTCTTTCCTGTCGGCAAGGAGGCAATATGACAGAGTTTTTTAGATAATTGTTACAATATGAACTTCTCAAATACTCAAGAGATGGAGAAAAAAGGGTTGTGAACCTTTACATTACCATACATTTGCTTATAAAATCAAAGCTTCGAGTGACCCAGGAGACGTGACCATGGCAACTAGCGACGCAATAAAGTTGATTCACCCACTTAAACTGTTTTCATCGAAGCTTAGTGCGTAGGCGAACCGCGATTTCAGTAGTTTGTAACGTCAATACCTAAGAAGTACAGAGATTCCGTCAGCCGCGTAAGTGGCAGCTCGGTCGTAACCAGACCCCGTATCATGGTCGGCCTTATCACGCAATAATAGGCATGATGACACATTTTGAAAAACTGTTCTATAATGTTTAGAAACATTTATTATGTACAACGAATAAGATTTTTCAAGAGAATATAACAGTAAAGTAGGAAAAAAATGCATTTCAGTTTTTACATTTCAAATTGGCGCTAAAACGCCTGTCAGTGTCATGGCGTCCCAAGTGACGTCACGTTTGTATAAACAGAACGCAGACCTTTGACGATTGCTGCCTAGATCGCTCAATTGCTCATTCAATTAATATAAATTAAAAAGTTTACAAGTCTTGCACGGCGAGCGAGAAAGCGGGACAATGACGTATGAAGATCTGACAGATAACATGGTTCTATACCTGTCTTACTATTCGTTCAGTACGTAAGTTTTCTCTGTAATCTGTGGTAATGGCCGTTATGGGTATTTGTTTATACAAACGTGACGTCATGCGCTCTGATTGGTATTTAACATATCATGGCGGGCGTCCGTATTTTTCAGTTTAATTTTATCAAAATAAATAATAATCTCTTACTTAATAAAAAAAATATGAGCATTTTTCGAATTTTATGATTAAAATTTCACTAAGAAAATACCATATTTTAGTGATTTTCAATTACTGTCATCATGCCTATTCTCGTTCTATCGAACGGTATCAGCCAGTGACGGATGTTCTATCCTGTCACTTACCGCGTGATAAGGCCGACCATGATACGGGGTCAGGAGGTATGGAAAAGAAAAATGCTTCGTACGAAACCTGTTGTTGAAGAATTGTTCTTCCCAATGACAACCTGTTGCGATCGAGTAACACTTATATTAGACAGCCGTCATCCCGGTCACTGTGGCACTCTTTGGGGGGACGCCTGGCAGTCCAGCAGTGGACGTCTTTCGGCTGATATGATGATGATGATCCCGGTACAATACGTAAACGTCAATGATGACATGATGACATAAAGTGTACTGGGATGACAGCTGTCAAATATTGAATGTAAGGGCGTTTCCATAACAGCAGCGTGCGCGGTTGAAGTGAATCAGAGCCACCTCACCAACCGTCGATGAAAACAGTATAGCCGACTTTATACACTTGATTGATTAAACACATTTTTTTTGTTTCCATCTCTCAATAATTGCTACTAACACGACGGTACAGGTGCAACTGGTATGTATCTCTACGTACGGTGTGAATGTAGCTTTTACCGGACGCGTGTGTCACCGCGTGCATCCGTTGTATATGAGGTTAAAACTAGAGATTTGTCACTAGAGCTATTGGGTTAAACGCAGAGATTTAGGTTCGGGTCCAGCCTGTGGATAGTGCAAGAGTTATTTGTGTCAAAAGGGAGAAAAATGGTATATTTACGCCGAGGGCGGTGTAATGAATCCTGAGCGTATACAAGCGACCGAGAAGTAGCATTTTGTCCCTCTCGTCGTGGGGCAATACTCATTTTTCCGAATGAAAGGTGTGAAAATACTAATTTTTGGTTGGGTCTTTATTCCCATAAATGGCTTCTACTCTTCTACAACTCTAATTCTAATGGCAAGCCCTTAACTATTGATCAGAAGGAAAGAGACTTGTTTTTCTGACTGTGTATGACCCTATTGCTTTTCGGTCCAGTAATTTGATAGGTGGATCTTGATTTGCGGGCGTTGCTACGTTAAATTCTGCCCGGATCATAGTAACATTCAACATTGCCCTGAGATGAGTTTTAACCTCATTAGCAGAGGTCGGCGGGGGTGAGCTATTTTACGTCATTAATGTCATATAGTTGTCTTGTAGATATTACTATGGATAAGGTGTATCTATAAAGAAATATTAAAAGAAGACCAAATTAAAATGATTAAATATAAAATGAAAATGCATTACAAAACGAGCTTAAATTCTAGTTGAAACTGTTTTCCCACTTAAGCGGAAAGCTGCGCAAAATAGATTAATCACATTCCGTAGATTCTTACAAATTTCATTTCTTTTGATGGCTACGTAAAGCTCGTAGCAGAAAGGCAGCTAAATGAAATCATTTCATTTGTTAATAATTACACATGAGGCATTTACCATTGAATGACAAGGTATGTCCATGTTATGCAAAAACTGAAAACAGCTCACCCCCGCCGACCTCTGCTCATTAGGTTGAGTCCACCCTTAGGTCACATGACGTCACACCATAATGCATGCACACTCGTGGTAATCTGTAAGCCCTGGAAGTTCGGGTGCAGCTTTTGACAAGTTGTAGGGAGATAACGCCACTGTTTACGAATGGTATTTTGCATTTTATACATTTACTAGCTTCTGGCAGCGACTCCGTACGCGTGGAACTCGTTTATATCGCAGCTCCATACAAAGTTTTGCCCCCCCCCCGTGTCACCCCCTTAGGGGATGATTTCGGGATAAAAACTATCCTATGTCACTCTCCATCCCTTCAAGTATCTCCACTTAAAAAATCACGTCAATCCGTCGCTCCGTTTTGCCGTGAAAGACGCACAAAAAACACACACATACACTTTCCCATTTATAATATTAGTATGGATAAAAAAAAGGCATAAGGTCACACCACAACCTATGTCAATATAACGCATAAATAAATGAAACACCTGATTGAAACCACTGGCTTTTTTGTTCGCTGCTGATTTGAGGTTTAAATGGGCATCTGCCAGTGTCCATACATATTAGATACCTGTAAAGAGTTGATAAAGTAAGTAGATATTTGCTTGCAAGTGTGTTTTATTAAAATAACCGCTTTGCTGGTGCTGCCTCCCTACAATCTGTCAAATCCGTGCCCTAAATTACCAACATATCCTGAAATTGGTAGCTGTTATTCAGCGAACACAAATATCATGGAATGCGAGCTCCCCTTACAAACTACCCAAACTCGTGCCTAAAACCCGGTATGCGCATGTTCGAACTAAAAGGCTGCCTGGCATCGTCTTGACACCCCGCCCCCATCACCGCATAATGGCAATGGCATTCTGTTGGGTCATTCTGCGACGCTATTTATACTTCTGTGGTTTTTTCGTTCGCCGCTGTTATAGCACACAACAATGTGCGTTTATCGTGTACGGATGTAGTGAATAATGTATTTCCATCGTATTTGTTCGGAAGAGGTTTTATTTATCTTGCTTGCTTAATTAGCATATAGTACGTCATAGAAATATTCCCCACGCTATTGGAAAACTATTAAGCGGCCAAGTGCTCGTCGGACCACGCACAACGAAGGGTTCCGTGCTTATTAAAAAGGTCGTATCGTTACTGAAATCTTATGGCACTTACGTCTTTTTCTTTATGGAAGACAGTTTTTTTGAAATATCTCGAAAACCTTTGAACCGATGTTGTTCAAAATAATTTTCGATGAAAGAATTTTATAAGCCCTCTATGTCTATGATTAATTTCATATTTTTAAAATACACGGTTCAAAAATTAGAGGGGGGGACACAATTTTAGTGACTTTCAGGTCGATTATCTCTGACTCTATTAAAAAAAAAATGCTGAGAATCCTATTTATTTTGAACGGCCTATCGATTGATTGACACGTGGGCTTGCAGGGAATTTTTTTTTTGACTTTCAGTTTTACGTATGGGCACTGCACCCCTAAAAAATTTTTTTTTGCAATTTAACTACATTTTTGTAGTGGCTAACAAAATACACCTATCCTCAAAATTTTATTCCAATACATCTTATAGTTTTCGAGTAAAATGCCTGTGACATACGGACGGACAGACAGACAGACAGACATGACGAATCCATAAGGGTTCCGTTTTTTGCCATTTGGCTACGGAACCCTAAAATGGAAAACTCTTAGAATATTCAGTCCAGTAGATTATATTTTACTGTTTGAATGTATATTTCAGACATAGGGTCAGTGCAAAATCGCGGACCGAATCTAGTTTTTTTATAAAACAGCTGATAGTAGTGATGACTGAGTAGGTATCGAGTTCAGGGGACTGATTTTTGACTTCCGAGCGCTCGATTCCTTCACTCGAACATTGTCAAAAATTATGTAATGGTATTTTGAAATAGCGATAGAAAATTGAAAACGCGTGGTATCGACCACTCGTATTCAATTCTATTGGTAGATAGTAAGTGCCGGCCATATTGACACTACAAACGTATTTACTTTTATTTGATTTTCGAGCGCACGAAAGTCAAAAATCGGTCCCCTGTTCTTATTGAAATTTGTCGAACACACGGTTCTATCTTGAATCGACAAAATATTACTCTGATTTAGTTCACGATAAAAATAGACTATGTGGTATTTTGGTGGTTTTTAAACTATGTTGGTGGCCACTTATCTCCTTCGTACATTGCTGTGTAATTTCTCTTAAACAGAGTTTTCCAGAAATGTTTCTGAGCTGAGTAAACTAGTTATATTCAATGTATACTACCATGTCCCTGTTGTCTGTTTGTATGTCAATCCGCACGCTTACCGTCGCATGACTGTCTTCTTCCACACCGTATATTAAGATGATTTGTATTGAGTATTTTCGTAAGAAACTTATTGCGCTTTATTATTACTAAAATGGTCTTAATAGCATACGGTTATGGTTATCCCCACGTTTCAGATGTGTGGCTAAATCCTTGCAGGCGAGAAGACTGTGTGTGGTTAGTTAAAATGTCTGTCTTCTCCGACCGACCGACGATAAACTGACACATTGTGAGTTGAATACTCTGAAAGTATTGGCGATTAGATTGAGCCTCTGACATAGGTAGTTAGTAGTTACTACTACGTACTGAATAAAAGTTGTATTAAGACATTTTATAAATTTCAAAGGTTTTTTTTTATAAATGCCCCGAGCCAGATTTGAACCGGCGACCACAGGGATATGCGGCCCGTTGCTACTAACCAACTGAGCAATCGAAACGATCCGTCTCGGTCACTAAATCTTACAATCAGTTATTTCGTATCTAAACCACAAACATCACAAAATGTCGCATGATTTGTGTAGCAATGTATAGTTAGTGGGCATGTACTCGTAGATGTTTCTTGTCTGCCTATTTTGCACAAGAGCACTAACAGGGCAAAATGTATTTGAATCCAGATTTGTGTGTTGGTACATAAATTATGGGATGGAAACATAAATATATATATAAAATACTCATTAAATACAATAAACACATGAACTCGTTGTATTGCAAAGAATCACCGAGAAATGGCAACTAAGTTTTCTACTATTGCATCCGATAATTTATAGATTCATTTAACATTACAACAACCTAATTACGGCTCGGTCAGGACTCCAGCGGCGCCAGCGTGGGAGCGAGAGATCGGAGCGTGGCCTCGCTCGCACGGACCGTGCATTATGCGCATGGACCTGTAATACTCAGGACAAGCTATAGTAATAGTACCACGTGAGAGCGAGATAGTAGAATCCGAATCTCGATAAGTGTGACAGAATGCGAAATATAATTCGTTGTCCTTGTCATTGTTCAACTTGTTTTGTTTGCCACAACTCATATATAATTTCACCACCTGGGTGTCGTAAAAGTCGATTAAGGGAGAGCAGGGTTGAAGTGTGTTGTGGGCGATGGGCTAGCAAGCTATCACTGCGTTTATGATTTTAGGTACTTGAATATAACTGTCATGTGCTCTGCTTACCCCTTTTGGGAATAAAGGCGTTAATGTATTTATGATTTAATAATTAGGCGTTTTAAGACCAGTTCTTAATTTAGCTGCCTAGGAGCCTTTCCGTCCCTCGTTGTGGCAACCCATACAGCCTGTCCAAAGTATAATAGGTCCGTGCGAGAGAGCGATAGTTTCGGAGGGGGTCTATCCATAAATTACGTAATCGTTTTTTGACGCTCCCTCCCCTCCTCCTATCATGATCCTGTTATTCCTCCAGACCCCCCTCCCCTATTTTGAAATGACGTAATTAATGAATAGCCCCGAGGCTGTCGTGTTTCTGCCGAGCCGTCAGTGTACTCTAATGTCGCGTTGCTATACTTAATCGTGCACCGAAGCAGGGACGAGTGGGAGAGCGCCGCGCTGCAGAACGCCTCGACGCGGTGCAACGGGCTGCTGCCGCTGTGGGGCCCGCACGTGCCCGAGTCTGCCTTCGCGAGCTGCCTCGCGAGGCACACCACCTACCTACAGGTATGTGTCGTGTAAGGCTGCGGGCTGCACGCCAGCGGGCAGCGGACCGACGAGCGGCTGTTGATACATAAATAATAAATGTTTGAGGAACATCTTACACAAATCGACCTAGTCCCAAATTAAACAAAGCTATGGGTATAGTCACCCAAGAAAGTAGTCAACCACTTTTGAACCTTAATGTGCAAATAACAGAGGCGAAAAGTGGTAGACAAATTTCTTGGCCTACTGTACTAGACGACGATATACATACTTATATAGATTCATAAATACTTAGTACATAGAAAACATCCATGACTCGGGAACACATATTCATGCCCATCACACCAGTAAATGCCCTTACCGGGATTCGAACCCGGGACTTCTGGCTTCGTAGGCAGGGCATTTCTACCAACTAGGCTACAGAGGAAGTCTAACTACATTCAAGCATTTTTTTCAAATTCAGAAACAAAACAGTCTTAAAAACGTCACTTACCTAGCTATAGCTATGTGAGTCATATAGTAATAGACCTAGTTTCATAATTTTTAATAAAGTTATAGGTTAAATATATGAAAGAAGAATTTAAAATTTGTTTAAACTATGACCAAAACTATCAATGAGTCATAAAAAAATGTATGTATAAATCAGAACTTACATCATTATACAACGAATAATGTGATTTTCGATCATTCGTCGCGGTTTTCTGATTTTGTGCTTGTTACAATAAAATCCGAGTTAAACCCCCTTTCGTCGTTGAGCAGGAATGCACCGGCCACCGGGACATCAGCCACACGTGCACCATCCACGACCTGAAGCTGCTGCTGTGGCGGTTCGCGCGCGGGCGCACCTTCCACGACGACACGGGCGGCGGCGGGCCGCTCTCCAACATGCAGCTCGCGCCCGCGCTCGCGCACATGGCGCTCTACGTGGTCAACACGTGAGTATCCCCTTCACTCTATAAGAGCGCCCGCGCGTTACAGCCACTAGTGGCCGCCACTAATCGCGACCACTCTGTCACACATTGAGCCACTTGTGGCCGCCACTAATCGCGACCACTCTGTCACACATTGAGCCACTAGTGGCCGCCACTAATCGCGACCACTCTGTCACACATTGAGCCACTTGTGGGTGCCACTAATCGCTACCACTCTGCCGCACATTGAGCCACTAATCACGACCACTCAGCCACACATTGAGCCACTAGTGGGTGCCACTAATCGCTACCACTCTGCCGCACATTGAGCCACTAATCACGACCACTCAGCCGCACATTGAGCCATTAGTGGGTGCCACTAATCGCTACCACTCTGCCGCACATTGAGTCACTAGTGAGTGCCACTAATCGCGACCACTCTGCCGTACATTGAGCCACTAGTGGGTGCCTTTAATCGCGACCACTCCATCGCGCATTGAGCCACTAATCGCGACCACTCTGCCGCACATTGAGCCACTAGTGGCCGCCACTAATCGCGACCACTCTGTCACACATTGAGCCACTAGTGGCCGCCACTAATCGCGACCACTCTGCCGCATATTGAGCCATTAATTTGTGGCTGCCACTAATCGCGACCACTCTGCCGAACATTGAGCCACTAGTGCCACTAATGCCTTGCATTTCTTCTGTTTCTTATGATTTAGTAACAGTAAAGGCTACGCGGTATCTTGTGACACCGCACCTGTTAACGTTTGCTAAAAGTTACAGTGCGTGCCAAAGAAATACTCAAAACAGTACCCCCCCCATCTGCGGCAGTCGTTTAAAAAATTCCAAAATGCCATTATTTCTAATATATGCTCCTTTATTGACCAGGTCGAGACTAGTCGCGCGCGAGGTGGCCGCCCTGGAGACCTCGCTGGCCTGGGCGCCGGCGCGGCTGCTCGCCTCCGCGCACGACGCGGACGGCCCGCTGTACTACGCCACGCAGATGATGCTCGTGTACCCGCTCGTCAAGTGAGTACTGTGCGCAGCGCGACACTAGTCGCGCGCGACGCGGCCGCTTTAGACACGTCTCTAGACAAATGTGTTCTCACGGGTCATCGGAAACAGTCCTGGATTCGATCGGTATTATTTTTCAGAGAGTCCATAAAATACAATTGGACGTTGTTAAATGAAAATAATGTAACGAAAGACGTATTAAAAATTTGAACCTTATGTCCCAAATTAAAGTTGTATTTTTCGCGATGATTGCTTTGTGCAAATCGAAATTATAACCTTAAAAGAAGCTTAAATTGCTAAAAACTGACCAGTGAAGACCGCTAAGTGGCGCATTTTGCTATAAATTACATGCTCCGTTTAGCGGCACCTTTTGTATAATAACGTCAAGAGAATCTCACTCACTCGGCATTATCGACAGATGGAAGGCCCACAAGATAGATGTACTGAAGCGGCTCCTAGTGATCGGGCACGCGCGCGCCATAGCGCCAGGCGGGCCAGCGCTGCGCGCCATAGCGATCAAGCACCGCGCGCCACGCCCCTGGGCCGACTACAAGCCGTACGCGCTGTTTGTGGCGCTAGTGGACCAGCTGTACACAGTCATGTTTAAGGTAAGCGTTGCGATGATGATTCTATCACTACAACTCTGTTACAATGTCTGTGGACCTCGCTGAAGTGTGAAGCCCCTCCCCCTCGCCCCTCTCCTTTTACTACCCGCGCTCGCCCCGTCGCGTTTGCGCACCGTACCAGAGCGCCGACGTGACGTCATCGACGCCAGGTTCACGGGTATTGTAACCGGGTTATACAGCAAACGAAAAATCCATTGAATGCGAACTCCTTGCAAATTTCAGCACAAAAGCGTGCCTAAAACCCGGTATGCGCGTGTTCGAACGCCGCCTAGCATCGATTTCACACCCGCCCATTCTGTGGGGTCATTCTGCCGCGCTACTTATAGGCCAGTCATTATAGATTTTGACCCGTGAATAAATAGTTGTGGGATTTTTTTTTTCATAGGTCCCTCGGGGGGGTCACTGGGAGTGTACATTAAAAAAGTAGACCGAATCGGGCTTCTGCGTATATTCGAAAAAAGGTTTTCTTGAATAACTCGGCCATTTTTGATTTTACAATAAAACCGTGAGGACAAAAATTGTAGTAAATTTTATTCGCTACAAGTTTGGTCCCTACAATTTAATATATATATATATATATATTTTAATTATAATGTTTATTTTATATTTTAGCTTTATAATTTTCATTTATGTTGTTTATATATATTTTTTTTTATATGCGCAGAAGCCCGTTTCGGTCTACTTTTTTAATTTACACTCCCAGTGACCCTCCTGAGGGACCTACGAAAAAAAAAATCCAAGAACTAATTATTCACGGGTAGGTTCGGTTATTTGGATAAAATGACTGGCCTATTAGACTTCTGTGGTTTTTTCGTTCGCTGCTGTTATTGCACACAACAATGTTCGTTTACCGTGTACGGATGTAGTGGATAATGTATTTCCATCGTATTTGATCGGATGAGGTTTTATATGCTTTGATTTCTTAATTGGCATGTAGTACGTAATTTAAATGTTCCCCACACTCTACTCGACTATTCACTGGCGATGACACCCATTATGTGGGGCAATTTTGTGGCGCTACTTAGACTTCTACGGTGTTTTCGTGCGCTGAAACGTCTCCTAATGGTCGGACACGCGCGCGCCTTGGCACCGGGCGGCGGTCACACATTGTGGACACACAAAAGTCAACGTCAAGCTGCAAACGGGCGATAGAGTCGTAACAGTTATAACATTTTCAAGAAACCCGTCATGTTTAAAAAAATCTTACTCGGTGGAAATTGAACTTTGACGTTTCTATACAGTATTATCTCACACTCCTTAAAAATAACAAAGTTTTCTTCTTCTCGCAATTATGATACCATTTTGTTTTTTTGTCAGTACAGTCTGTTAAAATTAGTTGGCTTTACATGTTTGAGGTTTTTTTTAAGGCACATATGTTTTAGTTTAGTGTTTCATTTACAGAAAGTTTATTCACGGTTAGATACCAATAAAAATATTGTAGATAAATAAAGGTTTATAGCAGTGGTACTTAAAATATCATTGATGATGTATTATTTTTAATTACCTGAATCATTTTATTACTTGAATTTTCCCCTTATTTTTTTGATAGCTTTCATGACTTTTGGGGTACGTTGTATAACCAGGGCTAGCACAATTAGGGCTCGGGGCGGCGACGTCACTAACGATGCATCTCTTCTCGCGAAAATGCCCCTTAATGACATAATCAAATAAGTCTTAATTGTTGAATTATGATAATCTAATTAACATAAACTTTAATAGTACATTACGTAACTAGGGCGGTGAATTCGTGAATGCCCCAGATCGCAGGTGTTTGTGGCCCGATCCGAAGTGAGGGACATAAATATGCGCTCTGGGGCTCTACGAATTACCGCCCGTGTTACGTACAAAATTTTACGTCTTCACTTGGCCACAATGCGAGTTTTCCCGTACGCGCAGCGTGCAGTAAAACTCGCATTATGGCCAGGTGTGACGCAAATTAGTTTTATACTTAAGTCTACTTCTATGGACGTACTATCAGCTCTGAAAGTATTGGCATCTAATTTGCAAGCACCATATACAGGGTGACATTTTAATCAGTGGCCAAATTCAAGTATAAGATTCTTCAGCAAAATTATAAAATACGTTTTTTTGTTTCATATCATTCAGTACAAAAAGAAATTAGTAATTGCTGCTTAAAGTTATCCCAAAAAAACCTTACCGCGCGGGCACCTCAGCGGGTAGTAAGGTTTGCGCACGGCACGCCTCCCCTCCCTCGGCCCCGCCCCGCTCCGCGCGGTACTGAATGCCCAGTAACCACGCAGTACGGATAATTCTTTATAATTTTAAAAATACCTACCAGATATTTTCAAAAATGGAGTCTATTAGTGATACCAAATGCCTACAAAAAATTTGGACACTGATTAAAATGTCACCCTGTATAAGTATATATGTGGACAAGAACATTATATTACGGGTTACGGTTACAACGCCTTGATGGATTTGCCATGTGAGGTGTCGTTGGATTCGTTATAATTGTGGGAGCGCCATAGGCTGTATTCGTAAAAACCGGCCAAGTTCAAGGCGGACTCGCGCACTAAGGGTTCCGTACCGTTATTTATAAAAACGGCAAAAAAAACCACGTTTGTTGTATGGAGAGCCCACTTAAATATTTATTTTATTCGGTTTTTTTTGTATTTGTTGTTATAACGGCTACATACATCATCATCTGTGAAAATTTCAACTGTCCAACTATCACGGTTCATGACATACAGCCTGGTGACAGACGGACAGCGGAGTCTTAGCAATAGGGTCACGTTTTACCCTTTGGGTACGGAACCCTAAAGAGCAGATGGGTTTTTTTAATAATCTTTTTGAAGTCCTTTGTATTAATTTAGTACAATTGGGCAACTTACGCAGAATTAAGAGTGACTGGCCTAAATTCCTAGCTGTAAATAAAACGAATCCTCTAATCAATACAGGATCGGCAACTTGCTGCGACCGCTGCGGTCGCAAGCGTCCATATGCTACGGCCTTTGTCTTAATGTGTTTTTAACCCCCGACGAAAAAAGAGGGGTGTTATAAGTTTGACGTGTCTGTCTGTGTATCTGTGTATCTGTCTGTGGTAGCGTAGCTCCCTAACGGAATGGTCCAATTTGAATGCGGTGCTAAGTCATAGATAATTTTATCCCGACTGTTCTTAGCCATGTTTTACGAAAATCTGTGCAGCCGTTTTTGAGATTTTGGACTTTGAAATCAAACTGTCGGGGGTTTTCCAACTTTTCTATATTGTCGTTATTGTACAGTCTTCTGTGGCCGGTAGTAAAATTAGTTGCGTTTTGCTTTTCCTAAATTTCACAAATAATACAATAGTTATTTGTTATGCAAGGCTGCAAAGTTGTTGTTTGGCGCAAGTGCTTGTATTGAAAGCCGAGCTAGCGAAGGATTGTAAAATTGAACCATGAGCGAAGCGAATGGTTCAAAAGTACAATCCTGAGCATAGCGAGGCTTTCAAGGCACGAGACGCCAAACAATTTTGCTGCCGAGCGCAACACACAACTTTTCACCTCACCACCGCGAGGAAAATTGTAAGTAGGTAAATGTAGGTAATGGAAGTAATTTGGGCCTTATACTCATTTTCAATAAAGGTTTGTTTACATCTCATCAAGATCTAGCATTTTATAATTATTAAATGTAACATATATGTTTTTGCATCTTTAAATAAACCCCACGCTTACCTACACTAAAAAAGTCAAAGTATTGTTGGGTACTCACGGGTAAACTAAGGCTCAAATTCGCTTATGCTTTTAGCTATTAGCTAATAGCTGTATATCTTCTGCACTAAAATCTATAAATAACCACCATTATTTTGGTTTTACTGTCTGTGGCTTTAGAATAAAACAAAATTAAATGTAGGTTGAGTTTTTTCTTAAAGTAACTATTCAAACGGTGCGTTCCAAATTTGGAAGAATCGAAATTTTTTGAAACATAAAACTACATTTAAAAATTATTTATTCGTATTTTATCCTTATAAATCAGTCTAAATATTAATATTTTGTATGTACCTACTTAATTAAGAAAGAATAAGTATTATTAATTTTATTTTATCAAAATAATAACAATTAATTATTGGCATAACACCATCAGTTTCTGAACGCACCTCTCATTCTGTATAGAAAAAAGTTGGATCTCGAGATTGACCGTCACGTTCCAAATTCAAAAACTCTTTCCACGCTAGCGGATAAAATAGACTTTTGGGCGCGGATTTTGAGCGATAAAGCAAGCCTTTTCGAGCCGGTGAGGTGAAAACAACTTTTTCTTGTTGAATCCATTAAGCCAAAAGAGGAGTCATTAAAAAAATGCTCTCTAACTGAACTGAACTAAACCCATTCCATGGTGAGGACCACGGAATGGCTTAACCAATATAACAATAACTACAGCTTGCAAAAGTTGAAAAACCCCCGACATTTTCATTTCAAAGTCCAATATCTCAATAGTTATTTGTGTCACAAGGGAGCAAAATAGTATATTTACGGCGTGGGCGGTGTATTGAGTCCTGAACGTAGTGAGGGATCCTGCACTAGAATCCTGAGCGTAGCGAGGGATTCTAACATAGGATCCTGAGCGTAGTGAGGGATACAAGTGTTTACGCCCGAGACGAAAATAATTTTGCTGCCGAGTGACACATACTATTTTTCACACCGACGAAATTTAAAAAATATGTTATAAATAATTAAGAAGTTTTAACAATATTAAATGAAATAAATATTACATTTTAATTAATAATTTTTAAATATTTATAAATTTTCATACAACATTCTTAAAGTTAAAACTTGAAATATGTTCGTTTTGAATCGATTACGATGAAATTACACTCGATTATTTTATCAAGATCTGTGTTCAATTGGCACATTGCGTAAATGCTACAATGCCAATGAATAAATTAAAAAAGTAGCTTGAACAGAAAAGTAGCGTTTTGATCCCTCTCGTCGTGGAGCAAAATTTACTTTTCTAAATGAAAGGTGTGAAAAAAAGATTTTCGTGAAACATGGCTAAATTATCTATGACACAAAAAACCGCATTCAAATCGGTCCATCCGTTCGGGAGCTACGCTACCACAGACCGATACACAGACAGACATGTTAAACTTATAACACCCCTCTTTTTGCGTCGGGGGTTAAAACGTGTTTAGTGGGTTTATAAATAGTTGATTTGCCTATTTAACTCAATATCAATAAAAACCAAAACAGACAACAAGATTAATAGTTAAGTACGTTAGATTAGTATACATATACTTGTAATCTAATCGCATTTCACAATCGAGCTTAGAAAACAAATCATAACGCGGATAAAACATCTAACAGTGCCTAAAACATTGCTCAATAAAATGTGACCTCTCGCGCTGACTGACAAGCCGACAGCCCTCTTAACAATACCACAAACCGTTGCACAATGTGATCCGACGTGCGACGTCAACTGCGGGCCCGACTCGAGCCGCGTGATGAATGGGCCTGGATAGTGTTGTGCGAGCTTTGAGCCAGTTTACGCGAGCAGTGTAGAGCTTTTAAGCTTCATATCCTCGTGGCGCCCAGCATGGAAAAACGAACAGTGAAATTTGAGTTTTCTTTTAAATTGAATTAATTTGAATTTTCATCAACTGACACAGCCTTTTAAAAGGCGCGTGGGCGCCACGAGGATATATAAAAGGGGGGGGGAAACAAAATAAACGAAAAACAGTATATCTCTCTGTAGGATAGTTGGTGGTGGCCCTGCGTACGAAGCTGGACTTTCCGGGTTCGAATCCCGATAAGGGCATTTATTTTTGTGATGAGCGCGAATATTTATTCCTGGGTAGAGAATGTTTTCTATGTATTTGAATATTAATTTATCTATATAAGTATGTATATCGTTGTCTAGTACCCATAGGGCAAGCTATGCTTAGTTTGGGACTAGGTCGATTTGTGTAAGATTGTCCCCAAATATTTATTTACTAGCTTCCGCGTGTACCCGGGCTTAAAGTATCCATTATTTTAATCCAGGCTATAAACTATCATCCTGCAAAATTGCATCCAAATTGGTTGAACAGTTTAAGCGTGATTGAGTAATAAACATGACAAACATCCAAACATTTTTAATTTCTAATGGGATTTATTCGCATTTATAATATGATTAGTAGGATTGATATCTAAATGAAAAAAAAAACAAAATGATTCAAATACAGCCATGTAAGAGCATTGCATGTATGCATGTGAGAGTCATATCTAAAAGGGTTGAAAAAAACTACACATACTCAAAAAAAAACCCGTCATCAAACATAGCTAAGAACTATCTCGGCGGACAAGATTTTCGATTAAAACACAATCAACTACTTGTTATTGTTATTGCCGCCCCTTTAGCCAGAAGACAATATGACAGAGCTTCTGAGAGAAATGTTACAACATGGATATTTTTTTTTGTAATGGCTCAAAAGTAATAAAACCCATTAGTTTTGGTTTAACCTTTCGTATGCCTTGTCCCCGATCTGTCCAGAACGGTTCGAACTTACAAAGTTAACTTCATTATTTGATTTAAAAAAAAATGCATCGGCATACGAGAGAACCTATAAAATCACAGCTTTGAAAAGAGACCCAGGAGTAATTACGGAAACAAGCGACAGAAAAACCGTAGATTCACCCTTTTGCTTTTGATCGTTCAGTGTTAGATGATCTAAGTCTAGAGAGACTTGGACTTTAGAAATACTTGCTCTTAGACAAATAAAATCTTCAGAGCTTAAAATCTTAAAGTTTTTACCAAAAAATTGTGAGTCAAAGGCGTCAAAGCTCACCACGAAACCCTAAGTTTCCCACAGCACTAGCCCCAAAGCGCCACTCATCTCTTCCCCAACCGCGTATCTCTCACTGCAATATCAACCTGAACTCTCACCCGTTACAATAAGGCTTGAAATGCCTCCCGAGTACACAAGGTTAAGAAAGAAGCGATATGTTTATGTTCACCTGTCGCTCACACGGCGCGGCATTGACACGGGACTTTGGTTATGCAACCACGGCCTTGGCCGTGAAACGCGCTCTCTCCCGGTTTATACATTCGGAGAGATTTAGCTGTGGACGTGAGCGCCACAGTTATAGGGCAAATAGGCGGCATAGCTTGGTCTATCAGTGAATGTTGCTATTAGCCTATCGGAACCTGGCCAGCTCTAGACTTCAGCACTAATGTGAAATCACTTGATTACGCCAGTAGGTCTAGACTTCAGTACTACATGTGACACGGCGGGCACCGAGAGGCTAGTACATACGTTCACGCCTTTATCCCTAAAAGGGGTAGGCAGAGCACATGGAACTTGTGTTCCAGTATAGAGGTTTACTAGCCTCGCCAGACGCCAGAGACAAATAAATTTATACCATATTCCTTATCCTCCTGACATTTGAATTTTAACGGGCAAATTCGTCTACATCTTCGGTTATCTAGGATAGGTATCGCATGTTATGATCATTAAGTGCTTTACAAACATAATCAAACTCGATTTATTGCTTTTCAAAATAAGTGTCTTTAAAATCGCATTACGATTAACGCACGAATTTTCTTATCTGGTATGGAATGGGGTATCGGTGACTTCCAATTTGTCGCGTCTCTTTGTAACAATGAGCCTGCTGTATCTAGTTTCAGTACCATTCAAGAGGTACTCATTTCGTTTGGCATCAATCTAGATAACTGCTCAACACTTTAGCGTCCTAAAAGTTCCTAGAAGCTAAAGCTCCTAGAAGTTTAAAGGTAGACAGAGTAGCATGCTTGTTTCAACATAGGTTCCAAGGGGATGAACCGATCAGTTTTATTTTTATTTTTAAGAGATCTATACATATATACTCAATCTAGGCTGTTAGCAGGTTAACCGTAAGCGAACATTTCTTTAAAAAAATGCTTGTTTAATTTTTAGTAAATTTCCTAAATGTTTATATTATTTCTACTCAATTCACGATCTCTTTCCATCCCAATAAGAGAAAATAAGTGTCCCTAACTTTCCATTTATTTTTGAACTTTGTTATTTTATTACCACCTACAAAGTATATGGGAAATGGTGACAATAAGTAACAACTCTTTGGATCATTTTTTTGTCATATTTGGATAGTAATAGCTGGTGATTCTCAGTGGAACTAACATATAATGGGCGAATATTCAGCGCTTTTTTTTTGTCATTGTCGGAGACGAAAAGTACTATTAAAAGTTACGATACGTATCAGAGTCTACTTTTGATGAAGATGTCAGCCTGTACCAGTACTGAATCTTTTTTGATTAAAGGTTCTGCGGTACGTTTTACCTCTGATGAAATAATCTTGAGACCACAATGACGTTAAAACCGAGCGGTTCAAACGCTCGGACAATCGCCCTAATAATTAATAATATATGCAACGCTCACGCAGCTTTCACCTGAACTTATTCCTATTCAACGCCGGAAAATAAATGAATCTTTTAATTGGGACACCTTCATGTCGCAACTAACATTTGGCAGCCTGATTCATTTCGCAACTTTTTATTTCCCAAACTCTGAAACTGTAAATATTTCAGGATTTATTTCAGGGCCATCGTGTAGAACCCTTTAGGTCAGGTTAGTTTTATAAATATCCTGAACTATTTACAGTTTCAGATATATTAGGAAGTCGAGAAATTGGAAGTTGCTACATGAATCTGGTTTCCGAACGGTTAGCTAGGGAAACATTAGTGAACCCTTTCCATTCGCACAAAACCGACTCACCACCATTCTCCCCAACAGAACGTGAACGCGACCACCATCGACCAGTGGTCGGTGAAGCTGGCCGAGTACATCCGCAACAACGACGAGGCCAACGCGAAGTCCGCCGAGCGCATAGTCACCTCGTTCACCGACGAGCTGCTGCCGTGCGCGTCGTTCGCAGAGTTCTGCGACGCCGCGGGCCTGCTCGCCGACATACCGGACCCGGACGCGTTCCTGCAGGCGCTGATCAGCGAGCAACCCTGATTCAGGGCCCTGGCCGCCGTGTTGGAGAGGGCGGCGAGACTGTAACCTTACAGACACAGTATGCAAGGTTCGGAATTGGGGCGATTGTAACGGTAGCGCAACTGGCTATGTTATATGTAAGTTTAACTCAAATAGTCGCGCTATGTACCGACTAGTGTAGTGTAGGAGGTAGATTAGATACACAGTGTCTATCCTATCACAATATAATGTAGGAGGGGTAGATGTCCGTCGTCCAGTTGTGCCGCTATGACTTGATTGGCTTTGAAGGGCGGTTTATGCCAAGCAATGCCCTCTAGTTCCGTGTAACGTTTGCCTTTAGCACGGCTGTGCTCGCTGATAAGCTGGGGGAAGTGCGACGCGTGATGCGGGTTGTCAGGCTGGTGACACCTACAGCTGACAGTATCAGCATTAATAATGTTGGTGTTGTTGTTTTAATACTGAATGTATTTAACTTATATCGTGCCGCTTGAAATTAATGAAATGTAATGGTTATTCAGCTCTAATAAATTGTTTGCTTTTAATTAAGGTTTTATTTAAATATCCTCTGTACAGTCGGCAGCAGAAGTTGCACAGCGGTCCTAGTGGTCGATATGATCTACAAACGAACTATAATGTCAAGGGAATAAGTAAGTGTAGGTTATTTTGACCGTGTTATGTTGCATTTTGCACTCGTTTTCTAGATATTATAATGACCTATTTTGAATTTATTATTAATTAAGTTTAGTTTGTGGGTTTAAATAATGTCTTTTATACACGGTGTTGCCGGGAATGTCCGTTAACTTCGGCATATTGCAGAATGCATTCGCAGAAACAAAATTAGCATAATAATTTCTTGAAAAAAAGATATATATTTTTATTGTACAAAATATTTTAATGTAGCATTAACAGTTATTGCCTTATTGAACAAGGATTCAAGACCAGAAGGTCCAAGAAGACACATTAAATAAAGAAATGTACCTCCGAGGCAGTTTTTGCCTAATATCAAACAAACTCACTTGGTAAACCTTTTTGTAGTGTATAGGAACCTTACAACGTTTAAAAAGCAGTAATGACATCACAGTTAAGAGCCTTTACACCGGTTAAATCTGAAAATCTGATTTAATTAAAATATTGAATATCTTGATAACGGTAAGAGTTAAGATACTACTGTCTTGGAGAAATTAACTTTATTTGATGTAACCTATGCCCCATTGCAATTAACGGAAATTGCCAAAAATACGTAGTATGTAACACCGTATTACTGTTTGTGAAGTTTTAAATAAATACTGATCTGAACGGAATTCTCACAAATTCCCAGTGTCCTCTAATTCTTTTCCCACTGACTGACGAAACGTGTGGTACTTTCGTAACTCAAATTAGAATATTGTATATTGCACAGAACCATTAGTGCTTCCAACCTACCCATTTTTGGTAAATTAACTATGACGAAAAAATGTACCAATCATCATACTCCTAGCGTTATTCCCGGTAGTGCCCCAAAGGAGCCCGGAGTCCTCTTTGACACCTAATCCCAAGATTTGGCACAGGCAATTGTTTTACGAAAGCGACTGCCATCTGACCTTCCAACCCAGAGGGAAAACTAGACTTTATGGGGATTAGACCGGTTTCCTCGTGATGTTTTCCTTCACATAATTTCCGAAAAACTCATTGGTACGAGCCGGGATTCAAACCCACGACCGCCGCTGATATAATGTATGGGCAATTTGACAAGGTTCTATCGGTTGACAGCTTATGCCAACCTTCTCGCTACCTCCATTGAGTTTTCGAAGTAAAGTTTCCCGTCAATCTAAATTTAGATTGGCGAATACGTCAGCTGAAGAACTGAATGTTACCGACTGACTGACGTTAAGTAAAAGGCTCTTTTTAGCCCAATGCGCCTCTTTTACTCCGCCTACTCAAACAATACATTATTTTATGACACAACCAAGACAATACTATAGTATTCTATGTCATCTAAAATCTCTCTTAATGAAATATAAATAAAACTTCACTAAGTTAGGTATTGACCGAAATTTGTCAAAGACATTCCCGAAGAGTGTTACTTCTCTTTTTCTCGTGCGCGGAAGGCATAAAAGTGTCTCTGTCCAGGGGGCGTGGTCGACTCGTATCAAGTCATCCCCTTAGCGTTGATCGGTCTATAATAGTAAATTGGTCCAACGCGCCCTTAGTGATTCCACGTACTAAAATCTAATAGGATCAACTCGCTTTTGCCAAACTATAGGGCGGAGATACCCTAGTAAGGCTATCACGCGACTGCGCGCGAGCTCGATTTTTCTCGCACTATCCGTCTCTTTCTTATTAGAACAAGAGGTATATAGTGCGAGAAAAATCGAGAGTAAGTCGCAGCCGTCCCATGATAGACTTGCAGTTCTGTGACTCGGACTTCGACATTACCGTGCCTTTTCGCCGCAACCGGCGATTCCATCGTTATCAAAGCCCGATGATATCTCCCTCACGATGCATGAGGCAACACACGATCGCATACGCAACCAATCCTCACTTACAGCAAGGCGTAAGCGACGCGTGTGACAGAGGATTTAGCATGTTCCGGTAGTGAGCTCCTCAAGGTTGCTTCCTCAGCATTGTGTGACAACTGAAGCTTTGAGTGTGTCCTAGATACAGTGAACTGTGCTGGGATGTCGGATATCTATTATTATTACTAGCGGCTTGCCCCGGCTTCGCACGGGTACTATATTATAAACCTTCCTCTTGAATCACTCTGTACTATTAAAAAAAAGACCGGGTTGCACTCCGGGAGTGCCGGCAGAAGTGAAAACTTTATTTTTTCTGAATGGTTTTTTGTTGTGCTTGATAAGCAGGCTTATCCCACTAAGCTGCCTACTGAGCCGGAGGTACCGGGTTTGAATCCCGACAAATCCTATAACTATAATAAACTATATCCATACTAACGGAGGGTTTTTGACATTTCATAAAAAGAAGCTGATTTGACCTTTTAAAAGTTGAAAAGAGTTGCCGTTTCGCGGTAGCATATCTGCACTTCTAAAACAACGAATGCTTTTAAAATAAAGGCTCACCAACTCCCCTAGACTTGCCAGCGCCTATAGGCTACGGTGTCTGTTTGTCACCAGGCATGCCGAACGCCATATATCTCAAAGGTTGCCACCGTTGTGACATAAAAAAACCTTTAGAATCGGATAGATTTTTGGCGGCTAAGTACCACGCCGGCGCACGCGTCCGCGTCACCTGCCCCTTGCGTGGCCCTTTCGATGTGGTAACTGGTAATTTACCGCCTAAACCCTTTGATTGATAACCCCAAGCAGCTATATACACCCATGTCAATTAGTCTGCTCCGCTCGACCCCATTCGCCCGCAAGCTTATTTGCATGTGTCGACATTAAGGGCCCGAGAACGTGTCAAACTATTCAAATTAGAGTCGTAGTGAATGTCATAATTGCATTGTTGCTCTGCTGGGCTAAACAACGGTGTATCTCCATACGTCACTCGTAGTGTACTGCCTTTTAGATTAGGGCGGATGGATTGCATCATCTTGTACAGTCGGCATCATATGGGTAGTAGCAGCCAGTGTCGGATTAAGACCACTTGATGTCCTGAGCAATGCCCGCCTGTGGGCGGCTATCCATAGGTTTTTTTTTTAACTTTTTCTGGTGCCTCTTACGATGTGATGCCCTAAGCAATTCCTTAATTTGCTAATGGGCTAATCCGGGACTGGAAACTGGAAGCGGCCTAAGTAGCCAAATATTACAGTACTCGTCATTATTTTTCTTTTATTCCGACACTACACAGAAAGGAAAACACTAGTTTTTGCGTGTTTTCCTGATCACTCGAAAGCCTCGATCTGGTGTCCTATAACAAACTTTGGCAAAAACTGTACGATGAAACGTCTCTACCCGAGGAATTGATGGAACTGTTCAGGTTTTTGTTGTTAATTTTGTAAAGTAGGCGGGGTCGCTATCCGATGAGTGCAGGTTGGAGTGCGGGGTCAGGCAGGGGGTCTTACGTCGCCCAGACTCCCGAAAGAGGAGCTCATAGCAACACCATGGTCGGATGTTCAATAGATGGAATGTTCGTAAATAACATCAGTTACGCTGACGACATGGTGTTGCTGAGCCCATCGATCGCCCTTAGGACGCTGGCACGTGTCTGTTAACGGTATGCGAAGGCCCATGGTCTCAAGTACAATGTCTCTAAATGTGAGCTGCTGGTCTTCAGAGGAAGAACCGTCAAATTAGACGACCAAATGTTACCACCAGGGCACCAGTGACGCTGAATGGCACTCCTCTTAAAGTAGTAAGTAACAGAATGTAAGTACTTGGGGCATTTGGTAACCGCATCGCTAAAAGATGTGGAAAGGGAGCGTAGGGCGCTGGCAGTAAGAAGTACCTAATATGTTGATTCGTAGGTTCGCAGGTACGTCGATAGTCGGTGAATGAAAGGGATAGTCGTCGTAGTCGGTTCTGGCGCTTCGCCGGCCGCTGCCGCGGCACGCTCGCTTCGCTCGCTCGGCTCGCGCGCTGTAGGGTCGTAGTACACCTAACACCCGCCAATCGCATCGGCCGGTTCTTTTGCGTTTAGTCAGGCGCGGGACACTCCGCGATTTACGTTCATCGCTACAAGTACATGCGGTCAGAGAGCCATAAATCTTAATGTTTTGGCTGAGAAAAAAGCGCCTTTCGTAAAGATCAAAGGAGTGTCCTTTCTGTACATGTACTATTATCTATTTTGTGGTTTAGTCTGGTTTCAACCGTGAGACTTGTTGGTTGTCAGTTATGTTGAAATGTTCAGTCAATAACTGCGTAAATACCAAAAAAAAAACTTGAAAAAAGATGGGATTTATTTCTTTAAATAATTTATTTTCATAACATAACGAAATTTGTGTAAACTCATTGTAATTTAATAGTTTTGAACATGTTTTAAATAATTATTTTTGTTAGTTCAAATGACAAAGTCGCGGAACATAAATCTAAGGAGTCGGTATACTTAGATACTTTTTTTATGATGTCGTTACCTACATAATTATGGTTTTCATTTTAAGATTTCCAAAAAATCCTCAGCTACGTGCAAAATGGGCTGCAGTCATAGCACGCGACAGCCGAGGTGTTTTTTTTTTAAACCAAACGACTCGCGTGTCGTTTGTTCGGCTCATTTTAATGATTCGGATATATTATAGGTTATACGACAAAAAATGGAAGAACAGGTTTACTAAAACTGCCACACCTCTCATGAACGTACCTAAGCCCATTTCTTTCCATTACATATTTTAATTTCAATTACTTCCAATATACTTAGCTTTATCTTCTGCCTTCTGGCAAAAGGTAATTAATAGCATTAATGAACTATAGTAAAATTCTATAATACACCCACCCAACACATCATTTGGAAATGCGCAAATTGTTGCCAATTTTCATCATCATTCATGTTTGACCTTATATCTCGTAATACTCGTATTATAGATGTCGGATGATCATGAGAGTGACGTTCAAAACCCATAGGATCGTTTTAATAAAATCGACAGCTGATCTCTACTTGACTGTACGCTTACATTATATCGCAAAAAAGAAAGTATTAAAAGTAAAGGCAGGTCGAAAATACAATTATTTAACAAACTGAATCTATTTCAAGGAAACTAAAATGACTTCTTTTTATGGACTCTGTCAGCTGTACTATATGTACTTACGGAAATCTCATCAATTGTTTTGTATATAATATTTTTACAAATATTTGAAACTGGTTATTCCCCACTTGCAAAATAAAGAAACCAGATTTATTTGTGCTTTCTGTTGAAATAAATAAAATTTATAACGCGACTCCATTCATTCGCTAAACGCTAACTAAAGTTTTGACGTGAGCAGTCAATTCATATTGTATGTCTCAATAAACTAAAAAGTATTTAATCTTTTGATGTTGGTTTGCTAATATGGTGCTTGAGGTCTAAAACACTGAATTCTTTTTTTATGAAATACCTTGATGCAGGTTATAAATTAACGCTATTAGCAACTACTGAAATGTACTAGAGCTGTCATTCTGGGTCTCTGGGGCACATTTCTTGGCATATTTGCTTGACATTGTGCATCTAGTTCTATATACTAAAACAATGGTTACTACAGATAACGGTATCGGTAGTCTAACTTTTTCAACTACACTGCGTGATACTGATAACGGTGACAGGACATTTGGGATAAATATTATAAAGCATAATATAGTGCACAGCACTACGGTGGTATGGTTCAGTCCCACCCTACCCCCAGGGGTATTGCTAGGGGTATGGTGGGTCTGACATGAAAAAGGTCATATCGTTACTGAAAACTTATGGCACTTACGTCCTTTTCTTTAATGAAGGCAGTTTTTTATAAATATCTCGAAAACCTTTGAACCGATCTTGTTCAAAACAAATATCGCTGAAAGAATTTTATAAGCCCTATTAGCATGATTTTTTTCATAATTTTAAAGTACACGGTTCAAAAATTAGAGGGGGGGGGACACAATTTTAGTGACTTTCGGGGCGATTATCTCCGACTCTATTCACTTAATCCAAAAAATTGCTTAGAAACCTTATATTTATTTTGAAAGGCCTGTCGATTGATGTACCACACGTGGGCTTGCAATGAAAAAATATTTTTTGACTTTCGGTTTTATGTATGGAGTGGAGTGCACCCCTAAAAAAAATCTTTTTTAGTAAGTAATTTCATTGCAAAACTATGTAGCGGTTAACAAAATACACCCTATCCTCAATTTTTTATTCAAATACACCTTATGGTTTTCGAGTAAAATGCCTGTGACATACTGACGGACAGACAGACAGACAGACATGACGAATCTATAAGGGTTCCGATTTTTGCCATTTGGCTACGGAACCCTAAAAATCGGTCCCCAGTGCCCTTTTGATTTATCCTAAACTAGCTTCTTTCCGCGGCTCCGTCCGCGTGGAACTTGTTTACAATATTGTATGTAGGCAGTGGGGGAAGGTAAGTAAGACTATTGCATTGCACATGAAAGTAATTGGTGGTCTATTGTACCTACACTTGAAAAAAAACCTTGTTTTTACTTCCGATAGGTGTTAATTATTAGATGGCACCTCACCTCATTTGAAGTAGGACATTGTGCCACCTCTTTTTGGAATTGAGGTGCTCATACAAACTCATTTTAATTTCCTGTCCTACCCAACACTATTTCCGGGATAAAAACTATCTTATATTTATGGTTAAGTTTCCCGGGACTCTAAAAGTCTAAACTGTCTCTATACCAAATTTAATCTGAATCGGTCAGTGGTTTAAGCGTGAAGACGTAACAGACAAACACTTTCGCATTCATAATATTACTATGGATTAAGAGCCGCCGTTTTATGTATTAAAGATTAAAGTTATGCTGTGTACACTTCAATACATAGTTTCTAATATTTTTTACTAATAGAATGGCGTTGATCCCACTATAAAAACTATCATGACAATTTAGTAAAATTAGGACAGCCAACGCCATCTGTTATAATCTTGAATAAACAAACTAATCAGTACAATCAAATGATAGCGATTGAACACAGCGCTTCTGTACGTAAGAACTGTTATTTACGGCAAGCCGTAAATGCACAACTTATAATGGGTTGTGGGTTTGAAATACTTTGGGAGATTTAACAGTGATAAAACTTTGTCACATAATTGTTATCACATCGACTTTTACATTTTTCCAATCAATTTGACAGCCACGTCAACCACGCCATGACATGGTTATATTACTGTTAAATCTCTGAAAGTATACATTAATACAAGTGATGAGTTTTTATAGAATAAGTTTATAATATGTTGTTTAGTATATACGTGAAAATAGTAACAAGATTTGCCGCTAGATGTCGCTGTTCCGAGACCTGAATCACGCTATCGCAATGTTACCCTAGAATCTATATACTTAATGTAAAGTTATCGATTATGCATTGGTCGAACGAACGTCGTATTGAATTGTCTATTACCTATATTATTTTTGGGACGCGTCTTCGCAAATACCAGCGAAGATGAAGCGTCACGTCACATGGTGAGAACGGATGGCATAATGGCATAAAATGAAAGGAGGTTCTCTATCCATCCATACTAATATTATAAAGTCACTTTTTAGAATAATAAAGCTTAATTACTATATATATATACTTACGCCGCACTTTACATAAACTTCATATTGAGTACAACCTGTTGCACTGCGCATGTTATTTAGTCTATAATGCACCGAAATGACCACCTGAAAAGGGGCCAAGCTGAAAATCAGCGCTGGACAACAGTTCAGCATATGCTGAGGTTGGTACCCATTGCCAATACAACGCATTTTTAATGATACTTTAAGATAATATAGATTAATTATAACTGTCAATTTTGGATTATATTGTAATGTAGGTTAAGTGTATAGTTTAAGTTATGGCAATAAAGTTATTTGAAGTTGAAGTTTGAAGTTTGATAAATGTGAAAGTGTGGATATCTGTCTGTCTGTTACCTTTTCACGCTTAAACCTCTGAACCGATTTAGGTGAAATTTGGTATAGAGATAGTTTGAGTCCCGGGGAAGAACATAGGATAGTTTTTATCCCGGAAATCATCTCCTATCGGTTATATCGCAGCTCCATACAAACGGGAAAGTTTGTATGGAGCTGCGATATAAGCTGGTCGTAGTCGTAACATAAAATTATAAATTAATCGAACTTACCTGTATATTCTATTTCAGTTTCAGATTGGAAGAGTCCGGTGACAGGGGTGCGTAACGATGTCTATAAAAACTATTGGAATAATATTAGTCGCAATAACACTCTTTTCATATAATTCTTGAGTCATATAGCAACACTTAATATATTTACATTCGATATAATTATCATTTTATATAATGGTCATTTCCTATAATTATATTTAATATAACATACTTTAAATATAATGCATATTTCCTATAGTAAACAAATGATATAATGCTAATTTCTTCTAATGCACAATTAGCATAATATGTTTTGGTAGACTCTAAGGCAGGTTAAGTACATACATACGTACATTCACGCCTTTATTCCAAAAAATGGATAGGCAGAGCACATGAAACACAGCGCCACTTTTAGCATAAATATATGGGTATTAAAAGATCGACAAAATGTGATATTGCAGTGATAGGTTGCTAGCCCTGCGCCCACAACGCACTTCGACCCTGGTCCCTGGTAGATTATAAGGAAAGTTCTATTTTTAGGGTTCCGTAGCCAAATGGCAAAAAACGGAACCCGTGGATTAGTTATGGATTCGTCATGTCTGTCTGTCCCTCCGTATGTCACAGGCATTTTATTCGAAAGCTATAAGGAATATTTGAATACAATTTTGAGGATAGGTGTATTTTGTTAGCCGCTACATAGATTTGTAATTATTTTATTTATTAATCCATTTATTCCAAGTGAAATATCATTCATCAAAGTTATAACATTTGCAATAAATAATTAATACCATTCCGATTATTACTTAACTTAAAAAACTAGCATTTTAATAGTTATTGTTCTCGTGAATGTATGTTATCTTGTCGCGTTCGACTTGGGTACCCATCTTTGGGTGTAGGCCTCCTCCATCAGTTTCCATCGGTTACGGTCATGTGCGAGATTTGTAATTAAATTACTATAAAATAATTATTTTTTGGGGTGCACTCCATACATAAAACTGTAAGTCAATTTTTTTTTTCAATGCTAGCCCCCGTGTGGCACATCCATCGATAGGCCTTTCAAAATAAATATAAGGTTTACCAGCAGTTTTTTTGATTAAGTGAATAGAGTCAGAGATAATCGCCCCAGAAGTCACTAAAATTGTGTCCCCCCCTCTAATTTTTGAACCGTGTATTTTAAAAAGGCATCAAATATAATGACCACCAAAAAATGCTTCGATACCCTAAGCTTTTTCACCAAAAAAAAATACTGAACACCAAAAATAATAATTCTACCATTACAATAGTACCAGCTGTTTTAGTAATAGTTTATTATAGCATTTTCTTTCATAGGATAGTAAGATGTTATAATTTGGGTAATTATTTCACATTAATAGGAGATTCAATTTTGGTGATCATTTACTATTTTTAGGTTAGCAATGATTTATTAGGATAACATTTTCTTTAATAGGGTAGTAAGATGTTATAATTTGGGTTACTATTTCACATTAAAATGGTGATAAAAATTTGGTGATCATTTAGTATTTTTGGCAGTAAAAAGTATTTGGCGTTATATTTTATTATTTTTCTACTCCTGTACTTTTATCTGTCATTTACATAGTCCCGAACACTAATATAAAGACATACAAAATAGGTCTGCAGAAAAGTCTATACTCTATTCCCCATAACAGTACGGCACAACCGTGCTGTTTTGTCGCCATACGCTTAGCAGCCATACGCTTCTAAACCTGGGTAGTGCTACATTGTGCCACGGCCTACTAGACACGATCGAGTAGGCCGCGACGCGACTAATCTAGAGGGCCATGCCGAAACATAAAATACATTAGGTACTACCAACTTAACAAACCACTGAATGTATTTACTTCAAATAAATTATTGTCGGCATTGCTGCCAACTTAAGAAAAACCTTGGTCTTAATATGACAGTACTGGCAAGTTGAATTAAGAACAAAACAGACCATAAACAAGAGGTGTCAATGTGTCATGTTTCCAATTTCCCACCAAAGTTCCAGTTCAAAATTAAAAGACGAAATATGTCAAATATGATAACTATTCGTTATTAATAACTTCTTAAGATTTGATTCGTGTTTGTGAAGTGAAGAAAAATGTGTACGTTCCTTTTAAAATGGACGAAGAAGAAAATAACTGCACCGCTGATGAAATTGCGTGAGTAGTAATAGAACTAACGGAAAACTTACTGCCTGAAAAGTCAAATTATGCTATTTATTTAAAATAGTCGTAGAAAAAATATTGTATGCAACGGTGTATAACTTGGTCTTAAAACGCTCGTGGCGTCTTTAATTGCGATGCTCGCCAAGGCTCGCATCGCAACTCACGACACTCGCGTTTTAAGACCCTAATTATACAACAGTTGCATAAAATACTATTATGGTGGTCCGTTAAACAAATGCCTTTTAAAAATATAGGAAAAATCATGAACAAAGGACTTACTAAATTCTTTCTGCGAAAATTGTTTTGAACAAGACCGGTTCAAAGGTTTTCGTGATATTTATAAAAAACTGTCTTCCTTAAAGAAAATGACGTAAGTGCCATAAGATTTCAGTAACGATACGACCTTTTTAATGGCACGGAACCCTTGTTGTGCGTGGTCCGACACGCACTAGGCCGCTTTTTAACCGACTTCAAAAAAAAGGAGGAGGTTCTCAATTCGTCTGTATTTTTTTATTATCATATTATTTTCAATGTTTGTTACCTCAGAACTCCGTCATTGATGAGCCGATCCGAAATTTTTTTTTTTGTTCGTATGTGTATATTTCCAGGTGGGTTCCATTTTTTTCAAAATTCAGTTAGATGATGGGATTCATGAGGAATTGAGGGGACTCATCAGTTTTATTAGGCACGCGTGTAGTGATTTTGGTATTTTCTCTTATAATTCGTGTATTTACATCCGGAATCATAAATTTGGTGGCGAGGAATTGATGATGAAGACCACAGATGACTTATCGAATTCCTCAATTATGTACTTAAAAGTGCAAAAGTACGTCACAGGTTCTGATAAGATTCCGTTGAAATACGAACTAATGAAGTGCCATTGGTGATGATCTTGGGGAAACGATGGAAGTCTTTAAATATTATCGACCCACATACAGCGATTCGGTTTTTTTCTATAGTTATCAACGCATTTGCTATCAGAAATCAGTTCATGTGGTAAATTGTAAAAAAAAGAGAAATGTTCTCGTGGCTTGGCGGAGTACTAAATTGAAGTCGGTTAAAACTTTGTTTTTAAAGTAAATTATTATTATGTGAGTTGCGGTCTCGAAATTATAATTTACGTCACATGTATGACCATCAACCACATTTCAGAGCCCAAGGTTCCCAAGCCCAAAAAACACCAGTTTCCGAATGAACCGTGTTCCGCTGTCAAGAAGGATATTGAGGATCAATGTCCGCGCATCTGAAGCACAGTTATTATGTATTTTGTCTATGGTAGATTTTGTGTTGTAAAAAAAGTTTCAGTTAGCATTATTTATAAAAAAAAAAAAAAATGTAATAAGAATATACTATAGTTTCAGCTGTATAATACAGTCGATATTGACTAACCTCGAAATCCCGTGAACGGGAAGTGTGTGTGTGAGCGGGCAGTAGTCCCAAATTAATAGCTTAAGTAGTTCGTGAGATATTTCACTTTGTGACAGGCCAGGCATACAGCCAGACAGACGGAGTCGCACCATAAGGGTTCCTTTTTTACCTTTTTTGTACTGGTACTAAAAAGGAAGAGAGTCAGAATTTTGACGTTTGAAGTTATTTTGTTGAAATTTGTTGATAATATTTATTCAAATTACACCTTGACCACATGAGTTCCCATAATCAGAATCGATGTTTTTTATGCTCTATCGTTTAGTCTGCGTTTTGTAAAGGTCTATCACACACCGAATCATAATTATTATGAAGTGAAATGTGTCGGAAAATTAATTAATCGTTGCAGTCGGATATAAAAACTATCCTAAGCTGAAGCTCGATGTACCTACTAACAATAAAAGTTTCATGGTTTTACGTTCATGGGATGCCGAGATCATTCGTGACAGAACAATGCTTAGTTTGATAGTGGCGATTCTTTTTATATTTAGAGATTTATTATAAGTGAGAGATAATATTATACAATCTGTAAATTTCATATACGGGCGTACTTATATTTTAAACAGCCATATTATTCGACCGTCCAAATTATATAAGACCACAATTTTTCTAAAGAACTTAATTAATAATGAGTTATTTTTTTAAGTACGGCCGAGCAGCAATGTACCTATTGCGTTCGACTTTTATGGATGTCACTCGATAAATGACATGACGTGTAGCGAATACATGCTAAATTATTTAGTTTGAGAAAATAAATGAAGCAGTTAGTTACTAACGAAATGTATGTAAATCTGTTGTTTAGGACAGACACTAATCGTCATCAAAATATTCGCCCGTATGAAATTTACACACTGTATATGGTACTTTCCTAGAAAAGTTACTAAAAAGCTCACACACTGACTCATTGCATATTCTTTTTTGTTAATATAAGATTCATATTGGTTTGGTAGTATTAGCACTCTATGGGGGAGGCCTATGTCCAGCGACGTCCCCTCTTTCGGTTGATAATATGATGATGCTTAGTAGTTTGTAATTCTGACTGGCTACCGCGAAGTGAAAACGAATTTCGTTCGAGTAGGTATCTCCTTTTCTGTCGCACTTGCTAGTTCGAGCGAAGTTCGTTTTCGTTTCGCGGTAGCCCCTCAGGTACTTTTATTTCTCTCAAGTCGCAAAGTCGGCGCCTTAAACATTTAGTTATTTGCGTGTATGTCTGTCTGTAGCCGCTTCCTGCTTAAACCGCTGAACCGATGTAGATGAAATTTGGTATAGAGATAGGTAGTTTGAGTCCCGGGGAAGGACATAGGTTAGTTTTTATAACCCAAGGGGATGAAATGGGGGGGTGGAATTGTATGGAGCTAATAGGATGTTAAACAAGTGTTCACGCAGACGGAGTCGCGGGCAGAAGCCATTCTTAAATAAAGATATTTCTTTCTTTTTAATGTTATAAAGAATGCGTATATCGTATATGATTACCTGTCAGGGTGATTAGATGGTTCAACAGATAAACTCATACAATATTTCTTACCTCTACTGGTTCCTATTGTGGACGCTCGCATTGTTAAATACGTGATTAATTTAATATCTTTTGAATAGGATCGCGTCGGCCATTGCACTCTAGTTTTTGTGTGTCTACATTGTTTGTGTACCTTTTATTTGACTAGTCAGCTGTCTAGCGGATCAGTTCGGTGGGTACAGTCACGTGTAGTCTTCTTCTCTCTTCCGCTTATTTAAGAGCTAAACTCTCGTCGGTGTAGCTCAAATTAGGCCCTCCATCTACTCCGATCCCAGGCAACCTCTCTGACATCTCGATACGACCTAACATCAACTTTTTTTTGAGCTGCGGGCGTAGCACGGTTGCCATTTTATCACTTATCGTTGTGGATAAGGCATCCGTCACTCACGCACTTGCATACTTGTCAGAGCGTGATGGACGTCTTTACCACAACGATAAGTGATAAAATGGCAACCGTGCTACGGGTTCTGCTCTATGTAGTTTATTCTAGGAACTCTTACACATTATCTTTGCTTCATGTTCGCGACGAATAGAAAAAGCGTTGTCCGCGGACATAAAACATGTAAATAAATACCTATGTAAATAATTAGACCTAGATTAGTACCCGTAGAAACCCCGTAGGCCGGTCGTCTACACTTCAAGTGTAGTAATGCATCAAAAATATGTAGCCCTAAGGGAGAGTATCGACAAGAGTGGTGCTGCGCTGCGTTTTCTAAATTTAATAACTCTTCAAGTCTTCACTACTACCTTCATGGAATCACAGCCTTAGGGTGGGGAAAGCACATACAGTCATACATGTCAAGTAAATCAGGATTCCTGAGGGGTTACCGCGAAGTGAAAACGAATTTCGTTCGAATATCTCCGTCTCTGTCGCTCGTACTAGCAAATGCGACAGAGACGGAAATACACAAACGAAGTTCGTTTTCATTTCCCGGTGGCCCCTCTGACACGAATTACTATATCATAGTTAAAGCAATGACGTGACCTATAGTGTCAGTGTCGGAGAGGCAACAGTGGTATTTGAGCTCCCGAAGCGTTGTGGACCGCCCTGTGCAACCCGAACTGAGCCAACTTGAACTAGGCGGGAATTGGAGGCGGGTGAAACAAAAAAAATATCGCCTGGTATTCGATTGAAACAGCATTTCATTATATAAAGAGCGTACACACTTTCGGGCAACCGCTGTTTAAATCAGCTGCCAAAATGTTGTTCATACTTTTTTCTATTTCCGCACCAGTCTAAGTTGGCTCAGTTCGGGTTGCACAGGGCGGTTCCCCAACACTTCAGAAGCTTAAATACCGCGAGCCATCCGGTGGCCTCTTGGACATGCAACAATACGCGTCATTGCTCTCAATGTCAATTCATTTGATAAAATGTTCTACATCGCTGTGCCTATATAGGTCACACACTGTTTCATGGCGTGCAAACTAGTCTTTTTGGATTATCAAGCACAAAAATAATTGTTAATAACATACACCTTCCTTAGCTGAGCGTGTACGAGGGTTTCCTCAGGATCCCAATGTGCTATACTGGTCAATTAAGCTAGCAAAGTCTTGTCAAAATAGTGTTTCACTGTGCATCAAAGTTTCAATATTGAACCGGTGGCCTAACTTGATTTTTGTATGTTCCCATATCTGTATTCTTCATGGCGCTTAAAAATAACTGATTATAGTGATTATGCACTGTGATGCCTTGACGTTAAAGTTGTGATTAGATATTTTGTGAGAGCCTTGCTTGCTCCAATATATGTGACGGCTCTATACTATCATGATACAAAACAGCACGGCAACCAAATGCAGCAAGACCATATGCGTTCGACTGTACTATAAGATGTCGAGGTGCAATGTACTCGATGACCTTTACTGGCGCGTGGGTGGCTGCTTCTGATAAAATTCTGCCATTTTTTATAAGCCTTAGGGTGCCTTTCCACCAGAGATACTATGCTTGCTATATGTTTTCATACGTTTGAAACGTAGCTACGTAGCTGGAGCTACGTTTCAAATGTATGAAAACATAGTATAGCATGGCATAGCACATCTCTGGTGGAATCAGGGACGTGCGAAGGTTTGTTTAAAATTTTCACATAGTTGACTTAGAAACTGCGAACTGGGTTTGAGTTTTGGGACGATCGTTTGTCGATTGGGTAACGCTTCGTACAGTAGCTACGCGGGTCAAGTGCTTCAACTCTAATGTCAAGATGATAAGGACTGTCTAGATCATTTTGAGGATGTAATTTTGCGACTTCTGCTGCTGACTGTATGTCTATTCGGTTACTTGTTTTGACTTTTGACCTCGACCCATTCCCACCCACTATATCTTGATGCCGCGATTCGTAGTAACTAGGTCGGAGGTCTAGTTTCGTTGGGCGTGGCGGGTGAGGAGGGGCGCAAAAGCGCGTTCCGAGTAACAGCCCTGATCGATGTAACTGTATTTTTTGTAAGGCAAAACCACAGTTGAATTGTCCACGCTTCTTGGAAAAGTCACGCAATTACCCTTTTGAAATGACGCCCCAGTCCAAGTTACCTCAGTTTGGGTTGCACAGGGCGGTTCCACAACACTTCGGGAGCTTGAGCTTGAGATGCAACCGGTTGCAAAGGTTGATACCTTCTTTATCTATATGTAGTTTAAAAATGCGGGCCACAGCGAAGGTTGCTGGTAATTGGGTGAAAGTAACCCGCTCTTACGGTAGTACAGCATTGAGATACGAAATAAAACCAAATTAATTTAATAGACGTATATATTTATAATTTATAATACACCTAATACACAATTTGTATGAGACGTATGTCAAATCGTTCCTCCGATTTATACCATCACGCGGTACTATGATTCACAGTACTGGAGTATAAATTTAGTTTTGTACCTTACGCTATTTCACATGATATAAATAGTCTTAAATAACTTAGTTACTAACTTATTCGCGTAGAAGTTAGATAAAGCACCGTTTGCACCGTCTTGATGGATATATATATATCTATATGTTTATGCCCCGTGCCGGCAATAAGGTTACACCGTTTTTAACAGACTTCTATCAGGATCTATATTTTTTATTTTTGTGTTCCCCGATTACCTACTTCGACGTCAGGGTGGATTCGGAAAATGTTTTTGGCCTTCTATTATGTAAGGAAACATGTTAACTGTATATTTATGTAAATAAAAAACATATTTTTTTCTATGGGTACTTTCCCCGGTGGTCAGGTCAGATATCGAGGGAACTCCTCAAAATAATCCTGGATTGAAGTCGGTTAAAAGCTTGTTTTCAAAGTAAATTATAGCGGGTTTATTGTATCAGTACAGAAACCTATAAGATATGTGCTTCTGCAGATTTGGCGGACGAGTAAATTACATTCTCAATTTATGGCATACGCTGCGATTGGTGAATAGTACTTACGAGTATACAGTTAATTCGTTTATAATATCATTTTACAAGCATTTAATAACTTCACCGCCCTAGCTAGAATGGCGTATATGTCGGTCGTAAAACATTCGTGTTTGGCCAGTAGCCATAAATATGATCATGGTAGATGAGCTGTAAATAAGAATTAAAAGTCATAAGAATTATTTGATTATGGAGTCAGAAGTAACTCTTCAATGGCTATTAAGGTTTCTTACTCATGTTTTTCCACACCCCACAAGATAGACTGATGATCTGGTAAAGGTCGCGGGAGTCCATTGCATGCGGGTGGCGCAGGACCCTTATTTCGGGGAGGCCTATGTCCAGCAGTGGACGTCTTGAAGCCGGCACGATGAAGTAAGTGTCTTGTTGATGTTTTACATTTGAGGACGTTCTCACACCGACATGGGGGCATCAATAGTTAAAGTCACATTTTAAAGATAGGTGTCGTTATATGTGTAAGCAAGAGTTAAAATTATTACGGTTAAATATCTATTTGGTTTTTGTAGCCTTTACAATAAGGGTGCATGGTATAGAAGTCGAGAAAAACTTCCAAAAACCGTTAAAACTTCCAACTATAGAAGAACAACTATGATCCAAAGTACAGTCACGAACTTTAATTTGGGACCCACGGTCGACAGTCCTGTCATATTGTATAGGAATACAAAGGATCTTCACTCTTGACAGAGTGGTCGTGGTCATCATTTCAGGTGTTGGTGGCAAGCTTCACAACACGCCGCCATTCTTCTATGATTAACCTCCTAATGCTTGCGTGTAGCGATGCATCTACTACAACTGTAATCTGGTCTGTGCAATCTAATTGGTGACCTGCCTCGCGGTCTAGGGCCTTATTATACAAAGGTTTGCAAAATTGGTCATATCATAAATTAAAGAACGCCACCAGCTAATTTCTGCCAAAACGAAGGCCTTTGTTAGTCATTTTCTTACTATTTTCCGTTTTGTAGTTAAATTGCCTCATACAGTTCATCCAGAATAATAGTCACTTATTACAATCATGTAACATTGCGTTCATTTGGACCATAGTTAGGTGATTTGAACTGCAGTTGGGAGGTTTCACGGTAACGAACTTTGGAACCTGAAGTGATAGTGATACATTGTGAACCCATTGATAAGATTAAAGTAGACTTTCGAATAAAACAAAATGGCAATAATGAAAATTCAATGAGCTAACACTATTGCGCGCTTAAAAATACGGTGACGCAATTCGAAACTTTGTTGCGTTGAAATTACGGTCGAATTTTGATTTCGAGTCGTGTCCTCGTATTCTTAAGCGAGTCGCGCGCGTTTTAGAAAAGTATATGTGTCGTTTCGAAAAGGGAGCTTATTAGGATAGGGCGAATGTCCACCGGAGATGTGGGAAGCTGTGTTATCATATATGTATTTGATATATAGCATGCTTGACAGCTACGTGTCAAATATATGCCATTGCCATCTCTGTGATGCATATTCGCCCTTAGCGTTGCAGACGGATCACGAAGCATCGATTTAGTGTTTAAGAATCATTAGACATTAGTTTTTTACATTGAGATACCGAAGTCAACTTTGAGATCAACCACAATGACCAAAGGATGTCACACAGGGAATCCTCAAATCCAAGGGTCAGCAACGCTTTTATGACTCCTGGAGTCCAAAGGCTACGTCGGCCGTATGCTTGTGTGCGTCGTAAATAGTCCTATTCGGCCCCTTTCCACACGAACACATTACACTGCGCTAAGCTAAAACCCCCAAAGGCTTTCAACTTAGTTAACATTTTAATATTAAACGCGTTTCGAGACAAGCCTGTTGTAAACAAGGCTCTATTGCCCGGTGATAAGATTAGAAGTCGTAGGAGCCGGATTCGCCGGCCTTGCCGATGCGGAACACGTATCTGTAGACGAGTCCGGCGATAACGCCACCGGTGAGGGGGCCCACCCAGTACACCTGGAACAAACAGGTCAGAATTAGAAACGACATACAAACAACACAGTCAACCGACCATCCGTGACCCTTATTACAATGTACACAAGGTGCACGAATGGTCAGTAAAGCTGAGTTGGCGATCGCGATGGCGATAAACACACATTATATCTGTCCTCCCAAAGGGCTGATAAAAATCATTGTCAGTGGCACTGAATATTCAATTAAACGCGCTTTTCTTTTGGACACGGTATAGATTTCCAAACAAAACAAACACACACAAAAGACACAAGACAGAGGACAAAGTCTAGACAAGCGGCAGCGTGTCCAGCTAAGTTGAAAGGCAGAAGGAACGGGCGACGCAGCACTAGTTTCCCCTATGGGGAAGCCCCGATGGCAGTCTCATTCAAGTCAAGTCTTGGGATTAGGTAGGTACCAAAGCGGCGGGCTGCAACCGGGAAAAACGGTAGGAGGATGATGTCTTCTTCTGTGATAGGTGCGAATGCATTTAACTATGTAAAAAACTAAATTGAGTGGATCACGTAATAAATAGTGGCTATAGTTTCATTCTTTATAAGATTACTAGACTCACAAAATTTCTATTCTATCCTAAAAAGATACATTTTGAGGTCAGAATGTTGTTTACCAAATAAGACAAGTAAGGATGAATGCACTATACTACTGTTTTTAAGCTTTGAATTTTTATTTTTAGTTTTGTTTTTATTTAGCAGATGTAAACCAAATGATAACATAAGATATTATGATTTTTCATTAATCAAATGAACACAAAATAACGTTGAAAACAGGTAAGTAAGAATTAAAAAAAAAATCTTGAAAAAAAACATTCAACCCTTACACTAACGCCATCTGTTGACCAACAGGGGTGGATTTTCCAAAAATCCCGTCTTATCCCTTGCCAGAGTGCGATTTTTGAATCTCACTGGTGATATCAAAGTCACCGGTGACTAAAATTATCACCGATGACTTCTATGTCCGTATTTTTGAAAGTCACACGCCGTTGACCAACATACAGAAATTCTACAATTTCAGTCAGAGACAATCTTCCCGTTACGTTCCTTTTTACGCAGATGTTGTCAATGATACCGGTTTTTATTTTCTCATATTATAACTTAAAACAGATTCAAACGTAAAACGTAGCGTATCTGTCAGTGTCATGTAAAAAAGCTTTGAAAAATTCTTGGCAGATGTCACATACGTCAACTGTCAGAAACAATCGCATGGTGATTTCAATTACGAGTGGGTAGGGGCACTCGTAAATCGATATCATAGGTATGACAAATGTAAGTCACCGATGAGTTTCAAAAATACAAACTTTCGGAAATCACTCACATCGGTGAGAATTATAGTCACTTGCTGAGATTCAAAAATCGATCCTGATGTAAATTTCAAGTTTCTAATCCTAGTAGTTTCGGCTGTGCGGTGATCAGTCAGTCACAGGAAGTCTTCTTTTATAGGTACGAAGTATATAGATGAACTAGCTTCTGCCCGCGACTTCGTCCGCGTGGAACTCTTTTTATATCGTGGCTCCTTACAAACTTGCGCCCCCTATTTCGCCCCCTTAGACGATGATTCCCGGAATAATACAGCTTACGCCATCTAGTGACCAGTAGCTAACTTTAATTTTAAGTATTACACAGGCTTCAACTTAGGTACTTTGTTTCATTGTACCCAACTGTATTTTGTATATGTGAAGCACAATAAAGAGTAAAGTACCTATCGTAGGTAATTGTATAACAACTGTCATGATTTTTTTTAACGTGTATGTACAGCATATGCCATCTAGTGACGCGTAGACAAAAGTTGTGGTACTTAGGGTTTCTTAATACAAACTCTCAACCAAGTTTTAATCCCTTTAGAAGATGAATTTTCAAAAACGCTAAAAGTTTTCGTGTGTTAAATATGGAATCATATTACGAAGTTTCAAGTCTCTAGCTCAAAAATTATTCATTCCTCAAACAAATTTTCGACCCAGTTTTGAACCCCTTAGGATGTGAACTGGCAAAAACGCTGAAAGTTGTTTTCTCCTATTTCAGTAAAGAACCTTTTTACAAAGTTTCAAGTCTCTATCTTAAAAATTAAACTAATTCCTATACCAATTTTCGACCCATTTTTGACCCCCTTAGGGTATGAACTGGCAAAAATGATGAAATAAGTTTTCTTGTATTTCATTAAAGAACTTTTTCACGAAGTTTCAAGTCTCTATCTGAAAAAATAAATGAATTCCCATACAATTTTTCGAACCTGATATCACCCTCTGAAGAAACATTATCTAAAAAAAGGCCGTGCTATGTCTTATTCTGAGGGCTACAGTATTAGAAAGTGCCACCAAAATCGGTTCAGTAGTTTTTGCTAGAATATTCCCCTAAAATTATACTGAATCTCATCGCCGTCCCGCGACGTCCACTTGACAACAAAAGATGGCGCTGTTGCGTACACACGACTTCATCCAATCGGTTAGTCTCAAATTTGGTCTGCGGGTCACCTGAACTCCATCAAACTTTTTTATACGTTTCATATGGTTTGACGAAGTTAAGACGCCGACAAAAAACGGGAGAATGACCTACGGCTAGAATATGCGTGAAAATTGGTGATGTTCTGCATTTCAATTTATGTTGCATAAATACAATCAATTCACATGCTCCTTATTATGTATCTCTGACAACATCAACGAATTTTCAAATTTATAATATCAGTGTGACATTACGATTCTAATTGATAGGTACAAATTTGCCAATTAAAACTGCAATTTTTACGACACCAATTTATCTTTCATGCTACATTACCACTCTACTCGTATTATAATTATAGTACTTTATTCTACTCTCTGTTACAATTTATCCAAGTTCCCAGTCCTTACATTACAAAGGAAAATAAAGTTATAGAGCCGGAAAACTTATTAATATGTTGTTCCCGAGACATAACAATAGGGTACTCGAGTCCTTAGCAATTTAACCTTTACGACTATATTTATAGGGACTATTTTAGCGTGCTATTGGAGAACAAAGGCAAACGGACAATACTTGGGGAAAGTGAAATCACATGGAAGTAGGTACCTATGATGTAAGATCAGTATGGAACAACAGTAATGGTAGCGAAAAATGGAGTCGGTAGTTCAGTTCGGGTAATCTCCGGAACGAATTCACCCGTTTTAAAGTGTCATACTGTAGCTCTAACTATAGCTGCACGGTCATAACAACACGGCGCGCGAGCTGTGTCGCGGCGAGATAGTCTATCCGTCGCTTTCTAATTAGAACATTAAGAAAGATACGGAGAGGGCACAGTTCGTCGTCCTGCTTGTCTTTAGACAATTACAATTTATTGACAGACATACAGATGTATACCTGCTCCATGAATAATGATTCCCAGGACACCTAAAATAAGCCATTTATGGCGGTTATAGTATACTAGTTGCCTGCATATTACAAAGAATCATTGCCACAAAATGGCCCCACAGAATACATATGTGTCATTGCCATTATGCGGGGACGGGAGCGCGGTGTCAAAACGATGCCAGGCAGCCGTTTAGTTCGAACATATAGATATTTCGTTCACTGAAGCGACGCCATTCGGAAGGTCCTTTATATACATGGTAAAGGAATTTGACAAGTTTCTATAGAATGACAGCTTGTATCGTTCTTCGGGAAAAGCACTGAGCACCCTGATAAGCTGGGACAAAGGACCCTATAGCCTGTTAGAATAAGGTGTATATTCCCAGAGAACGGGACGTACGCGTAGTTTACTTACCCAGTGGCTCTCCCAGACACCCATGACCAGAGCGGGGCCGAAGGAGCGCGCGGGGTTCATGCTGGAGCCAGTGAACGGAATCTGTACAAAAACATACGAGGGGTTATTCATATATTCTACAACAAAATCTCGAGTGTATCTCATCATTATGATCATATGTTTAAGAGTCAAGGTCTTGCCGGTGGAGTAAGTTCCAATTTATTCTGCAGCGGCATCACGGAGTGCTTCAAATCAATCATTAAACTGCGATGTTGAAGCCACACTACAAAACTCCTGAAGACCATTTAATGGAACAGTATGCCAGACGCCCCGAAGCTCCCAAACGTGGGCGAAAATGGCGATCCCGGATTGGCCTTTATGGCGTTGTGCCTCGTGTACAGACGCTGCGTAAATCATCTGTCAATATGTATAAGGCCTTATGAGATGTCAGACGACCTGAAAGAAGCCCACTTCCCTTCATTTTCAGGAACATGTTTTTTGTCTACATGACACTGATGTCTGATTTGCAACATTGTGTTGGTAATCAGTTAAGGTCTGCCTGGCGGTAAGCAGAGACCGTAAACTTGTTCGCTAATTCAGATGAGTCAGCGCGTTGCATATCCTTTACCGATTTCACGAATCATTGCGTCGAGATACGGAGACAAATGGTTCCCAACGCTCAACACGGCGCTTTATAAAATATCTACTCTGTTGGCCTTTCTCCTACATGAACAGAACATGTGGTGTTCCCATTAGAGCTACTAAGTATATACGAGTTGAAATGGCTGCGGTGCGACTGCTAATAATGGCTGCGGTCTTCGGTAAAAGGTGCTTCCCCAGCTGTGCTCATCAAAATAAGAGCGAGTTGATAATATTACACTGAACCTTATGTCTCTAAAAAGTCTGTATCAGCACAACCTGACAACAGTGAATGGTAGCTTACGCAGGCAGCGTGGCAGGCGGTGATGCTCAGTCCGATGGCAGCCGCCAGGCCCTGCACGTCTTTGCAGCGTGATCAACACACCATTCACCACCAACACCAGTTCCAACATGAGCCGCTATCAGCACAACCTAACAACAGTGAACGGTAACTTACGCAGGCAGCGTGGCTGGCGGTGATGCTCAGTCCGATGGCGAGCGGCGCCGAGCCGTTCAGGTCGTTGCGGCGGGAGTCACACACACCGTTCACCACCAACACCAGTCCCAACATGAGCCGCTATCAGCACAACCTAACAACAGTGAACGGTAACTTACGCAGGCAGCGTGGCAGGCGGTGATGCTCAGTCCGATGGCGAGCGGCGCCGAGCCCTTCAGGTCGTTGCGGCGGGCGTCACACACACCGTTCACCACCAGCACCAGCACGAAGGTGATGAGAGCCTCGATCAGCACAGCCTGACAACGAAAGCAGGTTATACAGTCATCATCATCATCAACCTGGCCGATGTCAACCACGGTGACTGGAAGAATCTGGCTAGTTGGAGCGCCGTTCGTGAGCTTTCAGATGACTGACGTAGCCTATCATCGCAGATTATCTGCGATTCCCTACAGGTCAGCACCCGACAAAGTTGCAGTTGATGCCCGCAGGTCGAGACTTTAGTTCCTAGGTTATACCTATCGATGGAACTTTAAGGTACCTACGCTAACGCAACGTATGCAAGGACGCGTTTTGAGAAGGTCACCTGCACGGATATCACAGGACGGCCCGCGAGCTGTGTCGCAGCGAGATGGACTCCGTTTCTTTCTAATTAGAACGATAAGAATGAGACGGATAGTCGACGTCGCCGCGGCATAGCTGGCGGGCCGTCCTGTGATGGGCATTAATATATGGCACGACTCTCTAGGGACGTAATTATCAGATATGCTTTCTCGCTTTGTTATTGCAGATATTAATGCTGTGATGATGACTGTACTCACGATGCAATGGCCGGGTCTAGCGCATTTGGTTGGGACCACAGATTAGTATTATATGCTCTGAAGTCGGGCCTCTTTTGTTTTATTTATTTGGACCTTCAAAAATAAGTACACTGATATATGTTAGTAATTTACATTTACACGTAACAGTTAAGCGTCTTATCACTTAAAGAAGATCATCACATGCACAGATAAAGAAGTACGAGTATTAACGAAACTAAATTCTACTTACTTCATTTAAATTTATTCTAAATCTAATCTATTATCATTTCTTGTTATAACGAGTCTCTAACCTCGTGGCAGTGTGTACTGCCTACTCGCAATGTTGGGAAGAAAGTTCTGTTTATAAACTTTTCATTTCATTCTTAAATGTTACTCAATAAATAAGAGCTTCCCTTTTAAGTTTGAGAGTGCAGAAGATAAGATCGATGTTGGTATTGTTTGTGAGTATGTATGTCGCCCCATGGTATATACTTAAGTGAAACAGAGCCCTATCACCACAATTTATGGCCCCGAGTGCAGCAAGCGTTTGATAATATTAAGATAAAGGCCCTCGACGTTGCACTAGTTCAAGTCAAAGAATATAGGTTAGTTTCGAGGTAAAAGGATTTTTTTTTCATTCGAATATAAGCCATGTCACTTTGACATAAAGTACCCATGTCATATCATAATCATAATATTTTACTGCGACCATGGTATTAAAGATCTTACATAAGAGAATACAGTTCCACATGGGCCCTGTTAGGGCATGGCAAAGACAGTAATACTTATATTAAATTAAATTAATGTGATTCAATTAAGTTAACTTATTATGTTTACCACTAAACTAACACTACACTACACACACTATACTAGTGCAGCGATACTAGGACGTTGATCTAATAGATAATGTTATGTGTTGTTACGATAATAACAAGTTATACCCAATTTTCCCACGTTGTCCACGTAAATCACCTAGGATCGATCACCCAGGGGAACCTAGCGGCAATTATTTTATATACAACTGGGAAAAAATGATAATCTTCGGTTATGGCGCTTCGCCGGCCGCTACCGCGTCACGCTCGGCTCGCGCGCTGTAGGGTCGCAGTTCACCTAAAAACCTAAGTATTCTAGTGGACAACAGCAAATTTCCGGCGCTTGTTGTATAAACATATTTCAGTTAGCAGAGTTGTATCAAAGTAAATTTAATCTAAAAGAGACCTTACCGTACCAGCTAGAAGATACTAAATCTAATGACAGTTTCTTAAAATGCCGTCTGAAATAACTTCAACCACACATACCTGTCCGTCAGTGACGCCTTCTCCTGGCTTCGTCATACCGAAAGACTTCACTTCGACATCAGGGATGGCCAACTGTTGGAAAATGAGAAACATTTTTAAATAGCTACAACTTTATTTAGACGCAAATACATAGGTATTCACCTTTCTAGACAACTTCGATATTCCTACAAGTATATATAGTTTCTGGCCTGAGAACTTTTTATATCGAAAATCCAATAAAAGGTATGTAGTTGGGAGTGTAATCCCTGCTGAGGCGGGACCTTTTCTTGACACTTGTAGATATGTTATATATTTAGTTTTTATCCAGTTTTAATATGTCTTTAATTTTAAGTTTCATTCTACTTCACCCCTATATGTTTTATTTTTTTTGTCAATGTGTCATGAATAAATGTTATTTCTTTCTTTCTTTCTAATACGGAAGTTCACGCGGACAGAATCGCAGGCAAACATTAGCAGGTATTAAATAAATCACGGATTTTCTAACGTGCACCGAGTTCACGATGACCACTCATATGGCCTCTGCCACTTGACGGTAGTTCGTCAAAAATGGCCGCGCCACTAGACAGATAATGACAACCGGCGGGTACCCGGCGGTTGCCACTTGATTTCTGTGACGGTGTCGGGTTAGAATAGCACCACCCCCCTTTCTTCCCGTGGGTGCCGTAAGAGTCGACTAAGGGTTGAAGTGTGTTGTGTGCGATGGGCTAGCAACCTATAACTGCTATATCACATTTTGTCGATATTTTATACCCACATTTATGCTAACAGTGACACTGGACACAAGTTTCATGTGCTCTGCCTACCCCTTTTAGGGAGAAAGGCGTGTATGTATGTGTGCATGCATGTATATCCGTGACGGTAGTTTCAGTACAATTTTTGACAACTGTAGGTGACAAAGCTGGCGATAAACAAAAAAATCCTATACCACGCAATGAGGGACAGAAATTATGACGTTGTATAGAGTTCCCACTTGCGTTATTGTCTATGCTTATATTTCTGTTACACATGTGTGTGCGAATGTGCAAGTCCCTACATATAACCTTTCCCTATGAGATAGATATACTAAAATGTCAGGTGCTTTCATGAAACCGTCGTGCTACGAGCTAAGGTCACTCGCGTAATATCGATCGCTAATTGGCTGATGATCTTGTACTTGTAATGCGAAGGCGAGCGAGATGGACGCATGATTTGCACCGCTCGAATTGCACCGGCGTTCCGTACACCGGGCTAACTACGTTGAACTTGTTAGCCTAGTGGGTAGTGACGCTGCCTACGAAGCTGAAGGTCCTGGGTTCGAATCCCGGTAAGGGCAAATGCTCGTGTAATAAACATGAAGTTGATTTTTCCTATGTATTTAAGCATTTATATCTACTAAATATATCGTCGTCTAGTAGGTACCCATAACACAAGCCTTATTGAGCTTACCATGCGGCTAGTTCAATGTGTGTAAGACTGTGCCCTAATATCCGGGGGATTTAATATAAGCCTATTTAAGAATTCTGAAAGTCCATTCTACACGCAGGTGAATTGTTGAAATCGAATAAGCTGTTCCTGTTATTACTCAAACTTACAAAGCGACACTCTCAGAGTTTTCGTCTTTAGAAATTGCTATACATTACGCTGAGGGTACCGTACCTACAGTCAGAATCGTCTAGTTAGTAGCAATCAAACATCCTTATTGTTATACGAATAAAGACGTGTACAGAAATATTTGGCTGCTCTAAATCTGACTTGTTAAACTAGTCAAGCCATTCCTAAAGACAAGTTCCTCAAAAGTGGTTCCTACTGACAAGATTTACTGTAAACGCTCCAGAGGTAGGACAGCAATCGATGCTCAGACCAAATCCGTTCATCACTAAACACAAAACTCCACGATGCGAAAGTACAGGGCGAACTCAAATCAAAGAAAAATTGCAGCAATAGGGGAATCGTGACCCCCAGCAGAGAGGAATACAATCTGAGGAGGAGATGCAGAGAAAGGGAGTAACTGAGGGCTCTCAATGTTATTAAATACGCACTAATTAACTAAAAAGTTTGTTTCTTAGATTAATTTTGACCTAACCAAAAACAAAACTAAATTTAACATTAAATGACGTCACAACTTCTTCCTCAAAAACTACACGCTAATCGTTTCTCAAAAGCTGACGCGACAGGCTGGCCTATATTCACCGTGTGATCTCATTAAGTGATCACTTAATAAAGTTAGAGCCTTTGAGCTGTCACGACGCTAACTAGGCGCATCAAAGCTTAATCACAACGCTATTCGCAACTTATCAATACAACCAGGATAACATTGGCCTATGAATGCCCACAGTAATATCATCATATCGAGCGAAAGACTTTCGAAAATCGGTCCTGACAGTTGGACAGCGGACTCCCGCGACATTTATACCGGCGTGTGTGCGAGTCAGGTAGATCCAAATGTCACTTTTTGTGACACAATGACAGTTGAATTGCCCTAACGTGCGTTCTAAGAGTTTCGTGATCAATTGATCATCACTCTGGTCATCAGTCCATCTTGTAGGGGCATACCCTCGCTGCGCCTTCCGGTTTTTGCAGTATTCTACTTAGCCCTCAATTTGAGCGTTCAGTCGGCTGGACATACTTTTTGAACGTCTTTTTAACCTCTGTTTTAGTCCTTACACCTACTGAATTGTGTCAAGAACTTGGTTTAGCTAAGAATAGATGGTATATTGTTGTCCCACTCCAAGTATTACAAGTTGTTGAGACATGTTGCTACCTCGGATCCACTTAAACTAGACACAAGTAGTACGTCGAGAGACGATTCGTGAATCGCACAAACACGCATGGAAGCGAAGGTCGTTACAATTCAAACCTTTACACCGCCAGTGTCACGGTGAGCGACACACATGTCTCCATAAGGTTTCGGTCGTGAAAGGAAATTAGTTCTAATGTGAGTGCGTGGTCGTATTATTGTGTTGAGGAGGTTAAACGATAAAGTATCTGAATTACACACTTTGGCACGTAATTAATAATACTTAGTACTGTAGAGGTCGTCTATGCAACCTCTGCAGTGCTGGCTGGACAGCACTATTCGGAGTTCAAATCAATCTATAAATAGAAGAAGAATTGAAGACGTCAATCAGCCGCCGCCGCAGGGCCACTCGTACACTCTCGCAAACTTATCAATACACTTACTCGTAGGTACATAAGGCTTCTAAATTAAAACTCGATAAACTACGGGAGACGAGATTTGTCCCATACATACTATGAACGCCACCCGCATCCAGCGGACTCCCGCCACCTTTACCAGGTCATCAGTCCACGTTGTGGGGGGCCTACCTTCCGGGACGTGGTCGCCATTCGAGAACCTTTCTGCCCCAACGGCCATCGGTTCTACGTGCGTACTTACCCTGACGAAGGCGGCTCCAGCCACGGCTCCGAGGGTCTGCACCACGATGTAGAACAGCCCCTTGATGACCTTCACCTCCCCCGCAGCCAGGAGCCCGAGGGTCACAGCCGGGTTGATGTGCCCGCCGGACACGTGGCCGATCGTCTGGAGACAAAATGTTAGTTTAGGCAAAGTGACGGTATTTGAATCGCTGAGACTTTTTAAATTAACCGGCGAAAAAACTGAAAATGAAATATGATAATTGTTTTATCATTAACACGTTCGCAACCAAGAACCCGCCTAGCGGTATGTTTGCTACTCGTAATGTTTGCTCAGATGCCGGCTGAGCCCGCTAGGCGGGCACTAGTATGAACCTACACGCTTAGCGAATTCTGTCGGTTTCTGGTGAATTGTTCCATTTTTTGTCCAGTTGCGAAAGTGTTAAAAGCGGCCGCACACATGATGGGAACTAGTCACCGACATTAAAAGCGACAACTAGTAACTCAGTCAAATTAATGCACCTCGCCGCCGCCGCCGCAAACTATCGGTAAGCGCCGCGCCGATACTATACAGAATGTATGAAAAACACGTTCGAAACTTGTGGTTCAAATGTGGCTGCCACTAGTGGCTCATTATGCGCCAGCGTTTGAACGTGTGGCTATCAAAATGGGCACTAACTCCTCCTATTTAAATGATTATTGAATACAGGCTGTTCTTCAACTGAAAATTTGCCATGCAGGCTTCAAAACTTCTAGTGATAATTACGCGGCTCTTTCGAAAGGTCTTTTATTTTGTTTAGAATCTAAACGTACTTAGCTTACTCCGAAATAATAATTCGCATTGCAATTAAATGAATACAAGTGCTATTTGAATGCAGGGCTGCAAGGGAGATTCATAATAAATATTTTATGCTAGTTATGAACAATAAATCTTTACATAGAAAATACCCTGCAATTTACGAGCTATATGAGATACTTATCAATTTCCACGACGTTTTTGCTTATACATCTCAATTAAGTTTCTTGGCATAACAGTAATTGAAGATTAGGTATGCATTATACAGACTTTGTTTCAGAATGCCTTAAGTTTACGGACACTTTATTTGCTCAACTGCTTTTCTCCTGGCAAGGTTTTTCCAGCAACTAATACTTCGATCGGAACGTCTTGTGCGTGACTCTTCAAATGCCAAATTCATAATATTTCCGTCCGGTCAATTTGCTTTTCATTCGCGCACTTTTAACTTCAATAATCTATAGTTCAATATGTCCTTATCTAACCCGAATTAGAAAAGAGTCCAAATTAATAATGGTTGAGATTATTTAATGCTTTTTATAAAACTGTCATTAGAATAGGCATGATGACACATTTTGAAAAACTGTTCTATAATGTTTAGAAACATTTTTATGTACAACAACGAATAAGTAGGAAAAAAATGCATTTTAGTTTTTAAATTTCAAATTGGCGCTAAAACGCTTGTCGGTGTCTTGGCGTCCCGAGTGACGTCACGTTTGTATAAACAGAACGCAGACCTTTAACGTTTGCTACCTAGATCGCTCAATTGCATGAACATAAATTAAAAAGTTTACAAGTCTTGCGCGGCCGTGCGAGCGAGAAAGCGGGACAATGATGTATGAAGATCTGACAGATAACATGGTTCTTTCCCTGTCTTACTATTCGTTCAGTACGTAAGTTTTCTCTGTAATCTGTGGTAATGGCCGTTACGGGTATTTGTTTATATAAACGTGACGTCATGCGCTCTGATTGGTGTTTAACATATCATGGCGGGCGTCCGTATTTTTCAGTTTTATTTTATCAAAATAAATAATAATCTCTTACTTAATTAAAAAATGTGAGCATTTTTCGAATTCTACGATTAAAATTTCACTAAGAAAATACCACATTTTAGTGATTTTCAATTACTGTCATCATGCCTATTGGAATCCTTATATGATAAACGGTATGTGTACCCTGCTTGGCTGATATTCGACTTTATTTCAAGGCAGCTGGTGACATCGCTAACCATGTGACAATATGTATGCATGTATGTGCAAAGTTTTCTGTGTCATGTTTTTAGTCATCGGTATGACCTTTAGCGTAATTTGATACTGGGGAAAGTGTTTGTTTTTTTTTTAATAATTTACTTATTGGGAATGAACGGTATATCGTCCCCGCCCCCTTCTTCTTCCCGTGCGTGTCGTGAATCAGTCGAATAGGATTGAAGAGTGTTGCGTGCCATGTGCTAGTAACCTATCGCTGCTCTATCACATTCTTTAAAAATAGGTAGGTTATAATTGCTAGAAGTGGCCCTGAAAATAGTTTTTCGTGTCTGCCTACCCCTAATCGGAACACAGGTGTGAGTGTATGATTACATAATATAGTGCCTACTGCCTATTCCTATTACAACTTTGTTATAGGTATATCTGTGGGTCGACGTCTCGGGGTAACCTCTGACTCATATCTCGTTGCCATAGGTCATGAAATCATGATAAACGGTATCTACATATATGCTGCGTCTACACGGACGCTCAAGGCCAGGTTAGCGGTAGTGTGGAGCGTGCGTTATGTAAGTACAGTCAGCTGCAGAGAAACGTGATCCCCTGCGTAGAAGTTGGTATGCAGGATACGTTTCTCTGTATGTACATCCAAATGCTGAATGTAAATGTAAACAGTACCAACGCATTTATTTGACCACATCAACAATCTGGTAGAAGCAAAATATAAGGAACAAAACTTAATAAATTTTGATGTTTATCGAGAAGTGTTGCATCTAATTCGCATAATATGTCAAAGACATAAACGTGTCTCTTACACGGGGGCGTAAAGGCACCCTTCTAACGTGGCTTTCCAAAGCACGAAAGCGCTCAGTTAATATCCTCTCTAGCGGTCACCCATGAAAAACTGACCGAGGCCTTTTGTACCTTTACGTGATTTTAAATTTTTAACCCCCGACGCATAGAGAGGGGACTTATACGTTTAACGTGTCTGTCTGTCTATCTGTGTATCTGTCTGTGGTATCGTAGCTGCCAAACGGATGGACCGATTTGAATGCGGTTTTTTTTGTGTCATAGATAATTTTATCCCGAGTGTTCTTAGGTGTGTTTCATGAAAACCTATTAAGCCGTTTTTGAGATTTTGGACCTTGAAATGAAAATGTCGGGGGGTTTTCAACTTTTCTAAGTTGTAGTTATTTATTATAATCGGTGCATCCGATCTTAAACTGGAACGCAAAATTCATGTTTCTGATTGACCCTTCGTAGAACAGCAACAAGGCAACATTACAAAACTAAAAACCACAGTAATGTCAGCCTGAGATTGAATCCTCGCCGATTAACCTGCGACCCGATGTCAAAACGATCTCGGTACGATCCGCCGTGCCATTCAAATGTAACGGAAAACTTCACTATTCGTATAAGTATAAGTAATACTGTTTTTGAAAACAGTAAAATAAACTATTCTTATTAGAACTGATTCGAGTTTTTTTTTTCGGAATAGCAAAGGAATATTTTACTCGTAACCAATAACTAAAACTCACAAAAATACTCGGGAAACTTCACGTTTCAACTTTTTTGGCATTTTTTATTAATTATAACGGACTTCTAAAAAAAGGAGGAGGTTCACAATTCTGTTGTATATTTTTTTTTCATGTTTTTTTTTCAATGTTATTACCTCAGAACTCCGTCATTGATGAGCCGACATGTTCTCGTGGCATGGCGGAGTACTAAATTGAAGTCGGTTAAAACTTTGTTTTTAAAGTAAATTATTAATTACTGGCGTGCTCAAAATATGGACGCTAAAGGGTGTCATTTATGCAAGGAATTTGACGAGTGGCATAGTAAACTTGTCAGATATTGTCAAGTTTACTATACCGCCACCGCAGGCCGAGCTAGCACGCGCAAGTCTTTGATAGGCCTAAGTATTCCCAGTGTTCCAGATAGACTTTGACGTGTCATTAAAAAAAGTTGCTGTTTTGACTATCAGTCGAATACCGTACGTAAAATGAGTTGGTCTTATGCTGGCCATACACGATGCTTCCTATCCTCCAGTGGATTGGCACGAGTCATGCCAATCCAGTTCCACACACGGTCAGTTTTAACTGATCCAATCGGTAGCGTCATGCCGATGGGACGATAGGAAGCATCGTGTATGGCCAGCATTACGCTTAAAATGTTCAACCGATTTACAATCAAATTGAAATGGAGACAGTTTGTTGGACAATATTAACGACCGATAGGTCAATTAAAACCGAGATAGCTCTTGAGGGAGAGGGTATGTTAATTGCTACCTACATTCAAAAGAACTCGCATTTGCCACTATCTTTCACTATCCCCCTAGCTATAGCTCTTAAATCTCGTAGAAGATATATCCCACATGGTCAGCTTTCCTCTTTTTGATTCTCCATTTCGCTCTGTTCTCGACATCGGTTTCAACTTGCACTCTCTTGTTATGTCTCTCCTCTCAGCACATCTGCCGCTATCGATCAGTCGAAAATGTCAAAATGCACCTTGAGTCTACACTTCTTCTATACTTAGTTCTTAGCAAAGCAGTCTTCGCGAATCAGTGACCCCACTAGTGTTGAAAGTTCCCACGCTCCATAATTTGGTGCACACAACAGCCTGCATAATATAACATTAACAAAATTTATAGCCGACCACAGACTACCAGTAACAGTACACCGGCCATGGCATTGAGTTCGATTTGGAGTATAAATTAGCAATTAAAATTGAATGTTGGTTTTATAATAGTTATGAATCAGAGCGGTGGGCCTTGGTGGGTCGCTCGGGGGTCATCGAGTGACCCGCGGGCGAAAACTGGAAATGTGGTCGTTAAATACCCGGCACACTTGGCGGTGCGGCCGAGCGCAAGGCGAATTTGTTACTTGTTACTTGGAATTGGAATGAGACAAATTGGTGTGACAGATTGCACCGCCGACAAGGACCACATATAACTTTTTCAGTCGTGAGATTGAGGGCATTATTAACCTACTATTTTGTGTGGTGGTGTGGATTGTGAAGTGGATTTTCAACATCAATATATGAGCGAGCGAGCGAAGCGAACGAAGATCTTCGTTTCAGCTTGGGGTTAAATTCTTTCGTACGCCCGGATATCCCGCTGTCCGGCTGTTCACCGTAGAGGTCGCCATTCTCAAGTGATTCTCGTGAAATTGCAGCAATTTGTGTGCGGGTTCGATAATTATTTTATGTAAAAAACAACAACAGTCTCGTGAGTTTTACAGCCTACAGAGTCGCTAGTTTTTGCTAGTTATTAAATGTATTTTACGTCACACCTGGCCGTAATGCGAGTTTTTCGACACGCTGCGCGTACGGGAAAACTCGCATTGTGGCCAGATGAAGACGTAAAATTTTGTACTTAGCACGGGCGGTAATTCGTAAAGCCCCAGAGCGCATATTTATGAAACACCTGCGGTCTGGGGCATTCACGAATTCACCGCCCTAGGTATACCAGTAGTTTCTTTTTATTAAGATTCGCTCAGTGTGAATCGTGCTAAAATACACTGTAACCTATCGATGACAGCATAATTCATATCGCCGCCGGTAACTCGCCATTCGCGTGTATAGAGTCATAAAACATATTTCATAACGGTTACCTCAGCTATCACTAATTTAAGGGCTTCCTGATGGTTATTATTTATTTATTAGTTTTAGACGGAAGAGGAACACATTACACCTACACATTTAATTACATTGTTCGTCGTAATCTTCAAAATTAAATGACTAATTCAATGTTTTTCCCTCATACGTTCTAGTTCAGTTCATGTTGGTGTGGATAAGTATTTACAAAATAATAAAGTATTTGACCACGGTAAAAATAAATTGTTATTTCAATTCATAAAACATTTCGAGAATACTCTGAAAGTATCAATCATCCCTTTAAGTTTGTTATTTTAAGATTGTTAAATTCATGAATACTAAAAATAAGGACGTCGTTTGATTGTGACGTCACAAGCAAGTAAGCTCTACAAATTCCATGCTAGCGGAGCGTTTTTGACGCTTTACAAAAAGAAGGATTTGACTATAGGCACAGAATAGATAATAGTACAAGTACAGAAGGAACACTCCTTTGATCTTTACAAAAGGCGCTTTTTTCTCAGCCAAAACATTAAGATTTATGGCCCTCTGACGTCGTCGACGCCGACGTCCACGTTCATCGCTACAAGTACATGCCGGTGCCCCAACGTTGGGGCACCGGCATGTACTTGTAGCGATGAACGTAAATCGCGGAGTGTCCGTGTCCGCCCCTTGCTACCTATAGGCAAATACCGTATTGTATAAGTAACCAATTAGATACGTAGCATACTCGTAAAAATGAACTCAGTCTCAGTTTAATGACGCTGGAGACAATTAAGGACCTATAATGATTTAAGTAACGTATCATTTTTTAAATGAAACGAAAACGTTAATGTCCATACAAATTGAATAGGTACTAAATTAATAGTGGACTGTACTGCGCCGTGATCGCGCCACTGGTCGACATGGAGGAGGTGTGCTGCTGGCGGCGCGACCAGGCATCGCTCTACGTCGTAGGCCTGAATTTGAGACGACAGACGGTGAAGACCTGTGGGTAACTCTGGTGGTGCAGCAAATAGTGTGCCATGTGTGTGTGATATACATCCCGCCTAATGTGGTGGATGAAATATATATGCGCTTTTTTCAAAAGATTGAATCTTTCATAGACTCTCTAAATGGTGTCGTGTTGATTGTTGGTGACTTAAATATGAACCCTAAGTACACTTCAAGTAGTATTTTAAATTACTTTTGTTATTTTACCACTGTCTGTAATTTGAAAGAGAAGAATGACATTTTGAATACATTTGGTGGAGTGTTAGACGTGGTGCTGGTGCGAGAGCGAGTCTGTGGTGCAAGGGTCAGTGACGTGGGGGATAGTGGATTGGTCCCTCATGCGGATCCTTATCATCCACCGCTTGGGATCTCCATACCTGTCACGGCCGCAAAACACTGCCCTGAATTTCTAGAGCCTAGTAATGTTGACTTAAACCGTGACTGGGATTTCACTAAGGGCAACTATACGCTCCTATATGAACGGTTTTCCGAAGTGTCGTGGAATGAAGTACTAGAGTGCCGCGACATAAATGATGCTGTAGAGCTCTTTTACCTGGTAGTCTACAACATCTTTGACGAATGTGTACCCGGTAAAAAGAGGAACAGCTCTCCCAGTAGGCGGTATCCTATCTGGTTTACAGCCGACATAATAAAGGATTTATCGCGGAAAGCTAAGGTTCATCGAGACTGGAAACAGTCTGGAGACCATGCTCTATACGTTGCCTTTGCCAGGCTCAGGACAGACTTGAAGATGCGAGTATCGCATGCCTATGATCAGTACATAAGTCGTATTCAAGATAGTCTCATGCGCAATCCTCGTTCTTTCTGGCAACATATCAGCTCCTTAAGATCCAAAGGTGGTTTCGAGTCCCATGTTACGTATCAAGGGAAGGAATACGAGGGTAGTGAGGTAGCTCAAGTGTTCGCTGATTTTTTCTCTTCCGTATTCTTGCCAAACAAACCTCTCCTAGATTATAAGAAGGTCATCAGCGCAGACCCTAGTAATAATGCCAGTTATATTCACATTAAGGAAATATCATCCCTAGATATTGAAAGTGGTATAAACCGACTGAAACCTCGAAGCTCCCCGGGACCCGACAATTTTCCGGCTTTCATTGTAAAAGGATGCAAAGAATCGCTATTATCTCCGTTACTTCATATTTTCAATTTAGCTTTATTTACTGGGGAGTACCCTGACCAATGGAAGATCACTCGAGTGAGGCCTATTCCCAAATCCAATATTACAGGCAAGGTTGAGGAGTACCGGCCAATAGCAATTTTATCTTCGATTGCTAAACTATTTGAGTCAGTCATAAATAAGATTGTGGCTCCTCAATTAAAACCGATCCTCTGCGATGCTCAGCATGGATTTAGACCTCGTCGTTCAGTAGAGACTAACCTTCTAACCCTGGTTGATTCCATTTCGGATCATTTGGATAGCGGAGTTCAGGTAGACGTGCTGTACTTCGACTTTAAAAAAGCATTTGATCGCGTAGATAATGATGTTCTCTTGGGCAAGTTGTGCAGTGTTGGTTTTTCACCAAAACTGCTCCGGTTCTTTGCTAGCTATCTACGCGACAGGCAGCAGTACGTGCAGCACGGTTGCTTTGTATCAAATACATACCCGACACGTTCTGGAGTCAGCCAGGGTTCAATATTAGGTCCGTTGCTCTTCGGAATTATGGTCAATGATCTGGCTTCAGTTCCAAAGTGCGCCAGTTGTCTGCTTTATGCCGATGACCTGAAGCTAATGTATGGTGTACAAGATATCTTGGATTGCAATTCTCTCCAAAGTGACATCGATAGGTTGTATCAGTGGAGCATCGAGAATAGACTTCTTTTCAATGTTGCTAAGTGTGCGCACGTAACTTTTAGCAGGGCCCGTAATCCGCTGTATAACAATTACTACCTAGATTCTGAGGCAATTACCCGGGTCGATTCCATTCGGGATTTAGGCGTTATTTTAGATAAGAACCTAAATTTCCATGAGCATATCAACTCGCTGGCTCTTAATTGTTGCAGGAGATTAGGGTTCGTCATTCGGAATGCTAGGGACTTTGTTGATGCCAGAATAATAAAATTCCTGTATACCGCTCTTGTCAGAAGCAAGCTTGAATCGGCCGCTGTTGTGTGGAATCCTCATGAGACAACATATATCTTGCTTCTGGAAAAGGTACAAAAAGTATTCTTGCGTTTTCTGTACAAAAAAATGTACGGTTACTACCCATTTCTATACCCTACAAAATTTTTGCTAGGCGTTTTAGGTTTAAATTCACTAGAGGTGAGGCGAAACTTCGGTCTTCTTTCCTTAGCTGGTAGAAGTTTGCGTGGTGATTCAGACTGTCCCGGATTAGTAGCTCAGTTGGTGCGCCTGTATGTTCCCTCGCCCTCTAGATATAATTTTCGACCTCGTTGTCAACATTTACTAGCGGCGCCGGCAGCGCGAACGTTGTCTCGCAGAAAGTCCCCGCTTATTCGAGCTTTGCACTTCATGAACTCGTTGCTTGAATCAGCACCAAATTGTGATATATTTGCTAGCCGATGGATAGATGTGTGTGATGAATGTTTGACGTTCTGCGAGAAGATGGATGCACGACCGTCTTCTGTGTTATTATAATAATAGTTTGTTTCTTTTGTGTATATATATCTACATTTGTTTTGTTTCACAGTGCTTTGGTGTTACTGTAATGCTGTGAAATTGTATGGAATAAATAAATAAATAAATAAATAAATAAATCGTCACAAAACTGACACTGAGTTAATTTTTGTGTGTCGACTAATGCATAAATAATTAAACATGTGTATCATTTTCAAATTGAAAAGAAAAAGATAACTTTTATACATAATACTGAACTGTGGTCACAAATAGACACTGAGTTATTTTTCATATAGCAACTCACGCTTATTGAAAATGTCTGAGTACCGGAGATTACCTAATTACATCACAGATTTTTCTAATTTATAATGTAGAAGATACCTACCTAGCCATGACCGCATTGATCATTCGTAAAAAAAATGCAATGAACGTTTTGAAAGCTAGAACTTTTACGTTCTAATACATACGAGTATATTGAATGTTAAGATCAGAATTTTCGCCCAAGAATATGTCCCAATCAAATATTTATGAAGTCAATAAACTGGGTTAGTTTAATTCAGTTAACGTGTAGCGAACGTGCGAGTACGTAATAATAGGGAATTTAATGTTTAATACTCGTATATTCTTATATTTCGACAGCGGTTGTAATAGTGTCAATTAGATACTGTTTCGTACAACATTATTTACTACTATCTGTCCACGCGGGTTTCGACCGCGTATTGCAAAGAACGCAGGCAGACCAGCGGGATAAAACAAAGCCAAAAAAAGAAAGAAACGAAAAGAAAATAAGAAAATGTCCAGAAGTCCTTAGAAAGTCTATTCTATACGTAGGTGAAAGAATTTTTGAGATTGGTTGGGTGGTTCAACGGATTACCCATTACAAACAAACTTACAAAGCTATCTCACATTACAGTTCCTCTTTATAATATTCGTAGGTATAGATTATAGCTGCCTAGATATGTCAGTAGTCCGGAAAAGCAATTTCCGAATGTAATTTAAATCTAGTTTTCTCGTGTGGGGGAGATATAAAGACGGCTCTTACACGGGGCGTGGTTTAGAAAAATCGAGATATCTAATGTCAACGGTACCTCCTCATAAACTGTCTAGTCTATGGTTGTCTTCGCTATCACTTAAAATTGGATATTATTTATCCCAAAAGTCATCCCTAGAAGTGAAACGGGAAAGTTTGTATGAGTTAAACTCACGCGGGTGGACGCCGCGTGCGGAGCTCGACTATACAGGGTTTTTAAGTCTTAGAGCCGAAGCCCAGTTACTGTATACATTAAAAGAACTTAAAAAAAGGTTTTTTTCCAGACGAGTGACCGCTAGCCGCCATCTTTGGTAGATAGGTACGAACTCTAACCGGATGAATGAACTTCGCACCGCGCGCCATACAGGATTTTTCAAACTTAATTACCTTTTATTAGTAAAAGCTAAACTAATTCATTTTTTTTCACTAATGATTAGTACGTTTTGGATACTTTAAGTGGGCTTCGGCTCTAAGACGGTAAAAAAACACGTTGTATGTATCATAACAAGTGACGCGCGCCCCACGCTTATGATGAATCCAACGACACCTCATGTGTCAAAATCCATAAAGCCGTTTTGACTGCTGCCAAATTAGAATTTTCTTGTCTGAAAAAATCTGAGGCACGCAGGTAAAAAGTGACAGTTTGATTGACCCGCACAGTTACCGTGGCATTTTCTCGCTGCGCTTACTACGGTACACACTAACCAATATACCTCACCCCTGATTACGTGCAGAGACACAGGGTCAGCTTATGTTGGATCGACTAATGAACTAGGTACAAACAACCAGTATATCTGGCCCCTGATTTCGCACTAGCTCTAACCAGACGCAGGGTCAGGTTATGGTGGTTTGGATTATCAAAACTGGGCTGGTTCGTCGAACCTCACTCGTATCGTATCACGTAATAGTAATGGGCCCGCGATCAAGGGCGCCAACAATCCCTAACGCAACGAGTCGAGGAACGGCAGGTAGCGATTTGTTGAAGTTTAATTTTTTTACCCGTGTGGTGTCGGGTTAGAATTTCACCACCCCCTTTCTTCCCGTGGGCGTCGTAAAAGTCTACTAAGGGACCAGGGTTGAAGTGTGTTGTGGGCGATGGGCTAGCAACCTATCACTGCAATATCACATTTAGTAAATCTTTTATACCCACATTTATGATAAAAGTGGCGCTGGAACATACGTTTCATGTGCTCTGCCTACCCCTTTTGGGAATAAAGGCGTGAATGTATGTATGTATGTAATTTTTCTCAAATAGCACGAGCCTTCCACGATGCCTCTTGGAGACTGAAACTGCGCGTCATTGATAACTATATGCCAGTCTCATTAAGGCGGTGCATTGGAAATTACCGCGTGCTTTGAAACGCCGTTCTGGCTAGACTAAGAAACAATAATGTCTGATTTCACATATATGATTCTTGATTGTTTATCTGATTTAATCGATACATGATCGCCGAAAATTTCCTTTATAGAAAAAAAAACCATAGTCGGGTCTTTATTTTCCTTTTTTTACTCAGTCTACTCTAACAATGCATTATTTTCGACAAAATCAAGTTAATACTATAGTATTTTATCTCATCTAAAATCTCACTCAAAGAAAAATAAATAAAACTTCACTAAGTTAGATATTTATCGAAATTTGTCCAAAGAAGCCATTCCCGAAAAGTGTTGCATCTCTTTTTTTCGTGTGCGGAAGGTATAAGCGTGTCTCTGTCTAGGGGGCGTGGTCGACACGAATCAAGTCATCCCTACTACTACCGAGGGACCACGTGGGTTGAACAGTAATGAAATGGGACTCGCATGCGATTTCTCGCCCGGTGTGAGTAAATGGACATTAATACTGTGTCTTATTTGCTGCCTGACTACGGCAGAACCGAAAGAAAGGGAAATTATTATTATTATTATTATTCATTTATTTCAGGTACTGTACCTTTAACCACTTGAGTGCTCGCGATTCAAAAAAAGGTGCTGTAAAGTGCTTAAAATTTACCGCGCGCCAGCGGCGCCGTGTCGTGTTTTGTTAATAAATCAATTGCTTGGCATTCACTGAACTTTTTGATCCGATTCTTTTTTTCATGCCAAATAAACATTTTCTCAATCAAAAAGACCTCGCTTGTCACCTATGTCTTGCGTCCGGGTTAACCGTATCACACACGCACACCGCATGGAAATGCCCTCTCCACCGGATATATTACTCTATTTAATCTATTCGTGGATTATTTCATTCACGAACCGACTCGGCAGGTTTAACGGTGTTTACGAATTAAATATGATGTGTTGATGCTCATTTATTTTGAGCGTTACACACACGTTACACAACACGGGCTTCACTTGCGGTTTGCAATGTGATAGGTACAAAACAACTGATAATAAGCAAGTTAATAACGAGCATAAAAAGTCCAAAAACTTGTAACCCGACTAAGGAAAACTGAATAAAATAATAGTACATTACTACAGAGGCCGGGAAGTAAGTTGTTGCCGGCCAAGAACATATAGACGGATAGTTATGAGGCTAGCAACCCATATACACCTCGAGGTATCTATAGAGCTTTTCTCAAACATGCAATGAAATCAATAAATAAAAAAAACAAGAAATCTAACTTTCATTTTCATGGCTGCATGCCGTGATGCTGCGCCACAAATTGTGGAATGGAAAGAAAAAAGTCCTCCAATTTTGTATGAAATGCCATTACGGACCTCTCGTCTCGCTGCGCCCGAAACGTGACACTTATGAAGAGCAGATCGTCAATATTATTTTCCATCGCATGTTTGAAAAAAAGGTTTTTTAAATAGAAAATGTAGCCTAAGTTACCCAGAGACTCATTTCGAATCGATTTACACCCCATTTATCAACATCGGTCCAGTATCTTAAACGGCGGCGGAACACACGTAAATATAACCATAGACTACTAAAATCATCCCTTCCTTTCGGATCTGCCGTAGTCGGCCAAAAAATAAGACACTTGCAATAAGGTCCATGTACACGGGGCGGGAACTCGCATGTGAGTCCATTACATTACTGGGTTTTATATCGATCGATTCAACCCGTCGTACTTCGGCAGTCCGCAATGTACTGAAAGCCACTTGCATATAGTTAAAGCATTTTTTTTGTTATGTCGCTTAGTTGGAGTAGCCAAGAGACAACCGGATGGCTCGCGGCATTTGAGCTCCCGAAGTGTTGTGGAACCGCTCTGTGCAAGCCGAACTGAGCCAACTTCGTCTGGGGCGGAATCTGAGGGTGGGGGGAAAAATGAATGTTTGTCACGAGACAGCCGACTGAAACAGAGGTTTCCTGAAAGTGTGTGCGCTGTTTATATAATGGAATTATTGTCAAACACCGCTAGCCATCTGGTTGCCTGGTAGTCTGCAACTACGCGTCATTGATCTGAATCAAATAGTTCTTAGTTTCTTACACTATGTGAAATAGGGCCAAACGTAAAATACACGTTAATCCAGATGGTTATAATAGATACCTTCTAATGACCAACCACTTTTGAGAGGACTGGATTATATGCTTCTTACTAATCTTCGTAATCTATATTTTAGTTTTATTCTATTGACGACCGCTTTAGTCTAGTTGGTAGTGGCCCTGCCTATGAAGGGGTTCGAATCCCGGTAAGGGCAGTTAATTGTGTGATGAGGACGAATACTTGTTCCTCACCTGAGTCATGGATGTTTTCTATGTACTTAAGTATAGAAGTATTAAATATAATATATATATCTATCGCCAAGTACCCGTAGTACAAGCTTTGCTTAGTTTAAGAATAGGTCGATTTGCGTAACTATTTATCCGTCCGATTTCTTTTTATTTCGGATTCTATGACCTGTACAACTCGCGAGCCAATTTTTTCAGATTTTTTTACTTTAAAAACTTACTCAAAAAACAATATGAACAGCTCACAAAACTTCACGAGAATCGGTTGAGAAATGCGACCGATTACTCAAAGACAGCTGGACAGATTTGGAAAATCCTTTTTTTTTGACAGCAGTCTCAGGTGGTCTCATGGTCGTCAGGCCGGTTAAAACTTTGTTTTTAAAGTAATCTCATTACATCCTGACAACTTAGCATACTCGTCCTTACATTACGGATAACTAACAACTTAATGAGTTAATAACACAATCGTTTTACAACCGGTCGTCAGCTCTGTCAGTGCTCCATCATCTGATTAACGGCGACTCTACCTGGCCTGCGCCATTAGACGCATTATCTCGTCAGCTCCGCCATTCTGTAACTTGGTTCATCCTGACCTCATCGTTCACCCACTAATATATCTTGGCGCCGCGATTAGTAGTAACAAAGCGTAGTAGAGTTCTAGTGTCGCTAGGAGTGGCGGGTGGGGTGAGGCTCAATTGCGCGTAAAGTATAACCGCGGGGGACAATAGAATGCCAGACTTAATTAGACGCGGTAATTAACGCACACGTGACTGAAACGGACGATTGAAAGAGTGGTCGTGAAAATATTGAGCATTAACTTTTAGCTGAGCGTAGACCGAGGACGCTATGTGGCCATTAATATATTTTAAACATCCATACTTAGTGATATTGTAAATGCTACGTTAGCCTAAGCCTGAACAGGCATGCGGCATGCAAGCGGCGGTCGTGAGTTCCAATCCCGGCTCGTACCAATGAGTTTTTCGGCACTTATGTGCGGAATATTTACCGTTAGCTATTCGGTGAAGAAAAACATCGTGAGGAAACCGGTCTAATCTCAATAACGTTCTTGTTTTCCCTCTGGGTTGGAACTTAGAAGGCCAGATGGCAGTCGCTTTCGAAAAACTAGTGCCTTCGCCAAATCTTGGGATTAGGTGTCAAAGCGGACCCCGGGGTCCTTTAGGGCCGAACCGGGAAAACTAGGTAAGACGAAGATGATTATATATGGGACATAAATTTAGGAAGACTGACCCCTTGTTAAGAGGGGGCGTACCGCCAGGGAAAAATCAGAAATCACCCGCGCGCCCCGCACCTGCCGCGCTGATGCGTCTATTGCTGCCCCGCTCCTTCTCGCATAGTATATGCCCCGACAGTCAGATGAAACATGATGAATACCTATGAATAATAGGCATGATGACTCATGTTCAAATTGATAACGTAGTGATGCTAAATGTATAGTAAACCATCAAATTACCGTAATAAAGTATAAATAATAAAATATAATTAAAATCGTAAAAAGATATGAACCTTGAAAGTTTAGAAAAGAATTTTTTTTTTTGTACAAGAGTAAATTTAAAGGTACCAATAGAATCCTTAGGCTTTTATAGAAACAAAATTGTACAACAATTATGTACTTAAAGGCAGTATTCCGCGAATGAAACAACAATTTAAGAACCTGATTTTCCATACGACGATACATAGGTAGGTAGGTACTTTGTATTAACTAATGTCGGCTGTGACGTCACGCCTGTCTGTCTTTCAGTATTAAGCGTTTTGCGCTACCGCCTGCGAGGTCAATCTTTGTCTCAAATTTTTGGGTATTTATGTTCTTTAATTGTAGTTCCTCCAATACAAACATTTGTTCCTGTCCAAAAACTGGTTCAAATGACATCATAAAAAAATGTAGTCATCATCCCTATTATAAAAAGTGGGAAGCAAGACAAAATCTGTACCTATATTTGAAGATATTATTTTCGCTATTAAGTCAGAGTTTGGAGAGCTATAACTGAAATATGACCTTCCGTTTTTTAGGGTTCCGTACCCAAAAGGTAAAAACGGGACCCTATTACTAAGACTTCTCTGTCCGTCTGTCTGTCTGTCACCAGGCTGTAACTCAAGAACCGTGATAGCTAGATAGTTGAAATTTTCACAGATGATGTATTTCTGTTGCCGCTATAACAACAAATACTAAAAAACAAAATAAAATAAATATTTAAGGGGGCTCCCATACAATAAACTTTTTTTACTGTTTTATAGATAATGGTACGGAACCCTTCGTGCGCGAGTCTGATTCGCACTTGGCCGGTTTTTTATTTACTAAATCACGTAAGGGTTACAATGGCTAGTAAAAACCTAAAGCAAAAAAAAGCCATAATCGAATTAAAACTTTTGTGAGACATGTCTAAAATACTACTAATAAAACCACGGTTAAATTCACGTATTAAATGTCACGACAGGCGACATGTTTCGAACTCTTCGGGAGTTCTTCTTCAAAACAATCATCGAAAACACTCATCCTGAAGAAGAACTCCCGAAGAGTTCGAAACATGTCGCCTATCATGTCATTGAATACGTGAATTTATTGTGAATTTATAAGTAGCATTAAAAAAACTGTTATTTATTATGAAACCTTCGATCATGTCTATGAAAGTCAGATTTTCAGGCCACAGTGTTGCGGCCAAATTTTTCAATTCTGATCTCGGATTCCTGCTTGGAGACAATGGAGACGCTCTGGCCCTTTAGTTATCAATTTTGAACATACTGGTAGGTACTAAAGAAAAACTGCTTAATTGTGTTCCCTTTTTTAATATAAAAATGACCAAGTTCGCAGGCAATAATTGTTGGAATCTGCACCCTCGATAACCCTAAAAGCGACACCCGTGATGACTTTAAAGAAAAACAATGTCAATAATGTCACTACGGGCGACATGTTTCGAAATCTTCGGGAGTTCTTTTTCAGGATGAAGGCTTTCGCGGCGGTGTCGCTTGAATCACGACAAGATTCAAGCGAAACCGCCGCGAAAACACTCATCCTGATGAACCCCCGCAGAGTTCGAAACATGTCGCCCGTAGTGACATTTAATACGTGAGTTGAACCTTGTATTAGTATTATTTCAACATATCTCACGAAAGTTTAAATTCGAAAAACAATGTCCGCCATCTTGGAATTCAAAATGGACATCATTTCTCGAAAAGCCTGAAAACGTATGTTGTTCTTTAAAAAAAAACGCGCATCGTAATTTACAACAAATATTTCAAAAATGAAAATAATGCGACCACTTTTTGAATTATTTCCGACTTCGAATTCGTATTTAGAGACCGAGAGGACATCGATTTTGAAATTAACCGGATTTATTCTCAACTAGCGATCCGCCCTGGCTTCGCTCGGATACTATATTAAATTATATTATACATATTAACCTTCCTCTTGAATCACTCTATCTGTTAAAAAAACCGCATCTAAATCCGTTGCGTAGTTTTAAAGATCTACGCATTCATAGGGGCAGACAGAAAAAATGTTCGTGTAGTTTTGCATGTACTGCACAAATTATTCTAAGAAGCCGGTCGATCGCTGCGTAATCTTATGGTTGTATTTTGAACTTTAAGGTCTACATGTTAAGGTCGACTTTTAAATATATTATTTCAAAATATACCAAAATATCTACTGGAATGTAATGATACATTCATTCACTGGACGAATATACTGGGTCACAATATTATTGAAATAATTATGTTCACCGTGCTGTCGTGAGAGCACAGAACGTAGTCCTCTCGTCTCAGCGGAGCGATTGCGATTGACTCCGCCCGCGAACGGCAACACAAGATATACCAAACTGCACGAAACACGCGACGGGAGAAACAGTATCGCGCTAAATAAAAAAGACCTATACGCCAAATACGTTATACCTCAATAAGTCTGAAAAGGGACTACATAAAAAAAACGCCGCTCGTCAAATCACTAGGCAATATCAAGAGCTATTTATACACTAAATTTTTACGTAAATTATATGCACGGGAACGGCACACAATTGAAATTAGGTAAAAATAAGACATGTTTTGGCGATTGTTTTCTATCGAGGCAATTTTGGTTTTGTATGGTTTTTTTCAGACAAATAGATTGCAAATATGATGTAGTTTCTGTATGTTCATTTTCCTGGCATTCGCTTTAGTTTGTCATAGGTAAATATTCAATCTAAGAACTCCGATTTCGCGGAGCGCCCCCTCTTAACCGTCTATGCTCTGGTGCAACTGCTACGTGATTTTAGCACAATCTGTATTTATTCGTCAACGCCGTAACGATATAATTATGCGCACGCGCAGGTGGGCCTGCAGCACATATCGCACACACGACCTGATTCCAATCGGCCAATCGCAGCCGCGAGAGTTATCTGAAGGCGATATGCATTTGATCTACTTGCACTGGTTTCCAACCAATCTTAAATGGCCCTGAGAAGTGTAGAATTAAATTTTTCATTTCTAAAAACGGATTAGAATAAAAAAATGATTATCGTACCTGCTCACAAAATTTCACGAGATTCGGTCTGCGACCTGCGGGGCTACCGCGAAACGAAAACGAACTTCGTACGTGTATCTCCATCGTGCACATGGTAGTTCGAGCGACAGAGAGATACACGAACGAAGTTCGTTTTTGTTTCGCGGTAGCACAGCTGTAGAGGAGAACAGGCGGACAGCGAGACAGCCGGACAGCGGGGTGGCGGGAGATCGGAAGATACGAAAGAACTTCTTTCGCTCCGCTCATTGACATTAAAAATGAGTGGGGAAAATATTTAAGTAAACATTTTCGGACTATCTTACGACCTATCGAACAAGTGAACGACGGCTAGCAGTAACGTTGTAGAGTCGCCATCAGATATATAAGAGCGGCTAAAGTGCTCACAAAAATATTGTCCAGGCATTAGTGCCGTGTTCAGATATGTGTGACCACTGTGGCCGATCCGATATATCTGATAGCGCTGTACTGCGGACGCTTTCGACTCCAGACAGACACCGACCCTTTATCGATTTAGGGTGGCTTGCATCAACTTACGATTACAGACCGATCAATGTTCAATATGGCGCCGGAAGCTGTCATTCCATAGAATAGGTAGACACTAGCCAAACGAACACCGCTTACGATTACAGACGCTTTGGTGCAACCCACCCATAATGCATTCATGGATCAAAAACATTACTTCAGATTAAACCGATTCCAATGTTAATCTGCCTCATCTTATGCAGTGATACAAAACCATTTGATAATCTGTGTCATAAATTACGACGGCGGATTATAACCGAATATTCAACATTTTAGTCCCATAGTCGTTTTATGATGGTTCCCGTTACGAGTGCACGCGCGTGCCAGTACATGCAGCTGCGCGTAACTGTTAATAGGCACGGCAGTGTGGACGGCCAAGTTTCAAGAGAAAGTGGGAAGCACATTTAGATTCGAGATGGCAAAATATGACGTCCTCGGCATACCGATTAAGATAACATATACCTAACGGGAATATTCTCTTTGTCTCTCAAATCGCCAATTTGACTCAAATTGTAAATAACAGAGGTGTAACGCGAGAATAAGGAGTCTTATCGTATCAATTAAAATTAATACAATTTTTAAAAATAGATTAGTTTGCATCAGTGCGAGTCACTTCAATTACCTAACATCTATTAATAAATCTATAAATAATTTGCTTGACAATTGTTTTTCATGCTGGCATTCGAACCTGTTTTCTGAATGGATCTCATGCTTGTACGGAACAAGCTAGTTCGAGCACGTTCTGCACGTTAAAAGACAAATAAAAACTTTTTAACAAAAAATTAAACCGCCGAAAAGGAACTGAAAAGCAAAAAATAATAAAACTTTTTTATTTAGTTTAATAACTAAATTCTTAAACTATTGTAAGTACTTATACCTAAGTAAGTATATAATTTTGTAATTATTTTGACTTTTTAATTACCTAACCTTAATAACTAAGTTCTTAAATTAATCTAAGTGTACCGAAGTAATTTTGAGTCGACGAAAGAACTTCTTTCGCTCCGCTCATTGACATTAAAAATGAGTGGGGAAAATATTTAAGTAAACATTTTCGGACTATCTTACGACCTATCGAACAAGTGAACGACGGCTAGCAGTAACGTTGTAGAGTCGCCATCAGATATATAAGAGCGGCTAAAGTGCTCACAAAAATATTGTCTAGGCATTAGTGCCGTGTTCAGATATGTGTGACCACTGTGGCCGATCCGATATATCTGATAGCGCTGTACTGCGGACGCTTTCGACTCCAGACAGACACCGACCCTTTATCGATTTAGGGTGGCTTGCATCAACTTACGATTACAGACCGATCAATGTTCAATATGGCGCCGGAAGCTGTCATTCCATAGAATAGGTAGACACTTGCCAAACGAACACCGCTTACGATTACAGACGCTTTGGTGCAACCGACTCAAAATTACTTCGGTACACTTAGATTAATTTAAGAACTTAGTTATTAAGGTTAGGTAATTAAAAAGTCAAAATAATTACAAAATTATATACTTACTTAGGTATAAGTACTTACAATAGTTTAAGAATTTAGTTATTAAACTAAATAAAAAAGTTTTATTATTTTTTGCTTTTCAGTTCCTTTTCGGCGGTTTAATTTTTTGTTAAAAAGTTTTTATTTTTCAATTTTCTGTGGCTTACTTTAGTTAATTACTAACTTAATTTCTATTTACATGCAATATTTTTGATTACTTTTAAAATAGCTTCCTACCTTACTGAAACTGTTAATTGCTTTATAATCCTAATGTAATTATATTGCTTGTTGTATAATATAAATTCTTTAAAAGAAGAGGCTTTATATACCAACATGGGTAGGCCTACAAGAAATGCTGCTCGAATGAGAAAAATACATTTAAGAACTCACACCCCAAGGACTGATTGACAATATGCATCTGACTATCAATTCAATTCATTTATTCAAAGACCAACATGGATCACTATTGTTAGTAAAACTTAGCTTAATATTAGTAATTACAAAGTTCATAGTTAGCACACATAAAGTTAATTTAAAGAGATAATACATAGTAATAAATTATAATACGATTTAGGCCGGTTTGAAATTCACATTACAGTCAACTAATAATAAAAAATTGTAAATATTTCTGAAGTAATCTAATTTAAAAATAATAATTATTCACTGGATGTCAAGTTACATTAATAATTCATTTAAATCTCAAAATGTCAAATGTCATGTGACCTCATAATTAACATGTGTGTTTGCGTGCACCATACAGCAGTGGTTTATATACACACAGTCCATATTTACGTTCAGCGACCATTTTCAGGATGCACCAGGGATGTACATCGCTTGCGCATAGTAGTGTGGAAACAGTCCACCCTCGCTTCTGCAAACATCCCTGACGCGCTGCAATTATATCGGGGCAGCCCCATCAGCATCCTGAATGCGTTATTAAATTGAACACGAAGAGCACTGTATTGTGCCTGAGTATAGTTCGCCCACAGGCCGCTGGTATATAAGGACGTGCAGTAGGCCCTGAATAGGGTTAACTTGACCCTTCTCGAGCATCCAGCAAACCTGCGAGCGATCATGTTAGCTCTCACAGACAATGCTCTTCGTTCCCGCTCAATGTCAGTACCGTCTTTAAGGTCAGACGTCATAATATGCCCCAGATACTTAAACTGTGATACCACAGTCAGTACCTTCCCATTTAGTTTTATCGGCGGAACATCCTGTGGACTTTTATTCTTAACCCTAAAGACCATACATTCGCTTTTCAACACATTGTATTGCAGACCGTGACTCATTGCGTACCGTTCACAGATGCCTATCAGTTTCGTAAGTCCGCATGGAGAGGCACTCAGCAGCACCATATCATCTGCGTAACTGATATTATTTACGCACACTCTGTCAATATGGCAACCGATGCGGGCGCTGCTGAGCTCCTCTATAAGTTCGTTTACATACAGGTTGAAGAGCTTAGGAGAGGTTAGTCCTCCTTGTCTTACTCCACTCTTCAACCTGTATGCATCCGAAAACGCCCCCGCCCATCTTACGACATTGGATTGTGTTCGCGTAGAACCCTTCGATAAGCTCATGCACTGGCCCTAGGTCTCCTAGCGTTAAACTGAACGGGCATTGAAATCCCCAAATATATGGCAAACCACCAACCTGGTACTGGCAGGCTCCGGCTCTGGTAGTGTCCGTCGTCCTGATGAGTTCTTCTGCTGGCCAGCAACACCACACCTTGAAGAGTCTTCCAAACACCGAAAAACCAACAATTCTGTCCGATATAGCACCGAGTGTATTTCCTTAATTAATATCGCAAGACGCGCGTGCGATCAATCCGAGCGAGCCGGGATATGTGTCGCGGAGGTAATGTGTGTCTACCCTCCGTTTCGCCGATAAGCAGTCTACCCTATATTAAAAAGATTACAATGCCCGAACATCCCCCCGCCTAACCAAGGGCCCCTTGGTTCCTAATCTCCTAAAGGTAGCCTACAAAGTTTGGAAATGGGTCTCAATAAGACTCCGTTTTGAGTTTTGACTTCCACAATCCGAGTCACCCCGTCTTTCCCCGGTAAAAGTTTAACTATCCGTCCGCGCTTCCAGTTAAGTGTAACCAAATTATCTTCTTTAATCAAAACCAAATCGTCTAACTTTGGTGATTCCGTATGACATGTCCATTTATAGCGTTGCTGAAGTGTATGAAGATATTCATTTTTCCACCGATTCCAGAAATGTTGGGTCATCTTTTGTATCCGTTGAAACCGAGATAAACGTGATTCCTTAACTTCCGTAAATGGATACTCTGGAAGTGCTACCAAAGGCTGTCCGATTAAAAAATGAGCTGGAGTCAATACGTTAAGGTCGACCGGATCCGAGCTTAGAGGGCACAGCGGACGCGAATTCATCACGGCCTCCACCTTAGCGAAAAATGTGGCGAGTTCTTCAAACGTGAGCCGAGTTTCACCAAGCACACGCCTAGCATGGGTCTTTGCGGACTTAATCGCGGCCTCGAATAAGCCTCCGTGATTTGGACTTGATGGCGCATTAAAAAGCCATTTTATTTCCCGCTTTACGCACTCCCGATCGATCTCCGGGTGATTATTTCGTAATATAGGTAATTTAAATATTTTTTGGTACCCGTATAATTTGTACCACAATCCGATCGCAATAAATTCGGAAGGCCCCGCCGAGATACAAAACGTGTAAGCGCCGCTACGAAAGCTTCAACCGATAATTGGGACACCACTTCTAGGTGAACCGCTTTGGTAGCTAAACAAACGAAGATACAGAGGAAACATTTCTGTATTTTTGCGTTCCGAAGACTGCTAGACTTTATGTAAAAGGGACCTCCGAAATCGGTCGCCGTACCGAGAAACGCCCGCGCGCATTTAACCCGATCTGGGGGTAAGTCCGCCATGAAAGGTTGTACCGGTCGCGGCCGGGTCTTGTAACACGGTACGCATTTAAACGTTACATGTCGCGTAACTTTCCGAGCAGCGACTATCCAGTAAGTCCATGATAAAATAGATTCAAGTGTATTTGCTCCGACGTGACAATATACCTTGTGATAGTATGTCACTAATAGTTCCGTAAACCGATCCTTATTAGGCAATAAAATTGGATGCCGCGCGTTATAAGACAATTCCGACGCGTCAATTCTACCGCCGACTCGAAGCAGATTATTTGTATCTAAGAACATATTTAACCGCCGTAATGAATTTTTTATAGGTTTATTTTCCCGGATCAATAATATTTCCGCTGCATAATGCCGAGCTTGAACCAACCGTATTAAGCATGTGGTAGCGTTGCGACGCTCCGATACCGAGATATGATGACTATCGTATTTATCCTTAAGCTTGCAATACCGAATGAACCGTAATAAATAAGCTGTAACGTTTATTAATTTCTCAAACGAACTAAACCGGTCAATCAAGTCGAACTCTGCGTCTAAAGTTGTAACATTAACCGTGGTAGCTCGCAGGCCGGGTAACATGTCCAACGGAAAGTCCGAACACTCGCCAGGCCAATTGTCAGGTGAATCTCCCAACCACTGCGGCTCCCACCACAGTGGGTGACGTAGTAAGTCGCTAGCCGTGGCGCCGCGAGACGCGACATCCGCGCAATTCCATTCACTAGGGACATGACGCCAAGTGATAGTCATATTGGAAGAGATTATTTGTGAAACTCGGTTTCCTTCATATACCTGTAGTTTATACGGCGGAGTTTTTAACCACGCCAAGACTATAGTACTGTCACACCAAGCGACTACCTCATCTAACCTTACATCACGCTCTAACGAGGAGGTGGTATGGTTAATGAGAGTGGTCAGTAAAACCGCACCATTCAACTCTATTTTGGGAATTGTATGTTTTGTTCTCAGTGGGGCTAAACGGGATTTCCCTATGAGTAACCGCACGAGAACCGTACCGTCTGCGTTAACCGACCGTAAATAAACCGCTGCAGAAAAACCGAGTGATGATCCGTCACAAAACCCGTGAACCGCAAATTTAGCATTTTGATCTAATTTGAGACACCTGGGAATTGATACCCGACGCAAATGAGGTAAATCCGATAATATCTCCCGCCATTTTTGTACTATCTCATCCGGCGCCGGAGCATCCCATTCTACCTTCCGTGAATCACTAAAAATGCCGAGAAGGGTTTGCAGTAATAGTTTAATTCTAAATACAACGGGACACACCCATCCCAAAGGATCATAAAGCCGTGCCGCTAATGATAGAATTTTCCGACGAGTAATTATGCCTTCTTCCGGTAAGATAAGCCGATAAGTAAAAATATCATCTTTCGGATCCCACTGAATACCCAAGACTTTAATAAAACCAGAACCGTCCGAATCTGGGTCAAACGACCGAGGAGTCTCAAGATGATCTACATGTACACCGTTTAAGGGCATCATTGGATGCCCATTTCCTGAGTCCGTACCCAGCCGTGTTCATGAGCGCTATCAGCTCGTCCCTTAAAGACAGCGCATCCTCTAAGGTGTCCGCTCCGCCGTTGAGGTCATCAACATAGCTATTATGACGTAACAGCTCCGATGCGCGAGGGTACTTACTTCCCTCGTCGTTGGCTAACTGATGCAGACACCGAATTGCAATATACGCAGACGATTTTAGACCGTAAGTATTGGTCCTTAGCTCATAAATAAGTAAAGGTTCGTCAGGTGACGCTCGCCAAAATATAAGTTGGTATTTCCGATCATCCGGATGTAACCATGTTTGCCTAAACATCATTTTTACATCCGTAGTGAAAACGAACCGCGGCAATCGAAATTGGTGTATTATCTGAGTAATGTCGTTTTGCAACCGTGGTCCGGAATACAAACAATCATTCAACGACACCCCGGTAGTCGTGCGAACACTTCCATCAAAAACAATTCTAATTTTTTCTAAATCTCCCGATTTTTTAAAAACGCCGTGATGAGCTAAAAAGAAATACTCTTGGTTCGATTCTATATCATAATTAGAAACCGCCATATGACCGAGTTGCAAATATTCCGACATGAATGCAACATATTTAGACCGATATTCCGGTTGCCGTTCCATTCGACGTTCTATAGCCAAGAAACGTCGTAGTGCAATGTCCATAGAATCGCCCAGACGCGGATGGCTCGGTATCAGTGGCAAACGAACAACATATTTACCATCTACACCCCGTAATGTAGTTGACGTAAACAAATTTTCACATTCTAAATCCGCCGGGTTCGTGATAACTGATAACGGTGGCTCCTCCGCCCGCCAGAACCTTTCAACCGTTTCGAGAAGTGTACAAGTCATTCCGACGTTATTACTCGTATCCGAATCGTAAGTATCCGCCGACTGAGCCGGACCGAAAACCGCAAAATCAAAGATTGTACCCAAACCGTATGGGCCGGTCAACCCCAGGTCAACCTTTTCACCGTTTAGGATCTGTCCTAAAATGTCACACCCGAAAATGACGTCGACATGTTTCAAGTTATGATTTCCACCCGAATAGTTAATTTTGTCCGCAATTAACGGTAACCGTTGAGCTAGATAAGACGTAGGCTTTTTTAATATGACCGCCGTAACTGACAATAAACACTTCGATTTATCCGATTTAAAACAAAACTCAACAATGTGAGTGCCGTCATTGTTATGCAATCCGCCGACGCCTACTAAAGGTGTTTTATTGTAATGTCGCTTCAATCCCAAACATGCTACGAGATCACTTCGTATTATTGAAATTTGGCTGACCGATTGACCGATTTCACATCTATAACAACCGTAGGTAAGATAACATTCGTAGCTAACTGTGGTATTGAGGCGACATTACTACTCAGTAATTGCTATTGCTGAGCGCGCGAGTTACGATGACTCACCGGACTCCGCGCTTCCCTAGAACATGACGGACCCGAGTCCCGATGTCCTAAGTCGGTTCGACGCCGATCGCGTTCCATTGCGTTACGAGAGGTATTTTCGCATTCATAACTATGCATTAATTCGCGCATGCGACCGCTGACCCCGCCGTTATCCGAAAGGGAAGACATTTGATGCATTCGGTCATCACAAATACCTCGAGTATTCGGTGAACGTCGACCACTACCGTTATCATTCCGTTGTGACGCAACCATTGCGTGCCGTGAACGGTGTCCGTTATCTGCGGGCGAAACTGAGCGGGGAGCCGACATCGTACAAATTAACTTGTGATGGCCGTTGTTACCGCACCGATTGCATGGTACTTGCCGCGCGCATGCAGATGCTGCATGATTGCCAAAGCATCGGAAACACAAACCGTTGTTCCGAATCCAATCTTTTCTATTGTAATTTGTCAAATTAGCAAACTTAAAACAATTGGTTAAGTTGTGACCCGATAGTTGACAATAAACGCAGGTTGTAGTTTTATCCGTTTTATTGTTGCGCGTATTTGACCATTCCGATGTATGGTACTGATTATTATTATTACCACCGCGCTCCGTGGCATGTACTGCGCGCGCGGGTTTGCGTGTGTGATCCGCGTAAGACAATATAGGTCCCGCCGCCGCCGTATCTATCAACCTACATTCGTTTTGCAAAAACTCCGTTAACTGATCAAAGGTGGGCAATTGTAAGTTATTACCGCCGTACATTTGTTCAAACCGTGTTTTAATATCTAGAGGTAATTTTGTTAAACTTATATGCAATAACATATAACTCCATTGGTCCACCGGTAGTAGCCCTAAGACCCACGCTTTTGTTAAGCGCCGGTAAATGTAAAATCCGAGAAATGTACGAATCCGCTTGTAAACGTTTATTGTCATAACGTCCCTTCAAAATGTCCATAGCAGTATCTAAGGAACTATCTACCATAGGCAGGTGCCTTATTAGTGCCTGCGGTTCCTTTTCGAGGTTTGAAATCAGGTAATGGAATTTTTCCGTTTTAGAAATATCTTTCCGCGATAACACTAGCGACGTAAACAGACTAATGAAACTCGTCCACGAAAATACGTCACCGTCAAAGGACATTAAATTAATTCTTGGCAACCGTGATGACGCGACACTCTCCGTGGGCAAGTGGGTTCCATCCAAGCTGGGATAGGCCGCCGCCACCGCATCGAGCTGGTTATAGATATCTGTAGCCTCCTTATACTTTTCATCGTAACTAGCAACGATATCCTGGGACAAATCCGCGCATAATATATTTTCATACACTTCCGTCAACATATTAAAGTACTCCTCTAACTTACGTAACCGCGCCGATATTACACTCGAATTGTAACTTTTGCTGCTTATAATTTGCAAAGTGTTTTTAAACCAATCATATTTGATTTTAAACCTACTTTCAAGAACCTTAGCCATTTTAACCGAGATTTAATAAAACCAAAGCGAAAGAAATAAAGCTAAACTTAAGTTCCAACAAAGACCGTACCGTTACAAAATGGCTGCCCTAAGTAAAACGCCTTGTAATGAAAACCTAATCCGGTTCGAAATGGACCAAAATTTTATGTTCGCGTAGAACCCTTCGATAAGCTCATGCACTGGCCCTAGGTCTCCTAGCGTTAAACTGAACGGGCATTGAAATCCCCAAATATATGGCAAACCACCAACCTGGTACTGGCAGGCTCCGGCTCTGGTAGTGTCCGTCGTCCTGATGAGTTCTTCTGCTGGCCAGCAACACCACACCTTGAAGAGTCTTCCAAACACCGAAAAACCAACAATTCTGTCCGATATAGCACCGAGTGTATTTCCTTAATTAATATCGCAAGACGCGCGTGCGATCAATCCGAGCGAGCCGGGATATGTGTCGCGGAGGTAATGTGTGTCTACCCTCCGTTTCGCCGATAAGCAGTCTACCCTATATTAAAAAGATTACAATGCCCGAACAGATTGGTTAAGGTACCAGAATTTGAGAGAGCTAGTCAGGTCAGCTGGCACGCCAGAGTCATTCAATTTCTGCCAGAGGATGTCGTAATTAACCATATCGAACGCCTTAGATAGGTCAAGGTAGCATGCGTATACATTTGTCTGTCGGTCCATGTAGTACTTGACAGTATTTTAAGAGCCACAATTGCAGTTTCTGTGGATAATCCCGGCTTAAATCCAAATTGATTATCGTGTAATTTCAGATATTTATCAATGTGGGAGTTAAGCACACTATCAAACACCTTGGCTATAATGGTAGCTAGTGAAATAGGTCTGTAGTTGGTTTTGTCGCTACTGTCACCTGTTTTGTTTTTCACGATGGGCACCACCACAGTCTTCATAGCGTCCGACGGCAGGTACGAGTGCCCTACACAGAATGTGTACAACATAGCCAGAACTCTTGGCAGATGCGGGCCAGCATGCTGGAGGTGCTCAATGCTAAGACCATCGTGCCCAGGAGACTCACCCCGTGTCATACCTTCAATAGCTTTGATAACATCATTTGCCGTAGATCTGGTGATCATCCCCTGACCACGAGACCCAGCATCTGACACCCCCGTTGACTGTGGTAGCCCCAGTGGTAATTCGACTTGGAAATGGTGTTGAAACATGTCGGCAATACATTTGTTATCATTAATGCCTTCTACAAACCCTTAAAATCTCGTTTAGAGTGATGCTTCGCGATAATATCTAATTTAATTTGTTCTTCGTTCTTCTGACACCACTTTAAACGAGATCTAAAGATCTTTTTGCTTTCTCGCATTTCATTAAACACTGGTCCTGCTTTCGGCTTAGCATGCCACAACCAGACCTCAAATTTCAACCGATTTTCGACTATGAGAAATGTGCGAGGGTCTGCTTCTTACTGGAGACGATGCTGTTCGGAGTTGATTGCTATGGTAAGAAGTCTAGGGCCTCCTACCCTCCTACTCCTGGTTTATGACCTTTTCGTGCAATGATCTAAATTGGCCGGATATGATAAAAGCTTTACTCATTGCGGATGGCCGCAATGTAAATGATAGAGACAGCATACCATTCCCTGAACGACTAAAATTGGTGCAAAAATATCCAGTGATTGTTGCCAGAAGCCGCGGCAGGCATATGTGGCGCTGAGTAGAGTAAATACACTTGATGGTATTGCTTTATCTGACCTAGAGCCGAATAAGGTATTACACAAACCTCACGATAAACGAGCTTTAGCAGAAATGCAGAGACTGAGAGGTCTACACACAAGAGACTGACAGGTGTAAAGCTCATTCAACACACACATACACATACACACACACACACACACACACACACACACACACACACACACACACACACACACACACACACACACACACACACACACACACACACACACACACACACACACACACACACACACACACACACACACACACACACACACATGCGTTTTTCATACATATCAATCAGTAAGTGAACAAACAATCATCCCCTGTTTTCCTACCCTTAGGGTTGAAATTTTTATTTAAAATTTATATGGGACCAACTTTGAGGTATACCCTTTCTAATAAAAAAAGAATTATCAAAATCGGACTACTCTGTAAAAAGTTATGCGTGATCATACATAAAAAAAAATATACGCGTTGACTTGAGAACCTCCTCCGTTTTTTTCGTCGGTTAAAAAGAGGATCAAAGGTTCCGACATGCGAAATGGCTCGTAAACGGTAAATAGCTGTTTTGGTCGTGAAATGCTGCTTTTACGTACATAGTTGTCACACATTTTTTGTAGGAATTATATTTGTATTTAAGTTAATAGCAAATTTACAGGTCTCATATCTTTTTATGACTTGTTTTTTTTGTAATTTATAATCTATAGTAATAGTTTGATGGTTTACTATCAATACAATAGCAACATCACGTATATAATACGTACAATAAATAAGTACCCAATTAAAAAGATGTTACAGCAAAACACTTTTATATGTGAAAATAGTATACCGCCTCCCAATACCTACAAAAATTTCGCTGGCAATTCAAACCTTGGAGTGTTTCAAAATTTGAGTGTGTTTCGGTGAGTTAGAGCTTGGTTAGTAAACAGGTCTTAATATGGGTCAATCGTTTAAATTTTTGTGCTTCACACTAGTGAAGTTGACAAGAGCTTTTATTTATAGACATAATAAAAATAACTCCGTTTAAGACGGCTGAACTCTGTATGCTAGCTGGGTAACACTCTTAGTAGCAAAGTAGCTGGAAGTATTCAGTCATATCTTCGTGCTAACACTTTCTCGCAATATCTTTTACAAGTACCGTTGTCAAATTAAGTCCGACACCGACAGCTATGTAAGTTAAAGTTTTAATTAAGCAGCGGTATGCAAAGTTATGCGAGCGCGCGAGGCTGCTTGTCGCCTGTCTTACGGTCATCCTTGTACGGATTTGTATGGTAATTTATCAGTACTTGTGTTGTGAGCTTTGGTGAAGTTCAATCGGTTTACTTTTAGGTTCAATTCTCTCGTAGAGTAGACACTTATTTCAAGAGCATAATTACGATAACAGCTTCACCATATATCGCAAAATAAATAAATAGGCTTTCTACTGTAGCAATTTAATTTTATAATACTGTGATTGTGATACTGAAATGATATATTGTAGGTGTACTTTGAAATAATGATACCACGGCGACCTTTTTACGCTGTTTGTCAGCAATGTTTGGTGCATGTATTAAAATATCTAAATCTAAATTGAAGAATAAGTAACTTTGCCTTTGGCAAAGGAAAAATTCGGGCAAAATTAAATACGTAATTCTTTCGAATACGGGTGTAGACTCGAACATGATTATTACTACACCAGAAAAAAGGCAAAAAAATGTGCCTAGTTTCGTAAATCTCATTCCCATATCTCAAAGAATTACGAAGCTACAACCGTTTTGATATTAAATTATCAGGACCCTCAACAATAAGCATACCATAACATTATAATGCACTTCAAAGCACAAATTAAAACTAAGTACCTTATTAATTACAGAAGGACACAACATGCATCAAGTAACAGTGAAAATATAATATAAAAACTGATTACAATTAGTTTACTACTACTAAGTAATATTGACCTATTCAGTGTCAATATTCAAATTGAGACAAAACATATTTGTGCCAAGTCACAAACTAAGTCTTGTCAGCAATATTGCTTGTCAGAGAGAGAAAATTCAAACAGTTTGTGACGTCACAAACAGCGAGCGTCATCGTTTCATATGAAGTTGCGTTTTGAGAAAAAGGAACAGAACATACCCCTTCTTAAAACTTTGGACACTTATAAATTCGTGATTATTTAACCACTTGCGTTGCTTATTTCGCCAGTTGAACATTTTCAATCCTTTTCTAGAAAATATGTACTATAATGTTATTGATTATTTTATTCAGTGTCTACCTAAACCCCTATTGTTACGAAAAATATCGCAAATGTAAATATGAAACCGCATTGAAGCAACAGGAACTGGTTGCCGATATTGTCTTAAAAGTTTCATGTTATTCCTGTTTGCCGTTTTAAAATTAGAACCGAACTACGTTTGTACGGACAGTCGGCTTGAGAATCTTAAAAAAGTCACTTAGTATGTACTATCGACGTAATTGAAACCTGACCCACAATAGAACCTTGTTACAATTAACTGACATATTAACGTCATATGATCGTACGTATGTTCTATGGTGGGTCATTACATGATTCGTTGGTTCGATAGTACTAACTAAGCAGTCAATCTAAATGTATCACGACCCGTTGGCACTGTAACATGTGAAGTGGATTCAACCAGTAGCGTAAATAAATCTACGTTACCATTCACACTCAGCACGTCACTCGTCCAGTGTATCTTAAGCCCTGCATTGGTAACAAGTACGCGTAACGAGGGTTCAGGATACGGGTAGGTAGAAGAGAGTTGTGGGTAAACGTTGTAAACAAACTTGCTGAGTTAAGAGACGACACGAGAGACTTACTTATTGGTTTCATATTTGGGAAATATTGAATTAGCTTTAAATCTTACTGTACCTATATACCCACTCGCTACCTAATTTACTTCTTCACTGTTGCGTTTTTCTGGTGAATCAACAAGTTTTTGACGAGCGCCTTAGAATACAAACGAAAAAACCGGATAAGAGCGTGTCGGGCCACGCTCAGTGTAGGGTACCGTAGATTTCCGTCCGTCACAGTAAGTGTTCCCGCTTAAGCGTTAAAAAATGGGTTATTTGTTTCATTGAGTTGACATATTAAGTACAGAACCCTAAAACCCTACAAGCCATACTTAGCGAACAATTTTATTATTAGAAAACGAACGACCAAATACAACTAAGGCAATTCGAGCACAATAAATTTTCAAAAACTATACAACCTATCAAGTTCAAATTAATTTTCCTAGAAAGTTTTTATAAAGTTCTACTTTTGAGATTTTTTTCATATATTTAAGACTTATGGTTCAAAAGTTAGAGGGGGGGGGGACACATTGATTTAAACTTATGGATCGATTATCTCCGAAAATATTAACATTATCAAAAAATGATGAGCAAACCCCTATTCATTTTTAAATACCTATCCAACAATATACGTATCACACGTTAGGGTTGAAATAACATAGCATGCACATGCAGACATAACCCTGGTCGGCCCAGAACCGTTCTGTGGCATCACAAAACGGAAAGCTTATTCCCTACTAAATAACACAGAAAAATCAGAGGCAATAAAGCTGTGGAAGTTCGCCAAAGGACAAAAACATGCTAAAGCCTTAATCAAAGGGTACAATAATAAACTGTCCAAAGAGCTACTACAACTGAAAAGGTACAAAACCTGCGCAGTGACGAGAATTCTGACAGGACATGGCAAATTGAACAAGCACCTGGTTCAAATGGGTATGAAACAGGACGCAACTTGCAGGTTCTGCCAGGAGACAGAGGAAACAGCAATGCATATCCTATGCTCCTGCGGAACACTCATGCACAAAAGAAGTATCTACCTAGGGCGGCACATCGTGCACCCGGAAGAGGTACAACACATCACCGCCCAAAGAATCTGGAATTTCCTAGAGGCAACGGGACTTGATGGTGAAATCTAAACAAAGGGCTGTCACAATAGATCACTCGCTGGTCGAAGCGGCATACAAAGGCCCACAATACTACAATAATAATAATAATAGGGTTGAAATGAAAAAAAAACACTCCCCACGTTACGTATACCCTAATAAAAAAATGTTTTTCACTTTTTATTTTACCACTTTGTCGGCGTGATTGATATACATATTAGTACCAAATTTCAGCTTTCTAGTGCTAACGGTTACTGAGATTATCCGCGGACGGACGGACAGCAAAAGCTATAAGGGTTCCTAGTCGACTACGGACCCCTAAAAACGCTTAGTTACTATTACTACGCATCGTGGTGTCAGAGACATATTTGTGAGTGAGCGTTGAGGTGAGCTTAAAACCAGTTACAGAATAGGGGGGCAGGATAGGCCTCCCCCATAGAGCAACAGTGGCGTGGGTAGGCCCTATAAGGTGGACTGATGACCTGGTAAAGGTCGCCGGAGTCCGCTGGATGCGGGCGGCGCAGGACCGGTCCTTTGGCAGTAGGTATTGTTGGATTGCAATTTAAATCACAATCAGAGTGTAAACGCACATAAACGCGTTGTGGCGTGTATAACGTACCTATATGTAACACCGATGACCGATATTAATCGTAATTGTACCCATATGCACTCATGCATTATTCATGGCGGCATTTACATTATATTAAGGTTATAGAATCAGTAACCGTATGAGCGGAGCGTTGTTACACAGATTATTCGCCATTTTTAGATGCGTTTGAATTTAAACTTTCATGATTCACGTTTCAAATTAGGTACTTATGCTAACAATAGTTTACTTTGAATATAAAGTTTTAACCGACTTTAATTAAGCTCATCTTTTTTTTATGTTATAGGAGGCAAACGAGAAGTCGAATCTTATTTGAAGAGATCTCTCGATTTTTTCGATCGATTGCAAACAAAAAAAAGATTTTCCAACTCTGTCCAGGCATCTTCGATTAATCTTGGAGCATAATTCTTTTTTTTTGAAGTCGGTTAAAATGATACTACGGGCGAAATGTTATGAACTCTTCGTGAGTCCCGTGGTGACACTCGATAAGTGAGTATAGGTAACCGTATATGTAATACCGTTTTTTAATTGTATTATTGTATTGATTTGATTGTATTCTTATGGGTCAGTAGTGTATATGTAATACTGTTTATTTCATACAACTCGGAAAATGCCTTGTTTTATGCTTTTATTATACAAGCTAGAAACTATTAGTCGCGTTTATTAATTTATGACCCACTAGCTTCTGCCCGCGACTCCGTCCGCGTGGAACTCGTTTATATCGCAATTCCATACAAACTTTTATCCCCCCATTTCACCCCCTTAGGGGATGATTTCGGGAATAAAAACTATCCTATGTCACTCTCCATCCCTTCAATACTATCTCCACTTAAAAATCACGTCAATTCGTCGCTCCGTTTTGCCGTGAAACACCGCTTACGATTACAGACGGGTATGTGCAACTCACCCTAAGTGTAAGACCTGAGTGCACGCCCCGCTCAGAGCTGGGCGTGCAGCATCCATGTACAACAAACAAACAAACAAACACACACGCACGTACACTTTCCCATTTATAATATTCTTTGGTTATATATGACAAGACTGTCAACCTTAAGTGGTTGGCAAATTAAAGTCCGTGACTGTACCTAATACCGAAAGTTTGGTTGTAAAGACCGGCGGCCCAGTCGCTTTAAAACGATCTCTTCCAGACAACGCTCCGGATCAATGAAAGTTGTCCAACTTAATTACACACCCAACTGGACACGCCAATAATCCCTGAGTGATTTTGATTTGTTTATTTGACCTACTAATACGCATTATCAATAACCGAGTCAAAAGCCGTCAGTGCCAGTATGGTCACGACAAACGATATCCCATACTTGCGGGTGTCCAAATTAATACAATCGGAAATCAATCGGCTATCACTGAGATCTATTGTTCTGACAAACGATTGGCGCGAAAACCACAACGCATGTGCGAGCAATAAAACAAGAACCGTTTGACATTGGGCTTTAATGGATTGCAATAAGAGCGAGTGTTTTTATTTGGTAGCGGTAAAGCGATTTGCCGCAGTAACGCCTGCAGATAATCCGTCCGTATCGAAAAGGCAGTAAACGCCTACGATTACTAAGCGTTGTATGACTTTTTCGTGTTGTAAGCTAGTGTGGGCAGAGACAATCAACCGATTAACATGCAAATTAATATTTATAGAAGGATAGTCTCTTATTGTTGTTAATGTGATAAATGGCGTTCATCAATTTTCTATTCGTTAGGTCACTTGGTTCACGCTCGTTTGAATGCGAAGGACGCGGGAATTTCGTAATTCTGATATTGTTTAGGGCGCGAAGTTTTTTTAATTTACAAAAATGGCATCTCGCTATATAGCCAGAAAACTAGAGCGCGAGATTGCATGTCGCGAAAATATGATACAGCTATAAGGTTCCTTAAAATTTAGCTGATTTGACGATCAGTTAAGGGTCGAATTACATGAAACTTTTTTTTAAACAATAAGATCCGCCATATGTACGTACATTGACAACTAAGGTATCTGCGTGTAATAAGGCCTGTCGGCTAATAAGGCCTAAGTAATCAAAGTCGTATTAAATACGGGCAATCGCGCTCAAGGCTACGTGTCCCCGATGCCAAGCAGACAAACAAGGAACTACACGTTTGAACTGGCTCGATTCCCTGCTCCCCGCCGCCAGGATTGCTTCATACATTTCGGCAGTACTCATGGTACGTGGTAGAAAAATCGGGCCGAAACAGACGTGAGTATGTATTGTAATAATATATTAATTATGTCAATTTGTACTCGGTTTTTCCCCCTAATTAACACTTGTAATGTGATAAAAGTTTGAATAACTTATTGTGATGCCAATATTTTATATTTCGATTTATTTATATGTACGTGGTCGATGGCGAATAAGGCCTACAAAATTTGCCTATAGGCCTTATTGCCCACTATGGGTTGGGTTTTCTTGTAGGCCTTATTATCCTCCTACTTCATATATCGAATTTCGGTAATTTATGTTATACTACTAACTTAGTGTGCATAATAACTTACTTAGGTATTTGTTATATTTTCAGTTTCGATCACGATGCCTTCCAAACGAGCACTGTGGTCAGAAGATGCCCTAGTGCCTGCAGTTCCTATTACCTATAGTATAATATGGCCTACAGTAAAATAAGGCCTTTAGAAAAAATCCGAAAAAAAAATATCTTTTTAATAGTAGGAATTGCCATTTTGTTATTTTCTATGTTGGTTTAAGTTTGAGACTGATTAATTCTGTAAGTACATGTTAATTAGATTGCTAGTTAATATAGATAAATATTTTGATGTAATTTTGTACTAAATATTCGTATAATGACCCATATTATATCTCAATAGGAGAATATAAAACCATTTGTTAAGTGATTATTGATATCGACAGTAAGTTTGTTTTAATTATTTAAGTTATGTTTTAGGCCTTTTTGTATACCACCATATTATAATAAGGGTAGTAGGGTTTTAACAAACCGGTCACTGTATGTCTCCTTATGGGAATTATCACCATTTTTCCCACTGATTGTATACGAATTGAAATGAAAGACTGATTCATATATAAATATGTTAATTAAATATGCTATTTTACATTTTATTTACATTTTCCCTTAGCTAGGCCTTATTACCCGAAAGTACCTTAGTTTGTGATGCTAGTAATTAAGAAATTAGAGCGAGTAGAACGTTTTTCATACCAAGTCTCTAAGAGTTTCTATAAAGCCCACGTCACACTGGTGCGGCCTGGCCGCGGCGGACCATAGTAAACTTGTCATTGGCTGTCAAATTTACTATTGACTGCCACCGCAGGCCGCGCCAGTGTGATGCAGGCCTTATTCGGGTCGGATTAGTATTCCTAGTTTCCGACCGAGATATGGCGGATCCAATTTCGTATTAAAAGTTTAATGTTAGTCCAATATGCCATATATTTGTATGGAGAGTAACTTTGACTGCGTATTACACCTACAATACAATAATCTGTTTTAAAACATAATATATATTACGTCACCTGTTTTTCATCTATATACCTGTTATGCTAGTTAAAATCAGTATTTAATAAAAACATCGATTCATCAGAGCAAATCGATTCTCAACAAGTTCCTGTGCAACCACTGATATATAAACGTTTCTACGCTACAAAATTGCATTCGTATTTTGACAGCTTCAATCGATTATGATTGATTTAGTTGAGCCATGGAATGATCCGGTCGCTAAGTTTTCAACTATGATAATTACAAGCATATGCATGTGATAATATTCACGTTTAGTTTGGTTGTAAATGCTACATTATGGTAAATGGCCGACGTTTTATAAAGCTGTGATTGGGATTGGAATATTCTGACTTGGACGATAGACTTGCTTTTCGAATGGATACTTTGATGCAATTTGGCCAACCCAAATAATCTCAATTATATTCAATTCATATAATTTTATTTAGAGCATAGTCCATAACGCGTTAGTAACATTTTATAATTTTTTTAATGTTTTGTATACCACAATGCTTTGCATACAAAACATTAAAAGGAACAAATACTTGCCCTTACCGGGAATCGAACCTAGGGCCGTCAGCTTCGTAGGCAGGGTCACAAGTCACAACTGACTAGGTTAAGTCTGTCATCAATGTTACATTATCTAAGGTAAATGCCCCAGAGGCTAGCGCTGGCCTTTGCACTTTGACACTTTCAATCCCATGTCGACACAATAGGGTTGAACAGTAGGTGTCAACTATTATATTAGACATTAAGGTATCGAGCATTCATTGATTTCTTGTCAAATCATTGACACTACAAGAACCGTGAAACATGCCCGCTTTTTTCGGAAAAACATTAATATCTCATATTTTTTATATGGTTGGTTAATATTTTTTTTGCTTAACGAATGTTTCGTAGTTATACGCATGTGTTCATGAGGAGAAATATTTTTTTAATCATCACGTGTTCCAAATATTTGTCGATTTTGATCGCGGGTAAAGTTATATGGACTTTTGCCAACATTGACCATGTCGAATTATTGACGCAACTATAGCTCTTACGATCATGAGACAAGACTCAGTTCAAATTTTTGGGCAAACATAGCGTTCAATTTTAACATCTCGGTCTTAATATGGAAAAGTTTTACTCAGTACAGATGGGCAATGTTACCTAGGTGTTTTCAACTTTGCCATACAAATCCATACACCTCACATTCCACAATTTGCTGCAAGCTCCTGGCTGAAGTTAAAGACATGTACGACTCCAAGTAAAGTCATAAATATAATCCAGTTTCTACTAAAAATAGTAAGCTTGCCATAAATATGTTGTGTTTTCGTTCATTGCCCGATTTGTTTAGAAGTAGCTTTTTGGGCAAAGTTTTGCCTGGTGGCAAAGTAGGCATGTTTCACGGAACCCTTTTTAACCTACTCCAAATAAGTGTTCCTAGTCGACTACGGAACCCTAAAGAGAATGAGGTTCAGAATCATTCATATTTTCTAATTCAATAACGCCAGGCAAATCGCTGCACAGAAAATTCCATTGTGTAACACTTTAATTGGCCGCATCACATGACCAAACCGATTTGAAAGTTACACAACGGACGTTGAAATGCATCTTAACATATCCATAACACCGGCCGTTCCAATAACACGGAGAAAGTGTCTCAATACTTTCTCTGAAGTTTTAGTTTTGCTAGCTTTCGCCTTGTAAAAAAAAAGTTAAAATGCCGGTGGAAGATCGACCGGTCGTTAGTGTGTCAAGTGCGCTCGCGTAACCTTTTACGACATTTTATAAATAGAATAATTAATGCATAGAACGCGGCCCTTAAAAGGGTGCTTTCGGAGGACTTTTTAATGTGAAACGGAACTTTAAGACGAACGTCCGGTGCCGCTGTGCTTATTGACAGTGACGTATCTAAGTCAGAGCGGGCCCGGCTCACGCCGCAGCTGTTTTAAATGACCGGCATGAAATTTTGAGTCAGTGACCAGTGTCCTAGGGTAGGAAAGAAAGCCTTCTGGGGGCACGGCTCCCTCCTATATACGCGCATGCTTATGAAATAAGTGTCAGCATCGTCATATCAGCCGAAATACCTGGTGCTGGGCTGGATATTGGGGAGCCAAAGAATGATGATAAATCAGATGAATCAGAAATAGATTTCCTGACACGTGTTATGCTGGCAAACGGTATTCAAAGAGTACTTTAGATTTCTTGCAAACTGGACAGGACTGGCTTTCCATATGAGGCTTTTGACGAACTTCAATAGATAGGAATCCCATATATAAGGAGTACCGTGTGGTTTAAAATCTATATTTTTACTAGCCGTTCCAAAGTTCAAGCAGGTAATTATTTCATGTGGGATTTCATTGGGAAAGAAGAGTATATCTACTCAATCAATATATTCCAAGTCAAGAACTCATTTTTGAATAAAACCCGCGGCTCCGCCCGCGTATAGGATTCGGTAGGTACCTAATTTGTCAATCCCCCTCCGTCTGTCAAAGACTGGATTTTAATAAATCAACTAGCCAATATCCGTGTAGGCTTTAAACTACAATTTCGTCACAATTGATTCAGAGTTTTAGCCGTGAGAAGGTAAAGGACAGGGTTAGGTACATTCGCATTTAGGCATTTATGAAACCATCCTCCTAGCGTTATTCCCGGACGTGCCCTTAATGAGCCACCTAATCCCAAGATTTGGCATAGACACTAGACACTAGTTTTACGAAAGAGACGCCATCTGACCTTGCAACCCGGTGGGAAAACTAGACCTTATTGGGATGACACCGGTTTCCTCGCGATGTTTCCCTTCACCGAAAAGCTGACGGTAACTATTACGTACATAAGTTCCGAAAAACTTATTGGTACGCGCATTCAAACCCACGACCGCCGCTTGACAGCGGCATGCCTGAACCACTAGGTTACCGTAGCATTTATAATCATCATCATCATCATCATATCAGCCGAAAGACGTCCACTGCTGGACGTAGGCCTCCCCCAAAGAGTGCCAAAGTGACCGATCCCGCGCCACCCGCATCCAGCGGACTCCCGCAACCTTTACCAGGTCATCAGTCCACCTTGTCGGGGGCCTACCCACGCTGCGCCTTCCGGTACGTGGTCGCCACCCGAGAACCTTTTGCGCCCCAACGGCCATCGGTTCTTCGTGCTATGTGCCCCGCCCACTGCCACTTAAGTTGCATTTATAATATCACTACCTATAGTGCATTCATCCTTACTTGTCTTATTTGGTAAACAACATTCTAACCTCAAAATGCATCTTTTTAGGATAGAATAGCAATTTAGTGAGTATTAGATCATGCCGAGACGAGTTTTTGGACATCACTTCACGATTTTTTAGCAACGCTTTTTTTTACGATAAAATAGCTGCTATAGTCTAAAAAGATACATTTTGAGGTTAGAATGTTGTTTACCAAATAAGACAAGTAAGGATGAATGCACTATAAGTATGGATGGTTAATAGTTATTTGTGCAACAAGAGAGCAAAGTTTGTTTTTGCTGCGAGTGCTAATTTTGAGTCCTGAGGAAGCGAAAGATTCTAAAATTGAATCACGAGCGTAGCGAGTGATTCAAAGTTTGAATCTTGAGCGCAGCGAAGGACTCAAAAGCACGAGATGCAAATACTTTGCTCTCGAGTAACACATACAACTTTTCACCTCAGCAGTGAGAACATATTCACATCAAAAATATATCACAGTATCACGTAGGTAGCTATTCGTCTCAAGATTATTCAGGAAGAAAACTTAATTAGGCGTTAGTTACTGCTTGTAAAACAAGCTCCTCAGCGCCGGTCGCGCCGTTATTCAATACTAGAAAGGCGAGACAAGGCGCGAGAAACCAAAGGATATTTCACTATCTAAGTATACAAGTGTCGCGTGACACTAACACATCACTAAAAATTAACCGTGTTATTATTAAAATTCACAGATTTTACTCATATCTTCGAGATATTTAGGAAATATTTATCATTATCACAAGGGCACACATTAGCATATTACGTGTATCTCGCGTGCACATCAAAAACTAGCCGTGGTAGTACTATTGTTAAAAATGTTAAAATACTGCCTTCGTCACGTCACTGACTTCACTATATTTCCTAGGTAGATAGAGAATTGATTTATCCCAGTAGTTTTTATATTTGAATATCAATAACGCAAGAATGACGAAGAATATATACCTACATAATAAAATCTCAAACAAATTAACAGCGCGCAACTTTTTAAAAGGGGCGGGGCCCCGGGCGTTCGGAAACTGCATCTGTGGTATACGTTCATAGAGTTAAAGATTGATTAAACTAGAATTATTAATTATCTAGCATAATAAAATCCATGTTTACCTATTTGTTATAAAAAACGGAGTTTATTCTGAGATCTTTTATTTAAATAATATTCTTCAATTTAAAATTCCTTTGTACCTATAATTATTTTGGTAATTTAAACTTGTTAATTTGATAGTTTTTGAACATGTGTTATCCGCTTTTTGGGGGTCTACTTTGAAATTCGATGGTCAAACTATGAATCAACCTATGTCTGCCATTTTCTTTTTTCGTATCGGAATGAAAGGGACAGTGCTAATGAAGTTCAAATATTCTGAACTTGTAATAGACCCCATACGACGAAATGTCAGTGCTCCGCACCAAAATTAAAAAGCTACTTTGTCTCACGGAGTGAGCAAAATCGCATTTTGCACACTGTTTTCACACAGCAAAATATGCTTGTTCGAGCTGCTGAGGTGAAAAATATATTTACGTCACTTTTGACATGTAATTATAATGACCACATAGCATCCTTAGTCTACGCTCGGCTAATTAAGAACTTGTTCGGAGCCAAATTTTCTATCGGCGACGGAGTAAGGTCAAATGTTGCAAACTTTCATGTTCTAACTCGTCTTTGAAATCTTTCTAGTTACATTAATGTATGGTTGAGATAAAAATGTGGCCGACTATAAAACTGTCATTGGCATCGGAATCTTCTACCTCGGACGATAAAGTTGCTTCTTGAAAAGACTACTTTGATGCAATACGGCCAACTCAATATATCAATATCCCCGATCAATAATATCAATAATGTCACCGCCGCCGTCCGCCGTTCTGTACGCGTTCCATACAACGGTGACACTTCCAAATCGCGCAAACTGTCAAATCATCTCACCCCTAGCGGTGATATGATGATGATGATGAAATTAATGAAAGAGTATTTGGAGAACGCCCATAAAAACTGGTCCACCCACCATTAGATGTATTAGATTTATTGTGACAGCAGTCAAATTAATTTGCTAATAATGTTTCGTGTCGACACAGCGCATTAACAAAGCTAATTCTAAATTTATCGTTCCAATCCCAGTTAAGTAAGCATTAGTCTCAAATTTGTCTGCGCAGCCATTAAAATTAAATCTACATACATGTATGACCTCGTGATTCCATATTTTATGTCTGGACAATATATATGTTAAAAGATATTGCCTGCGGGTGCAATTGACAATGGGCTTTTGATTGCAAAACGTGCAAAATTAAACGACAGTTTGGCTGTTATTCGCTACGCACTAATGCGGCTCACCCCGCCGGTCACCCGTCACGAAACTAGACCTCTACCTACGCTTGGTTACTACGTATCGCGGTGTCAAGATATATTTACAGAATATCCACACACACTTATACAGAATATTATAGGTACCTAGGTACCTAAGTAGGTATATAGATATTCTGTTGATTCAGTTTTTGAAAACGAAACCGACTTAAGTGAGTTTTACAGCAGCACTGAGACAATAGAACTTACTTTAGGGGCCGATACTCGCGTCCGCAGGAGTAACCGTATTTTTTTCGTAGGTAAATACTTTTAACTTTGGGTGAGTACTTTTTTTCCCGGGAACCGCCCGGATTAACGTTTAAAACCCATGGTGTTCTACGCGCTGCCCTTCGGCGGAGCCCCGGGAGCGCTTGCGCATACTTCTGCGACTCCGCCAGCAGCTGCCCCTATGTGGGACCTGTACCACAACCCTGCACGTGTCCTCCGTGCTGAACAGTGACATACTTTAAAGGCGAAATAAAGTATGCCTAAGTATGCATCTACGTAAAAGGTATTTTCAACACAATTGCTCGTAACGTACCTCTTATTGTGTCGCTTTTAGGCTGATAATCCTGGATATTAAACACGCGTGTTTTATAAAATTACAACACTTGTGTGTTATGGTTATATCCCGATTAAGTCACGTTGGCACCTTGCAGCAAGACATATGCATGAAGACGGTGCATTCTTAAATTAACCGGGTTGTACAGAATGTACCGCTTTTTTTTTAATTCTCGGCAAATGGATTCTTACTCGACTAAACAAATTCAATCCTTTTTGTTAATTAATGACTATTTCTTTTTGTATATGATATAGAAACGTTTAATTTAGTACAACTATTCACTTTTGATAACATTTTACATGAATTAAATACAGATAACATTTTAAAACGAAAATATAATTTTATTTTGTATTGGCTGTTTAGAGATTTCTGTGCCCACACTGGGCAAACTTCACGAAAAAACCAAACTGTTGGTGTTGCGCGCCGTTATAGGTTATTTCAGAAATATTTGTAAAATTTGTTTATGCGTGTTTGTTTATTATCAAAAATGATTACTCGTGGTAACTAGAAAAGTGATAAATAGAATGTACGCCACTGGAAATTCTTGGTGATGTGCAATTGTGAGTAAAATCCTGTTGTCATGTTAATGATTTACTTAATGTAAACCTAACCCGCGATCTTGTAGCCACTCCGTGCTTGTTAGTAGGTTCATTTTAAAACACATTCAATTTAAGTGCGCACGTAACGGTGAAAATAATTGAGCTAAAGATAAAATAACAAGTTACACTCGCAAAAAAGAGATTTATTTAGGGTCATTGACTCCGCACACTCATTCGATTCCGTTCGCTTTTTATTTCTCCCATTGGCGTCTCTTACAGGTGCTACGGAAGGGTGCTAAGGAAATTTGCTCTTAGATGTCACGAGACCGATTTTAATATGTTATGTTTTTGTAAAAATATATATTTAAAAACAAGCTCTTACTGCCAACTGTACCGTTATCAACTACTTGTGTAACGTAATACTGCAATTACCTTGTGATAAATTTTTGCCAAATAATTTTAACCCCGGATCTACGACCACAGAAAAGTGCCGTATTCCATACTTGTCTTTTATTTTTCCGTACAATGGATATCCCCGTACAAATAGTACCTACTGTGGATGAGTACTGGAATTATATACATGGACCTGTTTCATACTCTTACGGCAGTCATCCCGTTTTTCCTCGGACTCGGGTCCGCCTGTGCTTAAAAAAACAAAATAAATAAGTCGACAATAAAACTGGTCACAGAATTTCACGAGAATCGCTTGAGAAATGCGACCTGACCCCGTATTATGGTCGGCCTTATCACAAGATAAGTGACAAAATTGAACGTCCGTCACTGGCTGCCACCCTTAGATAGAACGAGACGGACGCTCTATCTTGTCACTTATTGCGTGATGCGCCCGACCATGATACGGGGCCTGTAAAAAAGAACATACCCCAGGAAAATTACGTTTTTTTCAAACATTAATTTATAACAGCGTTTTTTGTTTGTATAATTTTCAAATCTTATTCTAATATGCCTTATCCAAGAATCCACCAAAATATCCATCGGGAAGTAAATATATAAAAATAAATGACACATCGATTATGTTTTTTGTGTGATTTAGTTATTATTCTTGAAGAGCTCCTGTAAATTAACCACAACAAAAATTTAAATATCTATTAATAATTTTCCTCTTTTTTCAGGAATTGGTTAAATTCAATTTTTTTTATTACTAATATTTTGGTGGATTTTGAGTCTACGTAATTACTAAGATGATAATATATCAGTTACACACAAAAAAGCTGCTGTTATGAATTATTTCCAAATTTACATTTTTTTCCATACTAATGAAAATAAAGTGCTTGGGCTAACAGCGGACATCGGATATACGAACGAATTGAGGCCCAAGCTGAACCAAGTTCTCTGTGTCGTCCAATTAGTTTATTGAATATATTCACGCCTGAACTGCCAATATTCGAATACCCGTGACAATATTGCTACTCCACGATAAGTACATGTAAGATCTCGTGTGTGTTATATAACTCTTACATGAAAAGGGAAGTAACCGCGCATCCGGAGATCGTTTTATTAATGTAGGTAGGTATGCATTATATTTACACCTGAGATCTAGACACGCGGCAGCGTACATACGTACTTGGGCGATGTCAGTTAGGTACTGCTATTGGGAGATAATATATGACGTGTGAAACTAGACGAAATGGTTTATTGTTAGTTGTTTTATTTATTTTTATTATTTGCACCAATCTTTTAAAAAATACAATAATATATACGCAAGCTACTTAAAAGTTAATTATCAAAGCTCCTGCCAATATTACACAGGTACTTTTAAAACGACTTTTAGATCAGACAAGACATTAGATTATTTGAATTGACCGAATGACATCAAAGTACTTACCGCCCAAGGAAGAAGATTCCAATTCACGGTCACATAAAATAATATCAACTTAACTTTTGAAAAAACTGTAAATATGTTAGATATTCGTATACCTACAAACAAATCGACGGTCAAAAATGGCTTCCGCGATGTCTCCTTTATATTGTTGTCAAATCGACAATTGGACTTCCTACTTCCCAGTACTAAGTTCAACAGTAACCAATCATGTGTTAATTATTTCCTGTTAAATCAGTAAAATGTGGTGCCGATTTTGAATTTGTTAACAGATATCACGACGCTATGGTTTTTTGCCCGATTACGGGGGAGCCGAAAGCCTTGATTTTATCAGTCCACGTTACGTGTTTCCACCGTGCCGCTCAAGATACTGAATCGATTTTGACGAATGAGGGATTAATCGATTCGAAATTATATTCCGGGTGCTACTACCTTTCGTGTTATATTTCTTTTTCTTTCAGAGTTAGTTTTTCGTAGTCGAGCTACGGTTAATAGAACTTTTTATACGAGTGACTCATCATTCAATAACAACATCATCAGACTCGTCTCGTCCTTGCAATTATTACTCAAAGAGTCTGTATGTTTGTCAATCAAGGCCAGCTTGACAGGACTGGCCGACTGGCGTGACCACACATTACGGACTTATACAGAGTGTTTCAAAAATGGGGTGTGAACGATCAAGGGCATAACAGTTATCGTGTTCTGATAAGAAAAAATAAGAGAAAAAAAAATGAGAAATGAAAAATGCCCTTGATCGATTCACACCCCATTTTTGAAACACTCTGTATAAGTCCCACTGCTGGGCATAGGTCCCATGGATGACAGGGAATGTGCAGTAGTTCCCACGCTGGCCTTGCGGGCTGGGGACTTGGGCACCTTTGAATATATTTCCAGGTGTATGCAGGCTGGCTCGTAATGTTTTCTTTCATAGAAAAACTGATGATATTTCTTTATTACTGAAGTGGTATTTTGACGGGCGGTAATTGCGACTTTACGGCCAAGTGTGACGTTAGTTCTGGAGTGGTACTCTACATATCGTTTCTACTGTGTTCTGCGCTGCTATTGACATGGTTGGTGGGCTGGCCGATATGGTGGATTGTGTCATAGTAATTACTATAATCTAAAATTAAAAATGTTGATTTCTCCTTGAGTCAAGTAAATTATCTTATCAGTTGGCACATACGTCGGTTACCATACGCCGCCACTTAAGAGGAAAGTAATCGCACAAAAACACAAAACAAAACTTTAACCAACTTCATATCAGTACCCAAATCGCTTCAAGTGTGATTATAAAATTTGAAGAGTTCCCTCGTTTTCACCAGGAGCCTGATGACCGTGGAACCGCCTGGGAAGTAGGTACCAATTAAAAAAAAAACACGTCGGTCCAGGTGGTTTCGAGTACCAAATTGAGAACCTCCTCCGGTTGAAACCGGTTAAAACAGACCCGATACTATGTATAGAATGAATTCCTAATTCCCAGATACAGATAATATGTAGACTAGAATTAAATTCCTAAATCACGCTATCAATAGCAATCGATGGTGCAACTTAGGAACAATCTTGACAGCGCGATTTAGGAATCGACTCAAGATTCTACTTTATTTTTTCACTTCACTCGGGTTTCAGTACACCGCCTTCGCCGTAAATTTATATTCATTTTGCTCCCTTGAGAAACAACCAACTGCTTAAACGTTGTGGTTGGAAACACTCAGTTGCTAAGTATCGTGTCAAAATTTCACAAGACAATAAAATGTCACGGCTAGTAAGATTCAATGGGTCGAAAAGGGTATACTGGAGATTCAAGTTGGCCGAATGGCATCAAAGTAGTACATTCAAAAAGCAGCTCTAAGGTGCTACGTAGAAGATTCCAATTCCAATGACTGTTTTATAAAAAGTCGGCCACGTTAAATAATCCCAATCATACGATAAATATGAAAAAGGTCAGTCGATTACGCGAAATGCATTATTTTGGAGAAAATGGATTAAGTCCAAGGGGAAACGAGAGTAGATTCTTTCTCTCGATTAACATGTAGGTAAGTACCTACCTACCTTGACTACCATTTTGATCTTCACCTTGATTCATCTTGACTACCTAGTCAAGATGAATTTATTAACGGTTTGTTGGTTGAGGGCTAAAGCCCTTATAGTTTAAAGCAATGTCGCGTAGATGGCTCGCGGTGTTTAAGGTCCCAAGCGTTGTGTAACCGCCCTGTGCAACCCGAACTGAGCCTGGATTGGGGCGCAAATAGGAGGGGAGTGAAAAAAATATTTTAGCCAGGTATTCGATTTAGACCAGTATTTCATTATACAGGGTGTCCCGTAAATCGACGTCAAGCCGTACACCCGTGATAGGCCAATAGTTGATATTGAAAAATTAAAAAAAAATACTTAATGCAATCCTTTTCAAAATTGCTTTTTTGAGGTTAGATATGAGGATATCACGTATCATTTGTGGTATATTGAATTTAAAAAAAATCAGCCATATCGTGTCTGGAGGAGCCCAAACTTGGTATGTTTCGAAAATTATTTTTGTTTCAATAAAAAAAATATGGCTAAAATGTAATGATGTGGTATATTTTAGAATCGCCTCAAAAAGCCCTTTCATATGATACTACACACGATAGGTTTCTGAAAAAAAAAAATTTTTTTTCCCATACAAAAAGAAAAATGTTTCGGCACTCCCCCCCTAAGGGAATTTTTTTTAGGAACTGCGGGTCAAAAAAATTTTTTTGCCCTATAGTATGTGTGTGCCAAACGGCTAAACTGTACATCGATTTGCGGTTTTTTTAAGCGTAGGGCTACCACTACAAGTTATAATAGTTATCAGAAAAATAAAAATAAAAATCCAAGTAATGTGTCTCAAAAAATACAAAGCTTTACAAGATGTCGATTTTTCGTTTTTTTTAAAAGCTTCTGTATTTTTTGAGACATTACTAGGTTTTTTTTTCTGATAACTATTATAAATTGGCCTATCACGGGTTTACGGCTTGACGTCGATTTACGGGACACCCTGTATATAAACAGCGTACACACTTTCAGGCAAGCGCTGTTTCAATCGGATGCATGTTACCGACAATAAAAATCGTACAATTTTTATATTTCCGCCGAGTCAAAGTTGGCTCAGTTCGGGTTGCACAACTCGGTTCCACAACACTTCGGGAGCCCAAATACCGCGAGCCATCCGGTCGCCTCTCCGACACTGCAACTACGCGTCATTGGTCTGAATATTAATATGGCAGTGCCTCGTTGGCTATACAAACTCTATGGCCGTCTTTTTGTATTTATGTCCTGGCCCCGTTGCATGGTCGGCCGATAAGTGACAAGATAGAGCCTCCGTCACTGGCCGACAACGTTCGATAGAACGAGACTGACGCTCCATCTTGTCACTTATCGCGTGATAAGGCCGACCATGATACTGGTCCTGACCAGAATCTTTGCGACTGTCCTGCGTCACCGACGCTTGAAATGGACCTTCGCTAGTTTTTGTCAAATTAAGGGAAGTAAACTCGGTAGGTACCTAATATAATATATTTCTTTAAACGTGGTTGCTCGGTTGGATTTTCTAGGAATTACTTTTTTTTATTGTGTTTTCAGGATTTCAACTGTTATTTACACACTGAAAAAAAATATAGTAGATAGTAAGTATTCTCCTATAACTGCTGGAAAAGTTACGCCATTGCCCTGAATGATCAATAAGGTAAGGAAAGAACCAATATATGCGGGTACTCAAAGACCAATATTAGTTCCAGCATGGCTGTCAAAGGACGGCCTGCGAGCTGTCTCTCGGCGGGATGGACTATCTGTCTCTTTCTAAGCGTTTTAATTAGAAAAAGACGGAACGTCTATCTCGCCGCGACACAGCACGCGCGCCGTCTCGAGATGCCCGTGCGGCACTCGCGGATCCGAGGTTGGCGGCGTATCCCTCTCAAACCCATCTGAATCCTTACCAAAATCTAACCCCAGCGGTGTCTAAACCCCCAAAGCAGAATCTTGGAGCCGCTACTGGGTTCCATTGTTAACATTTCACTGCCAAGAATCGCTGCACGTCACGCTATCTAGTATAGCCAATCTTGTGGTTTTCATTTAATTTAATTTATTCCTTGATGAAACGTAGTTTTACATTTTTAAACTAAAGGAAACTGAGCTACACGCCTCCCTAAGGCGTTTTAAGAAGGAACTGATTGAAAGATTTAGTGGCCGAGACAGATTGTTCCGATAGCTCAGTTGGTTAGTAGCGACGGGCCATGAATGCCTGTGTGGTCGCCGGTTCGAATCCAGCTCGGAGCGTTACATTTTTTAGTTTAAATTTTTCGTCAAGATCTTAAGTAACATTTATACCTACACAATAATATAACATTTAGGTAAGTATGTCTTACTTTAAAATACCTACGCTTTAATTATGATTAGTACATTTGTTACCGCTAAGTAGTACGCACCCGCTAGACGGTCTAACAGTGAATGTTTTAACTTTCAGGAACACGAAGCGCAATGGACGTTCGCTTTTTGCACAGTGTGACCCAAATTAAGAAACGAACGACGCTAAATGTATATTAATTTGTGTTGCCACATTTATCTACAGATGCTTAGCAAAGGATTATGTCGTGAGCGGAGATTAGTCTTGCCACTCGTGATTCTGTCTGGCCAGAGGGTCGTATACGACTCGTTTTTGCCGTGCCAATCCGCCATTTTGGTTTATGCGTTCGCGAATTTGACCACATTCAAGGCGAGTCATCATTCATGATTATCTTGGTTTCCGGAGAGTTACTATTTTTTAGTCGAGCATAGTATAAGTGAGCGCGAAATTGGTAAACCATTGATGCCTAGAGCGAAAACTGCGCAGTGTCAGACAATTCCTCTCTTACTACTCTTACTAGTCGTTCTCATTAGAAAGAGACGGTTAGTCTATGTCTCCGCGACAAAGCTCGCGGGTAGGCCTGTGATAGCCATGCAGCCGAGGGTTTCCCGAAAAAAGATTAATAATATTGTCAAATGGGGATTAAATCACAAAGCTATACGTAAGCGGCCAAAAAAAAATTACGCAAACATTAGAACAATCATTAGCTACTCCAGTATTCTGTAACTTGTTTTAAGCTAACCTCAAGATGGTTAAGGTGAGCTTAAAACAAGTTACAGAATAGGGGGGCAGTACACGTGCAACAGTTCTGTCAATTATATTACGTCACTTTGTTATCTTTTCCTTTATTGTTTAGCAACAAACGAAGTTGTAAAATCCAACGTTAGGTGCACTTAAAGTAAAACAAACTATAATTCCTTCTAAAAAGCAATTTCAATCTAAAACCACAGTGAAACCACTTTTGTTTTCGTCTGTACGTCGTTAACAACGATACAATTGGCATCTGTATAGTAAGATTAATTGTCTACTTCAGATGTTTACGTACTTAGATGATATCGTTGTTTTTTTTTTGTGTGGGAAAAATGTGCCCACTCGGACCGGACTCCATTGAATGCGGATTGTGATGTGCCGCCGGAAATATTCCCATTTACTGCGAAAGAATACCTAGAGAATATTCCCGGGCTTGAAAATATTACAAATATTATAAATGCGAAAGTTTGGATGTTTATATGTTTGGACGTGTGTATGTCTGTTGCTCAATCACGCTTAAACGGCTCAACCGCTTTGGACGACATTTTGCGCGAAAATAGCCTGGATTGAAATATAGGATAGTTTTTATCCCGAGCCCACGCAGACGAAGTTGCGGGCGGAAACCAGTAATAAATACATATTAGAGGACAGTCGTACAAATCAAAGTAACGCATAGCAAGCTCAAACACTTTGTGTTAAGGGTAATAAATAACATAGACTACGGTATATTTAATAGATTCAAATACTTACATATATTATTACTTCTACAATATATAAAGTGTGTAAGTCTAATACGGACGAATCTCTTAACGGTGGTTATTATAGGACAAAGTAAAGGTAATTAGATAACATTTACTTAAAGTTGCAACAATAATTTTGTCCATACAAAATAATTCAGCCCGCAATGTAATGCAAACACACTCACGTTAAACGCTCGTTGACAGTTGCTAATGAACATTTGACATTTCGGTTCCGCAACCATGTTTACAGTACATTGCTGTTGAGAAATTTAAAAAATAATAATTATGGGGTCGTAATGACCTGCAACTTAAAAAAACCTTTTAGGTACTTCATGATTACACTAATGAATACTATGTCCGATTTAATTTATCGCCCGTATTAGACTAACACACTGTATAAGTATGTAAGTACTTATTTGACTCTATTAAAATCAAAAACATGCAAGAGTCAGAAACAAATACGCTACAATTTCTCAGAACACAAATAAGGTAAACGTTAAACGACAAAACCAAAGAAGACCCAGGAATGGGTGGCATTGCCATTGCACCGGGGTTGGGGGCGGGGTTTCAAAACGATGCCAGGCAGCCGTTTAGTCCGAACACGCGCATACCGGGTTTTAGGCAGGTGTCTGGCTCAGACCAAGAAAAAAAGACAGACGGAGCGTTACGAACAGTCAACTGAATCCAAACCACATACAAACAAAACAAAGCTACTTCAAGTTTAGCACACGCTCACGCACACATATACAAACAAAATTGCACAAAACTCATTGCACTGCACGCGTCGCAATGCTGTCAAGATCATTTATTTCGAGTTTTGTGCGCTTTAATTTGTTTAGCGTGTGCTAAACTTATGGGGCTTGCTTGAAAACCGATTGGCTTCACTAGACTGTTCGTAACGCTCCGTCTGTATATTTTCTTGGTCTGAGGTGTTTGGGTAGAAATTTGTAACGAGCTCGCATTCTATGATTTTCCGTACGTGTATCTTGACGCGTCAGGATAAGTTTACCAGCGAGCGAAAAATCATCAATTACAGTGCACTGTTAAGAAGAAACGCCGAAACAAACTCAACAGGCAGTCATTTTTCTTCGTTCGAATGTTTGTATGTCACTTTGACATAAAGCGCCTGTGCCCACTAGCGCAACTTCGAGAACTAGGGCGTTTATATTATTTACCCTTAGCGGGATATGAACCCGGGACCTTCAGCTCCGAGGGCAGGGGCACTACCCTTTAACCTAAACATACACTTGAGATTATTCGAGTTGTCCGAAAGCATATTCCATTCAAAAAGCAACTCTATTGTCCATGGTAGAAGATTACAATTCCAATGACAGCTTTATAAAAAGTCGGCCATATTAATAAATAAATAAATAAAAATAAATATTACAGGACAAACTTACACAAATCGCACTAGCCCCATAGTAAGCTGAATAAGGCTTGTGTTACGGGTACTAGACGACGATATATATAATAGATATAAATACTTAAATACGTAGAAAACATCCAAGACTCAGAAACAAATGATCATGCTCATCATACAAATATTTGCCCTTACCGGGATTCGAACCCAGGACCTCAGCTCCGTAGCCAGCGTCACTACCCACTAGGCTAACCGGTCGTCGATATTAAACAATCTTAAACGTAAGATTCTTCACAATTACCGTTTGGCGGTTATTTTGGGATCCAAATTGAGATTCGTGCAGTTAATTTTTAGTTTCCAGTAACACACGTGAGAATACTTTTTATGAGAACTTCCGGGAATACAGAGGTGAAATGTGGAAACCATTTAGTATTCAGCACTAGCTCCGTCCTCCGGTTTCTCTCGAGATCCAGCGATAAGCGTGGTATCCGCATGTAAATATCTCTAGGTACTCGGATACTAGGAAATCCATGGCAGGGCATTTTCGCGAGTAGAGGAATGTAAGTAAGATTAGTGACTTAACCGAGGTAAAGTAAAAAATGATCCTTTTTATTTAACTTTAACTCGACTGTCCGTTTATGGAGTAAGTATTGGGTGGAGGTGGCTATTGTCAAGACCTAAACCCGAAGTGTTTTTTACTTTTTTTTGGTAATTTATTTTTGTATGCCTTAGCTTATATTCTTAACATAATTCTTAAGTATAAGGTTCTCTGTGCTAAGAAAATATGGATCAAAGGGGTCTGAATTTTTTTTTTTTTGTAAAATCAGTTTTTCGAAAAACAAACAGGTTTGTGAGTTCTACAGCTCACAGATCCACTAACTAGCATTATAACCACAGATTACTTGCACATTTTACACATTAAAGAAGGCCGTATGTATAATGCTACTATTACTGGTTATTACTATGTTCTTTCTTATCCATTGGCTCTAACGGTTTCGCGAATTAAACGCTCTTCAAGATAGATTGGATATGGACAAAAAATCAGGCTGCATTCTCACACATGGGCAACTTCATTAACTGGGCATGAAGATGGGCAACTTGATTGTGTAGTACAGTACAGTCGAAGTCAATTACATGTATGCGGTTTTGGTGTACATATAATGTATTGTATACGTCTTATTGCAATGGCTGGTACAAAAGTGTACACTTATAATATACGTCAACTGTACGTGCGCACAATGTGATATTAAAATGTGTTGTCGAGATATATTAATAGTAGATCGTGTCTCAAGGAAACAAAATTATACATTTACGGCGAGGGTGGTATATTGAATCATTAGCGAAGCGAAGGATTCTAAAGTTAGAATCTAGAGCGTAAAGGGAGTGTTTACGCCCAAGATGGAAATAATTTCGCTACCGAGTGGCAGATACTGCTTTTCGTATCTTCTATGACTGAAGGGAACAATGACTATTTTCTGAATACTAGGTGTGAAAGTTGAATGACCTCTGTACTGTACCCTAGTTGGTCACTACCAGCTAGGCTACAGCCCAGCCTACGACGACCGAGGTCCCGCATACGAATCCCTGTTAGGGCATTTATTTGTGTTATGAGCACGACTATATTTTGTTCTCGACTTCTCGAGTCATGGATGTTTCCTATGTATTTAAATTATTATGTATTTCGTCGTCTATATTACATACCATAGTACAAGCATTGCTAAGTTTGCTGAGACTAAGCCGATGTGTGTACTATTTTCCATAAATAAGTATTATTAATAATTAATAATTAATAATTAAATAATATTTGCTGTATTTGGTTGTATAGTTTTTAGCGACAGATACTGATCGTATAGTATTAATAAAATTGTAAAAGATGATTTTTGATAAGAAGCACTTCCTATTCTTATGGGATCATAGTTTTTTCATTTTTTATTAAACATAAGTAGTAATTGGTTGGAGTTACTTTCACGGCTTCGGCTTCTTAAATTGTATTTTATTGTAGTACATACATGAGCAATGTGTTTAGGACTTAGACGCATGTCCTTAGTATATTATAATGAATACTGTATTATTTCTTCTGTACATCTATGTCTGTTTGTTCTTCAAATAAGCAGAAAAAAAAACAATTTATATTGGTGTATGTGTTTAAAACCAAAGGTTTTCAACACGGTCATAATATATGGCTACAGTCACATATATATGGCTCACAGACATGGACACTAACTGAAAAACTGAAAACCAAATTAAGAACCTGCGAACGCTCTATGGAAAGAAGCACACTCAACAGGAAATTAAAAGATAAAAACAAATGTTCAGACATAAGAAATGAAACTGGCATTATGGATATACACGAAGTAATTAACCAAAATGATTGGCAATGGGCTGGTCACATTATGCGTCTAAACACGACCCCCACACCAGACCGAGGGATGTACCACCCCAAACGTAACCTGCCTGATAAGATAAGTATATCCAGAAACCCGACAATGTTTTCAATAATGTTGTAATCAAGGATTCAAAAACCGAAAATAATAATAATAAAAATAATTTATTGAATCAGGCGTTACTTTGCGGAAGTCCATGATATATTAGGAGAACAATATTTCTTTGCTATTCCGCTAAAAAACGTGCTGGTCTATTAGTGAAGATAAGATGCAACTATTTGCGTAAAAACATGCAAAAAATTACAGCAAACCACCACCAATAATGACAAAAACCTCGACACGTGTTTCGCCTCTCTACGAGGCATCATCAGGAGATGCTGGCAGGAGATGTTGCTTGCGCCACGTCCACTGAGCAAATTGAGCTGAGTTGATTTGCTTTTTACGCGTTACGTTTTTATTACGTTTTTTAGCGGAATAGCAAAGAAATATTGTTCTCCTAATATAATAATAATAAATAATAAGGAAAAATCTACAATAAACTCATTTGATAATGTTTAAATTGTAATAATACTACACAATTCTAACATAGAAATACTATAAATCTAGTAATGTGATAATAAGTATAAGAGTTGTATAAGCTTATATGCGCGCTAGTTGCTATCGTACTGTAATATCTAAGGTAAAAACAACACAAAATATAATAATGTTAACGACATGGTGACTTTATAAAAATAATGAAATTAAGTAAAAACTTGTATTATATAAATATATTCTCCTAGCAGGGCTGGTAACCCATGGAGTCTTATTACCATCCCTCCCTCTTCACCGGAGGAGAGGCCATTTATAGTTAATTTAAATCAATAATAATGAATGTAAATGCAATAATTTAATTCCTAACATAGTATAATTTCTGTTAAAAACTATATTTTAAGTAATAGTTTTATAATCAATAAATGGCTATTCTATTCTATTCTATATTGGTGTTCAGGACAAAAATCAATTCGTATATTTTTTTTCATATTATGCAAGTTAAAGTGCACGCAACAAAAATGTACTTATATTTATTCAAGCAAAATGTTACTTTATGTTATGTTACTTAGTCATGTAAACAGACGCGTAGGCAAAAAGCAATACGGTCTGATCAAGATTATACCCTATCTAGCGCTAATAGGGCCCAAAATAGTCAGCAAACTATAATCGATGGTACTTCGTAAACAAAAATCGTTACTACACGCAACCCACACGCATTTCCACCACCTTAACTTTACCATCCTAGAACAAAATGCCGCGCAATAATGAGCTTTATTATTCAAAGCACTTCATTGTTTTCTAGAGCATGGTGGGCTGATCGAACGCAAATGTTTTTGGTACCTAATGCATTTGCGAGGAGTGCCATTTGCAAATGTTACTCTTGTTTATCAAACCTTGGTAGGATGAGGATCTTTTTAATGGGCGGTCACTGACCGAGTGTTTAACTTAAACGCGTTGTTGACATTAATACATACTAAATAAATGCAGTGTAGGCCCTTAAGGCAGATTTTCATTGGTCGATAGGGCCCGCATGCGGGGTGCGGGAGATTTACTATCTCTATTCCGCGCGTTTTCATTGGCATAGCATTCTTGTTCCCATTTTTGCAGAAAAATGCAGTTGTTTTAAATATGCATAAGAGAATTCACATTAAACTTTATATATATTAGTAAAGACCTTGATAAGTAATTTACTAGTAAACCTCATTATGATACACATAAGAGAACTAACACTGCACGTCTCTCATGGGACGGTCGCGACATACTCTCGATTTTCTCCCACTAAGTCGTTTCTTGTTCTAAGTGTTCTAATAAGAGAGAGACAGATAGTGCGAGAAAAATCAAGAGAGCTCGCGCGTCCCGCGATAGCCGTGCAGCTCGGCGTATCATCTACGAATTATACGCAAAACAGTTTTATGATCAGAGCGAGCAGCGGCTCAAATGATGTGTTCCAGAGGTTATTCAGCGCAAGTGTTCCAACAGTAAGAAGACTATGTGTAGTATTTAAGCTGATGATCTTCCTATACATATAAATAAATATTTAAAATGAATAAAATTAAAGGTTTCGGTATGTATAAGCAATTTACACACAAAAATAATTTAGACATACATACATAAGATAAATCAAATGGAGAGAAACCAATTCACAGAAATTCAAAGTTAAGAATGATAAGATACACACCGATACCGACACCATGGACACCTTATAAGTAGTTGTGAAGACTACGATTAGGAATTGACAGATATAACACTGACTCACACACACTGACACACTTGACTTTTCTTGCATCGTCTCCACCACCCAAAGGTTGTCTGGAAAAGATCGCTTTTTAGCGATAAGACCGCCTGTTGTCTACCATTGTTTATGTTTAACTTACCTCTTTTTTAGGGTTCCGTACCTCAAAAGGAAAAAACGGAACCCTTATAGGATCAGTTTGTTGTCCGTCTGTCTGTCTGTCTGTCTGTCTGTCTGTCAAGACCCATTTTTCTCGGGAACGAGTGGAGGGGAGGTATCAAGCTGAAATTTATATAAAATACTCAAGACTATTGTCCCTTGAAGCTGTGACAAAATCAAACTTAAAAGCCAACGCAATCAAAAGATACATATATTTCGTTTATGCTGCAAATTTTTGAGTTTTTCGACACTCGCAAAACCTACGGGGTACTTCCCGTGAACTCAGAAACTTGAAATTTGGCATGAAGCAACGTCATATATCACAGACAAAGGAAAAATTACGAAATGTACACATTTTAAGTAAAATCATACAAAAAAATGCTTTTTTAAATTTTAAACTTAACACCTTTTTCCTCGTAAACGAGTGGAGGTATTGAATTGAAATTCATGTCAAATACTCAGAGCTATAGGACCTTTCAGATGTAGCAAAACCAATTTTTTATGTCAACGCAATCAAAAGAAATAGAAATTTAAGTCGTATAGTTTGAAACGGAGTACCCGTAAGAAACTCAAAACCTAAAGGGTACTTCCCGTTTACACAGAAACTTGAAACTTGGCACGAAGAAACTCCATATAGCACAGACAAAGGAAAAATTACGAAATGTAGACATTTTTAGTAAAATCATACAAAAAAATGCTTTTTTAAATTTTAAACTTAACACCTTTTTCCTCGTAAACGAGTGGAGGTATTGAATTGAAATTCATGTCAAATACTCACAGCTATAGGACCTTTCAGATGTAGCAAAACCAAACTTGTATGTCAACGCAATCAAAAGAAATAGAAATTTAAGTCGTATAGTTTGAAACGGAGTACCCGTAAGAAACTCAAAACCTAAAGGGTACTTCCCGTTTACACAGAAACTTGAAACTTGGCACGAAGAAACTCCATATAGCACAGACAAAGGAAAAATTACGAAAAGTAGACGTTTTTAGTAAAATCATACAAAAAGCATTTTTTGAAATTTTAAACTTACTACCTTTTTCCTCGTAAACACGTCTAGAGGTATTAAATTGAAATTCATATCAAATACTCATGTCTATAATACCTTTCAGCTGTAGCAAAACGAAAGTTTTACAAGTCCACGCAATCATAAGAAATAGCAATATAAGTCGCATAATTTAAAACTGAAAAAGGTGTATGTGAAGTATCCAACCCGCACTGGGCCAGCGTAGGTATACGTAAGGGTATCAAAACCTAAAGGTACTTTGCCGTGAACTCAGTTTTATATCAACGCAATAAAAAGAAACAGCAATATAAGTAATCCGCTTATTTTGGCGTTCGCAACTACTCGCAAGGAATAAATCAAGGCCTAAAGGATGATTACTAAATTGATAAAGTGACCCTGTTTAAATTTATGCTCCCTCAGCTTTCCACATTGTAATGTTACGGATTCCATTTTCATTTATCATTTAGTAATAAACATACAACAACTTTTGCTTGTTATAGATTTGTAGTACGGAACCCTCGGTGTGCGAGTCTGACTCGTACTTGGCCGGTTTTTTATTTTTTACTATGTCTGGTGAGCAATAAAGAATATTTGTATTGTATTGTATTGTATATAACTACGAAATGTAATTATAAGTACTTTAAATTCACACTGGGGAGAAAGTATATAGTAGTAAACTACCTTCCCTAGTAACTAATTTCCCTACATACTTCAAAGAGATACTAAAAAAGCGTTTTTGACGTTTCATAAAAGTACCAGTCAACATCCCATCGCTAGAAGCGTCACTGAAAATATCCTGTGCTGCGTATCCCTTTTTCGAATACAGGCGTGAGTATATTTATGCTCAGTGATACTAGAGCACATACTTCTTAAAAGTTATACTCAATGTATTCAAGGTACGAGCTACAGACGAAACCAAAAGTTGACATTGAGCATTGTTCATTGTGATGTTAATAGATGACAGATTTGTTTCGACACGGCTGATAATGACGCAACACCGGTTTGACAGGGGTGACGGCAAAGGTCGTACCTTAGTACACTTTCATCGGCAATAGCAGCCCCCCTATTCTGTAACTTGTTTTAAGCTCACCTCAACGGTCAACCACAAATATATCTTGACACCGCGATGCGTAGTAACCAAGCGTAGGCAGAGGTCTAGTTTCGTGAAGAGTGACCGGCGGGGTGAGCCGCTTTAGCGCGTAGCCAATAACAGCCATGGCGCGTGGCTTCGCTCGCGTGTTTATACCCCTGCCACACACTCATCGAGGGAAGGAAGCAGAGACAGTGTGGCAACGTTACTTGTCATGTCACACTCCCTGTTTTGGCGGGTTTTGGGCGCGAGTCAAAGGAGGGGCAAGAAAGGCAATTATAGTGCGGAGCGTCGCGATTAATCGCGTGAGTAGAGCAGTGTGTGGCCAGGGGGGGGGGGGGGGGGGCAACATCGCGGCAGCGAGGAGCAGAGCGATGAGTGAGCGGGAGGCTGAGGTAATAGAGGACCTGAGGACGTGTAATCCGAAGGACTATTCATTATACTGCAAAAACTTCACAAAGTATTTAATACTGGTGAAGGAGTTTACTTATGAAACCTGGTGTGCTCCGAATACTCCCCTCTGCTACTTATCCTACTTAAAAAGATACTAACTCACAATATTTACGTTACAGAAATAATACATACATTTGGGTGCAAGTTGATAACTGTGCAAAAAAATTCAGTCAGCAAAAAACGTTTCTACATAAAATTACATTTTCGATTGAAGTCTCTTATTGGAAAGCAGTTTGTATATGGGAGAGCGTTTAACGAGATATAAACTAAAGACTTTAGCTACTGTTGTGTATCTAAGTCAACGATCATTTCTTCAACTGAACTCTGTAAAATAGAAATCTATTAATATACAGTTTTATACGTTTATACCTCTAGGGGAAACCGGTCATTACTATCGTCCGGGGCAATTTGTACAGGCTTTCCCTTCCTCTTCCGATGGTTATTATCGAGATGTAGCAGGATGCCCCGCGTGACGGATATACCAAAGCAACGGTGTGCGTCTTGAGCACATACGATGCAATTAGTCAGAACAACTGAGAGGGACGCAGCTATACTTAAAATGAAAGTGATGTAGGTACAGTGTTTTATTGCTGTCTCATTCTAATTGTACCTACTAGTCGACTTTGGCGAAAGGGTTGAAAACAGGCCCTGAAATACTTTATACAAGGGCAAAAGTTTGTCTTAAAAAAATAGATTCGACAAAAAAGCTTTTATATTTATTGAACTCTCACAAAAGACCTGTACCTGTGTAGAGGAGCTGGACAAACGGTCCCACAAAAGAATTTTGGCGCCAGCTTTAGCAAAGAACTTCGTTCGCTTCGCTCAATCGTTAATAAAACAACCCGGCAGATCTTTCCACTGCTTTTGATACGACTTTGATTTTAACAATGATACTGTATATAACCTTATTAGTCCCTGGGCGTCCGAGCTCAGCTCAGATGAAAATACGGAGAAAACAAATTTTCCCAGACATGAGATCGAGCTAGATAGATTTCTCGCCCCATAAATCCCTGTATATGCAAATATTGCTCGTATAATAGTATAGAATATTATTTCTCATCCTCTAACATAGCATTATGTAACATCAGGACAAACATTCTAGAATTTGCGTGCGGATAACTACCGTGTTATCCGTTTTCAAATTGTTTCGTGTACCTACAGTATTTACTTGCATACACTACTTGGTATTATATAACTAGAATGATATTTTATAACATATTAGTGTTCATTAAAAAAAGAAGACTACAGCTGAGCCATCGGTACCGTTGCTCGGTTCAACGAATCTTTCAACCAGTTCACTACACCTTTTCCCATTTCATTTGAAATTTTCAATTTTCGTTAGCACACGTTTATATGTGACATAGTGAGTCTACCCAACATGTGCCTAAAACCCGGTATGTTCGAACTTAATGTTAGAAGAATGTTAGAGAACTTAATGTTAGAACTTAAACTTAAAAGGTCGAGATAATTGAGAAATTGGTATTTGTAATATATCGCGCCAACTTCAAGCCTCCCCCCTCAGAGCGCAATAGAGACAACCGCATCTTGGACCGAAAATACCTATTAAAAGAACATAAAATCACGTTTTTTCACGTTCAACGAACGTTTCGTTGTCCCTGATTTCTTCTCCAAAACTTGACATATTTAATTTTTTTTATTATACATCAAAGAAAGGCTTTGGCCGTGTTCTTATGTCTTTCTTTTTTAAATAATTTAGTCAAATTGTTTTCTGGATGTTTGAACACAGCGGAAAATCTGTTTTTTTTTAGTTTTTGAAGGTTAATATCTTTTTTAAATTTATGAAAAAAAGGAAAACATAGGAACATGTGAATAGTAGCCATATATTTATGGGAAAAAAAATATTGCTCTACTGCCATTATCCAGGGAGAAAACAGGGGACTACGTTTGTATGGAAAAACGGGCGTATTGTTTCCTCTTAACGGCTGCCTGGCATCGTTTTGACACCCCGCCGCAATAATGTCAGTGGCACCCATTCTGCGCCCATCTTGCGGAGCTACTTATTTACTTATTTTAGACTTCTATGGTCAAACTTTCGGGTTTCTTCGTCATTTCCCTATGAAATGTCATCGAAATCGGTTATGGTTAAGCAAGAGTCTAACTGACAGAACAACAAACCAGCTCTGCCATTTGGTTTGTCTGTAATTTAAACGAAACTGACCTCAGCTGTGTCTTGAGAATCAGCAACAATCATTCACCCTACATGTTATCTGTCCATCTGTCCGTTCGCATATCACCGATCACGCTCCAATTCCTAATTTGAATGTTATCGGCCCGCGTGGCGGATCTTAATTTGTCAAACGTCCGATCGGTTCGATTTGTCGTTCCGATGTAGGGTCGATATCAAATCGATCGAAAGAAATCGACGCGAGATCGCGTGGTGACCGCTATTCGTTTGGCTAATGTAAGTTGGCACTGAGGTCTAAGGCTGCGTTTACGGGGCGACTGACACTCGCGTCGCATGGCCATAAACTAGGCCTGTTCATGGTAAAGCAGCAAGCAGAGGTATAATAACAGGGAAGAGGGTACGTACGTACATACTTGATGGGTAAGTATCATGATAGTAATTTTCATCATACTCAGCTGAGCTACAATTATTCCCATTAAGGGACAATCTTACACAAATCAAACTAGCCTGCCGTGCAGGATTATATAATCTGTGGTGCAGGTTCAACAATTATATGGCTTCCTTTTGTTGGAGACTCGTCGTTCCAGAGATTGCTCCTACATGGAGTAACCTCCGGAACTACTTACTCATATGATTTCATAAAATCTTTTACGGGTGTTTATAATGGACCTTTTGGATGGCCACGGGCAATTTTTTGTGCCACGGGTGTGTGTGTGTGTGTGTGTTGTCTACATTTACAACTCAGGATTGCGCTCTATAAAATCTCCGAACATGAACATTGAATAAATCTAAATTTCTAATCAAGTACTTATAGATTTCACAATAACGTTCCCATGACCTTATATGGCACACATGTGGCCACAATTTTATTGCCTACATTAAACAAATGACAATATGAGTGTGTACAATACAGCAATATGTACATAGTACAATTATGATCGATCTGCATGATCCCAGACGGTTTTGAGCGGTCATGGCCGCTGAGTGATTGACTTTTGGACATCTGATTTAATGTCAAAGAGAAATATTGTTTGGAACACCCGTCAATCCTGACTATTTCTTTCCCATACTTAGTTACCACCTGGAAATAGCTCTCTCTGCTACGTATGTCTACTTATGTCATACGAATCGTCTATCCGATAACAACATCTTTAGATAACGAATAGGTATAGTTTACTAGCCATTCATAACACCGGATTTGACATCATAACGTTAACACGTTATCAGGCTGCAAACAAGATACCCTGTATCCAAACAAAATGTAACATTGCACGCCTTAGGTCATGTGCGTTCCCGAGGAACGCACATTTGAATAGCCTACCTAAAGATAATACCTGAATAGTGACTCTGGGTTGACCACCCTTATCAGGTCGTGCTTAGGCTTGCATAGCCTGCTGTGTAAGTCGGCACAAACCTAACCAGACCGCAATTTAGTTTTCACACAGATTGACCCACATTGTTTTTAACGTAGATTTATTTAACCTTGTTTTTGTAGTAGCTTCACGTCAATCTCTTTAGTAATTCTGTTTCAAAGGCACTGCGCCTACCCCTAGTTAAGTTGACATGTCTGAAAGACATTTCGTCATATCGAAAACCGTTCGTTCATACTCATATTTGTACTAGTATTCGTAAAACTTACTTATGTAATCAGGTTCACACGTAAATAAATAACTAACAATTAACTGTAGCTAAAAGATTTTATTAAATTGTAATTCTGCATCACTATACATAACTATTAACATAGTAAAACCTAGTCTGTAAGCCCGCTGTTAGTCTCAGTATCAATATTAAAATCTTAATTGTTCATACTTTCTCCTAAATTGGACATTCACATGGTAATTTCTCGAAATAGAATTGAATTATATACATATAACTTATATCTTGTCATTCCTCACGTAATTCTGTATTATAAAAATGCAACACAGCATTTTGAGATAATTAGATATAATTAGTGTTAAGACGTAAGCACTAAATCGATAATGAAAATGATGTAATGCATTACCTATTTTGGAAAATAAAAGTTGATCACTTCATGGTAAGCGAATTGGCTATATATATAAAAAATGGCTCCCGATATTAATTCCATTCATCACCTGCAACTCGAGCCGAAAACATCTAGCCATCTCCCTCACCATCAAGCCCTGAGAACCAGAGATTGTTGTTTTCTCTTTCCGTCCTGCGGATTCCACTCCTAGAGAAAGTGCGACCGAATAGAAGAGGTCTCACTTTCTCCCTCACTCTCCAACTGCCTCGGTACGCCGTGGCTAGCGAAGGCGTGTCGCCGTGCCTGTGGTTTGGGTCGTCTATGCCGCGTGGTGGCGGACCCAAAGTTATCGAAGCCAGAACCCGTTCAACGCACGACCGCGCTGAATAATGGTCCTTCGGAGGCCGGATCACTGAAGCAGAAAGCAGCTCAAGCAAGAATATTTCGTGCGAATTCATCGAGTTTCTCAATCGCCGTGCACCGTACTGAGAAGATTGACTTTTTAAGAAGTATCGTAATCCGATTGTCGTCGTGCTTCTTCAATCCACGGGCACCGCAGCAAGATTGACTTTCCGGAAACGTCGTGAAGCAGCCGCAACGAGTGTTCATACGTAGTGCATCCTTTTATGAAGCTGTTAGGGAAGAAACAACAATATCAAGGCTGAAAAAATTAAGAAAAATTCAAGAAAGAAAACAGTGTCGTCAAACTATATCCTCAAGCAAGTCCAAGCTCGAAAAAGAAAATCCTCGTTATAACCTCACACGAAACAAGAAAAAAAAGAATAAAGAAAAAACAGTGCCTATCACAATAAATCACTGTCACCGTCATCGAAGTTTCCAGCGATAAGAAAATTCAAGCCTCAAGTAAGAAGAGCCCTCAACAGGGATAAGGAAGCAAGAATTCTCAAAAAAGAAAAGCCTTCCAAAGGCCAAAGAAGCCTCAAGAAAGAAGAGCCCTCAACAGGGATAAGGAAGCAAGAATTCTCAAAAAAGAAAAGCCTTCCAAAGGCCAAAGAAACCTCAAGAAAGAAAAATCCCGAACGGGACTTAGTGCTGCGAAAACTTCGAAGTCGAAGAAACAAGCCGTCGTGTGAGTAATTTTAAATCCTGTTAAGTGCCGAATTTTGTCGATCTTCGATGCATACTGGCAGGTGGCGTGGCTCTGGCCTAACGGTGTCAACCAGAGCGTAAACACGTCTTAGTGCGGTATATCGAGTCGGTATCGCAGCGCACTTTTCAGAGCGTTTATAAGTACTCGGCCGTGGCTGGTATGTTGCTATGTGTTGTTAAGCCACAGGTTGGCAAGCTGAAGGGCGTGACTATCCCCCACGTCATAGAGCATTAACAGCGCATAGTATTCCTCTGCCAGACGGTACCTTTACCCATCCAATTTCCCTACATTCCTATTCTCAATCGGCATCACTACGGTAGTACGCCGAGCGAGCAGCTAGGGCCGTTAGTGTTAGGTAGGTAGGATGTCAGGAAAGGGGGTAGGGCCAGTCACGAGGTCGGGCAAGCAAAAGAAGATGGACTCAGAAGAGGAGCAGAGCACCAGCGGCGAAGGATCCGGAGGTACCGGCGACACGTCGTCGTACGGCACCACTACATCGCAAGAAACGAATACCTGGAGCCATGGAACCAACACCGCGGAGCAGACGACCAACACGGCATCGTTGAACACACCGGCGTGTTCAAGCGATACGGACCATAGTTTTCCGTTAGATAACGAGTTAGGCAACACGGGTGCAGACGCGCGCGGGATTCCCGTTTCATTAGTCAACGGTCAAAAGATAGGCGCGATCGAAGCAGTTAACGCGAGTTTAGGAGGCACGGCGCCCTCACGCGTGCAAGCCGTAGGCGCGAACGGATTAGGTGCGCATCCAGTAGGCGTTCCTAGGCATAATACGTTCGCGGCCGAACAAGTAGATGCGAATTTAGGGGGTCCGGCCGCCCCACGCAGCCAAGCCGCCGACGCGAATTTAGGAGGTTCGGACGCCTCACGCGACAAAGATACCGATGCGAATTTAGGGGGCCCGGCCGCCCCACGCAGCCAAGCCGCCGACGCGAATTTAGGAGGTTCGGACGCCTCACGCGACAAAGATACCGATGCGAATTTAGGGGGCCCGGCCGCCCCACGCAGCCAAGCCGCCGACGCGAATTTAGGAGGTTCGGACGCCTCACGCGACAAAGATACCGATGCGAATTTAGGGGGCCCGGCCGCCCCACGCAGCCAAGCCGCCGACGCGAATTTAGGAGGTACGAGCACCTCACGCGACAAAGCCGTAGGCGCAAACAACGCGGGCGCCGCATTTGAGGAATTTTTTCCGCGTAGTGTTTCCAGAGTCGGTCCAGTTGAGGAAGGGCACGATCGAATTTCATCCGGGTTAGGTATTAATTTGGAGGAGCACTCTAGGGCCGAAGATGAGAGGTTAGTTAGGTTGCGCGCGGAGGCAGATTTCCGTGCGTCACAGTTGGATCAGGCTAGGGCCGCAGCGTCGTACGCCGCCGCTAGGTACGAGTTAGTGCTAGCGGAGAGCCATCGTTCGGCTAGGCATACGCCGTCACCCACTTTTAATAGTCAACCCAATGCGCCTAACGCCTTACCCGAAAGGGAAAAGCCCGCTCGTAATATCTCACCGCGGAGAGAGCCCCATACGACCGATAGGAATCGCGAATCGAACACTTCGACGAGCGAAATAAGCGCTCTGCGCGACGCTATAGTACAAGCTATCAGTATGAATAGGACTGACAGTCACTCTTCGCCCCAACCGACGCAAACGTCAAATAAGTACATAGGAGACTTACCTTTCTTTGACGGCAATCCCTCGGATTGGATATCTTTTAAAAAAGTATACTTAGACACCGAGAACGCTTTCTCGGACATAGCAAATATGGGTCGCCTTCGTAAGGCCGTGAAAGGCCAAGCACGCGACTCGATAAGAGCTATCTTACACACGTGTAGCAACCCGTACGAAGTAATAGATGCGTTAGATAGATCCTACGGGAAGCCAGACGTAATAATATTAGCGGAAATTCAAAACGTAAAAAAAATGCCGCGTATGAGCGAAGACGGCCGCAATATTACGGAATTTAGCAACCGCGTGTGTAACGTAGTCTCGTCCATAACTGCGCTGAACAAACCGCAGTACTTATACGCACCCGAATTGGTCAGTCGTATAGTAGAAAAATTAAATAACATCGTCAAATTCGAATGGTATAGGTATAAATCTGGTCACGAAAACGTACCAGAACTACTCGCTCTGTCCCGGTTTTTAAAAGAATTAAGCGTTAATTTCAACTCTATGTTCGCGTACGAGCAGGCAAAACAGAAATCGCACGGGCGATCCCGCCAGGTTAATAATATTAACACTAAACGCAATTTTAGGACAAGAGAAAGCTCTACGTCGTCCCAGGACGCAGGGGATCAAAGCGACTTCTACGACGATAACTCCGTATCAAGCCGCGACCTCCGCGCATCCGAGTCACGTAGACATAGGAACGTAAGTTACGAAACCGAAAGCGAGTCTGAATCGGAACGACACTACATCGCGACAGCGAATAGGCGCGCGACTCGCGATAAGCGCACCAAGGGCGGTAGTGATAGGAAACCTAAACCACAACCGGAAAAGAGTAGTAATTTTGTTAGGAAAAACGATGACAATCGGCAAAATAAATGCATAATATGCTCCGGCAGTCATTCGATAGTTAATTGCGCCGATTTTCTTAAACAAAACATCACCGACCGATGGGAAACGGTGAAACGATTTAAGTTATGTTTCAAATGTCTAGGCGATACGCATCGATCTAATTCGAGTAGGTGTCGCTACAAAGCCTGCGGCAAGGGTGGCTGTGAAGCAGCTCACCACAACGCACTACACGGCAGAAGTAACTTAAATCCGAAAGAGAACACTATCGCGGTTAGGGAACACGTTAGCTCAGTAAATTACACCAACCAATCACAAGCGTATTTAAAGATAATTCCGGTAGAATTAAGCGGTCCTAAAGGTTCGGTATCTACGTACGCATTGATGGACGAAGGCGCGACGCTTTCATTGATTCAAAAAGACGTGGCTAACGAAGTAACAAACCCCGGTAAACGAGAAACTCTCTCTTTCGAAGGAGTAGGAGGGCACGAGGTCGTCGACCACGACTCCTCTCGTGTCAAACTTAGCATTCGCGGTACGTCCAGCAGTGAATTTCACGATCTCACGGCGCACACGGTCGATAGATTAAATTTAGCATCACAAAGCGTAGAAAGGACCGTCGTGAGCAAGTGCGATCACTTAAGACACTTACAAGACGAATTGTGCTACGAATCAGCACAACCCACCGTACTAATAGGACAGGACTCGTGGCATCTAATAGTATCCAGGCAAGTATGCGAGGGCGGTAAGCAACAACCCTGCGCGTCTCTGACTCAATTAGGATGGGTTTTACACGGTATAAACGAAAGACCTCGCAGATTAAACGGCTCAGTTAACCACATTAAACCTATATACGACAGTCAAGACCCAGCTCTAGCTTTGATACGCGAACACTTCAGTATAGAATCATTAGGCATCGAACCGCGTAAACGAGCGAATGACCCCGAGGACAGAGCTATGCAGATACTAGAAAAGACGTGCAAACGATTACCCGGACAAAACAGATTTGAGGCAGGATTGTTATGGAAAACTGACGGCGAGACGTTACCTGAAAATAGAAATCACGCGTTAAAACGGCTATACTCGTTGGAAAAAAGATTAGATAGCGATTCTGCACTTAAGAGCGAATACAATAGACAAATGAACGACTTCTTGGACCAGGGCTTTGCAGAAAAGGTAGAAACGAACCCCGACTCGTCGCGAGTATTTTACTTACCGCACTTTCCGGTATTCCACAAAAAAAAGGGTAAAATGAGACTAGTTCACGATGCGGCGTGTCGTACGAGCGGCAAAGCGTTAAACGACGCTATTCTGTCGGGCCCCGACCTGATCCAATCGTTGTTCGGAGTTCTTATAAGGTTCCGCGAGGGCAAAATAGGAGTAATATCAGACATCAAACAAATGTTCCTACAAATAAAAATGATTGAGAAGGACCGCGATAGTCTACGATTTTTATGGCGCGGGGATAGTAGAGACTCACCTCCCCAAACGTACAGAATGACTTCGTTGATATTCGGTAGTGCAGCAAGTCCGGCAACAGCCATATATGTTAAGAATAAAAACGCAAACGATTATCGCGATACTTACCCCGAAATAGCTAAACTCGCGGAAAGGAACTTCTACGTAGACGACTTTTTGGGCGCTTTTAACACAATAGAGCAAGCACAAAAAACGATTAGCGACATGGACAAAGTGTTTAAAAAAGCTTCGTTTATACTATGCGGATGGGCGTCCAACGAACCCACAGCTTTGAATAACTTAAAAGACGTATCCACGGAACTTACTACTACCTTAGGTAAATCGGACCAAGAACGAACTCTAGGACTCTTATGGAATCATCGCACGGACAACTTAGGTTTTAACCTGAACCTGCAAAACACACCCTCAGACGTAGTAAAAGGGTTGAAGATACCAACCAAACGACAGGTCACCAGCGCTGTATTTAGTGTTTTCGATCCAACCGGTCTAGCCACGCCCGTAACAATCCTAGGTAAAATGCTCATACAGGACTTATGGAGGGCATCCTGCGACTGGGACGAGGCGATACCCGACAACCTGAACAAGGCATGGCGCGAGTGGATAGACAGTCTAGACTTGTTACAAAACCTAGCCGTACCTAGATACATACCTAGATCCGAGGGACCGATTCAGTTACATGTATTTACCGACGCAAGCGAGAAGGCGTATGCCGCGGCCGTGTATTTAGTAACGATCGATTCCAAGGGCAATGGATCATCACATTTAATCAGCAGCAAAGCTAGAGTAACACCTCTAAAGTGTATCTCTATTCCCCGCCTAGAACTTCAAGCCACGATACTCGGTTGTAGATTAGCAGACTCGGTAAAACGCGAAACCGACTATAAGATCAGTCAAACTCACTACTGGACCGACTCTCGAACAGTGCTCGCCTGGATTCACGCGGACCCTAGAACGTTTAAACCATTCGTAGCTCATAGGTTAGCCGAACTAGAGACCTACACTAGACCGTCAGACTGGCATTGGGTACCTACGAGCGATAACGTAGCTGATCTCGCGACGCGCGGAAAAAAAACCGATTTCGACGTAAACCATCGATGGTTTTCGGGACCTCAGTTTATCTTGGAGACCCCAGACAAATGGCCCAAGCCAAAAGAGACTATACAGCCCATAATCAACACAGGCGAAGAACGAAATCTGGTTAACACGGTTACCGCTAGCGAATGCACAAAGGAGACATACTCACACCTACCCGATCCGAAGCGTTTTTCTAGATACATCCGACTTCAACGTAGTTTAGGTCGTATACTGTTAGCCGTCGAATTATTTACGCGGAAACGAACAGAGAACACGGCAAATAAAGATTTAAAATCACGACATCTACTTATAGCCGAACACCTGCTATTGCGACGATGTCAAGAGGAAAGCTTCGCCGAAGAATTTACCCGACTACGTAACAACGACAATGTCTCGAAATCATCTAAGCTACACCGACTAGCAGTAAAGATAACCACAGACGGATTACTCACACTCGACGGAAGGTACAAGATCAACAATGCTACCAACCAGAGACAACCGATAATATTAGACATAAAAAACCATATAACACAATTGATCGTACATCACTATCACGAACAATTTAATCACGGCAACCACCATACCGTGATTAACGAGTTACAACAAAAATATCATATTATCGGTCTGAGAAGCCATCTACGCAACGTCCACGCGCGATGTCAATGGTGCAAAGTGAAGAAAACAAAGCCGGTAAAACATCAACAAGGCGACTTACCACCAGAACGTCTTATGCACCATCAACCCGCATTTACAGCCACAGCTACGGATTTTTTCGGACCTATAAAGGTTACCATTGGACGCCGCGTCGAGAAACGATGGGGAGCTTTGTACACCTGTCTAACTACCCGAGCAGTACACATAGAAATAGCTAACTCGCTCTCAGCCAGCTCCATGATACAAACCCTCCGACGCATGATGGCAAGGAGAGGTACCCCTACCATCCTTTTCAGCGACAACGGTACCAATTATATCGGGGCCGAACGTGAGATAAAGGAAGCTCTAGACAGCGCTGAATTAAGCAATTTTCTCACGAACAAACGTATAATTTGGAAAAAGATTCCCCCAGGGGCACCGTCCATGGGAGGCGCATGGGAAGTCATGGTGAAATGTATCAAGAACGCTCTATACTCCACCTTGAAAGATAAAATACCATCTGAAGACACGCTCCACACACTCTTATTGGAAGCCGAACATATAGTAAACTCGCGACCGTTGACACCCATTAACGCTAACCTAACGGAAGAACAACTTACGCCTAATCACTTCCTTATTCAACGATCTAACGGAATGATACCTTTCGGGTCCTTCAGCGACAATAAAACGTTAAAAAACACCTGGCAGGAAGTGCAGCAGCTCGCCGAAAGATTTTGGAGAAAATGGCTAATAGAATATAAACCCGTTTTACTACCGCGCAAACGGACCGCAGATCGACCGAATTTGAAGCCCGGCGACGTCGTCTTAATAGTAGACAGTACCCTGCCGAGAGGAACCTGGCCCCGCGGGCTCATAGAGAAAGTTTATCCCGGACCCGACGGCAAGGTACGCGTCACAGAAGTGAGAACAATTGCTGGACTCATACGTCGCCCGACCTCTAGACTCATCTTGATAGACTGATTAGACTTATCTCGATAGATTGACTAGTTTGGTTAGCATATGTTAGTACTTGCGTACGTGGGGGGGACTGTTTGGAACACCCGTCAATCCTGACTATTTCTTTCCCATACTTAGTTACCACCTGGAAATAGCTCTCTCTGCTACGTATGTCTACTTATGTCATACGAATCGTCTATCCGATAACAACATCTTTAGATAACGAATAGGTATAGTTTACTAGCCATTCATAACACCGGATTTGACATCATAACGTTAACACGTTATCAGGCTGCAAACAAGATACCCTGTATCCAAACAAAATGTAACATTGCACGCCTTAGGTCATGTGCGTTCCCGAGGAACGCACATTTGAATAGCCTACCTAAAGATAATACCTGAATAGTGACTCTGGGTTGACCACCCTTATCAGGTCGTGCTTAGGCTTGCATAGCCTGCTGTGTAAGTCGGCACAAACCTAACCAGACCGCAATTTAGTTTTCACACAGATTGACCCACATTGTTTTTAACGTAGATTTATTTAACCTTGTTTTTGTAGTAGCTTCACGTCAATCTCTTTAGTAATTCTGTTTCAAAGGCACTGCGCCTACCCCTAGTTAAGTTGACATGTCTGAAAGACATTTCGTCATATCGAAAACCGTTCGTTCATACTCATATTTGTACTAGTATTCGTAAAACTTACTTATGTAATCAGGTTCACACGTAAATAAATAACTAACAATTAACTGTAGCTAAAAGATTTTATTAAATTGTAATTCTGCATCACTATACATAACTATTAACATAGTAAAACCTAGTCTGTAAGCCCGCTGTTAGTCTCAGTATCAATATTAAAATCTTAATTGTTCATACTTTCTCCTAAATTGGACATTCACATGGTAATTTCTCGAAATAGAATTGAATTATATACATATAACTTATATCTTGTCATTCCTCACGTAATTCTGTATTATAAAAATGCAACACAGCATTTTGAGATAATTAGATATAATTAGTGTTAAGACGTAAGCACTAAATCGATAATGAAAATGATGTAATGCATTACCTATTTTGGAAAATAAAAGTTGATCACTTCATGGTAAGCGAATTGGCTATATATATAAAAAATGGCTCCCGATATTAATTCCATTCATCACCTGCAACTCGAGCCGAAAACATCTAGCCATCTCCCTCACCATCAAGCCCTGAGAACCAGAGATTGTTGTTTTCTCTTTCCGTCCTGCGGATTCCACTCCTAGAGAAAGTGCGACCGAATAGAAGAGGTCTCACTTTCTCCCTCACTCTCCAACTGCCTCGGTACGCCGTGGCTAGCGAAGGCGTGTCGCCGTGCCTGTGGTTTGGGTCGTCTATGCCGCGTGGTGGCGGACCCAAAGTTATCGAAGCCAGAACCCGTTCAACGCACGACCGCGCTGAATAAATATATTTATTTGAATTTAGAATGTGATTTAATTCGGCACTGGCATATCAGTATCACAATGCCCTTCATGAAAGTTAATTTGTGAGACGTTAGGTCCTGGACGGAGTTCCGTGATATTAACACTCTGTCACTCTCAGTAAGATTAGGGAGACCTAGGAGAGTTGACACAAAATTTTCATTTCTAGATATTTCTGCTTCATTATAAAAGCTAGAACTATGTAAAATATATCATAAGAAAGCAAATTTCATGTGTTATTGAAGGCTATCAATCAAAATGGCAATTCATAATTAGAACTATATAAAAAACTCGTTTTTCTAAATTAAGTCACGCTGTTTCAACCCTCCTAGTACCGAGGTAAGTTGAAACAGGTACCAAGGTAGGTTGACACACAATGAGAGACTACGATTATGAGAACATAAACACTCATTTATGTGAGTAATCAGTTCTATTGAACAAAAATATACATTTTTATATTGCAGAAAAGTTTACCTGAGATCAATCAACAATAAAGTCTGTATACATGAGTATAATCATTTTATAAAAATATTTTTTTTTATTTTAATTAGTAAGGCACATTTTAAATAGGTTTATGAATATTGAATAGTATCTACCTGATATCCTTATTAAATTATAAGGATATCAGGTAGATAAATACTAAAATGCCACATTTCCAATAAAGAATAATTTGAGTTATAACACTTTGCTACGTACCTAAGATTTTTTCGTCATAAGGTAACTTCTTTGGTAGCCTATTCGTATATCTGAACACTAATTTCGTCTCAATTCATCTTCATTCCTTTATCTAAGTCAGCAGTCAGCAAAAACCAAATACAAAATAATACTACAACATTGCAACCGAGGCAAGTTGCAACAAGGGAGGTGGGTTGAAACATGGTGTTTCAACTTACCTCTGCCTCGAAATTAACGGTCTTTTATATATCATCGTGATTTTTAGCTGCAAACCATTATTTTATTTAAAAAATAAAGAGACTGCATAAAACCTAATTAACTACCGATGCTTTAAAAATGATCAATGCGCGCCACAAATTATATGACATATAAATAAACAGCGTTGAAAAAAATATAAAAAACCTACTTTTCGTGAAATTTTGAGCACTGATGCTGTATCTCCACAACCATTCGCCTGGTGGCCTAGGCGTGTACTGACGAGATGGTCAACGGGAAGGCGCGGTTAGAAATGCGTTATTGCTAAATTTCTAATCCCTATAGTTTCTGAGATTTTGACGTTGTGTCAACTTACATCTGTGTCAACTTACCTCGGTCTCCCCTATACGACCATCTCGCACGGTAGGTAGTGGTATTTATTGAAAGCGCGAGCGAAGCGAACGAAGTTGTACAGGTTGTCTCCTATACAGGTCGTATTTCTCAACCGGTTCTCGTGAATATTTGTGAGGGGTTTTATTTTGCTGTCTCATTTTTTCAAAGACGGATTGCGATGTGTTCACAGAGCCACTATATATATATAATAGTTATTGCCGTGACAAGTCTGTTCAGTCTGAGTAGTAAGTAGTACCAGTACCGTGCGAGATCGTATATCGTATATTAATCTCAATGAAATACAGAGAGTTAACATAACTCTTTCTCTGTGCCATAGTAGCGACGTAATGCTAAACTGGCACCGGGCGGGTTTTTATTGAACAAATCTAAGAGTAGGTTAGAAGTGGAACTAAGTATTCACGTTTTTAGCTGGCAATTGGGTTATTTTGAGGTAGTATTGTAGCAAACTGTCTAAATTACACTAACCGCCTAAATTAAGTATGTTTATCTTAAACCGTCAGCCATTTTAAACCGACTTCAAAAAAAGGAGGGCGTTCTCAATTCGGATGTTTTTTTTTTTTTTTCAATTTTTGTTACATCAGAACTCCGTCATTGATGAGCCGATTCGAAAAAAATTTTTTTTGTTCGTATGTATATACTTCCAGGTGGGTCACATTTTCTTCAAAATTCAGTTAGATGATGGGATCCATGAGGAATTGAGGGGACTCTTCAATTTTATTAGGCACGAGTGTAGTGATTTTGGTATTTTCTGTTATAACTCGTGTATTTACATCCGGAATCATAAATTTGGTGGCGAGAAATTGATGATGAAGACCACAGATGACTTATCGAATTCCTCAATTATGTACTTAAAGTACGTTACAGGTTCTGATAAGATTCCGTTGACATAGGGACTAATGAAGTGCCATTGGTGATGATTTTGGGGAATCGATGGAAGTCCTCAAATATTAGCCCACATAGGTACAGCGATTCGGTTATTTTTCTATAGTACCTAATCAACGCATTTGCTATCGGAAAACAGTTCATGTGGTAAATTGGAAATAAAAATAGGAAATGTTCTCGTGGCTTGGCGGAGTACTAAATTGAAGTCAGTAATATTTTTTTTAAGTAAATTATAAAATAAATTCTCATCTTAGCTTTCAGGTTTTAGAGCTTAAAGTAAGCTTAAAGAAAACATTAGGTAGCCTCAGCCTATACCCCATTTTCTGCAATAATAACTATAGTTTAAAATAAACATGCATCTTTTATCATGTAAAATAAAACATATAAACATTTTTTTACGAACATTTTCGTATAACTTTCTTTATTTTAGCAGGTCAATCACGTAACGCAGTGTACGCGCGTCAGGTACTTAGAAATATTAAATGTCACTTTTTATATGGAAAAATGACAGTTAAATTGACCTAACGCGCGTTCGGAACGTAACGTAATTACAGTACCGCTTACGACCTAGACATACTCAAGCTTTTTTCTAATTAGGATAGTTTTTATCCCGGAAATCCCTACCTTATATCCCCATACCACATTTCATCTCAATCGGTTCAGCGGTTTAAGCGTGAATAGGTAACCGACAGAAAGACAGACACAGTTTTGTATATATGTCGCAGTTTCGTCAATTCACTGACGCGTTTCAGGGATTTATCAAATCACTAAACAAATCTAGTGAAATGAAAAAACTAGTTGCCTTTTTGTCCGATTTCGTCATTTCACTAAACAGATTCTGAGATTTGATCAAATGACTGATTTGTATTAGGTAAATGATAAAATGGATTCGCCATTTTAACATCCTGCGTGATTTGATCATATCCCTTAGGGATTTGTTCAAATCTCTGTTTTGACCATTTCCCTGCAACATATATAATATTAGTATGGATAGGGTATAGTGGTGGCTCTAGTACTCAGTCGTGGGCACTGTCTCACTACTGTACAACTGTAACCGCGCCATTAGGACCGCAGGCCTAGATTGACGCTACCATTTTTGGAAGTCGCGAAATTGCCAACCCACGCCAGGGATTGTGATTACTATAGCAATCGTAAAACACACGATTGCAGGTCCGTTGCGGTGGCATGTGTGCGTTTTAGATATTGCTTGAAGGTGAGAATACTGTACCTAGTTGAGAATGGGAAACATAAATTATATAACACACGGAAATATGTGGATAACTTCACGTCAAACTTAATCTTGCTATTATAACATAGATGGATTTTGAAATAGTGAAAGATAGGCCAGTCATTTTATCCAAATAACCGAACCTACCCGTGAATAATTAGTTCTTGGTTTTTTTTTCGTAGGTCCCTCGGGGGGTCACTGGGAGTAAACATTAAAAAAGTAGACCGAATCGGGCTTCTGCGTATATCAGAAAAAAGGTTTTCTTGAATAACTCGGCCATTTTTGATTTTACAGTAAAACCGTGAGGACAAAAATTGTAGGAAATTTGATTCTCTACTAGTTTGGTCCCTACAATTTTTCTTCTAGGATCGATATTTTGGAAATTAAACCTGAAAAACGCGACAAATTCAAAATCCCCCCCGAGAGACCTATAAAAAAAAACCCAAGAAGTAATTATTCACGGGTCAAAATCTATAATGACTGCCCTAAGATGCGATGAACTCTGTTTGTTATAGACGACCGTGACGTCACTTGTTGCTTCCTTGTCATCATAACTTCGTGGTCATGATAAGATCGTATAGTTTGTTTAAGTTTAGATGACGAAAAGTAAAAAACAACCATTACCGACACCTATTGTTTAATTGTTATGTTCATGTAAGTACAGTTGGCTGCAACACTAGCAGTTGCTACCAGAGTGCGGCACGTGTATGGAGTTCCATACACGTGCCGCACTCTGGTCAGTTTTATGACGTCTTTGTTATCTTTTACCTTCTTAGCAAATAAAGAACTACATTCCCAGGTCAGGGGGCCTAGACAAGAAAACTAATAAAATGTATGGGAATGACAGATGTTAACGAAAAGTCTTTCGTCGGCATCTGTCATTATTATTTTATTATTTTCTATTGGCGTTAGCGCTTGTCCATTGTAACCATGTCTACGACCCCAGGTGTATCTTCGTTATTTTAACTAATACATACTACAACTTGACTTTTAAAATACTTGGATTGGATGTGCCCACAGCAAAGACTTAATGATAATTCATAACTAAAAAAAAGATCCTAATCCTATAAACTTTCGTTTCAACGACCATCCAATCACAGTCAAAGCATTGGTCGACCAGGGTGAGTCACTGTCAACAAGCTCAAGTGATCCATAGATCTCTCGTGATCTATGTTTGGATCATTTTGCGCAAGCGCTGCTCTCCATGACCACTCCTCGCTAATCTACGGTATGTTCAAATAAAAATATTGTTCTATTCAATCTAGGTTGAATAAATATCACTTATCGTGTACATATGTCTTTATTTTAATAATAAGGCGTGGGTAGTATTTGTTATGAACTTGACACATTTTGTTTATGACGTCTCGTGAGTTTTATTGAACTCTTTTTACACTTTTAGTCCACTTCAAATGTAGTAAAACAATAAAGGCTTAGCTGCTCTGCAATAAAGACGTAACTACAAATTATCGGCGTGAGTGTTAGTGGTGTGTCGATCCGATAAATTGAGGTGCATACTTATTGTCAGCCTGACTCCTACCTTCGAAATCATCGTTTATGTAATGTCTTTGACATTGTGAACTTATTTACTTACGACGACGATTTTACTGGGATATTTACAGTCTGAACTGAGATTTTCTAAATCGTAAGTAAGTATAGTACGGCTCTTCCCAGGTGAACTTTTCGCTTCGAGCCCTCATCTTCCAAACAAAGGCCATTGTCTCTATTATCGCATAGCCGTTAGCTACCAGTAAGCACGCACCACAACAACATGCATATTGAAAAACAAACGGTATCGTCATAGAGTTAAGGTTCAAATTAAATGTCACTGATATTCTAGATATTACGTTTTGGGAACCTTAATAATACTATGACGATACCGTTTGTTTTTCAATATGTATGATGTTGTGGTGCGTGCTTATCGGTAGCTAGCGGCTATGCGATAATAGACACAATGGCCTTTGTTTGAAAGATAAGGGCTCGAAGCGAAAAGTTCACCTGGGAAGAGCCGTACTATAAGTGTTGCCGGCCGAGGCTCGCTACGCTCGGCCAGATAGTTATGAGGCTGGCAACCCTTTTCAGTTTCACGCCAAGGTACGAGTATGTACAGTGCTTTTCTCAAACATGCAATGAAATAAATTTATAAATAAAACTCAAACAACAAATAAAACTTTAATTTTCATGGCTGAACGCCGTGATTCTGTGCCACAAATTTTAGAATAGAAATTAAAAAAGACATCTTGCCGGCCTAGGCCTCCAATTTTGTGTGTAATGCTATTACAGATCTCTCATCTCGCTCCGCCCGAAACGTGACCCTTCGAAGCCTATTATGAAGAACACAATGTCAATATTTCATTGCATGTTTGAGATAAATTAAATTAGAGTAATGACAGAGATCACCCACATTTAAACGTTTAACTTCTTCTTTATAACATTAGTGTATTTAGTTTGCGAACGTGCATCATTATGGGACCTGTGTCAAGGCTGTTATTCGGCTATTTTGCATGCCGACCTCACGACCGGTCTAATGGGAGCATCGTGTCGTGCAAAAAAACCTTTAATTGTAGCATGTTTTGTCTGTTTCTTTATGGCTGCAGTCGTTTTTAAGCGGCCTTTACATCTAGCTATAGGTAGACCGCTTAAGGCGATGCCTTGATTTGCGTCGATTCGCGAAAACCACGCCCCTATGAAAAAGACTGGCTTATGCCTTCCTCGCACGAGAAAAAGAAATGCAACACTCTTCGGGAATGGAATTTTTTGAACTAATTTTGAAATATAATAGGTTCAATTACGTACAAATTAATATCTGTGAAATAAAACGCCTATTTCATAGAGATGTGTACGTAACTTAGTGAAGTTTTATTTATATTTCATTAAATGAGATTTTAGATGAGATAAAATAAGTATAGAATAATCTTAATGATGTCGTAAAATAATGTATTTTTGAGTAGGTTGAGTAAAATGGAAAATAAAGACCCAACCTTGGATTTTTTTCAATCTAGATTTTTTTTGCCAATTATATGTCATTCAATCACATAAACAACCATACTCAAGAATCATATATCTGAAAATTAGGCATGATTGTTGTTTATCCCAGACAGAACGGCGTTTCACAGAACGCGATAATTTCCAATTCACCCCCCTAACTCAGTCCCCACCTGCGCGGCGCGCGGGTGCGGGGGTAGGACAGTAACGGGGCGTGGGCGCCGTGCGGACTTCGCCTCGCGCACGTCTCCCGCGCCCCGTTATAGTCCTACCCCCGCACCCGCGCGTCTCGCAGCTACCGAGTTAAACGGTCTACCTATAAATCTAGCTAAATGCAGTGCATTTACTGGGGGAGGAGAGATAAACCATCTCGTTCTAATCAGTGAATGTGAGTGCAGTAAGTGCATTCCGCAAGGCCGCGCTTTAACTGATTTAATCCATGCTAATACCATAAATGCGAAAATGTGTCTGCTTGTCTGTCTGTTAACTCTTCATGCTTAATCCGCTGAACGGATTTAGATAAAATTTAGTACAAATATAGTTATATATAGAGTCCCGGGGAAGGACATAAGTAGGATGCCTAGTTTTTATTCCGAAAATCATCCCTTGTGGTGAAAGTTTGTATAGAGCGACTATATAAACCAGTTCCAAACGGATGGAGTCGCGGGCAGAAGCTAGTATTCTTATATGTATGCAGTGGGCTATGGACAATATCAATGCTAATAAAACGAAGGAATCGACGCGGCCAGTTAATTTATTTTGTTAACAAACGGAAATCAAAGTTACGTTGCGTAACAATACATATGTTTATTATCTAACGGTAGCCAGTTCAAGAAGCCTTCAATGTTTTTTAACCCCAGACGCAAAAAGAGTATCTGTGTATCTGTCTGTGGTAGCGTAGCTCCATAACGGATGGACCGATTTGAATGCGGGTTTTTTTGTATCATAGATAATTTTATATAATCTTTAATCGTCGTCCAAACTATGTATAATTAAACCCAAAATATGCATTGTAGGTACGCGCGTCAGGTAGATATAAATGTAATTTTTTATATGGGAAAATGACAGTTAAATTATCCTACGTGACTACCCCTCCAAACCAAAGCTCCGAACTCGACTCGTTTACAATCTTTGCGCGTGCATGGTTTTCGGAATTAAGAGTCCGCAGTAAGCTCGGCCGAATTTCACCTTCCCATACAAACGTAGTTACGCTCTCATTTCAAAACTACGAGTTGGATTGTGAAGATACTTTGCATATATGTACAATGACATGAGGTATATCTATGTCTGTAATTACTTTATATGGTTCCAGTTTATAAAACCAACGAAACAAGTTTTGTATGAAAACCTTAAATTCGATGTATTTTTTTTATTATGGTATCTGAAGCTACATAAACTAATTACAGACATAGATATACCTCATGTCATTGTATATGTTAAGTTTCGTTACAATCCAATACGTAGTTTTAAAATGAGAGCGTAACTACGTTTGTATGGAGAATCGAGCTTACTGCGGACTCTTTAGAATTATGATGATAGAAAATAATGCTTTCAGTGATGCACTGCGTGTAGTTTAGTGAAACTCGTTACACTACACTAGTGACAATAAACAGAATCAGCCATAATGCCGTTCCCACGGTCCGAATGAAGTGGCTCGCTCAAAAGACTGACATTGATATGACGTACATAGCCGTTCGTTCGTGCCCAACAAAAACATATTTAAAAATGTGTTAGATTTTTTGAACGCTTTGTTGCTGGTTTAATGCTACGCTGACTATTGAGGTGTTGAGCCAATTATGATTTTCCTGCTGTCGAGAAGCTGTGTTATGATATGATACTCGTATGGAGACAGATGAGCTAACATCCCAGTGATTGACATTGGCCAAAACTAAACACTCACCTAACAAACCCTAGTAAGTAGTAGGTACAGTAGTCGTTAAGCCGAGTTAGAGGCCTTCGGGCGGCTTAAGTAGGCCATACTTCTAACAGTCAAGTTACCCACTCACTTGATAAAGGGAGGACAACTGTTACTCACATCCGCAGGAGCTACCTACCACAACCCTGCACGTGTCCCCTGCTGGGTGGTACTAAAAAGTGACAAACTTTAAAGTTCAAAATAATGTATGTCATACGATTAAATAAATAAAACTAACACTGTAACATACTATTAATGTAAGTCAAGATACGACACCAATTTACAAAATACCATAAAGGAAATTATTAGTTCCATGTCACAAGGGCCATTAATCCTCCATGGCTAATGAGGCGTCGGAGTAGAAAGTTCATTAACCAACCCAACGCTTTTACGGATTAATCAAATACTTTCCTACTTAATTAACGGTAAGTATTCAAGCCTTTTGAATGCTGTGCGCTATTTAAAACGAAGACAACTTGTCCTTTTCTTATTTTAAAAAGGCACATGTGACTTTATTGGAGATACGCCTTTTTTGCTAGACATGACAGTTTTACATAAAACTGTGCTTAAAATCGTATCTCAAATTGAGTTGCGTTTTAACTAATACGAGCACTAGTTTCCGTTCCGCCCGCGACTTCGTCTGCTTAGACCCGAGATAAGAACTATCCTTTTTTTTAAACCAGGCTGTAAACTATCTTCGTGCAAAATTCCATCCAAATCGGTTGAGGCGTTCAGGCGTGCTTAAGTAAATAATAAATCTTTGGCGCTACATATAATACAATCTTTAGTGGATTATAACCTACTAGTGTTTGTTAATTTGTTTCGATCCTATGCGAGGCTCCAAATTGTGCGAATTCCGATTTAGTTTATTGACAGTAGTAAAACTTCAAAAGATATTTAAAATTCCAAAGAAATGATCTTAATCTTAGGGCAACAAGAGACTTTGTAATATTTACAATGTAAGTGAGATGTCAACCTGTTTAGCGGGCTGTATCTCTGTGTACACAGAAAGATTACGCCGGCTCCCGGTGATTATGATAACGAGGTAGATAGCGTTTTTATAGCGTTCAATGTTGTGTCGTACAATGTAGGGGGGTTCGAGCTATAAGGACGCATCTGCAATGTACGGACAGCTTAGTCATCTAGAAGACTTAGATGTTGTTGTTGTTGTTGTTGCAGCTATATGCCATGTGGCAAAACGTAATGGGACATGTTTTTTATACCATTGAACACCTGTGTTTCTCAAATAATAATTTATTTGAATTTGTTCAAGCTCATCACTCATTTGTAACTGTCACACATAATTATCTTTAAATGCGTTGGTACATAGGTATGTAGCATCATATCATATTAATATTTTGTTCGAATATTGTCTGGTTTTACTTTACGAAAAAAATATTTACAATGGCTAAACACAACACTGTACGCCATAATGTAGGTACCTATGTTTTTTTTACACATAATAAATAAATAGATTTCGCTTGGCGGGCATTTCATAATAAACTTATTGTAAAACATATATAGGTACCTAGTACACATTTTCAATGAGAGTCTAAGTAATTTAAAAAATACAGATCACAAAGTCATTAATACACACACTAGCAGACAGATTTATCTACAAACTTCCGAATATAAAGGAAAGTGTTGAGATTAATAAAAAATAAAGCAAAGAAATGAAATGGATAAATAATGATAACCGTGAACGAAAACAAATGAAGTATTTAACCATGTTTGGATATATACCAAATCCATATTATAATAACATTTGAAAGCTCTGCGCTTCGGAAAGCTTGAATAGTGAGAATTAACTCATCAGTTTGTCTCTTCTGCTTACTAAGACGATCACTTCCAACCCTATACAGAAGACAGGCAAATTCCGAACTTTCGAATTACTTGAAAATGAACTTTCCAGGGCTTAGAAAGCGAAGGGAACTAACTACTACAACACTTATGGTCCTATTGTAGTGTGTATTACGCGTAATGGTTCCAGTTTAACTTGACTGCTCAGACTGGTTTCCATAAACGATGTTTATCAGATTATGTTGAAGGAAGAGCTTGAAGACAGTACATTTAATACTCGGTCAGTTTCCATATCAAATTACGGGAAAAAATGCATATTTTTAAGACATGGTTTTTTGCCAATCAATGCTTGCAATGCAGTGTCATTCACATTGCCTAGTTATTTCGAGCACCATTGATTTCATTTATTTTTGGTGACAGAAGAGCTTAACGGGTTTCTCGCGCAACGCATTCAGCATTGCAATTCAGCGAGAAAATGTCGCCAGTATCCTCGGTACAATGCCTAGAGGGCCCTTTTTAGATTTAACTAATTATTAATTTAATTTAGTTAGTGTTAATTATCAACTTGTAACTATATATATACTTTACAATATACATGATATATTTTGGAACACGCATAACAAAACATATTTCACTTAAACCTACGGCTATGCTGAATTTGTAGATAACAGTCATATATTGTCTACGGTCGAAAAAAAGGTCTTCAGCCTTCAGTTTCCAAGTTAAATCCATTGTGCACTTTGATATTAACCGTAAATTATAACATTTATAACACTCCTCACACGTGTTCTTAACTACAAAAGACAGAAGTAAGAAGTAAAAAGTAAGAAGGCCAGTACACCCTTACAAAAAATAAACGTCGCTGCTAAAACAACTAACCGTCACTATTTCTAAACATACCTGGACAATAGAGCCAACGAGCAGCCCAAAGGCGAGAGCGATACTAGTGATGTCACCCTTGGTGCCGCCGATGGCGACGCAGGAGGCCACGCCGATGGAGGTGAGGAGGAAGGTGCCCAGGAGTTCAGCCAGCAGCTGCCTCCAGATCAGCTTGTTCTCCGTCACGTCGGACAGACCGAGGATGGAGCTGGTCCCTGCAAAGAGAGCAGTTGGTTTACAGCTGACGAAAAAAAATTATGCAACAATTCTTCACCGCAGCTTGCGCAGCCGCTTGCCGGTGGCGCAGGACCGGTCACTTTGGAAATCTTTGGGGGAGGCCTATGTCCAGCAGGACGTCTTTCGGCTGATATGATGATGATTCACCAACTCCAATTCAGTACTTTGACTTAGAGCTGTTTCCCACTGATGTCTAGTTTTTTGCGGGTACGGTTCTCTGCAGATCCAGTTATCTGTAGTATGCGTGCAGTATCCCGCAAACAGAATGTTCGTGTGAACGTTACTATAGCATGTATAAACGCACTAAAACGGAATCCTGCAGAAAACCGTATCCCGCAAAAAACTGGACGTCAGTGGGAAAGGGCTCTTTTCTGAAGAGTTAAGTCGATTCCTCCAGGAGCCCATCATCAGATCCTTACCATTGGACCACGTGGGAAGGACACTCTTTCAAACAAAAAAAGATTGTTTCAAAACGGTCCCGGTGTCTTAGAGTAATCGGGGAACATACATAAAAACAAGATTCCGACGAATATGAAGTGTCTTAAAAAGGTGTATCTCTCAAAGGGTTAAAATACTTATCTCACGAAATAGCAACGAATAGCTAATAGCTTTGCTAACTTAGTTATTTCTTCGTATAATTTACTCAATTTTTTTTCGTTTGTTTGTCACGAATGCGTCACGTGGTCACGATATTCCTAGTTGCATTACTTTCCGAGAGCGACTTTTGTGGTGGCAAAAAGTGTAAAGCCTGATTTGAAATAATGGGAAATGCCGGCTTTAGCCCAAGAGAACTAGCGTTATAGCCGACGCCTCGTTACTTTATTTATTATACTTATTTACTATACTATATTATATTGACAAATAAAAAAATCTCCAATAATTTTTGATCATCTTACTGACGGACTGAATAGTTTTTTAGGAATGTAACCAATTCCTACACCTACAAAACACTCGCCGTGACCAAAACTCGGATCTAGAATTTAATTACGCCAATTACCCTGATCATTAAAATATCGTTAATCGGAGCTGTTAACAAAATTGATGAGACTTTTGTTTATATGATAAATTATTTTTTATTGTTTACATTCTCTGTATGCCCGAACAAAGGTCAACGTTTTTGCGTTTCAAATTCGATACTAATAGCATTAAAAATAAAAATAGATATTTTAATTGGTCTTAAAGAAGAAGTAAAGAAGTAAACATATTGTGTAGGTACATATTTTCGCTAAGGATCTTTACTGAAGTACCTATAGTATCGTTCGCGTTAATTCCTTTCAAACCAATTCGATACGCGATAATAGTAAACGTAATCGTAAAATCAATTGTGTGTCGTAAATATTTTAAAATGCTAAGCCATACATGTATTTCAACTATTATCCGATATAAGTGAAAATACGATTTATTTTGCCTTTAACTAAGTTCGTCCTACTTAAAAAAAACTAGGATTGTGCTTGCTCATCACACAAACACTTGCACATGCCTGGATTTGATCTAGCGATCCTGGTTCCGGTTTCACCGGCAGCGGCACCAATTACAAACGCTCAAGCTAATAATCGAGTCATCAAAAACCGATAATCTATTAATAAGTTAAGAGAGCTTAACAAAATACAATGTTTATTGGTTAATTAATTCACGCATTTCACAACACACGGTACCCAGATAAATGCATTTTTTTCTGCAAAGTCTTCTACAGTCTTATAAATGTTAAACTAATGTGTAAAATTATAAATAGTTATGCTCCAATATGTAATATTTACAGTACTTTTTATGATATTTTTATTTTTTGTGTCAGCCAATAAAAAAAAACAAAATACCCTTACTCTTCTGCATCTCATCCATAGCGTAATCCGTCTTCATTGCCACTTTCTACCGTCCAATTCAGACACGACCGCACTATTTCGAAACTAAACGAAAGTCTAATTCTATTCCTAATTGAAAAATTCTGCGGTCACAGTATTGCGGAGTTAGTTTTTAAGTTCGTCAAGTTGGCGTGCCAGTGAGCGGGCGAGTGGCGACTTGACCGCGGAGCGGGTTACAGCTGAGTGGCTGGGGATGACAGCGAGACAGTGAGACGGAAATCTCACTACCAATGTTATTATACGCATGTGATCTGAATGTAAGCGTAACTGTACATACGTCTTAACATGCACGCAATAAGGGCGTATCTCAAAACGCATCTCTCAGACTTACGCCTTTGTGGCTAAGTAATAAAATTAGACATTTACACGAACATTGGAATGCTCGGTATTGGAAAACATCCACGGTTTGTTCAGCTGCGTGTTATCGGAGTTACATTTCAATTGTTTTGAACAAGTCTTGAGAGCATTCTGTTAATACAAACATTTAATGGACGAGTCTGTTACATGTAAGACTGATACGTCAATTGATTCGAGCCCTTGTCAGCACAGAATGCAGATCTGCTCGAAGAGCAATGCTCAAACCATTACGCATGATTGAATCTTAAGTAGGTAAGTAATTTTAGCGGAGCTAGAGGCCAAAACTACGCCGAAACCACTCTGTACATCAACATCATCACTAAAATACATATATACTCAATAAATATAAAGAGGGACTCATCCGATTTCAGGTAGTCTTTATACAGTTTCTTATACTTCTCCAATTTAAACGCTTTTGGCTTCGTCCCTTCGGAATCTTCCAATAAAATTTAGGTTCCCAATAGTTCCCGGTGTTATGGTTATTAACGACACATCGAATAAAGTGTCAGTCGTCAGAGGACATGCAAATGGTATGTGTCGTACATTTGATTTTGCGTTAGCTCATGGTCACATGTTATTGTATGTGGAAGCGTGATTTCGTAGGATTACCGAACGTATATTTCACTTGGTGCCCCGTGAACTCGCTTATCAGTGCAATAAAAATTCAGTGAGCAGCGGTGTGTTCAAGATAAGCCTTGGGATAACGTATGGTGTTTACTCACTACTATAGCTGCTGCTTGAGACCACATTTATTGTACTAATATGTACATAGTATAGGTGGGTATATACTGGGTATCTTAAGGTATCAGCGACTACACCACGAACTACTTTTCCCAAGCGATCATCTTCAACGAAATAGTGAAAAAATAAGAACAAATTAAGACTTAACTGACAGATGTGTTTGCTATTTACCCTGAAATCAACCAGTATATAAAAATATGAGGAAAAAGGGTAACAATCACATGCGACATAATGTGTGTCTTAATGTTTAATCGATAATGTGTGATTCAAAGGTGGTATTCGCCATTGTTTAATTTTAATTTAACGCTATATCGTAGGCATGCTGATGTTTTTACCAAAAACCAAACTCTCCAGTTCATTTTACTTGTTTCCATTTCCAACATGTGACTCAAATAACACACATAAGATCGCCATGGTGGTCGCCATGTAAAAAGTTGTCATCAACACAGGAAATTTATATCGAAGCTAAAATTACGTCAAAAAATCTCACGATCTTAGGTCTCTACGATGGAGTTGTGTTCGGATTTGACCCAATTTTTAATCCAATATTAATGACCTTGACGCATATTTCTCGACACATCACGCGTGTTATACTCGGTATCACGCCCAAACTTTATGAGCTAAGTTAAAAGGGCGTATCTGCAAATGACTTAAAGTGACATACGCCTTTATTGCTTAGGTACCTCTACGAAATCGTTACGTAATTAATTTAAAATCCATTTAGCTACTATACAAGTAGTTTCTGATTTATTATAATATATGTTTCAATAAATGCGTTCCCGACCCAAAAGTTGTTGTTTACGATTTATACAACTTCGTAACCAAAATACGAGTAAGCAATTGATTTTTTGCGAATGCTGAGAATATTAAAAGATTCCTCATTGTCAGTTCAGCTCGGTAAAAAATATTCAAATCAACGTACAACGCAGCGAATCCGAAGCGCGGCGTATTTAACTAGTCGTTGAATGAATTCGGATAATTGGATATCCACATTAACCCAAAATAACTAAATGTAATTAACACAAAAAAAAACCTAGTTAACATATTCGGCGTGCCGCAATTGGCGGGACCAATTTAATAAAGTTGTTTGGCATAATTGAATTACGAGCCTCGTTTGTTTCCTGAATCTCGGCTGCTATGAATAACTCGGACGATCCCACGGTAATCTCCACAGATATAATATCATATGATTTGCATAACTTAGGTGGTTACATAAAAATGTTCTCAGGCATATATTTCCCGGTTTGTATATGATTCCAATTGTTATGAATCTCACAAATTCAATGCTTGTTTTGAGATGTTAAATCTGTAGTCAGTCATATCGTAACTGACCTTTTAATTTCATTATAATTATCTACGCGTGTGATCACTGATCTTTTTGTAATGGGATTGGCAACTGTCAAATGTCTGATTAGATGGCACCATCATAGGTTTCCCACAATCACTAACGTTTTTCTATGGGATTTGGCTTAAACTCCGAAATAAAAAACAAGAATTTGATAGTTTTGGTAGGAGTAGGACTGACAGGTTCAACCTATGCTAGCGCCAACTGCAAATACCTTTGCCCGGCCAACCCCATTATTAACCCTTTGCTTGACTTTGTATCTCATGAGATACTATTCTATATTTTGATGCTGAGGTGTATGGATGAATTTTGCAGACATTTCGTTTTTAAATAAAATTGTGATAGGAAATATAAATGATTTGCCAAATTGATAAAGTCGCAAAATAGGGGCACAGTAATCTTCTTATTATGACGTCCGCTTTAGCCTAGTTGGTAGTGACCCTGCCTACGAAGCAAGAGGTCCCGGGTTCGAATCCCGGTAAGGGCATTTATTTGTGTGATGAGCACAAATATTTGTTCCTGAGTCATGGATGTTTTCTACGTATTTAAGTATTTATTTATCTATATAAGTAGGTTTATAGTCGTCTAGTACCCATAGTACAAGCTTTGCTTAATTTGGGACTAGGTCGATTTGTGTAAGATTGTCCCCTAATAATATTTTTTTATTTATAAACATCACAAGCCTCTGATAACTGAAATGTGTTTTGTCCCTTTCTGACAAACACGAAAGCCAAAATAGTAGTTAATGCAACTGATGGATAATGTATGCTTTTTCAGTCCAGTACCACGTTTAGGCCCCGAAGCTTGCTGAATGGCCTAATTAAGGTACGAGAGTTAAAAAAGCTAATTATATAAATATTGCATATGATACTTTTTCAACGAGTTAACGGAAATAATAATTTATTAAACAAACTTGGTACCTATCTATTGAAAATCGCCCTGCTGAAACAAAGTGCAGCCAACCGCTTTATTTTTGCCCGTTGACGAGTTCTGGAAATCGAGCCTCGTGATTGGATATCGATCTAAATTCATTTTAGTTCTGTACACAGTTATCTTATATTCATAAGATGACTGCTAGCTAAACGGGCGGGAAAACCTTATTATGTGCCTGTAAATTGTTTTAGCCCACCTCCACACTTATACATATAGATCTTGACACCGCGATGCGTAGTAACTAAGCGTAGGTAGAGGTCTAGTTTCGTTAGGCGTGACGGGTGAGGAGAGCGGTAATGAGGCTCACCCCGCCGGTCACCCGGCACGGGACGGCCCGCGAGTTGTGTCACGGCGAGAAAGACTATCCATCTCTTTCTAAATAGAACGCTTATTACTTAAAATTGTCAACTTTTTAATTTGAGATAAATATATTTATCTGTTAAATATAATATATCGTTCTATAGTACCCATAATCAAGTCCTTTTTTTTATTAAGTTTATTAAGGGGCTAGTTTGACTTGTGTTAGACGTCATGTATGTACCGAGCTTCCGCCCGCGACTTCGTCTGCATGGACCCGGGACTTACTTTTAATCCAGACTATAAACTATCATCGTGCTAAATTTCATTAAAATCGGTTGACCTGTTTCAGCGTGACTGAGTAACAAACTTCCTAACATCCAAACTTTCACATTTATAATATGTATTTGTGATTAATTTATTTATTATAAAGCAAAGATTTGTTATATTATAATAAACAAATTGGTATGTAATGTACTCTCATGCGTCAGAGAGCATAATACATAGTTACATGATTCGGTATATTTTGAACCAAACATCGATTATTAACTGGATTTCACCATCAGCCGACGGTAGCAACGATTTAATAATTCACTTATAGCCATAGTAATCATCAGCAAAACAAAAGAACGTAAGTCAGTCACTAAGTAAAGTCATTCACGTCCTTCTAGTACTGAGAGTGACGTCCTGGACCGTGACAATGGGCGACGCACGCGCCGCGCTAACTATAACAATAAATTTGACACTGTGGTGCTATCACGGAAACCGATACGAGGAAGGGCTGAATATAGAACAGAATAGAATAGAGTAGAAAATTTTTACTATGGTATCTCAAGCTACATAAACTAAATACAGACCTAGATATACCTCATGTCATTTGTACATGCAAAGTTTCGTTACAATCCAACACGTAGTTATAAAATGAGAGCGCAACTACGTTTGTATGGAGAACCGAGCTTGCTGCGGACTCTTTAGTCTTATACAGTATGTATGAAGTAGCCAGTACCTACTGGCAGAGAGCCGAAGATTACTGAAATCTTGCAGGATCTCTGACTAGACAGCAACAGGCGGTACGCCGGCTGCAGAGCAGAAAGGAACTGGAATATGCTACACTGCACTAATTTCGCTTTAATTTAGTGTAGCTCGTGGTAAAATGAAATACGGAACACAGCCTTGCTTAAATAAATATTGGTGAATGCATGCTATTTTAGGTCATCCGATAACAGCTTTCAGGGCGACACGATACATAGATATGGGTAACAACGTAATAGGCAAGTGCTATAGCGGCAGAGGGGAAATTATATTTTACTGGATTAAATACTGTTACGCTATTCACTAACTCTATCAACTCCTATTTCTTGTATTTATAACCATCACGCGCAAGACGGCTCGCGAGCTCTCTATCTCTCTCGCACTACCCGTCCTTTTTTAAGTTTTCTAATAAGAATGAGACGGATAGTGCGGGAGAGCTCGCGTGCCGTCTTGTTGCTAACCGTGCTGATAGTAGTTAGTGTCCAAGAGGCAACCGGATTGCTCGCGCTAATTGAGCTCCCGAAGTGTTGTGAAACAGCTCTTTGCAACCTGACCTAAGCCAACTTGGCCTGGGCCGGAAATAGGGTGTAATAAAAATGTCGCAGGAGGAACGGTATAATATTGACATTATACCGGGTGGAAAGGCACGACGATCCCTTCCGCAAAAGGGGGATTGTTTAGACTGAGTACAGTATTTCCTCTAAAGAAACTAGGCTCATATTCATAACCGTTTTGAAGTTATAGGCAGTTAACTTTTAATGCAAAATACTGCAAGTGACCACCCTCATTAGGGTCAGTAACATTTTAACAATTACACAAGAGTCAGTGACCTTTATCAATACGTATAAACGATAATTAGTACGTATAGTAATAGTAGGGTTGTCACAGAAGAACATTAATTAATTTTATTATTTTTAATAATTGATCGTAAAAAAAAATCTAAACATTACGAATCGATTTTCCATCACTTAAACTAACCCCCCTTTGCGGGAAGGATCGTCGTGCCTTTCCACCCGGTATAAACAGCGTACACACTTTCGAGCAACCGCTGTTTCAATCGGCTTTCGGGTTGCACAGGGCGGTTCCACAACTTTGGGAGCTCAAAAACCGATAGGCATTCGTTTGCCTCTTGGGCACTAACTGCGCGTCATTGCTCTGGATAAGCTAATAAAGGCACACACCGAACACGGGTCGGTATATCTCTCTCACTTACCAACGCATTTAATATCTCTCTCACTATCTCTATCACACACGGGCCCGATGCGGGTTTAGTTAGTTAGTTAAGCTTGCTCCAGGCGCTCACCACCCGAATGCTTGGAGGAAGGTGATGCTGATGTTAGACTTCTGTGGGCACGACCCTCAGTACTGAGGATATACTAGGTAGGTAGGTAGGTATACTACTAAGTAAGGGCGGGTTGTATCAACTAAACTTCATCTCTTATAGAGAACTGTCAAACTGCAGGTCGATCAAGGTTACGTTAACAATGCGCAATGCGTTAGCATTGTACATGTCGATTCACGAAAGCTGGCGCGAGATTTCTACTGAGTGACAGCTATTTTCATAGAAATTCTGTCAAATCTCGCGCCAGCTTTCGTGAATCGACCTGTACGTACATCAGGTAGATCTAGGTAAATGTCACTTTTTATATTTATATGGATAAATGTCGTTGCGCGATTCTTATAATAAACATATTTTAATGGCCATCAATTGACGTGTAAGCCTTCTAGGCGAGCCGGAGGCGAAGTTTTTATTGACTCATTGCCTTATTCTTTGAATATTCAGTAATGGGCTAAATTATAATAAACTAGCTTATGCCCGCGACTCCATCCGCGTGGAACTCGTTTGTATCGAAGCTCAATACAAACTTTCAGCCCTATCTCACCTCCTTAAGGGATGATTTTCGGGATATAAACTACCCTATGTTTTTCTCCGAGATTCAAACTGTCTCCATCCCAAATTTCATATCTAATGTTTCAGCGGTTTAAGCGTGTCGAGATAACAGACATGGGATGACAATACTGTTAACAAACTATTGAAGAAAGTATTAAAAGTATCAAAGTCATAAATCCCGGAAACGAAGTGTTGCACGGTCAAGACTTATAAAATACTGGCGGTGCACAGATTCTATCACGCTTCCTTTTTTTTAGCAAAACGTTAAGGGATACCTATTTACTAAGTAATTAGCAATTACACATAATGATGATCAGTAAAACCAACAAGACATAAAGTGTGTCTATTAGATTATATCCAATTAGAAACCCATTAAACCTGTTCAACGGATTAATTGCAGGTAAATAATATCGAGTTTCTAGAATACCAATTGGTGAGGCTCGGTTAATTTAGTTTGACATACACATTTACATTCATGCATATTCCCAATTGGAGTAGGCAGGCCTTGTAGACTCGAACAAGACTTCTACGGTGTCCCCAACCTACCCTAGGTGAGTAAAGGGGTCATTGGGGTCGCAGAGTTCAGGCGGGGCCGGGCACTCGCCTATAAGAACCCGAAGGAAGACGACAAAAATCTTTTTGCCCTGGGACAAGCCGAATGTAGCGAGGCGCGAGGGGTCTCCATTATTTGGGGTTTCTAGCTATCATACTTCGGTTTTATTAGAACTTTCCGTGCATAGCTCCTATAATGATGACTAACATCAATTAATTAGTACCTGTCGTTAACTCCACGCTAATAAAGTACTTACAGCTTAACTTAACTTACTTAAACTAACTAACTTAAGCCCTTATGAACTTAAGTGTGCCGAGCGAAAACACAAAATAAAAAGTGCTTAACGATAGAGTACATTTCAATGTTTATTGCGAAATCGTACCCTGGGATATTCACAACGATCACACAGCGCAAGCTACAAGAGAACCAATGGACTTCTAACATCTGTCTACGAACAGATGTTACACGCAGGGGTCGAGATATAAAAGTCGAGTACGCGAACGCGTTTGGAACGCTCTTTGAATACGCGGGTAATATGGCCGTGACAATGGCAGACGGGTGCTAATGTGACAAATTGGACGGTACGATGTTAATGTAAACGTAATTTATGGCCAATATTCTAGAAGTTACCTAATAAGGGCCGGCGCTCACTGACGGCGTGGCATGTGGCACGGCAGGTTGTGCTGCGGTATGCCGCGGCGTTCCGTGTCTTCTCCCTCCCGCACCGCGCACCGGTCTAGGGAGGGAGAAGACGCACTGGCATGCCACGGGATGCCCCGGTATGCGCTAAACGGCTGCCTGGCACCGTGACACCCCGCATAATGGCAATGGCACCCATTCTGTGGGGCCATTTTGCGTCGCTGCTTAGACTTCTATGGTTTTTTCATTCGCTGCCTATATACTCTTTTGGTCACATGACTTTCCACCCTTATGGAATAAGTAGGGTATAGATCGTGATTCGTAGTAACTACGCATCAGATACTGTAGATAGAGGTGTACGCTTGGTTACTATACGAATCTCGGCGTGAGGGGGGGTTAAAAAAAGTTATAAAATAGCGGGGCTATAGACGGTCTTGGCTCTGTAAGATCCAGCGACATTTTCGGCCTCTTTTTCGTACAATGGCTTGTTTATATGTTTAAACAATAATGATAGAGCTATTAATATAACGCAGCTCGCTTCGCTTGTCTATAAAAAAATACAAATCAGCTGTTTTGCATAACTATTGTCACCCGCAATATTGTTTTAGCATTGTCATGAGGCGTCAAGTTGTCAGGTTCGTGCGTTGCTAATGTGTGTCGTCTGAATGTGATGTGTAGGAAATAGATACGGTGTGGCGATTCTGTACGCGTATCACGGCGGTGTCACTCGCTGGGGCGCGGCGGAGGCGACAAGCGGACAGCGGGACGAATCTATCAGGGAGCTGAGTGGACCCGATTCTACAGTGGCCTCTAAACTTGTAGGTTTGCTATTCTATGAGCAGCTGTCATAGTCAAATGACAGCGCTAATTTGAATCTGTCGTTTCTTATTTTAGGCGGTCTATTCAACTTAGCTTAGCTGCCAAAATGCTATTCTAAATATGTCGTTTTTAATCTGCCGCCTAAATTATGTATGTCTAAAAATTAGACAATATCGTTTTAGGCTATTTAAGCCATGTGCACGTAGAATCAGGTTCATCGCGGACCAATACTCAGGACAAGCTAAAGTGTTGCCACAATGAGGAACGGAAAGGCTCCTAATATGCAGCTTAATTAAAACTGGTCTTAACATGGCTGATGGTTTACCATAAACAACCTACTTAATTTTGGTACACTCTGTCTAAATGCGAAAGCGTGTCCGTCTGAAATTTGTTATAGAGATAGTTCAAGACCTGGGGAAGGACAAAGGATAGTTTTTATCCCGGAAATAATTCCCTAATTGGGTGAAATGGGGGATGAAACTTTGTAAGGGCTACGATATAATCGAGGTTCGCGCGGAGGGAGCCACGGGTAGAAGCTAGTTTTTCTATATATCTTCCAGAGCTGGTTGTTTCACTTTAGGAGCTATCTACATCTAAGTAGGTACAAAAGGTATACAAACGGGTGTCATTTATTGGAATAATATAGTTAGAACATTAAAGGCAGAAACGCACTGACAGCGGTGGCGGAGCGGCACGGCGCGGCGCGGAGGCGGTACCGGTTGTAATGTTCGAACTAATACGGAAGGGTCCGCACAGGATACCGCGCCGGGCCGCGCCGCTCTGTGCGAATCCTTTCATATTAGCTGGAACATTACAACCGGTACCGCCTCCGCGCCGCACCGCAGCCGCTCCACCACCGCTGTCAGTGCGTTTCGGCCTTAAGAGGCTGAACTATATTAACAGACATTTAGATGTACTCTATGAGTAACGATTCCAAGGATCATAGGCAAGGGTAGCATACGTAAAGATATTGTCGACGTTCTTCAATTTTCGCTTAAAGCCGCTAGCGTTAGCTGGGCGCAGTAAAACGCTCCCGCTCATGGCTTACGATGCAGCTCAAGGCCGCATCAAGCGGGGTTCGATACGCGAGCCGTGAAGGCTCAGATCAAGCTATTCACAAGTCGTATCGACTCGTCTCATAACTCTCTTAAAACCCAGGATTATTAGCCATGTGGTCCTGCAGAAAATTGCCATTGGAATTGGATGGTAGAGTTGCTTTTTGAATGCAAATCGGCCAACTGAAACAATCTCATATGTTTATACAAGTCTATGACATCATCCTCCTAGCGTTATACCCGCCCTAAAAGAGCCCGAGGTCCGCTTTCAAATGGAATTCCAAGATCTGGCATAGGCACTAGTTTTTACGACGGCGACTGCCATCTGCCACCTTACAACCCAAACTAGAACTTACTGGGATTTGACCGGTTTCCTCACGAAGTCTTTAGTCTGAATTGCATTTCAGTTGATACATATATATTGAAAGGGAAATTTACTATAGGTACAGTCTAGCAAATTATGCCAGTTCAATGGCATGTACATATGCCGCAATCGATCGTGTATATTCAGGGTGTGGCCTGTAATAGGAGCAATAAACTAAGCGGTGGGTTAGTAAGCCAATTCAGCAATCAGTTATTAACTGGTTTTACATAACAAACAAAAAAAATTTTTTTTGAAGCAACAGCTTGCCTGGTGTCTTTTACTATGCTTTTACTTAACTGGAATATTATCAATATTATTTTACATTTGAAATACCTACAAATAAAAACCGGCCAAGTGTGAGTCGGACTCGCGCACCGAGGGTTCCGTACAAACCATAACAAGCAAAAGTTGTAGTATGTTTATTACTAAATGATAAATGAAAATGGAATCTGTAACATTACAATGTGTGAAGCTGGGGGAGCATAAATTTAAACAAGGTCTCTTTATCAATTTAGTAATCCTAAAAAAAAATAAAAAATTAAGAACCACATCATTTATCTCTCACTTATAATAAATCTCTAAATTAAAAAAAGAATTAGCCAGTATCAAACTAACCATTTTTGTGTCCCGAATGATCTCGGCTTCCCGTGAACGGAAATACTTTAAACTTTTTTTACAAGTACATTACTATTCTAGCTAGGACTTAGGATAGTTTTTATCCGACTGCGATGGTTAATACATTTTCGGAAACATTTGAATCTCATTAAATTATTTCTTTCTTCTGCTTGAAATCGTAGCCGCCATATCTGTCAACTGTCAGTGGCGTTAAAATGGCGGCCTTGCCTTAACTATCCAACAGTACCTAATAATTTCGATCCGGTGTTGTGATAGACCTTCACAATACGCATATTAAATTCTAAAGCATAAAAAAATAATCGATTCCGATATGGAAACTTATATGCGCTAAATTCGTATTGAGGCGTAATTTCAACAAATGGTTCAACAAATTTCAACAAAATAACGTCAAACGTCAAAAGTCTGACCGACTTCCTTTTTTTTATGGCATGGAATATTTAGCACTGTCATCGGCTCATCGCGTTCAGCCATGAAGTTTATTTGAGTTTCTGCAAGATTACACGCGGAGTATTTTGTCACGATACGATACTGCACGACTATCACAAGACGGCGCGCGAGCTCTCTCGATTTTTCTCGCACTATACGTCTCTTTCTAAGTTGTCTAATAAGAGAGTGACGGATAGTTCGAGAAAAATCGAGAGAGCTTGCGCGCCGTCTTGTGATAGCCATGCTGATTTGTCAGTATTTATATTTATCAGCAATAAACGTATGTATTCAATCAGTACAGAACGGGCCTTTTATAAACATTAATTATCAACCGCGTCTGTATTAAGGCGGTATTATAACTTCGTACTACGCGCCTTCAAGTTGACATGCGGCCAATATAGAGACACAGAAATTGGCCAACATACAGGAAAATACTTTTATAATGAATCACAACACACATTTAATTAAGTTGGCAATAGCGGTAACATACATAAGATTTGGCAGAATGTGATCTGAAACATTGCAATAAGTATGAAAAAAAATATATCGGAGTGACTCAAGATCATTTCGGCCATCACGTCTTTATTTATTTAATATTAAGTGTTAAAAATATGTACAGAAGAAGATCAATAAACATTTAATGCTGCAGCCTGTGTCCTACCTGTTGGATCTATTGTCACAAACATCTACTAAACTTTTCCCCCGGTATTCATAAAATTTAAAATACCTATGTTAAATAAAACGAGTTTTGTCCTTTTCCTACTAATTTAAAAATCAGAGTGACAGATAAAGACGAACGAATCTTAACGGCATTTCAACTAAAATGGGTTTATTCCACGTTTTACTTGATAGGCTAAATGAGAACTGCATGTGTCCTATGTTCAAGAGAAAAAATGCGTTAACTCCCACCACATTACCATGCAAACGAAGTCACAGGTACAGCTAGTTTTATAATAAAACTGAAATACCTGAAATACCTACACTAGATTTGCAGCAGCCTGGCAAAGCTTCTTTTATCAAAGTGGTTTATTTACAAAGTTTTTAGTCACTATCTTTTTATAAATCCGGTTCAAAATACTAATTAACTGTTTTTGAAAAAAATTAACCAGACCTGTAAAATGTTGACTGAAAAAGGTATGAATAGTACCACATTGAAAATTGAAGTTTGAAAAAACGTTATCTATAGTTGTACTATTTCGTGTAGTGCTAGTGCTTATTAACGGAAACATGTTTAGGGATGAAAAATATGTGGAAATTCCATTTTGGGGATTCATTCTAAAATCGATATTGAAGTCTCCCACAACAATCAAACGGGAACACGGGGTATAGCCCCTTTGAGGTTGCTGCCGTATATTGTTGTATTTATGCATTCAATTGCAACATTAATTTGACATTGTGGTGACCTATATTATATATATAGATACAGTTATCACTCTGCCTGACATCAAACATTTCAAAATGCAAGCATTTACAATGGCCGTTTGCAGCACCTGGGTTATTTAAAAAAAAAATATCTTGTACATGATGCATCTGGGATGGCATCCTTTAGATTGCGACGTACATAAGCGATAGATCCCCAACCTGGATTTGCTTTAGATATAGCTGGACTTTCTACTCTGCACACCTCATAAAAACCATCAAGTTTAAAAGTGTCTCTACTACATCCCAGTTTTAAATTATGCGACTTATATTGCTATTTCTTATGATTGCGTGGACATAAAAGTTTCGTTTTGCTACAGCTGAAAGGTATTATAGACCTTAGTATTTGATATGAATTTCAATTAAATACCTCTACGCGTTTACGAGGAAAAAGTTAGTGAGTATAAAATTAATAAAAATATATTTGTATGATTTTACTATAAATGTATACTTTTCGTAATTTTTCCATTGTCTGTGCTATATGAAGTTTCTTCGTGCCAAGTTTCAAGTTTCTGTGTTAACGGGAAGTACCCTTTAGGTTTTGAGTTTCTTGCGAGTACCCAATTTCAAAATATGCGACTTAATTTGCTATTTCTTTTGATTGCGTTGACATAAAAGTTTGGGTTTGCTACATCTGAAAGGTCCTATAGACATGACTTATTTGACATGAATTTCAATTTAAAATCTCAACACGTTTACGAGGAAAAAGGAATAAGTTTAAAAAAATTAAAATCATTTTTTTGTATGATTTTACTAAAAATGTCTACTTTTCTTAATTTTTCCTTTGTCTGTGCTATATGAAGTTGCTTCGTGCCAAATTTCAAGTTTCTGAGTTCACGGGAAGTACCCTTTAGGTTTTGAGTTTCTTGCGAGTACCCAATTTCAAAATATGCGACTTAATTTGCTATTTCTTTTGATTGCGTTGACATAAAAGTTTGGGTTTGCTACATCTGAAAGGTCCTATAGACATGACTTATTTGACATGAATTTCAATTTAAAATCTCAACACGTTTACGAGGAAAAAGGAATAAGTTAAAAAAATTGAAAATCATTTTTTTGTATGATTTTACTAAAAATGTCTACTTTTCTTAATTTTTCCTTTGTCTGTGATATATGAAGTTGCTTCGTGCCAAATTTCAAGTTTCTGAGTTCACGGGAAGTACCCCGTAGGTTTTGCGAGTGTCGAAAAACTCAATTTTTGCAGCATAAACGACTGTATCTTTTGATTGCGTTGGCTTTTAAGTTTGATTTTTTCACAGCTCCAAGGGACAATAGACCTGAGTATTCGATATAAAATTCAGCTTGATACCTCCAAGAGTTCCTGAGAAAAATGGTCTTGACAGACAGACAGACAGACAGACAGACAGACAGACGGACAACAAAGTGATCCTATAAGGGTTCCGTTTTTTCCTTTTGAGGTACGGAACCCTAAAAATGATGCAAAGTGTAAAAAAACCTCCAATAATTGATGGTAAACAAAAACACTATTAATCACTATGACATAAGTGCACGGTGTTCTACCAGCATATTACATGCTACGACATTTTTTTTTTTATTTGTGTTGCTTACTTAGTGCCTATACATTAGTTACTTAACGTAACAATTAAAAGCACATTACAAGCTTCCACATATATAATGCTACGTAACGTCATGTTTACAAAAATCTCGAAATTGTATGATTTCACACTGTACAGAAGGTCAGCAGAACAGTAAACAAACACAGGTTTGTAACGGGGAAAAAAAGAAATATCGTGATATCAAGTTTCATTACTTGTGGATCACAACTTCAAATATAGTCTTTTCCGAATTCTATAAATTTGAAACACTGGAACCGATATAGAATAATTGAGGATATTCTACGGAGTCATCCTTTAAATTTATTGCTCATATTACAGGCCATACCCGGTATAGGTGAATAGGTGGGTGGTACTGGAATGACACAATTATGATAACCGCAACAATGCCGTCAACCGCACGATAGGACGTACTTCCTTATTGACTAAAATAACTTGAAATATGTTGGAAATGTGTAGGTAGGTATGTTTTAAGTGGAACTCCCGAAATCAGCAAATGTAAACCCATTTTTCTTAACCAGTTCAACTCCTTTTTAACCGACTTCAAAAAAAGGAGGAGGTTCTCAATTCGGTTGTATTTTTAGTATGTTTTTTTTTTCTATGTTTGTTACCTCAGAACTCGGTCATTGATGAGCCGATTCGAAAAAAACTTTTTTTTGTATGCATATGCTTCCAGGTGGGTCCCATTTTTTCAAAAATCAGTCAGATGATGGGATCCATGAGGAATTAGGCACGCGTGTAGTAATTTTGGTATTTTCTATTATAAAACGTGTATTTACATCCGGAAATCATAAGAAACCCGCTCGTGTCGAGGAATTGATGATGAAGACCACAGATGACTTATCAAATTCCTCAATTAGTACGTCACAGGTTCTGATAAGATTCCGTTGAAATTGGAACTAATGAAGTGATGATTTAGGGGAATCTCAGCGTAGTCTCAGCCTCCGAGAGGCCACCGGACGGCTCGCGGTATTTGAGCTCCAAAAGGTTGTGTCCGAATCCGTTTTGGCTGTTTATAATGATTTTTCGACTCCTGATCACGGATTAAAAATCATCGTGTATTCTGTGCGGACCCTTCCGTATTAGTTCGAACATTACAACCGGTACCGCCTCCGCGCCGCGCCGCGCCGCTCCGCCACCGCTGTCAGTGCGTTTCGGCCTTTAATGTTCTAAACGCGAGAGGCGCATGCCTAGTTGAACAGCTGTGTAAGAACGAGGGCGTGCAACTCTGTGATATACTAATATTCCTGGGTGTGCCCTAAAGGCCCCCGGGGACCGCTTTGACACCTAATCCCAAGATTTGGGATAGACACCAGTTAAGACCGTAACGGAAGGCGCAGCGTCGGTAGGCCCCCGACAAGGTGGACTGATGACGTGGTAAAGTCCACTGGATGTGGGTGGCGCAGGACCGGTCAATTTGGCACTCTCTGTGGGAGGCCTATGTCCAGCAGTGGACGTCTTTCGGCTGATATGATGATGATGATGATGACTAGTTAAGAAAGCGACTGGCATCTGACCTCCAACCCGGATTTGACGACCTCTGTAGCCTAGTTGGTAGTCACCCTGCCTATGAAGCAAGTGGTCGGGCCGCGGTTCGAATCCCGGAAAGGGCATTTATTTGTGTGATGAGCACGAATATTTGTTCCTAAGTTATGGATGTTTTCTATGTATATAAGTATTTATTTATCTATATAAGTATGTATATCGTCGCCTGTAGTCCAAGCTTTGCTTAGTTTGGGGCTAGGTTGATATGTGAAAGATTGTCCCTGAATATTTTATTATTATAATATTGTTAACCGAAAAGCCACTAAGATATTACGTACATAAGTTTATGAAAAATCCTAATGGCTACGAGCCGGGGATTGAACACACGACTCACGGTTTCAAGTTAAGTTTGGCTACAGTGGCTAATATTGTCATCTAAATCACATTGCGGTGCGAAGTGACGATTCAAATTGGTCTCATAAAGCAACAACAAATAGAAACATAACTGAAAGTCGACGATTGTCGTGCTCTCGCTCTAAGCACGCGTGGATGCGATAACTAAGTGGATACCACCTATACATGTAAAATTTCCTAGTTTGCTCCCTTAACATCGAACCGTATTCGAATGTTTACCTAGTCTGAAACAGTTTTTCACCCCTCTCAAGGTCTCAAGTCCGTAGCTGATGGTCAATCATGTCAACTCATTGTACGCGCGTCGTGTAGATCTACCTAAAGCTGATTTTCCACCCGAGGGGCGAGACTTTAAATTCGTATGGTAAATTTCCAATTCTCTGCTCGTGCATATTCGGTGGGAATAGGAAGTGCCACACTTTCAATTCTCGCCTCGCCTCGTCTCGTCTCGCCCCTCCGGTGGAAAATCAGCTGCAATGTCACTTTTTGCATGGGAAAATGGTAGTTGAGGTATCCAGCCGTGCGTTTCTAAACATTACGGTCTAAAACCAATGATCTAATGGCCAAATACATAAGTGGCAAAATGTCGTTATTGTTGAATGATCTAAACCTAGATTAATGTAAGTACAGCTTTAGTCTTTTGGCAATTGTCCGTTTTCCTGTTTCGTTATAGAAGCTCGGCATTTCTACGAAAAGCTCAATGCAATGCAATGGCCTCGTTCGTTCACTGTGTAGTGAGTTCAGACTGGAAAAGGCATAAGTGCCACAGCACAAGTGCTTCTATTATCGAAATGTCCCTCGTAATTTTTTACGATGTATAAGGTAAGTGTTGACACTTACAACTTTAATTTATGACAATAGAGGTGAACAGGTCTTAACTATTAGGAATTAAGGTTCGGAAGTTAATTATGTTGAATTAAGTTTAGTGACACTGCACAGATTAACTTCTCCTTTTGTCTTTGTCTTGTAATACTGTGTGTTTTGTTGTGTTGTGTTATGAATAAATTATTTTGATTTGATTTGATTGGAAAGTTTACCTTACAGTCAAACACGAAAAATACATTATGTTATAACCGACACCTATTTACGGATTTAGGGTGGTACGATGTGGACAACGATACGCACGTAACTTTTCGAACGAGCGTTAGGAAAATTCAACTATCATTCTCCCATACAAACATAGATATTCAGATCTAGCTGGCGTGAGTATACAATGCGTTACCTACGTAATCGATCTGCTCTTGAGAACGTAGATACCAAGGACCGAATAAAAGGAAATTTATTATTATAACAAACCAGCTTTTTTTTAATCTCTTTACTGCATTCTCCTTCTCAAAAGCCAGGGTCGAACTTAACCATTTGCTGGCACCCCGCTGAGTCCACACATTATAAATTAGGGCGACATCCACGAGAGATTTGCGAAGGTGTTTTTTCATACATTTGACACCTAGCTGTCACGCACGCGAGGTGTCAAATATGGGTAATTATAGCTTGGCAATTTCGTTCGTGACACTTCCATGGTCCGCGCGGGGGGCAGGGACGTTGACGTGTTACTCGCCGCTACACACGATATGATTTATGTAACGAATATGTCTGCGGATATCCCTAACAATATTCTAATTTGTTTATCAGAATATTGTGTAGTTGTGATACCGAGTAACCATAAGGAATAATTGATTAGTTGATTTATGTAAGTAAATTTATATTTTTGACCGGCCGTTTAGCCTAGTGGTAGCACTACACTGCCTACGAAGCTGGACGTCCCTGGTTTGAATTCTGGTAAGGGTAAGTTATTTGTGTGTTGAGCACGAATATTTGATCATGAGACATGGACATTTTCTACGTATTTACGAGTATGTACCTATGTATTTATCTGTATAAGTAGGTATATTTATCGTCGCCATTGAAGTTGCATCTTCCTTAAGTTTTTTAGAATGGCTATATACATTATATATAATTTGTTTGGCATGACGGTCGAACAACTTTGCCTATCGGCGGACTCATCGTTGCGTAGCAATCTCGTGCGCGTTTTGTTATGAGCGGCCGTGCTCACGTACACATGTTACCGCCAACCGCGACGGCGGGCGACTGACGCTCCTGACTGACAGCCCCGCCGCCCGCACACTTCATACCACCCCCGCTGCCCTTCGTCCCTCGTCCCCCGCGAACCATGGGAGTGTCACGAACGAATTTGCCAAGCTATACACATCCTGGCACATCTCTGATGGACATTCACATTCCCAACCTTTGAGACCCAAATTATGTAATCACTGTAAAGGAAGGAAGCTATACTAGTTGCTATAATTAAAAATACTGCGTACTATGTAATATGCGTACCTACTAAAATAACATTGAAGCTAACCTTTAAGTAAAAGGGGAACTCCTGATTTCAGTAAAAAACGAACAATCTGTTCTGAGAAGCGGTTAATTAGTCACAACGATTCGATACGAGACTCATGACAGTCCGAAAAAATAGATTAACTCAGAAAAACCGACTATCACTTAATTTCGTCGGCGGCAAGCTTGCGGTCTTATAATAGGTACAATACGCGACTACTGTAGCCTATATATTAGGCTACATGGACTTCGCTACTCCAGGGGACGCGCATACGCGTTGCCAACCTTTTTGAATCCAGTACACTATTTTCTTGAAGTAACTATAGTGCTGTATACAAATAAATACATACGGCGACGATTCGGTACAGGGTGGGCAACTAAGAGGTACCTATACTTACAATTATTTTGTTTTGTTTATCTACGGCAACGGGCGTAGCGTGGTTGCCATGTTATCATTTATCGTTGTGTATAAGACATCCGTCATGTTATGACAAATATGCGAGTTCGAGATTTATCTTATAAATTATGTCATTTACTTTTATAATTTACTTTAAAAACAAAGTTTTAACCGACTTCAATTTAGTACTCCGCCAAGCCAAGAGAACATTTCCTTTTTTTTTTACAATTTACCACATGAACTGATTTCCGATACCAAATGCAATCAACGCATTATAGAAAAAAACCGAATCTCTGTATGTGGGCCGATAATATGTGAGGACTTCCACCGATTCCCCAAGATCATCATCATCACCAATGGCACTTCATTAGTTCCTATTTTAACGGAATCTTATCAGAACCTCGTAGTAGACGTACTTTTGCACTTTTACGTACATAATTGAGGAATTCGATAAGTCATCTGTGGTGTTCATCATCAATTCCTCGCCACCAAATTTATGATTCCGGATGTAAATACACGAGTTATAATAGAAAATACCAAAATCACACACACGCGTGCCTTATAAAATTGAAGAGTTCTCTCAATTCCTCATGGATCCCATCATCTGAATTTTGAAAAAAATGGGACTCACCTGGAAGTATATACATAAGAACAAAAAAAAATTTTCTAATCGGTTCATCAATGACAGAGTTCTGAGGTAACAAACATTCATAATAAAAAAAAATACAGCCGAATTGAGAACCTCGTCCTTTTTTTTAAGTCGGTTAAAAACAAAGTTTAACCGACATCAACTCAGTAGGTAGTAGTACCTACTGAGTTGATGTCGGTTAAACTTTGTTGCCAAGCCACACAGGTACATGACAGTCCAGTCATTTTCCACATTTCCTTTCTAGTTTACCAGATGAACTGCTTTCCTAGAGCAAATGCGTTGATTATTACAGACAAAATCCATGTTGGTATTTGTGGCTCAGGGATCTCAGAATTGACGTCATTAGTTGCTACTTCAGCGGAATCATGTCAGAATCTTTGGCGTCGGTACTTTACATCCTTGAGGAGTTCCATAAGTCATCTGTGGTCTTCATCATCAGTTCCACTTCACCAAAATTGCGCTTTCGGGTGATAACTATCTACACGAGTTATAATAGAAAATAACTAAATGACTCACGGGTGCCTATATACATTTTGAAGGTTGACCTCAATTCCCCTTGGACCCCATCATCAGATCCTCACTTGGTGACAATGGGACCACCTCGGGTGTATATATAGGTACCCTTCAAATAAAAAAAAAGAATTTTGAATATCGGTCCACATTATATAATTACTAGCTTCTGCCCGCGACCCGCGACTCTGTCCGCGTGGAACTTTTTACCCCCCCATTTCACCCCATGAAGGGATGATTTCAGGGATAAAACTAATTCGTCGCTCCGATGCCGTGAAAGACGGACAAACAAACACACACATACACTTTCCCATTTATAATATTAGTATGGATACATGTATACGTCAGTGGAACACAAAACCTCCTCCGTTTAAAATGGTCACCATCTTAGCTGTAAAAGGCGACGTGGTAAAAGATATGTGCGAGTCGGTACGAGTACATCAACTTTCGCACTTATAATATTAGTACCTCTATAGGTACCATGCATTATAGACAAGTCCGGTATTATAGGCTATCTATTATCGACAAGTCTGTACAGATCTAGACTTTCTCCGCTTTGGACTTGACCATAATCTCGAAACCGGTTGACTTTGGTGAATCCTCCGATATGTGTTGCTTTCGCTGACGCTTTAGAACCATGTCTCATTGAATAAGTAGTTGGCTCTGATAATATATATACAGTAGCATAATATGTGACGGAGTGCTATGATAAATTGATAATCGATCGGGTAGGTAGGAAGTTACCTAGCTAAAAAGTTAACTGTATGATTGAATTATTACCTTGTGAACTTAACGCGTTGTAGTTTTTAGGGCCAAAGTGACATAAAGTTACGTCATGTCCGCTTGTCGCTCTCAAGTGTACCTAATTATAAAATTTGAAAAAAAACATGGACGTATAGTGATTTTCAATCGACTTAGATTTGGTTTCTGTAAGGTGCAAAGTATATAATTGTGAAAAAATAAACATTCAGATCATAAATGATAAAACAACATAATACTCTAAAAATGTGAGCAGTCAGTAACAAACTAAGAGGAGGGATACTTATCACCTTACGATTTTACCAAGCAATAAGTAAGAATATACACGGTAGTTTTTAATCGGTGAACAGGAGTGCCATGGGGTGATGGGGAGGGTCAAACTGAGCAACTTTCGGTATGGGCCAAACCACGAAATCGTGAAAAAAAAACTCCTAATTGAGAGTTAATTGATAGCTAATTGATCGCTAACTATCCTAAATGTATGGAACAACTTTTTTTTTTCATGATTTCCTAGTTTGCCTCATACCGAAAGTTGCTCAGTTTGACCCTCCCCATCACCCCATGGCACTCCTGTTCACCGATTAAAAATCATCGTGTATAATATATATAGCAAATGTACCTCAAATTTCATGTTACCTCATATACCTACCTACTTGAACTTATTAATAAACTAGCTGTACTTGCGATTTTGTTTGCATGGTAAAGTGGTGGGAGTTTCTCGCATTTCTTCTCTTGGACCACTCTTGTACAACATACTCGTAAGACACACGCAGTTCTATTATAACCTATCAAGTAAAACGTTGAACAAACCTATTTTAGCTAAAATGCCGTTAAAATGTTTGTCTTTATCTGTCACTGATATTTAAATTCATATGAAAGGGATAAAACTCGTTTTATTTAACAGACGTATTTTAAGTTTTATGAATAAGGGGGTAAAAGTTTAGTAGATGTTTGTGGCAAAAGATCCAACAGGTAGGACACACAGGCTGCAGCATTAAATGTCCATTGCTCTTCTTCTGTAAGTACATATTTATAACACTGTTTTATATTAAATAAATAAAAACGTGATGACTGAGATGATCTTGAGTCGAATTATCCGTCTCTCTCTTATGAGACTACTTAGAAAGAGAAGTATAGTGCGCCGTCATGAGATAATCATGCAGTATCGTGAAAAAATACACAGCGTGTAATCTTGCAGTAACTCAAATAGACTTTTTATACTTCTCGACTTTAATGTTTGAGTTAAGACTTCGTACACCAAACTAAAATCACATACTTTTTAGTATGGAGGTCCCAACTCAACATTATATACAACTATGTAGACAACTAAAATGAATTCGACCAATCACGCGGCGCCTTTACTGAACTAAAATGTATTCGACCAATAGGACGCCGTCATGAGAAAGTCAAAATTAAAACACATCAACGCACAAAAAAGAAAAAGCCGTTTGGCTGCACTTCGTTTCAGCAGGGCTTAGATTTTCAATAGATACAAGTTTGTTAATTAGGCCAATCAGCAAGCTTCGTGGCCTAAACCTGGTACTAGACTGAAAAAGCATACATTATATAACGATTGCATAAAATACTATTATAGCTGAAGGCGCTATGCCATGCCATTAAAAAAAAGGAAAAGAGTCAGACTTTTGACGTTTGAAGTTATTTTGTTGAAATTGTTGATACATTTATTGAAATTACGCCTCAATCCGAACTTAGCGCATATAAAGTTTCCATATCAAAATCAATTATTTTTTTATGCTTTAGAATTTAATATGCGTTTTGGGAAGGTCTATTACAACACCGGATCGAAATTATTACTGTTGGATACTTATGGTAAGCCCGCCATTTTGACGTCACTGACAGATGACATATATGGCGGCTACGATTTCAAGCAGAAGAAATTAATAATTTATTGAGGGCATATGTTTCCGAAAATTAATTAAACGTCGCAGTCGGATAAAAACTATCCTAAGCGGAAGCTAGAGTAATAATGTACTTATAAAAAAAGTTACATGTTTTTCCATTAATGGGAAGCCGAACATTCGTAACAGAACAATGCTTCGTTTGATAAGTATACTGTTTTTTTTTAATTCATAGAATTATTATAAGTGAGAGATAATATCTGTTGAAACAATATTACTTGTTGCTGCCTTAAGTTGCCTTGTTGTCCTGTAATAAATTTATGTAATTGTATAGTTTGCATGTATAATAAATCAGCCTATATACGTCCCACTGCTGGGCACAGGCCTCCTCTCGTGGATAGGAGGAATGGGAGGGACGAACGAGCGAAGCGAACGGAATTCAAAATCATTTCGTATGTCCAGATATCCGGCAGGCAACGTATCATGGTCACGTCCCGTCACTGGCTGTCACCGTTCGATAGAACGAGACGGACGCTCTATCTTGTCACTTATCGTGTGATAAGGCCGACCATGATACGGGGCCAGGTCGCGTTTCTCAACCGATTCTCATGAAATTTTGTGAGCAGGGTCAACAATGATAAGGATTCATTTTATCGATTCAGTTTTCTAGAGCCACTAATTTACTTTGTACAGTCACCAGCATATCTGCCACAACAAAGTTTGCATTAAAAAAAACCACGTCCAAACTTCAAGGGCTCGCGGAGCGTGTCAGATATCTTAGCTTGGCCATTATTAATGCTGACTGTACTAACGATCAAGTTATTTAATTCCTTGCGTGATGTTATAGGACTTGTAATGTTGAATCGTACGTGAAAGTACCAGGACTCGTTCCGTCTCGGTCGGCTGCTGATGGCGTGTGGCTTATTTGGTACCATTACGTTTATAATATGAACACCGTCAATCAAACCTCGGGCCCGGCACACTACGCATTTATTTATTTGCGTCAGGCAACAAGGTCCATATTTACAAATACCTTACAAGCTATACATAGAAATATAGAGCCGATTCGATTTTTTTTTGTTTGTATGTATATGCTTCCAGGTGGGTCCCATTTTTTTTCAATTCAGCTAGATGGTGGGATCCATGAGGAATTGAGGGAACTCCTCAATTTTATTAGACACGCGTGTAGTATAATTTTGGTATTTTCTATCATAACTCGTGTATTTCCATCCAAAAATCATAAATTTGGTGGCGAGGAATTGATGATGAAGACCACAGATGACTTCTCGAATTCCTCAATTATGTACTTTAAAGTGCAAAAGTACGTCACATGTTCTGATAAGATTCCGTTGAAATAGAACTAATGAAGTGCCATTGGTGATGATCTTGGGGAATCGACGGAAGTCCTCAAATATTATCGGCCCACATACAGCGATTCTGTTTTTTTCTATAGTAATCAACGCATTTGCTATCGTAAATCAGTTCATGTGGTAAATTGTTAAAAAATAGGAAATATTCTCGTGGCTTGGCGGAGTACTAAATAGAAGTCGGTTAAAAGTTTGTTTTTAAAGTAAATTATATATGGAAAAATAACAGTACGCTTACCATGAGTTTGACAATGACGGCTTACGCTAACGAGTATCGAGTTTTCTATCTGTGCATCTCTATTGCACTTTGACAGTACGAGCGGGATGCACAGATAGAAAACTCGATACTCGTTAGCGTAAGCCGTCATTGTCAAACTCATGGTAAGCGTACTGTTGGATCTACCTAACGCGCGTTCGGAACGTTACGTGATTACCCCTCTGATCGTGCGCACGGACTGGACTATTGTCTACTCTGTACCATGATGTGCAATATATTGTAAAGGATTGTGTCAATGTGATTTAAGTTGCCCGCAATTGGTAGAATTGTCGCCGCGTGGGAAGCTATTCAGTTATCATTTCCTCTCGCTCCGCGGTGACGCAATGCCAAATTGGCTTATTGTCGTGTTACGATCTTGTTTTGTTACAAATTTAAACTGTTTTTGTTTTATTAATAGAACTAACGGGTTCTAGGTGGATGATTAGCAACAGATAAGTATAAGAGCGACTTTACAGACCGATCAACGTTAAAAATGACGCCGGCAGCTGTCGTTCCATAGAAATTTCAAACAATGCCAGACATTCAGATTGTAACGAACCCTGCTTACGGTTACAGACGGTCTGACAGATCTGACGAACGCTTTAGTCTGGGGTACCCAGGAAGCACTCGGTCCTGCCCCCATATTCTGTAACTCGTTTTAAGCTCACCTCAACGCTCACCCACAAATACATCTTGAGACCGCGATGCATAGTAACTAAGCGTAGGTAGAGTTCTAGTTTCGTGAAGGGTGACCGGCGGGGTGAGCCGCATTAGCGCGTAGCGAATAACAGTCCAGTCCAGAGTAAGGGCTGTAAGTAATCGGATAAGGGATGATATTTGTGTGATGAGCATTAACATTTGTTTCTTTTTTAGTGTTCCGCAGTCAACAAGGAACCCTTATAGTTCCGCCATGTCCGTGTCCGTCCGTCCGTCCCGTCCTCAGTTTAGCTCAGTAACCATTACTACTAGAAAACTAATTCGGCATGGGTAGGTACTTATATAAATCAATCACGCCGACAAAACAGTACAATATTTTTTTTTAGGGTACCTTCCTAAAAAAGTAGCCTATGTCACCAGGAGTATAATTTCAAATCGATTGATACCTCGTTCTTCCAAATAGGTTCAGTAGCTTAACGATGCTGCGTAACATACGTAAATACAAAGAATCATCATATCCCTTCCGGCTCTGCCATAATCTAGAAAAATCTCCGTCAGCCTTTTTCCCTTTTACCTATAACAATGAAAGGGGTGTAGAAAGGCCCTTTCTTAAGTATCCGTTGATGCATGCGTTGTACAATGGGTAGCGTCACTAGTGTTACAGATACGAGTAGGTGGAATAATGAGACGAGTTCGTTACGAACCTGATACTTGATACGAGGAAACAATGACATAAACCCTTCTCTTCCAAGTTCCTAGCACAGTCGGCTCTCTATACAAACGTAGTTGGGTTCTTATGTTTCAACGGCATACTGAAGAAACTTTTTATACACGAGATTCGCCATATCTAGGGAACACATGATATACTCTTAAAGCAAAATTGTTTAGCGATCATATATGGAGACTTTGTTCTACTCGGTTTTTGGGGTTCCGTAGTCAACAAAGAACCCTTATAGTTTCGCCATGTCCGTCTGGCCGTACGTCCTTCCGTCCATCTTACGCTTAGCTCAGTTACCATTACTACTAGAAAACTAATTCGGCATGGGTATATAAATCAATCACGCCGACAAAACAGAAGAATAACTACTTGAGAAAAAAATTTTTTTGGGGTAGATTCTTCCCCTATTCCTAAAGTGGGGATGGTGGGGTATCGTTGGATAGCTTGAAAATATTATGGGTTTCTTAAAACGATTTTTCAAATTAGTGACTCGGCTGCGAGGTATTGGGTTTTAAAGCCCAAATTTTTGTTCAAGTCATGTGTCCCCGTCGATCGTCCTGGCGATCCTAAAGCCAGGTTTAGACGAAGCCAGTGCTGGCTTGTTATTGTATGTAAATCGCTGGCTGCCAGCACTGGCGGGAATAGAGCACCGGCCTATTTTTCAAGCCAGTGAGCCAGCACTTGCTTCGTCCTTTACGGATGTTAAATTCCACAGTCTATGCCTACTTATTTATTTGAGATCACTGGTGCGATTTTTTAGGGTACAGTATACATTAAACGCATATTGAATAACCTGACCAAGAGTGCCGAAGCCTAAGCTACCAGTGGATACGTCGACAGATATAGGAACCTCCTCACGATCCGAGCCGTGTCTCCGCTGTTATTCGCTACGTGTTAAGAGTCCGTATATAGCCGTTTGCTGAATTCGCTAAACTTTTTGAGGTCATATCTCATTAAATATTCGTTTTCCTAAAGATTTTATTGTGTAATATGAAAGATCATTCCAATTCAAGTTGAATAAGTGGAAAAATTGTTTACATTTAGCTCTCAATTTACCATATTTTGGCTCAGTCCAACCGCTGTTTTCTCAATTTTCGCTCGGAGACGTGTAAAACGACGTGGATTTGAAGATATATCTGATTTCTAACCGACATGAAACAAATAAATCCATATTGGAATGATAGTCTTCTTAGGAATAAGCTGAAAACATTTTATAAATTACATATTAAATTGTTGAGTAAAACCGTATTTCCATCCAACAACTTTTGAGTAAAATCACACGAAGAATTGCCAGTATTTTTGGCCATTAATGCTCATTAATGCGGTCACCCGTCACGACACAAGACCTCAACCTACGCTTAGTTTTAGCATCGCGGTGTCAAGATATATACATATTTGTGGGTGAGCGTTGAGGTGAGCTTCAAACAAGTTACAAAATATGGGGACAGGAGTACCGCCTTCTATATCTGACCCTTGACAGCCATCTATAGCGAATCTTTTGAGGTGTTGAATGTAAATTTTTCACTATCAGGCCTACTAACAAGACTATCGGGACAGATCGTACTGCAGTATTAGTATAAACAATTATAATAATTATGATACACGGGATTAACCATAGATTTATTATGTCACTTGTATCCGGGGCTTATCTCGTACGTCGCGGCATATTGTGATAAAACGAGAGTGACGCAGATTCTGATTGATTATTTTTTATGTTGACTTATGGACAAATATTTTGCACAAAAATGCGAATAAGTATAATAGATAATAGACGACCCGTTTGGGTAGTGGCGCTGCCTGGGAAATGGAAGGTCCTGCGTTTGAATCCCGGTATGGGCAAATGTTTGTGAAATGAGCATCAATATTTTTTTCCTAGTTGGATGTTTTCGTTAAGTATATCATCGACTGGTACCCATAAAACAAGCTTTATTGAGCGTACTATCCTCTAATATTTGTTTCTTTATATATACATCTATACTAAATTTATAAATGGGAAAGTGTATGTGTGTCTTTGTTTGTTTGTCCGTCTTTCACGGCAAAACGGAGTGGAAAATGTACGTGATTTTTTTAAATGGAGATAGTTGAAGGGATGGAGAGTGACATAGGATTGATTTTATCCCCGAAATCATCCCCTAATGGGGTGAAATGGGGGGTAAAAGTTTGTATGGAGCTGCGAAATAATAGAGTCGCGGGCAGAAGCTAGAACCTACATAATATAAAGCTGGCCAACGGACCACATGCCGAATGGAGCAATGCCGCGAATAAGACCATAAATATCTAACATGTAGTTTTAAAAACCAACACGGCATCCTAATGGAACGGTTGTGATTGTCTACTTAAATTCAACGTTCCGACGTTAAAGTTCAACGAGCAAGGGACAGCCGCGCGGCTCCCGTGATTGTGGTCAAAATATTACGTCCATCCACTTGGACGTATCCATTTGGCGCAGAGGCAAACAACGCGTGTCGCGTAGGTGAATGATCTTGGATACTGCCATGTGAGAAAGAGACTACCAAGCTGACAAGAGGTCAGATTAAGATTCATGCATTCATTCATTTGCCAAGGCCGGATTTGGATGTCTGGAGGCCCTGGGGCAACAAGGAGAGACAGAGGGGCCCACACTAGAAATGTATAGTTAAAATTATATAAGCTGTTAGCACTTGAAAGCTTATCTTGTGAACAAAGGCACTGTTTCCTATTGTATAAGCCCACCGCAAATCCTCCGACCAGATAAAATATAAGCAAATAACAATAAAATTCATACAAATAGCTACCATCTTTTGTAAGTGACAAGGTTAATGGTCACAGGATAAGCTTCCAAGTGCTAAATGGACAGCTTAAATAGTTTTAACTATATACTTATAATTACGTAACTATGTACTTATCTCTATTATGGGGCCTCTCTTGGCGCAAGGTGCCTAGATAATCCGGCCCTGAAGATTGCTAGACGGTCAGCGTGGGATCACTAAAGATGTATTGAATTTAGAGAACTACTAATGGTCTAAAAAATATAGTAAGGAATTGTTCCAATAAAAAACTGATGTTACCTTTACGTGACTCCACCTACGCATGTTAAAACAATAGGAATATATAAGTATTTAGTACTTATTGTTTCTGCTCGACGTGTTCCATGGAGAGGTAAAGTTATGAATTGTACTCCGTAAAGATAAGTAAGAAATTCTACGGAAGAAGTGAAGCAGTCGCTATATCGAAAATAAAATATCGCTACCTCTATTTAAGTGCAAATGTACTTTAAGGCGCGTATAACATAAAAAATACTTGAATGTATATATAAATTAGAAAGAAGATTTTATTTAATGTACTAGTATGAAAAAGATATAATCTTCGATTATGATGATTCTCCTGAACCAAGTGAGATAATTTTGCTGCCTTCGGATTATTTCACTTCTTCGGCAAAAAAATCTTGGTTCACGCTCGAATTAAGTACTTAGCTACATGTGTATACTACGACGAAAAGTATTAACCTACGTGTCTTACCTTCTTGTTCTCTGTATTCTTTGTTATTGTATAGTTCTTAAACCGGTGCAAATTTACCAAATCTACCAAAACGATGACTATGTTATTGGTCCTAAAATATATAATATTTTAAGGTTTTTAATGTCCCTGATCGCATTAAAAACCTTGGCAGTTCGATCTACAGCGAACGGAATAAAATGGCTGGTTGATAACGCCTTTTATGACATTTCAGAAGTGAGCTGTGTGACTACTAACATTTAAATATATTTATCCTCATTATGTAATTCTAAACACGACCTTATTACCAATTTTATTTAATTGAACATTGTGTATACATTCTTGAAATGATTTAACTCTGACATTATAAATAAATTCTAATTAATTAAATTTAGTCTAACATTAACTTTTTGACGTTTAATGTATTTGTGCATTATAAATAAATGAGTATGAGTATGAATATGAGTATTATTAATCTGAACGTTTGGACTAAACACTAAATAACAATATATCAAAAAAATCTTGAACAGACGCTTTTCATATTATGTCTAAACTACAACTACAAGGGATATTTCACGAAACGATAAAATTATTCATTCCTCTAAAAAAAATGAATGTAAATTATTCTGAAATAATTATTCTATTATTTTATTCCCTACTCGTAACATTTATATTATACAAGGTAACTCCGTGTAGCAAGCGTGGAGCAAGATTAATATTTGCGGAGTTTGGGGCTACCGTTACCTTAACAAAACCAGATATAAAGAATCAACAATTCTTTAACTATGTCCAATTGCAACATCCTCTAACAGTATTTGGTTATTTATATTTCTGTACCTTGATGCCGTGCCACGAAGTCGCGTTTGACTGTGTCCCTTCATACTATTTTCGTTGACTACGACAGACTAGTCTGTCTTATTTTGTCACCGCAAATTGACACGTATTGCAAAAGGAAACGTATTTTTAGCTGCGATTAATCTGCGTGCACACCAGATAGGCTGTTCGTGTAAAAGTTCTTCTCTTTCAAACGAATGTAGAGCGAGAAAGAAGGGCTATAATTAAACAATGAGAACAAATGGTTTTAAAAAGGTGTAAAAATAAATAGGTATTATTCAAGTCTGAATTAGGCAGGCCCATTAAGGTGAGATTCCGCAGGCGAGGGCAGTTTGCATGCACCTTTGATTTGGGTTGCAATGCAAGTTAGCCTCTGTGGAATCGCATCTTTATCTTGCAGACTATACCTACTGTCGCGTTCTGTGTTCGCTACTCAATTCATTAGGTTCCAGACGGATATTCAGTTAACAGCGACCGTCAATCATTGAACGGAGCAAATATCTTGTCAGTAGGTACTTTAGCGCTTTGTTGCCGTTCACAATGTTTACCGAATTTATCGCCTTGGTATAAACCCGTATACATAAATGCGTATATTATATGTGTTAGTGTATCAATATCAAGATAGATGGCGCTGACCCCTCTTTTAAATGAAGATTTTTCCTCATTTACCTACATAAGCGGGCCTACATTGTTTTGTTTTGTGAGACCAAGACCATTCGGAACTGAATAGTAAGATTAGAGAGTTGCATTTATTTAGCCATAGCCCATAGGTTAACCCAGTTTAAGCCTGTCTGCGGATTTACTTTTATAGAGTTACGGGCTCAAATAACGCTAGTTAAGACTTAAGACACAATCGATTAGAAAATGTTTTGAATATTCTGCACATATTACGAATCGTAAATTATATTTTAAGAGGCGTTATATCGTGTCAACACGTCCCGTTCAAAATAAATATGATATGAATGCCAAGAACCTAGTTGGATGATAATGCTTTGAGTAAGGCCCGAATCACAGTGGTGCGGCCTGCGGTTTCGGTCATGAGTAAATTTGTCAGTTTATGTCATAAATATTGACCGCCACCGCGTACCGCGTCAGTTTGCGAGAGGCTAAATATTGTGGATGTGCGGCGTGCATTTTTGAGGTAGCTATATCTATATGTCAATATCTATATTTATGTGTGAGTCATTATGTACAATAGGCATAAAAAACTAGCTATATTAAAACACTGGAGGATAACCATACTTCGGCTAATAAAAGGGGTGTCTAGAAGCTAAGTAAAAATAGTTTTAGGTATAATTATTTCAGAATAGACGAAATTCTCTCGAAGCATTGGTGAAGCAGTTTTCGTTTTACACTACATACTTTTACTTATTCGTTGATCTTTTTATTTTGTTTTTAGAGTGACTCAACTTATTTTCTTATTTATTAACCAATGTAATTGAGAACCTTACCTTGGGGTTAGTTCGTTTTATGCAAGACTGTTAACAATTTTTTATTTTTTTTATTCCAACCTAATCTCTACAAGGAAATATCAAAAAATATCGCCGCCGCTGGTGACCGCAGAGCTGGCAGCTTCCTCGCTCAACGCATCAGCCCCCTTATTCTGTAACTTGTTCTAAGCTCACCTTAACGATCACCCACAACCATATCTTGACACCGCGATGCGTAGTAATTAAGCGTTGGTAGAGGTCTAGTTTCGTTGGTAGAGCTCCGGTAGCCTAGTGGTTCAGGCATTCGGCTGTCAAGCGGCGGTCGTGGGTTCGAATCCCGGCTCGTACCAATGAGTTTTTCGGAACTTATGTACGGAATATTTACCGTTAGCTTTTCGGTGAAGGAAAACGTCTTGAGGAAACCGGTCTAATCCCAATAAGGTCTAGTTTTCCCTCTGGGTTGGAAGGTCAGATGGCAGTCGCTTTCGTAAAACTAGTGCCTATGCCAAATCTTGGGATTAGGTGTCAAAGCGGACCCCGGGCTCCTTTAGGGGCACTACACGGGAATAACGCTAGGAGGATGATGAGAGGTCTAGTTTCGTGCCGGGAACCGGCGGGGTAAGCCGCATTAGGCCTTGGTCGTACTGCACACGCCGCACGCAGCCGACAACGTCCCGTCGCACGCAGCGTCTTCCATCAGTGCGACGGGACGTTGTCGGCTGCGTGCGGCGTGTGCAGTACGACCGTAGCCGTAGCGAATAACAGCCTATTAGCACGGACGGCTCTTATAGGACGCCGGGCCCGCGAGCTGCTCCCCTGTAACTTGTTTTAAGCTCCCCTCAACGCTCACTCACAAATATATCTTGGCACCGAGATCACCAAGATGCTTAGTGCTTAGTTTTAGTGTTCTTAAATCATTATTGTGCATTTACATTTATTAATATCTAATTACTGGTATTAATTCATTCCAACCACGCCGAAGGAACATAAGACCATCAATGGTATAAAAGAGATGGTTACTCTTGCAAACTACACAGACTCATAACATCACATTAGTGCATTCAAATAAACATTACCCAAGCTACGCTTATAGAATCACCAATTAAGGATCGTCACAGTATCATCCAAACTAGTAATTAAATAGTTTGGCTGAATTTGGTTGGTTTTGATCCATAATGGGTGACCACGGTGATTATAGACCTAGAGTAGAGAATTATCTGACATAGACACAGGCTTGACAAAATGATTGATCAGATAATTAATCTTATCTTCCTATCTTTTCGTACGAGAATTATGAAAATAATTATACGCTCGTTCGTAAATTAACGTATTATATTAGAGAGAAAGAAAGAAGACATTTATTCACAACACAAAAGACACACAGAGACAAAAAATACAATGCATTTGACACATAATGTGTGTCTTCGCGGTAGTGAATCGGCCGCTGTCTCAGCATTATGCCATACAGAACCCCTACAGCGCTGATTTTCAGACAGCACCGCACCGTACCTATGTGACGTGAGAGCTCTTACAGATCAGCATGATAAAGTCATGCAGAAAAACTAACGTTTATATCGAATTATAGTGAAAATAAACGGCATTTGTCTCGTTCGGATACTTTGATAAAAGGAAACGAATGATTAACTTTATAACGCGACTACAAGTCTTCATTTATGTCGATATCATTTCAGTCTAGTCTGTGCCAGAAAATCCCATCCGAACACTATCGTGATATTTTTGTAGCTGTCTCTACCTTATTGCATGGTATAGATATCTCTATCTATAACATGCAATAAGATAGAGACAGCTAGAAAAATATCACGATAATATTGACCATCCAATTGCCGTCTATAACGCCTCGGCCACGAGTGGCGGCGAGCAAGAAATCTGGGCGTCCAATTGCTTCGCACGCACATACAATCGTATCGGGCACGACTGCTGTCAAGCGATCGGGCTATTCTCATTTGTTCCCGCCTTTGTGTTACTCCTGGGAACAAATGGGAATTAATATTCCCATCTGTTCCCGCTGGGGACAACCGGGAAAGAATCACTCCCATCTGTTACCACTGGGTACAACTGCTGGAAAAGAATCATTCCCATTTGTTACCACCCATTTTGAACAAGAAAATGGTGAAACATTGATTTTGGTATATTACTTAAAATCAGCCTAAAAAGTATACTTGAAAATTTAATTAATTTTTAATGTTAATTTAGGATGATGATGATTTATGTTTAACCAATGAACATTCCTATTTGCTAATGCGAATTTGTCTTTCCCAGTTGTCCCCAGTGGTAACTAATGGGAATGATTCTTTCACAGTTGTCCCCAGTGGGAGCAGATGGGAATATTTATTCCCATTTGTTCCCAGGTGTACAAATGGGTATAGCCCTAGCGGTCGGGGCGCGCCATTGCTCCACGCGCACAATCGGTCGCCGCGATCTCTCGTTACTACCGAAGCTGTGACCGAGGCCCAGGTGCGAAAGATGAGACAAGACAAGATAAGACAAAGTAAGATTTCTATTGTGAAAGTAGAGTGCATCGTGCTGACCCGTGACGCCATGCGGCTTACCGAGCAGCGGCTTGGCAGCTCTTCCGGGCTCCTCGACCGGCGCGCCCGTCTCTACATCTGCAATACACATCTCCATCAAGAACGTAATTGTTAGCATACAAAGGGTAGGGCACAGCGGAGCAGAGAGAACTGAAGAAAAACTTGGGAGTTACATAAATACACCCAATACCGCATACCGGGTAGAGTCAGTCCGACGCAAGTCGGGCCGGCCACCCTCCAACCACGCAGTTCGACCGCTATATTGGGTCCGTCCTATTATAGCAACAGTCAGGTTCAAAAAAACACCCAATACATCGCTATCAAGCATGTAATTCTTAGACTAAATATGTAGATTTCTACAGAGAAGCTATGTCCCATCATCATCATATCAGCCGTCCAAAGACGTCCACTGCTGGACATAAGCATCCCCCATAGAGTGCCAAAGTGAGCGATCCTGCACCAACCCCATCCAGAGGAGAAGCTATATGTGTTGCCACAATTAGTGACGGAGTGGCTCACTATGCAGCTAAATGAAGAACTGGTCTTAAAAAAGCTTATTAAGCCTACTTAATTTGGGCGGGTAATGCCGATGGTTCATTTGCCGAAACCTCATACTGGGTTGTAGTAAATAAAAAAGTGGCACTATGACAAAGACAACGAATAATACGTCCTAATTATTGAGATTTGTATACTACCATCTCGCTCGGTCGTTGTATTATTGTTACCATAGCGTGTCCTGAGTATTATAGGTTCATGATATACATCACTGTAACACAAAGGCCAGGGCGCCGTGGAACGAATGCTTGCTCAAGTGGCAGGTCAATTGGACAAGTACATCAATGCTCTACTGCACAAAGAACATTTCGGGGGCTACGGTCGTCGTAAATTGATTGATATCTGTAAAATGTGAAACTGATTACTCGTCTGAGGTGTCACTGACCCGCTCTGCCCGACGCACGAGGAGGCGCACGTCAGATAAACTTGAAATTCAACCTGCTTTTCTTTACCGGGTAAGAATACGCACGCAACACGCATAGACCTTCCTAAATTACAATGCAGACTCTTGCATCAACTCATCATGTTACCGAACACCAATTTCCATAGATTTTATCATATTACATGCTTCTTCTAACTAGACATAAACGTGAATACGTTAACAATGGTGTCGCTATTACTTAACACCTTAATTTAACTCGCAATTCTACACTGAAAATTGAGCCCTAATGGTAAGCAATACGGTATGTCAATGTTACTACGGTGCGATACGAGATTTTTTCTCTAGTTCATCTCGTCGAGATTACGAATGACAACAAGAAATTACATATTTTAATAGGAATTTAATGTGTTTCGTTCATTTTCGTTTGGCAGTCAGATGAGAGTTTATGGCGTAATTGAAGCATTTAGATTTACTTAACCAGAAATAAATTTCATTGAAAATTTAGCGCTCCACAGAATGCGTGCCATTGCCATTGGGGGCGGGGTGTAAAAACGATGCCAGGCAGCCGTTTAGTCCGAACGTGCGCGTACCGGGTTTGAGGCGCGTGTTTGTGTAGAATTTCATAAGGAGCTCGCACTCAATGGAATGGTTTTTTTGTTCGCTAGTGGCATTTGTTTCGAATCGTTCGATTTTCAAACTGCACTATGATACACTTGAACATTCACTTGTAAGCATTCTAGCATTTCTAGCGAGGTAAAAGCTCACAAAACAAACAGGAGCGGTTTGGCGAGCATTCTAGCGAATCATTTTACATAAATTGCATAGCAAAACGACTGTAAATTTGGTTCGAGTTTTTGTCGAGCCGAGTAATTTAATTAATGTCCGCCGCGGGCCTTTCCGCACCACCCAGCGGTGCTACCACGAAAATCGAATCTCGAAGGTCGTATATCTTTGAAATCGAACTTCGTAATTCGATTTTCGTGGTAACGTTCGCTAAATCGATCGTGAAAATGTTCTTATCGGTGTTTGGCTCTATGATTGGCTCAGTTCGTTTTTCAGTGCGACTATAAACAACGGCGAATATTCAATTCAATTCAATAATTTATTGATAAAATACAAGTATTTTACATGTCAGTCTTTATATGTATATGTACCTACTTATTAGTGGGGCAGAGTGCTCGAACAAATTGTCGTAAATGTGAATACTCGTTTTTGTAATATATTTGAATAAGCACTCAACTTTATCAAAACTTAAGTTGGTTGAAATTAATTGCCCGATTTTCCTTGTTTGGTGCCGGTGGGCAGGGGTTTAAAATAGTTGCGGGTTTCCCGAATTTTTTGCTAATCCGCGTGATTGTTCAAATTGAACAGGAATGGTAGTGCGTATGGTTTTTTAATGATCAGGAAAACTATTAATTAATATAAAGTCGCGTAAACAGGATAATTTAAACCTCGGGAATTGTGGCCGGAATAAATAAATGTAGGTAGCAAATAAGTTAGCATTTTAGAGAAAACAGATATTAAATTTGTTTGTCGGTTTTGTTCACTACGCTATTCAGCTACAGTGGCCGAAACAGAAGATTACCTTTGTCTTATAGGCAAATTGTGTATAAAATAAGCAAACCTTTTCGAGATAACGGCTATAACCGTATTGATACAATAGTACATTACGTAACTAGGGCGGTGAATTCGTAAATGCCCCAGATCGCAGGTGTTTGTGGCCCGAACCAAAGGTGAGGGCCATAAATATGCGCTCTGGGGCTTTACGAATTACCGCCCGTGTTGCGTACAAAATTTTACGTCTTCACCTGGCCACAATGCAAGTTTTCCCGTACGCGCAGCGTGCAGTAAAACTCGCATTATAGCCAGGTGTGGCGTAAATATATATATATACCAACTAATACCAAAAATTAGTGTTGTAATACAATTTGTAGACGCAAATTTAAACTTTTTTCTAGCTTGTTTTTCGCCGTAATTTCAGGCACGAAGCACAAATCGTAACAGAGGCTCTATTATAAGTTTTACCGAAACAAAGCTTTACCATCGCGTTTGCGTTTTACCCTCAATTTGTATGGGATTTGACAGCTACTTAAACGCGAACGCGGTCGTAGCGTTCTTTCGGTAAAACATATACTAGAGCCTCAGGTAATATCTGATTATCATCTCCTTAATATAAATGTAACGACATCCGTTGATGAGAACAAACTTCTCTTTTAATATCTTGCTGACCAAAATACTCATCTATACTATAAATATTATAAATGCGAAAGTGTGTCTGTCCGTCTGTCTGTCTGTCTGTTACTTTAACTCACGTCTCACACTTAAACCGCTGAACCGATTGAGACGAAATTTCGTATAGAGATAGGTTGAGTCCCGGTGAAGGACATAGGATATTTTTGTCCCGGAAATCGTCCCCTAAGGGGGTGAAATGGGGGGCGAAAGTTAGTATGGAGCTACGATATAAAGGAGTTCGACGCGGACGGAGTCGCGGGCAGAAGCTAGTCGTAGTAGCACTGTATATTTTTCGGAAGCTTACTCTGTAGTAGTCGTACCATAGCGCCGTATTCAGAGGGGCTGCCGGGAAATGAAAACGAACTTCGTTTGTGTATCTCCGTCTCTGTCGCACTTGCTAGTTCGAGCGACAGAGACGGAGATATTCGAACGAAGTTCGTTTTCACTTCGCGGTAGCCCCCCAGAGGGACTATCGCGAAACGAAAACGAAATTCATACGTGTGTCTCCGTGTCATTTAAAGAGATACACGAACGAAGTTCGTTCCGTTTCCGTTTCGCGGTAGGCCAGCAGCTCAGCAAGGCTCTTAATATAGAACAGTTATAGACTGAACAAATTGTCGGGACCATGATTGATAAAATTGACATACAATTTTACTGACACATTCCACCTAGTTGAGCGCGTGTTACCTACGCGGAAGTGTTGTCTAAATATCGTTTGTTTAACGCGATACAAACATACGAATCACAGGGGTTCACAAAAGCGGCGGGTAGATCATCATCATCATCATATCAGCCGAATAACGTCCACTGCTGGACATAGGCCTCCCCCTAAGAGTGCTACAATGACCGGTCCTGCGCCACCCGCATCCAGCGGACACCCGCGACCTTTACCAGGTCATCAGTCCGCGATGTTTGTCGACGAGTCTTTATTATGATATGGTTGAAAGATGCAAAATGAACAAAATACCACCTTAACCACCCAAACGTATCTACGCGTGGCGATCAACTATGCAGCCTCAGACTTCCGCCACCGCAGTTCGCGCGAGTCTGTGAGAGGCTTAAAAGTCATAAGGCGCGTCCAGACGGTCATGCATAATATATGTACATATTTTCAATCACCTTCGGTCGCAAATATCGCCCCATGCGCAGTTAACTAATATTTCGCGAATATTCCTTCCTCATGCCACAATCGTACGCCAATATCCGCATGGACGTTTAATTTTTTTTATAAAGCTTTAATTGGAATTGGAATCTTCTACCTAGGACGGCAGAGTTGCTTTTTGAATAGATTACTTCGACGCCGCATTCGGCCAACTCATATCAAGTATGTATATATTGATGTGCTCTTTGATGCACTCTGCACGGTTATCATGCGATGGCCGCGACATACTCTCGATTTTTCTCGCACTATACCCCTTGTTCTAAGTGTTCTAATAAGAGAGAGACGGATAGTGCGAGAAAAATCGAGAGATCTCGCGCGCCGTCGCACGATACTCGTACCCGTGCTTGACAGAAGAGCCGTCACGTCAGAGGGCATGATAAGTGAATATATCTGTAAGAAATGTATGAAACCCGTGGATAGATGATTTAATAATAGATGGAGTTTTAGTCACACATATGTTATGTGTGAGTGAGTCTATTCTATCCTTTTTCTATGATGAATATGATGATTGATGAAACGTGGATGAAACCGATATCGTTCTGTCGTGTCACGACACGTCACGTCAGACATATATGAATCCGGCTTAAGGTGGTTCGACGACCATACAAAATGTCTTTTGACATTTGCAGGCTAACGGCGTGATATTTAAAGAAACTTTAGTAGCAATCTTTCATAAATCGCCTTTCTATTTGCGCGAAATTCCCCATAGAATAATCGTTTTCCCGAAGTATCACGTGACAAACTAATTTCTCAAATTATTCTAGTTTATACAAGTTTATTCTACGAAAGGGGAAATATCGCGCAAATTGAAAGCGAATTTATGAAAGTGTGTTACTTAAGTTTTTTTAAATATCACGCCGTCAGCCTGCGAATGTCAAAAAACGTTTTGTACGGTCGTCGAACCACCTTAAGAAAGAACTTCAAAGAACGAACGAGAAGAGTTTCCTTAGTTTTCTCGCTCTGACGTGCATCCGTCTGGTTGCGTACAAATGCGGCTTTCCGGCATTGCCCGAGTCATGCGCTCTTACCGGGACAGCGCGGGACCGGATCCGGTCCGGACGTCGGAACGGCGGCCGCGATCTGGTCCGGCCCGACAAACGTGCCGTACGCGGTCGGGGCTGCAGCAGGACAGTTAAGTAATGCATGTGTAATTGTGTTTACAATCAATCAATTATTAATTCTGCAAATAGGCCACATTAAGGGCACTTTTACGATTCCCACCGAACGGGTCGGGCCGGCGCGCATTCTATTACATGCAAAAGAATTTGAACCGTCTATACAGTAGTTATAAGTAGTTACATTTCATATTTGAATGAATCATGCATCCACTGCGAGGCGGCGTGGCGGCTACCGACTAATCAAATATGAATTATATTATTATTGGGGATTGTAATCAAATATAAATTGTATCTGCTGTATAGACGGTTCAAATTCCTCTGCAAGTAATAGAATGCGCGCCGGGCCGACCCGTTCGGTGGGAAACGTACATGTCAAACGGTAATTTAAAATATAAAATAATTATTTAAAATTTGCAGATTACGAACCGATATTATGTCACGAAGTTAATGAAAACAAAACAAAATTGCAAAATACGGCCAATATATATGTAAGAATATAACATTTCAACGACAATATCAAAATGCAGATATGTTTACATTTTAAGGAATTTCACGCTGTGTATATCTTACTGGCGGGTCCATATAATGTGTTCTCAGTAGGTATGTCTCTCTCTTTATGTAGGTACGAGGGTTAAAAGAGCAGCGAAATTACGACAAGGCACATTAAACGAGTAAAAGAGTGAAGCGTGTTTTATTACGCGATAAGCGAGATAAACGTCATAGAGGTTTTTTGAAGAGAGGTAATAGTGCGAGAAACTTTATCCAATATACATCGCCTTCCAATTTTAGGAACTTGGGGTGTTTCAGTGGTTTATATAGATTAGGCAAGTCCTGCGAGTCGACGTTGCACTGGTGTATGACATGGGAACTTTAAAGCAATATGGATTAAATTCGAATTTCAAAGCCATTAATAATATTGAATTAATTTTATATCAAGCAGTAACGCTGCTAAGAAGGAACTGATTGAAATATGTAGTGGCCGAGACAGATTGTTCCGATAGCTCAGTTGGTTAGTAGCGGCGGGCCATGAATGTCTGTGGTCGCCGGCCGGCGACCAGTTTACCATTGGCCGCCGCGGCCTGGCCGCGCCAGTCTGTGAGACGCTTTAAATGTTTAGTTTTTTCCTTTAATTGAAATGCATTCATAATGTTGTCACTTTGACATTAAGTGTCCATTGCTATATAACTGTCAGTGCCATTACTGAAAGGGGTCATTCATACATTACGTCATTTCAAAATAGGGGGGAACCGTGGCCATTGGATGACGATAGTCATTTTATTAGGCGGGGAGGGTCCATTTCAAGGAATAACAGGATGCTGGGGGGTCAAAAATCGTCAAAAAACGATGAAATAATTTATGCCCCAAACGATGCCAGGCAGCCATTTAATCGAACATGCGCATACCCGGTTTAGGCACTTTTGCGTTGAAATTTGTAAGGAGCTGGCATTCTATGGTTGCTGCTTCTGCTTGTAGCTTTTAACTATTATAGTACCTACCTACTCATTCAATTGACGTTGTAAATTATTTAATTGCAAACAGAGGCCGCCTTTGACCCAATTAACAAAAACTTCCCACAAAGTGACCAATTTACTATTAGACCGGAGTGAGAGAGTTTGAATTTAAGTGCCAGTATAGATACTCTATTTGAAAACCATAGATATACAAGGTGTTTTTGGCAATTTCCGGTTATTGCAAGGGGGCATAGGTTAGATCAAATAAAGTTAATTTCTCCAAGACAGTAGTATCTTAACTCTTACTGTTATCAAGATATTGAATATCTTAATTTAATCAGATTTGCAGATTTACCAGTGTAAAGGCTCTTAACTGTGGTGTCATCACAGCTTTTTAAATGTTGTAAGTGAGTTCGTTCGATATTAGGCAAAAACTGCGTCGGAGGTACATATTTTTACTTAATGTGTCTTCTTGGATCTTCTGGTCTTGAACCCTTGCACAATTAGGCAATGGCTGTTAATGCTACATTAAATTATTTTGTACAAATAAAAAAAAAATTTTTTTTTACGTAATTATTCTGGTTGTTGTGAATGGTTTCTGTGAGTGTATTCTGCAATATGCCGAAGTTAACGGAAATTCCCGGGAATACCGTGTATATAATTACGGCCCACCTGATAATAAGTGGTTATCGTAGCCTATGGATGCTTTAAGAATGTATATGTTGCAGGGAAATGATCAAAACAGAGATTTGATCAAATCTCTAAGGGATATGATCAAATCACGCAGGATGTTAAAATGGCCAATCCATTTTATCATTTGCTTATACAAATCAGTCATTTGATTAAATCTCTGAATCTGTTTAGTGAAATGAAAAAATCGGACAAAAAAGGCAACTCGTTTTTTTCATTTCACTAGACTTGATTAGTGATTTGATAAAATCCCTGAAACGCGTCAGTGAGTTGACGAAACTAACTCGCAGAAGGGGCGCGATTAAGTTTTTTCCGCTCTTTTACAAAAAAAATAACACAAAAAAATAGACACTTCATTTTTGGACCCCACACTGTAGTCCCTCGAGGAAACCTCGGCCACGCTCATTCCATAACCGGGGCGTCGGAGGCATGAAATTTCTCTGAAACCGTACGGTACGCGACCATTATTTAGGTTACAGGGTGTGACGATGAGCGAGCGGTGCGGTGGTAAAAAGGTGGTAAAAGTGGTTAAGATCTCGAACAGTTCTTGGGAACACAACCCATACAAGCGATAGAACACGCGCAAGGAGGCGAAGTTTCTCCAATATGATGGAGTATGATCGGGTGATTAGGAAGATGGCTCCTACATACAAAGCTTTACACTTCGCCTTCCTAGTTTTCCTACATATAATAGAACGAGCGAGGGAAGCCGATATAGTTTTCCGTGTCAGCTTGAGCCAAAATCCTTTCGTATGTTCGGCTGTTATTTCAGTTCGCATTTCTCAACTCAAATTCTACAGCTCACATCCCCACTAGTGTACAGGGTGAAATGAATGTGAGTCTATTCTATGATTCTGGACAACTTTTACTATGGGATCAACTTTGTATTATGAAAAAAAAAACTGCCGTCCTTATACATTGTCTTCAGTTCAGGTAGACCAATGTGTTATGCCTAAAAGTCCAGCTATTTTATATAATTTGCTCGTAAAATGTCTCAGAATCATGGACAGATTCACATTATGCTATGTTGTATCACATATTTAATTTCAGCTTGTATATGTGTTTGTGTAGTTAGATTAATGATTGAATTCCATTGGTCGATAGTGATTCTGAGTAAACAATGTTAGTCACCCGTTCCAAGATGTACTTAAGTAATCGAGATGAGTGCCCATAATGGACAAGAATTTTTTTTTAACGAGCATAATTCTAGGCATTTGTATTGATTGATACCAATGGAAAATACCTAAAGTCGTGTTTCATTAATATGTATATTTACTCTTAGGTAATTCCATCATACTTGTTCATTATTGCGTCAATTTAGGTTCGTAATTATTTTATCTTTTCTAAAGATTCTTAGGATTGATCTAGAATACCTTACATGTCACCATTGAAATAAAAAATTGTTTTTTCCTTCATTTGATTTTATACTGGAACAGTGGCAAACAAGTGTGGTCTGATGGTAAGACACTATAGCCTATGGAAACTATGGACGGAGCTTTGTAGAAACATTCTTTTTTATCGCGTATTAATTTTTAATCCCGACTCGTCTGTGCGCCATTGCAGTTATTTTCGATACGTACAAAAACACGCATAAAAATAGACTGTAAATCTGTGATAAATCCGCCGATTACATTATTTTTAACGTATTTAAAACATGCATTGCACCGTGCTAAACTAAAACTTGATATCGTAATTATAGTCAAGTAGATGTGTTTTTTTTTGTGTTACAAATTCATATTTCCCCAAATTTCGACGTAGAAATGAAATAACTAGTCGTTGGATAGTTACCTAACTATTTATATATTTTTTTACAGTTTTCTCGCATCATCATCATCATATCAGCCGGAAAACGTCCACTGCTGGACATAGGCCTCCCCCAAAGAGTGGCACAATGACCGGACCTGCGAAACTCGCATCCAGCGGACTCCCGCGACCTTTACCTACACGTTAGGATATTTTGTTCGGTAAAATAAAACTACCAAGACCGTCGATATCGGCCTAGCACGTTAGCATTATCTGTTTCTGTCGAAAGTGCATACGTCCTTCACTAGGAATCAGATGTGTAAAAGTGAAAGCGACAAATGCTTTATAGGCCTCCACACACCGAACGCGGCGTCGGCGCGGGTAGGGCGCGGCGGGGCGCGAGTCGGTAATAAGATTGCCTTCGGCTCGTGCGTCAAATACCTACGATCTGAAACATTATTTGTTGTACCGTCCAGGTTGAGTAATGTAAGTACTATTTTATCTGGCTGTATTAACAGGAAGGGTGGGTTAAACCCACTTACGATTAAAGACCGATCAACGTTGATCGCGCCGGCAGCTGTCATCCCATGGAAACTTGTCAAACTTTCCATACATTCAGTTTGTAAAGGTTCACTATCTGTCAATATACTAAACATAACGTATCTTTGGTTAGGTATAATTAATTTAAGAAATACTAGCGTATTAAGAATCTGTATAAAAATATCAGAAACCAATTGAAATATATCTCTGTTTAAGAATTCCTGACTGAGAATAAATACCAAATATCACAAGATGCATCAGATTCCACGAACACTTACAGGAAAAAAATAAGCGATTGCACTTATAGAGGAATGTCTTTTATAAATAACTAGGTGAAAGATTTTTTGAAATCGCACAAGCGGTTCCGTAGATAACCATTTACAAACTTATAAAGGTATAATCTCACAGATGTAATGTTGGAACTAATACGAAAGGGTCCGCACAGAAAACCGCGTCGCACCGCGCCGCTCCGCCACCGCTGTCAGTGCGTTTCGGCCTTAATTGGCAATGGCACACATTTTGTGGGGCCATTTTGCGGCACTTCTAAGAGTTGTATAGTTTTTTCGTTCGCTGGATTTAGCTAGTATATTGACCGTGGCATAGTCGACTACGTTCCGTACGTGTGATAAGGATGGCAATGCTATAATATCAGTCAGCTGGTCGTCCATTGTTCTAGAAACAATCGCTGGTTATCGCATGATTCTATAACAATTGTTGAACTACCGACGTACATGTTGTGAGATGATTTAATAGTGACGTGTTTGGTGATCACTGACATCTGTGTGTTTTTAAACTATGACGATGGCAATGCGCATGTATGCGATCTGCCAAGGGAATGCGATCTTGATCTTGACAATTTAGTCTTTGTATGTTCGAGGGGTAGCGATCGACCCCGTGATAGGGAACAACCTGAAAACCAGCGCTGGGCTACATGCCCAACATACGCTGAGATTGTGTACCCATTGCCTACCACTTAAATAATTATTTGTGCCTAGTTATAAGTTCTCATTTTGTTTTTTTTTTTTGAAGTGAAAAGTTCCTTAGCGGCGCAGTGCACTTTTTGGGATGAGGAAAAAAAATTAAACTCGCCACAGGTCACGTGACCGTAAGATGCGTGAGGTGAGGTTCGAAAAACGTTTACCTGCAATGTCATTGAGTTTTAACTTCTGCCGGCACTCCCGGAGTGCAACCCGGTCTTTTTTTGTGTTTTGGTAGTAAGAAAATAAAAATAAAATAAATATTTGGGGACAAATTACACAAATCGATCTTGTCCCAGACAAAGCAAAGCTACTACCTACAGGGTACTTCTGCCGTGATTCTTAAAAAGGCAGTCTTCTTCATACAATTTACTTGTAGATGACTGCCTTTTTAAGAATCACGGCAGACTAGACGACGATATACATACTCGTACTTAATATAATAGATAAATACAATACATAGAAAACATACATGACTCAGGAACAAAATATTCATGCTCATCACACAAATAAATGCCCTTACCGGGATTCGAACCCGGGACCTCCGGCTTTCGTAGGTAATAAATGTATTTTGATGTGATATTTATTTTATTGTATTATTTTTATTATTATTTTATTGTAAATTACCGTTTGACAAGTAAAAGTGCCCTAGTGGCCTATTTGCAGAATAAATAATTATATTCGATTAGATTATTTATTTCATGATAAAAACTTAGGTACATTACAGATGTGCATAGGTACATGTCAAAAAAAAATAAGAATTTTTGTCACAATCGTCAAAAACAGAGAAAAATTAAGATATAATATTAAGACAACGTCAACAAATGTATGAACACAATAACAAGAAAATAGAAAAACAAACCTAATGCAAAAGAACACAAATATATCAACCTCTAGGTATCGTCGTTTGTATTTTGATGATTTAGATTTTTGTCTTGTACGATTTCGGTACCTATCTCGGAATATTGCGGGATTGAACTTTCCTAAAAAAAAGTTTTTCAAGTTTCATCTGGCTGACAAATTAAAAACTACTATCATTTCATGGACATTTTATAACTTTGAATTATATTAAAAATATTAATTATTCATGAAAGTTAATGAATGACCCATATAAAAAAAGAAACTGGTTGCACTCCGGGAGTGCCGGCAGAAGTGAAAACTTGGATAATTTAAAATTTGCAAAAAAAACAAAAGTTTAACAAATTTTCCCCATCCCAAAAAGTGCACAGCGCCGCGCCGCTAAAGAAGTTTTCACTTCAAAAATGTTTTTGTGTTGCATTTTGTAATAAAACATTTTAACCGCTACATGCAGGTTTTTTTATTTTACACGTGAATTCAAGCATTTGCGTAAATCTCAGTGTGACACTCTTTGTGGGGCCTAGTTATGTTCGACAGTGGACGTCTTCCGGCTGATGTCAAGATGACGTTGATTATTATAAGACAGGAACACACGCCAAAAAGAATTGATCAAACATTCAATTGAAAACAGAGTGCATATCAAACGGAATTTAAAAACTTTTAAATGAGGCGATGAACTCCATAATTTCAACACTGGAATTGCACATCGGCTCATATTTACACGAAAAAGGCTAGATCGTTCTGTGCCAAAGGCACCGAAGTGATGGGGGCTATACCCTATGTGAAAAAATGCCGAAGGGATTTAAAGACGTGGTTGGAAATCGGAATGGCAGTCCCAATTGAAGATATTACTTTTAGTAAAATACAGTATATTGCATGGACGAATTCATGAAGTCGGTGTTTTATTGTATTTTTTCTTAATTATCAACTATTGTACAAGTATAGTATTAATTATTACAGATTTTCATTAATGTTGCATATAATGCCATGTAATATGATGAGGTACTTAAATAAATATCAATATCAAAGGGGCATGCAAAAACAACTCTGCTTCCATTTGTCCGTGTTAAATTAAAATACAATATAATTCAAAACAATGCATGTAGATTCCATTTCTATCCATTCAAACTATACGGCGTGAAGCAAAACGATTAAGAATCGGCCATTGCATTTATTTAAGCATATAAATACCGCTATTATGTAAAATGCGTTTGTAGATGCAGTTGGTCGAGCCCGACCTAGACAATGAAACTTGTGTAATAATATATTGTACTTATTTTACTAACCATTAATTGATAACGGGCGCACATTGATAAACATATCGGGACGAAAAATAAAACGTGATTAATGTATTGCTGTTGCTACACATACGTGATTCTAGGGAACAAATACCTACTTGTTCTGATATAATAGGTCTACGAGAGATGATGTAAAAAACCGGCCAAGTGTGAGTCGGACTCGCGCACCGAGGGTTCCGTTCCTTTATCTGTGCTATAAGACGTTGCTTCGTATACCTACCAAAGTTCAAGATTTCACGGGAAGTAATTAAGTACCCCGTAGGTTTTGATTCCCTTGCGAGTTTCGAAAGTTTGCGGAAATTTGCGGCATAAACGGCTGTATCTTTTGATTGCGTTGGCTTAGAAGTTTGATTTTTCACAGCTCCAAGGGACAGTAGAACTGAGTATTTGGTATACATTTTAGCTTGATATCTCTACGCGTTGCTGAGAAAAAGGGTCTTGACAGACGGACGGGCGGACGGAGGGACGGACGGACGGCAACAAAGTGATCCTATAAGGGTTCCGTTTTTTTTCCTTTTGAGGTACGGAACCCTTCTTGCGCGAGTCCGACTCGCACTTGGCCGGTTTCTCTTTTTTTGTTTGTTGCCAGCTCATTGTTTGTTCTGTCAAAATAAAAAATGCTAGCAAAAGATTTAAACTCGTACTTTCCGAGTATTTTCGTAATATTTATCTGTTTCTAATAAATAAACAATTTGTTTTCACTCTTGTCTGATATGCTGTTGCACCTTAAAGTGTGCGAATTTAGCATGGCGGCAAAAGGGACAGGCCAGGTAATACTAATCTATAACAATGGCCATTAAATCATTGACACATCTTCAAATCCATCATTAAAAGATCAAAGAAGCTACAGTCTACTCGAAACAATCATTTGAAGTGGCATCAGATAAAGATATGAAAATTAACACAAGTAGCCGTCTTGAGCTAAAAAGCCGTTTCACACAGTATGGAGATAGGACTTTTCGGCTTAGGGCGGCAAGCTGCCTTTTACAGTCGTGCTACTTTACTGTAACGCCGATACAACAGACTTAGGGACCATCCATAAATTACGTCACACGTTAAGGGGGTGGGAGAGGGTCGACGAAGTGTGACATTGTGTGACAAAGGGGTGGGAGGGGTCCTAAATTTCGTGACGTCACATTTCAAAATCTATTATAATCTCGTGTTAAAACACGAACTTTACCTGGAGTCAACTTAATGCACCCGAGTTAATTCACCTGGGGAATTAAGAACACTAAAAGTATAATTAATTCACCTGTCAAATCCGGAAGATTTTTTAAGTCAACCGCCCTTTTATAAATGCCGCCAAACGCATTGCACCTAGCGGTGATTTCTTTGTTTTTATTTCATTTGACCACTGATTTTCGCGGATGAAACAACGTCGTTCTTAGTTCTGCTATTTTGTGATTTTTAACTTACGAAACAAGTTTTAAAAAAACAAAAAAAGTGATTTGGGTAATCTTTGCCGTAAACTATATGAAACATACAGTGCAGCTTGATTTGATGTTAATTTTATTTAAAAAAAATGGAAATGAAACTGATTTCGTAACTGCTGTTTTCATTCAATAATTTCTAAATGTAAATTTGCAAAATATGTGACGTCACACTAGGGAGGGGGGAGTCTCACAAATGTGACCAGCTGTGACAAGGAGGGGGGGTGGGGCAAAAAAACATGAAATTCGTGTGACGTAATTTATGGATGACCCCTTAAGGAATACAGAAACTCACCCGTATGCCCGGAAGGGGTATAGGCAGAGGACATTTCGTTTTTAGTGGCAGTTCTATAGGGTTTAAAGATTGACAAGACATTTGTAGGTGCAAAGTTTTTATTTCATTTTTATTTTTCGTGATTTTTTATCATCATATTTTTTTATTTCTTTTTCTCTTTTGTTTTATTATGTATTAACGGCTGGGAAATCACTTCATGGTTCCATCGGAAGATCAGCGCTGGCATTCACGCCGGCATAACGCTGAGATGCGACCATTTCGTGCAACATTCATTTTTTCCATGTCTACTTTTTACTGTTTTTTTTACTTCTGTTGTGTGTTGTCACGAATAAATATTTCTATTATATTCTATTCTATTCTAACGACGGGGGAAATGTTATGTTGCAGTGATGATTGCCCTTCAACTACAACACAATCGGCTCATACTTGTAAGACCCCGACATAATATCTCAGATTAGAAAGAAGAGTGATGTCTACTCTATGTTAATACGAGATTTGGAATAGCGGTCCTGGTTACCACTTTATTTTATTTTATTTATTATTTTTATTGATAAAAATGTTTACATGACATTACAGTTTGACCAATGCGTCACGAAACTACGATTAACAAACAAAAATATATTTACAATAGTATATAGCAAACAATTACAGGTCGACACACGTAAAAAGAGCCCTGGCGGCCATATAAAATGTATGGCCGCCAGGGTTCTTTTTACATGTGTCGACCTGTATACAAGGACAGTTGATGTTATGTTGTATGCCCTTCTGAACATCTGTTGAGAAGAGCCTATACAATAATCTTATCAATCTTAATAATCTTATTAAGTGTACAGTTTTATATCGACTTTGACGACCGGTTAGCCCAGTGACGCTGCCTACGAAGCTGAAGGTCCTGGGTTCGAATCCCGGTAATAAGCATATATTTGTGTTGTGAGCATGAACATTTGTTTGTGAGCCTTGGATGTTTTCTATCTATTAATATCTATATCATTATTAAATTTATCACCGTGTAGTACCCATAACACAAGCCTTTTTGAGCTTACTATGGGACTCGGTCGATTTGTTTATGAACTTCCCATAACATTTATTTATTAATATCACGTTAGTGGCAAACAGGCATACAGTCCGGATTCTATATAGTCTTAAGCGCGTTACCGCCCGTCCGTTTTTTCTCTATTTTCACCCGAGCGGAGCTCGGTCGCGCAGGGACTTATTTACTATGTGATAACGGATCCAGGGTTTTGGTTTGGGGGCTTGACCCCGCTGAGGTCATAATGCATTCGCGGGAGAACCCTTACTAAGCCAGACCCCCCGATAGCGGTGCCTTGCCCGTTCAGATGTATATGACCGCGACTCAACCTAGCCTTTGTTAGAATGTTCCACGGGTATCGATGTTTTTGCTGCTTTCGGACAGTTTTTCGACAACTTTTTGTGCGAATCGAAAGTATTCGATCTTACACATCGATGACGCCACTTAAAAGTATTTTTGCATTATGAGCAACTTAGAATAGGTTTATTTTACAAAGTTAGAGACTTGTTGGGTTGGTCAGAGTTCAGTGCTGCCTACGTGCAGGTTGCGGAAAGTTTAGTAAATAAGAGAACATCCTCGAAAATTTCTGGAAACTTTCAAAAGAATTAAAGAAATTTTCCATTTTAGGACATAATTTGACACATCAACTATTAATATTATTAAATAATAATAATTCATATTATTTTTGACATTAAAATGTTTATATTTTATAAATAGATGAGTTTGAGTATACCTATAGATGCCTACCGCTGCTGTCCCCAATAGGTGTTAAAAATTAGACTTTAAAAGTCTGATTGAACTAATTACAAGCGAGATCGAAAAACACTTTCTACTCCACTTACATACATGCACTCATAAACATATATGCATCATACATACGTTCAATAGGTCGTAAAACGTAATCCTCCTCTGGCAGTCGGGTAGAAATATCACACTATGTAACCAGATAAATAGTTAAACCATATGGTTTTACCAGCGTAAATGCGAACATTTTTCCGTGTATAGATATGGCTACCTTGGGGATGCAGAATGTTTATACATTTTAATAATTATAATAACATGTGGGTTTATAATTATTTTGTCGCTGATAAGCTGCGCTTACTTCCTCGTGTTTTCTTAAAAACTGGGAATTGGCAAACAAATGAATGTTCAGATACTTTAATATAGTATGTAGCCACTTCAGTATGTACACTTACACATGTGTGGATAATCCTTTATTAAAGTTTATTTTATAAGTGATTGTTAAAGTTGAAAATTGGTTTTCAGCTACATTAAATTAAGGTGTCATCTTAAATAAACTGCATCGACATACCTTCCGTCAAAACCCTAACATAATTAAATATCTCAAAAGAAATTTGGTGGTGGTAATAATCAGCAAATAAAACTAAAATGCTAAATTTCGAATCCATTATATCATTCACTATATTTCATTACGAAACACGAAAAACCTACAGAAAACCACAGTAGCAACGCAACTATAGAGTTGTATAAATAAAAAAAACGATGCGTAAACAGCCTATAAATAACCTATCGAAAAAGTATTTATGCTCCTAAGAATTAAAAAAAAATACATTCGCCAGTTTCAGTTCATACGACAATTTTGGAAGGAAAGCGATCGATTTGAAAATCGAACAGCATCCGTTACTATTTAATTTACGAACACTTTCGCTCCAATACGTCGCAAAACAAACGTTCATTTTTTTTTTCCGTGAAACATTTTTAAATTAGGAAACTTACTTTGTGTGTTCTTGGCAGACATCGTTGTTCGTTCGTTCGGCACTTTTAAAACACGACACGTCTCGTACTGCGAATTAATTAATCCGAACTGTTTTCAGCGGCGTGTGTTCGCTACCACGATTCGACTGAGAATGGATTCTCCCGGCGAATATATTTATTAGGGCGATAACTGGTAAATAGTTGGATAAATAGCGTTTATATATGGTGACGGATGACGGTTATGTCACTGCCAGGAATATAGCACCTTTCAGCTTCAAAGGACGATCATTAGGCTAGTTGGTAGGCAGCGCCTGCGATGCTAGCGGTTCTAGGTTCGGGACAACTATTGAGACTGGAATGTTTTCTGTGTATTTAGAGAGAAAGAAAGAAAGTATTTGTTCATGACAATAAATAACGTTAAATTGTGAACACATCTCAATATTTACCACGAAATGGCCAGTACTCAGCGTAATTTACTTAATGATCTACATAGTCGCCTAGTAGGTTCCCATAGCACAAGCCATACCTAATGTGGGACTAGATCGATTTGTGTAAGATTGTCCCCTAAGATCATTTCTGTTTTTGACTAGCGGAATCGATGTGCGTTATTTTGTAGTTTACCGAGAGCTTACTATTGTCGCTCAGATTTCTTAATGAAAATTAATAATAGTACATTACGCACCTAGGGCGGTGAATTCGTGAATGGCCCAGATCGCAGGTATTTGTCGCCCGAACCGAAGGTGAGGGCCATAAATATGCGATCTGAGGCTTTAATTACCGCCCGTGGTGAGTACACAATTTAATTCTTCACCTGGCCACAATGCGAGTTTTACCGTACGCGCAGCGTGCGGTAATGTTTGCATTATGGCCAGGTGTGACGTAAAATTAATTACATTGCTGAACATGTAATGTATATTATTGTGTATACATTATAAATGTGGTCTTAGGTATAGTTATTCAAGTGCAACATACTGTTTGTACAGCAACAGCATGCGAAAAGAGTCGAACTCTAAGTAACATACCTGTATGGTAATAGTACATTACGTAACTAGGGCGGTGAATTCGTGAATGCCCCAGATCGCAGGTGTTTGTGGCCCGAACCGAAGGTGAGGGCTATAAATATGCGCTCTGGGGCTAAAATTTGGCTAAAATGGGGCTAAAATGGGCACGACATTTTACGTCTTCATCTGGGCACAATGCGAGTTTTCCCGTACGCGCAGCGTGCAGTAAAACTCGCATTATGGCCAGGTGTGATGTAAAATATTTATACATACTTAGCGAAGCCAAATTCATGATTTAAATATTCACCTAATGAGTAAAATAATTTTGCCATAAGCATAGCTTAGCTTAGCTTGTTTAGATGTTTGTACATAGGTATTACTTTGGTATTAGGTAGCTTGTTAAATATTTTAATGTAAACTTACGGTACATTTTCATTCAAGGTAACAATTGCCTTTTGGAACTATCAGTGGGTTTCATCTGCGATAGGACTTAACCGTCAATCAAGTGGAGATTTTCTCTTACATAAATACATAAGGAGGTACTTGTCGCTACCCGCATGACATTTACGCGAGCAGCGTGGTACAGGACGCCATTAAATATAACGGAGCGGCCTTAGTGCTCACAAAGTCTCTAAAGCCTCGACGATAGAGACCAGTTCAGATATTTGTGAACACTTTGGCCGCTCCGATATATCTGATGGCGACTGCAGGTACGCATGCGGTACCGAATTCGTACCTCCAATCAAGAGTCACTCTACACTACTCTACTGCTTACTGATACCGAACCGACCCCGCACCCCGGTGGCCTATGGCGCTTCGTCTATTAGGTATATCATACCACGCCCGGCACGCGCTAATGCGGCTCACCCCGCCGGTCACCCGTCGCGGAACTAGACCTCTACATACGCTTAGTTACTACGCATCGCGGTGTCAAGATATATTGGTGTGTGTGTGTTGCGGTAAGCTTAAAACAAGTTAGAGAATATGGGGGCAGAATGGGGTGTAACTCGAGTTGAGGCGGAAAGGTTCTCGGTCGCCACTCGAGAACCAACCACGGCCAATTGGCTCACTAAAAATGTACACGTGTTTTTTGCATGATAACAAAAGAATCAATTTGTATCCTAAAGTTGTACTCATTGTGCTTGCATTGTTTTTCCACTGGAATTGTTTTAATATTACATTATTTATCTTCTGAAAAGCCTTAATGGTTCAGGCGCGCGGTTGTCAAGCGGCGGTCGTCCGTTCAAATCCCGGCTTGTACCAATGGGGTTTTCGGAACTTATGTTATGTACTTACGGAATATTTACCTTTTCGGTGAAGGAAAACATCGTGAGGAAATCGGTCTTATCCCAAACAGGTTTAGTTTTCCCTCTGGGTTGGAAGGTCAGATAGCAGTCGCTTTCGTAAAAGTAGTGCCTATACCAAATATTGGGATAAGGTTTCAAAGTGGACCCCGGGTTCCTTAAAGGAACAACCGGGAATAAAACTAGGAGGATGATGATTATTTATTTTCTTATCCATGAAAACAGTTCAGAAACGTCAAGTTATCAATAACAAATATTATGTAACATACAAGTATGTTACACAAGTTTTAAACTTCTCGATAAATATTGTACTTTCCTCACGTCCCAGATGATTTGCATTGTAATCTTAGTTAAACTTTGTAATGGCCATTTAAAGTGTTTGCTATACGATAATGATATTATGCTTAACATTAAGATTACATACTAAGTATTATTGTATAGCTACTCACTGGATACTAAATAGATGCATACCTATTCTTGTACAATATTGTCAAGTGCCAATATTTAACTATGCTAACTGCTTCTAACTACAATAAGTTATATTGAAGATTTGCGATTGTTTCGAAAAAAATATCTAATATTCCGAAATAATAATTAAGAGGAAAGAAAAGAGCGATTCTCCGAGCGTTTGAACCTCGGCTTTAACGTCATTGTCGTCTCAAGATTATTTCATCAGAGGTAAAACGTACCGCAGAACTTTTAATCAATAAAGATCCAGTACTGGTGTTGGCTAACATCTTCATCAAAAGTAGACTCTTATACTCGTACCTTTTAATAGTATTTGCTGTCTCCGACAATGACGAAAAAACGCCTTAAAAACGCTGAGTATTCGCCCAAAAGCTTTGCAGCAGCTAGTAGCTCGCGACTGATCGCTTCAGCTGATAAAATACAGTACGCAAAATGTGTAAACAGTTAAATGTACATACGAAAAATCTACATCATGACAAACGTACAGTACACGAAATGTACAGTACCTACGCAGATTGTGCAAACAATTAAACGTACATATGATAATTGTACAATATGCAAAATGTACTCCACGTGATATTGGCAAAATGTACAAAGTTAGATAAACACGCAAAATGACATTTAACGGAAAAACTTCGTATTCGTAGCTGGCGGCTTTCTCACGCATCAGCATTGCAATTCAGCGAGGAATTGCCGCCTTTTTAAGATTTAACTTAGTTTTAATTTATTTTAGTACATGTTCGTTGTCATCGTATGATAGCATCATAATCCTTCTAGGGTTATTCCCGGTGATGCCCCTAAAGGAGCCCGTAGTCCGCTTTGACACCTAATCCCAAGATTTGGCATGGGCACTAGTTTTACGAAAGTGACTGCTATCTGACCTTCCAACCCAGAGGGAAAACTAGACCTTATTGAGATTAAGACCGGTTTCCTCACGATGTTTTCCTTCACCGAAAAGCTAACGGTAAATATTCCGTACATAATTTCCGAAAAACTCATTGGTAGTTAGGTACGAGCCGGGATTCAAACTCACGACCGCCGGTTGACAGCCACATGCCTGAACCACTAGGCTACCGTAGCTCCATCGTTATATTGTAACTATATACTTTAGAAAATAAATAGTTTTCCCGTTTCTGTTGGTAGACATGGAAATTCCTGGGAGCACAGAGACCGTGGACTCTTAACCAGCCTCCTATGTAATGGTATATGGTGGCTAGTGTCCACCAGAGAAGTGCAGCGCTGTGTGTTTTCATAAATTTTGCACCTCGAATGTCTGACTGCCACACTATAATACCACTATGAGACCAATTAAAAAAAACTATTAAGTATAACTTCTCTTAAATGGATTAAATATATTGTCAGAGAATGGGACATTCGACTCTATGCATATTTTTTGCCTTCTTGCTTTTGTTGGAAGTAATAATATATTTTGAGTATACACCCCTATTGCTAAAACTAAAATTACGTTTCATATGCGTTGCCTACCCCTTTTGGGAATGCATGCGTGATTTTACCTTATATCGGTTATAAAGTTTTAATTATAAATGCATTGTTCGATTCTAACCGTTTTGCTTCACGCCGTATAGTTTGAATGGCTAGAAATGGAATGTAAATACATTGTTTTGAATTATATTGTATTTTAACATGGATAATGCATGCCGCTTCATATACGAGTACCTTATATTTAGGGTTCCGTACCAAAAATGGTAAAAAAGGAACCCTTATGGTGCGACTCCGTCCGTCTGTCTGTCTATCTGTCACAAAGTGAAATATGTCACGAACTACTTACCTAAGCTATCAATTTGAAATTTGGAATGAGTATAAATGAGAGTTATCCGCGTGCATGGAAAATGGAAAATTTATATATACATTTAAATTTACTATGAAAAATTACGAATTTGAGGAGGGGGCAAAAAATATATATTCAAGTATTAGGTCAAGTGGGGTATCATATGAAAGGGCTTGAGTTGCACTTTTTGAAACACTTTTTTTTACATTGGTAAAATTTTGATCAATGAAGGAAAATGTAAAAAAAATACCATTCCCTTTAAGATTTTTCCTGCATCCTGTTAAGATTTTTCTAGAATTAATGGGGTTGGGATTGGGACGCGTATATTTATTTTCAATAGCAGGTCAAAAAAAGATCGCGATTCAATAGTCTTGGTGTAAAAGTTACTCGTTGTTTGAAATTGAATTTTATTGTGTTGGGTTAAAATAAGTAATTTAACAAATATGGGACATTTACTTTACCTAGAGTTAATTGTTAGTTTGTACGGAACCCTCGGTGCGCGAGTCAAACTCGCATTTGACCGGTTTTTTTTAAATGATGCGGAGTTGCTCGAAAAACATGCAGTGTGATAACTTACTTCAAATTTTTCTGATCGTTCATCAATCCATCATGGCGTCGGTTCCTGACTTCTAATCATCATACCAGCCGAGTCGACTGCTGGACACAGGTCTCCCCCAAAGCGTGCCACAATGACCGGTGCTGCGCCACTACAAATTTTAACATTTGCCAAACCCGAAATTGTGTGCCGATTTAAAATAGCAATAAGTACAAACCTAGTCACTTTCTTCTGGTATCATAAGAGAGACTCAGTGTTTTGTGGGCTAAAATTAGCAACCTCATCATCATCATCGTATCAGCCATAGACGTCCACTGCTGGACATAGGCCTCCCCCAAAGAGTGCCAAAGTGGCCGGTCCTGCGCCACCCGCATCCAGCGGACTCCCGCGACCTTTACCAGGTCATCAGTCCACCCTGTGGACCTCCAACCCAGAACCACACTGCGTCTGAGTTTTTGTATGTCTGTATAAATGTTTGCAGTGTTGTATCATAATGTTTTAGCTTCTAGAACGTTCCAAACAACAATGTATCAAGATCGAGATTATTTGCGAATTTTTTGCTTATTTACCGCAAAAAATGTGCTTTTCCGATGTAGATGAGCATGCAAGATCGGAATAATGGGCGGAAGCCATAATTATACAGTGGAGACAAGCGTCATTCTGACGTCATCACAACCATGTCATTATATTTATCTCGCAGCATCTGCATCGTTGGTGGAATGGCTTTATTACTAAACTAGACCGCGCGGGTCCGCTAGTTGCAATGCAAGGAACGCGGAGCCTTTGGGATAATAACTACAACTTAGCAAAGATGATAAACCCCCGTCATTTTCATTTCGAAGTCCAATATCTCAAAAACAGCTAAACAGATTTTCGTGAAACATGGCTAAGAACACTCAGGATAAAATTATCTATGACACAAAAAAAACCGCGTTCAAATCGGTCCATCCGTTTGGCAGCTACGATACCACAGAAACGTTAAACTTATAACACCCCTCTTTTTTCGTCGGGGTTTAAAAATATAATCTACTAGCAGAAGCCCGCGACTCTGTCCGCGTCGAACTCGTTTATATCGTAGCTCCATACAAACTTTCACCCCCTTTAAAAACTATCTTTTTTTATAATTTTTTTTATCTAAATTAGTTCAGCGGTGTAAGCGTGAAGAAGTAACAGAACGGAATCTTATCAGAAGAATAGACGTGAGCTAACGTGTCACACAATGGGAAATTTACCTTAAGGCGCCGTAGGTTCATGGTCTTCTCTCCCTCTCACTGAGCATAAGCGTGAGCGAGAAGGAAGTGCGTGCTCGGAAGCGCGGAAATCATGTTTTTTAATTTTAATTTTTTGGCCATTTAAATAAATAAAAAAGTAAACACTGAGTTCTCTCAAACATGATATTGTCGATTTTTAGAAGCCATTTTAATATTTTTAGCTTTTGTGCATAATTTGTAACAAATATTTTCAGTGTATTTTAGACCCTTTTAGACCTATGTTCGTGATTTTTTTCTATCGAGCGAAAATTCCTTAATCATGTTTCTGAACACTGATTTCCCTGCGGAAAAGCCTCAAGATTACTATTCGTATATTTTTGAGACCATATTATTATAAACAGACGCATTATATTGTTTCAAAAACTATGTTCTATACCGACGACCGGTTAGCCTAGTGGGTAGTGACACTGCCTACGAAGCTGAAGGTCCTGGGTTCGAATCCCGGTAAGGGCAAATGTTTGTGTGATGAGCATGAATATTTGTTTCTGAGTCATGGATATTTTCTACGTATTTGAGTATTTATTATCTATTATATATATATCGTCGTCTAGTACCCATAACACAAGCCTTATTGAGCTTACTATGGGACTAGCTCGATTTGTGTAAGATTGTCCCCTTATATTTATTTATTTATTTATGTTCCCTTAACTTCGCTGAACCTACGGCGCCTTAATTACTATGAATATAAACAACTCACTGTACTCGTAATGTATTGCTCATGATGTCACTTTTGCAGTACTGCGTATTAAGTTGCAGTTAATTAATTAAGTAGAATTATACCCAAGTGCAATTACAAAGAACATCACCATGTCATTTAAATTTTAATAGTTTGTATAGAAGCGCCTAGCGGGGCTAGCTACGGTAGACTAATGTCAAGCGGCGGTCGTAGGTTCGAAGGCTCGCACCAATGAGTTTTTCGGAACTTATGTACGGAATAATATTAGATATATGTCGCAGTGAAATGGTCAAAACAGAGATTTGAACAAATCCCTAAGGGATATGATCAAATCACGCAGGATGTTAAAATGGAGATTCCATTTTATCATTTACCTGATACAAATCAGTCATTTGATCAAATCTCTGAATCTGTTTAGTGAAATGACGAAATCGGACAAAAAAGGCAACTCGTTTTTTCATTTCACTAGATTTGTCTAGTGATTTGATAAATCCCTGAAACGCGTCAGTGAATTGACGAAACTAACTCGCAGATATTCGCTCCTAAATCATTAGTCATTTAAACGGTTCTGGGACTTAGACTCGGATGGCGTATTGGTTATTTTTTTTTATAAAAGTGCGGAAAAATCTTTATCGCGTTAGTTTCGTCAACTCACTGACGCGTTTCAGGGATTTTATCAAATCACTAAACAAGTCTGGTGAAATGAAAAAACGAGTTGCCTTTTTTGTCCGATTTCGTCATTTCACTAAACAGATTCAGAGATTTGATCAAATTACTGATTTGTATTAGGTAAATGATAAAATGAATTGGCCATTTTAACATCCTGCGTGATTTGATCATATCCCTTAGAGATTTGATCAAATCTCTGTTTTGACCATTTCCCTGCAACATATATATACCGTTCGCTTTTCGGTGAAGGGAAACATCGTGAGGAAGCCGGTCCAATACCAATAACTAATAAGGTCTAGTTTTCCCTCTGTGTCGGAAGGTCAGATGGCAGTCGGAATAGAAAAAGTTCTAACATAGTTTACAGTATATGATATAGGCTTGTCTAAAAATAAATTTGGGAGAAGCCGGTCGGAATCGGCTTCATCGGCTTGTCTGGGCGCCGCCAATGGACTGACTTAACCTCCGACGCAAAAAGAGGTGTGTTATAAGTTTGACGTGTCTGTTTATCTGTGTGTCTGCCAGTGGCATCGTCTCTAAACGACTGGACCGATTTCGAAGCGGTTTTTATTATCCGAAAACTGATGTCATCGAGATGATCTTAGCTACTTTTCAACAAAAAGACGGTTTTATGATATTGAACCTTGAAATTAAAATGTCAAAGCTATTTCAACTATTCTAAGTTTATTTATTTCTCCTGATAAAAAAAGAAGGAACGGATTATCTACACACAAGTTTTTAAGGAACGAGTAAGATTCCCTATTGCTTCACTATTTTCGGATGTGACGAACACATGTCATTGACCCCGCATACTAAGACAAACGTAATTGAATAGTTGCGTAAAGTTATGTATATGGAGGTTTTAGGAGTGAAACTAACCTACTGAGAATTAATCATATGGTTACATGCATTTAAATTGTTATTAAACATTTGTTCTACATGTGAACGTAATTTTATTTGGTAGCTATTTTTATTGCAATGTCGTCCGCCGTGGTTTCCAACGGAAGCGCTGGTACAGATGCCGTCAAACTTCTTGAACATGCGGGACGAAGTGGGGGGGCAGCTCGCAGGTATACAATTCGCCTTTGCGCAGGCAAGGTCAAATGTTCAAGAAGTTTGACGGCATCTGTAATCGCCATGAGCTGGGACCATTTTGTGACGTGTTTTATCCATATTTGTAACCGACTTCAAAAAAAAGGAGGAGGTTCTCAAAAGGAGGTGGTATATTTTTTTTTCTATTATGTTTTTTTTTCAATGTTTGTTACCTCAAACCTCCGTCATTTATGACCGATTCGTAATATTTTTTGTTTGTTTGTAAGTATATGCTTCCAGGTTGTTCCAATTTTTTTCAAAAATCCAGTTGGATCCATGAGGAGTTGAGGAAACTCCCCAATTATATTAGGCACGCGTGTAGTTATTTTGGTATTTTCTATTATAACTCGTATATTTACACCCGGAAATGATTTTGGTGGAGTGGAATTGATGATTAAGATTCTTAAAATATTCGTCTTAAAATTACAAAAGTACGTCACAAATTCTGATAAGGTTCCGCTGAAATTGCTATTAATGAAGTGCCAAGGGTGATTATCCTTGTGGAATCGACGGAAGTCCTCAAATATTATCGGCCCACATACAGCGATTCGGTTTTTTGAACCGACTTCAAAAAAAGGAGGAGGTTCTCAATTCGGCTGTATTTTTTTTAAATGTTTGTTACTTCAGTATTCCGTCATTGATGAGCCGCTTCGAAACGCCGGGTCCTATTTTTTTCAAAATTCAGTTTGATGATGGGATCCATGAGGAATTGAGGGGACCCCTCAATTTAACTAGGCACGCGTGTAGTGATTTTGGTATTTTCTGTTATAACTCGTGTATTTACATCCGCAATCATAAATTATGTGGCGAGGACTTGATGATGAAGACCGCAGGTGACTTATCGAATTCCTCAATTATGTACTTAAAAGTGCAAAAGTACGTCAAAGGTTCTGATAAGATTCCGATGAAATAGGAACGAATGAAGTGCCATTGGTGATGATCTTGGGGAATCGATGAAAGTCCTCAAATATTATCTGCCCACATACAGCGATTCGGTTTTTTTCTATAGTACCTAATCAACGCATTTGCCATCAGAAATCAGATCATGTGTTAAATTGTAAAAAAAAAATAGGAAATGTTCTCGTGGCTTGGCGGAGTACTAAATTGAAGTCGGTTAAAACTTTGTTTTTAAAGTAAATTAGGTATTCTCTATTAATAATCAACGTTTAATTATAATTGTCGTTTTGTGACACACACATTAATGATTTTCTATTCTATACTGTATAGCCTGTGCTAACGGTAACTGCGATAACGTGCCTTCCGGTACGTGAACCTTTCCGCCCCAACGGCGGACACCGATTCTACGTGCAATGTGCTTCGCGCATTGCCACTTCAGTTAAGCGATTCGTATGGCTATATCGGTTACCTTGGTTCTGCTGCGGATACCCTCATTTCTAATGCGATCACGCAGAGAAACTCCCAGCATAGCGCTCTCCATTGCCCTTTGGGTGACATTGAGCCTTCTTACACACTTCGACAAAGTTATATCACAGTTTAATCTCAATTAAGCGAAAACCAATGAGCTCATGGTTATACGGGGGGGTAACAGCTCGCCATAAACCTCGCAGTAGCTATTGTAGGATTATCGCTAAACCAACACCGCATACAAACATTCAGCGCGGCTATCACAAGACGGCGTCTAGATCTAAGATAGACCATCCGTCTCTTTCCAATTAGAAAGCTTAGACAGACACGGATAGTCTATATGTCGCCGCGACACTGCTCGCGGGCCGTACTGTGATAGCCTGCCAGAAGAAAGTAGCGCCGAGATAAGCGAGTGACGTAATGCTTGCTCTGCAGGCGCCGCGCTGTTATCATGTTTGGATAGTAGCTACACATGGACGAAGGTCGAACTAACGAGATGCAATATATGGTGTTAGTCTCCACTAGACCTCTATATACCTACGCTTGGTTACTACTCTACTACAGAATAGGGGGGTAGGTCTCCGGTCCAGTCGTGGGTGAGTGAAGGGCGTCATCGGGGTCGCAGTGTTCTGGCGCGGGCCCAGCTGTACTCTTGCTGTGTTAGCAAATAATAAAAATTATTTGATAGTGACTGGCTACGAACTTGTGGATCACTGAGGCAAAATAGTTACATAGTGTTTTCCGAGTGTTTTCATCGGTTTTGTTTATTTGGTAAGGTAAACGGCCTAAATCCCGACACGGCCTAATGCGTGCCACTTTCAATCTTGCGTGCGAACAAAAGTTGTCAACTATTAAAGGTGTCGAGCATTGGGACATTTACCTTAAAATATTTTTCATTCAACTACCCTATTACTTCACCGAACATACATGCTGAAATTTTACTTGTGATACAAAATAGCGAGATGTGTATCCATGATTCTGAGCCACTTTTACTATGGGATCAACTTTGTGTTATCCAAAAAAAACATCTGTTCATAAATTTTCGTCAGTGTAAAATGAGCAAAGTTAATTAAATAGTTGGAAATTTTTGGCATAACACAAAGTTGGTCCCGTAGTAAAAGTTGCTTAGAATCATGGATATATTAACATTTTGCTATTTTGTATCACGAATTTAATTTCAGCCTGGATATTACGCATTTTCCATTTCTTCAAATCGTACCATTCAATAACCATTTTCCTGTTTACCTACTCGCTATGAGCATCGCAAGATTTTCAGTGTCACTTCAATACTAATAATAGAATTGCAATATTAATTATATTAAAAATAAGACAATTTGCATTGCATTAATGAATTGATTTATTATTTGTTTCCCCTTTAGGTACATATTTGGACAGTCCCTGCGGTTGAGGTAATTCTAAGTAACCGAAGTAATTGATTTATATGACCATAATGCCTTACTAAAATACGTTAAATTTGAACCCTAAACACAGCGAAATAAGTGTCAAATTTAAAGCTTAAGGTATTCAAGCTTAGAAAGACCTCACGATTCGATGAACTGTATTCCTGGGTATGTATAAGGATGAAATCGTGTCGAGAAATCTTGTGTTTTCCTCAACGGCGGTTAGAAATTTTGAATCTTAAGTCCCGCAGACACGGTCGACGCAAGGCGGCTCGCCACACAAAAAAAAAACCGGTCAAGTGCAAGTCTGACTCGCGCACCGAGGGTTCCGTGCAAACTAACAATTAACTCAAGGTAAAGTAAAAGTCCCATTATATTTGTTAAATTACTTATTTTAACCCAACACAATAGAATTCAATTTCAAACAACGAGTAACTTTTACACCAAGACAATTGAATCGCGATCTTTTTTTGACCGGCTATTGAAAATAAATATACGCGTCCCAATCCCAACCCCATTAATTCTATAAAAATCTTAACAACGCGAATGGGGTCAGCGCCATCTATTGGCCCCATTTGGTACTAACGTGCAAGGGCAATCGGCTTAGTATGTATGTTGGTCTTTTAGCGATTATTGTTTATCACGTGAACTGATCTCGATTATTATTGTTTTATTTGATAGAGAGTACTTCTATTTATAGTTTTATAGGAATTTCAAAACAAAAAAAAACTTATAAAGTTGATTAAATTGCAAATCTAACTAGGAAATGATTTTTGTAAATAAAACAAAAAATATGCTAGATACAGAAAAAAAAACTTTTCCCGTAATAAATATGTTTATCTTAATCACAAGTAATTATTTCAATTTTTTCGCTTGAATAACTTCGGAGATAAGGGGGGGGAATGGTATTTTTTTTTACATTTTCCTTCATAGATCAAAATTTTCCGAATGTAGAAAAAAAAAGAAAAACTGCTTCAAAAAGTGCAACTCAAGCCCTTTCGAATGATACCCCACTTGACCCTATAGCAGAATATTTTTTTTTGCCCCCTCCTCATATTCGTAAGTTTTTATAGAAAAATTAAATGTATATTTAATTTTTTCATTTTCCATGCACGCGGATAACTCTCATTTATAACCATTCCAAGTTTCAAGTTGATAGCTTGAGTAGTTCGTGAGATATTTCACTTTGTGACAGACAGACAGACGGACGGAGTCGCACCATAAGGGTTCCTTTGTTACCATTTTTGGTACGGAACCCTAAAAAACAAAAGAAGGTTGGGTCACCATACAAGTAAAAAGGATTCTTATAATGAATTACATAGTGATATAATCAATCTTTTATACCTCGTTGCCTCATCATTAAAAATCAAAAAAAAAATCAAAAATATTTATTGGTATCATACTAAAGTAGGTAAAAGTACATTCGTGGCTGGCGTCTCCCGGTAAGTATAGCAATACTTGTGTTGGGAGGCTCCGCTCTTCGTCTACATGGTTATAATACAGTTTAGTAGATACAATTTCATTGATTGATTAAATTACTTTTTAGTACAAAACTGAACTTAAATTTATTTATTTTAATTTTAGTGCATGCACGTGTGTGTGTGTGTGTGTGTGTGTGTGTGTGAATGTGTGTGTGTTTGTGTGTGTGTGTGCGCGTGTGTGTGGGTGGACTGGGTGGTTATGTGTGTGTGCGTGTGTGTGTATGTTTTCTGCTGTTTACATACTTAACATAATAAAGATTCAGTGTATTCATAGGTGAGTGTGATCAACCATTCCGTTATTTTTTCTTTACAGTTTCGTAATTGCATCGGGTAAATATTGATAGCTTTATTTAATTTATTGTATAAGAGAGACGACACTGTGTTGTATTGCCTCTTGGCAAACGCCGATTTTGCAGTGCAGATAGGAGTAACATTATGATTTATGCGTTTTGGTTTAACAGGTACATAGTTCAAAGTCTTGTGTACTTTTAATACAGTTAATAAAATGTATAATTTTCGCATACTAAGAATGTGATTATCCCTATAGAGCTCATGTGTGGAGTGTCTGATGGGTAACTTATACATCACTTTAAGAAGGCATCTTTGCCCTCTTTCTACCTGAAGAAAGTCTTTGTAGCACCACCCCAGACATAATACAGTAACTAATTACTGATTGTGCTAGTGATTTGTATAGTTGATTGAGTAATGTTTTATCAGCAATGTGTCTAAGAATTTTGAAGATCCAGATTAATTTTCGAACTCGATTGTTAACGTAATCTATGTGTGTGCAATTTTGTGCAATTGCAGTATCTGAGGTCACTCAGATCACAGCAATGCATTTTTAATTGTAGCATGGACTCCGGTTGGGTGTTATTGTATTTGGTAAAGCACATGTAATTTGTTTTGTCTAGATTTAAGGTGAGGATGCCATTAAGCCAGGATGATATTAATTTTAAACCACCTTCAGCGTAGCTATAGACATGATAAATATCATGAGGGCATGAGTTGTGTTGCTAGCAGGAAAGTACGTACGTCGTTTAGTTTACCTGTTATTTTAACCTACATATTAACGCAAGGGTTGATAATGTCCCGGGGGCCTGTTCAAATTACTAAAAAGTTGTAATAACATAATATGACTCCACTTTGGTAAAAAACCAGCCAAGTGCGTGTCGCCCCACCCGCAGTGTTAAAGGTCTCAGCTTATTAGAGACATCCGGCACCCGACCCGCACCGCCTCGCCTCGAGTGATTCGTATTCTTTATATGAATTTGTATTGGGATGCGCTCACTACAGCAACTCCTCAGTTAGTACAGTTCCGAGGCAAGGTGGTCGGGTGCCGAGTGGCTCTAATGAGCAGTGACCTAAAGGCTCCTAGTCCAGGCAATGAACTGACAACTTGTATAGAAAAATGTCAATTTTGGAAATAGTTTATAATAGCTTATTTTTTCTGTGTAACGGATCAATTAAATAGTCACCCAGCGACAGAATCCGACAAAATTTTTCAGACATCCAAAAAAGATGAATTAACTAGCTACTGAAAAATCAGAAAAAATATTAATTAATATTTTTGTCTATATTTTGGTTAATTTACATTTGCTCTATAATATTCAAGATAAATCATGCGAAAAAGACAACGCACGCTTCATTATCTACATGATTACTTCCGGGTGGAAAGTTTGCCGGATTCTTGAATAAAGCATCTTAGAATAGGTAAAATTTTAAAATGAAATGAACAAAAAAACGCTATTATACATTAATGTTTTTCAAAACCGTATTTCGCCTGGAGTATCCGTACTAGCCTGTCTGTCTGTGTTCCATCGACACGCGCGACAACTAAACGGTGACATTGCGTCGGCCGAATTTGTAAGAAATTTGGTCTTTTCTAGTACATTTTTAAATTGGTCGACTATTACTCGTTAACTAGTTAAGCCTATGACATTGTGGTCTGGGCACTTTCTTAAATACGAAAGAAAAACCTCTTAGTACACACGCCAATACAGTTAACTGACCATCCTGTATTTACTAGGGATGCAACGATACCGATCTATATCGTAAACCGCAGGTTATCGTTATTTTTGGCGATCATCCGTATCGTAAAAAGTATTACGATTAATAACAATTCACAAAACTAGTTCGATTTCAAATTATTGGAGAAAAAATATCGTATTTCCTAAGTTGAAAAAGTTGGCCTTTAGTATTTGTCCATCAAAATAGCTACTGTAGATTCAGAAAGATTGTTTTCCGCCGCTGGTTTAGTCCATACGGATATACTTACGAAATAGAATTAAAACCTATTAATTTTAAAAAATTATGTTTTCTTAATAAGTATTTGAAAGAAATTGATTTTAATTAAGTATGACATTTAGGTGGTAAACTGTCTAAAATTTAAATAAATGTTGATTTTACTCAATTCTCTTGTTTAATTAAAAAATCGTAATTCATTCGTTATCGTATTCGCTATTACGATGCATTCGTCATTCGTATCGGTATCGTAACAGACATATCGTTGCATCCCTACTTATTACAACGCATATAAAGTGCACGGATTGGAGCTAGCTGTGTTGTCGAAAGTACAAATCTAAGCCATTGCACTTTGAAAAAAAGCAAAGCTTTGCAAAGTTTAGTACTCGGACCTTTACCTTAATAGGCATGATGACTGTAATTGGAAATCACTAAAATATGGTATTTTCTTAGTAGTGAAATTTTAATCGTAGTTATCGTAGTAGTATTTGAAAATTGCTTATATTTTTTTTATTAAGTTAGAGATTATTATTTACTATGATTATTGTTATTTACTTTACAATAGTAACGCAAAATATCCGTAGCATATATAGTAACATAGATGACCTACGTCTGGCGTTATCCCCGTTAAGCTTTAATATTGATATTTTAATACTGAGTGAATGTAGACTAAATCCAAATAAACCCATACCCCCTCAGGATAGCTACAGTACATTTTATACGACCAATCACCTAAATCAAAATGACGGCGTCGTTATCTATGTTAAAAATACTCACAAAGCGAAGGTAAAGGAAGTTAAGTTATCTCAGGCTTCATGCTTAGAGATAACTCTGTCAAACATTAAAATACTGGGTATATATAGGTCCCCTTCAAACCATAATACAGACAGCTTTATGTCATCTCTTAGTGATTATTTAGAAACCATAAAAATTAATAAAAATATCATAATTACTGGTGATATAAATATAAACATAATACATAAAGTTAATGAACAGTCCCAAGAACGTACAAACAGACTTAGTTATCTTAATATGTTATCGATGCACGGATTATTGCCAGGTCATTTGCTTCCTACTAGGGATAAAACTTGCCTAGACCATGTTATGCTAAAAATTGATAAATCTAAAACTTGTGCGACTGTAGGGGTATTAAATACGAGTATAACTGATCATTTTATGGTATTTCTTAAGCTATCGAAAATAAACACTATAAGTAATGATCTTAGAAAAACAAAAACAGTTACCGACTTCGAAAAGGCACTCTGCAGCTTATGTAAAGAAAATCTTAGTGACCTACATAATGTTACAGACCCTAACGTTCTAGCCGATCTCTTGATAAGCAAATTGAGAAAATGCTTGTCAGAGAATACCATTATTACTCTAATTCCTAGAAACAACGGTATTATTAAGCCCTGGATAACCTTAGGAATTTTACGATGCATCAGAAATAGAAATAATATGCAGATGAAACTACGTTCTGATCCCGATAACATAACACTGAAAATAACATACAGAAGATACCGCAATTATTGCAATAATCTCATTAAGAAATTGAAACGTACTTATGATAGAGAACAATTAGCTAAAGCTGGCAAAAACCCAAAACGTTTATGGAAATCAATCAACAATATCACAAGTCGTAAGCCAAATAAGACCGAGAATAGTGTATTACTAGATATCAGACACACTCCAATTGAATCTGTTAATACTGTTAATAACTTTTTTGCTAGTGTTGGAAAAACATTAGCCGAAAAAATCTTGTCTAATAACACCAATCAAGTTCCCATTGTCAATAAACCAGCAAATCCCTCTGTAGCATCTTTTGTTCTGTTAGAAACTGCTCCTGCAGAAGTTCATATGGTTTTAATGAGCCTAAAATCGGATAGTGCGCCGGGTTGGGATAATATCTCGGCAAAGTTTTTGAAAATGGCAAGTGGCACAGTTGTACCCATTATCACACATCTCGTAAACATCTGTTTCAAAAATGGAATCTTTCCAAATGCATTAAAGAAAGCACTCATCACCCCAGTGTTCAAAAGTGGGAACAAAGAAGATCCGTCTAATTATAGACCAATTTCAGTTTTACCGACTATTTCAAAGATACTGGAAAAGCTAATCAATAACCGCATTTTAAATTATCTCAATAAATTTGGCATATTATCTAGTTCACAATATGGTTTCAGACAATGCTTATCCACAGAAGACGCTGTTACAGCACTTTCATCTATAATAGTAGACAAGATAGATAAAAACAAAAAATGCCTTACAGTTTTTTTAGACCTTAAAAAAGCTTTTGATACCGTTTCTGTTGTGACTTTAGTCGATACCTTAGAGAACATCGGTATCAGAGATATTCCATTAAAATTAATGAAAGATTATCTCCATAACCGTAAGCAAAAAGTTAAAATAGGTAACCATATCAGTAATGAACTAAACATCACTTTTGGCGTGCCCCAGGGAAGCGTCCTAGGCCCAACACTGTTCTTAGTATACATAAACCAACTTTGTGGTATGAAAATCAATAATGGTCGTATTTTCTCCTATGCTGATGATACCGCTCTTGTTTTCTCTGGGGACACATGGGAAGACGTAAAAGACTCAGCAGAAAAGGGACTCTCCAAAGTCGCTCGTTGGTTAAATTCTCATATACTCACTTTAAATACTACTAAAACTAATTATATATGCTTCACAAATTATAATAGTTCACAACCAGGAGGCCACTTTAGAATTAAAATTCATACTTGTAATAATCCACAAAACTGCTCTTGTTCTATTATCACGAAGATTGAAAACACTAAGTATCTAGGTATTCTAATTGACCAACGCCTGACATGGCACTTACATACGGAACTGATTATGACCCGACTCAGAAAATTAATATGGATTTTTAAAAATCTCAGACATGTCGCGACTAAATCCCTTTTAAAACAGATTTATGTAACCCTTATTCAATCTATTCTGATTTATTGCATACCAGTTTGGGGAGGAGCAACAAAAACAAAATTCTTAGAACTCGAAAGAGCTCAGAGAACCGTATTAAAAGTTATGCACTGCAAACCTTTCAGACATCCTACGATAGATCTCTACATACTCTCTGACGTCTTATCTATTAGAAAATTATACGTACTGTTTGCGATTCTAAGACTACACAAATCTATTAAATATACATCTTTCACACAGAATAGACGAAGAAATAATAATGTGATACCAACCTCTTTAACCCTTTCAGGGCGCATGACGCCGCGTAGGCGCCATGCCATTTGCAAGTCCGCCGTACTGATGACGCCGGCTCGGCGCCATGACATTTTTGCGTTTATATCATAAAATTTATTAAGTGGGGTTACTTTTTCTTTTCTTTTTGTATAATTTACAGACTGAGCTGTAATATTCATTATGACTAAAACACAAAATTATCTGTATATATTGTAATATTTAACTCCAAACTTTAATTTCACTTTTTCTGTATATAATGGCTTGAAAACATTTCCGAAGTCCTTTAACAAAACATAGAGTAGATAATATAGGTAAGAAAAAAGTAATTTTGAAGAAAATATTTCTAAGTTTAATAGGTTTAAAACCTCTTGCGCCGAGGTCGGCGTCACTCAGGCCTGCGGGTGGACAACGCATAACGACTCATTTCAAAAGAGTCGTAAGTGTTGTCATTTCCAAATCATAAGGAGCTTTATTTTCATAGCGGTAATGCTACTTTTCATAAATCACGTCGTTTTAGTCGGGAAGAATGGTTTCATGCTATGGCCGTTTTAACCAAGCATATCAATGTTTGTGGATAAATAAATATATTTTAGGTAAATACATATTTTATTACTATTCTATGGCCAAAATATATCAGGTTGACGTCTTTATAGTGGGTTTTGGGTAGTTCCAACGACTAATTGTGATGATAAGCCGCTGCTGTATTAACCATAACAGCTACGTAACGTAACAAAGGTTTGTGTTATCAATTTTTACGAACTAGCATAAATCATCAATCATCATCCTGCTATTGATAGCACGCAGGTGGCCTGCGTGGAATGAAAAAAAACCGATAAGGACATAAGTAGGTAGTATCTTCATTGTGTAATTTATGGCATCTGTGACCCTTTTCGCGCAAAGTGCAGCGACAAAACAAAAGACATTATTAGGTTTTACCACTTCTCCATGTTTCCCTGAACAATAGGACAACTAGGGGTGTTGGAAAATAAGTTGCACTATGATAGAGAGATGCACAGTCTTGGTTTGACGTTGGTATGTACTATGCTGTCGGTTTTGTGTTTTTTTGTGTTTGGTGATTTTAATAACGACTTGGCTCTCCTTATCATTCAATGATAACCACAGCCACACTCAACATGAATGACCCTGCTTGCCCACCGGACCCGCTATCTCTGCATTCCATGTTTGACCCTGATACCTAAATAACCCACTATAGTGTATTTAATAATAAATACTAGTAAATTCCATGTTCGAGGACCGTACCATTAAAATAAAAAAAAAATGCATCATTTCAAGTGTTTGGTTAGTAGAAATAACGCATCAACCCATCCATTTCACGATTCGCACACGTAGGCCGGCATGACGCCGGCTCGGCGCATCGGGTTTACCGAGCTTTTTGTTAGTTCTGCGCCATAGCGGTGCGCAAAGCGCTGACAGCGTTCGCCCTGAAAGTGTTAATTAACACCACATTTGCAAGTAGACAATTCGTTAGTAGATCTGCCAAGTTATATAATCTCCTAAATAAGCATGTAAACATCTATCACTTATCTTTTTATGAATGTAAAAAAAAAAATATGACTGGCTGAAACCTAAAAGTTATTACGAAATAGAAAACTTATTTCAAAATATTTTTCAAATATAAAACATGAATATACCCTTCCACACTTCCAGACTCACACAAACACACACACACACGCACACACAGCATGTGTATAGGTATAGGCCTACATATACTTATAGGTGCCTTAACCAACTTATAAAAGTAGTATAAAAGTATTAAGTTTAATTTAATTTTAAATTGATGAAAAAGATAATGCTGTTTTTGTTATTTTCTGAATGATGTTCTTTTATTTCTTTTCAATTTATTTTAATTTTTATATATTTAAATTTTGATTACTATATATAATATAATTATTCTTCACATGTACACTACCAACTAAGGAAGAGCGGTGCCTCTTAGCACAGGTATTGTATACTTAAAAAGAGGCACCATCAAATTACAATTGTCAACCACTCTGTGACTGAATAAATGATTTATGATTATGATTTATGATGATAAAATTAAACTGAAAAATACGGACGCCCGCTATGATATGTTAAACACCAATCAGAGCGCACGACGTCACGTTTGTAGAAATACATACCCATAACGGCCATTACCACAGATTACAGAGAAAACTTACGTACTGAACGAATAGTACGACAGGGATAGAACCATGTTATCTCTCAGATCTTCATACGTCATTGTCCCGCTGTCTCGCTCGCACGGCCGCGCAAGACTTGTAAACTTTTTAATTTATGTTCATTCAATGAGCAATTGAGCGATCTAGGTAGCAAACATCAAAGGTCTACGTTCTGTTTATACAAACGTCACGTCACTCGGGACGCCATGACACTGACAAGCGTATTAGCACCAATTTGAAATTTAAAAACTAAAATGCATTTTTTCCCTACTTAACTGTTAAATTCTCTTGAAAAATCTTATTCGTTGTACATAATAAATGTTTCTAAACATTATAGAACAGTTTCTCAAAATGTGTCATCATGCCTATTAGTAAATTCATCATCATATCATCCGAAAGACGTCCACTGCTGGCCATAGTGAAAAAAAGAAAGAAGGCTCGAAGAGTGCCAAAGTAAATTCATGAAATAGGATAATATGTCATTTGGATGACGGAATGGGCGGTTACAGGGCCATTAAGGTCATTTCAAAATCGGTCAGAGCCTCTGACCATATTGTATGACGGTAATCATTTTATTAGGTGGGAAGGTGTCCATTCATTACGACACGCTACGATGATGTTAGGTCAATAATCAACAAAAAAACAATGACGTATATGGACATATTTAAGAAAAATTAAAACATGTATATAGTATAATTATTAAGGTAAGATTCATAGACTCATGTTATCGCTCCGCATTTGACGCATATCCGTTATTATTTTAAATTTGAGCGTGGGCATTTCCGATGATAACGGTGATGCTTTAGTCACAAATTTCCCTAAAGTTGTCATTTTGTAACCTAGTGGCCAGAGAATATATATATTATACTATTTCTTTAGGAAGCAATTTCTGTACGATGCTAACCGTAGCATCGTATAGAAATTGCTTCGCCTGCCTGAACCACTAGGCTACCTAGAGTACCGAGCCTAGTGGTTCAGGCATGCGGCTGACAAACGGCGGTCGTGGGTTCGAAATTCGAATCTTAGAACGTAATATGTACGGAGGCTCTAGTATAAGTTTCACCGAAACAAAGCTTTACGATCACGTTTGCGTTTTACCCTCAATTTATATGGGATTTCACAGCTAAACGCAAACGCGGTCGTAACGTTTTATTTCGGTAAAACTTATACTGGAGCCTCTGAATGTCATTTGATATATTTATACGTCCTACTGCCGGGCACAGGCCTCCTCTCGTGGATGAGAGGGAACGGGCAGTATTCCCCACGCTGGCCCAGTGCGGGTTGGAAACAACACATACACTTTTAAATTTCTTCGTAGCCATATGCAGGTTTCCTCAAGATGTTCTTCCTCCACCGAAAAGCTAACGGTAAATATACCGTAAAACTCATTGGTACGTACGAGCCGGGATTCGAACCCACGACCGCCGCTTGACAGCCGCATGCCTGAACCACTTGGCTACCGTAGCTTCTTATATTTCATGGTAGCATACAGAAATACTGTCAATGTTGAATATGTTTCCGTCTCCACATTTGGCAAACACCGGATATTCCGGCCAACAATACCTAATCCCGTGCCAACAGAACGGGGAAAATAAATAATTAGATTGCGACTTGGCACCAGTGTCAACTAATAATACATACGAGTTGAAATTTAATTCATGTTTGACACCTATGTTTTACAAATGACTGTTACAATTTTCCTTGGCTTGAACGGCTTGACGTGACTGCTTTGTTCTGGGAGATAATTTTTGGTTCAAAATGTGGAATTACCAGGTTATAAGAGGGATATCCCCACTTTCAAGTACTACCTACCTAGTACCTATGTCAATAAACTATAGTGAAAATGCCCTGACATTCCAATATTTGACAGCTGACATCCCAGTACAATTTATGTCATCATATGTCATCGTTGACGTTTATTGTACCGGGGTGACGGCTGTCAAATATTGGGTGCCTAAAAATCGAATTATAGTGGTTCTGTGAGCTGTAGACATCGGGAACAAGATACATTAAGCATTTCATTTGGTACGTTTCGTAAAACTGGATGGACATAAAAATATAATTATTTAACATACCTAAGAAAGTTTCATAATAGGGGGGCAGGTGGCATTTCTCAACCGAATCGAATGTGTGTGTATGTAATAGATGTTAACGAAAAGTGTTTCGTCGGCATCAGTCATTCCCATACATTTTATTATTTTCTATCGCTTATCGCTTGTCGATTGTAACCTTGTCTACAGCCCCTGCACACACACATTTCACGAGATTCGGTTGAGAAAAGCCACCTGCCCCCCTATTCTGCAACTTGCTTTAAGCTCACCTCAACGCTCACCCACAAAAATATCTTGACACCGCGATGCGTAGTAACTAAGCGTAGGTAGAGATCTAGTTTCGAGACGGGTGACCGGCGGGGTGAGCCGCATTAACGCGTAGCGAATTACAGCCCTGTAGAAGGAAAACAGGTGGACAGTCGGACATACGTAAGAATTTTCGCCCAAGCAAAGGAATACTTCGTTCACTTCGGTCTTTCGTTCAGTAATATGGTATACTCTTGCTTGCCAGAATTTCATTTGCCCGAATTTTATCTGCCATAATATTCAACTGCCATAAAGTTGTTTTCTATAATTTTGTATGCCATACTCATTGTTTACCATATTCATTATATGCCAGAAACTTTGTTTTCCATAATATCAATATCAATAATCTCATTTTCCATAATCATCGTAATCCATAACTATCACATGCCATAATGTCATTTGCCATCTATCTCAACATCCATAATATTCATATGTAATAATGTGGGTACGTATTGCAGTGCCTAAAATGAAAAAAAAATACCTCGAACCTATCTGCGATCCAAGTCGGTTTTGCCACTAAGTAAAAATAAACTTTTCTCTGAGATTACCCAATGCCAAGATAGTGGTGTATCATAGGCAGTAGGGAACAGGGACTTAGTGGCAAAACCGACTCGGATCGCGGATAGGTTAGAAGACGGAAGCGGGAGCTTTGCTCCCGCTTTCGTCTTCGAGGTTATGTTTTTTTATAAAAGAGCGGAAAAACTAACAAATTAACAAAGATGAATCCGAATGCATGTTTAGTAGTTATGGCGTTTAAATATTCTATTAAATAATATTATTGCAGTATTACTGTAGATCCCCAAAGGGGTATGGGCAGACGTGAAATATAGGTGTCAGTGCCTATGCATACCTATCCCAATAAACCTTCCAAGTGCGTGTCGGGCCACGCGCAGTGTAGGGTTCCGTAGTTGCCTGTCAGTATCTGTTACATTGACACGCGCCAAGTAATTGGTGCGGTTGCGTCGGCCGAATTTAATACGAAAGTTGGCCTTTTTAGTTGGTCGACTATTATTTACTCGGTAACTAGTTATGCCTATTTAGCCGTGATAGTTTTCCTTTTAAAATTATTATATGTACTGTTTTGCCCGGGTGATTGATTTATATTACCCATGCCAAATTATGGGGTGTGGTCGCCGCTGCTCAAAATACGCTAACGCACCGTAAACGCAACAAAATGTATGAAGAATACGTGACGCATACGACACGTCAACGCGTATACGCAGCGTAACGCACCGGTGTGGTCGCTCCTTTACAGTTTTCTTGTAGTAAGGGTTACTAAGCTAACCTAAAAAGGTAAAAAAGGCCCTCTAACACCGTTGTTAGTCAACTAGAAAATTCAAATCATGGCATTATACGTTTTATCGCATAGACTAGATTAAATAGGATTTATTTATTACACGATAAAAAATAGAATATAAAGTATAAATGTCAAGATTAAAACTGCACGTAACCTTTAGTCCACCACGGCTATGACAGGACGGCCCGCGAGCTGTGTCGCGGCGACATAAACCAGGCCCCGTATCGAGGTCGGTATAACTGACAAAATAGAGCGTCCGTCACGGGCTGGCACTGTTCGGTAGAACGAGACTGACGCTCTATCTGTCACTTATCGAGTACTAAGGCCGACCAGGATACGGGGACAGAGGCGGATTATCCATTTAGGCCAGGGGTTCCCAAACTTTATTTTCTCATAGACCACTTTCAAAAGTTCTGGTAGACCCCCCATTTCTACACCACATTTCTACCATACTCCCAAAACTCGGTTAAAAATGTGAAGATTACCTAAGTCTGGAGACGCTCGCGATCTGTTGCAGACTTGCAGTCGAAGTTTTGGAGGCGAATGGAGTAATTTTAATAAAATTTTAATCGGGGAGCAGCGTAATAAAGCTGTCATGTATTCATAATCATCCAGGCTATAAAAATAACACAAAAAATAATATCTGTTTTCGTTCTCTACTATCGAAACCAGATACATTTTCGTGGACCCTTAAGAATTGTGCACCCCCATTTTTTTGTCACGCCAACGTAGACCCCCGTCGAGTCTCCTGTGGGGGGGGGGGGACACCTGGACCACTTTGGGAACCCCTGATTTAGGCAAACAAGACACGTGCCTATAGAAGCACGGGGTTCCAAAGACGCGCGCGACGCGCCACTTGCGCGTTGAATAGGGGTCATTAAATAAAGTAATCCGATTTTCTCGAAAAAGGATGAAAAATGTAGTCAAATGTAGAAATAAGCAACGCAAGAGGTTGAATAATCACGAAGTTGCAAGTGTTCAAAGTATTAGGGTATGTTGTGTCCCTTTTTTGCAAAACCCAACTTCATATGAAACGATGACGCCCGTAGTTAATGAGCTCGGAGTATTTTTTGAGATATTAGAGTGGTGTTTTCGTCATTTGGCATATTTTTTGCCTCAGACCAAGAAAAAAAGACAGACGGAGCGTTACGAACAGTCAAGTGAAGCCAAACCACATACAAACAAAACCAAGCTACATCAAGTTTAGCACACGCTCACGCACACATACAAACAAAATTGCACAAAACTCTTCAGCACGTGTCGCAATGCTGTCAGGATCATTTATTTCGAGTTTTGTGCGATTTAATTTGTTTAGTGTGTGCTAAACTTATGAGGCTTGGTTGAAAACCGGTTGGCTTCACTAGACTGTTCGTAACACTCCGTCTGTATATTTTCTTGGTCTGAGATTTTTTGCCATATCTTTCTTTTGATGGACTTAATAATAATAAATTTTGCCCGTATTGCAAATTGCAACTCGGAGGTGCGTCAAACTGAACCGAAGCGGTAACAGTGCGGTCACTTAAACGCTTCGGCCTGTCAATAACTCGGAGGAGCTCGGAAAAAAACTAAATTTGGAATGTAAAATGCATGCGTCATAGTGACCCCCGGGTCAGTCTGAGGAAGCTTATGAATCTTATGATGCCTTTTAACATTAATCACTACAGATTTTCCAATGTAACTCTAACTTTCAAAACAGCGTATCTGTCATAACGGTTTCAACTACAGACGACGTTGTTTAAATAATCGGACCGGTCGTGACCATTTACTGGGGTTTTTATAGCGCAATCGACCAGACTAAGTATTCGTTCGTGGTAATTGTGATGAATTGTTAGTAATAGATAATCGGTAGCAAAGATAAGAAGTGCTTATGGAAAAACTAGCTTCCGCTCACGACTTTGCGCAGAACACATTCGTCATATCAGCCGAAAAACGTCCACTTCTGGGCATAGGCCCCCAAAGAGTGCCACAATGATCGGTCCTCCACCCGCACCCAGCGGACTCCCACGACCTTTTACTGGAGTAAGAAAATGAGTGAGTAGGTATGAGTAAAGTTTTAATGTTAATATCGACTTCATAGTTCTTTCTCGTCTTACCGTGCGATGGAAAATCCGAGCCCTGATTATAACGTTTAGCAACTGATACTAGTTTCCGGTTTAGCCATAGTGGATCCCATTGTGTTTAAAAAGTTTCATGTTATTCCAGATTGCCGTTTTAAAATGTGAACTACATTTGTATGGAGAGTGAACTTTAGTCGACCGTCATGGGAGCTCTTTAAGTGCCTAACCTCGAAAAGGGAAATTTAAACCAAACATATAAGTTTTATTAGAACATTTTAACTAAACGACATCCCTTAATCACCAAACGTTTCCTTAAAATAGCACCCTATCACCAAACCCTAAGGTGCCAATTGCAAACACAACCAACCCACATATTGTCCAAGCCCCTCAGATACAACTTATTAACATGGCAATATCAAGCCCTCACAAGCAAAGAGCCTTATTGTCACAGGTAGTTATTTCTAAACTCGATTTTATCTTAATGTATTAGAGTTGATTTTAGAACGGATGGTTATTCGACTTGGTTCTATTTGGTTCTGTGGTTCACTTGTAATCGCAAGGAAGGCTGCATTGTATTCGAGTCGCGTAGACATTTGTATAATTCGAGCGCCGCGCATGCGCGGCATGGTGAACCGAGTTGTAGGTTAGATTGGCTTCCTGGTTTGAGACCTAGAAGTCTGGTTTACATTTAAGCCTTTACTTACATATAATATGAATTTCACTTTAACCTTTTCACCGCCAAAGACGGCGAATGACGTCAACATAAAATCGTGATACCGACGCCAAAGACGGCATTTGCCGACATTTTTTTTATTTTTTTTTATTTATGAAAACCTACTCTGAAATAGCCCAATTTCATGTTGGTATTATTTCTTTATCCATTATTTTTTTACCCTTGTGGCGTGAGGTGGCACGGCAAGTTGCTTTACCATCTAGCGGCGAAAAGGTTAAAAGCAAAGTTCTAACCGACTTCAACAGGGGTGTAGTATCAAAACTTAAAGTCACTTCAAAAGAAAGAAGGCAAAAAAATATACCTAATGACGAAAATCCCATTCAAATATCTCAAAAAGTTACCAACTTACAATCGTTTTAATGTTGCTTGTTAAAGAGAGAAAACGCTTGCAGATCGTGACGTCTCGATCTGCGAGCGTCTTAGTAAATGACAATCGTTTCATATGAAGGTGCGTTTTGCGGGAAAGGGACAGAACATACCCCCCTCTTACAAATTCGGACACTTTGTGGTTATTAAATACCTTGCTTTACTTTTTTCTTCATTGACAATATTTTTATAATCCTTTTTCGTGGAAAATCAACATTATTGGTTATCTTATTATGTGTCTACATCCCTATTAAAGTACCCCGTCAAGCCACATACATGAACATTTCTCTACATAAACTGTTTTCTGAGAGCAAATGCCATGATTCATCATCCTCCTAGCGTTATTCCCGGTAATGCCCCTAAAGGAGCCCGGGGTCCGCTTTGACACCTAATCCCAAGGATTGGCATTGACACTAGTTTTGCGAAAACAAGTCGTTATTGGGATTAAGATCGGTTTACTCGCGATGTTTTCCTTCACCGAAAAGCTAGCGGTAAATATTCCGTACATAATTCCGAAAAACTCAATGGTACGAGCCGGGATTCGAACCCCCGACCGCCGCTTGACAGCCGCATGCCTGAACCACTAGGCTACCGTAGCTCTCCCATCCGTAGCAAATGCCTTGATTATTACAGAAAAAACCCCAATTGCTGTATGTGGGCTTACAACATTTGAAGAGTTCCCTCGATGTCTCCAAGATCCCATCATCAGATCCTAACCTGGTGACTACGGGACCACCTGGGAAGGATACGCTTTCAAACAAAAAATATATATTTAACCGACTTCAACAAAAAGGAGGAAGTTCTCAATTCGGTTGTATTTTTGAAGTGAAAACTTTCACTTTAAAGAACTCGCCACAGGTGTAGGACCGTAGTTCACGTGACCGTAGGATTTAGTGTTGCCAGATAAGAATACAAAAAGCGGGAGCTGTGCTTCAATTTTTTTTTGGAAATCCGTCCGGGCGTCTTGGAATCTAGCATTATTGCTGCTTCACAGTGATGTCTATTTTTTTCTACAATTTAATATCATGCCATGCGTTTTTGGAAAGACAGCTGTGAGTTTATGTACATGTACCTTAGGGCTTTGCCCATAAATAACGTCATAATTTTTAGTCGGTTTGTCGTGTCATATTGATCATTTTTTATACGATAATTTACTTTAAAAACAAAGTTTCAACCGACTTCAATTTAGTACTCCGCCAAGCCACGAGAACATTTCCTATTTTTTTTACAATTTACCAAATGAACTGATTTCCGATAGCAATTGCGTTGATTACTATAGAAAAAAACCGAATCGCTGTAAGTCTGTGGGCCGATAATATTTGAGGACTTCCATCGATTCCCCAAGATCATCACCAATGGCACCTCATTAGTTCCTATTTCAACGGAATCTTATCAGAACCTGTGACGTACTTTTGCACTTTTAATTACATAATTGAGGAATTCGATAAGTCATTTGTGGTCTTCATCATCAATTCCTCGCCACCAAATTTATGATTCCGGATGTAAATACACGAGTTAAAACAGAAAATACCAAAATCACTACACGCGTGCCTAATAAAATTGAGGAGTCCCCTCAATTCCTCATGGATCCCATCATCTAACTGAATTTTGAAAAAAATGGGACCCACCTGGAAGTATATACACACGAACAAAAAAAAAATTTCGAATCGGCACATCAATGACGGAGTTCTGAGGTAACAAACATTGAAAATAATAATAATATTAAAATAAAATAAAAATACAGCCGAATTGAGAACCTCCTCCTTTTCTTTGAAGTCGGTTAATAAAATACAGCTCTTGAGTCAATCCTGCACGGCAATCACAAGACGCGCCGCGAACTATGTCGTGGCGAGCGAGATAGACTTCCCGCCTCTTTCTCATTAGAACGCTTAGAAAGAGACGGATAAGCTATGTCGCCGCGACATAGCTCGCGGGCCGATCTGTACGTCTATCATGAGACGACCGCAACATACTCATGATTTTTCTCTTTCTGTTGATTGTGATATCCGTGCTAGGTCCAAGCTGTAATATGGTGCATGAATTAAACAATCGGATGTTTCGTTCCGGAGATTACCCCCTACATACAAACTTACAAAGCTACAAAAACACCTCTTTATAAGATTAGTATAGTTAATATCTATAGCGTACTTATGCGGCGTATTTTTATGCGGTAAATGTAATAGAAGAACAAAGGAAACAATTAAATTCCACGTTTCATTCTAATGGAATTGTTAGCTAAGTACTTACTCGTACCTAACTACTAGTTGATTAACTTATTTGCATGTGATTAATTAAATCACGGTTTGTATGTCAGTGGAAGTATGGCTATTGAAACAACCCGGGGACCGATTTTTGACTTTCGAGCGCTCGAAAATGTAACAAAAATAAATACGTGCATAGTGTCAAAATGGCAGGCACGTATTTTCTACCAATAGAATTGAATACGAGTGGTCAATACCACTCATTTTTCAATTTTCTATCGCTATTTCAAAATAGCATTTCAAAAATTTTGACAGTTTTCGAGCGCAAGAGTCGAGCGCTTGAAAGTCAAAAATCGGTCCCCTGATTCGAAAATGAAACACAACATCAACCTCTTAGCGTTATTCCCGGATGTGACCCATAGGAGCCTAAGGTCCGTTTTGACACCTATTCCCAAGATTACGCACAGGCTTTACGAAAGCAACTATGTTATGATGATGATTCAATCCAGGCCCCGTGTCATGGTCGGCCTTATCACGCGAAAAGTGACAAGATAGAGCGTCCGTCTCGTTCCATCGAATGGTGTCAGCCAGTGACGGACACCTTGTCACTTATCACGTGATAAGGCCGACCATGACAAGGGGCCTGAATGATTACTCGTGTATATTGAATACATCAGGACATGGCGGCAGACCTTAGAGAAACCAAGCGAAACATGCATACGCGGAACGACATTGTATTGCAATTTACACGATTGTTTAACTTGAGAAGTTACTTTGAAATTGTTGGATGTCATCGTGGGGACGTATTTGTACCTCACTACCGTAATCAAGCGTTGCTGCGAGCCTGGCCCACTATTCTGTAACTTGTTAAACCTCACCTCACGGTTATATTATACCCACAAATATATCATGACGACCCTGTACTTTTAGTTTAATAAGACGATGTTTCTTGGCTTTCATGGTTACCTAAACTCGAAAACCTAATTCAAGACCAACGTGGGTTGCCACTAAAATAAAATATGTTTACGGTGGTATATTTTCACTTTTTAAAAGGCCGCACCAAGAAAATTTATTTATTGGTAGTTTTAAACCTACGATTTAAATAAACAAGTACAAGATGCCCTGTTAAATATTTAACCATAGAAGATTTTTCGTAGAAAAACTGTTATTGCACTTGTAATACTTCAGGTATTCATAACATTTGGTACGATTTATAAACAATGGTCGTGAACAACGTTATATGTATTTTTAATATTTTGCCATGCGATTAGCTATTCGATGCACATGTGGTTGGATTGTTACATCTATACGACACGCCCAAATATGACTTCGACATGTTGTACTGACAAACTGTGGTGAAATCATATAATCTGTAGACCCCACCAGCCATGACCCCATAGATTAGTAATTATTAATCTCTCATTTTATATCTAAATAGATTTACGAAATCTTTAACAAGTAATTTTTGTTTTGGGATATTGTAATTGTTTTTGAACGATATCAGGTAGAAAAAACAATTACTTTTTAATAATGCGTATTGTTGAATGTAACTTTTTGATATTGAAAATGTTGGCCATATCCACGAATATTTACTATGAATTGATGATCAATGCAAAAAGGTTGGCTACCTCTGACATATTCGATTGACAACGACATAAGTGACTTTGACACTTAATGACAGTGACATATCTATCGTAGTTTTTTTGGTCTTGAATTAGGTTTAAGGCCCCTGAGGCTGCTACTTCATTATTAACTAACTGAATTAGGTTTCCGAGTATACACATTTTGATTCCCTTCCTGTGAAAGTGTCGAAATATACGTTTTTTGCGGCATAAACGGTCGTAGGTATCTGTTTTATTACGTTAACATAGTAATTTGATTTTTGTATATGTATGGTTTTAATTCCCACGTGATACCTCCACGCGTTTCCGTGATAAAGGCTCTTCAAGGACAAACAAGTGATCCTATTTTTTTCCTCTTGAGGTACGGAACCCTGAAAATGCTATTACCATCAGTCATAATAATGCTCCTTCCTTGAAGACTGCTCTTCTCAGTAAAGGCGGAAAACCTACCGTACTTTATTGTTGCCCATACACAAGCACACATTCTTTAATAAATGCTCCATCTCACTATAAAACACACGCGTGTTAAGCCCTTCTTTACCGCACAGTTTCATACACATGAATAATAGAGCTACTGAGAAATTAATTGCACTATAACCTTATAGTAATTTTTCTATCCTGGTGCAGCAATTACCGGTAGTGCGTCCCGTAATCGTCCAGCGTGACTGTTTATTGTTATGTTATATTATAATACATTACAACTAAACAGGAAATTGTTATAATAATTAGCTCACTGGTACCTCATCATTCTTTTTCTACTCGAACTAAAAGGTATGAACAGGCATGTGTATCATTAATTGTCCACTTTGTGCCCGTGTGCTGATAATTAAGGGTAGCTAGCAGAACGGGCCACCCCCTTGGTGGCCCTTTCTTACCATGGTCGTCGTATAAGTCGATCGAATGTTGGACTGTGTTTAGAGCCATGAGCTTTAAAATTGGGGTACTTAAATAGGTACTTGCTCCTTTAGAATTAAATTATACCTATATGCTGTCTACCCCTTTGGGAAACAGATGTTTGAGTTTACGAATGTTGTATCGTTTTCTAACAGATCATCTTCATTCTCCATCCTGGCATCGTGATTGATGCGTGATTTCATTTGCTTGTTGTTTGTCTCGTTCAATTAAACATCAATAACATCATTCGTATCGTATGTTGCTCACAAAACATAATCATTCATCATATTTAAACAACGATCAAAACGTAAACAGCGCCTAATAATACCTTCGTTTCCCAAAATAGACTTGTTTTTGTGATCCCAGGCGCGCAGCAAAAAAATAATCATAGGTGGCGCAATGCCTGGGACGTTGGTATCCTTCCACGTTTTTGTAAGTGCAGAGAACGTTCCAGAAATTTCACCTTGAAGGTCTTGAAGCTCGTTGACTTGAGAAAAACCAATCGTAATTGCAACCGTGTGTGACGACCTCTGTATTTTAGACACCCGACTCGGAGACGGCGCAAAGATTCGATGTTTCTTCTAAATTGGTCATCAGTTACCTAAAACAAACACAATGTTTTTTGTCCTTTTTAATTGGGTTTCCGTTGATGCAAAATCTAATTTCGATTAGAAAACAAATGTTTTATAGTACCTACCGTGTACACACGTAAAAATAGAGCAACATTCGAGGTGCACGTTTAATAATATGTACTGCGTCCACGGCAAAATATTGATGCTTACGACGTTAAGTCCGCCTTTTGTACCTACGATAAAGTATTTTTTGCGTAATATATAACTGAAGATAAATTCGCCATTCACAGCTGTTCTAGAATTGTATTCTAGAAAGGTTTTGTAGTTCCATCGCCTGCCATCGGCACGGATTCGGTGCTCTACTGAAGTCTTAGTTTAAAAATAGCTGCATACTCGCGCCGGCTCGCGCAAGCTAACCTTAAAACCAGTAATCACTTTCTACTCAACGTGTTCTGTTGAAAACCGTGTAAAAACGTGAAAATGTCCGACGTGGGTTTCTTTAAAAAGTTTCACGACACTATAAACGAGAAAATAGACGATGTCACGCGGAATAACTTCGCCAATTTGGAGTCGGACGCGAACCGAGTGTCCTACTTGTTCAGTCTCCCTTTGATAAGGAACTATGAGTTGGATGTGAAATGCCAAGAAATGCCGAGGAAAGATGTTAGAAAGGCGAAAGAGTTGAAGGACAGAGGGAACGCGGCGGTGCAGAAAGGCGAATGGGGGCAAGCGATGCAGTTGTACACTGAAAGCATGGTTTTCATGCCCAAACAAGAGAGTGAGTAGGTAGAGCTAGAAGTTCTTTCACAGTATACCTATTTATTGGTTTTTTCCCCTTTTGTCACTACTCACTAGTTGCCTTTAGTCTCCAAGGATCTATCTAGGTCAGTTTTTAGAAGCGTAATTTTACCAATACGTTTATCTACCAAGCGTATGAGTTTGTTGACATTTTAAATTCTTTCTATTCTGGCACAAACCAAGTCCATGTTCTTAATTTATTTTAAGAAACTTTCTTTTTGTCTCCTGACTATCATGAGGGAACGACAACAAGGACGAGTAATGTTTTCCGAACATGTTTTGTGTACGATACAGTAATTGGGAAAATAGGTATTTCCTCGTATATATCCAATTACTAAACTGTTATCTACGGGGGCAAGAGGATATATCCAAGGTTATTGCGTGAACTAGCAAAATAAGTTTTCGGATATGATTCCTGGGTATATGTTTTGTTATTTTTGAGAAGTCGACACGATTGCGTATAATTCCTGCTATTAGGTAGATACTCAAACAAAAATCTAGACTTGAGTGATTATTTACTTTTCTTAAATATTTGAACCAACCTAAACAATACTACATGAAAGCACATAATCAAGTAAAATGTATGTTATTGTATGTTGGCCGGGAATTTTCTCGACAGATTAGTAAAGTTTGCATCAAAATCCGTTCAGCCGTTTTCACGTGATGCGCGTACAAATAAACAGACAAACAGACAAAAATTCTAAAAACTTTTGGATCGTGTTCTGCTATCGATTCTAAGTATCCCCCGCAAACTATTTCGAATATCTTCCATGTGCAGACTTTCGACCGTCTTCAGCTTTATTATATGTAGGTATATATAGATAGATAGATGTTTGTTCGGGTGGAATCATGCAACTCAGCTTTGAAGCAGATATACATAAGTTGCGTGTGCTGAAATGACGCGCTTTCTAATTGACTAGGTACTTGACTAATGGGGCAGACAGGTAAATGCAATTTCATTTCCACAGGAGCGGCTACTGAGTACTCAATCCATTAGGAATTTATATACACGAGTGTAAAAACAAAGGGAATGGAATTTTACTATAGATTAAATTAATAGACCGTCATGTGCGAATAGCACTCGCATGCGAGGGTTCCGAGCCTTAAGGAGACGCTACACGGTCTGACATCGGCCGGACTCCACGCCGCGTGATTCGGCCCGTGTGGATACGTCTGAACACGTGTCGGAAGCACGGCGGCCGGCCAAATCAATTAATTTGTTTTCTAAATCTTATTTGTAGTGCTTATAATCTGAATTGTAGAAGTTATGTCGCTTCACATTGTTCAGCATAAGTTAATGTGCTTGTGTTGTAGGTATCTGTTGGCAGACCTTAAATAAATAAATACTAGATTTTCTGTGACCTTGCTTGGCCATCCGCAGATATCGGCCCGTGTAGCGGTACCTATTTGTAGATTTGTAGCTAATTAATATTTTGGGGAATTAATAATATTACATGTCCTAAAGTGAGCTTCGGTCACTAACGTCACGGTTATTCATAACATAAAACTTAAAATGCCTCTGATAAAATCAAATGTGTTGCGTCCAATTCTTACGAACACAAATATCTAAGTGACAGATACAGACATTTAAATTACCTGTAATTATTTTAATTATATGTATTTTAAGTAAAATAGGTTTCTCGAATATTTATGATACGGCCCCTTAAGTGTTTACCCAAGTCTAGGTCTTTACGTTTTCCCAATTCCCAGGGACTAACTACTTACTTGTATTTTTTCCCCATAATGAAATTCCATATAAAATTGGAGGCCAAGGCCGGGGACCGATTTTTGACTTTCGAGCGATCGACTCTTTCACTCGAAAACTGACAAAAATTATGAAATGTTATTTTGAAATAGCGATAGTAAATTTAAAAACGAGTAGGTAGTATTGACCACTCGTATTCAATTCTATTGGTAGAAAGTAAGTGCCGGCCATTTTGCAACTACAAACGAATTTACTTTTATTTGATTTTCGAGCGCTCGAAAGTCAAAAGTCAACCCCAGCAAGTACCTACAGTGATTCTTCTTAAATTTGTGACACAAAATCATGGCGATCAGTCAATAAAATAAAAAAAATACTTAAAAAAATTGCACAAAGCAGTATACCTCGGCAGGAACTAAGGAATTATACATAACTTTAAAAAAACATTGCACAAAGCAGTATACCTCGGCCGGAACTAAATAGGGAGTCTCTTTATTACAACCGGCAGACAATCCTATTTCCCAGCCTTTATTTTGCGATATGGAACTCTAAGAAGAATAGCATGCATAGTACGCAGTTACTTGTAATGGAATCTTGTTGTCATCATTCTCCTAGCGTTATTCCCGGATGTGCCCCTCAAGGAGCCCAGGGTCCGCTTTGACACCTAATCCAAAGATTTGGCATAGGCACTAGTTTTACGAAAGCGACTGCCATCTGACCTTCCAACCCAGAGGGAGAACTAGACCGGTTTCCTCACGATGTTTTCCTTCACCGAAAAGCTAACGGTAAATATTCCGTACATAAGTTCCGAGAAACTCATTGGTACGAGCCGGGATTCGAACCCACGACCGCCGCTTGACAGCCGCATGCCTGAACCACTAGGCTACCGTAGCTTGTAATGGAATCTTGTTGTATTGACATTTAATGGTCGGCGCCAATTCCTTAGATGGCTAATTACGTCAACACGAATAAAGTAACGTTGCTCTTATATTATCACAGGGGTTATTTATTAATCCACTAGCTTCTGCCCGCGACTCCGTCCGCGTAGAACTCGTTTATATCGTAGCTCCATACAAACTCTAACATAAAACTATCCTATGTCCTTCCCAGGAAATAAACTATCTTTATACCAAATCATCTAAATCGGTTCAGCGGTTTAAGCGTGAAGAGTTACAGACAGACAGAAAGACCCACTTTCGCATTTACAATATTTGTATGGATTCACTGCCAACAAATTTCATAGCACTTCTAAAAATAATTAGAGAAGACAAGTTTTCCCAAAGTATCACGTCCCAAACTAATTTCTCAAATTATTCTGGTTTATAGAAGTTTATTCTAGGAAAGGGGGAATTTCACGCAAAAAGAAAGCCGATTTATGAATGTACTAGCTTCTGCCCGCGACTTCGTCCGCGTGGAACTCTTTTTAACCCCCGACGCAAAAAGAGGGGTTTTATAAGTTTACGTGTGTGTGTGTCTGTGGTAGCGTAGCTCCCTAACGGATGGACCGATTTGAATGCGGTTTCTTATGTGTCATAGATAATATTATCCCGAGTGTTCTTAGCCATGTTTCATGAAAATCTGTTTAGCCGTTTTTGAGATATTGGACTTTGAAATGAAAATGTCGGAGGTTTTTCAACTTTTCTAAGTTGTACCTATATCGTAGCTCCTTACAAACTTTTGCCACCTTAGAAGATGATTCCCGGAATAAAAAGTATCTTAAACTCGTATGTTAATCCAGGTTATACACTATTATATATACATATATATATATATGTATACCAAAATCAATTTTAATCCGTTAAGCCGTTTTTGCGTGAATGAGGGATACGACTCGCCTGACAGACTCTAAGTGTAAGCCCTGAGTGAACGCTCCGCTCACAGCCGGCGCCTGCGAGTCGGAAACGATAACGCAGGTTAAGCAAAGATGGCACCGATCAGTATTTGGACGGATGACCGCCTGATGATGTTTGAGTGGTTGATATAAATGAGCGCTTCCGTGCTTTGGAAGGCATGCTAAGCAATTGATCCCGGCTGCTGTCTATGACAGTAATCGTTAAGCCGAATTAGAGGCTTTCGGGCGGCTTAAGAACTTCTAACAGTCGAGTTGCCCACTCACTTGACAAAGGGGGGACAACTGTTACTCGCGTCCGCAGGAGCTACCTATCACAACTACCACTACCTACACGTGTCCCCTGGGTGGTACCTACTAAAGAGAGACAAACTTTAAAGGCCAAAAATAATGTATGCCGTACGATTAAATAGTTTAAAGAATGAGGTTTATTCTCGATTTTCGCTACGGTGATAGAATTGTGCTGAAGTTTACCAAAAACAGTGAAAATTTAATTTATAAATTATAAAGTAAAGGATAATCCTACTAACATTATAAGTGCCAAAGTTTGGATGGTTGGATATTTAGATGGTTGTTACTCAATGACGCTTAAACGGCTCAACCGATATGAAAGAAATTTTATACGAAGATAGTTTATAGCCTGGATTAAAATATAGGATAGCTTTATCCTGGATCCACGCAGACGAATTTGCAGGCGAACGCTAGTATTCTATAGGTGTACAATTTTCAAAATGAATCTGCTTATTTATTATAGCTACTGCCCGCGACTCCGTCCGCGTGGAACTCGTTTACATCGCAGCTCCATATAAACTTCCCCCCCCATTTCACCCCCAAAGGGGATGATTTCAGGGATAAAACTATCCTATGTCACTCTCCATCCCTTCAACTATCTCCACTTAAAAAATCACGTCAATTCGTCGCTCCGTGAAAGACGGACAAACAAACAAACACATACACTTTCCCATTTATAATATTAGTATGGATTACCGAGAAATGAACATGCGCGAATTGGCCCATAAAAACATTTATGATAATTAGAGATTTAGAAAAAGATACATAGGGTGACTGAGGTGCGACTTCTCTGAGAGGTGAAGCGGTCTTCTTGTTGTGTACTCGTAAATGTTTCAGAAGCCTGAGAATTCGCTGTTAATCTTGTTTCACGTTCCGTAATAGTCTTCGGAAGCTCGCGACAACGAATGGCGTTCACGATCGTGGCCGAGACGTGCTTCCATGTCTTCACTGTTTTCAAGGAATCTATAAGCCCGGGAAGCTTCTTCGGACTCCTGAGATCTTGCCACTCGTTTTCTAGCGGCCTCTCTAGAAATTCGTGTCAGGTTCGATCTCTTTCTGGAGGGCATTTTGAGTAATAACGTTTTTGGGGACTTTTGACACATAATTTTGTGATTTGACAGAATAAAATAAACTTGTGAGTATTTACTCTGCATTAAAAAAAACGATTTATATACAAAAACATACTTACTGAATTCAACCCCATTTTTTAACCCTTTTCCACCCTTATCTTTATAATTTTTATAGCCTATTACCTGGCCGAAGATCCATTGAACGTTTTAGTGAAAGTTGCATATTAATCCATTCGACAGTTTTCCCGTGATACCCGGACCAACAGAAAACATAACACTCCTTTCCATGGGCTGTCGTATTAATAAACAGATAGATGGCGCTGGTGCGCAAAGTAAAGATTACTTTATCCAAATATTCTCAAATTTGGCCTGTGGGTCACCGTAACTCCATCAAACTTTTTTATACGTCTAATATGGTTTGTTGGATTTCAGACGCCGACAAAAATCTGGAGAATGACTTTCTAAATGCGTGGAAATTGGTGAAGTTCTGCATCGCGCTATTGAAGTTTTTAATGTATGTTGTATAAATACAACTTCCTTCAAGCTCTACTTATTATGTCTCACTGACAACCTCAACGAACTTTCACAATTATTATATGTACAGAAGAGAAGAAGAGATGGTCATATACGTTTCTTAAAATAGCACGCCGATAGTCTGCGAATGGCAAAAGATGTTTTGTATGGAAAGCAAACACGATTTTTTTGGAAAATCTTGCATAAAATAAATCAATCTAGTCCCAAACTAAGCAAAGCTGGGTATGGCTACGAGACGCCGACAAACATTCTTAAATATAAATAAATACTTAAATACATAGAACACACCATGACTCAGGAACAAAATATTCGTCAGGGAACGCAGGGCCTCTAGCTTCCTAGGCAGAGACACGGGTGCGACGTCAAAGACCAACTGGGGGAGTTCCTTCACCTTACAGACGACACCACGCATCCATAATACTTCCCCAGTTCGGCTGCTCCACATTCGAGCGGGATGACATTTCGCTGTGCCCTACCTCACCAAAAAAAGTAACTTCTCTGGAGTCAGGCAGACCATATACGTATGCTTGTTTGGCACCGACGGCACTTGGCTTGGAGGTCACGTCAGTAACAGAACCCTGAACACTTGCCTGGGGAACCTATTGGGAAAGATGGCTCAGTAAAGACTTGAACTCGTTACAGATGAAGAGCTATCCATCCTCCTAGCGAACCGCTCCGCAGCCCTAAACCACGTAGGGCTGCACGAGGACGCCCTGGCGGACATCAGACGCTGCCTGACCCTGGGCTACCCGGAGCACCTGCAGTATAAGGTGCAGGAGCGTAAGGCCAGATGTCTCCTCGTGCTGCAAAGGAACCGGGAGGCTGTCACCGCGTTCCAGTAAGTATTTCTACACATTTTTATGCTACATTAAAACTACGTAAAGAGTTCCAAGTTTTCCAGGATGAGTACAGGCCCCATAGGCCCAGGTACTTACCCATCGCCATAACTGCACACTGGACACATGTGGGTGAGGTTCTTATGGACCACCGGCCTGCGGCCCATGGAAACTTTGTTTATTTAGTTAAGTGCTGTGCTGCACCTCAATTCGGTTCATCCATTCCGTGTATTATTGTCAAAATTGTATAAGCTACATTATATACCTAGGTATGGTACATAGGTATGTTAACTCGGTGCACGCGGTCCCGAGGACACATGCGAATGACGATAGCAATAACGATTGTCTACAAATATAGACATACTCACCTAGCATGATAGGTTTTATCGTCATGTTTTACGTCACCATTTGTACCGTAAAACGTGACCAGAGACCGTATCATGGTCGGCTTTATCACACGATAAGTGTCAAGATAGCGCGTCCGTCACTGGCTGACACCGTTCGATAGAATGAGACGGACGTGCTATCTTGACACTTGGTCTGGTGATATCTGCCTCGTGCGTAAATCTAATGTTTAAATTTTTACAGAGAAACGATTAAAGCCCTCGACCGTGCTTCCAAGCTGAACAGTGACAAAAGACAGAAGATGATTGCAGACTCCAAGCTGATGATCGAACTGTTAAACAAAGGGATGGTACTGGCTGGAAAGCCGAAAGATCCGGAGCCACTTAAAAAAACTCCGCCCAAACCGAAGCTACCAGGGAAGCATAACCCGAACTATCCAGCGGCGTCAGAAGCTATTCAGATAGACTTCAGCGAGGGTAAAGGGAGGTATGCAACCGCCACCAGGGACATAGGAGCGGGTGAAGTGTTACTGATAGAGAAGCCACACAGCGGGGTGCTGTTGAGCGAGTACTCCAAGACGCATTGCCAACACTGTTTTAGGAAGTAAGTCAATGTTTTTTTTATTATTATCAACGTGTAGATCTATCAGACCATAGTATATCTATGGATATAAAAGATTTAATGTGACGGATGAATCAATGGCAGGGAATGTTGAGATGGATGTGTGGTGTGACGAGGATGGACCGAATAAGGAATGAGTAAGAGGAAGCCTGAACTAGCACCTATTATAGATACGTTTTTGATAGCCGTGCCGTGTGGCTTTTTGTTTTTGCATAGTTAAGGAATGAAATGGTTGGCCAAGTCGAAAACCTTTTTTCAATGCCGTTAAGATCCAAAAGTGAACTTTTTAATTCCGCTACTGTTTATGTATTCAAGGAACTATGTGACTCTGACATTCCCTTTATTCACAGATGTCTAATACCGCTACCGTGCCCAAATTGCCCCAACGTCGTCTTCTGCAGCGACAGCTGTCTGGACTCCGCACAATCCTACCACGCCTACGAATGCCACATACTCCCCCTCCTCTGGAAATCAGGCTGCTCCATTACTTGCCACATAGCCCTTCGCATGATCACCCAGAACAAGAAAGACTACTTCAAGAACCTGAATGACTTAGACGCGAAACCATCAGGACCGTACAAGACTGAAGACTACAGAAACATCTACCATCTTGTGACGCACGAGGCTAAGAGAACGAAACAGGATTTCTTGCACAGAACGCAAATGACGGCTTTCCTTGTGAAACTCCTTGAAATCAGCGGCTATTTCGACGGAAAGCCACGGAAAACTCCAATAGACACGAACGATGTTATAACTATGGGTGTCAATGAGATTTACAAGGATGATATTGCTGTTATAGGAGGTTTGATTTTGAGGAACTTGCAAGTACTGCAGTTTAACGCTCATGAGGTGTTTGAGCTGCAGTGTCCTAAGCCGAAAGTGGGGCAGAATGTGATCAAGCACGCTGGGAAATCTGTGTTCGTCGCCGGCGCGGTTTTCCCCACGTTGGCGCTGTTCAATCATTCATGCGATCCTAGTGTCGTGAGGTGAGTGCCGAGATGTCCATTAGCAAAACTTGAGTATGCATAGTAAAACTGTGAATATATAAGTACACCTGCACGAGGCGACATTAGGTACTACGAGAGTCAATATTTGTATGTTTGTGTGATTACCTCCGGAAATACTAATCCGATTACAAAATTCTTTCAACCGCGTACAGAAAGAACCTTTAGGTCAGTGATTGGTCATGGAGGACATATTTTACCGAACCGGGGGCAACTTGTTTACGAATCCATCATCATCATCATTATTTAAAAGCTAGGGTCTTATCGGTGAGTAACCGTAAGTATTTTTGTCCTCTGCCAAAATCCATAGGTATCATATATTGTGTATGCGAAAGTAACTAGGTATCTGTGAACCGGTTAAGATGAATTTTGTTATTGAAGTACTAGGTATCCCGGGGAAGAGCATATGGTTTGGTTTTCATCCCGGAAATCATCCCCTAAGGGCCTGAAATGGGGCTTAAATTTGTACTACAAAAACGAGTTCATCGCGGACAGCGCACGAGCGGAAGCGAGTGTACGTTATTATCTAATTTCCAGATACTTCATCGGCGACCGTATCGTCGTGCGGGCCGTAAAAAACATCCAGACAGGCGAGGAAGTGTCGGAGAACTACGGGCCGATATTCACGACTGTACCGAAGGCGGAGAGACAGGCCCAGCTCAGGGAGCAATACTGGTTCGAGTGTACATGCAAGCCGTGCCAGGAGAACTGGCCGCTTTACGAACAGATGAAGGAGAACTATATGAGATTCAAGTGAGTCGTAGGACAAAATAGTCTAATTGCCTACATCTGAAACTAGTAATTTATAAAGACTGCCAATGCCTATACAATGTTGCGATCCGTTCACACATTCGCCGCCAAGGAAAAAATACACGGTGGCACCCCGACGCCACGCAACTTTTAAGTCGTCTTTGACTTCGTATATGACGTCAGTGGCAGGTGGGTTGCAATGCAACCGCATGGCGCAGTGACGGCGAATGGGTTAAAATAATTAGCCTGATGTAGCTACTTTCACTATAGAGCTCTCTGTACCATACATTTCGCACGACACTGACCTTTGCTTAACAAATTGGGGCGATCTATCATCATCGTGGCGTGCGAGCGAGAAATCGGAGCGCGACCTCGCGCTCCCATCAAGTACGGCGCATCGCTGCCGCCGCCGCCGCTTGAAGCCGCGCCTGAGCCCTAAAGGGTCGAACAGGCTGCCAGCGGGACGGTAGCGGCGCTTGACGAGCGCGTGATGCGCGCGGGACGGCCGGTCACACAGAGCACGCGCGCATCACGCCATCAACCAGCCGGCATCGCGCTGGGCTCACGCCATCAACCCGCCAGCACTACGTACGCACCGCGCGCTGCCCTGTCTGGCGTCACACATCTGTTTTGGAGTGTGATTCTGATTATAGATACACACGAGTCGAGGGTCCAAGTGGTGATTGAAACAAGATTCTCGTGCAATATAAATAAGTTCCACAATCGTTTGCAGATGCGACTCCGACCGACCGTGCCCGAACGTCATAGCTGTGCCGTACGACGCGAAAGAATTCATGATCCAGTGCGGCCTGTGCCAACAGTACACCAACATCATGAGAGGACTCAAGTCTTTACAGGCAAGTGCTTTACCACATCGCTGGCTAGCAAGCATGCGGCTGGATAGTAAGGTGACACCGTAGTCTATGGACGAGAGTAGTCCATTAATTGTGTCAGTAAGAAACAAATGTAGGTCCCTCACTCTGAACACAGCGAGTACCTACTGACGATCGTACTCACCACCATGAACACAACACCACGTGTCGTTTGTAAAGAGGTGTCCACCACAGATATAGGAAATAAGGAGATCGGACATGCCACGCGATTTGTATTGAATATGCCTGTCGCAAATTCTTGAATTCGTGGTTTTAATTGAAATAAATAGTATTTATAGTATTTACCTCTGAAAAGTGATCCATTGGTGTGGAAATTAATCAAATCACTGCGATGTTTGCAAGTAATTATTGCACAGCACATTTTAGCTAAAAACGGAAATTTCTCGGTGGACAACGGACGGTAAATGTATGGCGGAGTATGCCCAATGAGCTGGCATGTGGGGCACAGCCGCCGGCGGCTTGTCCGCTCTATAGTATTTTATGCTCTGAGGTGTCGACCAACTTAAAATGTACACTCAGCGTCATAAACTTAGTGGCAGCCAAGGTAGCCAAATATTTCGGTACACGTCTTTATTACTTAGGTACTGTAAGAATAAGGGTGTGTTACGAAATATTTCGCTACTCTCCCTGCTACTAACTATATGACGCTGACTGTACTCAGAAAGGACAACTTTCGTACAAATACGGCCGACGCAACCGCATAGATGGCGCGCGCGTGTTGATGTAACAAAGACAGATAGGCAACTACGGAATATTACATTGCGCGTGGCCCGACACGCACAAGGCCGATTTTAAACATCGGCTTACGAGAGTTTAAAATATCTGACATCGAATTGCAAAAGCAACTTATCGATTTGATTTGACGCTCGTTCGGATAAGTCGCAGGCCGCGGGAGCCCGCCGGATGCGGGTGGCGCAGGACCGGTCATCGCGGCCGGGGGGCCTAGGGCCTATTCTATATCCAGCAGTGCACGTCTTTCGGCTGCTATGATGGTATGCCCGCCAAATAGCTTTTGTGAAAACGAAACTGTCAAATACTCTATTCATCGTGCCTTTCCCTGGGTTGGAGGCTTTGTGTATTGAACGATAATAGTTATTCAAATTAAACATCATATCAAACAGTTTCACAACAATTACACGTTCAAATTCCGCTAAAACATTACGACGTGGGCGCAAATTGGCGTGTCAATACCGACGGGTGACTGGTCAATTTGGTGCCGTATAGGGTATTAGTATAACAGCTCAAACCGACGACAATGTCTTGGTTAAATATAAGTCATGAATACCGCAAATATTCCGCCAATGTGGTGACGTAGCGGTGAGTATTTTAGTGCGATACTAGATAGGAGCGCCATAAAGGAATAGCAATTAAATTTTGCACAATAATTCTTGTAGATAGTTAAAATAATTGTGGTTGAGGTCCAGAAGTCCAGACTACTTCTTAGTACCTACTCGAAGATGCCTATGCTCAGCAGTGGGCGATTACAGGCTGAAAATGATGATGATGATGGTACCTTAGAACGCCAAGAAGACCTCCAGGTGTCGTTGAAGACCTCCAGGTGTCGTTGAAGACCTCCAGGTGTCGTTGAAGACCTCCAGGTGTCGTTGAAGCGCTTCAGCGTTTAGGCGTTGTGTTCAGTCTTTTGAATGATGTTGGCGTGACAAAGGCTCTTTTAGTTGCATCAAACCGTCCAATATCCATATTTTCGTCCAATATTCCGCAGCGTCTCAAGACGAGAGTCTTTGACCAGTGTGTTGCCAGTGATGACACATGGCACTGAAACGTGGTCGCTTACTATGGGCCTCATAAGAAGGCTCAAAGTCACCCACAGGGCAATGGTGAGGGCCATGTTGGGAGTTTCTCTGCGTGATCGCATCAGAAATGAGGCTATCCGCAGCAGAACCAAGGTAACCGATATAGCCCTCCGAATCGCTAAACTTAAGTGGCAGTGGGCGTAGAACCGATGGCCGTTGGGGCGGAAAGGTTCTCGAGTGGCGACTACGTACCGGAAGGCGCGGCGTGGGTAGGCCCCCGACAAGGTGGACTGATGACCTGGTAAAGGTTGCGGGTGTCCGCAGGGCGCCAGGGTGGCGCGGGATCGGTCACTTTGGCACTCTTTGGGGAAGGACTATGTCCAGCAGTGAAAGTCTTTCGGCTGATATGATGATGATGATGATCAAACCGTCTATAATCGTAAGCGGTGTTTGTTATAATCGGTGTGTATGGAAAGTTTTCTATGAAACGAGAGCTGCCGGTGTCATATTTAACGTTGATCAGTCCGCGCGAGTTGGTGCAACCCTTAACCCAACAATAGGTGCCACATCAGGCTTCCTTTTACTCTTCCCTTATTCGGCCCATCCTCGTCACACCACAGATCCATCTCAACATTCCCTGTGTAACATGCAATAGCGATTCATCCGTCACAATTAAAACATACGTTGATACTATTACACGTACAATATGTATACACGTAGAAAATAAGGTTAGAAGAAGTGTATTTACTCGTACTTGGCAACGCCACACCGTAATTTACCATGAGGGCGTTATCTATACTGGATATTATAAAGAGGGAAATATTGTGAGATTGTCAGTTTGTTTGTAAGGTCAATCTCCGAAGCTACACATCCGATTTCAAAAATTCTTAAACCGATGGCCCTGAGCTATCTATACCGGGTATTTAGAGTTACTCTCAATTAATTCACAGTTAACTTTTAATCCCATCGGCCAATGGGAAAAGTTGTTCAATATGATAATCTTATTCGCTTTTGGTCATTCCGGATCATAACCCCGAAGTCACCCAGTATATATATTTAAGAGCTGGACACCGTTAATTACGTTTAACATCGTTAACCGCTAATCCGTTACATAAAAACGTTAACATCGTAACGTTAAAGAGTTACATTTTTGAAGATTTAAACGGAAGTTGACTCGTGATCAAGTTGCATTAGTCAATCTCACTAGACATAAGTATTGCATTGTCATCCGCTTTAGATAATTTACAAAAAATATCAACTCGATTGGGCTTCAGGAAGTGTCAAATTTTCCCTGCATTATTTGAACCACACTGAATACCTCGCCAAGTTATTAAAAATCTTGTAAAAAGGCGCATTTCAATCAAAACTATTACTACTTCACCGGCGGTAATCACAGATGAATCAAAGGTACTTATCAAAGAAATATTTTCGCAGTTTTATCGGCGAAAACAAAGTTTTCCTTAAGGCTGCACCGAAGAAATTATGAAATTTTTGCGCTCGTTTTAACATTGCAGTATTGTTATTACTAAAGCTGTAGTTCTGCAATTCCTGTAGAAGATATTTGAGGATTCACTCTATCAATTATTTGCTTTAGAAATTCGATTACTTATACTTTCCTCGATAGAAAAGAAATCCAAAGTTACCTCTAAAAATGAAAAAATAACCTTAGTACGGCGTAAATACTTCACGGTAGGTCATCAGGTTTTGAATAATGACAGAAGTAAACGATGTCTATGACGTTTATGCGTAAAATTTTCAAAATGTGGATTTTTTTAGCGATACAAAGGAAATAACTAAAGTCGCGCACGTTCCGCTCATTTTAGCTAGAGCCGCCGCGCTTCCCCCCTATCCGCTTTAGTCTTGCTTCGGCTGTCAGACGGGGAGGCTGTGTCGCTTGACCTTACGCACGATTTGTAAAAGTAACGACGAATTTTGTGTTGTTTGCTATGGGCAACAAAGCAAATAGAGCAAGGAAGAGGAGAGGTTGGCGAAAAAAGAATGCTTAGCGGTTGAATGAAAAATCAAGGTAAGTAAAAGTCATTTGACTACAAATTATAAGCCCAGGGACTGTGCGCCGGTACCGGCTGTTACTCTCGTTGCAAATTAATTTTGGTTTATCGCTGTACTGCCCTTATTTCGATGGTTCTTTATTTTGTTACTTATTTATTTATTGTTTAATGTTCAACAATAATCAACAAATATTTTACTAGCAAATAAATTAATCTCTCTTGGGCAAGACATCTACCTACATACCGAGAATTTTGAAGTAGAGAATACTCCTGTTGCTTCGTATAAGCATACTCAGCACCTACCTATACCTACCTACTAGTCAAACTGCTCCGCATCTCGCAGCGGCGTCCGTTGATGCGTTTTTTAACTTTGTATGTAGAAGCTTATTTTGTATAGAAAAATCGCATGGTACGACACACTGGCTCCGCCTGGACGCGCGGAGGAACGAGACGCAAGACGACTCGCGCGCTCGGACGCAGACGCGGTGCGTGCCGCAGGGTATGTCACACCGAGCTCCGTAGTTCCGTACGAACTTTAGCGCGGGACGTCGCGCATCGCATCTCCGGACGGAGATGCGGAGAAAACTCGGACGTTGTTGCGTTGTCTCCGCATGCGAGTCCGTTGGCAGTGGCAGTGGCGAGACGCGAGGGCAGTGTGACAACCACAAAAAAACATCAAGTTCCATACTAATATTATAAATGTGAAAGTGTGTCTGTCTGACTTTCTGTTTGTCTGTCTGTTACCTCTTTACGCTTAAACCGCTTAACCGATTTAGATGAAATTTGGTATAGAGATAGCTCGAGTGTCAGGAAAGACTATAGGTTAGTTTTTATGGAAATCATCCGCTAAGGGGTGGAAATTCAATACTGTATAAAAGAGTTCTGAGAGACTTTCGATAATGACGTTTTAGTGCGTCCACAAAGATTGTTATTAACCAAATGACTTTCTTACTGAGTTACGCTATAGGTACCAATTTCAACCTTGTGACTTAGACGAGATGGTTATATTGTTACTTGCTTAATTTTATCTGGTCGGCGGTTTGCGGAAACAGCCCGGTGTTCACAAGATAAGCTTTCAAGTGCTAAATGGACAGCTTATATCATTTTAACTATACCTTTTTAAAAGGTTATTTACCGCACCTTAGCAATCAACATGTATTGTAGTGTACCAATATTGTAGTCATAATAATCGCTAGTCCTAATTATTTTCGTTCTAAAAAATTTTTATTTCAAAATATTTCTGTAACTATCATCGGCACTGAAACGTGTTCGCTTACTATGGGCCTCATAAGAAGGCTCAAAGTCACCCAAAGGGCAATGGAGAGGGCCACGTTGGGAGTTCCTCTGCGTGATCGCATCAGAAATGAGGCTATCCGCAGCAGAACCAAGGTAACCGATATAGCCCTCCGAATCGCTAAACATGAGTGGCAGTGGGCAGGGCACATAGCACTTAGAACCGATGGCCGTTGGGGCGGAAAGGTTCTCGAGTGGCGACCACGTACCGGAAGGCGCAGCGTGGGTAGGCCCCCGACAAGGGGGACTGATGACCTGGTAAAGGTTGCGGGAGTCCGCAGGATGCGGGTGGCGCGGGATCGGTCGCTTTGGCACACTTTGGGGGAGGCCTATCTATGTCCAGCAGTCTTTCGGCTGATATGGTGATCATCGGCAGTCATAATGATCATTTGTCCTAAACATTTTTTTCATAATTTTCTTACTAAGAACATGCCTGATCATCATTTTGTTAATCATAACAATTTTCTTCTGACCATACTTCTAAGAACATCCTCATGAAGTAACGCGTTCGCGGTACATCTCCTAATGAAGTAACGCTTTCACGGTACACCTAACACTTTATTATTATATTATATTAACAGTTATGTCAAAAGGAAAACGTAAAAAGTTACAAGTTAATTTTTCTCCACAAAAAAAACAGCTTCCCATATGAACGTAGTCAGCCTACTGAGATTTTCATCTTATTTAACCGTTCTAATATTTTACATTATTGAGTTAATTTTGTTGAACTTCTATTGTATCTATAATACCAATTTGTCATTCATCGCAGTTACTATAACCTACCGACGACGTTAATTATAAATAAAAAAAATATGTGTCACATCTGCATTAAGGTTTCTCTAAATGTGAATTTTATCAATAAAACTATTTGAAATTGTTCTGGTTGCTTAAATTTTGTAAATATTGGCAACACCCTCGCTGAAAGCATTTATAGTGCCATTTGCCGCCATTCTTTCAGTTCTATATAGGCGATCGGCGCACAACTCCAGCCAGCGCTCACTCGGTCCTGCCTGTATGCGTCACACACACACATGCACGGAACGCATAGAATACCTAAAATCAACTCGCGCCAGAAGCTCGGTGCCCTCTTAACCCCGATGATTTGAAGAAAAGATAGATTTAATACAATCATGATTTATTAAATCAAACAATTCAGCCGTAACAATCCCTAAATAATAGTGCAATGCTAACAATACGTGTATGTACATCTAAATCAACATGACTACAAAATATGGACTTTATTCCATTAAAAATGTCAATCCAGTACCAATAAAGTGAAAGTTTATCCCTGACATATATGTGACAAAAAAAGTTTAGTGGTCCAATTGAAATTAGATATTTGTCAAAAGTCAAATCAACTTCTTTATAGGAATCGTCAATAACGCTCCGTTAGTATGGAATTTGTAGAGATTACTTGCTTGTGACGTCACAATCAATCGTTCTTATTGTTAGTTTTTAGGAATTTAAAAAACCAAAATAGCTAACACAAATTAATGATTGATACTTTCTGAGAATTTTCGTAACGTTAAAAAAAAAATTTCACTGTTGTCTAATAGATACCCTAATTAACCACATTTTTGGAAATAAACACAATATTTCGTTTATCCAGCATAATTATTATGGGAAAAAATATAGTGAAATCAAAATTAGATCATACGTCATTAGATCAGACTTAAACTCCTATAAGCTACGACTCTTCATTTGCCGTACGTATAGTCAGCATCATATAGTTAGTAAAAGCACAGAATAGATAATAGTACAAGTACAGAAGGAACACTCCTTTGATCTTTACAAAAGGCGCTTTTTTCTCAGCCAAAACATCAAGATTTTATTGCCCTCTGACGTCGTCGACGACGACGTCGACGTTCATCGCTACAAGTACATGCCGGCTCCCCAACGTTGGGGCACCGGCATGTACTTGTAGCGATGAACGTAAATCGCGGAGTGTCCGCCCCTTGGTAAAAGTCAAAGTGGTCAAATATTTATGTACACGTCTTCAGTAATAACACACGTTAAGTGTTACAGTCAGCGTACGAAAACAAACATAGAATGCGAGCTACTTACACATTTCTATCCAAACACTTGCCTGAAACACGCTAGGTCGGACTAAACGGCTGCCTGGCATCGTTTCGACACCCCGCCCCTCCGCATAGAGGCAATGGCACCCATTCTGTGGGCTAATTTTAAGGCGCTACTTAGACTTCTACGGTTTTGTCGTTCGCTAGTTACAGTAATGTAACAGTGAGGATGTGTTACGATTTGGCTACTAACCATATGGTGCTCGCTCTACCAAGGTAACCGCCCAGGACCGATAATAATACATACAACTTAGCACTATACAGGATGTAAAGCTAATTTGTCAAAAGTGCAGCTACTCAATCATTGGTTTGACATTCAATTCTTTTTAGGTTGTATTTTTGAGGATTCGACCCGTTTAAACAATCCACTCAGTATACTGATACACAATGTCCAAATCAACATATGGTTGAGATTTTCTAACGTGGCCGACTTTATATAAATCAGTCATTGTAATTGGAATCATCTAACTTTGACGTTAGAGTTGATGACTACTTTGATGCGATGCGGCGAACTCAAATAATCCCAAGTATAATTAACGTCACATCGACTTCAATCAAGCAGTCAAAATTGAACCAAAAATACATAAAAAATGGCTTCATGCCAATCATTGAAATTGCACCTACTTATTACTAGTTCTATATATACATGATTAAAGTGCTAGAAATGTAAACTATACAGCGTACACGTGATGAAAAATTGCATCGAAATGAAAACAATGATTAACTTTAGCATAAGTTTTTCATATCGGGTTGAGTAATACATATGAACGATTTATAAATGTAATATAATTCTCTATAGGTTACCATTATGGTCGACACAAGTCACTCTCCATACAAACGTAGTTTTGTTTTCATTTTAAAACGGCAGACTGGAATCTCAGACCAAGAAAATATAGGAGCGTTACGAACAGTCTAGTGAAGCAAACCGGTTTTCAACCAAGCCCCATAAGTTTAGCACAGCTAAACAAATTAAATCGCAAAAAAATCGAAATAAATGATTTTGACAGCATTGCGACACGTGCTGAAGAGTTTTGTGCAATTTTGTTTGTATATGTGTGCGTGAGCGTGTGCTAAACTTGATGTAGCTTGGTTTTGTTTGTGTGTGGTCTGGCTTCACTTGACTGTTCGTAACGCTCCGTCTGTCTTTTTTTCTTGGTCTGAGACTGGAATATGTATGTTTTATAACTAATAATGGGATCCCATAATGGGATCCGTCACGCCGATGTCAGAAAATATTTTATGTTTGCTCAGCGAACGAAAATAGCATAGAAGTCTAAGTAGCGTTGCAAAATGGCCCCACAGAATGGGCGCCATTGCCATTATGCGGGGGGCGGGGTGTCAAAACGATGCCAGGCAGCCGTTCAGTTCGAACACGCGCATACCGGGTTGTAGAAAGAAAGAAAGAAAGAAAGAAAATAAGTTTATTTCGCAAATATACAAAATACACAAGCACGGCACGGGGTTTTAGACACGTGTTTGGACAGAAATTTGTATGGAGCTCGCATCCTAGTAATATTATAAATGCGAAAGTTTGGATGTTTAGATGTTTGGATGTTTTTCACTCAATCACGCTTAAACGGTTCAACCGATTTGGATGAAATTTAGCACGAAGATAGTTTATAACCTGGATTAAAATATAGGATAGTTTTTATCCCGGCTCCACGCAGACGAAGTAGCGGGCGGAAGATATTTATAAGAAAATGAAGCGATTAGACACTTTGTATGCAAAACGTTCCCACTCGCTCATTTTTTTCTATTATAATTTCTAGCAATCAAAACGGGTTATACGCGGATTGCCTAGAACGCAAAATGACTAGTGTGTTGTTTGACCACCGAGCATTATGCCTAAAACGCAAAATGCCTACATCATTTTCGTCGTTTTATCTTTAAACTAGCGATGTCGACGGAGCCCCGCAGAGCGGGGCTCCTATTTCTGGTCTGTTTGCCCTTCGAGCATCTGAAGAAACCTAACGAACCTAACCTACCTATGAGTGGTCATTTTGCGTTTTAGGCACAATGCTCGGTAGTCAAACTGCAATGTAGGCAAAACAACACACTAGTCATTTTGCGTTCTAGGCAATCCGCGATGCTACCACCAAAACTAGTTTCTGACCTAGACATGGCAGAGTCCATTGCGTATACAAAATTTCATGTTGTTCCAGCATGTCTACTAAACTACTTTTGTATGGAGAGGCGAGCGTTCATGGCGACCCTTATATATCCCCATCCCTCTCGGGGATTCGCTAGAACGCCATCATAGGTATCCTTCGTCTAAAATACCTTAGTGAAAGTATATCCCGTAGTCGATGGATTGTCATATCGTGGCGTCAATACAAATGCCGCGAGGTAGCCGTGAGCTTCTTGATCACAGAGCCAAACGGTTTGGCAAACGAGCCTTGTGGCGGTGAACGAAACTCGAGTGTACCTCAGTACAGTAGTACCGCAAATATAAGTTACAGTACCGAATGAAATCGAACGTACGACCATTTCAATGAAGACCTTGTTGCACCATACGTAAGTTACTATATGCAATGACAGGTGCTGTCGTGCTGTCCCGCTCATGGCGCCAGACAAGATGGCGGGCGCCGGAGCGGCCGGCGTCGCGCGCAAAATTTTGACCAACGGGCGTTGAAGATTTTACAAACGCGCTGCATTATGATTGGTTAAAATGTATTCAAAAAAATGTTTTATGCACAGGTACAGTCACCGGCATCAATATTTGCCGAAACAAAGCCGGCAAAAATATCTGACACGTCATTATGGCATTAGACAAAGAGTCGTGTCAGATATTTATGCGTGCTATATTGTGGCAGATCTTATTGCTCGTGACTGTACATCGTTGTAACTTATATTTGTGGTACTACTGTACAGGTATATCCCGTAGTCGGTGAAGTGACAGATCGTTGCGTCCTTATAAAGGCTGTGGGGTAGTCGTGAGTTTCCTGATCGCAAAGCCAGCGCTGCGCCATATTGATGGCAAACGAGGCTGATGGGGAGCTGTCACCGCAGCCAATGGACCTTGTAGCGGTGAACGAAACTCGAGTGTACCTCAGTACAGGTATATCCCGTAGACGGTGCAGTGGCAGAAGATCGTGGCGTCCTTATAGAGTCCGTGGACGTAGTCGTCCGTCTCGGGGTCCCAGAGGCAGCGCTGTGCCATCTTAATGCCCGCGCCTTTCATCTCCAGTATGTTGGTTTGGACCAGTATTTTGTAACTGAAAACGGATACAGAAAATACAAATTATGGAATTTATAAAACACTAGCTCTTTGCCCGCGCGGAAGTCGTTTATTTAATTACTTATTCATTTTCATTTAACTCTGGCAACAAACGCTTATTTAAAACATACATATGAATGTAAAGTTATGTTAAAACATAACAAAAACACTATAACTGCTATATATTACGCAACTTCGTGGTAGCATCATTCAAGTCGCTCTGGTTTCCAAGCGGAGATAGACTATCCGTCTCTTTTAATTGGTCTAATTAGAAAGAGACGGATAGTCTAATTCACCACCATATGACGGCACCGCTATCCTAGGAAACCAGAGCTTTAGGGGATGATTTCCGGGATAAAAACTTGTGTCCTTCCCCAGGACTCTATACCTTTCATCTAAATCGGTTCGGCGGTTTAGGCGTGAAAAGGTAACAGATAGATAGACAGACACGCTTTTGCATGTATAATATTAGTATGGATTTGAAATTTACGAGCTTTTGTTGCTGACTGTACTTTTTTGCACAGGCGTGAGAGGGTTCTATTCCAATGAGGCCAAACACGGATTTATCTTGTATAGTTTATCTTGTGCAGTTGCTATAGACACCTTCTCCATCATCAGATCATCTTGGTACCTAATTTACACAAGTATGCCATGTTTCAACTTACCCGGGCTGTTTTTTTTTGCAATTTTGTATGACATCAAAAGACAGATGAAGACAGACCGTTCGAGATCATCTGCGCCCAGTGCGGCGCCTGGTCCGCGCGGTACCGCCCCGACAGCTGTTGTCGTTATTTTCAAGGGTCTCACCGCTTCATGCCGAGCTCCTGCGTGCGCTGTCTGACGCCGTTCGAGATCGTCTGCGCCCAGTGCGGCGCCTGGTCCGCGCGGTACTGCCCCGACAGCTGTTGTCGTTATTGTCAAGGGTCTCACCGCTTCATGCCGAGCTCCTGCGTGCGCTGTCTGACGCCGTTCGAGATCTGCGCCCAGTGCGGCGCCTGGTCCGCGCGGTACCGCCCCGACAGCTGTTGTCGTTATTGTCAAGGGTCTCACCGCTTCATGCCGAGCTCCTGCGTGCGCTGTCTGACGCCGTTCGAGATCATCTGCGCCCAGTGCGGCGCCTGGTCCGCGCGGTACCGCCCCGACAGCTGTTCTCGTTATTGTCAAGGGTCTCACCGCTTCATGCCGAGCTCCTGCGTGCGCTGTCTGACGCCGTTCGAGATCATCTGCGCCCAGTGCGGCGCCTGGTCCGCGCGGTACTGCCGCCCCGACAGCTGTTGTTGCATGGACGTTATTATTATATCGTAAACGTTTTCCGCTTGGAACCTGGAAATTATGGGAACATTATGAGCGACAAGCGTCGAACGCAATGTTACGTCATGTAGATGTAATTAAAATTAAAGCAGATTCACGACGACAACATGTATATTAGTTTACAACAGAAAACCTATATAACACTCAGACAAGGAGTCTGGATATCTAATAGAAGCATTAACATTACCAACATAATGAATATAGTCACAGTGTATCGAGCCAATGCCAACATTACCGACACCTATGGCCCATTGTAAGAAGCTACAAGTTGCCAATTTAACTAGAAATTGTCAACTGTCATTGACCGATAAAAATTGGCCATTGGTGGTGGCCGTTTGCACTTGAAATTCTGGGATTTCTGGGGCAACATTGCAGATTGATGCCTATCGCCGTTAGGGACGTGTCCCACCGCCGGCGAGTAGCGAGTATTACTCTCGTAGTAATTCTTACTGGCTTTTACTCGCGCTAGTAAGAATTACTATGAGAGTACTCGCAACTCGCCGGCGGTGGGACAACTGCCTTACGGTACCGAGCGCGTATCTGATGGCGCCTGAACTTAACAATATAACAATACTCACTTTTCTCCAAGTAAAGGCCTCACTTTATACTTGGGCGGGTCGAGAGGCCTCACAGCGACAGGACTCAGGGTCTCATCTAGGTACTCTTCTGGCTCCTGCTCTTCGACCTCCTCGTTCCCTGGAAATGGAACAATCGAGAACACAGTTGACAAGCAAACTCACCTGTCCACTCTGGTTCTCGAGTGACGACCACGTACCGGAAGGCGCGGCGTGGGTAGGCCCCCCCACAAGGTGGACTGATGACCTGGTTAAGGTCGCGGGAGTCCGCTGGATGCGGGTGACGCAGGACCGGTCCTTGTGGCACTCTTTGGGGGAGGCCTATGTCCAGCAGTGGACGTATTTCGGCTGATATGTTGATGATGGTGATGATGAAGACTCACTTGGAAACAGCGAATGAAAAAACCATAGAACTCCTTACAAATTTCTACCGGAACACGTGCTTAAAACCCTGTGTGCATGTTTGAACTAAACGGCTGCCTGGCATCGTTTTGATTTGACACCCGCCCCCTTCCCGCATTAGGCAATGGCACCTATTCTGTGGGGCCATTTTGAGGCGCTACTTAGACTTCTATGTTTTTTTTCGTTCGCCGCTTGGAAATCCATACACTGTGGGCCCGTACAACCAAACATTTCTGAGTTCATATAAGGTGGTTATGAGGTGATGAGGTGATGCGAAGTGATACCTTATGGCTTATTGGTAGAAGATTTATGTTCCAGAGTTAAATATTATGTAACGTGGGTTCAACAGAAGCAAAAAAATTGTAAAAGATGCAGTATCACTTTCTTGAACAGATCACCTAAAAAAAACTATCATAGGGTTTTTTTAACGACTGTCACAAAAGGAGAATGTTCTCAATTCGGTTGTGTATAATATTTGAATTCTAATAATGATGAGTTCTGGTGTGATACTTGTCACTTTGATAAGTTGTATCAAAAACTGCGATGAGTATTGCTTACATTATAAGTAACGCCATTCTTGGAGATTTTGACAAAAATTGACATGTAAAACTACGTTTTATCAAGGAATAATGAAATGAAATGAAATTATCAAAAGGTTATTCTTATAGAAATCTTTTTTTTTATTTGAGCAAAGCCAAATGCTTAAATGTTGGTTGGAAAACATTATTATCAAAGGAAAATCCTTGCCTTCGTCATCTGCCATGCTGGTTCAGTTTTCTGAAAAAAAGAAACATTGTTTACATTCATTTGACTATATACAGTGAACATTGGCCGTCCGAGTCGTGTCCATGCATGTTTCTAAGCATATTGGAAAACACTTTCACGTTGTCCAGGGTAACTGGACAGAGCCCCAATAAGAATAGTTGATTGACTCATATATTGCAATGACCATACGTCGTTATCGCGGGGGCAAAAACGATTTGACAGTACAGAAAGATTATTGGTGGGTACACACCAAGCCAACGAACGGCTATGTATCTCACTCTAACACATAGCTGTCACATAAATGCTTCGCGTTCGTTGGTCGTTCGTTTGCTCAGTGTGTACCCACCATATGACAAACAAGCAATAACAGATGTGAAACTCATTTTGTGGAACATTTATGCCTACGAGTTTAAAATGTATCAACATTATTCCTAATATCCGACCTCCATACTTGAAATAGTGCAAATCGAAAAAATATATTTAAAAAGCTAAAACAAGTTTTGGTGAAAAATACTGGATTAGGCAAAATAAAAAAAAATATGGAAAGGAAATAATACTTGAATCGTCATGAGTTTCAATTACACAAATACAACAATAGTTGATGTTGAAAGATCGTTCAGTCAATTGAAATGGATATTTTCGGCACGACGCCGCAAATTGACTGTAGACAATTTAGATAAAATCTTTATGATCTATTTCGAAAACCAAATAAAATACAAGTGAAAAATACACGTTAATAAAAATTACACACATTGCTGTCCCATTATTTAAGTAGACTTGTTAACTAAGTTAAACTTGTGTCTTCTAAGTAGGTAAGCGTTTAATTAGTAGAAGATATTTTTTATAGACCTTTTCTAGCGAAAACTGTCCAGATGTGAAGAACTTCTTAGATGCTTAGTATTTGTAGGCAGAATATGTCCGTTTCTACCAAATAGACATTCTGTTATATGTATGTGTTCTTTGTGTCGCGCGATAACGACGTATAGTTCTGACTAATAGTAGCCTATTAACGATCGTTTCTCTCCAGGACACCGACATGATGTACCGGCTCGCCAAAGGCGCCATGGAGGAGGGTAACTACGGCGAGGCCATGAGGAAGCTCGTCGAGGTGCTAAAACTGTATGACGTCACATTGATGCCGCCGTACCGCTCTTATTACGACTGCGTACAGGATCTGAGGCGGTCTATGTTGTCTGTGGGGAACTACAGCCTTGTGTGATTCGTTTTGAAGCCAATCGTGTCACTAACAGCGGCAGCAACTAACGATTAACGTACGCCGGCAGCCGTCAATCGACAAATTTTCGATACATTCAGATTTCAACGAACGATTTACAGACGGTTTGGTGCAAACCTCCATAGAGCTAGTGGATCCACGCGGGGGCAGGACGGCTCAAGCCTTTGTTATTAAAAAAATCTGCATGTTTCGAACTGATTCGCGGTTCCTATTCATGTTAAAGCGTTATACAGGAGAAAATGGCTTGAACATTTCCACACGGGTATCTGAGCATGTACGAGCACGTATGTAGTATGAACAAAGGTGATATCTGAGGGTTGGCAGTGACATCAGTCATTGGTTTCGGATTCTTAACATTATATTCTATTCGTCAAGGAATCGTTCTGGCGAGGAAGAAGTTCTACATGCCGCGTATATGGTAGGCTATCAAAATGAGTCATCATTTGTTTTCGTAGTATATCTTTAGTAAAATAGACAGCGGCGCTACCACGAACTTCGAAAGTCGAAGTTCGGGTATTTCCATCTCTATCGCACTCCCTTACTCGAGTGACAGGGATGCATATATTACGAACTTCGACTTTCGAAGTTCGTGGTAGCGCCGCAGTTTTTACATAGTTTTCGTTGATGCACTGATACACAGAAATCACAGAAGATATGGGAATTCCTAGCTATAGGATGAAATCTACTGAAATACATATTGGTCGGAGAATCTGTAAAGGAAATTGGTAGAATTCTATAAATTTCTGGCACTGGGTCAATGACAAACACGAACAATGAGATGGGTGCGTGTTCAACTAAATTTATAGACACGGTTGGCTGGTAAGACTACATTTGTGTGTTGAGTTTACTTGTTTAATTTATATTAAAACTTTGATTGCCGAGGTGTGTTATTTGCTTTTCCTACTGAATGTACTGAATACCAGTTTCCCTCCTTGTTCGCGCACTGCTGAAGATCGCGAACACACTCATTCTTCAATGTTAGGTAGGTTCAAAGCCTAGTATTTGGAATGTACCAAAATGCATTGTTCCGATATATATATATACCAACATGAGAGTGCAGCGAATTACGCATTGTGATTTTCATATCACATGCATACATAAATACATGTACATTCACGCCTTTATCCCTAAAAGGGGTAGGCAGAGCACATGACACTAATGTTCCAGTACCACTTTTAGCATAAATGTGGGTATAAATCGGATCGACAAAATGTGATATCACAGTGACAGGCTGCAAGCTCATCACCCACAACACACTTCAACTCTGTTCCCGTAGTCGACTCTTACGACACCCACAGGAAGAAAGGGGGTGTATATGTATATTGTTGAGGATCAATGTCCGCACATCTATATTGTTTATGGTTTTGTCTTTGAGTTTGTCATAAGAGAGATGGGTAAGGCCGTTGAGATTGTTACTTATAACACAAAAATAACACAGTCACTTTTGTGATACCATAACACAAATGCAACACAAAAGTAACACATTTTTTTGTAAAGATTGTTTCATACTAGTATTAAAATACAGGGTAAGGAAAAAAAATCTTTTTTTTACGTATTTCAATATATTTATTATGACAACATTTTAGATAAGTGATCGAATGGTATTTGACTAAATCAGTATTTTTTAAGGTAAAAGGTAAGTATCTTTTCTGTATAAAAAACAGATCATCATAAAAAATATAACAAATTGAGCAATTTTCTAGGAAACAAATAAGTTTTAAGAATTCTTGCAACACACCACAGGTTGCACCAGTGCTTAGGCCGTGTAAATAGGCAATTTAGACTATGCGGTGATGAGCGGAGCCGAAGGCAAGGTTACGCCGTAGGATAAAAGCAAACCAAATATGCAAATTTTGAGAAGCTGAAACTGCTTACCTTAGTTGTCCGAGTGACTTGGAGCGGGCGTAAGCAGAGAGGAGCGGCAGGAGTAACTAGCACAATCACTATAGGTACTTATTAATAACAATCTTATTATTCGTAGATCAGTTTGCAGCGGAGAAAAAAAAAAATTATGCGTTGACGTATGTAACTGAATGATTTTTTTTATGACAGCCAGAACTATGAAGGCGGTGCGTGTAAGCAGTCTCAACAGCTTTTTTAAGAAAGGAGGCCAAAAGGGATTTTGCTCTGACGGCGTAACCAACCAGTCTATGATGAGAGGCTTAACATTAAGAGCTGACATTTTAAATATAATGGCAGCATTTTAATTTCAGCTTCTCCTACATTAGATTAGCATACACTCGATACTGACCTCGTACTCGTGTGTGATCTGGTTTTTGAATAGAACGATCGTATAGAACACGTCGCAATAAGCATCTTTTACTTGAAAAACTTTTCTCTATAGGAGTTTTTCCGCTCTTTTATAAAAAAAACATAACCACGAACACGGCGGCGATCTTCTAACATACCGCCAAAGATTGACATTTGAACCCAAATATCTCGGTAAATATCGATCTGAGAGAAAAAGTTTAAGGAATAAACCATGCTTATTTTTACGTATATTTAAAATTATGCGTTGACGTATGTAACTGAATGATTTTTTTTTATGACAGCCAGAACTATGAAGGCGGTGCGTGTAAGCAGTCTCAACAGCTTTTTTAAGAAAGGAGGCCAAAAGGGATTTTGCTCTGACGGCGTAACCATGCTCCCGGCCTTGAAATGCAAAGAATTTCAAAAAATGAGATGAAATGATGCGGTTGAATGATAAATAAGAAAGAAAAAGAACCTCCCAATAAGAACTGGAAATAGGTTATTGATTACTGTGTAGGTAAAGGATATAGCTTCACAACAGGTCGTTTGAATAAGCCGTTATTAGTTTTAACAGTAGCTACTCGAATCACACCATCAGGTCCTGGATGTACGGTCGTGATTATACCTAACGGCCATCGAAGGGGTGGAACATCATCATCACCCATCAAGACTACCGTGCCTTGAACAATAGGATGATCTGGAGTACACCATTTATTTCGGACTTGCAATGTGTGCAAAAACTCTAAGCGCCATTTTCTCCAATATGATTGCACAATACTTTCTAGCAATTTTTGCGATTCGTTAGATTCTTGCACTCAGTTGACAGGTCTGAAGCTGGTAAATACTGAAGCGGTGTAGACATTAAGAAATGTGCGGGGCTTATTATTTCAGGGTGCGGATCTGAAGAGAGCACACTGAGAGGGCGTGAGTTGAGTATGCATTCTATTTGAACCAAAACAGTTAGCAATTCTTCATATGTTAGAAATTGTGACCCTATGACACGATATAAATGTGTCTTTAAACTTTTTATATTTGACTCCCAAATACCACCGAAATGGGGAGCGCGCGGTGGGATCATCTTCCATTCAATGCGGTGATTAAAGCATTCGCGGTTAAGTTTAGATTTGAAATCGCATGTGCGAAACAAAGCATACATCTCATCTAATTGAGATTTGGCTCCAACAAAATTTGTCCCATGGTCTGAATAAAGACATGAGACGGGGCCACGGCGAGATATAAACCGCTTGAAAGCTGCTATAAAGGAGTCAGATGTTAAATCTGAAACCAACTCAATGTGTATAGCCTTGGTGACAAGACATACAAACAAGCATATGTACACCTTTTGCGCATGTTGACCACGACGGCGACAAAGCGTAATACGAAGGGGACCAGCATAGTCAACACCCGTATGCACAAAGGCTTTAGCTTCTTGCAAGCGATAAGAAGGAAGGTCAGCCATCTTTGGAATCGGATGGTCCGGTTTAACGCGGAAACACGAATTACATTTATGTACTCTATTCCTAATTACGGTTCTGGCATCCAATATCCAGAAGCGCTGGCGGATGATTGACATCAACAGTCCTGCACCTGTATGACAATTTACAGCGTGATAGTGATCAATAATCATGTTGACTATATGATCGCGTTTGGGGAGCAATGCAGGATGCTTAGCTTCAAATGGTAAATCAGCGTTTAAAAGTCGACCTCCTATACGCAGAACATTTTTCTCATCAATAAACACTGATAACTTGACGAGTTTTCGCGAGGGTAATATATTATTTTTCATGCGAGCAATATCTTCCTGAAAGTGAACGCTCTGTATCGCGAGTATTAAAGCGGTTTCAGCGATTTCGATATTTTTTATAATCTCAGTAGCGTTAAGCTTTTTTGTAAAACGTAGCACATAAACTACAGTTTTCAGCAGTTTATTCCAAGAGGATATGCGTTGCGCTAAATCATATAATATAGGTCGCTCAAGTTGCACAAGAGTTGTCAATGTAGTGGTTTTACACTCCGGCAATTGTTCAATAGCAGCGGCCTGAAACGGTTGGATAGGCCATTCCGTTGGCGCACTATGCAGCCAGGAAGGTCCGTTCCACCATAGGGTATGAGAAACCAATTGTGATGGTGTCATACCACGGGACAAGCAATCACTGGGATTGTTTATTCCAGCAACATAATAGAAATTCTCTGGTAACACATTTTCTTGACACTGAGCAACACGATTGCTTACAAAAATTGACCACCTATGCGGCGATGCTTTGATCCATGAAAGAGCGATCATTGAATCGGAGAAAGCATATATGCCTGCAATCGGAATTCGAGCAAGATAAGTGTCTTGCACAATTTTAATCAGTTTGGCCATTAAAACAGCGGCACATAGCTCTAAACGAGCAAGCGTAGTTATCTTAGCCGGAGAAACCTTGGACTTGGAGCATAACAGCCTTACACTGATATCGCCAGTCAAGTTTGTCACATGCAAGTAAATTACACAACCATAACCACTAAGGCTGGCATCACTGAATCCAACCATATTGACTATACAATCGGATGATACGCCAATATGGCGCGGGATCTTAAACGTTGATAACAATGGAAATTCTTGAACCAATGTGGAGTAACACTTAATTATGTGTTCCGGGGGGGTAGCGTCCCAATCTATTTTACTGAGCCAAAGTTCTTTTATTAACAACTTGGCGTATAGGACGACAGGAGCTACCAAACCAAGGACGTCAAACAAGCGAGCTACGGTGGATAAAATGATTCGCTTGGTACACTTCCCTCCGGCGGGCGGGAACGTAGTTAGTGAGAATGTGTCATTGGAGGGTTCCTAAGATAAGCCTAACACTTTGGCAATATTTTGCTTGTCATCAAAATTAACACAAGCACGGTGTGAATTAGGCAGCTTATCTAGCAGTGACAGGGAGTTGCTGGACCATTTGACTAAATCAAATGCACCAGTTTTAAAAAGCGCTATTAAGTTTTGCGATAAACGCATTGCAGTTTCCTCATTTATACACGAATGAACTAAATCGTCCATGTATAATTGGGAACTAGCCACTGTTGCAGCATCGGGAAACCGATGTCCCTCATCAAGGCAAAGCTGCTTGACAGTGCGCATTGCCATATACGGGCTTGATTTCAGTCCAAACGCAACGCGCGTAAACTGAAAGGTGCGAACCTGCTCTTTTTCATCAAAGCGAAATAAAATTTTCACATATTTATAATGTTTTGGCGGCAAACAGATTTGCATATACATTTGGCGGATATCCGATGTCATTGCTATGGGAAACAGGCGAAAATTCAGTAGCAGAATAAATAAATCTGCCTGCAAATTTGGACCAGTGTGCAAAATGTCATTGAGTGACAAGCCTGAGCTACTTTTAGCACTAGCGTCTAGGACTATTCTGACGCGAGATGTAGATTTATCAGGACGAACCACTGCGTGATGAGGAATGTAATATCCGTCATCAGTGACGTCAGATTCAGGAACTTCGGTAAGATAACCGTTTTGCAGATATTCTTTGATGACTTGGTTATAATCATCACGAAGTGTAGGTATTTGTTTAAACTTCTTTTCCAAAAAAAGTAGGCGGCGATGAGCAACAGCTCGAGAATTGCCTAGCTCAGACGCATCTTTGCAGAAGGGCAAGGCTGCAGAATATCTGCCATCATCATTTCGAGTCACGGAAGTAGTGTACAAATTCTCACACTCAGTCTCTTCCGGACTAAGAAAACGTTTGTATGGGATCTCTTCTAATTCCCAAAATTTATTGAGACTCGATTCAAGGTCATTGAGCACAAATGCGGTAAAAGAAGTGTCATTAGAGTTAGACTTACAAGGATAGTCACCCATTAACACGTAACCAAACGTGGTTAGCAAAGCGGAGGGTGCGCATGTGCCAGAATCTACTCTGTTCCCCAAATATATATACGGGAAGAGTTGAACACCTAGCACCACATCAATGCAGCCTGGAATATTCCAGGTTAAATCTGCAAGCGGTATATCGGCAAGATATGCCAAGTCACATTTATTAGCTTCGACGAAATGCGCGGGCAGTTGATCTGTTATACAATCTACCACTAAAGCATGTATATAGTATTTATTATTTGGGTAGATGCGCGATTCAATATTCAAATAAACATAACCAAGTATAGGCCTCGACGTTAAACCAACACCCTTTATATAGGAATTGTTAAGCGGTATCACGGGTAAGTTAAGTGATTTGCAACAATCAAGCGTTATTAGATTGTTTTGTGAACCATTATCAATTAGGCATCTTATAATCGTCTTACCATCACCATTATAAGGCTTAGCGTACACCTGAGCGGTTGACAACAATATTGTTGACTTAGGGTTCGACTCTACTTTGAGTGAGACCGAAGCGTTAGAAAGCGGCTGTGCTATGGCCCGATCAGGTGACCATTGCGTATTAATGCTATCGCGGGGCGGATGAGCAGTCAGCGGAGTATTTATTTGCGGTGTGCAGACACAGTTCGAGTTTGCATTAGGTGCATTTGGTTCACAAGAATTGAACACTGCAGGCGGAGAGCGCGATGGAGGCGCGGCTGCTGACGGTCGCGGTACATGAGCGGCGGAAGAAGTAACGTCGTTAGTGTTGGCGAACAATTGCGTTGATTTAATATTAGCGGAAGCAGCTTTATTCGACTCAAAATGTAAGAACGTGTGATGACGCTTCTGACACACGTTGCAAGTGTGACGCGAGTTACAGTTAATAAGTGTATGCGTCGTACTTAAACAATTAACACAACCATGCTTATCTTTTATAAATTCAAACCTCACTTGCGGGGAGACCATGTTTTTAAACTTCATGCAAGCATAAAGTTGCGAATGATCCTTTTTGTTGCACAATATACAAGCTGGTTCATTAATCGCGGGTTTTGAAGCGGTATCATTGCTGGCTACAAACGCCTTATACGTAGTTCGCGTAGTTTGTGCCGGTATATTGGCAACTGATTTGCCGACGGTACTACCATTGGACCGTTCTAAAATCTTAACTTGGTCTTGCACAAACGATATGAACGATTTATAAGTCGGAATCTCAACATCGCGAATTGACATTTCGTAACTTTGTAACGTCTGTTGGTCGGTCTTCCTCAATGCGCAATTCAAAAGAAGAAAATCAGCCAAATCAGGAATGTCTAACTGCTTAAGAGCGGCGATAGACGCGGAATACTTCTCAATGAAGGTATTGAGACTGCTGGCATTGTTTGAGCATGGTTTTAAGTCACATACATTGTTCAGGTAATAAGTACCCAAGGCGCGTTTATCTTGATATTTTTTGACAAGACTGTCCCAAATTATGGAATAGGTTTCACCTGTAGGCACTAAACCAGCGGTTAATTTCAGAGCATTATGTGTTAGCTTGCCCATGAGGTATTGCACACGTTGCGAGTCAGTCAGTTGGTCATTATTATGTACGTTGGTTTTAAATGACTCATAGAAGATGGGCCAGTTCTCAGTACGACCATCAAAGCAAGGCAATTCTATAGGCGGGAGTTTAATATAAGAGCCGTTGTTACGACTCGCGGGTGCGGATGATGCACTTGCTTGCGGTATTGACATTTTAATAATGTTGTTTCGAGTGCGTTTTATTTTTGAGTACATATCTTAGAACGCATCCAGGGCCTCATAGTCAGGCTTGGTACCAGGAACGAGAGACATGATGATTTTATTCATCTCATCCAGAATTGATTCGAAACTCACACGTAAGTCATCAATCGTTTCACTATCGGCCATGAAAGACTCGTTGCTTCGCGATTCAAAATTTGAAATATTTTTAGAAGCGGCATGTATGCGAGTAAATCGCTGAAAGATTTTCTCTTCTTTACTTTTTAACACTGCTAACTTAATTTCCATTTCAGATTTAGACATGTTGGCTAAATTAAAATTTCAATTATATTAATGACAATGTCAAGCGAAATGTAAATGACAACGAGCGTGATATATATGAAATGAGCGTTAATGGCGGGTGAAATATATGAGTATTGCGGAAAATAAATGTGAATTTTAAAAATTTGGACGGAAGAATCCGGAACTCGATAGGACCACAAATATGCTTAGGCCGTGTAAATAGGCAATTTAGACTATGCGGTGATGAGCGGAGCCGAAGGCAAGGTTACGCCGTAGGATAAAAGACAAACCAAATATGCAAATTTTGAGAAGCTGAAACTGCTTACCTTAGTTGTCCGAGTGACTTGGAGCGGGCGTAAGCAGAGAGGAGCGGCAGGAGTAACTAGCACAATCACTATAGGTACTTATTAATAACAATCTTATTATTCGTAGATCAGTTTGCAGCGGAGAAAAAAAAAAATTATGCGTTGACGTATGTAACTGAATGATTTTTTTTTATGACAGCCAGAACTATGAAGGCGGTGCGTGTAAGCAGTCTCAACAGCTTTTTTAAGAAAGGAGGCCAAAAGGGATTTTGCTCTGACGGCGTAACCAACCAGTCTATGATGAGAGGCTTAACATTAAGAGCTGACATTTTAAATATAATGGCAGCATTTTAATTTCAGCTTCTCCTACATTAGATTAGCATACACTCGATACTGACCTCGTACTCGTGTGTGATCTGGTTTTTGAATAGAACGATCGTATAGAACACGTCGCAATAAGCATCTTTTACTTGAAAAACTTTTCTCTATAGGAGTTTTTCCGCTCTTTTATAAAAAAAACATAACCACGAACACGGCGGCGATCTTCTAACATACCGCCTAAGATTGACATTTGAACCCAAATATCTCGGTAAATATCGATCTGAGAGAAAAAGTTTAAGGAATAAACCATGCTTATTTTTACGTATATTTACGATAAGAAAAGAAAATTTAAAATACTTATAAAAAAAAACAAGTCCTAAAACCGGCCACCTTTTTATTATACCCCAACCGTCGCATGCCGCGCGTCGCAGGCGATCGATCGCGCGCGGCTGCGATAGCCGCGATTCACGGAATTACACCTTAAGAGTCTTAAGACCTAATTCAAGTTTGATCGAATGCGGCATCACTGGTGTACCTACATCGTCCGGTGATAACCTAAACTATCTAATAAGAAGTAATAGGTAAGTACATGAAAACACGACCTTATACTACGTTAACACACTTGATATAATTTGTTTTTTTCTGCAAATGCACTAAATAGTGAGTTTTGGTCGTCACCCGACAACCATTACTGCAAGAGTAATACGTTTAGTTAGACTATTAAAATTTAAGTAACAATTCGAATTAATCTTACGATAATAATAAAATGTTTTTCTTTACTATTACAGTATTCTCAATCTGCATGACTCTTTACACTTGTTTTGTGTTACTGAACACAAAATTAGTGTTATGGTTAACACAAAAGCAACACAAAAGCGCCATATATATAACACAAAAGCAGTTTTTTACTAACGTTTTAAGTTATAAAACGAAATTCAGTTAAACTAGACGCAATTGTACATGTTTCATGTAAGCTTTAAACATAAACGAAAACAACCATACTACAGTGAACTTCTGAAACGCTTACTTACGAGAGATATACATAAACACAAATTTTGACGAAAATATGCCACTCACCTTAAACGGTTCTCATAGACAAACTAATAATGACAGTTTCTTTTTTTAAATATTGATTGAGACCTCAAGGTGTTGCCGTGCCAAAATACGTATTTCCCCAGTTTTCTGTTAATATTTAGGGGTAATTATGCATAACACAAAATTTTGTGTCACGAAAGCCAAAACTCTGCCCACTAATCTAAAGATCTATAAAATACGCAAATCAAAGTATTTAAACACCGTTCTTGTACTAACAGAAAGTAATGTGTCTAATCTTTCAAACGTATTTAAACGTTTTTTTGTAAATGTTCAAATATTAAAATAATTCATAGTTTAAAAGTACTCGGAAAAAAGCGACACAGCATTTTCGATCAAAATTAGGGGGGTTTGGTGAACATAAATGCAAGTATTTTATAGAAACAATTACTTTTACTCACTGGGCGAAATGGGGAAACAAGCTCAATAATTGCTTTATAGAATGAACTAACAATAACGGCGGTAGTGCTTACACAAGTGGAGAAAACAAACTGGAAAGTTTTGTTCAGACCAAAAGTAGCAATGTCGGCGGCCTTACCCAGATGTGATTTTCAGTTAGGATTATTTAAAATGGAGAAAAGTATAATGTAATGGTGCGTTCACATGCGTGGCGTGCAGCCTGGCCAGCTGCTTGGCATGCTGATTGGCAAGCAGCCCGTGCACTTCTGCGGGCCAAGCAAGCTGTTCACACGCTCGCGGGCAACCGGACGTGCTTGTCAAGTGCTTGTCAGTGTCACTGTCAGTGCAACTGCAAAAATGGGAAATTTTGCAGATATAGATCTCGTGGGGGCTATATACTGCTTTGGGTTTGATCTATTTTCATTGAAAAAGAAATCAAAATGATCGACGATGTGGTTAACAGTCTGATGTAGCTAACTGTCAATTTCGCACGCGAGCGTGTGAACAGCTACACAAGCACGAGCACATTCACCCTTTGATCTTTGTCCAAAAACCAACAGTCATCCCGATCGGCGACATTCACGGGCGCGGGCACGGGCGCGCGCACATTCAGACTGTTCACACGCCCGCGCCCATGCCAGCGCCAGTAAATGTCGCTTTGAACGCAAGCATGTGAACGCGGCATAATAGTTCGTAGCTGTATTGATAATAAAGAAGTCAAATGATAGAAGCTGTTTTAATATCGGATGAATATTATCATATATTGATAATACTTTAATATTTGGATATTAATTGATTACAAATCAAGCGTCTGCAGAACAACAAAGGCACTCAAAGGATCATTAACTAAATTGTGTTAATCATGATTGCTCCTCACTCAAATGAATTTAATCACACAGCAGTATTGTTAACAATGCAAATACAGTTTCAAAATAGTTATCAGTGCAATAATATGGACATTAAATTCAGTAATAGGACACAAATACTAACCTTACGAGCAGGTTACTGTTGACACTATAACGACAAGACAACCGACCGTTGTTATGACAACTGCGATGCGTTCGGAAATTACACTATTATTGGAAGCTGATATCGGCGGACGGCCTATCGCGAAAGGCATTCGAAGTTTTCCCCCTCTGTCAGACTTGAGAGTTTGTCCGTAAGTGCAACAGAGAGGGAAAACTTCGAATGCCGTTGGCGGTAGCACCGCAGGTCACAGAAAGTGGAGTGACCTTGATTTGGTTGGCCGCTATGCTTCCGACACACCGACACGTATCCACACGTATGCACTCCGGCTGACATCGGCATGTGTGGCGTCTCCTAAAGTAAAATGTAAATTCAAACAGAAAATATAATGTGTATATGCCATCGACGAAAGTATTTAAGGGGAGATCTACACGAAGATCACTTTACTGGCAGAGATAAACATTTGTGATTGGTTTGTTATGATGGGATTATATATAGGGTAGCATGTTCGCGTTACATCTTTGCCTCTCTTTCATTTGCCGTTGGAAGGAAATAGATGCAACACGAATATTTATGCAAATACCGGCAAGTGTAGTCCCACCATTAAACGTAAAGCCGAAGCACTGTGGAAGCCCTCTGCCCCATCTAGGGGACACAGGACATTAAGTCAAGTAACACGTAGGTAGTGGTTATATTATCTTTGGGCATGGCCATAAATAAATGCATGCTGGCTGAATTCGAGTATGAATTACTCATTTTAAAATTTTCATTTAGAAAAAGAACATTCATCTTATTTTCCCTTGTTTCATTCGCATAGCAATTTTCATTCTAGTATCAACTGTCAGTAAATCAGTGGTGAATTTATGTAACCAATTTTTTTTATGATGTAAACGCGTACAGAAGTTAAATTTTCGTGCCGAAATGGGTTTCGTGGGTCCGACTGATGCTGGTGAAGTTGAATATATGTCAACTGGCACATCCGCAAACTTTCTCTCCGAGATAGAAAATCTCTATACGCCAACGGGTAAATCAGTGTCGCAGTTCCTTCAAAGTAAACGTAATGGTGCTAAGCTTGTAGATATAATTACGCATCTGAAAGAAGAGTACCAAGGAGTGCCTTCAGAGCAGTTTAATCGGAATGTGTCAACGTGCATGACTGTGGGTATCACGCACGGGTTTTTGGAGAGGAAAGGTTCAATCTTTGTGACTCCGGTTAATCCGGAGCAGAAGGGGCAGGACGGGCAGCAATCTGATAGATGTCGGCGTCGGCGGCGCCGTAGTTGTTCCAGGCGCCGCCGCCGCCGCCGATGCTGTTGTCGCCGCCGCCGCCGCCGCAGACGACGCTAAAATGTTTAATGTTTCGATTTATTGATTTTGGGCTGTACCGTTAAATTTGTCCTTGTATTATTATCCGTAGTGTGAATGTTTCGAAGTTTTTATTTTGAACTATATTAGATGAGAATAGATTTTATTAGTTATAGCTTGGTGTTTTATTGATACGAATTTATTATCCTTTACAAGCCTAAGGCAGGGCGCTGAGAAATGTTATTATTCGACCGGAATGAGTTTGGGTATGCAATATGGAATAACTGTCAGTTCAAACTTGGCTAGACTGTCACCACACTATCAGCCACCCAAGTCGATGTTGAAGATACGTGGCAGACACTGCGCCAACAGCCACTATGGCTATGTTATGGCATACCTATATACCTCATACGCTGCCAGTAGAAATCTGCGTATCCATAGTACCTAAGTAGTTATATTCTCTAGTTCCATATAATGGGACTCATCATATCATCATTATTTAAGAGCCTTGCTCTTGTCGAGTAACCGCCACTTTTCTCTTGGCTTCCTCATATGACTCTACATCAGCTTTATCTTTTATTTGGCTAAAATATTTATTATGGGACTACTGGGATTTTTTTCTCCCAGTAGTTCCATGAGCCTTGTGTCTATAGTACCATTGATTTGTACCATACCAATGGTACAATCACTTGTACCATTGGTATGGTACAAGTGATTACTACTATGTGTCCTTAGTACCATTGAAAAAGATACTAGTTTTTACCGTGTATTTACTTGTGAAAAAAAAAAACAAATAATAATTTTGTCTTAAGAGCGACAGACTCGTGGTCACACCATTTTGTCACACCAATGTGACGACGAGTAATTACTTTTACTCTTGGTCACACCACTTTAAAAAAGATAACACTTTAACAAGCCCGTGTAGGTACGACGACGAGCGAAGCGAGGAGGAGTGTTAGTTGTACGGTGAGCCTAAGCGCGCTAGCTGAGCGAGCGAAGCGAGCGTGCCGCGGTAGCGGCCGGCGAAGCGCCAGAACCAAACTGTGGCTACGAGGAAAATAAATTCCTCATATAATAGCTGTGGGACCACGGTTAAAAGGGGACTAGCGACACGTGCTAGTATCGGTAGTACCATTGATGGTACTAAGGACACATAGTAGTATCACTTGTATCATTTATGGTACAAATCAATGGTACTATAGACACAAGGGGGTTCCATGGAACTGCTATACTGCGCGGCCTGAGGCCTTACCGCGAAACGAAAACGAATTTCGTTTGTGTATCTCCCTCTGTCGCACTTGCTAGTTCGAGCAACAGAGAGGGAGATTTTTCCCCTCCTTGTCCGTGGTCCACCTAATCTGTTCACCTGGGTGGACCACGGGAAGTTTTTTTCTACCCGTGGTCCACCTAGGTGGACTAAGATGAACCGTGGGTGAACCACGGGCATTTTTTTTACCCGTGGTACACCTATGTAAACTTTGCTAAAAGACCTTCTTTAATATGAGGAAGTGAAATATCACATTTTCGGTTCTGGCGCTATAAGGTCGCAGTACACCTAACACTCCTCCTCGCTTCGCTCGTCGTCGTACCTACACCGACCTGACTTAGGTAGTAATTTTGGTATTACGCGTAAAAACATTTTGGTAAATCACGTATTTGGTAATTTGCGTGTAATTTTGGGGCATTCATCTATACAGTCTACTGGAAAAGTTTACCGAGGTGAACCACCACCAATAAGTTTTTACCTTAGTCCTTCTAGGTGGACCACGGGTAGAAAAAACTTCCCGTGGTCCACCCAGGTGAACAGATAAGGTGGACCACGGCCACGGGCAAGCAACTGATTTTTCACTTCGCGTTAGCCCTTCGGCCGCTAAACTTGTCATTAACTGTCAAATTTACTATTGACCGCTATCACTCCTCCGCTATCGCAGGCCGCGCTAGTGTTGCAGGGTTCATGAAGTCCCCGCCGGACGTCCAAGCAAGGTCAAAGAAAATCTAGTATGGAGTCACCTTGCTTAGGCCCTTAGAGCATTAAACCAACCGGAGCGGCCATTGACAGGCGTTCCCCTCTGCCAAAAATATATGACCAGTGGTCATACACATTGTATGGACTGACGTTTATCTGACGTAGCTATTTTCACGTTACGCATACATTTGACGTTCCCCTCCCCCGCAAAAATCGGCAGACTTTATGTATAAAAAATGACTCATGGCCGCTCCTGTTGGTTTAATGCTCTAAGATTTGGGCGGCCGCCTTGCATCCGACACGTATCCACACTTTGATCCACACGGGCCGAATCACGCGTCAGCCGGCATGCAGTCCGGCCGATATCGGCCCGTGTAGCGTCTCCTTTAGTCGCAAAAAACCAATACTTTTATTTATGATGGACATGAAAGTAGAAAACTCTGGACACGCTATGCTATGGTAATAATACCACGTGCGAGCGAGTTGGTAGCATACAAATCTTGATAAATGTGACAGAAAGATCATCATTCATTGTCCTTGTCATAGTTCCACTTTTCTATGTTTGCCACGACTGATTTAGGATGAAGTTGTGGCACACAAACCATTACCCGTCCAAATTTATTAGGTAGTTTATGGCAAGTCATCAGCCATTTTAAGACGAGTTCTTAATTTAGCTGCATAAGAGCTTTTCCGTCCCTCACTGTGATGACATGTACAGCCCGTCCATAGTATTTAAGTTTCATGTTTATGACAGACAGATAATTATTTGTTTGGGGATGGATGGCAACTTGAGAGGAGGGGCATGTGTTTTGAATTCTCTGAATTAGACCGAGGGTAAATTAGGCAATCAATCTTTATAAATAATTCCAACCATGGCGACGTTGGACAACAAAATATGGTTGCTGAAGAACATACGGGATGCGTTCATAGCGACAGACGACACGGGCTTGTGCGAGATAGTGATGGCGGGGGAAGATTTGTCGAAGATATTCCAAGCGAAGGCCGTGGATGAGCGGATAAGGTTGAAGGATGAGAGGCTGTGCCGGCCGAGCAGTGTTCATGGGCTGAGCATGGGGTACATCTCGGAGGATGAGGACCACGAGGTGGTAACGCAGTTCGACGCGTACCCTCAAATGGAGGACAGCGAGGAGGATGACCTCATGAGTGGCAGCTACATAAGATACGACGAAATAGGGGGACACAGGTATGCGAAACACCAATTATACTGCTGAATTCCAGTTCCTAGTCTTCCCACTAGTCCTATTAAAGTCAAAGTCAAAGTAATTTATCCTTTTAAGTAGCCTACAAGTAAGCACTTTCAAGATGAGAAATATACAATGTAAAAATGCAATAATAATAACAAACCCTAATTAGGTACAGTCAAGTGCAAAAATACCATGAAGACGGTGGCGGGAGCGCCATCCGATTCGGTTCATAATAAAGTCCCAGAACCGTTTAAATGACTGATTTAGGAACCAATATCTCGATAATTATCAAATTTTGAGAAAAGTTGCCCATACAAAATATGCTTATTTTAGCGTCTTCTATACATCATAAAAAGAGGTGTCATAATGTTACCGACCCCATCAAAAAAAATCTAAGTCCCGCGCCCCCTTTGCTGTACCCCAACCAGTAAATAACCTAAATGCGTGAAGCAATTCATTCCCATTCATTTTCGTCATAGTAATGTGATCACTGACAGTAGGTCAACAGGCCCGCCATACGTAGGCTTAACAACACATCATTGAAAGTACTGTCAACAAACATGTTAAGATCCTACTATATAATATTATGATTGCGAAAGCTTAGATGATTGTTACTCAATCCCGCTTAAATGGCTCAACCGATTTGGATGAAAATTTGCACAAAGATAGTTTATAGCCTGGATTAAACTATAGGGTAGTTTTATCCCGGGTCCACGCAGACGAAGTCGCGGGTGGAAGCTAGTAGTTCATAAGTTTGTTAATAGTCAGACTAGTCACACTGCTTGGGAGTTTATTATAGAACCATATTTATATTTTAATATATATATATATATTTTTACAATTAGCCTCGAAATATTTTTTTATTCTTGCAGGCAACTCTAGGGCACTGTGAGCTTGTCTATATTACTGGTATTTATATCATGTTTATTATAATTTCTTTTAAAAATATATATATTTTTTATGATTAGTTGGAATTTTTCTTGCCAGTACTTACATTAGTAATCCAACTAGTTCCATCAATAGAACAGATAAAAAAGCTAGTGGGAATAGACAGAATAAGATTATACTAATATGAAATGCCAGTTCAATTTTAAATGAAGATAGTAGAATATGTTGCATGAACCATTTAAATATTTGACTGCTTGGTTCAAATTACATGTGGGTTTTTTAAATGAAATTACAAGTTCCATAGAGCCAGATGGCACAAGATGCGCTGCTTTCTCATGATCCCACTGATTTGTCCCGCCAGTGTTTCTCCACTCGCTGTATATTTATATTTATGTGTTCAAATTGTTATGTATTTTTTGAATTATCATGTTTGCGAAACACTGGGTAGGTTAGGTTTGTTAGAAAGCTTCAGTAATAAGTAAGAGGTACTATATTTGTTATTTACTGGAAGTAAAGTTTATAGGTGTACGTGATTAAGTCAAGTGGAAGATATGTATTGATAACTCTCATAAATAAGTACCAAAACCTTAATCCGTGGAGATATGTTTATGAGTTAGTTGAACGCACCCATATTTTTACACTTGACTGTTCTACATCTCATGATTGCGCGCCTATTTAGCGTAACATGGGTTATTAGCACTACTCCTTGTGCCATCCCAGTTCCAGCCTAGCTGATGGCCTCTGGTGATCCGAGGTGCTATGCGTGTCAGGATGACGTGGGCGCCCGTCTGTTCCTCTTCACAGCAGAGAAGACTGTCTGTAACACCTAGTGCCTTATGCGCAGCCGTAACCCCTTACTGGAAAAACACATCATGTGCCCGGAGGAGATTAAATTTCTTGAGATCAACATTATTTGCAATTCTTCGAGTTCACAGGACTTGACCAAGAATTGTAGTAAGTGGTGATCTCAAAATCTCGATGGTTGCAGTGATATAAGGGCTCTCACTGTCCAGAAGCCACTACCAGAATAATAATAATAATAAACAGAAGACATAGCACCGGCCTCATTAGCTGTTTAAGCTTCCTTGACAATCCGGGGTTGAATGTCGGGAGAGTCTCCCTGATTTGCTAGGGTAGGTTCCTAGGGTATTCCAATATTTCTGGTATTCTACCTTGGTGCACTGGAAGCATAATTTTATTAGACGATCGGTTAGCCTAGTATTCAGAGCAATGGCACGTAATTTAATGTCGGAGAGGCAACCGGATGGCCCGCGGTATTTGGGCTCCCGAAGTGTTGTGGAACCGCCCTGTGCAACCCGAACTGAGCCAACTGTGACTGGTTCGGTAATAGGATGAGGGTGGTAAAAAAAAAATTGTCGTGGGGCAGCCGATTGAAACGCGGTAGCCTGAAAGTGTGTATGCTGTTTATATAATGAAAATTTCATGCCATCCCTCCTAGTGCGACTGGAGCCGAGTAAACGAGCGAAGAAAAAAAAATAAAAAAATTGGCAGGCAACCTTCAACCAAGTTCTTCATCACATACAGACACTAAAAAAAATGCCATCCGTCCCGGCCGGGCAGTTATCGCGCCGTCAGAGTCGGAAGCCGGAAAAAAACGGTGGTGGACGAGAACTTACGAAAAATGCACTTAAATCATTGAAATTGGATGGCATTTGTTTTTCAAGTATTGTATGATGTGATAAATGATAAATGATATGCACAAATGCCATCTCCCTCCCATGAAATTTCATACCGCCGTGGCCACCCTTACAAACGCGAAATTCGTCAAATTGGAATACGCGCAATAAAATGGTTTACAATCAATTGCCAATGGACAATTTTCGCGTGGGAGGCACGGTGCGGAGTCTCTAGTTGCTGTACTATTCACCGGTATTTACGACTTCATAAAGTTTCCTATCTTCAACATTTAAGGTACTTTCAATCCGTGTGGCAAAGTTTTGGGACATCCTGTATACATGTATGAAATAATATGTATGAACCGGCGGAGTCGCGGGCAGAAGCTAGTTTTACATAAATGCGTCTTTATCATCTAAAATTTATACTCCAGAATAATACGGTTTTGAAAAACACTAATTTATAATAGAAAATTGTTGATTTCATTTTAAAATGTTATTGACAAACTTTCCACCCGGAAGTAATCATGTAAGTTTAAATGAAACGTGCATTGTCTTTTTTTGTATGATTAATCTTGAATATAAATGAACCAAAAGAAAGACAAAAATATTTATTCTGTTTTCATAAGCTAATTATTTTTGTGATGTCTGGAATTTTGGTCAGATTCTGTCGCTGGGTAACTGTTTAATTGATAATATATCCATTACACATAAAAATAAGCTATTATAAATTATTTCCAAAATTGTTATTTTTCCATACAAGTTGTCAGTTCATTGACTGGACTATTATCCATACCAAGTCCAGTGCCACCTCTTTACCCCCCAGCTCTCTGACCGGTGTAGCCCTTAGGCCATTTTTTAATGTCGCTATTAATAGGGGCCCATCTAGCAGTTAGCGAGTCACCGTCTGCCAGAGATAAAGATTGAAACAGTTTTATTAGGCCGGCGTCCGATGTTTCACCCAATAGCCCAGCCACTAGTCCATCATTTCAACCCAATAACCCGTTTTATTTAGATTCCATTAACCATCAATAGTCCCTATACACCCCAGCGGGTGCTGTCTCTGTGTGCGTCCCATGACACGGGCAGGGACAGCATCCGCTCGGTGTACTCCTTGCATTTCATTAAATTGTCAAAAGGGCCTCTACGTGTAGGCTCGGTTGGTACTTTGTAGGTACCTAGCTCCACGCACGCCTCCCAAAGGTCCGGGACATCATTGTCCCGTGAACGGGAAAGAAATAATAATAATAATTTGTTTATTGCTCACCATATTTACACTATCTCCATACCAAATTTCATCTAAACAGTTCAAACAGCGCTTTATAAAAAATAAAATAAATTAGCCTATATACCGTCCCACTGCTGGGCACAGGCCACCTCTCATGGATGAAGAGGAACGGGCAGTAGTCCCCACGCTGGCCCAGTGCGGGTTGGGGACTTCACACACACCTTTGAGTTTCTTCGTGGATGTATGCAGGTTTCCTCACGATGTTATTTCTTCACCGAAAAGCTAACGGTAAATATCAAATTATATTCCGTACATAAGTTACGAAAAACTCATTGGTACGAGCCGGGATTCGAACCCACGACCGCCGTTTGACAGCCGCATGCCTGAACCGCTAGGCTACCGTAGCTTACTTACAAACAGCGCTTTAACCGTGAAAAATTAACAGACGAGACACACTTTCGCATTGGGGCGGTCCATATATTACGACATTTCAAAATAGGGGGGGTCTGACTGAACATTGATGACGGTAGTCATATTAGTAGGCGCGGAGGGTCCATTCAAAGAATGAACAGGATGATGATGGGGTGTCAATAATCGTCATAACGATGACGTAATATATGGACAAGAACATTTATATTATGGATTGTAGGTTTCAACTTCAAGGTGGCGATAATGTGATATTGGAGTGATAGCCCACACCACACTTCACCCCTATATGATGATCTGTTAGACTGGTGGGTAGTGACGCTGCCTATGAAGCTACCTGTCCTGGTTTCGAATCCCGGTAAGGGCAAACATTTGTGTGATGGCTTGATGAGCACGAATATTTCTTTGACAGTATTTTCATGGGCTTGGGATGTTTTCTATGTATTTATAACCAATGATGTAATATAAAAAAGACCTCTTTTCTATATTACATCAACATCATAGTTATCATTTTATTTAACAATTTCTGTTTAATAAATATATCGTCGTCTAGTACCCATAACACAAGCCTTATTGAGCTTACCTGGGGGCAAGTTCGATTTGTGCAAGTAATATTTATTAATATTTATTCCGTTGTCAGGCAAAGGGTACCACTGTAACATAAATATGAAATGAAACTCCGCGACTTAACCGCTCCGTTGCCACTCGCTCTGCGCAAAACATGAAAAAAGAGGGTAGATATTTCGTCGCCTGACGCCTCGTTCCGTCAACATCAGGTTACATCTAGCACATCTTGCTGCTCAATCGCTTCGCGCGCGACTGAGCGACTCCTGTCTCACTCGCACTGTGCAAATTAGAAAAAGGAGGGTAGATCTTTCTCGACTCGCGTCGCGAAGGCAGCGTAGTCGTGCCAGCCCCGCTGTACATGCCACTATTGTATACAATATTTGTACCAATCCCGCTTATAGGTGTTGCCCGTAATCAGATGTTTTGACGAGCTTCCTTAGAATCTAACTTTATAACGTTCTATCAAAGTTGCTTTTGCTATGCGAGGTGCGCATGAGAATTTAAACATTTGCGAATGCTGACATTGTTCTACAATAACTTTAATAGCGCGCGGGGTTGAGGGATTGTGAACTTTAATGTTAGTGCAATAAAGGTTGTTGTGTATGCCGTGGAATGTTTAAGTCTGTGTTAGCATTTCTCATGTTCGTAGAACTTGATACTATTTTGTTTTTCGCTGCATCAGCCCTGCTCCGGCCTCTTTGCTAGCATTCTTTCTACGGTGATCTCTCGCTGAGACAAGTCAGTTGTGCGATTTGATTTGTCATGTATTTTCCCGGGTTCGATCAGCCGTTGGACACGTCTAGGTATTTATTGACTTTTTACTTTTTATTGAACTTATACTTATAATGTTAAAAGTGCAAAAAGTGAAAGTACCTGCTGTATATATTATGTAAACTGCCGAGGTATAAAAATTGTTTATGTTGCGCGGTTGGCATCACAGTAATTAAATCATCATCATCATCATAGATAACAGCCGAAAGACGTCCACTGCTGGAATTAGGCCTCCCTTAGATTGCCACAAGGACCGGTCCTGCGCTACCCACATCCAGCCGAGCCCGTGACCTTTACCACCAACTTTTCCTTATTTATGAACGAAATAGTACTGAATAACTGTTATTTTGTTATAATAATTTGTCTTCAAAGTTATTTTTCGACGTTCTAACAATACGAAATAAAAAAAATGGTAACAGTAGACGAAAAGTGGGTATTCATTTAAAGACACGTATACCGACGCAGCTAAATTTATTTTTTAATCAGGCTTTCAAAACATATTAAAGCCTATGGAATACCACAAGTTATGCAATATATTCGGATCTGGACTATGACTCACAATATGTGTACACAGAAAGAATAATTTTACGTAAAATACATTTTTAGAGGACAGCCGTACAATTTTAGACGAATGTTCCATAACATTTATTACGATTACCGATCAGAAAGTTTTCTACTGTGTCTTAAGGTGGGTTGCACCTGACCGCCGTCTGTAAACGTAAGCGGTGTTCGTTAAAATCGGAATGTATGGAAAGTTTGTCAAGTTTCTATGGAATGATATTTGCCGACGCCATGTTTTACGTCAGTTGGTGTAAACCACCCGTGTTCTATAACGATCACTAAGTTTTTCTAGTAACCGTGTCTTAGTCAAAGAAGCTCATAACGCAATTAATTATAGGTGACTAGCCCCTCTATATTGTCTCTTTCGCTGCTCACTACTCTGCGCCCGCGCATGCTGCCTTTCGAAATCAATACTAATACTATGTATGCGAAATGTATTGTGTGTCTTTCTGTCTCTTATCACTTCACGCTTAAACCGCTGAATCGAATTAGATGAAATTTAGTATGCAGATAGAATCCCGGGGAAGGACATAAGATTTTTATCCCGAAACTTATTTTCTGAGGGGGTGAAATGAGGGATGAAGGTTTGTATGGAACTACGATATAAACGAGTCCCACGCGGACGGAGTCGCGGGCAGAACCTAGTTTGAATATAATTTCATTCTCAGAGTATCAAATTTTAGATCAATAAATACCTTTTTTCGAAAGAATCGTGGACATATATTGTCTTCGGGGGAAATTCAGCTTTAGCCTCTGTTCATTTCTGTTTCTATGTTGTTTGAAGTGCTAAATACGTAACATAAGTTATTTGCGTGGAAATAGAACGAATTGAAATAATTAAACGGTAGCACGGCTATCACGCGACGGCGCGCGAGCTCTCTCGTTTTTCCTCGCACTATCCGTCTCTTTCTTATTAGAACACTTAGAACAAGCCCTCCGATGACAGACGTGCTGAATAAAGTCCTCTAATTCAGCATGGGCTGAAGCTGTTCTTCTCGAAATCTCACCCGATTCATGTTAAATTTTGTGAGCCGGTTCACTAACTTCTTACCTAAGTATAGAGTTTTTATATGTAAAAATCTAATATAAATACTGAGAAGCTGTACTCCTCTTAAGATCGAAATCTCAACTGATTCTTGTGAAATTTTCTCTCCTATAATTATATAAGTTTTTTTTTTTATACGAGTAGGTTTGGCTTATGAATGCATTCACATATGAGCAAGGCGAAATGTAATTTATATTTTTAACCAACTCCATAAAAGGAGGAGGTTCTATGTTCCACTATATTTTTTTTTTAATGTATGTTCCCCGATGTCTCTGTAATGTCAACCGGGGCAAATGCATCTATAGGGTAAATGCGTCTTTTGAAGATATCTCCGAAAATGAACATTTTAGAACTAGTACAATCGTCTAAATTGAAAGTTTGGTAAATACTTTGAACAACGAGGGTTGTGTGGGGACTAAAATGTTGCGTTTCAAAGATATCTTAAATTTTACCCCATAGACTCATTTGCCCCGGTTGACCTTGATGATGATGTTGATGATGATGCTGTGAAGGGACGCCTGGCCAGAAGCAGGCGGGCAGTCGATCGCTCGTCGCGTTCATTCAGCCCCATTCCCTAAGGTTGGAGCTTAGGGTTACTGTCCCGGCAGCGTTCCCGCATCACAATCTTCCATTCTTCTTGTGTTCCGGCAGAACAAAAGGACATCTTTAAGGTTGACATCCCTCAGTCCGGTTGACCTTATAATTTGTTTAGTGAAATGGAACTGATGATGAAGTGCACATGACGCCTTATGGAGCTCCTCAGTGATGTAAAATACGTCAATGATTCCGATGAAGTAACAATTAATTAAGTGCCAAAGGTGATTCGGAGATTCATGAGGAATCGACGGACCTCTTCAAATATTATCAACCCACATTATAGCGACTTTGATTTTTTCTGTAATAATCAACGCATCTGCTCTCGGGGAATAGTAGTTTATGTGGTAAAGTGTATAACAAATGTGGATGTCATGTATGACTTTTCGAAGTACTGAATTGAATTCGGTTTAAACTTTGTATTGAAGTAAATTATTAACCCTGTGTATATACAGGGTGATTACGGGGTCGTGGAGCAAGAAAGAAGCATTTAACTGACTTTCTCCTAAGGATCACGATAGGTTAGGACTAACAGTACACCAGCGACTTATTTTAGTCAGCAAAAAAAAACTGCGATAATTCGAGATCATGGTCACCCTACTATTTCCCAAGAAAACTTATGTCAAGTGCATGAACTTAACAATCGGTGCAGTAAGGTGACCGTGTAAGGTATTAAAAGTAGGGTGACCACGCATTTTGAGTCAATAATAATTTTTAAATAAAAATACGTAAATAACGAATCATCTTTGTTTCGATTAAAATAAATACAGGTAGCATCGCAATCATTTACTGAGTCAGAAAAAAATGGTTGGGATCACGACCCCGAAATCACCCTGTATATTGCTTAGCAAATTTATTATTGTATGTTAAAATTAAAATCCTCGTGTCAATCCCCATCTGTTTACGATAAGCTGCGAAATGACTAGACCGACATTTATGCGGTTTTCAAGACGTTATATTTGTGCATATATTTTATGACTTACTTTAATCGGTGACGCGATTGAACGTTACTAATATGAAACCGTTTTCCTACATTAATGTTTATAATAAATAAATTAGCCTGTATACCCAAGTCCCACTGCTTCGCACAGGCCTCCGGTCATGGATTAGATGGAACGGGCAGTAGAACCCACGCTGGCCCGATGCGTATCGGTGATTTCACATACCTACTCGAATTCTGAAAAATGCTACAACCGGAATTTGAATCACTGCAGTCTGAACCACTATAGGCTACCGTAGCTTAATTTTAGCATTAGCATTGTTGTTTATTGTAATGTGGAGGTGTACAAAATATCTATGTTGACCAATAATTTGTTCTTGGCTGAATCAGTAGGTATTTGTCTGTCATATGCCATCAACTTGTTCTTGTGCATTGCGACAGTGATGTATTCTGGGTCACTTATTCAAACAATGTTTTACATAGCGCCATAGTCAAGTTAAAATATCAAGGAAATATTAATAATCGATAACACGTAGAAAAACATAACAGAACATAATACGTAGAAAACATCCATGTCTCATGATCAAATATTCGTGCTCAACACACAAATAAATAGTACATTACTGCAGAATCCAGTAAGTAAGCCTTCCTGGCCAAGTATGAGTTAACCGGACCGAACCGCAGGTGAGGTCCGGTTATATACGAGGCCAGGATGGCTTTTCTTACTGGTTGAGGCTTGTATAATGCTTTTCTCAAAAATGAAAGAAAGTTTAACTACATATTCGTTTAATTAATATAGAAGGTTACATTCATATTAGGGCAATTACTAATAGATATTGTGATCGATTTACCGGAAGCATACAATACCCATAAACTTGTCAACTGCATTGTGTGGTGAAGAAAGCTGTAATATGCCAATAATACATTTTCAGACCAGCTGTTGGCTTGTTTTTCTGCCTTCCACTTCATAAATTTTTCATAAGTTGTCATATATCGCTCCTTAGGTTTTGAAGGAAGTAAATTGTTTGTTGCTAATTCGGCCTTCTTCGGACTCGGCTTTTAAATCAGGAGGAGTGCCATCTGTTTCCGAATCAGATTCGCATGAATTTATTTTTTGGGATTATTTAATTTCACGCTGTAAATTAAAACACAATCCTCGCAATTGAATGTATATTGTAGTCTTTGGTGAAATCCTGCCAGACGTTTCTTTTTCTAAAAAGTGTGCGTTTAGTTTTGAACATTGTTCTATTTTTACATTACATGAATGTTTTAGTAAAAAATTAAAATTATTGTTCATGAAACTCCATGTTCATTTTAGAATGGAAAGTTTTAATCCAACATGATTTATAAACTGAAATTACTAAATACAAACATAAAATCCCACACTATATTTCTACAACATTACTAAGTACAAAACGCAACGTGCATACTTTTTCTGCGTCGCTTTAAGTGTCACAGACTGTAAAATGGCTGTTTAAGGCTCCAGAATATATCTGTCTCATAAAATGTCATACCAAAAAGAGAGATAGATATACATTTGATGCCTCCCTCCTATAACCATATTCATGAATTTGGCATCTGTGTCTGGTACTATGTTTTTTTTCTAAGCAGATCTAAAGAGGATGGCCCAGGTCCAGTAAGTAAATTACATACTTACTTACTGGACAGTAGGAGATTCCATATTTAAAATCTCGCTTCTTACTGGACAGTTGTGAATAAGTCTCCAGTAGAGTTCACTTTCTGGATACTTTTTAGAGATGTTATGGCAACATTACATACCATTTTTGAGAAAAATAACTTACCCTTACCAGAATTCGAACCCGGGACGTCCAGCTTCGTAGGCAGTGTAGTGGTACCCACTAGGCTAAACGGCCGTCACAAATATAAATTACTTACATAAATCAACTTAATCATTTATTCCTTATGGTTACTCGGTATCACAACTACACAATATTCTTATAAACGTCCCCTGCCCCCCACCCCGACAATGGGAGTGTCACGAACGAAATTGCCAAGCTATAATATGACAGGTGTTTACCTTACCTTGAATATCACAAAATACTCAGTTGTATTTTTACTTTAATAATAAATATAGAATTAAAATAAAATATATATTTAAGGAGGGCCCCCATACAAAAAACGCCATTTTTGCTTATTTTTGCTCGATATCAATAAATGGTAACAAGTAGGCACTTGAAATATTCACAAAATACTTTATTGCATATTTACTTATACAAAAAAATTTTTTCTTTGTAATTTGTGTACCTACTCAATGATACGGAACCCTTCGTGCGCGAGTCCGACTCGCACTTGGCCGGTTTTTATTATTTAGATTTAGCTTCGAAGATAATTCCTTATAAACAAACTCACAAATACTTTTTTACTAACCGACTTCAAAAAAGGATGAAGTTCTTTCGGAATCTTTCATTTTTTATGTATGTTCTCTTATCAGTAGAAGACGCCTGGACTGATACGGTTTTTTTAGGTGATCCCATGGTCACCAGGTCAGGATCTGATGATGGGATGGAATCCTGGGAACTGAAATCAAGGGAACTCTTCAAATTTGATAGGTACGCTTGAAGCCCTTTGTATTTTTTGTTCAAATATGGAAATGTTTATGTATGTGACTTGACGGCGAACTGAATTGAAGTCGGTTAAAACTTCGTTTTTAACCCCCGACGAAATAAGAGGGGTGTTATAAGTTTAACGTGTCTGTCTGTGGTATCGTAGCTCCCAAACGGATGGACCGATTTCAATGCGGTGTTTTTTGTCATAGATAATGTATCCCGAGTGTTCTTAGCCATGTTTCATCAAAATCTGTTCAACCGTTTTTGAGATATAGAACTTTAAATGAAAATATCGGGGGTTTTCAACTTGTCTAAGTTGTACTTATTAAAGGAAATTATTGTAAGTCCTTGCAATTTTACATGACGTTAACATGACACTTAACATGATCATTTTCAATAGGAAGGGATTAATCTAATCAATGATGAATGACCCTTCCGGAGCACAAGCGATGTCCCAAGCGTCCATATGCAATGGTGTCTGTTTATCACCAGGCAGGTGGTATGCCTGTTGGCCGCCACCATTAAATAGAAAAGTCTAATCTATCATCTCTTACCTAACATTTTCCGCTTCGGCTGATAATGTACAATACGCAAAATGTACCCAAACTACACGCAAAATGGGCGAACAAGAAAATGTACTGCCTAAATACGCAAAATCTACATCTGAATAACACAGAAGGAAAATTATTCCTTATTGGGATAAGACCGTTTCCTAACGATGTTTTCCTTCACCGGAAAGCCACTGTTAAATATCGAATGATATTTCGTAGGTACATAAGTTTTTGAATAAACCCAGTGTTACGACAAAGTTGCGCGCCTTACCGGTAATTTATTTTTATTTTTTATTTTTTTATTTGACTGTTGCTATAATAGGACGGACTCAATATAGCGGTCGAACTGTGTGGTTGGAGGGTGGCCTGGGGAAAATCCAGGGGAAGCCTCCGGCACGACCACGCGGGGCCTTACCGGTCGCCTACTGGTAGATAATAGAGATTGCTAGTTGCTTTAATTTTTATTCCTTTTAAATTCCAGACAAAGATCCAACACGGCGCAATGGCTAGACAAAAAGGAGCAAGCATTGAAGAAGGCATCTAAAATAAAGGTGATTAAATGGGATGACTCCTCCACGGAGCTGACCGAGGAGCAGATCGCGGAGAATTTCACCAAAATGGAAATTAAACGGCCGCAGCAGAAGTCGATGTTGACGGAACTCCTAGAGAAATGCCCCGAACTGCCACACATGCAGTACGTGGAGTACGCCAAGTTCGACGGCACTGCGCAGTTGGGCTTGCAGACGAAGATGTTCAAGATATTTATGAAGATATCGGAGAAGTACCATAACTATCCTCTGGTGGTATGCGTGATCGCTAGCGCTAAGATCAAAGAACTTATTGGATTCACGTGCTATAAATACAGGTAGGTACATTTCTAAATTGGTTGTCTATTTACCGACCGGTACCCGATTCGTCGGAATTTTTTATTTTGATGAATTTACCCCTCGTACTTACTACTCTTCTTACTAGTCTTTGAGCCACCTGTCACTAATATTTAAAAAAGAATTGTTTGAAAGATTCTCCTCAGGTCAGGATCTGAAGACCGATTTTTGATTTTCGAGCTCTCGAAAATCAAATAAAAGTAAATACGTTTGTAGTGTCAAAATGGTCGGCACTTACTTTCTACCAATAGAATTGAATACGAGTGGTCAATGCCACTCGTTTTTGAGTTTTATATCGCTACTTCAAAATAGCATTTCATAATTTTTATCAGTTTGCGAGTGAAATAGTCGAGCGCTCGGAAGTCATAAATCGGTCCCCTGATGATGGGTACCTGGAGAAATCGAGAGAAGTCGTCTCATTTTATAGGGACACAAGCATTTGCATATTGCTTTTTATGTAATAATCAACGCATTTGCTCTCGGAAAGCAGTTCATGTGGTAAAGTGGATATAAAATGTGCATGAATTGAAATCGGATCAAACTTTGTTTTTAAAGTAGTTTTTATTATGACAGACATGATATGAAACTAACTTACCTATCACACTATATTTACATATATCCTACATCAATACCACTAGGTAGGCCCATAAGGCTGGCTGCATTTTAAAGTATTCTTTTTATTCCAGCATTGAGCACCCAGATATTGCTCTCGGCAACATCAACGAATACGGCCTGTGCATAGCTGAAGACGACGGTGACGTTGACTTGGCGTTCCCGTGTCTTGACGCCAACGAGCCTTGCGGCAAGTTTGGCTTCACGTGCCTTGGGCTCATTGAGCTGAACAAGAGAGACGGCGACCCTAATAATGTGACCAGTTCCTTGCCAGAAGATGGACTGGTTGGCTTTGGGGGATTCATGTTTCCCAAGGTGAGTTGCATTTATGTTGCTGATTTGATGCTGAAATTTCTCAAGTGTCTCCAGACACACTAAGGGACAAAGTCAGAAACACCAAAGCACTCATCAACTTTCTAGAAGAGCTGGGGTGGTTAGAGTAGCGCTCTACCCCACCATTTTCACGCAAAAGTAGGCAAACTGGATGTCGATTTGCGGAAAAGAGCCCAGTGTAACTAACTAAGCTTCTAGCTAATTTAATCAAGTTTTTTTTTTCACATCATTTATTTCGAGTAACATAAGACTCATAATGCATTGTTCCATAAAATCCATACAATTACAAATACTAGAATAAAAAAAAATTAAAAACTCAATACAATGTCAAATAAAATAAAATAAAATAGGATAAAATATGATCAAATAAAATGTCACATAAATAAAATAGTTACCCATTCGTCCGACTTATTTTGCTAGAACATGTCTGTCGCAACAATGCCGGACGTATGGGCAATCTACTTTGTCGGCTATCATAGACAGAACAGCGTTTTGGCTGGCACGCACTCTGCGCACGAGCGCAGCACTGCGCGCGCGCATGCTCGCGTGGAAGCACGCCACGCGCGCCTCCGCGAACATGCCCGACGCACTGCAGTAACGAGGCAGCCCCAACACCGCTCTAAATGCGTTATTGAATTGGACCCGAAGGGCGCTGTACGCTTTCACAGTGTAACTCGCCCACAGACCGCATGTATACAGGGATGTACAATATTAGGCTCTGAATAGTGTTATTTTCACATCCCTGGAACACCTTGCGAACCTGCGGGCGATCATGTTCGCTCTTACACACAGCGCCCTTCGTTCGATGTCAGCTTTGTCCCCGAGATCTGCGGTAACTATGTGACCCAGATATTTATATTGATGTACCCTCTCTAAAGCTACCCCATTCAGATTAATAGGCGGCACATTCACTACGCGATGCGAGCCAACCTCGAAGACAACGTACTGACTTTTGATCACATTGTACTGCAGCCCGTGATCATGTGCGTATTTTTCACAGGACGCCAGTAATGTCCTCAGACCACACACCGACGCGCTCAGCAAGACCATATCGTTTGCATAGCTTAGATTATTGACACACACTCCGTCAACATGACAGCCGATATGGTGGTTACTGAGCTCGACAATGAGCGCATCTATGTACAGGTTAAAGAGCGAGGGAGACGTTAACCCCCCCTGTCTCACCCCGCACTCCAACCTGTAGTCTTCAGACAGTTCCCCTGCCTATCTGACACTATTGACCTGGTGTCCATACCAGTACCTGAAAATGTTTAATAGTTCCCTTGGAAGGTTAATTGTTTCAAGCTTTTTCCACAGTACTTCGTAGGACACCATGTCGAATGCCTTGGATAAGTCCAGAAAACATGCGTAGATGGGTGTTTTACGGTCCTTGTAGTATCTGACCACATGCTTAAGCGAAAGAATTGCACTATCCGTTGACAAATTCGGCCGGAACCCAAATTGATTGTCATGTACGGAAAGGCAACTATTCAACTGCACATTAAGCACGGCGTCAAAAACTTTTGCTACAATGGTCGCAAGTAGTATGGAGCAATAGCAGCCTTTACATAGCCTAGGAGTGTCGTTCCCGTGAATGAGCCGCTAAATTTGGCTTCACGTGCCTAGGGCTCATTGAGCTGAACAAGAGAAACGGCGACCCTAATAATGTGCCTAGTTCCTTGTAGTTGGAATGATCATTCTCCTGTTTTTCCTGATATCCTAAAGTAGAGTCTTCTAGAAGGATTTAACCTGGTGCGGACCAAGAAGTTTCTGGAGAGTGTTCCCATCGTGGTGAAAGCTAACATTTCCAAAGACGAGGCTGAAAAACTGAAGGAAGCATTAACCAAAGTTGGAGCGATCATAAAAAATTATTAGATTAGTCCCTACTGTTTGTTAATGTCCGGGTCCGCTTTGTCACCTAATCCGAAGATTTGGCGTAGGTTTTACTTTACCTTACCTTCTAGAGACTTAAGGTACGCCCACACCAATGCTTAAAAAACGGTGACGCAGCGTAAGCGTACCGTATTTGACGCAAGCACTCCACACAGCTATGCGTCAAAAACGGTACGTTTACGCTGCGTCACTGCGTTTCCGTACCGTCACCGTTTTTTAAGTAGCGGTATGTGGAGCATGCGTCAAAAACGGTGCGGATACGATGCGTCACTGCGATTCCGTACCGTCGCCGTATTTTAAGCAGCAGTGTGGTCGCACCTTTAATGTATCTGATCTGACCCTGAAATTGAGACGTGGTACGGCTTCTACATACTTATTAGATTTATTAGATTCCAATGAAAAATCGTAGTAAACCTTTTCATGACACGATTCTACTCTTTCCGTCCAAACTATTGCATTCGAGTCTAAGTAATAAATAATAGATCGTGGGCCTACTATACTCTCATTACACCTACGCTACGTCACATGACACGATAAAATGCATGCCAGCAAGTCGAGAAATTGGGCGAAGCAAGAAAAAAAATTGGTCGATCGTTTGAAAATCCGTCACTTCCGGTCAAAACTTGGCAACTTTGACGCCGCCTGCCAAGTACTTTCCGCCATTTCAGAACTGACAGACTTTGGTTTACTCTATCCACGGATAAAACACAAACGACCAATTTTGACCGGAAAATAAGAATTTTCAAACTTTCGGCCAATTTGTCATCGTTTTTTTCTTTCTCAGCACAATATTCTCGACCTGCCATGCATTTTATCATGTCATTAGTCGCAAAGACAAATAGTACATTACTGCAGAGGCCGTGAAGTAAGGGATTGCTGGACGAGCTTGGGGTAAACGGCCGAGTCGCAGACGAGGCCAGATAAAAAGAGTCCAGCAATCCCTGTTTCGGCCGAGAATTGTATAGTGCTTTTTTCAAACGAAGTGAGGAAATATTAAAATAAAAATAAATACAAGGTAATCAATTCATTTTTTTTGCATTTTGCCGTTTGCCTCCTCCTTCAAATGAGGCGGAGACAGTCCATAACTTCCCCATCACTCTCGTCACTAGAAATGTTTTTATATTTGTTGAAATTACAATCGGAACGGAAGATCAGAAAACAATTGTGTAATTTGCCGCCTTTTTTATTTTTCAAACATGCCATGCCATTTGATCAAGCCGTTCGAGCACCATGTTTAACCGCACATAAGAAGGCGCACATGAGTACCATAGATTTTTATTATGTCGCAAGTATGCTTACAGAGTCTAGTGGTGGTTGGCAGTATGTAATTTTTCCTTTGTCAGTTTTATATTAGTAAGCAAATTTGAAAAGTTAGAGTAGCGGACAATAATGGTTTTTCTTCTTGGCGTAAGGCCAAGATGTATAATGTAGGGAGCCATTAACAATAATCTTCATGTCTTCATTTCGTGATATTAACGCATACATTTCCGAGCATGTTTGAGGAAAGTAATTTTAAATTATTAAGCGCTTAAAAGGACTTAAAATTTCTGAACACTAACTCAGTTTGTTTATGCACCTACGCGTCGTAACCTTATTTGGCAATTGTAATGACAACTTGTTTGTTCATTTAGATGACAGATTCAGGGCACAGCCTCCACAACCCGTCGAGACACAACACGGGCGGCAGCGCCACATCGGAGGCGGTCAAGAACGCTTTAGAGGCCGTTAACGAAGGTAAAAAGTACCATCTGTTTACTGGCCATCCGTGCACATTATGTGCGTTGTAATAACGTTCAAGATAAACAGGATGGTCAGTTAACTGTGTTGGCGTTTGTACTGACGGCGATGTTGATTTATAGTCAAATTAGCAACTTTTAATGGAACGCCATAAACGCTTTGTTAGAAGAAGTTTATTATCCTTTCTTACATTTCCCTCTGTAAGATTTTACATGTTAAGGTCCATAGTTATCTAGTGTATCTCTATTTCCATTCTTATAGACTGTATTATTACACTTTTAGAAAAATGGTTTAGTAACAATTTACTTTGGAACAAACTAAAAAACCTGAATATAGGCTATATCATCTACACCAGTTTTACCAGCATTTTCCAAAAAACCTAGTTAGCCGTGCGTGCTGAAGGAATTGATGATGTTCATTCGTGTTTTTGTTTTGAGACCGATGCACTAAGATATTTCTATGTGTTTTCCCAGGCTTCAAGAAAGCGGACAAAGACCTCGACAAGCTGCATTCCCACAAGATGGCGACCGAAGCGCCCCAGTACAAGGCGTACAGGGTGCACATGTTGCGGCGTGTCCGCGCCAACACGCCGATACAGCTCGGCGTGTCCATAGACAGGGTGGAGGTGGAGCCGCTCACGGCCAGCAAGCACGCGTTCTGGGTGCGTACACTTACATTACAGCACAGGGTGTACATGTTGCGACGAGTCCGCGCCGATACAGCTCGGCGTGTCCATAGACAGAGTGGAGGTGGAGCCGCTCGCGGCCAGCAAGCACGCGTTTTGGTGCGTACACTTACGTTACAGTACAGGGTGCACATGTTGCGATGAGTCCGCGCCGATACAGCTCGGCGTGTCCATAGACAGGGTGGAGGTGGAGCCGCTCACGGCCAGCAAGCACGCGTTCTGGGTGCGTACACTTACATTACAGTACAGGGTGCACATGTTGCGACGAGTCTGCGCTGATACAACTCGGCGTATCCATACATGACTGTACAGAGAGTACGCGTGGCACATTATATTTATTATAAATCTGCCATGTTACACCCGATCTTTATCGGATGCCGGCGCCTCATACAAATTGGTGTCCGACAAGTGTCAATAGCTTCATATAAAACTAGCTTCTGCCCGCGACTCCATCCGCGTGGAACTCGTTTATATCGCAGCTCCATACAAACTTTTACCCCATTTCGGGGATAAAAACTACCCTGTGTCACTCTCCATCCCTTCAACTATCTCCATTTAAAAAATCACGTCAATTCGTCGCTCCATTTTGCCGTGAAAGACGGACAAACAAACAGACACACACACATACACTTTCCCATTTATAATATTAGTATCGATATTGTTACAGCTAAAACCGAAGTACTTCATGCACAGCATCGACTCTATAGCGTGGTGCCAGATGCTCGAGGCGAAGGGCACCAAGTGCGTGTTCAGGATCGTGTACACAGAGGAGCAGAACCCGGCGACCTACGACCGCAACACCAGTGAGTACACGGGACTGTAGCAACACCGAGGTGTTACCAAACCGACTACACAGCGTAGACTTATAGCGTGCTAGTTGCTCAGGGTGAAGCAGCAATGCGTGTTCAGGATCGTGTACCCTGAGGAGCAGAACCCGGCGACCTCCGACCGCAACACCAGTGAGTACACGGGACTGTAGCAACGCCGAGGTGTTACCAAACCGACTACACAGCGTAGACTTATAGCGTGCTAGTAGCTCGGGGTGAAACAGCAATGCGTGTTCAGGATCGTGTACACTGAGGAGCAGAACCCGGCGACCTACGACCGCAACAGCAGTGAGTACACGTACTGTAGCGACACCGAGGTGTTACCAAACCGACTACACAGCGTAGACTTATACCGTGCTAGTTGCTCGGGGTGAAGCAGCAATGCGTGTTCAGGATCGTGTACCCTGAGGAGCAGAACCCGGCGACCTACGACCGCAACAGTAGTGAGTACACGTACTGTAGCAACACCGAGGTGTTACCAAACCGACTACACAGCGTAGACTTATACCGTGCTAGTTGCTCGGGGTGAAGCAGCAATGCGTGTTCAGGATCGTGTACCCTGAGGAGCAGAACCCGGCGACCTCCGACCGCAACACCAGTGAGTACACGGGACTGTAGCAACACCGAGGTGTTACCAAACCGACTACACAGCGTAGACTTATAGCGTGCTAGGTGCTCGGGGTGAAGCAGCAATGCGTATTCAGGATCCTGTACACGAACGAGCGGAACGCGGCCAACTACGACCGCAACACCAGTGAGTACACGGGACTGTAGCAACACCGAGGTGTTACCAAACCTACTACACAGCGTAGACTTAGAGCGTGCTAGTTGCTCGGGGTGAAGCAGCAATGCGTGTTCAAGATCGTCTACACTGAGGAGCAGAACCCGGCGACCTACGACCGCAACAGCAGTGAGTACACGGACTGTAGCAACGTCGAGGTGTTACCAAACCGACTACACCGCGCAGACTTATAGCGTGCTAGGTGCTCGGGGTGAAGCAGCAATGCGTGTTCAGGATCGTGTACACGAACGAGCGGAACGCGGCCAACTACGACCGCAACACCAGTGAGTACACGGGACTGTAGCAACACCGAGGTGTTACCAAACCGACTACACAGCGCAGACTTATAGCGTGCTAGGTGCTCGGGGTGAAGCAGCAATGCGTGTTCAGGATCGTGTACACGAACGAGCGGAACGCGGCCAACTACGACCGCAACACCAGTGAGTACACGGGACTGTAGCAACACCGAGGTGTTACCAAACCGACTACACCGCGCAGACTTATAGCGTGCTAGGTGCTCGGGGTGAAGCAGCAATGCGTGTTCAGGATCGTGTACACGAACGAGCGGAACGCGGCCAACTACGACCGCAACACCAGTGAGTACACGGGACTGTAGCAACACCGAGGTGTTACCAAACCGACTACACAGCGCAGACTTATAGCGTGCTAGGTGCTCGGGGTGAAGCAGCAATGCGTGTTCAGGATCGTGTACACGGAGGAGCGGAACCCGGCCAACTACGATCGCAACACCAGTGAGTACACGGACTGTAGCAACACCGAAGTGTTACCGAACCTTATGCAACAAAGGTTGAATTTTATGCATAATATCATAGGGTACATTAACACATTCATTGCCCAGTAACGCTACGCGCTACGCTCGTAGCCGATCCCGTGGTTTTCCTCGTACGTAGCGGAAAGCGACTACGGCGGTCTGACGCATATGTGTCGACATTGGCCCTGAACGGGTGGCCATACCGTATGCTTGTTCACTGCCACGATGGTGATAAAAGAGCCCCCACTCATTATATTTCCTAACGTTCCAGGCTTCTTCCACTCCAGCACCAACTACAAATTCCACGACTTTGAGTCCGACCACCAGACCGCGAAGGAAATTGTCGAAAAAGTGAATACAATCCTGGAATTCCGTAACAGCCCGTGCCGACGGGAATACAAGACGGCGAAGGAGAAGAAGACTCAGACGAGGCGGAGCTTCCATTCGAAACACATGACTAGCAGCTAATGTTCGGGTGTTCACTTAGCGCCGTGGCCGGGCCGGGGGCGTGGCCAGATATCTTTCTTGAGCTTTATCCCACGTAGATGTGGGCTTTCCGTATTTTACGGCTTCGCATTGGGTTTTCTGAGCCATGGTCCTTCCTTTCTTGCCTTCCGATATAGATTCTGTACGATGTGGTTTCCTCCGCATTACGTGGCCATCGTGGGCTGGTTTCAGTTAGGTTTTCTGGGATATAAGTAATCCTGTGTAAAGTGTTCATTTCGTACTTTGTATAGGTTTGAACCCCCGATTTCTAACATGATACGCCAGGTTACGTATAATGCCTGATTGGCGCGTGCCACTTTTTTGCTGTTATATCTGCTTCTTTTATTTCTTAGCATTCTACCTATTTCCTAGGACTATAGTTGTTTATAATTTTATTTTTAATAGCTTTCCTCAAACATGCAATGAAATATGGACGTTTCGGGCGCAGCGAGACGAGAGACCCGTAATGGCATATCATACAAAAATTGGGGGCAAGATGGTCTTTTTTAATTTCCATTCCACAATTCATGGCACAGGATCATGGTGTTCAGACATCAAAATTAAAGATTGATTTCAGGGGGTTTTTATTATTTATTTCATTGCATGATTGAGAAAAGCACTATACAATACCTCGGCGTGAAAGGGGTTGCCAGCCTCATAGCTATCCGACCTCGCTAGGCTCGGCCGTCTATATGTACTAGGCCGGCAACCCCTTATTTCCCGGATTGTAGTTATGTACTATTGCGATTTTTGCTACAATAAGTAAACAATACTATGTTTATGTCTTATGATCAGAGGAAAAGGCAAGCGACAACCAGCAACTTCAGATTTACGGGCAATCGGCCCTCCCTGTACAGTCGGCATCAAAAGTACTGCTAGCTCTGATTCTCTTTCGATAAATACTTTTGACGTCTTCGTGTGTGCTACTTTCGTCACCTTTGATGCAGACTGTACTAGGCGCTGAATCAACGTGCTGAACAAGAATTGTGCCCCGTCTCGCTTGCACTGTAGAGTGATTCGCGAGTGCGAGCGGTCCGACTATAATAAGTATGATTACCGCCCTATTATTATTTATTACATATACGGCGTTTGGGTAAAATGCTCCCAAAGATCTTTACCCCCTAGAATCTGGCTACGCCCATGACGTCGCTGTAATCTTTACCTAAATAGCAGTTGTCGCCGCCGCCCGGCCAAGGAGCAACGTGTACGCTGGATTTTTCCGCCTTGTAGCGGAAGTCGCTCGTAAGAAGAGCCACGTCGTATTCGGGTCTTGTAGCATTGGACGGAGCATAGTCACGCGCGTCTTATGCTACTGCTGTTTCGACGATACGATATTTACTACGTAGTTTAACTTATATCTGGTCATGTAACTTCCGTTCATAAGTTGTCTCGAGGCGTAACTTTCTGACACATATATCCTTAGAGTCCCTACCGTGGACTCTCCATACAAACGTGTAGGTTCTCATTTTAAAACGTCATACTGAAATTACATAATACTTTTTTCAACACAATTGCTCGTAACGTACCTCTTATTGTGTCGCTTTTAGGCTCATAATCCTGGATATTAAAAACGCGTGTTTTATAACTTTACAACACTTGTGTGTTATGGTTATATCCCGATTAAGTCACGTTGGCACCTTGCAGCAAGATATATGCATGAACACGGTGCATTCTTAAATTAACCAGGTTGTACAGAGTGTACAGCTTTTTTTTTAATTTTCGGCAAATGGATTCTTACTCTACTAAACAAATTAAATCCTTTTTGTTAATTAATTGACTATTTCTTTTTGTATATGATATGGAAACGTTTAATTTAGTAAAACTATTCACTTTTCATAACATTTTACATGAATTAAATACAGATAACATATTAAAACGAAAATATAATTTTATTTTGTATTGGCTGTTTAGAGATTTCTCTGCCCACACTGCGCAAACTTCACGAAAAAAAAACTGTTGGGTGCCAATATAGGTTATATTTTGATAGGTTATTTATTTCACAAATATTTGTAAAATTTGTTTATGCGTGTTTGGTTATTATCAAAAATGTTGACTCGTGGTGACTAGAAAAGTGATAAATAGAATGGATGCCACTGGAAATTCTTGGCGATGTGCAATTGTGAGTAAAAACCTGTTGTCATCTTAATGATTTGCTTAATGTAAAGTAAATAATTTGGCAGGCCAATAACATTTTCATCTTATGATTTTTTCCTCGCAAAATGTGTTGAAAAACGTCGTATGATACGCGTGAGCTTTGATAATTACATCCTCGGCTTCCTTATCACGCTCACCTGCGGTTCGCGTGAACAATTTCGCCTCTGATGTAATTATCAACCTACCTCACTTGTATCACAATGTACTATTATACACAAACGTATCCGCCATAGAATAGAATAGAATAGAAATGTTTATTTGCAAGAATACATAAGTATTAAGGTTTTACATTTTTTTAACATGGTTCCAGTATTTAGCCAAAGCAGCATGCAAATGTTTAAGAAAACAATAAATTATATACATTGGTGTACATTTTGAGTGTACTTATAATTATACATAATATTTATTTGTCATATGTAGGTTGAACACTAATTTGTCATCCTCCTAGCGTTATTCCCGGTAATGCCCCTAAAGGAGCCCGGGGTCCGCTTTGACACGTAATCCCAAGATTTGGCATGGGCACTAGTTTTACGAAAGCGTCTATGAAAAACGTCCTACTCGCCCCATTTTAAGTTTTAGTAACAGAAAGTAGTTTGTCTTAGATATGACAGGTCCTAATATGGATACAAAGTTTCACGTTATTCCGGCATGTAGTTTTACAAACAGGTCGAGATGATTGAGAAATAGGTATTTGTAAAATGTATTGCTGTCGCGCCAACCTCAAGCCTCCCCCCGCAGAGCGCGATAGAGACAGCTGCAGCTTGGACCGAAAATACCTATTAAAGGAACATAAAATCAACGTTTCGTAGTCCCCTGATTTCTTCTCGAAAACTTGACCGATTTAACTATTTTTTTAATTAAAAATCAAAGAAAGGCTCTGGCCGTGTTCCTATGTCTTCTTTTTTTTTTAATAATTTAGTCAAAATTGTTTGCTGGATGTTCGAACACAGCGGAAAATCTGGCATTTTTTTTAGGTTCTTGAAGGTTAATATCTCTTTTAAGAATAAATTTATGAAAAAAAAGGAAAACATAGGAACATGTCAATAGTAGCCATAGATTTATGGAAAAAAATTGCTCTAGTGACATTATCCAGGGAGAAAACAGGGGACTACGTTTCTATGGTAAAACGGCCGTTGTGTTTCCTCTTAAAGTGAGAACCAAACTGCGCGTTTGTGTGGAGAGCCGAGCTACCTGGTGATCCTTAAAGTCATCCAAATAAAGTCGAAAATAAGGTTTTTATTCAGGTTGCGTAGAAAACATATTTTTAAATCGCATAGATCGAGTCGCGTTCGAAAGTACAGGTCGATTCACGAAAGCTGGCACGAATGAATTGAACGAGTGAATTGTCTATGTGTACATCACATAATTATAAAATACAGGTTGATGCAAAAAGTGATTATGATAATTAATGTGTTTTAGAGAATGCTATGTTTTTTTTTTTAGATTATTTGCAATTCGAACAAGCCACCACCTTTCGATTTTTGACACTAAAAATAAGACAGAAAAATATATATACGTTTCATTTACTAAGGACTTTAATAATTATTATCAAAAGTATTAAATGATACTTGGTGCAGATTATCTATACTCGTACGTATAAATGCCTATGTCCTGACTGACTCGCTCATCAACGCACAGCCGAAACTACTGGGACTAGAAACTTGAACTTTACACCAGGACTTCCTTTTATAACGTGGGCTAGGGATAAGAAGGGATTTTTGGAAATACCTCCCCTAAGGGGGTCAAATAGGGGTGCAAAGTTTGTATGGGGCAATCTTTTTTTTATGAGCTAGAGACTTGAAACTTTGTAGAAAGATTACTTATTAAGATACAAAAAAAGAAATTACAGCGTTTTAGAAAATTCCGCCCCTAAGGGGGTTAAATGGGGGTGCAATGTTTGTATGGGGGAAACATTATTTTTTGAAGTAGAGACTTGAAACTTTGTAGAAAGATTACTTATTAGAATACAAATAAAAGTAATTTCGGCGTTTAAGAAAATTCTATCCCAGTGGGGGTTAAAAAAGGTTGAACGTTTTGTACGGGGAACACTGGATTTTTTAAAGAGATGAGTAGGATAATCCTTCATTAACCTGTCTCCATTTCTCGATTTCCAGTGCTGAGTTTGAGATTGTTTTAACAGCCTTACGATATTTAACTTTTTTTTAAATCTCGCTCATAATAACTAAGATCCCCATTTTCTAGCTCCAAATCCATGCGTCGCTCTATATCTTGCAGAGTAATTTTTGCCAAAGATTAAAATCAGATTAAAGCATCAGGTAACTGAGGGAATAAGTATAATATTCTGCAAACAATTCCCGTAATCTGATTGAAAAATCTTTAAAAATTATTTAACAATTGCATATCAGTTTCTGCCACTGTTTGAAATGTAATATGTCTAGACCATTTTAACTAAGAATAAAATTCACTTACCTGTTTTATATCTAAAAAAAAAAACAAAAATCTACGCGGATGAAGTCGCGGGCGCCCGCTAGTAATAATATAATTTATTTTTTCTTGAATAACGAAAACGTATTTTAGGTTCATGTTTACAAAATATTAGGAGGCCCCTGTATAAGGCACTCACAGTGACAAGTGACATTGCTTTCGGTCAATTAATTCATGCCAGCTCTCGTGAATCGACCTGTATGCACATACATGCACCGAGAGAATTTTTGAATGTTTGCCAAATTCTTTATTTTTGAACTCGACTAATACTGGTTTACAGATGTCAAATCGGTTATAGGCACACCTTTAAACGGTACATGTGCGGTGCAGGAGTAGTGTGACGTCAGAGCTGAATCTGAAGCGCGCGGTTAGTTTATGCGATAACGCTGCGATTCCATAGAAACCTGCGATTACCGCAGCGGTTACATTGAAGGTATCTTTGGAGTCGCAGCGTTTAACGCATAAAACAACCGCGCGATTTATGGCCCTCGTGAACCGCACACCTACCCCCGGAAACTTCACGGTGTGCTCATAGTCCGGGGACCATTGCATAATTTACATGTCATAATACACGCGGAAGTCTCTCTCTAATGAAGGGATTTGAAAAGAGGTTACCGCTTGTTACAGTCGAGTTCTCCAATATCTATACAAACAACCTTTCAAAGATCTACACGTGTGTCTTATGTCAGTAACGATGAAGTCGCTGTATAGATATTTTTGCTAGGTTGTCTGTGTAAATATTGGAGAACTCGGCTGTAATACATGTATACATGTTAAAAGGTATGCAGTGGGCCCCTGTGCCCGTCGTGAAGCTACAAGTCATAGAAGCTACATACACACATACATATATTCACGCCTTTATTCCCAAAAGAGGTAGGCAGAGCACACGAAACGTATGTTCCAGCGTCACTTTTAGCATAAATGTGGGTATAAAAGGTCGACTAAATGGGATTTGTACAATTATAAACTGGTAACTTATTTTTTTGCCTTCTTGCTTTTGGAGTAATAAAAAGAGTCCCCAACCCTATTGCTTGTAGCTTTGTGAAATGAGAAACTGACCATTTGTATATAAATATAACGTATACGCGTTATCCACGGATCTTCCTGTATAATATAGGGAAATTATATTAGTACACCGATTGTATTCAAAAACCGATTGTGCGCTTGGTTGGTTGCGACAGTCGCAGCGTTTGACGCATGCGATCAAGAGTTTCGATACAAGTCAACACACGTAAAGCAGCGCACGGAAAACCATATAATGCGACCTCCTTACAGATTTTCTGCCCAAGCACGTGGCATAAATCCACGGTTCTGACGACGGGCGACATGTTACGGTTTAATTATGTTTTTGGATGTTTGACCCTAAAATTTTCCCTTTATGAGCAGCTTACCCTATTCTCAACTCACCAAAATCTCATCTCACCAGATTCTTAGCTTACCACATTCTCGTCTTACCAGTTTCTCGACTCACCGCATTCTCGTCTCACCACATTGTGAAGAAACTGGTGAGATGAGATTTTGGTGAGCTGAGCATTTGGTGAGATGAGAATTTGGTGAGCTGAGAATGTGGTGAGACGAGAATGTGGTTAGTTGAGAATTTGGTCAGCTGCTCATAAGGGAAATTTTCATCCATGTGAGCCCCGAAATATGCGCGTCCGCGGATGTCTATAATATCGCATCCGCAATATCCCTGTTATACATATGCTATATTATATACAGTGGTTCTGCCTGCGTCTAACGCATTGCGTTTAACGCTGCGCTTGTCGCCGAAAACAACCGCGCGCTTTAACCTCCCGAGTGTCAGGTTCCTATAGAACGAACAATATGGTTCTAATGTTATAAATATTAAAGATTTTCATTTGTTACATCCGATTCGATTTTAGGAACAAATGAAAATTAGTAAATTTTATTAGAACTGTTTGGTTCAATTTAGATAGTTATAGTTGTATGAGAGACCTCATACATAGGAGTATATAGATGATACTGGTTAGTTTAGTTTTGTTATAGCTGTACTCTGCGTAATAAATGTATATTGTTGTTGTTTTTGTAATTGTTTTAGTTCAATACTGGGCTTTATAAGAATACCTTTTAACCGACTTCAAATACTGATGATCCTGTAGAAATCGAGGGGTCTCTTCCAATTTCATAGACACTCTTGAAGTCGGTTAAAACTTTGTTCTTAAAGTAAATCATAGATGTCTAGATGGGTCGATCAACTTTTACTTAGCTATTATTCTGTCCCGAAAAGCCAGGAGACATTAGTAATAGAGTTCCTTAAGAAAATGATTATAGTAAGAACTCCTAGCATGTGTATACATACGCCTTACCATAAATACTCGTATGGATTTATCTATGTCACAATAACACATGTCTCGTTGATTTCAAATATAGCTTTAATTAAATAGTCTTCCAGACGTAACCATGGCAACGAGCAATATATAATTGATCGGCCCAAATACAAACAATATGCAACTCTAAGTGTTAAGTAATAAGGTCTAATACCGCCACGGGTATTACAGGACGGCCTGCGAGCTGTCTCGGCGACGACGCGGACTATCCTTCTCTTGCTAATTAGAAAGAGACGGGTAGTCTTATCTCGGGGCGTCTTGTGATGACATGCCTTTAAAACTAGGTTATCTTTATCCGTCATTTCGTTTTAGGAATTTTTGAGAAAGGAATAAAACACATTTTAGATAACAGAGGTGTGTTCAGTATAATGGATAATGGTATAAGTGTATATTAACGTTTCCAGTATTGAACTAAAACATGTAGCTTTATTGTGTAAATAAATTCCATGTTGTTTCTTAGCGAGTGTAAAGTACTGCTTTGCGTTATTTAAGATTGTATCTAAAGCAGTGCTAGTTATAGGGTCATTGCGCCGGATAGTGATCACCTAATTTATTACTATCGTCCGGGCTAATGGGGGCAAATTTCACACAGATTAATATAGTCCTTGTTCATGATATTTACGATTGAATGAATGAATGATATATTTAATACATATTTTTAGATAGAGATTACAGGAACACCAAATGTTATATTTTGTCATCCATTTTTTTTATGGCTTGCTGTAGACGAAACACTTGATAATGTGCTCGAAAGCCATATTTTTTTGCGTGTAATGTAGTATACGCGAACACAATTGCATCTGTAGTGGACCAATGCTTGAAATGTTTGTGGGAAGATAACTTATCCGAAAATGTACATTCACTTGTCACAAACTTAATTTTTGCCCACAAAAGAATTATGAGTAATACAAGATAAATATATCATTCAATCGTTATTCGTTTCATCAGCCATCAATATCCAAAACCCATATATCACCGTATAACGCCGTACAGATGTAGTGTAGTGCACAATTGTAATCCATCGTATTTTCACGAAAACTTACGACTGTGTCTTGCTATTTCAGTCTGACACAGTACAACTAGTACCGAGGTTGACTGAAATAGCATGACAAATACGAGCGTTTCCCAGAAAATACGATGGAAAACAATTATGCACTTGCTTTGGTAATAGGGAAGATGCAGCTACAATGTTTACCATTATATTGTGACCAAAATGTTGAAAAAACATAAAATAATAGCTACTGAAACGTTTATACTTTAGATTTTACTAATTTCAAACAATAATTACGATTTGAAGTTATGTGAAACGGAACGTGTTTTAATCCAACAATCAGCGTCTGGTGACGTCACTCCTGTCTGAAGTCAAAACTTAGGTAACTCTGACATCTAGGGCCCACGGACAAACCAACATGGCAAGTGACACACATGAGTGACGTCACAAGAACTGTAGATCAGATTAGGCGCGAAAGTTTAAATTTCCAGTTTGTAGCAGGAATTTTTGACTATATATTATAGTGTTTTTTTTTTGTACTTTCGTGGTCTATTCTACATGCGGTTCTTTCAAATGAGAGCAGAATTGAAAATATTGCATCTTCCCTGTTCTTTGACCATAATTGATCTACTGGACTAAGATATATGGATTACGGTATGGCACCACTCACATGAGCTGTGGAACAGAAAGGATAATTATCTTATTTTTTTGATTCCTGCTAACTACGTAAAATTACATAAACATCTTAACTGTTGCATACTTGCTTCTAGGTAGTCTCTAACCGAATCTGGTCGCATAGCTGGCGCCATGACCCTATGCGTTTTTATTTGTTTTTCCTTTTGCGTTACCAAGGTTACTTTGGTGCAGATTCAACATATTTTTACAGTAATGTTATGATATAGTACAAAAAAAATTCTTCCGTCATCACCTAAGCTTACTGGAAATTATTGTTTTCTTGTAAGAAACCCTGATGGTTGGCTCCTCGCTTCCTGAACAGAATAAGAATAAGAACTTTAACATTTCTATCGAAACTCAATGTGTTCTGAGATTAGTCAATTATAAAGACTGTCTGTGTCTATTATATGCAAAGGCATCCTTTAAAAGAGAGTTGATGTACCTAGTTTCAGTACTGTGGCAACATTATTTAGTCTCACCGTACTGTTTTGTTGTCTTGATGCCACGTGTCAGGAGGATATACAGTGGCAGAGTTTTTTAGTCTCTGGTATAATGGAACTCCGTGGTAACGAACTGTTTGTTACAGTTGAGATGACGAAAAGCACTTGAAATCTGTTGTTTAATTTCTATCCATTATGTTTGTAAATCAGTTACGCATAGACAATAGAACGAACAGTAGGTTCCAGTACCACACTTCGGTCAGTTTTATTTTCTTATTTGATGTTTTGCAACAGAACAAGTTGTAATATTGTTAGGGTGAGTTGTACCAAACCGTCTGTAATCGTCAGCGGTGTTCGTTAAAATCTGAATGTATGGAACGTTTGACAAGTTTCTATGGACTGACAGCTGTCAGCGCCATATTTAACGTTGATCGGTCTGTAATCGTAAGTCGGTGCAACCCGCCCTTAGTGCGTTTTCGTCATTTTAAATAAAACGAACTATAAAGCTGGAAACTAATTATCGGAAGCGGCTGATAAATGTGCACAGTCGAACGGGATCCAGTGCGCCAGTGTTCTGTCGGTCGTCCGAACGCTCAAGGTTACGTTTGGACAATTCAGTGTATATTCATTATCTAGATAGGTACCTATAAGTCGCGGCTGTGAGCCGCGTCCGTCAGCCGCGTCCGATAATTTGTTCCCAGCTTTAGTGTTATTGTAAGTCATGTTACTTGTTTATGTACAGTTTTTATTGTTATCACTACTATATAGGTATTTATACAGTTAAGCCAACTGCTGTGTTCAAGATGTGTCTTCGTTGCAATTATTATTCTTACATAACAAAATAGAAACAAGATTGTTTGCGTGATGTAACAATAGATAGTTATTATCATCATTGCGTGCTATATATTTAGCTGAGATTTTATGTGGTCGTCTTTTTATAAAGCTGTCATTGGAATTCGATTCTTGTACGTTGGAAGGTAGAATTGCTTTTTGAATGGACTATTTTGATGCCATCCGGCAAACTCCAAGTAGTCCAAATAGTCGGCCACATAAATGATCTCAACCAAGTGTAGGCGCACATACGCATACCACAAATATAAGTTACATCGGCAATCTTTGTCCACGCCGACGAGTGCTGACAAGTATCGGATGAAATCGAACGTATGACCATTTCAATAAAGACCTTGTTGCACTATATGTAAGGTACAATATGCAATGACGGGTGAACTCGTTCTTTCCCGCTCATGGTGCCAGACAAGATGGCGGGTGCCGGAGCGGCCGGCGTCGCGCGCAAAATTTTGGCCAATGGGCGTTGAAGATTTTACCCGCGCAAACGCGCTGCCTTATTATGGTTGGTTAAAAGGTTTACAAAAAGTGCTTTCTACGCAGGTATATCGTTGTAACTTATATTTGTGGCACTTACTGTACATACTTTTGTAGCCGCAACTTTAACACGAGCGAAAAATCAAAACTATCGTGTTCAATAGTGCATTTGATTTACAATATGTTAGATTAAATACAAACGATACTTGAAATAGGATGTTAATTTGTTATTTATAATTTATAATAATGTTATCCAGGAGTTCAGTGGAGTTCTCTTATATCTATACAATACATGGTCTTTAAGTATATCACGGACTATACAAGCAGTTTCAAGGAGAGAGACTTCTCTCGTGGCTGTGTAAGCCAATGCGGGACCGATATACACGACCCATTTTGCCCAGGAACAGTACGCTTACCATGAGTTTGACAATGACGGCTTACGCTAACGAGTATCGAGTTTTCTATCTGTGCATCCCGCTTGTACTGACAAAGTGCAATAGAGATGCACAGATAGAAAACTCGATACTCGTTAGCGTAAGCCGTCATAGTCAAACTCATGGTAAGCGTACTGGGCTGTTATTCGCTACGCACTAATGCGGCTCACCCCGCCGGCCACCCGTCACGAAACTATACCTCTACCTACGCTTCAAGATATATTTGTGGGTGAGCGTTGAGGTGAGCTTAAAACACGTTACAGAATAGGGGTCAGTTTGCGCCATTTATCCCTGCCCACAGCAAGGTCCAGTACAATACAATACAAATACTCTTCTACCTCAAAGCATGAGAATCAAATAGGTACAGGACAAAAAACTAGATAGTAGATGTTAACGACATATACAGTAATGTGGTTCCTATAGGATGGGAACCACATAGGTTACCCATTAAAGTGGCCTAAAGGCTATGAGCCTTCCAAGGAAATACGAGAGAGGTCGCTAGTAGTAATAGGGCAAATGTGATGGAATAATTCGCTACGTCAGTCAATGTCTGAGTAGCTCAGAGGTCGCAAGTTCGAGTCTTGCCCTCGGTTTCGGACGATTATGGTTCATTTTTGCATTTTATTTGTTCTCGTGAGTCGTATCGTTTAAAAATGGTTTGTGGTAACTTCCATGTTCCTCCGAATCGCTAAACTTAAGTCGCAGTGGGCGTGTGCTGCTCTGCGGTGGCGCCACCATAATGAAAATTAATGAATTATATGGTGATATGATGTACGTTGAACGTACATCATGTACGTCTGATGTTTATAGATGTACGTATACAGGGGAATGAAATAATGGGCATTCATTGTGGCGCCGCTGGGCAGCATACTCTGTAGCGGCGCCACTCAAAACTCATAGATAGAAATGATATTAGATATTATTTTCTTATGGAAATTGATGTACGAATGCTGTTTATTGTGTGCGTATTCAAAATAATCATCATTACTTACTTAGTGATTTTATATGATTTAATAATGCTGCGAATAATTACGATGACGGGAGCGCAGGAAGGATTTATGTATCCATCTCGCTCACCCGCGCGCCACCGTTCAGGGGGAACGCGGAATCAATTAAATCATATAAAATCTCTTAATAATTAATTATGATTATTTTGAATACGTACACAATAAACAGCATTCGTACATCAATTTCCATAAGAAAATAATATCTAATATAATTTCTATCTATGAGTTTTGAGTGGCGCCGCTACAGAGCATGCTCCCCAGCGGCGCCACAATGAATGCCCATTATTTCGTTCCCCTGTATACGTACATCTATAAACATCAGACGTACATGATGTACGTTCAACGTACATCATTTCACCATATAATTCATTAATTTTCATTATGGTGGCGCCGCCGCAGAGCAGCACACCAGTGGGCGGGGCACGATGCACTGATGACCTGGTAAAGGTTGCGGATGTTAGCTGGATGCGGGTGGCGAAGGACCGGTCACTTTGGCACTCTTTGGGGGAAGCCTATGGCCAGCAGTTTACGTCTTTCGGCTGATATGATGATGATGAACTTCCACGTTAAATTGACACGAAACAAAAATCACTACATAGTATAAAACTAAGTCGCTTCCCACTGTCTGTCCTTGTGTATGCTTAGAGATCTTTAAAACTACGCAACGGATTTTGATGCGGTTTTTTTAATAGTGATTCAAGAGGAATGTTTACATGTATAATATAGTACCCGTGCGAAGCCGGGGCGGGACGCTAGTATTTAATAAAAACAGTTGGTTTTAGTATAACAAATGCAGTACACGGGCAACTTTTCAAAATGTACACTGTGGATAGATACTTTTAAAGGTCTGTATTGATATATGAGAACTCTACTGACCTGAATGCCCGCTGTGCGTCGCTTTCGTCGGCGCCGGTTTGTAAATACAGATTGTTTGATTTGTACATCAATTTTTCAGTACAACATGTCGCAGTCATAATAAAGCGTACAGACACAGTCAGACCACATGTGCATGCAATTTCTCAGTACAACTCGTTTGAAATTTGGATCAGCAGCGCAACATGCCTCCAGACGATAGCAACAGGGTTGGCCGGGCGAAGGTATTTGCAGATGGCGCCGGCTGCCAAAACGGTCAAATTCTTGTTTTTAACGGAATTTTCTTCTTTAGAATCAAGCCGTTTAAGCTAAATCCCATAGAAAAAGAATAGTGATTAGGAGAAACCTATGATGGTGCCATCTAGTCAAACATTTGGCTGTTGCCAGCCCCTTTCGTCAGCTTCTGATAAATTGGGGTTGACAAGTCATGACATGTATACACCCCATCACATGTAAAGTCGCCACGCCGCACGCTCCGCTTCGAGCGGTGGAAGCAGCGACCATAGGTGGATGCGCGATGAGATGCTACGTTCGTTCCGCACGGCTATCACTGTATCGAAGCGACATATAGAATCTGTCTGTTTTTAACGCGGTGCATTCGCAATTAAGTATCGCGTGCTTTGAACGGCGGGCGTTCTGACTATGTGAATAAACAATAGAGGTCTGATTTTCAAATACATGATTCTTGACTATATGATAGTTTATCTGATTTGATCGATACATGCATGCTTAAAATTTCCTCTATACAAAACAAAATTGGATCTGTAATTTCCTTTTTTAACACAGCCTACTCAAACGATACATTTTTTTACGACACAATCAATTTAATACTATAATATTTTATCTCATCTAAAATCTCACTTGATGACTTTTGGACAAAACTTCACCAAGTTAGGTATTAATCAAAATTTGTCGAAGCCATTCCCGAAGAGTGTTACATATCGTTTTCTCGTGCTCGGAAGGCATAAGCGTGTAGAAGGAGACTGGTATAGTCTATCTCGCTACGACACAGATCGCGGGCCGTCCTCTGATAACCGTGTGAGCGGCTACTATGAAAAGGCAACTTCGTACGTTCTATCTCTATCGCACTTGTGTATAAAAGCGACAGAGAGGGCGATATATTTCGGTCTATTCCGCCGCCGCTCAAAGTCGTGGTCCAACTCTTAGGTTTACATTTAATGCTTAAATGTTTATGTTTATTGAAAGTATTTATTAATACAACCATAGCGTTATTGTATTGTCAGGCTAAAAAATCAAGACTAGAGTTTAATAAAAAGTCAGTTTTCTTATTTTAACTTGGTGTGTTTTTTTTGTGTTAAGCTTGAGACTGTCCTTCACCTTACCTCAGATTACGCTGGAAATCAGGGAACGCGGGTATATCGTTTCCATACAAAAAAAAACCGGTATCGGGGGCACGGAAGAGCCCCCGCCAAGTCGAGCAAAAAAAGGCACGGCTGTACCTACTAAATTCGAGCCGCTGTAACTTCTTGTTGGAAAAAACTAGAAGCCTTGATTTTCATTGAAGCAAGAGGGTAATTGCGTTGCTATTTGTTGCAGCAAAATCATAATAAAAATGATTTGTACTGATTATTTCCAAAAATAAACTGTTATTTCACTCAACTATTCAACAAAATCATTTCTAAGCAGCGTCAACCCTAGCTCGTGTCGATTGGCCGGCACGAGCGGGCAAAGACCCGCGGGTTCAAAGTTGCTCAATGGGGTTGGCCGGGCGAAGGTATTTGGAGATAGCGCCAGCATAGGTTTTACCTCACTGTCAAATTCTTGTTTTTTTTTCGGAATTTCCTTGTTTAGAATCAAGCCGTTTAAGCCAAATCCCATAGAAAAAGGCTAGTGACTATAGGTAAAGTAAAACCTATGACGGCGCCATCTAGTCAAACATTTGACAGTTGCCAACCCCATTGTCAAATTTGGTAAGCATGAAAAAGGGTAGGCATTCCCTTTTTTATTCAGACTTGAGTAATGGGTTCTACGAACTTATATAATTCTGTGCCAGTAGTTTAAGAATGATTGCCAGTCAAAAGTTCCTCAACTTTGTCACTAACTGACTCACCGATTATCACAATTCTAAGGTACTATGCGATTACTGTTAGGTGTCCAATGCAATGGAAAACATTACCATTGTTATTTGCGGTTCGTAAAATATACCTAACATTATCATACAAAGTACGCAAAAAAACAGCTGCTTTCAAAGTCTGTATTGATGACACATTAACCTTAAAAAAGTGAGATCTTTTTATGGAATCTCACTTCAAAAGAGAGTATAACCACTACTAAACGATTAATTTGGTCATTTGTTCATGGTCCCCCGTTTGGTCCTTGGTGGGCGGAATGTTCAGCCTTGTGTTATTGTACATAAACATAAGTTTCGTTGAGTTGGCCGCTAGATGGCGCTGTACCGTTCGGGGAGCAAGGTCAGCACAGATAATCTAGTCCGACACGCAAAGAGCCATTAAGCCTGCTTCTCACTGGCACGGCCTGGCCGCGGCGGACAATAGTAAACTTGTCCGCCGCTGTCAAATTTACTATTGTCCGCCACCGCAGGCCGCGCCAGTGTGTGGCAGGCCTTACGTTCTACCGACACGTATCCACACGGGCCAACTCACGCGCCGGCCGGCATGCAATCCCGCCGATATCGGCCCTCGTAGCGTCTCCTTCATGAAGCTGCTGAATGGGATTGCGGACTAAGTTTACCTAAATGCATAGCTCTATAAAGTAGAGCCTATCTCAACTAGGACTATTCAACTACACCAACTTGGATAAGCATGTGAATTGTGTGTCCAGCTTTAAAAACACTGGCCATTGTGACCCTGGCAGTAAACTGAAAGTAAAATTTGAAAAATAATACTTTCTGACAACCAACCACTTCACAAACAGTCACAGTCAAAATTGGATCAATTTTTATAAATATCTAACGTGATCTCACAATGTAAATCGAAATTTTGGTGTACCATAAATATACATATTATACTCTTTGGGTGTACCTATCCATCATGTGGGCGCCTACCGACACCAGCACTCAAATCACCGACATACTGGTGCCCACAGGAAAAGTGGTCTTCCAGTTCCTTCAGAAACGCCGCAACGGGGCGAAGCTCGCAGATATTCTATCCCACGTCAGAAATAGGTTCCGTGACGCACATCCAAGTCAATTGAACTACAGTGTGGCGAAGAGTTTAGACGCCGCTACCACATGGGGCTTCCTCGAGAGGATAGGCTCGCGTTTCTTGCAGCCGAACACGCAAAACCGGGGGGGAAAGGGGGAGTCGAGCCCACAGCCGGCGGACAAGTGGCCTGTGAGTAGTTATGTTAGAAGGCAGCGTGCGCGGTGCTCTAAGCGTCGGCGTCCGCGCTGCCGGCGTCGGTGCCGGCGGCCCTGATGCCGCCCCTTTTGTATAGAATATTAAGCATTAATATTCTAGCCGGGGAAATTTTAGTACCGTTGTGTGTTAAATATTTTGTAGTTGAAATAAAAAATGACAACAAAATTGTGGTTTATTTTTAGTATAGATGCCGTCAAACTTCTTGAACATTTGACCTTGCCTGCGCAAAGGCGAATTGTACCTGCGAGCTGCCCCCCCACTTCGATGTTCAAGAAGTTTAACGGCATCTATATGTATGTATGTAAATACTTTCGTGTAGTAGCTGATTGTGCAAGTCGCAAAATGTGCAGGCTACGTAAAATGAGCAAATCGCAAAATGTGCAGATCTCACAATGACCAGACCGCAAAATGTGCCGATCTCATAATGGGCAGATTGCAAAATGTGCAGATCTCAGAATGGGCAGATCGCAAAATGTGCAAGCAGATCTTTATTTATACTAGTTCATAGCAGTTTCAGATAGACTCCGATTGACGCATACAGGGTGTCCCAGAATTTGACGTCAAGCCGTAAACGGATGATAGACCAAGTCATAACAGTTATCATAAAAATACAAAAAAAAATCCAACTCATGTTCTTAAAAAAATATGGTCACTTTAAAAATGCACTAAAAAATCCACCCACATTACAGGGAGTAGATTTTTTTGTGAATTTTTAAAGTGACCATCTGGGACACCCTGTATGTAGGGAGTGCAGATGCGTTTTCGTTGATTAGTTTTAGGTTTTTGAATAAGGCAGGTCAGTGTAGGTACGGCGACGAGCGAAGCGAGGAGTGTTAGGTGAACTGCGACCCTACAGCGCGCGAGCCGAGCGAGCGTAGCGAGCGTGCCGCTTCAGAGGGCCGGCGAAGCGCCAGAACCGAAACCTTTAGATAATCACCTGGACTTTTGTACTTACCTAGATTACATAGAATCTGTCGTACTCAGATTTTGGAGATTTGGCTCTTAAAGACAATCCATCGGATTGGCAGTACATGTCGACGGCGGATCGGACCCGCGTGTACGAGTATAGTGTGATTTGCACATTTTGCGACGTGCACATGTTACAATTTGCACATTTTGCGATCTGCACATTTTACAAATTGCACATTTTGCGATCTGCACTTTTTGCGATCTGCTCCACTGCACGTTTTGCGACTTGCACATCCTGCTATGCGTCCAATACTTTATTGTACACAAGACACAGGTAAAAATACAGACAAAAAAGTTCAAAGTTCGGTACAAAGGCGAACTTATCCCTGTAAGGGATCTCTTCCAGTTAACCTTTGAGCAATTGAGTTGAGATCAGGAACAGAAAGATAGACAAACTAACACGTGTAACGTATGTAATACATATATATAATACCAGATGACTAAAGCAAGTGCCTTACTCAGCATATAAATTCAGATGTTGTCTTTAGTAACGCCTTATTACCATCAACAACAGATTAATTCTGCGATTTATTTGTGGATAAGGGCGAGTCCTCTCTGCGTTCCTAGCTCGCTGCCTCGCACAGCTCTTGGGGATCACGGCAGGCTGCCTCGCTCCTAAAATAAACAGTGCCGTTACGTTGACAAAACCACAACAAATTAAGGCGCCGTAGGTTCAGCGAAGTTAAGCAAACAGAGTTTTTGAAACAAGAGCAACAACAAACAACAATGTTTTTGAACAATGAGTCTGTTTATAATAATGTGGTTTAAAAAAATACGAATAGTAATCTTGAGGCTTTTCTGCAGGGAAATCAGTGTTTAGAAACATGATTAAGCAATTTTCGCTCTATAGAAAAAAATCACGAACATATGTCTAAAAGGGTCTAAAATACACTTAAAATATTTCCTACAAATTATTCACAAAAGCTAAAAATATTAAAATGGCTTCTAAAAATCGGCAATATCATGTTTAAGAGAAATCAGTGTTTACTTTTTTTATTATTTAAACGGCAAAAAAAATAAAATTAAAAACATGATTTCCGCGCTTCCGAGCACGCCCTTCCATCTCGCTCACGCTTATGCTCAGTGAGAGGGAGAGAAGACCATGAACCTACGGCGCCTTAATGTTAAAGTATCATCATTATGTGCAAACTGTAAGTATAGCTTTAAGAAAAAAATCCAGTGTTGTGTATAATTCATATAAAAGAAGACTCATTAATTCTAGAAAAATCTTAACAGCGCAAAGTAGGAGTGGGGTCATCGCCATCATCGGCCCCATTTGGTACTAACGTGCAAGTTTTAGGAAGTATGTCGGTATTAGCGATTATTTTTTATTTGAAATAGAATACTTCTATAAGAAATATATGACTTCTATTATATTATAGTCTCTTTGGTGGATAAACTCTCATTTAAAACCATTTCAAATTGATAGGCAGCCCTTAGGCCTGCAACACACTGGCGCGGCCTGCGGTGGCGGACGATAGAAAATTTGATAGCGGCGGACACGTTTACTATTGTCCACCGCGGCCAGGCCGCGCCAGTCTGTGAGAGGCCTTATTCGTGAGATAAATTACTTTGTGACAGGCAGACAGACGGACAGAGTCGCACCTTGAGTCTTCCTTGAGTCGCACCATAAGGGTTCCTTTTTACCTTTTTTGGTACGGAACCCTAAAATGCACTATTCGTTACGTTTTGTGCGTCGAATTACAATTTCCCCTTCGTGAGTTTCGTGGTGTTTTTGCCTGACCTTGATCTCGGCGTTCCGTTTTTACAACAATAGGTAAAGAAGACTACCTGGACTTGAGATTGAATTATTACTTAGTTCGGTACATGGTTCGGTACAATCACTACAATCAGTCGTGTTTAAACTCTGCGAAGAGACACATGCGTAGCATTTGTCTATAACTATGATATTAGGTATGGCAAAATCAGCATAAATTGGATAAAATATTAGCAGTGATTGCCATATTGCGTAAAAGCGAATTAATGAACCGTAAGTTAAGTTGCGTCTCTTTCCTTTGAGCAAGCTATTATTTTGTTTTTAATTTGAAAAGGAGAAATAGTACTTCTTTATTTTTGTAATAACAACCGCGTCAAACGGAACGCATTTTTCTCGCTTCTATGTCTTTGAGTTTTTTGGCGGGAACGTTGAAAGTGATAGGCGCGCTTGATAAAATATTTTATTGTAAATTAATTTTAGGTGTTAATTTGTACATATTTAGTCTTAATTTTAATTTAAATTCATAGTTGATTTGGTTATCGGTTTGGTGCGCTTCCCCAACCATGGGGAAGCGTACGGGAAAGCGTTCTCGGTTGGAGGGCTTGGAGCCGGAGCCAGATCTTCAATCTGAAAGTAGTTCTGATGCGGATACAGGTGCGCCCTCGGAGCGCATACCTGCAAAAAAGAAGACTAAAGAAGATGACAAAGAGAAGTATACTCCTTTCAGGGCCAAAAGTTATTACAGGTTGTACGACGAAAATTCAGCTAAGAAAGAATTTATTGTTTTTCTGAATCACAGAGAGGATGACCACAAATTTTCTGACAAAGATAGACTTGCTTTGTCCAATGCAATCCGAAAGCATCGCGTGTCGGGCGTGATGCATCTAAGAACAATTAATGCATACAAAGTTGGGATTATGTTCGATCTCCCAAATCACGCCAATGTCTTCCTAAAAAATGAAAAATTATTAAATGAAATTCACATGAATGCTTCAATCCCAGCATCTGAGACCGAGGTTACGGGTGTTCTCACTTCAGTGCCGATTGATTATTCGAACCAGAAGATTTTCCAATTAATAGCTTCCAGTAAAAAGGTGATAAGCGTAAGACGGTTTATGCGGCGGGTAAAAGACACGCTGGGTATCGTCTCAATGGTTCCAACTCAGACGGTTGCCGTGACTTTTGCCTCTGTACAGTTGCCTGAATATGTAACACTTGACCATTGGAGGCACGAAGTAGGGATCTATATTCCTCCAGTAAAGCAATGCCTTCGTTGCATGAAATTTGGTCATATAGCAAAGTATTGTAAAAATAATGAAGTATGTTCAATTTGTGCTGAACCTCATAATTTCAAAAATTGTAATAAGGTTAAAACACAATGCGCAAACTGTGGTGGGGATCACGTGGCTATATCTGCTGCATGTCCAATTAAAAAACAGAAAATTGAGGAAAATAAGTTAAAATCACGTAGTGCTAAATATTCCGATTTGTTTTGTGACGTTGCATTTCCGCAGCTCGGCTCAAAATATATTGACACCCATCTAAGTAATCTGACCAAATCTGACAGATTTATGAATCTACTTGTGGAAGCTATAGTTAAAATTTGTGCTGATAAAGAAACGCCAATAAATTCTAACAATATAAAAGAAACACTTAAAAACACTTTCAGGAAACAACCTTAATTTTTTTCTTTATGGACATATTGAACATAGTGCAGTGGAATGCTCAGAGTATAATAAGCAATAGGCTAATCTTTACTAGATTCTTATATGAAAATAACATTCACATAGGAATAATTTCTGAAACCTGGTTAAAACAACATCAAAAATTTTCAATTAAAGGATACAATGTCATTAGAAATGACTGTGGTAATAAACATAATGGTGTAGCAATACTTATTCATAACAATATAGTATATTCTAATATTAAAACTTATTTTGACCATGCTCTACAAAATATCTGTGTACAAATAATTATAAACAACAAGCAGTTTTTATAGTCCATCAAATTCTGATCCCCCATTTAATAAAAGTAAATTTGATGCTTTGATTAAATCTATTCCGCAGCCAATGCTTTTTGGAGGCGATCTAAATGCTCATCATATGTCATGGGGCTGTGTTGATACATTGCCTCGAGGTAGAGATGTCTTAGATATTATTGATGGCAATGACTTGGTTCTTTTAAATAATGGTCAAACTACTACAACTGGTTCTTCTTCTTGGCGTCCTAATGCTCTGGATTTAACTTTCGTTTCTCCATCATTGGCACTTTCATGTGATTGGTCTGTTATGGATTGTCCTCTTGGCAGCAGTTATCATTTGCCTGTAATGATAAAAATGATAGTTGGTAATGAAAATAGCCCACAAAGTAATCCAATATGTAATAATGTACATTTGCCCATTCACCCAAATTACAAACAGGTGAATTGGAAAATGTACAGGCAATCAGTTGATTTTTGTTTGGCTAATATTGATTTTGAAAATATGTCTTCGATAGATGCGCTCAATCTGTTTTGTAATATTTTGCGATCTACTGCTGTAGAGTCCATCCCTAGACATAGGTCTTTGAATAGTTCTAATACGTGTACACCAAAATCTTTGAAATTTCCCCGGCTGCCTTGGTGGAATCAAAAGTGTTCAGAAGCTGTACTTAATTCAAAACATGCTTATATAAAATTTAAAAGTGAACCTAGTGAAGAGAATTATATAGAATTTAAAAGACTTCGAGCCCTTAAAAAGCTTGTTCTTAAGACTGAACGGCGTAATAGTTGGATAAATCTGTGTAACTCATTTAACCGGTGCACTCCTTTGACATTAATATGGAATTACATGCGGAAATTTAATAAAACATTCATTTCAAAACACGCTAGTAATAATAGTTGGATATCAGATTTTCTTAAGAAATTCACTCCTGATTTTGTGCTTAATGAGTCTTTAAATTATGTTCACACAGAAAATGATAATGATAAGTATCTTACTGAACCGTTTTCTTTGCAAGAGCTTAAATCTGCCCTATTTTCAAGAAGAGATACATCCTTTGGTCTTGATGGAATACCATATATTTTACTAAAAAAATTAAGTTCACAAAATCTAAAGACCTTTTTAAACATATTAAATCAGCTGTGGGAAGAAAACTTAATTCCTGATGATTGGAAAACAGATTGCTTGGTCCCAATTTTAAAGCCTGATAAAGATAAATTGTTACCCGACTCATATCGACCTATAGCACTCACATCTTGTGTAGGAAAGGTTTTTGAACAGCTTCTAAAGCAACGGTTGGAATTTTTTGTCGAACAAAATGGTCTGTTACCCTGCAATCAGTTTGGTTTTCGTTAAGGTCGGTCTTCTCGTGAGAGTATTTGTCAGTTGCAACTTGATGCACTTAACAGCATATATAATAATCAGTATCTTCTTTCGGTATTCTTTGACATTGCAGGTGCATTTAACAGTGTCAATATTTCCGTTTTATGTAGAGAGCTGTCAATGATAGGGTTACCTGGCAAAATAATAAATTTCTTACAAATGTTTTTAACAAACAGGAAGGTTTTTGTTAAATTTAACAATCACTTATATGGCCCAAGATTATCTTCTTTAGGGGTTTGTCAAGGAGGTATCTTATCCCCTTTAATTTTTATTTTGTACATTAGGAGACTAAATCTTATTCTAGGAACAAAGGTTAAAAATCTGCAGTATGCAGATGATTTGGTTGTTTATGTGTCAGGATCTGATTTAAATCAATTAGCTTTGACTATTAATGAGGCATTAATCAACTTACATAAATACTTTGCTTATCTGAACTTAGATGTAAATTCGACTAAAACCAAAGTTTTTATTTTTGGTCGCAAAAGCATGTGTTTGCCCACAGTTTTGTACAATGACATATCACTGCCTATTTCATATGATCTAATAAAGTTTTTTGGTGTTATATTTACTTCAAAAATTTCCTGGATAAAATATGCTGACAGTATTATAACCAAAGCTAACAAAGCATACAATGTGTTAAAATCGCTGTGCGCCACTTCATGGGGTGCAGACCCCAAAATTTTGTTAATCTTGTATAAGTCTCTAGTTCGAAGTCATTTTGAATATGGTTTTCTATGTTTTGCTGGAGATGATAAAATTGTAAATTCATTAGATAAAATACAAAACAAATGTATGCGGACAATACTGGGTGCATTTAAAACTAGTCCTATCGCTGCTATGCAAATTGAATCGAATCTTCCTCCTATTCATATTAGATTTCGTTATTTAAAAGAAAGATTTATTTTAAAGTTATACAGCTTGCCTAAGAACGATCTTCTTCACAACTTGATTTCTTTCCAATCAGCGCCTTTTCAAAGGCACATGTATGTTCTTCAGGATTTTACTTCTTTCTTTCACTCTTTGCAGGAGTTAAATATACATCTTGATAATGACCTTCTTCCCTGTTACACAGGCTCTTTTAAGAGTAAAAATTGTAATAGATTCAAAGCTAACTTCCAAAGAGGAGGCTTATTTATTGTTGTCAGAATGGTCTAATTGTAAATTTATTTATACGGATGGTGCCAAAAATAATAATGCTGTTTCCTTTGCAATTTATCAACCTGAAATTAATAAAGGTATCGGGTTTAATATCAATAAAAATGCAAGTATCTTTACTGCTGAAGCAACTGCCATCTTATTTGCTTTGAAACATGTTAAAGAACATAATCAATATAGTAAAGAATGGGTCATAGTAAGCGATAGTATGAGTGTATTAATAAGTTTATCGAGTAACAAAATGAATGCTAGCACTTGCTATCTAATTTTTTCCATTAAAGAATTATGGTTAGAACTATCTTTAATTGGTATTAAAATAGATTTTGTATGGGTTCCGTCTCATAAAGGAGTTTCTGGTAATGAAAACGCCGACTACCTAGCTAGAACTATTGCTAATGCATCTGACTTGTCCCTGGTTCCCGACAGCAGGGACTTAGCTGTGACCTTGCCATATTCTGATATTATAAGTAATCTAAAACAGCGTATGACTGTTCTTTGGGGAAGACATTGGTATCATTTTACAGAAGTTGAGAATAAGGCTCATTTGTATGCTTTGTTAGATAACCAAGTTAATAGTAAGCCTTGGTTTTGTAAGTTTAAAACTTACATGCATCGTAGGTTTTACACCATAATTACTCGTATGCGCATTGGTCATTGTCGTTTAAATTTTCATCTCCATCGTAAAAACTTTGTCTCTTCCCCTTATTGCGATCACTGTCAAAAGCAAGAGGTTCAGTCAATAGATCACATTCTGTTTAGTTGCTCATCCTTTGGCATTCAGCGCCTAGTGCTGATGGATGAGTTGCTTGAGATTTATGGAGCTTCTAATCGAATCCCGCTTTCAGTAACTGATTTGTTGAAGGAGTCGTCTACTTATTTACCTTTGTTTAATTTTGTACATAATACTGTGTGTATGCTGTAAATATGATGCTAAATTTAAAACTTGCTTAAAATTGTATATATTTTTATTGAAGCATTGTACCTATAATTTGTTGGTCAAATGACTTTTTGGAATGTCTGGATGAGGTGTAAGCTTTTTTGAAGAGCTGAATATTGGATTTGACGTTTTTATTGGAACATACTCAAGACTTTATTACTGGATTTGACTTCATGAATTGGATTGGAATAACTGAACGTAGTGGTTATATTCTCTTTGTAACTGAAGACTTATTTTTTGGATTTGACACATATGTTGATAATACTGATGACTTAATATCTAGATTTGTTCATATGAATTGGAAATAACTGAAGACATATTTATTGGACTAGAGACTTCTGATTTGAAACTACTGAAGACGTTATTACTGGATTCAATCAAATGAAATTATACTTACTGAAGACTAGGCAGTATGGCCCATGGTCTTAGCCTGTCCGAATGGACGAATTTAAAAAAAAAAAAAAAAAAGCTTCTATGTCTTGACGTTTTTCTTTTGACGTTTGTACACTCCATCGGTAAATATTGAGTTCGGATTTTTGCTTTTATTATCTCAGAACAGTGAAACTATGTAAATGTTTTGTTCTCGAAAGAGGACCTAGCTATGGATGGGTAAGATCGGTATTCTTAAGCGCAGTATTTCATTGTAGTGGCGTTTTGATTATCGGTTTTGTTACAGTGATAGTTGTGAGTTTTGGTGTCTAAATCGATGTTTTCCAGCAGTGGTCAGTGATGGAGCTCAATGCATATCGGACAAATGAGGTTTTGGAACCGGTAGCCGTGCCGTACTGCCCTGATCGCTCGCGGTCTGCTAGCCCAACGCCCGTCCTCTCCACAAATGTCTGTTGTGATTTGGAAGACATTTTGAGCGACGTAAGTACATTTTGTCTTCCTCAATTAGTGTAAACAATTAGCCTCCTCTATAATGAGCGTACGGCGCTGCCTAGCGCTCTAAGAACATTTATTTTGTGTTGTATTATCATTCATTTACAACTTTCCTTGAAAGGTTATGGCTGTTGAGTTTGTTTCATTTCATAACCTAAATCGTTTATGATTTTCAAACTGCAGCCATGCATATTAGACAATTTTCTTTTTCGAATGCCTCACACTTGCCAAGACATGATTTATCTGCATTCCATTCTTAATTATTCATTGATATATAGGTATATATAGTTCTAGTTTTGTGAGCATTGCCCCATTGTTTACAGAATTATTTATCTGTGAGTATTTATTGTATATGCTATTGCGATCTGACGAAATGGATGCTTTGCATAGGTACCTGGTCAAATATAATTCAGCAATGAAATATTTGTTGCATTATAAATGGATCAAACTATTTACATGAGATTTGAAATGCAGGGATTTATGAGGACTAAAATCAATTGAGCAAATGCATCATAAGTTTTTTACTGTTGCTTTAGCATTTGAGTAATTTTATGCTTGGTTTTTCTATGACTGTAAGACATGTGATTTTTGCTAGCATTTACGGTGCAGCATGGTTAATTAGTTATGGCAACTTAGTTCATACATAAAACTTATGCAATATCAATCAAAATTCTCATTTGAGGTTAATATATTAATGCTTATTAAGCATTATGTGTATGTCATTATTGTCACCCTTTTTATGGAGTAGTATAATTGTTGATGTGGGGGTGAGGGTGACAAGAATGACATAAACAATTATAGACCTATCAGTCTTATGTCGAACCTGTACAAAATATTTTCCAAAATAATACTCCAACACATTGAGAGAGTCCTAGAAGAGAACCAACCACATATGGTTAGTCTTTCTGGAAGCCAGGTTGTTCATAAATAACCTGGCTTCCAGAAAGACTTTGCAACCACAGATCACATCCATACTATAAAACAAATACTAGAAAAACACAATGAAATACTGTTAGCCTAGCATTTATTGATTACAAAAAAGCGTTTGATTCCTTACTTCACAGCCAGATCTGGAATGCCTTAGAAAGTCAAAATGTTGCAAGCAAGTACATAAAAATTATGAACAAAGTATGTATGAACTCTTCTGCCAAAATTAAATTGGAAAATATAGGTCAAGAATTCCAGATAAAAAGAGGCGTACCACAAGGGGACCCCCTATCACCTAAACTATTCTCTGCAACCATAGAACAGGTATTCAGAAACCTGAATTGGGACAGTTTTGGCTTAAACATAAATGGAAAACTATTAAATCACCTCCGATTTGCAGACAACATCATACTTATCTCAGAAAACCCAACGGATTTGCAAATTATGCTACACCAACTGACCAGAGAGAGCATGAAAGTGGGTCTGGAACTGAACACAGAAAAAACTAAACTTATGACAAACAAACAAAGAATACCAATGACGGTAAACAATAATCAGTTAGAATATGTCACGGAATACACATACCTAGGTCAAATTATCTCCCCAGAAAACCAGAATAACAAAGAGATAGACAACAGAATATGTATCGCTTGGATAAAATATTGGTCATGGAAAGAAATAATGAAAAATCCAGATATACTATTAAAATGCAAAAGCAAACTATTTAATACCTGCATACTCCCCAGCTTGACCTATGGCTGCCAAACATGGGCATTAACACAGAAAGATAAGAAAAAACTAGAAGTATGTGAACACAATATAGAAAGAAGTATACTAGATAGATAGATAGATAGATAAAACGTTTATTTGTTTGCTACAATCACACAGAAACAGAAACAACACCGTACAAAAACAAAATTATAACAAATATTCGATATACAATAATTATGAAACAGAGTATACAATTACATACCAAAAAAAAGAACAACATACAATTGCTGTGTGCGTTGCAGCAAAACAAAAGGGCTCATGGCTCAGTTGTACGCTTCGCTCTTTCGAGAGAAGCACTGATATTCTGCCTGAGCCCGAGACACGTAAGTTCAGTATCACAACATACAAAAAAATAAAAATAACTAAATCAAAACTGTACTGAAAAGAAAACAAAAAATTAAAATATTTATAGCATTCTTTCATTCATGCCAGGCGAAATTCAATCTTATAACGGTACGTCGTGCCAAAGATTAATGGTCCTGCCAACTTGTGTGAAGTGTAGTGCATATAGGTGAGTAACATCAGTATCATGAAATAAAATACTTAAATAGAAGGTAACAAAATAAATTATAATTATAATAAAATATATCTGCTATATATACTAAACATTAAAAAGAAAGATAGAGTAAAACTAAAAACTATAAGGAAAACAACTGAACTAACGGAAGTGTCATGTGCTATAAGCAAACTTAAGTGGAGATGGACGGGCCACATGATAAGAAATAAGAAAGAGAAATGGTCTAAACTAGTCACGGAATGGTATCCAAGAGATGGGAAAAGGAAGAGAGGCAGGCCATTGCGCAGATGGGAAGACGACATAAAGGCAGTTGCAGGACCAACTTGGAGACGGACTGCAACCAATAGGAATAAATAGAAGATTTTAGGGGAGGCCTATCCCGAGAGGCAAATCGACCACACCACCGATGTCAATATATAATATATAATTGATAAGATACATTCAACTGTAAAAAGTCCAGAATAAAAGGCTATTTTATGCTTTATGTTTGAAATGGTTTATACTAACTCTATATAACAACACTATGTTGCACCAAAAATGCTCCTAAATTGAACATGTCCGATCACTAAAGGGACGATAGATGCAATGTAGTGACGAAATCACAAGGATCAGACTTTTATAAATTCCCAGAATATGATTTTATAAGAAATTTGTGTGATGGTAATAATACTCATAATGCTCCTGATAATGGTGACCTATCAGTTTATGAATACGCACCTCCTACATCTGTACATGTAGAGAGGTAATTTTCCCTATATAAGTGGATAGTGAACCATAAAAGGAATGAAAATATGTAATAGAAAAAATATGATTATTTAGTATAACAATACATTTATATAACTATTTTGCAATTATGTTCTCTTTTTGAAACCAATTGTAGTATCCATCCATACTAATATTATAAATGGGATAGTGTATGTGTGTGTTTGTTTGTTTGTCCGTCTTTCACTGCAAAATGGAGCGACAAATTAACGAGATTTTTGAAGTGGAGATAGTTGAAGGGAATAAGAGAGGTCACAAAATTAGAAGATGTTACTCTTAAATCCAAAACTCTAAAATGGAAGTGGGCGGGCCACATGCTCAGAGGAAAGCAAAAGTGGTCAAACATACTGACAGAGTGGACCCCACGCTACAACGCAATAAGAAAAAGAGGCAGACAATACAAAAAATGGTCAGATGATTTGAAGAAAACTGCTGGAGGGAAGAAACTGCTATGGACACGACTAGCCAGAGACAGAGAAGCGTGGAAGGCAATGGAGGAGGCCTTTGTGTCAAAAGGACACGTCAAGCCGACGGTTTTTGCAAGCACAGAGGGATGAATAAATATTGTATAAAACAAATTAACATAATTAACTGTATGTTCGATAATAAAAGGCTAAGAAATTGAAATTGAAATTGAGTTGAAGGGATGGAGAGTGACATAGGATAGTTTTTATCCCCGAAATCATCCCCTAAGGGGGTGAAATGAGGGCGGGTAAAAGTTTGTATGGGGCTGCGATATAAACGAGTTCCATGTGAACGGAGTCGCGGGCAGAAATATTGTTTGACATGATTTGGACATTTTGCATCCGGCCACCCATTACTGATCACTAACTGCCCATGAATGTTTTATGTGCCAACCAATTTGGCTGTTTCTTATTTATTTATTTCGCAACATACAATTTCACTTAAAAATATTACACTTAATCAATTTTAGGAGTTTATATTGTGATTGTAAGTTATTTTACATTACATTTTAAAACAATAACAAATCATTACATTAAAATTACAATAACTAATATTTTAAACGTAATAATTGACATAGGTTCATGTCAAATATAAAAATAAGATCACCATATGCTGGTTGTTATTGATCTAAGAATACCTAAATAATTCAAATGAGTATACAATTCTGATGTCTTTAAAGATACAGTTTAATATAAGTAATTTAGTCGTCTCTTAAATATCTCATTACAAGTTTCTTCTCATGCTATTGTGTTGGTATTTAGGCATTGAAAGTGTGTCATGAGTGTCATGACTCATGACTTGCTTTGACAATGCTCTTATCACAATCTATAAGTCAGTATGTATGTCCTATTAGAAATTTGCTTCACATTCCTCTGTATCCTCACATATCATCCTCCTGTCATATGTGTAACTATGTAGTACCCAATTATACTCTTTCAAGATCTTCATGTATTAAAATTTTCTTTTTCTACATACATATCATTAGTGCTCTAATATGCGTTCAGAAACCGTAGGAAATTACCAACATTATTACAACCGATTTTACTATGAGAAATTTCTTGTCTGTGGTAGTAGGTAAAATCTGCACTTTAATGTCATAACAATACAGATTTTTGTAACGTTATGAGTTTAAATTTGGAACAGCTGTCAAAACGCAAGTGGGTCTGTAATTTAGTATCCATAGATATTATAACAGTAATCGATATGAAACGTCAATTCAGTACGTTTTTAACCCCCAACGAAAAAAGAAGGGTGTTATAAGTTTTACGTGTCTGTCTGTGTATCTGTCTGTGGTATCGTAGCTGTCAAACGGATGGACCGATTTGAATGCGGTTAACAGATACACAGACACACGTTAAACTTATAATACCCCCCTTTTTGCGTCGGGGGTTAAAAAAGGAAAATACAGACCCAACTTTGGATATTTTATATTGAGGAATTTTTAAGCAATCATGTATCGACAAAATCAGTCATATCTGAAAATCAGCCCTTATTGGTTCTTAATCTAGTCAGAACGACGTTTCAAAGCACGCGATAATTTCGAATGCGCCGCCTTAATACAAAATTAAGACTTTTTGACGATATTGGGTACTAACTTACATAAAAGCTTGCCTTGCGAATGTTTGTCTCGCTCAAACTAGATACTGGTTGTATCTTGTTTTACCAACAAATGTTCCATCGAATGTATGGTTCGCAGATTATTCATTTTATCGAAAACTATTTTTGGCAGAATCATTAATATTTTCAGGAATGTTACAAACCTGACTTAACCTAACCTAACGAGTTCTACAGAATGACCTTTTAGCTGTGCCTAAAAAGTTAACGTCGGAAAAGGTTGCGGGAGTCCGCTGGATGCGGGTGGCGAGGGATCGGTCACTTTGGCACTCTTTGGGGGAGGCCTATGCCAGCAGTGGACATCTTTCGGCTGATATGATGATGATGATGAAAAAGTTAACGGTTTCTGAGTACCTAACAGAAATTCGATGGAACGCAAATTCGTCGAAAACATGCATTCGGTGAAACGTTTGTCGGTCCTACTAGGATATTAGCTGAATATTTGTTTTATAATTGAAATACCTACCAAACAAACCTTATTAACTAGTTACAATGTTAGTACAGTACTAACACAAAGGCTCAGTATACAACAAGCAGTGGTCCTCACACTAGGATATGCCTGTGACGTGAGAATCGGTTTGAGGCTTTACTAAATAGAATAGGGGTGTAGACACCACTAAATATAAGTTTTTAGATAGGAGGCAAACGAGCAGACGGATAACCTGATGGTAAGCGATTACCGCCGCCCATGGACACCTGCAACACCAGAGGTGTTGTGAGTGCGTTGCCGGCCTTTAAGATGGGAGTACGCTCTTTTCTTGAAGGTTTGAAGGTCGTATCGGTCCGGAAATACCGCAGGTGACAATCCATTCCACAGATTAGCTGTGCGAGGCAGGAAGTTTCTGGAGAAGCGCACAGTTGACTGCCAACCATCTAAGTGGTGAGGATGGTAATGTTGTCGCGTTGGACTTTTCTGTATACCATCATCAACTACTACGACGATTCTAACGAACACAAACTCAACGGGGTTACGTCGGTTCAGTACTGAACTGAATTCCCATGGCCAGCTTTGCTCCCGCTTTCGTCTTCGAGGTTATTTTTTTTTATAAAAGAGCGGAAATACTTGTTATTAGATAAAACTTGTTTGTAAACTTTTATACTGATCGCCCTTTGCTACTGTGACCCAACATAAAAGACAACTTTGTAACTTACTTGCTTCTGATTCGAGATCTTCATTTACTACTAAGAAAAACAGGCTTATGCGTTTTGCAGTTTATGCGTTTATACAGTATGGTTAAATTGTTTTTTGAGCAACCAATTAATGTCCGTTATAAAGTATGCTTAAATAATTTTATGCGCATAAAATTTATGCGCATTACACAATATGTTCATAACATTACGACTGAAAACGTTATGCGCATAAATGTATGACTATTTACAGTTATGCGTAATGATGATTATGACGAATCCACGTATGTCTACCAAAAATATGACTTGAAACTTTATGCAACCCGACCCCTACCCATACACGACACATGAACCGGGCCTAGGAGAGAAAATATACAGCAAAATGGAGCCTTCAAGTCACTGAAAGGACTTCCACTATTGCCAGAGCTGCTACGACGGCCCTTCACCAGGTCCTAGGGCCCTGAGACTTGTACTGAACAGATTCCAAGGTTACCACCTTCACCTGATTGTCGTCTGATGATATCTCACGTTTCCTCAAGGCACCTTTGGATTCAAATTGCTCATAATTATAACTGCCAGCAATGATGTCATATAAAAATAAGCGCTCCAAAAATAGCCTACTGAAACTGAGTCAATCGTTGCCAAAATGGTAGGATAACGTGGGGATATCATTTTTGAGGTGTCAGTCGCAAGCTGCACAGCTTGCCGCCATTCCTCTCGGTCAGTCGCCTTCCGTATGCTTGCGTGTGATGCATCTACTGCAGCTTTAGGGCAAGTGGCACCAACTTACAATACGGGCGTAGACTCGAAAATTATTGATACTCCAAAAGGAAGAAGGCAAAAAAATATGCCTAGTGACGAATATCCCATTCAGATATCTCGAAGAATTACGAAGCTGCAACCGTTTTAATGCTGCTTGTTAGAGAGAGAAAACGCAAACAGTGTGTGACGTCGCAATATGCGAGGCTGCTGCAGAGCGAGCCGCGCGCGCGTTAGGCCGCGTCGAAGGCGGCGCCGAACACGATGGGGCACGGCACGTTGCCGTCTATTAGTGACGTCGCAATCTACAAGCGTCGTCGTTTCATATGAAGTTGCGTTTTGCGAGAAAGGGCCAGAACATTGGACACTTATAAATTCGTGATTATTTAACCACTTGCGTTGATTTTGTCTCCATTTGATTACATTGTTCCTTTCGAGAAAATATGATTATATATGTTTTATTTAGTATCTACACCCCTATTACAGACCGATCAAGTTTTTTATGGCGCGAGAAATCTGTCAATCGATAGGAACTTGTCAAAATTTCCACACATTCCCCGATTAAAGACTGTTTGGTGCAACCCATCCTTAAACTTACCCCTCGGTCTGTTCCTCTTATTGGTAACCTGCCTCGCAGCCTGGTGCCCTCGACATTTCCCTGGATCAAAAGTCGCTCAATATAGTCCGTAAGCCCATTCGCAATACACTTACGCCTCATCATTCTCATCACAACATGATAAAATGCATGGCAGCAGGTCGAAAAAGTGGTGCTGAACAAGAAAAATAAAAATTGAAAAGGGGCCGAAAGATTGAAAATCCTTCACTTCCGGTTAAAATAGGTATATTTACGTCATGTCACCACAGTACGAGACATGTGGCACCCTTTGATGTTAAACCTGAATCTGTCTGTGTGTGAAATGGCCGGAAGTGCTTGGCAGACGTTGTCAATGTTTCGAAACTTGGGAGTCGGCTTAAGGATTAATAGCAACATGATACTCTATTATTAATACGTTTTCGAGATATATCAAAACTCTAGATTATTTAGTTTGGCGTCAAGACTTTCAATCTGCAGGTCGTGTCGCAACATTAGAATAATTATGAATGTATTTAGACGCTCAGAAACCTTGCACAACTCTGCACGGCTATCATGCGACGGCCGCGACGTACTCTCGATTTTTCTCGCACTATATCTCTTGTTCTAAGTGTTCTAATAAGAAAGAGACGGATGGTGCGAGAAAAACCGAGAGAGCTCGCGCGCCGACGCATGATAGCCGTGCTGGGATGATAAGTTATAGTAGTTTATGCGACTGATCCATAATGAGAGGCCTTAAAATACGAGTGTGGTTTTATGAAACGAGCGACAGCGAGTTTTAAGGTCTAATTATGTACAGTTGAATACACTACTTTATCTACACACATAATATCATAAGTAGTAGTAAGTAACAGCAAAAAAACAACTATAAAATTACAACAGCAATGGCGACAACGACAATTCGATCAACCGTCATCTCATAACCAATGGTTTTTTTTAAATCATAGACAAACGAATGAAGTCCCTATACTCATATCACTCGAGATCAAATGTCGTGCGGTTTGTATTAAAAAACGTACTGAATTGACGTTTCGTATCGATAACTGTTTTAATAAGAAAGAAAGAAGCGGTTTTCCCGGAGAGACTTAAGATTGCTGTCATTAAACCGATATTGAAAAAAGTTGGCAAACCAGAAAATCCGGTTCATTATCGACCCATTGCCTTATTGCCCGTTACGTCAAAAATATATGAGAAGGCAATTACAAATCGCATAACAATTTTTTTAGAAAAATATGAACTTTTTGATAGCAGTCAATATGGCTTCCGAAGAAACCGCAGTACAAACCACGCTGTATACACCTACGTACAAGAAATAATTGAATGTCTAAGGGAGAAAAAACATGCAATTGGATTATTACTAGACATGACCAAGGCGTATGATACCGTTTCGCATAACATCCTCTTGTCTAAGCTATACGGAGTAGGCATCCGCGGAGAGGCGCACGCGCTATTGAAATCTTAATAGACAACAGCTCGTACAAATTGAACACTACGATAATCGGTCGGGCGTATTATCATCTATACGGTCACAGATACGCGTCACAAACTGCTCAATCCCTCAAGGTAGTGTGATAGGTTGCGTCCTCTTTTTGATATATATAAATGACCTTCCAAAAGTGTCAGACCCTACTTGTATCCTCTTTGCAGATGATGTATCCTTCTGTATAAGTGCCCCAAAGATCACGATATTAGGAGGTATATTAAGGATTCTTTTAATGGAATAATAAAATGGCTATGTGATCACAACCTGGATCTTAATATGACAAAGACAAAATTAATCCAGTTTAGGCCGTATCAAAGGGATCCACTAGATCTGAGTTCTATTGCACATAACATCGGTGTAGAGGAGGTGGATGAGTTTGAACTGTTAGGAATCACTCTGGACACTCACCTGAATTGGAAGAAACACGTCGCGAAAATAAAAAGCTTGCTATCCCGATTCACTTACGCGTTAAGCACGCTGAAACGGAACTCGCACCGCGAGTGCGCACTGGCCGCCTACCACTGGCGCGCGTGCGCCTGGCTGCGGTACGGGCTGTTGATGTGGGGACACAGCACGGACGCTAATGACCTTTACATTTTGCAAAAGAAATGCCTCCGAATTATCCAAAACATACGACAAACGGAAAGTTGCCGTCCACATTTCGCGCAATTAAAACTACTTACCCTCCCATCAATGTATATCTTGGAAGCAGCATTATTCGTTAAAAAAATATAAAACTGTTAGATTTTGTTAAAAAGCACACGGCGTAAAAACCAACTGACCCTCCCGGCACCAAAAATGGATCTATACAAGAAAAGCCCATATTATAGATGCATCGAAATCTATAACAAAATACCGGTGACAATAAAAAGCGAAAATAGAATCAATGTTTTCCACAGTAACTTGAAAAAAGTCATTATAAGTAAATGTTATTACCATTGGAATGAATTTATGACAGATGAGACCCTTAATTTAGCTTGTTGACATTTGAATGTAAAATTGAGTAAACCTAATTGAATAATAATTGTTATAAATTATAATATAATACAGGTAGTACTGACACCCTTTTGTAAAATTGTAACGACGATTTATGAATATTATCTATTTTGTTTGGTAATTTCACTTTAAAAATTAGAACTCGCACACCTGTGAGCGTGTTGCATGCATTCATCTAGAATAAGTATTCTTTATTCTAATGTTGCTGTGCCCTAACAGGGTTATGCTGGAACTGTATTTATATACTGGTAATAACATTACAGTACAGATTTTACTTACTACCACAGACAAGAAAGTTCTCATGTTAAAATCGGTTGTAGTAATGCTGGTCATTTCCTACGGTTTTTGAACGCATTTTAAGGCACTAATGATATGTGCGTAGATAAATATATTTTACGTCACACCTGGCCATAATGCGAGATTTACTGCACGCTGCGCGTACGGGAAAACTCGCATTGTGGCCAGGTGAAGACGTAAAATTTTGTACTCAACACGGGAGGTAATTCGTACAGCCCCAGAGCGCATATTTATGGCCCTCACCTTCGGTTTGGGCCACAAACACCTGCTATCTGGGGCATTCACGAATTCACCGCCCTAGTTATGTAATGTACTATAACCTCTTGTTAATTCTGATAGATATTCATTACACACCATATATCGAATATAATATTTTTTCTACTCCTGTACCGTTATCTGTCATTTATATAGGCTTTAGCTCAAATACAATGGCACCGATAATAAGACGTCGAAAAACTCTATGCTCTATGGCCCATAAACGCACTCTTTAGTGTACTTTTTTGGATCATACATTTTCCATAAAAGCACTGTTTACCACGATGTCAAATAATCTAACTTTTTTTAAATCAGCCACTATATGGCAGTGGTACCAACTTCATAAGCAAATTTTTCGAAATAAAGAGTTTTTATTTACTATCAAATATTTGTAAAACATAAATTATTTACTATAATAAAAATAAATTATCATATATTGTGTGTTAATATACATATTTTACCAATTATTGGTATTATTTATAAATATAAACCGATCCGATTCGGTTCGGATCCGGATTCAGTTTGGTTCGGATGCCAAGTGCAAGGAAATTAAAAACAAAACAGACTATAAACAAGAGGTGTCAAATAGTGTCAATGTGTCATATTTCTAATTTCCCACCAAAGTTCCAGATAAAAATTAAAAGACGAAATGTGATAACAATTCGTTATTAATAACTTTTTAAGATTTGATCCGTGTTTGTTAAGTGAAGAAAAATGAGTACGTTCCTTTACTCACGACACTCGCGTGTTAAGACCCTACTTATACAACAGTTGCATAAAATACTATAGTTTGTTAACCGTTTATAACGGTCCTTTATCTGCAATTAAAAATTTGCTGTTATGCTGTAAGTTGTAATATTATTATGATTATATTGTATAACTTTACTACTCTTAACTATTTAGGTCAAAAAACCCCCGACATTTTTATTTCAAGTCCAAAAAAAATTCTATGACACAAAAAAAAACCGCATTCAAGCGGCTTATCCGTTAGTGAGCTACGATACCACAGACAGATACACAGACAGACACACCCCTATTTTTGCGTCGGGGTTTATAAATGCCGTTTGACATTGTACACGAGCCCTTGTGGCCTATTTGCAGAGTAAATAATTGTTTTGTTTTTATTTTGCGGATCCCTATCTCCTATCCTCTGCAACATCCCTGGTGTGAACGCTCCTATTCTGTACTAATTCCCTATTGGTTTCCAGGCTATAACCGAGTCGCTGCAGGGCTCCCTGAGGCTCAACCACAGCCAGGTCATCAACCAGGAGTTGACTATCCGGCCCGAGGCGAATATAGAACAGAACGTACCGGAAGGGCTCGACTTGTACAAGGTCATATTCGAGGTAATCCTAACAGTACTACATTCGCTTACACCGCAAACAAGACGAGAGTCTTCGAGCGTGTGTTGCCACTAATGAAACTTGTTCGCTCGCTGTGGGCTCATACGAAGGCTCAAAGTCACCCAAAGGGCAATGGAGAGGGCTATGTTGGGAGTTTCTCTGCGTGATCGCATCAGACAAGACCCTAAGTGGACGGATGACATGGTAAATGTCGCAGGAGTCCGCTGGCTGCGGGTGGCGCAGAACCGGTCACTTTGGCACTCTTTGGGGGAGGCCTATGTTCAGTCTTTCGGCTGATAATGATGGTGATGATTGATGATGACGCGCCACATTAGTTTACGTCTCTGATGTTAGCCACTATAAGTCGACGGCTTAACTCGGTCCTCGCCTGCGCGGCGCGGCGATCGAGGGACTTATGACGATAAAGGGACGCGGGCGACGTGGGGGAGGCAAAGCCCGGTGCCCGGTGGTCCGTCTATAGATAGCATGTACGAGTTCGGTCAAGGACTTTAATTGTTGAGCCATTTAGGTGTCGACTAATTTTGGTTTTTTAATAATTACGGGAGCCCAGCCGGCCACGTATGCCGCATGCATCCCCAGAGGTGGGCTAAACTAGCCACAGAGTGGGTGCCGTACGATGGGAGGCGACGGCGTGGCCGGACGGAGATGGCGGGTCGACCTAGACGTTTTTCTCAACGATTGGCTGGAGATTTCTCGGAATCGGGACGAGGGGAAATCGAGAGGGGAGGCCTTTGCCCAGCATTGGGACACGCTATAGGCTAGGAAAAAAAAATAGTTTAAGTGTTCAGTATAAACTGAGCTCAAAATGGCTCAACAATTAAATTCCGCGACCGTACAATAAAATGAGGTAAGTCATCCCCAACGGTCTGTCTTGCCTACGTCACGCAAATATTGCCATGGATTGACATCTACCATACAAACAAATAGTCGTATTCATAAACGTTCAACAAACCTAGCTAAAGGCGTTAATTTCGTTTGTTTTTTGACATTGGTGTTCTTAAGAATGGAACAAAACACATTTTATTTATCAGTAGCCTAGTCGTTCAGGCATGCGGTTGTCAAGCGGCGGTCGTGGTACCAATGAGTTTATTGGAACTTAATATGTACGGATTTTATTACCGTTAGCTTTTCGGGGAAGGAAAACATCGTGAGGTTACCGGTCTTATTCCAATAAGGTGTAGTTTTCCACCTGGGTTAGAAGGTCAGATGGCAGCCGCTTTCGTAAAACTAGTGCCTATACCAAAACGGGATTAGATTTCAAAGGGGACCTCGGGCTCCTTTAGGGCGGGTTGCACCTACTTGCGATCACAGACCGATCACCGTTAAATATGGCGCTGACAGCTGTCAGTCCATAGAAACTTGTCAAACGTTCCATACATTCAGATTTTAACGAACACCGCTTACGATTACAGACGGTTTGGTGCAACCCACCCTTAGTAGACGTTAAAGGTCATAGCTCACTAGAGCCACCCGTCGCCCACTCCTCACCGCCTCGCCTCGAGCGGTTAGGTATTCTTTATATGGTTAGTACATTTACGAGGCGAGGCGGTGAGGAGCGGGCGACGGGTGGCTCTAGGGAGATATTTATCATGGTAATTATCGTGATAAATATCATTGATAATAATCCTTTCGAACCCTGTTTATTGTCGTGAATTGCGCTACATCCGCATCAAAAACTCCGCATCGATTCTGGCGGACATCCGCGGACGCGGACGCGGATACGAATGTCTGCTACATCCCTGGTTAGACTGTCCCATCCAGGCACATTCGATCCAGCTCCATGTGGGTGGTCCCCCATCCACATGGATTTAGATCTGACTTGTGAGCCTCCTTCCTGCTCGCTCTCTCTCTCTCTCTAATTTAATTGAATTATTTTGAAATTACGTATTTTCTATTTGTCACTAACATATTATATGGAGCCATGCTTTGTTTTTTTTTTTATATTTTTAAATCGACCGCTTAACTAAGTCCTCGCCTGCTTTTGCGCGAGTGGTATTATAACGGGGGAGCGCGCAAGCAGCCGAGCACTGAGTTAAGCGGAGTACCTCCGCCTTGCAGAAGACATAATAACACTACTACTTGCTCTGTAGTAGTGTTGTGTCCCTGGAGGTGAGCAAGGTCGCCAGAGCTCCCGAGGATGCGTTGTGTTGAGAGCGAGGGAACTTTTTCCTTCAGCTGGCAACGCGGCGAATCCTCAAACATATCAAGGGTTATCAACGTCCATGTTACTCCTTTGGAGTTACATGCGTCTATAGGCTGCGGTTTCCGCTTACCATCAGGCGAGCCGTACGCTTGTTTCTACCTTCGTAAAAAAAAAGCGGTTGGACTATAACCTGCTCCACGAGACTGATGTGACTGATCTTCTCGTTATTGGACAGGTGGAGAGTGACACCGAAGCAGAGATGGCTGAGGACGGTGTCGCCGTGCAGGACCATCCTCTGCAGCAGCCGGTATGTATACTCATGAACGGTATAGAGTAGAATAGAATAGAATAAAATAATAAGTTCTTGCGTTACAAAATGGTTATCCTTGACGCATGATGATTAACGCACTATTTTTCTATTCTTATCTGAAATCGGACACAGAAATGCTCTGTAGCACTGTCCCCACAAACCGTACTTAGGGGATGAGATTTTAGATGAGATAAAATACCATAGTATTTTAACTTGATTGCGACGTAATAGTAGATTATACACCAAGGGGATAAAGCACTGTTTTATGTCACGGGAGCGAATTGAATCCCGAACGTAACGAAGGACTCATAATTTAACTCCTGAGCGTAGCGAGGGAGTTATAAGTTAATTCCTGAGCGAAGCGAGGGAATTAAGACTGAGTCCTGAGTGCAGTGAGGGGTTCAACCGCCCAAGACTAAAACAGTCTTATCCCCGAGGTGTATACTCTACTTTTCACACCTTATGCGAGACAAAAAAACAGGCTCAGTAGATAAATAATGTTTATTTAGCAAATTAAAAGTACATAGTAACATTAGACACGTTAGTCCAATTATGGAAAGATAAGGTAATGTTTTTATTTCTTACGTTTATTGAGGTTGAGTTGTCTAATTTGATAAACTCAGGAGTCAAAACACTTTCATCACTCGACATTTTCAATATTATTTTTGAAATTAAATCTTCTATAGGCACCTACAAGAACTCGATTTGTTCGTCACGCGTGAACAAATGAAGGCGCGCGACGTTCCAAATTCGAAAGCACAAGCCGTGGTCCTAGATTCGAAATTCGAATTTCGAACACCGCGCTCCTCCGGACCGGGGTTCACACGGAGGCAAACTTCATTTATTTTGTCAAATCAAGTAGGCCATGGCTTAGGACAAATTGTGTTTAGCAAAATTAAACTTTATGCATACAGCAATAAGAATTATGAAAAGTGAAATCATATTATTAACCAGCGGGTTATAATGAAATTCAGTACAACATTATAACCCGGCTAATACCAAGGGATTTAATGTCTTGCTTTCGGTAGGGTTTACATGACCTATAATTCGGCATTGTCGAGCATGTGGTGTGAAAAATAATATATCGTTTGAGTAGGCTGAGTAAAAAAAGGAAAATACAGACCCAACTTTGCTTTTTTTTCTATCGAGGAAATTTGAAGCTATCATGTATCGATAGAATCAGATGAACAATAGTAGTCAAGAATCATATATCTGAAAATCAGACCTTATTGTTTCTTAATCTAGTCAGAACGGCGTTTCAAAGCACGCGATAATTTCCAATGCACCGCCTTAATAGGGGTGTAGACACTAAATACAATAATCAATAATTGTGTATTTGCTCGCAAATGGATTAATAATGTAGTCAGTCAGTCGCGCTCAGGCGACCCGTTCGATAAGAATCGTACATAAGTGTCTCGAGTTTCCCTTGCACTAAACATTACGGCCCGGCCACGACTTCGAGCGGCGGCGGTAGCGGCAGCGGTTTTTCTAATGAATTGCGTGTGATCCCAGCTAACCACAGTGCGTTGCACGTCACGACCGCGCAATGAACAGATAAAACGCTTACCGCGCCGCAATTCGCGCAATGCCGTGGCCGGGCCGTTAGAAAGAGCATGGACCCGATTCTACAGTGGCCTCTAAACTTCCTAAATTTTTTTCGGCGTCGCTAAAACGCTTAGCTATTCTATGAGCAGGTGTCATAATCAAATGACAGCGATAATTTGAATATAACCTTTCTTATTTTAGGCGGTCTATTCAATTTAGCTTAGATGCCTACATGCTATTCTAAATATATGTCATTTTTAATTTGCCGCCTAAATTATGTCTAAAAATTGAACAATTTAGTTTTAGGGTATTTAAGCCATGTGCACGTAGAATCGGGTCCAATGGTGCCTTTACACGGCAGAAATAAAAACACTAGACACTTTCTACCTTAGATGTCTCTGATAAATACTGAAAAATAAGTGGCAGAACCGTCTTCCAAATAGGAGTCATCCTCCTAGCGTTATTCCCGGTAATGCCTCTAAAGGAGCCCGGGGTCCGCTTTGACACCTACTCCCAAGATTTGGCATATGCACTAGTTTTACGAAAGCGACTGCCATCTGACCAGAGGGAAAACTAGACCTTAGTGGGATTAGACCGGTTTCCTCACGATGTTTTCCTTCACCGAAAAGCTAACGGTAAATATTCCGTACATAAGTTCCGAAAAACTCATTGGTACAGCCGGGATTCGAACCCACGACCGCCGCTTGACAGCCGTATGCCTAAACCACTAGGCTATATATAATATATAATCAATACTTATGATTTTTTTAAGGCTTAAGAATGTAGTGAAATGCAGAAAAAAGCAATGCAATATGTTAAATAATCACGAAGTTATAAGTGTCCGAAGTTTTAAGAGAATTTCCTCCTTCATATGAAATGATTGCCATTTTCTTTAAAGGTCGTAGATAGAGACGTCACTAACTGCGAGCGTCTTCTCTCCAACAAGCAATATTCAAACGGTTGTAGCTTCGTAATTCTTTGAGATATCTGAATTGGATATTCGTCCGTAGGCATATTTTTTTCTTTGGAGTAATAATACATTTTGCCATACCCTTTTTCTTTCTTAATCGTAATAATGCATTTTTAATCTATAAACCCCTATTCAGTCGCACCTATATGAACCGACTATAAACAAGTAAACGATCTTACACACAATGTCCCTTAGACACCCGTCGAATACTGTCTAACGTATTGCATCGAACGCAGCGATAGAAAACGACGTGAATCGACGGGGGATGCTTGAAATTCACGCTTCGTGAAACGGAACGTAAACGCTCCATACGCATCTTATTTGACCCTATGCCTTGTTAAGCTGCATCCACTTGCGCTCTTTCAAAATAGCAAGGTTGTCTATGCAGTTTCGATGTTCTAGTGCGTTAAATCGCACTCGCTTCCGATTAAGTTTCAGTCTAAATGAGTCGTGTTAGAGTCCACTATCGAGTATTGGGTTGATAGTATGAAACACTGTTTCGAAGCTTTGGCACGGCTAGTGGTGTGCGAATACGCGCGATTTCGGAACCTATTGTTGAGTATTCCGATGGAATTATGAAATACCATTCCTGCAAGTTGTAAATAACGTTTTATAGGAATCTAATTACCGATATGAGGGATAAATATCTGTTGTTTCCTCGCTGGCTTAGGCTGGGTGTTGCACCGAACCGTCTGTAATCGTTAGCGGTGCCGGTGTTCCGTAAGATCGGGATGTATGGAAGGTTTGGCAAGTTTCCATGGGATGATAGATTTTTTGTTTTTAATACGTGCATTTATAAAAGCGTTTTTTAAACTATTCATTTATTTTTATTTGCAGTCATTTTGTTTAGATCGTCGATTTAAAGAATGACTGTATAATATATGTAAAATCTGTTTCTATTGCAATGATAACAAAGGTTAAAATTGCATAGGTCTCCGACCTGTATTGACGTTTTGTTAGTATCTAAAAAGTGCGTTATACGCGACAGACCTAACAAGTTTGAAAGTGTCAAACGAATTATCAGCAAAATGGGTCATGATTCAGTTGGTTCGACTGTACCATCCCCATAAAAATGTGGTCATAACAATTAAATCAGATATGTTTATCGCTGTACGTACTTGTGAAAAGTGATTCCATCGTTTACACCACAACAAGGCATGTTCATTGAAACTGAACATTGGGTTTGTTTAACAGTTTATCACGGCAGCGAACTAAACGGCTGCCTGGCATCGTTCTGACGCCCCGCCTACCATGGCACCCATTCTGTGGGGTCATTTTACTGTGCTCCGTCCGCTGGCAAAACTACAATCTCACAGACTTTTCCTCCTTACAATATCAGTGTAATATACGCTATCGCTGGAAATACTTTCAGGTAAATAAAAACACGTACTTTACTATAATTGGCAAATAAATAGGATTTTTGTAACAATCATTATTTTTATATACCTATTTTATCAGTAAACGGCAACGACGTGTTAGTAGTTACGTGGTCACGAGCCGGTGTGATATGGTGTTTTGCAGTTGTGAAATTAGTGAGGGAATAGTACATTACGTAACTAGGGCGGTGAATTCGTGAATGCCCCAGATAGCAGGTGTTTGTGGCCCGAACCGAAGGTGAGGGCCATAAATATGCGCTCTGGGGCGTTACGAATTACCGCCCGTGTTGGGTACAAAATTTTACGTCTTTACCTGGCCACAATGCTAGTTTTCCCGTACGCGCAGCGTGCAGTAAAACTCGCATTGTGGCCAGGTGTGACGTAAAAAGTGTTACAAGTGCCAAACGGATAGGGTAATGTTAAATGAGTGTATTTCCATTTGGGTCATACTGAATCAATAAATTAATTATGTCGTCTGTCGTGTGATTGTAGTTAGGGGCTTATACGTGTAGAAACAAACGCCAACACAGTTGTATGTATATTTATATCGAACCTTAGTTACAATGTACATAAAGTGCACGGATGGGCAGTTGGCATAGGATGCACAGCAGAGCCGCGCCGACTTCGCACGGGTACTATACTCGTATCATACATATAAACCTTCCTATTGATTCACTCTACCTATTAAAAACCGCATCAAAATCCGTTGCGTAGTTTTAAAGATCTAGGCATACATATGGACAGACAGCGGGAAGCGACTTTGTTTTTAACCGACTTCAAAAAAAGGAGGATATTCTCAATTCGGTTGTATTTTTTTTTCAATTTTTGTTACCTCAGAACTCCGCCATTGATGTGCCGATTCGAAAAAAAAGTTTTATTTGTTTGTATGCTTCCAGGTGGGTCCCATTTTTTCCAAAATTCAGTTAGATGATGGGATCCATGTGGAATTGAGCGAACACCTCATTTTTATTAGGCACGCGTGTAGAAATTTTGGTATTTTCTGTTATAACTCGTGTATTTACATCCGGAAATCATAACTTTGGTGTTGAGGAATTGATGATGAAGACCACAGATGACCTATCAAATTTCTCAATTATGTACTTAATAGTGCCAAAGTACGTCACAGGTTCTGATAAGATTCTGTTGAAATTGGAACTAATGAAGTGCCATTGGTTTGCATTGCCATCTCGGGGAATCGACGGAAGTCCTCAAATATTATCGGCCCACATACAGCGATTCGGTTTTTTTCTATAGTAATCAACGCATTTGCTCTCGGAGATCAGTTCTTGTGGTATATTGTAAAAAAAAAGTGGAAATGTTCTCGTGGCTTAGCGGAGTACTAAATTGAAGTCGGTTAAAACTTTGTTTTTAAAGTAAATTATATACTATGTAGTGTTAGTGAAGAACAGCTGTGTATGCGGGTGATTGCCAGAATTTAGGATAACCCTAAAGTTTGGTAATATCCATAGGCTAGGCGCGAACCTAAATATCTGTAGGTAGTGTCATTAAGTTTAGCGACTCGCTAAATTCGGCCATGTTAAATCGCTTTGTTAAGTCACTTTGGCACTCTTTGGGGGAGGTCTATGTCCAGCAGTGGACGTCTTTCGGCTGATATGATGATGATCAACGTGGCCGACTGTATATAAAGTTGTCATTGGAATCGGAATCTTCTACCTCGGACAGTAGAGTGGCTTTTTAAATGGCCTGCTGTGATTCAATTCAGGCAATTTTTTTTTGTTTTTTTTTGTTTTTACACAAATCGCCCTGGTCCCAAACTAAGCAAAGCTTGAACTATGGGTACTAGACGACGGTAAACATACTTATATATGTGTAAATGAATGAATACTTAAATACATAGAACACATCCCATGACTCAGGAACTCGTGCTCATCACACAAATAAATGCCCTTACCGGAATTCGAACCCGGGCCCTCCGGCTGCGTAGGCAAGGTCACTACCAGGTAGGCTACCGCGGTCGTTGAATCTCAAGTACCTATACGTCACACCACAGCATAACCGATGGCCCAATTAGTAGCGGAATAGCTGATTATTCTGATTGTTTCAATTTTATTTTTATTGGCGATAAACTCAATTCGTTCTGCGTCGTTACAATAAGTAACTTTATCATAATATTAATAACTATAAACTGGTAAAGTTGTGACTTTATAATACTTTAATTGATTGATTGATTGATAAAAACTTTATTCGTTCCCACAACATACATGGGATTGAAAATACAAAATTTAAACAATGAAGCTAAAAGAAAATAATAATAATATACATATGCATGCAAAAAGTACTTTCTAAAAGAAGCCATGTGTCGCAGAGAAATGGCGCTGGATCAGCATCATGATGTGGCAAGCCACATCGCTGGTATTCTATACAAAATTAAAACTAACCGTGCAACGCTCATCCACCTAAAAGAAGAAGACTTATTTGAGTTCGGGGGGGGGGGGGGGGGATAATGATTCGGAAGTTTCGGTTTATAAGGCTCACTCAACCCAATTTTTTTTGGTTATCAAGTAAATGTAGGCGGTACTTGACTTTGAATGCTGGCTGGCTCTCTAGTTCACGTATCGGTGGTGGGATAATATTCCAGCATTTCGTTGCTCGATTCCGAAAACTCCCTCTAAATGCAGCCGTCCCGGTGTCGGGGCATTTGCAACACAATGGCTCGTGAAGCTCTAATCCCGTGATTACTCCTACCTTCCGAAGACCATCGCAGTTTTGTGAACAGATATGATGCGGTTTTGGTCCGTATAGTGTCAAAGAGCAGACATGCAAACATAAGCTCTTGTAGCCAGTCAAGTCGTGATTCGAATCACGGCTCGTAACGATGAGGTTCTCCGAACTTCGGAATATTTACCGTTTGCTTTTCGGTGAAGGAAAACATAGTGAGGGAACAGGTATAATCCCAATAAGGCTTAGTTTTCTCGCGGTTGGAAGATTAGATGGCAGCGTTAAACTGACACTGCATGTAGGTTGTAATCTCCGAAACTAGTCAAAGTTGTTTCAAATTTGTATATAATTGATCTTTGGGGTGGATAAAGGCTATTTTTATCCCGCCAATCTGCCTCAGCGAATGTAAAAACCATAGAATGCAAAGTACTTACACATTTTTACACAAACACGTGCCAAAAACCCAGTATGCGCGTGTTCGAACTAAAAGGCTGCCTGGCATCGTTTTGACACCCCGCCCCCATCCCCGCCCCCATCCCCGCATAATGGCAATGGCACCCGTTCTGTGGTGCCATTTTGCGGCGGTATGGTTTTTCGTTCGCTGGCCTGCATACTGACTGACCCGCGTAAGCAGCTAGTCAATGTATAATTAACAACTTAGAAAAGTTGGAATACCCTCGACATTTTAATTTCACAGTTCAATATCTCAAAACCGGCTGAACCGATTCCGATTACGCGTCAGCTTTCATAGAAAAACAACGTGTTAAAATCAGTCCATTCGTTTCGGATCTACGATGACACATATAGACACCCAGACCCGTCGAACTTATAACTAAGTTGAGGATTCTCGTGGCACTTTAGCACAAGTACAGCAGTGGCGCCGCCGTTATATACTTTATCTACGCACATATCATTTGTGCTCTAAAATGCGTTCAGAAACCGTAGGAAATGACCAGCATTACTGCAACCGATTTTACTATGAGAACTTTCTCGTCTGTGGTAGTAGGTAAAATCTGTACTATAATGTCATTACAGTACAGATTTTTGATAAATTTGTATCGTTATGAGTTTAAATTTGGAACAGCTGTCCAAACTCAAGTGGGTCTCTATTCTAGTATCCATAGATATTAAAACAGTTATCGATACGAAACGTCAATGCAGTACGTTTTTTAATCCAAACCGCACGACATTTGATCTCGAGTGATATGAGTATAGGGACTTCATTCGTTTGTCTATGATTAAAAAAAAAACCATTCGCCATGACGGATGATCGAATTGCCGCCATTGCTGTTGTCATTTTATTATTGGTTTTTTGCTGTTACTTTCTACTACTTATGATATGTGTGTAGATAAAGTAGTGGATGCAACTGTACATAATTAGGCCTTAAAACACTCGTGTGATCCTATTATAAAACCACACTCGTATTTTAAGGCCTCTCATTATGGATCAGTCGCATAATAGTAGTTTATGCGACTGATCCATAATGAGAGGCCTTAAAATACGAGTGTGGTTTTATGAAACGAGCGTCAGCGAGTTTCATAATAGGATCACACGAGTGTTTTAAGGCCTAATTATGTACAGTTGCATACACTACTTTATCTACACACATATCATAAGTAGTAGTAAGTAACAGCAAAAAACCAACAATAAAATGATAACAGCAATGGCGGCAATTCGATCATCCGTCACGACCACAGTTTTTTTTTTAAATCATAGACAAACGAATGAAGTCCCTATACTCATATCACTCGAGATCAAATGTCGTACGGTTTGTATTAAAAAACGTACTGAATTGACGTTTCGTATCGATAACTGTTTTAATATCTATGGATACTAGAATAGAGACCCACTTGAGTTTTGACAGCTGTTCCAAATTTAAACTCATAACGATACAAATTTATCAAAAATCTGTACTGTAATGACATTACAGTACAGATTTTACCTACTACCACAGACAAGAAAGTTCTCATAGTAAAATCGGTTGTAGGTAATGCTGGTCATTTCCTACGGTTTCTGAACGCATTTTAGAGCACTAATGATATGTGCGTAGATAAACTACTATTAAGTCACAATGTACTATTTTATAACAAAACAAATGACTAAATTGTAATGGCCGCTTGGACAATAGAAAAATGCATATTTTTTCTAAACTTTCAAAGTTCATATGTTATTATGCTTTTTATGATTTTAATTATGCGTAGTAATTTATACTTTATTACAATCATTAGGTTTCTTTAAACCTAATGATTGTAATAAAGTATAAATTACTACATTTATTCTCATATAAGATATACATCACTTCCATGAGAACATGGTTATTTTACATATACAAGTAAGAAGTTAAACAACAAGATAGATTTTGGTTTAGGCACCTACAGCAAAACATGTAAATAAAAATGGTGTACATACGTTATGTTTAGTCCGTTTTCCCATCCAACACATTCGTTTGCTTATTTAATGCAGTTTACAGCAATAGGTTCAATCTTCTCATCATCTTTATCCATTAAGCAACACTACGTCATCAATTTTAACATGAGGAAACTTCCTTATTAGCTGATTGACATTTCTGCATTGACATATTCAGTGCAAGTGACGCTTCATATTTAGCGCGCTTGTTTTGGTTTCGGACCCGCGTGAGTTATTCGCCGTCCATTAAGCTTGTTACCGCAGGCCGCCACTCCGTCGGTCCAATTGCGACCGTTCGTCGACTGGCGTATTCATTGCTCGCTTCATTAGATGTGTGCGGTCTCCCTTTGGGTATCAGGGTAAGTAAATAAGACTAGAATCCAGGCTGTTAGCTGCGCGAAGTCGTGACCTCGCTCGCCCCAACACGAAAGCGGTTCACGTATTTATTTATAGTGCCAATAGAAGAGGCAATCCACGAGGAGTCGCTTACCGCTCGGCCACGACTTTGGTCTTAAGCGACCTGCGACCAGCGTTTTATCTGTTCATTGCGCGTGATCCCAACTAACCACAGTGCGTTGCGCATCTCGACCGCGCAATGAACAGATAAAACGCTGGTCGCAGGTCGCTTAAGACCAAAGTCGTGGCCGAGCGGTTACGTGAGGCCTTTCTAACACTGCTGATAATGGGAGACGATTTTAGCTCTGATAACATTTCTCGATGATGATGATCAGCGAGTGGAATTCTCATCGCAGAAATCAAAGTTCCAGATGAATGGAACATATTGTTTTCTCTCTCTCGAAGTTTGATTTCTCATGACGTATCCCTGTTATCCCTCATTAGCGGCATAGGGCTCGCAGAAGCGCGGGCTCGTTTCCATGCAAATTGTCTGCTTAACAATTTTCAATCAATTCATAAAACTGTCTTTTTATTAAAGTTTCAGGATTCTATTGGTGTCTTTAATTTACTCATGGCCGATAAATAAAATACATATATTGAAACTTAGTCTCATACCTTTCGATGTTTTTTTGTTTATAATTATAATTACCTACAGCTATTGTAATAATAATAAGTTAAAAGTTGAGAAACCCAATTGCAGTTGAAATGCAGTTAGTCTGCATATCGTTGTTTACGTCTCACGTTTTATCAAATAAACATGATTTCCTATCTAATCAAGTTATCAAACCGCTCAGTATGAGAGCATCATTGTAAGCGTCGTTCAGATACAGTCGCGTTCTTATGGTGGGTTATTGTGAATTATGAGCTACCCTTCGAAAGGTCGTATAACAAACTAGGCGTCACTCCGATTATGTACCTTGTATCGTAGACCTTAAGTTCAAATTTGAAGAAGACTTGTGTAAGAAATTAGTCATTGGATGGTCAGCTGGTCGTCGGGCCAGTAGTGATTTCTCCGAGTATTTGCAGTGGTTTTCGAAGTGTGATCGTGCCGGGATGTGATTTGGTCGGATTTTGTGCGATGGCGGTCCTGGTGCGTGCGGGCAAGGTATTTGTGGACTAATTTTACATACATATATAAATTCGCGCCTTTCTTCCCAAAAGGAGTAGGCAGAGCAAATGAAACGTATGTGCCACATTTAGCATAAATTTATTTTACATTTGGACTTATTTTGGTTTGTTTTAATAGGGAACATGGGCATTTAGGCGCCCAAATGCCTTTTAAAGGGCATCTTTTTCAATTGGGTTTATACCGAGAATACGAGAATTGCAACGGAGGATTACCAAAGTCACTAATTACTGTTAATACTTAGGTAAATAAAAGGCTTAGTACTAGTTCTATATAGTTGATATTTTCGACTTCAACTCAAGTTTGTCACCGACTTCATACGAAGTCGAGAAATAATAGACTTAAGACTTGCGTGACTACACGAAGTCGAGAAACAATTGACTTAAGAGTTCCGTGGCGTGGGGGTGCCACCTAGCATTTTTGTCTGTGGCAGCTTTTATAAACCCCTTTTGTGTCCCACTGCTGGGCAAACGCCTCCCCCCTAGACTTCAAACCATCCCGACTCATTGCCAATTCTAGCCAATCACTTTGAAAGACGTCCATTTAAGGCGTCCACCAGACCAGACCACATGACTGTAAGAGTCCTGGAGTTGAGTGAGCCCCGAGGCCGCGGGAGACCCAAACTTAAGGAAACACAACGTTTAAAGCAATGACGCTTAGGCCGTGGTTTTTCTGACCACCCGTCGCCGCCGACGACGTTCGGATGTTTTGTTGGGGAATGTTTGAGGGTGGTTTCTCTGAAACGCCTCGACCTACCCGCCGCCGGCGGCGTTTCAGAGAAACCAGCCTCAAACATTCCCGAACAAAACATCCGAACGTCGTCGGCGGCGGACACGCGTCGGTCGCCGGCCGCCGGTCAGAAAAACCACGGCCTAGTTGTAGTATCCTAGAGGCAACCAGATGGCTCCCGGTATTTGACACTTTCGTTGCCAAGAATGGCTACGCGCTACGCTCGTAGCCGATCCCATGGTATTCTTCGTATGTAGCGGAAAGCGACTACGGCGTAGGCACCCGCTAGGCGGGTTCCTGGCAGCGAAAGTGTTAAGCTCCCTAAGTGTTGTGGCTGCCTCGCGACAGTTTTTTTCACTTCATAATTTGAAGGTTTACTTAACAAACACTTAACACATTTTGTTAAATGTGTTAAGTGTTTGTTAAGTGTTGTTACACTAGTTTATCAATTTCATCATGAGTATGATGAGTAGTTAGTTACCCCCAGCGCTCATGAGAAACATCTGCAATAGGCATGATGACATTGATGACAGAAATTGAAAATCACTAAAATATGGTATTTTCTTAGTGAAATTTTAATCATAGAATTTGAAAAAGGCTCATATTTTTTATAAAGTAAGAGATTACTGTTTATTTTGATAAAATTAAACTGAAAAATACGGACGCCCGCCATGATATGTTAAACACCAATCAGAGCGCATGACGTCACGTTTGTATAAACAAATGCCCATAACGGCCATTACGACAGATTACAGAGAAAACTTACGTACCTACTGAACGAATAGTAAGACAGGGATAGAACCATGTTATCTGTCAGATTTTCATATGTCATTGTCCCGCTTTCTCGCTCGCTCGGCCGCGCAAGACTTGTAAACTTTTTAATTTATAATCATTCAATGAGCAATTGAGCGATCTAGGTAGCAAACGTCAAAGGTCTGCGTTCTGTTTATACAAACGTGACGTCAGTCGGGACGCTATGACACTGACAAGCGTTTTAGCACCAATTTGAAATTTAAAAACTAAAATGCATTGTACATAATAAATGTTTCTAAACATTATAGAACAGTTTTTCAAAATGTGTCATCATGCCTATTGCAGGTGCCCATAGGTTACCGTGACCGCTTACCATCAGGCGGTACGCTTGTTTGGCATCGACTTTGTATAAAAACACGAATCCATGGAACACAAGGGAGGTATCCACATTTGTCATCGTGCTGTCGCTATCACTATCGGTCAATGCAACTTAACATCCCACCGAAATCGGAAGAACACGCATTCCCATCTAAACCTACACACAACCCAACCTACCTAACTTACCAGTCTTATGACGACTGCACGCGCGCAAATCAAAAAGTCGAGTACACGTTCCAATTTCAAATGCACTTACGCCGATTGTCAACTGTTTATTTTTTAACTGCATGCGTCACTAAAGAGGATAACCGTCATTCGTGGTCTGCGATACAGAAAGGCGTAAAGGGATATTGGATTCGCTCGAGTACCAAGTACTATACAAGTAATTAAACAATTATGAACCTTACTGCTACGTGATTAGATCAGTCTGAGGTCAGCGTAGCTGGTCGCTGTTTGTACCGCATACGCCGTTTTTCAAGAATGTTTGTAATGAATCACAGGACAATGTTATTAAATTTTCATTAGTGCTCGGTTGTTAGACAATTAATGTTTACGTTACAAGTGTTTTGTTTGATTTTGGGTGTTAAAGTGATCGGGATATGATGCAGATTTGTGTGACAGCCATGACTCACGGGAAGTATTCCCAAATTTTGGATAAGGTGTGGTATTTGCGTTTGTTACTAGTATTTGTTTCAATTTCACTTACAGTGTCCGAGATTTGGAACTGGTCTTTTGACACATCGCGACACCCATATAACGTAAATTGGCACTGCTCATCGAAATAATAAAATAAGTTTCAATAGCTTCCGAGTTACAAAACAAAGTTGAATCTCCATGCACGCTCGTTTTAGCACTTATAAAATGAATTAGCATTGAAAACTCGGTATGCAAACCATTACGTCCTACCTACGACTTTTTTAAAAAAAAATTAGTGATACACTGCTTTAATCGATTGGAGTCTGTCAATTTTGAAATAAATCGATATGAATAAAATAATTATGAATAGGAAAATAACAAAGTTGTATTTAATTACTGTCACGATAATACGAAATAAAATCACATCGATCGAAACCGACATATTTGATTGTGCAAAATGTTGCGTTTGAAAATATGGCATTGATTTCTGCACGGCGCGCGAGGTCTCTCAATTTTTCTCGCACTATCAGTCTCTCTCTTTACTTACAGGACACTTGTGTTAGCAGACGATAGTGTATAGGCTCTCTATTTGATTTCCTAAAAATAATTATTACACAGTAATCAATCGATTCCTTATATTAGCCATCGTCAATCGTAATCAGATATTATGACAATCGATTTACTCTAGCCACATCACTCTTTACATCATATTGGAAGTGTCATTAGACCAGTCCCAAATCTCGTACACTGTAGCCTATATATTAATAGAGGCCCGACAGTCACCCACATGTTTAATGGATGAAAAGTAATTCACATCTAATTAATATTTTGCTAATGGTTTGGATAAATAATTCCTGGCCACACTGGAAAACAAAATTGTTTTTTTTTAATCTGTACATTCATTTTGATTTTCACATATCATTTACACGATGAAATGAACATTAACATATAAAAAAAGCGGCCAAGTGCGTGTCGGACAACGCACAACCAGGGTTCCGTCCCTATTAAAAAGGTCATGTCAGATCCACCATACCCCCTAGCTATACCCCTGGGGGTAGGGTGGACTGAACCATACCACCGTTAGTAGTGCTGGGATTTGATGGAAAAATAGAAAAAGAAATGGGTACAAACATTTTAATTTCATTAAACTGAAAAAAACGAAAGCCGTTCTGGCCATTTTTTACCTTAGGCACTACTGCTTGGCACTGCCAGTAGTGTCATGGGTAAAAAAGAAATTCCTGTGACACTACAGTGGCCTTAGTAGTTTTCCCTTGGCACGCGGGGTATTATCTTATCTTCATACCTGTATCGTAACTGCCATACGTCCACGTTCATAACCAACCTATACTATAAGGCAGGCCAGTGTAGATACGACGACGAGTGAAGCGAGGAGGAGTGTTAGGTGTACTGCGACTCTGCGACCCTACAGCGCGCGAGCCGAGCGAGCGAATCGAGCGTGCCGCGGCTGCGGCCAGCGAAGCTCCAGACCTAACTTTATTCGAAAAAAATATCCGTAGTCGGTTCTGGCGCTTCGCCGGCCGCTGCCGCGGCACGCACGCTTCGCTCGCTCGGCTCGCGCGCTGTAGGGTCGTAGTACACCTAACACCCGCCAATCGCATCGGCCGGTTCTTTTGCGTTTAGTCAGGCGCGGGACACTCCGCGATTTACGTTCATCGCTACAAGTACATGCGGTCAGAGAGCCATAAATCTTAATGTTTTGGCTGAGAAAAAAGCGCCTTTCGTAAAGATCAAAGGAGTGTCCTTTCTGTACATGTACTATTATCTATTTTGTGGTTTAGTCTGGTTTCAACCGTGAGACTTGTTGGTTGTCAGTTATGTTGAAATGTTCAGTCAATAACTGCGTAAATACCAAAAAAAAAACTTGAAAAAAGATGGGATTTATTTCTTTAAATAATTTATTTTCATAACATAACGAAATTTGTGTAAACTCATTGTAATTTAATAGTTTTGAACATGTTTTAAATAATTATTTTTTTTAGTTCAAATGACAAAATCGCGGAACATAAATCTAAGGAGTCGGTATACTTAGATACTTTTTTTATGATGTCGTTTCCTACATAATTATGGTTTTCATTTTAAGATTTCCAAAAAATCCTCAGCTACGTGCAAAATGGGCTGCAGTCATAGCACGCGACAGCCGAGGTGTTTTTTTTAAACCAAACGACTCGCGTGTCGTTTGTTCGGCTCATTTTAATGATTCGGATATATTATAGGTTATACGACAAAAAATGGAAGAACAGGTTTACTAAAACTGCCACACCTCTCATGAACGTACCTAAGCCCATTTCTTTTCATTACATATTTTAATTTCAATTACTTCCAATATACTTAGCTTTATCTTCTGCCTTCTGGCAAAAGGTAATTAATAGCATTAATGAACTATAGTAAAATTCTATAATACACCCACCCAACACATCATTTGGAAATGCGCAAATTGTTGCCAATTTTCATCATCATTCATGTTTGACCTTATATCTCGTAATACTCGTATTATAGATGTCGGATGATCATGAGAGTGACGTTCAAAACCCATAGGATCGTTTTAATAAAATCGACAGCTGATCTCTACTTGACTGTACGCTTACATTATATCGCAAAAAAGAAAGTATTAAAAGTAAAGGCAGGTCGAAAATACAATTATTTAACAAACTGAATCTATTTCAAGGAAACTAAAATGACTTCTTTTTATGGACTCTGTCAGCTGTACTATATGTACTTACGGAAATCTCATCAATTGTTTTGTATATAATATTTTTACAAATATTTGAAACTGTTTATTCCCCACTTGCAAAATAAAGAAACCAGATTTATTTGTGCTTTCTGTTGAAATAAATAAAATTTATAACGCGACTCCATTCATTCGCTAAACGCTAACTAAAGTTTTGACGTGAGCAGTCAATTCACATTGTATGTCTCAATAAACTAAAAAGTATTTAATCTTTTGATGTTGGTTTGCTAATATGGTGCTTAAGGTCTAAAACACTGAATTCTTTTTTTATGAAATACCTTGATGCAGGTTATAAATTAACGCTATTAGCAACTACTGAAATGTACTAGAGCTGTCATTCTGGGGCTCTGGGGCACATTTCTTGGCATATTTGCTTGACATTGTGCATCTAGTTCTATATACTAAAACATTGGTTACTACAGATAACGGTATCGGTAGTCTAACTTTTTCAACTACACTGCGTGATACTGATAACGGTGACAGGACATTTGGGATAAATATTATAAAGCATAATATAGTGCACAGCACTACGGTGGTATGGTTCAGTCCCACCCTACCCCCAGGGGTATTGCTAGGGGTATGGTGGGTCTGACATGAAAAAGGTCATATCGTTACTGAAAACTTATGGCACTTACGTCCTTTTCTTTAATGAAGGCAGTTTTTTATAAATATCTCGAAAACCTTTGAACCGATCTTGTTCAAAACAAATATCGCTGAAAGAATTTTATAAGCCCTATTAGCATGATTTTTTTCATAATTTTAAAGTACACGGTTCAAAAATTAGAGGGGGGGGGGGACACAATTTTAGTGACTTTCGGGGCGATTATCTCCGACTCTATTCACTTAATCCAAAAAATTGCTTAGAAACCTTATATTTATTTTGAAAGGCCTGTCGATTGATGTACCACACGTGGGCTTGCAATGAAAAAAAATTTTTTGACTTTCGGTTTTATGTATGGAGTGCACCCCTAAAAAAAATCTTTTTTAATAATTTCATTGCAAAACTATGTAGCGGTTAACAAAATACACCCTATCCTCAATTTTTTATTCAAATACACCTTATGGTTTTCGAGTAAAATGCCTGTGACATACTGACGGACAGACAGACAGACAGACATGACGAATCTATAAGGGTTCCGATTTTTGCCATTTGGCTACGGAACCCTAAAAAGGTATAAATTTCACGGACCAAAGGTTTTACTACTACATTATACATATTTACTACTATATTATATATTTTAAATGGCATGTAATTAAATCGACATCTGTATATTCCCTTTTTTCGAATAAAATATTTCAAAGTTAAACCAAAAATACTGACTTGGACACAAATTATGCACACTAAATAAATAATATTAAATATTCTGTTTAATGGTATTTCAACAAATATACTTATTAGAACTTTTTTAAGGAAAATCATCACCTAATTTACTTTTAGGAACATCATTTATTCTAATGACGAGTTCCGTCGATTCCTCAAGGATCTAAGAATCACCTTTGGCACTTCATTAGTTGCAATTTCAACGGAATCGGAACGACTCGTCGTCGCGTCGTCGAAACGTCGTCGTAGTACGTGCTGTAAGTTTAGCACTACTTGCTGTCAGGCTGCCTCTGATAAATAAAAAAAAATGTGTTCCGTCCCTTTCTTACGAACACAAATGTTAAAGTGACGGATAAAGCGAAACGAAGTCAACGGCATTTTTACCAAAAATAGATTTATTGAACGTTTATTAATATGGCATATTTAACCGTAGAGAGCTGCTAATTGAATTAATACACAATAATTAACTATTTCAAGAAAATTCTACGCTTAATATCTAGAGAGACGGGAGCTATCCCTTTTGTTTCAAGACACTCCTTTTCGTTTGTATTTATTCGTAATGAAGTCTTGTTTGTTTAGACTAACTGAATGTGGGAGGGGAGCTGTGTCGTCGTATTCCTGACTAATTAGCGTTTATTTTCTAAATATACGTCATATTGATGTTATTAGACTAATTAGCTTTTATTTTCTAAATATATATCCAAAGATAAAGATTCTGCCCAAAAAATTTTTTGGCACAAGCTTTTATTGCCAACTATAGTTATACGGTGAAGGTATATGCGTTTGAGGAGATGCTGTTTGTTTATTTGTCTGTTTTTTTGTTCGTGTAGGTACGCCAATGTTTCCATTTGTCTCCATAACGGCTTGACCTTAAGTCACTGTGTTATGTATGTTATAGAACATCAAGTAATTATTTCGAGCAATCCGCGTCAGCTGCGAAGCATTTTTCCTTCCCTTCGTAACCGGAGACAGTTTAAAGATGTGATTTTATTGTTTACATTTTTTAAAGGTGCTGCTTTGTCCAAACCTTTTGGAATTACCTGGATTACTTTTATTTGCCCACACCATCTCTTACGTCCTAGATCTCTATTTCATATCAGCTTTGCCCGCAAGAATTACTCTCCGTATACTTTTATCAGACGAGTCCCTAGTTTTTATAATAAGTATCTGATGAATATTGATCCTTTTCGCTAATCATTGTTAAGAGTCCGCAGTAAGCTCGGCCGAATTTCACCTTCCCATACAAACGGAGTTACGTTCTCATTTCAAAACTACATATTGGATTGTGACGAAACTATACAATGACATGAGGTTCTGTCTGTACGAGTATTTACCAAAAACAAGTTTTGCATGAAAAACTTAAAATCGTTTTATTTTTATAGTATCTTTTGGTATCTAAAGCTTCATAAATTCATAAACTAATTAGGGTCTCCCCACATTTATCGACGCGGAATCGTCTATGTCCACGCAATAAGAGCGAAAACGACGTCGATCAGCTCGGCCGACGCGAAGCGACGTCCATCGACGGGATTACGAACAAAACACGAGGAGTGTGGTACAAAACACTCGGCGAAAGCCGATTCCGAGTCGATAGGTGTGGGGAGACCCATACAGACCTGGATATACCTCATGTCATTGTTGCAAAATTTCGTTACAATCCGACACGTCCACATTAATTTAGTTTTTGGCCTAAGTATCTACGTAAGCTACGGTAGCCCAGTGGTTCAGGCATGTCAAACGGCGGTCGTGGGTTCGAATCCCAGCTCGTGCCAATGAGTTTTCCGGAACTTATGTACGAAATATGATTTCATATTTACCGTTAGCTTTTCGGTGAAGGAAAAACATCGTGAGGAAACCTGCATACATCTGCGAAGAAATTCAAAGGTGTATGTGAAGTCCCCAACCCGCACTGGGCCAGCGTGGGGACTACTGCCCGTTCCGTCTCATACATGAGAGGAGGCCTGTGCCCAGCAGTGGGTGTGGCTGATGATGTGTGATGTGATCTACCTAAGTCGAAGTGAAGTGTACCAGTCTTTGACTCTTTCATCGCCGACGATTGCAACTTTATGATTTTTAACCGACTTCAAAAAAAAAAAGGAGGAGGTTCCCAATTCAATTGTATTTTTTTTCAACGTTTATTACTTCAGAACTCCGTCATTGATGAGCTGTATCGTATTTTTTTTTTGTTTGCAAGTATATGCTTCCAGTTGGAACCCATTTTTTTCAAAACTTCAGTTGGATGTTGGGATAATCATAATAATAATATATTATTTATTAACATACATAAGAAAAACATGTTACAAGAGTACATAATGTTAAATAAAAGTAACAACAGGCGGTCTTATCGCTTTAGAGCGATCTCTTCCAGACAACCTTTGGGTAGCAGGAAATTTTCAAGAAGAGATCCATGAGGAATTGAGGGAACTCCTCAATTATATTAGGCACGCGTGTAGTGGTTTTGGTGTTTTCTATTATAACTCGTGTATTTACCCGAAAATCATAAACTTGATGGAGTGGAATTGATGATGAAGACCACAGCTGACTTATGGAATTCGTCAATTATGTACTTAAAAGTACTTCACAGATTCTGATAAGATTCCGTTATAACTAGCCGAAATAGCAACTAAGGAAGTGCCACAGGTGATCCTTGTGGAATCGACGGAAGTCCTCAAATATTATTGGCCCACATAAAGTGATTCCTCAGTCATTCAGCGATTCCCCGTGAGGTGTCGTCCCCGTGTGGTGTCGTCCCCGTGTGGTGTCGTCCCCGTGTGGTGTCGGGTTAGAATTTAACCACCCGTTTTCTTCCCGTGGGTGTCGTAAAAGTCGACTAAGTGAACAGGGTTAAAGTGTGTTGTGGGCGATGGGCTAGCAACCTGTCACTGCAATATCACATTTTGTCAATCTTTAATATACTTACATTTATGCTAAAAGTGGCGCTGGAACAGAAGTTTCATGTGCTCTGCCTACCCCTTTTAGGGATAAAGGCGTGAATGTATGTATGTATATACATACAGCGATTGGGTTTTTTCTCTAATAATCAACGCATTTGCTCTCGGAAATCAGTTCAAATGTGGAAATGTTCTCGTGGCTTGGCAGAGTACTAAATTGAAGTCGATTAAAACTTTGTTTTTAAAGTAAATTATTACAGACACACACACACACGTATATGTATATATATATATAATCTTATTTACTTATTAAGTTGTTACATTAACTTGTGCATGTGTCATACACTGATACTGCGTCGAAGACAAGTGTTGATATTTTTTCTTTTAAGCTTTTATTCTGTTTCATGATTAGGTTGTTATGTTAACATAATTGTCATAATATTAACGAACCTCCAGGTCTTTAGCATTATTTATGTGGGTATACTCTATGAAACCCGATATATATTTGTGCATGCGACTGTTTGTGTTCTAAATAAACAAAACACGTTTTGTATGGAAATCAAACCACCTTAACCCTTCGTCTGTGTTGGGTTAACAAAATAGTGGGTTCAAGCCTCGGTCGCGCCGCATTAGAAATAATAAATTATGTATAAAAAAATGCAAAAAGGTGACCAAAAATTTGGGTAGGATCCTGAAGACAGCTCAAAAAGCTAAAAATTCGATATAATAATGTTGATTCAACTTTATTTACTCTTTCATTGCGACTGTGAATGCATTAAAAGTTAATTAGAAACCATGTTTTTCTCAGCATTTGATTCAATTATTTTTTCGCATCACTCTCTCGACATTCAGCTATCTTTCTTTTCCAATACGGTGTGATTTCCGTTGAAGCGTGCTGAGTTTACTTTTAGAAAAGGCAGTCTTGTTATCGCTCTACTTCTTGACTCTGTGAAATAACCAGCCGTTCCTGGATGTGAACTTTAAGTTTCTAATTGGCTACTAGTAGGTATACCGAGGAAAAAAAGTTATGTAAGCTATTACGTGTAGTTGAGAACTAAATGCCTTTTATTGAACAAGGAATATTTGTATGTATGTATTTATTTATTTATCAGGCGAGTTAACAAAATGTAAATGATTACACACATATTCAGCATAGATCTATGAAAATAATATTAAATTTACTTTTCTACAAATACCAAGCACAACAATACTATTTAATAACAAATCGAAACAAGATAATTGTGAAAGAGTCTAAGTAATTGTAATTTAAGTAACTTACCTAAACTTAAATATGTAATGTGAACACACAGTGCAATAATGAGATCGTGTTATAAACATCTAAATATGAGACAATTTTGCGGCACAAATTTTAAATTAATTGAAACCTAAATGGAATATATCAACGTCATTACAGATAATATTCGAGCGAAGCCACTGAGTTGGGTACCAATGTTGGAAGCTACTGGTACTAGAAACTAAGCAGGATTGCGACTTGGTCTAAAATACACTAGCTGTATATTACTAAGGAGATAAGTGTCTAACTTACTGTTTTTTTGTTTTTTATATTGCTTATTCATCTTACTCTTCTTCTGTTTCGCGAACTGACCATTTTGAGATGTTGTAGTCCGTCTCCGTATATATGTTCGTTTGAGCCGCAATTTATACACTAAACTAGCTTCGGCCCGCGACTCCGTCCGCGTGGAACTCGTTCATATCGCAGCTCCATACAAACTTTTACCTCCCATTTCACCCCCTTAATATAAATTATCCTATGTCACTCTCCATCCCTTCAACTATCTCCACTTAAAAAATCACGTCAATTCGTCGCTCCGTTTTGCCGTGAAAGACTGACAAACAAACAAACACACACCTACATTTTCGCATTTATAATATTGTATGTATGTATGTAAGCACTTTATTGTACACAATAACAGGTCAAGGAATATACATGTCACACAATAGATCAAAGTACAAAGGCGAACTTATCCCTATAAGGGATCTCTTCCAGCTAACCTTTGAGCAATTGAGAGGAAGGTAGGTAGAACGAGATAGGCAAACTTATACCGTGTACAAAAACAGAGAAAATAAAGCAAATCCTAATTAGTATTAATTCTAGACAAATAAAAACATGCCAATACATATATAAATATACAATATAAAATATAATACACACTAACATATGTTACATATATATCGCAAATATACAATAAATAAATAAATACTATATTCAACCAATTCACAAGTCATTGGAAAGCCACAACTTCTTCAAATTCATCTTAAGTGACGCAACAGACTGCGACTGTCTCAGCGACAAAGGCAACTCATTCCACAATTTAACAGCGCGCGCAGTAAAAGATCTGGAGTATGTTCGCGTCTTTCTAGACGGTACAGCAAGAGTAAGGTTAGTACTCGACCGCAAGCGGTGGCCACTGCCGTCTGCCATATAACTAAACCGCTCAGAAAGGTAAGGAGGGGAAGTAGGGCTGAACAGTGTATTGAAAAGTAATGACAGGATATGCACATCCCTGCGCCGGCGAATCGGTAACCATCGAAGCTTAGAGCGGAATTCAGAGATATGATCATACTTGCGTAGACCAAAAACATATCTGATACATACATTTTGTAGACGCTCCAGCTTATCAAGTAGCTCCTCGTTGAGGTCCAGAAACGCAATATCGCCATAGTCCAGAAGAGGAAGCAAAAGAGATTGAGTAAGGGTCAACTTGGTACGAAGAGGAAGGAAATTCCGGAGACGTCTTAGGGAGTGAAGGGATCTAAAGATCCTCTGACTCACCTCAGCTATATGGGGTGACCAAGAAAGCGTCTGGTCCATGGTGATACCCAAATTCCTGATTTCTAATATTAGTATGGATTACGCATAAATTTCCTTTGAACCGATTCTATACGATCCATATGGGTTTTATAGTAGGCTGACCAAACAGTTGAATATATGGCTAATATACATTTGATATTTTTGAAGGGTGTTATGGTTCTATAAATAAATAAATAAATATAAGGGGACATGTTACACAAATCGACTTAGTCCCATAGTAAGCTCAGTAAGGCTTGTGTTATGGGTACTAGACGACGATACATATAATAAATATTAATACTTAAATACATAGAAAATATCCATGACTCAGAAACAAATATTCATGCTCATCACATAAATTTTTGCCCTTACCGGGATTCGAACCCAGGACCTCTTGCTTCGTAGGCACGGTCACTACCAACTAGGTTAAAGCGGTCGTCAAAAATAAATTCTGATAATCTGTATGTTTTTTGAACAATATGACCATAGTGTGCAATGAACGTAAGCTTTGAGTCGAACCAGACCCCGAGAGGTCCGTGATTACAAAAACACATTGTAAATATCCTATTTATGCTATAATCAAATATTATTGCCTTTTTATTTTTGTAAATGTGATAACTGATAAGATTGCACTTTGTCATATTCTTTTCGACGCACCATTCGTTCAACAAATCTAGATCATTTCCGAAAGAGTCAATGAATCTAGCTAGGTTTAATGTCTGGGAAAAATCGTTTTCTCCGTAATTACGAGCTGAGCTCAAAAAAGGGGGAGGTTCTCAATTCGGTTGTATTTTTTTTATATGTGTCTATTCGAAGAGGTCAACTATATACTCGTACAAGAGAGGCTCTTCTAAAGGTGCTGCAAGACTTAAGCACTCACATGTAACGCACATCGAGCATCAACAAGGAACTTTCGCCATGAAATATATAAAAAAGAATGTTTGCAAAAGCGTCTTCTACCCTTTTTAAGAAGTCATACCTCACAACCATTGTTTTGGCCTGATCTTGCGAGCTGCCACTATTTTAAAGCAGTGACAGAATGGTATGAACAGAATGCGGTTTCTGTGGTTCCTAAACAGTGCAATCCTCCGAACTGCCCTGAACTCAGGCCTATCGAAGAATATTGGTCCATAATGAAAGGAATTTTAAAAAAGAAAGGCGGACGAATTAAAACAGGGCTAGCAAAAAGTACCCCGATACTGCTGTGCAAACCCTTATGAGCCGCATTCGACGCAAAGTACGCATGATGGCGTATTCTAATTATTTTTAAAATGTACATTAACATTGTAGACAAACACAATAAAAATCTTCATGAATATAGACTATACGATTTTTTTATTTGTTAGTTTATGTGCCCAGATTTTGGCGTGTTCAAGGTTTATAAATCAATCACGCCGAAAAAACAGTACAATAAATTATGTAAAAAAAATGTTTTTTAGGGTGTTGAGCCTTCCCTGCACGTAAAGTGAGGACGTCACTTTTTTCACGATAAACCCATACCCCAACCCATAGTATAGTGTGGGGTATCGTTGGATAGCTTGTTTTAAAATATTATGGGTTTCTTTTATTTTTTCTGCTTAGTCATCCGTTTGCGAGATATTGGGCTTTACAACCGTAATTTTTGTTCGAGTCAAATGTCCTCCCCCTGTGAGATGTGAAAAAAGTCGTGGCTTCGTGTAAAAAATGATTTTAAAAGGAAAACTATCACGGTATAACTGGTTACCGAGTAATAATCGACCAATTTAAATGTACTCAGAAATGCCAACTTTCGTACAAATTCGGCCGACGCCACCGCACCATTGGTTGGGGTTTTTCAAAACCCTTAAATATAGGCGCAAAATAGCAGGGGTGGTGGGCGGGACAACGGCGGCTGTCAAACGGCGGTCGTGGGTTCGAATCCCGGCTCGTACCAATGAGTGTTTCGGAACTTATGTACGGCATATCATTTGATATTTACCGTTAGCTTTTCGGTGAAGGAAAAACATCGTGAGGAAACCTGCATACATCCACGAAGAAATTCAAAGGTGTATGTGAAGTCCCCAACTCGCACTGGGCCAGCGTGGGGACTACTGCCCGTTCTCTCTCATCCATGAGCCTGTGCCCACCAGTGGGACGTATATAGGCTGATTTATTATTTATTATCATTATAACTTCTATATTATATGCTAAAAATTCACTAAAGCAATATGTCTTTTAATAGGTTTCTCTTGCTTCTTCTTCTAGGGTTCTTTAGATAGTATGTTTTACGTATTCTCACCTACCTTACTAGATGCTACAGGAATTTGGAGCGTCAAATACGGTACCTTTCCCATTTGAAAGGACTTATGCCACCTGGTGGATTCGTTTGCCTATTGCCTACACTTTATATACTGCGATATATACTGGGTATCAATGATATATGCTAATATAGGTATATATATGATATAGGCTGTGTGCTCGCACGATAGACAATCCGGCCCGACCTGGTCGTGATAATCGGACTTCTACTATGTAGTAAGTTCGACTCAAGCCTATTGTACTAAATGTACCTGTTTGTATGACAGGAATCCTGCCGGCTGGTAGGCGGGTCCAAGTTCTACCAAGTGATGGAGGGCTCCGCCTCCGCCGACTCCACGCCGTCCCCCACGGAGAAGCACGACCACATGAAGCCGATCGAGAGCGAGGATGAAGGTATTCACATTTATTCATAGCGGGTGGTATGCTCGAAGTTCTACCAAGTGATGTAGAGCTCCGCCCCCGCCGACTCCACGCCGTACCCCACGGAGAAGCACGACCACATGAAGAGACGTACATTATTCATGGCGGCTGATAGGGTCGAAATTCTACCAAGTGATAGAGGGCTTCGCCCCCGCTGACCCCACGCCGTCCCTTGCGGATAAACACGACCAGATGTAGCTGATAGGGAGCGTGGATGAAGTTACTATAATATTTCACACAAGCCAACACAATCAAAATCCTTTATTGTATGTTTGTTACGAACGAACGCCTCTTATAAGTCCTCCAATTACATGTACTAATATTTGCAAGAAACATCATCTCAATTCTTCTGTATATGTCGTGAAATTTCAGATATTGTTTACATTCGTTATATTATAAAAGGCAATGTCGATTGATGCAAATGCACAAAAGATCCCACTGAGTCGAAGTGCATCCGAAAGGGCCCTCATCTAGATAAGATAAGATAAGATACGCTCGGTACATTAAGAAAGTTCATTATAAAAATAGACACAGGTGATACAATGCATGAATCGGAAAAGTGCTCTCTAAGGTTACCCCTTTCATCCAAGCTTTTAAGGCTCTCACAGACATGTCTTCTTCGTAAATTACTAAAGACATAACTGTACACAATGGTCTTTAACAAAATGTATTTCTAATATTTCTATACACGTCGCTTCCACATGACAGATTTCCCTTTTGTGATGTTGTTAAATACTTTTCCCGTAGAATACTTCACCGTGTTTTGTGACACGCCCACGCTGTAAGTACATAAGTCTTGTGAGGGAAAATGTATAATGTTTTTGTGCTTTGATTGGAGTCTGGAAGCTTCGTGTGGTTTGTTGACACTTTGAAAGACATGTTAGAAGATTATTGTTAGACTTCAAAACGTAATAGGTAGACTAGTTTAAGAAAGGAATGTTGAGATCCGAGGTCGCACGACGGTCGGACGGTCGGTGGACGTCGATGGTGGTGGCTCACGTTTATAATATTCGTAGGATTGTAAAAAAAAAAAAAAACAGTTACTATTATAGTAAAATAATATACTGGGTGCCTCGGAGCTTGGGGCTTTCAATGCAATTATATCGATTATGCTCCTAAATCAGCACTGCTATTTTTCTACAATTTTTCAAAAATATGTTCATGTACAAGTTCATTATTTCATTAAATTGATTTTTTAATACAGTTGCTCAAAAAGTGGTACTTTTTGTGGCTGCGTAGCGTACGAGAAGCTCAATTTCTCGAACTAGTGCTTTTTACTTTTTAGTTCCAAACTATACTTTCGAAACGCAGTAATTTTATATTAGATTTTTTACCCGATGGCGCTGATTCCAATAGTATGTTGTCACTGTCAGTGTCATTTGTAAAGTATGGGTTCGTTCAAAAATAACTTCGAAGCAAGCATATTTTATCGCAATGATATATTAATTTATTATTTTTCGCAATTGTATTAAAAAACGTCGTTTACAACACGTGTGAAATGTCTTTTACCACTCGTACCGAGTCTTGCCACTCGCTTTCAGCTCGTGGCAAGATACCTCGGTACTAGTGGTAAAAAGACATTCTTTTCACACTAGTTGTAAAATGTACTATTTTAAAGTTCATCATCCTTTAGTTTAATTACCCCAAATAATTAGGCTGTGTTTTCAATAGATGATAGCACAGTTAATTATCAAAGACTAATCAAATGGTAGTTAAGTAATAATAGTTATTTTACAAAGTTACTGAACAAAAGTGGTTCAGTTTGACGAGCAGTATCTAATCTTAAAGCCCCGAGGTCATAGGCACATTGTATACTATTCAATAATCATGTATATTTTCCTAGCAAAATCACATGAAGCCTAACAATGGCAGCACATATAAAACGCTTTTAATCATTATAAAATAGTAAGACGTCTCATCATTGCTTAAATTAATTGTTGGACATCAATTTATTAACGACCTTGAACACTGTTCGCAATGATTGAAGACTTTGTTATGGCTGAAGTGCACTTAATGTATTGGTTCTTGGTAACTCAATTGTCTTATGCATTTTCTATGTGCATAAGTAATATGTGAAAGATGTTACATTAACATGGATGCACTTGCGATAAAGGAGAAAAGCTTTCAGAAAACTTTACGACATGCACATTAGAATGACTTTGATCTCATTTGCATAAAGTTCTCCCTTACAATATGGTTGATAACAACAACATGCATAAAAGCTTTATAAAACTGTCCTGACTACGGGAAAATCCTCCGTCCTAGCGTATTCCCGTTTGTTTCCTAAAGGAACCATTGACACGTAACCCCAAGATTTGGCATAGGCACTAGTTCTACGAACGCGACAGCCACATTACCTTCCAACACAGAAGGAAAACTATACCTTATTGGGATTAGACCGGTTTCCTCACGAACGGTAAAATTCCGTACACAAGTTCCGTAAAACTCGTTGGTACAAGCCGGGGATTCGAACCCACGACCGCCGCTTGACAGCCACATGCCTGAACCACTAGGCCACCGTAGCTTTTGCCGACTACGGAAAAGTATTTTTTTTTTTTTTGTTCTCCAGTTTTTCAGCAATCGACTTCATAGTCATAATCTGATGTGTTCTTTATCGAGACAGGAAGTTGGTTGATACTCCAGTGAACATCATCCCATGAGTTAGTATCGATGGTCCAGGTTCAATATTTGCCATCTCTTGAGTCGGTTGACAGTCTCCGAGCTATCCAGGAGTTGTTGTGCTAGGTCATTAATATGCAATTGCAGTCTGTTCTTGTATCTTATGCTTGCGTTGTTTAGTGTCTGTTTAACAGTTTCCATCTCAAGGTGTTCATGTATTTCGCTGTTTCTGGTAAACCAAGCTGCTTGCGATATGGTTCTCAATGCTATGTTTTGAAATCTTTGTAGAATTTCTATATTTGAGTTGCTAGCTGAACCCCACAGTTCAATACCATATGTCCATATGGGCTTTATAGTTACTTTATATACTAAGAGCTTATTATGCAGTGAGAGTGGAGATTTACGTCCGATAAGCCATGACAAGTTCTTAAGCCTCATGTTTGCCTCAGTTCGTTTAGCTTTTATATGGTTGCTCCATGTTAATCGTCTGTCCAAAGACATGCCAAGGTATTTCACGCAGTCAGTTTTCGGCAGGGCTTCGTTGCCCATGTATACAGGAGCGCATTCTTTTTTACGAAGGGTAAAAGTTATATGTGTAGATTTGGTGGCACTTGACTTGATTCTCCACTTCCGTAGCCACAAGTCAATCTTGTTTAGTTGGATCTGAAGTTTCTGTGATGCCTTTAACGGGTCTATATCGCTTGCAAGACAGGCAGTGTCGTCTGCATAAGTGGCTGTTTCTACCTCTTCAGTTCTGGGAAGATCGGCTGTATATATGGTGTATAGTACTGGTCCAAGGACTGATCCCTGTGGTACAGATGCCTCTATCTCATATAGGTTCGATGTTTCTTCTTCATACTTTACTTGGAATTTTCTTCCATCGAGATATGATTTTAGGATCATGTAGAAGGAATTAGGCAGCAATGTTTTCAGCTTATATAATAAGCCTTTATGCCAAACCTTATCAAAAGCCTGCTGGACGTCTAAAAATACTGCCGAGCAATATTCTTTTTTTTCAAGAGATTGTCTGATTTTATTTACAACACGGTGGACTTGTTCTACAGTTGAGTGACCCTCTCGGAATCCAAATTGATGGTCTGGGATTATTTTACCTTCCTCCAGCACAGGTCTTAACCTCCTAAGGAACATTTTCTCAAACACCTTTGATATTAAGGGGAGAAGGCTTATAGGCCTGTAGGAGCTCCGCCAATGACGGTCCCAAGCCCGTATGAGAAAGGAGGAGGGTTGGCTGAGAGAAGACCTAGCCAGCTGTAAAAGGTCAACGTCGAGCATCGGGCGACGGTAACTAACCCGAAAAGACCAGGCCTAACAAGCCGGAACAGTTGGGGGTAGGAAATGACCTCCACAGCTCGCAACTCTGTGAAAGATACTCGCAGGATCGAAGGCCTTGGCTTAAACGCCCGGGCCAAGAGGTAGAACACCTCCATAAAAAGTTACCCCAATCCTAAGGTGGGAATACGTGCCGATAGGATGCATGACTTGCGGGAGGCAAGCCTCGAACGCCAACCTCGACGGACCCGGCAAACGTCGTTGTATATTGCCTTCTTGAGGGAATGGGCGTCACCCCTCTTGTGACACGTTAAATCGACCCTACTCGTGGGAACAAAATGAATAATCCAAAAACCCTAATAGAAGACTTAGATGATAAGACAGATGATAGTAATAAAAAACAAGAAGATACAACAGCCAAACGAAAGGTACTAACCCAGCAACTGCTACACCCTGGCCTATTTAACAGAACACGCACATCTTCACTTGGTGACGTAACACAAACCCCAGAACCCATAAAACAAACAGCACTCAGCCATTACACTTACAGAAACCGCAAAACGATAGCAACAAGGTGACGTGGCAGAGAGTGCCCGAACAAAATCAAAAAAGAATACGCTCACCAAATGATGGAGAACAAAACAAAACATCGAAACTACCTAAAGCAAATAATTCGAGAGATCAAGCCTTCAACAGGTCCCGAGGAATAAACTTAGACCATAACTACGAAAAAGACATTGAAATATCAAATAGCTTCTCATCGCTAGAGCTAGATTGTAACACCGACGCAACAAGTGCCTCAAAAAAGAAAACGCCCAAACCACCACCGATAATACTGTACGGCATTGAAGATATCACAAAACTCAAGGAATGTATTGAAGAAGTTGTGAACGAAAATGACTACTCTTTCAAAGTTGTATCAAAAAACCAACTAGTAATTTCAACACCATATGTCAAGAAATATAAAACGATGATAGAACATATTCGTGGAAAAGGACTGATTGGCCATACTTTCACACGTAAGGATGAAAGATGTCCTAGATTTGTTATCAAAAACTTGCACTCTAGTACACCCCTAGAATCAATAGTCAAAACAATAGAAGCAACTGGTAATAAAGTAAAGGGAGAAATAATCTGCGGCCGAAAAAAAGGTACCAAAGAACCGATGGATATGTTCTATGTAAACATATTACCTGGTGAAAACAACAAACTAATCAAAGACATAAAATACATATATCATCAATCTGTGATAATAGAAGACCCCAAGCCACAAAGCTCAATAGTGCAATGCAAAAGGTGTCAACAACTTTGCCACACACAAAACAACTGCATGAGGCCGTATCGATGTGTAAAATGTGCTGGCCCACATAAAACAACCTCATGCACACTAGATAAAAATAGTCCAGCTACCTGCGCATTATGCACAGGACGCCACCCTGCAAACTATAAAGGATGTCAAGTATATAAGGAGATACATGCTAGGAGAAAACATAAACCAAGATCCGAACATACATACTACAAAGAAAAACCGATAACAAGATTACAAGGTCTACAAGATCGCCCCATAGAACCAATACCAGAGACACAACAACAACCACTGCTCAATATGAACTCTCAAGTTGATGAGCAAGAAAAATATAGTGACATAGTCAAAAAAAAACATATGAGAAAATTTACCGCGAACAATGAGGATATACGCTCAAAAAAATATTACGTTGACGAATCAAAGTCACAGCGCACACATCGCACAGATAGAAACACAGAACAAAATGCTCAGATTTTTGAGACAAGATATAATAATTTAGAAGAAATCTTCCGTAAACAAGCCGAAAAGATTGATCAACTCATAGGGCTCATAGGGACTATGCTATCCCTACTAACCAAACTAGTTGAGAAATAGCAATGGCATCACTACGCATAATAACGTGGAACATCAATGGATTGACTCCAAATAAACATGAGCTAGAAATAATAATGAAGGAAAATAAAATAGATATCGCATTGATATCTGAAACTCACTTAAATGACCAAAGAACCATTAAGTTTAATGACTATTGCATATACACAACGAACCATCCTGATGGCACATCGCACGGAGGAACATCAGTCATTATCAAAAAAAATATACGGCACAACCTACACAGTGAGTATAGAGAAGAATATCAACAAGCTTGTTGACGACCGCCTTAGCCTAGTTGGTAGTGACCCTGCCTACGAAGCAAGAGGTCCTGGGTTCGAATCCCGGTAAGGGCAAAAATTTGTGTGATGAGCATGAATATTTGTTTCTGAGTCATGGATGTTTTCTATGTATTTAAGTATTTACGTCTATTATGTATATCGTCGTCTAGTACCCATAACACAAGCCTTACTGAGCTTACTATGGGACTAGGTCGATTTGTGTAAGATTGTCCCCTTATATTTATTTATTTATTTATTTAAGCTACTACAGTCACCGTAGATGGAGTAATGGGTCCTATCAACATCAGTGCAGTATACTGTCCACCTAAGCATAAGATAAAAGAAAACATGTTTAATAAATACTTCAGCACCCTTGGTCATAAGTACATCTGTGGCGGGGATTGGAATTGCAAGCACACATATTGGGGATCTAGATTGACTACTACTCGAGGGCGAGAGCTCAAAAGATGTGTTGATAATCTCAGACAAACTCCTTTATCCACAGGGGAACCAACATACTGGCCAACCGATCCACAGAAAACACCAGACTTACTTGACTTCTTCATCATAAAGGGCTTATCCGATATATACCTAGACGTGAATTCAACATACGACACGGTATCAGATCACAATCCGGTACTGGCAACATTTAGCGAGACAGTAATCCATAAAGAAAAGAAGATGACGCTTTACAACCACAAAACAGACTGGAATGCTTTCACAGAATACCTCGAGGAAGAAGTGTGTTTGAACATTAGCCTGAAAACTAAAGAGGACATAGACGATGCAACGTTTTATATCACTAACATAATACAGGAGGCAGCATGGCGTTCGACGCCATATTTAAAGTCTACTAGTGCCCCAAATAACGTTCCACTAGAAATTCGAGTAAAACTTGCAAACAAGCGCAGGTTGCGAAAACGGTGGCAATTGAGTAGACTCCATGAAGATAAAGCTAAGTTCAACAGAGCATCCAGAGAACTTAAAGCAGTGATCGGTGAGAATCGGAACGCCACATTTGAACAAAAGATATCCTCGTTGTCGACCTTGAAGAAGGATAATTATTCGTTGTGGAAAATAACCAAATCATTCAGGAGGCCTCAACAATCAGTACCGCCTTTAAAGACACGTTCAGGAACCTGGGCAAGACGGGCAACAGATAAGGCAGAAGTATTTGCGCAACATTTAAGCCAAGTCTTCACTTGCAATGAGTCTGACATGATCGATTTTGAACGGGAAGTAGATTAGGTGATTAACAGCGACCAGCAATTAAGCCTGCCACTAAAGCTAGTCACACCCAAAGAATTATACAAAGTAATCCAAAACTTGGAAAACAAAAAAGCACCTGGGTTTGACCTTATTACAGGCGAGGTATTAAAGCACCTGCCAAGAAAGGCAATAGTCTATTTGACTATGTTGTTTAATGCAATATTTAGAATCCAACACTACCCGAAATTATGGAAAATATCCCAAATTTGCATGATAGCTAAGCCGGCGAAACCACCAACAGGACTACGGAAAAGTAACTGAAAAAAAGAATCTGTTATTTTTCAAACAAAAGGAACCTAGCCTATGTCACCCGGAGGATTTAGTATCGACTGACACCTCATTCCTCAAAATCTGTTCAGTATCTTAAGCGCTACGGCAGAACACACGTAAATACAAACGTAGACTGCTAAAATCATGTGGTCGTGGGTTCCAATCCCGGCTTCGGAACTTACGTACGGAATATTTACCGTTAGCTTTTCGGTGAAGGAAAACATCGTGAGGAAACCGGGCTTATTCCAGTAAGGTCTAGTTTTCCCTCTGGGTTGGAAGGTCAGATGGCAGTCGCTTTCGTAAAACTAGTGCTTATGCTAAATCATGGGAGGCAAGGGCCTCCTCTAACCAGGGTCATTGCTGTCTATCATTTGCGACTCTTCTCCAGTGTGGACCACCTGTCAGTTTGTTTTCGTCGGGTCAGATTGAGCTCGTCCTCCCATGTTTTGTATCCTGATGGTGTACCAGTATGTAACAATTTTGCTCCATTTCTCTTGGCTGCATCTTAGCATGTGCCCTGTCCAACGCCATTTCAGTTGATCTATCTTAGGGAGTACAACTGTTACACCTGTTTTCGCTCTTATAGATGTATCCCTGTCTCTGTCTTGCCGTTTAATTCCTAGCATGCTCCTCTCTATTGCTCTTTGACTGCTTTCTAGCATATCTATGTGGTGTTTCTAGAGGACCAAGTTTCGCACCCATTTATGATGCAAGGCAAAATGCAGGTGTTGAAAACCTTCCTTTTGGTACCGTTACTGAGATTGGGGCATTTCGTCTCACCTCTTTCACCGACCACAATTGCTTCTAACTGTTGGAAGAAGCTAGATATATTATCCAACGTTTGCCTGAATTCCTTGCAATACGAGTATGCAGGCAAAGCCGCGCGGGCTACTTATACATAAATGTACCAGTTTTCATAGTCTACAATAGCCCCGTTTAGTTTCAGACGTGGACCAAGAATGCACCGTGTTCAGCGGCGTCAGCTACCTCGGCGCGCAGAACATTGCTGACCCAAAGTCGGAGACAGACATACAGCGTATCATGAAGGAGCTCAGCTCCATGCCAGAGAGCAGGGACGGCATTGCGGTGTCTATCTCTATACCTGTGTGCTCGCAGGGGCTTGTTGTGTGAGTATTGTTACCATAGACTACAATAATAGTACAGTGTCAGTATAGAGGCATTAGTGCTCAGAACATCACTGACCCGAATTCGGAGACAGACATACAGCGTATCATGCAGGAGCTTAGCTCCATGCCAGAGAGTAGATAGCAGCTTATAGTATTCTTACCGTAGACCAGAGGGGTGTTCAAACTTTTTGACTAAAGGGCCACACTGCACTTAATATTAATTCGTGCGGGCCAATACTTTGGTTTCATCGCTATCGCGGGCCGAACTCTCCGCTTTATTTCCGCGGGTGGGATTAGAAGGGCTCGCGAGCCGGACTTGGCCTGTGGACCGTAGTTTGGCGACCCCTGCCGTAGACTACAGTCACAGTAGAGAATAGTGTCGACATGCCGTCATGATAGCAGTTTTTCTAAATGATTGCTTGCTACACTGCCCTATTTAACCATCGACGATTGGCACACACATACATCAAATCACATAACTGACAGCTTAGAGGTGAATTAAATACTACTTAAGTACGCTCTGTCACTGCTAGTACCTACTTCCAGTTACCAAAGCTTCCGTCCGCAGGCTATACCAAGCGGACACGAACAGCGTGATGACGCGTTACTCAGTGAACCGTATACTGTTCTACGCGCGCGGCACCGCCGGCTCGCCGGTCGCGTCCTGCTTCGCGTTCACCTGGTCCCACGGGGAGACGAGGGAGTCCGCCGTGTACAGGTGCCACGTGTTCCGGTGCCACATCGCGGAGGCGGTCAGCCAAGTGTCAAGTAAGTGACGTCTCCAATAATGGCAAGTAAACCGTGTACTGTTCTACGTGCGTGGCACCGCCGGCTCGCCGGTCGCGTCCCGCTTCGCGTTGATCTGGTCCCACGGGGAGACGAGGGAGTCCGCCGTGTACAGGTGCCACGTGTTCCGGTGCCACATCGCGGAGGCGGTCAGCCAAGTGTCAAGTAAGTGACGTCTCCAATAATGGCAAGTGAACAGTGTACTGTTCTACGCGCGTGGCACCGCCGGCTCGCCGGTCGCGTCCCGCTTCTCGTTGATCTGGTCCCACGGGGAGACGAGGGAGTCCGCCGTGTACAGGTGCCACGTGTTCCGGTGCCACATCGCGCAGGCGGTCAGCCAAGTGTCAAGTAAGTGACGTCTCCAATAATGGCAAGTGAACCGTGTACTGTTCTACGCGCGTGGCACCGCCGGCTCGCCGGTCGCGTCCCGCTTCGCGTTGATCTGGTCCCACGGGGAGACGAGGGAGTCCGCCATGTACAGGTGCCACGTGTTCCGGTGCCACATCGCGCAGGCGGTCAGCCAAGTCTCAAGTAAGTGACGACACAATAATGGCAAGTGAACCGTGTACTGTTCTACGCGCGCGGCACCGCCGGCTCGCCGGTCGCGTCCTGCTTCGCGTTCACCTGGTCCTACGGGGAGACGAGGGAGTCCGCCGTGTACAGGTGCCACGTGTTCCGGTGCCACATCACGGAGGCGGTCAACCAAGTGTCAAGTAAGTGACGACACAATAATGGCAAGTGAGCGGTCTACAGGTGCCACGTGTTCCGGTCAGCCAGCCAGCCACTTGATCTCACTTTCTTGACACTCAGAAAGTGAGATCAAGTGGCCGATTTTTTTATTAAGCTGTCTTTAAAATTGGAATCTTATGCCTTGGACGTTAGAGTTGCTTTTAGATTGGTAGCCATTCGGTGCAATCCGGCCGACTCAAATAATCTCGTGTAAATATTACCTAAAGGTAGATTGCGCCAAACCGTCTATAATCCTAAGCGGCAAAAAAAGGTCCGTCCACAAGATTTCGAGTTATTGCTGGAAAACTGCCTTTCTTAACGAAAAGGACGTAAGTACCGTCAGTTTCATATGGCTTTTTTTATTTTTAACTTACGCTATAGGATAGTGATCTTTATATTATTTTGTGGTTCAAGCAGTAGAAGGTACGTAAACTTTATGGCCGATTTTTTTACCGTTTTCAACTACCTTCGCGTTCTATATTTAGTTATATCGTATCGTGATGACATTGGCCTGACTAGACGTACGAAATGAACGCTCTCCTTATTCTTGTAGTCTCCACTTATGGCTAAACATAAGGTGGAGTTGAATATGCCATAATAGCAACTAATTGATGATTATACGTTGTCCTTGTCTGTCTGGGGGTTAGATGTCAATCGCATTAGTGTCGATCACTGCTGTAAAGCGTTCAAATATCTAATACCTTTTATTGGAAAATCCATTATACTCAGTCAAAGAATATATGAGTCTTGACTTGACATAATAAATTATTATTATTATTATTATCACCTTTTTAAATTTGTACGAATATGATTTGACATTAAATGTATTGTGTCACGTATTTTCTGGTGCACTAAATATTGTAAAGAATGACGATACCTAGAGGTTGATATATTTGGGTTCTTTTGCTTTTGATTTGTTTTTTCTATTTCCTTGTTTATTGTGTTCTGACATTTGTTGACATTGTCTCAATATTATATTTTATTTTTCTCTGTTTTTGACGATCGTGATAAAAATTCTTATTTTTTTGACATGTATGCAAATCTGTAATGTAATTTTTTATCATGAAATAAATAATCTAATCTAATCTAATCTAATCTAATAAGTTTATAACATAATTTTTTGGCGCGGGGTTTTATAGCTCTGCACTGTACTTTTGACATATATTTTTTTAACTCGGTGACGTCACTAATCTGCAACTTTTACTCGCGACAATGCCGAGGTATCATCAATGGTACCTAATCGATTATTACGTCAATCGAATTTAGTTATCCACAAGCAACACGCCATTGAGTACTCGCACAATTCAAATGTTACATTACGAATACGGGTGAAGACTCAAAATGTATTTTTACTCCAGAAGTAAGAAGGCAAGAAAATATGATATATATGTATCTCAAAGAATTACGAAGCTGGTTTGGAAGCTTGGTTGTTAGAGAGAGGAAACGCTCGCACATTGTGACGTCACGGTAATGACAATCTTTCATATGACGGTGCGTTTTGCGGAAACGGGACAGAATATACCCCCTCTCACAACGTTGGACACTTATAACTTTGTGATTATTTTAATGCCCTGCTAAATTAATTATAATTATTAATTAAATTAACTTAAGGGGCTACCCGAGGTTTCCATCGATTTTTGACAAGTTTTGAATCGTATCTCCTACTTTCGCACTACAGATAGAAGTATAAATCAAACGGTTATCGGTTCTTCAATCTTTTATCTCCATTTTAGTCTACCGGATTTTGAAACAATTGAATAGTTAATTTTGTATGATCTTTTTAAACATTGTCTAAAATAACACTTATTTTGTACGTCTATTGACGTGAAAGATCTAACACATACGAAATCTACATATTTGGGTTTGTCTGTGACGTCCCTAAAAACTGGTCTAGGTTTTTCATTTTAAACCAATTAACACAAAAGTTATGGCCAGAAACCGGTTTTTTGGTCTAAAATTGTTCAACTTTGATGCCAAATATCTCGAAAACAATGAACTTTGAAGTAAATATGAGATACTATATTGCTTAAAGCCGTTGTTGTTAACATAATAAGCTACAAAAAACCTAAGAAAACTAAGAGATGCAGATCGAAGGTACGATCCAATACGCCAATTATTTGAGCCCCTTAATTAATAAATTGAAGGTTTTTTTAAAATTTATTGCAGCGCACCGGATTCGAACCGGCGACGATAGGCATTCGAGGCCAGTCGCTACTAACCAACTGAGCTATCGGAACGGTCTGTTTCGGCCACTAAATCTTTCAATCAGTTCCTTCTCGCGTAGGGAGGCGTTTAGCGACATCTACTAGAAGACTTAGGCTTCTTAACGGCACCAATGTGTCAAATTATATTGAGAAATCCTCCATTTGAAAAAAAAACCTTTAGGAAAATTCCACATTACTATATTTTATATGGTGTCTAGACACCCCTGCGGCCATATTCATAAACGTCATATAAGCCTGTTGTTAAAATTCGTTTGTCCTTATCGGTCACTTTGACATTTGTGTTCGTAAGAAAGGGACAAAGCACATTTTATTTAGCAGAGGCATTTTAAATTTTATGAATAAGGGGGCTATTGTGTACGTACCTAGTAACTCAGCACGGCCATCAAAGAACGGCCCGCGAACTGTATCTCTTCTCTTCTTCAACTTAAGAGCTCTGCTCTTGTCGGTGGAGCAACCGACATTCAGCTCTACGCTCTGCCAATGCTTTGAGCTCCTGATACGACACTTCATTGACCTTCTCCTTGACCTGGTCCATAAAAGCACGTCGCGGCCTTCCTCTGCCTCTTCTTCCCTCTATTTTCCCTTCGATTATAGTTTTTATGTAAATGTCATGTCGTAACAGGTGCCCCAACATATTTCCTCTTCTATTTTCAATCGTCCTTAGCAAGGATCTCTTCTCTCCGACTAAATCCAAAACCTCTTCATTCGTTCTTCTTTCCGTCCAACTAATTCCTTCGATCCTTCGCCAACACCACATCTCAAAGGCACTTAATCTTTCTCGGTCTCGCTGGGTAAGTGTCCATGTCTCGCAGCAATACAACGCTATGCTCCAGATATATGACTTTATAAAACGTTTCCTTACGCTTCTGGAAATCTTGGCTCTAAAGAGATGTTTTTAGAACTGTATCTAGTGTTTTTTTTTATATGTGATAGGAGGCAAACGAGCAGACGGATCACTTGATGGTAAGAGATTATCTGCAACACCAGAGGTGTTGTGAGTGCGTTGCCGGCCTTTAAGATGGGAGTACGCTCTTTTCTTGAAGGTTTGAAGGTCGTATCGGTCCGGAAATACCGCAGGCGACAATCCATTCCACAGATTAGCTGTGCGAGGCAGGAAGTTTCTGGAGAAGCGCACAGTTGAGGACTGCCAACCGTCTAAGTGGTGAGGATGGTAATATTGTCGCGTTGGACGATGGCGAAAAGAAGCTCTAATTAGAAGATTTAATCAGAAGTTCTAATTAGAAAGAGAGGGATAGTCTATCTCGCCGCGACACTGCTCGCGCGGCATATGAGAGAGAAGGCGACGAGGATGGGCTGAACGAGCCTCTGAGAAAAGGCGCTAGGGTTCTAGTGCTCTCAACCTGATACCCTAGAGCCCTAGGCATGACAACGCATATGGTGGCCGACGTAGAGTTTTTAGTGGGTACAACTACTATTCAGAGCCATGACGCGTTGTTGCAGAGTCCAAGAGCAACCGGATGGCTCGCGGTATTTGAGTGTTGTGGAACCGCCCAGTGCAACCCGAACTGAGCCAACTTGGACTGGCGCGGACCACATTGCTTCGGGAGCTAGAATACCGCGAGCCATCCGGTTGCCTCTGGGACAATGAAACTACGCGTCATTGTTTTCACGACGGGATGGGATTAAACCGGTTTCCTCGCGATATTTTCCTTCACCGAAAAGCTAACTGTAAATATTCCGTACACAAGTTCCGGAAAACTCATTGTACGAGCCGGGATTCGAACCCACGACCGCCACTTGACAGCCGCATGCCTGAACCACTAGGCTACCGTAGCTTTTGTATTACCTCAAAAAAATACCCAAATCGCTTCAAGTGTGCCTATAAAATTCGACGAGTTTCCATCTTCCTTCGATTTCGATCCTGACTTGATGAACATAGGACCATGTGGAAAAGATACCTTTCAAACATTATAATTTTCCAAATCGGTCCAGTCTTCTAGTAATCGGGGAGCATACATCAAAAAAAATCCGACGAATTCATAACCTCCTCCATTTTATAAGTTGATTAAATTCGCCAATAGGAAGATGCACCAGCTAGGCTAGCAATGCTATATGTTGATTTTTCCTCGCACCCCTCCCCGTTAAGGGCCTTCGCCCACGGCGACTCTTTGAAGCAATACTGTCGCGCGTTTTTGAATCGCGCGACTGCATGCATCAGCAATATAAAGTTGGGCCATTTGCGACTGCATCACTACAAAAAGTCGCCGTGGGTGAAGGCTCTAACTCGCACAGCGGTCAACTCACCCAAACCCAGGCTCCCTCGAAATCTGTGTACTTACCTGGCTCGCAGGCTTTCTACATGGGAAAAAAATAGTAATAGACGGTGTTAAGACATGCGATTCCTAGTACCGTATATAATAATAATAATAATATAAGCCTTTTATTCAGACAAATTTTACAGTTTAAATATTATTGTACACAACTTATCAAAATACATAACTTAACTTATTATATTACTGTTTCAGACAACATCGGTTTGGTCTGTGTGCCGTTTGGCAAAGGCCTCTTCCATCCCTTTCCATTTTTCTCTGTCTCTCGCCAGTCTGGTCCAAAGTCTCCCTGCAAATTTGACAATTTCGTCTTCCCATCTCATGTTTGGTGGTCCTTGTTTTCTTTTTCTATCTTTCAGGAACCACCATACCATTCTCTTGTTCCATTTCTCTTTGCCCCTCATCATATGTCCTGTCCACCTCCATTTGAGTGTTTTAACTTTTATGGTTACATCATCTACACATGTTTTAGATCTGATAGACTTGTTTTTGATTCTATCTCTCAATTTAACTCCAATCATACTTCTTTCCATGGACCTTTGACAAACTTGTAGTTTATTTATGTTGTTCTTAGTTAGGGTCCAAGTTTGACTGCCATAGGTTAAGACTGGTAGAACACATGTATTAAACAACTTCCTCTTTGTGGCTATATTAATTTCTTTGTTTTTCATTACTTCTCTTAATGACCAGTACCGTTTCCATGCGTTGGTTGTTCTTCTAGCAATCTCTTTGTCCATCTGTTTATCCATGGATATTGTTTGTCCCAAATATATGTATTCATCAACATATTCTATGGTTTCCTCGTTTACCACTATCGGTGTCTTTATAGAGTTGGTCATTGTTTTCGTTTTTTCTGCATTCATTCGCAGTCCCACTACCTCACTCTCGTAAGCTAGTTCTTTTAGCATGTTTTGCAGGTCTTCAGCTGTTTTTGCTATCAGCACTAAATCATCTGCGAAGCGTAAATGAGTAAGAGTAGTACCATTTATTTTAACTCTGTATTTGTAGTTCCTATCCCATTTCAGATTCCGAAATATTCCCTCTAGCACCGCTGAGAATATTTTTGGAGAAAGAGGATCCCCTTGTCGAACTCCTTTGTTTATCTTGATCTCTTCTCCGTTGCTTTCTAACTGTATTCTAGCAGTGCTTGCTTCGTATATATTCCTTAAAATCCTAATGTACTTCGGCATTACCCCTTGCTCATTCAGGGTTTCCCAAATTTTGTTATGTATGAGTGAGTCGAAGGCTTTGCTGTAGTCAACATAAGCCATGTATAGTGGAACTTGGTACTCTTTGCATTTTTCTGTTAATTGCCGTACTGTGAAGATGTGGTCCAGCACTGAGAAATCGCACCTGAACCCGGCCTGCTCCTCTGATTGATTTTCATCAAGTATGTTTGTCAGCCTGTATAATATTACCTTTGCGAATATTTTGTAAACATTTGACATCAGACTAATTGGTCTATAGTTGTTTATGTTATGAGGGTCGCCTTTCTTGAACAGCAATATAATGTTTGAGGTAGTCCATTGGGTGGGTATTGTTTCTTTAGAGATAATTTCGTTAAAGAGAGCTGTTAGTATTGGAATCGTAACGTCTTTTGTAGCGATGATGAGCTCGTTGGTTATACCATCTGGGCCAGGAGATTTCTCCTTTTTTTGGGAGGTGATAGCCCGTTCAACTTCGGCTTCTAGTATGGTTGGTATTTCCTCCTCCTTATCTTGTTCCAAATTGATTGTACTGTGTTGATCGGTTTCGTAAAGCTCCTTGTAAAACGTTGTCGCTACTTCGAGTATGTTTTGTCTCCTTGTTTCGTAGCCATCCATGCGGTTGTTTATTTTTGTGATCCAGCTTTTTTTGTTGTCTAATTCTTTCCATGCCTTTTTAATACCTCCGGTTTTGCTTACGTGCTCCTCTATGACACGTTCTCTGTATTTTTTCCTATCTTTTCGTAAATTTACTTTTATTAGTTTACTTAGTGCCGCTATGTGGTTCCTGGTTTGTCTACTCTTGCTAGTTTCCTGTATGAGATTTGCTCTTTTTTCGATTAATTTCCTTGTGTAGTTAGTTATTTCCTTTTCTAATTTGTTATTTATTCTTGTAACTTTTTGCGTTGTTTGTTTAAGTTTCCTTTCCCTAAGGTTGTATTTTTCTTGGACACTTAGATTCTTTGTTTCCGTGTTGAAGTTGCTCAGTGTATCCTTGCTGATTTTGCTGATCTGTTCGGAAAGGTTGCCACATATGTTTAGAAGTTTAGGGTTAGGATTCGGTCTCGGTTTCTTTTGTGGTTTCGCTTTCAACTTAGCTCGCACCATCCTATGATTGGAATTGAAATTTATGTTGTTCACAACGCCTGTATCTTCGAAGTTCTTGGGTTGGTTGGTGAGGATGAAGTCGATTTCATTTTTGAAGCGTCCTCCTGGAGAAATCCAGGTTCATTTTCGCGATTCTCTTTTCTTGTATTGACTGTTTAAGACAGTTAAACCGTGTTCAAAAGCAAAGTTGATCAGAAGTTGCCCATTTCTATTCCTTTTCCCCTCTGTGTATTTTCCCAACACCTTCTGTTCGCCTTCCTTTCTTGAGCCTATTTTAGCATTAAAATCTCCCATGACCAGGATGTAGTTGTTTGCGTGTTTGTGAACAATGCTATTCAGCATGTCGTAGAATTTGTTTATTTCGTCTTTCTCCGCTTTCTGAGTAGGTGAGTACACTTGGACTATAGTCCATTCCTTGGAGTAATCTGGAAAGTTTATATTCAAGACTGCTATTCTTTCTGAAACTCCAAGTATTTCCCTTATATTGTTCTTTAGGTGTTTCTTAATCAAAAATCCAACTCCATACTGTCCTGGAGTTTCTCCTATATGATGCATTATAAAATCTTCGTGTTCTTCTATAGCTTCTCCTTGTCTTCGGACCTCGCTCAGTCCTAGGATGTCCCATTTAATTGCTCTTAGTGCCAGGGTCAGCTCTGTTAGTCTTTCCGTGGTTCTCAGCGTTAAAACATTAAGTGTTGATATAAACATGTTTGTGCATTCTTTATTTTTGATTGTTTTTTGGGTTTGAGATTGGGTTGGAAGGTTTTAGTCAGTGTTATCCTCCACGGTGACCAACCGGCTTGGAGGGGTTGTAAAATTACTTTTGGTCTCTATTTGTTGGTTTTTGCTGCCGATGCTGTCTGCGTTTTGCTATTCTTCATTGTTTCTCCATGGTGATGATCTCGCCTTCTGCTGTTGTAGCGTGTTTCCCTTATGTAGTTTTGCCGGTCCTTGATTGCTGGACGATGCTCCATTACTATCTTGCTGCGGGGACTGTGAGTGGGCCCTCTTCTTGTTGTCACTTTTCCCTTTAACTATCAGTTTGTTATATTTTATATATGCCACATTCCCTTTTTTCCTTTCTTCGTCTAATTGTTCTTTAAGCCTTTTCCTCTCTTCCAACACCTCTTTGGGAAAGTCTTCCGTAACATATACTTCTGGGCTGTTTTGTTTTAGAGTTTTTTTGCTTTTCAGGACAGTATTTCTTTTCCATTGTGACGAGAAATTGATTAGTATTGGGCTTTTGCTAGATTTCCCTAGTTTTCGGCTGAACTGGATCTCATTTCTTTCGAGAGTAATGCCCATAGCTTCATTCAGCAATATAAAGTTGGGCCATTTGCGACTGCATCACTACAAAAAGTCGCCGTGGGTGAAGGCTCTAACTCGCACAGCGGTCAACTCACCCAAACCCAGGCTCCCTCGAAATCTGTGTACTTACCTGGCTCGCAGGCTTTCTACATGGGAAAAAAATAGTAATAGACGGTGTTAAGACATGCGATTCCTAGTACCGTATATATTCATAGCTAATCATATTATATGCGAACCTGACCTAACACAATGTATCTGATAATCGTGTCCTTGAAACTGCTGAAGGAAATCAAGCCGTGAGTGGGCGCTTTTAAGTCGGTTTTCAAATGGACATCGTGTGCTGTCTGGCCGATTTATATTTGCCTACCAATGTTCCTTGTTTACGGAGACCGTCGGCGAGAGAATAATTTAATATTAACAACGTCAACAGTGTCGGACATTCGTCAGTGATATTGGTTTATCCGACATTCAAAATCGTCTACACGAAATTACCATTGGAAATTGGACCAAAAGTGAATTTGGTGAAAATGTTAATTGTGTGCCGTGTATATAATTTTCATGGCCAATTTTTTTCATGATCAAAATGAATTTAGGTCAAATGGAACTTGGTATACGTATTTAAATACGCGCAAAGTCAACGATCTGTAATTTAAATTATTTTCAAAATTTTATACGGGACTCGACCATTTTGTACATAAATCTTATAATGCCGTATAATTCCGATATTTCATATTTTTGGAGTATACCTACGTATTTCTTCCGACCTACCGGCTCGCTTTGTATATTTAACCTACAGGCTGCTTGAGTAAAAATATTGTGTATATAAGCTTTGAAAAGCGTTATCTTTACTCCGTATGAACATCGAGCAAATAATATAACTGTTTAGTTACTTAAATTTTATGTTAATGTTAACAACTTAACACTAAACAATGATTTTTAACCGACTTTAAAAAAGGGAGGAGGTTCTCTATTCGGTTGTATTTTTTATGTTTTGTTTTTTTCAATGTGTCTTACCTCAGAACTCTGATGAGCCGATTCGTAAAGTTTTTTTGTTGTTCGTAAGTAAGTGCTTCCAGGTGGTTTCCATTTTTTTTTAAATTCAGTTGAATGATGGGATCCATGAGGAATTGAGGGAACTCCTCAATTATACCGGGTGGAAAGGCACGACGATCCTTTCCGCAAAAGGGGGATTGTTTAGACTGAGTACAGTATTTCCTCTAACGAAACTAGGCTCATATTCATAACCGTTATGAAGTCATAGGTTAACTTTTAATGCAAAATACTGCAAGCGACAACCCTCATTAGGGTCAGTAACATTTTAACAATTACACAAGGGTCAGTGACGTTTATCAATACATATAAACAATTATTAGTAAGTAGTAATAGTAGGGTAGTCACTAAGAAGAACATTAATTAATTTTTATAATTTTATTAATTGATCGTAAAAAAAATCTAAACATTACGAATCGATTCTCTATCACTTAAACTAACTCCCCTTTGCGGAAAGGATCGTCGTGCCTTTCCACCCGGTATAAAGCACGCGTGTTGTGATTTTGGTATTTTCTATTATAACTTGTGTATTTACATCCGAAAATCATAAATTTGGTGGCGAGAAATTGATGATGAAGACCACAGATGACTGGGGCCATATTGGCTGCTATAAAATTCGTGTTCCTATTTTTTTGTTGTACTAAGGTATTGTAGTCATAATCATCGCTAGTCCTAATTTTTTTCGTCCTAACTTTTTTGTTCCTAAATTTCTGTAATTATCATTGGAAGTCATAATTACCAAGTGTCCTAAAATTTTTCTTCCTAATTTCATTACTAAGAACTTGCTTGAAGTCATAATTTTGTTAATCACAACAATATTCTTCATAACTGACATGCATCATAATTTTGTTAGTCCTAATATAATAACTAAGAACATACTTCAACTCCTAATTCTGTTTTTCCTAATGAATAAACGCTTTCGCTAAGTAATTTAAAAAAATCAGTACTGGTGCTTCGCCGGCCACTGCCGCGACACGCTCGCTTCGCTCGCTCGGCTCGCGCGCGTAGGATCGCGGTACAACTAACACTCCTCCTCGCTTCGCTCGTCGTCGTACCTACACGGACCTGCCTTAGGCTACGTCCGCACAGACAGGCGGCTTGCTTAGCGTCTAGCTAGTCTTGTGACCTCGTCTTGTCACTTGCAATAAAATATCACACGTTTATTTACTTCGATAACGCCAAGTAACATTTATGCAGAAAAATATTACGAAAACAAATTTATGATTAAAAATGTATGACTAGTGTCATTATGAATTTAAATAAAACGGACTAGTGAGTGTTATGATGAAAAAAATTATGAAAATCAATATTAGGATTTGAGAAATTTATGATTATTGTCATTATGACCTCAAGTAGTTATGACTTACGATCGTTAACAATAAGAATTATTAGGACTAACGATTATTATGGCGTAAAATTTTATGAAGAACATTTTCGGACTTCCAATAATAGGACTTAAAAAAATAGGTGAAACAAAGCGCCCCCCAGATGACTTCTCCAATTATTCAATTATGTACTTAATAGTGCAAAAGTCCGTCACAGGTTCTGATAAGATTCCGTAGAAATAGGAACGAATGAAGTGCCATTGGTGATGAACTTGGGGAATCGACGGACAACCGGCCCACGTACAGCGATTCGGTTCTATAGTAATCAACGCATTTGCTATCGGAAATCGGTTCATGTGGTAAATTGTAAAAAAATGTGGAAATATTCTCTTGGCTTGGCGGAGTACTAAATTGAAGTCGGTTAAAACTTTGTTTTTAAAGTAAATTATAAGCGCTTTGATTCATTTGATACTGAAACGGGAGCCTCCCCCATGGACAAGTAAACATTTCCGCTATATCAACTCTATCTTAATGTTGCCATACTGGCGATAGAATCCCTATCTTAAATGGACAACCTGCTTAGCCGAGGGGGTAGTGAACCTGCCTACGAAGCTCACGGTCCGGGGTTCGAATCCCGGTAAGTGGTAAGTGAGCATGGATATTTGTTTTTTAATCCTGGATGTTTTCTATGTATTTAACATTTACATAATTTAAATACGTCGTGGCCTAGTTCCCTTAACGCGAGGGTTTAACGTAACACTTTAGACTGACCGCAGGCGGTAATAAAGAAAGCCTGAGTGAGCATATTTATCGCCTTTGCCATTGGCTCGGGCCTTACCATGAAATAGAAATATTTATTTGCTGGAATACGTTACAAATAGATCTTAAGTAAAAGAGTTGCAGAACCAGTATTCATTCGACATAAAATTCAACATGCAAAATATTGCTTTTTTTTAATTTATAACAGTAATCATACATGAAATAATCCAATGAAACATCATGTAAATGTGAATAAAATAAAATGAAAATATGACATACAGACTACATACTACAATAATAAACAATATGTCAATTATTCAGTAATTCAAGAATTAAACATCATAATAAAATTTGCTAAATAAATAAAAGCTTGCGATCTGAGGCAATCTTTGTTTTATCGCCCTAGGTAACCAAAGTACTTTTTCATCATACTTGCTCGTAAATGGTGTTATTCTATACAGAAGGGAGTTATGGATTTTCATAGCTGTCTAGGGAGTTATGAGCTTGTGTGTGGTCTGATAGGTTTAAGCAAATCTAGTTCGCCGCTCGCCAATAGAATTCTGCTCTGTGATTGGCTGAAAAAAAAATTTAGCCACGCGCTGCAAGAATACTACTGTACTGCTCCTGCTACTGTGAAGTTGTCAATTTCGACAATTTTTATAGGTGCGGTTGTATGAAACATAGATTTTCTGTCTTGTGTAGTTATTGTTTCCTCGCAAATGTAATGAAATAAATTGTGACACGGGCGTAAGAATATTGCAAACTCGAGTCATCAAAAGCACTCCGCTTGTCTTTCTGCCGATTCCCTTTACGCCCCTCGTTAAACACTCGCCGATCTTCGGACGCAAGTTTATTACCCGTTCTAGTTTAGCCTGCGGACGTAGTAGCATGGTTGACACTTGATCAGGTCCCCCCTGATTTGGCATATTTTTTTAGGAAGAATTCTATCTGGCATAATCTATGTAGCCATAATTGACTTTGCGCATTAACTGTTTTGGCAAATTGTAAATTCGCATATTTCGATTACGCCGAATTTCGATAGTACGAAAATTATTTTTACATAATGTTGTTGATCCGAAACATGTCCACGCATAAAATAGATAAAAATATTTAATGGCATAACATTATTTAACAGAATTAATTATTATAACCTAACCTAAACCTAACCGCAAGCGTGTCGACGTCACCCCGCTCCGCGGGTGCCTATTTCCGCTCTGAGGGACGCAAGCTAACCCTAACCTAACCTACTAATAAAACCATTGTTACGGTTATTTGTTGTTTTTTAACTGCGAGCCCCCCTTTTTATAGCTACCCTAGCCTAATATAGGTACTATATTCCACCCCGCACCATATCGCATCCCGTTTTAAAGTATGCTTAGTAAGTATCGGACAATCGATAATATACCGAATAAAATTATGCTAAACAAAATTCTGCGTAAATATAATTGGCCATAACAATATTATGCAAATTTAAATTCGGACTACCACATTTTCGGAATTTTAGAAATTCTATTAACTAAGGTTTAAACATTCGGCGAAGACCGTTAATCAAAGTTATACCAAATAGAGGGAGAACCTATTATTTTATCACTTATCATTGTGGATAAGACACCCCGTCACTTTCACACTCGAATACTTGTCAGCTCGTTATGTTACGGGCGCGAGTGGGTGAATCAACTAGAGTAACTAGACCGTCACTTATTTCAGGTACAACAAGAGATAATACCCTATTCCATCATCATCCTCCTAGCGTCATTCCCGGTTGTGCCCCTAAAGGAGCCCGGCGGCCGCATATAACTAAACCTATATAAGATTAGAAAAATCGTGCGTTACGAGTAATAGGTGAACTCGAATTTAAACTTTCGTGTGACATGTCTAAAATATATACTCCTAATCACTCCACGGTTAAACTCACATATTAAATGATCTCCTGAGCGCGAAATGCTTCGTTGGGAAATGTTAATTAGGGTACATTTTTTTACGCAAAGAAAATGTTTTCTTCTCTTAAATCTTTATTTTAAATAGTCGTATAACTGGGAAACCAGTGAGCAATCGTCGCATCTGCGCATGCCTAGCGCAACAGGCTAACAGCTCTCCTACAGTGGACTATCGGCCATTCATTAGTCAGCACTGATAAGATGCGACTGAGCATCACAGTCGCCGTCGTATTCGATCCGAACGAACGCATTGTTTGTCTGTATTACGAGTTTCGTCTGATTGCGTATTATAGTTTTGGAGTCAAGGTAAATGTTAAGCTGGGATGGCATAGGCGCTCGAGTTAAAAATATTGGTAAGTGAACATTAAGGATTCAGCTTAGTGTTATCTGGGTTTTTTTCAAAATTCGTGCAAATAACGATTGTTGTTAAAAAAAATTGTGTCTGTAGTGACGAAAATTAAGAACATATTAGGTCCTTGCCTATGAAATTTCCGTTTTGTTATATTTAAATATGTTTTAGTTAAATTGTAATTCATACATTGAATTTCGCGGATTATTCAACAATGTCAAAATCAAACCAAACAAAATTTTGATAGGAATATAGAAAACTTTTAACTACTTAAATAATAGTAGTAGAATAATAATCGTAGCATCATAAAACTATACGTAATTGAAACACTTGAACCGGCAGCCCATCAAAAGGGTGGTTTTCAAGCTTTAATTTAAAACACAAAAAAAAATTAAAACCTAATATTGAAATGAAAAAATAATTTGTAAGTTGCAATAGAAATGAATAAATTACGTGCAATATAATATCTGTGAAAAAAACGCCTATTTAATTTGTATGGACCTGCTATACAAATTATTTCAATATTAACTTGCTTCACAATTAAATAATAATAAAAATGCATATCATTTGTATATTTTAAAGAAAGTAATTTTTTATACATACTTGATACTTAATTGTCGTGACGAAACTGACACTGAGATGAATCTACGAACAAATGTATTGGGGCCAAAATTCTCAGTGCCTGAAATTGAGATGAACATCACCTTCACCTTCACCATAATCCATCCATCATAATCACCTTTACAAAATCGTAGATGCCTGGAATATTTTCCTCGGAGTGTTATGTTAGTTGAAAACCGGGCATTTATTACAGAAAAGTCTCATTTGGTACTCAAATCACCACTGTGTTACCAGTGACCATCACCCCTCAAAAATAATATCGACTGCATTACCGATCAATAGTTTCCATTTTATTTTGAGCCCAAATATTTCAATAAAAGTCATCGTTCGGGTATGCGTATTCCGCTCTAAATTAAAAAAAAAAATTGTTAAATTTTATGAAGATACTTGAATAATTTGGGCCCATTTCTCAGTATAATACTTTGTTAGACGTTAACGCGTTCAATGTAAGTTTTGTAAATATTCTTATAAGAAAATAAATACCTATCTTTAAACCCAATATCTGAGACTTACGTACATAGTTACTGGTGAAGTAAACTTATGAAGCTTGCACGTTCATTATTATGAAGTTATCCGATTTACGGTGCAACACGCGGGATATCGAGTAGAAATATAAATATGGACAAGACCAAAACACCCTGAGAAGAAAATACTGGTGAGATTTATGCTTGTTATCTATTTGGCAGATCAGCTTTAAATAGAGTTATTTAGATTTGTTTTACAAGATAGTGAAATTATTTTACATCAATTGTTAAAATTTACCTAATTGAATTTTATCTACACTATCTACACTGATATTATAAAGAGGAAAGATTTGATGTGTTTGTTTGTTTGTGTTGAATAGGCTCCGAAACTACTGGTCCGATTTGAAAAAATCTTTTACCATAAGAAGCCGACATTATCCCTGATGGCTATAGGCAAATTTTTACCGCGGGGAAATGCTTCATTCCTACGGGAAAACGGGTAATAGGACAACGGGTAGTAAGAAAACTCAGAACGACTGCAACTAATGTCTTTTTTTTTTAAATGGGCCTAACCTAACCTAACCGTGCGAAGCCGGGCCGGGCAGCTGCTAATAATAATAAATCTGCTTATATATGTCCCAATGCTGGGCGAAGGGCTCCTCTCATAGATGAAAGGGAACGCGCAGCCCCCACGCTGGCCCAGTGCGAATTGAATGTCATTCGAAACAAATGTAAGTCCCGGAATTTCGGAGCATATCCATAACTATTAACATAATGTTTGGGGACATTCAATCCGTATTGCACCGGGAGATGTGATCATTTATAATAATTAATAACATTTTAATTAGTTTTTTTTGAAAACTACACAAAACAGACACACATGTTAATGATATAATAAGCCTCGCATTACGAACAGACTGACGTGGCGAAAATATAAGTGTTCCAGTGTTGCCTTTTTTTCTAGGGAACCTTAAAAATAATTTATTATACCCTTGAATAAAGTTCTTATCGACTAGACGTAATACTAAATTACGCTAAAATCTTTAACATTAAAACAATATGTAAGTGTAATAATTAACAACTCAGAAAACCCCGACATATTCATTTCAAAATTCAATATCTCAAAATCGGCTCACAGAAAATCAGACAGACAAACAGATACAGATTTTTGCTATCACGCGACGGCGCGCAAACTCTCTCGATTTTTCTCGCACTATCCGTCTCTCTCTTATTAGAACACGTATAACAAGAGGTGTAGTGCGAGAAAAATCGAGAGTATGTTGCGGCCGTCTCATGATCGACGTGCAGACGTCAAACTCATAACACCCTTCTTTTTACGTGGGGTGTTAAAAAAATCGCGAGCGAATCTTACCAACTGACTTCTTCTGAAAAATATTAGATTTACAAACGAGCAAGTCCGAGAAGTGGAGACCCGCTGCAATTATATTTTATATGAAACGCAGTTTTATTGCGAAGAGGACTTCGTATTTGTACTGTCGTGTTTAAGTTTAAGCGCTCGATAAAAATTGTAAGCTTTTTCATTCCTAAATGTAGCTAACTTTGCTTTGCCAGCGTGTGTTTTATTGTAAAAAAAACCAGATGTTTCTGTTCAAATAGCTATCCGTACTTTCAAAGATTTAGGAAACTCAAATGCCATTTTCATTACATTGCGGGCCCGCGGGCTGCGCAAATACGATGAATACAATCAAGCCCTGCAATGTAATAAAACTCGTAAGCGAGTTGTCGCACCATGCAAATGCACCCTATACATATGCAATTGTGTGCAGAATTGCGAGCCAATACGCCCACCGTGGAAAATAACAAAACTGGACGTGGGGTGAAACAAAATTTGTCACGTTTACAGTCAACTTTTTCTCTCGATTGCTGTCCGTAATTATCTAATACATGCTGCCCGTGCGGCTTTGCCAGCTTATTCCAAAGAACAGAAGCAAACCCGCGGGATAAAATATAGCCTATAACCATCCAGAAAGACTACACACTGGTGAAAGAATTTTTGAAATTGTTTCAGCGGGACAGGAGGGGAAGGCGAATTGGGTAAAAGTTTTGTAATTATTTTAGGTGGGCGCACTCGTAATAGTTGAAGATTATGATCATCATCATATCAGCCGAAAGACGTCCACTGCTGGACATAGGCCTCCCCCAAATTGTATACAGCGGCCTCCCGCGAACTTTACCAGGTCATCAGTCCAACCACAATGCCGAGGTCTACCCACGCTGCGCCTCGTGTACGTGGTCGCCGCTCAGGAACCTTTCCGCCCCAAAGGTTAACGCGTCTACCCCCCACTTAGAGCTATCTAAGTGTTGCTGCGAATTGCCTCATTTTTAATGCGAGATTATTTTCTCATGCGATAGAAAATGTAATGAATTAAAAGCTGCTCGGCGTTATTGAAATAATTCAACCGCCGTTGTTTAAAATCCGCTGCGATAGAAAATTCATTGTGTGTGCCTTCATTGAAGTAACCTGTAATAGCTCTTAATCCGTTTTAATAAGGTTTATAAATGTTAACAGTGTTGTCTATTGTATAACAAATACTAGCTCAAATGGTAACCAGACGTTTCCTCGTAAAGTTCCACAAACATAAAAAATGCGAGGCGAGGCGGAGCGATGTTTCATTCTATCGACAATTTTTTTGTCATTAGAGGCATCAGTTTCGGCCGCCATCGTAACTAACTGTGTTTCAAAATACCGGTTGTCGACGAGGAAGGCTTAGTTTTCAGTGTAAATAGTTGTGATGTAGTTTAATAAAAAAAAACATTTGTTCACCTAATTTTTTAAGTCCTATTATTGGAAGTCGTTTGGAATCCTTTTTATCATATACAGTCACAACGTATTGAGAGTATACAAAGGGCGTTTACAAGAAGCCTTGCGTTTGGTACCCCCGGTTTCTCCCACAGAAACCCATACAACAGTCGACTTGCCAAATTTAAAATGCACAGTCTTCGCGATCGTCGCCAGTTGTTGGACCTCTGCTTCCTGCACAAGGTGTTGAATGGGCAGGTGAAATGCAGTAACTTGGTCGAACGAGTTTCATTATCCGTGCCAAGTAATTACCCTCGGCGACCTATAGCAAAACCCTTTTCAATTCCGATAACAAGAACAAACCTTGGTTCTCAGTCGCCCTTGTTGCGTATATGCGCTAGCTATAATGCCGTCATGAGCAAAACGCATTGCCTCGACATTTTCCATGACAATCTGCCTAAATTTAAGTCCAAGGTGTTGCCGTACCCTAAATAATCCTTCTGTTTCACTTGGTTTGTAATATCTGTGTGTAAAATTTTATTTAATTTAATTTAACATAATTTATTGTATTTTATTTCATTAATTTATTAATTTATTCATTATTCGTTATTGGTTGATGATTGGCTATTTAATACTGTTACTACCACTATTAATGTAAAATAATGATAATAATAAATAATAGCTGATTAGTTTCACAAAGTAGAATCGCAATCAATAATAATTTATAATTAAGTCTGCTACCGCTATGTATGTACCTACTCCCTAACCAGTCAATGCTATGTACGCCGTAATTGTCGCATATATCAGTAGTAAATACCTTTTAAAATTAACTTAAGTCAATAATGTAATATATGTGATGTGGATGTACTTATATAAATAAATAAATAAATAAATAAAAAGTCCGAAAATGTTCTTCATAAAATTTTAGTCATAATAATCGTTAGTCCTAATAATTCTTATCCCTAACGATCGTAAGTCATAACCACTCGAAGTCATAATGACAATAATCATACATTTCTCATATCCTAATATTTCTTGTCATAATTTTTTTTCATCATAACACTCACTTGTCCGTATTATTTAAATTCATAATGACAGTCATACATTTTCAAATCCTAAATTTGTTTGTCATAATTTTTTTCATCAACAATGTTACTTGTAGTTATTGAAGTAATTAAACGTGTTTGATTTTGTCGCAAGGCGCGAGGCGACGCCACAAGTCTCTAGCTAGACGCTAAGCAAGCCGATTGTCTATGGCAGGTGCGTGTAGGTACGACGACGAGCGAAGCGAGGAGGAGTGTTAGGTGTACCGCGAACCTACCGTGTACCGGCGAAGCGCCAGAACCTATTTTTTTTAATTTACTTATCGAAAGCGCTTATTCATTAAGAGAAAAAAAATAGGACTTGATGTCGTATGTTCTTAGTTACGATATTAGGACTAACAAAATTAAGATTTATGTCCGTTATGAAGAAAACTGTTATGACTCCAAGCAAGTTCTTAGTACTGAAATTATGAAGAAAAATTTTAGGACAACTGATCATTATGACTTCCATAGATAGTTACACAAATTTAGGAACAAACAAGTTAAGACGAAAGAAATTAGAACTAGCGGTGATTATACAAAAAAATAGGACAACGAATTTTATGGCAGCCAATATGGACCCATTAGAATTAAACGTCAAATATTATTCCGATTCGCAGAAAGTAATATAAACACCTCAAATTTGTATGTCATTACTATGGTTTAGGTAAATAAATTAACAATAATATTTTCATGATTAACAATGTCAAAAATATATATATATATATATATAACACACAAAAACTAATGTCATTAAATAATAAGTAAGAATTATAATAAAATAATAATGTCATCTGTTTTCTAAAGTATATACAAGATACTAACTAATGTTACCTAATTAATAGTAATAATTCAATTAAAAGTAAGTTAAAGCTGAGAAAGTCCATCATTGTGCCGAGGATGCTGGCGGCATTTCCTCGCTGAATTGCAATTCTAATGCGCTTGCGCGGGAAAGCCGCCAGCTCTTCAGTCACCAACGTCAACCAAACGTTTCGCGATTTCCGCAAATAACTTTTGCGCACTGGGACCCCACGGACCGAGGGTCTCGACTTCAAGTGGTACAAAATTGTGCTCTCTGACGAGGCCTTCATTATTTAATGCGGTTCAGATTTTTGGCAATTGTACACCGATGTCTCGGTGGGAGACAATGACCATGAGACCTGGGAAGGATACCATTACAAATAAAAAATAGTTTTCCATATCGGCCCAGTTGTTTTCAAGTAATCTCCACGGTTAATGTATGTTCCCATAAAAAATAAATGATTCTGGCGAATTGAGCACCTCCTCCTTTTTAGGGTTCCGTACCGGAAGGGTAAAATTGGGACCCTATTACTAAGACTTCGCTGTCCGTCTGTCTGTCTGTCACCAGGCTGTAACTCAAGGACCGTGATAGCTAGACAGTTGAAATTTTCACAGATTATATATTTCTGTTGCCGCTATAACAACAAATAATAAATACAAAATAAAATAAATAATTATATATTATTATTTATTATTGTTGGTTTATGGGCCTTTTGTTTGCCGCTTCGACCAGCAGGTGATCTATTGTGGCAGCCCTTTTGTTATTAGATTTCACCGTTAAGACCCGTTGCCTCTAGGAAATTCCAGATTCTTTGGGCGGTGATATGTTGTACCTCTTCTGGGTGCACGACGTGTCGCCCTAGATAGATACTTCTTTTTTGCATGAGTGTTCCGCAGGAGCAGAGAATGTGCGCTGCTGTTTCCTCTGTCTCCTGACAGAACCTGCAAGTTGCATCCTGTTTCATACCCATCTGAAACAGGTGTTTGTTTAGTTTGCAGTGACCTGTCAGGATTCTCGTCACTGCGCAGGTTTTGTGCCTTTTGAGTTGTAATAGCTCTTTAGACAGTTTATCATCAAACCCTTTGATTAAGGCTTTAGCCTGTTTTTGTCCTTTGGTGAACTTCCACAGCTTTATTGCCTCTGATTGTTCAGTATTGTTTAGAAGAGAATATGCTTTCCGTTTTGTGATACCACAGAACGGTTCTGGGCCGACCAGGGTTGTGTCTGCGCCCTTCCTTGCAAGTTCATCAGCTTTTTCGTTTCCTACTATGTCGGAATGTCCTGGTACCCATCTAAGTATGACTTTGTTGGTATTGGCCAGGGCATTTAAATTGTTTTTACAGTTCTGGACTAGTTTCGAGTAGGATTCTAGGGATTCTAGTGCCAGCAGAACAGCTTGGCTGTCCGAATTGATGTAGATGTGTTGGTTTCTTAGGTTTCTTTCCAGATTGATCTCCACGCATTTATTTATTGCGAAGAGTTCAGCCTGATAGATTGAGGCCTCTTTCCCCATGCTGACGCTAGCTTTGAGCTTTGGCCTCTCACCGTAGATACCGCATCCAACATCGTCACCTTTTTTTGATCCATCTGTATACCAAATGTGGCTTCCCTCCTTGAAGTCCATTTGGTCGTTTATCCATTTGTCTCTCGGAGGTATTTCCACTGTATACAGTTTGGTGAATTTGCATTCCACGTAAGTGTCGTCAGTGGGCATGTTTAGTTTTTTGTTATCAAAAACAAGGGCCTCAAGTTTGATAAGCGCTTGCGAGCGCCATTTTGGCCTTGTTAGTGCGCATATCCTATAGATGCACTGCTTCGCCTCCTTTTGCACTTGCAGGTGGAGTGGCGTTAGATTGAGCAGTGCATCCAAGGCTGCCCCCGGTGTTGAGCATAAAGCTCCTGTTGCTGTTAAGCAGGCTGTACGCTGTAGACTGCTTAACTTTGTGATGGCTGTCTTTTGGTTGGTTTTGTTACACCAGACTGCAGAGGCGTATGTAATTACAGGCCTCACTACCGCTGTGTAAAGCCACATAGCAATTTTGGGCCTTATACCCCATCTTGCTCCTGCCATTCGACAGCAAGTCCACATGGCCATTTTTGCCTTTTGTATTATGTTATTCAAATGAGCGTTCCAAGTTAGCCTTTGGTCAAAAGTAACTCCTAGGTACTTGACCTCATTTGAGTATGTTATTTCCTGTCCATTCAGTTTTAGCTTGGCGAGCTTGTCTAGTTTCCTTTTCTTTGTGAAGGGCACTAGTACTGTTTTGCTCGCATTGATGGACAGGTCATTTTCTTTGCACCATTTATTTATGGTGTTGAGCGCTCCTTGCATTAGGTTGGAGATTGTGTGGAGGCACGGACCTCTGATTATGACTACAAGGTCGTCGGCATATCCTTGCGTGTCATAGTCTAGGTCCTTCATAGTTGCTAGGAGTTGGTCCACTGCTAGGGTCCACAGTAGTGGGGATAGTACGCCTCCTTGTGGACATCCTCTTGTGGTGAAGAATTTATGCTCAATTGCATTGAGGGTCAGAGTGACTATTCTATTTGAAAGCATGCTCTGGATCCATCTGATGGTGCTTCCGTCCACGCCCTTTGATCCCAATCCTTTAAGGATAGTTTCTGTGGGTGTGTTGTCGAAGGCACCCTCGACGTCAAGGAAGGCACATAGAGCTGTTTGCTTGTCCTCTAGGGTTTTTTGCACTTTGTCGACCAGATCAAGTAGTGCAGTTTCCGTAGATTTACCCTTTTGGTAAGCATGCTGGTTCAGACTCAGTGGTCTGACTACCAGATATTTCGCTCTAATGTGTTGATCAATGACTCTTTCCATCGTTTTAAGTAAGAAGGATGATAGACTAATTGGTCTGAAGGATTTGGGTTGTGAGTAGTCCTTTTTCCCTGCTTTTGGTATGAAGCGTACCTTGACTCTAGTCCATTGTTCTGGTATGGTCCCCCAAGCAAAGCTAGCTCGGAATATTCTTACCAGGTGCGGAAGTATTAGGTTTTGTCCTTGCTGTAGTAATGCAGGAAAGATACCGTCCTCTCCCGCCGATTTAAATGGTTTGAATTTTTTCAGTGCCCATATTACTTGGTTTGGTCTGAAGATATTTGCGGCCAAATTCCAGTCGTTGTTGTGTACCCTCCGGGCTTGTGTGCTCCTTTGGGTGTCTAACTGAGTATTACTGGTGGGGTACGAGCCTGGGAAGTGGATGGTTCTGAGCAGATCCATTGTTTCCACCTCCGTGGTCGTAAAGCTGCCATTAGGTCTCTTAAGTAGGCCTAGGTAATTGGTTGGTGTCTTGGAGAGAATTTTGTGAATTCTCGCTCCTTTGTGTGTTTGGGCGATCTCTTCGCAGAACTTCCGCCAAGACTTCCTTTTGGCTTTTCTGATCTGTTTGTTATATTCAGTCAGTGCTCTACCATACCTTTCCCACTCGTTTGGTCTGGTTGAGTGATTGAATATGCGACGGGTGGACACACGGAGCTTTTCTAGCCTTCTGTTCCACCATGTCGTAGTGTAGTGTGTGGTTGATTCTCTCAAGGGGCAACTCAGTTCGTAGGCCTTATAGATGCCTTTGGAGAGTTGGTTTACTGCTATGTTGAGGGAATCAGGGTCTTTTACATATTTTGGGATATCCTTTAGATGGTCTTCCAGGTGAGCCTTGTAGGCTTCCCAGGAAGTTTCTTTTGGATTCCTCCGTGTTTGTGGTTCTGTATCTAGTGGGCCCTTTACACTAAATATAATATGTTTGTGGTCCGACATTGAATTCTCGCAACTAACGTGCCAGTTACCTAGGCAGTTTGCTGCCTTTTCAGTTGCAAAAGTTATGTCTAGTACTTCTTGTCTTGCCCTGGTCACGAAGGTTGGCGTGTTGCCCCTATTTAACAGGTGTAGACAGTTGGTAAAAATAAATTCTGAGAGTAACTCACCCCTTTTGTTGATGCCCGTGCTCCCCCAGATGGTGTGATGAGCGTTCGCGTCGCAACCCACAATCAGTTCTGCCTTTTGTGCTTCAGCGTACTGTACAACCTTAGCCAGTTCTTCTGTGGGATCTTGTTTTTCTCCGGGCAGGTAGGCGGAACAGATCAACACCTTTCGTGAGCCCTTTCCTTTGAGATCAACATACGCAGCTACAAGATCATCGCTGCATAATTCTGTAACAGGCAAGAAGTTGATGTTTTTGTTAAACACGATGCAGGCCCTTGGTTTGGATCCTTTTTCGTGTATTAGTACCTTACCTGCTTTGTTGAGTCCTATTCCCATGGTTTTGGTGTTGATCCATGGTTCTTGTATGAGGGCAATGTTTAGGCCATTTTCGCCAAAGAGTTTTTCCACGACCGCTGTGGCCGCGATGGCGTGGTGTAGGTTGGCCTGCAGGAACGTTACCCCCCCGTGAGTTGCGTCGTTATTGACCCCGGCGCTGGGCGTGGGCCTGCCCTTGCCGGCTCCCTCTTCCTCTGCCCCTGGAGCGGTTGGAGCCCCTATTGCCCCCCCTGTCGGTGGGAAACCGCCGTGTTCCCGATGTACCCGCTACAGGATTGGATGCAGGATTCAGAAGGACTGCTCTTTTAGGTCCCGGAGGGACCTTTCGGGCGGGTGTATGGATGGGGTCCTTTGATGTTGACGGGTTTTGCGGTGGTGGGATTGAGGACGTGCCGGGTTCCGGCTGCTGGGCCTTGGAGGTACCCTTAAGCCGAAACTGTACCTTTCGGAAGCCTAGGCTTGCCTTTAGGTCCATCTTTCGGAGATTCTCCACTGACTGGTCGTCTAGGGCTACGGTCAGCATGACCCCACCTTTCTCGACCTTTGTGTGGAGAATCTTCCAGTACTCTGTGTACAGCCCGGAGTTCTGTGCACAAAGTAGCGACAGGGACATTTTCACGTCGGAGTCGCGTAGGTCTGGGATGAACACCATCCCTATGTTTGGCTTTGGAAGCTCATTTTCAGGTATAACCCTGAGGTTGGCTTCTGGCCATGGTTTGAGGGATGGTGTCATCTCTTCAAGCCAGGCTTTGGACCGCTGGTCCTCGCACGTGATGAGCAACCAGCCTGGCTTGTACGCGTAGCCTACGAATTTAGGTCCCTCGGCCATTTTCAGAGTCGAGATCTTCTGCAGGATGTTGTAGCAGAGGGACTCCAGTTGGGTGTCCGTCATCGGACTGGAGTCCTTGATCCCGACTCTGATTTGGCTCAGGACCTCGCTGTAGGCCTGCGCTTGTTGGGATTGGGTTGTGGGTTGGGTAGGGGGGGTTTCACTCACCCTCGGGTTTTTGGGTGGATTACCCTGCGGCGATTCCTCCTCCGAGCGGAGCCGTTTGACCGGCTTTTGCCCGGGTTTGGATTGTGAGCCCCCAAACTTGTAGCCCATCTTTTTGAGTTCCGCGAAGCTCTTTGCGGACAGTAGTAAAGCCTCTTCGTGCTTCAGTCCTAGTCCCACTAGAGCTTTGTAGCGGCCTCGCGTGGAGCCTCCCAATTTCTTGTGAGGCTTGGCGGGTTGTGGATTCTCCGTTGGTGGGTTAGGTCGTTCGACGTCCTTTTCCACCGTGTCGGCGCTCTCCACTACCTCCATCGCTTGCTCTGACATTAGGGCGGCTTCTTCCGCGCATACTGTCAGAGGTAATAATTATATAAGTTTTTTTTACTGTTTTTTATAGATAAGTACAGAACCCTTCGTGCGCGAGTCCGACTAGCACTTGGCCGGTTTTTTTAAAGATGTTATTAAGAACATTGACAGTGCTTCTGTTTTCTTAAAGCCACTAGGCGGCGTATGTGTAAGGTGCCTAATTTGACGCCTAACGAAACTAGACCTCTACCTACGCTTAGTTACTACGAATCTCGGCACCAAGTTATATTTGTGGGTGAGCGTTGAGGTGAGCTAACAAGTTACAGAACAGCGAACTGAACCCGTATCATGGTCGTCCTTATCACACGATAAGTGACAGGACAGAGCGCCCACCACTGGCTGTCACCGTTCGATAGAACGAGACGACGCTCCTATCTTGTCACTTATCGCGTGATAAGGCCGACCAGGTTTCGCCAGTGGCGTTGGACGAACTCGCGCTATTTTGCTTGACATGTCTGGATCTCATGACATCGCGCGACACGATTTCATAGTTACGCGTCTCGCACGACTTTACCGCGTCGCGCTACCTCCCGACGCCGCTGGCGAAACTAGGGCTGTCATTCGGGACGCGTTATTACGCCTCATCGTCTTCATCTCGCCCCTCACGCCGAACGAAACTAGAACTTAAACTCAAACTCAAAATTATATTTATTCAAGTAGGCCAGTAACAAGCACTTTCAAATCGTCAGGTAGAAACATAATCTTAAGCTAATTACTTAGTAAATTATTAAACATAAAAAGTAAAATTTATATGAAGTATTTAAACGTTTTTATAAAAAAATACTAGTCTAGAATGTTTCTAGAAAGGCAATCTAATGTCAAAAAATAAATAAAACGAGAATAATAAATTAAAAACACAATGTCAACATTTTCCAAAAGGAATAAATAAATTATAAATCCAGTCAAAATTAGTCCCAAGAAGTTTTATCATTCATGTAGTCTTGTGTGCTTTAAGAAGCTTTCGAAATAAGTTTACGTTTCACATAGGTCGTGAATTTATTAATAGATAACTCAGTTATGTTCCCAGGAAGTTTGTTATAAAACTTTATACAATTACCCATGAATGTTTTTATTTATTTATTGGAGCCGATTGGTGGGCACCGCGAGCTTAAGCTTATTTCTAGTATTAATATTATGTAGGTCAGGTCACAGTTTTTTTTTAAAATGTCATTTTTTTTCTGTACATACACAATATTTTCAGAGATATATTGACAATGCAATGTCATTATTAATATTTTTAAACTTATCTTTAAGTGAGTCTCTATGTTTCAATCTATATATTCAATCGATATAGACGTCCGATTACGCTTAGTTACTACGAATTGCGGTGTCAAGAGATATTTGGGGGTGAACGGTGAAGTCAGGTTAAAACAAGAAACAAAAAAACCGGTCAAGTGCGAGTCTGACTCGCGCACCGAGGGTTCCGTACAAACTAACAATTAACTCAAGGTACCTAAAGTATATGTCCCTATAATTGTTAAATTACTTATTTTAACCCAACACACCAGAATTCAATTTCAAACAACGAATAACTTTTACACCAAGACAATTGAATCGCGAACTTTTTATGACCTGCTATTGGAATATACCCGTCTTAACCCCATTAATTCTAGAAAAATCTTAACAGCGCCAATTGGGTCTGCGCCATCTATCGGCCCCATTTGGTACTAACGTGCAAGGGCAATCAGCTTAGTATGTATGTTGGTCTGTTAGCGATTATTGTTTATCACGTGAACCGATCTCGTTTGTTTTATTTCAAAGAGCGTATTTCTATTATAGTCTTATAGGAATTGCAAAGCAAAAAATACTTATAAAGTTGATTAAATTGCAAACTTAACTAGGAAATGATTTTTGTAAATAAAACAAAAAATATGCTAGATACAGAAAAAAATACTTTTCCAGTAATATTTATGTTAATCTTAATCACAAGTAATTATTTAAAAATTTTTGCTTGGATAACTTCGGAGATAAGGGGGGGAGGTATTTTATTACATTTTCCTACATAGATCGAAATTTTACCAGTGTAGAAAAAAAGACTGTTTCAAAAAGTTTAAGCTCTTTCTAATGATTCCCCACCTACTATTAGATTTTTTTTGCCCCCTCCTCATATTCGTAATTTTTGTAGCCCAAGCATTTTATTTACATTAGTATGGAAAAAATGGAAATTTGGAAATAATTCATAACAGCAGCTTTTTTGTGTGTAACTCATATATTATCATTATTATCATTTTAGTAATTACGTAGACTCAAAATCCTCCAAGAAGCATCAACAACAAAAATCGATATTCAACCAATTCCTGAAAAAAGAGGATAAATATTAAAAGATATTTTAATTTTTGTTATGGTTAATTTATAGGAGCTCTTCAAGAATAATAGATAAATCACACAAAAAACATATTGGATGGAAATTTTGTAGGATTCTTCTTAGAATAACATTTGTAAATTAAACATACAAAAAAAAACGCTGTTATAAATTAATGTTTGACATAAACGTTATTTTCCTGGGGTATTAATAGAAAATTAAAATACATATTTAAATTTATCAATTTCTATGCACGTAATAATAACTCTCATTTAAAACCATTCCAAATTTCACATTGATAGCATGTAGTTCGTGAGATATTTCACTTTGTGGCAGACAGACAGAAAGACGGACGGAGTCGCACCATAAGGGTTCCTTTTTTACCTTTTTTGGTACGGAACCCTAATAGCGGGTTAGTTGCGGAATTTTTTTCGCGTAGATAATCGCGTAGTCACTTCCTGTTTTCCAACAAACTTGCCACTAACAGCGTATTTGACGTTTCATAAAAAGTTACTGATTTAAATAAATAAATATTAGGGGACAATCTTATTTAAATCGACCTAGTCCCTAACTAAGCAAATCTTGTACTATGGGTACTAGACAACGATAAATAACTTATGTAGATAAATAAATACTTCGAAACATAGAAAATATCTATGACTCAGGAACAAATAGTCATGTTAATCAGAAATAATTAAAATAAACAAATAAATGCCTTACCGGGATTCGAACCAAGGACCTCTTGCTTCGTAGGCAGGGCCACTACCAACTAAGCTAAAGCGGTCGTATTTGACTAACAGAAACGCTATTCGAATTCAATCATCGCCTCGCCTCGTGCGCCGGTGGACTAGCGGCTTACTCGTAACTAGTAACTGTGAGCGCTGCATTAAGTAGGTACTTGCATTCAAATGAAATAATACTACAAACGAATTTATACTCGTATATCATTTAATTTTACATTCCGACTTTGATGCTTATTTGTTTCGGGATGCTCATTTGTTTTGTTCACGTCACACAGATAAAATGAGGAAAGTTTTTCGCTGTAGTCTTTACGGCGTTGGCATACGGTAGAATTTCGCAGGTCAGTTACAGGTGTTGGAATGCAATTTGAAAGGGTGAAACACAAAGCGGATGTTCCCTTTGTGTATCGTGTTAGTATGCAATCTATATCGTTTTAATGAGTCAGTTTATGAGAATCCAACGAAAATTTCATTTTTGGTACAAGCTATTGTTGCTGACTGTACTTTTCTGTATAACATCATCAACTAGACATAGAGACGATTCTAACGATCCCAAACTCAACAACGGGGTTACGCCGGTTCCCATGGCAACCTTCTGTCTCCATCATCAGATCAGCTCGATGGTACCATAATATTGAAATGTCATCCGAACTATACCCAACATTTCAGCGCAATCGGGTAATGGCAAGTGATAGAAAAATTCATTGCAAATGTTGACGGACAACTTACATGTTTATACAGGGTCCCTCCACCCATAGGTACCCGAAAATACCCCATGAATCTTCCGCGATTTTTTGTAGTTTTCAAGTTATGTTTTTTTTATGATTTCATAGGAAACCTTGGTAGTATGGCCATTAAAAACTAAAAAAAAAACTGTTGTGTTGTATGTGTTTTTTTACTGAAACATAATCTTCATAAATTGATCTCTCAAATGCACAGCAATTAACTTCCTAGCATTGATGCTCGACTGCCGAACTCCTTGGAGCAGCTTAGCCAATACGATAGAGCGCTATTTAAAGTTAAAATGTGTCATAAAAGCGCTAATTGATATCAAATGTGCAACACATATTAGCGACGATGAGTGAACCATCCTTCAGCGTGCACAGTCTTGACATCATGAAAACAACTGTTGAATTTCTGTGCCGCAAAGATGCGACTGACTTAGCAGCTGATACAAGTTAAATTGCAAGCTTTTATTTAACTTGCCCTGTTAAATTGTATGTATGTTATGGGACAAATCTTGCGAGTTGAATTTGACCCACTTCCCGGTGACCGATTGAGCTGAAATTTTGGGTATAAGTATAGTTTGGATGACAATTTAATATTATGGTACCATCGAGCTGATCTGATGATGGAGACAGAAGGTTGCCATGGGAACTGGCCCCCGTTGAGTTTGGGCTCGTTAGAATCGTCTCGATGAGTAGTTGATGATCGTATATAGAAAAAGCATGAACCAAAAATGAAATTTTTGGCAAGTACTTATTTTTGCTCAAAACAATAGGGAGCCATGCAGATCCAATATCCAATTAAATAACAGTGGCTTTTAAAGATATTTCCGGAAGACGTCTTCATATCGTAACTGGGACACTCCTATATTTAAATAACTTTCAGCATTTTTTTATGTACGTCAACAAAACGTAAACAACGAACAAAATCAAAATACTCCAAAACCTTTTTCAATATATATCGGTTACCCACTAAATAACAGATGCTCGTGCACAAATTGAATAACAAAACGTAGCCATAGTCTGGCCAGGGAAACGTGAGCCTAGAAACGAGTGGCAAATTTTAAAAATAAGCGCTTTGCATGTTTGAGTAATAATAGTATGAAATAAAACTATTTTACTTCACTCTACTTCATATTTAAGAAGAGTAATCGAAACCACTCTACTAATTTTCAATTTTGACAAGATATTATAGTTGAATTTTTTTATATATCATCATGATGTTGCGTCACTTAAGATGAATTTGAAGAAGTTGTGGCTTTCCAATGACTTGTGAATTGGTTGAATATAGTATTTATTTATTTATTTATTGTATATTTGCGATATATATGTTACATATGTTAGTGTGTATTATATTTTATATTGTATATTTATATATGTATTGGCATGTTTTTATTTGTCTAGAATTAATACTAATTAGGATTTGCTTTCATTTTCTCTGTTTTTGTACACGGTATAAGTTTGCCTATCTCGTTCTACCTACCTTCCTCTCAATTGCTCAAAGGTTAGCTGGAAGAGATCCCTTATAGGGATAAGTTCGCCTTTGTACTTTGATTTATTGTGTGACATGTATATTCCTTAACCTGTTATTGTGTACAATAAAGTGCTTACATACATACATACATACATGAATTATATTAGCAGTGAGCCACCCTTAAATTCTCTTAAAAAGCAAAAACAGACCTATTCATTATGGAACAGTTACTTTCTTAGTTACAATATCAGGTATCAATATTAGGACTTCATACTAATTTAAGATGTTTGACACATTTGATAATGATATGATATTACCGTTGCCATATAAAAAAGGCTCATCTCCGCTTCGTGGCCGGCAAGTATCGGGTAGTCTTTGTATATGATATGACCGTACCATCTAAGGTGATTTTCAACAACTTTCTCGTTAACAGGAGCGACTTTAAACTTACCTCTGACATATTCGTTTCTGACTTTATCCATTAGAGTGACGCATACTTACCTTTACACAAGTGAATATTTAAATAAAGTTGATTATATAGTTTATTTCTCTTTAATCTCTGTGATGCACAGGCTAGTTTACTACTAATAACTCCCGACGCAGAAAGGGGGTGGTTATAAGTTCGTCTCTGTGTGTCCGTGTATCTGTGTGTATGTCCATCGTAGCTCATGAACGGATGAATTAGTTTGGGGCGTGATAGTAGTAGAAAATTATTTTTCTCTATTTATTCTAGGAAGGGGTGGAGCAAAAATTTACTACAAGGACGATAAAACGACATATTTTTGCGATACATCAGTGCCCCGTATCTTTTTGTCATGTTGATTACGTAGTTCTTTTCCACTAGCCGGATATAATTCAATCCTGCCCGTCATAAAATTTAAAGTGCAAAATGTTACGACAGGGCAGGGAGTTCATGTATCTATTAACTCAATTATCGAAGCTTTTTCCGTATAGCAAGACCCAGCATTATTTGATAGCGTATGGGACTTTTCCCATCATACATAACACTGTTACGTTACCACTTTGAAAGTCTTTTGAAGTCAGGGGTATTAATTTAGAAGGGGTAAAACTTTAAAGGACATAAATAGGTATCTGTACAGGACTCTTTTATAATAAGATAAAAGCGTGCACATTATATGTATGACCTTATTTATGTACGTGTACTATCCCTCTGTAGATTACAATATTACAAATAAAGAAAGAAATATATCTATTTGGTGTGGTGTGGTGGTTACATCTTATCTTATCTTATCTTATCTTATCTAGATGAGGGCCCTTTCGGATGCACTTCGACCCAGTGGGATCTTTTGTGCATTTGCCCTCTCCTTATGTCTACTCCCAACTTCGCTCCATCATTTCCACATAGCGGATGATGCAGCTCAGCGGAAGTACCTTGAATTCCTTTGGTTGCGGATAACCGTTACCGAAGTAATTCATTCTTTGTCTGGCAAGGGCATGACATTCACACAATAAGTGTTCCATAGTCTCATCCTCCTCGCCACACATTCTACAGTCTAAACTGTCCGATAGTCCCATCTTGGCCAAGAGATCCTTGACCCCGAAGTGACCTGTGAACACCCCAGATATGATTCTGAGCTGCTTCCTACTGGATTTCCAGAGTTTGTTAGTCCAGCCCGAGTCCACTCCTTCTATGAAGAGCTTAGAGTGCCTTAAGCCCGCCTCATTCCTCCACTCGTGTTGGTGTTTGGTTTTGGCGTGGGCTTTAAAGGCCGAAGTTATGGTTCCCTGCGAGAGTCCCACACATGGTTCTGGACCTACAAAGTGATTTGTAGACCCCCCTCTTGCAAGCTCATCCGCTCTTTCGTTGCCGATGAAGCCCTCGTGCCCTGGTATCCAAACTAGTTGCACCTTATTATGCTTTCCAAGCTTGTTCGTGGTTACATCTACTAAGGGCGGGTTGCACCGACTTACGATCACAGACCGATCAACGTTAAATATGGCGCTGACAGCTGTCAGTCCTTAGAAACTTGTCAAACATTTCATACATTCAGATTTTAACGAACACCGCTTACGATTACAGACAGTTTGGTGCAACTGACCCTAAGAGACTTACAATTGTTATGTACCTAAATGGATGCCATTCAGCATATGCCACCAGCAATAAATTGCTAAAGGCGCTGCTATTCAGGGCACCCAGAGAGAGATACATATAAAGATGTTCAAAAATAACTTATAATGTTATAATTATGACTTAAACGTAACAGAACTTAATATGTATGAGAAAAAGAGGTCAATGTTCGATCAAGTGTTTACAAATCAGGTCTAGGTGTAGGTATGATGTCATTTACAAATATTAAAAGCTATGTGTATTGTCAGCTTATGCATTAGATGTTTGGAGGTTGATTAGATACATTTTAATATTGTGTTTAAATCATGCAGTGCAAGTTTTACCAATGGATCGATAATGTAGTGAATTAAAAAAAGGTAGGTATGTATACAGGATGTAAACAATTTACATGTGCCATTTTTAATTTGACGAGTGAAATGGTGCATTATGCATCACTGCAACGCGAATTGTGCTATTATAATAAATACATATGCGACGCATTTTGGTGCCGGGCGGTTGTATTTTAAGGACTCATACTTACGCTGAGATTATTCAGTGTGGCCGACGTTTTATTAAACTGTCATTGTAATTGGAGTCTTCTACCTTGAATAATAGAGTTGCTTTTTGAATGGACTACTTTGATGCAAATCGGCCAACTCGAATTATGTCAAGTATGTATGAGGTGATGCTGTCTGATGCGCTCGCTTCGCACAAGAGTTGCAAGTCTGAGCGCATCAGGTGAGTGAGCATCTAACCGATATCGTGTTGTCGCATTTCGATACGGCACTTCAGATAAGTTTGGATTGTCATTTGACGACCTCTGTAGCCTAGTTGGTAGTGACAATGCCGGTAAGGGGATTTATTTGTGTGCATGAATATTTGTTCATGAGTCATGGATGTTTTCTATATATATTTAAGTATTTATTTATCTATATAAGTTTGTATATCGTCGTCTAGTACAAGCTTTGCTTAGTTTGGGACTAGGTCGATTTGTGTAAGATTGCCCTAAATATTTATTTATTTATTTACTATCATAATCTTTAGTGCATGTTGTTCAGCTTCCGGTTTAGATGTAGGTGACACTTTTCCAAACGCGGCAGCGGCGATTGTATGACGTTCTTTGAGATACCGACTCCTAATGCTGGGGCCGCGATAATCGTAGTGTGGCCGTACCTTTAACGTCCATTATCGCGATAATTCATGGCATTTCTCGTTATTGTGCCCCCAGCATTAGATATTGTCTCCCGGCAGTTTTAAGGTCCAGGAGACATGCTTGACGTATTCAAAGATAGCGCCTGGTAAAGTGAATTATTTGTTCGACGGAATCCCGTAACCACATGTACTTCATCGCATCGTCATCAGCCTAAACGCAACTCATTTTTAGGGTTCCGTAGTCGACTAGGAAAACTTATAGTTTCGCCATGTCTGTCCGTCCGTTCGCGGATAAGCAACATTTCTAAGGACCAAACTTATTACCATGCCAATTTGTTTTGTTTCATTATAAAAACAGGGCGGCTTTAACTGTCACCATCTAAATGGTACATTGTATTATCACAACAGTGTGTGAGAAATATTTACAAGAAAAGATTTTTTCTGAACCCTATAATTATATGAAAATAACAGCGCCCTCTTGACAATGATCATCTATTTCTGATCAGGCTTTAAAATGTTCATTCTTAGTTTCTTACAAATATCAACAAATTAGTAAATATATATATTTTAATATGAACAATAAACAGTTGGTTAGTAAAAATGTTGCATAATATTGTCCAACGGCCCGGATTCATAAGCGGCAATTTCTTTGACGTTCGCGCCAGGCCCCGAGACCCATAAGCTGAATCACACGTTTTAGCTGAAAACGGTTTGTATGGTGGCCCGGCCTGTTGTGTACGCTTCATGGTTCGTGGCCATGAATGGGTTAAATTACTAAAAAAAAATTTTTAGGGGTGCACACCTCCATACATGAAACTGAAAGTCAAAAAATTTTTTTTCATTGCAAGCCCACGTGGCACCAATCGATAGGCCTTTAAAAATAAATACAAGGTTCAACCATGTATTTTTTTAAATATAAAAAAAAAACATTGACATAGGTCTTATTAAAATATTTCAGCGAAAATTGTTTTGAACAAGATCGGTTCAAAGGTTTTCGAGACATTTCTAAAAAACTGCCTTCTTTAAAGAAAACGACGTAAGTGCCATGAGATGTCAGTAACGATACGACCTTTTTAATAGGCACGGAACCCTTCGTTGTGCGTGATCCGACACGCACTTGGCCGCTTTATTTATTGAACACTGTAGTTTTTTCGATCAATCGGTGTTCCTAAGCCCGAACATGACGGATTTTACTCGGGGAGTTGCCATTGTCTCGATCATGAGATTGAGCAAAGCATTGTCACCGAACCTACGTAGGTTGAAAGTAAAGTACATATTGTGTAGTACATAAGTAAAGTACATTATGTACATAAGTAGGTAGGTAGGCCTTTCAGTACAATCGGATAGCGGCAAATCGCTGAAAAGTTATCAGCATTTTTTGAAGGACAACTTATAATAAGAGTGCAAGCCAAATAAAAGCTTGCCTTCAATGATATCGGCATTCAATAAACACCTCTATGCATATATACAGTATGTCTCGTATTAAAATAAATTCGCTAGGCAACGAGATACAGCATTGATCAGTCGCAAAACGCTGCTTCCAAATCATGTTTTGGCAAGGAGCAATCTATACTAATATTGTGAAGAGGTAAAGATTGCGAGTGCCAAGACTTTGCTAAGGACAGGCGCGGGAGACTCCGCGTTTTACGTTCATCGCTACAAGTACATGCCGGTGCCCCAACGTTGGGGAACCGGCATGTACTTGTAGCGACGAGCATGGAAATCGTCGTCGTCGACGTCAAAGGGCCATAAATCTTAATGATTTGGCTGAGAACGAAAGCGCTTTTTGTAAAGATCAAAGGAGTGTCCCTTCTGTACTTGTACTATTATCTATTCTGTGGGTGTAAGTTTGTATGTAAGGGGTAAACTTGATTAACACATTCACTGCCACGAACCCAGCATCTATCCAAGGATCTTGGAAAATCAAGGGATCGGCTACGTGCGTAGCGTGTAGTGTCTCTTGGCAGTAAATGTGTTAGAATCATCCTCCTTGCGTTATTCCCGGTTGTGCCCCGAACGAGCCCGAGGCCGAGGTCCGCTTTGACACCTAATCAGGCACTCGTTTTACGAATGTGTTAGCATTTAGGATACTTTTTACGAGTATTTTTCATCCATGAAACAACCATATTGAATTCTAAAAAACTTAAGAGGGAAGAATACCTACTCGTATATACTCATCCAAAGAGAAATGGTTTTTCCACTTCTGAATATTCTCCATCTCAATGACTATTCAGTACGTTATAGACACAATGAAAGACTAGGTTTATGGTCTTTTTTTCAAAATTTGCAATAATTCAACTTATAGGCAACTCAAAAACTATAAGCGAAACCTATAAACCTAGAATATATTATGCTGAAGCGATCTACATCAAAATCAAAGTGATTTGTTTAGTTAGTTGAAACCGTTTTCTACCGAAATGGCAATTTCATCAAACAAAGACCCCTATCGTCAGTTGCGAGCCTCTTAAAATAACGATAGGCATACATTTTAATTCGCCAAACCAATCTGGACACAATCATTATTAAATTAATGGGTTGAAGTTTGAGCGCTCAAACATGGATATTCAAAAAGAAAAAACAAAATACAAAATTAATAGACACATTTAAAAATAATGATGATTGATGATACATAATTCATATAATTATGCGCCTCTCCCCGCAGGTTTGCCATACGATATACCTAAACTAAATACCCTCATTAATTACAATCCTTCATTAGACCTATAGACCTGCCATTATTTTCATCATCATATATTAATAAAACCGGCCAAGAGCGTGTCGGGCCACGCTCAGTGTAGGGTTCCGTCCGTCACAGTAAGTGTCCCCACTTAAGCGTTAAACAATCAATACTTAGCGAACAATACAAGCAATACTTAGCGAACAATTTTATTAGTAGACAACGAACGACCAAAGACAACTAAGGCAATTCGAGCACGACAAATTTGCGACCTAATGTATCCTGCTCCGACCCCACTACACCAGGAAAAATCTTAACACCGCCATGTACGATATGAGCGTTCCGCGTACAGCGACATCTATCGGCAAACCAAGTAAACTATTGCGCGCGAGCTTAAAGTATGGAAGATGATTATCATGGGATAATTCTTTATTGCGTGAACCGATTTTCACAGTTTTTACTTTATTTGAAAGCACGTCATTTCATTGTATTTTGTAGAAATTACAGGTACAATAAACAACATAGTGCCCCCAGCATTAGATATTGTCTCCCGGCAGTTTTAAGGTCCAGAAGACATGCTTGACGTATTCAAAGATGGCGCCTGGTAAAGTGAATTATTTGTTCGACGGAATCCCGTAACCACATGTACTTCATGTAACATAACTAGAAATGCCATTAATTATCGCGATAATGGACGTTAAAGGTACGGCCACACTACGATTATCGCGATAATTAATGGCATTTCTCGTTGGTGTGGCCCCAGCATTAGGAGTCGGTATCTCAAAGAACGTAATAGAATCGCCGCTGCCGCGTTTGGAAAAGTGTCACCTACATCTAAACCTGAAGCTGAACAACATGCACTAAAGATTATGATAGTAAATAAATAAATAAATATTTAGGGCAATCTTACACAAATCGACCTAGTCCCAAACTAAGCAAAGCTTGTACTAGACGACGATATACAAACTTATATAGATAAATAAATACTTAAATATATATAGAAAACATCCATGACTCATGAAGTAAAAAAAATGTGTCCCCCCCTCTAACTTTTGAACCATAAAATTTAAAAATATGAAAAAAATCTCAAAAGTAGAACTTTATAAAAACTTTCTAGGAAAATTATTGTAAACTTAATAGGTTGAATAGTTTTTGAAAAAAATGTCTGAACTAAGTTTGTTATTTAACCGTATAAGCAGGTGTTTATTGTACCTGTAATTTCTACAAAATACAATGAAATGACGTGCTTTCAAATAAAGTAAAAACTGTGAAAATCGGTTCACGCAATAAAGAATTATCCCATGATAATCATCTTCCATACTTTAAGCTCGCGCGCAATAGTTTACTTGGTTTGCCGATAGATGTCGCTGTACGCGGAACGCTCATATCGTACATGGCGGTGTTAAGATTTTTCCTGGTGTAGTGGGGTCGGAGCAGGATACATTAGGTCGCAAATTTGTCGTGCTCGAATTGCCTTAGTTGTCTTTGGTCGTTCGTTGTCTACTAATAAAATTGTTCGTTAAGTGTTGCTTGTATTGTTCGCTAAGTATTGATTGTTTAACGCTTAAGTGGGGACACTTACTGTGACGGACGGAACCCTACACTGAGCGTGGTTTTATTAATATGTGATCATGAAAATAATGGCAGGTCTATAGGTCTAATGAAGGATTGTAATTAATGAGTGTATTTAGTTTAGGTATATCGTATGGCAAACCTGCGATGAGAGGCGCATAATTATATTAATTATGTATCATCAATCATCATTATTTTTAAATGTGTCTATTAAATTTGTATTTTGTTTTTTCTTTTTGAATATCCAATTTTGAGCGCTCAAACTTCAACCCATTAATTTAATAATGATTGTGTCCAGATTGGTTTGGCGAATTAAAATGTATGCCTATCGTTATTTTAAGAGGCTCGCAACTGACGATAGGGGTCTTTGTTTGATGAAATTTCCATTACGGTAGAAAACGGATTCCACTAACTAAACAAATCACTTTGATTTTGATGTAGATCGCTTCAGCATAATATAATCTAGGTTTATAGGTTTCGCTTATAGTTTTTGAGTTGCCTATAAGTTGAATTATTGCAAATTTTGAAAAAAAGACCAAGTCTTTCATTGTGTCTATAACGTACTGAATAGTCATTGAGATGGAGAATATTCAGAAGTGGAAAAACCATTTCTCTTTGGATGAGTATATACGAGTAGGTATTCTTCCCTCTTAAGTTTTTTAGAATTCAATATGGTTGTTTCATGGATGAAAAATACTCGTAAAAAGTATCCTACATGCTAACACATTCGTAAAACGAGTGCCTATGCCAATTCTTTGGATTAGGTGTCAAAGCGGACCTCGGGCTCGTTCGGGGCACAACCGGGAATAACGCAAGGAGGAACACATTTACTGCCAAGAGACTACACGCTACGCTCGTAGCGGATCCCTTGATTTTCCAAGAGGGTTCGTGGCAGTGAATGTGTTAATCAAGTTTACCCCTTACATACAAACTTACACCCACAGAATAGATAATAGTACAAGTACAGAAGGGACACTCCTTTGATCTTTACAAAAAGCGCTTTCGTTCTCAGCCAAATCATTAAGATTTATGGCCCTTTGACGTCGACGACGACGACGTCCACGTTCATCGCTACAAGTACATGCCGGTTCCCCAACGTTGGGGCACCGGCATGTACTCGTAGCGATTAACGTAAAACGCGGAGTGTCCCGCGCCTGTCCTTAGCAAAGTCTTGGCACTCGCAATCTTTACCTCTTCACAATATTAGTATAGATTGCTCGTTGCCAAATCATGATTTGGAAGCAGCGTTTTGCGACTGATCAATGCTGTATCTCGTTGCCTAGCGAATTTATTTTAATACGAGACATACTGTATATATGCATAGAGGTGTTTATTGAATGCCGATATCATTGAAGGCAAGCTTTTATTTGGCTTGCACTCTTATTATAAGTTGTCCTTCAAAAAATGCTGATAACTTGTCAGCGATTTACCGGTATCCGATTGTACTGAAAAGCATACCTACCTACTGTACATAATGTACTTTACTTATGTACTACACAATATGTACTTTACTTTCAACCTACGTAGGTTCGGTGACAATGCTTTGCTCAATCTCATGATCGAGACAATGGCAACTCCCCGAGTAAAATCCGTCATGTTCGGGCTTAGGAACACCGATTGATCGAAAAAACTACAGTGTTCAATAAATAAAGCGGCCAAGGTCGTATCGTTACTGACATCTCATGGCACTTACGTCGTTTTCTTTAAGGAAGGCAGTTTTTTAGAAACTCTAAGGCACTTCTAGCAAACATAGAAGCTTCAATTTTAGAATGTACAATTAGTATTTAGTGTATAAACAGTATAAATCAAGGGAGCGGTTTTAACGTTGCATGTTGGATCCTGACGTCACGATCCTCGAGCGTTGACAATTGTTTCATAGGATGTTTATCCAGAATGTTGAACTCTTCAGTGCTGAAAACAGTTTACTTTGCATATTTTGAAAGTTTGATAACATATGGCCTGGAGGTTTGGGGTAATAGTGTCCATGTTAAACGTGTTCTCATATTGCAAAAGAAAGCTCTTAGGTATATCGAAAAGGCTAAGCCATTAGAACACTGTCGCCCACTATTTATAAAACATGAGATACTAACCGTGATATCACTATACATATATTTAGTATGCATTTTTATATATAAAAATAGGTCCAGCTTTAAGAACAATATGAATATTTTAATAGATTGTATGAACGAATCAATAACAGTAGTGTTAATTTTATTTCAAGTTAGATTAAGATTTGCATGCCAAATTGTGGCAGAGCATACCTGCATGTAATCCCTACTGACATGTCTGTATAACTGTTTGACACCTGTGTATGTTCTTGCAAATAAATGAATTGAATTGAATTGATGGTGCGTTTTGCGGGAAAGGGACATAACATACCGCTCTTAAAACTTCGGACACTTGGAACTTTGTGATTATTTAACGAAAACGCAAAAGGCGTTGCTTTTATCTCCATTTGATTACATTTTTAATCCTTGGTCGAGAAAATACAACATTATTCATTTATTTTATTTAGTGTCTACACCACTAATAGAAAGAGGAGGCTAGATATTTCTCGGCTCCTCTTGCGTCACAGCAGCGTCATTTGCTAGGCCCGCTGGACCGCCTACGCCTACGCCTTTACGGAACTATTATGGAACCTTTTTAGTGCTAGCGGTACATCCCGTAATTCAGTAACATGCGGCAAATGGTGTTAAAGTTTTGAAAGTCGGTACGATTTATCTTTAGGCTAAACGAATCAATTTGACCCGTAGTCAACATCTTTTTATTATATGGAAAAAATATATTTTGTTCTGAAACCTATCGTGTGTGGTACCTAATGAAATGGCTTACTAAGCCGATTCTAAAAATATGTCACATCAGTATATTTAAGCCATTTTTGTTAAATTAAGACAAAATCAATTTTCGAAACATACCAAGATTGGCCATTTTGCATACTTGTCCTTACATGTAGCTCTTATCACATAACAGCTAGAGACTAATTGCTCCTCGATTTAATGTGCATTTGCTGCAGCGCTGCACGATTGCTTTGTTCACTCGGTATTAAAAGCACTTGAAGCTCTCACAAGTGTGGCTCCTCACAATGTAATTGGTTAGATCTAATTCAAAATGGCTGCATTTATATTGACTGTGTAAACTACACAGAGGTACTGGAAACAATTAAACATGTTCATTTTGTTTCGTTTGACGCGTATTGTTAAATGGAGTTGGGAAATTGGACACGACAAGTTGATGTAGGAGATCCGCTCCCGTATCGGCTTCCGCGGCCGAGAAACTATATTGTATCCCGGCTTGACTCTGCTTTATAGTTATAGTCTTTTCACGCCACTGCTCGGAAATGTGGCAAAAGATGGTCAGAATTCAGGCTTCAAGGCTGGGGTGGAGTTAGTTAGACATCGCACGAACAGAACAGACAGTTTGTCCAACAATGTTATTGTTGGAAAGTGTTTCATATTTTTATGATCTTTAATTAGGTACTCAATTTTGACTAATAATAATAATTGTTTGCAATTTCCTCGTAGTAGACGTGAAAAGCACTATGTAATGTCTCGTCAAAAAGTGCAATAGGACTCGTCTCCTTCCTTCGAGGACCTCATCTGCGGCTCGGGCCTCGAACCCACTCGTCCATCTATTGCCTACTCTCTAGCCTTTACAACAATGTACTATTACAATGTACTATTACAATATGGTGCTACTTTCCCGCACTAGTGCGGAAAAGAGCACTTTCCGTGCATATGTCGAAACTTTAAAGAGCCATATGTACAGTAAAACGTTGTACGATACACGTGCGAATACATAATTCGCAACTCGTGTCGATTTAAAACACTCCCTTCGGTCGTGTTTTAATTTATCACACCTCGTTGCGAATTTCCTATTTTCGGCACTTGTACCGTAATAGTACATTACGTAAGTAGGGCGGTGAATTCGTGAATGCCCCAGATCGCAGGTGTTTGTGGCCCGAACCGAAGGTGAGGGCCATAAATATGCCCTCTGGGGCTTTACGAATTACCGCCCATGTTGAGTAGGTACAAAATTTTACGTCTTCATCTGGCCATAATGCGAGTTTTACTGCACGCTGCGCGTATGGGAAAACTCGCATTGTGGCCAGGTGAAGACGTATGATTTTGTACTCAACGCGGGCGGTAATCCGTAAGGCCAAAATTCCCACACACGTGCGAGAATGAGATTTCATGACAATTCAAATTTCACCTTTTCATGTATAATTTTTTTCCTCGCATGATGCATTGTAAAATGTTGTATGATACACGTGCGGATAGGTAATTCCCAACTCGTGTCGATAAATAACTATTAATAGACGAAGGTCGATGATGATGATTGGTAGCACATTCACTTCCAAGAATCGCTACGCTCATAGCCGTTCCCGTGGTTTGTCCCGTATGTAGCGGAAAGCAACTACGGCGTAGGCGCCCGCGAGGGTGCCTGGCAACGAAAGTGTGAAACAGTATTTTCCTTGGCTTTCCCCTTGAGCCGTGGGCTGAAGACCCCTAAATAGTTTAGACAAAAAAATGGCTAATCGTGTAATAATTTTGTAACTTTGCTAGTAGAAGTACCAGACTGGAATGAACGATAAATGATTATGATGAGTTCGCTCGATACTCGGATGCGGATAGTATAGATAATCTTTTTGTTACCCCTCATTAGAGGCATGGGGCTCGCAAAAGAGTTCTCTATTTTACACGATATAGCGCGTTTTCCTAGCTCGTACCAGCCGATACCAGAGCCAGCCTCTTCCGCAATAGGGATGTAGACACTGAATGAAACAATCAATAATGTCTCAAATGGAGAAAGTAACAACGCAAGACGTTAAATAAATTACAAAGTTATTTTACAGTACATATGGTGCTACTTTCCCGCACTAGTGCGGAAAAGAGCACTTTTCGTGCATATGTCGAAACTTTAAAGTGCCATATATACAGTAAAACGTTGTACGATACACGTGCGAATAGGTAATTCGCAACTCGTGTCGATTTAAAACACTCCCTTCGGTCGTGTTTTAATTTATCACCACTCGTTGCGAATTTCCTATTTTCGGCACTTGTATCGTAAATAACTATTATACGTGTCCAAAGTTTTAAGACGGGAATATTGTCCCTTCTCTGCAAAACGCACCTTCTTATGATGCGATTGTCATTTGCTATATGACGCTCGCTGATCAGGTTTTCTCTCGCTAACAAGCAACATCAAAACATTTGTAGCTTCGTAATTCTTTGAGATATCTGAATGGGATTTTCGTCATAAGGCATATCATTTTGCCTTCTTTCTTTTGAAGTGATAATACATTTTATTTACGCAAATATCATTAGTGCTCTAAAATGTGTTCAGAAACCGTAGGAACCTGTGGTAGTAGGTAAAATCTGTACTGTAATGTCATTACAGTACAGATTTTTGATAAATTTGTATCGTTATGAGTTTAAATTTGGAATAGCTGTCAAAACTCAAGTTGGTCTCTATTCTAGTATCCATAGATATTAAAAAAGTTATCGATAAGAAACGTCAATTCAGTACGTTTTTTAATACAAACCGCACGTCATTTGATCTCGAGTGATATGAGTATAGGGACTTCATTCGTTTGTCTATGATTTAAAAAAAAACCATTCGCCATGACGGATGACCGAATTGCCGCCATTGCTGTTGTCATTTCATTTTTGGTTTTTTGCTGTTACTTACTACTACCTACCTATGATATGTGTGTAGATAAAGTAGTGTATGCAACTGTACATAGGTAATTAGGCCTTAAAACAATCGTGTGATGAAAACCACACTCGTATTTTAAGGCCTCTCATTATGGATCAGTCGCATAAACTACTATTGAGCCTACACCCCTATTGGAACATTACACACTGCCACTTCAGAAAAGCCTTTACTGAGCTGAGCTCAATTTCTACTAATATCATACGTGCGAAAGAGCGTCTGTCTGTCTGTCACCTCTTCACGCTTATATCGCTTAACCGATTAAGTTGAATGAAAGAATAGGTTCACAGGCTTTCCTTTTTTAAAAATTTGTAACTATGCGCCACTCCCTTTGTGTACTTGTTATACAATGTAATATTGTTTTCATCCCACTTACTCTTAAATGGTATTATCCCATGCCTGTGTATACAGAAGGACAATGGCCTAAATTGTTCCCACGGGAATTATGGATTTTAATAACTCTCTAGGGAGTTATGAGTTTGTTTGATATGATTCACACACACACACATCATCAGCCTATATACGTCCCACTGCTGGGCACAGGCCTCCTCTCATGTTTGATCTGATTGGTTTAAGCAAATCTAGTTGGCCGCGCGCCACTAGAATTCTGTTCTGTGATTGGTTGAAAAAAATCTAGTTGGCCACGCGCCGCAAGAATAATTGAAGCTGCGCGCTCCACTCGCATTTCGACAGAAAAAAATTTGATTGGTGCGGTTGTATGAAACAGTTCTTTCTGTCTGTTGTAGTTATTATTCCCTCGAAAATGTTATGAAAAACATTGTGTATCACACGGGCGTAAGAATATTGCAAACCGGAGTCATCGAAAACCCCCCGCCTTCGGCGTCGGGCTTCAGATAGACTCTTTGTTCGCAATATTCCACTTACACCCCTTGTTAAACGATGTACTATTTCTCATTATCCATTCATAGTTTTGTCGTGTAGTGTACTTCGATACTATTAGGTATTACTTGTATTATAAAGCAATATATACACGTTCGTCTTTGTCCGATTTCTAAAATGTCTTCGCCTATGTTTAGAATGGATCCTCTCGATGAACGTAGGGCATAATTTATCCCGTTTTAGCCTGAGTAAGATACGGTCGCGCTATATATGAAAAAACAACAGTATATAGATGTTGGCATTTTTTTTCATCAAATATTTGGTATGGGTATTCTAACTAAGTATTCTTAAATACTATATTTAATACAACGACGGTAAAAAGCAATGTTTATAAATTCCGTAAAAGTGAGGCGAAAATGGTATAAACTTTCCTTCTTTTTAACTCCTCAATTTTATCAGGCACGCGTGTAGTAATTTTGGTTTTTTCTATAATATCTCATGTATTTACCTACATCAGAAAATAATAAATTTGGTGGAGAGGAATTGATGGTGAAAACCACAGATGACTTCTCGAATTCCTCAATTATGTACTGAAAAGTGCAAAAGTACGTCACAGGTTCTGATAAGATTCCGTTGAAATAGGAACTAATGAAGTGCCATTGGTGATGATCCTGGGGAATCGACGGAAGTCCTCAAATATTATCGGCCCACATACATCGATTCGGTTTTTTTCTATAGTAATCAACTCATTTGCTATCGGAAATCAATTCACGTGGTAAATTGTAAAAAAATGTGGAAATATTCTCGTGGCTTGGCGGAGTACTAAATTGAAGTCGGTTAAAACTTTGTTTTTAAAGTAAATTATATCATTACTACTTGTATATAAGTTCTTTGGGATACGTGCATAATCCATCTATGTTAGTTAATTAATAAAATCGGCCAAGTGCGTGTCGGGCCACGCGCAGTGTAGGGTTCCGTAGTTGCCTGTCTGTCTTAGTTACATCGACACCCCCGCGCCAATTAAATAGTGCAGTTGCGTCGCCCGAATTTGTACGAAAGTTTGCCGTTCTAAGTACATTTTAAGTTGGTCGACTATTAATCGGTAACTATGCCTACATAGCCGTGATAGTTTTCCTTTTATATGTTCATTATGCGTACTGGTGCGACGATTTTGGACCTTAAATACCAATATCACGCAAACGAATTACTGAGTTGAAAAATGTTTGTAAGAAACCCTTAATATTTTTAAACAATACTTCACATTATTAGTTTACCGAGAAAAAAAATCTTTCCCCACTTTAGGAGTAGGGGAGGTACCCTAAAAAGATATTAATATATCAATATTTTATTTTACCGTTTTGTCGGCGTGATTGATTTAAGTATATACCATGCTGAATTAAAGTTTTCTAGTCGTAAGGGTTACAGAGCTAAGCCGCAGACGGCTAGATGGACATGATGAAACTAAATAAGGGTTCCGTTTTGGCTACGGAACCCTATAAAGAGGTAGATATGCGTTTTCTACACGAAATACCGTGTTTAAAAATGGCCAGCATATCTGACGACGCGATAGGGAGGAAAGTCGGTGCAATTGACTCAGTTTTGGTGTGCCACTTTTGGTCCGCTCATAACTTAATATACCTCTTTATTATTGAGTGAGAGTGAGTGTAACTAATACCTACTTACCTTCATGTTGGTTGCAAATTTTTCACACGTTCATCCATATCTTTACAAATCGTTCTCGAACATGAATATATCATTTCCCGCTACCTGCAAGGTTCCTGCATTATTATGCAAATAAAGATGCAACGCAAATGCATTGATCCGTTTAAAGACGTCAACATTTTTAAATAGCACATTGTACAGAAATGAATAGATTTTAAATAAGGTAATGGATTTTCTATGGCAGAGTAATGTGTGCCGGATGGAACGGCGTCGGTATGCCCCTCCACAAGGTGGACTGATGACTTGGTAAGGGTCGCGGGAGTCCGCTGGGTGCGCAGGACCGGTCACTTTGGCACTCTTTGGTGGAGGCCTATGTCCAGCAGTGGACGTCTTTCGGCTAATATGATGATGATGTATATTAGTGTTTCATTTGACGCCCACTCTGTTATCTAAGCCGTTCGGTATAGAGATAAATGCCATGTGTATGACAGATAAAGAGGCGCTCGGAATGACGGAAATAATTAGAATGTTTTTGAGTTTATAGAAAAAAACACAGTACCATGTTAAGCTAACGCAGGTTTCGCGAGTCGGATTTAATAAAGCCTTTTCCATTGTACAGATATGTTTTCGTGGAATTCAGCTTAAGTGTCTTTAGTGTCGTGCTACGTATCTTATAATAAATATACGAATCAAGAATATCCAGAAATGAACTTTTTGCGGCTATCATTATTGGATTACCAACACAATTTCTCAATACATTACTATCTTAATTCAAGTTCCCTATTATCAACTTATCATCATTGGTTTTATAAAAACAATATTACTAGAATTAACAAGAGATGCCTTGGTATTGCTGTTTAGACTTAATTTATTTTAAACTTTTTTTCCTCTCGGGTCTTAAATATGTCGTCTATACTAATATTATAAAGAGGAAAAGTCTGCGAGATTTTGTCTTAGTAAAAAGCAAGTTTCTATTTAAAGCGTAATCTCCATAAACGCTGATCCAATTTATAGGAAATCCTTTTCTCAAATTCAATGAAATATTAGCGTTGTGTTATTTATAATAGGTGGGTTAAAAGTAGGTATCACGTTTCGGCGAGACGGGACGAGAGATCTATTCTGTAACTTGTTTTAAGCTCACCTCAACGCTTCCCCACAAATATGCCTTGACACCGCGATGCGTAATAACTAAGCGTAGGTAGAGGTCTAGTTTTGTGACGGGTGACCGGCGGGGTGAGCCGCTTTAACGCGTAGCGAATAACAGCCCCGTAATGGCTATTAGGCCTGCAAAGCGACCATCTTTGGTTTTAGTATCAATTTGTGATATCAGTAATGTAAAGTACATTACCTACTGATATCACAAATTGATACTAAAACCGACTTCAAAAAAGGAGGAGGTTCTCAATTCGGCTGTTTTTTTTATTTATTTTTATTTTCAATGTTTGTTACCTCAGAACTCCGTCATTGATGAGCCGATTCGATTTTTTTTTTGTTCGTAATGATATGTCGCAGTGAAATGGCCAAAACAGAGATTTGAACAAATCGCTAAGGGATATGCAAAATACAAAATACAAATTATTTATTCTGCAAATAGGCCACAAGGGCACTTTTAGATGTCAAACGGTAATTTACAATAAAAATAATAATCTTACAATAAAATAATAATAATCTAACACAATAATAATTTAAAATTTGCACATTAAGCACTGATATAACAACACACTAAATGTCACAAAGTTACTGAAAACAAAACAAAATATGACCATTACATTCGATTAGAATAAGGTCTGTGCATTAAGAAAGTTAATGATATTAATTTAGTATTCCAGATGTATAAGGTCTCTGAGCGTCCAAATACAATTGATAATTATTCAATGTTCGTAGAGATGTATACGGTCTCTAAGCGTCAAAACAAAACAATAAAATAAAAAGGAATATTAATATAATATTGTCAGTGATGTACATGGTCAATAACAATAAAACGTGTCAAGATCGGAATGATGTCTCTCGTCAATACGATAATAATAAAATAACACTAGTCGATCAAATCACGCAGGATTTTAAAATGGCGAATCCTTTTTATCATTTGCCTTATACAAATCAGTCATTTGATCAAATCTCTGAATTTGTTTACTGAAATGACGAAATCGGACAAAAAAGGTAACTCGTTTATTCATTTCACTAGATTTGTTTAGTGATTTGATAAAATCCCTGAAACGCCTACACCTCTTGTTCTAAGTGTTCTGATAAGAGAGAGACGGATAGAGCGCGAGAGAGCTCGCGCGCCGTCGCGTGATAGCCGTGCAGATAAGATTCCATTGAAATAGGAACTAATGAAGTGCCATTGGTGATGAATTGATGATCTTGGGGAATCGATGGAAGTCCTCAAATATTATCGGCCCACATACAGCGATTCGGTTTTTTTCTGTAGTAATCAAAGCATTGGCTATCGGAAATCAGTTCATGTGGTAAATTATTAAAAAAAATAGGAAATGTTCTCGTGGCTTGGCGGAGTACTAAATTGAAGTCGGTTAAAACTTTGTTTTTAAAGTAAATTATTTACAGTAATGTACTTACCTGCGTGTAGAATGGACTTGTTCTTAAACGCGATAAATTAAGTTCGTACCTCCGTAAATCCGAGAATACGATTAAACACTATAATAAACTATCGATCCAAATCTGCCAAGTACCCTAAGCGGCCTGGTTTTGTAACCAGGCTGCTTAGGGTAGGCATGCCATAATTGACAACATTTCAAAATATGTAATGACGCCTAAATTGAAAACCATTTCGGTAATTATGGTACCTGAACGTAATAAAGTAGTTCTCTGCTTTTTTTCCTGCTCATCATATCAGCCGAAAGACGTCCACTGCTGGACATAGGCCTCCCCCAAAGAATGCCAAAGTGACCGGTCCTGCGCCACCCGCATCCAGTGGACTCCCGCAACCTTTACCAGGTCATCAGTCCACCTTGTGGGGGGCCTACCTACGCCGCGCCTTCCGGTACGCGGTCGCCACTCGAGAACCTTTCCGCCCCAACGGCCATCGGTTCTACGTGCTATGTGCCCTGCCCACTGCCACTTAAGTTTAGCGATTCGGAGGGCTCTATCGGTTACCTTGGTTCTGCTGCGGATAGCCTCATTTCTGATGCGATCACGCAGAGAAACTCCCAACATGGCCCTCTCCATTGCCCTTTGGAAAGGAGAGGTCCATTGCTCTCTATTGCCTTTTTTCCTGCTCGCTTTTAAGAAAATCGCGAAAACGTATAAAAGTGGTTTTCACCGTGTGTAACGTCAATATTACGGCTGCCATGTGAAAGGTGTGCAAACTGCCATACAGAGCCGTAATATTGACGTCATAATTTACTTACGACCTTCTGGAATTCGCTACTTTTCACTTTTATAGTTCCGAATGAAAATTACAATTTAAGGAGAAATAAATAATCATGTGTCGCTTAAAATAATATTTTCTAGCGAACTAAATCATAAAATGGCCTCCATGAACATATGAAATGTTGTCAATTCTGTATAGCATTTTTTAAAACAAGATATAGGGGTTTTGGTCATGTCCATTGTAATATTTGTACTCGATATCCCGTCGCATTGCACCGTAAAATCCAATCACTGACATGACTCAAAAAAATAGAAAAAGGTATGAAGCTACCGAGATGTCATTCTGGCCTTTGTATCTATTTGCTTGCTGATTGAAAAAGTTCCTCGTCCACCAGCAGTAACGTTTAGCTTAGTAGCTTTTTGCATTTAAAGCTTTGCTTGTTGAATTTGAAAGTTTACTCTCATTGCAAATACTGGACATTATTAGTTTTGAAATGTTGCCGTGCAAATATGCAACAATCAAGTTAATTAACTGCGCATTGTAAGTCAAATACATTCTGTATGTAACACAAATGCGTTTTAATTTTTAATGTTTAATTATCATCCTCCTCCCGTATGTGCTCGCCCGGGAAAGAAAGGAGCCCGGGGTCCGCTTTGCCGCCTTATCCCAAGGTTTGGCATAGGCACTACATTTACAAAAGAGACTGACATCTGACATTCCATTCCAACCCATTCCATTCCAAACTACACCTTAGGTATTGGGATTAGACCGGTTTCCTCACGATGTTAGTATGAGTACAGTTCCTTTTTATACACAATTGCATTTTAAAGTTTAATGTCCCAGGTTAAATTTAATAACAGGTTAGGTTCAATATAAAAGTATTGAAGCGTTCGAGATGATTCAGATTCAGATGATAAGATAGACAGGCAGAAAGACAAATGAAGAAGTGTTACGAATTATGGGAGAGAAATGAAACTTGCTAAAGAATAGAAAATATACGCGGCAAAATTATAATACGCTTAAGGGGCTACCCGAGGTTTTCATCGATTTTTGACAAGTTTTGAATTGTATCTCCTACTTTATAGCACTACAGATAGAATTATAAGTCAAAAGGCTAACGTTTCTTCAATCTTTATCTCCATTTTGGTCCACCGGCTTTTGAAACAAATGAATACTTAATTTTGTATGATTTTTTTAAACATTGCCTAACGAAACACTTATTTCGTATCTCTATTGACGTGAAAAATCGAACATATACGAAATCTACATATTTGGGTTCCTCTGTGACGTCCCTAAAACTGGTCCAGCGTTGTCATTTTAAAACCAACTAACACAAAAGTTATGGCCAGAAAACCGGTTTTTTGGCCTAAAATTGTTCAACTTTGATGCCAAATGAACTTTGAAGTAAATATGGGATACTATATTGCTTAAAGCCGTTGTTGTTAATACAGGGTGCCTCGTGAGGAACCCGAATAATTTGGCCAGCGTATTCCTAAGGTCGTATGGAGTAAAAAATGTTATATGAACATAGGTCGAAATATGGTTATTTTTTTATGTTTTCATACATAATAAATAACTTCTTGTATGAAAACATTAAAAAAAAACCATATTTCGACCTATGTTCATATAACATTTTTTACTCCATACGACCTTAGGAATACGCTGGCCAAATTATTCGGGTTCCTCACGAGCACCCTGTATAAATAAGCTTCAAAAAACATAAAAAAAACTAAGGGATTCAGAGCGAAGGTTATTGGCGTATGGGAGCCCCTTAATAAGACACGACATTATCTTTAGAAATAATCTAGAAGGTAAGATCGAAGGATCAAGGGGTAGAGGTCGACCCAGGATATGCTTATACAGGAACTAAAAGTTAAATTAATGTTATGTCTTACCTGGACCTGAAGGCATTAGCCGAGGACTGAGAGAACAGTCGCCTACTCCACCGACAAGAGCCAAGCTCTTAAGGGGCTCCACGCGCTTTTTGGCTAGTTTTGCCGAGTTTTGAGTTAATATTCCTCCCTCAAAACTTTAGATATATTTATGGCACGAACACCTATCGGTTCTTCAATCTTTTATCTACATTTGCAGAAAGCTTATTTTGAAAAAAAAAAACTTGTTTGAACTCGTTCATAATCATAATCAATTGATCTTTTATTTCGTCATCATAGGTACGTTATGTACAGGTGATAGGTATTACAAAGTAGAACAACCATGATGTACCGTTTCGACGTACGATACATTACAAATACTAATGCACAAACTTAATCTTAAAAATACAAATGATATTAAATAATAAGCAAGCAGATATAACATAGAATAAAATTGTGAAATGTCAAGTGTAAGTTGAAGTAAATATGGGATACTATTTCGGTAAACCTAGTTGTTGTTAATACGATAAGCTATAAAAAACACGAATAAACCGACAGTTTCAGATCAAAGGTCACTGGGAGCTAGGAGCCCCTTCAATGTTGATGATGACTAAACATAAGGCTTCCCCACAACAACCCAGTTCTGGCTACCAGCACGGTTAGCACGAGACGGGTAAACAGCTTACCCGTCTCTTCTTACCAGAATGCGCTCATGCGCTTTACGTCACCCGTCACGCCTATCGAAACTATACCTTGTCTATTTAACAGAGTTAGTACTAGAAAACAGAGAATGCACGTAATTGGTCAGCGATAAGGACGATGCACAGGCACAAGGTAGGTTTACATGCCTGTCAAAATTTAGTCAACATCTGTCGCTCGTACGGTGCGGACGCTTTCAAGTGCTTACTTTGGTCACAGTTTTTTACCTGGCTCGTTTATTGGACTTTAAATAACATAATTATGATTTATAGATGAATAAACATGACATGAAAATGTCATGTTATCAATAAGTTAATTATTTGAGGTGCCTCTAACTACAAACAAAAATCACGAGAAATATTACGAATATTCCAACAAGCGGCATGTAAGCCGAGCCCGCCATCGACGTGTGATTGTTGACGCCCACTGGCAGTTTCTTGTCCCTTTCATTTTCATACAAAAGTGCAACAGAAAGAACGCTTTGCTAACTCTGTTAAATAGACAAGGTATAGACCTCTACCTACGCTTAGTTACGTTTTACCGCCTTACGGCACAGATGGGAAAGCGTCGACACGAACTGTCGATTTAATACGACCACCAGTGAAGTTGGCGAAATCGGTGAAAATGTAATTGTGTCTATACCTATTTTTGTATACCTGTTTCTTTCTTGTTCAAAATGAATCTAGCCCAAATGGTGTTTTGACTAGTATGAAATAGGTTCATATTTAAATACGTGTAAAGTGAATGCTAATTAAATTAATATTAAAATTTGATAAGCAATCGACTATTTTGCACTAAATTCATATATATTATGACGGTTACCCGATGGGCATTATTCTGGAGTGCACGTAATTCCATATGGACGTAATTCTTTCGACCTATATATCCAATATGTCAATTTTACTTTAAGGACGTTATTAAATTTTAGCATTGATCAGACTGAACAAATTTCCATGTCGAGGATTTTAATATTGACATCATTCAGATTCCACTAATAATTCCGAGTTGTAAATTTTCAATTTGTGCTGTACGGCAGTAAATCTTAGTTAATACAAATCGCGACGTCGATACAACGTGTTAATAAAATAACGCAAAACCTGAAAACAGTTTGTTCAGAATCGAGAGTAGATCGTTGTATATTTGTGGGTGAACGTTGGCGCGTGAACGTTTGTATATTTGTGGGTGAACGTTGGCGCGTGAACGTTTGTATATTTGTGGGTGAACGTTGGCGCGTGAACGTTTGTATATTTGTGGGTGAACGTTGGCGCATGAACGTTTGTATATTTGTGGGTGAACTTTGGCGCGTGAACGTTTGTATATTTGCGGGTGAAGGTGAGCTTAACTCATTCGCCACAGAAAAAAAGGGAGTTGCAACCCCCGCACCACGAAAATCACAAGTCTATGGTTTTTGGGCTTCGTATGACATCGGTGCCAGGTGGGAGGCAACTGTGACAAACTTACGTTCAAATCGGTGGCGGCGATGGTGTTTAAACAAGTTACAATATAGCGGGGTAGACGGCATGGCGTCAATATTGTATTCCAACGCGATTCCCCGCCTACAAAATATTAGAACCCCATTGGCTACGTAAATAAGGAATAACTGCAAACCAGTGCGCTCAACGCTTTACCTCATACTTAATTCATTGTTGTCTCTGATCCCTGAGGCATACATTAACATGGGTGATGATTTTGGCTCCCTATATAAGCGGTGGCTGAGTCGGTAATAGCCAGTTGCACCGCGATCACGGCTGTCATACTGCTCGTCTGTTTTTACCTATGGAGGCTGGGGAAAGTGAGGCAGCGACCATTCGGGTAATTTATACTATAGATAACTTTCCAGAACGACGACATGTTCTCGAAAGTTACCGAAAATTAAATTTCGGCGGGCGTAGCATGACGATAAGACATCTGTCACGTTCTGACACGTATGTGAGTGCAAGAATGACGGATGTCTTATTTATAATGATAACCGATAAAATGGCCGCCTTCAGGCCCGCAGGGAACGTTCACAAAAAGGTTCAGATTATTTTTAGAGAAATTCCCTATAATAAATCCTTTCACTATTTTGAAAACTTTCCAACGAAGGCACATCTTTTATACTTAGATACAGTCAGACAGGTTTTCAACTTCGGTGTCTTGATTATGAATTCATTTTGTTTATTTACATCTCATCTTACTAGACGAACGATTCGTCTACAGTTCAGCAGCATTGCCTGAATAAAATTGGGAATACTGAACAAAAACTCGTGAATAGCGGTAGATATTTTTTTATGAATACCGAGAAACTGGGATTGTGTCAATTTAGAATGAACTTTAATGACACCTACAAATTGTCGGTTTAAAGCCCTTTGTCGTTTCAAACGGGGTGTACAAGGAAGCATATTTGGAGCGAGTTGCAGGGTTCAAATTCCTTTGCATGTAATAGAATGCGCGCCGGCCCGACCCGTTCGGTGGGAATCGTACATTAAGCTATATTTTCCAATTAAACACTTTCAAGCATTCGAAACACATCTTTGCACGTCTCATCCTAAGACTGACAATCCATCATCATTTTAACCGACTGCCCGGTGAAGAGTATTTTGGGTATTCGTAATTAAAACCATCATTCATTTCATATAGAAACTAAGCCCCCATGCAATGGCAGGAATGTTTTTCATATATAGCTGTCAAGCGAATTAAAAAAAAACGTAGCCGCTCTCCGCATTTGCTCTTCTGTTCCTAGGCGCGCGCGCTAGAGCCGACTTTAGCCGGTGCGCCCATAGAAATAGGCCTGTACTCACTATATATTTCATCCTTTCACTTCTTTCACCCCCCCCCCCCCCCCCCCATTGGGGGATGATTTCCGGGATAAAAAACTATCGTATGTCCTGAAAACAATCTCTCTCACACTTTCGACGGGACGTAAATTCTATACAAATAATTTGTCTAATCCGTCATCTTTACCAACTCTTTTACTTCTTTAAATTGTATATTTGTAAATCGCGATGGAGAGTCTCAGTCTCGGTCTCAGTATAAAATATAAACGAGACGAGTTCAGGATAAAATCATGCAATAAAGTGGCTTCCTTGCCGCCTTGCGAGTCTTTAATAACTTATCTGTTGATTTAAAATCACTCGAAGGTAAATAATTTGAAAGTGCTCTGAAGCGCTCTGGCCTATTAAAAAGGCCTTTTATAACATGAAGGAGTTTTTCATAGACATGCCGTAACTAATTATACGTGCACATACCTACTTAATATTAGCAATACTCTCTGCTTTTTTAAAAATATTGTATGTCCGTGACGGATAAACTATTGTCTAAATATTTGTTATGTCAATTAACAGCCTAGTACACACACAGTTCAACAATTAATAATGTTCTATTCTATTCTATTTTTATTCTTTTATTGTTTTTTGTTATTAAAAGCTCCTCTGTTAAAGCTGTGCAATTGCGTTGATGTAGAAAAGAAGCCTCATTTCATTAATCATAAGTTTTTTTTTACGAAGCAAACAAGACATGAAAGAGTGTATAAGTTAATAATTAAAAATAACTTCTGTTTTTAGGCCGATAACGAGAACATATTAAAAGCCCCTCGTATGCACTACAATTTAAATGCAAAATCTTCGAAAATTTAAATTCGAAGAAACGAAGCGGCGTCGCTCACTGAAAAATCGGTCGTTTGCAAATCATACTTGGAAAAGCAATTTTCTGTTAAGGGACAACTTTTACTCGACTGAAATCGGAAACATAGTTTAATCAACTATATTTTCAATATCACCTAAGTTTGTTTAGATTGTTTGTGGCAACAGAAGCGTCTTTGCCAACGATCTAACATTACAGCCGACTGGTAAGCGTAGTGGTTAGTGACGCTGCCTGCGATGCCGAAGGTCCTGGGTTTGAGACCCGCGGTAAGGGAAAATATTTGTGTAATGAGCATGAATATTTGTTTCTGAGTCCTCAGTGTTTTTAATATATTTAAGTATGTTTATCTATTAAATATATCGTCGTCTAGTACCCATAAAACAAGGGTTATTGAGCTTACTATGTGATTAGTTCGATTTGTTTAAGATCGTCCCCCTTGTTCGGTGCATGCGCATCGAACACGTGACTCGCGCCCTACTTTGGCGATGCGGTCGTTTCCTAAAGTTAGTGCGTTTTATGACACCGTCGCGATCGCATTCTATCATTTTATAACATTTAATTAACCTTAACATTTTACTTATTTTATTAACATTGTAGAAGTGTAATATATAACAATTGACTAATATTTATTGTATTTATTAATACTGTAACCACACAGTGCTACAAGGGAAATTATGTATACTAATATTATTATAAATAGTAAATTACCACTAATGCGCCATCGAATTCTACGACTCTTTCTGCACTGACTAGGTTTTTCAATATGCCACCAATGAACGCTTAGGATAGCGCGGCGTAACAGGTTTTTAAAGGGCCGAATCGCACGCGTGGGTTCCCTAGTAGGAGTCCATAGGCTACTGTTACTGCTTAACATCGCGCGGGCCATAGGTACGCTTGGTTGTCATATAATATGAAATTTTGTGGCTTGACACTCAATTCTAACGTTATAAAGAGGTAAAGTTTGTCAGAGTAGCTTTGTACGATGATCTACATGACTCCTGGACTCATCGGATATCAGTATGTATTTTAACCAGCAGCTCCGCTCGCTTGCGATGTGACACGCTGGCTCCTCGTGTCCTTTATTATTATTTAACAATCGATTAATACCATCAATTCTTCCCCAGGTTGTTTCTCGAAGGCGTTCGAGCGCACGATGTCCCGCTCGATGGCTTCGTCAATAGGCGGCGAGCTGAGCGCCGCGCCTTCCATGACCGGCTCGCTCACGGAGAGCCAGGTGCCGCAGCCGATGCAGCTTATGCACGTTCTCGAGGTCACCGTCGAGATCAAGGAGACAGACGCCAAGGTAGACTGTAGCGCCGATTGTAGCGATAGATTCGTTTTCGCTCTGAAAAGGCTGAGAGAAACAGTTCCGGTGGAAGCTGCGCGCTTATCACGGCTACGTTTCATCTGTGCTCTATTACGGATTAATACTTTGGGGAAATTCTGTTGACGTAGTTAAAATCTTCAAATGTAAGGGTTCTTTGCAACGCAAAAGACGATGACAGCTGTGTTCCACCGTTTAAAAAGTTACGGATTCTTCCGTTGTCATGATTATAAATTCAAAATGTCTGCATTTTCGTGAAAACACATCACTATTATTTCGAAAAAAAGAAATTACACAAAGGCAAACCAGACAAAAAACAATGAACCGTCATGCATAAACCAGTTTGTAACAAGGTGATGTACGACAGAAATATATTTGATTTATTGATTGATTAGTGAGCGCCGTATTGCAAATAAATATATTTGATTGATTGATGTAAGCGTCTCCGCCGAGTGTTTCATAATTCACGCCGGCCTAGCTCAAGCCAGTCAAATCCAAACTTATATTCAACTGTATAGTTACGTGGAGCGACGACGGAATAGACTAGCCAACATACGAGCGGCACCTTTTCCAAAAACTCAATCCTTGTTGGCATAAGGGTATTGTATTAAGTGCGCTCGAACTTTGAAATGTAATAAAATAACCCGCGTTGTTGATTGTTGCAACAATTTTTATATTATTTTACGTCACACCTGGCCATAATACGAGTTTTACTGCACGCTGCGCGTACGGGAAAACTAGCATTGTAGCCAGGTGAAGACGTAAAATTTTGTACGCAACACGGGCGCTAATTCGTAAAGCCCCAGAGCGCATATTTATGGTCCTCACCTTCGGTTCTGGCCACAAACACCTGCGATCTGGGGCATTCACGAATTAACCGCCCTAGTTATGTAATGTACTATTAATGTACATTTCATGCATCTATTGCTCTCCAACATGGCCGCTGTACGCTGGCAAAGTTCGAGAGAGTCTATTGAAAAACCCTATAATATTTATAACATCGTCTATGTTTCTTCAAGATTATAGTGTTGCAGAGCGTTATCTTTGTTGCAACACTATGTTATACATTTTTTGGGACCACCATTGCCTTAATATTAAAGACTCAGCAACAGCAGATTATTCCTAAGAATTCTGGAAATATCTGGCTACAGGAGATCCCAAGACTTTACTGACATATCGGCGAGAGAGAAAAAAAATCCTGGACTTGCTCCGCTTGCCAAATGTGTGTGTCTATTCCCGCTACAAGCCGATACGGTCGGGTCTTTGCCATCGCTGATTTAGTGTTAAATGCGAAAAGGTTGCTCTCGAGCCCAATTCAAGTAAATTACATAGTTTTTGTGCACGTTTACCTAATGGGTACTAAGTAGGTATAATATGTGGCGTTCCATGGCTAAAGGGTCCTTATGGCCGTTTGCCATAATTGCCATAAAGAGCCCTTTAGGCGTGGAGCGCCACATATTAGTTCCAAAACTTATGAAGATCTTAAATTATTCAAACACCTGTCGCATTCGCATTACAAATACAATTTGCACTAAAAAACTGCCGCACTGGTACGCCGCTTTGATTAAGGGCGGGTTGCACCATCTTACGATTACAGACCGATTAAAGTTGGAAATGGCGCCAGCCTGTCATTTTGTAGAAACCTGTCAAACTTTCCATACATTCACATTTTAAAGAACACCGCTCATGCGCACAGACGGTTTGGTGCAACCCATCTTAAAATAAAAATAAAATATAAATATTAGGGGACAGTCCTACACAAATCGACCTAGTCCCAAACTAAGCAAAGCCGACGGGTACTAGACGACGATAAACATACTTATATAGATAAATAAATACTTAAATACATAGAAAACATCCTTGACTCAGGAACAAATATTCGTGCTCATCACACAAATAAATGCCCTTACCGGAATTCGAACCTAGGACCTCTTGCTTCGTAGGCAGGGTCACTACCAATTAGGCTAAAGCGGTCGTCAAACCGGCGCGACGCCGCCGCTAATTTTATAGTCGGCGCCAACTTCTTGATAGCGGAATTAGGTACCTGGTCTGATTGCAGCATAAACAATTGATTCTATTTCTTTCACAGGGCACGTACAGTCACGTGCCTAAAGAGCGCCTCGGCTTCAAGCTGCGCGGCGGCATCGACAAGCAAGTCACGATCAACGTGCAGCAGGTCACTAGCAGCCCGCAGTCCGCCGACGGAGACGACGCACAGGTACGACAGTCTCCTGAGTCAGTCTAGCCACTCAAGACACCTCCGAGGTGTAGTCACGTACCTGAGCGAGGCTTCAAGCTGCGCGGCGGCATCGACAAGCAAGTCACGATCGACGTGCAGCAGGTCACTAGCAGCCCGCAGTCCGCCGACGGAGACGACGCACAGGTACGACAGTCTCCTGAGTCAGTCTAGCCACTAGAGACACCTCCGAGGTGTAGTCACGTGCCTGAGCGAGGCTTCAAGCTGCGCGGCGGCATCGACAAGCAAGTCACGATCAACGTGCAGCAGGTCACTAGCAGCCCGCAGTCCGCCGACGGAGACGACGCACAGGTACGACAGTCTCCTGAGTCAGTCTAGCCACTAGAGACACCTCCGAGGTGTAGTCACGTGCCTGAGCGAGGCTTCAAGCTGCGCGGCGGCATCGACAAGCAAGTCACGATCAACGTGCAGCAGGTCACTAGCAGCCCGCAGTCCGCCGACGGAGACGACGCACAGGTACGACAGTCTCCTGAGTCAGTCTAGCCACTCGAGACACCTCCGAGGTGTAATCACGTGCCTGAGCGAGGCTTCAGCGAGGGTGCAGCAGTATTACTCGACTTTTGATGAATTTGGGAATAGAATCGCCGTCAGTTTATTAAACTTTGACGTACTATCGCCAACAGAGTTAACTGACCATCCTTACACTTTATGGTCATTGTAATAAGGTTCAATTAAATACATGATTATATTCATATGCTAAAACTGTTACCTCCATCAGATTCTGAATGCGGATTGATATATCAACAGACAATAGATAATATATTCCTAAGTCCCAATACGAGAAGTGATAGACCGTGCGAGCTTTGCATATATTCTTTAACTGATTATAATGGATTTTCCAATGAAACGTATAAGGCGGTGTCTAAATGCACGACGCATGATGTTGTGTTCCTGTCTAAGTTCAGCGGGCAGTCGCTCGAAGTAGGTAGGCCCAATGACACGCGGGTTCTTCCGCGTAAAACTCCTTTATATCGCAGCTCCGTACAAACTTTTACCCCCCATTTCACCCCCTTAGGGGATGATTTCGGGGATAAAAACTATCCTATGTCACTTTCCATCCCTTCAACTATCTCCACTTAAAATATCACGTCAATCCGTCGCTCTGTTTTGCCGTGAAAGACGGACAAACAAACAAACACACACATACAGTTTCCCGATTATAATATTAGTATGTTTACTATTGTATAGAAACGAGTTGTATGACGGTGTTGTACCATGTTGCAGGCTCCGTGGGGAGGGCTGTACATCGAACGGTGCTTCGGTATCTTACTGGCCCCGGCCCGGGGCGTCAAACATCCCGATATGCGGCTACTCGAAATGGTAAGTAACGCCTATTCCAATTAATTTATCATCCTACTTACTGCCCGGCCCGGCTTCGCACGGTAAGTTTTCCGCAGGAATGAAGCATTTCCCCGCGGTAAAAAGTAGCCTATGTTCATCGGGGATAATGTCGGCTTCTAATGGTTAAATATCTTTTCCAAATTGGTCCGATTAGATTCCGCAGCGTAGCGAGAGATTCTAACTTAGGATCCAGAGCGTAGTGAGGGATACAAGTGTTAACGCCCGAGACGAAGATAATTTTGCTACCGAGTACTACTTTTCATACCGACTATGAAGAAATTTTCGCTGTTAAAATTATTTAAAAAACTTTCACAATTTATTCTATTTTTTTTATACAAAAAATTCACTATATTCACGTATTATTAAAAATGCAAAAACTATGATGACTCATTACATGATGTTACTTCAAAATCTGCATAGGCTGCTGTGCTATGATCTCGTCGTGCCAAGATACATTACTTGGAGGTCAAACTTTTGATCATCATTTCTCCGAATAAAAAATATATCAGATGCTCTAGAGAAGCGTCCTTTTAAATATTTGCTCATGTTACCGGCCACACACTGTATAGGACCACATCATTTATTTATTTATCGTATGGCATAAAATTTCTCTACTTAAATGTTTACAATATTAGATTGAAGGTAAGCAACTCGCGAGCGTTCGAGTCTTGAAATCAGCCGAATTCCCGCTAGATTTGGTGACGGGACACTCAAAGATGGTATGGTACACCACACCACCGTCTGATCTGGACAGCAACACTGGTGTTCCGCTGACTCGCATCATCTACATGATGTACAATGTCCTGATCATTTTACAGCAATAACAGCATTTACAGTGTGTCTCTCTTTTTAACCCCCGACGCCAAAAGAGGGGTGTTATAAGTTTAACGTGTCTGTCTGTGTATTTGTGTATCTGTCTGTAGTGTAGCTCCCTAACGGATGGACCGATTCGAATGCGGTTTTTTCTGTGTCATAGATAATTTTATCCCGAGTGTTCTTAGCCATGTTTCACGAAAATCTGTTCAGCCGTTATTGAGATATTGGACTTGGAAATGAAAATGTAGGGGGTTTTTCAACTTGTGGTAGTTATTATGAACATGTCGTATACGGGCGAACATTCATAACATATATTAGAGATATAAGAAATCTACAAACAAGGCTGATTAAATTCTTCGTTCGTAAAAAGGTTAAGAAAGATTGTGAAAAAGATTATGATAAAGTATTTCCCTTATGTAAAATTTTACCGATAGATAAGAAAGTCACATACCTCTTAGGTTTAGAACATTATTACAGTGAAAAGTACAAATTATTAATTAACATTAGATATAATACTAAGAGTGTAAGAGGCAAAAAGATAGTACAGCCAAAAATGAAAAACTATTATGGCAAAAGATGTTCAAAGTACCTAGTTAGTACCAAAAATATTCAATAAAATTAGTGTAGGTACTAAGACAAAGTCCTAAATTAAATAAATCTATGATAAAAACTAGACTAAAAGAATGTCTTCTCGACTTGTCATGATTGTGTGTGTGTGTGTGTATGTATGTGTGTACGTATTTATGCGCGTGCATGTGTGATGGGTCGAGGAGACATTCTCGATTTATGTATGCATATGTTATGTATACATATATGGGGCCCACGGAACTGTAACCTACTTTATTTTATAAGATGAGTTTGATAGGTTAAGTTGCATGAAAACGTAGCGCGTCTCGCCATCAAACGTAACAGTTTGGCGAGAATTTAAATGTATAGTAGTTATGTAAGTTTTAATTTGATCTATAAAAAAAAAATAGAAAAAAAATGAATTTCCTTTCACCAGGTGAGTGGGTCCTCCGGGGTGTCCGGGTGCTCCGGCTGCGCCCTCTGGAACGCCGGCGACTCCGCCCTGGCCGCGTTCAACGTGGCCAGCGGGGACGGCGCGCCGGCCCACATGTCCATAGCGCTCGACCTGGTCATCAGGGGCATACCCGACCCGTTGCGGTGAGACATCCATACTTCATCATGTCAGCCGAGAGACGGGCCTCCCCCAAAGAGTGCCACAACAGCTGTATCCAGCGGAGTGGTTACCAGGTCATCAGCCCAGCTCCATCGCCACTCAGACGAAGTACTAGTGATATTAGTTCATACATCTATACTAATCTGTTCTAATGTTCATCATGATCAAATGAGCTGAGAGACAAACCTCCCCCAAAGAGTGCCACAACAGCTGCATCCAGCGGTGTAATGTGCGGGACGCTGCGCCCGGTACTTGCTCGCCACTCAGACAAAGTACTGTGTGATATTAGTTCATACATCAATACTGGTATACAGATGAGTCTCCGGGTGCTCGGGCTTCGCATAACTGATCCGCTGCGGTGAGATATATATATATATATATATATATATATATATATATAATATGTATACTTCTTTGCTAATCAAAATCATCTCTCCACTTGCGCAGCCTCGGAGCGAGGCAGCCGCTCGGCCCGAGGCTGCCTCTAGTGGATACGGCTTAAGGTCATCCTGCCATCTCCTAACCTTTTTCTTTTCCCTTCTCTTAGGTACCATTCTGATATTTGTTTTGTCCGTTTATCTTTTTTGTCTCTAAGTATGTGTCCCCCTACACAATTACTACAATTATATTATTATTATTTGTACAATTACTTTTGCAATTCAACCCTTCATCATCATAAACTTAAGAGCTGGGCTCTTGTCGGTGGAGTAATCGCCACTCTGTTTTTCTCTCTCCCCCTGTCTGCCTACCCCTTTTGGGAATAAAGGCGTGAATGTATGTATGTATGTATGTATGTGTCCCGCCCATCTCCACTTTAGCCTTTTTATTTTTAGCGTGATATCGTTTTTATTTGTTCTGCGTGTAATTTTATCACAATTTTTAATATTAAGGATCCTTCGTATGTTTTTGTTTGGTATCTTATTTAGCTTCCTGTTTCTAGTAGTGTTTTGAGTATCCATTTTTCGCCATTCTAATGCAAGAGTTATTATGATTGGTCTGATTTTCTCGATCTTCTTCCCCAATCTCTCCGCTCTGCTAATTTCCCATCTGTCCCACTCAGCACTCTTTAGTTACGATCCTTACACTTTAATAAAAAAAAATATGACAACGATTCCTGACCAAAACTATGTGTCAATTAGTATAAGGCCTGCTACACACTGGCGCGGCCTGGCCGTAAACTTGTTTGCCGCTGTCAACTTTACCATTGTCCGCCACCGCAGGCCGCGCCAGTGTGTGGCAGGCCTTAAGCGTTTCGGCTGCCGCCAGCGACGCCGATCGCCGACGCGATCTTTGACTCATTTTTTTTGTCTATATGTCCTTTATTTGTAGTTGCTCCGATACAAACATTTGTTCAACTCTAAAAACTGTTTCGAATGGCATCGATAAATACCGTAGATTCATGTCTATTTCATGAGTAATTCTGTAACATGTCTACCTCTCAAGGTTTATAATTCGCAATGAATTTATTCTGTGCAGCCTGGTTATCGAGACCCCTGTGAAGATATTCCCGCCGACGGAGCGTTTCTGGTACTACTCGAAGAGACCGCTCGTGCAGCAGTTCCTGATCACTCTGAGAGAGGTCAGTATTCATTAAATATTAGACGTAGTTTAGCGAAGGATGTTGGCATTTAACCTGCCAGTTTACTGTAAGAACCTTAAGGTCACAGCTCATTAGAGCAAGCCGGCACCCGACCCGCACCGCCTCGGCTCGAAACTCTACTAACTACGGAATTGATGTAGTAAGCGCATGCCGATACAAATCCATATAAACAATAGTAACCGCTCGAGGCGAGACGGTGCGGATCGGGTGCCGAGTGGCTCTAATGAACTGTGACGTATATATCTAATCTCCGTTATGCAACGAAAGTTACCCATATAAAATTTATGGGTAATAGTCGTTACACAATGGAAAAAAGTTAAAGCATAGATTAGATTAAGGCCAAATATATATATAAATTACGGTGGTGTATACATATTTTTGTAACTTTGGTCGTCTCGATCTGTTTGTACCGTGCTGTTTGTACTGTGTTCAACCCTTCATCATCATAAACTTAAGAGCTGGGCTCTTGTCGGTGGAGTAATCGCCACTCTGTTCTTCTCTCTACCACTGTTATGAGCTCTTGATACGACATTAGGATATTACATTAACTTTCTCTTTAGCTCGGTCCATAAACGCACGTCTTGGTCTTCCCCTGCCTCTCCTTCCTTCTATCTTTCCTTCAATTATAGTTATTGTGTAATTGTCATGTCGTATCAGGTGCCGCAACATATTTCCCCTTCTGTTTTCAAAAGTTCTTAGTAAATATCTTCTTTCTCCTATCAAATTTAGAACCTTTTCGTTTGTTCTTCTTTGGTCGCCACTCGAGAACCCTACGAACCCTAGGCTAGGAGGATGATGATGACTGTTTTTTTAAGTTGACCATGCTATACTTTTTATTCGCTTCCGTAGACGGTGGACGCCCATTGCTTGCTCCAATACGAAGTAGCCAGCGTGGAGACATCCGGCGAGCTGGACCGCTCGCGTCTCAACCTGCCTCTGTCTCTCTCTAGCCTGCTACCCTCGCCGCTCTCTAACGCCCCCGCGCCGCCCTCGCCTCTCGACGACTCAGGTATGAACTTAGACGATTTTTACGAGAATGAGAAGTTTTAATGCTATTTATATCACACTTAGCCATGAAGTGTCGAAAACCGCTCGCCATGCGGAAAATCCGATTTACTGACCTAACCAATTTTTACTCACTGCGGGCGGTAGTGAAAAAAGCCTTTGATGGTATATTGAATGACAGCCGGCCTTGATTTAATGTTATATTCTTGTATGTTCTGTATATTTGTATACAAATAAAATTGTAAAAAAACTGTATACAACGTGTAACCAAAATAAAGCAAAACCGTTTTATGATAAATTAACATTTTTTCTTGTCTAAGATGGCGACGAACCGCTTCTGAGCGGCACCGGCGACGTGTCTAAAGACTGCGGCGAAGATGTGCTCGAGAACTGGGCACAGGTGCTCAGGAGGTATGTACATACATACATACATTCACGCCTTTATTCCCAAAAGGGGTAGGCAGAGCACATGAAACGTATGTTCCAGCGCCACTTTTAGCATAAATGTGGGTATAAAAGATCGACTAAATGTGATATTGCAGTGATAAGTTGCTAGCCCATCGCCCACAACACACTTCAACCTTCAGTCCCTTAGTCGACTTTTACGACACCCACGGGAAGGAAGGGGGAGGTATGTACATATTGTACATAATCGACGATGTCACTGAAATAAGTTTCTATCAAAAATTTCATTTTTGGTTCAAGCTTTATTGCCGACTGTACTTTTCGGTATACCATCATCAACTACTCATTGAGACGATTCTAACGAGCCCGAACTTAGCGGGTTACGTCTGTTAAGTACTGAATTCACATTGCCACCTTCTGTTTCCATCATCAGATCAGCTCGATGTTACCATAATATTGAATTGTCATCCTAACTATACAAATACCCAAAAGTTCAGATCATTCGGATAGCATCCAGTGACTGAAAAATAGACTGCAAATTTTGACGTCCAACTTACATACATTTTACATAAGAACAGGTCAAGTTAATATGAAGCCTGTAATAAATAATATAAATATTTCCGGACAATTATACACAAATCGACTTAGTCCCAAAGTAAGCAAAGCTTGTACTATGGGTACTAGACGACGATGAGCATACTTATATATATAAATAAATACATAGAACACATCCGTGACCCAGGTACAAATATTCGTGCTCGTCACTTATTTGTGTGCCCTTACCGGGGTTCGAACTCGGGACCTACGGCTTCGTAGGTAGGGTCACTACCAACTAGGCTGCGCAGGTCGTCAATCACGCTACAGTAAAAACATTTCTGTGTAAGGTGCACCGTAACGTCGACAATTTTCTGTTACTAGTTGCCATGGTTATGTCTCGTCAGTCACTTAAAACTGCGATTTATGGGTTTTGATTCACCAAATGTGGGGCATGGCACATCTAAGCACGTTAGAAGTCAGTATCGTGTATTTTTTTCTAAGAAACTCTGTATTTTGTCTCCTGGCTTATGGTACAGAATAACAACAAGAAATTATTGACCCAAGAAAGACCCAAGAGCAAATCGCCTTAAGGACTAACCGACCACACCGCTGGTCAAAACCAACGGTAGCTTGTAAAAGGAAATGGATCTTCGGGTTTACTTTCGAAGGAATTCAGTTTCTTACCAAACCTATTATAAAAGAAATTGTTGAGAAAATAGATTTTTTCCCCCAAATGGGCATCTAAGTTGTATTTTCTTCCATAGAATACCCTGTTCAATTTAAAATTTCTCAATACAAGGTGAGAAAATCAATATGTGCCATTCGGTAACACTTGAATCCCTCGTTACGCTCAAGATTCCATATGACGCCCTCGCCATAAATATATAATTTTGCTCCCTTGAGACACAGTCTATCAATAACAGCTGGACCGGGCCTCGCCCTCGCGCCCTCAATCACCTGGTCCGCGTGGGAGTGCCCGAAGCGCTTCGAGGCGAGGTCTGGCTGCGACTAGCCGGCGTCGACCAGAACGAGCCGCTCATGGAGACCTACAGGACGCTTATCAGCCAGGTGAGGACACAGATAGACACACACACACAGACAGATTGTATATTGAATAGTCACGCTACAAAATGGCGCCCAAATCGGCGCTACAGACATCTACAGTCAAATCACAAGCTTGAAATGGCGGCCATTGTGAATAAGCTCTCCACAAAATGGCGCCCGGCCCATTTCTTCAGTATAATTATCACCCACAGACAGAACCCACCCACAGATGACATTTTAAATTTTGGCGCTACAAAATGGCACCCGATTCAGTACCAGTGACAAATATAGTCAAATCACAGGTTTACAACGGCGGCCATTTTGAATAACCCCTTTACAAAATGGCGCCCGGCCGATGCTTACAGTACTGTCATCAGCCGAGTGCCAACATATATTCCAACGAACCGACGATTTTAAATAAATACGACCCCGACGTAAACAACTTTGGCATCGTATATTCAACAAGATGAGTCCATTTTTTTTAAATCGATAGTCTTGTTTGTCTCGTTGGTTCTAATTCATGTTTGTTCAGTCGTGTAATATTTTCATCTATCAGGAATGCGAAGATGAAGCCGTGATCCAACGCGACATAGCTCGCACGTTCCCGGCTCACGACTTCTTCCGCGAGGCCGGCGGCCTCGGACAGGACTCGCTGCTTCGCATGGGGCGGGCCTACGCCGTGTACGACACCGAAGTGAAGTACTGCCAGGGGCTTAGCTTCTTAGCCGCCACGCTCTTGTTGCACGTAAGTGTATGGGGATAGAGTTCATTTTACAAGGCACCACTGCCATTTATTCTATGGCCTCGGGTTGGCCTGGTACGTAATATAATGTGATATTTAAAAGAGGGTTCGGTAAAAGAAAACATTTGACGTAACTTTGCTTACCTATTCCTTTAGATCTTTAGGTTATTCATATATCTAGTTTTCCCTCTAGCTTGGAAAAGTCAAATGGCAGTCGCCTGACACGGCACTGAAACGTGGTCGCTTACTATGGGCCTTATAAGAAGGCTCAAAGTCACCCAAAGGGCAATGGAGAGGGCCATGTTGGGAGTTTCTCTGCGTGATCGCATCAGAAATGGGGCTATCCGCAGCAGAACCAAGGTAACCGATATAGCCCTCCGAATCGCTAAACTTACGTGGCAGTGGGCGGGGCACATAGCACGTAGAACCGATGGCCGTTGGGGCGGAAAGGTTCTCGAGTGGCGACCACGTACCGGAAGGCGCGGCCTAGGTAGGCGCCCCCACAAGGTGGACTGATGACGCAGTGGACGTCTTTCGGCTGATATGATGATGAGTCGCTTAAAACAAGTGCTTACTAATCATGGGATTATTTGCGGACCCCGCGCGCTCCCTTACGTTGTAACTAAACACGCTAGGACGATCATGAATTCAGATAACTTGGGTTCCGCATAGGGTTACCATGGACTGTCATTGCGAGGGAGTCGAGGCCTGTTCTCACTGACGTTGGTTTCGTTGCAGATGCCCGAGGAGCAGGCCTTCTGTCTGCTGGTGCGTCTGATGTACGGCTACGGGCTCAGGGAGCTGTACAAGGATGGCTTTGAAGAGTTGTACATGAGGCTTCACCAACTGGACAGGCTAATGGAGGTAACGTAACGCGGTATTTTACTCAAAAATATACATAACCAAACGCTTGGAGCCTGCGGTCCTATAGAACTTTCGCGACCCGTGATGGCGCCATCTAGTGACAGTACCCAAGAATACGTAGCAAGCTTGAAAGCTCACATGTGTAGTACGAGTTACAGGGGTTTAGTATAATTTTGATTGCATTTACTAAACTTATAAAATATACCTTTATTTTATGTAGGGTAGGATGTTTGTGGTATAATGAACGTACGTTGAATTTATTAAGGTGTACAATATAATAGGCATTATGAAAGATTTTGAAAAACTGTTCTATAATGTTTAGAAACATTTATTATGTACAACGAATAAGATTTTTCAAGAGAATATAACAGTTAAGTAGGAAAAAAATGCATTTTAGTTTTTAAATTTCAAATTGGCGCTAAAACGCTTGTCAGTGTCATAGCGTCCCGAGTGACGTCACGTTTGTATAAACAGAACGCAAACCTTTTTGCTACAGCTCCAAGTCTTGCGCGGCCGTGCGAGCGAGAACGCGGAGACAATGACAAATGAAGACCTGTCAGATAACATGGTTCTATCCCTGTCTTACTATTCGTTCAGTACGTAGGTTTTCTCTGTAATCTGTGGTAATGGCCGTTATGGGTAATTGTTTATACAAGTGTGACGTCATGTGCTCTGATTGGTGTTTAACATATCATGGCGGGCGTCCGTATTTTTCGGTTGAATATTGTCAAAATAAACAATGATCTCTTACTTAATAAAACGATATGAGCATTTTTCGAATTCTAAGATTAAAATTTAACTAAGAAAATACCATATTTTAGTGATTTTCAATTACTGTCATCATGCCTAGTGTATCTTCACGATTACTGGTTCAAATATTTCGCTCGCTACCTGTGTCGCCATCTATGAGATCTTTTTAGTAACAATTATACGTTGTTCGAGTTGGGCTGCCAGCCAGTGACGGACGCTCCATTATATAGGGTATGTAGTTATGTACTCTGTCTTGTCCACAGTTCCAACTGCCCGACTTGCGCGCCCACTTCCAAGAGCTCGGCGTCGAGCCGCACATGTTCGCGTCCCAGTGGTTCCTCACCGTTTTCACGGCGAGGTTCCCGCTGCCGCTGGTGAGTACCAGGAATGTTGCAGGTGCCCGCAAAAATCGATGCTGAGTTTTTACGGGTGCGGATGTGGTACAGATCGCGACATAAATGGGACCAACGCGGCGCGTGCCGAGCAAGTCATCGGTTTTTTCGTCATTCGACAATCTTCATTTCGTTTCAGCATCTCGAAATATCCGCATACGTGGATGTCAAAAAAATCCCATCCGCGACTCTCCTGGTGAGTAACACAATGATTCACCAGCAACCTATAATTTTAGTGACACATTATTGTCGCGGCATGGAATTGGTATTTACGGGCTGATTATTTTTAAACAGACGAGTTTACGAGTCCGTTTAATTAATACGAAGCCAGCAATTGGCAAAGGCGAGGAAAGAAAGGAGATTTAGTCTCTGAACACGATAAAAGCCGTTTATACTAATTAAACCAAAACGCGAATGTATTTTTCCACTGGCAACATTTATGTTAGTGTCTGAAAACACTAACAAAAAAGTGGCATCTCCAAAAGAACACTATTTCTTTTGAATAATCTGTACACTGCTTCCTCCAGTTGGATTTCGGTACGATTTTTGATAAGTAATGATTGTGATATTGTCACACAGGTGTACCATATACTGGACGTGTTCCTCCTGCAAGGAATAGACACGCTGTTCCAGGTGGCGCTGGCTCTCCTCACTCGCTACCGGAAGGACTTACTCCAGCACGATTTCGAGGGCGTACTTAAGTACTTCAGGTGAGTGCGTACACAAGTAATTCAGGTGAGTGCGTATACAAGTACCTTAGGTGAGTGCGTACACAAGTACTTTAGATGAGTGCGCACACAAGTACTTTAGGTGAGTGCGTACACAACTACTTTAGGTGAGTGCGTACACAAGTACCTTAGGTGAGTGCGTACACAAGTACCTTAGGTGAGTGCGTACACAAGTACTTTAGGTGAGTGCGTACACAAGTACCTTATGTGAATGCGTACACAAGTACTGTAGGTGAGTGCGTACACAAGTAAGTTAGGTGAGTGCGTGCACAAGTACCTTAGGTGAGTGCGTACACAAGTACTGTAGGTGAGTGGTCCGATAAAGTCCAACCCGAACTGAGTGAATGCTACAGTCCCCGCTGTGGTTATTTTGGCATAGCGATGGTGCCTTATGATAAGCGGACATCGTGGCCTATGGACGCATCCAGTGTCACTGTATACATAGTTGTGTAGCTTAAAATCCAAACGCGATCGTAAAGTTTTGTTTCGGTAAAACTTATACTAGAGCCTCAGGAGATTATAAGGGGCAGAACAAGGTCAAAGATCACAACGCAGCAAAAAATATGCAACTTATTAATGTTTGATAATAATAATATACCCAGTATGTACATTTTCGTACTGCGTAATGCAAGACATAGCTGTACCATATATACGAGTACATCGTGTTTTTTTAACCGCCTCAGAGCCGAAGCCCAGTTAACGTATTCAAAACGTACTTATCATTCATGAAAAAGAAATGTACTAGTTAAGCTTTTAGTAATAAAAAAAAAAAAAAAAAATGATTTATTGGGTAACTTAAGGTCTATGTAACAAATAACAGGTTGGTGTCTCTTTGTAAGTACCGAAGTACCTGTGTCAAGAGGCACCGCTCTTCCCATGGTTGTAAGTATATTGACAAACAAATGAAGGTAAAAAGAAATAAGAATAAAAGTATTACAGAATTAAAAGTATGGAAAGTATAAAAGGTAAGGTAAGGTAAAGTTTGAAAAATCCTGTATGGCGCGCGGTGCGAAGTTCATTCACCCGGTTAGAGTTCAAAAGATGGCGGCTAGCGGTCACTGCGTTCACTCAGCTGGATGGTTAAAATTAATATTCGCCTTTTCACCGCCAAACACGTGAAATCACGTCATCGACGATTCGTGACACCGACGCCAAAGACGGCATTTGCCGATTTTTTATTTATTTTTTTTTATTTATGAAAACCTACTCTGAAATAGCCCAATTTCATGTTGGCATGAGGTGGCACGGCAAGTTGCTTTACCATCTGGCGGTGAAAAGGTTAATATAAGAAGAAACAATATTTTAAAAAAGAACATTTTTTTGTAAGTTATTCGTAATGCATACATTAATTAGGCTAGGCTAAGACGGTTAATAAAACACCCTGTATAAACTTTGATATCCCTGATACGTATTTTCACGAAAATGCACTTCATTACATATGACATTGGACGTTATAAACATGAACTTTCGCAGAGTAACATTGCCAAAGAAGTGCCGGCCCGAAGAGTCGACGCGGCTGATTATAAAGCTGGCTTGCAGCATCAAGATAACCTCGAAGCGTCTCAACAAGTACCAACAGGAGTACGAGAAGTTCGTCAAAGGTATGATTTATACAGAGTGTACCGAAAATGGGCTGTGAACTGATCAAGGGCATAACAAGTATCGTGTTCTGATAAAAAACAAAAAGTTTTTTTAAGAGTCCGCAGTAAGCTCGATTCTCCATACAAAGTAGTTACTAATTACAGACATAGATATACCTCATGTCATTGTATATGCAAAGTTTCGTCACAATCCAACACGTAGTTTTAAAATGAGAGCGTAACTACGTTTGTATGGGAAGGTGAAATTCGGCCGACCTTACTGCGGCCCCTTAAAGCCGTTTCACACGGGCGAAAATAGCGCGGAAATAGCCATAGCTAGATCACCTGTCACGGTCGCCTAAGTCGATACTGAATCGCAGCGCGGAAGCGCTCAAAGGTCTATTAAAAGGAATCTTGAAATAGTACATTACTACACAGGCCGGGAAGTAAGAGGTTGCCGGCCGAGTACGGTGCTGAGTCGGATAGTTATGAGGCTGGCAACCCCTTTTCACGTCGAGCTATGTATAGTGCTTTTCTCAAACATGCATTGAAATAAAAAATAAAAACTCCAAGAAATCAAACTATAATTTTCATGGGCTAACGCCGTGATGCTGTGCCACAAATTGTGGAATAAAAATTAAAAAAGGGAAAATCATTATAAAAACCGAATCTGGGGTGCAACCGCAGCGAGGCGGGCCATAAACTACCGGCGGTCAGGGCGACAGAGACAGGAACCTCCTGACTTTCCGCGCAGTATCCAGGAGTACTGCCTTCTGTGTCTGACCCTTGATCCAGCCATCTAGCGAGAGTCTCTTGAGGTGACGGCCGAGACTCTTCGCTATTAAACGTTCGCCGAACCGACTATCGCGACGATGATCGTCGAATCAACATCCAACATGGCGGTCCTTCTCGGCCTTCAAGAGGTTCTCGTCATGGGGGATTGTGATGTCGACGAGCACTGCCTGGCGTTTCGATCGATCAATAGGCAAGAATAGTCCTGTCCGTGATGACAGATCGATCCCAATAGAGCGTGGCACGGCCATTTTCGAGAACTGGCGCAGGTGTGTACTTATAGTAAGCCACTTCGGAGGCCACAAGACCGTATAGCAGAGCAAGTTGCTGGTGAAAAATTCTGGCTACAAGGCTATATCTGTGCAAGTACTCGCCGTTAGCAAGATGACCACAACCGGAGATAATATGCCTGATTGACTCCCCGGGACGGCGGCATGCCCGACAAATGTCGACCGTACCGTCCTTCAGGATATACCTCCGGAAGTTGTTCGTCATGATAACTTCGTCCGCAATAGGTATGATGACAGTAATTGAAAATCACTAAAATATGGTATTATCTTAGTGAAATTTTAATCATTGAATTCGAAAAATGCTCATATTTTTTCATTAAATAAGAGATTTATTTTGATAAAATTAAACTGAAAAATACGGACGCCTGCCATGATATGTTAAACACCAATCAGAGCGCATGACGTCACACTTGTATAAACAAATACCCATAACGGCCATTACCACAGATTACTTCTCACTTACGTACTGAACGAATAGTCTGTAGTGTTTTATGACAGGTCTTCATACGTCATTGTCTTCGCTTTCTCGCTCGCACGACCGCGCAAGACTTGTAAATTTTTAATTTCATGTTCATTCAATGAGCAATCGAGCATCTAGGTAGCAAACGTCAAAGGTCTGCTTTCTCTTTATACAAACGTGACGTCAATCGGGAATTTGAAATTTAAATCTAAAATTCATTTTTTTCCTACTTAACTGTTATTTTCTCTAGAAAAATCTTATTCGTTGTAAATAATAAATGTTTCTAAACATTATAGAACAGTTTTTCAAAATGTGTCATCATGCCTATTGCACAGACACCTTCGGTTTCCCCGAAGAGATCCCCGTATCGTAGCCAGTTCACCGACGCGAGCAAGTCTACGTCGAGCCCTGTGAGAGCCTTGTAGAACCGCCCGTGTAGCTCCTTGCTCCTCCACACCGCCCACACGGTCTTCGGCGCTCATTAAATTAAGTCTGCGCCAGTTCTCGTTTGCCAAGGAGAGTGGGGTGAAGTCATCTATTATTATTATTATGATTTGAATAACAGAAACTGCGGAAAACGAGAAGTTCAACGATGAACTGGAGCGGCTGAAGGTGGCAAATGCGCAGCTGCAGAAGGAGAAAGAGGCGCTGGAAACACAGCTGGCTGAGGTGAGGTCGTTTGAATACTGGCTCAAATGCCCACAGAAAAATAGTAGCTGCGTATTATCGCGTAGAAGTAGCTGGGTGGCCCACATGGACCCGAGATTGGCATAATTTCGACTAGGCTTTTACCGCAGAAGCCGGCTTCTACACCTAACAATTTTTTATTTGTAAGGTGTATCTTAGCATTATCATTTTAGCGTTATCCCTGGCTGTGCCCTTAAAGAGCCCGCTTCTTCTGCGTGGGATTATAAGTATCCCATATTTTAATCCAGGCTTCAAACTATCTTCGTGCAAAATTTCATCCAAATCGATTGAGCCGTCTTAGCATGGTTGAGTTAGAAACATTCAACCAACTAAACGTCGAAACATCCAAACTTTCGCATTTATAATGTTATATAGTAGGATAATACGAATTTCTTGTTATTTCAGTCCCGCGAACTGTGCTGCAACGCGAAAAGGGAGACGCTACACCAGACGGAAGTCGCGCGCGAGTACCGCGAGATATGCGCGCGACTCGACAGCCAGGTGCATCAATTGCAGGTACCTACTGGACTGCCTTGTCCTCTCTACTAAGACTGGACTTTTAGACCAAGGTCTTTTACAAGCTTTTATTTCACTAACACGGTTGTGTAATATTCGGAGCAATTACGCGTAGTTGCAGTGTAAAAGAGGCAACTGAATGGCTCGCGCTATTCGAGCTCCCGAAGTGTTATGGAAACTCCCCGTGCTACCCGAACTTGGACTGGGGCCATCCGTTTGCCTCTCGGACAAGAGGCAACTGGATGGCTCGCGCTATTCGAGCTCCCGAAGTGTTGTGGAAACTCCCCGTGCTACCCGAACTTGGACTGGGGCCATCCGTTTGCCTCTCGGACAAGAGGCAACTGAATGGCTCGCGCTATTCGAGCTCCCGAAGTGTTGTGGAAACTCCCCGTGCTACCCGAACTTGGACTGGGGCCATCCGTTTGCCTCTCGGACAAGAGGCAACTGGATGGCTCGCGCTATTCGAGCTCCCGAAGTGTTGTGGAAACTCCCCGTGCTACCCGAACTCGGACTGGGGCCCTCCGTTTGCCTCTCGGACAAGAGGCAACTGGATGGCTCGCGCTATTCGAGCTCCCGAAGTGTTGTGGAAACTCCCCGTGCAACCCGAACTTGGACTGGGGCCATCCGTTTGCCTCTCGGACATTTTCGTATTACAATTGCACAGTAGAAATACAATAAAAATTTATAACAAGAAATTTATCACAATAGTATCAGATAAGGTATCAATAAATCAAATAACATTATTTCCATGAACTCGTATTCAGAGTACACAGGAGGAGTACAAAAGATTTCTCAGTCTACGCCCAAATGTTTCGTCACAAGGTTCGTTTCTTATATCTGCAGGTAGGTGCTCGAAATAAGTAGGTCCAATAACCCGGGGATTTTTCTTTGAAAGGGCCATGCGACGAGGAACTGTCATTAAGCGCCCAGTTGAACGAAGCTCTTTACCCGTTACATTCACTCGCGCAAATTGGGAGATATTTTTTTTACAAATAAGAGAAGCTCGAACAAATGTTGTGAGTAGTGCGTCATTATGCGTTGCGTCAAGAATAACTCCCGACAGGGGTGCCGTTGCTTGACTCCTACAAGCACGCGAACTGCACGTTTTTGCATGACAAGAACTCTTTGCGCATCCGTGGAGTTACCCCATAGCAGGGTACCGTAGGACATCAGGGAATGAAAATATGCCAAGTAAACTTGTTTTAGTGAATCACCCGAGATTAGCGGCTTTAATTTGCTTTAACTATAAATAAGTTAAACGTTGTCATTTGAATTTTCAGGAATGCTTCAAGAGCTGCGTCAGCTGCACTCTTAAAATGGCACAGAAAGATAACAAAGATGGTATGTCGTTGTCTCCTTTGCACCTACTTATATTGTGTCGTACGACATTTAGGTTGGGTTGGTTTTTTGGAAACCACATGCGTCTTTCCCGTGTCCAATAGTTTACAGCTTATGACAGTCAGCATATGTACAGTCAGCAGGAGAAGTAGCTACGAAAGATAACACGCTCAAAATTATCTAGACAGTTATTGTTTGTTTTCTTGACATAAGTCATTTTGATCACTTGACCCGCATAGTTACTTTTGCTGCTGACAGCACAGACCGCAGTAGGCTTACAGACTAATGACAAACTACAGTCAAAGCCGGACTAGTACGCCGACTGTATTAGAGATTTCATTGGATATAAATATTATTAATTCATTAATTAATTGGCTGTCGAATCAGTGTAATCGCCGCTTATTTGTTTTTCTTTTCATAGAAGCCGAGCAGAAAGCAGAATACAGGGAGAGCAGCAGCGTCAAAGAGATCGAGCTGAAACAGCGCGTGCGAGAGCTGGAACTAGACCTGGCCCAGGTGAAGCTGTCGCTGGTCGAGGCTCAGTGCAGCAACCAGGTTAGTCCACAAAGAGATCGAGCTGAAACAGCGCGTTTGAGAGCTGTAACTAGACCTGGCCCAGGTGAAGCTGTCACTGATCGAGGCTCAGTGCAGCAACCAGGTTAGTCCACAAAGAGATCGAGCTGAAACAGCGCGTGCGAGAGCTGGAACTAGACCTGGCCCAGGTGAAGCTGTCGCTGGTCGAGGCTCAGTGCAGCAACCAGGTTAGTCCACAAAGAGATCGAGCTGAAACAGCGCGTTTGAGAGCTGTAACTAGACATGGCCCAGGTGAAGCTGTCGCTGGTCGAGGCTCAGTGCAGCAACCAGGTTAGTCCACAAAGAGATCGAGCTGAAACAGCGCGTGCGAGAGCTGGAATTAGACCTGGCCCAGGTGAAGCTGTCGCTGGTCGAGGCTCAGTGCAGCAACCAGGTTAGTCCAAAAAGAGATCGAGCTGAAACAGCGAGTGCGATAGCTGGAACTAGACCTGGCCCAGGTGAAGCTGTCGCTGGTCGAGGCTCAGTGCAGCGATCGGGTTAGTCCACAAAGAGATCGAGCTGAAACAGCGCGTGCGAGAGCTGGAACTAGACCTGGCCCAGGTGAAGCTGTCGCTGGTCGAGGCTCAGTGCAGCAACCAGGTTAGTCCACAAAGAGATCGAGCTGAAACAGCGCGTGCGAGAGCTGGAACTAGACCTGGCCCAGGTGAAGCTGTCGCTGGTCGAGGCTCAGTGCAGCAACCAGGTTAGTCCACAAATAGATCGAGCTGAAATAGCGCGTGCTAGAGCTGGAACTAGACCTGGCCCAGGTAAAGCTGTCGCTGGTCGAGGCTCAGTGCAGCAACCAGGTTAGTTACATGTAATTGAAGGTCCCCACAAAGGCTGGACGCTACGGCGGCACCGGTTCGTTCCGTAGGAGATCCCAGAGCCGTCCGGAATGCGTCGAGGAGGAACATCGGGAGGTGTTTAGTCGGCGCGAGTCCGACGTAACCTCCGCACTACACTACCGTACATAGTGGTGCGTGTCCAAAACGGATTGACGAGCCGGCCACGGCATGACGTACAGTAGCAGCAAACGCCACGCGTGTGTAGTGTTTTTTTTTATACTACGACGATGGCGTCTAGCATACGTTCTGTCTGTTGTACGCACCCGCTGAGCCCTTTATTGACTTTGATGTACATGTTCCTTGTAACGTAAGATATGTTCGGACCCCCCTCCCCCACCAATCGTTCTACGTAATAAACAGTGATCGGCACGACCCGTGCAACACGGTGTCAATGACCTCAATCATATGTTAATATGGATATACCCCGGGATTCGCGCATTGGATTCGGTAAAGGAAGACAATATTTTCTCATTTCAGTTAAGTATATGATGATTTTTACCATAAAATAAATCAACGTGTGTCAAATAACTTTAAAATTTAAATCACCACGTCCGAACTTAATGAACCGAAGATCATAAGTAAAAGTAAACATATTTGTGGTTAGAAAATGGTTGCATTTCTTATCAGTAAATTAGAGAAGGATGACATCAATTCTGTTAATATTACTATTAGCTGTCTTTCGCATCAGTTTAAACTATGCGTTTGGCCATAAACGCAAACAATAGAAAATCCAAAAGCAGCCTTCGACATGTCAGGTAGTCGGGAATAGTTATTTGTGTCACAAGGGAGCAAAATAGTATATTTACGGCGAGGGCGGTGTATTGAATCCTGAGCGTAGTGAGGGATACAAGTGTTTACGCCCGAGACGAAAATAATTTTGCTACCGAGTGACACATACTATTTTTCACACCGACTATGAGGAAATTTAAAAAAAGCTATTGTTAAAATATATCTAAATTATCTTAATTTTTATTACTAATTTTTAAATATAACGAAATATTTATAAATTTTTATACAACATTGTTATAGTTAAAACTTGAAATATGTTCGTTTTGAATCGACTGCGATGAAATTACAATCGATTATTTTATTAACATCTGTGTTCAATTGGCACATTGCGTACAAATGTTCCAATGCCAATGTATAAATTAAAAAAGTAGCTTGAACAGAAAAGTAGCGTTTTGGTCCCTCTCGTCGTGGTTAAAACTTACTTTTCCGAATGAAAGGTGTGAAAAAGGGTTTTTTTGCACTTCAAATGGTTACATTTTAACACTTACATATTTTATATGAGTGCATTTAATATTTTACGCAATATAAAATAAAACCAATATACATATATCAATATTTCCTTTAATGAAAAATGGTACAATTTATGAGTTTATTAAATGTTCTGGCTTCTATTTACAAATACATAACTCTTAATAGAGTTATTTTTGCGAACTAGATCACGAGATTATAATAATGCCTGTCATGATGTCCATATTAATATTTCTTCTCGGAATCCCGCGGTGTTGCACGGGTCGTGCCGATCACTTCTAATAAATGAATAGACCCTTATATTATACTCGCTCTCAACCAAACCATACTAAAATCATAAATGCGAAATTGTGCCTGTCTGTCTGTCTGTTACCTCTTCACGCTTTAACCGCAGAACCGATTTAGATGAATTTAAGATAGTTTCATTCATATTTCAAAGATATTTTTTATCCCGGAAATCATCCCCAAAGGGGTTGAAAATGTGTATGCCGCTACGATATAAACGATTTCCACGCGGACGGAGTCGCGAGCAGAAGCTAGTTTTTATGGTTCCGTACCCAAAGGGTAGATAGGTAGGGGGTACGACAGGGCTGTCCACTCTCACCTATGATATTTAATATTTTCATTGAAACTGCAGTCAAAAAGATTTTAGATTCAGGCAAGGGGGGAGTCAAAATTAATGGGGAAAGCTTCCATTTCATACGCTTCGCTGATGACATCGCGGCTCTAGCTGATAGCACCACACAACTAGAACAGCTTGTAACAGAAATGGACAACATATTTATGGAATTTGGGCTCAAAATCAATATAAAGAAAACAAAAACATTAATAACATCAAAACACAGACAAGCCATAGATCTCATCCACTTAAGAAATACCGCCATAGAACAAGTTAACAGTTTTAAATACTTAGGTAGCATAATAACCTGTGACTCCAGATGTACTGCCGACATAAAAGCAAGAATAGCAATGGCGACAAAAGCGTTCAATGGCAAAAAACATCTCTTTAGAGCCAAGATTTCCAGAAGCGTAAGGAAACGTTTTGTAAAGTCATATATCTGGAGCATAGCGTTGTATTGCTGCGAGACATGGACACTTACCCAGCGAGACCGAGAAAGATTAAGTGCCTTTGAGATGTGGTGTTGGCGAAGGATGGAAGGAATTAGTTGGACGGAAAGAAGAACGAATGAAGAGGTTTTGGATTTAGTCGGAGAGAAGAGATCCTTGCTAAGGACGATTGAAAATAGAAGAGGAAATATGTTGGGGCACCTGTTACGACATGACATTTACGTAAAAACTATAATCGAAGGGAAAATAGAGGGAAGAAGAGGCAGAGGAAGGCCGCGACGTGCTTTTATGGACCAGGTCAAGGAGAAGGTCAATGTAGTGTCGTATCAGGAGCTCAAAGCAGTGGCAGAGCGTAGAGCTGAATGGCGGTTACTCCACCGACAAGAGCAGAGCTCTTAAGTTGAAGAAGAGAGAATAGACCCTAAGGGTAAAACGGGATCCTTTTACTGAGACGCTGATTGTCTGTCGTCCGTCTGTCTGTCTGTCCGTCTGTCACCAGACTATATCTCATGAACCGTGATAATTAGACAGTCGAAATTTTCACACATGATGCATTTCCGTTGCAGCAATACAAAATACTAATAAACAGAATAAAATAAATATTTAAGTGGGCTCCCATACAACAGACGTGTTTTTTTGCCGTTTTTGTAGATAGTGATACGGTAACCATCGTGCGCGAGTCCGACTCGCATTTGGCCGGTATTTTTAACTCCTAACCGCACCCTTCGACGGTTACAGGAGCTGAGCCACGAGCTGAACGCGGCCCTCAACGAGGCCCAACCGGCCCTGAGCCAGAAGCAGCCGGTGGTCGCTCCGTGGCTCGTCCGGACACTCGGTAAGAACCACTTTATATTTCGCCACAAGAAAAAATGCCAGGCAAAGTATAATTACCTAGAGTGCGCGCTAATTGCCGTGGCCCTCTTCGGGTGGGACACTATAGCTGCTGCCGCGTATGTGGTGTTCATTGTGTACGAGTTGAGCTTTTAGAACAATTGCGAGAAAAACTTGCTGCCTTGTTGAGGTATAGATAGATAAGGTACAGTGCTTGGGCATTACACGATAGCCGTAGTTAATTGTATATAAGTTGTGCTTTTAGAACAATTGCGAGAAAACTGTACTGCCTTGGATAGGTATAGATAGATAAGGTACAGTGCTTGGGCATTACACGATAGCCGTAGTTAATTGTATAATTGGTTGTGGTTTTAGAACAATGACGAGAAATAGTTGCCCTATGTAGAATCCATCCTTAACATTTAGACTAGTGCAGTTTTTGGAAAACTTATTAAGAATAACATTGTATATCGCAACAAGAACAAATGCGAGACAAAGTATAATTATAATTACCTTGAGTGGGCGGTGATGGCCGTAGCCCTGTTCGGGTGGGTCACTACAGCTGCTGCCCCGTATGTGGTGTTCATTGTGTATGAGTTGTGCTTTTACGACAATATTGATAAAAATACTCTTATTTAGGTGTAGGCAGCGAACGACAAAAATATAGAGAGCCAGCTACTTACAAATGTCTACTAGAATTGGTAGCCTAAAACCAATTCTAGTAGACATAGTGCATTGTGAACTGCACATGCCATCGCAATATCCGAACTAAACTAAGGGGCTACCCGAGGTTTCCATTTATTTTGAATCGTATCTCCTACTTTTGCACTACAGATAGAAGTATAAATCAAACGGTTATCGGTTCTTCAATCTGTTATCTCCATTTTGGTCTACCGAATTTTGAAACAAATGAATACTTAATTTTGTATCATCTTTTTAAACATTGTCTAAAATAACACTTATTTTGTATCTCTATTGACGTGAAAGATCTAACACATACGGAATCTACATATTTGGGTTCGTCTGTGACGTCCCTAAAAACTGGTCTAGGGTTTTCATTTTAAACCAATTAACACAAGAGTTATGGCCAGAAAGCGGTTTTTTGGCTCAACTTTGATGCCAAATATCTCGAAAACAATGAACTTTGAAGTAAATATGGGATACTGTATTGCTTAAAGCCGTTGTTGTTAACATAATAAGCTACAAAAAACCTAAGAAAACTACGAGATTCAGATCGAAGGTACGATCCCATACGCCAATTATGGGAGCCCCTTAATTCGACACCCCGCCTACAAGTGGACCTTTTCTGTGGTGTCATTTTGAGGCGCTAGTTAGGCTTCTATACTTTGTGGCTCGCTGGGTGTAGGTAGATATAGGTTTAGTGCATGATAACTGGATTTCATTGTTTATGAGTTGTGCTTTTAGAACATTGTCGAAAAATAATAGGTGCATGTAGATTACACCCTTATTTACTAGTACACTAAGTGTAGTGAGCGCTTCTGGTAGAACTACTGAGTATACCGAAGCAAGAACAATATTATGAGTTGTGCTTTTAGAACAATTACCAGATAACCATTCGACTGCCTTAGCGAGAAGTGAATATAGTGATTGGTCAATAGCTACATGATAGCTGTAGTTCATCGTACATTATTTGTGTTTTTAGAATAATTCCAAAAACAAGTGAATTCAAAAGATTTTTCAAAAAGCCAACTGCTTTTTTAAAATTTTATAGCATATTTCACTTCCACGATTAACAGGAATCCAACGACACCTCATATGTCGAAATCCGTCAAACGGTTTAGGCTGCAGGGCGTGCCAAAGGATATGCCACATAAATACATACGCTCAAAAAACATAACCCTCCTCTCCTTCGGGCAGTCGGGTAAAAAGTTCCAATATTTATGACAACTAACACCCCTATAGGTTAAATCTCTAGATTTAGCAGCTATAGTTGGAGTCGCTATGTGTCAGTTTATTGTTTATAATTTAGGCTTTTAGAACGGGAGGAGAAAGGGAAGACAACTTAAACTTTAAAGGGTGGTGTTTTGAGAAAAAAATAGTCGTTTTGATCTTGAGGCACAATATGAGCTGCCGCCGTCGTTTGACACGTTTGATATCTCTGCTTTTGTATTATAACTGTTAGTACAATTATGTTTTCTTGTGTGTACTGATAATAGATAAATGATCTCTTAGCGTAGGAAACCCGTGTGGTGTCGGGTTAGAATTTCACCACCCCCTTTCTTCCCGTGGGTGTCGTAAAAGTCGACTAAGGGACCAGGGTTGAAGTGTGTTGTGGGCGATGGGCTAGCAACCAATCACTGCAATATCACATTTAGTCGATCTTTTAACCCACATTTATGCTAAAAGTGGCGCTGGAACATACGTTTCATGTGCTTTGCCTACCCCTTTTGGGAATAAAGGCGTGAATGTATGTATGAATGTATGTATGTAGCGTAGGAAAACAGAGAATCACTTAAAAATGAAACGAAGCCGTGAACTTTTTATGCCAAAGTATTTATTTAAAAAAAACGTCTGCTTTCACCCACTTCCATAATATATATTGACTTTGCAAAGTTATTAGTAAAGTATAGCCAACACAATAAGTGGGTACAATCAAGTTGATCTGATTCCCGTGTGGTGTCGGGTTAGAATAGCACCACCCCCTTTCTTCCTGTGGGTGTCGTACGAGTCGACTAAGAGAACAAGGTTGAAGTGTGTTGTGGGCGATGGGCTAGCAAACTGTCACTGCGATATCTCATTTTGTGGATCTTCTATAACCACATTTATGCTGAAAGTAGTAATGGAACACACGTTTTGTGTGCTCTGCCTACCCTTTTTAGGGATAAAGGCGTGAATTGATGCCCTTTGCGTGGCCTTATATTATATAATATAATATTGATTCTTAAGTCTTTTTGTTCCTAATACTGAATACTCGAAAATCTAACTAGCTAAAACTTATTAAGCCTATTATATTAAGTATCAAATATGGCATATAACGTGTCTGGCTTAATACTGGTATTACTAAAATTACAATGCTTAAAATATGTATTAATGATCTGATGAGAAAGCCAAATCAATGGTTATTAGTCAAATCTCGACTGCTCACGCATTGGCAATGGGGTATGGGGCTTCTAGACGGGCTATACTTTTCCGGAAATGTGTGGCGTCCTGCTCTTACTTCCATGCTGGAACAAGACGCCCATAGTTGCCGTCAAGAAACCCCTTTACACTTAGAAAAAAACTATAGGGTCAAATGCATGAGACGGGTTAAGGCCTGAGAATTTACAAAAAAAAGAAAGTAATTAGGCAGAGTATACAAATACTTGAGCTCACCGTCGTGCGCGGCTCTATGTGTGTGCGCTCGCAACTGCCGATGTGTGTACCCACGACGACTACCGTCGTGTGCGTGTGTGCGCTCGCAACTGCCGTTGTGTGTACCCACGACGACTACCGTCGTGTGTGTGTGTGTGCGCTCGCAACTGCCGTTGTGTGTACCCACGACGACTACCGTCGTGTGTGTGTGTGCGCTCGCAACTGCCGTTGTGTGTACCCACGACGACTACCGTCGTGTGTGTGTGTGCGCTCGCAACTGCCGTTGTGTGTACCCACGACGACTACCGTCGTGTGTGTGTGTGCGCTCGCAACTGCCGTTGTGTGTACCCACGACGACTACCGTCGTGTCACTGTCACACAAATCAAACCTTTTTGACTTTCGAGCGCTCGAACCTTTCACTCGAAAACTGACAAAAAATATGAAATGCTATTTTGAAATAGCGATAGAAAATTTTAAAAAAGCGGCCAAGTGCGTGTCGGACCACGCACAACAAGGGTTCCGTGCCTATTAAAAAGGTCGTATCCTTACTGAAATCATATGGCACTTATTTTCTTTAAGTAAGGCGGTTTTTTAAAAGTATCTCGAAAACCTTTGAACTGATCTTGTTCAAAACAATTTGCATGATTTTTTTCATATTTTTGAAATACACGGTTCAAAAGTTAGAGGGGAGGGGGACACAATTTTAGTGACTTTCGGGGCGATTATCTCTATTCACTTAATCAAAAAATTTGCTGAGAAACCTTATATTTATTTTGAAAGGCCTATCGATTGATGTGCCACACGTGGGCATGCACTTTTTTTTTTTGAGTTTCAATTTTATGTCTGGAATGCACGCCTAAAAAAAAACTTTTTTTGTAATTTCATTACTCAGCCGTTATTAGCCGTTATTATATCAGCCGAAAGACGTCCACTGCTGAACATAGGCCTCCCCCAAAGAGTGCCAAAGTGACCGATCCCGCGCCACCCGCATCCAGCGGACTCCCGCAACCTTTACCAGGTCATCAGTCCACCTTGTCGAGGGCCTACCCACACTGCGCCTTCCGGTACGTGGTCGTCACTCGAGAACTTTTCCGCCCCAACGGCCATCGGTTCTACGTGCTATGTGCCCCGCCCACTGCCACTTAAGTTTAGCGATCCGGAGGGCTATATCGGTAACCTTGGTTCTGCTGCGGATAGCCTCATTTCTGATGCGGTCACGCAGCGAAACTCCCAACCTGGCCCTCTCCATTGCCCTTCCGACTCGGCTGGGCAGCGTTCGGGAAGCTACGGCAAATCTTTTCGTCCAATATTCCGCAGTGTCTCAAGACGAAAGTCTTTGACCAGTGTGTGTTGCCAGTGATGATATATGGCACTGAAACGTGGTCGCTTACTATGGGCCTCATAAGAAGGCATAACTATGTACGGTTAACAAAATACACCTATCCTCAAAATTTTATTAAAATACACCCTTTAGTTTTCGAGTAAAATGCCTGTGACATACGGACGGACAGACAGACAGACAGACAGACATGACCTTTCAAAAGGTAATTAATAGCATTAATGAACTATAATAAAATTCTATACTACAATCCCAACACATCATTTGGAAATGCGCTAATTGTTGCCAATTTTCATCATCATTCATTTTTGACCTTATATCTCGTAATACTCGTTTTCACACCTTTCATTCGGAAAAGTAAGTTTTGCTCCACGATGAGAGGGACCAAAACGCTACTTTTCTGTTCAAGCTACTTTTTTAATTTATACATTGGCATTGGAACATTTGTACGCAATGTGCCAAATTAACACAGATGTTAATAAAATAATCGATTGTAATTTCATCGTAGTCGATTCAAAACGAACATATTTCAAGTTTTAACTATAACAATATTGTATAAAAATTCATAAATATTTCGTAATATTTAAAAATTAGTAATAAAAATTAAGATAATTTAGATATATTTTAACAATAGCTTTTTTAAATTTCCTCATTGTCGGTGTGAAAAATAGTATGTGTCACTCGGTAGCAAAATTATTTTCGTCTCGGGCGTAAACACTTGTATCCCTCACTACGCTCAGGATCCTACGTTACAATCCCTCGCTACGCTCAGGATTCTATTGTAGGATCCCTCGCTACGTTCAGGATTCAATACACCGCCTTCGCCGTAAATATACTATTTTGCTCCCTTGTGACACAAATAACTATTTATAGATGTCGGGTGATCATGAGAGTGACGTTCAAAACCCAGGACCGTTTTAATAAAATCGACAGCTGATCGCTACTTGACTGTACGCTTACATTACATCGCGAAAAAGAAAGTATTTAAAGTAAAGGCAGGTCGAAAATACAATTATTTAACAAACTGAATCTATTTCAAGGAAAATAAAATGATTTCTTTTTATGGACTCTGTCAGCTGTAGTATATGTACTTACGGAAATCTCAACAATTGTTCTGTATATAATATTTGTACAAATATTTGAAACTGTTTATTCCCCACTTGTAAAATAAAGAAACCAAATGTATTTGTGCTTTCTGTTGAAATAAATAAAATTTATAACGCGACCATTCATGCGCTAAACGCTAAACGCTAAAGTTTTGACGTGAGCAGTCAAGTCACATTATATGTCACAATAAACTAAAAAGTATTTAATCTTTTGATGTTGGTTTGCTAATATGGTGCTTAAGGTCTAAAACACTGAGTTTTTTTTTATGAAACATATATCTTGATGCAGGTTATAAGTTAACGCTATGAGCAACTACTGAAATGTAGCTAGAGCTGTCATTCTGGGGCCATGAACCTAGAATACTATGAACGGGCTGTACGTGTTGCCAATTTGAGGGACGGAAAAGCTCTTATGCAGATAAATTAAGAACCGGTCCTAAAATGGCTGATGACTTGTCATAAACAACTTACTACGGGGCGGGTAATGGTTTGTGTGGCACAACTTCATACTAAATCAGTTGTGCCAAATAAAAAAAAAAGTGGAACTATGACGATGACAATGAATGATATTCCCCTTTATGTCACACTTATAGAGATTTGTATGCTACCAGCTCGCTCACACGTGGTATTATTATTACCATGGCCTGTCCAGAGTATTCTTCGTTCATGTTCTGGGGTACATTTCTTGGCATATTTGTTTGACATTGTGCATCTAGTTCTATATACTAAATCAAAGGTTACCTACTCGTACAGATAACGGTAGTCTTAACTTTTTCAACTACACTGCGTGATACTGATAACGGTAATAGGACTTTTGGGATAGATATTATAAAGCATAATATAGTGCACAGCACTACGGTGGTATGGTTCAGTCCCACCCTACACCCAGGGGTATTGCAAGGGGTATGATGGGTCTGACATGAAAAAGGTCATATCGTTACTGAAAACTTATAGCACTTACGTCCTTTTCTTCAAGCAACGCAGTTTTTTATAAATATCTCGAAAACCTTTGAACCGATCTTGTTGAAAACAAATTTCGCTGGTAGAATTTTATAATCCCTATGAGCATGATTTTTTTCATATTTTTAAAATACACGGTTCAAAAATTAGAGGGGGGGGACACAATTTTAGTCACTTTAGGGGCGATTATCTCCGACTCTATTCACTTAAAAAACAATACTCCAAAAAATTGCTTAGAAACCTTATATTTATTTTGAAAGGCCTGTCGATTGATGTACCACAAGTGGGCTTGCAATGAAAAAATAATTTTTGACTTTCAGTTTTATGTATGGGGTGCACCCCTAAAAAAAATCTTTTTTAGTAATTTCATTACAAAACTATGTAGCGGTTAACAAAATACACCCTATCCTCAATTTTTTATTCAAATACACCTTATGGTTTTAGAGTAAAATGCCTGTGACATACTGACGGACAGACAGACAGACAGACAGACAGACAGACATGACGAATCTATAAGGGTTCCGTTTTTTGCCATTTGGCTACGGAACCCTAATAAAAACGAGTGGTACTGACCACTCGTATTCAATTCTATTGGTAGACAGTAAGTGCCTGCCATTTTGACACTACAAACGTATTTAATTTCATTTGATTTTCGAGCGCTCGAATGTCAAAAATCGGTCCCCTGCATTAGTTACAAGCGCAAGCGCTCTATTTATACTAACATAAAATTAATAAAAAAAAAATAAGATGTAGTCTGGAAGCCACGGTAGCCGAGCGGTAAAGTACGCGACTCGCAATCTGCTGGTCGCGGGCTCAAAATCCGCCTCGTACCACCAGATCTTTTCCAAAAATTTAACTACGAAATATCATTTGATATTCAACAGCGACTTTTCGGCGAAGGCAACCGGTCTAATCGCAATAAGGTCTAGTTTCCCCTCTGGGTTGGGGGATCAGATGGCAGTCGGTTTCTTAAAACTAGTGCCTGCGCGAATCCTTGGGATAAGGTGCCAAATGCGTACCCCGGGCTCGTTTCAGCACCACCGGCAAAAAAGCTAGGAGAATCCTACTAATTGTAAATAAAAAGTTTGGATGTTTGTTACTCAATCAAGCTTCAACGGCTCAACTGATTTGAATGAAATTTAGCACAAAGATAGTTTATAGCCTGGATTAAAATAAAGGTTATTTTTTATACCGGGTCCACGAAGACAAAGTTGCTGACGGAAGCTAATGATGATATAATTGATAAAAAGTGAGGTCTAAACAGGGTATCGTAACATATTTACTAGTTTAAAGTAGAAAACAATTAGTGATAGAGAGAGGAGAGAACGTAAGAGGAGTGAGAGGAAGACTGACATGTGAACAGTCGCCATCAACATTTGCTACACACGGAACACAGTGCTCACAAATATCAAAACAAAAGTCGAGATATTAGATGGTTTATTCACATATATTTAGTGTCATTAAAGCCCTACTTACACGGTGCAAGAGCTCGTACTCGAGTTCCACTGCATGGCGTGTCTGCCGGCTACCAAGGTACCACCAGCTCGACTAAACCCAGTAATGTACCGAAAATGGCATGCGAGTTCTTGCATCATGTAAATGATGAGGCTTTTACTCGTTAAATTATGTCCTTCGGCACAAATGGAAAATCGAAAACATGAAATGTATGATTTGGGTTTGATATCTGATGGCGTCTCAATCATTTTTGCGTGATCGCGGCTGAATGATTTCAGTGTGGTTCTGTTTGAATGATTTCGGTGCGGTTGTTTATGAATAATTTGGATGTGGTTGTTAATGAATAATTTTGGTGTGGTTGTTAACTGAATGGTTTGGTTGTGAATTGTCTTAATGGTTTTGGTGGGGTTGTCTATGAATAATTACGATCTGATTGTTTCGGAACCATTTTGGTGTTAATTTCCGAAATGATTTCGGTGGGGCTGTCTGTATAATTTTGGTGTGGTTGTTTCTGAACCATTTTGGTGGGAATCGTTAGAATGATTCGTTGCGGTTATGTGTGAACAATTTTGATGTGGTTGGATCAGAATAATTTTGGTGATCGTGTACGAATATTTTAAATGTGATTGCGTCTGATCCATTTTGGTGTGATTATGTGTGAACTGTTTTGGTGTGATTGTGTCTGAATTATTGCTCAATGAATGGCATCACGTCTATATATTTTTTTTTATATGTGAAGATTTTACAAATTAATAGAAAATGTTGTGCGGTGTTTAGTTCCTAATAATTATATAAGTAAAAAGCGTTTATAGGATGGAAAAGACCTAAACTAGGAAAAACTCAAGTCAACTCAAGCCATAACGGAACTTTTACATGTTTGGTTCTCCTAGCGCTGCTAAAAATAAGACTTTTGAAGACAGAAACGGCGCAAACTTCTTCTTTATACGGTAACACATATTATTTATAATTCATATGGTGACATTCAGTAAGAACTATTAGGCTAAGGATTCACTACGGAACAAATGTCCTACGACACCTATAACCAGGGCTAATACGTTTCGTGCCGATGACGTTAAAATGACGGCATATTGCACACAAAATGTTGCCATAAATAAAATAAGTTTAATGAAGCTTGTTACCGAACCTCCATAAACTTGTAATATTCTTGACGTTGTATAGCAACTTTTTACACAGTAACAATACAGTATAATTGTGAAAATACAATAACTGAACAATTACGTCAACTTAATGTTCATCTGAATGACAATGTCAGCCAAAGACAATTTGCAAGTGGCGATATCGTTTAACTGAAAAGGTTCATAGGTGGTAAATGTTTACGAAAAGACTATTTGAAATCATCTATATAAAAGTGCGGCCAATACATATAACCATCAGGGACATCGGGTCGAGTGGCGGACTATGAAACATCGTGTCGCGCCATTTTGACAGAAGGCTGAGGGATCATTTGTATTTCTTCATCTATTGATTTAACATCCATAGTAAAGGACAAAATGCTTCAAAGGCATGCTAACAGCAAAAGTATCTCATGCCAAGGGGATAAGAACGATCTAGACCGTTTTGAGCGTGATATTACAAGATTTATATTAACTTGACCTGTCCGTATGTATGTAAGTTGTCGCTGAGTTTGGGCTGAAATTTTGGGTATTAGTGTGGGGGACAATACAATATAATAGTACTAACGAGCTGATCTGATGATGGAGACAGAAGGTGGCGATGGGAATTCCGTAGTTAACCGACGTAATTGAGACTATTCTAACGAGCCCACTCAACGGGGGAGTTTGGGCTCGTTAGAATCGTCTTAATGATGGTATACAGAAAAGAAGTTACAGTCGGCAATAAAAGCTAGTACCAAAAATATACTTTTTGACAGAAAGTTGTTTTCTTCTGCTGCTGACTGTATGTCAAACTTCAAAGAAAGAGTTTCATTTGTTTTGTCTCGTTTAATTTTCGAATAAATGTAAATTCTAAAATACTAACCGATTGGTTCGATTTCCATTTTATACTCGTAGGTATATATTTTTAACCCCCGAAGCAAAAAGAGGGGTGTTGTAAGTTTAACGTGTCTGTCTGTGTATCTATCTGTGGTAGCATAGCTCCCTAACGGATGGACCCATTTGAATGTGATTTTTTTTGTGTCATAGATAATTCAATCCCAAGTGTTCTTGCAAGAATGGAGGAGTACCAAGCGGAGCGAGGTCGTATGTTCGCGCATCTTGCAGTAGTTAAAATGGTTTAGGTTGATAGTATAGTGTTAGTAATTTATAGAATATAGGTGGTTTGTCTGGGTGTATTTTTTTAAAGTATACTTAAACGTTAAATGCCACTAAAGAAAGAGAAAGAGATTACTGTTCGCAATGCTCAAAACGGTATCACCCTTTTCTTCACAATTTAAAGTGTAACCAAACAATTTTTGTTGCACTTTGTCTATTTATTTCGCTCTGCATGTCTATAACGTTTGATCTCACGATGTTTTTTTATTTAAGAAGAAAAGGGTCACATTTAAGTGGATGTTTTGGTACAATGATAACACATTTCGGCCATAAAACAGTAACTATAAAAAGTTGCCTAGTTACTTAATTATTTCACTGAATAACATTTTAGTTACTAGAAGTATTTTGGATGTAGAGTTTTCATAGCTATTTGGAGTTGGGATATTTTATATTTCCATATATTCTTTAGTTAGTTAACTTTATCAGTGTCCATTAACTTTTTAGGCGACTGATAGCTTATAAAATCTTAGTTTTCGAGAGTCATCCGGTAGACACAGTAGACAGTAATCATGGCAAAGGGCAAGGACTACTAAATAGTTGATTGGCACTTTTTCATTGTTAAAATAGTAGGTTTTAGTTGAGGCGGATGATTAGCTTTTCGGTGAAGGACAAACATCGTGAGGAAACCTGCATACAACTGCGAAGAAATTGAAGGTGTATGTGAAATCCCCAACCTGCACTGATTTATTATTATTATTATTATAGGATTATACATGAAGGCATTAATTAAAAATTATAACGACATTTTCTGGATTATATCTTTGAAATCTATGGATAGAGGGGCGCATATGAGGTGCTAGCCTAGAGCACTGTCGACTTTTTATCTATGGCTGATAGAGGGGCGCATATCAGGTGCTAGCTAAGGGCGCTGTCGACTTTTAATCTATGGCTGATAGAAAGGTGCATATGACGTGCTAGCCTAGGGCGCTGTCGACTTTTAATCTGTGGCTGATAGAGAGAATGCATATGAGGTGCTAGCCTAGGGCGCTGTCGACTTTTAATCTATAACTGATAGAGGGGCGCATATAAGGTGCCAGCCTAGGGCGCTGTCGACTTTAATCTATGGCCGATAGAGGGGCGCATATGAGGTGCTAGCCTAGGGCGCTGTCGACTTTTAATCTATGGCCGATAGAGGGGCGCATATGAGGTGCTAGCCTAAGGCGCTGTCGACTTTTCATCTATGGCCGATTGAGGGGTGCATATGAGGTGCTAGACTAGGGCGCTGTCGACTTTTCATCTATGGCCGATAGAGGGGCGCATATGAGGTGCTAGCCTAGGGCGCTGTCGACTTTTAATCTATGGCTGATAGAGGGGCGCATATGAGGTGCTAGCCTAGAGCTCTGTCGGCTGTCGACTTTTCATCTATGGCTGATAGAGGGGCGCATTTGAGGTGCTAGCCTAGGGCGCTGTCGACTTTTAATCTATGGCTGATAGAGGTGCGCATATGAGGTGCTACCCTAGGGCGCTGTCGACTTATCTATGGCTGATAGAGGGGCACATATGAGGTGCTAGCCTAGGGCGCTGTCGAGTTTTAATCTATGGCTGATAGAGGGGCGCATATGAGGTGCTAGGCTAGGGCGCTGTCGACTTTTAATCTATGGCCGATAAAGGGGCGCATATGAGGTGCTAGGCTAGGGCGCTGTCGACTTTTAATCTATGGCCGATAGAGGGGCGCATATGAGGTGCTAGGCTAGGGCGCTGTCAACTTTTAATCTATGGCCCATAGAGGGGCGCATATGAGGTGCTAGGCTAGGGCGCTGTCGACTTTTAATCTATGGCTGATAGAGGGGCGCATATGAGGTGCTAGGCTAGGGCGCTGTCGACTTTTAATCTATGGCCGATAGAGGGGCGCATATGAGGTGCTAGGCTAGGGCGCTGTCGACTTTTAATCTATGGCCCATAGAGGGGCGCATAATACGGTGTTAGCTTAAGGCGCTCTTGATGTTTAATCCGCCTCTTAGTTTTAGGTTTTATAAACTCCATACTTGACTTCGAAATCATGTCCATGTGTTTTAGTGTTTTCTAGATTTGATTGATGTGTATAGTTTCATTATTTTGTATTTTCTTTAGCGGCAAAAAGATGCCAGTGTGTGTTGTTTTATGTTTTTCATATTAATTTTGCCGTAGTTTTAAGTTTGTAGATTTTAGAATTAGATAGGGTTTTTGTGTTTTGATGAGTTCCTATTTTAAATAAATGCGTTCCGTGTGCTTTTTACTATTTTATTATGCCTTAATAAATATTGTGTTTTAAAGTCATATTGTTTTAATTCAACATTTAACATTTCGTAGTTAAAGCGATATAAATAACTCCTAGAAGAATATTTAGGAGATTGTTGCTTTAGTCGTCATTACATCCCTGCGCCTCGCCTGCGCGTCGCCTCCCGCACGCCGCCTGTTATCGTCCTACCCCCGCTTCCGCACGCCGCGCCGACGATGTCTAGGTTAAGCGGTACAGTCAGCGTCATATAGAATAGTTAGTAGCATCTGAGGTAGCGAAATATTTCGGTACACGTCTTTATTACTGTAAGAGTCCCTGTAACTATTACTGTAACACCGTTGTGTGTTACGAAATATTTGTTTACTCTGGCTGCTACTTACTATATGACGCTGACTGTACCTATAGATGTATGTATCTAGTTGTCCTTCAAAATTTCGCTGTTGTCCACGTCAATCCTCTAGCCTGATCCCCCAGGGGAAAAAACGGTTAGGTTGCTGCGACCCTACAGCGCGCGCGCCGAGCGAGCGGACGCGGTCCGGCGAAGCGCCATGACCGAACATTATCATTTCCTGGTTGAATATAGAATAATTGCCGCCAATTCCCCTGGGTGATCGGTGTCAGGTGATTAACGTGGATGACGTGAAAATTGAAATTTGGCAAACATGTGTAAGTTGGTTGACAATGCATTATGACACCTGCGAGCTGGTCTGATGATGGAGACAGAAGGTGGCCGTGGCCACTCTTAAACTACGCAAGATAAACCCTAAAAAACAACGCAAGTGGTTAAATCACAACGTTACAAAAATTTTACAATTCAAGAACATATGACATTCTGATAAGTGATAAGATAGTTCCAATCTAACATTAGTTATAACCCGTACATGGAACAAATATGGCGGCATTCGCGCAGGTCCACTATGCGTATGCTCAGATAGCATGCGTTGAGTTCCGCGGCGCCCCTTTGCTATGGTTAACCGAACCGTCAATACAGCAGATGCAATTCATATTTGATTACAATCCCCACCGACCGCGGCGGTAGCTGCCGTCGTGGATACACGATGCATTCAAATATGAAATGTAATAACTGCTTATACGGTTCAAATTCGGTAGTAGGATCCGCTCCGGCCCGGCCCGTTCAGTGAGAATCGTACGTTTCGCGTGCACCTCGCCTTTTTACCTGCCTGAAAGGTTCTGCTTGCGTGCCAGGGATGATTATAGCAATAGCTAAATGGCTGACGAAACTCATTAACAAACCAATTGTAATAAGAAGCTAACTAACAGTCAACTAACGAGAATCAAATCTCAAAAATAGGTAGGTAACAAAGCAAATGAATAAACAATGTAAAAAGTTCGGTTTTCCTAATATCGCTATAAATAGGGGTCATTATGCACCATGGAAGTGCGAAGATGACACACTGCTGTACCTCTCTGTTGAAAATTCACCCTAAAGGTTTACCGTACCCTAAAAGGGGTACGCAGAGCACATGAAACTTGTGAATAAATAAAAATAAGTGAATAATAAATAAAAGGGGACAACCTTGCACAAATCGAACTAGCCCTACTAGACGAAGAAAAGATATATATACAATAGACATGAAATTCAATACATAGAACATATTCAAGCTCACCACACAAATAAGGCAAATGCCGGGATTCGAATCCACGACCTTCGTAGGCAGAGTCACAAGGCTAAACCGATCGTCAAAAATTCAAAATGTATAATAAAATGACAATTGGTATTGATCTTGAGCCATTTGTCAGTTCCGGCCAGCGAGCGAAACAACCCTAGAAGCCTAAGTACTTAGCGTCGCAAAATGGCCCCACTGAATGGGTGCCATTGCCATTATGGGGGGATGAGGGCGGGGTGTCAACGATGCCAGGCAGCCGTTACGAACACGCGCATACCAGGTCTCAGGCACGTGGTTTGGTAGGTAAGGAGCTGTGGGTTCTATGGCTTTTTCATTCGCTGGTTCAGGCACCATATTGTCTTAATAAAATCCTAATTATTTTTCAAAGCATCCTTCTAGTTAGTGATAACTGTGCCGTTGTCCACAGGGTCCATAATGGAGGCGGCGCAGAACCGGCCGTCTTTCACGACTTACTTGCCCGCGGAGACGGCGGGGCAGCCCCTGCGGCGCCAGGGCTCCTTCACGGGATCGCAGAACCAGGCACAAGGTACATAGAGACCAAGTTGATTTTAAATAGTCTGTTCGTTAACAGTTACCACTTTTTATTTATTTATGGCAACCGTCTTAAGACATTTCTGCCAGCAACACGTCAAAGAAACAGTTACCACTTATCAACGTCTTTCAATCAATCAATCTTTGTATGTTATGGCCCTATCGCAACGTCTTTAATGAAACGACATTGGCACTGGGCTTAACATTGGTCGGTGACTGACATTGTCTTCAGATGAACAATAAGTTGACGTTGTAATTCGTTGTAGTATTCATTTTTAATACTGTATAAAATGTTGCCATAGAATGTAATTTTTACCAGAATATTGTAACGATTTTCCGTTTCGGAGGTTCGGTAACAAGCTTCATTAAACTTATTTCATTTATGGCAACATCTTCTGTGCGCAAGTGACTTCATTTTTACGTCATCGCATTTTACGTCATCGACATGAAAAGTACGAGGAAGGAAACATACGAAACGTTATTTGACATTGGCAGGCTAACGGCGTGATGTTTAAAGAAACTTTCATAAATTAGTTTGGGACTTAAATAAAAAAAAATCCGACATCACAAACAATTCACAAAGGCGATGTGTGCTTGATATTTTGGGAAATATTTTTTTCTCAAATTATCCTAGTTTATGCAAGTTCATTCTAGGAAAGGGGGAATATCGAGCAGCCAGCCAGTTTATTTGGGTCTACTATTTACTTTTATGGGTATAGTACAAGCTTTGATTAGTTTGGGATTAAAGTCGGATTTTCAATTAGGCGAACTAACTTGACAGTTCATTGCACACGAATGTTGCTACAGTTTCGCTAGTGCTGTTAATGTCGATATTTAAAAAAACCCAGTTCATACAAGATGTTTAGTAAAAGCAGTTTGTATACTAGTGTTGTCATCATTCTTGTACTTGTGTAAAAGTTATGTAAATAGTAGCGTGATAGATATTTGGTTTCTAAAGAGATCTTTGGGCTCTCTCTCTCTGAGATTGTATGATTTGCCAATACGAATAAGATTTATATAGTCTGATCCACCATCCGTGACACTGGAACGCAGCTGAGAGACTAATTCTATTTATTTCATACATTCGTTGTCTACTACTGACACTGGTGGACGGACTATGCAAGGTAGGTTCCTACTTGAAGAATTCAAATTCCTAATTAAACTGTAAAAATAAATATATAGATTCTGGTAAAGTTATCAACATTACACAAGTATGTTTGAGTGTGAGAGTTGTCACGACTTATGATTACTTGATAAAATACAATTTGAATCAGATTTATAGTAGGTACAACGTTATATCGACATATTTGTATCGACATAAACCTATCACTATTCATTTTTTCCTATATCTGACAACATTTTCAGCTGTCAAGTTAGTTCGCCTAATTAAAAATCCGACTTTAGGTCGAGTGTAAGATTGCCCCCAAATATTTATTTTTCACATATAAGGTTACACCCTTGAAATTAGTGCCATTATCTACCACCAGCAGGCCAAGGTCACGCGAACCTCGACCGCCGCGTCTCTGACCCGAGCGGGGACACCCCGACCCGGCGGCGTGACGACCCCAAACGGCACTCCATGGTCGACGGCCCCAAGGACACCAGGGAGGACGTCGGCCGCCGCAGTCTGGACGGGAAGGACCTGTCTCTGGGTTGAGGATGAGAGGCGACCACCCGCTTTCGGCCTTCGAGGTGACTGGAACCCGATCGTATACCGGTTTCTCGATTATTGTTTATTATTTTTGTGAACCGAAAAAATGTTGCGAATTGATGATATTTTACCGGTATACCTAAGCGCTTCGAATAGTTTTGATCTGAAACTGCTGTAGCGAAATTCTAAATTGTGTGTGACTAATACTTTCTGACTTTCTGCCGCGGAGGAGGGTTTCACGATTATTGTATGCATGTATATCGTTATGTCTATATCTTTCGACAGTTGAAGGCATGATTGACATACAACAGAGGTCATTTGAAAGAGGCTAGCAAGTGTATTTTTTGGTAGAAATGTCGTATAGGTACCTATACAAAAATGGAAGTAAATTGATTATCCTTTTTCGAAATTGGCGAAAATATTGACAGTCCCGTTAAGGCGAATTAGCTCCAGATCGATTTGTTAATTTTATGTAGTCCTGTAACCATTATGTAGTTTCACTATATAACGCCTCCGCATGGAAAGGGGGGAGATAAAACTATTTTGTAACACAAAGAAATTATGTTTGTAAGCACTTAATGTTTGAAATGAGTAAAAATAGTACAATATTTCCCTTTGATATCCTAGATCAAATAGTACATTTGACATATTGACAGACCAGACGCGGCGTGATCGCACCAGTGTAGCAATTTAGGTACGGTACACTAACAAGTGAATTCACCAGATTTTTCAAAAAACCCAACAGCTTTAAAAAAAAATTATAGCCTATGGTCACTCCCACGATTAAGAGGAATCCAACGACACCTCATATGTCGAAAACTGTCAAACGGTTTAGGCTGCAGGGCGTGCCAAAGAATATGCCACATACATACATACATAAATACATGCGCTCGAAAAACAACCCTCCTCTCCTTCGGGCAGTCGGGTAAAAATGCGACCGAAATGGGACAAAAAATCTGCCACGGATTAGTTCGCCTTAAGGGTTCCAAATTGCGTTTGAAACAATGATTAAGTAATTGTAATTTATTATTTATTTCTAGCCTCAGAGTTTAAAACATAATAACATATTTACTCGTAGTTTCAAAATGTCATCTTGAAGGACAAAAGTGGGTGTGATTTCTATTTCGATTAGTGTGTTAGTGAGGTAGCCGGTGTCACTGTAATAATATTAAAAGCAGAGATACCCAACATAATTATTGACTGTTTTCGCCAGTCTCAAGTGGTTAACGGGTCAAAATTAGCAACTATTGTTTACTTTAAAACCAAAGTTTGACTTCAATTCAATAATTCGCCTTATTTGTGGAGTTCCTTCAATATTCCCAGTATCCCAACATCAGACCTTGACCTGTCGACTATAAGACCACCTGGAAAGGATACTCTTACCAAAAAAAAATTTTTTTTTTAATTAGGCCAAGCGTCTTCGAGTAATCGGGGAACATACATAATGAATAAAAGATTCGAATCGAGAACCTCCTCCTTGTTTGTAGTCGGTTAAAAAGTTCCAAGTTGCAACCCACAGTTGACACCGTTTCAAATTATTTAACCACTCTGATACGAAGCGGGTTGTTATTTAAAATACAATTAATTGTGACACCACTAATTCCTATGGACTTAAGATACGTTTTGCATTGTGATTCTTACTATAGAATCTTATACTTGGTAACAACCCGCCATACATTAGGTCGGTCAGTAACCTATAGTTCTATTCGACTAAAATATTCAATGGGAATCCTAATTACGTTACGAAATGTAACTCTATTTGACTACCACGTTTTCACGTTTTAAAGTAGAATACCTATTTGGCCATCCACATATTACATAACAGCAACAGGGGAAGGGGTCTTGCTGAACGTGACAGGTAAAGAGATCGATAAATTGACATGCGGGTGTCCAAAAAGTTGAAATATGTGCGTGACGTAATATGTGAACGGCATAGTATTTGGTCCCAGGTCCTTTGTGGTTCTTGAAGCGAGCCAGGAGTAAATTACCAAGATTAGTCATATAGAGTTTGCAACGAATGGTGATCTTTGTGTCAATATTGGCGTTTTTAAGCAAAAATGTACCTTGTACTTTTTTACCAGAATCCAAAAAAATATTTAAAGAAGCAAGCACTTTTGATATGACGACTTGGGTCGTGGATAACCGATACCGAGTGACGGTCCATATAAAATGTGTGAAAAACCTTAGATTAGGAAAAAATATTTAGACATTTTGTTCTTGTCTGGGAAAATCTTGTAAGAAAAAAAGGTACGCTTTTTTTGAAAACGTCTACTACCTATATTAACTAAGAAAACTGAAGTAATGCATCTCTGGTGTGTATTAGTGAACTCTAATAGCTATTGGTTTTCGTGTTACAAACTTTGAATATGTGGTGCGTATTTAAACTGTGCACAACTGCGGCATACTCGAGATTAGAGTTGGCCGAATCGCATGAAACTAGTCCATTCAAAAAGCGACTCTATCGTACGAGGTAGAAGATACCAATTACAATGACAGTGTCATAAAAAGTCGCCCACATTAAAGTATAAACTCAACCAAACCCTGAAGCTTTAATGATATTCAAACTGCCATACAAAGTTGTCATACTTATCAGGCCCCTATTGTCACCTGACAATGTCAATTCCACGTACGTTGCTGGGTCAATATCTATCCAGCAAACCCTCACCTGTCGACGCAGCCATGTAAGGCAAATTGACATTGTCAGGCGACAATTGTCGCTTTGGCGAATTAGGGTACTGGTGGTTCAAGGACCTAGGACCTTGTTGCTTAGATAGAAAGTTAAATGGTGGAGACACGTTTATGTTGCTGACTGTACTAAGGTGTTCAGCTACTCATGAGTTCGACTGTACCTACAAGAGGTCATACTTAAGTTTTTTACATATATAACTATATTCAATATGTAAGTGTGTAGATGTATCCGGACATATTATGTGCACATAACCCCTAGTCTTTGTATTACAATAATACGTTGTTAATATATACTAATCGATATTATTAGTTAATTAATAATACACTTATTCTTGTATCGTAGCGTAGGTTAAGGCTGTGAGACGAATTTGTTTACATAGTAAAGAAAAATAACTTTCGTCACGCGCCGCGATGATGGAAAATCACATCGTGCCATTCCGCTCCACGTTTGTATGGATAGCCGACCGTGCTCGGGACTGTGGCGTCTCATGTTATGTATATATGTGTGATTAAAACATCACTTAAATGTACAAATGCAGCCAACGAAAAACCATAGAATACGAGCTCCTTAGAAATTCCCAAACACAGGCCTAAAACCCGGTATGCGCGTGTGACCACAGGAGAGTCAACTTCTGTTCGCCCTGGCGAGAGAAATGGTCTTAAAGTAACATTAAAATAATGATGGTAACATGAGAACTTTCCTTACTATGTAAACTGACATCTCGAATCAAACTATGTTTTGTTTACCTAATACGCCAGTTTTATTAGTATTATTTAAGACCGCAAACGCTATTATGCGTTTTTTTCATTAAGGACACTTCTGGTGATGTCGACAGGACATTAATGGGTGAGGACCAAATTCTTGGCCAGTAGTTAGCCTGGCTAATCGGTAGTAGTTAAGAGGCCTCAGTAAGCTCGGCCGAATTGCACCTTCCCACACAAACGTAGTTACGCTCTCATTTTTGAACTACGTGTCGGATTGTGACGAAACTTTGCATATACAATGACATGAGGTGTATCTACGTCTGTAATTAGTTTATATGGTTCCAGTTTATAAAACAAACGAAATACTGCAAAAACTAGTTTTGTATCATAAACTTAAAGTCGCTGTATTTTTTTACTATGGTATCTGAAGCTACATAAACTAATTACAGACATAGATATACCGCATGTCATTGTACATGCAAAGTTTCGTTACAATCCAAGACGTAGTTTTAAAATGAGAGCGTAACTACGTTTGTATGAGGAATCGAGCTTACTGCGGACTCTTAAACAGTTCCGGTGTGACACAAAAATTAGCCATACAATTGTATGGTAATTTTTTGTGTCACAACGGAACTATTTAACTACTACCGATTAATCGGGCTAACTACTGGCCAAGAATTTGGTCCTCATCCAAATCCCTTTCAATATAATGGTAGACCCCACAAGGTGGACTGATGACCTGGTAAAAGTCGCAGGACCATTGAGGCACTCAGAGGAGGTCCATCAGTGACGTCTTTCAGCTGGCACTAGGTCGCTTCCCATAATCCCACCAAGGTGGTTTGCCCCATAGAAAATTCCTGATACAATGTCAGTTTCATGAACAGTCGGCCACATTTAATAAACTCATACAGACCTGTTTAACACCACCAGAAGCGCCAAACGAACGGTTGGAATCGGTAAAATGGAAGGATTACCCCAAGGAGGTTTTCTTAGAAGGAGACTGAGAATAGATAGGAACATTTTGACTTGTGAATTCATAATTCATTCACCATCTATGACTATGACTTTTGCCGTCGGGACTTCATATCTAAAAACACTCATTAACGAACATTTCTAGAAAAGATTGTGCCAATTAAGGATCTCTATTAAAGCATCTATGCTTCTTATCTACAGGTACTCTTCACAGTACAGGTCATAGTAACTTCTACTAGGTACAATGCAATGAAATTATTAGAATTAAGAAAGTATAAGTATAACGGAAACTTTACTATAAAAAATAGTGGTCCAGTAAATATGAAATTACAAAAAAATGGTGGTATATATTAATTGTGTGTTTTATGTGAAGTTCTTTTTTGGTACAGACTATTCTTATTCTAGAAATGTTTTAGTACCTGTGGTTTTAGTACCATTCTAGGTTGCCATAGCAGTGCCTTTGGGGTCGGTAAGGGTATAAATTTGCGCTGGAGCAAACGCCATTCGAAATGGGACCTTATGCTGGTCGCTATAACTGTCAAATTTGTATGCCAAGGAATGGCTTTGCTTCTCCGCAACGTGTGTTGTGACGTATGTATTTAACTTTGATTTGACCGAGCATTTAGTTTTAAATTAATTGTTAAAATAATTTTGTTCGTACACCTTAGCATTTGAGAATCCTTCGCGATTCTGTAGTACCGTCTCTTAGTCGTTTTAAAACATACTGTATGTTCTACGTGTTAAGATTCATAATTGTATTACAATAGTGTTACTAAAATATAGGGACCTAATTTACCTATTATTTATCTAATACTAATAATTGTAATGAATTAATCATTATTAATAATCGCTTATTTATGCGTAGAATTCAATTGATGATTTGCTGATATTTTAATTTGCAGAGTTATAATTATAATATTAATCATATTGTCAGGCAGATACCCTTTAAAAAGGGTGTTTTGTGTTATCGACATACAAGTAATAAATAATCATTTCGTACACGATCCAGTGTTGCTAGGATATGTATCGGCTAACTTAAGAATTTGTGGTAGGAGTAGTATATGCTGTATATGTTATACGCAAGCTTCATCAGAAAGTAATGCAGTCAACAGTTGAAGTTGTTCTGCAAAAAAAGCTTGTACCAAAAATGAAATTTTTGCCAGAAACTTGTTTTAACTGAGCTCTTGAATCGTTCGTAGGCAGCGCGTGCTTTGCTAAAAAATCTTACCGCTACGTGAAATGTACATAATAATATACTCTATCGTCTTATTCAATAAGATTTAAAAAGAACTACGAGATAAAATACCACAGCATGCCGGGCACAAACAGAGAAATGTTTACTTCATTATTGATATATTGTGAATATTTGGTTAGTGTGCTAGAGTTCCATTGTACGTGGTGGCAACCTTTTCTGCAAAATATGGCACGTGCAGACCACAAACAATGGCCATTCATGAGCCCAGAGAAAAATTAGACTATATGTTGTGCTGTGTTCGTGACTAAAGATGCCAAAGCCCCCGAAGACAGTCTTGACCAGAGACCGTACTGTTTTCATATAAATATTTTTTAATAAGTACCTCTCGTTTCCACTTTTGCTGTTGACTGCACAAGTTATGTATTTTTCTTAACCTCTGCCTTAATTTTTAATTTCACTAAATTTAAAGTGTACCTAGTTGAAGAGTACTTGAAAAATTCCATCCAAATCTCCTAATTTTGATTAAAGTTGCATTTCTAGAGTTGCAATAGAGTACATAAGTACAGTACAAATAGTACGGCGGTGCGTACACGAAGTTGCCTAAAGCGTTGGTAATTTAGTAATACAGGTAAACGTTAGCACCTGTGCACGCGGCGCGTCGCAACCGCGCAGAGCGTTTTTGTACATCGTGTGTTACCTAGTTGTGTAGAATACTTTAGTGACGCATAGCCGATTAGCGATATACTAAGGTGAATACAAGCTTTGTACAACGTACACAACAGTAGTAGCTAAGGCTGTCATCACACTGCCGCCGTGCCGCCGCAGCGTAGCCGCGTACAGTCGCCATCAGATATATCGGAGCGGCCAAAGTGCTCACAAATATCTGCCTTGACAATAGAGACGTGTTCAGATATTTGTGAGCACTTTGGCCGCTTCGATATATCTGATGGCGACTGTGCATAGATTAGATTCGATTTATTTATTACACGATAAAAATCACATTATAAATTTCCATAAATGTCAAGATAACAAGTATATCTACCATGTTCGTCAATTTTAATAACAAAAACTTAATGAGTCCACTGTAAATAAAAAAATATTACATAATTATATCTCTCGAAAAGGATCGTCATTCATTACACTCAATATTTTCTTAACTATTCATATGCCAAAAACACATATTTCAAGAAGGATTGTCACGTTTAAAAACTAATAATAATAATACTTCATAACATTGATAAATATAAAGTTAACACAAATATCCAATTATAAAGTAATTTCCATGAACTCGTTAACGGCGTACCCGGCGTTTTCCTACAAAAGATTTCTCAGTTTGCGCCGGAATGTTTCGTCATATGCTTCATTCCTTAGATTGGCCTGTAAGCGTTCATACTAAGTGCGTATTTCGCCGCACGGAGTTGCGGAATTTATATGCAAACTGTTCTGGCATACAACGTTGCGAACCGTCGGTCCGCACGCCGCAGTGTGATGACTGCCTCACTAAGCGGTATATAATCCCGAGTACGGCGTGATATACATAGACAGTTACATATTGGGGCAATGAGTGGTAAAACAACATTTTATGTAACGTAACGTTTGATACTGGCATATTACCGAGTACGCTCGCGGCATTGCCTCCCTGAATTGCAATGCTGATACGTTGCGCGAGAAAGCCGGCTATTCGGTCACCAGTTACATCAACCAGAGGATTCGCGATTTCTGCAAATAACATATGCGCACTTAAGATTGCAGAAGAAGAAACTACTGAAGATGTGCGATTACTATAAACGTCTTTATGAACAGAATGCCATCATTCGCATGATTACTTTAAGATGGGTCTCCATCTTTGCCGGTTCGAGGCTAGCTTCTGTCACCTTCAAAAATCTTACTGTTACATAAACAAATTATATCATATCAAACGTTACGTTATATTAAATGTTGTTATATATTATTTTGTGAGACGCACTCTTAATTTGGAACAAAATAAATATAACGAAAAAAGAACGATGCCGTGCCTCCAGATTATAGTCACATTAACATATGTCACGCGATATATTCATATAATAGTAACATAAAAGCACTTTAAATACAATACATTCTATTTAAAATGCGTGCAATACACATATACCCTTATTCATGAACAGCCATCATACCAGTATTAGTTAAAATTTCGTAATGGTGGTGATACACCTGAGCATTCACTTGTATCAGGGCGTTCGCTAGAATGCTCGAGAAAATGTTCGCAGCCATGTTTGGCTCGATTGTTGCATGTGCGCTCAATGCTATCAGCACCTTTATACGAGGGTCATTCAACAAATACTTAGCCTTCAAAAAAATAATGAAAATTTTTGATAAATGGCGATTTATTTTTCAACATAGTCTCCTTTTAACTCGAAACACTTTTCCCAGCGATGCTCCAACTTTCTCAACCCGTCCGAAAAATGCGTTTTACCGAGGTCGGCAAAATACGTCTCCGTGGCAGCGATGACCTCCTCATTCGACCCAAATTTATTCCCGGCGAGGGTCTTTTTCAAGTTCGGAAACAAAAATAAGTCGCAGGGGGCCAAATCTGGAGAATACGGTGGGTGAGGAAGCAATTCGTAGCGCAATTCGGTCAATTTTGCCATGGCGACGCCGGAGGTGTGAGCCGGCGCGTTGTCGTGGTCAAACAGCAATTTATTTCTTTGCCAAATGCGGCCGTTTTTTCTTTAATTCGGCATCGTACCGGCCCAATAATTCGGCATAGTAGAGCCCCGTTATTGTTTTGTTTTGACGACCGCTTTAGCCTAGTCGGTAGTGACCCTGCCTACGAAGCAAGAGGTCCTGGGTTCGAATCCCGGTAAGGGCATTTATTTGTGTGATGAGCACGAATATTTGTTCCTGAGTCATGGATGTTTTCTATGTATTTAAGTATTTATTTATCTATATAAGTATGTTTATCGTCGTCTAGTACCCATAGTACAAGCTTTGCTTAGTTTGGGACTAGGACGATTTGTGTAAGATTGTCCCCTAATATTTATTTATTTATATTTTACCCTTCTCTAGGTAATCGATATGGATCACCCCTTGTGAATCCCAGAAAACGGTGGCCATCACCTTTCCGGCCGATGGAACAGTTTTTGCCTTCTTCGGAGCACGTTCGCCGGGTAAAATCTACTGTTTCGACTGTTCCTTGGTTTCTGGAGTGTACCAGTGAATCCATGTTTCGTCGACAGTTACGAAACGACGCAAGAGCTCCGCCGGATTCCGCTTGAACCGCGCCAAACACGCCTCCGATGTGGTCTCACGCACGCGCTTGTTTTTTGTTGTAAGCAAACGCGGCACCCATCGCGCCGACAGCTTTCTCAGGCCCAGCTCTTCGTGTAAAACATGATGTACTGTTCCTTCTGCAATGCCCAGAGTCTCAGCTATCTCGCGAACCTTCAATCGGCGGTCTGCCAATACAAGATCGTGGATTTTTTCACATTTTCCTCCGTAGTAGCCGTTTTCGGGGCACCTGGACGTGGTCCATCAAAAACCGACGTGCAGCCACGAAGAAACTCGTTGTACCAATTCTTAAAGGTCGCCATCGAAGGAGAAGAGTCACCGTATACAGCATCCAAGCGTTCTTTGATTTCGCTGCGCGTCTTCCCTTCCAAATATAAGAACCGAATCACAGAACGATATTGCTCTTTTTCCATTTTTGTACAATCAGCCGATACGCTCGATTCCGAAGGCCATGAAAACAAAACAAATGAAGGTAATTTACTGAAACTTAGTATGTTCCAAAAAGAATGTACTGCACGATGATAAAACTTTTTTCTAACAGCATCGCCATGGTGCGGTAAGGCTAAGTACTTATTGAAAGAACCTCATAATTTGTTTGTCCTTACTGCCACTATGACATTAATATTTTAAAAACACATTAGAGGTATGCGAAGTTTATGAATAAGGGAAATTATTAAATTATTTAGAACACTCATAATCTTATGTAGCGTACTTATGATTAAGAAATCTTAAGTCTTATGTAAATTGTATTATTTATATCAAGTTTCGGAATTTGGTTTTCATTAAAACGCCTAAATTACACTTGGAGACTAGATGATCTCTGTTTGATATTATGATATATTTATTGAACCGGAAAATTGTAATGATTTGTAAATAGTTATTTTTATTTTGCATTAACCTTTTATTTATTTGAGTGGTGTAAACTTGGCTTGACTCGGTGACAGATTTCAGAATTCATTTTTTTGTAACACTCGAAAAATGTGCTGACTCATAAGGCCTCTCACAGACTGGTGCGTCCTGCGGCGGCGATCCATAGTACACTTGACATCAAGTTCACTATTGACCGCCACCGCAGGCCGCACCAGTGTGATTCAAGCTTCAAGCGTCGCAACAGTAATAGTACTATAGGCACAGAATAGATAATAGTACAACTATAGGTCGACCGTTTATTCACTCAGTCCTCGCCTGCGCGGCGTATGGGTGCAGGGGTAGGACCATAACGGGGCGCGGGTGACGTGCGGCAAGGCCGTGCAGGTACCTGCGCGTTGAGTTAAGCACTCGACCTATACAATAATTAAGTTTATTAACCCAATAATTACATCTCTAATTAAGTTTCTAAAGTTGTAACCTCCGTTTCGGCAATGTTTTAACCAACATGGTATAATTTGCGTGTTGATTTAATGACATTCTCTATATTCTTACCTCACTTAGGCACTCTAGTGACAAAAAATCATGCCTGTAGGTACTAGCACTATTGACGCCGCGACGCGACGCGAGAACATCTGCCCTTCTTATTCTACTTTTCAAAGGGAGAGTGAGACAGGAAACGCTTTTTAACCGCATTGCGACTTTGCGTTGCGACTTGGCAGCAAGTTGTGACAGCCAGCAGCCAGTCTATCACAGGATGGCCCGCGAGGTGTGTCGCGGCGAGATAGACTATCTGTCTCTTTCTAAGCGTCTAATTAGAAAGAGACGGGCAGCTCGCGCGCCGTCTTGTGATAACCGTAGTGTATTGTCTACAATAAAGTGAGGTTACATACATAATATACCTGTGATTAGTTATGGATCCCTAGAGAGAATCTGAAGGGTAGTTCGAACTAAAAGACTATTTAGATCTTTTGCAAATCGATTCGTTAATTATGTCTGGTGAGTTTGAATCTAGAGACTGTTAACTCTCAAACTATGTATTTTGTATGGACTTTGAGATCTAAATATATATTATTTTCAGACTAGACTCACTGCTTCATATAGGTGGTAGTACTAAGGCGTATAGTTTTAGGTATAGCATTAATGCAAGAGCATCATTAGGCTACTACGGTAGAGTGAGCCGTATTCACTGACAAGTGTTGTTTTAGTGTCTTTAATGGAAATAAAAGTTTACAAATATCTGTGGTTTTTTTCATTACTTTTAATTCCTGTATTTTCAAAGTCGGTGTTATGGTTAAACATAAGAATATCATGTACTTAAACCATCCATACTAATATTATAAATGGGAAAGTGTGTATGTGTGTGTTTGCTTGTTTGTTCGTCTTTCACGGCAAAACGAATAGACGAATTGACGTGATTTTTTTAGGTGGAGATAGTTGAAGGGATGAAGAGTGACATAGGAAAGTTTTTCAAAAATAAATATCGGTTCTTAGCCTTAACACCAACCTCTGGTTACAATTTGAGGTAATATTAAAAATACACACTGTATAGTCAAACTCAGACCATATTGTTTCTTAATCTACTCAGAACGGCGTTTCAAAGCACGTGATAATTTCGAATGCACCGCCTTAAACGATGTGATTCGCCCGAGCACTTAATGACAAACCTCCCATCCCTAAGCCCTAAGTTTTTACCCAATTAGGACACGAAATAGCGCACTTTAATGGCCTTTTGACGTAGGTTAACGTGTATGAAGTATCCTCGAATTGAGCTAGATATTTTTTTTATTTTATAGAATGTTGTTCTAACATTGTGTAAGATGGCAGCACACTCGCGTACTACAAGTGAATACTATAATGTAATCACTCGGGCGAATCACAACGTTTAATAGCCATCGAACTTCAATTACAGGTAAGTTCGTTTGATTTTTAACCCCTACGCAAAGAGAGGGGTGTTATAAGTTTAACGTGTCTGTATATCTGTCTGTGGTAACGTAGCGCCCAAACGGATGGACCGATTGGAATGCGGTTTTTTTGTCGTAGATAATTTTATCCCGACAGTTCTTAGGCATGTTTCAATTTGTTATTGACTTTGAAATGAAAATGTCGGGGGTTTTTCAACTTTTCTAAGTTGTAGTTATCTATAATATGAGTTCCACGAAGTCTCTCCATAAACTGTCACAACGTCTGCGTCATGTTATTTTGAGTTTTTCGTACGCGGTGTCTTTCTTAGTAATCATTGCTTTTCTCTTTGTAGATCAGTATTCGTAGTCGAACCAGTAGCTATAAGAACGAGCAAAAAAATCACGTTTGTCCCACAGGAGCCCTGTTAAATATTTATTTTATCCTGTTTTAAAAAAAAATGAAAAAAACTGAAAATCAACTGTAATTATCACGGTTCATGAGATACAACCTGGTGACTGTACATATCTATCAGTGGCGTTAAGCTTTCGATGGACGAAATAAGAAGGCGTAAATAATTCGAATAGACAAGCCTGTGGAATTCGGTTGTATGAGCGCTCCGCCCCTGCCATGTATTCATATCTGTGACGTTCAATTTGATATTGTCGAATGTACAGTCGATATCGAAAATATATTTTAAGCAACTCTTGCCCGCGACTCCGTCCGCGTGGAACTTGGTTATATTGTAGCCGGATGGCTTGGACCCCCGGGGATTACTTACGGGATAATAACTACAACTTAGAAATCCAATATCTCAAAAACAGCTGAAAAGATCTTGATGAAACATGGCTATGAACACTCGGGATAAAATTATCTATGACACAAAAAACCGCATTCAAATTGGTCTATTCGTTTTGGAGCTACGATACCACAGACAGATACAGAGATACACAGACAGACACGTTAAACGTATCACATCACATCACACATCATCAGCCTATATACGTCCCACTGCTGGGCACAGGCCTCCTCTCATGTATGAGAGGGGAGGGTTAAACGTATAACACCCCTCTTTTATCGTCCGGGGGTTAAAAATGCGTAAGTATACGAAGCGTTGTTTGGCCTCAAATGGGGTTAGCTGAAAATTCGATCACTCTTTCTGTAAGTAGCGCATCAGAAAAACCACGGAAAAGTAATTGAAATAAAAAAAACTATTTTTGAAAAATCCTTTTGTATACAAATGATTTTTTAATTCCTTTGTATACTTACAAAGTGTCATCCGGATCATAATTTTGAATCGATTGACACTTTTATCAAAACGGTACAGTCGTATCCTTAACGCTACGTGGAACACATGTCAATTCTGAACTGCTAAAATCATATTTCTTCCTTTCGCCTCTGCCGTAGTATGGCAAAAAATAAAAGAAACATTGAGTGTGTGTTTCCAGCGGAGTACTCGTAGATGAGCTACATCTTCGGTGGCGGCGGGGCTTCGCCGGGGGCCTGCGCCGGCCCCGATCTGCACGGTATCTCCGTCATGAAAAAAATTACTAATGGCGGCAAGACGTGTTTCAAAACTGTTGTGGCATTTTATTCATTATTTATTGTTTTCTCAGTCTTTTCTTCCTTGCTTATAGTTTAGATTAATCAGTATATACTGCCGCAGTGTTTTTATATTCGTATAAAGCGGTACCGACTGTCTCGGCCGGGATCCGAACATAGATAATGTCCCATACAAGTGGCGGCGGCGGCGACGGCGAAGCGGGAAGCGCGGACAACCATTTCACTGATGTAGAGGATTTTGAACATAGATCTGTGCGTAGCGATGCATCTAATTACAATACAGTGGATATGCAGGTAAACGATTTATCTAATAAACGAAAAGGAGGCGAGAATTCTCCGGAAAATGATTGGCAATCAATAAACGGGCATCGCAAAGTACGTATAGATATGGTCAACAAACTGATGTTGGAGTTAGTTCTATGGTATCTGTAATGTGCTCGAAGCCTTTGCCTAAACAATTTGAACTAGCCCGCCTTTTCAAAGATAATAATGTGAAAGGTGTAAGTAGAGTAAAGTAGTCACCAATATAAAATACTTATTACATTTGACAATGAGTTGAACGCGGATTTCTTTATTCAATGTAAGGCATTCTGCGACGAACTGGCAGTGTCAAAAGACATCGGAAGTTGGTATGTCTTATGGTGTTATTAATAACATTGAGTTACACCTTACGGATAAAGATATATTATATAATCTGCAGTGCGATGGTGAGGTGAAATCGGTGTCGGCAAGAAGGTTGAATAAGAGAGCTAGCGATGATGAACAATCTACTTCGGGTTGGGTGAAGAGCGAATGCGTTCGTCTTGGATTTGAAGGTTCGTTCTTACCATCCTACGTGTACATCGATTATATGAGAGTAAAAGTGGAGTAAGTATGGAGTAAGAGTAAGTATACATGTATTCATTAGAAATTTGGGTTAGTAATATCAACTTGCAGAACGTTATTTTCGATTAAATTCCGACTATCGATCGCGCCAAACGTTTTTATCCCCGTTGTCAACTTTTTATCTGTTGCAATTTCATTAAACAGGAGTACAGATCTTGGTACAAAATCTTTACTGATGGTTCGAAGGATAATTTACAGGGAGGTGCAGCGTTCTTAGATCCATTTGTTAATTATTATACTAAGCTTAATTAAGATTGTCTCCGATATATCAATTATGCATATAGATTTAATTGCCATAGAAAAAGCTTTATCCTACGTCAAATCCTTGAATTTTCATAATATTGTTATTCTGACTGATTCCAAAAGTGCTTTACAAAACCTAGCTCGATCTACCTCACATGTGAGAGGTTCACTGGTAGCATATCGCATTTTAGAGGCAATCTTCCAACTTCAATCTTTTGGTAAACGAATTAAACTTCAATGGATTCCCGGCCATGTTCAGATAAAACAGAATGAAGATGTAGATGCCCTTGCACGACAGGATTTAGTGGACGGGGTTGCATTGACCGTTTTACCGTTGCACTCGGATTATGTTAAAATTGTAATACAAGGATGTTTAGTATAATGGCAAGAGTATTTTGATTTACGTTCTAGAGAGAGAGGTATTTGGTTTAGAACTATCCAGCCACAAGTATGTTATTATCCATGAATTGACCATCAGGCCCCTTATAACAGAAATCGAATAAAAACTGCGCTCAGGTTACGTTCCGGCTACATTGCATCAAATTAGTTTGCGTTTTTGATGAGAAAAGTCCCCTCCCTGGAGTGTGTCCGGAGCGAATCTGGGAGAGCAGCTTGGTTAGACAGGAAACTGTTAGACACTGGATATATTTACAGTATTTTGTCTCTACCTATATCGGACGAAGCCGAAATTCTGTATAATTTAGCGGAAGTAGCTCTTAAATCTAGAACATAAGTTATTATAAGTAAGTCTTTGTGTAGATATTTTGTTGCCCTTATAGGGCGGTATGTTCGCGTGGCGACAAGCCCCTTTTTATCAATAAATAATATAATAAATTAACTCCGTCATGCTCCAGATGGTTAAAAGATACTTTAAGAACGATGCAACACATTTAAACGGGTAGAAGTCACAGGACAACAGTATATCATCGTCATATCAGCCGAAAGACGTCCACTGCTGGACTTAGGCCTCCCAGTATATATACATAACCAAATGATTTCTTCAAAAAAAATTGCCTTCAAATGTACCTACACCAAAACCACCAGATTGTGACGAATACTTTTCTGAACCCGAATTTAGTGCATCAGGAACTATAAACAAACATGACAAAACATAAATAAATAGGCGCCTTTAATCAAAGTTGCGTATTTTAATAAATTAAGCCTTAAAATGTGGGTATTATAGAATACCAATATTAATTCATGACATGACTGACGAATTTAGGACTGCAAACTCAATCCTTGTGCTGGGGAATATGTGCCGGGCACCCGGGCACTACTAGATATAACTCTCACCATAATTCACCAATAAAACGTTATACGTCTAAAGGTAACGATAGAACATTTAGTAAAAACATACAAGTAGCCCACTCGACAGAGGCTATTCGTAATAGAGCAGATACAAGTGCACCCCCACATACAATACTATGTTTAAGAGTAAAAGTGAGAGTGAAAGCGGCAGAGAAGCGCCGTGTTAATGATACCATTGACGAAACAGATTTTGTAAAGAACACTCCAAACTCAAATGAAAATAACGCACAAGCCAAGCTAGAAGCCAGTAAGACGGAACCGGTACACTCTCCCACATATAGAAAAGTACTCTGTGTCTCCCACAACACAACTTTAAACGGGTTGCCAAAGCGGAAAATAAAAAATCTGCAGTCACAGACGACTCTTGCAAAATAGCCACCAACTATGAAGAAATAAAAGAGATACAAGGATAAATTCAATCAACCCTCATATATATGCATCAACTGAAAATTCACTTCAATCGAAGAGGCAAAAGAATGTTTTAATGAAAATGAGCACTGCCCCCATAGTAGAACAACCTATGAAACTGATTAAGCCAGACTATTTTGAGAATAAAAAGCTTCTCGAAGAGAGGCCTATGCTCAGCAGTGGAAGATTACGGGCTGAACATGATGATGATGATTTTGAGAATCCTACATCAAAAGAAAATATTGAAAAGAAGTCTGTTAATAACGCAGAAGCACCTAGCAGCGAAACTACCATAAATGATATAGATCAGGATTCAATATCCAAAGTGAACGGTCGGTTTAACAGCATGGAGTGCCCCAAACCTAGAGCTGACACTTAAAGTTGAAAGATTTTAATTCTGCGTCACATATAAGAATACGAACTCGAGTGTAAGTACCTATTCCATGTTTGTCAAATAGATGCATTTCTGTTATTATACGCGTATAACCAACGCTGGCGTAGTCGCGTCTTAAAATATAACCTTCTGCCCGCGACTTCGTCTGCGTGGATTGGAACTCGTTTAAATCGTAACTACATACAAACTTTCACTCCCCGTTTCACCACCTGACTGGTTGATTTCCGGGGTAAAAACTCTCCTTTACGAGGAAGGCCTAGGGACTCAAACGATGTCTATACCAAATATCATCTACCTAAATCGGTTCAGCGGTTTAAGCGTGAAGAGGTAGCAGACAGACAAAAAGACATACAGACAGACTCATTAGTATGGATGTTGCAATGGAGGTGCATTCAGTATTGAGTAGCTAAGATTATGCCCTACACACAAAGTTACACTCGCAAAGCTACAGACTTTTTGTTATTAGTATAATTTGGATATTCTCCCAAGGGTAACATCGCGTAACAGTGACAACATTAAAGAAAATCATAAACAGGAGCCACCACTCCGAGAAGTAAAAGCCTTCAAGCCATCATCACATGCCAGTGACCTGCTGAAGCGGCGTACCCTCACAAAAGACCTAGGTACCAGGCTCGAGAGGCAGGTGAGGAAGCGAGACGAACTCATCAGGCAGAAGCTGGCCAGCCAGAAGCTGGCCAGCCAGAAGGCTGGCTATTATAATATGGAGAGTGTTAGAAAGGTTATACAGGGAGACTTTTAGTAGCAGTACAATCCGTGTGATAAAAGCTTTCAAGCCATCATAATACGCGAGCGACCTGCTGAGGCGCCGCACCCTCACAAAAGACCTAGGCACCAGGCTCGAGAGGCAGCTGACGTAGCGAGGCTAACTCATCAGACAGAAGCTGGCCAGCCAGAAGGCTGGCAAACATATCTAGTGTTAGAAAGGTTATACGGGGAGACTTTTAGTAGCTGTACAAACCCTGTGATAAAAGCCTTCAAGCCATCATCATACGCCAGCCACCTGCTGAGGCGGCGCACCCTCACAAAATACCTAGGAACCAGGCTCGAGAGGCAGATGAGGAAGCGAGACGAACTCATCAGACAGAAGCTGGCCAGCCAGAAGGCTGGCTAATATGGTGAGTGTTAGAATAGCTGTACAATCCGTGTGATAAAAAAGCTTTCAAGCCATCATCATACGCCAGCGACCTGCTGAGGCGGCGCACCCTCACAAAAGACCTAGGCACCAGGCTCGAGAGGCAGCTGAAGTAGCGCGACTAACTCATCAGACAGAAGCTGGCCAGCCAGAAGGCTGGCTAATATGGTGAGTGTTAGAATAGCTGTAGAATCCGTGTTATAAAAAAGCCTTCAAGCCATCATCATACGCCAGCGGCCTGCTGAGGCGGCGCACCCTCACAAAAGACCTAGGCACCAGGCTCAAGAGGCAGCTGAGGTAGCGGGACTAACTCATCGGACAGAAGCTGGCCTGCCAGAAGGCTGGCTAATATGGTGAGTGCTAGAAAGGAGACTTTTAGTAGCCGTACATTCCGTGTGATAAAAGCCTTCAAGCCATCATCATACGCCAGAGACCTGCTGAGGCGGCGCACCCTTACAAAATACCTAGGCACCAGGCTCGAGAGGCAGATGAGCAAGCGAGACGAACTCATCAGACAGAAGCTGGCCAGCCAGAAGGCTGGCTAATACGGTGAGTGTAAGAATAGCTGTAGAATCCGTGTGAAAAAAAAACCTTCAAGCCATCATCATACGCCAGCGGCCTGCTGAGGCGGCGCACCCTCACAAAAGACCTAGGCACCAGGCTCGAGAGGCAGCTGAGGTAGCGAGATTAACTCATCGGACAGAAGCTGGCCTGCCAGAAGGCTGGCTAATATGGTGAGTGCTAGAAAGGAGACTTCTAGTAGCCGTACATTCCGTGTGATAAAAGCCTTCAAGACATCATCATACGCCAGCGACCTGGTGAGGCGGCGCACCCTTACAAAATACCTAGGCACCAGGCTCGAGAGGCAGATGAGGAAGCGAGACGAACTCATCAGACAGAAGCTGGCCAGACAGAAGGCTGGCTAATATGGTGAGTGTAAGAATAGCTGTAGAATCCGTGTGATGAAAAAGCCTTCAAGCCATCATCATACGCCAGCGACCTGCTGAGGCGGCGCATCCTCACAAAAGACCTAGGCACCAAGCTCGAGAGGCAGATGAGGAAGTGAGACGAACTCATCAGACGTAAGCTGGCCAGCCAGAAGGCTGGCAAATATGGTGAGTGTTAGAATAGCTGTACAATCCGTGTGATAAAAAAGCCATCATCATACGCCAGCGACCTGCTGACGCGGCGCACCCTCACAAAAGACCTAGGCACCAGGCTCGAGAGGCAGCTGAAGTAGCGAGACTAACTCATCAGGCAGAAGCTGGCCAGCCAGAAGGCTGGCTAATATGGTGACTGTTAGAAAGGTTACCAGGGAGACTTTCACTAGCCTTACAATCTGTGTGGTAAAAGCCTTCAAGCCATTATCATACGCCAGCGACCACCAGGCTCGAGAGCTGAGGTAGCCAGACTAACTCATAAGATCTGTCTTCAAATAATAATCCGGCCTGCTGCGGGCTGGCCTGCCAGAAAGCTGGCTAACTTGTTGAATGTTAGAAAGGTTACACGGGGAGACTTTTAGTAGCCGTACAATCCGTGTGACAAGAGCCTTCAAGCCATTAATATACACCAGCGACCTGCTAAGGCGGCGCATCCTCATAAAAGACCTAGGCACAAGGCTCGAGAGGCAGATGAGGAAGCGAGACGAACTCATCAGACAGAAGCTGGCCAGCAAGAAGGCTGGCTAATATGGTGAGTGTTAGAATAGCTGTACAATCCGTGTGATAAAAAAGCCATCATCATACGCCAGCGACCTGCTGACGCGGCGCACACTCACAAAAGACCTAGGCACCAGGCTCGAGAGGCAGCTGAAGTAGCGAGACTAACTCATCAGGCAGAAGCTGGCCAGCCAGAAGGCTGGCTAATATGGTGACTGTTAGAAAGGTTACCAGGGAGACTTTCACTAGCCTTACAATCTGTGTGGTAAAAGCCTTCAAGCCATTATCATACGCCAGCGACCACCAGGCTCGAGAGCTGAGGTAGCCAGACTAACTCATAAGATCTGTCTTCAAATAATAATACGGCCTGCTGCGGGCTGGCCTGCCAGAAAGCTGGCTAACTTGTTGAATGTTAGAAAGGTTACACAGGGAGACTTTTAGTAGCCGTACAATCCGTGCGACAAGAGCCTTCAAGCCATTATTATACGCCAGCGACCTGCTGAGGCGGCGCATCCTCACAAAAGACCTAGGCACAAGGCTTGAGAGGCAGATGAGGAAGCGATACGAACTCATCAGACAGAAGCTGGCCAGCCAGAAGGCTGGCTAATATGGTGAGTGTTAGAATAGCTGTACAATCCTTGTGATAAAAAACCTTCAAGCCATCATCATACGCCAGTGACCTGCTGAGGCGGCGCACCCTCGCAAAAGACCTAGGCACCAGGCTCGAGAGTCAGATGAGGAAGCGAGACGAACTCATCAGACAGAAGCTGGCCAGCCAGAAGGCTAGCTAATATGGTGAGTGCTAGAATTGCTGTACAATCCGTGTGATAAAAAAGCCTTCAAGCCATCATCATACGCCAGCGACCTGCTGAGGCGGCGCACCCTCACAAAAGACCTAGGCACCAGGCTCGAGAGGCAGCTGAAGTAGCGCGACTAACTCATCAGACAGAAGCTGGCCAGCCAGAAGGCTGGCTAATATGGTGAGTGTTAGAATAGCTGCAGAAGCCGTGTTATAAAAAAGCCTTAGAGCCATCATCATACGCCAGCGGCCTGCTGAGGCGGTGCACCCTCACAAAAGACCTAGGCACCAGGCTCGAGAGGCAGTTGAGGTAGCGAGACTAACTCATCGGACAGAAGCTGGCCTGCCAGAAGGCTGCCTAAAATGGTGAGTGCTAGAAAGGAGACTTTTAGTAGCCGTACATTCCGTGTAATAAAAGCCTTCAAGCCATCATCATACGCCAGCGACCTGCTGAGGCGGCGCACCCTTACAAACTACCTAGGCACCAGGCTCGAGAGGCAGATGAGGAAGCGAGACGAACTCATCGGACAGAAGCTGGCCAGCCAGAAGGCTGGCTTATACGGTGAGTGTAAGAATAGCTGTAGAAACCGTGTGATAGCCTTCAAGCCATCATCATACGCCAGCGGCCTGCTGAGGCGGCGCACCCTCACAAAAGACCTAGGCACCAGGCTCGAGAGGCAGCTGAAGTAGCGAGACTAACTCATCGGACAGAAGCTGGCCTGCCAGAAGGCTGGCTAATATGGTGAGTGCTAGAAAGGAGACTTTTAGTAGCCGTACATTCCGTGTGATAAAAGCCCTCAAGCCATCATCATACGCCAGCGAGTCCAGCGACCTGCTGAGGCGGCGCACCCTTACAAAATACCTAGGCACTAGGCTCGAGAGGCAGATGAGGAAGCGAGACGAACTCATCAGACAGAAGCTGGCCAGCCAGAAGGCTGGCTAATATGGTGAGTGTAAGAATAGCTGTAGAATCCGTGTGATAAAAAAGCCTTCAAGCCATCATCATACGCTAGCGACCTGCTGAGGCGGCGCACCCTCACAAAAGACCTAGGCACCAAGCTCGAGAGGCAGATGAGGAAGTGAGACGAACTCATCAGACGGAAGCTGGCCAGCCAGAAGGCTGGCAAATATGGTGAGTGTTAGAATAGCTGTACAATCCGTGTGATAAAAAAGCCATCATCATTCGCCAGCGACCTGCTGACGCGGCGCACCCTCACAAAAGACCTAGGCACCAGGCTCGAGAGGCAGCTGAAGTAGCGAGACTAACTCATCAGGCAGAAGCTGGCCAGCCAGAAGGCTGGCTAATATGGTGACTGTTAGAAAGGTTACCAGGGATACTTTCACTAGCCTTACAATCTGTGTGGTAAAAGCCTTCAAGCCAGTATCATACGCCAGCGACCACCAGGCTCGAGAGCTGAGGTAGCCAGAATAACTCATAAGATCTGTCTTCAAATAATAATCCGGCCTGCTGCGGGCTGGCCTGCCAGAAAGCTGGCTAACTTGTTGAATGTTAGAAAGGTTACACAGGGAGACTTTTAGTAGCCGTACAATCCGTGTGGCAAGAGCCTTCAAGCCATTAATATACGCCAGCGACCTGCTGAGGCGGCGCATCCTCACAAAAGACCTAGGCACCAAGCTCGAGAGGCAGATGAGGAAGTGAGACGAACTCATCAGACGGATGCTGGCCAGCCAGAAGGCTGGCAAATATGGTGAGTGTTAGAATAGCTGTACAATCCGTGTGATAAAAAAGCCATCATCATACGCCAGCGACCTGCTGACGCGGCGCACCCTCACAAAAGACCTAGGCACCAGGCTCGAGAGGCAGCTGAAGTAGCGAGACTAACTCATCAGGCAGAAGCTGGCCAGCCAGAAGGCTGGCTAATATGGTGACTGTTAGAAAGGTTGCCAGGGAGACTTTCACTAGCCTTACAATCTGTGTGGTAAAAGCCTTCAAGCCATTATCATACGCCAGCGACCACCAGGCTCGAGAGCTGAGGTAGCCAGACTAACTCATAAGATCTGTCTTCAAATAATAATCCGGCCTGCTGCGGGCTGGCCTGCCAGAAAGCTGGCTAACTTGTTGAATGTTAGAAAGGTTACACAGGGAGACTTTTAGTAGCCGTACAATCCGTGTGACAAGAGCCTTCAAGCCATTAATATACGCCAGCGACCTGCTGAGGCGGCGTATCCTCACAAAAGACTTAGGCACAAGGCTCGAGAGGCAGATGAGGAGGCGAGACGAACTCATCAGACAGAAGCTGGCCAGCCAGAAGGCTGGCTAATATGGTGAGTGTTAGAATAGCTGTACAATCCATGTGATAAAAAAGCCATCGTCATAAGCCAGCGACCTGCTGTCGCGGCGCACCCTCACAAAAGACCTAGGCACTAGGCTCGAGAGGCAGCTGAAGTAGCGAGACTAACTCATCAGACAGAAGCTGGCCAGCCAGAAGGCTAGCTAATATGGTGAGTGTTAGAATATCTGTACAATCCGTGTGATAAATAAGCCTTCAAGCCATCATCACACGCCAGCGACCTGCTGAGGCAGCGCACCCTCACAAAAGACCTAGGCAGCAGGCTCGAGGGGCAGCTGACGTAGCGAGACTAACTCATCAGACAGAAGCTGGCCAGCCAGAAGGCTGGCTAATATGGTGAGTGTTAGAATAGCTGTACAATCCGTGTGATAAAAAAGCCTTCAAGCCATCATCATACGACAGCGACCTGCTGAGGCGGCGCACCCTCACAAAAGACCTAGGCACCAGGCTCGAGAGGCAGCTGAAGTAGCGCGACTAACTCATCAGACAGAAGCTGGCCAGCCAGAAGGCTGGCTAATATGGTGACTGTTAGAAAGGTTACCAGGGAGAATTTTAGTAGCCGTCCATTCCGTGTGATAAAAGCCTTGAAGCCATCATCATTCGCCAGCGGCCTGCTGAGGCGGCGCACCCTCACAAAAGACTTAGGCATCAGGCTCGAGAGGCAGCTGAGGTAGCGAGACTAACTCATCGGACAGAAGCTGGCCTGCCAGAAGGCTGGCTAATATGGTGAGTGTTATAAAGGAGACTTTTAGTAGCCGTACATTCCGTGTAATAAAAGCCTTCAAGCCATCATCATACGCCAGCGACCTGCTGAGGCGGCGCACCCTTACAAAATACCTAGGCACCAGGCTCGAGAGGCAGATGAGCAAGCGAGACGAACTCATCAGACAGAAGCTGGCCAGCCAGAAGGCTGGCTAATACGGTGAGTGTAAGAATAGCTGTAGAATCCGTGTGATAGCCTTCAAGCCATCATCATACGCCAGCGGCCTGCTGAGGCGGCGCACCCTCACAAAAGACCTAGGCACCAGGCTCGAGAGGCAGCTGAAGTAGCGAGACTAACTCATCGGACAGAAGCTGGCCTGCCAGAAGGCTGGCTAATATGGTGAGTGCTAGAAAGGAGACTTTTAGTAGCCGTACATTCCGTGTGATAAAAAAGCTTTCAAGCCATCATCATACGCCAGCGACCTGCTGAGGCGGCGCACCCTCACAAAAGACCTAGGCACCAGGCTCGAGAGGCAGCTGAAGTAGCGCGACTAACTCATCAGACAGAAGCTGGGCAGCCAGAAGGCTGGCTAATATGGTGAGTGTTAGAATAGCTGTAGAATCCGTGTTATAAAAAAGCCTTCAAGCCATCATCATACGCCAGCGACCTGCTGAGGCGGCGCACCCTCACAAAAGACCTAGGCACCAGGCTCGAGAGGCAGCTGAGGTAGCGAGATTAACTCATCGGACAGAAGCTGGCCTGCCAGAAGGCTGGCTAATATGGTGAGTGCTAGAAAGGAGACTTTTAGTAGCCGTATATTCCGTGTCATAAAAGCCTTCAAGCCATCATCATACGCCAGCGACCTGCTGAGGCGGCGCACCCTTACAAAATACCTAGGCACCAGGGTCGAGAGGCAGATGAGGAAGCGAGAAGAACTTATCAGACAGAAGCTGGCCAGCCAGAAGGCTGGCTAATATGGTGAGTGTAAGAATAGCTGTAGAATCCGTGTGATAAAAAAGCCTTCAAGCCATCATCATACGCCAGCGGCCTGCTGAGGCGGCGCACCCCAGCGACCACCAGGCTCGAGAGCTGAGGTAGCCAGACTAACTCATAAGATCTGTCTTCAAATAATAATCCGGCCTGCTGCGGGCTGGCCTGCCAGAAAGCTGGCTAACTTGTTGAATGTTAGAAAGGTTACACGGGGAGACTTTTAGTAGCCGTACAATCCGTGTGACAAGAGCCTTCAAGCCATTAATATACACCAGCGACCTGCTAAGGCGGCGCATCCTCACAAAAGACCTAGGCACAAGGCTCGAGAGGCAGATGAGGAAGCGAGACGAACTCATCAGACAGAAGCTGGCCAGCAAGAAGGCTGGCTAATATGGTGACTGTTAGAAAGGTTACCAGGGAGACTTTCACTAGCCTTACAATCTGTGTGGTAAAAGCCTTCAAGCCATTATCATACGCCAGCGACCACCAGGCTCGAGAGCTGAGGTAGCCAGACTAACTCATAAGATCTGTCTTCAAATAATAATCCGGCCTGCTGCGGGCTGGCCTGCCAGAAAGCTGGCTAACTTGTTGAATGTTAGAAAGGTTACACAGGGAGACTTTTAGTAGCCGTACAATCCGTGCGACAAGAGCCTTCAAGCCATTATTATACGCCAGCGACCTGCTGAGGCGGCGCATCCTCACAAAAGACCTAGGCACAAGGCTTGAGAGGCAGATGAGGAAGCGATACGAACTCATCAGACAGAAGCTGGCCAGCCAGAAGGCTGGCTAATATGGTGAGTGTTAGAATAGCTGTACAATCCTTGTGATAAAAAACCTTCAAGCCATCATCATACGCCAGCGACCTGCTGAGGCGGCGCACCCTCGCAAAAGACCTAGGCACCAGGCTCGAGAGTCAGATGAGGAAGCGAGACGAACTCATCAGACAGAAGCTGGCCAGCCAGAAGGCTAGCTAATATGGTGACTGTTAGAAAGGTTACCAGGGAGAATTTTAGTAGCCGTCCATTCCGTGTGATAAAAGCCTTGAAGCCATCATCATTCGCCAGCGGCCTGCTGAGGCGGCGCACCCTCACAAAAGACTTAGGCATCAGGCTCGAGAGGCAGCTGAGGTAGCGAGACTAACTCATCGGACAGAAGCTGGCCTGCCAGAAGGCTGGCTAATATGGTGAGTGTTATAAAGGAGACTTTTAGTAGCCGTACATTCCGTGTAATAAAAGCCTTCAAGCCATCATCATACGCCAGCGACCTGCTGAGGCGGCGCACCCTTACAAAATACCTAGGCACCAGGCTCGAGAGGCAGATGAGCAAGCGAGACGAACTCATCAGACAGAAGCTGGCCAGCCAGAAGGCTGGCTAATACGGTGAGTGTAAGAATAGCTGTAGAATCCGTGTGATAGCCTTCAAGCCATCATCATACGCCAGCGGCCTGCTGAGGCGGCGCACCCTCACAAAAGACCTAGGCACCAGGCTCGAGAGGCAGCTGAAGTAGCGAGACTAACTCATCGGACAGAAGCTGGCCTGCCAGAAGGCTGGCTAATATGGTGAGTGCTAGAAAGGAGACTTTTAGTAGCCGTACATTCCGTGTGATAAAAAAGCTTTCAAGCCATCATCATACGCCAGCGACCTGCTGAGGCGGCGCACCCTCACAAAAGACCTAGGCACCAGGCTCGAGAGGCAGCTGAAGTAGCGCGACTAACTCATCAGACAGAAGCTGGCCAGCCAGAAGGCTGGCTAATATGGTGAGTGTTAGAATAGCTGTAGAATCCGTGTTATAAAAAAGCCTTCAAGCCATCATCATACGCCAGCGACCTGCTGAGGCGGCGCACCCTCACAAAAGACCTAGGCACCAGGCTCGAGAGGCAGCTGAGGTAGCGAGATTAACTCATCGGACAGAAGCTGGCCTGCCAGAAGGCTGGCTAATATGGTGAGTGCTAGAAAGGAGACTTTTAGTAGCCGTATATTCCGTGTCATAAAAGCCTTCAAGCCATCATCATACGCCAGCGACCTGCTGAGGCGGCGCACCCTTACAAAATACCTAGGCACCAGGGTCGAGAGGCAGATGAGGAAGCGAGAAGAACTTATCAGACAGAAGCTGGCCAGCCAGAAGGCTGGCTAATATGGTGAGTGTAAGAATAGCTGTAGAATCCGTGTGATAAAAAAGCCTTCAAGCCATCATCATACGCCAGCGGCCTGCTGAGGCGGCGCACCCCAGCGACCACCAGGCTCGAGAGCTGAGGTAGCCAGACTAACTCATAAGATCTGTCTTCAAATAATAATCCGGCCTGCTGCGGGCTGGCCTGCCAGAAAGCTGGCTAACTTGTTGAATGTTAGAAAGGTTACACGGGGAGACTTTTAGTAGCCGTACAATCCGTGTGACAAGAGCCTTCAAGCCATTAATATACACCAGCGACCTGCTAAGGCGGCGCATCCTCACAAAAGACCTAGGCACAAGGCTCGAGAGGCAGATGAGGAAGCGAGACGAACTCATCAGACAGAAGCTGGCCAGCCAGAAGGCTGGCCAATATGGTGAGTGTAAGAATAGCTGTAGAATCCGTGTGATAAAAAAGCCTTCAAGCCATCATCATACGCTAGCGACCTGCTGAGGCGGCGCACCCTCACAAAAGACCTAGGCACCAAGCTCGAGAGGCAGATGAGGAAGTGAGACGAACTCATCAGACGGAAGCTGGCCAGCCAGAAGGCTGGCAAATATGGTGAGTGTTAGAATAGCTGTAGAATCCGTGTGAAAAAAAAACCTTCAAGCCATCATCATACGCCAGCGGCCTGGTGAGGCGGCGCACCCTTACAAAATACCTTGGCACCAGGCTCGAGAGGCAGATGAGGAAGCGAGACGAACTCATCAGACAGAAGCTGGCCAGCCAGAAGGCTGGCCAATATGGTGAGTGTAAGAATAGCTGTAGAATCCGTGTGATGAAAAAGCCTTCAAGCCATCATCATACGCCAGCGACCTGCTGAGGCGGCGCATCCTCACAAAAGACCTAGGCACCAAGCTCGAGAGGCAGATGAGGAAGTGAGACGAACTCATCAGACGGAAGCTGGCCAGCCAGAATGCTGGCAAATATGGTGAGTGTTAGAATAGCTGTACAATCCGTGTGATAAAAAAGCCATCATCATACGCCAGCGACCTGCTGACGCGGCGCACCCTCACAAAAGACCTAGGCACCAGGCTCGAGAGGCAGCTGAAGTAGCGAGACTAACTCATCAGGCAGAAGCTGGCCAGCCAGAAGGCTGGCTAATATGGTGACTGTTAGAAAGGTTACCAGGGAGACTTTCACTAGCCTTACAATCTGTGTGGTAAAAGCCTTCAAGCCATTATCATACGCCAGCGACCACCAGGCTCGAGAGCTGAGGTAGCCAGACTAACTCATAAGATCTGTCTTCAAATAATAATCCGGCCTGCTGCGGGCTGGCCTGCCAGAAAGCTGGCTAACTTGTTGAATGTTAGAAAGGTTACACGGGGAGACTTTTAGTAGCCGTACAATCCGTGTGACAAGAGCCTTCAAGCCATTAATATACACCAGCGACCTGCTAAGGCGGCGCATCCTCACAAAAGACCTAGGCACAAGGCTCGAGAGGCAGATGAGGAAGCGAGACGAACTCATCAGACAGAAGCTGGCCAGCAAGAAGGCTGGCTAATATGGTGAGTGTTAGAATAGCTGTACAATCCGTGTGATAAAAAAGCCATCATCATACGCCAGCGACCTGCGGCCGCGGCGCACACTCACAAAAGACCTAGGCACCAGTCTCGAGAGGCAGCTGAAGTAGCGAGACTAACTCATCAGGCAGAAGCTGGCCAGCCAGAAGGCTGGCTAATATGGTGACTGTTAGAAAGGTTACCAGGGAGACTTTCACTAGCCTTACAATCTGTGTGGTAAAAGCCTTCAAGCCATTATCATACGCCAGCGACCACCAGGCTCGAGAGCTGAGGTAGCCAGACTAACTCATAAGATCTGTCTTCAAATAGTAATCCGGCCTGCTGCGGGCTGGCCTGCCAGAAAGCTGGCTAACTTGTTGAATGTTAGAAAGGTTACACAGGGAGACTTTTAGTAGCCGTACAATCCGTGCGACAAGAGCCTTCAAGCCATTATTATACGCCAGCGACCTGCTGAGGCGGCGCATCCTCACAAAAGACCTAGGCACAAGGCTTGAGAGGCAGATGAGGAAGCGATACGAACTCATCAGACAGAAGCTGGCCAGCCAGAAGGCTGGCTAATATGGTGAGTGTTAGAATAGCTGTACAATCCTTGTGATAAAAAACCTTCAAGCCATCATCATACGCCAGCGACCTGCTGAGGCGGCGCACCCTCGCAAAAGACCTAGGCACCAGGCTCGAGAGTCAGATGAGGAAGCGAGACGAACTCATCAGACAGAAGCTGGCCAGCCAGAAGGCTAGCTAATATGGTGAGTGCTAGAATTGCTGTACAATCCGTGTGATAAAAAAGCCTTCAAGCCATCATCATACGCCAGCGACCTGCTGAGGCGGCGCACCCTCACAAAAGACCTAGGCACCAGGCTCGAGAGGCAGCTGAGGTAGCGAGACTAGCTCATCGGACAGAAGCTGGCCTGCCAGAAGGCTTGCTAATATGGTGAGTGCTAGAAAGGAGACTTTTAGTAGCCGTACATTCCGTGTGATAAAAGCCTTCAAGCCATCATCATACGCCAGAGACCTGCTGAGGCGGCGCACCCTTACAAAATACCTAGGCACCAGGCTCGAGAGGCAGATGAGCAAGCGAGACGAACTCATCAGACAGAAGCTGGCCAGCCAGAAGGCTGGCTAATACGGTGAGTGTAAGAATAGCTGTAGAATCCGTGTGAAAAAAAAACCTTCAAGCCATCATCATACGCCAGCGGCCTGCTGAGGCGGCGCACCCTCACAAAAGACCTAGGCACCAGGCTCGAGAGGCAGCTGAGGTAGCGAGATTAACTCATCGGACAGAAGCTGGCCAGCAAGAAGGCTGGCTAATATGGTGAGTGTTAGAATAGCTGTACAATCCGTGTGATAAAAAAGCCATCATCATACGCCAGCGACCTGCTGACGCGGCGCACACTCACAAAAGACCTAGGCACCAGGCTCGAGAGGCAGCTGAAGTAGCGAGACTAACTCATCAGGCAGAAGCTGGCCAGCCAGAAGGCTGGCTAATATGGTGAGTGTAAGAATAGCTGTAGAATCCGTGTGATAAAAAAGCCTTCAAGCCATCATCATACGCTAGCGACCTGCTGAGGCGGCGCACCCTCACAAAAGACCTAGGCACCAAGCTCGAGAGGCAGATGAGGAAGTGAGACGAACTCATCAGACGGAAGCTGGCCAGCCAGAAGGCTGGCAAATATGGTGAATGTTAGAATAGCTGTAGAATCCGTGTGAAAAAAAAACCTTCAAGCCATCATCATACGCCAGCGGCCTGCTGAGGCGGCGCACCCTCACAAAAGACCTAGGCACCAGGCTCGAGAGGCAGCTGAGGTAGCGAGATTAACTCATCGGACAGAAGCTGGCCTGCCAGAAGGCTGGCTAATATGGTGAGTGCTAGAAAGGAGACTTCTAGTAGCCGTACATTCCGTGTGATAAAAGCCTTCAAGCCATCATCATACGCCAGCGACCTGCTGAGGCGGCGCATCCTCACAAAAGACCTAGGCACCAAGCTCGAGAGGCAGATGAGGAAGTGAGACGAACTCATCAGACGGAAGCTGGCCAGCCAGAAGGCTGGCAAATATGGTGAGTGTTAGAATAGCTGTACAATCCGTGTGATAAAAAAGCCATCATCATACGCCAGCGACCTGCTGACGCGGCGCACCCTCACAAAAGACCTAGGCACCAGGCTCGAGAGGCAGCTGAAGTAGCGAGACTAACTCATCAGGCAGAAGCTGGCCAGCCAGAAGGCTGGCTAATATGGTGACTGTTAGAAAGGTTACCAGGGAGACTTTCACTAGCCTTACAATCTGTGTGGTAAAAGCCTTCAAGCCATTATCATACGCCAGCGACCACCAGGCTCGAGAGCTGAGGTAGCCAGACTAACTCATAAGATCTGTCTTCAAATAATAATCCGGCCTGCTGCGGGCTGGCCTGCCAGAAAGCTGGCTAACTTGTTGAATGTTAGAAAGGTTACACGGGGAGACTTTTAGTAGCCGTACAATCCGTGTGACAAGAGCCTTCAAGCCATTAATATACACCAGCGACCTGCTAAGGCGGCGCATCCTCACAAAAGACCTAGGCACAAGGCTCGAGAGGCAGATGAGGAAGCGAGACGAACTCATCAGACAGAAGCTGGCCAGCAAGAAGGCTGGCTAATATGGTGAGTGTTAGAATAGCTGTACAATCCGTGTGATAAAAAAGCCATCATCATACGCCAGCGACCTGCTGACGCGGCGCACACTCACAAAAGACCTAGGCACCAGTCTCGAGAGGCAGCTGAAGTAGCGAGACTAACTCATCAGGCAGAAGCTGGCCAGCCAGAAGGCTGGCTAATATGGTGACTGTTAGAAAGGTTACCAGGGAGACTTTCACTAGCCTTACAATCTGTGTGGTAAAAGCCTTCAAGCCATTATCATACGCCAGCGACCACCAGGCTCGAGAGCTGAGGTAGCCAGACTAACTCATAAGATCTGTCTTCAAATAGTAATCCGGCCTGCTGCGGGCTGGCCTGCCAGAAAGCTGGCTAACTTGTTGAATGTTAGAAAGGTTACACAGGGAGACTTTTAGTAGCCGTACAATCCGTGCGACAAGAGCCTTCAAGCCATTATTATACGCCAGCGACCTGCTGAGGCGGCGCATCCTCACAAAAGACCTAGGCACAAGGCTTGAGAGGCAGATGAGGAAGCGATACGAACTCATCAGACAGAAGCTGGCCAGCCAGAAGGCTGGCTAATATGGTGAGTGTTAGAATAGCTGTACAATCCTTGTGATAAAAAACCTTCAAGCCATCATCATACGCAAGCGACCTGCTGAGGCGGCGCACCCTCGCAAAAGACCTAGGCACCAGGCTCGAGAGTCAGATGAGGAAGCGAGACGAACTCATCAGACAGAAGCTGGCCAGCCAGAAGGCTAGCTAATATGGTGAGTGCTAGAATTGCTGTACAATCCGTGTGATAAAAAAGCCTTCAAGCCATCATCATACGCCAGCGACCTGCTGAGGCGGCGCACCCTCACAAAAGACCTAGGCACCAGGCTCGAGAGGCAGCTGAAGTAGCGCGACTAACTCATCAGACAGAAGCTGGCCAGCCAGAAGGCTGGCTAATATGGTGAGTGTTAGAATAGCTGCAGAAGCCGTGTTATAAAAAAGCCTTAGAGCCATCATCATACGCCAGCGGCCTGCTGAGGCGGTGCACCCTCACAAAAGACCTAGGCACCAGGCTCGAGAGGCAGTTGAGGTAGCGAGACTAACTCATCGGACAGAAGCTGGCCTGCCAGAAGGCTGCCTAAAATGGTGAGTGCTAGAAAGGAGACTTTTAGTAGCCGTACATTCCGTGTAATAAAAGCCTTCAAGCCATCATCATACGCCAGCGACCTGCTGAGGCGGCGCACCCTTACAAAATACCTAGGCACCAGGCTCGAGAGGCAGATGAGGAAGCGAGACGAACTCATCGGACAGAAGCTGGCCAGCCAGAAGGCTGGCTTATACGGTGAGTGTAAGAATAGCTGTAGAAACCGTGTGATAGCCTTCAAGCCATCATCATACGCCAGCGGCCTGCTGAGGCGGCGCACCCTCACAAAAGACCTAGGCACCAGGCTCGAGAGGCAGCTGAAGTAGCGAGACTAACTCATCGGACAGAAGCTGGCCTGCCAGAAGGCTGGCTAATATGGTGAGTGCTAGAAAGGAGACTTTTAGTAGCCGTACATTCCGTGTGATAAAAGCCCTCAAGCCATCATCATACGCCAGCGAGTCCAGCGACCTGCTGAGGCGGCGCACCCTTACAAAATACCTAGGCACTAGGCTCGAGAGGCAGATAAGGAAGCGAGACGAACTCATCAGACAGAAGCTGGCCAGCCAGAAGGCTGGCTAATATGGTGAGTGTAAGAATAGCTGTAGAATCCGTGTGATAAAAAAGCCTTCAAGCCATCATCATACGCTAGCGACCTGCTGAGGCGGCGCACCCTCACAAAAGACCTAGGCACCAAGCTCGAGAGGCAGATGAGGAAGTGAGACGAACTCATCAGACGGAAGCTGGCCAGCCAGAAGGCTGGCAAATATGGTGAGTGTTAGAATAGCTGTACAATCCGTGTGATAAAAAAGCCATCATCATTCGCCAGCGACCTGCTGACGCGGCGCACCCTCACAAAAGACCTAGGCACCAGGCTCGAGAGGCAGCTGAAGTAGCGAGACTAACTCATCAGGCAGAAGCTGGCCAGCCAGAAGGCTTGCTAATATGGTGACTGTTAGAAAGGTTACCAGGGAGACTTTCACTAGCCTTACAATCTGTGTGGTAAAAGCCTTCAAGCCAGTATCATACGCCAGCGACCACCAGGCTCGAGAGCTGAGGTAGCCAGAATAACTCATAAGATCTGTCTTCAAATAATAATCCGGCCTGCTGCGGGCTGGCCTGCCAGAAAGCTGGCTAACTTGTTGAATGTTAGAAAGGTTACACAGGGAGACTTTTAGTAGCCGTACAATCCGTGTGGCAAGAGCCTTCAAGCCATTAATATACGCCAGCGACCTGCTGAGGCGGCGCATCCTCACAAAAGACCTAGGCACCAAGCTCGAGAGGCAGATGAGGAAGTGAGACGAACTCATCAGACGGATGCTGGCCAGCCAGAAGGCTGGCAAATATGGTGAGTGTTAGAATAGCTGTACAATCCGTGTGATAAAAAAGCCATCATCATACGCCAGCGACCTGCTGACGCGGCGCACCCTCACAAAAGACCTTGGCACAAGGCTTGAGAGGCAGATGAGGAAGCGATACGAACTCATCAGACAGAAGCTGGCCAGCCAGAAGGCTGGCTAATATGGTGAGTGTTAGAATAGCTGTACAATCCTTGTGATAAAAAACCTTCAAGCCATCATCATACGCCAGCGACCTGCTGAGGCGGCGCACCCTCGCAAAAGACCTAGGCACCAGGCTCGAGAGTCAGATGAGGAAGCGAGACGAACTCATCAGACAGAAGCTGGCCAGCCAGAAGGCTAGCTAATATGGTGAGTGCTAGAATAGCTGTACAATCCGTTTGATAAAAAAGCCTTCAAGCCATCATCATACGCCAGCGACCTGCTGAGGAGGCGCACCCTCACAAAAGACCTAGGCACCAGGCTCGAGAGGCAGCTGAAGTAGGGCGACTAACTCATCGGACAGAAGCTGGCCAGCCAGAAGGCTGGCTAATATGGTGAGTGTTAGAATAGCTGCAGAAGCCGTGTTATAAAAAAGCCTTAGAGCCATCATCATACGCCAGCGGCCTGCTGAGGCGGTGCACCCTCACAAAAGACCTAGGCACTAGGCTCGAGAGGCAGCTGAAGTAGCGCGACTAACTCATCAGACAGAAGCTGGCCAGCCAGAAGGCTGGCTAATATGGTGACTGTTAGAAAGGTTACCAGGGAGACTTTCACTAGCCTTACAATCTGTGTGGTAAAAGCCTTCAAGCCAGTATCATACGCCAGCGACCACCAGGCTCGAGAGCTGAGGTAGCCAGAATAACTCATAAGATCTGTCTTCAAATAATAATCCGGCCTGCTGCGGGCTGGCCTGCCAGAAAGCTGGCTAACTTGTTGAATGTTAGAAAGGTTACACAGGGAGACTTTTAGTAGCCGTACAATCCGTGTGGCAAGAGCCTTCAAGCCATTAATATACGCCAGCGACCTGCTGAGGCGGCGCATCCTCACAAAAGACCTAGGCACCAAGCTCGAAAGGCAGATGAGGAAGTGAGACGAACTCATCAGACGGATGCTGGCCAGCCAGAAGGCTGGCAAATATGGTGAGTGTTAGAATAGCTGTACAATCCGTGTGATAAAAAAGCCATCATCATACGCCAGCGACCTGCTGACGCGGCGCACCCTCACAAAAGACCTAGGCACAAGGCTTGAGAGGCAGATGAGGAAGCGATACGAACTCATCAGACAGAAGCTGGCCAGCCAGAAGGCTGGCTAATATGGTGAGTGTTAGAATAGCTGTACAATCCTTGTGATAAAAAACCTTCAAGCCATCATCATACGCCAGCGACCTGCTGAGGCGGCGCACCCTCGCAAAAGACCTAGGCACCAGGCTCGAGAGTCAGATGAGGAAGCGAGACGAACTCATCAGACAGAAGCTGGCCAGCCAGAAGGCTAGCTAATATGGTGAGTGCTAGAATAGCTGTACAATCCGTTTGATAAAAAAGCCCTCAAGCCATCATCATACGCCAGCGACCTGCTGAGGAGGCGCACCCTCACAAAAGACCTAGGCACCAGGCTCGAGAGGCAGCTGAAGTAGCGCGACTAACTCATCGGACAGAAGCTGGCCTGCCAGAAGGCTGCCTAAAATGGTGAGTGCTAGAAAGGAGACTTTTAGTAGCCGTACATTCCGTGTAATAAAAGCCTTCAAGCCATCATCATACGCCAGCGACCTGCTGAGGCGGCGCACCCTTACAAAATACCTAGGCACCAGGCTCGAGAGGCAGATTAGGAAGCGAGACGAACTCATCGGACAGAAGCTGGCCAGCCAGAAGGCTGGCTTATACGGTGAGTGTAATAATAGCTGTAGAATCCGTGTGATAGCCTTCAAACCATCATCATACGCCAGCGGCCTGCTGAGGCGGCGCACCCTCACAAAAGACCTAGGCACCAGGCTCGAGAGGCAGCTGAAGTAGCGAGACTAACTCATCGGACAGAAGCTGGCCTGCCAGAAGGCTGGCTAATATGGTGAGTGCTAGAAAGGAGACTTTTAGTAGCCGTACATTCCGTGTGATAAAAGCCCTCAAGCCATCATCATACGCCAGCGAGTCCAGCGACCTGCTGAGGCGGCGCACCCTCACAAAAGACCTAGGCACCAAGCTCGAGAGGCAGATGAGGAAGTGAGACGAACTCATCAGACGGAAGCTGGCCAGCCAGAAGGCTGGCAAATATGGTGAGTGTTAGAATAGCTGTACAATCCGTGTGATAAAAAAGCCATCATCATTCGCCAGCGACCTGCTGACGCGGCGCACCCTCACAAAAGACCTAGGCACCAGGCTCGAGAGGCAGCTGAAGTAGCGAGACTAACTCATCAGGCAGAAGCTGGCCAGCCAGAAGGCTGGCTAATATGGTGACTGTTAGAAAGGTTACCAGGGAGACTTTCACTAGCCTTACAATCTGTGTGGTAAAAGCCTTCAAGCCATTATCATACGCCAGCGACCACCAGGCTCGAGAGCTGAGGTAGCCAGACTAACTCATAAGATCTGTCTTCAAATAATAATCCGGCCTGCTGCGGGCTGGCCTGCCAGAAAGCTGGCTAACTTGTTGAATGTTAGAAAGGTTACACAGGGAGACTTTTAGTAGCCGTACAATCCGTGCGACAAGAGCCTTCAAGCCATTATTATACGCCAGCGACCAGCTGAGGCGGCGCATCCTCACAAAAGACCTAGGCACAAGGCTTGAGAGGCAGATGAGGAAGCGATACGAACTCATCAGACAGAAGCTGGCCAGCCAGAAGGCTGGCTAATATGGTGAGTGTAAGAATAGCTGTAGAATCCGTGTGATAAAAAAGCCTTCAAGCCATCATCATACGCTAGCGACCTGCTGAGGCGGCGCACCCTCACAAAAGACCTAGGCACCAAGCTCGAGAGGCAGATGAGGAAGTGAGACGAACTCATCAGACGGAAGCTGGCCAGCCAGAAGGCTGGCAAATATGGTGAGTGTTAGAATAGCTGTAGAATCCGTGTGAAAAAAAAACCTTCAAGCCTACATCATACGCCAGCGGCCTGCTGAGGCGGCGCACCCTCACAAAAGACCTAGGCACCAGGCTCGAGAGGCAGCTGAGGTAGCGAGATTAACTCATCGGACAGAAGCTGGCCTGCCAGAAGGCTGGCTAATATGGTGAGTGCTAGAAAGGAGACTTCTAGTAGCCGTACATTCCGTGTGATAAAAGCCTTTAAGCCATCATCATACGCCAGCGACCTGGTGAGGCGGCGCACCCTTACAAAATACCTTGGCACCAGGCTCGAGAGGCAGATGAGGAAGCGAGACGAACTCATCAGACAGAAGCTGGCCAGCCAGAAGGCTGGCTAATATGGTGAGTGTAAGAATAGCTGTAGAATCCGTGTGATGAAAAAGCCTTCAAGCCATCATCATACGCCAGCGACCTGCTGAGGCGGCGCATCCTCACAAAAGACCTAGGCACCAAGCTCGAGAGGCAGATGAGGAAGTGAGACGAACTCATCAGACGGAAGCTGGCCAGCCAGAAGGCTGGCAAATATGGTGAGTGTTAGAATAGCTGTACAATCCGTGTGATAAAAAAGCCATCATCATACGCCAGCGACCTGCTGACGCGGCGCACCCTCACAAAAGACCTAGGCACCAGGCTCGAGAGGCAGCTGAAGTAGCGAGACTAACTCATCAGGCAGAAGCTGGCCAGCCAGAAGGCTGGCTAATATGGTGACTGTTAGAAAGGTTACCAGGGAGACTTTCACTAGCCTTACAATCTGTGTGGTAAAAGCCTTCAAGCCATTATCATACGCCAGCGACCACCAGGCTCGAGAGCTGAGGTAGCCAGACTAACTCATAAGATCTGTCTTCAAATAATAATCCGGCCTGCTGCGGGCTGGCCTGCCAGAAAGCTGGCTAACTTGTTGAATGTTAGAAAGGTTACACGGGGAGACTTTTAGTAGCCGTACAATCCGTGTGACAAGAGCCTTCAAGCCATTAATATACACCAGCGACCTGCTAAGGCGGCGCATCCTCACAAAAGACCTAGGCACAAGGCTCGAGAGGCAGATGAGGAAGCGAGACGAACTCATCAGACAGAAGCTGGCCAGCAAGAAGGCTGGCAAATATGGTGAGTGTTAGAATAGCTGTACAATCCGTGTGATAAAAAAGCCATCATCATACGCCAGCGACCTGCTGACGCGGCGCACACTCACAAAAGACCTAGGCACCAGGCTCGAGAGGCAGTTGAGGTAGCGAGACTAACTCATCGGACAGAAGCTGGCCTGCCAGAAGGCTGCCTAAAATGGTGAGTGCTAGAAAGGAGACTTTTAGTAGCCGTACATTCCGTGTAATAAAAACCCTTCAAGCCATCATCATACGCCAGCGACCTGCTGAGGCGGCGCACCCTTACAAAATACCTAGGCACCAGGCTCGAGAGGCAGATGAGGAAGCGAGACGAACTCATCGGACAGAAGCTGGCCAGCCAGAAGGCTGGCTTATACGGTGAGTGTAAGAATAGCTGTAGAAACCGTGTGATAGCCTTCAAGCCATCATCATACGCCAGCGGCCTGCTGAGGCGGCGCACCCTCACAAAAGACCTAGGCACCAGGCTCGAGAGGCAGCTGAAGTAGCGAGACTAACTCATCGGACAGAAGCTGGCCTGCCAGAAGGCTGGCTAATATGGTGAGTGCTAGAAAGGAGACTTTTAGTAGCCGTACATTCCGTGTGATAAAAGCCCTCAAGCCATCATCATACGCCAGCGAGTCCAGCGACCTGCTGAGGCGGCGCACCCTTACAAAATACCTAGGCACTAGGCTCGAGAGGCAGATGAGGAAGCGAGACGAACTCATCAGACAGAAGCTGGCCAGCCAGAAGGCTGGCTAATATGGTGAGTGTAAGAATAGCTGTAGAATCCGTGTGATAAAAAAGCCTTCAAGCCATCATCATACGCTAGCGACCTGCTGAGGCGGCGCACCCTCACAAAAGACCTAGGCACCAAGCTCGAGAGGCAGATGAGGAAGTGAGACGAACTCATCAGACGGAAGCTGGCCAGCCAGAAGGCTGGCAAATATGGTGAGTGTTAGAATAGCTGTACAATCCGTGTGATAAAAAAGCCATCATCATTCGCCAGCGACCTGCTGACGCGGCGCACCCTCACAATAGACCTAGGCACCAGGCTCGAGAGGCAGCTGAAGTAGCGAGACTAACTCATCAGGCAGAAGCTGGCCAGCCAGAAGGCTGGCTAATATGGTGACTGTTAGAAAGGTTACCAGGGAGACTTTCACTAGCCTTACAATCTGTGTGGTAAAAGCCTTCAAGCCAGTATCATACGCCAGCGACCACCAGGCTCGAGAGCTGAGGTAGCCAGAATAACTCATAAGATCTGTCTTCAAATAATAATCCGGCCTGCTGCGGGCTGGCCTGCCAGAAAGCTGGCTAACTTGTTGAATGTTAGAAAGGTTACACAGGGAGACTTTTAGTAGCCGTACAATCCGTGTGGCAAGAGCCTTCAAGCCATTAATATACGCCAGCGACCTGCTGAGGCGGCGCATCCTCACAAAAGACCTAGGCACCAAGCTCGAGAGGCAGATGAGGAAGTGAGACGAACTCATCAGACGGATGCTGGCCAGCCAGAAGGCTGGCAAATATGGTGAGTGTTAGAATAGCTGTACAATCCATGTGATAAAAAAGCCATCATCATACGCCAGCGACCTGCTGACGCGGCGCACCCTCATAAAAGATCTAGGCACCAGGCTCGAGAGGCAGCTGAAGTAGCGAGACTAACTCATCAGGCAGAAGCTGGCCAGCCAGAAGGCTGGCTAATATGGTGACTGTTAGAAAGGTTACCAGGGAGACTTTCACTAGCCTTACAATCTGTGTGGTAAAAGCCTTCAAGCCAGTATCATACGCCAGCGACCACCAGGCTCGAGAGCTGAGGTAGCCAGAATAACTCATAAGATCTGTCTTCAAATAATAATCCGGCCTGCTGCGGGCTGGCCTGCCAGAAAGCTGGCTAACTTGTTGAATGTTAGAAAGGTTACACAGGGAGAATTTTAGTAGCCGTACAATCCGTGTGACAAGAGCCTTCAAGCCATTAATATACGCCAGCGACCTGCTGAGGCGGCGCATCCTCACAAAAGACCTAGGCACAAGGCTCGAGAGGCAGATGAGGAGGCGAGACGAACTCATCAGACAGAAGCTGGCCAGCCAGAAGGCTGGCTAATATGGTGAGTGTTAGAATAGCTGTACAATCCATGTGATAAAAAAGCCATCGTCATAAGCCAGCGACCTGCTGTCGCGGCGCACCCTCACAAAAGACCTAGGCACTAGGCTCGAGAGGCAGCTGAAGTAGCGAGACTAACTCATCAGACAGAAGCTGGCCAGCCAGAAGGCTAGCTAATATGGTGAGAGTTAGAATATCTGTACAATCCGTGTGATAAATAAGCCTTTAAGCCATCATCACACGCCAGCGACCTGCTGAGGCAGCGCACCCTCACAAAAGACCTAGGCACCAGACTCGAGGGGCAGCTGACACAGCGAGACTAACTCATCAGACAGAAGCTGGCCAGCCAGAAGGCTGGCTAATATGGTGAGTGTTAGAATAGCTGTACAATCCGTGTGATAAAAAAGCCTTCAAGCCATCATCATACGACAGCGACCTGCTGAGGCGGCGCACCCTCACAAAAGACCTAGGCACCAGGCTCGAGAGGCAGCTGAGGTAGCGAGATTAACTCATCGGACAGAAGCTGGCCTGCCAGAAGGCTGGCTAATATGGTGAGTGCTAGAAAGGAGACTTCTAGTAGCCGTACATTCCGTGTGATAAAAGCCTTCAAGCCATCATCATACGCCAGCGACCTGGTGAGGCGGCGCACCCTTACAAAATGCCTTGGCACCAGGCTCGAGAGGCAGATGAGGAAGCGAGACGAACTCATCAGACAGAAGCTGGCCAGCCAGAAGGCTGGCTAATATGGTGAGTGTAAGAATAGCTGTAGAATCCGTGTGATGAAAAAGCCTTCAAGCCATCATCATACGCCAGCGACCTGCTGAGGCGGCGCATCCTCACAAAAGACCTAGGCACCAAGCTCGAGAGGCAGATGAGGAAGTGAGACGAACTCATCAGACGGAAGCTGGCCAGCCAGAAGGCTGGCAAATATGGTGAGTGTTAGAATAGCTGTACAATCCGTGTGATAAAAAAGCCATCATCATACGCCAGCGACCTGCTGACGCGGCGCACCCTCACAAAAGACCTAGGCACCAGGCTCGAGAGGCAGCTGAAGTAGCGAGACTAACTCATCAGGCAGAAGCTGGTCAGCCAGAAGGCTGGCTAATATGGTGACTGTTAGAAAGGTTACCAGGGAGACTTTCACTAGCCTTACAATCTGTGTGGTAAAAGCCTTCAAGCCATTATCATACGCCAGCGACCACCAGGCTCGAGAGCTGAGGTAGCCAGACTAACTCATAAGATCTGTCTTCAAATAATAATCCGGCCTGCTGCGGGCTGGCCTGCCAGAAAGCTGGCTAACTTGTTGAATGTTAGAAAGGTTACACGGGGAGACTTTTAGTAGCCGTACAATCCGTGTGACAAGAGCCTTCAAGCCATTAATATACACCAGCGACCTGCTAAGGCGGCGCATCCTCACAAAAGACCTAGGCACAAGGCTCGAGAGGCAGATGAGGAAGCGAGACGAACTCATCAGACAGAAGCTGGCCAGCAAGAAGGCTGGCTAATATGGTGAGTGTTAGAATAGCTGTACAATCCGTGTGATAAAAAAGCCATCATCATACGCCAGCGACCTGCTGACGCGGCGCACACTCACAAAAGACCTAGGCACCAGGCTCGAGAGGCAGCTGAAGTAGCGAGACTAACTCATCAGGCAGAAGCTGGCCAGCCAGAAGGCTGGCTAATATGGTGACTGTTAGAAAGGTTACCAGGGAGACTTTCACTAGCCTTACAATCTGTGTGGTAAAAGCCTTCAAGCCATTATCATACGCCAGCGACCACCAGGCTCGAGAGCTGAGGTAGCCAGACTAACTCATAAGATCTGTCTTCAAATAGTAATCCGGCCTGCTGCGGGCTGGCCTGCCAGAAAGCTGGCTAACTTGTTGAATGTTAGAAAGGTTACACAGGGAGACTTTTAGTAGCCGTACAATCCGTGCGACAAGAGCCTTCAAGCCATTATTATACGCCAGCGACCTGCTGAGGCGGCGCATCCTCACAAAAGACCTAGGCACAAGGCTTGAGAGGCAGATGAGGAAGCGATACGAACTCATCAGACAGAAGCTGGCCAGCCAGAAGGCTGGCTAATATGGTGAGTGTTAGAATTGCTGTACAATCCTTGTGGTAAAAAACCTTCAAGCCATCATCATACGCCAGCGACCTGCTGAGGCGGCGCACCCTCGCAAAAGACCTAGGCACCAGGCTCGAGAGTCAGATGAGGAAGCGAGACGAACTCATCAGACAGAAGCTGGCCAGCCAGAAGGCTAGCTAATATGGTGAGTGCTAGAATTGCTGTACAATCCGTGTGATAAAAAAGCCTTCAAGCCATCATCATACGCCAGCGACCTGCTGAGGCGGCGCACCCTCACAAAAGACCTAGGCACCAGGCTCGAGAGGCAGCTGAAGTAGCGCGACTAACTCATCAGACAGAAGCTGGCCAGCCAGAAGGCTGGCTAATATGGTGAGTGTTAGAATAGCTGCAGAAGCCGTGTTATAAAAAAGCCTTAGAGCCATCATCATACGCCAGCGGCCTGCTGAGGCGGTGCACCCTCACAAAAGACTTAGGCACCAGGCTCGAGAGGCAGTTGAGGTAGCGAGACTAACTCATCGGACAGAAGCTGGCCTGCCAGAAGGCTGCCTAAAATGGTGAGTGCTAGAAAGGAGACTTTTAGTAGCCGTACATTCCGTGTAATAAAAGCCTTCAAGCCATCATCATACGCCAGCGACCTGCTGAGGCGGCGCACCCTTACAAAATACCTAGGCACCAGGCTCGAGAGGCAGATGAGGAAGCGAGACGAACTCATCGGACAGAAGCTGGCCAGCCAGAAGGCTGGCTTATACAGTGAGTGTAAGAATAGCTGTAGAAACCGTGTGATAGCCTTCAAGCCATCATCATACGCCAGCGGCCTGCTGAGGCGGCGCACCCTCACAAAAGACCTAGGCACCAGGCTCGAGAGGCAGCTGAAGTAGCGAGACTAACTCATCGGACAGAAGCTGGCCTGCCAGAAGGCTGGCTAATATGGTGAGTGCTAGAAAGGAGACTTTTAGTAGCCGTACATTCCGTGTGATAAAAGCCCTCAAGCCATCATCATACGCCAGCGAGTCCAGCGACCTGCTGAGGCGGCGCACCCTTACAAAATACCTAGGCACTAGGCTCGAGAGGCAGATGAGGAAGCGAGACGAACTCATCGGACAGAAGCTGGCCAGCCAGAAGGCTGGCTAATATGGTGAGTGTAAGAATAGCTGTAGAATCCGTGTGATAAAAAAGCCTTCAAGCCATCATCATACGCTAGCGACCTGCTGAGGCGGCGCACCCTCACAAAAGACCTAGGCACCAAGCTCGAGAGGCAGATGAGGAAGTGAGACGAACTCATCAGACGGAAGCTGGCCAGCCAGAAGGCTGGCAAATATGGTGAGTGTTAGAATAGCTGTACAATCCGTGTGATAAAAAAGCCATCATCATTCGCCAGCGACCTGCTGACGCGGCGCACCCTCACAAAAGACCTAGGCACCAGGCTCGAGAGGCAGCTGAAGTAGCGAGACTAACTCATCAGGCAGAAGCTGGCCAGCCAGAAGGCTGGCTAATATGGTGACTGTTAGAAAGGTTACCAGGGAGACTTTCACTAGCCTTACAATCTGTGTGGTAAAAGCCTTCAAGCCAGTATCATACGCCAGCGACCACCAGGCTCGAGAGCTGAGGTAGCCAGAATAACTCATAAGATCTGTCTTCAAATAATAATCCGGCCTGCTGCGGGCTGGCCTGCCAGAAAGCTGGCTAACTTGTTGAATGTTAGAAAGGTTACACAGGGAGACTTTTAGTAGCCGTACAATCCGTGTGGCAAGAGCCTTCAAGCCATTAATATACGCCAGCGACCTGCTGAGGCGGCGCATCCTCACAAAAGACCTAGGCACCAAGCTCGAGAGGCAGATGAGGAAGTGAGACGAACTCATCAGACGGATGCTGGCCAGCCAGAAGGCTGGCAAATATGGTGAGTGTTAGAATAGCTGTACAATCCGTGTGATAAAAAAGCCATCATCATACGCCAGCGACCTGCTGACGCGGCGCACCCTCACAAAAGACCTAGGCACAAGGCTTGAGAGGCAGATGAGGAAGCGATACGAACTCATCAGACAGAAGCTGGCCAGCCAGAAGGCTGGCTAATATGGTGAGTGTTAGAATAGCTGTACAATCCTTGTGATAAAAAACCTTCAAGCCATCATCATACGCCAGCGACCTGCTGAGGCGGCGCACCCTCGCAAAAGACCTAGGCACCAGGCTCGAGAGTCAGATGAGGAAGCGAGACGAACTCATCAGACAGAAGCTGGCCAGCCAGAAGGCTAGCTAATATGGTGAGTGCTAGAATAGCTGTACAATCCGTTTGATAAAAAAGCCTTCAAGCCATCATCATACGCCAGCGACCTGCTGAGGAGGCGCACCCTCACAAAAGACCTAGGCACCAGGCTCGAGAGGCAGCTGAAGTAGGGTGACTAACTCATCGGACAGAAGCTGGCCAGCCAGAAGGCTGGCTAATATGGTGAGTGTTAGAATAGCTGCAGAAGCCGTGTTATAAAAAAGCCTTAGAGCCATCATCATACGCCAGCGGCCTGCTGAGGCGGTGCACCCTCACAAAAGACCTAGGCACTAGGCTCGAGAGGCAGCTGAAGTAGCGCGACTAACTCATCAGACAGAAGCTGGCCAGCCAGAAGGCTGGCTAATATGGTGAGTGTTAGAATAGCTGCAGAAGCCGTGTTATAAAAAAGCCTTAGAGCCATCATCATACGCCAGCGGCCTGCTGAGGCGGTGCACCCTCACAAAAGACCTAGGCACCAGGCTCGAGAGGCAGTTGAGGTAGCGAGACTAACTCATCGGACAGAAGCTGGCCTGCCAGAAGGCTGCCTAAAATGGTGAGTGCTAGAAAGGAGACTTTTCGTAGCCGTACATTCCGTGTAATAAAAGCCTTCAAGCCATCATCATACGCCAGCGACCTGCTGAGGCGGCGCACCCTTACAAAATACCTAGGCACCAGGCTCGAGAGGCAGATGAGGAAGCGAGACGAACTCATCGGACAGAAGCTGGCCAGCCAGAAGGCTGGCTTATACGGTGAGTGTAAGAATAGCTGTAGAAACCGTGTGATAGCCTTCAAGCCATCATCATACGCCAGCGGCCTGCTGAGGCGGCGCACCCTCACAAAAGACCTAGGCACCAGGCTCGAGAGGCAGCTGAAGTAGCGAGACTAACTCATCGGACAGAAGCTGGCCTGCCAGAAGGCTGGCTAATATGGTGAGTGCTAGAAAGGAGACTTTTAGTAGCCGTACATTCCGTGTGATAAAAGCCCTCAAGCCATCATCATACGCCAGCGAGTCCAGCGACCTGCTGAGGCGGCGCACCCTTACAAAATACCTAGGCACTAGGCTCGAGAGGCAGATGAGGAAGCGAGACGAACTCATCAGACAGAAGCTGGCCAGCCAGAAGGCTGGCTAATATGGTGAGTGTAAGAATAGCTGTAGAATCCGTGTGATAAAAAAGCCTTCAAGCCATCATCATACGCTAGCGACCTGCTGAGGCGGCGCACCCTCACAAAAGACCTAGGCACCAAGCTCGAGAGGAAGATGAGGAAGTGAGACGAACTCATCAGACGGAAGCTGGCCAGCCAGAAGGCTGGCAAATATGGTGAGTGTTAGAATAGCTGTACAATCCGTGTGATAAAAAAGCCATCATCATTCGCCAGCGACCTGCTGACGCGGCGCACCCTCACAAAAGACCTAGGCACCAGGCTCGAGAGGCAGCTGAAGTAGCGAGACTAACTCATCAGGCAGAAGCTGGCCAGCCAGAAGGCTGGCTAATATGGTGACTGTTAGAAAGGTTACCAGGGAGACTTTCACTAGCCTTACAATCTGTGTGGTAAAAGCCTTCAAGCCAGTATCATACGCCAGCGACCACCAGGCTCGAGAGCTGAGATAGCCAGAATAACTCATAAGATCTGTCTTCAAATAATAATCCGGCCTGCTGCGGGCTGGCCTGCCAGAAAGCTGGCTAACTTGTTGAATGTTAGAAAGGTTACACAGGGAGACTTTTAGTAGCCGTACAATCCGTGTGGCAAGAGCCTTCAAGCCATTAATATACGCCAGCGACCTGCTGAGGCGGCGCATCCTCACAAAAGACCTAGGCACCAAGCTCGAGAGGCAGATGAGGAAGTGAGACGAACTCATCAGACGGATGCTGGCCAGCCAGAAGGCTGGCAAACATGGTGAGTGTTAGAATAGCTGTACAATCCGTGTGATAAAAAAGCCATCATCATACGCCAGCGACCTGCTGACGCGGCGCACCCTCACAAAAGACCTAGGCACAAGGCTTGAGAGGCAGATGAGGAAGCGATACGAACTCATCAGACAGAAGCTGGCCAGCCAGAAGGCTGGCTAATATGGTGAGTGTTAGAATAGCTGTACAATCCTTGTGATAAAAAACCTTCAAGCCATCATCATACGCCAGCGACCTGATGAGGCGGCGCACCCTCGCAAAAGACCTAGGCACCAGGCTCGAGAGTCAGATGAGGAAGCGAGACGAACTCATCAGACAGAAGCTGGCCAGCCAGAAGGCTAGCTAATATGGTGAGTGCTAGAATAGCTGTACAATCCGTTTGATAAAAAAGCATTCAAGCCATCATCATACGCCAGCGACCTGCTGAGGAGGCGCACCCTCACAAAAGACCTAGGCACCAGGCTCGAGAAGCAGCTGAAGTAGGGCGACTAACTCATCGGACAGAAGCTGGCCTGCCAGAAGGCTGCCTAAAATGGTGAGTGCTAGAAAGGAGACTTTTAGTAGCCGTACATTCCGTGTAATAAAAGCCTTCAAGCCATCATCATACGCCAGCGACCTGCTGAGGCGGCGCACCCTTACAAAATACCTAGGCACCAGGCTCGAGAGGCAGATGAGGAAGCGAGACGAACTCATCGGACAGAAGCTGGCCAGCCAGAAGGCTGGCTTATACGGTGAGTGTAATAATAGCTGTAGAATCCGTGTGATAGCCTTCAAGCCATCATCATACGCCAGCGGCCTGCTGAGGCGGCGCACCCTCACAAAAGACCTAGGCACCAGGCTCGAGAGGCAGCTGAAGTAGCGAGACTAACTCATCGGACAGAAGCTGGCCTGCCAGAAGGCTGGCTAATATGGTGAGTGCTAGAAAGGAGACTTTTTGTAGCCGTACATTCCGTGTGATAAAAGCCCTCAAGCCATCATCATACGCCAGCGAGTCCAGCGACCTGCTGAGGCGGCGCACCCTCACAAAAGACCTAGGCACCAAGCTCGAGAGGCAGATGAGGAAGTGAGACGAACTCATCAGACGGAAGCTGGCCAGCCAGAAGGCTGGCAAATATGGTGAGTGTTAGAATAGCTGTACAATCCGTGTGATAAAAAAGCCATTATCATTCGCCAGCGACCTGCTGACGCGGCGCACCCTCACAAAAGACCTAGGCACCAGGCTCGAGAGGCAGCTGAAGTAGCGAGACTAACTCATCAGGCAGAAGCTGGCCAGCCAGAAGGCTGGCTAATATGGTGACTGTTAGAAAGGTTACCAGGGAGACTTTCACTAGCCTTACAATCTGTGTGGTAAAAGCCTTCAAGCCAGTATCATACGCCAGCGACCACCAGGCTCGAGAGCTGAGGTAGCCAGAATAACTCATAAGATCTGTCTTCAAATAATATACCGGCCTGCTGCGGGCTGGCCTGCCAGAAAGCTGGCTAACTTGTTGAATGTTAGAAAGGTTACACAGGGAGACTTTTAGTAGCCGTACAATCCGTGTGGCAAGAGCCTTCAAGCCATTAATATACGCCAGCGACCTGCTGAGGCGGCGCATCCTCACAAAAGACCTAGGCACCAAGCTCGAGAGGCAGATGAGGAAGTGAGACGAACTCATCAGACGGATGCTGGCCAGCCAGAAGGCTGGCAAATATGGTGAGTGTTAGAATAGCTGTACAATCCGTGTGATAAAAAAGCCATCATCATACGCCAGCGACCTGCTGACGCGGCGCACCCTCACAAAAGACCTAGGCACCAGGCTCGAGAGGCAGCTGAAGTAGCGAGACTAACTCATCAGGCAGAAGCTGGCCAGCCAGAAGGCTGGCTAATATGGTGACTGTTAGAAAGGTTACCAGGGAGACTTTCACTAGCCTTACAATCTGTGTGGTAAAAGCCTTCAAGCCATTATCATACGCCAGCGACCACCAGGCTCGAGAGCTGAGGTAGCCAGACTAACTCATAAGATCTGTCTTCAAATAATAATCCGGCCTGCTGCGGGCTGGCCTGCCAGAAAGCTGGCTAACTTGTTGAATGTTAGAAAGGTTACACAGGGAGACTTTTAGTAGCCGTACAATCCGTGTGGCAAGAGCCTTCAAGCCATTAATATACGCCAGCGACCTGCTGAGGCGGCGCATCCTCACAAAAGACCTAGGCACCAAGCTCGAGAGGCAGATGAGGAAGTGAGACGAACTCATCAGACGGATGCTGGCCAGCCAGAAGGCTGGCAAATATGGTGAGTGTTAGAATAGCTGTACAATCCGTGTGATAAAAAAGCCATCATCATACGCCAGCGACCTGCTGACGCGGCGCACCCTCACAAAAGACCTAGGCACCCGGCTTGAGAGGCAGATGAGGAAGCGATACGAACTCATCAGACAGAAGCTGGCCAGCCAGAAGGCTGGCTAATATGGTGAGTGTTAGAATAGCTGTACAATCCTTGTGATAAAAAACCTTCAAGCCATCATCATACGCCAGCGACCTGCTGAGGCGGCGCACCCTCGCAAAAGACCTAGGCACCAGGCTCGAGAGTCAGATGAGGAAGCGAGACGAACTCATCAGACAGAAGCTGGCCAGCCAGAAGGCTAGCTAATATGGTGAGTGCTAGAATAGCTGTACAATCCGTTTGATAAAAAAGCCTTCAAGCCATCATCATACGCCAGCGACCTGCTGAGGAGGCGCACCCTCACAAAAGACCTAGGCACCATGCTCGAGAGGCAGCTGAAGTAGCGCGACTAACTCATCGGACAGAAGCTGGCCTGCCAGAAGGCTGCCTAAAATGGTGAGTGCTAGAAAGGAGACTTTTAGTAGCCGTACATTCCGTGTAATAAAAGCCTTCAAGCCATCATCATACGCCAGCGACCTGCTAAGGCGGCGCACCCTTACAAAATACCTAGGCACCAGGCTCGAGAGGCAGATGAGGAAGCGAGACGAACTCATCGGACAGAAGCTGGCCAGCCAGAAGGCTGGCTTATACGGTGAGTGTAATAATAGCTGTAGAATCCGTGTGATAGCCTTCAAGCCATCATCATACGCCAGCGGCCTGCTGAGGCGGCGCATCCTCACAAAAGACCTAGGCACCAGGCTCGAGAGGCAGCTGAAGTAGCGAGACTAACTCATCGGACAGAAGCTGGCCTGCCAGAAGGCTGGCTAATATGGTGAGTGCTAGAAAGGAGACTTTTAGTAGCCGTACATTCCGTGTGATAAAAGCCCTCAAGCCATCATCATACGCCAGCGAGTCCAGCGACCTGCTGAGGCGGCGCACCCTCACAAAAGACCTAGGCACCAAGCTCGAGAGGCAGATGAGGAAGTGAGACGAACTCATCAGACGGAAGCTGGCCAGCCAGAAGGCTGGCAAATATGGTGAGTGTTAGAATAGCTGTACAATCCGTGTGATAAAAAAGCCATCATCATTCGCCAGCGACCTGCTGACGCGGCGCACCCTCACAAAAGACCTAGGCACCAGGCTCGAGAGGCAGCTGAAGTAGCGAGACTAACTCATCAGGCAGAAGCTGGCCAGCCAGAAGGCTGGCTAATATGGTGACTGTTAGAAAGGTTACCAGGGAGACTTTCACTAGCCTTACAATCTGTGTGGTAAAAGCCTTCAAGCCAGTATCATACGCCAGCGACCACCAGGCTCGAGAGCTGAGGTAGCCAGAATAACTCATAAGATCTGTCTTCAAATAATAATCCGGCCTGCTGCGGGCTGGCCTGCCAGAAAGCTGGCTAACTTGTTGAATGTTAGAAAGGTTACACAGGGAGACTTTTAGTAGCCGTACAATCCGTGTGGCAAGAGCCTTCAAGCCATTAATATACGCCAGCGACCTGCTGAGGCGGCGCATCCTCACAAAAGACCTAGGCACCAAGCTCGAGAGGCAGATGAGGAAGTGAGACGAACTCATCAGACGGATGCTGGCCAGCCAGAAGGCTGGCAAATATGGTGAGTGTTAGAATAGCTGTACAATCCGTGTGATAAAAAAGCCATCATCATACGCCAGCGACCTGCTGACGCGGCGCACCCTCACAAAAGACCTAGGCACCAGGCTCGAGAGGCAGCTGAAGTAGCGAGACTAACTCATCAGGCAGAAGCTGGCCAGCCAGAAGGCTGGCTAATATGGTGACTGTTAGAAAGGTTACCAGGGAGACTTTCACTAGCCTTACAATCTGTGTTGTAAAAGCCTTCAAGCCAGTATCATACGCCAGCGACCACCAGGCTCGAGAGCTGAGGTAGCCAGAATAACTCATAAGATCTGTCTTCAAATAATAATCCGGCCTGCTGCGGGCTGGCCTGCCAGAAAGCTGGCTAACTTGTTGAATGTTAGAAAGGTTACACAGGGAGACTTTTAGTAGCCGTACAATCCGTGTGACAAGAGCCTTCAAGCCATTAATATACGCCAGCGACCTGCTGAGGCGGCGCATCCTCACAAAAGACCTAGGCACAAGGCTCGAGAGGCAGATGAGGAGGCGAGACGAACTCATCAGACAGAAGCTGGCCAGCCAGAAGGCTGGCTAATATGGTGAGTGTTAGAATAGCTGTACAATCCATGTGATAAAAAAGCCATCGTCATAAGCCAGCGACCTGCTGTCGCGGGGCACCCTCACAAAAGACCTAGGCACTAGGCTCGAGAGGCAGCTGAAGTAGCGAGACTAACTCATCAGACAGAAGCTGGCCAGCCAGAAGGCTAGCTAATATGGTGAGTGTTAGAATATCTGTACAATCCGTGTGATAAATAAGCCTTCAAGCCATCATCACACGCCAGCGACCTGCTGAGGCAGCGCACCCTCACAAAAGACCTAGGCACCAGACTCGAGGGGCAGCTGACGTAGCGAGACTAACTCATCAGACAGAAGCTGGCCAGCCAGAAGGCTGGCTAATATGGTGAGTGTTAGAATAGCTGTACAATCCGTGTGATAAAAAAGCCATCATCATTCGCCAGCGACCTGCTGACGCGGCGCACCCTCACAAAAGACTCAAGACCTCACCAGGTCGCTGGCGTATGATGATGGCTTGAAGGCTTTTATCACACGGAATGTACGGCTACTAAAAGTCTCCTTTCTAGCACTCACCATATTAGCCAGCCTTCTGGCAGGCCAGCTTCTGTCCGATACTGTCTCGCTACTTCAGCTGCCTCTCGAGCCTGGTGCCTAGGTCTTTTGTGAGCAGGCCGCTGGCGTATGATGATGGCTTGAAGGCTATCACACGGATTCTACAGCTATTCTTACACTCACCGTATAAGCCAGCCTTCTGGCTGGCCAGCCAGAAGGCTGGCTAATATGGTGAGTGTAAGAATAGCTGTAGAATCCGTGTGATAAAAAAGCCTTCAAGCCATCATCATACGCTAGCGACCTGCTGAGGCGGCGCACCCTCACAAAAGACCTAGGCACCAAGCTCGAGAGGCAGATGAGGAAGTGAGACGAACTCATCAGACGGAAGCTGGCCAGCCAGAAGGCTGGCAAATATGGTGAGTGTTAGAATAGCTGTACAATCCATGTGATAAAAAAGCCATCGTCATAAGCCAGCGACCTGCTGTCGCGGCGCACCCTCACAAAAGACCTAGGCACTAGGCTCGAGAGGCAGCTGAAGTAGCGAGACTAACTCATCAGACAGAAGCTGGCCAGCCAGAAGGCTAGCTAATATGGTGAGTGTTAGAATATCTGTACAATCCGTGTGATAAATAAGCCTTCAAGCCATCATCACACGCCAGCGACCTGCTGAGGCAGCGCACCCTCACAAAAGACCTAGGCACCAGGCTCGAGGGGCAGCTGACGTAGCGAGACTAACTCATCAGACAGAAGCTGGCCAGCCAGAAGGCTGGCTAATATGGTGAGTGTTAGAATAGCTGTACAATCCGTGTGATAAAAAAGCCTTCAAGCCATCATCATACGACAGCGACCTGCTGAGGCGGCGCACCCTCACAAAAGACCTAGGCACCAGGCTCGAGAGGCAGCTGAAGTAGCGCGACTAACTCATCAGACAGAAGCTGGCCGGCCAGAAGGCTGGCTAATATGGTGAGTGCTAGAAAGGAGACTTTTAGTAGCCGTACATTCCGTGTGATAAAAGCCTTCCAGCCATCATCATACGCCAGCGACCTGGTGAGGCGGCGCACCCTTACAAAATACCTAGGCACCAGGCTCGAGAGGCAGATGAGGAAGCGAGACGAACTCATCAGACAGAAGCTGGCCAGCCAGAAGGCTGGCTAATATGGTGAGTGTAAGAACAGCTGTAGAATCCGTGTGATAAAAAAGCCTTCAAGCCATCATCATACGCCAGCGACCTGCTGAGGCGGCGCACCCTCACAAAAGGCCTAGGCACCAGGCTCGAGAGGCAGCTGAAGTAGCGAGACTAACTCATCAGACAGAAGCTGGCCAGCCAGAAGGCTGGCTAATATGGTGAGTGTAAGAATAGCTGCAGAATCCGTGTGATAAAATAGCTTTCAAGCCATCATCATACGCCAGCGACCTGCTGAGGCGGCACACCCTTACAAAATACCTAGGCACCAGGCTCGAGAGGCAGAAGAGGAAGCGAGACGAACTCATCAGACAGAAGCTGGCCAGCCAGAAGGCTGGCTAATATGGTGAGTGTAAGAATAGCTGTAGAATCCGTGTGATAAAAAAGCCTTCAAGCCATCATCAGACGCCAGCGACCTGCAGAGGCGGCGCACCCTCACAAAAGACCTAGGCACCAAGCTCGAGAGGCAGATGAGGAAGTGAGACGAACTCATCAGACGGAAGCTGGCCAGCCAGAAGGCTGGCAAATATGGTGAGTATTAGAATAGCTGAACAATCCGTGTGATAAAAAAGCCATCATCATACGCCAGCGACCTGCTGACGCGGCGCACCCTCACAAAAGACCTAGGCACCAGGCTCGAGCCTTACAATCTGTGTGGTAAAAGCCTTCAAGCCATTATCATACGCCAGCGACCACCAGGCTCGAGAGCTGAGGTAGCCAGACTAACTCATAAGATCTGTCTTCAAATAATAATCCGGCCTGCTGCGGGCTGGCCTGCCAGAAAGCTGGCTAACTTGTTGAATGTTAGAAAGGTTACACAGGGAGACTTTTAGTAGCCGTACAATCCGTGTGACAAGAGCCTTCAAGCCATTATTAAACGCCAGCGACCTGCTGAGGCGGCGCATCCTCACAAAAGACCTAGCCACAAGGCTCGAGAGGCAGATGAGGAAGTGAGACGAACTCATCAGACAGAAGCTGGCCAGCCAGAAGGCTGGCTAATATGGTGAGTGTTAGAATAGCTGTAGAATCCATGTTATAAAAAAGCCTTCAAGCCATCATCATACGCCAGCGGCCTGCTGAGGCGGTGCACCCTCACAAAAGACCTAGGCACCAGGCTCGAGAGGCAGCTGAGGTAGCGAGACTAACTCATCGGACAGAAGCTGGCCTGCCAGAAGGCTGGCTAATATGGTGAGTGCTAGAAAGGAGACTTTTAGTAGCCGTACATTCCGTGTGATAAAAGCCTTCCAGCCATCATCATACGCCAGCGACCTGGTGAGGCGGCGCACCCTTACAAAATACCTAGGCACCAGGCTCGAGAGGCAGATGAGGAAGCGAGACGAACTCATCAGACAGAAGCTGGCCAGCCAGAAGGCTGGCTAATATGGTGAGTGTAAGAACAGCTGTAGAATCCGTGTGATAAAAAAGCCTTCAAGCCATCATCATACGCCAGCGACCTGCTGAGGCGGCGCATCCTCACAAAAGACCCAGGCACCAAGCTCGAGAGGCAGATGAGGAAGTGAGACGAACTCATCAGACGGAAGCTGGCCAGCCAGAAGGCTGGCATATATGGTGAGTGCTAGAATAGCTGTACAATCCGTGTGATAAAAAAGCCATCATCATACGCCAGCGACCTGCTGACGCGGCGCACCCTCACAAAAGACCTAGGCACCAGGCTCGAGAGGCAGCTGAAGTAGCGAGACTAACTCATCAGGCAGAAGCTGGCCAGCCAGAAGGCTGGCTAATATGGTGAGTGTAAGAATAGCTGTAGAATCCGTGTGATAAAAAAGCCTTCAAGCCATCATCAGACGCCAGCGACCTGCAGAGGCGGCGCACCCTCACAAAAGACCTAGGCACCAAGCTCGAGAGGCAGATGAGGAAGTGAGACGAACTCATCAGACGGAAGCTGGCCAGCCAGAAGGCTGGCAAATATGGTGAGTATTAGAATAGCTGAACAATCCGTGTGATAAAAAAGCCATCATCATACGCCAGCGACCTGCTGACGCGGCGCACCCTCACAAAAGACCTAGGCACCAGGCTCGAGCCTTACAATCTGTGTGGTAAAAGCCTTCAAGCCATTATCATACGCCAGCGACCACCAGGCTCGAGAGCTGAGGTAGCCAGACTAACTCATAAGATCTGTCTTCAAATAATAATCCGGCCTGCTGCGGGCTGGCCTGCCAGAAAGCTGGCTAACTTGTTGAATGTTAGAAAGGTTACACAGTGAGACTTTTAGTAGCCGTACAATCCGTGTGACAAGAGCCTTCAAGCCATTATTAAACGCCAGCGACCTGCTGAGGCGGCGCATCCTCACAAAAGACCTAGCCACAAGGCTCGAGAGGCAGATGAGGAAGTGAGACGAACTCATCAGACAGAAGCTGGCCAGCCAGAAGGCTGGCTAATATGGTGAGTGTTAGAATAGCTGTAGAATCCATGTTATAAAAAAGCCTTCAAGCCATCATCATACGCCAGCGGCCTGCTGAGGCGGTGCACCCTCACAAAAGACCTAGGCACCAGGCTCGAGAGGCAGCTGAGGTAGCGAGACTAACTCATCGGACAGAAGCTGGCCTGCCAGAAGGCTGGCTAATATGGTGAGTGCTAGAAAGGAGACTTTTAGTAGCCGTACATTCCGTGTGATAAAAGCCTTCAAGCCATCATCATACGCCAGCGACCTGCTGAGGCGGCGCACCCTTACAAAATACCTAGGCACCAGGCTCGAGAGGCAGATGAGGAAGCGAGACGAACTCATCAGACAGAAGCTGGCCAGCCAGAAGGCTGGCTAATATGGTGAGTGTAAGAACAGCTGTAGAATCCGTGTGATAAAAAAGCCTTCAAGCCATCATCATACGCCAGCGACCTGCTGAGGCGGCGCACCCTCACAAAAGACCTAGGCACCAAGCTCGAGAGGCAGATGAGGAAGTGAGACGAACTCATCAGACGGAAGCTGGCCAGCCAGAAGGCTGGCAAATATGGTGAGTGTTAGAATAGCTGTACAATCCATGTGATAAAAAAGCCATCGTCATAAGCCAGCGACCTGCTGTCGCGGCGCACCCTCACAAAAGACCTAGGCACTAGGCTCGAGAGGCAGCTGAAGTAGCGAGACTAACTCATCAGACAGAAGCTGGCCAGCCAGAAGGCTAGCTAATATGGTGAGTGTTAGAATATCTGTACAATCCGTGTGATAAATAAGCCTTCAAGCCATCATCACACGCCAGCGACCTGCTGAGGCAGCGCACCCTCACAAAAGACCTAGGCACCAGGCTCGAGGGGCAGCTGACGTAGCGAGACTAACTCATCAGACAGAAGCTGGCCAGCCAGAAGGCTGGCTAATATGGTGAGTGTTAGAATAGCTGTACAATCCGTGTGCTAAAAAAGCCTTCAAGCCATCATCATACGACAGCGACCTGCTGAGGCGGCGCACCCTCACAAAAGACCTAGGCACCAGGCTCGAGAGGCAGCTGAAGTAGCGCGACTAACTCATCAGACAGAAGCTGGCCAGCCAGAAGGCTGGCTAATATGGTGACTGTTAGAAAGGTTACCAGGGAGAATTTTAGTAGCCGTCCATTCCGTGTGATAAAAGCCTTGAAGCCATCATCATTCGCCAGCGGCCTGCTGAGGCGGCGCACCCTCACAAAAGACTTAGGCATCAGGCTCGAGAGGCAGCTGAGGTAGCGAGACTAACTCATCGGACAGAAGCTGGCCTGCCAGAAGGCTGGCTAATATGGTGAGTGTTATAAAGGAGACTTTTAGTAGCCGTACATTCCGTGTAATAAAAGCCTTCAAGCCATCATCATACGCCAGCGACCACCAGGCTCGAGAGCTGAGGTAGCCAGACTAACTCATAAGATCTGTCTTCAAATAATAATCCGGCCTGCTGCGGGCTGGCCTGCCAGAAAGCTGGCTAACTTGTTGAATGATAGAAAGGTTACACAGGGAGACTTTTAGTAGCCGTACAATCCGTGTGACAAGAGCCTTCAAGCCATTAATATACGCCAGCGACCTGCTGAGGCGGCGCATCCTCACAAAAGACCTAGGCATAAGGCTCGAGAGGCAGATGAGGAGGCGAGACGAACTCATCAGACAGAAGCTGGCCAGCCAGAAGGCTGGCTAATATGGTGAGTGTAAGAATAGCTGTAGAATCCGTGTGATAAAAAAGCCTTCAAGCCATCATCATACGCTAGCGACCTGCTGAGGCGGCGCACCCTCACAAAAGACCTAGGCACCAAGCTCGAGAGGCAGATGAGGAAGTGAGACGAACTCATCAGACGGAAGCTGGCCAGCCAGAAGGCTGGCAAATATGGTGAGTGTTAGAATAGCTGTACAATCCATGTGATAAAAAAGCCATCGTCATAAGCCAGCGACCTGCTGTCGCGGCGCACCCTCACAAAAGACCTAGGCACTAGGCTCGAGAGGCAGCTGAAGTAGCGAGACTAACTCATCAGACAGAAGCTGGCCAGCCAGAAGGCTAGCTAATATGGTGAGTGTTAGAATATCTGTACAATCCGTGTGATAAATAAGCCTTCAAGCCATCATCACACGCCAGCGACCTGCTGAGGCAGCGCACCCTCACAAAAGACCTAGGCACCAGGCTCGAGGGGCAGCTGACGTAGCGAGACTAACTCATCAGACAGAAGCTGGCCAGCCAGAAGGCTGGCTAATATGGTGAGTGTTAGAATAGCTGTACAATCCGTGTGATAAAAAAGCCTTCAAGCCATCATCATACGACAGCGACCTGCTGAGGCGGCGCACCCTCACAAAAGACCTAGGCACCAGGCTCGAGAGGCAGCTGAAGTAGCGCGACTAACTCATCAGACAGAAGCTGGCCAGCCGGAAGGCTGGCTAATATGGTGACTGTTAGAAAGGTTACCAGGGAGAATTTTAGTAGCCGTCCATTCCGTGTGATAAAAGCCTTGAAGCCATCATCATTCGCCAGCGGCCTGCTGAGGCGGCGCACCCTCACAAAAGACTTAGGCATCAGGCTCGAGAGGCAGCTGAGGTAGCGAGACTAACTCATCGGACAGAAGCTGGCCTGCCAGAAGGCTGGCTAATATGGTGAGTGTTATAAAGGAGACTTTTAGTAGCCGTACATTCCGTGTAATAAAAGCCTTCAAGCCATTATCATACGCCAGCGACCTGCTGAGGCGGCGCACCCTTACAAAATACCTAGGCACCAGGCTCGAGAGGCAGATGAGGAAGCGAGACGAACTCATCAGACAGAAGCTGGCCAGCCAGAAGGCTGGCTTATACGGTGAGTGTAAGAATAGCTGTAGAATCCGTGTGATAGCCTTCAAGCCATCATCATACGCCAGCGGCCTGCTGAGGCGGCGCACCCTCACAAAAGACCTAGGCACCAGGCTCGAGAGGCAGCTGAAGTAGCGAGACTAACTCATCGGACAGAAGCTGGCCTGCCAGAAGGCTGGCTAATATGGTGAGTGCTAGAAAGGAGACTTTTAGTAGCCGTACATTCCGTGTGATAAAAGCCTTCCAGCCATCATCATACGCCAGCGACCTGGTGAGGCGGCGCACCCTTACAAAATACCTAGGCACCAGGCTCGAGAGGCAGATGAGGAAGCGAGACGAACTCATCAGACAGAAGCTGGCCAGCCAGAAGGCTGGCTAATATGGTGAGTGTAAGAACAGCTGTAGAATCCGTGTGATAAAAAAGCCTTCAAGCCATCATCATACGCCAGCGACCTGCTGAGGCGGCGCACCCTCACAAAAGGCCTAGGCACCAGGCTCGAGAGGCAGCTGAAGTAGCGAGACTAACTCATCAGACAGAAGCTGGCCAGCCAGAAGGCTGGCTAATATGGTGAGTGTAAGAATAGCTGCAGAATCCGTGTGATAAAATAGCCTTCAAGCCATCATCATACGCCAGCGACCTGCTGAGGCGGCGCACCCTTACAAAATACCTAGGCACCAGGCTCGAGAGGCAGAAGAGGAAGCGAGACGAACTCATCAGACAGAAGCTGGCCAGCCAGAAGGCTGGCTAATATGGTGAGTGTAAGAATAGCTGTAGAATCCGTGTGATAAAAAAGCCTTCAAGCCATCATCAGACGCCAGCGACCTGCAGAGGCGGCGCACCCTCACAAAAGACCTAGGCACCAAGCTCGAGAGGCAGATGAGGAAGTGAGACGAACTCATCAGACGGAAGCTGGCCAGCCAGAAGACTGGCAAATATGGTGAGTATTAGAATAGCTGAACAATCCGTGTGATAAAAAAGCCATCATCATACGCCAGCGACCTGCTGACGCGGCGCACCCTCACAAAAGACCTAGGCACCAGGCTCGAGCCTTACAATCTGTGTGGTAAAAGCCTTCAAGCCATTATCATACGCCAGCGACCACCAGGCTCGAGAGCTGAGGTAGCCAGACTAACTCATAAGATCTGTCTTCAAATAATAATCCGGCCTGCTGCGGGCTGGCCTGCCAGAAAGCTGGCTAACTTGTTGAATGTTAGAAAGGTTACACAGGGAGACTTTTAGTAGCCGTACAATCCGTGTGACAAGAGCCTTCAAGCCATTATTAAACGCCAGCGACCTGCTGAGGCGGCGCATCCTCACAAAAGACCTAGCCACAAGGCTCGAGAGGCAGATGAGGAAGTGAGACGAACTCATCAGACAGAAGCTGGCCAGCCAGAAGGCTGGCTAATATGGTGAGTGTTAGAATAGCTGTAGAATCCATGTTATAAAAAAGCCTTCAAGCCATCATCATACGCCAGCGGCCTGCTGAGGCGGTGCACCCTCACAAAAGACCTAGGCACCAAGCTCGAGAGGCAGCTGAGGTAGCGAGACCAACTCATCGGACAGAAGCTGGCCTGCCAGAAGGCTGGCTAATATGGTGAGTGCTAGAAAGGAGACTTTTAGTAGCCGTACATTCCGTGTGATAAAAGCCTTCAAGCCATCATCATACGCCAGCGACCTGCTGAGGCGGCGCACCCTTACAAAATACCTAGGCACCAGGCTCGAGAGGCAGATGAGGAAGCGAGACGAACTCATCAGACAGAAGCTGGCCAGCCAGAAGGCTGGCTAATATGGTGAGTGTAAGAACAGCTGTAGAATCCGTGTGATAAAAAAGCCTTCAAGCCATCATCATACGCCAGCGACCTGCTGAGGCGGCGCATCCTCACAAAAGACCCAGGCACCAAGCTCGAGAGGCAGATGAGGAAGTGAGACGAACTCATCAGACGGAAGCTGGCCAGCCAGAAGGCTGGCATATATGGTGAGTGCTAGAATAGCTGTACAATCCGTGTGATAAAAAAGCCATCATCATACGCCAGCGACCTGCTGACGCGGCGCACCCTCACAAAAGACCTAGGCACCAGGCTCGAGAGGCAGCTGAAGTAGCGAGACTAACTCATCAGGCAGAAGCTGGCCAGCCAGAAGGCTGGCTAATATGGTGACTGTTAGAAAGGTTACCAGGGAGACTTTCACTAGCCTTACAATCTGTGTGGTAAAAGCCTTCAAGCCATTATCATACGCCAGCGACCACCAGGCTCGAGAGCTGAGGTAGCCAGACTAACTCATAAGATCTGTCTTCAAATAATAATCCGGCCTGCTGCGGGCTGGCCTGCCAGAAAGCTGGCTAACTTGTTGAATGTTAGAAAGGTTACACAGGGAGACTTTTAGTAGCCGTACAATCCGTGTGACAAGAGCCTTCAAGCCATTAATATACGCCAGCGACCTGCTGAGGCGGCGCATCCTCACAAAAGACCTAGGCACAAGGCTCGAGAGGCAGATGAGGAAGCGAGACGAATTCATCAGACAGAAGCTGGCCAGCCAGAAGGCTGGCTAATATGGTGAGTGTTAGAATAGCTGTACAATCCGTGTGATAAAAAAGCCATCATCATTCGCCAGCGACCTGCTGACGCGGCGCACCCTCACAAAAGACCTAGGCACCAGGCTCGAGAGGCAGCTGAAGTAGCGAGACTAACTCATCAGGCAGAAGCTGGCCAGCCAGAAGGCTGGCTAATATGGTGACTGTTAGAAAGGTTACCAGGGAGACTTTCACTAGCCTTACAATCTGTGTGGTAAAAGCCTTCAAGCCAGTATCATACGCCAGCGACCACCAGGCTCGAGAGCTGAGGTAGCCAGACTAACTCATAAGATCTGTCTTCAAATAATAATCCGGCCTGCTGCGGGCTGGCCTGCCAGAAAGCTGGCTAACTTGTTGAATGTTAGAAAGGTTACACAGGGAGACTTTTAGTAGCCGTACAATCCGTCTGACAAGAGCCTTCAAGCCATTATTAAACGCCAGCGACCTGCTGAGGCGGCGCATCCTCACAAAAGACCTAGCCACAAGGCTCGAGAGGCAGATGAGGAAGCGAGACGAACTCATCAGACAGAAGCTGGCCAGCCAGAAGGCTGGCTAATATGGTGAGTGTTAGAATAGCTGTAAAATCCATGTTATAAAAAAGCCTTCAAGCCATCATCATACGCCAGCGACCTGCTGACGCGGCGCACACTCACAAAAGACCTAGGCACCCGGCTCGAGAGGCAGATGAGGAAGCGAGACGAACTCATCAGACAGAAGCTGGCCAGCCAGAAGGCTGGCTAATATGGTGAGTGTAAGAACAGCTGTAGAATCCGTGTGATAAAAAAGCCTTCAAGCCATCATCATACGCCAGCGACCTGCTGAGGCGGCGCATCCTCACAAAAGACCCAGGCACCAAGCTCGAGAGGCAGATGAGGAAGTGAGACGAACTCATCAGACGGAAGCTGGCCAGCCAGAAGGCTGGCAAATATGGTGAGTGCTAGAATAGCTGTACAATCCGTGTGATAAAAAAGCCATCATCATACGCCAGCGACCTGCTGACGCGGCGCACCCTCACAAAAGACCTAGGCACCAGGCTCGAGCCTTACAATCTGTGTGGTAAAAGCCTTCAAGCCATTATCATACGCCAGCGACCACCAGGCTCGAGAGCTGAGGTAGCCAGACTAACTCATAAGATCTGTCTTCAAATAATAATCCGGCCTGCTGCGGGCTGGCCTGCCAGAAAGCTGGCTAACTTGTTGAATGTTAGAAAGGTTACACAGGGAGACTTTTAGTAGCCGTACAATCCGTGTGACAAGAGCCTTCAAGCCATTATTAAACGCCAGCGACCTGCTGAGGCGGCGCATCCTCACAAAAGACCTAGCCACAAGGCTCGAGAGGCAGATGAGGAAGTGAGACGAACTCATCAGACAGAAGCTGGCCAGCCAGAAGGCTGGCTAATATGGTGAGTGTTAGAATAGCTGTAGAATCCATGTTATAAAAAAGCCTTCAAGCCATCATCATACGCCAGCGGCCTGCTGAGGCGGTGCACCCTCACAAAAGACCTAGGCACCAGGCTCGAGAGGCAGCTGAGGTAGCGAGACTAACTCATCGGACAGAAGCTGGCCTGCCAGAAGGCTGGCTAATATGGTGAGTGCTAGAAAGGAGACTTTTAGTAGCCGTACATTCCGTGTGATAAAAGCGTTCAAGCCATCATCATACGCCAGCGACCTGCTGAGGCGGCGCATCCTCACAAAAGACCCAGGCACCAAGCTCGAGAGGCAGATGAGGAAGTGAGACGAACTCATCAGACGGAAGCTGGCCAGCCAGAAGGCTGGCATATATGGTGAGTGCTAGAATAGCTGTACAATCCGTGTGATAAAAAAGCCATCATCATACGCCAGCGACCTGCTGACGCGGCGCACCCTCACAAAAGACCTAGGCACCAGGCTCGAGAGGCAGCTGAAGTAGCGAGACTAACTCATCAGGCAGAAGCTGGCCAGCCAGAAGGCTGGCTAATATGGTGACTGTTAGAAAGGTTACCAGGGAGACTTTCACTAGCCTTACAATCTGTGTGGTAAAAGCCTTCAAGCCATTATCATACGCCAGCGACCACCAGGCTCGAGAGCTGAGGTAGCCAGACTAACTCATAAGATCTGTCTTCAAATAATAATCCGGCCTGCTGCGGGCTGGCCTGCCAGAAAGCTGGCTAACTTGTTGAATGTTAGAAAGGTTACACAGGGAGACTTTTAGTAGCCGTACAATCCGTGTGACAAGAGCCTTCAAGCCATTAATATACGCCAGCGACCTGCTGAGGCGGCGCATCCTCACAAAAGACCTAGGCACAAGGCTCGAGAGGCAGATGAGGAAGCGAGACGAATTCATCAGACAGAAGCTGGCCAGCCAGAAGGCTGGCTAATATGGTGAGTGTTAGAATAGCTGTACAATCCGTGTGATAAAAAGCCATCATCATTCGCCAGCGACCTGCTGACGCGGCGCACCCTCACAAAAGACCTAGGCACCTGGCTCGAGAGGCAGCTGAAGTAGCGAGACTAACTCATCAGGCAGAAGCTGGCCAGCCAGAAGGCTGGCTAATATGGTGACTGTTAGAAAGGTTACCAGGGAGACTTTCACTAGCCTTACAATCTGTGTGGTAAAAGCCTTCAAGCCATTATCATACGCCAGCGACCACCAGGCTCGAGAGCTGAGGTAGCCAGACTAACTCATAAGATCTGTCTTCAAATAATAATCCGGCCTGCTGCGGGCTGGCCTGCCAGAAAGCTGGCTAACTTGTTGAATGTTAGAAAGGTTACACAGGGAGACTTTTAGTAGCCGTACAATCCGTCTGACAAGAGCCTTCAAGCCATTATTAAACGCCAGCGACCTGCTGAGGCGGCGCATCCTCACAAAAGACCTAGCCACAAGGCTCGAGAGGCAGATGAGGAAGCGAGACGAACTCATCAGACAGAAGCTGGCCAGCCAGAAGGCTGGCTAATATGGTGAGTGTTAGAATAGCTGTAGAATCCATGTTATAAAAAAGCCTTCAAGCCATCATCATACGCCAGCGACCTGCTGACGCGGCGCACACTCACAAAAGACCTAGGCACCCGGCTCGAGAGGCAGATGAGGAAGCGAGACGAACTCATCAGACAGAAGCTGGCCAGCCAGAAGGCTGGCTAATATGGTGAGTGTAAGAACAGCTGTAGAATCCGTGTGATAAAAAAGCCTTCAAGCCATCATCATACGCCAGCGACCTGCTGAGGCGGCGCATCCTCACAAAAGACCCAGGCACCAAGCTCGAGAGGCAGATGAGGAAGTGAGACGAACTCATCAGACGGAAGCTGGCCAGCCAGAAGGCTGGCAAATATGGTGAGTGCTAGAATAGCTGTACAATCCGTGTGATAAAAAAGCCATCATCATACGCCAGCGACCTGCTGACGCGGCGCACCCTCACAAAAGACCTAGGCACCAGGCTCGAGAGTCAGCTGAAGTAGCGAGACTAACTCATCAGGCAGAAGCTGGCTAGCCAGAAGGCTGGCTAATATGGTGAGTGTTAGAATAGCTGTACAATCCGTGTGATAAAAAAGCCATTATCAGACGCCAGCGACCTGCTGACGCGGCGCACACTCACAAAAGACCTAGACACCAGGCTCGAGAGGCAGCTAAAGTAGCGAGACTAACTCATCAGGCAGAAGCTGGCCAGCCAGAAGGCTGGCTAATATGGTGACTGTTAGAAAGGTTACCAGGGAGACTTTCACTAGCCTTACAATCTGTGTGGTAAAAGCCTTCAAGCCATTATCATACGCCAGCGACCACCAGGCTCGAGAGCTGAGGTAGCCAGACTAACTCATAAGATCTGTCTTCAAATAATAATCCGGCCTGCTGCGGGCTGGCCTGCCAGAAAGCTGGCTAACTTGTTGAATGTTAGAAAGGTTACACAGGGAGACTTTTAGTAGCCATACAATCCGTGTGACAAGAGCCTTCAAGCCATTATTATACGCCAGCGACCTGCTGAGGCGGCGCATCCTCACAAAAGACCTAGGCACAAGGCTTGAGAGGCAGATGAGGAAGCGATACGAACTCATCAGACAGAAGCTGGCCAGCCAGAAGGCTGGCTAATATGGTGAGTGTTAGAATAGCTGTACAATCCTTGTGATAAAAAACCTTCAAGCCAACGTCATACGCCAGCGACCTGCTGAGGCGGCGCACCCTCGCAAAAGACCTAGGCACCATGCTCGAGAGTCAGATGAGGAAGCGAGACGAACTCATCAGACAGAAGCTGGCCAGCCAGAAGGCTAGCTAATATGGTGAGTGTTAGAATAGCTGTAGAATCCGTGTTATAAAAAAGCCTTCAAGCCATCATCATACGCCAGCGGCCTGCTGAGGCGGTGCACCCTCACAAAAGACCTAGGCACCAGGCTCGAGAGGCAGCTGAGGTAGCGAGACTAACTCATCGGACAGAAGCTGGCCTGCCAGAAGGCTGCCTAAAATGGTGAGTGCTAGAAAGGAGACTTTTAGTAGCCGTACATTCCGTGTAATAAAAGCCTTCAAGCCATCATCATACGCCAGCGACCTGCTGTGGCGGCGCACCCTTACAAAATACCTAGGCACCAGGCTCGAGAGGCAGATGAGGAAGCGAGACGAACTCATCAGACAGAAGCTGGCCAGCCAGAAGGCTGGCTTATACGGTGAGTGTAAGAATAGCTGTACAATCCGTGTGATAAAAAAGCCTTCAAGCCATCATCATACGACAGCGACCTGCTGAGGCGGCGCACCCTCACAAAAGACCTAGGCACCAGGCTCGAGAGGCAGCTGAAGTAGCGAGACTAACTCAACGGACAGAAGCTGGCCTGCCAGAAGGCTGGCTAATATGGTGAGTGCTAGAAAGGAGACTTTTAGTAGCCGTACATTCCGTGTGATAAAAGCCTTCAAGCCATCATCATACGCCAGCGACCTACTGAGGCGGCGCACCCTTACAAAATACCTAGGCACTAGGCTCGAGAGGCAGATGAGGAAGTGAGACGAACTCATCAGACAGAAGCTGGCCAGCCAGAAGGCTGGCTAATATGGTGAGTGTAAGAATAGCTGTAGAATCCGTGTGATAAAAAAGCCTTCAAGCCATCATCATACGCTAGCGACCTGCTGAGGCGGCGCACCCTCACAAAAGACCTAGGCACCAAGCTCGAGAGACAGATGAGGAAGTGAGACGAACTCATCAGACGGAAGCTGGCCAGCCAGAAGGCTGGCAAATATGGTGAGTGTTAGAATAGCTGTACAATCCGTGTGATAAAAAAGCCTTCAAGCCATCATCACACGCCAGCGACCTGCTGAGGTAGCGCACCTTCACAAAAGACCTAGGCACCAGGCTCGAGGGGCAGCTGACGTAGCGAGACTAACTTATCAGGCAGAAGCTGGCCAGCCAGTAGGCTGGCTAATATGGTGACTGTTAGAAAGGTTACCAGGGAGACTTTCACTAGCCTTACAATCTGTGTGGTAAAAGCCTTCAAGTCATTATCATACGCCAGCGACCACCAGGCTCGAGAGCTGAGGTAGCCAGACTAACTCATAAGATCTGTCTTCAAATAATAATTCGGCCTGCTGCGGGCTGGCCTGCCAGAAAGCTGGCTAACTTGTTGAATGTTAGAAAGGTTACACAGGGAGACTTTTAGTAGCCGTACAATCCGTGTGACAAGAGCCTTCAAGCCATTATTATACGCCAGCGACCTGCTGAGGCGGCGCATCCTCACAAAAGACCTAGGCACAAGGCTTGAGAGGCAGATGAGGAAGCAGACGAACTCATCAGACAGACGCTGGCCAGCCAGAGGGCTGGCTAATATGGTGAGTGTTGGAATAGCTGTACAATCCTTGTGATAAAAATCCTTCAAGCCATCATCATACGCCAGCGACCTGCTGAGGCGGCGCACCCTCGCAAAAGACCTAGGCACCAGGCTCGAGAGGCAGATGAGGAAGCGAGACGAACTCATCAGACAGAAGCTGGCCTGCCAGAAGGCTAGCTAATATGGTGAGTGTTAGAATATCTGTACAATCCATTCTCCTAGCGTTATTCCCGGTTGTGCCCCTAAAGGAGCCCGGGGTCCGCTTTGACACCTCATCCCAAAATTTGGCATAGGCACTAGTTTTACGAAAGCGACTGCCATCTGACCTTCCAACCCAGAGGGAGAACTAGACCTTATTGGGAATCGCCCGGTTTCCTCACGATGTTTTCCTTCACCGAAAAGCTAACGGTAAATATTCCGTACATAAGTTCCGAAAAACTCATTGGTACGAGTCGGGATTCGAACCCACGACCGCCGCTTGACAGCCGCATGCCTGAACCACTAGGCTACCGTAGCTTCTAATATCTGTACAATCCGTGTGATAAAAAAGCCTTCAAGCCATCATCACACGCCAGCGACCTGCTGGAGCTGAAGAAAATTCTATCCCAATGGGGTAAAAAAAGGTTGAAGGTTTTGTACGGGGAACACAGGATTTTTTAAAGAGTGTACTGTATGTACTCTTGATTAACCTGTCTCCATTTCTCGATTTCGATTTTAAGATTGTTTTAACAGCCTTACGATATTTAACATTTTTTAAAATCTCACTCATAATAACTAATGTCGCAGAGTGACCAACACATTAAGAGCCCTTTACCGATTTAAGAATTTCCCCCCAGTTAGCACCAAGACCCTCCTTGTTCAAGCTCTTGTCTTACCAACCATCGATTATGCTGACGTGTGTTACTCCAATATCACTCAGGCTCTGCTAAGTAAGCTGGATCGTCTTTTGAATAACTGCATCCGATTTATTTTTGGACTTCGCAAGTATGACCATATATCCGCTTTTCGCCGTCGACCGAACTGGCTCCCCATTCGCGAACGCAGGTCATTATGTCTTATAAGCACACTGTTTTCCCTTCTATTCGACCCTGCTGCGCCGGAATATCTCAAGTCCAAATTTACTTTTGTTACTGCTCGACCCGGAGGCGTATTCCGCAGTTCCCGTAACTTGAAGTTGTCTGTTCTTCCTCACCGGTCCGGTTTTATGTCTGGTTCTTTTACCGTTCAGGCAATTCGACTCTGGAACGCTCTTCCGCTAACTATCCGTCAAGCACAAAGCAAATTGACTTTCAGGCGCAAGTTAAGCAAGTACCTACCTATTTTTCTGATAAGCGCGTAGGATAGTTGTCACCATAGTATTTTTTTTTTCACTAGGTACAAAAGGTAGTAATATGTATATATATTAGTATATATTATTTTGTATATGTGTATGTTTTATTTCAGTATGTATTTGATTAAAGTTTACCTTGGATTAAATTTTCATTTAAATTTAAATGCCTGCACCTTCTTTTTTCTGTTTTGCCCAATGGTTGACTGGTAGAGAATGCCTTATGGCATTAAGTCCGCCATTTGTACTTTTTTTGTATTGTGCAATAAAGTTTAAATAAAATAAAAATAAATAAAATAAGATCCCCATTTTCTAGCTCCAAATCCATGCGTCGCTCTATATCTTGCAGTCATTTTTGCCAAAGATTAAAATTAGATTAAAGCATGAGGTAACTGACGGAATAAGTACTAAGCATTCTGCAAACAATTCCCGTAAAAAAGAAAATCTTTAAAAATTCTTTAACAATCGCATATCAGTGTCTGCCACTGTTTCAAATGTAATAAATATGTCTAGACCATTTTAACTAAGAATAAAATTCACTTACCTATTTTAAATCTTTGTCATCATCAAAAATCTACACGGACGAAGTCGCGGGCGGCCGCTAGATTAATATACGGCGTGGCAAAACGTAGCCGGCTTCCTTTGTAATTTACCGCCTCTATTCGCGACACACGCTTACACGCGACAATTCGCTCGCCCCACTCTTCAACCTATCAACATTTTTTTCCCGAAACCGAAAGGTTTGCCGATATATGGCCGAAACCGAAACTACGGCGGAAACATTATTTTTTGGCCGAAAATGGCTGGAACCGAAACCGAACCTTCGGTCGGACACTAGTACGCTACCGGGATAACTCAGTACTGTACGAGTATGAATTATATTCAACAAATATTTATGAGAATTACTCTTATGATTATTTGAATATAATTTGTGTTAATTAAGATTTTGAGTACCTAAACTTATGATAACACTTTTTCTTCGATATTATGTTTTAATACAAGATTTGTAAATAAATAGTGCTATACTGTAATTATCAATAATTTTTGCCTGTGATTGGTCATAAGGACCCTTATCCCAAATGTATGGGAGTGAATTTGTGATTTTTATGTAACTCAAATCGTTATAACTAGAAAAATAAAACTTGTAGAATAATAATGACGCTTTTGTGATACTTCTATCGACTGAATAAATATAATTTTGAAGTCACTGTACAAGAATTGATATTGTTATAGAAGAAGATGAAAAATTATAATCATTATGATATATTAATTTAAAAAAAATCTTTACCGTGTGGTTTTATTTCTACACTAAGATGTGAGTTCCAATATATTTAAATATAATACTATGGTTCAAACTACAACATATAAAAGAACAGTTCGAAAATTTTATTTTTCTTAATTTCGTTCTTGCGACTGGCTCTAAATCAAAGACAGATTTTTCACGACCTGGAAGTCAAATTAAATAAACCTTAACTTAATTTCAAAGAATAATACCTTGAGATACATAATCATTCATCGTCTATGTAACTTCCAATAGGAACATTATTATTATTATACGAGTAAGCCATTTATTCCAAGTAAAATATACACATCATTCCATTTGACGACCGCTTTAGCCTAGTTGGTAGTGACCCTGCCTACGAAGCAAGAGGTCCTGGGTTCGAATCCCGGTAAGGGCAAAAATTTGTGTGATGAGCATGAATATTTGTTTCTGAGTCATGGACATTTTCTATGTATTTAAGTATTTTTATCTATTATATATATCGTCGTCTAGTACCCATAACACAAGCCTTACTGAGCTTACTGTGGGACTAGGTCGATTTGTGTAAGATTGTCCCCTTATATTTATTTATTTATTTATTTATTTATTCATTTATAAATTATAACATTTGTAACAGATAATTACTAGCGTTCAATTTGTTACTAACCTAAAAGCTAGCAATCTTAATATTTATTGTTCAATTATGATAAATGATAAATCGTGAAATGTAAATAAGTATAAGTTAATAAAAATTTAGTTTTCAGGTACATGCATGTGTTACTTATATCTAATTTGATTTTTATTTCTTAGCTTGTCGCGTTCGACTTGGGTACCCATCTTTGGGTGTAGGCCTCCTCCATCATTTTCCATCGGGTGCGGTCTGCCGCGACCCTGGTCCAGGTGGCGCCGGCAATGGCCTCGACGTCATCTCGCCAGCGCGCGCGGGGCCGGCCGCGCGGCCGGCGCTGCTCTCGCGGCCACCAGTGCAGCACGCGTTCGCTCCAGCGGCCATCGGTCGCGCGCGCTACGTGTCCTGCCCATTGCCACTTCAGTCGACAGGCCTCCTCGGCTGCGTCAGTCACTTTCGTCCGTCGCCTTATATCGACGTTATGGTGTCGGTCTTTTAGACGTATTCCAAGAAGACTTCTTTCTGCCGCTCTTTGGAAGATTTGTAATTTTGCGACTGTTTTTTTAGTCAACGCCCATGTTTGGCAACCGTAGAGAAGTGTCGGCAGAATTACAGAATCCATAGCTTTCTTCTTCAAGGATAGTGGGAGCTTTGATTTAAAAATATGTTTTAAAGACCAGTATTTTGCCCATGCAATTTTTATTCGCCTTTCTATTTCTCTTTTCGTAGTGTCTGAAAAGGATACAATTTGGCCGAGGTATACATATTCTTTAACATATTCAATCTTGTGTGAATTTAATATTGTGTCAATTTCGATGCCGTTAGTCATTATGCATGTCTTGTTCGCATTCATTTCCAGCCCACATTTGACGCTTTCTTCATGTAGAGTTTGGAGCATGAGGTAGAGCTCTTCATGGTTGTCGCTTAGAATGACGATATCGTCGGCAAATCTTAGGTGGCTCAAGTACTCGCCATTTATTTTTATTCCTAGTCCTTTCCAGTTGAGTTTCGAAAATATATATTCTAACAGTGCTGTAAACAGGTTTGGTGAGATAGGATCACCCTGTCTTACCCCTCTCTCCACGTTGAACGACGCCCCTAATTGGTCTAATCTTATTTTAGCTCTGCTTTTCTTATAAATTTCCTTCAGAATTCCTATGTACTTCTCCGCCACATTGTTATATTCCAAGGCTTTCCATAGCGCCTCGTGTGATATTGAGTCGAACGCTTTGGAGTAGTCAACAAATGCGATATATAGCGTCATTCTGTATTCGGTGAACTGTTCTACCATTTGATTTAAAGTGAAAATGTGGTCGATCGTGCTGAAATTTTTCCTGAAGCCTGCTTGTTCTCGTGGTTGGTAGAAATCTAGAGATGTTTTTATTCTTCTTATTACTATGCTGGAGAACAGTTTGTATAAGCTTTGTAGCAGGCTTATCGGCCGGTAGTTTCCTATATCGAGTGGGTCTCCCTTTTTATAAAGTAACGTGATTATAGAGTTTTCCCATTGTTCTGGTATGGTGTTGGTTTTCATGACTTCGTTGAATAGGTCAGTAAGTATTGGGGTTATTGGTTCAGCCAGGGCCTTTAGGACGTCGTTAGTAATGCCGTCTTCGCCTGGACTTCTTGAAGACTTTAGAGACTCTATGCCTGTCCTTATCTCGCTATGAATGAAAAGTGGAGTGTATTCTATATTCTCTGTCTCAACCTTGCTTTCAACATTGTTGCATGAAGGAATGTTGTCCCTGTTTTTGTACAGTCTCTCATAATACTTTGTGGCAATATTTAGTAGATTTTTTCTATTGGTTACATGGGAACATATTAGTTTAAAATTAGTTTCAAACTTCTTTTAACAATTTCTCAAAAGTGCAATTTTACCATGCGTAGGTCAGATGATTTTTTTAAGAAAAAGTATGGGTGTTAGGGTCATGATTCTTTTTGTATTAGATAGCTCATTTAACGTAGATTTAGGATTTATACTTAACTCAATACCTGCCATAAGGACCCTTTAGGCATGGACGGCCACATATGGATATTGATGAAGATCAGCAAGATCTAACTAAAAATTCACCAATAAAACTAATTACCTTAAAATGGGGTGAGTGAGTATTATTGGGGATCGCGAAGAAAGATGGGTTATGAATGGGGAGAGAAGGGATGAAGGGGGGTGAGATGGGATTTTAAGGCTACTAGCTGCTACCTAAATAATGTATCTAATTTAAAATGGAGCAATAGTAATATTCATAATAAAAAAAATCGATCCAACAATCATAAGAAAACACCTTTGTATGAAATCCCATCTCACCCCAACTACGTCACTCCCACGATTAAGAAGAATCCAGCGACACGTCATACGAGTATGTCAAAATCTGTCAAACGGTTTAGGCCGCAGGGCGTGCCTAAGAATAAGACATACATACATACATACGCTCGAAAAACATAAACCTCCTCTTCTTGATAGGATTGCCTATCCTTAATTGTAAAAAGCAGTTGGGTTTTTTGAAACTTCTTTTTAAATTCGCTTGTTATAATATTAGTTGGTGTATAGAATAGATCCTTCAACATAGCGAACGAAAAAACCATAGAATGCGAGCTCCTTACAAATGTCTACCCAAACACGTGCCTAAAACCCGGTATGCGCGTTTGATTGAACTAAACGCTGCGTTTTGACACCCCGCCCCCAACACCGCATTATGGCAATGCCACCCATTCTGTGGGGCTATTTTGCACCAATTCTGTGGGGCTATTTTGCGGCGCTACTTAGACTTCTATGGTTTTTTTGTTCGCTGATTAAACACATGTAAACAAATATTCTCTTTGTGTACGTTTATTTATGGTCACAAAAACCTCTTTGAAAACTAACTCTTCAACGTAATTGTCATAATGTTTGACGAGTACTCTGTGGTTATGGCTAACATTTGGCAATGTCTGGCAATGTCAAAAGGGTCAAAATATCATAAATCATAACTATCTGATAAAAGTTCTGAATTAAAACAACGAACGGAGAGATAATAAGTTATGATTTCTTCAGATTATCCTTTTCATATTAATCGGTTGTTTCTTCAGTGTATACAATTTACCTCCGCAATAGACATAGGCTCGGTATACATGTATTTTATCCCGCGTTTGCTTGCATTATTTGCAATTACACGGGCAAAATCGCACGGACAGTTAATTTACTATAAATTGTGTATAAAACAAGTGGTACCAGAATTACTGCTTGATTAAATAACATTGTCGTCATCTAACTTTGAAATCTACGATTTGCTCCAATGCGTTCTAAAGTACGTGTAATAAGGACATCGCTGGACATCTAGCGGTGAGTAGTAAAACATGGGACGTTTTAGCGCCATCTGTTGCACAGTAGTAGAACGTAAAGTCTCGTAGTGGAAACTAGAGGTCGTTAGTAGTCGTATTGAGGGTATGATTTTACAATAATAAAGGTATATGTTATTGATAAATATTTTATGATTGTGTACTGTTTTCTAGATTTGTCATCAGCTGGTTTAAGATAAGAATTTAAAATAAATTCGGTGATATCTCGATATCTAAGAGTATCTGCTTCGTATGACCTCGTTTTTCATATCTAAAAATTTAACAGTCGGCTTACAATATTTATATACCGTTACTACTCGTATATCTCGAACAAAATCTCGTCTACTAATTTTATTAAGAAAATGTTTGTTAGTTTATCTAGCGTTGAGTCCAAAAATAGAATGGATATTAAGGATTTTTTTTTTTTGACTCCGTTATCTACGCCGAAGCCCGAAGGCTGTATCGGCTAGTCCTGGTTGGCATGTGGAATTAAGGATGGACATAAGTAGGCTTTTGTATCCAGCGGCGCGACCTGCACAGTTTGTAATAGCTAGTTTAACATACTGTAGTAATATTCGGAGGAGCATGAAGAATTATTATTATTATTACTTATTCGGTATTTTTCCTGTTTGGCCTGCATAGCGGCCAGTTACAGATATGGTTCTGGATAACCTCTCTAATAAGGGCCCCTTATGGCCACCCTGAGGGAAGAACCAAGCATATGCGGTCTCAGGTCTCAGTGGCGGCTTTATAGTGCAGGGCGTGCGTTGCACACGGGCGCACGGTCCTGCGGGGCACCGAGCGCCTTGCACGCGCTAACACAGCGCTAGGGTAATTATTATTATTATTATTAAATATTTATTTCATATATAAGTATTGTTATTCATAGAGTGTTAGTACGACTTAAAAACTTATATTAGTATAACACAATAATTATTTATATCTAAAGGGGGCAAATGCCCTAATTTAACTAACCCAGTGCATTAAAATTGGGCAGTCATATCATTCAGCAATTCCGTTCAGCATCGAGGCGATTTATTTCCGCATCATTGCTTGGAAGCCATCCGTGCGGGCTTCAGCGAACATACGGGATGCGCTACACCAACGTGGCAGTCCAACAGCATTCTAAATGCGTTTATAATGGTTGCACCCGAGCGCTATACACTACACATGGGCTAGATACGGCTTCTGCCGCCTAGAAAAATGCCGCCTGCGGTCTAGAAAAATAATTCGCACCATTACTACAAAATGTTTTGTTCCTACACCAAGAAGTGGTATTTCTCAGAAGCGTGACGAGCTTAATTTCCACATTGCGGCCAATGTTGACTTAATAATGAAAATGAAAACTCCATGGGTTACAAGGTGGTTACAAGATACAGGCTCAGCCGAATATTTACCTACCCCGGATATCGTTACTCAATTTTGTAAAAGCAACGTTTGTATAGAAACTTAATCTTATTTGTATTCTCTTCATACATAATAATAATATGAACATTAGTTTGTAATATAAATACTTAGAGAAATCCAAGTGCGGTGAAAATTATCTCATGAGTGTTATAATAGCATTTGTAAGTACTTACTTCAACATGATTCTAAACAAAAACAAATAGCATAGGTACATTTTAATACCGACTTAAATTATTACTTAATTTTCACTCCGTCTTATTGTTACAAAGTTCCAAATTGTATGCTAATTGCAGCACAACAGAACCTTGTTGCATTCAATGTTTCATAGGACCCGTGGGAATGTACCCACAATTATCATCAACTATTGCGTTTTACACTATAAGACTTAAGTTCTTAAGAAGAATAATGCACTTAAGCTGTTATCTGTAGTGTTGTACATAAATAACAACAGTTTTCACTTGTCGTGTGAAGTGAAAACGAGTATGTGTTTATTTGAGGTGTTATAAATTCTGATACAAACAGCGTGCCTATGATAGATTACCTACTTGGAATTTGCTAGCCTGAAGCGATATCAAATGAGGTACTGATCAGATCATAACTTTGGTCTCGCTTGCCTAGCCGCTCACTTACGAGACTTTGGTCTCAGGTTTCGCTTGCAAGACACCTGGGGATAGTATGTGTCCGCGAGGGCTGGCCCTCTGGTTCGCATTGAGAACGCTCTCTAAAGGGTTGCTTTAGGCCTTTCATTCTAAAGAATATATCGGTCTTCGGCCTCGCTGGCCTCGCCGCTCATCTTCGGGAGTTTGGACTTAGGTTTCGCTTGCAAGACACCTTGGGATAGTAAGTGTCCGTGAGAGCTTGCTTTTTAATGACGCGAACGAAGTTCTCCATTTCGGCTTGGGCCGAATTTTTTTCGTATATGCGGCTGTCCGGATGTTATCCTTTATAGGTCGCATTTCACAACCGATTCTCGTGAAATTTTGTCAGCACGTTCCATAATTATATAGATTTTTTGTCACTTAATGGAATTTAAAAAATATTTACAGGTATAGAGCATCAAGCATAGGTGTTCTACACCTCATAGAGTAACTAGTAATATAAGTGTAGATAGATCTATATAGATTATTAAGATCGCGAAATCTTGGAGGTTCACTTTCTCATTACCGACGAAGCAAACTATTTTCTTATGTAATACACTTAATTTGAACGTCTAGCTTAGCTACTCCGTTCTCTATTGGGTAATGTAATGATGTTATTGTTGGGTTACTACTGAAAGTCGATAGCATTCGAGTTGGGGCTCGTCGCATCGGTGAGAAAGCATTTGTAAATCATTGCCTGTGACCTTGTTCCGTTGGATCTTACTACAATACCTAACCTATTCTATATAACATTAGACAAATCATGAGTTAACCATCATGCGATTTCAAGGAAAAGCATAAACATTTACATTGTTATGTTTGAAAACGACAACGTAATCGAAATTAGTGAAACTATACAATATTTGCCCGTGCCCGTGTGGTGTCGGGTTAGAATTTCACCAACCCCTTTCTTCCCGTGGGTGTCGTGAAAGTCGACTAACGGACCAGGTTAAAGTGTGTTCTGGGCGATGGGCTAGCAACCTATTACAGCGATAGCACATTTTGTCGATCCTTTACACTCACATTTATGCTAAAAGCGGCATTGGAACATAAGTTTAATGTCCTATTCCTGCCTCTTTTGGGAATAAAGGCGTGAATGAAAATGTAGTACAATATTTTTGATATCCTTTTTTTCGTGGAGAAATCCTGCGAACCAAGTACCTACCCAATCACCGGGGGTTGACTGGGTTCTGGGTTATGTGGTACTTAAAGCACTAAAACTCCACAGTGCCCTAGCTGCATCTTCGCTCTCATGCAGGGGACTCCAGGATCTCGTGCTGAACGCACTGGGGCCCCCCTCGCGCCTCGCCACATATGGCTCGTCCTAGGGCAAAGAACATTTCACCTTCTCTGGGGTTCTTAAGCGAGTGCCCCAGCCCCCGTCAGAGCACTGCGACCCCGATGTCCCCCTTTAGTCGCCTTCTACGACACGACAGGCGTACCTACAAGTTTATTTGGTTAAGTGTATCTTTTTTAGAATAACTACCTTGTAACAAAGACAGATTGTCAATTGCTTTCTGAGTAGCTTCTCTTAAATAAGAGTTTCACAAATTAATCATCAGTTGGATCCATGCAATAAATATGCCATATTGCCCTCATTGTGATATTGAAGAAAGCCATGTTTTTTTTACAAACTTTTATTTATTTATTTTTTCCTAAAAAAAGCGAAACCTCTATTTTAGATTTAATTAGCACAGTTCGTATTTAAGTAAACATTATCAGCCACATTCCGGTATCCGATTGAGCTGAAATTTGGCTTAATTATGTTCGGTGACAATGTAATAATATAAACATATACTGTTTAGTACCTACAGTCAATTGATAAAAGTTTTTTTCTTTTTTACATAGGTATTTTATATTGTCTTTGCTATTTTTAATTTCGAGTTGACTTAACTGTGGAGACTAATTCAAGTTCCTCGTTCCTATTTCATTGCTCGCAACGGATCCTAGACCGGTGGTAACGCCTTAAAACTGTTATGATTAAGATTAATATTGAAAGTTCACTCAACGCGGCTTTAGTTCCGCAGTCGTGAGATATGGCCGGAACCATTACAGTGGTCGTACTTGAGGTATAACACTTAGTTTAATTCGCCTGACGTGAAACGTATTCCGCGTACTTTCTTTTGACATTTAGAGACCTTTTGCACACCCGTAATTGTTACTTTTTTAACAGACTTCAAAAAAACGAGGTTCCGTCGGGTTTTTCTTACTGTATTTTTTTGTTTTAAAGTGTGTCCTTCTCAAGTCATGTAGAAATCGAGACAATTCTTCAAATTAGGCCAAGTATTTAACTGAAGTCGGTTAAAACTTTTTAAAGTAAATAATAAATAAACATTTATTAATAGATCTTGCTTATAAAATAAATATGTTCTTCTGCCAAACCACAGTGTGGTTTGTTAACAGACGAGGCTCCTTTACGTTTGTGTAAATGAACGAACAAACTATATGTAGAATGCGAGCACCTTACAAATTTCTATCCAAGCACGTGCCTGGGTATGCGCGTGTTCGTAAAGGCTGCCTGGCATCTTTTTGACACCCGCCCCCAACCCCGCATAATGGCAATGGCACCCATTCTGTAGGGCCACTTAGCGGCGCTACTTAGACTTCTATGGAACGTAAAGTTACTTCGAATAGCCGCGTCAAGATATATTTGCGGTTGAGAGCGTTGGAGGCGAGCTTGAAACATAAGTTACAGAGTGGCGGGGCATGGCTAGGGTTGCCATACGTCAGGATTTGTCCGGACATGTCAGGATTTTTGACCATTTGTCTGGATTGCGGGTGGACTTGGCAAGTGTCCGGATTTTCAGGAATTACCTCGTAAAAAAAGGTGACATATTTAATACAAAGTTTACACAGTTTTAATGAATGAAAGGATAATGAAAGTAGTATATGATCAACAAAAACATTTCAGTGCAATCTAACCTACTTTAAGATGTCACATTTTTAAATAACCAAATTGTTATAGGTACCCAATAAAGCAAAGAAATAGAGTTTAATACTTGTTCATAAAGTTATTTTGTTCCTATAAATATAGTATTTATAAAATAAACCCAGCTCAAGTCTTCATGTTTTTTTATTCTCCTCTCTTCTTTTTTTATAAAACAAAAGCGCAACCATCGGTTTCATTCTACCGCATTCATTCGTTTGTCATCGAACCTTCATGGTTCATAAAACCTTTACACATGCACCCCTACATAAATACATATTTGGATTTTGCATAGGACTTGGCACGCATTTCCTGGATCTCCATTCTTTTTACGGCGAAGCCCACAGCCAAGCATAATTTTTGTATTGAACTTGGCTCTTTTTTTACATTTATATTTTTGGTGGGATACAGTACACCGCAGAGCGCAGCGCGCTGCCGGGGCGTCGTCCAAGCTACGCCAAATCACTGTTACAAGAAATGTCAGGATTTTTAGGGTGATGTCCGGATTTTTATCAGGACATTTAATTCTTCCATATGGCAACCCTAGGCAGGGCCTAGTTTCGTTAGGCGTGACGGGTGAGGTGAGGCGCATGAGCCGGGCCGAATAATAGGCCAGGTAGAAATAATTTATTGTTTACTAGCTTCTGCCCGCGACTCCGTCCGCGTAGAACTCGTTTATATCATAGCTTCATACAAACTTTCACCCCCGATTTCATCCTCTTAGGGGATGATTTCCGGGATAAAAACTGTCACATGTCCTTCCTCGGAACTCAAACTATCTCTATACCAAATTTCATCCCAGTCGCTCCCGCGGTTTAACCGTGACGAGGCAACAGACAGACAGATATACAGACACACTTTCGCATTTATTTATAATATTAGTAAGGTCAACCCGCTATTTGAGTATATCCATACGATTATGTACCTACGATTCGCACCGAACGGGCCGGGCCGGGTCGCCTGGCGCCGCGTCGCAACGGGTGCGGGAGCATCTGGCGGCAGCCGACCGCTTTCAATAGAGTGCAGTAGGCAAAACCCGGACGGAGCCGGTCACATGTGACGACAGCCGACCACAGCCGTCCACGTCCGCGAGGAGCCGACCGGCCGCAAGTAGGCACATTCAAATATGAAATTTAACGTCTATATTAAAGCTTAAATTTCTTTGGCAACTTGCAAAAAACGCGCAGGCGCGCTCTGGCCCGGCCCGGGTGAGAATCGTACATTAGACGGCCCGCGTGCACGGATAGATGCGTCAACGGCATTGAACCGGGCGGATATATACGTCACCGGGGCATCTAGCAGGTTAAAGTTTGCCCGATGTCTCACCGTTTTTGCTAAACTTCCGTTCACACGGTTAACATCTGTGGTTGCACCTGCCGTTGCGCATACGCTGTTTATTCAGGCAAACTCTTATATCATCATTTACTTCGTGCAAATTTCAACCTTACCGAGTTATTAAGAAGGTTCATCTTAGGATGGTACTGGATGGCATACGTAACTTAAAGAAGCTCGTATCTGTGACGATTACGACGTTGAAATTTATCGCGTAGGACGTACGTGATAAGGTTTAAATTTCAACCGCGGTGATCAACACAATCGACGTGTTTGATTTCAGACGTTCAAATATGACTTCTAATGCGTGCGTCTAAGGGTTAAATACCTTTGGCAATTGGTGTGAGGTTGTGATATCGTATCAGCTGTTCGATTTATTTCCTTGAGGTATTGTGAGTATTCGTATTTTGAAATCATACCACGGGTGGCAAAGCGTACGGCTGATGTTTAGCGGTCAACCGTAGCCTATGGAGCTTGGACCACGATTGTGACAAAGAAGCATACGGACTGTTGGGCAGCAGACATCCTAGCCTATGATGAACATCCCTGACTGTACAAATATGTTCCCTCCACCCCTTATGAGGCTAACCGTACTTATACTTACCTATTCTGAGATTTAAGTTGGCCGAATGGCATCAAAGTAGTCCGTTTAAACAGCAACTCTACCGCCCATGGCAGAAGATTCTAATTACAATGACAGATTTATAAAAAGTCGGACATATTAAGTAATCTAAATACTTAACTAAAGTATAGTTATCGTATAGCTCCTAATATACAAATACTATTGCTAAGACCGATTATATTTACGAACAATTGTATATACAAGATAATAACTAACATTAACCACTTAAATTAAATTAAGACTAAGTTAAATATAAAATAAAAAAAGAATCTCGAGGCATTGTACCGGGGATGGCCGCATTTCCTCGCTGAATACGGGTGTAGACTCGAAAATTATTATTAATATGCCTAGTGACGAAAATCCCATTCAGATGCCTGAATGAATTACGAAGCTACAACCGTTTTAATATTGCTTGTTAGAGAGAGAAAACGCAAACAGTGCGTGACGTCACATTATGGGATGCTGCCGTGGTGCCGCGTCGACGGCGGCGCCGCACACGATGGGCGCGGCACATTGCTGTTCATTAGTGACGTCACAGTCTTCCAGCGTCAACGTTTCATATGTAGTTGCGTTTTGAGAAAAAGGGACAGAACATCGTTCGAACAGCGTTCTTAAAACTTTGGACATTTATAACTTTTTCGAAAAAATATGACATTGATCATTTTATTTAGTGCCTACACCCCTAATTGCAATGCTAATGCGTTGCACGAGAAAGCCAGGGGCCCGATTTTTGACTTTCGAGCGCTCGACTCTTTCACTCGAAAACTGCCAAAAATGATGGAATGCTATTTTGAAATAGCGATAGTGAATTCAAAAATGAGTGGTATTGACCACTCGTATCATATTCCATTGGTAGCAAGTAAGTGCCGGCCATTTTGACACTACAGACGTATGTACTTTTATTTGATTTTCGAGCGGTCGAAAGTCAAAAATCGGTCCCCGCTCTTCGGTCACCTGCAGTTACGTCAACCAGATGTAATATGTTTATGGAGTTCTAAAACATACATGGATTGGCAATACAAGTGTCCAATATTAGTAGCTACACCTATATTTGTATGTAATTTACATTCGGAATAATATTAGGTACATAGACACGTGGAGAGTATTGTAACCAATTTTTATTTGGATTGACTCGAATTTCGATATTAGTTAGATAAGCAGACTACTTAAGGAATGGCATTTGTCAAGGAGCCACCCGCATCCAACGGACTCCCGCGACCTTTGTCATCAGGCTGGATGCGGGTGGTTACTTTGGCACTCTTTGGGGGAGGCCTATGTCCAGCAGTGGACGTCTTTCGGCTGATATGATGATGATGAACGCACGTTTGAACAGTTAGGGTGAGGCCGGACGAGCGTAGGTAATTTGTGATCTGTGAGTCGCGTAATTTCGGTCCGTCCATATACTCGTATAGGCCGAAATGTCCATCTATTGGTGAACCGAAATTACGCACAGCTCGCAAATTGCGCTCGTCTTGCCTCACCCTTAACTCCTAAATGGGTGACGGAAACATTTGCCGTCATAGATGAGATAAAAATCGATTGTATTCTGACTAATTTAAGCTTCAAAAAATGTTTTGACAAAGTTATCAAATAGTGAAAGGGTGTAGCTACGAGTAGCCATCTGGTACTACCTATACTTAGCTTGAGATAGGGGAGACTTCGATTTGTAAAACACGCTCGTGTAAGGGACTCGTTATAGTGTATTTCGCGCACGAGGAAATGAAACGAAACACACTTCGGGAATGGTTTATTTTTGACAAATGTCGATACCTAATAGTGTACATTGCTTACCTAGAGCGGTAAAACAATGAATGTCTCAAATCGCAGATATGGCGCGGCCGTCTCATGATAGACCTGCTGGTCGTCTCGCCATCTCCGTCTCTCGGGCTTATTTTTGTTTTTTCGTTGGGGAAATGCTTTTACCTACGCATCTCGCTCGCCACGGGGAGAAGGCAGGGCGTCTCTCGGCCTGCCCCGTCGCCGCCGCCCATCGTGTGTGGCACCCACTCCGTGGCTATTTTGACCCTCCTCTGCGGATATGGGGCAGACGTGGCCAGCCCATTCCCATGTCAGTCAACGTTACAACTTATTTTTTACCAACACAAGCACGCTGCTTGCCTGGTGGTGAGCAGACGCCGTCGCCTCTGGACACTTTTGCGACTGCAGAGGAATCACAACTGCGCAACAGACCTTTTTTTTATTGATTCGAGGAATCGTTCCGTTGGCAGCTAGAGACATACCTATGCAGGTCCCAGCTCTAGCGAAGTGGTAACCTTACACACCAGCCCCCCTATTCTGTAACTTGTTTTAAGCTCACCCACAAATATATCATGACACCGCGAACGCGAGCCCTGGGGTTCTAATTCACTAAAATAATGATATATTTCGCGACGGCGTCCCAACACATCACCTCACAGGTCACCCCAACTCTCACCTCACCTATCACCTCTCGCCTCTCACCTAATGCAACAGACAAGATAATGTTACCCCGATACGTCATCTTTCTTTAATTTGAGAAAATATTGGCTTTGTACTTGTGTTTCACACACACGATTAGCAAAGCTCCACTGTTAGTTCAATTTATAAATTTTTGTTGCTTACAAGCCGCTTAAACTACTCAAATTGGATACATACTTTCCGTCGATGTGTGTAGATATCGATAAGTAGAACACCGCTAGGGGTGAGATGATTTGACAGTTTTACCTATTCACTAAGCATTTTTTGACAGCTAATGACAGGACGGAGACGTTCACACTTGACGCTCACCCTTCATCCTTACTTTTATGGGCGGACGGCGAATGGACGGGCTGGGTTGTTATTCGCTACGCGCTAAAGCGGCTCACCCCGCCGTTCACCCGTCACGAAACTATACCTCTACATACGCTTAGTTACTACGCATCGCGGTGTCAAGATATATTTGTGGGCGAGCGTTGAGGTGAGCTTATAACAAGTTACAGAGGAGGAACTCAGTATTACATATTACATTACTCACGAAGCAAAGTGTAGTATTTATTTGGCTGTGGTTTCCCCAGTTGGTTTGCTCCAAATATGAGTCGCTGTGCTCTATGTCTCTAAAAATGATGTCAAGGTATCACTAAATGTCCCAAAGCTTTTTAATTTGGGTTTGACGAGCGAGTTTATATAGTTTACGTATTAGAATAGCCAAACAGCACATTCACGGTAAATTACCGTTTTAAAAGCAACGCCTCGGCAATCCACTGCATTCCAAGATATCAAATAAGTATGCACGCAATACGCCCCGGAATGTCACGAAAAGGCACTCGATTTACATATCCGCCGTCCTGCTTGCGCTAGCTCCGCTGGGTGCTGGAGTGAAAGGGACGCTAAGTTGGTCAGAGCTTACGGTTAGGTTTGAGACTAATTTCGCTGGTATTGCGGTATACATTTTGATTTGATACGGTCGCACGGTGCTACGGTAGTGGGTGCCAGCCCCCCTATTCTGTAACTTGTTTTAAGCTCACCTCAATGCTCGCCTACTAATATATTTTGACACCGGGATGCGTAGTAACTAAGCGTATGTAGAGGTCTAGTTTCGTGACGAGTGACCGGCGGGGTGAGCCGCATTAACGCGTAGCCAATAACAGCCCAGGGGTATGGTTTCTTAGTGAGCTGAACTGCCCCGGATAGAGTGGACACAGTGACGTCAGCGACCGCTCCTTTGAAGGCAGCAAAATGCCGAATGCCTCCGAAATCTGGGTGATATTCAAACTTTGAAGGCGCCTTTTTAGAGAGGGATTGGCTGATTAGTTTAATTAGATAGCGGGGTTATTCTAAGACGTGACGGTAGGGTAAGTATACAGATACGGTATAGACCGGTAGAAACTATACGTAACAGACACAAATACTTGTATAACTATTCGAAAAATGTATACCTATATCTTAATTCAACAGTTAGATTACTGATGACATAGACTTACGATGACATAATACTCACGTTATTTGAGATGAACTGAGTGTATTGTAACATTTATAACGGTAAGGTCGTAGGTACTATAGCGAACTACAGTGTACGAGATTTGGGACTGGTCTTTTGACGGTTCCAATATGATGTAAAGAGTGATGTGGCAAGAGGAAATCGATTGTGTTAATATCCGATTACGATTGATGATGGCTAATAAAAGGAATCGATTGATTAAGTACTGTGTAATAATTACTTTAGGAAATCAAATAAAGAGCCTATACACTGTCGTCTGCTAACACAAGTGTCCTGTAAGTAAAGAGAGAGATTGATAATGCGAGAAAAATTGAGAGCGCTCGCGCGCCGTGCAGAAAGCAATGCCATATTTTAAAACGCAACATTTTGCACAATCAAATGTGTCGGTTTCGATCGATGTGATTTTATTTCGTATTATCATGACAGTAATTAAATAATACATTGTTATTTTCCTAATCACAATTATTTGATTCATATCGATTTATTTCTAAATTGACAGACTCCAATCGATTAAAGCAGTGTCACTAAAAAAAAATTAAAAACTCACAGGACGTAATGGTTTGCATACCGAGTTTTCAATGCTAATTTCTATACAAATAAGCCGTAAAAAATATTACAATCATTTTACAAGTGCTAAAAAGAGCGTGCATGGAGATTGAACTTTGTTTTGTAACTCGGAAGCTGTTGTTTTTTTTTTTATTATTTCGATGAACAGTGCTAATTTACGTTACATGGGTGTCGCGATGTGTCAAAAGACCAGATCCAAAGCTCGAACACTGTCTACGAGTACATCAGCATATAAACCCCTGAGGTTTCCTCTGGTGAAAAAAGATATAGGTATCATAATGCTGTACATGAGATTTTATAGTGCGTTTTTTTTAGGATTAGAAATACGGTAAACAAAGAAGCACTCGTCGTCAACCTTTCCTGCTTGGGATAAATATTGAACACAAACGGTTTGTTACACGGAAATTCATCCTTCCTACTGCAAAGTTCACACACCAACATGTAAATGTTGACCACCATATACGTTACGTTACTCATTTGTTGTTCATGACTGTTTCTGTCTCTTTGCTTTTGGTGAAGGCAAAACGCTCGGGGGAGAACGAGTCGGTCTTTTTTGCAATAGACCAAGCAATTTATTTTCATTGGTATGGAAAAAAATGGAAATTTGGAAATCATTCATTACAGCAGCTTTTTTGTGTGTAACTTATATATTATCATTTTAGTAATTACGTAGACTCAAAATCCACCAAAATGTCATCAAAAAAATCGATATTTAACCGATTTCTGAAATAAGAGGAAAAAGATTAATAGATGTTTATTTTAATTTTTGTTTTGGTTAATTTACAGGAGCTCTTCAAGAATAATAAATAAATCACACAAAAAACATAATGGATGTGTCATTTATTTTTATATATTTACTTCCCGATGGAAATTTTGGTGGATTCTTGGATAAAGCATCTTAGAATAACATTTGAAAATTAAACAAACAAAAAAAACGCTGTTATAAATTAATGTTTGAAAAAAACTTAATTTTCTGGGGCAAAGCCTTGGGCCTGCCTCTGGTAGCTCCATCGCAGTCCGCACGCCACCACACAGCGAAAAATAATATCTTAATAATTAACAAATACTCGTATAATAAGCTCGTAATCTGAATTCAATAGTTTGTTGATTACCAAGAAAACAAGAAAAAGAACGTCATAAGTAATATGATTGATAATTTTGAAAATGTCGACAGCGAAAAAAACGACGATCGTTTCAAACCTCTTCTTCTTTAGGTTTTTTATTATGCAACTTTTCCAGAACTGAATAACGAAATTTAAAATTACAGAGTCAAAAAGTAAATACTTATATATATTGTTGTAAGTATTACTTAGAAATAAATAATGAAAACACTTAGGGTCGACAACAATGATGTAACTCTTTTTTAATGGCTGTTTGAGATACTTTGACAGTTGTGTGGCATAAAGTGTCTTATATAAAAAACCTCGTGCTTCGTGCTTTATCATTTTTTTCAACACAATTGCTCGTAACGTACCTCTTATTGTGTCGCTTTTAGGCTCATAATCCTGGATATTAAAAACGCGTGTTTTATAACTTTACAACACTTGTGTGTTATGGTTATATCCCGATTAAGTCACGTTGGCACCTTGCAGCAAGATATATGCATGAACACGGTGCATTCTTAAATTAACCAGGTTGTACAGAATGTACAGCTTTTTTTTTAATTTTCGGCAAATGGATTCTTACTCGACTAAACAAATTAAATCCTTTTTGTTAATTAATTGACTATTTCTTTTTGTATATGATATGGAAACGTTTAATTTAGTAAAACTATTCACTTTTCATTACATTCTACGTGAATTAAATACAGATAACATATTAAAATGAAAATATAATTTTATTTTGTATTGGCTGTTTAGAGATTTCTGTGCCCACACTGCGCAAACTTCACGAAAAAAAAACTGTTGGGTGCCAATATAGGTTATATTTTGATAGGTTATTTATTTCACAAATATTTGTAAAATTTGTTTATACGTGTTTGGTTATTATCAAAAATGTTGACTCGTGGTGACTAGAAAAGTGATAAATAGAATGGACGCCTCTGGAAATTCTTGGCGATGTGCAATTGTGAGTAAAAACCTGTTGTCATCGTAATGATTTGCTTAATGTAAAGTAAATAATTTGGCAGGCCTATAACATTTTCATCTTATGAAAATGATTTTTTCCTCGCAAAATGTGTTGAAAAACGTCGTATGATACGCGTGAGCTTTGATAATTACATCCTCGGCTTCCTTATCACGCTCACCTGCGGTTCGCGTGAACAATTTCGCCTCTGATGTAATTATCAACCTACCTCACTTGTATCACAATGTACTATTACGTCACACCTGCCCATAAGGCGAGTTTTACTGCACGCTGCGCGAACGGGAAAACTCGCATTGTGGCCAAATGTAGACGTAAAATTTTGTACTCAACACGGGCGGTAATTCGTAAAGCCCCAGAGCGCATATTTATGGCCCTCACATTCGCTTCGGGCCACAAACCCCTGCGATCTGGGGCATTCACGAATTCACCGCCCTAGTTACGTAATGTACTTACTATTATCCTTCCATTTGTCGCTCAGGTATTGCCCAGCTTCAGCCTCAGCAATCCTACTATGCTGACATAAAAGTGAAAAAAAAGTGACATGGATGTTTTTCTTATTTTTTTCATATCTGGTATACCTTGGCCTCTCACCCACTCCCAGGTTATCGTTGAGTTTCGGGACACCCTGTATAATATTAAATGCGAAAGTTTGGATGTTCAGATGTTTCATCAATTTCATCGTGCTTAAACGGCTTAACGGATTTAGATGAAATTTTGCACGATGATAGTAAAGTTTTAAGCCACGAATTCGCGGGCGGAAGCTAGTAAGTGACAAAATGTCCACCACCACACACTGTCTTCGACAAGTTTGCAAAGTAAGACTATAATGTCTTACTTTGCAATTAATAATGCCATTATCTTATAATACGGCGTAATTACACAACTACATTCCTTGCCTCTCACCGCGGATCGAAAGTACGTACAGTTGAGCTAACGTAACCAGTTCTATAGATGCTCGACAAGCAAGGCTCGCGAACATGCTATGTCGTGGTAGAATTTGGAATGACCTTGCAATTTTGTTTTTTAGTACAGTCAAGTGCACTAATATGTATAGATTTATGTATCTCATAAGTTACGTACCTACCTTAACCTTCCGCTTGACATATGAGCGATGGGACATACTTATTTATGAGTAAGTTCGTATGCACCCATGTTTCTAAAGCTGCAAACGCACAGAGGGCGGTGGCGGGGCGGCGCGGCGCGGTGCGGAGGCGGTACCGGCCCGCACAGAAAACCGCGCCGCTCTGTGCGGATCGTTTCATATTAGCTCGAACATTACAACCGGTACCGCCTCCGCACCGCGCCGCGCCGCCCCGCCACCGCTCTCTGTGCGTTTTTGAGCCTTTACACGTAACTGTAATGTACCGGACATGTATGGTTATATGTTTAGGTTGTTTTAAGGGTTCTACTTATCTTTATCTTATATCATTAAGGTCGTGAATACATATTTCCGTAACTTTGGCCGTATCGATCTCTTTGTAGTCGACTGTACGTATATTAGGTATTAGCACCAACTGTACTATAAGTACTTATTATTTTGTCGTGACAACTACTCTAATATTAAGAAGGTATTGACGTCGTTGTTGTTCATATTTCAATTACTCAGAAACCTTATAACGTGACGCCTCTATGCACGCGTGAAATTAGAAGCTGGTGTTTATTCACTCATATGGGTCATACTTGTACCTATTTATCCATAAAACTGAGATCTAGAACCTGAAAGCATGGAACAAAAAAAAATGGAAAAACTGAATTAACAAAAAAAACTATAGAAACTCACAAAACTCCCCTGTCCCACCGTGGAAATATAAATACAAGACAACGACGAAGCGCTTCGAGAAATGAAAGGTAGTGCGCTTCGCTTGGCTCGTCTTGGCGTGGGCACTGCCGTGCCCCCAGATAATACTGGTAGTATTAAGGATTGCTTTACAGTGTACGAGATTTGGGACTGATCTTTTGACAGTTCCAATATGATGTAAAGAGTGATGTGGCTAGAGTTAATCGATTGTCTTATGTGGTTGTGTTATGTACCTACCTAATTAAATAACTAAAACCAATGCTATATGGATTTTGTCTGAAATAAACAAAAATTTTTTTTTTTTTTTTTTATAATATCCGATTACGATTGATTGTGGCTAATAAAAGGAATCGATTGATTACTGCGTAATAATTATTTTTGGGTAATCAAATAGAGAGCCTATACACTGTCGTCTGCTAAAACAAGTGTCCTGTAAGTAAAGAGAGAGACTGATAGTGCGAGAAAAATCGAGAGAGCTCGCGCTCCGTTCAGAAATCAACGCCATATTTTCAAACGCAACATTTTGCACAATCAAATATGTCGGTTTCGATCGATTCGTGGATCGATGTTATTTATTTCGTATTATCGTGACAGTAATTAAATAATGCACTGTTATTTTCCTATTCACAATTATTTGATTCATACCGATTTATTTCTAAATTGACAGACTCCAATCGATTAAAGCGGTGTATCACTAAATTTAAAACATAAAAGTCGTAGGACGTAATTGTTTGCATACCGAGTTTTCAATGCTAATTTCTGCACAAATAAGCCGTAAAAAAAATATTACAATCATTCTATAAGTGCTAAAAAGAGCGTGCATGGAGATTGAACTTTGTTTTGTAACTCGGAAGCTATTGAAACGTTTTTTATTATTTCGATGAGCAGTGCCAATCTACGTTATATGGGTGTCGCGATGTGTCAAAAGATCAGTCCCAAATCTCGTACACGGCTTTTAATTCCAATGAAAAGCTCGGCCTTCGCCCTCTTTTGCCTCACCGCTGGGCACTCTGGCCTCCGGTCTCGCTTGCAAGACACCTTAAAGGATAGTGAGTGACCGTCGGTCTCGCCCTAAGGTCTTCGGACCTGGGGCTCGCAGGGAGCGCTCTCTAAAAGGATGCTTTGGGCATCTATACAAAATTATTGACGAGGGTAGCTATCATTTTATCGCAACGCATTACGTCGATTTACATTTCGCCGAAAACTATTCCACGAATTTTGTTTCATTGTATTTCTTGTTCACATAATCATCAATTCATAGTTTTTTATTTCATCGAACAACTTTTCATCGTTAATCGTTTCGAATTTGTCTCAAATCGTAGCGTAACGATTCATCGAATTTACTTTTCATAGAATAGTCAGTTGTGTATAGTATTAATTTATCGAAACACGGTTCAACGTTGGTACGTTCCATATATTTTTGTTGCCACGATCAATGTTTCATCGCAGTAACGTTTCATCGAATGATGCATTTGTTATTATCGCAGCGCGTTTAGAAAAAATATTGCGGGTAGTCGTATATCATACACAGTTACCTCCAATATATTTTACTGTTCATCACAAGTTGCCAGCTTGTTGTTAACGAGTTAGATTTAATTGTTAAAAATGTCTCAACAAACATTGTGCTGTGAGTTTTTCAAGTCGAAAAGAGGTGGCTTGAAGTTGTATATAGATGGATATACTTACGATAAAAACCGAGTGAAAGACAGTCGCTTTTACTGGCTTTGTGAATCACGTTATGACAGTGTTTATAAATGTAATTCTTCAGTTGTAACCACAACGGACGCAAATAATAAAGACAATCATGTTATAAGTAAGCAACCTGGTTCTCATAACCATGAACCGAACCCGTTGCGCAAAAAGATCGCTGATTTTTGTGATACCCTGAAACAGGAGGCTTCTTCTGGTAAAAAGGTCTGTCAGATAGTACAAGACAATTTAGCTGGTACATCATCCGATATTCGTGAGTACTTACCCAAAAAAGCGTCTCTGAAACAAATTATTTATCGGTCTAAGCAAAAAGTCGACCGCCCATCGGAGCCAACAGATGATGTTACTTTTGTGATTAATGAGAACTACACAAAACTCTTTGATGAAAATTTTATAATCAAAGATTATATTTACGACACAACCAGAAGAATAATTTTGATGTCATCTCCAAAAATGATGGGTTTATTAAGCTCGGCCAGCTATTGGATTATGGATGGTACATTCAAGATTGTCCCCTCAATATTCAACCAGCTAGCTGTACACGATCCATGGGAATATACTTAAATGATGAAAATAATAAAACTTTTCCCTTATTATTTTGCCTATGTACCAATAAAGATTATAGAATATGGTGCCGAAAATCATCTTAATATGACACCAAAAGTATGCATACTTGACTTCGAGAAGGCCGCAATATTAAGTTTGCGTGCAAATTTTGAACATGTTTTTTTACATGATTGTCATTTCCATCTTGGGCAAATTATTTACAGAAAAATCCAAAATACTGGTTTAGCTAATAAATATGCAATAAATCAACAATTTAATATGGAAATTAAATGCCTTTTATCATTAAGCTATTTGAATCCTGAGGATATTCCTTTATATTTTAATGAATTCCTCACAAGCTTAAAATATGAAGATAGTAAATTGATAGCTTATTGGTTTGAAGAAAACTACATAAGTGGTACATGGTCATCTCAACCCAAATATAGCCCAGAATTCTGGAGTTGTCATGTTGTTAACACAAAAAATATACCAAGAACCCAAAACTCGGCGGAATCCTGGCATCACCACATCAATCAAATAATTGACAAAAAAACGCCTGGTTTTTATCATTTGATAAGTGAACTGGTGAAAGAATGTACCGTTAACGACATAGAAATCGATAAAATTTTACGTGGCGAGCCACCAGCAAAAAAAGCGAAGAAATATATTTTGAAAGACAACCGAATTGAAAGTGTTTTACGGAAAAAAGAAGAGATGCCAAAAAAACAACTTCTCATGGAAATTGCCAAAAACTTAAAACTCTAATTGACATATTGTTTACCATAATAAAAAATGTGATTTGTAATCGATTTCATTTTTCTACCAAGCTGTTTACCTATAGGTAATTTTCACCTAAGTATAATACCTTATAGATAAAATGGGTCCATATTGACTCATATACGCTTCATATACGATATAGACTAATAATTAGGCTAAGTATTAAGCCTAAGTAAGTAATATAAAAAAAACCGTTCTGGCGCTTCGCCGGCCGCTGCCGCGGCACGCTCGCTGCGCTCGCTCGGCTCGCGCGCTATGGGATCGCAGTTCACCTAACAGTCCTTCTCGCTTCGCTCGTCGTCGTACCTACACTGGCCTGCCTTAAAGTAGAATAGGAAGGTAATCCGATATCCAGAGGGAGAGGTGGGTAGGCTTAGAGCTCTGTGTATATGTCCAAAGTCTCGGTGAAATGTAACTACTCAGTTCGTTGAAAGGTAAATATTATGAAGTGACAAACACTTATGAAACGATTTTCTATGTAATAAGAATTTTGGGAAGTGAAACTTATGTTAAAACAAAATTATAGTAACGGCGATTCGATGAACGACTACACGGAAAAAACGGAACAGTAAAAATTTATTGTTTTAGAACAGTTGATTTTTTTTCAGTTGTTACTACGTTTATTTCATTAAGAATAACCTAATACAGTAAGTTGGGCTTAATGTTTAAAAACAGTTACGATAATACAGTATTTTTTTACTGTTTGTACATTAGAACATACTTGAATAATCATTTAGACAAACTGTTTTATAACAGTAATAGTTGGTCAGTTAGATTAACTGTTAAGAAGCGATTGTTTTAAATGAGCTGTGGTTTCAATACAGTAGTTTTTACTGTCTGTACATTAGAACATAATTGAATCATCATTTAGATAAACCGTTTTACAACAGTAGTAGTTAGTCAGTTACTTTAACTGTTACGAAGCGATTATTTTAAAGGAGCGGTGGTTTCAATACAGTAGTTTTTACCTTAAATCATCATTTAGATTAACTGTTATACAGCAGTAATAGTAGGTCAGTTAGATTAACTGTTAAGAAGCGATTGTTTTAAAGGAGCTGTGGTTTCAATACAGTAGTTTTTACTGTCTGTACATAAGAACATAATTGAATCATCATTTAGATAAACCGTTTTACAACAGTAGTAGTTAGTCAGTTAGATTAACTGTTAAGAAGCGATTGTTTAAAAGGAGCTGTGGTTTCAATACAGTAGTTTTTACTGTCTGTACATTAGAACATAATTGAATCATCATTTAGATAAACCGTTTTACAACAGTAGTAGTTAGTCAGTTAGTTTAACTGTTACCAAGCGATTATTTTAAAGGAGCGGTGGTTTCAATACAGTAGTTTTTACCTTAAATCATCATTTAGATTAACTGTTTTACAACAGTAATAGTAGGTCAGTTAGATTAACTGTTAAGAAGCGATTGTTTTAAAGGAGCTGTGGTTTCAATACAGTAGTTTTTACTGTCTGTACATAAGAACATAATTGAATCATCATTTAGATAAACCGTTTTACAACAGTAGTAGTTAGTCAGTTAGTTTAACTGTTACGAAGCGATTATTTTAAAGGAGCGGTGGTTTCAATACAGTATTTTTTAACTTAAATCATCATTTAGATAAACTGTTTTACAACTGTAACAAAGGAATTATTTTAAAAGTGCGGTGGTTTAGAAAACTGTAGTTTTTACTGTTAGTACATTGAAAGAACTGCGAGTCCTCTTTAAAAAATGTTTTACTAAAGTAATCATAGGTCAGTTAATTTAACTGCTACGAAGCGATTATTCTAAAGGAGCGATGGTTTTAATACAGTAGTTTTTTTTATCGTTAGTACCTTAGAACAGACTGTGAGTCATCGTTAAAGAAAATGTTGTACTAAAGTAATCATACGTCAGTTAGTTTTACTGTTACGAAGCGATTATTTTAAATGAGCGGTGGTTTAAATACAGTAGTTTTTTTATTGTTAGGTCATTAGAGCAGACTGTAAGTCATCGTGAGAGAAAATGTTTTACAAAAGTTAAATAAGTTAGATTTACGGCTAGGAAGCAATTATTTTAAAGAAGGGTAGTTAAATTGAATTTTCGATAAGTACAACTTTCGTTTTACAGTTACTAACACTATTGAAGGTCTAAATGAATAGTTGAGTAATTTATCGATATCGAAAGCGGTTTTAAAGGATCAGAGAAATTGACCTCATTTTTCTTAAACGATTACTTTAACGTACCGTAACTTGAATTAACTTACTTATTCATTTAGAGTAATTATTGATTAAAGCTACGAACTGAACATTAAAGTTATATTTTTAATCAGTTGTAATAATGTACTTATATACATTTAGATTGACTGTTTTGCTGAATACACGCAACTGTTGTTTCATTTGCGATGAAACATTTATTTTTATCTATGGACCATTAACATTTATCGATAACGATAGTAATTTTAGGGTTCCCTAGTCAACAAGGAACCGTTATAGTTTCGCCATGTCCGTCTGTCCGTCCGTCCGTCTGTCTGTCTTCGGCTTAGCTCAGTAACCCTTACAACTATAAAACTGTAATTCGGCATGGGTATATAAATCAATGACGCCGACAAACTTGAGTAACTCCCCTAAGCCTAAAGTGGGGATGTAATTTTTTCCTCGTGAAACCCATGGTATCATCCTCGGATAGCTTGTTTAAAAATATTATGGGTTTCTTAAAATCATTTTTCAACAAAGTGATTCGTTCGAGATATTGGGCTTTAGAGCCCTTAAACGGCTACCACTGCGGATGTGAAAATAGTTATTTGTTATACAATTGTGCAAAGTTGTATTTTACCCGCGAGTGTGAAATTGAAACACGAGCAAGCGAAAGGATTCTATCGTTGAACCACGAGCGAAGCGAGTGGTTCTAAAATAAAATCCTGAGCGTAGCGAGTGTTTCAACACACGAGAAGTAACACACAACTTTTCCCCTCACTGTAGCGAGGAAAGTGCAACATACAAAAAAACGGCTCATAAAAAATAAGTCTTTATTTGTACACGTACATTATAATCTTCATCAGGTTAGTTATAATCATCATCAATATAGTAAAAGATTATTTAAGATTGTAATTAACTAAGTAATTAATATAACAAATCAGTCTTCATTTGTACTCGGCAAGGGACGTATCACGACGATGTGAACCTGCTGCGCTTTCATAAATTATTTATCACATTATTCACAACAAACAATACTCGTAGAAGAGATTTCGAGCCGTATAATTGAAAAGTATGACACTTTTCGTTATCCATGTCTACAAAAACCGACAACAAATGTTCACGCTCCAAGGTCAAATTACTTTCCCCCCTAGTGGATAAAATGCGATTTTGCCCACTGGTTTTAAAGGATAAAAGACGGCTTTCCGAGGCAGTGTGGGGAAAAATCATTGCATTAGTACATACAATGAATATAAAAGGAAAACTATCACGGATAAGTAGGCATGAGGTAACCGAGTATTAGTCGACCAACTTAATGTGTAGATATTTGGAAAGGCCAATTTTCGTACAAATTTGACTGACGCAAACACACCGCACGTCGATGTTACTAAGACAGACAGGCAACTACGGAACCCTACATTGCGCGTGGCCCGAAACGCACTTGGCCGGTTTTTAGTGTTCAGAAGAGTTGATCTTAAGGCGGGATTCCACCAGTGTGCGGCACAAGCATTTTTGTACTGAATATGGTTGTGCCGCAAACTAGTGGAATCCCGCCTTTATTGGTTTGGAACGATTACTTGAACGTAGCCGTGACTTGTTTTAACTTACTATTCGTTTAGAATAACTATTGATTAAAGCCATTAACATTTATCGATAACGACAGTAATTTTTAATGTTCAGAAGAGTTGATCTTATTGCTTTGGAACGATTACTTTAACGTAGCCGTGACTTGAACTAACTTACTAGATTCATTAAGGACGTTGAAATGATGTTTAAAACTACTAACTGAATGTTACAGTTAACTTGTTAGTCACTTAAAAAAATTGTATCCACAGTTTTAGATTTACGGTTTTGCTGACTACACGCAACTGTTGTTTCATTTGCATGGCCACATGAAACCCGACATCCTGTACCTACAATAAAGTCTGAGATAAAGGGTTAGTTTGAAATGAAATAATGTGTCATAACATAAGTCATAATGTTTTTTATCAAGGTTGTCTAGTAATATATCTTTTATTTCTTTAACAAGAACAAGCTAGTAGATCTGTGCGGATGCCATTAAGAGTTATTGTTCTATATCTTTTAGCTGTATAGCTGCACCTAATTGCTTATTCACTGTAGGTACCAACATTTTCTAAAGTTGAAGCAGCACTGTAGATGGTAGTTTTAAGTTCCTGTATTAAAAATACTCCTTTTTCGAACAAAACAAGTTACCACCGAAATAATGGAAAAGGTAATTACCTCAATTGATTATGTTTCTAATTGCAATCTTCTCCTCCTTGGTTTTTGTCAAGGCAATAATATGGACGGCGAATATGGACGATCAAAATCTTCATTGACCGCCTAAAAACAACGCATGTGTATGTAGTTACATGCGTAAAAATACTGTTGAAGTTGAGACGCAAAACTACAGCGCCTGATAAATGTATGCGAGCAAACACGCACGACAACTGTATTGGTATTTTATTTTCATCTCTCGTGCTCTGAAAGTAGGTCATTGTTTATCTAAACAGCGGGTTGAAAGTGAGGCTTGTCGCCCCTAGGGCTAAGAAGTAATCAAAAATAAAATAAAACCGGCTAAGTGCGAGTCAAACTCGCGCACGAAGGGTTCCGTACCGTTATCTATAAAACTACAAAAAAAAAACACATTTGTTGTATGGGAGCCCACTTAAATATTTTAAAATTGATCTCATTGCTCTAAAACGATTACTTTAAAGAACCGTGACTTGTATTAACTTACTTATTCATTAAGAATAATTATTGATTAAAACTACGAAGTGAACGTTAAAGTTACATTTTAATCAGTTGTAATAATATACTTATATAAATTTAGATTGACCGTTTTGCTGAATACACGCCACTGTTTTTACATTTGCGATGAAACATTTACTTTTATTTATTGACCATTAACATTTATCGATAAACGACGGTAGGTATTTTTAATGTTCAGAAGAGCAGATATTGCTTTGGAACGATTATTTTAACGTAGCCGTGACTTGTTTTTACTTACTATTCGTTTAAATTATTAGATAGTTTTAATAATGTGTCTATACATTTAGATTTACTGTTTTTTCAGTCATTTTGAATCTCCAAAAGAGTCGATCTCATTGCTTTGAAATGATTACTTTAACGTAACGTAGTCGCGATTTCAACTAACTTACTACACTCATTATGGATAACTCAATAGTCTTCAAATAGCAATAATAGTTATACAATAATTAACTTATTATTCATATGTAAAAAAATGACGCTTGTGGTTTCATCTGCCATTGCTTTTAATGGTTCCGTAGTCAACAAGGAACCCTTACAGTTTCGCCATGTCCGTCTGTGATAAAGTCATTTTAAACGGCCCTATATACCTAATGTTACCATGAACCTGAATCTGATGATTGAAGAAGCAAGGCAACGGAATTCCGTAATAAACCAATGTCGATTAGCCGTGTTTGAGCTTATTAGAATTGTCGTGAGATGCACAAAATGATGTAAAAAATAAAACAAAAACTAAAAAGTTGAAAATTACTATATATATCTTCATTAAGTACCTACCTACTTCAAAACGGAGAGCATAGGCAGGTAGGTAAGTTATAAATAGCGATTGCCATGTCACAACATTTTATTTAGCTAGCAAATGAAGAATAATAAGAATGCCTGAGACTTGGCACGACTTGCCTAGTTACGAATTATTTTTACGGGGGAATAAACTACTGGTTCAAATTGAATGGAAATATATCACGTTTATACAAGGCGTGCTTAGTTACTGAAAATTCTAGTATTATCCACAACGAAGTTATAGGGGAGTCGAAAATGCTGCGAGGAAAGGATGTGATCGAAATATCTTAACGCCACCCATGAACCACAAAGAGTTTCGATGGCCATCCGTGGTATTCTTCATCACATCCAGTTCCTGAATGCAAATGCTCGGTTTTTTGCGGATAATACTCAAATCGCTATATGTTTCCCTTAAATTTACAAGGAGTTCCCTCAATTTCTCGTGGATCCCGTCATCAGATCCTGACTTCGTGACAATGGGAATACCTCAGGAGTACAATCTTCCGATTAAAAAAAGAATTTTGAAAATCGGTCCGCAATTGACGGAGTAAGTAGGTACATCAGTATTCTTTTCTCAAATCACGTCATATTAACCCATTTGTCACCAACATACCTATAGGTAATTGTAGGTAGGTACAGGTAAATTATACTTATGAGACGTTTAATTTGCATTTATAGTGCGCGTACCTATTCGAATAGAGAATACCTACATGATTAACATTAGAACACAAACAAAACAAATGCCTATTCGAACACGCCACTACTACAGATGCAAAAACGTACCTACTTAATACCTATGAGCATTTTTGTAAATATAATTTTTGACTAACTTAGCCCCATTTTTTAACTGTCGGAGCAATACTTGTAGGTACCTACATTTCTTATTTTTACTTGTAGCAAGACCTGCCTCAATCCTAAATTTCATCAGGAAATAATCGTTATGTAACACTGTGATAAGTTTCAAATGTTTTCTGAGGGGCTACCGCGAAGTGAAAACGAACTTCGTTCGAATATCTCCGTCTCTGTCGCTCGAACCAGCAAGTGCGACAGAGACGGAGATACACAGACGAAGTTCGTTTTCATTTCCCGGTAGCCCCTCTGCAGTTATCGTAACAAGCTCAACATTTAAAATAACGTTTTTTTCGGTAAGTGATCAAAATAGGCAGCAGAGACGTATACCTGTCCTTTACTTCCTTACGACGTACTAAGGCGTCAGAAAGAGATGTATATGCATTTGTTATTCCTTAATTGTGTAGGTTGTCACAATCACAAGTTCTGTCCTTTGCTAGGGATGTTACTGTGTCGACTTATTTATCGATAAATTATACAACCAAACTAAATTGTCCTTGTTATTTAAAGTTTAATAAATAATGCACTGTGTGAAAACCGGTTTCCTTCAGTCGTCATAAAAACAGAATGCATAATTTTAAGTAGCGTACGTCCAGAAATCATACCAAACTATTATCATAAGGAGACGCTGCACGAGCGAAATCGGCAGGCCTGTGATGTGTGGCCAGGTGATTCGGCACGTGTGGGTAGGTGTCGGAAGCACGGCTTCCAACCAAATCAAGGTCACTCCATACTAGATTTTCTGTAACCTTGCTTGGCAGTCCTGCCGATATCGCTCGTGTAGCGACTCATATAATACAGGGTGAATCCTAAGTCGTGAACAGAAATATGTGTTTCTTACTGTTTAACTTTAGTTAGTTTAAAGTTAAATATGTGGACGTGACAACAGGCAAAAATATGTAACCGTTTGTTAATTCATGAATTACTACTACTAACTATAGATATACGCAAGTGAATAAGATAGCTGTTGCCAAGCTCTTATTTGAACGAGGCTTCCATGTTTTATCTGGGGGCACGGCAGTGCCCCCGCCAAGTCGAGCGAAACAGCAACACGGCTGTACCATTCTTTTCTCTAAGCAGTTCAGGCCATTTTCGACCCCCGTATAACTACATTTTGGACTATTCTTCAATGATCCTGACCATTTTTTTAATCTACCATACGTTAGACAAGGACGGCAATCGAAATACGCGTCGACGCAACGTCGAAACAACGCTGGGGCTGTTATTCAGAATGCGCTAATGCGCCTCACCTCACCCGCCCTGCCTAAAGAAACTAGACCTCTACTCTACCTACGTTTAATTACTACAAATCGCGGGGTCAAAATCTAATTGTGGGTGAACGCTAAGGTGATCATAAAACAAGTTACATCATAGTGTAGCCTCACTCTTAGTGCAAAGTTTCGTACACTATCGAAGACACCGTAATGTAAATGTACCGAAATTTAATTCCTTATGCTAAATGAAATTAAAGGTCCTACTTACTTTGTATTTGTAATAAATAGTCCGGTGTGTTATGACGTCATAAGTATTACGTGCGTACTTACATACTTGTACCTTGAACTTGTATACTTTATAACCCTTGTGACAGAGTCCAGCACGGGTATCATGAGACGGCGCGCCAGCACTCTCGATTTTTGTCGACCTATATATACGTCTCTTACTTATTAGAAAACTTAGAAAGAGAGGTATAGTGCGAGAAAAATTGAGAGAGCTCGCGCGCCGTCTCCTGTATTGCACCAGTAAAAAGGACATACATAAAACTGCCGATAAAATTTTAGTCAAGTGGAAAATAAAAAAGCAAATATATCGATATAATAGTACATTATTGCAGCGGTCGGGAAGTAGCAATTCGTGGATGAGTTGATTTTGTCGGATGAAGCAAAGTTGAATCCGACAATAGAGACAAATCCACGAATTGCCGTTCCCGCCAAGGCAGATGTAGTGCTTTTCTCCAAAAATGTGAGGAAATCAAATAATATTGCATGGCATGACTCGTAGTGCCAGCGGCGCTACCACGAACTTCGAAAGTCGAAAATCGGGTATTTCCATCTCTATCGCACTCCCTTACTCGAGTGACAGGGATGCATGTATTACGAACTTCGACTTTCGAAGTTCGTGGTAGCCGCTCAGTTTTAATTGGCATACCCCTACATAAAAAAAGTTGAACCATTAGAATCTGTCACCACAAATATTACTTCATATAAAACTAATTGAGTCATTTTTAAAAACGTCACTTCGATCACTTTGAATAGTACGCGTTTTGTCTATGACCATTTAAAAAAAGAAAACTCGAGAAAACTTTAAGCAGGCTACAAGTACAAACGGGCGTAATTTATCACAGCAACATGCAAAGTTGGAAAGAGACAGCCATACACTACTAACCAGTCTAACTATGACAAGTTGTTATGACAAATTGCAAGGTCTTTAAACGTACGAGCACTTGGCTGTTTGTAGTGATTTGTCGTAGTCAAAGCATATAGTTAAAAGGTAAAAAAGTGTACAGTAAAGGAATTTCATATAACAATATATTTTTTAAGAACTTCGCACTTGTATTGTACTTCGCAAAATGTAAATCAAGCATTACTACTACAATTATACTAATTCGATATCCGATAGATGTATACTACAGCGTACCGAACATCACTAATTCAATCGCCGCCGGCGCCGGCCGCGTCGTTCGATCGTCCATCGTCATTCGTCCAGTCCCACCCAACCGTTCGAGTTGAGTACGTTGCTGTTATGTATTTGTTACACTCTTATTAATATTTGCTGTGGCAGTGTAAGGACGTTTGAAATTGTGGAGTGAAGATGGAGGAACTACTCCGAGGTTGGGGGTTTGAAGCGTTTGTTAACACTTTTATCGGTAAGTTATTCCCTAAATAATATAATAATCAACTAGCCACGGTACCTCGGGTCTGAGAACACGGATAGCCGTGTAAGCTCTTCTTACCTGTGGAGGCTCGAGTTTAAATAGCCGTCGCGGCGTGTCTAATATTGCATTTTTTTTCAGAATAACCGGATACCGTCACATATACACACCAGAGGCCCTACCGCGAAACTAAAACGAATTTCGTTCGTGTGTCTCCGTCCCTGTTGCACTTGCTAGTTCGAGCGGCAGAGACGGAGATACTCGAACGAAATTCGTTTTCACTTCGCGGTAGCCCCGCAGACTCAATTTAGCGGTTTTCTGTATTTGATGTCGGTATGTAGGTCTCTTATTAAAGGTTCGTGCACAGCCGATGCGTTTGCGTAGACTTGCGCGATTTATCAAGTTGTAATGTATTGAGATGAGAGTAACAAAACAAAAACATAATGCCGCGTTTATACGCTTGCGATGGTTTGGCGCGTGAGCAGGACGCAGCTATGCGTTAGAGGGAGAGGGCTATAATTCGATATCATTCGTTTATATAGCTGCGTCCTGCTCACACGCCAAGCCATCGCAAGCGTATAAACGCGGCATTACAGACAGTTTGCGCGTTCTCATCTGATGTGAATTGAGCCTTTAGGTACTTGGAATGTGTCTTGCAATCTTTGGTGTTTGAACAGTTGCTGCTACGTTTATTTCATTAACAATAACATATTACAATAAGTTGGGCTAAATGTTTACGTGTGTTTTTTACTCAGTTGCTGCTATAATACGTATATTTCATTAACAATGAGTTGTGCTAAATGTTTGTGTGTGTTATTTACTGTTTGTACATTAGAACTTGCTTGAATCATCATTAAGAGAAACGGTCTTAACAGTTAGTGATAGTAAGTCAGTTAGTTTAACTGTTACGAAGCGATTATTATAAAGGAAGGCCTAGCCGAAACGTGACAAAAGAAACTGTCATGGCGGGCAGCCGAAATTTACAGGAATTATTTAGAATGTTAATAATTTTCTGTAATTACGAAAAAAATAGATATATAGAAAATATTAACCTAACAAGGCATCTTACGGTATACGAGTATTACGATATATTTTGCGTACTTTTTGACAGAGTCCACACACTCAGCCATACCAAAATATATCGTAATATATCGAGATGCGTTGCTATATATAGTCAGCGGCAGAAAATTTGGCCCAAATTAGATAAAAGTTTACTATGCAGAAAAACATTGTTTAATTTATTCAATTTATCACGAAAAGTTTTGAGCCAAAATTTCTGCCAGTGAGTATATATATTTGTTATATTAATATATATTTTGGTATAAAAACATAAATTATAGCCAAGTCTGTGATGGGGTTCAGTATGTTTTCTATTATAATCGGTTAACAAAATCACAAACAATTTCTGACCATGCACTCTAACACCTTCATCATCATCATCATATCAGCTGAAAGACGTTCACTGCTGGACATAGGCCTCCCCCAAAGAGTGCCACAATAAGCGGTCACGCCGGCTCTAACGCCTTGGCAGGTCATTTTCATATATTGGTGAGCATCTTATTCGCTCCGATATATCTGTTGGTGACTGTACCTGTATATGACATTTTTTAACTCTATTATATTCATTTGGATGGGTACAGTCACGTCTATAAACATATATACGATTTTCAACGTTATTCCATTGACATACGTCCCTAAACGTGAACATGTTTATAGACGTGACTGTACCTAATATATTATAATAGGCACAGAATAGTATGATAATATTATCAACCTTTTTGACGCCAACAACGGATATATCTGTTAGGCTGGTTTTGTATTTGATGTGGCATTGAAAAGGTTATCTTTCAATTTTCTTCTCACTGCTTCAAGTAACCAACTGGAATTCTATGCACGAGGTCACTGTGTTTTATTTGTCATTATCATAATGTTAATATATAACATTTAATACAATGCATGCAATTAACATTAGGGTGAATGCTTCTGATAGGTATAGACACCATCAGAATCAGCTGAGCCAACTAGGTGGCCATAAACATCTGAACATGACTCTATTGTCAAAGCGTTAGAGTGCATGTTCAGATATTTTTGACCTATGAAGTGTTCAGATGTTTATGAAACTTGCAATCTGTTTCCAGAGCACGAAGTTGATTTGGAGGCTTTGCCCTTACTAGATGACGGTCAAATCAAATTGTTGATTCCTGCCATCGGACCCCAGGCCAAATTTAAGAAAGCCTTATATGACTGGAAGTCAACGCTACATAACTCGGAACTTAATGATATAGTAAGAACATATGGAGACCGTATCGGTGGGCTCACACCAACTCTGACTTCACCTATATTATCAACCAATTCATCGCCAAGCACATTATCGGCATGTTCAGTCTCAACAGATGATCGACAAGTAAGTATTATTATTTAGTCAGAATCAAATGCCTTTTTGTTTGGCGACATAACAGCATGGCTGTGCCGTACTGTTATGGGGAATAGAGTATAGACTTTAATGCAAACTTATTTTGTATGTCTTTATAACAGTGTTCGTGACTATGTACAGGTCGACACACGTAAAAAGAGCCCTGGCGGCCATATAAAATGTATGGCCGCCAGGGTTCTTTTTACATGTGTCGACCTGTAAATGACAGATAAAAGTACAGCACGGCTATCATGACACGGCGCGCTTGACATTAGAGTCGTGTGTAAGGCATTTTGAGCACTCACAACCCGCTTAGCTACTTTTGCTGTTGACTTTACTTTCCCTCCGTATCCCAAAGCCGTGGGACAGCATGTGTGGTTAAGTTTAATTATTTATAAATTTGTATCTAATTATTAGTATGGATTATTTTGTCATTAATTAACTAATCAACATCACCACCCACAATGTACCTACAGTGTTAGTTTGTCTGTCCTTTAACCCTTAGTGTGAGGCCTGAGTGGATGCAGCGCTCTGAGCCGTCCACTCAGGCCTTACACTTAAACGGGCCCAATCATTTGGCATCGCTGTCTCTGGGATCAATTGCAGCTATAGCATATATACCCTGCAAAGGATGTTTTCAAAGCAAGTTTCATTTTCAATAAACACAATTTAACTTTGGTCAGTAAATCGCCTCTGCCTTATTAAGGGTGAAATCTTTATGAGGGATCTCTTCCAGCTAACCTGTGGCAAACTTAGTTTACTTTGTAGGTACTTAACTATTCTTATATTAATTTGATTGGTAAATCAGTGTGTACAACAAAGAAATGATTGATTAAAAAAAATTACCTTATCAACAATTTTCACTTTAACTTTCTGCTTCTTTATCGGTTGGTATTCTTTTAAACATATCTTTATTATTTGTTTTCAGTATGTAAGCGTTGCGAAGCAGGACCTAACCTCTCTTCTTAAAGAATTGCAAGATGGTAAATTCATGCTCAAACATTGCCAAGAACCCTTAGGGCCGCGATTTAGAAAAATTCTCACTGCAGAGATTGCTAAACACATAGTAAAGAACGACCCCAAGGCTCCTGTAACTTCAGAAAATTATAAGTATTGGATTGGGGAAATCCAGCGAGTCTTTCCAGCAGAAAACATTTCGACATATTATACTGCAGCTTCTAGTGGGCATGGAAGACCACATGGACGTCTGTATGATGCTGTGACTAATTTAAAAGCCAAATACCGCAGAAATAAAATTTATGAACCAAGAGCACGTCGCTGTTTAGATAAGACGATTACTCCGCTATCATCGCCTGCTAACTCCAATAAAAAACCTGCTGATGAATTCGCACTACAACTGGCAGCTGGAGAGAATGGGGATCCAATCCCACAAACTGATTTAGAGGAATGCCTAGAGTGGCTGCGGTCATCGGCTGATAATTTTTCCCTTTGTGAGGAAAAGTGGAACAAGACAAGAGCTCGGCGCCTCAACCTGTTATTATCGCTGGACACTCAGAAATATATCCAAGATTTCCCCTGCCTGAAGAGGGCATATGGTCAAGTCTTGGTAGGTATTTAATTTTTTTTTATCACTAAATGTGTACAATGAATGATTAATAACGAAGAACGAAGATCTTCGTTATTTATCATCAATTCGTGATCATGATTAAAGGCTTGGGTAGACAGCGAGCGGGGACGGGACGCCGGCGGGATGGTAGCATCTCTAATGTAGTAGTTAATAAAGACAATGTCAAACAGCATCGTCGCGCTCGGCATGTCGCGCTGTTTGACGATGTCTATATTAACTACTACATTACAGATGCTACCGTCCCGCCGGCTTCCCGTCCCCGCTCGCTGTCTGCCCATGCCTTAGTAAGTTACAACATATATGTTCGTACCTAAACGGCTTATTTTAAGGTCTTCAATTTACCTGTTAATTTCAGCTTCGGCACGACTTCCACGACTGGTATCCCGGAAATGAAGATACCTTTGAAAATAAATTCCCACTACTGAAAAACAAATTAATAGAGATATTTGAAAAAAAAACATCCAAGAAAACTGAGTGTGCGGAATTGAAGACACTGGCAAAAAGTAAGTATGTCACTCTCTTAACTACGTAGTACATTTGTATGAAAACACGAACTTCCTGGCGACTATTAAGGCACTTGTGAGACAAAATGAGCCAATATGCGCCCGTCCGAAAGTATGCTTCCTAGCGGTGACAGATTGATCATTGGTTTCTCGTAAGTACGTGTACTACATTTTTTTTGATGTGAGTTTGAATTCCGTACGATACCATGTTAGATGGTTCGCGTTCCATACTAAACGTTATTTGACATTCGCGGGCTAACGGCGAGATATTTTAAGAAATTTATGTAACAAACATTTATAAATTGGCTATCCATTTGCGCGAAATCCCCCTTTCCTAGAAAAAACTTTATAAACTCGAATGATTTGCAATATTAGTTTTGGACGTCATATTTTGCGAAAACTATTTATCCCAAATTATTCTAGGTAATACAGGTTTTTTTTTCTGGGAAAGGGGGAATTTCGCGCTAATGGAAAGCCAATATATAAAAGTTTGTTACATAAGTTTCTTAAAATATCTCGCCGTTAGCCTGCGAATGTCGATTAACGTTTTGTATGGAAAGCGAACCACCTTAACGCTAAAAAGTGGGTAGGACACGACAAGTGCTACTCAGACTCGCGTGCCGATGGTATCTAAGCTATAAAATAAATACTTAAATAACAAATTATTGGTAAAAAAAAACTTTATAAAAACAATATTTTATTTAAATGCCCTAAAAAGAAGAAAATAAACTTAAAATTAAATCAAACCAAACAATTTAGTACATATTACATAACATTTATGTCAAGCAAGACTAGTTATTACACATTTACCTGTGTACTAACTAGTCTTGCTTGACATACTTATTAGCGTAGGAATATTAGGTCTTAAAAGTCAAATCCGTCATAACTAGCTGAAAATTTGCATACGTATTCAGAATACTGACCAAAATGACATGCTAAAACTCCCCGTCCCTCCAACGCTTGCGTCTTGAGATATACCCCCCGCCACCCCCTCCCGCGCCTCCGCCCGCTATACATGTCCGTTTATGGAGCGCGAGCTGGATTTGCCAAGCTTGGATGGAGCAACACCTTCCCCCCTGCGCCCGGATCGCCACTTGACGTCAACCGCCGCTGTACCGCTCGTCAAGTTCCGACCAGCCCCGGCCTCGTACAAGCGGGTCTCACCGGGGTCTGGCCGCGAATGAGGCGGGTAAGGGCAGCCGCGCTGTCGCAATCGCGACACGTGGCCATATTATGTCGTTTGTGCTCTTTTACACTTTTTTATTTATTGAAGTTAGGTTTAACAAAGATTGCTTATTAAAAAAACAGTCCAATTATTATTTTCAATTGCCCTTTACACCCTGAATATCTCAGGACGCAAGCAGAGGAGGAATGGGGAATTTTAAACAATTATTTATATCTACTTACAGAACCACTATACCAAATTTCAGCTAGTTATGATGCATTTGACTTTTATGCTCAAAGGGTCTAGCAGGCTAAGCTAACGAGAGTGGCCCCCGACGAGGGATTTGGTGATTCTTTCTGGTGGTGTACTGGCAGGTCCTAAGAACACTCCATGCTTAATATCAGTCCTCGATCTTCTTTTGTTTTCGAGTAAATTAGGATAATATAAAAAATACAGGGTGCCATTTAAAGTGTCATATTAGGTAAACTGTTCAAGATAGAGTAACCAAACAAAATCATCATGAATAAAAATATAATTGGCTACCAAATGCATTTATTCAACCAACATCATGTCCTTAAACTTCCTTAAAAAAAAACTACTTTTATTTTTGTTTTAATTTTTTATGACACTTTTCGCGGAGGTACACTTACAAAAAAAATGTCGTAACAAGCCACCCAATGCCCACTACATACACATATAAAAATATCTTCAAAAATCTTAGTGCGTCATGTCAAAAAAAAAACAATCATCGAACAAGTAGATACTACCATATAATTAAAGTACCAGTGCAGTGTGTAGATAAGTCAGTATTTAGGTATACAATCTCTTTTAATGAACCTATTTAGAATGCATCTACGATGACATGTCAATCTTGATAACATATGACACGTGTTCTGCATTTGTTTTTTGCATTTTGTGGTGATGATTTAAAAAACAGGAAAATGGAAGTCATGAAGTGTAAGTCCTGTGACAAAGCATTAAAAAATATGGTAGTATCTACTTGTTCGACGATTGTTTTTTTTTTGACATGACGCACGAAGATTTTTGAAGATATTTTTATATGTGTATGTAGTGGGCATTGAGTGGCTTGTTACGATATTTTTTTTGTAGGTGTACCTCCGCGAAAAGTGTCATAAAAAATTAAAACAAAAATAAAAGTAGTTTTTTTTAAGGAAGTTTAAGGACATGATGTTGGTTAAATAAATGCATTTGGTAGCAAATTCTATTTTTATTCATGATGATTTTGTTTCGTTACTGTATCCTGAACAGTTTACCTAATATGACACTTTAAATGGCACCCTGTATTTTTTATATTATCCTAAATTACTCGAAAACAAAAGAAGATCGAGGACTAATATTAAGCATGGAGTGTTCTTAGGACCTGCCAGTAGACCACCAGAAAGAATCACCAAATCCCTCGTCGGGGGCCACTCTCCTTAGCTTAGCCTGCTAGACCCTTTGGTCTAATATTCTTAGGCTATATTATAAGTAATTCTATGAAAGAAAATGTTTCCTATAAAATATGCAAATCTCGCGACATCATTATTATTTAATAAATTGTGTAATACATGTACGAAATTGATAAGTTTGATTTAATTTAAAGTTTATTTTCTTCTTTTTAGGGCACTTAAATAAAAGTTTGTTTTTATTTATTTTACCTGTAGCTGCGATACAAGTATTTGAAATTCACTCATCCATAATATTCTATTTTACAGACCCGGATCCAGAGACCAGCACTCTCGCTGCGCTCCTGATAATACCATATTTATTGGGTCCGGTCCACATCAAAAAGAAGAAATTCTCTGCAGCGGAAGTCTGTCAGAGTTTCATTCAAAGAATTGATGACGAATCTCAACTGATCGAGGAACGGCAGAATCGGCGCGACAGGTATAGAGATATTGGTATCACTGTACAACCATACGTCATTATAGCAGGACCTCCTGATAACATTACAGCACGATATGTGATCTTTGATGATATTTTGTACGAGCAATCAACCATTAGTGCTGCAGTGGACACGTGTTTTAAGATTATATGGGCATTGTATCTCGAGTATCCCTGTGAATGCCTGCCAGTTTGGCTATTTCTGCAAAGAGCTATTTATAATATCCCTGTAAAAGTTGGCGAAAAAAAAATACCAGTATCAGTCTTTGGGTTACTAAGCGATTGTGGCATCAACGAATAAAAAATGGTCGTCTGTTTCTTGTGTAAAGTTGAACTTGCAGATTTACGAGCTTTACGTGTACATTTTACTTTTTATCATAGTAATAATTCATTCGAACAATATAAGTGCGCTGAAATCGGCTGTTTTAGATCGTATCATACTTTTAATTCCTATCGTAAACATTATATTAGGGAGCACTCATGTACGAACAGTAATGTAGGGGTAGATCAAGAGCCCGCTAGTTATTCCGCTATTGAGTCTTTTTCTGCGGGAGTTGATCAACTTCCAGAAAGCACTGTAGGTGAGCTGGTAGTGGCAGCACATGAAGAACCAGTTGTCATACCAGAAGAACAGGTTTCTCTCTCTAGTACTGATATTGAAACAGCTTTTGCTTCCATGATAGCGGTGTTATACGGCTCAGCGAATTTACCGAGAAATATTGTGCAATTAATCGTCGAAAGTTTTCAAAGTATTATAGCCAATTCATTGATGCCATTAATAGGCAATTGTTTGCAGAGCATGGTGAATAATGGCAATATAGTCTGTCATGATTCCATTTTCGATCTATTAGCAATAATTAATATAAGAATCGCCGCAGGCTTTAACAATTTATTGACAGAAAACCGCCGCTTTAACTTTTTTCAAGGTCGTCATACCTATATTCCACCTAAAACTATAGTCGTGGGTGAAACTGTAACGCAGAAGACGATTCGCGGCCGCCAGACTGTTTTGTCAGTTGCAAATACTGTGCAGTTTATTCCATTACGGGATGTCCTTCAAGCTTTTTTTTCTCTTCAATCTGTCCTCATAGACACTTTAAATCATATGGAAGAGCTTTACAGAGACGTTAATTTGATACAGAATTTCATTCAAGGGACATATTGGCAATCAAAAAGAAGAGTACATGGCAGTAAGAAAGTAATACCATTGTTTTTATTTTTTGATGACTATGAAGCAGGTAACCCGTTAGGTAGCCATTCGGGGATACACAAGTTAGGAGCCGTTTATATTTCAGTTCCATGTCTTCCTTCATGGCGTTGCTCTGTTCTCTCCAACATTTTCTTGACTTTACTATTCCATTCTTCTGACAGATCACAGTTTGGCAATAGGGTTGTGTTCCAACCTGTAATAAACGAGCTAAATTACCTTGCTTCTGAAGGTATCCAATTTAATGTTCCGGGTTATCATGGACTGATATATTTCGAGTTAGCTTTAATTATAGGAGATAACTTAGGAATTCACTCCATAACTGGGTTTCTCGAATGTTTTTCAGCAAATTATTCGTGCAGAATTTGTAGAGTGCATAAGGAGAACATGAAAGTTCAGACTTATGAAGACGAGACCTTACTGAGAAATCAGGTGAATTACGACGCTGACCTTCTAGAAAATATACCTTCTAATTCTGGTGTGAAGGAAAGATGTGTTTGGTTAAACATCAAGGGTTTAAATTTATTCCAACAAATAGGTGTCGACGTTATGCACGATATTCTCGAAGGAGTGGGAAAATATGTTATGGGACTAGTTCTTATAAAGTTCATCAATCGTTTTGCATATTTTTCATTGGATTTCTTAAACAATAGACTTTTTTCCCTTGCATATGGGCCAGATGCACACAGTAAGCCTGTACCGTTAACTATAGCTAATCTCAATAAACGAAACATTCGTCTAAGCGCATCAGAAATGTTAGTTTTTATTAGGTATTTCGGGATCCTTGTAGGAGAGAAGGTGCCTAATGGTGACAGTTACTGGTTACTTTACTTAAAACTGAGAGAAGTCATAGAACTTGCGATGGCTACTTCAGTTTGGCAAGGTCTTGATTCTGTCTTACAGGATTCAGTGACTGTCCTTAATGAGATGTACTTGCTTTTGTCTAATGATTCGCTGAAGCCTAAGTTTCACTTCCTTGTCCATTATCATAGAGCAATGATTAACTTTGGTCCGCTTTCGTTGTTTACCGCTATGAGATACGAAGCAAAACATAAGTTATCAAAGACATCTGCCAAAGCTTCGTCTAACAGAAAAAACATAGCATTGAGTTTAGCAATCAAACATCAGCTCAAACTAAATGAAATGTTCTCTAAAGGCTCACTTGATCCTATTTTAACTTGGGGATCCAAGAAATTGACATCCTTATCCTCTGATTTCTCATTAATGGATTTTTTTCTCTCGTCGTGGGATAAAACAAAAACAATATTCCGTGTCCTCTGGGCTTCTATGTCTTCCTGTCGATACAGCAAAGACTCGATACTGGTATATGACAAAATGCCAATTTCTGATCGTAATGAAGTAACATTTTTAATGGTAAATAACGTGTATATTTACAATGATGAGAAAATCATTTTGACAGGAAATTTGCTGAAATCTGTCCTCTTCGATGAACATTATTATGCTTATGATGTTATTCGTACTGATCAGCAAGTGGCAATTTGGCTTACTAATCTCAGTTTTATGACGCCACATACCAAAAACGTATTAACATCACCGTGTAAAAAAAATTACGTAACTCTACGTAGTCCAATTTAATTATTTTCTTGGTTTATAATGTGTCCTCTTTATATTTTTCGGAAGTCGCTTTTTACTATGTGTTAAACGATCTTTTTTTTATCGGTGCCCTAAAAATGTTTTAAGATTATTACATACAAGATAAGTCCTATTTAACCTTTTAACCGCGACAGCCATCTATAGCAGTCTAGAACTGTAATGCTTTCAACGCCAGCGACCTGTGTAGATGACTTCAATCTGTCCTCATAAACACTTTAACCCTTTACCAGGCAAAGGGTGATATGCCTCCCACATAGTATTTCGTTTACCATAGCCCGGTTTCAACTTCAATTCTTCTGCAAATCATAAAATCAATCCCTGAAAATATGATTTCATAATCTCCATTCAGAACACACAGCTAAGTCCAATAAGGTATCTTTGGCTGCCGTTTGGATTCATGTGACCTGTAATTTCAATGTCTTGTGACAAAATCCGAATTTTTTGATATTTTGTAGATTTTGAGTGTTGTAAGCTAAGTATAGACTTTGCCTGCTAAATATTCGTGCATTTTTGTTATATAACCAGAATTAGTATGTGGGATGACGCTATCCCATTGCCTTGTTAGAAATTGTCTATGTGGGAACTGCCCTTAGCCCGGTAAATTGTCTTGTGTCAAGTAAACGAAATACTATGTGGCAGACAGGATGCAAATCTTTATAAATAACTTATTAAGACACGCTTGTTCTTCGCGGCCTTTTAACGATTTAAATCATATGAACCCGAGATTGGGATTTACCGTAGGTCTAGATTATAGTCTAGTCTCTAGATAAAAGTCGTTCTTTACTATGTGTTAAGCAATATTTTTTAGCGGTTTTTATGAACGAATCATTACCTACCTTACCTACCTACTATGAACAAAAAAGGGCAATCAATGCTACTAATCATCTTCATGTTCTGGAAGAAAATATTAATAAGTTTCAGAAACATCTGAATATTTAAGGGTGGTCAAAAATATCTGAACATGCAGTTGGTTTGGTAGGTGCCTGCCTCTAAATTATTGATGTAATGGTTTTTGTAAGTATTTGACGAGCTTATTCTATGCTTTATTAAAGTGTCATTTCACCTTGCCTTGCCACCATTGCCTTCCAAGTAAAAACTGCTTCCAGTGTTTGAAGTGGACCGTCTTGCTGGCTACGCCAAGTAGAAAGCAGTCAGCTAATGTAACTTTTGGTCAGGCATGGCCAGATTTTATCGTGCTATACAGGGTGGCACATTTAAGTCGGTCAGTATGGGAAAGTCTGAAACTATAATACATACGAAGATCTCTTCTTAAAACCATGTCATTTGCATTCATAAATAAAAAGCTTTTACTCGGCTCGGGAATCGAACCCGGATGTTTTGAAAAATAAAACTAATATTATTTCTATTTAGGTATCGATTGTGTAGGTCTTAAGGAGAAAATGTTACTATGAAACATGATGTCTAAAATTATTTCATATCGTTTAATTTATTTTAGTAAGTTTTCGAAATGACCACCATTTTTCTCTATACAACATTCAACTCGTTTAGGTAACGATCTTTTGCGTTTTGTCAAGTGGTGAATTTGCGTTAAAATTGACTCATGGCTGCTTTTAGGTCTTCAATGGTGTCTTAGCTTGTTTTGTACACATCATCCTTAACGTAACCACACAAGAAATAGTCTTTCGAAAACTTACTAAACTAAATTAAAGGATATGAAAACAATTCATTTTATTATGTTTAGACATCATGTTTCATAGTAACATTTACTGCTTAAGACCTATACAATCGATATCTGAATATAAATAGTGTTATTTTAACTTTTCAAAACTTCCGGGTTCGATTTCCGAGCAGAGTACAAGTTTTTTTAAATGCACTGCATTCATACAGTTTTTCTTGTTACTAAAATCAATGACGTGCGTGGTTCCTAAGAAGAGATCTTCGTATGTCTTGTAGTTTCAGACTTTCCCATACTGACCGATGTAAATGTGCCAGCCTGTATATTTATTTAATCATAAGCACTTTGTAGGATTAAAAAAAAACATTAAATTAGCTAAATTTCGATCAAAGTGGAAACATTTTCCACTTTGATTGAAGTTTGGAATCTCGTTAGCGGACGTTTCTGCTTAGTAAACATTTACTATTAAATTAGTTATTTCAATAGACATTATATACGTGAACAAAGGCTTTAGTCAGACTGCCATACTAGTGGGGCCCTTGAATCAATTGTAGTTCATATTTTGTAAGTTCTTCTAATAGTGACTATTATTTTGCGCAAGTTTCCGTTTCTTAAGTTTGACAGTTAGCATAGCGTTAAAAAAAGCATCGCAAAATGCAGTACATTTGATTCCGGAACCGCACTAGTAAGGGACCGTACCAATACTACGTGACCCGTTCAAGGGGGGAGGGAGTCATCAAAATACCAAGCTTGGTCACGGGGGGGGGGGGGGGGGGGGCTTAGGTTTTCGTCACGTAGTCAATATCATCTCCTCCCCTGAACGGGTAACGTAGTATAGGTACGTTCACTCTCGTAGTATGGGTACGTTCCCTAAGGAAGTGTGACTGTAGCCTTTTTAAAGAATGTGATTAATTGATTATATATATGATAATAATATAATGTGATGATCATAAGGTATTGTTTTGTAAAATGGATCGTAAATTTATTATGGAAATATATGTTTCATATTTTAATAATGCTTGTGTATTTTACTTTCAGTAGCTATTGTTGAGGTATTGTTGCCTCTACCGGCCGTCCACAGTAGTCGAAACCGTCAAACAGAACCTTGTGAAAACATCATCTGTAGTGTATTGTTATGCCTTTGGATAAAAATTGCACTGCGGCTGTGGTGTTGTAATTTGTATTTAAAAGCATACATACATCACAAGTGATATCATCATGGTTCTTTTTGACATTCAATATTGTATGTTGTGGGCACCAGTAGAGAAACAAACACACGCCACTGTTGAGGTCCGATTGCTCCTACCGAGAACAACAGTTCACGCAACTGTATCTCGACAGTAGAAGCAATAGGTACTAACGGTAACAGTAGCTGATGAAAACCGTAGGAACAACTGTACCTTAACAATAGCACGTACTGTATCTGACAGTGGTAGCTACTGTTGACGTACGGTTGCTCCTATTGTGAACAACAGTACACGCAACCGTATCTCGACAGTAGTGCCTACAGACCCTAATAGTAAAAGCAACCGATACAGACAGTAGGTTCAACTGTACCTCAACAGTTGCTCGTACTGTATATAACAGTACACGCTACTGTTGAGGTCCGATTGCTCCTACCGAGAACAACAGTTAACGCAACTGTATCTCGACAGTAGAAGCAATAGGTACTAACGGTAACAGTAGCTGATGAAAACCGTAGGAACAACTGTACCTTAACAATAGCACGTACTGTATCTGACAGTGGTAGCTACTGTTGACGTACGGTAGCTCCTACTGTGAACAACAGTACAAGCAACCGTATCTCGTCAGTAGTGCCTACAGACCCTATTAGTAAAAGCAACCCATACAAACAGTAGGTGCAACTGTACCTCAACAGTTGCTCGTACTGTATATAACAGTACACGCTACTGTTGGAGTCCAATTGCTCATACTGAGAACAACAGTTCAAGCAACTGTATCTCGACAGCAGAAGCAATAGGTCCTAACAGTAACAGTAGCTGATAAAGACCGTATGAACAACTGTACCTTAACAATAGCACGTACTGTACCTAACATTGGTAGCTACTGTTAGGTACGGTTGCTCCTACTGTGAACAACAGTACTCGCAACTGTATCTCGTCAGTAGCGCCTACAGATCCTAAAAGTAAGAGCAACCGACACAAACAGTAGGTGCAACTGTACCTCAACAGTTGCTCGTACTGTATATAACAGTACACGTTACTGTTGGGAGTCCCTTTGCTCCTACTGAGAACAACAGTTCAAGTCACTGTATCTCTACAGTAGAAGCAATAGGTCCTAACAGTAACAGTAACTGATAAAAACCGTAGGAACAACTGTACCTTAACAATAGCACGTACTGTATCTAACAGTGGTAGATACTTTTGAGGTACGGTTGCTCCTACTATAAACAACAGTTCATGCAACTGTATCTCGACAGTGGGGCCTACCGGCCCTAACAGTAACAGCAACTGAAACAAACAGTTAGTGCAAGTGTACCTCAACAGTAGCTCGTACTGTGAACGACAGTCAGAGCAAGTGTGTCTCGACAGTTGCGTCTACATTTTCTTAACTGTTTGAATAGTAAAATTATTTTACTGTCTAAACCGTTAAAAATAATTAACTGTCTAAACAGTTAAAAATATTTAACTGTTTAAACGGTTATAAATATTTAACTGTTTAAACAGTTAAAAATATTTAACTGTCTAAACAGTTAAAATGAAATTACTGTTTGAAACAGTTAAGGAACGGGGTCCTTAAACAGTAAAAATATTCAGTAAAGATAACTGTTTATCCTTAATTGTAAAAAAATTGTTGTGGTTACTGTTTTAACCAGTTGTCCCTATTTTAACTGCGCAAAACATTCATATTTACCGGAATTCCGGTATTCCGTACTGTTTCGTTTTTTCCGTGTATGTCGATGAACAAATAAAATATTGAAGCAAAATTCGATGAGTTCTGTTTTGTGTAAATGGTAATTCGAGCAAATGTACGAGCGATCTAACGAAGTTCGATTAATGATTCTTGTGTTATGATGAAATTCTGCGAATGGTGTTATGGGAAACGATAATCGATGAAACTACTTTCGGTAAAATGATGGTTTCCCTATTGACAACCATAGAAAATTATTTAGAATCGTAGAGAATTTAAACTGTTACATGCACAATGAAATGAAATGAAATCTTTATTTTCAGTATGCAGTATGGTTAAACATAAGACTACCATGAACCTAACCTAAACCATAATTTGTCCGCGTACGAAGTCGCGGGCAGAAGCTAGTGTATATTAATTGCCGCTAGGTTCCCCTGGGTGATCAGGTGATTAACGTGGATAACGTGGGTTAGACGGACTTATTTGCCATGTAACGGAGGAGGTTCTCAATTCGGTTGTTTTTTTTATCTTGTTTTTTTAATGTATGTTAGTTACCTCAGAACTCCGTCATTGATGAGGCGATTCGTAATTTTTAGGGTTCCGTACCTCAAAAGGAAAAAACGGAACCCTTATAGGATCACTTTGTTGTCCGTCTGTCTGTCTGTCTGTCTGTCAAGACCCTTTTTCTCAGGAACGAGTGGAGGTATCAAGCTGAAATTTATATAAAATACTCAAGACTATTGTCCCTTGAAGCTGTGAAAAAATCAAACTTAAAAGCCAAATCAAAAGATACAGTCGTTTATGTTGCAATTTTTTGAGTTTTTCGACACTCGCAAAACCTACGGGGTACTTCCCGTGAACTCAGAAACTTGAAATTTGGCATGAAGCAACGTCATATATCACAGACAAAGGAAAAATTACGAAATGTAGACATTTTTAGTAAAATCATACAAAAAAATGCTTTTTTAAATTTTAAACTTAACACCTTTTTCCTCGTAAACGTGTGGAGGTATTGAATTGAAATTCATGTCAAATACTCAGAGCTATAGGACCTTTCAGATGTAGCAAAACCAAACTTTTATGTCAACGCAATCAAAAGAAATAGAAATTTAAGTCGTATAGTTTGAAACGGAGTACCCGCAACAAACTCAAAACCTAAAGGGTACTTCCCGTTTACACAGAAACTTGAAACTTGGCACGAAGAAACTCCATATAGCACAGACAAAGGAAAAATTACGAAAAGTAGACGTTTTTAATAAAATCATACAACAAATCATTTTTTGAAATTTTAAACTTACTACGTTTTCCCTCGTAAACACGTCTAGAGGTATTAAATTGAAATTGATATCAAATACTCATGTCTATAATACCTTTCAGCTGTAGCAAAACGAAAGTTTTACAAGTCCACGCAATCATAAGAAATAGCAATATAAGTCGCATAATTTAAAACTGAAAAAGGTATATGTGAAGTCTCCAACCCGCACTGGGCCAGCGTAGGTATACGTAAGGGTATCAAAACCTAAAGGTACTTTCCCGTGAACTTAGTTTTATATCAACGCAATAAAAAGAAACAGCAATATAAGTAATCCGCTTATTTTGGCGTTCGCAACTACTCGCAAGGAATAAATCAAGGCCTAAAGGATGATTACTAAATTGATAAAGTGACCCTGTTTAAATTTATGCTCCCTCAGCTTTCCACATTGTAGTGTTACGGATTCCATTTTCATTTATCATTTAGTAATAAACATACAACAACTTTTGCTTGTTATAGGTTTGTAGTACGGAACCCTCGGTGCGCGAGTCTGACTCGTACTTGGCCGGTTTTTTTGTTTGTTATTATAAATGTTTCCGGAGGTGGGACTATTTTTTTCAAAAATTCAGTTGGATGGTGGGATCCATCAGGAATTGAGGGCACTCCTCAATTACATTAGGTACGCGGTTAATGATTTTGGTATTTTCTATTATAACTCGTGTATTTACGCCCAGAAATCATAAATTTGGTGAAGTGGAATTGATGACGAAGACCACAGATGACTTAATGGAATTCCTCAATTATGTACCTACATCAAATGTTAGATACTAAAAATGTCATACTTGCTGCACTTGCATCTAATTTGATACTTTCCTTAAACAAATCCAGGTCAGAAACCAATTACAATGCTAGTATTGAATTCAGTACTTTATAAAACAAGAAACACGATAAACCATTTACGCCACAAGCATTCAATCAAATTTCCACCTTATAGTTACTGGTATAGAGTTTCGTTTAGCATAACATGTTATTGTACATACGACGCATGGTATTCTTTCAGAAATGCAAGCGTGCATTTTATGTTTGGCATCTTATTACCACCAGCACGTGCAGACGAATTTTCTTCAAACATTTATTATTTGATTTTCAACCTTATGTTACTTTTATAAAAGGTAGTTTTTTACTTGGGAACACTTGGGTACGGCCTTATCATGATCTTATAGAATATTAACTAACTACCGTTTATGTTTAACATTTTCGACTGATGATGATGGTGGTGATGATGATGATGATGATTATGATGCTGTCGAGTCCGATTTTCGGCCACAGCGTCTGCGTGGCCTGGATTTGACATTAACGATTTCCAAACGACAGGGTAAGATTAGGAGTATTTCTACCCTTTTTATACTGAACATTTTGACTAAAAAAATATCAACCAAAATAAGAAAATGCTAAACACTATGCTTATGAAAACATGTTTTTACTCATTAGGTGAATATTGCAATCATGAGTTTAACTTAGATAAGTATGTACCTATACGTTTTTACCATAAAGTTAATTATGTTACTCAGTTTTCCACTCTATACAGTGTATAAATAGTAGGACATGTTGCTCTTATATAACTATACCTAGTAAGACGTAATTTATATGTTTACCCATGCTCAACTTGAAAATGCATTTAAAAAAGCTCAATTGTGATTTTAAATAGTGTCCCATTTTATATAACTGAAGATAAGATCAAACCCCTTTCTATGTATTTCAAAAACGGTTTCACGAAGACTTATTATCTCTTGGCCAGGGTGGGGACATACCTTTTTTTATATGGGGGGCTACTTCTGACCAAACTGAATTAATTTTTTATATGTATATTTGTTTTAATACTTCTATGAGTATAAATGTTTTTAAATAAACATGATTGACCTTGACCCGCACAACAAATTATGTAACATAATTTCTAATAAAAAGATTAATTTAATCCATAATATCGCTTTTCATGAGTGGAAAAAATAAATTCTAAAAGTGGACAACTTTTTGAGTCAGTCACAATGTCATAAATTGAAATTTTAATGTTTTCATATGAGTAAATGTAATTTTTGCGTCAGGGCAGATCAAGCACTGTTAAATTCCATTTATTAACCCCCAACGGAAAAAGACGGTGTTATAATATAAGTTTTTTCTACTCCTGTACTTTTATCTGTCATTTACATAGTCCCGAACACTAATATAAAGACATACAAAATAAGTCTGCAGAAAAGTCTATACTCTATTCCCCATAACAGTACGGCACAACCGTGCTGTTTTGTCGCCAAAACGATACGCTTAGCAGCCATACGCTTCTAATCCTGGGTAGTGCTACATTGTGCCACGGCCTACGAGACACGATCGAGTAGGCCGCGACGCGACTAATCTAGAGGGCCATGCCGAAACATAAAATACATTAGGTACTACCAACTTAACAAACCACTGAATGTATTTACTTCAAATAAATTATTGTACTAACGGCATTGCTGCCAACTTAAGAAAAACCTTGGTCTTAATATGACAGTACTGGCAAGTTGAATTAAGAACAAAACAGACCATAAACAAGAGGTGTCAATGTGTCATGTTTCCAATTTCCCACTAAAGTTCCAGTTCAAAATTAAAAGACGAAATATGTCAAATATGATAACTATTCGTTATTAATAACTTCTTAAGATTTGATTCGTGTTTGTGAAGTGAAGAAAAATGTGTACGTTCCTTTTAAAATGGACAAAGAAGAAAATAACTGCACCGCTGATGAAATTGCGTGAGTAGGTAGTAATAGAACTAACGGAAAACTTACTGCCTGAAAAGTCAAATTATGCTATTTATTTAAAATAGTCGTAGAAAAAATATTGTATGCAACGGTGTATAACTTGGTCTTAAAACGCTCGTGGCGTCTTTAATTGCGATGCTCGCCAAGGCTCGCATCGCAACTCACGACACTCGCGTTTTAAGACCCTACTTATACAACAGTTGCATAAAATACTATTAACGTGTCTGTCTGTGTATCTGTCTGTGGTATCGTAGCTACCAAACGGATGGACGGATTTGAATGCGGTTTTTTTTGCGTCATAGATAATTTTATCCCGAATGTTCTTAGCCATGTTTTATCAAAATCTGTCTAGCCGTTTTTGAGATATTGGACTTTGAAATGAAAATGTCGGGGGTTTTTCAACTTTTCTACGTTGTAGTTATTTCGCTTTAATATCAGTGTGATTCGGTCTCGATACTAAAAGAAATGGCCAATAGGATGATTTTCCTAAACATACAAGTCCACAAATCTGTAAGTACGAGTATGTTAGCCGGAGTTTAATTACGAATCGATAGACACCTAATAATTTATGAAAATCGTTACAGTATATCTTAAACGCTATGGTACAATGATAGACTGCTAAAAACACGCACCTTCCTTTCGGGTGCGCCGTAGTCGGTCAAAAAATATTCGAAAAGGAGAGCTCTCGTATAGGTGTACCATGGAAAACCTGAGTGTACTCTCAAGGTACAGTCGCCATCAGATATATCCGAGCGGCCAAAGTGCTTACAAATATATGAACACGTCTGTATTGTCGAGGCATTATAGACACGTGTTCAGATATTTGTGAACACTTTGGCCCCTCCGATATATCTGATGGCGACTGTACAAACAATTTCAAATGATGATTTCATATACTTACTTGTTACTCGCCTTATGTTTCGGCCGAAGTTTTAAGGCGTGGATAAAAACATTTTAATTTCTTTCTAAAGGAAGAAGTTTAAAGTAGAGGGGACGAAAGACAGAAGGAAGGAGAGGCAGGGCGTCGTTATATATACTAAATAAACGAAAAAGCTGGTGTCGTGTCGTATCAGCAAATCAAAGGGCTGGCGTACGACAGTGTGAAATGGAAAATACTCCGCCGACAAAAGGTTAAAAGGATAACCCTTAAGTTTGTTATGTGTGTGTGATGCTTTATTTCTAAAAATGTCTCAAGAATCACACTTTGTCTTACATTTTTGCAAGATTTCAACTGCGCCCTCGTTTTTGCGGAAATGACGTAAGTTATTTACGTATTTCCTTTTGTTGATTTACAATAGAAAAATAATAATGCGAATACAATACATTTTCTTTCAAATAACCATTATCAAACATCCAAGCAACAAAACATTTGACGCAGAACTCTATTTTGGGATCCTGTATATTGTATTAATTGTACTGCAGAGTGCAATCTGCGATCCTGATGCATAGAAATGGATGCACGTAGAATCTACAACATTGATGTATTCTTATTCATAGGCAACAATGTAAGTATAGTTACCCATAGTTACACATACAATGTGGGCCTGAATAAGTATTAGTAAAAGAGTGTTCCGGACCATATATGGACACTAAAATATCGTAGGTAAAAAGTGTGGTCCTTCCAGCGATCGGAAAAACCATATAGACTGCGAGCTCCCTACAAATTCTCAACGTCTCTGCTCTTCTGACCTATCCACTTTTATCAAATTCGATCGAAAAATAAAAATCGGTCCATTTTATTACTTTTTGTGATAATTTGGTGGTTTACTGAACATAGTACAGTTACTTGATACAAAATAGCAAAATGTGAATCGATCCATGATTCTGAGCAACTTTTATAGTGGACCAACTTTGTGTTATGCCAAAAAAATCCAACTATTTCATTTAACTCTGCTCATTTTAGACTGACGAGAATAATGTATGATCAAGTGTTTTTTTTTCATAACACAAAGTTGGTCCTGTAGTAAAAGTTGCTCAGAATCGTGGATAGATTCACATTTTGCTATTTTGTATCAAGTAAAAAATTGCACCTTGTATAGAGTTAGGATGTTTGGTGGCATTGGGGTGAACAAAGAGCAATGCAGTCGTTGTTCAATATTTTTTGATTGAATGAATGAATGAATAAACGATTGATAAACCAATAATATATAATAAAATAAATAGTTTATAGTATGGATTTCTCACAAGTTGAGAAACCGTATAACGCTAGCTATAATGGAAAAAAACGCCATAGTCCTTATGCTTTTCATGATCTTGACAACCGTTTAACATCAGTAAGAAGATAATATGCAAGATATTGAAACTTTAATTCCAGTTGCAAGTTGTTCAAGTTGAATTGAATTCCTAAACATTTTAGCAAACAAGTATAATTGTTATAAATGTTAACATAAGTACAGTACCCATAGCGCGCGAGAAATATAAACCGGATTTCAATTTAACGCAGTAAAGCGAATAGAAATGGTGTGTCATCTTTTTAGGAACCTATAGAACTAGAGAGAGACGTGCCAGACTCCTTTTTAAAAGAATGACTAGAGGCTGCTCAGATCGGGAGCACTGGAAAAAGTGGGGGGAGGCCTTTGCCCAGCAGTGGGACACTACAGGCTCCCAGTAACGACCCCAGTCCCCACGCACCCGAGTGCTCCTGAGAGTCAGTCAGGGCCTCCGTCTCCGGCGTGTCTTCGTCGGTCGGAGTGGAACCCCGAGGGGGCTCGCAGGACTCTCAGCTCTGGCTTGCCATGATTGGCCGTCCAGAGAGGAGTCGTCAAAGTGCAGAACCACCACTCGACACCCCTGAGCCGCTCATCCCGGATTTCAGGGGCCCAGCTAGAGCAGTCACCGCCTATTGTGCGCAACATATTTTATGGCAGGTGTCCGGACTTCTTTGCATTAGCCTAGTTTCATAATCCATCCATATCTCATCACCATGGTCCCAGTTGTCCATATGTTTTACCAACAATAACCCTACATTGGAACGGGTTCACGTGTACTCGTATCTACCGATGTACCCGTGAATGGGTTCTAGCCAGGTGTATTACATCACATTAAACTTCGTCTCCAAAGGGTCTCTACGTGTTGGATCTCTCCACGCACGCCTTCCAAATGACTGGAAATGGGTTCGCTCCGTGAATTGCAATCGGAGATAATAATAGATACCTTGGGTCGATTTTAACGGCACGATTTTATCTATTATTTTGGCGTTAGGTCACCAGTTGCAAAATAAATTTAATGTTTGTTCAATGTATCTTTAGTTCTGCATTATGCAACTAAAATAGTTATTGAATCAATGTTTTTATCATAATAGTTACGGCGTTATGGCGCGCTCGGTGAAGCAGAAACAATCCGAGATGATGACTTGAATAAAAATGAAAGGAGCATATTAAGTATATTCTACTGGTTGTGGATAACTTTACTGTGTCGGCTGAATCGTTGATCGTTTAAAAGTTAAACCATATTATAAATGTAAGTTACATAGTCTATTTGAAGAGACAGAGAGATATTCCAAAACCATTGTAATGCCAGCTTTATATTAGAGGTACCCATACCTCTTGAGCCCCTTCCGGCTCAATCTCATCATATTGTAAGAAAATATAAAAAAGAAAGTCGACGAACTATGTCATGAGAGATATCGATGAGTATTTAGTAAAATGGTTATTTAGTATCTGTTATAATATTTTTTTAGTTAATTATTTATAAATAAAATAAAATAATAAATAATTCCCTCTCATCCCTGAGAGGAGGCCTGTGCCCAGCAGTGGGACGTATATAGGCTGATTTATTATTATTATTTATAAAATAAAATAAATTTAAAAAACTTAAAACATGTTACCGAATAGCGGGGGGGCTGTTATTCGGAACGTGGTAACAGATTTGCTTATGGAAGGCCTCTCTGAGGGCCTTATGGGCCACCCAGAGGGAAACGACGTCCATCAACGTTGCGCTTCACACTAAATTTGGGATAGCAATATACTAGGAAAGCAGCATTTAGAAACCGTAATTGCCGGTGAAATGGTAGCGGACTGCACAATGGGTATTGTTCGTAACACAGGAAGGCGACCACTTCCATTGTATGCGCGCCTGGTACCTTGCGATCGCGCTCTCTCAATAACAAACGTGTATTTGTGTCTGTATGGTTTGGTTGTTTTTGGGATTTTTTTACTGGAACTGGATCGTCAAAGGGTTAGGTCACTTTCGGTGTCAGGAATCCGTCAGACGCGCTACTCGTTGCCGCTTTCCTTTACAGAGCGGAAAAACTGCGGTATGGGTCTTTAAGCAGTGAATGTGTTCATCGTCAATCGTCAAAGATTAGCCGAAAGACCACTGCTTGACATAGACTTCCCCCAAAGAGTGACAAAGGTCGCGAGAGTCCGTTTGATGCGGGTGGCGCAGGACCGATCGCTTTGGCACTCTGAATGTAATAAAAAGCTAAATTAAAACAAGTTACTGTCAAAAAATACATTTTTGGTACAAGCTTTTATAGCCGACTGTACTTTTCTGTATACCATCATCAACTACTCATTGAGACCATTCTAACGAGCCTAAACTCAACGGGGTGTCATCGTTTAATTACGCCACCTACCAGCTCCATTATCAGTTTTGACGCTTAGAGACCGTATACATCTCTACGGACATTGAATAATTATTAAGTGTATTTGGACGCTCAGAGACCTTACATCTCTGGAATACTGAATTAATATCATTAACTTTCTGTTAATGCACAGACCTTATTCTTATCGAATGTAATGGTCATATTTTGTTTTGTTTTCATTAACTTTGTGACATTTAGTGTGTTGTTATATCAGTCCTTAATGTGCAAATTTTAAATTATTAATGTGTTAGATTATTATTCTTTTATTGTAAGATTATTATTTTTATTGTAAACTACCGTTTGACATGTGGTTAGAGCTCCCGTTGCACGAAACCCTACCTCACAAGGTGGCAGAACAGAAATGCAATATAGTGATAGATTCTACTTAGGAACACTGGATTTTAGTTGGTTGCCATAGCATATCCTGGAAAAACTATAATTTTTTTTCGTCGTCGTATCGCTTTTTTGATCGAAAATTACATCATAAGGTGGCAGATCGAAACGTTTACTCATCGAAAGATACACATTTGGAGATAAAAACCCGCATTGGTTGCCAGCCCAAACCCTGGCAGGTTTCAAGATCAGCCACGTTTTATGAGCCCCAAAAATGGGGTCAATTACCTCATCAGATGGCAAGATGAAAATGATGCAGATCGATTGCCCTAAACGTGCCGTTCACGAATATATAGGGTTGCCTGCCTTCAGCTTGGCAGTTTTTCTGGTCAGCCACCTCAAACAATGTATGTGAAAATCTTGTAATAACGAGAAATTCGTATATTTATGCTATCATTTAATAAAAATTTGGATATTAAATTAAAGTCAACGTACTTGCGTCTTATGGTGTTGAAATAATAGGGTAAATGTACCAGTTTTGGTCATTTCTCATTAATATTACTTGAAATATTGAAAGAAGTGATGTTGCCTTTTACGTTCAACGTAATATAGCAATCCTCATCAGGTGGCAAGATGACACTGATGCAAATCGATTGCCCTAGATGTGCCGTTCACGAATATACAGGGTTGCCTGCCTTCAGCTTGGCAGTTTTTCTGGTCAGCCACCTCGAGCAATATATGTCAAAATCTTGGAGTAACGAGAAATTCGTTTATGTATGCTATTATTCAGGGTATACTCGTAATTTAAAAAAAAAACAGGTTATTAAATTAAAGTCAACGTACTTGCGTCTTATGGTGTTGAAATAATAGGGTAAATGTACCAGTTTTGGTCATTTCTCATTAATATTTCTTGAAATATTGAAAGAAGTGATGTTGCCTTTTACGTTCAACGTGATATAGCAATCCTCATCAGGTGGCAAGATAAAAATGATGCAGATTGATTGCCCTAAACGTGCAGTTCACGAATATATAGGGTTGCCTGCCTTCAGCTTGGCAGTTTTTCTGGTCAGCCACCTCAAACAATGTATGTGAAAATCTTGGAATAACGAGAAATTCGTGTATTTATGCTATGATTTAATAAAAATCAGGATATGAAATTAAATTCAACGTACTTGCGTCTTAAGGTGTTGAAATAATAGGGTAAATGTACCAGTTTTGGTCATTTCTCATTAATATTTCTTGAAATATTGAAAGAAGTGATGTTGCCTGTTACGTTCAACGTGATATAGCATTTTTGTGCTACAAACAATATTCATTTTGTAGAAATTATATGAAATAATGAATCAATTTTATTTCAAATATGGGAAACGTATTAGTTATCTTAATTCAAGGTTAGTATTCAAAGTTACCTCTACACTAGAACAGTACAACATAACATACACAAGTAAGATTTTTTGATATATATATATATACCTTTAGAAGAAGATGCATATAATTGCATAATCACTTGCAATTTCTTTAGGTACACGTACAAAGTGTACAAAAATAAAACAATACAAACTTATATATAAGTTTTTTATTCTAGGGACACTTAAAAACTTAAAAAGTTATTCTTCGTCAGAAGAAGAAACACAACTAATATTTAATTCATCTGATTCATGGTCATCCATACTAATAATGTCGTTGACGTGTAATAGAGTGGGATCTCCTTCATACCACAAAATATCATAGTTATTTTTACTATTTAGAACCAATCCGCATTCAACAGGATCATATAAAAAACAAGATGGTTTTGTAGCATTGCGCCACATTGAGCTCACAAATGTTGTTTTAAACTTTTCCAACATGGCGGTAGAGTTGCAGCATTGAAATTTGTAATTTTTTTCATGAATTTTGATGTTTGCGTTATATTTCCATATTTCAAGATATATTCATACCCGTGTAGTGTCGGGTACCCGTGTGGTGTCAAGACCCGTGTGGTGTCGGGTTAAAATTTCACCACCCCCTTTCTTCCCGTGGGTGTCGTATAAGTCGACTAAGGGACCAGGGTTGAAGTGTGTTGTAGGCGATAGGCTAGCAACCTATCACTACAATATCACATTTTGTCAATATTTTATACCCACATTAATGCTAAAAGTGGCGCTGGAACATACGTTTCATGTGATCTGCCTACCCCATTTGGGAATAAAGGCGTGAATGTATGTGTATGTATGTATGTATTAATGAGAAATGACCAAAACTGGTACATTTACCCTATTATTTTAACACCATAAGACGCAAGTACGTTGACTTTAATTTAATATCCTGTTTTTTTTTTACTTACGAGTATACCCTGAATCATAGCATACATAAACGAATTTCTCGTTATTCCAAGATTTTGACATATATTGCTCGAGGTGGCTGACCAGAAAAACTGCCAAGCTGAAGGCAGGCAACCCTATATATTCGTGAACTGCACGTTTAGGGCAATCAATCTGCATCATTTTCATCTTGCCACCTGATGAGGATTGCTATATCACGTTGAACTTAAAAGGCAACATCACTTCTTTCAATATTTCAAGAAATATTAATGAGAAATGACCAAAACTGGTACATTTACCCTATTATTTCGACACCATAAGACGCAAGTACGTTGACTTTAATTTAATATCCTGATTTTTATTAAATCATAGAATAAATACACGAATTTCTCGTTATTACAAGATTTTCACATACATTGTTTGAGGTGGCTGACCAGAAAAACTGCCAAGCTGAAGGCAGGCAACCCTATATATTCGTGAACGGCACGTCTAGGACAATCGATCTGCATCATTTTCACCTTGCCACCTGATGAGGTACTTGACCCCATTTTTGGGGCTCATAAAACGTGGCTGATCTTGAAACCTGCCAGGGTTTGGGCTGGCAACCAATGCGGGTTTTTATCTCCAAATGTGTATCTTTCGATGAGTAAACGTTTCGATCTGCCACCTTATGATGTAATTTTCGATCAAAAAAGCGATACGACGACGAAAAAAAATTATAGTTCTTCCAGGATATGCTATGGCAACCAACTAAAATCCAGTGTTCCTGAGTAGTATCTATCACTATATTGCATTTCTGTTCTGCCACCTTGTGAGGTAGGGTTTCGTGCAACGGGAGCTGTTCAAGCAAAAACGCTCTTATTTATAGTTAATTCACCATTAGCATGGCAACCTTATATAAGATTCATTCTCGGTCTCATTCGTTTTGCGACCGAAGAAAATGTTGTTTCCGCTCTCTCTCTCTGATCGGGGCGCGGTCGAAGATGGCGGTTTAGCGTTGCGCAAGGCCCAATTATTCAAGTAATCATTGTAGTTCATAACGTGCGCGGACGCATAGTTTACGTCGAGTCAATTCACAATTTCAGTCACTTACTTTCATGAGTATAATCAAGCGGCGCGGGTCCTGTATTATTTATAACCTAAGTTTTTAGTGAAGTGTCTGCCACTGGCGTTATCGCGGCGCCCATGTTTCGCGTCTTCAACCCAGTAAAGGTACATAATTAAATCACAATTGTTTGAATAAAGTCGTCATCCAAATCCCTGTGAGAGACGACACCGGATCGAGGCGGTCCCGACTCCAGCGACGCTCCGGTGGATGACAGCCAGGACGACCAGGACAGATCCTAAGTCTCCATCGAGTCGGGGTAACGAGGATTACTCCATAAATACGAATCAGGAGCTCTAACCAATGTAAAAGTGCCCTTGAGGCCTATTTGCCGAATAAATAATTTGTATTTGTATTTGTATCAGATAACCTCTATGTCGTAACAATATTGCAATGTCATCCGATTTATACATGCATGCAAAATTTCAGCTCAATCGCAAACCGGGAAGTGGATCAAATTTAACTTGCAAGATTTGATTACGGACAGCGGGACAGGTGAAACTAAATAAAATCTTGTATTAATAAAATCACCCTCGGCACATGAAATATAGGTACAGTCAAGGAATTTAAATTCCTACACACCTAAGGTTCAATATTGTATAGCAAACAGTCATCATAAGAGCTATCTAAGCACAACGTTACTTGACATATCAGACGCATTTGTTTGTGTTACTAGGCAACTGATATGATTAATTAAATTACGTTGACATGGTGAACTGTAAAATGTCAAGGCACTGCTAAAAATGGATGACAGTAATCGAAAATCACATTTAACCGACGTGTTATTTCATGAATCCCTATCCTTCCTGGTGTTATTCCACTATTTGAGCTCGCAATACTTCACGGTTTGCGGCAAGCATTTTATTATTTTTCAAATTAATTTCGTATTTGAAAATTATTTCACAATTTTCTCGATTGACATTGACATCAACTGACATGTGTTTAATTATTTATTAGATAAGTAAATGACTTCGCAAAGAGGTTATCTGTATTGTGCAGTGACAAATAATAGGTAATGAATTGACATATCAATAAGTACTAAAATGAAAATTTCGACCTTAATGCATCGTGAATGCCTAACAACATTTCAACAAAATGGGTAGGTAATTAAATTCCTTGACTGTACCTATCTTATCTTATCTTATCTAGATGAGGGCCCTTTCGGATGCACTTCGACCCAGTGGGATCTTTTGTGCATTTGCCCTCTCCTTACGTCTACTCCCAACTTCGCTCCATCATTTCCACATAGCGGATGATGCAGCTCAGCGGAAGTGCCTTGAATTCCTTTGGTTGCGTATAGCCGTTACCAAAGTAATTCATTCTTTGTCTGGCAAGGGCATGACATTCACACAGTAAGTGTTCCATAGTCTCATCTTCCTCGCCACACATTCTACAGTCTAAGCTGTCTGATAGTCCCATCTTGGCCAAGAGATCCTTGACCCCGAAGTGACCTGTGAACACCCCAGATATGATTCTGAGCTGCTTCCTACTGGATTTCCAGAGTTTGTTAGTCCAGCCCGAGTCCACTCCTTCTATGAAGAGCTTTGAGTGCCTTAAGCCCGCCTCATTCCTCCACTCGTATTGGTGTTTGGTTTTGGCGTAGGCTTTAAAGGCCGAAATTATGGTTCCCTGCGAGAGTCCCACAAATGGTTCTGGACCTACAAAGTGGTTTGTAGACCCCCCTCTAGCAAGCTCATCCGCTCTTTCGTTGCCAATGAAGCCCTCGTGCCCTGGAATCCAAACCAGTTGCACCTTATTGTGCTTTCCAAGCTTGTTCAGTGCCTGGACGCCATTATAGACTAGTCTAGATTCCACTTTCGGCGCCGTAAGTGCCTTAAGCGCCGCTTGACTGTCACTGAGTATATAGATGGTCTGCCCTCTGGTTTGTCTGTCTATATTCTCCTGTGCACAGGCAATTATGGCGTATGTCTCCGCCTGGAAGACGGTTGCCAAGTTACCCATGCTTACACTACTACTGTAGTCATTCGCATAAATGCCTGCTCCCGTACCGGATCCCATTTTTGATCCGTCCGTGTACCATATACTGTCTTCGATACCAGACCTCGGTGGTTCTAGACCTTCGGCCCATTCAGCCCTGGATGGAACTTTTGTTGTGTAGTTCCTATGGAATACAAACTTGGGTAGCATTTTGTCGCTTCCCATGCTTGTTATTCTGTCTAAGAAACCATCAGTCTCCATGTTTGTGTGCTTAGTCTTTGGCTTACTGTCGCTCCACAGTTCAAGGGTTCTTAATCTGTAGAGCGATTTGCGTGCCTCTGACTTAATCACCAAGTGAAGTGGCGGTAGGTCCAGTAGGACTTCTAGCGCCGCTGTGGGCGTGGTGCGAAACGCCCCTGTTATAGCCATGCATGCCGATCTCTGTACCTTCATCAGAGCATCTCTGCATGTGCTCTTTAAAGTCCTTGGCCACCATACCAGGCTACCGTACAATAATATGGGCCTCACCATCATAGTGTAGATCCATCTAAGTACCTTTGGGTTCAAACCCCATGCTTTTCCATACGCTGATCTACACATTCCAAATACCCTCAGTGCCTTTGTAATGGTAAGATCTGTATGCTTCTTCCAATTCAGTTCTTTATCTAGTGTGACACCTAGATATTTCACATCATTAGACAGTTCTAGTACCCTCCCGTACAGTTTTAGCTGCTGTACGCCTCGAAGGGTCCTTTTCCTAGTAAAGGGTATTACTACAGTTTTGCCTGGATTAATGGCTAATTGGTGTCGGTCGCACCATCTCTCCACTGTCTGCAGTGCCTTGTTCATGATTCCCGATACCGTGCCTGGAAACTTCCCATTAACCAGTATCACTAAATCATCAGCATATCCTACCGTGTGGATGGGACCTTTATTGAGTTCTACCAGGAGTGAGTTCACCACCAGACTCCAAAGAGTTGGTGAGAGAACCCCACCCTGTGGACATCCCTTTGTGGCCGTGGCCATTATCTCATCCCCCAAGAGTGATGACTTTATTAGTCTGCCATTTAGCATATTGCCTATCCATTTACATATGGTGGGCTCTACACCATGATTAACAGCTGCTTCGCTGATAGCTTTATACGTGGTACGATCGAACGCTCCTTCCACGTCTAAGAAAGCTGCAAGACATAGTTCTTTATTCTCTATAGCCTGTTCAGCCCTGGTTGTCACCAGGTGAAGTGCGGTTTCCGTTGACTTCCCTGGCTGGTATGCACATTGTAGTTCGTGCAGCGGATGCCTTCTTAATGGGCCATCCCTTATGTGTCTATCTACCAGTTTCTCCAGTGTTTTTAGGAAAAACGACGATAAACTTATCGGCCTATACGATTTGGCTTCACTGTAATCCGCCTTACCCGGTTTGGGTAGATAGGTTACTTTTACCATCCTCCACACACGCGGTACGTGTGCGAAGGCCAGGCACGCCCTGTACAATCTGCTAAGATGTGGGATTAGTACATTAGCGCCTTCTTGTAGTAGAATGGGGTAGATGCCGTCTGGCCCCGGGGCTTTGTATGGTTGGAATGTTGAAAGTGCCCACTTTATCTTTTTATGATCTACTACCTTTTTGGACGTGTCCCAATTGTGTCTCGTTGTACTTGTGGTCTGTTCCAACGCACTAATTGCTCCATCGTCTGTTACGCTGTCGTGTATTACTGAGCCTGGGAAGTGCATTTTACACATTACCTTAAGGGTCTCCAGCCCCGTTTTCGTCATTCTACCGTCATTGTCCCTGATGGATGTGAGCGGGGCCGACTTTGTGGTTGCTAGTGCCTTTGTTAGTCTCATACCTTCTGACTGTACCTAAGAATTGAGATGATTCATCCGCTTGGGAGCTTCGATGCCACAGACAGACACACAGCAGACACATGTTAAACTCACAATTACTTCATCAATTATCATCATCATATCAGCCGAAAGAGGTCCACTGCTGGACAAACCTTGTTGTTGCTTATCCACCGGTTCGGAAGATCAGCGCTGGCCGAAACTCCACGCCAGCATTATGCTGAGATACGAGTAGAAATGTTTCATGACGGAACACTTTGTCTGACACTATTTCTTGTTTAATTGTTTTTTTTTTGTCTCGAATAAATGTCTCCTCTTTCTTTTCAAAGAGTGCGACAATTAGCGGTCCTGCCCTGCGCCACCCGCATCCAGCGGACTCCCGCGACATTTATAACCAGTCCCCGTATCATGGTCGGCCTTATCACACGATAGACCGTCCATCGCTGGCCGACCATAATATCAACTGTATTAAATATTCAAGTCGAGAGGCGAACCTCGAACGGCCCAGTTTTGCATGTACCCGGCGACCCACTACACACCTGTATAAACGTAAAACGTAAGTGCCAGATTGACCCCGCGCCCTGCAACTGTCCATTACGTCAGTAGGAAGTGGCCTGCGCGTGCGCGGGTCAGTTGTTTCGCACAATGCTTTCGGGTCACGGAAAGTGTGCAGTATTGATGGGAAATAGCGCGATTGCTTGCGGTAAAAGCAGTTAGGTATACTCTATTATGATACTGACCGCGCGGTTCCCGCACATTACGAAGAATGGAAACAGAGCTGTGACGAACGTAGCCTATATAACTCTGAAGGGACAGTAAATAAGCATATATATGTCGCAGTGAAATGGCCAAAACAGAGATTTGAACAAATCCCTAAGGGATATGATCAAATCACGCAGGATGTTAAAAAGGCGAATCCATTTTATCATTTACCTAATACAAATCAGTCATTTGATCAAATCTCTGAATCTGTTTAGTGAAATGACGAAATCGGACAAAAGAGGCAACTCGTTTTTTCATTTCACTAGATTCGTTTAGTGATTTGATAAATCCCTGAAACGCGTCAGTGAATTGACGAAACTAACGCGATAAAGATTTTTCCGCTCTTTTATAAAAAAAATAACCACGAAGACGTTGGCGGGAGCGGAGCTCCCGCCACCATCTTCTAACCTATCCGCCATCCGAGTCTAAGTCCCAGAATCGTATAAATGACTAATGATTTAGGAGCCAATATCTGCGAGTTAGTTTCGTCAATTCACTGACGCGTTTCAGGGATTTATCAAATCACTAAACAAATCTAGTGAAATGAAAAAACGAGTTGCCTTTTTTGTCCGATTTCGTCATTTCACTAAACAGATTCAGAGATTTGATCAAATGACTGGTTTGTATTAGGTAAATGATAAAATGGATTCGCCATTTTAACATCCTGCGTGATTTGATCATATCCCTTAGGGATTTGTTCAAATCTCTGTTTTGGCCATTTCACTGCGACATATATATGATGAGCATGAATATTTGTTTCTGAGTCTTGGATGTTAGCTTATGAGTCTATATCTATTAAATATATCGTCGCACACCTATAGAAAGCCTTTGCGCTTACTATGAGGCTAATAATAGTTCGATTTGTGTAAGATTGTACCCTAATATTTATAGGTGGTTATAGGGCTGGCGGCTTGTTCGGCGATTTCAGCGAGGAAATGCTGCCATGCGTTGATTATTATAGAATAAAAACAAATCGCTTTATGTGGGCCGATAATATTTGAATAGTTTCGTCGATTCCTCTAGGCATTTTATTACTTGCTATCTCAGCGGAATTATTATCAGAATAAGAGAACTTTTATAGTTTTAAGTAGGTACGTGCATCATTGGGAAGTTAAATAAAGCATCTGTGGGCTTCATCATTAGTTCCACTTCACCTGTGATTTCTGGACGTAAATACACCAGTTATAATTAGAAAATACCGAAATTACAATTAATCAATCATTTATTTATTTCTGTTAATGTGGTACTATTCAGGTTATTATATTTATATATATGTTACTACACGCGTGCCTTAAATATTTGAGGAGTTCCCTCAATTTGTCATGGCTCCCATCATGCAATTGGAGTGTTAATAACAATAGGCCTATTCTAGAAGCATATACTGACAAATAAAAAGAGAATTGTACGAACCGATCCTTAAATGACAGAGGTCTGGCGTAATACACAAAAAATAATGAAAAAAACACACTACCGAATTCAGCACCTCCTCCTTTTTTTGAAATCAGTTAATAAGATTTGCCAATGTTTATATCTGCTAGAACGACATCGCTGCTGTCCCTTAAGAGGCTCCATGCGCTTTTTTGATGAGTTTTGACGTGTTTCGAGTTGATATTACTCGGTGAAAACTATAGATATATTAATGGCACAAACGATTATTGATTCTTCAATCCTTTATCGATATCTGCCCGAGGATTTATTGTTGACGTTGTTTTCTTTTTATTATTTATTCGAACATTGTCGAAAAAAGCTCACTTCGATATTAGCATGTTATTTGTATGCACTTTATATGAAATCTACTTACAACCGTTCCTTATTGACGTCTCTAACAACGCACGAGAGATTGTTATCTTTAAGGGTGGGTTGCACCAAACCGTCTGTAATCGGAATGTATGGAACGTTTGACAAGTTTCTATGGACTGACAGCTGTCAGCGCCATATTTAACGTTGATCGGTCTGTAATCGTAAGTCGATGCAACCCGCCCTAACTCAGTTTCAAAAAAGTTACGTCCGAAAAACTGTTTTTTTGGCCTAAAATTGCCAAAGTTTATACGTATACATATATATCCCGAAAACTGTGTGTTTTTAAAGCAAATATAGGATACTATTTTGGTAAATGTGGCTGTAAAACACGACAAAACCGACAGTTACAGATCGTAGGTCATTGGGAGCTAGGAGCCCCTTAATGTCATCACGCCGTCCATAAATGTGTGACACATCGTGAAATAGCATAAATAGCATAATGACATCCGCAATATCTTCCACGACCTGCATTGATGTCGATTTCGATTGGACACGGTTAATGCAGTCGACTTCAAAGACACATTTGCACCTTATTTCATTGCAACAACTGTAACAAGATGAAAACTGACACATCTTTGACATGACTGTACACTCAGCATCATATAAATAGTTATTAGTAGTCAAATATTGCCTGCCTACGACGCAAGAGGTCCTGGGTTCGAATCCCGGTTTTGTTCCTGAGTCATGGATGTTTTCTGTGTATTTAAGCATTTATTTATCTATATAAGTATGTTTATCGTCGTCTAGTACCCATAGTACAAGCTTTGCTTAGTATGGGACTAGGTCGATTTGTGCCAGATTGTCCCCAAATATTTATTTATTTATTTTATTTATTTATTTAGATACACGTCTTTATTTATGTATGAACTAGCTGCTGCCCGCGTGGAACTCGTTTATATCACAGCTCCATACAAACGTTTACCCCCCCATTTCACCACCTTAGGGGATGATTTCGGGGATAAAAACTATCCTATGTCACTCTCCATCCCTTCAACTATCTCCACTTAAAAAATCACGTCAATTCGTCGCTCCGTTTTGCCGTGAAAGACGGACAAACAAACAAACAAACACACACAAACACTTTCCCATTTATAATATTACGTAGTAGTATGTATAAGGGTGGGTTACCAGCGAACGAATAAAACCATAGAAGTTTAAGTAACGGCGCAAAATGGCCCCTCAGAAAGGGTGCCATTGCCATTATTGGTTGGGGGCGGGGTGTCAAAACGATGCCAGGCAGCCGTTTAGTCCGAACATGCGCACACCGGGTTGTAGCCACGTGTTTGGGTAGAAATTATAACGAGCTGGCATCCTATGGTTTTTTCGTACACTGTGCGTTACGTATGATATATTTTGGCCAAGTATGCAATATAAAAAGATGTAAACGTTGTCTATACGAAATTCCGTTTTTAAAAATGGCCACTAAAGACAGCAAATGTCGTCAATGAGACGACTAGACGCGAAACTGAGGCAAGGCACGGCTATCACTCGACGGCGCGCGAGCTCTCTCGATTTTTCTCGCGCTATCCATCTCTCTCTTATTAGAACGCTTAGTAAAGAGGTATAGTGCGAGAAAAATCGAGTGTGTCGCGGCCGTCTCATGATAGACGTGCTGGTGCCTAATTTGCCTACTCTGGCTGCTACTAATTATACGGTGCTGACTGTACCTCTGAAGGTGTGTTCACACTTGTTATGGCGTACAGTTAAGTGTAAAAATATGGGTGCATACAACTAACCCTTAAATATGTCCCATGACTCTTATGCCAGCGGATTAAGGGTTAACGATACATATGTATGCACTTGACTGTACCACACAGTAACAAAAAACGGTCGAACATTAAGTTTTACACAGAATGTTGCTAGTCGTTCGTATTCAAACCGTGGCCTCCTAACAATCATTCAGTATAGTCATCCTACTAATCGAACTAATCCTACTGTACAAGATGATATTGATGTACTAACATTTGCTAAATTAAATTAAAACTAAGTTAAATCTAAAAAAAGGCCCTCGCGCCATTGTACCGAGGATGCTGGCGGCATTTCCTCGCTGAATTGCAATGCTGATGCGTTGCGCGAGAAAGCCGCCAGCTTTTCGGTCACCAGTTACACCAGACGTTTCGCGATTTCCGCAAATAACTTTTGCGCACTGCGACCCCTCGGACCGAGGGTGTCGACGCCAATGGACAATGGTACAAAGTTGTGCACTCTGACGAGACCTATAATATGCGAAAGTTTGGATGTTTGTTACTCAATCATGCCTAAACGGCTCAACCGATTTGGAACGAATTTTGCACTAAGATATAGTTTATAGCCTGGATTAAATATAGAGTAACTGTTGGTGGATTAAGCCGCAGGTGGAAGCTGGTAGGCTATACTTTAACCCACGTGTCTGCCTGGGTTGTATTATGTGTAACACGCGAGCATAGAGAACACAGTTACTATACAGGTAGTATCATAAACGCAATGCGCAACCGAATATGCAAGGGCGGCACTTGTTTATTATTTCTCCCCCCCCCCCTTCAATCTTTATAATTATTGAACATGCTAACAAACTTTCACGGGAATCTGTTGAGAAATGCAAGCTCTAGAGAACAGGAGAGGGGGACATCCTGACATCCGGACATACCTGCGAAGGAGTTTTGGTTACAGCTGAAGAAGAAATACGTTCGCTACGATCGCTCGTCCAAAAAGAATTGCGGCTGAATTTCTTTTCCCCTCACAATTCGGTTCTACTTAAACTTTAAAACAAAACAATCGCAACACCAACAAGTCAATTTCGCAAACAAAGCAATATCTATCATTATCGCATGATAAATGTGTGTTGAGCGCTTATCACTCGACAGACGTCGAGCCAGATTGAGATAGCAAACGATTACGAATTTGGAATGGTCCTTTCCTTTTTGGGGCCACAGTGCGAGCGGACAAACACATTACTTTGTGTGATCAGGAATGATGGTGTAAGCGGGAGGGATATAGACCCTTATCTTATCTAGATTAATCATTTCCACAAAGCAGATGATGCAGTTCAGTGGGAGCACCTTGAATTCGCCGATTGATAGCCGTAACCAAAGTCTCAAATTCTCTAGTCACACATTCAGACAATAAGTGTTCCTCGCCACACATTCTAGATGTAGATAGACCCTGCTCGTTACAGTGTTGATCGGAATTTTAATTTTATTCAATAACTAGCTTCCGCTCGCGACTTTGTCTGCGTCTACCCAGGCTAAACACAATCCTATATTTCAATCCAGGCTATAAACTATCTTCGTTCGAAATGTCATCCAAATCGGTTGAGCCCTTTTATCGTTTTACAGTAACAAACATCTAAACTTCCAAAGCATCGCATTTATACTTAACTAGCTTCTGCCCTTGTCTCCGTCCGAGTGGAACTCGGTTATATCGTAGCTCCACACAAACTTTCAACCCCCATTTAACCCCCTTAGGGAATGATTTCTGGGATAAAAACTATCCTATGTCCTTTCCCAGGAATCAAACTATCTCTATACCAAATTTCGTTCAAATCGGTTCAGCAGTTAAAGCGTGGAGAGGTAACAGACAGACAGACAGACGGACAGACAGAGACACACTTTCGCATTTATAATATTAGTATGGATAGAATGGATAATAGTATGATAGTACCCTGTTTTGTTTATTGCTGTTATTTAGAACGCGCTTAGGTACTGTCAGGTGAAAGTTAATCTAGGGTGTTTAAGTGATATTTCTTCAAGGTCTAGTAATATAAGGCTTGTTCCTCATGCTGGCACACCTCCGGCTTGTCTGTATATCGACGTACACCTGAGGGGCAATCACGTAACGTTTCGAACGCGCGTTAGGACAATGAAACTGTCATTTTTCGATATGAAAAGTGACATTTAGATCTACCTGACGCGCGTACAACGCGGATCGCGCTAGGAACGGGAGAGCGCGAGCGGGATACCATGGCTTAAATATTTTTGTTAAACAGTGCCCAATTGCATCAAAGTATTCTATTCAAAAAACAACTCTATTATCCAAGACAGAAGAATCCAATTCCAAAGGCAGTTTTATAAAAAGTCAGCCACATAAATAAACTCATACGTAACTACCATTATTTACGGTTTCGTAACACCGCCGACAGTGGGGCCACTCCAAATCCGAGTATGGTTCCGAATCCGATTAAAAACGCACGACAAAATTAATCAAATAGTGTCGACTAGCGAGAAAGCGACCTTTACGTGATCGATGGACGACGACATATCGATGAAACTATCACGGCTCTCTTTTCTCTGACAACTACGTCTCAATCTGTAAATAATTACATTGAAATTAAGGCAAGCCGTAGCATAAAATCATAGTACCTACCAGAAACGCAAATTCCCAGATACGCAGGCGACCAGAATTTCCATCCCAATTTACCAGATATGTAGATGACCAGAGTCCTATTACGCAATGATCGCAATTGATTTTTAGATGCATGATCCCAGACACACAAATTATCTGATAAGCAGATGATCCGATTTTCATTCGCAAATTACAATACAACACCGTGATACCGAAGGTTGCGTTTTCAAACCGACATTTATAAAAAAGCCCACAGCCATAATAACACTACTACTTGCTCTGTATAGTAGTGTTGTGTTCCTGACGGTGAGCAAGATCGCCAGAGCTCCCGAGGATGCGTTGTGTTGAGAGCGAGGGCATTTGTTCCTTCAGCTGTCAACACGGCGAATCCTCAAACATATTATCAAGGGTCGGCAACGCCCATGTTACTCCTTTGGAAGGGCATGCGTCTATAGGCTACGGTGTCCGCTGACGGGCTGTACGCTTGTTTGCTACCGTTGCATGTATAAAAAAAGATTCGAACCAGTTTTAGGAGAGGAGCAAATGTTTGTATGGGAGCAACTACAATTAAAGAACATAAATACCCAAAACTTTGAGACAAACCTCGCTGGCGGAAGCGCTAAACGCTTCATACTATGATATTGATAGACACACATGTATGACGTCACAACTGACATTTGTACTAATCGTTACATGGAAAATCAGGTAAAATGTAAGTACATAGTTTTCATACAATTTTGTTTCTATAAAAGTGGAAGGATTCCATTGTTAGCTTTAAATTTACCCGTGGACAATTAAAAAAATCGCGTCATAAAAAATCTTTTAGCTTTTTCTTATCAGAACACGATACCTGTTACACCCTTGATCGGTTGACTCCCTATTGTTGGTTACACTCTGTGGATGTAAAAGGCCAATGATGACGCTACGGTGGCCGCTTACTAACAAGCGGGCCGTATCCTCGTTTGCCTCCCACGCAGTATTAAAAAACGGAACACATTTTTGCGATGCCATCAACATCGGCGCGGCATTACTGACATCCGTACGTCCATATATATCACCTCACTAGTAATGATTATGAGAAAGTGGTTTCCTCATTTTCCTGAAGTTTCTCGCGTTTTTTTTAGTGGCAGTAAAACCCGCTTGCTCGCCAGTGCGATCGGTGACTTATTCTGAACGCATAAGCGACTGTAACTCATAAGCCAGTGTTTCTTTGTATATATCTTTGAAACGGACTTGGGGGTCCGTGACATGATTGCTGGGGGTCCGCGGCAACTTCGTTCACACATGAAACATGAGATATTTTTTCAACATTATCTTCAACAGGGGTCCGCGGTATTCTTGAAATTCTGAAAGGGGTATAGCAAAAGTTTAAGAACCACTGTCATACGCATAGACAGCAAAATATTAAAAAACCGTGTCGGGCAACGCGCAGTGTAGAGTTCCGTAGTTGCCTGGTGGCTGTCTTGGTTACATCGAAACGCGCGCCAACTATAGGTAAGCGGTGCGGTTAAAGACCAACATATCACGCGGATCGCTGAGAAGAAAAATGTTTTTTATAGGTCCATAATATTTTTGAACAAGCTATCCAAAAAATATTACTTTAAATCAGTTCAAAATTTAGGTTTCGAAGCTTGAAGTCCACATATCTCGCAAGATATGTGGGCTTCAAGCTTCAAAACCCAAATTTTAATACATGTGCCCCCCCTCTCTAATGGCTAGATGACTGGGATGTGATAATGAATTCAGCTAATAGGAAAACTATCACGGCTAATTAGGTATAAAACTATAGCTTCCAAGTAATAGTCGACTAACTTAAAATGTACTTGGAAAGGTGAATTTCCGTATAAATTCGGCCTACGCAACCGCACCATTGGGTCGACGTAAAGGACCGGACGCGTGTGCTGCGCGTGTGCTGCGCGTGTGCTGCGCGTGTGCTGCGCGTGTGCTGCGCGTGTGCTGCGCGTGTGCTGCGCGTGTGCTGCGCGTGTGCTGCGCGTGTGCTGCGCGTGTGCTGCGTGTGTGCTGCGCGTGTGCTGCGCTGCAGCTGCGCGGGTGCTGCGCGTGTGCCGCGTTCGATGTGTGTTTGAAGTGTAGTTTCAATGCTTTACAACTTGGGTGTGTGCTGCGCTGCAGCTGCGCGGGTGCTGCGCGTGTGCCGCGTTCGATGTGTGTTTGAAGTGTAGTTTCAATGCTTTACAACTTGCGCGTGTGCCGCGCAGCACACGCGCCGCGCAGCACACGCGTCCGGTGGGTGGAGGCCTTTACAAAGAACAAAGACAGACAGGTAACTACGGAACCCTACAATATGCGAAGCCCAACACGCACTTGGGCGCTTTTATCTTTGGGATACTTAAAATGGATAAGTACAAATAGTAGATACCCACGGTAAAGCACCATACTAATTCTCACAATAGTGTTTAGTTTGCCTATAACTTCCACAACTGCAGCAAAACTTGTTCCATGCATGTCAGAATAACACTTGGACATTAACTTTCGTATGAATGCTGCAAATCTAGACCCACGAGGGATATGTGCAATGCTGATTGAATAATGTCGAATACCGACAGTTCCTAAGTAAAAGTTTACATTAGATACTTTACATTATATATATACAGTATGGGGTTATACGAGAATGATAGTGTCACCAAGTAAAATAATCAATAATGTTGATTTTTTTGACAAAGATTAAAAATATAGTCGCATGTGAAAATAGTAACACAAGACAGAAAAATAATAACTTCATAGATGTGTACAAAGTTGTAAGAAAGAAAAAGAAAGAATAGTTACACATTTATTCACAAACACACAGAATAAGAGGGTTTTAAGGGTCCCGTACCCAAACGGTAAAATTACTAAGAATCCGTCTGTCCGTCCATCTGCCTTTCTGTCTGTCCGTCTGTCTGTACGTCTGTCACCGGGCTGTATTTCATGAACCGTGATAGTGAGACAGTTGACATTTCAAAGATGAATAATCAAGAGGGCTCCCATACAACAAACGTGATTATTTGCAGTCCGACTCGCACTTGGCCGGTTATATGAAAACGTTTTAATCTTTTGAGATATTATTCGAATAGGTTTTCGTCATTAGGTATATGTGCAATCCGAGCTGAGCCAACTCAGACTTGGGCGGAAAGTGGAGGGGAAGCGAAAAAAAAAAGTCGTCTGGTATTCGATAGAAACTAGTAGTTTATGCGACTGATCCATAATGGCCTTAAAATACGAGTGTGGTTTTATGAAACGAGCGTTAGCGAGTTTTATAATAGGATCACACGAGTGTTTTAAGGCCTAATAATTGTGTACAGTTGCATACACTATTTTATCTTTAAGTAGTAGTAAGTAACAGCAAAAAACCAACAATAAAAATGACAACAGCAATGGCGGCAATTCGATCATCCGTCATAAAGAATGTTTTATTTTAATCGTAGACAAACGAATGAAGTCCTTATACTCATATCACTCGAGATCAAATGTCGTATGGTTTGTATTAAAAAACGTACTGAATTGACGTTTCGTATCGATAACTGTTTTAATATCTATGGATACTAGAATAGAGACCCACTGGAGTTTTGACAGCTGTTCCAAATTTAAACTCATAACGTTACAAAAATCTGTACTGCAATGACATTAGAGTACAGATCTTACCTACTACCATAGACAAGACATTTCTCATAGTAAAAATCGGTTGTAGTAATGCTGGTTATTTCCTACGGTTTCTGAACGCATTTTAGAGCACTAATGATATGTGTGTAGATAAAGTATTTTATTACCTACGAGTATAATAACAGCGTATACATTTTCAGCCGCTCCGTTTCAATCTTTCTATTTCGCCTCCAGTCCAAGTTGGCGCAGTTCGGGTCGCACAGGGCGGTTGCACAACGCTTCGGCAACTCAAATACCGCGGGCCATCCGGTTGCCTCTCCGACACTGCAACTACGCGTCATTGCTCTGAAATCTTACACGCATAATGACACATTTTGACCACGCGGAACGCCACCTACGCTAAACGACACATCCGCTAAATGACAAATACGCAAAATAGCACTTACGCAGAATGACAAATACGCAAAATGAAACATATCTATCCTATACTACTCTAAGGCAGGCCGGTGTAGGTACGACGACGAGCGAAGCGAGGAGGACTGTTAGTTGTACGGTGAGCCTAAGCGCGCGAGCGGAGCGAGCGAAGCGAGCGTACCGCGGCAGCGGCCGATGAAGCGCCAGAACCAAACAGTGTGGCTACGAGGAAAATAGGCTTGTGTCGTTCCGTGTAAGTGTCATTCCGCGCATGTGTCGTTTTGCGTATGTGTCGTTTCGCGTATCGGTCGATTTGCGTAGATATGTCATTATGCGTGTAATCCGCTATGAATACTAGGCGTGAGTGACATGTGTCTAACTAATTGTATAATTATGAATACCCTGTTTGTTTTGCTTACAGCGTCGATATGGATTGTAACCGGAGATATCTCGTAATACAAGTTGTTACGACGAACTATGAAAATATTGATGACATTGTAATATCGGGAAAGGCCATAGCTGTTATTCGCTACGCGCTAATGCGGCTCACCCCGCCGGTCACCCGTCACGAAACTAGACCTCTACCTACGCTTGGCTACTACGCATCGCGGCATCATAATTATATTTGCGGGTGAACGTTGAGGTGAGCTTAAAACAAGTTACAGAATAGCGGGCCTGGCAACATAGTAGATGAATGCTAAAGTGCAGAATCATAGTCAATCAAGTACACGAGAGGTCAAAATTGGGTGTGTAATGTTTTTAATAACAACTACTTTAGATTTTTCATTTTGCATAAATCGAATTGCATAATTTTGAAATGCAGAAATGATTATTTAGTTTAAAAACAAAATGAATAAGAACAAATTGCATAATTTCAGAAATAATAATAATTAAGTTGCATAGTAATGTAATTGCATAACAGGCAATCAGTATAATGATCACTTTGTACACTATTTAATGCTCATAACGTTATTTTGCCAATAAAACCAAGAATATAAAAGTAGGTATAGCATGTTTTGTAGGAAAAACGTTTTTGTAAAATCAAAAACGTTCAAGATATTTGATGTAAAGAAGTTTTTTTCCGCTCTTTTATAAAAAAAATAACCACATAGGAACACGGACAAAGCCTTTCTTCGATTTTTAATAAAAAAAATAGTTAAATAGTCAAGTTTTGGAGAAGATATCAAGGTACTACGAAACGTTGATTTTATGTTCTTTTAATAGGTAATATTTTCGGTCCAAGCTGCAGTTGTCTCTATCGCGCTCTGCGGGGGGAGGCTATAGGTTGGCGTGACAGCAATACATTTTACAAATACCTATTTCTCAATTATCTCGACCTTTTTGTATCCTCTTAACAAATATCAGGGACAATCTTACAAAAATCGAACTCCCTGGCAGATTCGTCTTTACCTATGGTGCAGGGTGTGCGTTGCACGCGGGTGCAGCGGTCCACTAGTACTTTGTATAAAAAAACTACCTATTCCATTTTGACTTATTTTGACCGCGCGCTTACTAACTTACTATAGGGGGCGCGCGGGCGGGGCGGGGCGCTAGATTATTGTTTTGAACACGGGCGCTACATGGGCTAGAGAAGCCTCTGCTGCCTGGACTCCCTGGTATTATGGGTTTTTGGGGTTAGGTAGTTCAATTCGTGTAAGATTGTCACCGTGTATTTGTTTGATACATTTCACATTTCAATAACAAATGAAGGGTTTATTAAACCACAGATAGTTCTGTCTGAGATAAAAAAATATTGATAGTTTTCGCAAATACTTTATGGCGTCGACTTTTATGTGCAGCTCATGATATGTTTATAAACATACTCCACATCAGAGAATAGAAGAGGTATAAACAGTTATTAACTATCCTAGTTCTAACCCAGTTGGCTGGCGGCCAACACATTACTTGAAGTTCCTAAAAGTAGCGTGGGAAGAAGTCATAGGGGCTTTGGACACATTTTCCTTCAACTCAGGGCTGTTATTCGCTACGCGCTAATGCGGCTCACCCCGCCGGTCACCCGTCACGAAACATGCATTCATCCTTACTTGTCTTATTTGGTAAACAAAATTTTAACCTCAAAATGAATGCACTATAGACTTCTACCTACGCTTGGTTACTTCGCATCGCGATGTCAAGATACATTTGCGGGTGAGCATAGAGGTGAGCTTAGATCAAGTTACAGAATAGAGGGGCAATCGAATTGAAGTCGTTTAAAACTTAATACATGCTGGACATAAAACTGCTTTCTGTATACTAACTAATAATAATAATTATTATTGCATTTATGGATACCTAAAACTATATAGTATTGTGTAATTTCCAAGTAACAAAATTTTATTTAGTTAGCAAATAAAGAATAATAAGAATGCCTGAGACTTGGCACTACAAAATATCTCACAGATTTCATTACTTTTTAGTGATAAACAAGCAGCTCCATCGAGACTTGGCTAGTTTTTTACAGAATGTTTTTGATGGGGTTATATATTACATCATTGCACTTCAGGCTTATACATACAATGGACCTTCAGGTAGCATTAGTTCAAACTACTCATATTTCATCCCGCGACTGCGCCCAAGTTATCAGTAACACGGGGGCTCCGGAGGCAGCCCAGCCCCTGATCTACGAATGTTCGCTATTAAAAATCTCACAGAGAGAAAGTGAGACTAATAATACTTGATTACTTAATACATTGTAGGTACCAAGTTCGCACAAAAACAAACGATCCGAGGCCGTCGACCCTGCCACACTTCGAAACGTCACATCAGCACAACTCCAACACTGCGCTTGCGTCCTTTGAGTACACGCTAACCCCATTAATCCTGAACCAGCTCGGCTTAAAATCGGCATAAGTAGAGAGGTTGTTTATTGTACTTAAGTCTTTTTGTGTCTAGTTTGTGAAGATCGGTGATCCATAGATAGGGCGTCGCGCATCGGCAGCGGCGATGATGAAACGGTTCCTGTGTGTAAAAAATTAGGGAGGGAAGTGCATTTATGTGCATATTGTGTGGATGCGTGATATACCAGAGGTTAAATAGTGAGGTTAGTGTCAGTGAGCGGATCGTGATTTTACTTTCACGGCTTTTTTTGTTAGAATAGGGGTAGGGGTAGACTAAATAAAATAATCAATAATTATATGTTGTCTTGAAAATAGATTAAGTGTGCAGTCAAATACTTCCGAGTCTATAACAAGCAATATTAAACCGGTTGTATACTAATTCTTTGAGATGAGTGGGATTTTTGTCACTGGGTTTTTTTTTCTTTGGATCAATAACATTTAAGTGTACATACCCTATATACTTACTTTACTTTACACCCGTATTATGTATATCAATGTTCAAATTCAAATTCTAAATTCTTTATTTTGTAAGATACACTTTGTCTATAATCTAAAGCGATGGAGTCAACCGGTAAGCAAAAAAATGCCAGTGTTGGATGGCGCCCCTCTTCCTATAGGTTACATAATTTTGTGTTATTATTTTATGCGTAACTAAATAAGTATAAATTTTAATCTACTAGCTAAAATTAGATTATAATAGTAGTAGTAGTCTAAAGTAATGTTATTCCAGGTACTCTCATTGGCGCCTTAACACGTTCGGGCCAGCAACGTTTTACCACGTCATCATCAGAATATTGTAATAAACACAACGTCTAATGACTACCAAACAAAAAAAATATTTTCTCGCACTACGTTATAAAACGTCGGCAGTCCGTATTAATTCCTATTAGAACTATTCCTGTGCCGTAACACTGAGAAATTCCAAACTGCTAGAGCCGCAACGCATCAACTTTTGGGAGGATTTTTCGAACGTCCATTGCACACGCACACATGCCCACGGGCGCTAACACAACGTTCGTGTACGTCGCGCGGGTAAGCGGCGCGCCCCGCAGTGGCCAGCGTGCGTCGCAACGGGCTGTGTGTGCGCTGTTTTCGACGGAGCCGCGAAATTTGTTGAATAAATCGTAAGTATTTTGTATTTTTTTTTATAAAAACCTTTCGTTTTTTTACGGTTTACGCATAATACTCATATTTGTCTTCGATATGGTATATTATTGATTTCAAATAACCGCGTGGCGCGTCGAAAATAGACTGTACAAATACTATTATTTTATAATATTTACCCACAAATACTATTATTTTATAATAGTAATTGTACAATGGAACGTGCTATGATTGGATTCAAGTATTATCAAATCAAGGTACTAAGTGACATTTGCGAAAAATCATGTAATTACTTTGTATGTTTCTAAAAGTAAAATACATACTTTTTGTTTTAGATGGATAGAAAACTACGTAATAAAGCGACACTGAAGCTGTGCAGGACGGACATGGCCAATAAATTATTAACTACATATGTACCTAGATTACCTAAAGATAGATATAATTATAATAGATGTTACCCGCCTTGTCAGAGTCTAGTTAGAAACCTAAATAAACATTATTGATCTCTTCTTTCCTTTACACCCAAATAGGGACATAGAAAACCAATAAAACGGTTCGAATGAGTTTCTAAGTGGTAAACATTAGGTTTCCACTTGTAAGAATGTAGATAAACAAGAAACTCATTAGATCCGGCCCGCCTGCAGTCTCAAGCCACACTGAGGGCGAGCGCGGGGGAACGGTCTGAGGGGGACGAGGGACGTAAATACAGAGCGTTCCCGGGCTCGCGCGCAGTAACGACGAGAACGGCGGGCGAGCGGGAGCTTGAATTTAGCATGTCTAATAAGGATAAGTAAATGTATAAACAAATTAAGATAACCATGTATTTAGAATAAGATTTATTGACAAATAAACGATAGCGGGGTGAGGTAGGGTTGGAGGGGTGGGGGGTTCGAGCCCAATAGTATAAAATGGCGGCCGGGCCGCCATGCATTCATTCTACGCCGACTACTCGAACCGACCACAGCTCCAGCCCTGCCAAGCCTCAAGAATTCCTGAAAGCTGAGTTTTCACTGCATCTCACCCACCACCAGTCATAGGTGTACGTCCTGTACATGCTGGTCCTTCGAGCCGGATAATGAAGAAAAGGCCAACAACGAGATCACAGACCGGAAAACTTACGCTAGCGCAACTCATCATGAAAAATATGGAGCCGTCAACGTCGGACGAAACGGGCACCTCCACGTCGAGAACGGCAACTACCAGTCAAGACAGTTCGGGGCCGTCGCAGGAAAACCCACAGTTACGCCAACATCCTGCAACGCCGTCGCCTCACGAACCCCAGCAGTCAAGACAACCCATAGAACAGTTGCCGTCAGAAGCCCTACAGTCAAGAATCCAGCCCACAGAACAGCGGCCGCAGGAAAACCCACAGTCAGACCCACCTGCGGCCACGCTGCGACAGGAAACCCCACAGACAAGCCATAATCCTGTCGCATCGCCGTCATCGAGGTCCGTCAGGTCCACGAGCAGTCAACGTACTCGCCGCCTCGCACAAGCGCGGGAAGAAGCTCTTAAAATAAAGCTAGAGCTCGCGCACGCGCGATTAGCCGCCATAGAAGCCGAAGGCAGCGACGAAGAGGACGGCGACACCATAGCATCTACCGTCCAGCCAGGACACCGCATCGACGAGTGGCTCGAGTCCAGCCGCGGACACGTCCTCGCCATCACCAATACAGCCCACTTCGAAGAACCCGAGCCTGCACACCCACAGTACCCGTCACAGGCTCGACAAAACTACGCCGAGGGCACGGGACCCGACGCCACCGCCGCGCGTCACACGGTTCCTGCCCCTCCCCCCGCCGGGGGAAACCACGCCCAACCGACCGTACCCGCGCCGCCGCACGCGTACGCTCAGCCGCCGCCGGCATATCCACAAGCGGATATGCGAAGAAATGATGTCATAGCCACGCAGAACCCACAGAATATCAACCTGAGTGAACTCGCGTCAGCCATCGCCGTCGCCGCCCGCGCCGGTCATAGAGAAGCGCCGAGATATCACGCCGAGTTGCCGCCTTTCGGTGGATCGCATCAAGAGTGGCTATCATTCAGAGCCGCTTACAACGAAACCGCCTCAAACTACAACGAGGTGGAGAACATAGCGAGATTAAGAAGATGTCTCAAAGGAAGAGCAAAAGAAGCAGTCGACAACCTTCTAATCTACAACGCCCGTGCCGATGAAGTTATGAGAAGTCTAGAAGCCCGTTTCGGCCGTCCCGACGCCATCGCCCTCGCCGAGCTTGAACGACTACGCGCGCTGCCGCGCCTCAACGACGGCCCGCTCGACATATGTGTTTTCGCCAGCCGCGTCGCTAACGTCATAGCGACGCTCAAAGCGCTTGACCGTGCTCACTACCTACACAGCCCCGAGACAACAAGGGCCATGATGGAGAAGTTTACGCCGGCCCTGCGCTACCGATGGTTCGACTACGCGACTACACAGAAAACCAACGAGCCCGAGTTACTGAAAATATCTGCTTTCCTGCAACGCGAAGCAGACTACTGCGCGCTCTACGCGCAACCCGAGAATGTCGACGGCCCGAATCATCACTTCACGAAGAGGACACACAGAGCTCTCGTGACTACAGACAAGCCGGCACCCAAGTGCGCCTGCTGCAACAACGTCGGTCATCAAATAGAAAAGTGCAGCAAATTCGTCGAGAAAACATTAGAAGATCGCTGGAAGATAGCCAAAGACCAGCGGCTGTGTTTTCGGTGCCTGCGTCATCGGACAAGGACGCACGCTTGCAAACGTGTCAAGTGCGAGCGAGACGGCTGCGAGTATTTTCATCACAACCTGTTGCACTACAAGAAAATTGAACAAAGAAATGAAGCCGTCACCTCTACGCGGGCCTCCAGAGAAGCGCGGGCCTATCTGAAAATCATACCGGTCACTATCTCGGGACCGGCGGGAGCCGTCGAAACCTACGCCTTATTGGACGACGGCTCCACCATCACTCTCGTGCAAGAGGACATCGCGAGAGACTTGGGCCTAGACGGACCGACAATACCGCTACAAATAGAAGCAATCACCGAAGAGAAAATCGACGCATCGAATTCACGCCGGGTCACACTCAGCATCCGCGGCGCCGACCATCACCACAGGGTCGGCGCCCACACCATAGAGGATCTCCGCCTATCGCCACAGTCCATCAAACAAGAGGACCTTCGTGACTGCGCCCACCTGAGCGACATAGAAAATCAACTGAAGTACGAGAACGCGAAGCCGAAAGTGCTAATTGGGCAAGACAATTGGCACTTACTCGTCAGCAACGAGACACGTCGAGGCCAGCAGCATCAGCCAGTGGCATCTCTCACGCCGCTGGGCTGGGTGCTACATGGGGCGCACACACGTATCACCGGTAAGCGAGTGCACGCAATACATCATGTGAATATCTGTGAAAATGAGAAAAGTGAAGATTTGAACTCGCAACTCAGCAAATATTTCGCGCTCGAATCCCTACTAATCGAGCCGAAATTGCCCCAATCAAGCCCGGAAGAGCGTGCGCGCATCATTTTAACCCAGTCAATGAAGACTACCGCCGACGGTCATTATGAAGCCCCGCTACTGTGGAAACAACCCGACGCTCGCTTGCCTGACAATTACGAGAACACGCTGAGGAGACTCCACAACATAGAAAAGAAGCTCGATAAAAATGAAGAACTCAAGAAAAAGTACAACGAACAGATGGACGCCCTCATAGTCAAGGGGTACGCCGAGCCCGCTCCGCCCTCCAAGTCAGAGAGGGTATGGTACCTCCCTCATTTCCCGGTACTAAACCCATGCAAGCCCGGGAAAATGAGCATCGTCCATGACGCTGCTGCCGCTACGAGGGGGGTCTCCCTTAACGACCGCCTCCTCACCGGGCCCGACCTGCTGCAGTCACTGCCGGGCGTCCTAATGCGCTTTCGCCAACACCCTATCGCCGTGGGAGCCGACATCAAAGAAATGTTTATGCAAGTGAAAGTGAAGCCTGAAGACAGAGACGCCCTGCGCTACCTGTGGCGGGGTGATCAACGAGGCGACGCCCCTCCACGAGAATATCGCATGACGTCACTCATATTCGGCGCGACGTGCTCACCGTCAATAGCGATATACGTCAAGAATATCAACGCCCAGAAGCACGAAGGCACGCATCCCGAGGCCGTCAAGGCAATAGTCCGACACCACTATGTCGATGACTATTTACACAGTTTCAAGACAGAGGAGGAGGCGATTAGTGTATCCAGTACTGTACGTGACATACACAAAGAAGCACACTACGAGCTACGTCAGTGGACCTCCAACTCTGCAAAGGTCCTCCGAGCCCTCACTTCGGAGGACCTCGCCTCTACACACGTCGACCTCAATAAGAGCGAGATGCAAAACGAACGGGTATTGGGACAAATATGGAAGCCGGCGAGCGACGAACTCGCCTTTAACTTGGACCTCACCCGCCTGCCGCCGGGAGCTCTGGACGAAGCCGAACCTACAAAGAGACATGTACTAAAAATTACTATGTCAATCTTTGACCCACTCGGCCTGGCAACACCGGTGACAATCATAGCAAAGAAGTTACTACAAGAGGTGTGGCGCCGCGGCACGAGTTGGGACGAGAAATTGGACCCGGACCTAGCGCAACGGTGGGCGGAGTGGACGCGGCATCTACGAGCACCGCGCGACCTGGAGGACGAGCCAACGCCTGGCCGAACACTTCTGGGCCCGCTGGCTGAGGGAGTACCTACCCTCCCTCCAGTACCGGCGGGAGCCCCATGGCCGAGGGCGGCCTATCAACGTCGGAGACATCGTGCTCGTAGTCGACGGGACCCTGCCTCGCAACACATGGCCGCGAGGCCGGGTGACAGCCGTATACCCGGGACCGGACGGCGTGACACGCGCGGTCGACGTGGCAACGAAGGGCGGAGTCTTCAGGCGGCCGACCAAAAAGCTGGTGATCCTGCCGACGGAGCCCGACGACCTGCACGCGAGGGATACTCCAACGCTCACCCGAGCGATGGACGGCGGGAGAGATGTGCAGGACGGACATGGCCAATAAATTATTAACTACATATGTACCTAGATTACCTAAAGATAGATATAATTATAATAGATGTTACCCGCCTTGTCAGAGTCTAGTTAGAAACCTAAATAAACATTATTGATCTCTTCTTTCCTTTACACCCAAATAGGGACATAGAAAACCAATAAAACGGTTCGAATGAGTTTCTAAGTGGTAAACATTAGGTTTCCACTTGTAAGAATGTAGATAAACAAGAAACTCATTAGATCCGGCCCGCCTGCAGTCTCAAGCCACACTGAGGGCGAGCGCGGGGGAACGGTCTGAGGGGGACGAGGGACGTAAATACAGAGCGTTCCCGGGCTCGCGCGCAGTAACGACGAGAACGGCGGGCGAGCGGGAGCTTGAATTTAGCATGTCTAATAAGGATAAGTAAATGTATAAACAAATTAAGATAACCATGTATTTAGAATAAGATTTATTGACAAATAAACGATAGCGGGGTGAGGTAGGGTTGGAGGGGTGGGGGGTTCGAGCCCAATAGTATAAAATGGCGGCCGGGCCGCCATGCATTCATTCTACGCCGACTACTCGAACCGACCACAGCTCCAGCCCTGCCAAGCCTCAAGAATTCCTGAAAGCTGAGTTTTCACTGCATCTCACCCACCACCAGTCATAGGTGTACGTCCTGTACAGAAGCTTTTTGAAGACTCCCTGTCAGAAGAAGATACACCAGATCCTTACAGCGACGATGGAGAGTGTGGATCTGATCAGGATTATGATCCAGAACCAGCCGGATCTTCAGAGAGCGACAACTCTGTAGTTGACGCGCGACCTTCAAAAGCGACGACATCGAAGATCGAATCATCAGTCTCAGGTGATTCTGATAGTTCAGCCTGTTCCTCAAGTTCTGACAGTATTTTTGGGACTCGGGCTCGGAGGAAACAGACACCGACTTCAGTCAATCGTCGTAGAATTGCATCGGACTGTAGTTCAAACACGGCGGAGGCTGATACTATTTCACTTGAATCTCTTCCTGGGTTACCTTTGGCAGCTAATTTAGAAAATGGAGTACCTAACGCCTCACCGTCGCCTGTACAAATGGAGAATATCCCTACACCTCCTATATGTTCCTATTATTTTGTTGTGAATTCATACCTAATAATAAATGATTCATGCAATAAATACGTTTTATTATCCATTTAAAGACAAATTTATAAGTTTCAATGAGTATAAACGGTGGCGTTTATCAACGTTGTTCATTTTGGCATGCTAACATTCAAATATTTTTGTGATACAACGTTTTATCATGTCGACGTCATTAGATGTTCATGCATCACATTCACAAAAAAGACTTAATCATACGACGCAACTTTTATACACGTCACCGTGTTATGATGTTGTTTCTAGTCTATAACAAATTTAATGATTTGTTGAGACACAACGTGTATGAAAGTCGATAACAGACGGTGACGTGATTGGACGTTGTGTAGTAAATTGATACAGAAAAATGAGACGTATACGACACAACGCTATATAACGCCGACGTCTCAAGACGTTTGTGTCACGCATGGAATCTTTGGAGTGTTTATAGCCTGCAGAACGTCATCCAACGTACCTGCGATTTGTATGGGAAAATATTGTGTCACGACCTCAGTACCTCATTAGGCCGGCGGTGGGCCGAACGTGTTAAAATAATTCCCTACATTTTTATCAAACGTCTTCCTAAAACAGTTCACCATAAACACGGAAATTACTTCCTTATGGTCCAATGAAGCTAAAGATATACTTACATCTACCACTATAAAGAGGTTTAAATGCTGTCGTTTCCCATACTTTTTAAACTATCATCATCCAGATTGCGCCGGTACTACACACCATACTAGCAGTTCCGCGCGAGAGCTCACCTTATATTGGATGCTCATAACTCAGAACTGGAATGGCGTAAGTGGGTTTAACATTCTTGGTAGATACGCTGTTATTATTGCGGAGTTCTGTTACTAAACGGTTCTATGATGTTGATGTTTGAACGAATATAGTGGCTGGCTTGCCGCCAATGTAGAGTTATTTATTGTTGTTTGTGATCTTATGCAGCATTACATAAGTCAATATGTGCAGGTAAATGAGTGAGATTTTGATGAGATGGGATTCGATGTATCCACTTGTGGGCGGGGATAAGCACGTAGACCCGATGGCCGTTGGGGCGGAAAGGTTCTCGAGTGGCGACCACGCACCATGCACCGCACAAAGTGGACTGATGACCTGGTAAAGGTTGCGGGAGTCCGCTGGATGTGGTTGGCGCAGGACCGGTCACTTTGGCACTCTTTGGAGGAGGCCTATGTCCAGCAGTGGACGTCTTTCAGCTGATATGATGATGATGCTTTGTAAGCAGTGTTCGTTAAAATCCGAATGTATGGAAATTTGACAATTTTCTAAGGAATGACAGCTGCCGACGCTATATTTAACGCTGATCGGTCTGTAATCGTAAGTTGATGCCACAGTTCCTATTACTATGAGTATATTTTTTCTTATCAATTAACTATTGTCACTTTTTATCATTATCACATAGATATATATATATTACTTCGTTAAGATAGGCCCAACGCCCACGAGTAATTCGTCCAATGCGGTGGCCCGCCACGGGCAATCGCGGGCCACCGTGCCTTAGTCTTCAGCTGTCACAGTGTGTCACAGTATGTTATATTGTTCGGACAGGCGTATCTTTACTTTCGATATCATTGCATTATCATTAGTTCATTACCTACTAAAAATGCACTCGAATAGCACCTATGTTATGGCCGTAAAAATATACAATAATCTACCAAATTCAATAAAAAACGAAGAATCTGACAAATCTTTTTATGTATCGACAAAACGTCTATTAGTCACAAAAAGCTATTATAAAATAGACGAATATCTAAATGACAAATTAGAGTAAAATTTCTAGCCCGACTAAACAATTATATTACATACCTGCCTAAATTTTATAATGATGGTAATACGTCATACATACCTACACAATTAAAGAAAAAGATTTTCATGTATAATTTAACCTTACTCCATGTTTCTCTAACCATTGTTTGCCTCATTTGTTTTAATTAGTGTATAAGATTAGTTGCGATGCCCTTACAGGGCTCATATTCAGCGCGGTCGTGCGTTGAACGGGTTCTGGCTTCGATAACTTTGGGTCCGCCACCACGCGGCATAGACGACCCAAACCACAGGCACGGCGACACGCCTTCGCTAGCCACGGCGTACCGAGGCAGTTGGAGAGTGAGGGAGAAAGTGAGACCTCTTCTATTCGGTCGCACTTTCTCTAGGAGTGGAATCCGCAGGACGGAAAGAGAAAACAATAATCTCTGGTTCTCAGGGCTTGATGGTGAGGGAGATGGCTAGATGTTTTCGGCTCGAGTTGCAGGTGATGAATGGAATTAATATCGGGAGCCATTTTTTATATATATAGCCAATTCGCTTACCATGAAGTGATCAACTTTTATTTTCCAAAATAGGTAATGCATTACATCATTTTCATTATCGATTTAGTGCTTACGTCTTAACACTAATTATATCTAATTATCTCAAAATGCTGTGTTGCATTTTTATAATACAGAATTACGTGAGGAATGACAAGATATAAGTTATATGTATATAATTCAATTCTATTTCGAGAAATTACCATGTGAATGTCCAATTTAGGAGAAAGTATGAACAATTAAGATTTTAATATTGATACTGAGACTAACAGCGGGCTTACAGACTAGGTTTTACTATGTTAATAGTTATGTATAGTGATGCAGAATTACAATTTAATAAAATCTTTTAGCTACAGTTAATTGTTAGTTATTTATTTACGTGTGAACCTGATTACATAAGTAAGTTTTACGAATACTAGTACAAATATGAGTATGAACGAACGGTTTTCGATATGACGAAATGTCTTTCAGACATGTCAACTTAACTAGGGGTAGGCGCAGTGCCTTTGAAACAGAATTACTAAAGAGATTGACGTGAAGCTACTACAAAAACAAGGTTAAATAAATCTACGTTAAAAACAATGTGGGTCAATCTGTGTGAAAACTAAATTGCGGTCTGGTTAGGTTTGTGCCGACTTACACAGCAGGCTATGCAAGCCTAAGCACGACCTGATAAGGGTGGTCAACCCAGAGTCACTATTCAGGTATTATCTTTAGGTAGGCTATTCAAATGTGCGTTCCTCGGGAACGCACATGACCTAAGGCGTGCAATGTTACATTTTATTTGGATACAGGGTATCTTGTTTGCAGCCTGATAACGTGTTAACGTTATGATGTCAAATCCGGTGTTATGAATGGCTAGTAAACTATACCTATTCGTTATCTAAAGATGTTGTTATCGGATAGACGATTCGTATGACATAAGTAGACATACGTAGCAGAGAGAGCTATTTCCAGGTGGTAACTAAGTATGGGAAAGAAATAGTCAGGATTGACGGGTGTTCCAAACAGTCCCCCCCACGTACGCAAGTACTAACATATGCTAACCAAACTAGTCAATCTATCGAGATAAGTCTAATCAGTCTATCAAGATGAGTCTAGAGGTCGGGCGACGTATGAGTCCAGCAATTGTTCTCACCTCTGTGACGCGTACCTTGCCGTCGGGTCCGGGGTAAACTTTCTCTATGAGCCCGCGGGGCCAAGTTCCTCTCGGCAGGGTACTGTCTACTATTAAGACGACGTCGTCGGGTTTCTAGTTCGGTTGATCTGTGGCCCGTTTGCGTAGTAGCAAAACGGGTTTTAAATATCTTCAGTCGTTTTTTCCAAAGCCTGCAGACGAGTTGTTGAACTATTTGCCAAGTGTTTTTTGAAGGCTTTTTATTGCTGAGGGGCTTGAGAAGTTGAATTGTGTCTGGCTCCAATAGAATGTCTTCGTTTGATGCTTTTTCATTCATTCGACATGTGGTGTTCTTAGCTAATCTCATTTTACACTTTTTCTTGTGAATTGCCGGGAAATGTCGTAGAAAGTATACGCGTGACGAGTCGAGGTTCGTGTCTATCTTTTCGGCGGAGTTTTGGTCCAAGAAGTCTTTCATTTGTTTATTGTATTCGTCCTTAAGTGCAGAATCGCTATTTAACCCTTTTTCTAACGAGCGTAGCCGTTTTGACGCGAGAGTCCTGTTTTCGGGTAGCGCTTCGTTGTCCGTTTTCCATAACAATCCTGCCTTAATTTGTTCTTGTCCGGGTAATTGTTCGCACGTTCTTTCTAGTATCTGTATGGCTCTGTCCTCGGGGTCGTTTGTTCGCTCGCGCGGTTCGGTACCTAGTGATTTCGTACTAAAATGCTCGCACGTCGAGGTCAGAGTAGGATCTTGGTTATCGTTAATGTGATTGACGGAATCGTCTGTTCTGCGAGGCTTTTCATTCAGGCCGTGCATAACCCAACCTAGTTGAGTTAGAGACGCGCAGGGTTGTTGTTTACCGCCCTCACATATTTGTCTGGATACTATTAAGTGTGGTGAGTCCTGTCCTATTAGTAACGTGGGTTGTGCCGATTCGTAGCACAATTCGTCTTGCAAGTGTCTTAAGTGATCGCACTTGCTCACGACGGTCCTTTCTACGCTTTGTGATGCTAAATTTAATCTATCGACCGTGTGCGCCGTGAGATCGTGAAATTCACTGCTGGACGTACCGCGAATGCTAAGTTTGACACGAGAGGAGTCGTGGTCGACGACCTCGTGCCCTCCTACTCCTTCGAAAGAGAGAGTTTCTCGTTTACCGGGGTTTGTTACTTCGTTAGCCACGTCTTTTTGAATCAATGAAAGCGTCGCGCCTTCGTCCATCAATGCGTACGTAGATACCGAACCTTTAGGACCGCTTAATTCTACCGGAATTATCTTTAAATACGCTTGTGATTGGTTGGTGTAATTTACTGAGCTAACGTGTTCCCTAACCGCGATAGTGTTCTCTTTCGGATTTAAGTTACTTCTGCCGTGTAGTGCGTTGTGGTGAGCTGCTTCACAGCCACCCTTGCCGCAGGCTTTGTAGCGACACCTACTCGAATTAGATCGATGCGTATCGCCTAGACATTTGAAACATAACTTAAATCGTTTCACCGTTTCCCATCGGTCGGTGATGTTTTGTTTAAGAAAATCGGCGCAATTAACTATCGAATGACTGCCGGAGCATATTATGCATTTATTTTGCCGATTGTCATCGTTTTTCCTAACAAAATTACTACTCTTTTCCGGTTGTGGTTTAGGTTTCCTATCACTACCGCCCTTGGTGCGCTTATCGCGAGTCGCGCGCCTATTCGCTGTCGCGATGTAGTGTCGTTCCGATTCAGACTCGCTTTCGGTTTCGTAACTTACGTTCCTATGTCTACGTGACTCGGATGCGCGGAGGTCGCGGCTTGATACGGAGTTATCGTCGTAGAAGTCGCTTTGATCCCCTGCGTCCTGGGACGACGTAGAGCTTTCTCTTGTCCTAAAATTGCGTTTAGTGTTAATATTATTAACCTGGCGGGATCGCCCGTGCGATTTCTGTTTTGCCTGCTCGTACGCGAACATAGAGTTGAAATTAACGCTTAATTCTTTTAAAAACCGGGACAGAGCGAGTAGTTCTGGTACGTTTTCGTGACCAGATTTATACCTATACCATTCGAATTTGACGATGTTATTTAATTTTTCTACTATACGACTGACCAATTCGGGTGCGTATAAGTACTGCGGTTTGTTCAGCGCAGTTATGGACGAGACTACGTTACACACGCGGTTGCTAAATTCCGTAATATTGCGGCCGTCTTCGCTCATACGCGGCATTTTTTTTACGTTTTGAATTTCCGCTAATATTATTACGTCTGGCTTCCCGTAGGATCTATCTAACGCATCTATTACTTCGTACGGGTTGCTACACGTGTGTAAGATAGCTCTTATCGAGTCGCGTGCTTGGCCCTTCACGGCCTTACGAAGGCGACCCATATTTGCTATGTCCGAGAAAGCGTTCTCGGTGTCTAAGTATACTTTTTTAAAAGATATCCAATCCGAGGGATTGCCGTCAAAGAAAGGTAAGTCTCCTATGTACTTATTTGACGTTTGCGTCGGTTGGGGCGAAGAGTGACTGTCAGTCCTATTCATACTGATAGCTTGCACTATAGCGTCGCGCAGAGCGCTTATTTCGCTCGTCGAAGTGTTCGATTCGCGATTCCTATCGGTCGTATGGGGCTCTCTCCGCGGTGAGATATTACGAGCGGGCTTTTCCCTTTCGGGTAAGGCGTTAGGCGCATTGGGTTGACTATTAAAAGTGGGTGACGGCGTATGCCTAGCCGAACGATGGCTCTCCGCTAGCACTAACTCGTACCTAGCGGCGGCGTACGACGCTGCGGCCCTAGCCTGATCCAACTGTGACGCACGGAAATCTGCCTCCGCGCGCAACCTAACTAACCTCTCATCTTCGGCCCTAGAGTGCTCCTCCAAATTAATACCTAACCCGGATGAAATTCGATCGTGCCCTTCCTCAACTGGACCGACTCTGGAAACACTACGCGGAAAAAATTCCTCAAATGCGGCGCCCGCGTTGTTTGCGCCTACGGCTTTGTCGCGTGAGGTGCTCGTACCTCCTAAATTCGCGTCGGCGGCTTGGCTGCGTGGGGCGGCCGGGCCCCCTAAATTCGCATCGGTATCTTTGTCGCGTGAGGCGTCCGAACCTCCTAAATTCGCGTCGGCGGCTTGGCTGCGTGGGGCGGCCGGGCCCCCTAAATTCGCATCGGTATCTTTGTCGCGTGAGGCGTCCGAACCTCCTAAATTCGCGTCGGCGGCTTGGCTGCGTGGGGCGGCCGGGCCCCCTAAATTCGCATCGGTATCTTTGTCGCGTGAGGCGTCCGAACCTCCTAAATTCGCGTCGGCGGCTTGGCTGCGTGGGGCGGCCGGACCCCCTAAATTCGCATCGGTATCTTTGTCGCGTGAGGCGTCCGAACCTCCTAAATTCGCGTCGGCGGCTTGGCTGCGTGGGGCGGCCGGACCCCCTAAATTCGCATCGGTATCTTTGTCGCGTGAGGCGTCCGAACCTCCTAAATTCGCGTCTACTTGTTCGGCCGCGAACGTATTATGCCTAGGAACGCCTACTGGATGCGCACCTAATCCGTTCGCGCCTACGGCTTGCACGCGTGAGGGCGCCGTGCCTCCTAAACTCGCGTTAACTGCTTTGATCGCGCCTATCTTTTGACCGTTGACTAATGAAACGGGAATCCCGCGCGCGTCTGCACCCGTGTTGCCTAACTCGTTATCTAACGGAAAACTATGGTCCGTATCGCTTGAACACGCCGGTGTGTTCAACGATGCCGTGTTGGTCGTCTGCTCCGCGGTGTTGGTTCCATGGCTCCAGGTATTCGTTTCTTGCGATGTAGTGGTGCCGTACGACGACGTGTCGCCGGTACCTCCGGATCCTTCGCCGCTGGTGCTCTGCTCCTCTTCTGAGTCCATCTTCTTTTGCTTGCCCGACCTCGTGACTGGCCCTACCCCCTTTCCTGACATCCTACCTACCTAACACTAACGGCCCTAGCTGCTCGCTCGGCGTACTACCGTAGTGATGCCGATTGAGAATAGGAATGTAGGGAAATTGGATGGGTAAAGGTACCGTCTGGCAGAGGAATACTATGCGCTGTTAATGCTCTATGACGTGGGGGATAGTCACGCCCTTCAGCTTGCCAACCTGTGGCTTAACAACACATAGCAACATACCAGCCACGGCCGAGTACTTATAAACGCTCTGAAAAGTGCGCTGCGATACCGACTCGATATACCGCACTAAGACGTGTTTACGCTCTGGTTGACACCGTTAGGCCAGAGCCACGCCACCTGCCAGTATGCATCGAAGATCGACAAAATTCGGCACTTAACAGGATTTAAAATTACTCACACGACGGCTTGTTTCTTCGACTTCGAAGTTTTCGCAGCACTAAGTCCCGTTCGGGATTTTTCTTTCTTGAGGTTTCTTTGGCCTTTGGAAGGCTTTTCTTTTTTGAGAATTCTTGCTTCCTTATCCCTGTTGAGGGCTCTTCTTTCTTGAGGCTTCTTTGGCCTTTGGAAGGCTTTTCTTTTTTGAGAATTCTTGCTTCCTTATCCCTGTTGAGGGCTCTTCTTACTTGAGGCTTGAATTTTCTTATCGCTGGAAACTTCGATGACGGTGACAGTGATTTATTGTGATAGGCACTGTTTTTTCTTTATTCTTTTTTTCTTGTTTCGTGTGAGGTTATAACGAGGATTTTCTTTTTCGAGCTTGGACTTGCTTGAGGATATAGTTTGACGACACTGTTTTCTTTCTTGAATTTTTCTTAATTTTTTCAGCCTTGATATTGTTGTTTCTTCCCTAACAGCTTCATAAAAGGATGCACTACGTATGAACACTCGTTGCGGCTGCTTCACGACGTTTCCGGAAAGTCAATCTTGCTGCGGTGCCCGTGGATTGAAGAAGCACGACGACAATCGGATTACGATACTTCTTAAAAAGTCAATCTTCTCAGTACGGTGCACGGCGATTGTGAAACTCGATGAATTCGCACGAAATATTCTTGCTTGAGCTGCTTTCTGCTTCAGTGATCCGGCCTCCGAAGGACCATTATTCAGCGCGGTCGTGCGTTGAACGGGTTCTGGCTTCGATAACTTTGGGTCCGCCACCACGCGGCATAGACGACCCAAACCACAGGCACGGCGACACGCCTTCGCTAGCCACGGCGTACCGAGGCAGTTGGAGAGTGAGGGAGAAAGTGAGACCTCTTCTATTCGGTCGCACTTTCTCTAGGAGTGGAATCCGCAGGACGGAAAGAGAAAACAATAATCTCTGGTTCTCAGGGCTTGATGGTGAGGGAGATGGCTAGATGTTTTCGGCTCGAGTTGCAGGTGATGAATGGAATTAATATCGGGAGCCATTTTTTATATATATAGCCAATTCGCTTACCATGAAGTGATCAACTTTTATTTTCCAAAATAGGTAATGCATTACATCATTTTCATTATCGATTTAGTGCTTACGTCTTAACACTAATTATATCTAATTATCTCAAAATGCTGTGTTGCATTTTTATAATACAGAATTACGTGAGGAATGACAAGATATAAGTTATATGTATATAATTCAATTCTATTTCGAGAAATTACCATGTGAATGTCCAATTTAGGAGAAAGTATGAACAATTAAGATTTTAATATTGATACTGAGACTAACAGCGGGCTTACAGACTAGGTTTTACTATGTTAATAGTTATGTATAGTGATGCAGAATTACAATTTAATAAAATCTTTTAGCTACAGTTAATTGTTAGTTATTTATTTACGTGTGAACCTGATTACATAAGTAAGTTTTACGAATACTAGTACAAATATGAGTATGAACGAACGGTTTTCGATATGACGAAATGTCTTTCAGACATGTCAACTTAACTAGGGGTAGGCGCAGTGCCTTTGAAACAGAATTACTAAAGAGATTGACGTGAAGCTACTACAAAAACAAGGTTAAATAAATCTACGTTAAAAACAATGTGGGTCAATCTGTGTGAAAACTAAATTGCGGTCTGGTTAGGTTTGTGCCGACTTACACAGCAGGCTATGCAAGCCTAAGCACGACCTGATAAGGGTGGTCAACCCAGAGTCACTATTCAGGTATTATCTTTAGGTAGGCTATTCAAATGTGCGTTCCTCGGGAACGCACATGACCTAAGGCGTGCAATGTTACATTTTATTTGGATACAGGGTATCTTGTTTGCAGCCTGATAACGTGTTAACGTTATGATGTCAAATCCGGTGTTATGAATGGCTAGTAAACTATACCTATTCGTTATCTAAAGATGTTGTTATCGGATAGACGATTCGTATGACATAAGTAGACATACGTAGCAGAGAGAGCTATTTCCAGGTGGTAACTAAGTATGGGAAAGAAATAGTCAGGATTGACGGGTGTTCCAAACAGCTCATGTTTGAGACCTCTACTCTAAAATGTAATATCTATGTACAACATGAATGCAATAAACTTACTGATTACTGATTACTGATTACTGATTACCTAGTCATATTAAGAGGGAAGTGTAACTGAATCTTAACAAATCACTTTGAATTTGATGTCGATCGCTTCGGCAGAATAATATTTAGGATTATGTGTTTCGCTTTATTTATTTTTTAAGGCGGCATTTTTTTTTGTTTTATTGCAGATTTTAAAAAAAGAGAAATTTATAAACCCAAGTTTTCCATTGTGTCAACAGCCTACTAAAAATCATTGAGATGGTAAAATATTTAAAAGTGGTTAAAAGTTTCTCTTTTTGTATGGACGGTGTACTTCCCTCTTAAAGTTATATTTAACGTCTCAATGCCCTATTGTCCTTTTATCACTATGATATACGATATGATACTATACGAGTGTTTGTGTAATTTCGTTACTAAGAGCCATTCACACAATTTACATTTTATCAATATAACTATTATTATACCAGGTGTACAATCCAAATGGGTCAGTATGGAGAAGTCGGAAACTATGAGAGATAGCGAGATCTGTTCTTAGGAACCATGACGTCGATTTTAGATTTAATAATAATTACATTCTAACTTTTTTATTAACTCATCCATAACCGGGAATCGAACCTGGTCAAAATCAATGTGTATAAATTCTGCAAGTCGCAAGAAGCACAACACTAATGGAATCTTGTTTAAATGAAAAGCCGTTTTTCATTTGATGTTAATTCCAAAAACAGTATTCAATTTTCTTCAGATAAGATATGCATAAGTGGTCTCTTCAGATAATTGATGATCGATTCATATTATTCACGACTTTTTGCAAATTAATAAAACTTTGGGCATTTTAGTCTAATTTACTGTCAGTTGTGTTTACACAAGATTTCATAGCCAGGTCCTTTTTACTTAACGTGGTTACAAAAATATTGACCAGGTTCGATTCCCGGTTATGGATGAGAGTTAATAAAAAAGTTTGAATGTAATTAGTTATTGTTAAATCTAAAATCGACGTCATGGTTCCTAAGAACAGATCTCGCTATCTCTCATAGTTTTCGACTTCTCCATACAGACCCATTTGGATTGTACACCCGGTATACCTACTAAGAGTTATATTTGACTTCTCAGTGCACTGTTGTCACTCTTATCACTGCGCCCTTATCACGAGCTATAGTTTACTTTACCAACCACAAGGTGGACTGATGACCTGGTAAAGGTCGCGGGAGTCCGCTGGATGCGGGTGGCGCAGGACCGGTCCCATTGGCACTCTTCGGTGGTGGCCTAGGTCCAGCAGTGGACGTCCTTCGGCTGATATTATGAGGATGATGTTTAACACATAGCACTACTGGCATATTGTCACTACTAACCACAGTTTGTGTCTTTAGAGTACCTTAGTACAGCTCGGCTATGACAAGACGGCGCGCGAGGTCTCGATTTTTCTCGCAACATCCGTCTCTCTCTTTTTAGGCAACTCAGAAAGAGAGGTACAGTGAAGGCCTCCACCCACCGGACGCGTGTGCTGCGCGGCGCGTGTGCTGCGCGGCCCACGCGCAAGTTGTAAAGCATTGAAACTACACTTCAAACACACATCGAACGCGGCACACGCGCAGCACCCGCGCAGCTGCAGCGCAGCACCCGCGCGGCACACGCGCAGCACCCGCGCAGCTGCAGCGCAGCACACGCCCAAGTTGTAAAGCATTGAAACTACACTTCAAACACACATCGAACGCGGCACACGCGCAGCACCCGCGCAGCTGCAGCGCAGCACACGCGTCCGGTGGGTGGAGGCGTTGAGAGCTCGCGTGCCGTCTTGTGATAGCCGTGCTGGTCGATTCACAAGAGCTGGCGCTTATAATGTGTATGAAGTTAATGACAGTTTCATACATTTTCCGCGCCAGCTCTCGTGAATCGACCTACACCTATACTCTGTTCGTTTAGGTATTTAAAAGAATGTAAACAAACAAAACCACGTGACTTGGTCATTCAGCCAATAAGATTGATATGAATAGCAACTTTTGTATCTATGGTATTATCTTATTGGTTTTTTTACATTCTTTTAAATACCTAAACGAACAGAGTATAGGTAAGTGAGTAGCGCAAATACTTATGCAGCTGACTGTACCTGTTTTCTAATTACCTATCCACAAAAACAAGAGAATAATTGAACAGTTAAAAAGAATGCCCGTATAGTAAAAGTTAATGTCAGTATAATGCGAACACTCTGGCCTTTAGACTCTGAAAAACATAACCCTCCTCTTCTTCAGCACTCGGGCGAAAACGGCTTAACTCACTACAGAATTCTTCGTAAAAAGACCTTGTTAAACTGATGATGCCATCTCCCTTTTACTTTACAAGCTAACGTTTCACAAGCGGTCTCAACTCGCCGCATCAATGTAAGTAGGTATGTTTAAGTTTTTTTTTTATAAATATTTAATCTTACACAAATCGACCTAGCCCCAAACTAAGCAATGCTTGTACTATGGGTGCTAGACGACGATAAACATACAAATATTCGTGCTCATCACACAAACAAATGCCCTTACCGGGATTCGAACCCAGGACCTCTAGCTTCATACGCAGGGTCACTACCAACTAGGCTAAAGCGGTCGTCAAGATTTAAGGGGCTACCTGAGGTTTTCATCGATTTTTGTAACTTTTTTACAAGTTTTGAATCGTATCTTCTACTTTTGCACCACAGATAGAATTATAAGTCAAACGGCTATCGGTTCTTCAATTTTTTTTCTCCATTTTCGTCTTCCGGATTCTGAAAGAAATGGTTACTTAATTTTTGATGATTTTTTTAAAAATTGTTAAAAATGAACCCCTTTTATTTCGTATCTTTATTGACTCGAAAGATCTAACATTAACGAAATCTACATGTTTGGGTCCGTCTATGACGTCTTTAAAAACGTGTCTCGGGTTTTCATTTTAAACTAACGAACACAAAAGTTATGGCCGGAAAACCAGTTGTTTGGCCTAAAATTGTTCAACATTGATGCCACATATCTCGAAAACAATGAACTTTGAAGTAAATATGGGAGGATAATACATTCCTTAAAGCCGTTGTTGTGAATATAATAAGCTACAAAAAACATTAGAAAACTAAGGGATTCAGATTTCAGATCGAAGGTCATTGGCGTTTGGGAGACCCTTAAGAGTCCGCAGTAAGCCCGATTCTCCATACAAACGTAGTTACGCTCTCATTTTAAAACTACGTTTTGGATTGTAACGAAACTTTGCATGTTCAATGAAATGAAGTATATCTATGTCTGAAATTAGTTTACGTAGCTTCAGATACCATAATAAAAAAGATACAGCGGATTTAAGTTTTTCATACAAAACTAGTTTTTGCTGTTTTTACTTTGTTTTATAAATTGGAACCATATAAACTAATTACAGACATAGATATACCTCATGTCATTGTATATGCAAAGTCGCAAAGTTTCGTCACAATCCAACTCGTAGTTTTAAAATGAGAGCGTAACTACGTTTGTATGGGAAGGTGAAATTGCTGCGGCCTCTTAAGATTATTGTGGCCGACGTTTTATTAAACTGTTATTGTAATTGGAAGCTTCTACCTTGGACGATAGAGTTGCTTTTTCAACGGACTACTTTGATGCAATTCGGCCAACTCAAATCATCCTTATAGTTTAAGGTACCCCAGCGACAGAGATAGAGATCTACGAAATTCGAGATTCGATTTCTTTGGCGCCTAATCCCAAGATAGTTTGGCGAAAGCGACTGCCATCTGACATTTCAAACCCTAGGGAAAAGTAGACCTAATTTTATCATACATTTCATCATCCTTTAAATACATTTATTCCTAAAAAAAAACATTATGTCAATGTTGTAATATGAAATAGAGGTAGATAAGTACGAAATTACGTGTTTGTAAATGGCCACATCTGACAACTGAACCACGTTTACGTGTCCATTGACGACGCGAAACTGAGGGAAGTTGATTCAATTGACTCAGTTTTAGTGTGCCACTTTTGGAGCGCTTATAACCTATCTACCTCGTTTTTATATTAGATCATTGCATTATCATTACGAGTATGACGGATATGCTGGCTAGGTTATAATATAACCTCAGAGCATAAAATACTATAGAGCGGACAAGCCGCCGGCGGCTGTGCCCCACATGTCAGCTCATTGGGCATACTCCGCCATACATTCACCGTCCGTTGTCCACCGAGAAAGTTCCGTTTTTTGCCAAAATGCCGAGTTGTGCAATAATTACTTGCAAACATCGCAGTGATTTGATTAATTTCCACAACAATGGATCACTTTTCAGAGGTAAATACTATAAATACTTATTTCAAATAAAACCACGAATTCAAAAAGTTGCGACAGGCATATTCAATACAGATCGCGCGGCATGTCCGATCTCCTTATTTCCTATATCTGTGGTTATAACGTTTCAAATATTTTACGTCTCACCTGGCAATAATGCGAGTTTTACTGCACGCTGCACGTACGGGAAAACTCGCATTGTGGGCAGGTGAAGACGTAAAATTTTGTACGCAACACGGGCGGTAATTCGTAAAGCCCCAGAGCGCATATTTATGGCCCTCACCTTCGGTTCGGGCCACAAACACCTGCGATCTGGGGCATTTACGATTTCACCGCCCTTGTTACGTAATGTACTATTAATCGACTTCAATTCAGAACTTTACTTTACTTTAACTTTTACATCCCGCAAATCATCCTCTAAGGACACTTCCTTAATAGGGGGTGAAAGTTTGTATGGAGCTACGATATAGTCGAGGTCCACGCGGGCAGAAGCTCTATAGTCATTCATATGCGAAGCTTAGAAACAGGCTGGTACGTCTGAGATGAGTCGATATGTGTTGTGAACCCGCTATGGAGGCTGTAGTTTTCGATTAGAAAGTTTGTGACCTTGAACTAAGATAGAGTTCTCGACAAATCTGTTCCACTGTACAGTCGCCGACGGAGATATCGAAGCGTACACGGACGGCTCACAAATATTTATTTATCTTTGAATAGCCCCTTCACCAACTTAAAAATCAATTAAAAAAAACTGGCGCGGCCTGCGGTGGCGGACAATAGTAAATTTGACAGCTAATGACAAATGATTCAGGCTTTACTGGGAAAGAGAGTCACTGAAACCTCTATCGTCAAATATGAACATTTGATGACAGTTGTCAAAAGTATTAAACATAACAGAACCTTAATTGTCAAATTAATAAGTTCGTACGAATTTCCAAAAATATGTAACACAAAATAGGAAAAAATTCTTAAGAAAACTGACCGCAGCTTGTGCATTTCTGTAACACTTGGAGTTTTGTACGAACTTAATGATTTGATAACTAAGGTTCTGTTATACATATACTTTTTAGGGTTCCGTACCCAAAGGGTAAAACGGGTATTACTAAGACTTCGCTGTCTGTATATTTACGCCATGTGATAACAGACATGTGGCATCATTTAGCCCTTTAGCCGTAGCGACAGTAAACCAAAGTATGTCAGTCCTGAAATGGCCGGAGGTACTTGGCAGACGGTGCACATCCCCGCATGATGGCAATGGCACCCATTCTGTGGGGCCATTTTGCCACGCTACTTACTTGCTACTTGTATCTACGATTGTCTCGTTCGCTGCCGAATGGAACGAAAATCAAATGTCGAAAGAATAGAGTCACTTTTGTTTTGTTTAATTCGATTTTGGAGCAAATTATAATTCAAGCCTTGTATGATTCGCTTTGTTCAGATACCTTTCACCTGACTGCCGCAGGAGGGTTATGTTATTCGAGCCCAATTTTGACATAGAGGTTGGACTCCTCTTAAGCCCTTATTATCTCTATCATTTAAAATCCTAAATTAGTAAAGTGTAATCGCGTTTAGCAAGTTAGGATGTCCTAGTTAGCAGCAAGGATGGTTCCTGACAAGCTGAATGATTTAGCATCCTAGTTAGGATAAGTGTAATAACATTTAGTGCAATGACAGTCAGTCGCCTCGCACACCTGACGGCGGGCGGACGTGTCTCGTTTTGTACTTGTTTACTAAATCGTCAAACGCTTTCATATCCAATCTTCAGGTTCTAAAATATTCGTTATATTTACTGTCGACAATTTGCTCCTCAGCAATAAATATTCCTTGACCCAAGTTTTCCTTTTTTTCTTTTTTTTTAACTTCCAATGATGCTACGGCCAAGGCTACTGCAAGACCAATCCTTTGATTTTTAGACAATACTGGCGGCGTTGCATCCAAGACGTTCGTCACCGACACGATGGAAATGCTGTCTGAATCAGTGACTAAATTTAGTAGTGTAATCAGGAGCCTCCTTCCTATCCTAAGCATTATATTTAGGATGACTAAATTTAGAAAAGTGTAATAAGGGCTAATCGTGTGAGAGACCTGATTGTGACACTAGGCCTCTAACTACGCTTGGTTACTACGCATTGCGGTGTCAAGATATATTTGTGGGTGAGCGTTGGTGTGAGCTTAAGGCGCCGTAGGTTCATGGTCTTCTCTCCCTCTCACTGAGCCATAGATAACCTCCTATAGATAGAGCCTATAGGGCGACGTGCGGTCACCACGCATATATGTTCTAGCACTGATAACCCCCCGCTGCCCCGCGCCATATTGTCAGTTGCGACCAGGTACGCGATTTATACGTGCGTCAAATAACCAACAAATTAAAATTGTTTATGCGCTGAAAAAATGAGTTATTGCTGTGTGAAGTGGTGTGGGAAAAACTCCCGAACGTCTAATTTTACAACCGATGAAATAACATTTCACAGGTAAGTTAAATTTATCACATAAATGTAAATTTCATTCTGTCACGCGGAGTTCATTTTACACTGGTCTATAAGAAGTACTGAAGTATGCATGTTCATCAAATGGAAATGGCAATATACTGTTCCTTTCTCACGAAAGCACGTGACACTCTAGTGATGGGCTAGTGAATGTTTTCGAATTTTACCGATTCAGATTCATTTAAGGAAACACGATTGTTTAATATGAAATTTCACTAAAATTATATGTATATCCATTGTCAAAATTATTTTGTTAGAAATCATAGATAATGTATACGATGTACTAAAGAGGTTTAAACTGCACCAAGAAGGCAGCAACCATCTTACAAGCTATGAGGTAGAGGGAGACGTAGTAAATTACTATCTCGCGCTATTTTATAGCTTCCATAGACTTCTTCTCTGGAAGCTATAAAATAGAGCGAACTATAATAGTAGTACATACAGCACGTCTATCATGCGGCTGCGACATACTTCCGATTTTTCTCGCACCTCTTGTTCTAAGTGTTCTAATAAGAAAGAGACGGATAGTGCGAGAAAATTCGAGAAAGCTCGCCGTCGCATGATAGCCGTGCTGGAATTTCTTTGTTGGTTTAAGTAGTTTTATTTTATTTATTGGGTAATTTAGAGTATTGTAGAATACGAGTGTCGAAGATTAGCTATTGCTAAAAAAGTAGAATGAATTAGAATTTAATAATGAATACATTTTTTTTTTTAATAAATAAATATAAGGGGACTATCTTACACAATATCGACCTAGTCCCATAGTAAGCTCAGTAAGGCTAGTGTTATGGGTACTAGACGACGATATATATAATAGATATAAATACTTCAATACATAGAAAATATCCATGACTCAGAAACAAATATTCGTGCTCATCACACAAATTTTTGCCCTTACCGGGATTCGAACCCAGGACCTCTTGCTTCGTAGGCAGGGTCACTACCAACTAGGCTAAAGCGGTCGTCAAACATTGGTCGAGAGCAATTAGGTTAGGACTAGTGTTACGAGATGGACCTCATGCTGGACTTCGACGACGTGTGAGGGATCTTGGAGGTGGTTCGAGAGCAATTAGGTTAGGACTAGTGTTACGAGGTGGACCTTATGCTGGACTTCGACGACGCGTGAGGGATCTTGGAGGTGGTTAGTGATGGAGTCATGGCATTTGGGTTTTTCGAATCGTCTTCGAGAGCAATTAGGTGAGGACTAGTGTTACGAGATGGACTTCATGCTGGACTTCGACGACGTGTGAGGGATCTTGGAGGTGGTTAGTAATGGAGCCATGGCATTTGGGTTTTTTCTAATAGTGATGAGGATTCACATCATCACATAATATCAACCAAATAATTTTATCACATTGAATAAATATATGTTCTTTTTTATGACATCGTTTTTATTTGTCTTCCTTTTCAAGCTATACCAATCTCAAAATATCATACATCAGCCTAGCTAGCACATTCGCACTCGTCCTTTCCTAGTAAGTATATAAATACAAACGGAACGAAGGCTTCTTGTCCTGTATAAACACGATAATGCAGTAAATGTTGTAAAATACCTAGAAATAATTATTCTATATGACTGAACTCGATATGATTAACATACTTTTTTATGTTATTGGTGATCTAAATAATCGACGAACGAAACATGATAATAATGTAAAAGTGACAGCCGTTCAAAAATTTTAGCCTTGGCAACAGGAACCTACGCCGTGTAAAATATTCTACTTACAATTATTTGCGGCACCGCTAAAAACCGTTAACGACCAACGCACCCCATCACTACGCTTCGGGCGCCATGACGTGACAAAGCGCGCTATTTTCGAAACAGCCAATCGCAGCGCCGTTACCGACCTCCCCGCAACCCGTACTTACCGCCAACTGTGGTGACCTTTGCATAGAACTAAATCGCTTATAGGCTCTATCTATAGGAGGTTATCTGTGCACTGAGCATAAGCGTGAGCGAGATGGAAGTGCGTGCTCGGAAGCGCGGAAATCATGTTTTTTAATTTTATTTTTTCGGCTGTTTAAATAAATAAAAAAGTAAACACTGAGTTCTCTCAAACATGATATTGCCGATTTTTAGAAGCCATTTTAATATTTTTAGCTTTTGTGCATAATTTGTAACAAATATTTTAAATGTATTTCCGACCATTTTAGACCTATGTTCGTAATTTTTTTCTATCGAGCGAAAATTGCTTAATCATGTTTCTAAACACTGATTTCCCTGCAGAAAAGCCTTAAGATTACTATTCGTATTTTTTTTAAACCATATTATTATAAACAGACGCATTATATTGTTTCAAAAACACTGTTCGCTTGACTTCGCTGAACCTAAAAAGCGGCGCCTTAAACAATATACATAATAGGGGGGCTGTTTGCGTGGCGAGGGGTAGCCGTGTGCCGGGATTGTTTGAGATTATGTGAGTGCATAAAAAAAACATGTATCCAGTGTATGTGTGTGCAATATTCCTATCAAGGTGTTACCATTCGTTAGTTATAAGTTGTAGTGTTCATAATTAAGTTTTGGTTCGTTGTAATGCCGTGTAAACAAATTAAATAGTGAATAAATAAAATAAATATCTATATAAGTATGTGAAAAATAATATGTGAAAGTAATTCTGTCTGTTACTTATTCACGCTTCAACCGCTGGACCGATTGAAATGATATTTGGTGGAGATACTCGTACCTATAGTTAGAGTCCCCGGGAAAGCCGCCAGGAAGCATTCCCTTAAGGGGAGAAATTCCAGGTTAAAGGTCGACTCATGTAAAAAGAACCCTGGCGGCCATACTTTTCATATGGCCGCCAGGGCTCTTTTTACGTGTGTCGACCTGTACAGCGAACGAATAATCCATAGAGGTCTAAGTAGCGTTGCAAAATCGGCCCACAGAATGGGTGCCATTGCCATTATGCGGGGTTGGCGGCGGGGTGTCACAACGATGCAGGTTTTAGGCACGTGTGGGTACAAATTTGTAAGGAGTTTCTGTAGTTTCTTCATTCGCTCGTAATATTCGAAAAAAAGATGTTGGGTTTTGTGAAAAATCTTTTGACCGTGTTGCCTGTTTACACTCGGAAATCTGTAAATTGTAGAGTTGTAGCATCGTGTAATGGGCCCGGTCGAATACGAACTGTGAACAGCTAGTGTCCGTCGCGTCTGCGCTCGCGCCGTTTTTTCCCTGCAATAGATATGGAAACTCGGAGAGATCGCCGCCCGCGCCGCGCGACTCGACTAGCTCTCGGCTCAGTCCGCCGCCGCACACCGTCGAGCGCGCACGTGCGCCGCTCTCATGGATCGAGGTAGTTGCTTGTTTGTGCTAACCCTGTGAAGTGTTATGGAATTTTGTGGATCATGGAGGAGGTGCGCGTATCGGAATGGCCGGAGCCCCCTGGCACGAGTGCATGGCTGCCAGCTTACGGTTTCCAGCATGAGATAGTGGATAAAGACGACTATTTCGACTCCAATGGTGAGTTACCATTTGAGTTGGACTGGGCTTTGTCTACCGGCTTTGTGTCCTAATTTCGTGTTGTGTCTAACTAAAATGCATGGTGTTGCATTGAGTGTTAAAGCAGGTATCGGGTGCGTACTGTTTTTAACTGCGATCGAGCGCTGCCGTTTTTGTTCGTACGAGTGAACGTACTAACTAAGCTATTCCTCTTGAAAGTATAAGCCGGTGTTGTGGATGTTTAGATACATATAAAGTACGTTCCGTGTTCAGCGGCCGTAGTTAAAAAAGGTCGATAACCCTACCTGATGCAGTGCTACTTTGTAAGCGAAGCGCCTTTGCGATTTTTATTTTGCCATAACTTTCGCAGGCTCGTATCTGGTGATACAGTTAAACGAATTCGAACCCTGCCCCTTGCGAATAAGCTCAGTATTCGATTGATAAAGCGCCTGCGAAAGTTATACCATTGTCCCGTTATGGAGTTATTCTGATTTTCGCTGATCGTGGATTGGAAACGAATTCGTTCGTGATGTGTTGTTGATAACTGTAAAGCGTTCGAATTCGCTTGAATGAGTTAAAACATGGTTCACATTGAGCGCACCTGTCACAGCTGTATTTAGGGTGCGCGCGTACCGTTACAGATGGTGTTAAGGGCCGTGTACACCGCCGGGCAGTCTGACCGAGCTTTTAAGTACCAAATCGTAGGCGCCAGTGATACCATAAGTACCGTCAAAAAAATACCAGAATAGTCGTAATAGTCCGTTTTATTCCTCTTTTCGATGCATTTGTTATTGCTTTTCCGTATTTATCCCAGGTTAGCTTTAAATCTCTACATTTTTTTTAATGACAAAAAACACTTGTATCGCTTTTCGTATAGGTAATGCCGAGGCGTTCAGAATCATTATTTCGTTACCTGACTACGGTAAAGCCGAAAGGAAGGGTTACGATTTTAGGAGTCCATGTATGCTTTCTGTGTTCGAGTCATGGCCTTCAGTGGGTTAAGACTTGTTTACACTGGGTCAACGCTCGATTTTGACAGTCATGCACGCCAACAACATGGCGCACTCCAATTGACGGGATTATTGCCATTCGATTTCATTCGAAAGACTTATTTGACTAATAAATGCGAAATAATAACATATTTTATGTTTCGTCGGGGCTGCGGTCAGCGGTGGACGCCTTGCTTCTGACGCTGATTGCATTATTGACGACTACGGAACAACGTCACTTTGTAAGCAAACTTGACATTGGCGAAATGATCTTAACTTAGATGGAAACCCATTTTTTTAAAGATGTTAGGGATATAATTTACTTTTTTAAATTATACTCTTTTCGATATGAACCACGAGTATTTTAAAAATTAACGTAAAAACAAATTTACTTAGGTATTTGGAGGATTTGGTCTGTTGACGTTGACACCCTACTGCCATATTGTTCACGGCAAATAGTTTACAGCTAACTTCTTAAGGGAGTGAACTTTCTTTTTATACGATTTACGGTCATTCGGTACAAATGGAAAATCGTCATCACATCACGAACTGACCATTTTGAAAAAGGACGAAAAGTAATACCATCAAAAGTGAATTTGGTGAAAATGTTATTGTTTCTATCCGTTTTTAACCGACTTGAAAATTAATGGTTCTGGTACAAATAAGTGTAAACTTCTTTAGCGGGGCTGTGCACTTTTTGGGATGGGAATTTTTTTTTTAACATATCTTTGGAGTATTACGTAATTCCATATGGATGTATTTATTTTTACCTTTGTCAATTATATTATTTTTCGCAGGTAATAATATTTAAGTTTTATTCTGGTTGGTAAATTTTCTATGTCGAGCCTTTTCAAATTGACATTCAGATTCGATCAATAATTTCGAGTTGTCTATTTTCCATTTGTACAGAATGACAGTAGACCTAACCTAACCTGTAGTATACTCTTTCTTATTATACCTATGCTCTTGCTATTATCAAATTATCCACACTAATCCATACTAATATCATAAATGCGAAAATGTGTCTGTATGTCTGTCTGTTAATTCTTCACGCTTAAACCGCTGAAACTATTAAGATACGAATTCGTATGGAGATAGATTGAATTCCGGGTATGGACGTAAGATCAAATCATCCCCTAAGGGGGTGAAACTTTATATGGAGCTTCGATATACTTAATCGAGATCCACGCGGACGGAGTCGCGGGCAGAAGCTAGTTTATTATAATATTTATATTAGTCTATTAAGCGAAAGCCACATACGTATACACTACGTAGAGAGCAATAACACATTCCTCGAGTGCTATTTTATAAACATACCTACAGAAACAATACATTTCTTAGTTACTACTTCGCTTAAGAAGGCGGTTAGTGGGTGGCATGGCCCATAAAAAGGGTAAATTCGAGGTTTATTTATTTAAGAGTATCTACGTTAAGGGGCTCCCATACGCCAATGACCTTCGATCTGAATCCCTTAGTTTTCTTATGTTTTTTGTAGCTTTTTAATCTTATTATTTTATCAACAACGGCTTTAAGCAATATAGTAATGTATCCCATATTTACTTCAAAGTTCATTGTTTTCGAGATATTTGGCATCAAAGTTGAACAATTTTAGGTCAAAAATCCGGTTTTCTGGCCATAACTTTTGTGCTAATTGGTTTAAAATAAAAACCCTGGACCAGATTTTGACACGTTACAGGCGAACCCAAATATGTAGGTAGATTTCGTATAGGTTAGATCTTTCACGTCAATCTCAGATACGAAATAATTTTATTTCATTAATAACTTAATTTTTTAAACTATGTTTAAAAAAATCATACAAGATTAAGTATTAATTTGTTTCAAAATCCGGTAGACCAAAATGGAGATAAAAGATTGAAGAACCGATAACCGTTTCATTTAAACTTCTACCTGTAGTGCAAAAGTAGGAGATACGATTCAAAACTTGTCAAAAATCGATGAAAACCTCAAAAAAATTTATAAAAATAATTACAAATAGTCAATAAAAATGTATAATCATCCCTTGAATATAATAATATCGAATAATCTGAACGTGCTAATTTATACAAAACTAAAATATCACAAACTTTCCTCTTTATAATATTACTACGCACGGATTACCCGTTTTCCCGTAGGAATGAAGCATTTTCCCGCGGTAAAAAGTAGCCTATGTTCATCATGTATAATGTCGGCTTCTAATGGTAAAATAATCTTTCAAATCAAGTAGTTTCGGAGCTTATTCAATACTAACACTCAAATCTTTCCCCTTTACAATATTTGTAGATTATGCATGTCGAAAGTTGATCAAATCTTGAGGATGACGCCTTAAAACGAGAAGTTGGAGAGTAGAGAATCAAATTGATTTGTTGCACATACCAATCATAAACTGTCAGTATCACATCACACACGCGGGTCCACCTCCGTCTTAAGACTCGGCATTATTATTAAAGCGGTTGGAAAGCGTATACTGTGACGTCACAGCGATAATTACTAATTAGCTCCGTATTGTGAAGTTCAAGAATTTACTCGCGTTAGGTTCTCGCGGCAATTTTTGCGGTAAAATTGTGTTTAGTGTTAGATCGATTAAATTAATTTTAATGTTGTTGGCAGGGAGAGCGACTGATACCGGTATTTGTGTAAGAAATACGCAGGCAAACCCGCGGGATGATAAATAACCCTCCAGAAAGACCATTCTAAACGCATTTAAAATATATATTAAAAAATATATATTAGAGGAGTCGGAATCAGGTTCAGTATCTTAATCGCTACACTGGAAAACACGTGTACACTGCTAAAATATTAAAGAGCATAACGGGCATACATGTCATGGTGGCCACCTATAAATTTTGTTGTAAGCACCTGTATTTCCAAAAATCGATTAAACTATGTTATGTTCTTCGCAATCGACTACACCGATCTCCAGACAAACGCACGTAATTACTGAGCTCAATGGCTAAAAAGTATTTTCTAATAACATACTTTCACCATTTCCCCGCAGTTTTGGCCGGATTGTGTGTTATTAAAAGCGATGAGAGACGCCATTTTGATGAATGACCGGAAACGAGACACGCTTTTTAGAATGCATCTTAAAATACTCAATCTTTATTTCCTGTGCTCAGCATAAACCATAGGTAAACTTGTGACTCTGTGAGTTGTAGAACTCTCGAGCATTTGTTTTTACTTGCGGATGAGTGAATGGATTACAAAAACTAAATATTTATGCTCACAAAATTTCACGAAAATCGGTTGAGTAATACGACCTGTAGAGAAAAACCCCCGGAAAAAAGGAAAAAAAATAGGTTTTATTAAATTTCGATCACTGTGGAAAATTGAAAATGTATTCGCTACGAGCGGGATTTGAACCCGCGACCTCTGGAATCCGCCCATGATGGATGAATTTTTCAATTTACAGTTTAATCGAAATTTGGGTGAGGACCAAATTCTTGGCCAGTAGTTAGCCTAATTAATTGATAGTAGTTAAAAAGTTCCGTTGTGACACGGAAATTAGCCATACATTTTCTATGGTTAATTTTCGTGTCACACCGGAACTTTTTAACTACTACCAATTAACGACGCTAACTACTGGCCAAGAATTTGGTCCTCACCCATTTAGGATTTGGTTAGTATAGCGGACGTTGCTGCTTAGTAAACATTTACTGTTTTAATTCTCCTTCAGCTCAGTCAAGTTTGTGACCATGTCACTCTATGATTTCACGTCAAAATAAATCTGGGGTCACGGCAGAGTGCCCCCGCGAAGTCGAAGAAAACAGCGCCACGGCCGTACCATCCTTTTCTCGAAGCAGTTCAGGCCATTTTCGACCCCCCTATAACTTCGTTGTGGATAAAACTAGAAGCCCGAATTGTCAGTAACCAAGCAGGCATTGTATAAACACGGTATATTTCAAATTTTACTCATTTGATTTTTGTAATTTATGAATTATAGTCAAAGTGACTGCGTACCTAAAACAATTGAAATTGAAATTGAAATCATTTATTGCATATCACATAGCAAGTACAGGTGTTCTTAAATATAAGCTGTTCATGTGACGCCCTGTTAGGGCACGGCAACATAGTTACACATAGGGCAACATACTTATCCTAAACTAAAATTGTACATATTGTTTACAAATATGCCTGATAATTAATTGATTATTTTACATTTTAATAATGTGCATGGCAGACAATACTAATTAATGATTTACACAAAAGAGATTTTATACATTATCTTCAAAGAATTCTCTGATATTATAATAGCATTTATTTAACAGGAATAATTTTAGTTTCTTGCTAAACAGGCTTAGCTTATTCTCGTTTTTTATGTTATTTGGGAGGTGATTATATATTTTTATTGACATATAGTGTGGGCTAGATGTGACCAGTTTCAGTTTAGAAAAGGGAAGCTTTAGTTTGTTTAAATTTCGGTCATTTCTTTTGGGTAGTGTTTCATGTGAGTATAGTTCGCTATGTTTTCTCACAAATTTGCTGGTCTCTAGGATATATATACAGGTAAGGGTGAGTATTTTGTACTTTACAAAAAATGGCTTACAAGATTCCATTTCGTTTATGTTGGCCAGGATTCTAATGCATCTTTTTTGGAGATAAAATATTTTATCTATGTCGGTACTTTTACCCCATAAAACGATTCCATAGGATATTCTGGAGTGAGCGTATGCATAGTACGCTGCAAGAGCTGTCTTTATGTCCGTTACGCGTTTTAGGTGATTTAGGGCATAAATGAATGACGATATCCTTTTCGTCAGGTTAGTATATGCTGCTTCCAATTACTACTAGTGTCTATATCGATCCCTAATAAGGTTGTAGATTTTATGCATTCCAATTTAATATTATTATAAGTAAGGCTGATTGGCAAGTCTTGTTTTTGATAAGGTTTGAATTGTATGACTTTTGTTTTATTTAGGTTAAGTTCAAGATTGTTGGCTTGTAGCCAGCCCTCTGTTTTTCGTAGTGTTTGGGTTAATATTGTGGCAGCTTCCTCAGGTTGAGTACATGGAAATAATATTGAGATATCATCTGCAAATAACGTGCAATGCACGTCTAATATTTTTGGAAGGTCATTTATATAGATAAGGAATAACAAACAACCGAACACGCTACCCTGCGGGATAGAGCCAGTTACAGGGACTCTGTCTGACTTGACGTGTTGTGTTAAGCCTGTTTCGAAGTTAGTATTTGCAATTTCAACATATTGGAATCGATTTTCCATATTTCCATTTTAATGTAGTGCCTCTAATTCCTGTGTTATTCAGTTTAACTAATAGACATTCATATCTAACTCTATCATAGGCCTTACTCATGTCGAGTAAAAGACCTACTGCGTATTTTTTATTGTTTATTTCATCGAAAATTGTTTGGACATATTTATATATGGCTAGGACGGTAGATCGGTTTTTCCGGAATCCATATTGGTTTTCGTCTAGAATTTTGAATTTTTCGTAGAAACAATGTAGTATTGTGCCTCTTAAAAAAAAAAATGGGATATATATTTTGAGATGTGGCCGTATTGCGATCGCCACGCGATTAGATCGACACAAATCAAGTTGCTTACGAGACAGGAGTATCGAATACAGTGAGACCGAACTTGGTCAGCATATGCAAGTTTTGACATATTAAACATACAGACACAGTTAACTTTACACGAACACGATGCAGCGAATTCCAATGATACCATCGCCCGCCTGCCTCGTGTGCGATTTGGAATCCAAGCGTGACTCGCAACTCTCGCAAGGCACCGTTTTGTGAGGCAGCGGGCGCACGTCGCCGTGCGGCTGGCAGTACTATCAGAACCAGTTGGAGAGACTCAGAGCTAAATAGTCATATGTCCTTAATTGTGATTGGGACTTGAGCCTTTTCGGAATTGATGCCGGTAAAGGTTACCACGAACACGTTGTGAAAGAATAGGGAGCGTTTGGAAGCGGTGGTGAAGAGATTTTGAGAAAAAATACCTATGTACATATACACACATACATACGTGATCGAAAAATGTAGGTTACATATACCAATGCCTGTGTTCCCGAAAGGGGCAGGAAAACACACGGAATTGTTTTTCTTATGCGACTTCTAGCATTTCTTTTTAGGATGGAAAAATGTGATATTGCTGTCCGTCGGCTACCCCATCATGGCCCGGCCACGACTTCGAGCGGCAGCGGTTTTTCTAATCCATTGCGTGTGATCCCAACTAACCACAGTGTGTTGCGCGTCTCGACCGCGCAGTGAACAGATAAAACGCTTGCCGCGCCGCAATTCGCGCAATGTCGTGGCCGGGGCGTCGAACACACTTCAATCATATTTTTAGTACGAGACTTAAAACTAAAGCCTCTCTTTCAAATGCTTGTACATTTTAATAAAAAACACATTCCGACACAACAAAAATAGCTAAGTACCATCTAGATTAACGTCTTCACTTTCGATTAAAAAATAAAAAGCAGCACTCAAATCAGTTCATCCTTTTGGGAGCTACAATGCCCCAGACACACAGATACATGTTAAACTTAGTCCCCGGGCGACCGAGCTCTGCTCGGGTGAAAGTAGAGAAAACACGGAGAAAACGAATTTTCCCAGACCTGAGAGAGACCCAACTAGATCGAATTTTCGTTTTTAAAAACTTATGTTGATCTATTGTCATGTCCAGCTATCTGAATTTATTATTGATTGATGTTAATCAATTTAACCTAGCTGCAAGAAACAATTGGAGTTTAGTACAAAACACAGCTCAAACAGTTACTTAGTTTTTGTAGTAACACGGCAGTTGGCTTTCTTTTAGAAGAACAACTTAAAAACTGTTTGATTTACTACAGTTACACAATTTCCGCGTTAGCCAGTGCGGCATCGTATCAGTAATGACGGACGTAATATTTTGATCACATTCAACTACATATTTACTGGATATTGCGACTACATATTGACTTGATATTTCGACTACACTCAAGAGCCAACGTACCTGTCACCTACCCCACTATCCTGTAACTTGTTTTTTTATTTATTTTATAGATGTAAGCGACGACAGCGCCTAAGATGCTTTATAATTGAATTCACTTTGGTTTAGAAGGCACCTAGATAGGTGTTCTCTTGAGATACAGATGAAGGTAGTGACTTCCATTCCTTGGCAGTGGCTAATCGCGACGTGCGAACAAGTGTTTTAAGTTTACCTCACCGCTCGCCTATATCTCACGCCTATAGCTCACCAAATATATCTTGACGCTGCGATTCGTAGTAACCAAGCGTAGGTAGAGGTCTAGTTTCATTAGGCGTGACGGGTGAGGTAGCACGCATGATGAAAAATAACAGGCCAGCTCGCGGGCGTGTTGTTTCGTCCATCCAACACTATGGCGTACATAGGTACCTCTGTTGTCTCTAACAAATAAAATATGGGATTACAAAGTTGTTTATGCAGTTGGTGTATCTAGAAAACTGAACTGATATTGCATTTTTTTTAGTTTTCCCTTGATTTATACACTAAACACTAAACTAAACTAAACGCTGTATTCTAAATTTGAAGCTTCTATGTCTGCTAGAAGTGCCTTAGACTTTTGATGATCGGTGAGTCAGTCAGTGAGTGAGTGTACGTGAGAGTTAAAATTCTTAAACTACTGGTTCAAATATATCGTGTTTAATACAATGCGTGCTTGGTTACTGAAAATGCAGGCTTCGAGTTTTATCCACAACGAAGTTATAGGGGGGTCGAAAATGGCCTGACCTGCTTCGAGAAAAGGATGGTACGGCCGTGGCGCTGTTTTCTTCGACTTCGCGGGGGCACTCTGCCGTGACCCCAGATTTATATCCATTTAATTTCCAGTCCCTGCGAGCAGAGGCGAAATCATCCCCTAGGAGTAGAAATGGGAGTGAAAGTTTGCATGGAGCTACGATATTAACGAGATCCACGGAAACTAAAAATACTTTCAACTTAAACCTCATCAGCATCACACTATGGATCAAAGAATTCCTGTATTGCAAACAGATGATAAAACATACAATGATTTGCTCAAGCGTGCAGCCACGCACCGTATGCTCGGTGAAATGCCGATCGAAACTGCAGGGAATATTAATCCGAATACATAATACATAAACTGATGCATCTATTGCCAGAAGGGGTACGTGAAATAAATAGGTTCCATGCCACTTTTGTACTATCACTCGCTGTCCGTTTGAAATGAACATTGGCACGATCCTATAACCATCCAGAAAATTCATTCAACATGAAGATCAAAGAATTATTATAACTACAACAAAACAGATTTTGATGAAACATAGCTAAGAACACTCGGGATAAAATTATCTATGACACAAAAGATACCGCATTCCAATCGGTCCATCCGCCACCACAGACATATACGACACGTTAAACTTATTGTATTTAACACCCTACTTTTTCGTCAGGGGTTAAAAATCGGATTAACGGTATCGCAGTTTACCCAACCCATACAAAATTATAAACGTACAAAGCTACATTCTCACAGTAGTTTCCTGTTTATTCACACATCACATCATCAGCCTATATACGTCCCACTGCTGGGCACAGGCCTCCTCTCATGTATGAGAGGGAATGGGCAGTAGTCCTGTTTAATAACGTCACTATTTCACTGAATGTTTGTAGAATAGTACATTACGTAACTAGGGCGGTGAATTCGTGAATGCCCCAGATCGCAGGTGTTTGTGGCCCGAACCGAAGGTGAGGGCCATAAATATGCGCTCTGGGGCTTTACGAATTACCGCCCGTGTTGCGTACAAAATTTTACGTCTTCACCTGGCCACAATGCGAGTTTTCCCGTACGCACAGCGTGCAGTAAAACTCGCATTATGGGCAGGTGTGACGTAAAAATATTTTATGTTGTCGAATCCCGTAACGCGATTGCCCGTTAAATTAAAAAAATGTGTGAAAATTGCGAACGTGTACAAACTTTAGTGAATATAATTGAATCGTTATGCGAATAGGGCTTTAATAGCCGAGTGTTTTTAAAAGAAGGTGTCGTAGCGGTACCTTTTACCTGGAACGAACTTACTAGCTCTATGAGCTGTAGAATCGACCAGCATCATCATCATCATCATATCAGCCGAAAGACGTCCACTGCTGCACATAGGCCTCCCCCAAAGAGTGCCACAATGACCGGTCCTGCGTCACCCGCTTCCAGCGGACTCCCGCGACCTTTACCAGGTCATCAGTCCACCTTGTGGGGGCCTACCCAGGCTGCGCCTTCTCGTACGTGGTCGCCACTCGAGAACCTTTCCGCCCCAACGGTCATCGGTTCTACGTGCAATGTGCTGGAATCGACAAGAATATCTATCATTATCGGACTTGCTCATAAATCAGGAGAATCGAAATGCGACCTGTCGATGAGAACAGCCGGATATCCGGGTATACGAAAGAATTTAGGCCCTAGTTGAAACGACGAACTTCGTTCGCTTCGCTCGTTCGGTCACTTAGCAAGCGCACTCATGGGAGTGGTTTTTTATGGAAAAAATATACTTAATGCCATTTCCATAACAAATCTCATCAAAATTGGGTAAAAAATTTGAAAATACCTAGATATTTAACCTGGCGCTACTGCACTAGCTCTCGCCTTTAAAATAACTAAATCGGTATATTGGTTTGTGAGCTACGATACCACCGACAGACACACATGCAAATGTTAAACTTCGTCTGGGCTTTATTACTTTTGCATATCACTACGGCGAGGGTGACGTTAAATTCTATTTTATGAATAGCTTAAAAAATCTGCACCTGGGCACTAATTGTCACTACTCACTACATCGGTACTCTTACTAGGTATACTCTATTCTTGCCAAGATTAATATTGTCCTTGAAGTGTCCGCCTGACATTTGAGATAAACCGTCTCAGCCAGATATTGCGCCTTTATTTCAAAAAGGACGCAACTCGAAAAAATACGCATGCCTTAAAGCTCATTTTCAATAATCCGTGGGTAGATAAACTGGCTGATTTCGAATGTGCTTCGCAATTCGACATTCCGTTTCGGGCGTTCGGTTTGGTGGTAGGTGACGAAGATATAATAGAGCTTCTGCCCGCGAATCCGTCCGCGAGGAACTCGTTTGTATCGTAGCTCCAAACCAATTTTCACCCCCCATTTCACCCCCATAAGGGATGATTTCCGGGATAAAAACTTTCCTATGTCCTTCCCCGGGACGCAAACTATCTCTTTACCCATCTAAAACGGTTTAAGGGACCGCAGTAAGTTCGATTCTCCATACAAACGTGGTTACGCTCTCATTTTAAAATTGCGTGTTGGATTGTAACGAAACTTTGCATGTACAGTGACATGAGGTATATCCAAGGTCTGTAATTAGTTTATGTAGCTTCAGATACCATAGTAAAAAAAACCGCGAATTTAAGTTTTTCAAAACATGTTTGTTCATTATTTCGATTATTCTATAAACTGGAACCATGTGAACGAATTAAAGACATAGATATACCTCATGTCATTGTATATGCAAAGTTTCGTCACAATCCAACCCGTAGTTTTAAAATGAGAATGAAACTCCGTTTGTATGGGAAGGTGAAATTCGGTCGAGCTCACTGCGGACTCTTATGTATATATTATCAAATTATCATCTCTCTTATTTTTTTCTAAGCGCGAAGAGGTAACAGTCAGAGTGACAGAGAGATACACTTTCGTATTTTTAATATTGGTATGAAAGTAATGCGCTCCCGTCTTTACTTCTTGGTATGTGAGGCTGCACCACTCCTTCATATGTGTCATGTATGGTTTCTGCAGTCATTATACCTATAATCCTTATAGACTGGATGGAGAATGCTGCAACGACAGAGGGCCAGGCCCTCTTAATATTGATGATAATGATGGCAGTATGGACTAGCTGCACGCGCGGCGTTGCCCGCGTATTGCAAAACGCAGACAAAGGCCTTTACCGCGTGGTAAAGCATAGCCTACATATGTCCATCCAGAAAGTCCATTCAATTTTTTTTCATAAATAGCAATGCGATATTTCTCAAATGCATACAAAACGTTAACGCTTATACCTGTCTTCAGATTTATATGTATATAAAAGCGTTTAGTTCACTAGAAATCCAGTGCAAGGTTTTGTGGTTTATAAATGATGTTCTTAGTTTATTTAAATGCACAATTAACTTACGTAGTTTCACCTAATCTAAATAGGTAATTCACCCGACGATCATAAAATCAATATCAGTCAGTATCGAAAACTAGGGCATACGGTCATAAATCCTGCATATAATAAATATTTATAGGCAATTATCTTTTATAACTGTTTTAAAATACCTTTCTGATGTGCTATTTTAGTTGTATTGTTTTAGCTTTTTGCAATGTATTTGAGATTTTGACGTTTATCATAATTTACGGACAGACTGTGTACGCACCTCACGACGGGATATTTATATGTTACATTATAATGTCATATGAACACAATCAAAAAAATAAAATCATTTTACTTAAAGTGGCACTGTGCGCTCCTTATTAATATGGGAAAATAAAACAATAATATTTAGTGGCACAAAACAAACTGCGCTTGATATTAAGTTATTTTGGTTTTGATAATAAATACCTATGAATTATTATCAAAAGCAAAAAAATTACCTACAAATAAAGTGCTGCAAACAACATTTCCAAAACATTCATCTTGATGACGACCTTTCGAAAAGTTCGAGACGTGTCGCCCTGGCATATAATATAATCCGTGAGTTTAACCGTGGATCTATTAGTATTACTTTGACAAGTCGTAGTTTTTGACTGACAATGTTCAATTCTGTCGGTGTCAAAGGATTCACTACAATTACGGTGAAGTAATCATTATGGTTCTCAGAGACGGTTGACCTTTCGCAAACGACCTAATTCCTTCTGAGTTGTGTCATAATGCACAACAGTCATAATTAGATCGTACAGTATATAATAATTGGTATAATTAACCTCTAAATAAGACGTAATCACTGCTTTATTTGTTTATATGGAGATAAGGCTTCCCAACATTACTGTAATGATGTGTGAACAGACGTTATCTTGGGGTATAAGAACTGGAATTTGTATTGTTGAATTATTTAGCTGGCTTTCGACTCTTGACTCGACAGGATTTTTCTATCTTTAGACATTTTTTTCTTATATCCAAAAAATGTCCGTTACACCACAGATTTTTGTGAGTGAGCAAATAAGGGCAATTTTTCTTCTTCAAGTCTTCCACTAAAATAAACGGAGTCGGAGTACCACAAGGGAGTATTACGGGTCCCCTTTTATTTTTATTATACGTTAACGATCTACCAGATGTAACTAACTTTGCCTGTACTCTTTTTGCTGACGATCTATCCATAGTTATACCATGTAGTGATGCTAGATCTTATAATAATGACATAAATATGACAATTAATAATATTATTACTTAGTTTGTAAATAGAAATGGCAATAAACGCCCACTAAATGTAACCTTTGAAGACCAGACCTTCACAGAATCCTGTAACACGAATTTTTTAGGCATATGGTTTGACGATGAATGTTCCTGGAGGGATCACACTAATAAATTATGCAATAAAATAAACTCGTTTGCATATGCTTGGAAACTTGCAAAAGTTAGCTCAAAAGAAACTGCAATACAGGCATATCACGGGTCGGGTATGTTGGTTCCCTTCTGAGATATGCCATCCTTCTTTGGGGTAATTCAAGCCATGCAAAACGAGTGCTAATATCGCAAAAACAATGCATCAGAGCTATCTACAACTTGGATATTCTCACATCCTGTAAGCCGTTATTTAGAGAATTAAAAATATTAACTGTGCCAAGTATGTATGTATATGAAATTTGTGTATTTGTTAAACTTCATCCAGAATTTTTTAACAAAAAAAGTTACATATGCAAATTTAATACGAGGTACCCAAATCGTCTTGCTATTCCGCCTAAAAAGACTCAATTATATAGCAAGAACGCATATTGTATGGCAATTGGTATTTATAATAGGTTACATGATGACATCAAAGATTTACCATTTAATATATTTAAATCAAGATTTAGATTTTTTTTTAATACAGTAATCATATAAAACTTGACATTTGTATTAAGACTTAATTAGTGAATTTGAGTTTTAATTGACATTGACTCGTATTTATTGTGTAATTCAATTTTGGGCATGCCAGGCGCTGGTGAAATGTGTGATTCTCTGTGATATATGTATACTATCTTCTGTACCACATTTTACGCAAAAAAAATACTTTACTTTACTTTCTTTAAATGGCTGATAAATGCATTCTTTCATGGGTGTTTCTATGGGTGTGTCATAACACAAATATGAATTTTATTCAATTCCATGATTGTGTTATGCATATTAAAAGATCGATAATTCCATAGGAACTGGTATTTTAGGCAAATATCGACACGAATTTTTTTTGCCTTCCTTGCCTTTTTTTTTCATCCCTGGCTGTTGCTATACTTTTAATCGAGCAACATTAGTATGTATATATTTATTATTTACAATCACGTTCTCGGAAACGGCTCTAACGATTTCGATGACATTTAGAATATAGGGGTTAGGGGGAGAAATCGATCTAGCTAGCTCTCGTTGTCTCCGTATTGTAACCCGAGCTGCAATGAGCTCGGTCGCCCAGGTACTAAATTAATAACCAGCGAACGAAAAAGCCATAGGAGTCCAAGTAGCCCGCAAAATGGCCCCACATAATGGGTGCCATTGCCACTATGCGGGGTTGAAGGCGGGGTGTCACCGTCAACACGATGGCGGGCAGCCTTTCAGACATGCGTATACCGGGTTTTAGGCAGAAATTTTTAAGGAGGTCTCATTCTATGGTCCTTCGTTCGCTGGACGAACTGAATACAGCGGCCTTCCTTGCCCCAAGGAAACGTAATGTACGCAAGATACTCTTGCTACACGGTTCCAGTAATCAATAAGCACAATGCTTCGCCCGGCATTGTCAAATAACTAGCGTGACCTACAGACCGAGAACGAACAGCGTAATTTATGTACGCACTTATTTGTACAAAATCTCGACGTACACGCGCAGGCGCAAGTCAAAAAATACTTTGCATTTGAACTGTATTGTTGAGACGTAAGGTCGAAAATAAAGGTGGCATTTTGAAATGTGCCCGTTTAGCACTGCAATCAGATGAGTCTTTTTTGCATAGTAAATACGTTTAGTGAGTGCGTTAAGGCAGGGTATTTTGAAAAACAATGTTGACCTTAGTTATGGAAGAAAAATGGTTCAGAAAGAACACGGAATGAATGACAAGGTTGTCCGGTAGTCGATAAGGTTATCGATTTATTATAAGGTCTGTTAGTGTATTTCTGGCAATTTGCAATATGTTACGCACTGTGAAATAAAATTGGTTAAGCTGGACGTGGTATTTATGTTAGTGTTTGGTGTTTTTTTTTGAAGTAGTCCCTTATTTTACCGACACACGTTTCATCGAATGCATTGTATCGCGGTTTCATTTCATCGAACTCTTTTTTTCTCAGAAACCGTTAGCATTTTGGGTATGGATAAAGGGTAGGTAATTCTGTAATGTAAACCCCATATAAGGTTACGTTAGGCTTGTTTTGTAGAAATCCACAAAGAACTAAAAAAATCGGCAAAACATTAATGCGATTAAACTTTTGTTGGTAAAACAAGGGTGAACCTTTTTTTTTGTTTGTTTGTTAATTTTGAGTTTCGTGAGTTCAACTTAGAGCTGTCACTTTGATGCTGCGTCAAAAACTATAATGAGTGTTGATTGGAACGCCACAATCAAAGGATTTACCCAGTTACAAAAATCTATAATTGAAATTAGAGCGAATCGAGCAGACTCTATACGACTCTGTCTGTCTGTCACCATATGTTTAAGAATACACTATTAAAGTCCGTCGGGTTCGAGACCCACGGTGTACATGCCATCAGCAGTAATTGCAAGTAACGTTATTGGTCACTCTCACACAGATTTTCCCAAAGAAAACCGCGCCAATTGAATCCATTATTCAAAGTCACACGGAAGTCGTTAAGACCAATTGTTCAACTTGGGCAGCCGTGCGACCGTCTTTTGTCACAAAAAAATAAACAAAACACTGGCTGCATCTGCGCTAACCGGGAAAAGGCAGATGTGCAGCCGATTTGTATGCACTTAGGTCTTTATGTCCGATACTGTTGGGTAATCGTTTTTGCTGACAAGTGAACTGATTTGTAATTTGTAGAGTTTAAATTTTAGGATGAAATGCGACCTTAATCGAAACAATACTCATGTTGTTGCTATCCCTTTTCGTATTTCAGCATATTTATTGTCATAAATAATACCTTCAATATAAACGTTCAATAAGTTAAATAAATCCATACAACACATTATAAGATAGATAAATAAATGCTATGTGTGTGGAGTTTATATTTGTTGATTTCATATCTCATTGATAAGGTAATTTTATAGTATATTGTCATAGGAAAAAAAAATTCTAGGAAAAAATCTGGTTACTTTTGAAACTCTTGAATTATCTCCCCTCTTTGCCAGATAACCCTTATTCATTCTTAATTATGCGCATATTTAGTACTTTGCATTTGAGAATAATGTATTCCTCTTACAAGAGAACAACCAGACTACACGACTTGCGAAGTAAGCTAGAATAGGTCCTTTATAAGGATAAGTTCGCGTCTATACTCGTCTATATTAATATTTTGTTTAATTTGTAAAGTTTCTCATGCAAGATTTTAGGCGTAGGTAGTATTAAATGCAAAAGAGCATTGTTCTGAACAAATGAAAACCACTCGAGATAACGATCTACAAAAGTAACTGTTGCCCCTGCGTTTGCGCCGATTCGAACGTTGCTATTGCTAAACGTTGGGTAATAATCAAGAACTGATAAAACAATACTGTGTTCGACTGTAGTGTTTTTATAGCTAAATAACCATTTTTCAATATAAATTACATAACTATATTAACTGTATCAACTCAAACATAGAACTAACCTTTCCAGTTATTAGCCATTTCACGATAGGAGGGGGGGGGGGGGTATTTATAGACAAGCCTATACCCGCGCGGCTGTGCCCGACAAAGTAGAAGTACGAAGAACACAGCCAAACCCGCTGGATAATGCATAGCCTATGTCCACTCAGAAAGACCATTCCATACGCAGGAGAAAGAATTGTTCAAAAATCGGTCTGGTGATTCCTGAGATTACCTACCCATTACACACAAACTAACTACAATCTCCCAGACACTTTGTCTATACAATATTAAATTCATTATACAATGCAGTCGCATATTATCGTTTTATCTGAGGAGAACGTGAAGCAAAAATATCTGAATATGACTCAGGGTTTGTAAGTCGACTGTACAGATATTATTATGAAGTTGACGACTTTTAATCTTCTTACTTTAAACGTTTTTTATAATGTTGGCTGCAATATTGTTATTAATTTCAGACACAAATTATACCCACAATGTTTATTTCGAATCCTCCTAAAATCGCACCAATTCAAGGTTTCACTTCAACCAGTTATTAAACTAAAAGTAACTTTTGGCCTCCGTCAAGTTTCCCCAAATTATTGTCCGATACAACGTAAAAGTGGAGAAATGACCGTAATACACAGATATTAAGGGGTTATTGCCGCAGAAGTGTCTACAGCAGAGTTACCATAATCGTCTCACCAAGAACGGTATTGTTGAATTGGCTGCTAAACGACCCGGCCCACTTTCCAGCGATTAGGCATGCAGGTGTAGTTAAGATTCAAGCCCTACATACCAGCTGACGGAGCGAACGATAACTGCCCTTTATGTAATTATATAGCATACATCATATCGTAATAATGGCTTACACTCAGTAACGAAGTTTCGAAACAGATAATAGAGCATAGACGCACAGAAAGGGGTCGTCCATTAATTACGTGAGGTGTTTTTAGAATTGACGTGAGATTTGGCTCATTTCCCTCCCCCAACCACCAATCTCACGTGAGGTTTTTCATATTGTGTGTTTCTAGTGTAAATGTGTTGGATTTATTGCACAACTAATACTGTCCAACTTTGCAGCGTTCGCAAAATCTCGTTAAATATAATTGTGTATGATTTTTTTGAAGAAACTGGTTTCACTTCAGTCAATATTATTAATTAATTAATCCCGAAATACCCTCTCTTTTCGATTCGATTCGGTTCGACCCCCTCGCGCCCCTTTGAAATTATTTATGGACGAAATGAAAAACGTTTCACGTAGTAAATGGCTCTTGCGCAATGTGTAAAACAAAAGTATGTCCGGTGGTCGATAGTTAAGGTTCCGGTGCATAAAAAAATGTTTGATGGAAGAAATCATTTAAGAGGAGACGTCCCTTAATCGTACTAAGAGTCCTTTAGAAATGTCCACAGAATAGACTCGACCTTGAATCTCTGTTAAACTGCAAACGCACAGAGAGCGGTGGCGGGGCGGCACCGCTCCGCCACCGCTCTCTGTGCGGCTCGGCCTTTAGACCTAAATGTTTGGGCAGTCGTGCAAAAAGTATTTTTAAATAAATATTCTTACGCGAGGGAATGGTTTTCTTAGTCTGATTCACGAGCACAGATTTTCTGTCCTTTTCATACACATTGTGTAACGGTTTTTTTGAAGGTCATGAAACTTATACGTTATAAAAACAATGCAAGTCTGAGCTGAGTAGATAGGGATCAAGTTTCCAGGATTTTGATAAAACTTTTTTTTAAATTATCCCATTCAAATGGGGTCCCTTTGTTTCCCATAAACTTATTGTTCCGAATTTCGATAGTCAGAAATTGATATCCATATAATTTATAGACATAAACATCAGTAGTCATAATCTTTGTTAAGTATAACGTTTTGTAGTTCTAACATTAATGACCCATAATATTAAGTATTATAATCACAAAAGTCAGAAATTGATGTCCATAACGATCAAAGGTCTATCGATAATTATTCATAAATATTCTAAGGCATATATTTCAACGTACTAATGATTGCTATTCATATCGTTTTAATGCCTAAAGTGAATTACGTCTAAGAGACCAAATCTATAACATCCAAAGTCATATAGATAATTACTCAGAAACATTTCTAGACATACATTTGAAAGGGGTACTAGGTACTTTTGCGCGAAGGGTTTATGACTGTTTCGTAAAGAATACGTTTAAATAAGCATGTTTTATTAGAAACTTTTTCTCTGAAATTAAAAATGGCCAAGATATTGGACTTCTAAGGCAGGTCGGTGTAGGTACGACGACGAGCGAAGCGAGGAGGAGTCTTAGTTGTACCATGACCCGAAGCGCGCGAGCCGAGCGAGCGTAGCGAGCGTGCCGCGGCAGCGGCCGGCGAAGCGCCAGAACCAATAATGACACAACATTCATCGCAATGTTGACAGTACATATTTTTCCTAACTTTCGGGTCAAATATTTCGGCCATTTTTGATTTTAGAGAAAAAGTTTCAAAACAAAACATACTTATTTTAACGTATTCTGACCACTAAACAAAACAGTGAGCGGAATAAATATCTTTCAGTCGCACACTCTTTATTTTTGTCAAAGTACCCACATTAATTATAATTAATGGGTATGTAGGTATGTTATAAAGTAGTCTGGAAGAACACGTTCAGTAACGTTCGGTAGTAAAAAAAACATGTATTTTATTATTTTTCTGGGAGTGTCTGGGCTTTAACATTACGACCGTGAAATTGAATGATATGACTAACTAATCAGATGACTACCAATCATTTTGACTTGCGAAAAAATACCTTACAATAATTATTACAAACTAGATTATTGCCTGTAACATTATGTAATTGCATACCACCGGGACATTGAACATTATGGCTAACCAATTTTATGACTAACAATAATGATGACCTGCAAAAATCGGAACTCCAATGTATATTGTTATATTTTATGACTTTCGACAATATGACTAGAAAAAAATATGGTGGAAAATGTTATGGACTGAAAAAATCGGATCTTAAATTTTATGGGAAACAATAGAGACCCCATTCAAATATTTCAAATAATTACGAGGGTACAACAGTTTGTTAAAGAAAGAAAACGCTAGCAGATCGTGACGTCAGGACCGTCATAGTAAATGACAATAGTTACATATGAAGGTGCGTTTTGCGGAAAAGGGCCAGACTTACCAGGGGCGGCTTTACCTATAGTGCAGAGGGTGCGTTGCACCCGGGCGCACGGTACTAGGGGGCGCCGAGCGCCACTCGCCTCGACTCGGGCTAGCGCTTCGCGCGCGCTAGGGGAGGGTAGTGCTAGAGGGCGCTACGGTAATGATTGTACCCGGGCGCGACATGGCCTAGAGAGGTCTCTGGACTTACCCCCTTATAACTTTGTGATTATATAACCTTCTGCGCTGTTTTTTTCTGAATTCGACTAATACATCATTATTAATTATTTATTTATATAGGGTCTACAACCCTATTATTTCGCCTGGCTGATTCATCTATAGTATACGTGGCTGTGACATAGTATAATTTATAATTATAGCTTACAAACAAATACAATGTTGTTCTGTGATAAAACTATTATGTCTACAGTAGGTAATATTATAAAGAGAAAAGATTTGATTGTTTGTTTGTTTGTATTAAATAGGCTCCGAAACTACTGGACCGATTTAAAAAATATTTTACCATTAGAAGCCGACGTTATCCCTGATGAGCATAGGCTACTATTTACCGCGGGAAAATGCTTCCTTCCTACGGGAAAACGGGTAATCCGTGCGAAGCCGGGCGGGGCAGCTAGTATTAGATAAATCATTGTAATCGCATATACACATACAATTTATAGCTATCTATCTCAATGATTATAAATTATCGTAGTTGCACATTATAATCCTTATTTTATCAATTCCAAGCCAATGTAAGTTTATTCCGCTGTATTCTGAAAATTGTTCCCACTAAAGCTGCAAGCGCACAGAGAGCGGTGGCGGAGCGGCGCGGCGCGATGCGGAGGCGGTACCGGTTGTAATGTTCGAGTTCATCCGGAAGGGTCCGCACAGAAAACCGCGCCGCTCTGTGCGGATCATTTCGTATCATTACAACCGGTACCGCCTTCGCACCGCGCCGCACCGCCCCGCCACCGCTCTCTGTGCGTTTGCAGCTTAAAATCATGGGTTTGACCCCATACACCATCAACGGGTATTTTACCAGTCTGCAACTCTGCATCACACTGGCGCGGTCTGCGGTGGTCACGATAGGACGCGCCAGTGTGTGACAGGATATTCCCGAGTTTTATGCGCGGATTAAATAATGTTTTAATTCAATTGAGACGGGTCAAAATCGGGATTAAAATCAAAACATTACGTCAAATATGATATTGTCTGAACGACATAAATTATCACTCAACCTTGGCATAATCTATAAGGACATTGTTTTTTTTTGCATGCGACTGACGCAGACAATGATTCAATCATGCATTAATTCCGAAATCTGATTCATTATGTGTATAGTTCAGATAGATACATTATTTTCCTTACTTATAATATTGATATTAATCCTCCTCTTTTTTATGTGACATCATTGGTGTGAAAGTTGGTTTGAATAGTTATCTGTGTGTACCTAAGGGTTGGTTTTTAGGTCTACCTACTTTGATGCAATTCGGGATTCGGGCAAGTCAAATTATCACGAGTTAGGTACAGGTACAGGTAGGAGGTTTTTTTAAGCTTTATGCATAACTGGGTTTATATTTAATCATTTAAACAGTGCCAAAAAGAGCTAAAATATAATATGATCTGTTTATGTCCATTGTCCATATTACATTAATGAATGTTTTAATAACACATAATATATTGGGAATTCATTTATTGCTAATGCATATAGTGACTCAATGCAAAATATCTGAATATTTATCCGATTTCTATTCAATATAGATTTTTTGAGTTGGGTCACTTTAAGAAATTTTGTGTAAAATTAGTATACTGTCCCAACTCAAACTTTACGAATGTCGTGTAATTACATTTTGAGTTGACAGTGACATTCATTTGGGGAACATCACCATTACGAGCATTTATTTAAAAAATCATCTTACACTGAGCACCGGGGAATAAAAAAAATCAGGTAACATATCATTGTCATTAGTCATTACCGTAATTTTGAACAATACTTTGGACAAAGGTGCGTCTCGAACTGCAAGCTAAAAGGTAGAACAAGATAGGGATAGAATGACCTTCGAATTCATATCCCTGTCTCATTCTATCTTATAGCTCTGCCGCCACCCGGAGCCGTTTGCATGCACCTTGTTAATGTGCAATGAAAATTGGAAATCATTGTAATTAATTTTTGGGTGAATGTCTCATGTATCCATATCTAATCGGATTTTTTTACATAGAAGTCCTTTATCTTGTCTCGTTTTACTGGGTTTACATGTCCCTTATCTATTGTCCAAAGCATTGCAATTGGCAATAGATATAACACTAGGTATTATCGTATATTTATTCACAAGCATATTGTCTACAATTTTACGGACTCTGTGCATCTGGGTCATACGTCATACCATACACCGACAGTCTCCTCACTCATAGAGCTGTACCTATATACTCAGGGATTTTGCAGTTTTGAATCATGATGTTAATACAGACTTTATGACAGAATTGATAACTTTAAGGCCTTAAAATATCGATCCTGATATAACCAAAAAGCAGGCTCTAGTTTTCATAACTGTTTGGAGGAAGACGCATGCTTTTTAGTCTGTGTATGACCTTGACTATCATTTTACAACCAATTGACTATCATGGGAGCATATAATTTACTTAAAGTTAAGGTATCTGTCACTTTCCTACAACTATGAACCTTCGAGAAGTGCGAGAGAGGGAGAACCTCCGTCGTGAAACACGAGGATCATTATGGGTTTGACATTTATGCGGAATCGCAATCGTTTTCTGTTCTGGGACTCGCCTAACAAACTGATACCATACTCCACAAATGCTATAACTTCACATTTAAAAACCGTCTCGAAAGTGCAAAGAAAGATGTCATAAATAAAAGGCTGTCGAATGTGCGATGTATCTTTGATTTTCTATGTCTTAACTAATATGTATTAACTGTTTTCTACAAACATGAAAAGATTTTCTATAAGATAAATAATTAAATAACATCATGTCTTTGGATTTTTACGTATAATACTGTACTGCCTCAGACCAATAAAAAAAGACAGACGGAGCGTTACGAACAGTCAAGTGAAGCCAAACCACATACAAACAAAACCAAGCTACATCAAGTTTAGCACACGCTCACGCACACATATACAAACAAAATTGCACAAAACTCTTCAGCACGTGTCGCAATGCTGAGTTTTGTGCGATTTAATTTGTTGGCTTGGTTGAAAACCGGTTGGCTTCACTAGACTGTTCGTAACGCTCCGTCTGTATATTTTCTTGGTCTGAGTGTACTGCTTGCTGTCATTCATTAGGATCCATGGAATTTATAAGTACTTACTACAATAAGAAAACGTCACGTCATTCTTTAGTAAAACAACCCTATTAACATTAATTTGGCTCTAAAATTTAAACGTACCTATATCTGTAAGGAGAAACCAAATGAAACTACCTATTTAGGATTGAATGTTGACTGAAATAGTCTGACATTGAAAATGTAATTTAAATTTTCAGAAATTACGGTAACTTCTCAATGTTTAACGTCTTATAGCATTAAACCAACCGGAGTGGCCATTGAGTCATTTTCTATACATAAGAAGTCTGCCGGTTTTTGCGGGGGAGGGGAACGCCAAATGTATGCGTAACGTGAAAATAGCTACGTCAGATAAACGTCAGTCCATACAATGTGTATGACCACTGGTCATATACTTTTGGCAGAGGGGAACGCCTGTCAATGGCCACTCCGGTTGCTTTAATGCTCTAAGTTTGACATAGTCGAACTCTATTTGGGTCATTTACTTATATATGTATATAGAGGTTGGCGTCTCTCTGTCTCTTGTGAACATTGCCAAAGTTGAGGGCTATAATAGCGCTAAATTTTTGATTGAACTCTGAATCCGCATAAACGGCGTTGGTCTTCTATAATTATATTTAATGCACATAAGCGTAGACTACTGACCCTAGCAACGATATAAGTCTTTTCGACGGTGACCCATTTCTCCTTTATTGGAATGTCATTAGGATCATGAGCACTGACTCTGCCTCTTATTAATTCCATGGACATAATAAACTTATGCATTTGCGGGATATTGTGACTCATCGGGTGCTCATTTTAGGCCATACGTTATGTTTTTGTCGGAATTGGATAAAACTTGGTTGGGCTGGAAGATTTCGTGATTCTGTACAATGTCCGCAGAACTTCCTATACGGTGTGCTACAATGTTACATTGAGTGACGTAACGTATGGGACCTTCCGAAACACAATGGGATTTCTTATACATGTGGGACATATATAAGAAATCCCATTACGTTTCGGAAGGTATTGTATTTATATTACCGAGCTCTTCAACCCTACTTTTATCAAATTCTTCCGAAACATTTAAGGCCTCCACACATCGAATGCGGGTCGGGCGGTATCTCTATCTCTTTCATACAGTAGCGCGTCGTCTCTATCGCTCTGTAGCGGGCAACTGTGTGATAGAGATAGTGAGAGGGATATTAAATGCGTTGGTAGTGAGAGAGATATACCGACCCACGTTCGATGTGTGGAGGCCTTAAAATTGCTAGACATCGGCCCATCAGGTTTGTTTGCGTGACGTGACTGTTGTGCCGCGAATGACAGTTGCTCGAGCCATCAAGCCAGTACGTCGCCGGGAAGATATGTTACTCACGTTCCTTTACTTCAGCCGTCCGAGGAGGAGACATCGGGGCAAGTATCATACCCATTTGGAACATTTTATCATAATCAATAGGTTATAGGTGTACGCGGGCTGGGTTTCCGCAAATCGACGTCATAATAGCGCCTATTTTGCGTATGGGTTTTTGGCACTTCTGTTAAATGTTTTTTTGGCACTACTGTTATTCGTGCCAAGCCAGTTCCTCCGGTAGTGACCCGTGTTCCGAGGTGCTTTGCCCGGTATTCTGCCACCCCAGGGCACGTCAGGATCAGGGACCCGCCCGGTATCCCCTTCGCCCTCGAAGGGAATACCGGGCCGGGCGTTATTGAAAGGGTTTTTCGTAATGCTTTGCTTACCAAAGCCGATGCTCCTCAAAACCCATTCATTTGGCTATTAAAGCGCTCCAATACGGTATCCCCTTCAAAGGGTTTTTGAAAGGGTTTGCTTACCGAAGCCGATGCTCCGCAATACCCATTCATTTGGCTTTTAAAGCACAATGAATGGGTGTGCAACACGAGGAAGCGCTTCAACCCTTTAAAAAGCGCTTAAAGAGCCTTTCGAAGGGGTTTTTCTATCAGTAGCTGTAGCTATCAGTATCGCAAGGGAAACCCCTTCATACGGCTAAGTGAGTTTTCAATCAATAGAAGACATCAAGTGATTTGGGCTGTTAAACGAACGACTAACCAGTTCAAAGGCTTTTTTCTGGGAAGGGGTGGGAGGGTCCCTGGATGACGTGGGCGGCTGTCTCTTCCTCTTCCATGCAGGCTCTGCAGATAGGACTGATCAATGACGTAATATAAATAAAAACCGGCCAAGTGCGAGTCGGACTAGCGCAATAAGCTTGCCGTACCCTTATCTATAAAAATTGCATAAAAATCATGTCAGTTGTATGGGCGCCCCACTCGGACCCGCACTTGGCCGGTTTTTTGGTATTTGTTGTTATAGCGTTTCACGAGATACAGCCTGGTGACAGACAGACAGCAGAGCCTTAGTAATTGGGTCCCGTTTTCACCCTTTGGGTACGGAACCCTGAAAAGAGGTAGTAACGTCTGTGCGAAACTCCGCGATTAAAATTGGCAACCAAATCTGAGAGCTGAGGCACGTTTACACGTTGTTTCGACGGTTGATGTGTCTGTGCTTGCCTGTGGCATTGTTGCTCCGAAACGAATGGATCGATTTTCATGAGGTTTCTTTTGTTCAAAAGCTGACGTGATCGAGATGCCTCTCGCGCTACGTTTTAACAAAATCGGTTCGCCGGCTTTGAGATTACATTATTCATACCCCTTTCCGTCGGCTATCCATACATAAAGCTAACTCAGTTTATTACATTCGAAGTGCTGATAGAAGCATTCACTTGTAATGAATGAGCATCTAGCGAATGTTACATTACAGGTCCTCCTCCTCCTATCTCCTATACTCCTAGCTGCTATGCTATGTGAGCGTTTGCTCCGGAACGTGTTTTAATCTAACAATAATAGCGTCTGATGACGCCACTCCTGTCAAAATACAAAACTTAGGCAACTCTATGACATCTAGGGACGAATCACGGATAAACATAAGCCGAGTCACGACTTGTCAGTTTGTAACAATATTTTTTGACTATAAATTATAGTATTTAATTATTTCAATACCTTCGTGGTATTAAGTATTTACTAAACTTATTTATTCTACATGCTATTCTTTCAAATGAAACCAAAAATTAAAATGTTGCATCTTCCCTCTGACATCTCCGTTATTACGAATACATTTACCAGAGCGTCTGCGAGACTGCTCGTGAAAATGTTCGTAGCGATATTCGGCTCTGGGTTCGGCTCTGTTCGATGTTCGGTTCGACAAAGTAATAATGTGTCCGCTGTCCGCTGGCCAAAAGCACCAATTTTTTTCAGGTACTATTTAGGTCCATAGCTTTACTTTTGATAGGAACTAACTCCTCCGTCGGCCATCTTTAATTTTATACTGCTGTGCTGGTCTATGTGCTTTTGTCCAGCGTGTCCGCATTTACGACAATTTGTTCGATCGAGCACTGGCTGCCTCACTAGAGGTTTTGTGCCGTATGCAATTCGCCGAATCGATATTAACAAATTACCCACAGTCCCACACCTGCTTCTACCGCCCAAGCTAAAAGGCTTAAGTGCCATTAGAAAAAAAGGCACTTAAGCACTTTTGACTGCCGTTGTGTAATCGTATGCAGGTGCTAAGTAACCTAAGTTAAAGTGTGAAGGTAATATGGATCAGTGATTAGTGATTACATGCTATTGAAAGTATTTGGCCTAGTTGGGTAAAATATAACGAACAAATTGCAATCTTAATTTCTAAAACAGTAGATTTACATTGACTTAATGAAGACATTGACTGATGGTCAACTTTTACTGAAACATCATTAACGCTCTTTTAGCACGGAATAAATTAGTACCGTTGCGTAGAGACTAGGGTCCTCTGTCTAACAATAATGTTGTTTTGTAGGGAAATTGAAAGAGTGACGTCACGATTATGTATAGTCTAGCTTTTTTACCGTATCTACTTAAAGTCGTCAGTCGTCAATGTTTAAAAAAAAGCAGTTGCACCTACCTGCTATTTACCGCCACATTTTTTTACTTTCGAAAGGGTCGACCGTTTTTGCGACGGTAAATCTAAATTCCTTTGATTATTTGGCACTGATAACAATGTGTTAAAAAGTTGCATCCATTCGGCATTTCATTCATTCCTCACTTTTGGCATTCTAACGATAAACCAAACAGACGAGTATGTATAAAGAATGCCATTATATACCTACAGCTACGTGAGGTACCACTGTTTGAGCAATATTGGTTTACGTCTCACCTGGCCATAATGCGAGTTTTACTGCACGCTGCGCGTACGGGAAAACTCGCATTGTGGCCAGGTGAAGACGTAAAATTTTGTGATCGAGCGAGATTTTTGCGATCTGGGGCATTCACGAATTCACCGCCCTAGTTACGTAATGTACTATTTTGAAGGGTCCTAGAAATGAACCAATGAAAGTATCAAAATTAATTTACTTTAAAAACTTAGTTTTAGTTTTAACTTTACTATTATTGACAGTCAATAGTAAACTTGTCATTCGCTAACAAAGCTATTGACCGCCACCGCGGGCCGCGCAGTGGAACATTAGCAAGGGAAAAAAATATCAAAAAATATACACCTTGTCGTAGATTTTTATATACTCGCGCATTTGGTATTCTGTTTCACGTCCGACCAGTTGCGCCTACGCGCAAAGATCATCTCTTTATGGGGGGCATGACATCATTAAAATTAATGTATTATATTAATTTCTCAAGTGTAAAAGAAACCTTAACACGCTGATAGAGGGCTCATATTTCGACGGGAGCAGTTATCCTAAATACGAGTACTTAGTTACTTTTAGCGGAGTGGACTCCCGAATCCACTCAAGTACCTATCCGGTCGAGAGGACCTGACAATCACTAACGGATCCACTGGGGGGGGGGGGGGGGATTTTCTCGAGCCCCCCCAGCCTAGCCTGAATTAATCTCCCGACATATAGAGAACCGAACGAGCCTAGCTCTGTTGGAATTCTACTAGCCTTTGGACGTGTCTTAATTACTCTGCAGGAACTCGTTTGTGTATCGTGTACCTCCAAAGTTGGGTAAAAAGGTTCTCGACTGGCGACGCACCGGAAGGCGCAGCGTGGGTGCCTACCCCCACAAGGTGGACTGATGACCTGGTAAAAATGGCGGGAGTCCGCTGGATGTGGGTGGCGCAGGACCGGTCACTTTGGCACTCTTTGGGAGAGGCCTATGTCCAGCGGTGGACGTCTTTCGGCTGATATGATGATCTCCACGCCAAATATCATGTTTACCAATTCAATTTAAATGTTTGAAAAGATAACAATGCAGAGTTACTTTCACTTTTATGATTTAAGTATACAATACCAGCTACTGCGCACGACTCCGTCCGTGTCGAACTCGTTTATATCGTAGCTCCACACAAACTTTCACCCCCCGTTGCACCCGCTTAAGGGATGATTTCTGAGATAAAAAGTATCCTATGTCCGCGGGACTCAATATGGATAGGATATCTCTATAATCCTTCCTATTCAAGTTTTCGAACAAGTAAGCGAAGCAACTTCGATTGCGTAATAACGTATTGTACGCGCGTCAGGTATTTACATCTAAATGTCTCTTTATATAATATATAGAAAAATTACAGTTAAATCGTCCTAACGCGCGTTCAAAACGTTACGTGATTACCCGTCGGCAAGTCGATCACGTAACTCATTGTACGCGTGTCAGGTAGATCTTCGTCATTGTCACTTTTTGAATGGGAATATGCCAATTGAGTTGACGTGCGTTCAAAAACTTAGGTGATCACCCCTCTAAAGGTTGCATTTCTCATCCGATTCTCGTTTTTTTTTGTAAAGCAAGTTCGCTAATTAGTAATTACATATAGTTTCTTTTTGTCGAGTCACGTATTCCAAAAAAAGAAAAAAGATCTGCTCGCGAGCCCACAGAGCCACTTATAGTTATAGTCTCTGATATATTCCTTACTCTATACTCACCTTGCTATGACTTTCCTTCCGCGTCGAAGTCTTAGTAAAATAATATCCGTTTATTGACTGTAGGTACTGTGCCTACCGTCTCATGCTTAATGCAGGCTTGATCAAGGATAAATCTAGCAACGGATATCAGCAATTGAGGCGCATAAGACGCAGCCTAGGTATTGAGATTGGTCCTAATAAAGTTCATTCTCCGAAGCAAATTGGGAAAAACCGCAACAAGGAATGCGCTAAACCGTTTGGGCGACCGAGCGAAGCGAACAAACTCCGTTTCAGCTCGAGCACAAATTCTTTCGTCCGTATGTCCCGCTGTGCGGCTGTTCTCATCTACATTTCTCAACTGATTCTCGTTAAATTTTATGAGCAGGGGACCGATTTTTGACTTTAGAGCGCTCGAAAATCAAATAAAAGTAAATACGTTTGTAGTGTCAAAATGGCCGGCACTTACTTTCTACCAATAGAATTGAATACGAGTGATACCACTCGTTTTTGAATTTTCAATCGCTATTTCAAAATAGCATTTCAATTTTTTGTCAGTTTTCGAGTGAAAGAGTCGAGCGCTCGAAAGTCAAAAATCGGTCCCCAGTCGATATTTTATTTTATTTTTAACCCCTTACGCAAGTCGAGGGGTGTTATAAGTTGATTGTGTCTGTGTATCTGTCTGTGGTATCGTAGCTCCAAAACGGGTGTACCGATTTGAATGCGGTTTTGATTGTGTCATAGATAATTTTATCCCGAGTGTTCTTAGCCATGTTTCATGTAAATCTGTATTTATTGATTTGTATACGATTGTTCCCTGATGGTTAGGTCGCCAGAAGTCCTGAGACTTCCTTTCCAGGGACAAACGTCCCCCTCACTGCCATCACGAGACGTTTGTCTCCTGAAATACGGTGTAAAGTCGATAACGTCAATGTGATATCCTTGTAAATTATTTCATCGCTCATCTCATACCAGCGGGTTAAGGTTTCGGTACGTATTTATAAAAGGATTAAATTGATACCTTTTTTTATTATTATTATTATGTATGTTTTTTCCATATCTTAGGACCATGGGGTCCTGGACTTTTGGAAGGCATGCGTGGGGCCGAAGCCAACAGCGCAGAGGCCCTTTAAAACAAATATAATATAAAGCGAGGGATACACATCCGGATACCATCTCCGAGCGCACAACATGATACACCCAGTGATGGTCCCCGCCAGGTGCAAAGACTATTGCAGTGCAACACTGTGCTGCGATGGAAATTAAGGTCATGGGTTATTGGGTTGAATGGTGGGTGGTCTAGAAAATGGGTTATGGGAGGAGACTAGCGGACACCTGCCGTGACAATTAGCCTCAAAATTGTGAAAAGGCAGGTGGTGACTTGCCTACTCGTTAAGTGGGCCCCACAAACAGTCGCACGCACAGTGCGACAATGGAGCAACACGTCTGAGCGGCTATGAGGTTGTCGAGAGGTGAGTCTGCGGTGCGCCAGATCCCGGTAATCCGTTCAAGGGCCGCCGGCGTTACGACATTTTACACTTCCAACCTGGAGCATAGGTTCCGCTCTTGCGACTCCACTCTGGCCGGCCGGTTAAGGCAAGCACAGAGGCGAGGGCCAGATCACTCGGGCCCTCTGGAGGTTAGGGGTCCGCGGTGTCGCCACTCACCGTCAGCTCGCCACAAGCTGCCCCCGCAGGCTTATTATTATTATTATTATTTTAACGTTGGGGAAATGCGTTTACGCATCCCGTCCTACCCGGGGTGGTAGGACGGGTATGACGGACTAACCGAAGCTGGACTACCGTCTAAAACCACCAACGACATCCGGCTCCGCCTTGTATATGGGGGCGTCGCAGGATCGCTCTTGACATTGCACTTGACTGTGCACATGTGAAAACATTTATGAAATTCACCTTGTTTAAAGTCAACATTAAGTAATTTGAATAATCTCGTAACTCAACTAATAGCTAATTGACCCAGTAGTAATGTTTGTTCATATATCAACAGCACTTAAAATACGCTGAAGATATTTACTCGGCAAAATGTATATTGAAATACTTGCTCTTTAAATCATCATTCATCATCGTCCTAATATCATTCCCGGTTCTGTCCTATAGGAGCCCGAGGTCTGCTTTCCCACCTAATCCCAAGATTTGGCATAGGCACTAGTTTTACGAAAGCGACTGCCTCTTACAACCCAGAGGGAAAACTACACCTTGGGATTAGACCGGTTGCCTCACGACGTTTTCCTTCACCGAAAAGTTAACGGTAAATATTCCGTGCATAGTAATTGTCAACCTGTCAACGCAGGCAATCCTCAAATCAATAAAGGGTTGGCAACCCGCAAGCGTCTATCGGCGTCGGTGTTTGCTTACCATCAGGGGGCCGTTTGCTCGTTTGCCACCACAACAAGAAAAAATACTTGTATCATTAACACGACATTCCCGCACATTCCTTGGTACAGTATCTACATAACAAATAATTAGTGGTCTATGGTCGTCGCGGAGGCGGCCGCTATTCTCAACGCTGAGAGACATATGTCTACGGCAATTTAGATCGATGCAGATTTTTTTTTGCAACCGCCGACTACAGCCCACGTGAGGGTAAGCGTACCATATGGACGCGTGCAAATCCAGAGATATACTCGTGCCGACCTTTAAAAGGGAATACAGGAAGTCATACAAATCTTGATCAGAAATTAAACATATTTTTTTATTTATAAGTATAAATAATATTTTATGTCGTTTTGACATATTATCCAATAAGTTAATTGTTAGTTAAGATTCTTAACTCAGAGACGTTTTCCATAATTAGAAGAGGGAGCGCTCTGCTGCAGCTTTGGCCAATATTCTTTTGTATGTCTGTTTGTCCAGCTGTTCTATACAGGTTTTATTTTTTAAACTGTGCAAGTTGAAAGCCACCCGTGACCGACGTGACGCGGCGACATGACTGTTGTCTATGTATTTCCATGAAATACCTTTCGTAGCTAGCGACACGTCGCGTCGCCGTCATGGAAAACAGGGATGCCGCGGTTGTCGGCATCCGCGGATGCGGGAGCGGATGCGAATTTTGAGGTCAAACGCAAACGTAAACAAACAACGTTCATTTTGTTGTATCACATAATCTTCAAACACGTTGAGAATAAATTACAACCGCAGCGAACTGATCAAAAACGCGTCCGCTCTAGGTCACACAGACGAAATGAAGTTTTTTTGAGTAACGGCGAAAGTGTATTAAACGCGCGCAAATTGCACATTGCACATTGCGGATGCGAATATCTGCAACATTCCTGCTAGAAATACGTAGAAACCGGATGTGTCTTCGAAACATTTCGTCTTCATTATTTATGGTGCATTCATCCTTACTTCTATCTTTTAAGACTATAACAGCTATTTTATAGTAAAAAAAGCGTAGTTAGACAAAAAAATCGTGAAGTGATTTCCGGAAAGTCGTCTCGGCATGATCTAATACTCACAAAATTGCTATTCTATCCTAAAAAGATGCATTTTGAGGTTAGAATGTTGTTTACCAAATAAGACAAGTAAGGATGAATGCACTGTATGTATGTATGTTTTTTATGTACCAAAATCAATTTAGTCTTCTCGTATCCCCCGCAAAGATGTCGCTCACAAATGTCTCTCGCTCCCCAATACCCGTCGCCTTGCACTTGACACCCGGTCCGTCGACACGCATAATAATAGCCTCAACCGATTCATAAACCAGCCCGCTAGTAGGCCCCGCGTCGCGAGCTCGGGTGAACGCTTGTCATAAATATGACAAAAAATATTATGTCAAACGAATTTTAGGCGTCGCAAATATTATGTGAAATTTTACGCGCGAATCTAGGGCGTGCGATGTGGTTGGTATTGTGACTGTGATGGGATGTCGCGGCGGTGTCGAATAGGCGAGTAAATACGTTTTATATACACTTAAATATTTGACGACCAATTTAGCCTAGTTGGTACAGTGAAGTGCTAAAATATGTATCGATTTAATCCTACTAGTATTAAAAATACGAAAGTTTGGATGTTTAGATGTTCGTTAATTGAACAGTGTGTAAATATTTTTGTATATGACCGTTTGCAGCTTAATAAAGAAAAAAAAAATGACACTCGATCACGCTTAAACGGCTCAACCGATTTGGGTGAAATTTTGCACTTAGATAGTTTATAGCCTATAATTAAAGGGTCCACGCAGACGAAGTCGCGAGTGGAAGCTAGTCTCTCATATATATGTACCGAAAGCTTAATCCGTTGACTTAAACCCTAGTATGCTTAGACAGGATCCGTGCCAAGCAGTTGAACCTACAGTTTTCAATCTCAAGGTCATATTTTGATTAGCATTATTGACATCCGCATGCGTGGGGTGTGAGAGTGATGGGACACCCATGTTTTACTTACCTACGGCTGGCGGTCCCGGTTCGAAACCCGGGAAGAGCACAATTGAGTTTGATACAGCTTTGAATTTTTGATGATGGCTTAGCATAAGTAATTTGTTCCCCAGCCTTTGCTGTATGTCCAAATGTTACGTTTTCAAGACCATGCTGAAATTTGATTTAGGCTTTTGTTATCCTGGAATTTGAAGTTCGTTTAAAAAATATGCCTTTGTCATAGATACCACGCGTGTTTGAATTACTAGCGATTTAAAACTTTATCACAATGTGCGACGGTGCATTTTACACTGCACGCTACCGTAGAGCCAACGAGCTACTATTAGTTACTCGTAAAATGGTGTTGTGCAGTTCTCAATTTTTATACATGTAAATGTATTTTTGGGTCAATCAACATTTTCTTGTTGTTATTCTGTCCCAGTAAGGCAAGAGACAACTGTAACAGAGTTGCTTCGAAAAAAAACTTTAATTTGGACTTCTATCATGCTAAGGAGATGCCCCAGCATGGAATGGGTTAACCAATACAACAAAAACACATGTTGAGTAGATTTAAGCCCCATAAAATCATAGTTTTAGAGTGACCCAGGAGACGTAACCATGGCAACGAGCAACAAGAAATAGTTGATTGACCCTTTTACAGAATTCTAAACCATATTACGGCATGTTATAAACTTTACATAAAAGTACATCCACATCACATATATTACATCATTGACTGAAATGAATCTAAGGTATTTACTACTGATATGTGCGACAATTACGTAGTACATACTTTATCATTGACTAATTAGGGATTACTACATAGAGCGGTAGCGGAGACTTAATTAGAAATTATTTTTAATTGCGATTCTACTCTGTGGAACTATACAATTTTTATTTTCAATTTTTATTATTATTATTGATATGATAACCTTATAATTCCCTATTGCATGTATGGTGCAGATTATTTATTGTGGCTGACTTTTTATAACACTGTCGTTAGAATTGGAATCTTCTGCCTGGACGGTAGAGTTGCTTTTTGAATGAACTACTTTCATGCAGTTCGGCCAACTCGAAAAATCTTCAGCATAGTTACGTGACTGTGCGTTTGTCATTTGTTTTGTTTCAAGCGTAGCCTGTGCCACTATGGGAGTGCACAATTTCATTTCATGCAAAGCGATTCTTTTTAATGTGCAAATAGATTTGTCGTTTAGGTACTGCTTATTTAGGGGTTCGTACCAAAAAGGTATAAAAGGAACCCTTATGGTGCGACGCTGTCGGTCTGTCCCAACGTAGAATATTTTTGCATAGCATAGCGTTGCAATATTATAGGTGTTGTCATTAAAATGCAATTATTTCCTAGTAAGCTACCGCATTAGAGATAATGACATACAATGTGTGATACATAAGGCAAGACTTTGTTCTACGGTACAATTCATACATACATACATTCACGCCTTTATCCCTAATTAGGGTAGGCAGAGCTACGATAGCCTAGTGGTTCAGGCATGCGGCTGTCAAGCGGCAATCGTGGGTTCGAATCCCGGCTCGTACCAATAAGTTTTTCGGAACTTATGTACGGAATACTTACCGTTAGCTTTAGGGTGAAGGGAAACATCGTGAGGAAACCGGTCTAATCCCAGTAAGGTCTAGTTTTCCCTCTGGTTTGGAAGGTCAGATGGCAGTCACTTAAGTAAAACTAGTGCTTATGCCAAATCTTGGGATCAGGTGTCAAAGCGGATCCCGGGCTCCTTTAGGGACATTACCGGAAATAACGTTAGGAGAATGATGAGGGTTAGGCAGAGCACATGAAACTTGTGTTCCACTACCACTTTTAGCATAAATGTGGTACAGGAACACACTATGATATGCAGGGACCCGCCCACCCCTTCCCAGAAAAAAGCCTTTGAACGGGTTAGTCGTTCGTTTAATGGCCCAAATCACTTGCTGTCCTTTATTGGTTGAAAACTCATTCATTTAACTTAGCCGTATGAAGGGGTTTCTCTTACGGGGCGCTACCGCTACTGATAGAAAAACCAGTTCGAAAGGCTTTTTTAAGCGCTTTTTAAAGGGTTGAAGCGTTTCCTCGTGTTGAATATCCATTCATTGTGCTTTAAAAGCCAAATGAATGGGTATTGAGGAGCATCGCCATTGGTAAGCAAACCCTTTCAAAAACCCTTTGAACCCCTTCAACCGTACCATATTGGAGCGCTTTAATAGCCAAATTAATGGGTTTTGAGGAGTATCGGCTTTGGTAAGCAAAGCATTACGAAAAACCCTTTCAAAAACCCTTTCATAAACCCTCGAAGGGGATACCGAGCGTGTCCCTGCTATGATGAGAACCTCGTGAAGGTTGAGAAGGACAAATCCAGAAAGTACCTAGACTTGGCTCACGAGGTAACCCATGTGGGATGTTGATTCGACGATCATTGTACCGATAGTCGTTTCTGTGAACGGTCTCATAGAGAATCTAGACCAATACCTCAGGAGACTCTCGCTAGATGGCTGGATCAAGGGTCAGATACAGAAGGCGGTACTCCTGGATACTGCGCGGATAGTCCGGAGGTTCCTGTCTCTGACGCCCTGACCACCGGCAGCTTAGGCCTCGCCCCGCTGCCGGCGGCACCTTAGGTTAGGTTTTTATAATGATTTTATGTTTTATATGCAAGTTGTATATTTTACTTGTTAAACAACATCATACAAAAGTAAGTTGTATGCACCCATATTACACTTGACTGAACACAGTCACTGACTCACACACAGTCACAGTCAGTGACTGTGTTCAGTCAAGTGTAATATGGGTGCATACAACTTACTCATAAATATGTTGTTGCGTGTAGCAGTCCAGGGTCCATGTCTCTTAGTCCCCACGTTCGGTACTGTACCAACTTGAGTTCCACTCAGACGAAGTCGCAGGCAAATGTATGTAGTTCCCGGCAAATAACTTGAACATGCGGGACGAAGCACACACCCGTCTGGTCCCCCCTGACTGGGTGGACGGTGCGTCAAAGCATTCCCCCTACGTAAAATAAAAAAGGGGGGGGAGGCTCGCACTTACAATTCGCTCTTGCGCAAGCAAGGTCTTTCGGTCAAGTTGTTTGCCGGGAATTATACATACATATACTTATTTGTATGTATAATTATGGAGCGCGCCATACTACACGACCGAGTGAGGAATGTTGAGATCCGACGTCGCACTAAGGTGCGCGACGTTGGAGATACCATTACCAAACTCAAGTGGAGCTGGGCAGGACACCTTGCCAGGCAGAATGATGGTAGGTGGACCAAAAAGGTGTCAGATTGGTAGCCAGTTATAGGTAAAAGGAGCGTCGGCCGTCCACCAGCCCGATGGGTGGACGATATTAGGAAGATAGCGGGTCGCTTCTGGATAAGATTAGCTCAGGATAGGGACGGGTGGCGTACACGTAGAGAGGCCTATGCTCAGCAGTGGGCGGTTACGCTGAAAATGATGATGATGATGATACTTATTTGAGCCGATTGTAGCTTGAACTGTCGATCACCGCGAGCGGCCCTGGAATAAGCACGTGAACAAACAACATTGGCTGCTGTTTGTGAATGAGGGATTAACCTTTTCACCGCCATTGACTGGATGCGAAATCCGCACATTCGTGCCCCACACGCCAACGACTTCATACCAGCTTCATACCTAGTCAGTTATTATTATTTATTAGAGAAATGGCAGCCTCTATGGCCTTTGCCAAAGACAGTGTACAGAAATAAAAAAAAACATTTCACATGCATGATGTACGGTGGAAGGCCTTCACGATGCACTGGGTGATAGCTGGAGCAGTACAAAGTATAATGGCGGCCGCGACCACGAACCGCTGAATGATGCCCAAGAATTGGTTATTCGCATTTCCAGGAAAATTCTTCATAAACTGTAGCCGTCACGTTTGCCATTTATTGCATAATACGCTATCAAAACCCTACATTAAACAGCAGGATGCAGAAAATGAAAAAAAATGTCTGGAGCACGATCCGCCATGTTCCATGGATCATTCAAAAGTCCACCTAGTCAGTTTCTTCAGTCAAATAGCGATTGACGTGCGTGGCATGAGGTTTAATTTTGCATTTGACGTTTGTGACAGTTGGCGTGTGAGGCAAAACTTTTTGCTTGTATCGTGGCGGACATCATTTAGGTACATCCAAATCTTAACCCAAAACTAAGATTTCTGAAAACTGTAACCAAATGGTTACAATTTGTAACAAAGTAACAGAATTGCAACCAAGCTAATACCTGCATTCTGGTATCTTCGTAAACAAAGTACGAGTCAAGCGGAAGATATATCATTAAAAAAACCGTAGATATAACCCTGGCCATTAAGACTACGGATGATATATTAAGAACAGTACAATGACTGCTACGGTTTGATTTGTATTATTTTTGGGTGTTTTTAATGTATACTTCTTAATACTGCAAACAGGTAAGTTAATCCGTTTGTAGCTTTAACTGTAAACACAAGATTGAAAAAAATTCGCATATCGAATTAGCTGCTGTCATTGTAAGTTGTAACCTTTTTTTTTCTTGACATGGTATCTTATAAACTAATAATACTTACTTCATTTTATGATGCACTTTTTGCATTATATAGACATTTTTTGTTTTGCTCTTAGTGGCAAAAGTTTTACTTCACAGAAAAAAGTGGGTAATAATAATTAACAACGTACAAAAGTCGATTTACCTCAGACAGTTTCATTTTAAAGTTCAAAATCTCAAAACCGTCATGACATTGACATTCACGTCAACTTTCGGATAATCAACATCGGCTCATTCGTTTAGGACCTGCCATGTGTCTGTCACACACATATACACATACACGTCAAACTTTAACATAATTTTTTCCACTATTTCTTTATAAGTAATAAGTGAAAATGGCCCTCAGCTATAAGTGCCAAAGCAAACTTTAAAAAACCCTTCTTTTCGCGTCGGAGTTTTCGGACCTCAAACGTGAATATTATTTTAATTTAACTGCGCAATGTTAGCAAGGATATAGATCCAGTGACGACGAACTTTAAAATACTAAATTGTTACAGTTTTAGCCTTAATTTTTCGGGCATGATACAAGATTTTCTGATGCTCTTTTTCCGTTATTCTAGCAGCCATTTTTTGCTCTACAAAGCACAAACGAGGCTTTAACAATTTTTTTTAAAGGGGTAATTAGTCTGCCCGTATCATAGTATTGAATTTAATTTAACTGCGCAACGCTGGCAAGGATATGTAACCGGTCTCGCCGCCAATTGATCCGTGATAAGGCACGCGAGGAATGCAGCTATGCGGTCCGACTGACCAGCTTATCTCGAACCTTCAACTCGAAGCCACTACGCGTGACCATGGGTCAACTTAGTCTGGCACAGTGCAGGCCACCAGCTCACCTCGACCCCTCAACTCCTAGCCATTACGCGTGACCAGGGGTCAGCTTACTCCGGTGATTTGGACTGGTGAATGGGCAGTCGATTGGGCAAAAACTCGACGCTCTATAGTCCTGTTGGTGACTAGAGGGTCGTGAAGCCTCTTGAGGGGTCGCTGGAATAATCTTGGAAGTAAAAGTGAAGTATTAAATATTATTAAAATTAAAAATATAGGTGAGCGAAAAAAGGTTGACAGTCCATTGTTCTTAAGTAACCTATCATCATCATCTTTCTCAGCCTGGAATCAGCTACTGCTGAGCAAGAGGTCGAGTATGTACGGTACTTATCTCAACCCGTTCTAACGTCATCCAGGCTTTATAGTTTCTGTATAACCTATATTTATTATTTTAAAAATATTGTGAATCCACTTTTACTTTAGAGAGGTGATCACGTATATTCAAACACGCGCTAGAATTCATTTAAAAATTGACATTTGAAATAAATACATCAAACATCACATAAAGAGGTACGTCCGGACATCTTTGTTCGGATTACCTGTCAAACTGAAATCAAGCTTCTCCCGTGCACAATAAACTTCAAATCCGCTAAAAACGAGTCAAGCGTCATAGGAGCTTGAATACACAACGTTCGATTTTCGAATTGCATTTCAAATTCAGAATGCACTATGTCGATTAAACATAATGCGAATTGAACCGTGAAGCCTCGTAATTAAGTACACAATTGATCGAGACGGCCGTGTTTGATCTACGTGTTGCACAGATAAGATATACACAGTCATTTATTTTCATACGACGTTGGTTATATGATGTTCTCAGTTGAAGTCAAACTCGCTGTGACTAGAATCTCTGCAGGTGTAGTCTGTTGCATCGGTAAATGTACTCGTATATTCAGTCTGCGATTTCTCGATAAAATTCTTCCAACCGTCACACTCCACTGAGCATACGCGATTTTATTACGCAATTTCTTCGCTCCTGATGTGCCTAATGGCATTTTCATATTTTTCATCACACTTTCTCGTGAAGGGTTTCATGATATGCCAGCAGTGCTGCAATAGTGTTTTTTTTTAATTTCCCTGGCCTCTCATTATACTTACTTACTATTCTATATTTAACCAATGTTTTTATGTTAATGTGTCTAATAATTTTATTGAATGTGAATATGAAACAATCCTTGACTTATTTATTTATCACTTTTAGTAGGTATGTTCGATTCCCGGTTCAGGAATTTTTTTCTTCAAATCTCTGACTCCTGTTATTGGCCTTATGAAATTAAAACAAGGTATCCTAGTTTTTGAATGAAAAATGTGCTTCTCGCTGTGCGTTTTTGAAGTGAAAACTTCTTTAGCGGCGCTGAGCACTTTTTGGGATGGGCAAAAATTGTTTAACTCGCTACAGATTTTGTGTGAGAGATTCGGAACGAGAGGCTTGGGGGCGGGGGGAACCCGGGGGTTTGACTAGGGGCACATAGTTCTAATTTGTAATTTATTGTTAATAGTATAAGGTCGTAACACATTTTCCGTAAATGCAAATTCGATTTTGTTTTATCAAACTTTTATATTTTGCTGTTAGCCGATTCGACTTCATTCAAAACTGAGCACTATTTGTAAGATGTAATTGCATTTTCTGCAAATAAATTTGTAATTTTGTCCACGCGTCCTTTACCGTTTTGCTATTGAGCAAATTGGAATAGTTCTAATTTGGACGTTATTCCTAAAGGGATAAAGCTTTGAAAAATATTTGGCAATGGCAAAAACAACTTGGTATTTTGTTTCATCGTCTCCTTCATCAATTTTGCTGAACTAAGTAAATTCGAATAGTTCGAATTTGGACGATATTCCTAAAGAGATAAAGCTTTAAAAAATATTTGGCAATGGCAAAAACAGATTGGTATTTTATTTCAGCGTCTCCTTCATCAATTTTGCTGAGTTAAGTTGAACTATAGCGTATAAATAAGGGTGTTATTAGATATATTGGCACGCAGGGGAAGGTAGGGGGGAGGAAAGGATTATTTTTTGCAAAATTAGAATTATTCAAGTTTTCACTCCTGCCGGCACTCCCGGAGTGCAACCCGGTCTTTTTTTCGATTTTACTTTCTATAAACAAAAACAAGTTTCCGGCCTAAATATGGCCGATTCCATTGTGTACACAAAGTTAGATCTTATTATATCATGTACTTTTAATATGAGATCCAAATCACGATTGTATAGAGACCCGACCCTCCCAGCGAACCCTATAACAGTAATACCTTATCAATCGCTAAAATGCATCATCATTTTCAGCCCGAAATTGCCCACAGAGAAAACAGGCCTCTATAACCTTGTCTATTTAACAGAGTTAGCAAAGCGTTCTTTCTGTTGCACTTTTGTATGAAAATGAAAGGGACAAGAAACTGCCAGTGGGCGTCAACAATCGCACGTCGATGGCGGGCTCGGCTTACATGTCGCTTGTTGGAATATTCGTAATATTTCTCGTGATTTTTGTTTGTAGTTAGAGGCACCTCAAATAATTAACTTATTGATAACACATAATTATGTAATTTAAAGTCCAATAAACGAGCCATGTAAAAAGTAACCAAAGTAAGCACTTGAAAGCGTCCGCACCGTACGAGCGACAGATGTTGACTAAATTTTGACAGGCATGTAAACCTACCTTGTGCCTGTGCATCGTCCTTATCGCTGACCAATTACGTGCATTCTCTGTTTTCTAGAACTAACTCTGTTAAACAGACAAGGTATAGTACGCCACCCGTCCCTATCCATAAGTGACCCGCAATCTTCCTAATATCGTCCACCCGTCGAGCTGTCGATGTCAATAAGGGCGATTTATAATCGCGTCGCTGTGGAAATGGCGCCTAATTGACCTTTTGCTCGGGAACGGCACATGTTTCTCCAACAGACAGTAAGTAATTCGGCCAATCAACAATTGCGTTGATGTCTTCAAGGTGAATTCAATTCCTTTCGCGTGGCTCGAAACTGCAGATTGCACTATATTATACTTGAGATTATGCGAGTTGGCCGAATGGCATCAAATTAGTCCATTCAAAAAGCAACTCTACCGTCCTAGGAAGAAGATTCCGATTCCAATAACAGTTTTATAAAAATTCGGCCACATTTAATAATCTCAAGCAATCGACAAGTGTATGTTTGAGCTCCGATAAGGAGCAATTGCGAAGGGAACAGGGCTCTATTACGAGTATACTGGATAGTTGGGTTTTTGAATGCGTTGCTCTAGATTCGAGTATATCCTGTTGTAAGACGATGCAGTCATCACCAAATTCATCTATACACTTGAGGACATCAAAATCATCTGAACATGGTCTCTAATACCTTGATCATGCAATGCTGGACAATGCAAAAGGGCCCCACAGGCCCCCCACGCTGGGTTGGGGGCGGGGTGTCAAAACGATGCCAGGCAGCCGTTTGGTTCAAACATACCAGTCCAACCATACCAGGTTTTCAGGAATGTGTTTGAGTATAGAAAGTAACGATCTCGCATTCTAAGGGTTTTTTCGTTCGCTTGGGGACTACCCACGCCAAACCTACCGCTACATAGTTACCTCACCTTATATGCACGCGTGTGCCATGGAGTTGCAAGCGTCCATGTTCTACGGTAACCGCTTAAAAATATACCGACGTGGTATATTTCTTTTTACTGTACCTGCGACACCGCTGTCCATAAACGCGGTTTTATGCCATTTTCGGTTATAGCGGCCGCTAAACCGTGACTGGTAACGGTAGAGGAGCTTAAGCGGTGCTTAGGGCACCCAACCATAAACAAATCCATACATCTGAACCATAAATCTGTAATGTATTTTTTATCATAAGATAAATAATCTAATCTAACCATACAGCCTGACTGAGCCAACAGAAGCGCTCATAGCCTAGCGGCGCCTGCGAGCCGGAAACGATAACGCAGTTGAAGCAAAGATGGCAGCGGTCAGTCTTTGGATGGGTGACCGCCTGATGTTTGAGTGTTTATTATAAATGAGCGCTTCCGTGCTTTGGAAGGCACGCAAAGCAGTTGATCCCGGCTGTAGCCGTTAAGTCGAGTTAGAGGCCTTCGGGCGGCTTAAGAACTTCTAACAGTCGAGTTGCCCACTCACTTGACGAATTAATAATTAAAGCGTCTCGTAATCAGGTCCCCGGACCCCGTGTGCATGGTGTCGGGTTAGAATGTCACCACCCCCTTTCTTCCCGTGGGTGTCGTAAAAGTCGACTAACGGAGCAGGGTCAGGTGATCACTGCGATCGCGATTTCGTCATTTATGTTAAAAGTGGCACTGGAAACTGTAACATAAGTTTCACGTGCTCTGCCTACCGCTTTTGGGAATAATGGCCTGAATCTATGCATGTAAATCGAGGTATCTTTTTGAAAATCGTATAATACTTAATCGTGAAACACAGGACCTCCTTTTGCTATTCGGGTAATGAAACATGCAACAATCAGCAGCCCATTAAACGCGGCACGCCCATTAACTAAAACGTGTCTCAGGGACCATTAAGCTATTTAAACGCCGCGCTTTACAGCCTCAATAGAGAATTTCAATGACATTACGTTGGTCAAAAACTTTCGTATGTTCAGTCTTAATCCCTGGGGCCGTAGACAAGGTTACAATCGACAAGCGCTAACGCCAATAGAACGTGATAAAATGTATGGGAATGACAGATGCCGACGAAACACTTTTCGTTGACATCTGTCATTCCCATACATTTTATTAGTTTTCTACTGGCGTTAGCGCTTGTCGGTTGTAACCTGGTCTACGGCCCCTGGACGAGCAAAGTTTTAAGGCCTCTTTACCCCCTGCCCTGGAGAGTGATGTTCTTCAAGCCTATGTACGTATGTGGACAAGAGAATTCCGTTTTACGGGAAACATTCCAAATGGCTATAAGACTTTTGCATTTGAGGTGTCGCTGGATTCCTCGTATGCTGTTATATTAGAAAAGAATATATGAGTTATTGGAAAAATCTTTTGACTTCACTTGTTAAGCTTTAGATAACCGGTGGCTCCCAAGGGCCACTGAACGGTGCTGAACACACCACCGAATTGTGCTATTTTAGCCGAAATCCCGAAATCGTTTGCGTATTGCGTTAGCCATCAATATGTAAGCTGTAAGTAGGCCTTAAACTATCCTAGTATTCTGTGGACTGGTAGCCTGTAGCTCAGTCTCAGCAATCCCTCAGCAATATCGTTCAAAATCCTATTTAAACATCGTTATGTTACTGCAAAATTAAGACGACGAAAACTGGCTTTGCAAACATCTAACGCGGTCCTCTATCCTTATATTGAAAACAGCTTATATTCCATTAAAATCACTGTCGCTTAGGCCGTTACAGACTCGAGTGATTAGCCGCTTGGATTATGCGAAAAAGAGCATAAATCAATATGTTTTTTGTGTCGTTTAGACTGTTTTGGACCGGAGACTTTGGAACTGGTTTCGCGTCGTGGGGCCGATGAACGTTTAATTCGATTATTGATTTAATTAGATGAATTTCAATGTTGTTTTGGTAAGTCGGATGCATTTGCATGCATTATGTGACATTTAAATATGATCGTATTGTTGATTTATTAATACTAGCCGTCTGCCGTGACTCCCACTGCATATTATAATCATTTAGCTTATTTATATATAATCATTATTTTTATATTAGATTAGATTATAATCATTTAGCTTATTTATATAAACTAATATTATATAGCTCGTTTATGTAAAGTGTTATCACTAAATAGTGGCATAAAAGAAGAGAAACATGGCCCCTTCTAAGACCAAAACAAAGGACAAGAGTGATGAAAGGTGCGTAGACGTTATTTTAAATTTAAAGTCGACGATATTAGAAATGAAAGAACAGATTGATAGGACATATAATATTATTGAAGCGCAACAACATGAAATAATGTGGCAGAAAGAAATAACTTTGGACATATTAAACATATTAAAAAATAAATCAACTGACCTTAATTTACGAGAAACACAAACAGACTTAAATACAACACCGCAAATCCTACACACATACGGAACACCAAATAACGTCTCACGAAATTACTCCGGTCCAGAAGGCCTGACCATCATCACACAACAAAACACCTCAAAAGACTATACGCAAGTCCATGGCGAAAACTCCACATGCTCAGCACCGGAAGAGGCATCAACTCCGACACGCCGCACTTTGGCGGCATTTCCCTTGGACAAGATGCGACTTAGGTCCCGACCAAGTCGTAAAGTGCAGTCTGAAGCGGTCGCGGCGCAACAATCACCACCACCAGAGACGGATGCACCCACAGCTGTGCAGGCTGTCCATACAGCAACTTCTAAGCTGCCGGTGACCTCCTTGCCGGCCGCGCCCGCGCGCCCCGTGGCTGCCGCGTCGCTGGCTGCACGAGCTGCGCGTGTGCCGCCAGAGCCCCGTCCACTCGTCAGGTCACCAATGCTAAATGTATCCACTGCTAGCGCTCCGCCGCATGTACTCAAGGTCTTGACCGCATCAGAACCGCTGGAGGGGTTGCGGGCTGCTGCTCCGCGTCCCGTTAGTCTACATGTTTTCAGTTTTGGTTTTCTGTATGCTAGTGAAATATTCTTTGAAATCGCACCCCATTCCCGTTCGTGCGAACATGCAAATTCACAAGTTTTACCACTGCACGCGACGGCGCGCGAGATCTCTCGATTTTTCTCGCACTATCCGTCTCTCCGACCCATGATAGACGTGCTGTATGTAAGGTAAACGTCGTAGTCCTCGACGTGAAACTAGTGTGTACCTTAACACGGCCACTTTATGTCAAGGTCACATGGTTTGAATTCGAATGAAGAAAAGTCCCATAAGCTGCAAACGCACAGAGAGCGGTGGCGGGGCGAAAACCTGTGCGGATCGTGCCGCTCCGCCACCGCTGTCAGTGCGTTTTGGCCTTTAAGTTCGAATTCAACCCATATTGCACTAGGGTAAGTTTGAGGACTCGGACGGTTTACCCTATAAGGAAGTGAGTAAGATTGGAGCCTTTTCTGTTTGACTTTAATGTCAATGAACTTTAAGCGAAGTTCCTAATTGTCTACCAAATTGATTAGTAGGTACCTAACAATAGATCAAGTATCCAGGTAGTACATGTAACCTAGATGTAACCTAGTTATATGCTTCTTTGCTGTTCCCTTACAGGGTCCATTTATTTATTACTTGTAATATTGTGTGCAATAAATATTTTGAGTTTGTAAATAGGGGTTAAAATGGAAACTACTCTTTCAAAAAATCTTGCACCAGTTTATGGAATCATAAACTTTAGCAGTAGTTTTCATCCCGGCTCTACATTAGTTATCAGTAAAACGCGGGCGGACCTGCGGAGTGTTACATATATTAACTCGTATAAAAATACGTTACCGTCTTCGCTGTTGCAGGTATGTATAATTATTATTATACTCGTACAATTAGTGTATAAATATGGGAGTATACCTATAAATATGTCCTTATGTCGGCGGATTTAATTTCGGTACATATACCAATATAATATTTAAAAGGACGGACGCTTCCTTAGAGCATCTGCAGTAACCCCTTGTATCTAATTTGTTTTTTTTTTTAATGCGGAGAAATTTTGATCTCCGACCTCCAAGTAATGTATCTTAGCATCACGAGATCATAGCACAACAGTCCATGCAGATTTTGAGGCGACATCATTTAATGACTCATTATAGTTTATAAATTTTAGTTATCAAAGGTATGTTTGTGTTTTTTTTCTTTTTAATATAATACGTTCCTTATGTCACTCCATAGGAGTAAAATATACACGTAAGTAGGTACCCTTAATTTGAAGAATTAATAACAGAAGTTTTTAATAATAAAATCATTACATTTATTTGTAACTCACAAGTTTAATTAATAACCCTCCTGTTACAGGGCCCGCCCTGTATATGATATTTTTGCACCTGACTGTATACTTGCAAGCTTCCAAGTTGTACTCGTATAGAAAGTCTGGAAAGTCCGATCGAATCGTAACGGATCGATTTCAGCCAATCTTTAGATTCTAAAATGTATATTTGCAGGCATTTAATTCCACTTTCTATTTACTGGCTTGTATGGATCAAACTGATCGTTAAACAAGTCTTGTATGGATACCAACCGTTTAAACTGTTATTGTTTTGTTTACAAACAGTATTGAGTTTGTCCAATGGCTTTGTGTAATTTTAGTTAAGGGACGCTCGAATTTTCATCTAAACTAATATTATAAAGAGGAAAGATTTGATTGTTTGTTTGTATTGAATATGCTCCGAAACTACTGGACCGATTATTGTTTAGTTTCTCTCGGTTCTGTGGCATAATGTGGTAAAGAGTGCGAGTTGAACGTTTTTCATACAAAGTCTCTAATCGCTTTTTTTCAACCCCCGACGCAGAGGGGTGTTATAAGTTTAACGTGTCTGTCTGTGTATCGTAGCTCCCAAGCGGATGAACCGATTTTCGTTTAGTTTTTATTGTGTTATAGATAATTTTATCCCGCGTGTTCTTAGCCATCTTTCATGAAAATCTATTGAGCGGTTTTTGAGATATTGGACTTTGAAATGAAAATGTCGGGGGTTTAACAACTTTTGTAAATTGTAGTTATTCTATTATACCTAGACTTGGCGGATCCCATTGAGTAAGTTTGTATACTAATTCCCATTGAGTATACAAATTCCCGTTTTAGAATGAGAACCAAACTACCTTCCTATGGAGAGATAGGTAGCTTCTCTAGATCTCCTTGTATTTCTCAACTGATTCACTCGAAGTTTTGTGAGCAAGTTCTAATTTATAGATTATTGGTCGATTAAGTTTTTCGAATTTAATAAAGGTTTTCTTTAAATGAATTCGAAACTCTCGAGTTCTATAGCTTAGCGTTAGTAATATAAGTATAGATATACTCGTAGATAAATGTCTGCCCCGTGGTCTACGACCATTTAGCCTAACGCACAATGATTACGATACGACTGGCATGTCTATTCGCCTAACGAAACGATTGAACATGTCAACTATAATTTGATCTCTCGTTTCACAACACAAGATCAGAGTCGAAAGTCAGGATATACTGGTTACTGGCGATTGAATAACCAATGCCGTTGTAAGCACGATTTTCTAAGGTCGAACGCTGCATGGTATGCATAGAGAATGCCACGTCGTGACGACCGTTCTGCCGTATTACCATCGAGTAAGGTGCATATTTGCGTACGTATCATAACGTCGATGATCACTTGGTGTTATTTGAGTTGACAGAATTGCATCAAAATTGTTGATTCAAAAAGCAACTCTACTGTCTTAGGTAGAAATGTCCAATTTCAATGACAGTTTTATAAAAAGACGGGCCACCTTAAATACTATAAAACGACATATGTATAGACGTCATAGGTGAAATATTTTTTTTAATCGGATGAGTAATTGGAAGGTTTTCTCTAGAAGAGATCGCTTTGGTTAAGTTTAATCTTTGTTTCTATTAGTATATAATATACTCGTCTATAGTACCCGTAGTACTAGCATTGCTCTTCCTTGCTTCGGACTTGGTCGATTTGTGTAAGATTGTCCCCTTATTATTCATTTATGATCCAAGGGTTCTTCCGCAGACTCCCGTAATAGCCAAATAAATAATGCATACCTATTCTTCATTCGCAAAATTCATCTGTCATGTTTATAAATCTTAGTACAATCCTTGACATTGCATTTACTGATAACACCACTGATAACTGTTATCTCTCAGTTCTATGAATCACAAGGTCAGAAACTAAACTACATCTGTGCAAAGCCAACGAATGAGTGGAAAACATCACTTTACCTTTTGAGCCGCCAGGAAGGGACATGATTTTATTGTGCCAGCGTAGTGTTTTAACATATTGAAGCGGTTTGGTGTGTCAATCGATTCGAATATATGCTCCGTAACAAGGCTCCTTTTTGTATGATATGTTGATAAGATAACTAACTGTTTTTACAAGCTTTTATTTAGCCTGCACTGTTCGTACACATCGTCGACACAGTTAATGTCACATCCGTGCACTTTATATGCATCGTAATAAGGTTCAACATACAGACAGGATGGTCGGTTAGTCGTGTTGACGTTTGTATGTATGTAAGTTGTCCGTCAACATTTATATTATAAGTAATCCATTTTTCAGTCATTTACCGTTATCCGATTAAGCTGAAAGGGCATTGGGTAACCTTGTATGAGAAAAATTGTCATTTTATTTTTGCGGATGTTTCTGTAAAATATTTTAGAGGACCTCTTAATACGCATATACCTATATATAAATATAAACGCGTTAAACAATATCGGAGCTGAGATATTTTAGTTTGGTTTATAACTATTCTATATGACCTGCGTAAATATGTATTGCAAATATCTCGGCTCCGATGCATTTTAGAGTATTACATTTCTTAACAAAATATGTTTGTTTAAAAAAGATCTATCATAATATACCAATTTAACGAGTGGCCGCTCATTTAAAACACATTTACTCAAACCCCTTTGGGTAAAAAAGGTTTGGATGGCAATTCAATACTGTGGTACCATCGCGCTGATCTGATGATGGAGACAGGTGGCCATGGGGGTTCAGTTCTTAACCGACGCAACCCCATTGAGTTTGGTCTCTTTAGAATCGTCTCAATAAGTTGATGATGTTTTACAGAAAAGTACAGTAGGCAATAAAAGCTTAGTAGGTAGGTACCAAAAATGAAATTTTAGACAGGAACTAACCAGATTATTAGGCCTTCTTTTCATAATACATAAAATAATCTCGCCCATATCAATAACATCAAAACAGTTACGCTATAACTGTTCAGCTATAGAACCCGTCGACAGCACTTAAAGATTGTATGGACGCGACGCTAATATTTAGGTAGGTAGGTAATCTTAATTCACTAAATAAATTGCACAAAGCTGGTTATGAAAGCTCTCACATTTTTAGTTCACGACTCTGCGGTACTCTGTTGCGTCATCTAATGAAATAATAAGAGAAAGCACTATTGTGAGCCACGAGGCCCGCCATTTTATGAAAATGAGCCTCATTGTTGTTACCCACGAGTTATTATGCATTAAACTATTGTACATACGTATATTATGCTCTGTTGTGTGTATTCTGTGTGTGCATAGCGAATTATATTGCAAGCGAATTGAGTATTATTACAACAATGTTAAAATAATAATAATAATGAACTTCATTAACGGGTTAAGGTACTAGCTATAGCGCCATCTATTGTCAAGTAGCAGTACTAACGTTCTAATTGTTCGCAGGCGACAATGGCAGCAACCACGCATTATACCTCGAAACAATAGTTGAAGAGACTAGTGATGATCTCCGCTCTGAAAGGTCATCAGCAGCCACCTGGCTCTCCGATTCGGATGCAGATTCAGTTATACACGTCCGAGGTAATGCCGGTAAGTTATTGTTTTTCACGCCATCTAGCGGAGAATAGCCGCGGTACGTAGGCACGTATAACTGTCGATTATGTAACAGTTTTGGTGCACACCACTAGGTGGCGCAACTATTACCGTATATTTGACAGATGCAATATTTTGACTGATTCAAAAATAACCATGCACAAGTTTTTTAGCTCTCCGAATGTCACGAAAATTGCGACGGTAAAAGTGTAACGTGAATACAAAGTATGAGACGGTGCTTAAACGATTTGAATTTGGCAACTGCCATGTGTTTCCCAATTCTGCATTAGTTGGATTGTTTCCAAAGTCTCAAAGACGCACGCGCCATTGTCATTGCCGGTTTCTGGCCGTGGCGACGTCTCGGGAGAACTGATGTGATCTCCGATCTCCGATGCAACTGGTGAAGTGTCTGTGCTAGTGTTGTACTTTAGGGCTCGCGCGTAAGCAGCAAAGGAGCGCGTAGGTACTGTGAAAATCTTGTTTATTCGTGTAGTGTAAATGGTGTTTTGTTATAGGCTCAGAGTGCGACAGTGAGTCTGAGCGCGAGTGGGCGTGCCCGGCGAAGCGGCGGCGGCGAGAGCGCGCCTCATCGCCAACGAGCACGGGCTCCCTCTCCCGCTCCTCCAGCCTCGCACAGTTCGAGTCCTTGGAGCGCTCCTGCGCGGCTCCTGCCTCGCCGAGCCTCTCGCCTGACTCGCTCGAGTCCCCAGTAGCATCTCCGCCCCCCGCGCACCTACCACCTGCGCCGCGGCCCCACCTGTCCGCCGAAAACCTGAGTGAGGACAGCGGGTACAGTGAGCGGGCGCGCCGCCCGCCCCCGCGCCGGCAGCCCGAAATAGCGGTCGGCGCGGCCGGCTCCGCGCCGAACCTCGCGTCGCCGTGTGCCGACCGGCGGCCAGCCCGCACCGCGCGCGCACTCTCCCTCCCCGCGGAGCTCGACGTGTGCGCCGAGCCGCGCCGGCACACCGCCCACCGCGCGCGCTTCCGACAAACCTTCGAGGTCACCGAGAGCCTCACCGTCAGCGTGGCCGACCTCACGGCCCTCGACTACCGCGGCGGCCCGCGCCGCCCGCGCCTACCTCCCCCGCCGCCACCTCGCCAGCACCCTCCCCCGCCGCCGGTGTACGTGGCCCGCGACCCGTCGCCACCCGTCCGCGAGCCCAGCGCCGCCAGCGATGACACCACCGAGTCCGAGATCGCGTTCACGCGCGAGATGGAAGCTACCGCTAGAAGGCTGGACGAAGCTGCGAAACGCGCGCTCGAGGACACCGGCAACTACGACCGGGAGTTATCTGTACTGACGGTCAAGAGGCTGCGCGACTCGTGGGGCGCGTGGGACGACGTGCTGGATGAGTTGCGGAGACGCATGGACCCCTCGCCGCCGCGCTCGCCGTCGTTCTCGTCGACGCCGCTGCGCACGGGCGATGAGCGCGTTCGCTCGACGCCGGAGCTGCGGGCGCGAGAGGCGCCGCGCGAGACGCCGGAGGAGCTGCGTGCGTCGCTGCAGCTGGTGGCGCCAGCGGCGGCCGGCCCGCCCGCGCGCTCCATCTCCGCCGGCTCTAAGGGCGTCACGTTCTCGCCGGTGGTCGCCGAGGTGAGCTGGCGCGAGGCGAGCGCGAGCACCGAGTCGACGCGTGGCTCGAGCGCGAGCGACGACGCGGCCGACGCGGAGGTGGAGGTGGTGGGGAGCGAGGCGCCGCGCGCGCCGCGCTCAGACCGCTGCGCTGCGATGGCGGACGCGGGCGCGCGCGCTCCGCGCAGTCGCATAGCGGGCTTCCTGTCCCGTTTCGCGAACTTCCGTTTCTCGGGGCGCAAGGAGAAGAAGGTTCGCGCAGGCGCGAACGGGCGGGGTGCTTCGAGCCCGGTTCGGGCAGACGCGGGGCAGGTACCGCGCGCGGCGGCCGGGCCGCATTATGTGCGTATTCCGTTGAAGGAGGAGGTGTCTCGGCCACCGGGACCCCCGGCGGGCGGTGTGGCGCACAAGCCGCCGCGGGCGCGCCCGCCGCCCGCACCTGGCGTGCTGGAGACGGACGTGGACACGCAGCGGACGGTGCTGCACGCGCGCTCGCTGCTGGCGCTGGCCCCGCCGGACCAGCGAGCTCCTCGCCCGCACAAGTCCATGGAGTTCCTGCTTGACAAGGACAGCGCTCAGACCATTCAGGTAAGACTTAGGTTAGACCTCCGCATTGTTTACAAACAGCGCGATCGATCGTCGCTCCGCGCAATTTACAATGACGCTAAGCGAAAGCGCAAACAAACCGTCACGTCGAGGTACGTGACTAGACGAGTCAACCATTTCGTTACGACTCTTACCGAAAACTTTCTTGTGCTTATTATCGAATTTAACACTCTTTCACGGCCAGAGCTACGGAATATACCGTTTGACCATGTCCTATAGCACGACTTGTCTATATAGATATAATGTTTCCTAAAGGCGTGAATCTAGGACAGTAACAACGCTCACAATGCGAGATAACAGAGTAGCAAAACCTAGGGCCTAGTTGTACCAATTATCACTTCAACTATAATATATTAATTATGCATGCAATACTTATACATACTGCTAAGTGCAAAATATGAATAGTTTATCAATTAGGTACTAATTTTAATGCCTACTATTTCAACTGAACTACTGACTGTACTGTAAATTCAATACTACAACATAACTTGACACATCATTCATGAATAATATCAGTACCTAGGTACCTATCTACTAAAAACCACATGTCAACATTGCCACAAGCACGACCGCTCGAGAACGAACGGTGATTAAAATAATAATGATTCTACAAAAAGACCACGGTGGAACATTTACTTCAAAGCGCAATTCACAATTCAAACAATAATAATAGATTCAACACAACACAATAGCAAGATCGAGGCGAGATAAACTATCAGTCTCTTTCTAAATAAAACACTTGGAAAGAGATGGATTGCGATCACAAATGTGTCCTAAACACACAAATGTCCGCTGTCTCTCCGGTACTTGACAGAACTACAAAAACTCACATACCATACACGAAACACGAAAATACTCTGAAACTTCTCTAAAACTCACACTAATCATTTGCTGTTTGACCACAGAAAGCGACATCGCTTGTTCACGTACTAATATTATAATATTTATAATGACAGCTTTTTTAAGGATTAATAAATATAGTTCTCCGATGATGGCGACCCTAGTTATGACGGGATTTTCTTTGCTCCGTCGGTGTGACTGGCTAGAGCTAACCAAGTCTTAAATAACCTTTGGCATTCATAACAGTAACGTTACCCTGATGAGTATACGTGGAGCAGAGTTTGGGTCTCGCTTTGCGTGACGATTCATAAATCGTTGTTACTTTGACTATCAGCGCCGGCTAACACACTGTCACGGCAAATAGACTACCCGTCTCTTCCTAATTAGAACTCTTAGTGTAAGGCCTGAGTGGACGCCCCGCTCAGAGCGGGGCGTCCACTCAGGCCTTGCACTTGGCGGCCGGATAGTCTGTCGCCGCGACACAGCTCGAAGGCTCTCCTGTGCAGTGCAGTCAAACATCCCCATTGCAACACATAACATACATATCACTGTTCTTCCAAGTACGTGTTACATTCCACCCAAACTTTCGTTAATATCCGTAACAAGTCCGCAACCGCGATTCGAACTTCCCGACTCTATATCGTCGAGAGCTCGGTCTCCATTTGTCAATACTATTCGCAATACCTTTCCAAGCTCACGTCGGTATGAAAGTGACTTGCTCGCACAATGTCTACGCTTCAACATATTTCAAAACCTCGAGGCGAGGCGTTTTAAAAACCGTATGGCTATTGTTGCGATTATATAAGTACTTATACACGGGGTGAAATATTGCGCGATGATCCATTATGGTACTGCTGAAGGTTTTTGAAAATTTAATGTACAGTTCTGATTTCCCTCACATACAAACTTACATCGCAAAGCTACAACTTTGAACTCGAAAACTACCTCTATCAATGTACATAGTAATATTTAATATTATAAATGCGAAAGTATGTCTGTCTGTTTGTCGGTTACCTCTTTACCGCTGAACCGATTTAGATGAAATATGGTGAATAGATAGTTTGAGTCCCGTGAGAGTCCCGGATGAAATTGGCGTGAGAGTTTGTTTGGAGCTACGATATAAACGAGTTCCAAGCGGACGGTGTCGCGGGCAGAAACTTGTATCAGTATAAACTACCATTCTCGGTTCTAACGCCATATAACTAAATCACCTTTCATTCTATGCAAACAGCGAGTTTAAAACGCGCTCCAAATACTCCCCCAGTCTCAAACCAGCAATACTGGGTGGAATAACTAATAATAAATGTCCTCCCCGAAGGGTCCTTTCCTTTACATGGGGTAGAAAAAGTATACGCCGAGGGATGTACTACACCCTAATGAAACACATGTTTCATTATGGAATGACCGCGTGGGCATTGTTTTTTTAATGACGGTCGCTTTTTTCGCCAAGCAATGGAAATCCATAATAATAAGTGGTAAACACCATGCAACCATTTTTGGTTACATTTAACAGTGTGCACACTTTGAGGACTATATGAAGACCGCTATAGCCTAGTTGGTAGTGACCCTGACTACTATTCATATTCATATTCATTTATTAGTTACTAAGGAAGAAATCCTTGGGTTCGAATCCCGGTAAGGGCATTTATTTCGTGTGATGAGCACGAATATTTGTTCCTGAGCCATGGATGTTTTCTGTGTATTTTAGTATTTCTTTATTTGTATGTATGTTTATCGTCGTCTAGTAACCTTGTGTACAAGCTTTGCTTGGTTTGAGACTAGGTCTATTTACCGTATAGTGACTACTATTTGAGTAAAGTATATCCTAAAGATGGTTTTTACATCTCGAAGCGTCTCTGGCACGTGGCTAACTATGACTTTGTTGCATCGATGTGTATTAATTAAGATAAGATCAGTTTAAAACAACTAATCAACTGAGAAAAGTTGCAAAACTGCCGACATTGTCATTTCAAAGTTCAACATCTGGTAACCGCCTGAACCGATTTTGTTGAAACGTAGCTAAGAACCATTTCAATCACGTCAGCTTTCCGACAAAAGACCGCATCAAAATCGGTCCACACACATGACCAACTTATAACACCCCTCTTTTCGCGTCGATGTTGTAAATAATTCACACTATACTAATGTCCGTAGGCTCAGCGACCCAAAATGAATCTTGACCTCCGCCATGGATCATGGTTTACAAACATGTTGCCTTAATAGCGCAAAAGAAGCGAACGAAACCACCATAGAAATCTAAGTCATCCTCCTAGCGTTATTCCCGGTAGTGCCCCTAAAGGAGCCCGGGGTCCGCTTTGACACCTAATCCCAAGATTTGACATAGGCACTAGTTTTACGAAAGCGACTTCCATCTGACCTTCCAATCCAGAGGGAAAACTAGACCTTTTAATTAGAACGGTTTCCTCACGATTTTTCCTTCACCGAAAAGCTAACGGTAAATATTCCGTACATAAGTTCCGAAAAACTCATTCGACCGCCGCTTGACAGCCGCATGCCTGAACCACTAGCTAGGCTACCGTAGCTCTTAGAAATCTAAGTAGCACCGCTTAATGTCCCCACAGAATGGGTGCCATTGCCATTATGCGGGGTGGGGGGGGTGTCAAAACGATGCCAGGCACCGGGTAACTAAACGTAGTTCGAATATGCGCATACCAGGTATTTACTTAGGCGCGTGTTTGTGCAGAAATTTGTAAGTAGCTTGCAATGGTTTTTTTCTTTCGCTGCGTAAAAGACGGTTAAACGCTTCGAGCCATAACTACAAAGGTTTTTTCCATACCCGAGTCCGAGCGGTGTATAAAGTGTATTTATAACACCGCCCACCGTAATATCTAGGCCGATTGATTGCGGGTCAACGAACTTACCCAATTGCGAAAGGTTGAAGTGTAGGCTATTATGAATATTATGACCTAAAGCACTTTATCGTAGACTATACATAGATTGGACTTATTATAGTTTAGGGTGATCCAAGATATGCTGTGAATTGTTTTCGCTGACGGCGGCGGAATTACCAAATTGCTCAACTCGGCAAAAAGCTCGAAGCAAAGTTACTGTCGTTTAGAAAGCTCGCTAAAACGCTCTTGTTTATTGTGTGAGCTTTTACCTGTAATGTTCGCTAGAAGGGCTATTACAAGCGAATGTTCAAGTTTACGACGAAAAAAGAGGGGTGTTATAAGTTTGACGTGTCTGTGTATGTCTGTGGCGTCGTAGCTCTTAAACGAATGGACCGATAGTAATGCGTTTTTTTGTCAGAAAGCTGACGTGATCGAGATGGTTTTTAGCTTCGGTTCAGCGAAATCGGTTCAGCCGGTTCTGAGATTTTGAACTTTGAAATGAAAATGTAGGGAGTAGTTCAACTTTTCTAAGTTTTTAATTATTGCAAAGTGTTAATTATTGAAGGGGGTAGCCAGTAATAGGCAATTTACCCTACAGAGCAAGTACAGTCGAGTGAGTGTTTAGAATGGCATTCAGGTGTATATTTCTCCCTCGCTTGCGCACGTTCTTATACATACTAATATTATAAATGCGAAAGTGTGTGTCTGTCAGATACGTCTTCACGCATACACCGCTGAACCGATTTAGATGAAATTTTATATAGAGTTAGTTTAAGTCACGGGGAAGGACATAGGGTAGTTTTTATCCCTAAGGGGGTGAAAGAGGGGGTGAAAGTTTGTATGGAGCAACTATATAAACCCCGCAAACCACGCAGACATAGTCGGCAAAAGGTAGTGCTAACGATTTCCGAACCCGAATACTTTTCCAAAAGCTCTCGAACGGTAAAGTAAACCTATCCGACACTTCTGAAAGTTGTGAAGCCCGTTATCGCCTTTGAAGGCTAATCCACAAAGACCTGTCTCAACAACCGCGGAATGGCACAATGGTGCATTGTGACACTCATCCAGTTAACTTATCATTATCACATTTCTAAGGAATATTTTATACTGAACAAACTGGCGTTATCATTAACTGAGTCACAACCACAATAAATAAGTAAGGTAAAGTCTTAGTCCGCTTTAGGATGGTATGATGGTGCGAGTGAGCGAGGGATATAAACTGCTAGTTTTGAATTTGGAATGTTGTGAATCGCGCGCGGTATCGATTTTTTTACCGCGAGTAGACGAGTATACTATAGTATATACCCTATCTATGTGCAAGCGAGAGAGATGATACCCTCTGTCCCGCATACTCGACGTGTCCGTTTAAAGCCCGTCACAGACGTAGCTATAATATATATTAATATACCAAAATATAATATTATACCTCGGCATCTTACGATATATTTTCCGTACTAGTTGACAGAGTCCACACACGCAGATATAATATATATTTCGGTATCTTACGGTATATTAATATACATTATAGCTACGTCTGTGACGGGCTTAAAACGCTATTAACTCGTAAACATGACAAATAATGATAAGGCTGAGAGATTATTTAATGTGAAAGACTATTTACGAGTATAAAACTGTCATTGGATTAGAACCTTGAATAGTAGAACTGTTTTGTTAATAGACCACTTTGATGCAATTCGGCCAGTTCAAATATCTTATAAAAATCTTAAGTATAAAATCGTCATTACATATCGCGTTTAAAGTACCTTGAACCTTAAATTCTTAACAATAAGGTTGTGTTTAGATGATCCTGAGTTTTCTACGATGAATGAAACTCGGTTAGTACAACCGATTTAACAATGGATGCGTAGGTCGCGCGCCGGTTTTAAAAGGAACTTTACCGCATCGAAATCAGTGTGGCAATAAGACGTTTTCGATCTGGATGTGTAATATTGAAAGCGCCATTACGGTCGAGGAATTTAGATGTATTGTTTGCTAATCGGTTGTTGGTTCAGACCGGGGTCTAATAAATATTTTTATTTGGGACACGAAAACGTATTAGGGATGAATTCTTTAAAGTTTAAACTACTACGGTGTATGATTGTCAGTCTGCCTACCATCAGGTTCATCATTGGCCTATACGTCTTTATCATATGATTCGACAGCGCTTTGTAAATAAAATATAAACACTTTTGTAAATGGCTATGTAAATATGATTAGTTCAGTGTAATTTCAAAACTCCGAACGCCATTTTCAGCTAAACGAAAATTTGGACGTAGATGTCGTAGGTGATTGAAATATATAAGGTTAGGTTAGTATCGATTTCTAAAAAGTCTAAAATTCCTTCAGCGAAACATTCGGAAAATTATGGAATTCCGAAAATTATGGTTTCAGACAAATGACTCTTCGGAATAATGTAGTGTACCTACTCTTAGTTGTTCTGGAGATTACCCCTACACACAAACATACAAACCACAAAACTCACATTTCACTGAAATATACTTCATCTAAACGAGTTCCTCACGTCATGAAATCACAATGCTTGAGGAAAACGGTGCTATGAGTAAAAACAATTGACGGCACACGTGCTCTTTATCATGGAAATGTCAACTTAAACGCATCGTGCTAAAGTTGAGATTACAATGGCACGTGCATAATGTTAGTGACGTTGGAAATTATCTCTCCATGGCATTAAAAATACTTATATGAATGGCTTTGCCGTTGAGCATAAAAATAATTCACTTTAAAAACAAAGCTTTATTCTACTTCAAGTACAAGAGTTCCCTCGATTTCTTCAAGATCCCATCATCAGATCCTGACCTGATGACCCTGGGACTACCTGGGAAGGATCCTCTTTTAAACAAAAATAATAATTTCCAAATCGGTGCAGCCGAGGAATCAGAGCACATACTTACCTACATGAAGAATAAAATATTCCTTCCGGCATATTAAAGACCTCCTCCTTGTTAGGTCGGTTAAAATAAAAGGATTTTATAGATAATTGTTATATTAAAGATTGGTAGTAACGTTTTGTCGAGTCATTATATTGACGACCGCTTTAGCCTAGTTGGTAGTGACCCTGCCTACGAAGCAAGAGGTCCTGGGTTCGAATCCCGGTAAGGGCAAAAATTTGTGTGATGAGCATGAATATTTGTTTCTGAGTCATGGATATTTTCTATGTATTTAAGTATTTATATCTATTATATATATCGTCGTCTAGTACCCATAACACAAGCCTTACTGAGCTTACTATGGGACTAGGTCGATTTGTGTAAGATTGTCCCCTTATATTATTATATTATATTATATTTATATTATATAATGATAACATTGATAACCCTTTTTGATCTTTCAAGAGTTGTATAACAGGGTAACTTGTACCGTCGATGGTGACTTGATAATTCGTAGGGAAATCTTGACTGATATATGTGTAGCATCATCACATCAGCCGAAAGACGTCCACTGCTGGACATAGGCCTCCCCCAAAGAGTGCTACAGTGACCGGTCCTGCGCCACCCGCATCCAGCGGGCTCCCAATGTACCTATCACATAATAACAAATTCATCCGTCCAAGGGTAAAGTCACTGTTAAATCTCGCATAGTATCCGAGACTCACCATTAATGGAGATTAAACCAAGACACTGACTGGACCATTGTAGTGTTAAAACCCGAACAATCCCGACAACACCCGAACACGGCCAACATTGTTGTCCTAACCTAAGCGTTCTCACGACACTTACACGCATGCGCGAACATTCACAAACACACCAATGGTCGCACTCGTGGCTTGTGTAACCAGGGGCCGTAGACAAGGTTACAATCGACAAGCGCTAACGCCAATAGAAAATAGTAAAATGTATGGGAATGACAAATGCCGACACGAAACACTTTTCGTTGACAGCTGTCATTCCCATACATTTTATTAGTTTTCTATTGGCGTTAGCGCTTGTCGATTGTAACCTTGTCTACGGCCCCTGGAGGCCAATTCTCGGGCCATTCGAAAAGAGATTGACCTAGTCTATTGAATCTGTCAAAGATGTCGAAGACGGCAAAGTTTCTGAGAGGATTGATAGATTAGCGGCGGGAGTCCGCTGGATAAGGGTGGCACAGGTACGGTCGCTGTGGCACTCTTTGGGGGAGGCGTATGTCCAGCACTGATGATGATGGTAGATTATGTAGAACGACGATCTATATGTCTATGGCAACATGCGTTTCCTTTTCCTGGATTGTGTTTGTTTACAATCGATCAAAAAATAATGTCTTATTGAAGTATTTCTACAGTATTCAATATAAAGAAAAAAATGTGGTATTAGTTATTACTAATTAAATTACAATAGTGTAAATATTACATAACATTTAAGTGTTCGCTCGATTAAGCACTTACGTGAAATGGGGCGCATAAAAACAGTTCTGACTTCGCAGTTTTGAGCCAAATACTACTGTCAGTAAGTCAGTCACTGTGTGTCAATATTTTACGAACATTGTGAAAGAAAGAGACAGACACAGAGCCAAGAGACATCCGCCATTTTATTTCGAAATATCTATTAGGGTGGGCTGGACCAAGCCGTGTGTAATCGCAAGCGGTGCCGGTATTCGTTGAAATCTGAATGTACAAGTTTATATTTAAGGCGCCGTAGGTTCATGGTCTTCTCTCCCTCTCACTGAGCATAAGCGTGAGCGAGATGGAAGTGCGTGCTCGAAAGCGCGGAAATCATGTTTTTTAATTTTATTTTTTTTGGCGTTTAAATAAATAAAAAAGTAAACACTGATTTCCCTCAAACATGATATTGCCGATTTTTAGAAGCCATTTTAATATTTTTAGCTTTTGTTCGTAATTTGTAACAAATATTTTAAGTGTATTTTAGACCCTTTTAGACCTATGTTCGTGTTTTTTTTCTATCGAGCGAAAAATGCTTAATCATGTTTCTAAACACTGATTTCCCTGCAGAAAAGCATCAAGATTACTATTCGTATTTTTTTAAAACCATATTATTATAAACAGACGCATTATATTGTTTCAAAAACACTGTTCGCTTAACTTCGCTGAACCTACGGCGCCTTAATGACAGCTGCCGGTGCCATATTTAACGCTCATCCCGAGTTGGTGCGACCCGTTCTTGAAACTAACTATGCTATCTTAGGTTAAGTTTACACTGGTGTTTCTAAAGCGTATTGTTGCATGGTGAATACCAAAGCCGTTGTGTCAATTATGCTTATGCAATAAAGCTACCTTGTGCGGTCCGGGTCCTTATGCAACCTTGTCTAGGTGGCGGAATGCGGGATCGTTGGAATGTTAGATAACGTTAGGTAAGCTTTTGGAGCGATAGGGTGCTAACAACGCAAAAGGCAAAGCCAGTTGAAGTTTTATGCGAATCATTTTAACGGCTGCTTATTTTGATATTCGTTAGTCAGCTTGAATATAAGTAAGTCATTACAATTATTTTAGTCTCTGTGTGGTGTAAAACCCGCGAGTGTATTGTTTTTTCATTTGAAAAACTGATTGACTGTAAATGAAAGGTCCACGGAAAGAACATGTCTAGTCACTTTGACAACATTTCGAGATATTGCGGTTTTTAAGTTTAGAATGATTCAATTAACCATACTATCTTCGTGATTGGATGCTTTTCAAGTGCAAAAAAATGTTTTTATATTAATGTTTACAATTATAGCAGAAGGTGCAGGTAATAGTTCGTTGAGAGCTCTACATTTTGAGATTAAAATCTCATTTTTCGAAAAAATTGACTACACATGTTTTTTCCGTGGAGCCTTCAAATTATCTAATTGACATTGTTAAAGTAATTAAATATAATTTATAATCTTACTCATATCTAATTTCTATGACATTGATATTTGTTATTTTGTATGCCAATCGGCAAAACAATGAGGTTCATGTATAGGTACATATTATGTCAGACCAATTTTGTCTTACCTATGTTTCACAAAATTAAATTTAAACTAGTTTAATTCTAAAAAAAGCCCAGATGTGTATCTGTCTGTGGTATCGTAGCGCCAAAACGGATGGACCGATTTGAAGGCGGTTTTTTGTGTCATAGCTAATTTTATCCCGAGTGTTCTTAGCCATGTTTCATGAAAATCTGTTCAGCCGCTTTTGAGATATTCAACTTTGAAATGAAAATGTCGGGGGTCTTTCAACTGTTGTAAGTTGATGCTCGTCAAACTTTGTGAGTAGGTTCAATAATTATATAGAACTAGTTTCTACCTGCGACTCCGTCCGCGTAGAGTTCGGTTATATCGTTGGTCCATACAAACTTTCAGCGCCCATTTGACTCCCTTACGGTATGATTTCCGGGATATAAAGTATCCTATGTCCTTCCGTGGGATTAACACTCCATGCCCAATTTCATCTGAATCGGTTCTGATGTTTCAACGTGAAGAGGTAACAGACAGACAGACATACACACTTTCGCATTTATAGTTGATCACCATCCTCCTAGCGTTATTTATTCCCGGCTGTGCCCCGAAAGCAGCCCGGGGACCGCTTTGACACCTAACCCCCAAGATTTAGCTAAGGCACTAGTAATACGAAAGCGACTGCCATCTGACCTAGAGGGAAAACTAGACCTTATGCTCAGCTCACAGACCCACAAGTCCATTACACGCAATACACCGACGGAAAGATGCCTAAGCACTCCTACGCGCAAATCTCGTATTTATCCAATTGTCATACCCTTGAACTTTTCTGCCTTAGGGCGAGAAAGTGCCGATTTTCTTCCATTAGTTCTAACTCAATAGATTTCACAACATGCCCTTGGCCACAATGGGCCGACCTCTCAGATAGTTGTGAAACAAATCATTGTTTACTTTTAGTATCACGGTTGTGTGCAAGCGGCGAACGAAAAAAAACCCCTATAAGTCTAGCACCACAAAATGGCCCCCACAGAATGGAAAACGGCGTTTTGGATTTTTGACAATGCGTCCGGCGCTCGAGGTCACAAACTTGGATTATTCATTGGGCCACATCGTAAACAAGTTTGCAAAAAATCAGAACTACCACTTTTGACTCAAAGTACCCCGTACTTTCAGGTGACAAGGTATTAGTATTGAAGGTTGCCAAGTTGCTATAGAAAGACAGCTGCCGGCGTTATACACCGTGGACGTGAATAACCCGAAAGATTTTAACCACGCATTCCTTAGGTCATTAGGAGCAAAAAATGTTATGTGAACCCCAGTCACTGCCGGCTTAGTTTTGAAGATACTATCAATTTTCATGTAAACTTTTTATTTTGATTACTAACGTGCATTTAGCTCTTTTGATTGCGACGTTGCTACCGATGTTGGCCAGTTTTGCGTCGCTATTGACAGATATCAAAGTGCCAGCTACCACTCACTAAATTTAACCTTTTTTGAAAAAATAATCGTTACCGTTTTACTAAAAGGGATAATTTCCATAAAAAAGCAATAGTTATCCAAGTTTTATTTACAAAAACCGACAAAACAAGCAAAAAAAAAATTGTTTTTTTGCTGAATTTTTGTTGGGGTTCATATAACATTTCTTACTCCTAATGACCTCAGGAATGCGTGGTTAAAATCTTTCGGGTTATTCACGTCCACGGTGTATTTAATGTTGATCGGTCTGTAATCGTAAGTTGGTGTAAACCGCCCTTAGAATCCAACCAAAATTAGGCTCTTTTGACCTTAATGTCCGCTGAAGAGACACTGACCTTTCACTGTATGACTCAGGTACTTAAAAGCACGGCTCTATTCGCGCTCCGTCACTTCAATTCGCCCGGATTATACTCATACAGCCCCCCTATTGTGTAACTTGTTTTCAGGTCACCTCAACGCTCACCCAGAAATATATCTTGACACCGCGATGCGTAGTAACTAAGCGTAGGTAGAGGTCTAGTTTCGTGGGTAACCGGCGGGGTGAGCCGTATTAGCGCGTAGCGAATAACAGCCCTGGAGTCAGGGGTCAACTGAACAAGTTTCTCTACTCGCACGGGTTGACAAAAGATAATCGCATGCTTTGAACGTTACTCATCCAACCGGTCTATGTGGACTGGCCTTGCGTTTTGCATACTAGCCGACTTGACATAGATCGTGCAGGCAAGTGCACTTGTACAAGTTGTACTTACATATAAATATACGTACACACGTTCATAGATAGAATCACGCCTGCATTCCCGAAAGATGTACTCGTATAGGTACTACGTGTTTTTGACAATTTCCGTTAATTGCAGGGGGAGTTTAGATCAAATAAAGTTAATTTCTCTTTTCTTTATATTAACTCTTACTGTTATCAAGATATTCAATATTTTAATTTAATCAGTTTTGCATATTTAACCTGTGTAAAGGCTACCAAGGTAACCGATATAGCCCTCCGAATCGCTAAACTTAAGTGGCAGTGGGCAGGGCACATAGCACGTAGAACCGATGGCCGTTGGGGCGGAAAGGTTCTCAAGTGGCGACCGCGTACCGGAAGGCGCGGCGTAGGTAGGCCCCCCACAAGGTGGACTGATGACCTGGTAAAGGTTGCGGGAGTCCACTGGATGCGGGTGGCGCAGGACCGGTCACTTTGGCACTCTTTGGGGGAGGCCTACGAGGGCTGTTCCGAAAATAGTTAGTCAACAGCGTACTATTAATCGTATTCATATAATTTTACTGTAGCTCAAAGGCAAATTTCATTACAAACTTTTTCGTGTAAATGTCACTGGCCAGTGACATTCCGTTATTTTTTTATGAAATCAGAAAAAAAACATGTCTGCCACTTTTTGCTCGCAAAAATGGAGCTAACGCGGGAAGCATTTCGTGCTATGATATATTATGATTATAAACGAGGGCTAACTTACAAGGATTCTCGTGAAAATTTAACTAGTGTTTTTGGGGCATTATCCCCATCTCTTGCCACTGTCAGTTACTGGTTCCGTGAATTTAAGCGTGGGCGGAGCGACGTCAAAGATGAGCCTAGACCGGGGCGACCGCCAACGGCAGTCACTCCAGAAAATGTTATCAAGGTAGAGTGGCTAATCAAGGAATCTCGAAACATTACCCACCGAGAGATTCAGGATGAACTGAAGATTGGATCCCAGGCAGTTTCTACCATTTTGCATGACCACCTTCAAGTTCGGAAGGTTTCGTCTCGATGGATACCACATTTTCTCACGCAGGAGCAAAAAGATAGACGTGTCGATTGGTGCAAATTTATGCTAAAAAAATTCGATAAAGGCGATTCACAACAAGTGAGCTACATTGTGACATCCGACGAATCTTGGATATATAGCTACGACCCATTTACAAAACAGCAATCCACGCAATGGGTCTTTGAAGAAGATGATTTACCTACTAAAGAAGTTCGCGGCCGAAGCGTCAACAAAAAAATGGTTGCTGTTTTTTTTTCGACGTAGTGGACCGGTAGCCTTAATTCCACTTGAAGATCATAAAACAGTTACCAGCCAATGGTACAGTGAAGTTTGCTTGCCACAGGCCTTCCAGGAGCTGAACGTCAGCCGTCCAAGTACTGGAACCCGGGGCATAATTTTTCATCAAGATAATGCTCCGGCTCACACGGCTGCCAGAACCATGGATTTTTTTAGCAAATTAGGAGTGCAACTGCTACCACACCCTGCGTACAGCCCTGACCTGGCTCCGTGTGATTTTTTTCTGTTCCCCACGTTAAAAAAATCATTACGTGGGCGACGATTTTCGACGGCGGATGAAGCAGTAGACGAATTCAGGCGACTTTTTTTTGACCTTCCGCAAGAACAGTTTTTTTCATGTTTTGAAAGTTGCTTCCGTCGAATGCATAAGTGCATAAATGTAGCAGGGGAATACTTTGAAAAATTGTAATTAAAGTTTTATTATATTCCTTATAGTTTTTGTTTAACTAAAAATTTTCAGAACAGCCCTCGTATGTTCAGCAGTGGACGTCTTTCGGCTGATATGATGATTATAGATCATCTGAAATCTAATTGTCTTCGTAACCAACTTCGAAAAAGGAGGTGGTTCTCAATTCGTCGGAACACAACAACACTCGCACGATCGTACACACACACATACACGTACACACGCACACACATACAACAACGCTCGCAAACACGCACACACGCTTTTATTTAACTTTGGTTTTTTTTTTGTACGCGTCTGAAAGCACGGCGTCCAACTCCGGCGCTTAGGTTTCCGCTACCGACCGAGCCCTAATAAGGCCCAGGCTGAAAACCAGCGCTGGACTCTTGTTGTTCAGCACATGCTGAGCCTGGGACCTATTGCCCCAAAATAATTGAGCTGTACTTTTTATTTTAGCATTACATATTATAATTCTGTATTTTTCACTGTTTGTATGTCTGTACTTTGTTTCTGGCAATAAATTATTATTCTATTCTATTCTATTCTAAATGGTGTCCTTCCCCTGGTGGTCTCATAGTCATCAGGGCGGGCTCTGATGATGAGAAATCGAGGGAACTCTTAAATTGTATAGGCACTTTAGAAGCGGGGAACTGCATTGAAGTCGGTTGAAGCTTAGTTTTTGAAATAAATCATTCTTAAAGTGATGAGGCAGCTAGGTCATCGCCCACAATACACTACAATACCCACGGAAAAAACTCAGCGGCGGCCCTTCTGAAGTCTGCCGCAAAACGAAAACGAACCTATTTCGTGTTTCTCCCGCTGTACAGTTCGAGCTATCCGTCCGAAATATCCGTCTCTTTCTAAGCATACTAATTGGAAAGAGACGCAGTCTATCTCGCCGCGACACGGCTCGCGGGCCGTCCTGCGATAGATTCGAATCGTTTTTAATCGCCAATACTTTGATATACATATTTAACACACTGCTGTTGACTACACTGGTTAATGTTGCATATGGCCATGTTGTGATTGTAATTATTAAAGTAATCACGCGCAGTGCGGAACATAACTCGGCTCATGACTAATGAAAATGACAGTGACACCGGGTAAAGGTCGACAGTTTCAGAACTGAATGTTAGCTCGTTCACCACCAAGAAAATTTCCAAGATTTACTGTCATTCAGCACAAATAGGAAATTGACAACATTTCAAAATAAATATGTTATTCTTGCTCGTTTCCGAGAAAATCACTAAAATCTGTAAAACGCGGTATACCCCGTGCGTGACGTCATTCCTACGTCTGTTGAGTGAAAGATGTGGACAGGTGCCATAGAGAGACATAATAACGACGTCATATTGACCTATTGGAATTGAATATTTTAATTTTGAGAGAAACATTTAGGGAGAAATATAAAAACACGTATTACTTAAAATTTCATTTTCTATCGAACTAAATCATATAATGACCCACTTAAAAAAATTAAATGTTGTCATTATCAGAAATTATTGGTGGAATATGAATATTTGGGTCTTTCGTCAGGGATGCGGTCAGCGGTGGATGCCCTGCTTCTTAAGCGGAGTTTCTGACGCTGATTGCATTATTGAAGACTGAAAAAACTACCGAACAACGTCGCTTTATAAGCCAACTTGACTGGCGAAATGATCTTAACTAAGACGGAAGCCATTTTTAAAAAGAAGTTAAGAATAATGTCGATTTGAAAATCCTCGACATGGAAATTTGGCCAGGCTGAATAATTATTAATTACTAATGCTAAAATTTAATTACGTTCTAAACGTAAAATAAATGTAGGTCGAAACAAATACGTGCGTATGGAAAGTAGTAGGTACGCTCCAAAGACATCGGAAACACAAAATAGTAAATTTTCATGTTCGATGTTACATGCAAAGTATAGAGTCCAATTAAGTTGACGATTTTCAATTTCTGCTTAATGACAGTTAATCATTTACCTGCATCGCACAGGAGCGGCCTGCGGTGGTGGTGAATAGTAAATTTGACATTGGTTGTCAAATTTACTATTTACCGTCGCAGCAGGCCGCACCAGTCTGCGAGAAGCTTTAACACAAACAACTCCATAGATTAAAAAGAAAACTTAGTTCGATGTAATAAATATCCAATCTTCAATCCGACGAGGATGCCCTTATAAGGTTTCCTCTTCGAGTATTTTTCTAAAACTTCGTTCCAATGCTGAATGTAATCATGCCGCCAAGCGAGTTAATATAATTTGCCCTTTCTGCGTTGCTATGCGAATCCACTTTTACACAGCAATATTAAATGAATGCCTATATTTACCGTAGGTAGTTAAGAATACTATTTATTGCTTGAACTTGGCTTGACACGCTGCCGCGTGTCTAGATTACAAGCTTTTAATTAAGCTGCAGTGCATGTTATGTATATAACTATGTTTGTTTGGGTGGGATCTTGCAACTCAATTTTCAAGCAAATTTATTTTACCGATTTGGCTGAAATTTATGGTTTTAGTATAGTTTGGTTGACAATTCAATATAATGGTACCATCGAGCTGATCTGATGACGGAGACAGAAGGTGGCCATGGGAATGCGCGACTTAACCGACGTAACTAATAACTAGTTTGGGCTAGTTGATGACGGTATACAGAAAAATACAGCAATAAATGCTTCTACCAAAAATGTCATTTTTCATAGAAACTTATTTATAGTGATTATACTTGAGATTAGTTGGTCGAATTGAGATTAGTTGGCCGAAGTCAAGAAACTCTACCTCCAAGGTAAAAGATTCCAATTCCAATGTCAACCACCGCATGCCGCGCCAGAGTGTTACAGGCTTTAGTTCTGTAGCCGTTCCTTTTGATTCGTGTTTATGAAAGCGAGGGTTCGAAATGACGCGCGGCCGCAGTGGTTATTTTTTCAATTTAAACTAGAGCTCGTTCTCGTGCCCGTAACGAACACGGTTTCGCTTTAAATTGTGAAAACGCCCCAACAAGGACGGTCCAATTATTCTGTTCCAAAATCAAACAGTACTGGTTTCCTGCAGGCACATACGTTTTTCCCGCAGGACGATGTTTTTCGTGCTTATGTGGAGGACGAGAAAATTCTCTTTCGCGGGTTTCTGTTCAAACGGCTTGACGGATTGTGACATAATACATATAAGTTGTAGTCCTCATAATCGTGAGTGACATGTATTCACTTCTTTCACAGTGAACTCATGTCGGATTAGAATAGCACCACTCCCTCGTCTTCCCAATAAGTATACACATCTCAATAAGTGTGACAGAAAAGGATATATATCATTCGTTGTCTGTTCCACTTTTTTTATTTGCCGCAACAACAATTAAACCTTTACCCGCTCAAATTAAGTAAATCGTTTATGGGAAGAAATCAGACATTTTGAACCCAATCAGTTCTTAATTTAGCTGCGTTTAATTTAGGAGCCTTAAGGTGGCAGGCGTATTGCTCCTCCCTAGGTATTCTATACTCTAAGGAAAGCTACAGTAGCCTAGCGCTTCAGGCATGCGGCTGTCAAGCGGCGGTCGTGGGTTCGAATCCCGGCTCGTACCAATGAGTTTTTCGGAACTTATGTACGGAATATTTACCGTTAGCTTTTCGGTGGAGCAAAACATCGTGAGGAAACCGGTCTAATCCCAATGAGGTCTAGTTTTCCCTCTGGGTTGGAAGGTCAGATGGCATTCGTAAATCTAGTGACTATGCTAAATATTGGGATTAGGTGTCAAAGCGGACCCCGGGCTCTTTAGGGGCATTACCGGGAATAACGCTAGGAGGATGATGAGGTATCTTTAGGTAGCTTTAGTGTAGACCATGGGAACCGGGTTGAAGTATGTTGTGGGCGATCGGCTAGCAACCTGTCACTTTACACTCTCTCCTTTAAATTGCCAGACAGAAGCCACTTGGCATTGAAATTAAATTAAAACGTAGACAGAGTTGTCTACCCCTTTAGGAATAAGGGCGTGAGTTTTATGTATTTTATTTAATATTCGTAAACAATATAATTACCAATCAAATGTTGCGGATCTATCGTTTGCCAGGTTTTCACCACAATCCAATTTAATATAAACCCTTTTAGTGCTGCGAGAGTCACATGTGTGCAGTAAAATGCTTTATCAGCGTGATAGCTCGTCTCGATTCTCGTACCACTGAATACGAATAAAAATAATACAGTGGCCTAGACCAAGGCTTGTAATCAATGCGGGTGAAAAATGCATAAACATTGTCAAAAAAAGGAGGCAAAAAAAAATGCCTTGCGATGAAAATCCCATTCAGATATCTCAAAGAATTACGAATCTACAACCATTTTAAATTTTGTTAGAGAGAGGACGCTCGCAGATCATGAAATCACGATGAAAAATTATTCGCCCCATGCGGGATTAGAACCCGCGACCTCTAGAATCCGTCCATCGCTCTAGCCAAATGAGCTACCGTGGGACCGCTAGTGGCGACGAATCTTTCAATCCCTTCCACTCTTCTAATAAGTTATAACACCTTACGTGCCCCCGGTACCCACTTGTCGGCCCGATTTTTTATCGGATGTCAGCGCCTCATACAAATTGGTGTCCGACAAGTGTGAATTAGCTTCATTAAAATCCGGACCGACATCGAGTCCGCTGGATGCGGGTGGTGCAGTTCCTGTTACATTGGCTCTTTGGGGGAGGCCTCTATGTCCAGCAGTATACGTCTTTCGGCAGATATAATGATGAAGACAAAGGTGTTAAGCCCCTAGTGAGGAAGTTGTCTCGGCTGACCCGTGGATTGAACATGAATTGAACGCAGCGCCGTAGAATAGTTGCCCCGCGTAATGCGGACAGACTTCTATCTGCGGTGAGATACATTATAGGATGCGGGACTGGCGTAATCCCGTTATTTTCATCAGTCCGGGAATGATGTTAATGGATGGCGCTTTTTATTACTGACTGTATTACCCTGAGGGTTGGTTTTTTTTTAACAGATTCACTGCCAACCGTTTGTTTTGCGCTCGACTGCGGCAGAGGCGAAAGGAATACGATCGTAGCAGTCTTTGTTTGTGCTTTAGTCACTTAGAGGTTTTGTCCTTCGGATCATGGAAAGAGTTAGGAGGATGATGATGTTTGTGTGTAGGTGTGTTACCGTAGCGCTTAAGGCGCCGTAGGTTCATGGTCTTCTCTCCCTCTCACTGAGCTTAAGCGTGAGCGAGATGGAAGTGCGTGCTCGAAAGCGCGGAAATCATGTTTTTTAATTTTATTTTTTTTGGCGTTTAAATAAATAAAAAAGTAAACACTGATTGCTCTCAAACATGATATTGCCGATGGTGTTCTGCCTTTTCGCAGAATTTCCTTTGGTCAAACATCACTTGCCAACCAACATTTCGAAAATGATTCACTTTGACAGCTAACCATTACCAACTTTTTGTATGACAACCTGACACTTGGTCGAATTTTTATAAAGCAGAATATCACAATGACTAAAAATGTTTGGAAAACTTATCACTTGCCAACTATTTCACTAGGCCAAACAACTATTGAACGAACAACGTTTCGTCAGTGCAATAGTTACGTAACAGAAATAATAACTGTGATAGAGTCCAGATAGGTGCGACGACGAGCGAAGCGAGGAGGAGCGTGTTAGGTTAACCGCGATCTTACAGCGCACGAAGCCGAGCGAGCGAAGCGAGCGTGCCGCGGCAGCGGCCGGCGAGTGCCAAAATTGCCATATTGAATATTCAAAATAAGTAAGTAAACACTTATCGCTAATAAGTCAGTTTATTCTTACTCACCCACAAAGTTATTAAAAGAAGTGAGCAGTTGCGCTTACCCACATTGTAAATTATATTACATAGTAACTGTACGAACCCTACTGCGTGAAACATTTGGGAAACGTTATACAACGAAATGACTATTCAGCCAACTAAAACATTCTGTTAAACGATTTTTGGCATTTTGAAAGTTTACTTTATAATCATCAGACCAAACGTACAGTTGGCAACTGTGAGGTTGGGAAACGAAACGAAATCTTATGACGAGTTGGCAAGTGATTATTTGCCGAAATAATATTCTGCGAAACGTTGGTTGGGAACTAATAATTGGCCAAACAATTTTCTGCGAAAAATAAGAGAACCATTGCCGATTTTTAGAAGCCATTTTAATATTTTTAGCTTTTGTGCATAAATTGTAAGAAATATTTTAAGTGTATTTTAGAACCTTTTAGACCTATGTTCGTGATTTTTTTCAATCGAGCGAAAATTGCTTAATCATGTTTCTAAACACTGATTTCCCTGCAGAAAAACCTAAAAATTACTATTAGAATTTTTTTCTAAACCATATTATTATAAACAGACGCATTATATTGTTTCAAAAACTCTGTTCGCTTAACTTCGCTGAACCTACGGGGCCTTAAGATACTGAAGCGATTTTGATTTGTGTTAATCGATTGGAAATTATGCTTGGGTGACGTGGGCTACTTTTAGTTATGATAAATCTTGGTGGTAATTTTTTTTTAGTTTTCCGCAGTCGGGATACATTTTTTTGAACTTTATGCTTGTTTCTATTTCCCTAATACTATACTTGGCTTTTCTCCTGTACAGGTCTTATTTCTCAGCCGATTTTGTGGAGTCCGCTTTGACATTAATAAATAATAATCTCGTGATAGGTCATCTTGACAGCATTGCGACGTGCTGAAGAGTTTTGTGCAATTTTGTTTGCATTAATGTGCGCTTGAGCGTGTGGTAAACTTATTATGGCTTGGTTGAAAATCGGTTTCACTATGTAGTTCGTAATACTCTATCTTGTTTAAAATATCTTGCTATATATTTTTTATGATTTTGGAAAAAAAAACTTATTTATTTTACATATAAATTTTAGTGTTAAATTTTAATTATTTTAATAATAGTTAACTTAATTTGTAGTAATTAACATTAAAAATTTAAGAAACTAAGATTTAGGATCTGACGACGCGTCCCGTGGGCTCACCACGTACTGTATGTATAGATCCGACATTATTAACCCCGTTCCACTGATGCGTCTATAGTTGAATGCCGGATATCACACGCCGATTCTCGTCACGCGGATTATCCATTGGTGGCACTGAATATGATTGGAAGCTGAGGAAATGGCTGGAGATAGAGGCATTGTCAACGAGAAGATGGCCAAAGGCATTGGCCACGTTTAATTGAACGAGCGAGTGAAACGCGAATATCTCCCTTTCAGGCCCCTATTTCACTAACTTGACAATTGTCACCTGATAACAACAATTCTCCGTACATTGCTGGTTCCACAAGTAACGTAGCAACCAAATTAACTTCTAGAACAACCAATGAATGGCGCCAGTGTCAGCCAACAATTGTCGAGTTGGTGAAGTAGGGGGGGGCCAGCTTGGGCGTAAATTATTTCGAATGACTTTCTGACATTTCTCAACCGATCCTCGTGTAATATTGTGACCAGGTGCTATAATTAATTACAAGTTTTTGTCAATTCAGCATTTCGAAATAAACAAAAATATGTTTTTTTTTGTGATAAAAAAAGTGTTCACGAGTTCTACAGCTCAAAGAGCTACTATTAGTGAAAATGCCTTTACATCGAATATTTGACAGATGTCATTCCAGTACAATTTATGTCATCATATGTCATCATTGACGTTTATTGTACCGAGATGATAGCTAGGCTGTAAAAAAACATACATACATACATACATTCACGCTTTTATTCCCAAAAGGGCTACCCCAGAGCACATGAACCGTATGTTCCAGCGCCACTTTTAGCATAAATGTGGGTATAAAAGATCGACTAAATGTGATATTGCAGTGATAGGTTGCTAGCCCATCGCCCACAACACACTTTAACCCTGGTCCCTTAGTCGACTTTTACGACACCCACGGGAAGAAAGGGGGTGGTGAAATTCTAAACCGTCACCACACGGGTAAAAAAATTGGTAATTAATATGCCTTGGGTTCATTACAATATAATTTCTTTTCACAAACTTTTGTTTGCTTTCTTTGTAGAAGCATAAAAAGTTCAAAACTACTTTATCTATGTAAAAATGATTGAATGTACGAGCCATAGTGTATGTTAATGTTTATACTTAAACCGTTACGCAAACCTGGAACCACAGCGTCTTCCCGTCTCGTAACGGGAAGTTCTGACACCTTACCCATTCTGTTCAGCGGAAACGGCAACGTATCCCGTCTTCACCCTTATTCCAATGCCGCTAAAGAACGGAACGGCGTCAAAAGCGTTACGCAACCAGAATGTTATGTCGAATTTAAATTCGGAACACGCCGGTGATCGGTAATTTCCGATAAAAATTCAAACGGAATTCCTTCTGGATTGTCGGTGTGACAGCCGACGTCAGAGACAGTTTTTAATGCTTACAAAAAAAAGCATACAACCTGCCTGATACTAAGTAGACTCCGTTGTTTATGAGATCTCGCGAAACTGTCTATTTTAGAAAAACTTACTCTACAAAAAAGACTATATAAATTGACGAAACTCACAAAAATTTACTAGAATCGGTTGAGAAATGTGACCAGCACGGCTATCACAAGACGGTCCGCGAGCTCTTTCGATTTTACTCGCACTATTCGTCTCTCTCTTATTAGATATAACACTTAACAAAAGTATAGGTATAATACGAGAAAAATCGAGAGTAGGTATGTCGCGGCTGTCTTATGATAGACGTGCTGTACAGAACAGCCGAAGTCACGTACCGGCCACTAATGATTTTCGGCTCAATCTGAAGCATAGAACTTCGTTCGGCTTGCTCGCTCCACCGCTCGCCAACGGGCGTGTTGGTTTCCTTCTGAAATTGTATCTGTCACTCACGAAGCCATTTATAAAGCAAGGAGGTTTTAACCCAAACGATGCATGAAAACTTATCTATAAATAAATGTAAACGTGGAAACTCATAAAATATTGAAGGAATCATTTAAAGATATATAATAAATCAAATGTAGGTAGTAATTTAGTGTAGGTAATAGTACATTGTACCGTGTACCGTGTACCGTGTTGAGTACAAAATGTTGTACTCAACACGGGCGGTAATTCGTAAAGCCCCAGAGCGCATATTTATGGCCCTCACCTTCGGTTCGGCCCACAAACACCTTCGATCTGGGGCATTCACGAATTCACCGCCCTAGTTACGTAATGTACTATTAACAGTCATTTGAAATGCCGAAGGATATTTGCTTTACGCGCCTCACGCCAAATTCCACAAAATGGACCACTGACATTTTGTATTTTTTATTGCGATTAGAATTCATTATACCCTGACCAATTTTATATTAGCCCTACGTAGAACCTTGTCAGCATGACATGTGTATGAATTCGATCATGTAGTGAAGTAAATACGTCGGCTTGTTACGGCAACGTTCTACGTAGGGCTAATATAAAATTGGTCAGGATATACGTATAAAATTTGTCTCTATTGTTCTCGTGTCAACAAAGCCTTCTATTTTTTCCAATTCTTAATTTTATTTTATTTATAGACTCGTTTGTAAACACTCTCTTACCGTACTAGTGGCCCAATGTACTCTCGAATCGATACGTCAGCACGTTATGCATAACAGGATCACATCACTGACATCACAGTTAAACCCAATGATGTAATATAAATAACTTCAATTTAGAAAAGTTGAATAACCCCCCACATTTTCATTTCAAAGTCTATTATCTCAAAAACGGCTGAACTGATTTTCATGAAACATGGCTAAGAACACTCTGGATAAAATTATCTATGACACAAAAAAACCGCATTCAAATCGGTCCATCTGTTAGGGAGCTATGCTATCACAGACAGACATGTTAAACTTATAACACCCAATTTTTGCTTTTACAATTCCGTGTTTAAAAATGGCCGCCAAATCTGCCAGCATACGTTAAATTCTTGCAAGTTAAATTTGACCCACTTCCCAGTGACCGATTTAGCTGAAATTTTGGGCATAATTATAGTTTGGATGACAATTCAATATTATGGTACCATCGAGCTGATCTGATGATGGAGACAGAAGGTGGCCAACTGGCCATGGGAATTCAGTACTTAACCGACGTAACCCCATTGAGTTTGGACTCGTTAGAATCGTCTCAATGAGTAGTTGATGATGGTATACAGAAAAGTTTAGTCTGCAATAAAAGCTAGTACAGAAACTTTTTAGTGTGCCCCTTTTGGAGCGCTAACAACCTATCTACCTCCTTTTTATAGTACATCATTCCACAAAGTTTAAACCCACGTCCGTTGAACATACGGGCCGGCCCGCATTCGAAGTTTAAAATGATACTAATTGCCTCGGTTTAAATGGTTAAAGTGTCTCGTAAGGTTATTATAATCTAGAGGACACTACACACTACTACACTACACTTGGTCGGTCCCGCTCCTGCATCCAACGGACTCCGGCGACCTTTACCAGGTCAGTCCACCTTGTGCAGTCTACCCACGCTGCGACTGCCGTACGCGGTCGCCGCTAAAACCTTTCTGACCCAACGAACATCGGTGCTACGTGCAATGTCCCTTGCTCGCTGCCCCTTGAGTTTTGCAATACGGGTGTAGACTCGAAAAATATTATTAGTCCAAAAGAAAGAAGTAAAAAAAAATAAGTGACGAAAATCCTATTCGGTTATGAAGAATTACAAAGCTACAACTGTTTTGATATTGCTGGTTAGAGAGAGAAAACTCAAACAGTTTGTGACGTCACAAGCGGCGAGGCCGCGTCGATGGCGGCGCCGAACACGATGGGGCACGGCACGTTGCTGTCTATTAGTGACGTCACTAACCACGAGCGTCATCGTTTCATACCAAGTTGAGTTTTGAGGAAAAGGGACAGAACATACCCCTTCTTAAAACTCTGGGCACTTCCCTTGGGCGTCATCCCATAGAAACTTGACAAAGATTTCAACGAACACCGCTTTGGATTACAGACAGTTTGATGCGCTACTCACTATAATCAACTGTAATATGTCTGTTACCTTTTTACGCTGTCCCGGGGATACATACGATACGACGTAGCCGCGGACGAAAGCTAGTATACTTAATATTTACTATTTGCCGGGTATTTACCCATCGTTGCCTGCCTCGTTCACGGGTCGTTCGTTTAATGGCCTCGCTGAACCGGGTGTATTTTTATTCTTGCTAAGCTTTAAGGGATGCTCTGACTAATTATACCGCCATATTGGTTTTCAGAATAAAATAGACAATTGTCGTCGCCCTTTGCTGCTTTGGATAAACGCGGGTTCCGCGCTGCTTCGAGGATAAATTTATTGAATATACATAATACAATCCTTCACTAAGTAGATCAGCTCAGGCGAAAGACGTCCTCTGCTTACCCCGTATCATTGCCTTATCCGTCACTGATTGACACAGTTCGATGGAACGAGACGACGCTCCTATCTTGTCACGTATCGCGTGATACGGCCATAATACGGGATCTGGATGTAGGCATCGCACAAGACAACACAAGCCTTATGTATGGGACCGTTGTCCCCTGGTATTTATATTCCCAGGTTATATAAACATAGGTTGGAAAGAAGCCTAAAATGTGTTTATAGGGAAGCCTAGTTATATACTCTAAACTCTTTCATAACCTTTTTTGTTCCGGGTTACCCATCGGCAGTTTTCACGCGCCGCCACTGGCCTCTTGTTAAAATACACAGTTTGATTTTAAATATTTGACATCAACGCAATACCTGTAGCCACGCAGTATGGCGCACGCCAGTAGAAAGCAATTGAAAAAACTTTCATTAACTGGGCTGCGTTGGAAACTAGTCCATAACACTGAAACTGAGGGTCTATTCGACTAACTCCTGATTGAAATCAAACTATAAACGGTAAAAAACGTGAATCAAGAAATTCATTAGGAAGATCGCCATTAACTGAATAATTAATGAAACAGAAATCATCTAGAATTGACACGGTCCCTAAAAAAGTCTTGGTTCAAGATAATTTCGCTTCAGTCGAGATAATTCAACATCCTATATAATAATTATCTTGGTTAAAGAATATTTTCCTTGAATCAAGTTTTTTCTGTGTAGGTTAGGTACTTATTCGTCGGTTCCACACGCCTGTGTAGTGTTTAGTGAGAAATTAAAATAAGCACCCATTTTTTTATATTGTATATAGAGTTTGGACTCCGATAGGGCCGTTTACTTTTTTTAATGAGGATCTTCTCATGTTGGCCTTTCGGGATAATCTAAGGAGCACCACACCCTTTCTTTAGGTGGGTGTGGGCTAGCAATCTATCACTGCTACGAGTATTTAATAAAAATTAAAAATGTAAATTAAATATAAGACTTACGCTATGTAAAATCAAAATATAATAATACTTATTTGTCTAATAATGATAAACATAAATTATATAATTGTAATTATAATTGCCTACATAACTATACTTACATGTTAGTTAGGTATTTTCTGTACGACTTATAACAATTGTTATGAATAAATATTTGTATTTTGTATTTGTATTTGTATGAATAGAAGAAGAAGAAGAATAATAACATTTATTCATGACAACAACACATACATGCACATAAAAAAAAAAAAATACAAAACAGAAGACGAACGGTTCCATATCAGCGTTGTGCTGGCCTGATGGCCAGCGCTGGTCTTCCGATGGAACCATCCGGTGATTCACAAAATAATCATAATAATAATATAAATCAAAAACAATACAATTAGGACAAGTAATACAATTTCCGAACGCAACATAACCGCGCCAACCGACCAACTAGCGCCATTATGACAGCCGGATGCTCTAGGCAATTAAAACGTCAAACAAGACAGACAGGTGACGCGGGCGCAATGCAATGTTATATCACATGTTCTCCTTCCTAAATCAGCTAGAAATAGCACTCAAAATTAAATCGAATGTACTCTACCTACCCCCTCTGCGATCCCCAGTATAGGCGTAATTATATATATGTATAATCTGCTGTCACGCGCTAGTCTGACGTTGTCAAAACTAGAGCGAGAAATGCCAATTCGATTAAATTCACAATGTTCAGGAAGATAGACTCCCTGACGTGGGTCCTTAGGGAAATGGGGTGACCTAAAAACAGTGGCGTTCCAATATCTACTGCTGGGCCTTTGGTGAAATAAAACACACTAAACGTTATATCCATATCGACAGACAACTATTCATTTTCATAAATAATACTAAGAATTTATAAAAGATGTAAAATTAACACAATTATTAAATAATTTATAATATACAAATGTTTAATCTTAAATAAAAACTTTTTATTTCGAAATACTTGCTTATGAAGTTGGTACCACTACCACTGCGATATAGCGGCCGGTTATAAAAAAGTTATATGATTTGACATCGTGGTAAACAGCGCTTTTATGAAAAATGTATGAACCATAAAAGTACGCTAAACAGTGCGTTTATGGGCCATAGAGCGTAGCGTTTTTCGACGACTAATAATAATAATCGGTCTCATTGTATTTGATACAGGATTAGAAAAATGCTTTAACGATTACCTAAGAAATATTGTACGTAATATAAGGATTTACGAGGGTGAAAAATCGATCTAGGAAGCGACTCGTCTTATTATGACTGGAAAAAAAACATTTCTTTGTATAACGCGATAAGCCCTGGGGATTGTTGAGGTTATATACTGTGGCCGACTTTTTATAAAACTGTCATTCGAATGCGATTCTTCTACCTCGGACGCTACAGTTTCTTTTTGAATGAAGTCTTTGATGCAATTCGGCCAACACAAATAATCTCAAGTATACTTACATAACATAATACATTGTGAGCGACGTCCGCTCTCGGCGGCGTCGGCTGGGCGAGTGAGCGCGCGCGCTACCGGCCGCGGCAATGCTCGCCCCTCACAGTCACCTAAGAATGACCTAGTGCCGAGACACAAGTCGGCGACGGACGAGCTCCGCCCCTATGTGCTCGGACAGTGCGTCGACCACGCTCCGTGACACAAGTCGGCGACGGACGAGCTCCGCCCCTATGTGTACGGACAGCGCGTACTACCATTCGGCGCCCGAATGGTGTGTTTGGGCTTCGCCCGTGTCCTCAGACACTTTGGGTAATCGATGTTACCAAAATAAAAGAAGGAATAACGAGAAATAGACTTTTTATTTACTTTTCGCTAACTGCCCTATCACTGCCCTAAGTGACTTGATTTCAAGTCCCTAACTTCCTATTACTTTGTAGTTTTCTTCTTCTTCTTGTTGTGACTTCCAGGAGGCTCCGTTTGACACTGATTTGCTCCGGGCCGTACCTGCTATTTATACCTGCTAGTGGGTGAGCAAGACGTGCTGAGTGAGACAATAAAGGTTACGCCCACTTTGACTTGACTAATTTACATTGCAAGATGTTATTGGAATGTTATACATATTAATGGGCGGAAGACTAAGCTGATTTACAAAGTTCTAATATGGCTTGAGATCTTATAAGTACAGTAGGGTTCGTAAATATTTTCTTATCTGAATAATCGTACATGGAAATCGGGCAAACCGTAATTCGGTCCCTTTCTTAACACTTATTCATCATTTGCGCTGAACCTACTGAGTTTACTTATTTGTAAGTTTAAACATTTAATAGAACTTTTAATAAGCTTTCTAACAATATATAAATCATTCTGATACGATGAGCCGTTGTAAAGGTATAAATGTAAACATATTAATTGTAAAGTGAAAATGCGCCGTACTAAATTCTAATTCAGGCTCGGTGGCCGCGGCTCTCGTTACGGTCATGTTGGCGCGATACACCCCTCCCCTCCATGGCGGCCAGTCTGCGCTGCGCTCGCGCATAGGCAACATCTCCTCTCTCTTTCTAATACAATTTGTACTGGGATTTTACTTTAATGTTTACAATATCAAATGAATGCTATGAGAGGGTGTTTTATGTAAATAATTACTATGGGGATTCTAACTACTGGGTTCTTTATTTACTCTAAACAATCTAAGTCTTTATAAATAATCACATATTTATCTTACGTATAATCTTCGTATGACGCGATGCGTAGCTCTGCCGTCGCGTGTTGATGTTGTCGTCCATAACATATAGACGATTATATCTGTTTAAATTTTTCATCTTGACTTTGGTTAACCGTACCAAACGAACGCTCGCCCGTTTCCAAAGTTCCGTAATTGGCCTGCACTCTTCACTGGATCAATTCGTTTCCGTTCTATATTTGAGCAAGTATTGAAGAATCGTCCTAACGAAACGAGCTATTTCCCCGAGGACAGCGGTTGTCAACCTTTTTTAACCCCGTCCACAGAATAAATAATATTATAGCCAATAGCAAAAGCAGATGATCATTTTAGTACTTTGTCACTTTCACTACTACGACGCATCCCAACTGTCACAGTATCGTTACTTTAAGTGCGACAAAGTACTATAATGATCATCTACCATATATTCTGTTGGCTTACTACATACAGAATCTTCACTGTTAACATATCTCCTGTTTAAGTATGCTGAAGAAGCCTAAACGTGGCCATCCCTTTCTATCGCATGCAACGCGCCGCGGAAGCTAGTATGACATATATTATATTTAATAAACAGGAAGCTGAGGGTCCTGGGTTCGAATCCCGGTAAGGTCAAACATTTGTGTGATGAGCTTGAATATTTGTTACCGAGTTTTGGAAGTTTTTTTATGTATTTAAGTATTTATAATATATGAAACATATTGTCTTACATTAGAGCTAGCTGGATTTGTTTAAGATTATCCCCTAGTATTCATTTATTTACCTTAATGTAAAAAAATGGGGTATCGCGGACCACCAGTTGAGAACCCCTGCCAGTAGCATACGGGTTCCAGTTCCCCATCCTTAAGTGACCTAAATTAATAAATACATAATACACACGTTAGCTTTTTTTGACTTGTAAACTAGATTAAAAACGGTCGACCATTTTCGGGCAAATGTGGGCCTTTAATTTGGTGTATGATTGTTTTTGCCCGACTACGAAAGAAAGGGATATAATTTTAATAGTCTATTCTATGTTATATGGTGAGGAAATTCTTGGCCTAATTAACTCACTCAATATAATTTTCTATTAAAGCTTTTTTTGTGAAACGAAAATTAACAATAAAATTCTATGGATATTTTTTGCGTCACAACGGAACTTTATTAATTTCTTCAGTTTGTATGGTCAACTACCGACTAACGACTAACCAGGCTTACTACTAGCCAACAATTTGGTCCTTACCCATTTACGAGTGTTCCCTGCAGCGTTTCGAGATGCTAAACCGATTTTGATGAAAGAAGTGCCCAATGGATTCAAAATTATCTTCCGGGTAACATAGGAACCTAGGTGTAACCATTTTTTTTTGAGAAAAACATGTTTTTTCTATTTGTTTCCGTAGTCGGGTAACGGTTTTAGACTTGTTCTGACAGAACGGAGAAGTATTTAAAAAATGTTCTACTCTTGCTTTCTCTAATTATAGTGTCCGTACAGGTTCATAAATATATGTATGTACTTACGTTCCCGAAGGTTCAAAAATATCAGTGCAACCTGCACATATTTAACACCACTTACGATCTCGACTGTACCATCGTCAGGCAACTATCAACCCTAATATTGCAATTTAATAAAGTCTATCAATCAGTTTAGTGTAGCGTGTGTTAGCTAACCGTGACAATATTTTTACTTTTAAAAATAAGACACCAGCCAGTGTTGTTCGACCATGAAGGCGGGAAAAACATTGTGGATGTTTAAAAAAAAAACACTGGCTGGCATGTTTATTTTTAAAAGTAAATCAATAGAATTACGGATCGGGTAAATATCGATTAGGATGAGAGTTGGCAAATAGTGTTAAGTACAATAGTAGTTTAACGTGAAATACCTGGAGATCACATTGAGGCTAAAATACATAATTGATTAAGATATCATAACAAACTAACTACTATTAAGAAGTTGTTAAGGTTAGATTTTGCTTGTTTAGATGTGCCTGTCATGACTGATGGATGAATGTCACACAGTATAGTGAATAACTATAAGAATAAAAGGTTTTTTAGACATATTTCCTTTCACCTGTTGCTATTGCTACCGTCGACGTCAAAAACACATTTCCCGCCTTGTTTGAATGAAATAAGGAGCAAAATTGTACAATTTTTGACGTCCAAGTGCAACAGAATCCACAAGTGTATAGGATGGGATGTATCAATTATCAACGCCGCGCTGCATTTGAGTCGCCGGACCGACATCAAAGGCTGAATGCATGCGTGTTCCCTGGAACGCCGCAAAAATGCCACCACTGTGACTAACGGATGCACGGTACAGTCAACGCAAGCGAGCAATAGCGCAGAATGTAGGTATTAATGATAAAAGTAGGTAATTCCCAACGAGTTACGGTGGCCGTAAACACGACTGTCAGAGAGAACGGCGAAAATGTACAAAATATCTTCGATAGGGAACGTCCCCTTCGGCCGCCTACGAAACCAACGCTGTACGTAACCAGTTGCGTGTGGAGAATTATAATACGAAACAAGTCACGTACGAAGATATTTCTTTTTGCTACGAAACTAATTACGACATTTTTTTCGTATTTGGATAGTTTCGGCAGGGCCCCGTTCCGCGGGGCTCCTATTTCTGGTCTACTTGCCCTTCGGGCATCGGAAGATGCCTAACGAAACTAACCTGCCTAGTGTTTTGCGTCGCGTTACAAAACGTATTATGCTAGGCCTGGAGTTACTAAAAGAGGCCCGTGAGTTGTCTTCGAACTATCATTTCGCGCCTCTAAGCAGTGCGCTGGGTTCACCTTGCGTAACAAACTGAATTCAAGTTTGGAACGCGCGTTCCAACATTTGAATTTCGAATAACCGCTTCGGTTCCGCCAAACGCATAACACGGAAACGTCCAGAAATAGCGGACGGCGCATTCCTGCTTGCCGTTTATATTAACACTGTTTCTGAACGTGTGCTTGGAACGGGTGTCTTGCTTAATTGTGATAGGTTAGATAAGGATGCACGTTTCGGGAAGACGATATGACTACTGAGAACCAGTCAATGGACTGAAAGCTGTCCGCGTGAAACCAGCCAGTTTAATAAAAATATTCGTGTTTTGTCTTAGTAACGAGAAAAGTTGCACCATGATTAGGACGACTCTTTAAGCCCATTCGTATGCGATTTTCATTACATTGCGGGGCTGGGGGCTACCGAAATACAACGAATTGAATCAAACCCTGCAGTGTAATAAAAATAAAACTCGCTTGCAAGTTGTTTCAATCAAGTAAGGAAAGATTTGTATTTTTGTGTGTGTATATGTTTAGTAATGAGTAAACTCAAAAACGACTGTGCCGATTTAATATAAATAATATTATCTATTGAAGAGACCTTTTGGATTCAGGCTCCATCATCAGATCAACTTGATGCTACCAAATGATTGTATAGTCGTCTATATTCTACATACATACTTGGAGAGTTGCAAATATACAACTAATCGATGTGGATCAAAATCGATTACCAAGATTCGATACTAAAAAAAACATGCCTTGTAGTTTATAGCTCTATAGGGCCCAAAAAATAAAATGCTAAATGTATGCATTTAAGGCCTCTCATAGACTGGCGCGGCCTGGCCGCGGCGGTCGAAACGAGTCATTAGCTGTCAAATTTACTATGGACCGCCACCGCAGGCCGCGCCAGTGTGATGCAAGCTTAAATATGCACTGCCCAGTAGGTACAGGATTAAGTTCAGCGCGGCCTGCGGTGGCGGTCATTATAAACTTTGACATTAGCTGTCAAAATTACCATTGATCGCCAATGAAGCGGCTTCAAAGGACTATTTTAGATTTTTAACCTGGCTATGAATCTAGTCTGTGTTATCTATGGAACATTCCACATCAGAACGAAGGCCCTAGAAAGCCGATTGAACCACAAACACTGACCGGACGTAGAGAGTTTGTCAATTAACATTGTCTGGTAGCCGACATCGACCAACAATGCATATCATACGACACGCTGCTCGACTTTGAACTCTACGACTGTATATAAAGGTCGATTTTTTAAATTGAGGCCTAGATACAACAATCGGACTCTTCTGTTCGAAGCAGTTTGTTGTAAAACTTTTGAATGCTATTGGAAAATTCGTATTACTTTCGTGTATAGTCGGTTTTCGCTTGATCTGTCTGCATCAGTATAATGGTAGTGGAATATAAAATATAATCTGACCCATGAATCATGATACTGGAGATTATTTGAGTAGGCAGAATTGCATCAATTCAATAAGCTCTACTGTTCAGGGTAGAAGATTACATGTAGGTATACATAAAACAATCTCAATTTGACAATCGGATACCCCAGTGGGTATTGACGCTGCATACGAAGCTGATGGTCCTGGGGTCGAATCCCGGGAAGGACAAATATTTGTGTGACGAATATTTGTTTCTGAGTCTTGGGTGTTTTCTATTTATTTTAAGTAGTTATGTCTATTAAATATATCGTCGTCTAGTACTCACAACACAAGCCTTATTGAGCTTACTGTGGGTCTAGTTCGATTTGTGTATGATTGTTCCCTAATATTTATTTATTTTATTTATCTCAAACTTATGTTGTATTACCTATGACCCCTTAAATATGCCCTGTTAATTAGCCCATTTTTGACGTTAATCCAGAACATTTCTTTATATATCGGTACTTCAGGGGGCCTAGACAAGGTTACAATCGACAAGCGCTAACGCCAATAGAAAACTACCTATTAAATAAAATGTATGCGAAAAGTGTTTCGTAGGCATCTGTCATTCCCATACATTTTATTATTTTCTATTGGCGTTAGCGCTTGTCGATTGTAACCTTGTCTACGGCCCCAGTGCAGTATTAGGTTTACGCAATCTTTTTTTTTACACCTATTTGTAGAAGTTGCACTAATGATAATTAAATTTTATAATCTCAAGCGGCGCGCTTAATTAAAACGCAGTCTGCATCGGTCCTAAGATGTTGTCATTGTGTACCAACTTCACAGTTATTAAGTGGTCCTTTGTGGCCGCGTCGTTGCTACTCAATCTGCATTTTTATTAAGTTTGCCGAACCGACACAGTACCATTATAACGCTTTAGACGCTATGGTAATTAACATCCAACGTTAAGGGGCTCCCATACGCCAATGATCTTCGATCTGAATCCCTTAGTTTTCTTATGTTTTTTGTAGCTTATTGTATTAACAACAACGGCTTTAAGCAATATTTACTTCAAAGTTTATTGTTTTCGAGATATTTGGCATCAAACTTGAACAATTTTAGGCCAAAAACCGGTTTTCTGGCCATAACTTTTGTGTTAATTGGTTTAAAATGAAAACCCTGGAACAGTTTTTAGAGACGTCACAGACAAACCCAAATATGTAGATTTCATATATGTTAGATCTTTCACGTCAATAGAGATAGGAAATAAGTGTTTTTTTAGACAAATTTTTAAAAAATCATACAAAATTAAGTATTCATTTGTTTCATAATCCGGTGGACCAAAATGAAGACAAAAGATTGAAGAAGCGATAACCATTTGATTTATACTTCTATCTGTAGTGCAAAAGTAGGAGATACGATTCTAGAAATATGTTGCGCTGTTGGTTTTCCATGTATCAATAAATAAATAAATAAATAAAACTTGTCAAAAATCGATGAAAACCTCGGGTAGCCCCTTAATATCAAACAATTCTTTCAACGGCCCTATTAAAAGTATAAAATATTCAACTAGAATTCTGAAATCTGAAGCTACGGTAGGCGGTCATGTTGAAATACAAATACAAAATGTTTTATTTGTAAAACAATGTAATGTACATAGATGTTATATTATTGTTGTGTTGTGTATCACTATGTTCAGCCACAAGGCATACAAATAGCTAGAATTAGCATGCAGCATGCAATCTTCATACATTTTATGTCATAATTATTTAAAATGTCATTCTTATTACTTACATCGTTATTACGTCATAATCATTAAAAAACTCTTGCGTGGAATAATATGCTTTCCTGGCTAAGAGACTAAACGAATCTTATTTTTAAGTATGGGGATCTTGCAGTTTCAGGATTACTTCTTGCAGCTTATTAATCCTGGGTGCCATTCCAAATATGCTTTTCGAAAGTACTTAAAGCTTTTTTTAGGGTTCCGTACCAAAAAAGGTACTAAAGGAACCCTTATGGTGCGACTCCGTCCGTCTGTCTGTCTGTCACAAAGTGAAATATCTCACGAACTACTTAAGGTATCAATTTGAAATTTGGAATGGGTTTAAATGAGTCATCCACGTGCATGGAAAATGAAAAAATTTAATATATATTTTAATTTTCCTTGAAATCTTACGAATATGAGGAGGGGGCAAAAAAAAATTCAACTATTGGGTCAAGTGGGGTATCATTTGAAAGGGCTTGAGTTGCACTTTTTGAAACAGTTTTTTTTTCTACACGGGGAAAATTTTGATCTATGAAGGAAAATGTAAAAAAAAATACCATTCCCCCCCCTTATCTCCGAAGTTATTCAAGCGAAAAATTTGAAATAATTACTTGTGATTAAGATTAACATAAATATTACGGGAAATGTTTTTTTTTTCTGTATCTAGCATATTTTTTTGTTTTATTTACAAAAATCATTTTCTAGTTAAGTTTGCAATTTAATCACCTTTATAAGTATTTTTTTGTTTTGAAATTCCTACAAGACTGTAATAGAAATACCCTAATTTCAAATTAAAAAATAATAATCGAGATCGGTAACCGTGATAAACAATAATCGCTAAAACACCAACATACATACTAAGCTGATTGCCCTTGCACGTTAGTACCAAATGGGGCCGATAGACGGCGCTGACCCCATTCGCGTTGTTAAGATTTTTCTAGAATGAATGGAGTTGGGAAGGGTATATTTCAATAGCAGGTCAAAAAAAATCGCGATTCAATTGTCTTGGTAGTTTGATGGTGTTGGTGTAAAAGTTACTCGTTGTTTGAAATTGAATTCTGTTGTGTTGGGTTAAAATAAGTAAATAATATAACAAATATTGGGACATTTACCTTTACCTTGAGTTAATTGCTAGTTTGTACTGAACCCTCGGTGCGCGAGTCGGACTCGCACTTGACCGGTTTTTTTTTTACCTGACTGCAATTGCTGTAGTAGAACGGATCCAATACAGCTGTCGAATTGCGTGGTTAGAACCGTCCAGGGTACCCAGCCTGGGGAAAATCCAGGGGAAGCCTCCGGCGAAAGTAAATCGGTTTTATATCATCTGCTGCTGGACATAGGCCTCCCCCAAAGAGTGCCAAAGTGACCGGTCCCGCGCCACCCGCATCCAGCGGACTCCCGCGACCTTTACCAGGTCATCAGTCCACCTTGTGGACACGCCGCGCCTTCCGGTACGTGGTCGTCACTCGAGAAACTTTCCGCTCCAGCGGCCATCGGTTCTACGTGCTATGTGCCCCGCACACTGCCACTATTCGGGATACAAACAATAGTAAAAAAAATTAGTTGAAATTGGCTACACACGCCCGTTGTACTTTTTGTTCGGACGAAATGTCTGCTGTTTCTTACCTGGAATTACATACACTCGTATTCAAGCGTACAAACTAAATTTAGCAAATGTTTTCACATAGCATTCGCAGAACGGTTTGGTTAAATGCGGATGCAAGATGCAACAGTGTTTCGGCTTGCGCGTTTATGTATACTTGAGATTATTTGACTTGGCCGAATCGTATCAAAGTAGCCCATTCAAAAAGCGACTCTATTGTCCATGCAGAAGGTTCCAATTCCAGTGTAATTTTTTTTAAAGTCGGGTTAATTAAATAATCAGCTATAGCAGATAATTGGCACTCGTTAACCACGACCATGACTCCTAGCGATGGCGGTGGCGGTGGCGGCAGCGGTGCACTATGCCTGAGTGCGAGCGATCGGAGCGCGGCCTCTCGCTTCCACGCAGGGAATGCAATCTGGATCTGAGGCCCTATCGCGAAACGAAAACGAATTTCGTTCGTGTATATCCCTCTCTCTTGCACCTGCTAGTTCGAGCGGCAGAGACGGAGATACTCAAAGAAGAAGAAGTCAAAGAAACCTCGAATTTCGGGTAGGTATATGTATACATACATCTCTATCGCACTGACAATACTCGAGTGACAGGGATGCATGTATACGAACATCGACGTCCGATTTGGCATCAGTGCCGTTGGTCCATATTTTACGAGACTGAGTACGAGTTCTCGCGAGATTGCGACATTGGACTTTCCATTTATAACATAAAATACATAAGCGTAGAAACAAATTAAAAACTACAATTATCTGATTCAAGTTTGATTACCTCTAATTAAGTTTATTAATTCCCTGAAAGTAAATATATTTTCCAGTCGGTATATTTTGTAATAAAACGTTCTGAACAAATTACTGTACGTTTCCTCGATTATCTTGGATGTCAAAGGAAAATATTTATTTCGACCGGTAGGTTACCTACTACTCGATACTCGTGCTAGCTGCGCGGTCCGCGTTGTCGCACAAAACCCGATACCTTAAGCAAATGCAAGATCGAACACAAGACCGGGATGGCATGATTTGAGTTTCTAATCTGTCAAACCTTGGTCATCTTAGACAGTGGACCTTCTATACTTAATTGCTCTTAATATACTATAGGTACTGTGGTTTGGCGCCGGCCTTCGTTCTGTAATGGCCACCTTGATCGTGAGTGTTTCTAATTCGGTTCCGATTTGAAAATCGAACGCTGATGTGATTCGTAACAATCATAACAATTCCCGGCCATCGTCACTTTACCAGTGTAACTGTGACCTCTGGTTACGCATAGTCGTTCCGCATATCGGGGTAAAGTTATGCTGGACGGTTCGGAGTTTAAAATATAAACTATTTGTAAATAGGTTGGTCAGTTATAGATTGGCATCGGAATGTTGAGTTATGAATGCCAGGAGTGTTTACGTTTTGTAACTGGCCAGTGCGTTGCGTTTATTTTTTTAATTCGGGGTTTAATTTTGGAATGTTTTCCTACTAATGCAGCTTTGCTCTTTGATTGAATGAATAGCTGAGCATTTCCAGAAATCTCACGCACTCAGGCGCAGCGTGGGTAGACCCCCACAAAGTGGACTGATGACCTGGCAAAAGGTCGAGGGAGTCCCCTGGATGCGGTTGAAAGGACCGGTCTGGCACTCTTTGGGGGTGGCCTGTTTCCAGCAGTGGGCATTTTTCGGCTAATATGATGATGATTTCTAGAAATATTTGTTACCAATACGAATTCAGTTCCGCAGGTACCTAGTTACTTCAATTAAGGCGTACCTACTTTTATCACTTCCCTCTTTTGTAACCAAGTTGTGTAGTAATTTCCAAAACAATGTTTAAAAAACAGAAAATTTGTCATTATGTAACGATACATATATAAAAAAATGGTGACAGAAATGTTGAAAATTTACCTTAATGGGACGTTAATACTTAATTGGTAGGCTTTTCTAGAAAATAAATGTTCCCCACCCAGATTCACCCTTATATGTCAACTTAAAAATAAAACCAATACCGAAAGATTGCATAATAGTAGTTTATGCGACTGATTCATAATGAGATGCCTCAAAATAAGAGTGTGGTTTTATGAAACGAGCGTGAGCGAGTTTCATAATAGGATCACACGAGTGTTTTAAGGCCTAATTATATACAGTTGCATACTAGTAGGTACATTACGTAACTAGGGCGGTGAATTCGTAAATGCCCCAGATCGTAGGTGTTTGTGGCCCTCACCTTCGGTTCGGGCCATAAATACCTATGCGCTCTGTTGCGCCCGTGTTGCGTACAAAATTTTACGTCTTCACCTGGCCACAATGCGAGTTTTCCCGTACGCGCAGCGTGCAGTAAAACTCGCATTATGGCCAGGTGTGCCGTAAACTACTTTATCTACACACATATCATAAGTAGGTAAGTAACAGCAAAAAACCGACAAAAAAATTACAACAGCAATGGCGGCAATTCGTCATGACGAATGGTTTTTTTTTAAATCATAGACAATCGAATGAAGTCTCTATACTCATATCACTCGAGATCAAATGTCGTGCGGTTGATATTAAAAAAACATACTGAATTGACGTTTCGTATCGATAAATGTTTTAATATCTACGGATACTAGAATAGAGACCCGCTTGAGTTTTGACAGCTGTTCCAAATTAAAACTCATAACGATACAAAAAGATAGATTTCACCTTCTACCACAGACAAGAAAGTTCTCATGGTAAAATCGGTTGTAATAATGCTAGTCATTTCCTACGGTCTCTGAACTCATTTTAGAGCACTAATGATAGTAATGATATGTGCGTAGATAAAGATTATTTATTTCATGGATGAATGACAATACAAAGTTTCCTACATTGTCTATACATTGTTCGGGAAATCCTACAGGGAACATAATTTGAACGCAAACTCAACAAAGGTTATATACAATAAAAATAGACAAACACTCGTAAAATAAAGTCAGTAGATATCAACATGTATAAAACCATAATTCCCATTCGCGTCTCGTGTCTAAACAACGCAGTTGTCATCATCTTATATAACCTCATCGTCACCTCGATGACGATTCAACAACAATACGGGTGCAGCTCGTTTACTTAATGACTTCAAATATTACCACAATCGTGCTATTCTTGTTTAACAAGTAGCTTCACCACATGATAAACAGAGATGGTATTGTTTCTCTCTGTGTCTTTTGAAGCGCGCTCGATTTTTTTTAATAAACACTAATTGATGCATTCAGCTTATCGGCCAGGCTTATTAACAGTGCGTTCGGAATACGTAGGGGTCGGGGTCATACTGACCAACGAAGTATTTTAGTAGCAGAGTAACTGAAAACGCCTTTAATGTTCGAAGCTTCAGAACAAAATATTACTGTGAGTAAGAAGAATCCATTGAATTCACACAAAAGTAACCCTTTGAAAAATGTCAAACGAATCAGTATTATTCATCGACTTGACATTAAGATACATGTTTTACAGACTGTATAGTCAGGGCTATATATATTTATATGTACCTACGTATATGTTAATATACGTAGGTACATTAATACAAATACAAATACAAATTATTTATTCTGCAAATAGGCCACAAGGGCACTTTTACATGTCAAACGGTAGTTTACAATAAAAATAATAATCATACAATAAAAGATTATAATCTAACACAATAATAATTTAAAATTTGCACATTAACGACTGATATAACAACACACTAAATGTCACAAAGTAAATGAAAACAAAACAAAATACGACCATTACATTCGATTAGAATAAGGTCTGTGTTCGATTAGAATAAGGACATAAATATCTGTTCACGCCGTATGACATCGACAATAGAGTGCTGTACACGTACAGATATTTATGACCTTATTTATGTACCTACGTATATTAACACTTTCGCAACCGGAAACTGACAGAATTCGCTAGGCGTGTAAGTTCATACTACTGCCCGCCTAGCGGGCTCAGCCGGCATCTGAGCAAACATTACGAGTGCCCGCTAGGCGGGTTCTTTGGTTGCGAACGTGTTAATACCCCTCACTGTGCGTGGTCGATATGAAGCCTCTTTCTAGAAAAGTGTTAATGATAATAACGCATTTAATTACCCTTTAATTCACAATGTAATAGAATTATTGACTCTTTTTTCCAATTTTTTTGGACAATGCCCTACTATTCGCAAACGAGGCTTGAACTCATGTTTGTTATATACATACATACATTCACGCCTTTATTCCCAATAGGGGTAGGCAGAGTTTGTTATATGTTGCGATATAAAGGTTTACAAATTAAATTTCGATGTTGTCGTGATTATAGGGATCTTTTTATGACAATATCTTGCTCAGATTTTTCACGCGAGATCTAAAATTGCCGACGGCGGCAAGAGATTTCATTATTTGCATTCCTCAAGCTGGGAATTCTGCTAAACGATGCGCCTCGCCATAGGATAGTTTTTATCCTGGACGTCACCCCTTAAGGGTGAAAAGGGCGGTTAAAGTTAGTATGGAGCTACGATATAAACGAGTTCCACTCGGACGGAGTCGCGGGCAGAAGCTAGTACGTATTTGTATATCCAACGGGCCGCGAAAACTAACTTTAAACTGTAATTTTTGGCCCGTCGCCGCAGCGCTACATCTGTCTCGGAGCGATGAATGCAGCTTTACAGATAATATTATCTTTCGTAACTTGCACCAAATATGCCGCGTATACAATGTCCGTCTGTCTGCTCGTATTAATAGCACTGATCTGCGGCTTCCGGCAGCCATCTTGGAAACTTAACGAGTTATTTCTTATTCTGGGCACACTTAATGCTTTGGGGTTCGGTGTGTGATGTGGTTACGATTGTGTTTATAAGTTTTATCACACATGTGTTGTTTACGCGGTCATGCGTCTCACCGCACCCGTCACCACTAACGAAACTAGACCTCATACCAGCCGAAAGACGTCCACTGCTGGACGTAGGCCTCCCACAAAAGATGCCAAAGTCCTGCGCCACTCGCCTCCAGCGGACTGCCGCCGCAGCCGATTACGCGAAAAGCATGTAACTTGATGTAAAAATAATAAAAAGGTACTTTATGTATCTGGAGTTCTGCTTTTCATTTGCTTAAATTAATACTTTGTATATCCAATAATTCACATAATCGTATTTGATTTAGGTATATGCTAAATTTAAAATATGTGCAGGAGTTTGAAGCTTGATGCTTAAACGACGTCTCGCTTGCTCTAATGACGTCATCGACCACATGCGGGCCCAAACGGAACGGTGTTTGGCAGACTAAATATAGTACGATTCATATTACACAGGCCTCATTGACTGTAGTAACCAAACGGGACGTCTTGTGTACCACAGCTGACTGCGTATTGTAAAGAACTCGGGCAAACCCGCGATATAACATACAGCCTGAAACCATCCATAAAGTATCTACAATTGACAACATTTCATATTTTCATGTAGGCCATTTTATGATTTAGTTCGCTAGAAAATGCTTTTTTAAGCGACACGTGTTTTTTTATGTCTCCCTAAATTGTAATTTTCATTCAGAACTATGCAATTGAAAAGTACCGAATTCCAGAAGGTCGTAAGTAAATTATGACGTCAATACTATGGCTCTGTATGGCAGTTTGCACACCTTTCATATGACAGTCGTAATATTGACGTCACACACGGTGAAAACCACTTTATACGTTTTCGCGATTTTCTTAAAAGCGAGCAGGAAAAAAACACAGAAAACTACTTTATTACGTTCAGATAACATAATTACCGAAATGCTTTTCGATTTAGGCGTCATTACATATTTGAAATGTTGTCACGGAAGCGCTCATTTATATTTACCACTCAAACATCAGGCGGTCACCCATCCAAAGACTGACCGCTGCCATCTATGCTGAACCTGCGTTATCGTTTCGGACTCAAGCCTCTGCCGTGATCCCTGCCTACCTGGGAAACGGGTGCAATTATTTGTATTTAGGTACAGTCAAGGAATTTAAATTCCTACCCACCTAAGGTTCAATATTGTATAGCAAACAGTCATCATAAGAGCTATCTAAGCACAACGTTACTTGACATATCAGACGCATTTGTTTGTGTTACTAGGCAACTGATATGATTAATTAAATTACGTTGACATGGTGAACTGTAAAACGTCAAGGCACTGCTAAAAATGGATGACAGTAATCGAAAATCTAACAAAATATTTCATGAATCCCTACTCCTTCCTGGTGTAATTCCACTATTTGAGCTCGCAATACTTCACGGTTTGCGGCAAGCATTTTATTATTTTTCAAATTAATTTCGTATTTGAAAATTATTTCACAATTTTCTCGATTGACATTGACATCAACTGACATGTGTTTAATTATTTATTAGATAAGTAAATGACTTCGCAAAGAGGTTATCTGTAATGTGCAGTGACAAATAATAGGTATTGAATTGACATCAATACTAAAATGAAAATTTCGACCCTAATGCATCGTGAATGCCTAACAACATTTCAACAAAATGGGTAGGAAATTAAATTCCTTGACTGTAGAAAAGAGATGAGAATGTGTTTACTTGCCCTATCAAGCTAATCATATCTCTATGAGAGGATTATCTGATATAGCGACGCGGGAGGTCCACGGCGTTTAAATATATAGTGCAAGCTTTGCGCGTTCACTGTTCTACCGTGCAGGATCTAAAGCGGTCCACTCACGACTGGTCAGCATATGTTAAGTCGTCTTTTTAACCTCCGACGCAAAGAGAGGGTTTATAAGTTAAACGTTTCAGTGTATCTGTCTGTGGTGTCGTAGCTCGCAAACGGATGAACCGATTAGAATGCGGTTTTTTTTTGTCATAGATAATTTTGTCACGAGTGTTCTTAGCCATGTTTCGTGAAAATCTGTTTAGCCGTTTTTGAGATATTGGACTTTGAAACGAAAATGTCGGGGGTTTCTCTAAATATTTTTGTACAAAAGGTAGGCCCTCTGAGCATAATTGCGAATGGATTGACCCCTCATTTATCAAAATTGGCTCAGTATCCTCAACCACACGTTAATACAAACATGGACTGCTAAAATCGTATCCCTTCCCCTCTCCTGCCGTATTCGGGCAATAACTACAACTTAGAAAAGTTGAAAAACACCCGACATTTTTATTTCAAAGTCATATATCTCAAAAACGGCTAAACGGATTTTCATTAAACATGGCTAAGAACACGCGGGATAAAATTATCTATGACACAAAAAAAACCGCATTCAAATAGGTCAATCCGTTTGGGAGCTACGATTCCACAGACAGATACACAGACACGTTATACTTCTAACACCCCTCTCTTTGCGGCAGGGGTTAAAAACAGTAGACGCGGCCCGCTGGTTATACGAGCGGACGGAAATTCAGCGCGACGAGCCAAAACACCATCATGTCAACTACTCCAGGCAAAATACGGTTTTGAAAACCATTAATTTATAATAGCGTGTTTTTTTGGTGATTTCATTATAAAATGTTTTTTTAAGATGCTTTATTCAAGAATCCGGAAAACTTTCCACCCGGAAGTAATTATGTAGATTTAAATAAAACATGCGTTGTCTTTTTCTGTATGATTTATCTTGAATATTATAGAGCAAATGTAAATTAACCAAAATAAAGACAAAAATATTTATTAATATTATTTCTGACTTTTCTGTAGCTAGTTAATTTATCATTTTTTTGATGTCTGAAATTTTTTCGGATTCTGTCGCTGGGTGACTATTTAATTGATAATAAATCCGTTACACAGAAAAAATAAGCTATTATAAATTATTTCCAAATTTGAAGTTTTTTCCATACAAGTTGTCAGTTCATTGCCTGGACTAAACATTCAATGTTCGAATGAACACTCCACTACACGCCACGTCGTTATAGTCTAGCCATTTTATTGAGTAATATTATGGTTGAGCTGCAACTTACGATTGCATACGATCAACGTTAAACATGTTACGCAAGTTGCTTAAGCATCTCTTTATAACCGACTTCAAAAAAAGGAGGAGGCTCTCAATTCAGGTGCATTTTTTTATCATCTATGTCTCATATATATTTGTTACCTCAGAACTCCGTCATTGATAAGCCGATTCGTTATTTTTTGTTTGTAAGTATCTAAGTATATATATGCTTCCAGGTGGGTCCCATTTTTTTTTCAAAAATTCAGTTGGATGATGGGATCCACGAGGAATTGAGGGAACCTCTCATTTATATTAGGCACGCGTGTAGTGATTTTGGCATTTTCTATTATAACTCTTGTATTTGCACCCGGAAATCATAAATTTGGTGGATTGGAATTGATGATGAAAACCTCAGATGACTTATGGAATTCATCAATTATGTACTTACTTAAAGCCCGTTCCCTCTCATCGAGGAGAGGAGGCCTGTGCCCAGCAGTGGGACGCATAAAGGCTGATTTATTATTATTATTATATTTTATATGTGCAGTACGGCACAGATTCTGATATGATTCCGTTGAAATAGCAACTATAATGAAGTGCCGAAAGTGATCCTTGTGGAATTGACGGAAGTCCTCAAATGTTATCGGCCCACATACAGCGATTGGGTTTTTTTCTCTAATAATCAACGCATTTACTCTCGGAAATCAGTTCATGAGGTAAATTGAAAAATAAATCGGCGCTTAGTACCTTTTGGGGATCTACACCGCGAGAACAAAGGTCAGCAGGGTTATTATATGTGGGCACATGACGCCAGGACATGGTTTTTTTTGAAAGAATATTGTGGTTTTAAAGTAAATTTTTACCTAAGTACCTATAATAAGATTGATAATGCTTGTGATATCTTTCGTTCGGGTCCATATAATTGTATGTGATTAAGTATGTATAAGTAAATTTATTTTATATGAATTGTGTATATGTATGTATATTAATGTAATTAATTGATTTATGTTTCCATTCGAGTCTCAGTATTTAGGAGCCTACCATTAAAGTTGCTGGTCGACTGGTAGAGAATGCCTTAAGGCATTAAGTCCGCGAATTATACCTTAACTTTCATATCTGTGCAATAAAGTTTAAATAAATAAATGAACATGGCGCCGGCAGTTGTCATTCCATAGAAACTTGACAAACTTACCGTACACTCAGATTGTAACGAACACCGCATAGTGCAATGCAACCCAACCTTAATTAACTGCTCCTCGTCCTCGGTGAATGCTCGGCTTTAAACGGCTCAACTTCAGATAATTATGTAGGCCGAATGATGCATACATCCTTTTTGAATTCATCGTAAGTTTAAAATACACACACTAGCCCGATCTTTAACGAGGGCCGCGAAGACATTTTACTCGTAACTAAGCGCCCCCCTGTCACAAGGACATAGTAATACTAGCTTCCGCCCGCAACGTCGTTTGCGTGAACCCGGAATAAAAGCTATCCTATACTTTGATCCAAGTTATAAACTATCTTCGTGCAAAATTTCATCCAAATCGGTTGAGCCGTGTAAGCGTGATTGAGCAACAATCGAAACGTCTAAACATTCAAACTTTCGCATTTATACTCGTAATATTAGTAGGAAATTAGGATCGCAGAAGTCCACGTCCACGTGGAGCGCAGCTTATAAAGTGCAATGTAGGTACGTTTCCCACCGAACGGGTCGGGCCGGCGCGCATTATATTACATGCAAAGGAATTTGAACCGTCTGTACAGCAGATACAATTCATATTTGTGTGCAATCCCCAACGACCGCGTCGGTAGCCGCCGCCACCCGCCGCGCCGCCTCGCAGTGGATGCATGATTCGTTCAAATATGAAATGTAACTACTGTATATAATATTACTCTACAGCACCTCCCTACCAGTCCCGGTACGGACAGCTACCGGGACAACCCACTCAGGCACCTACCACACACTAGTTTTGCTAAGACAAGAATTTAAATGTAACTTCTACACATGATTAAATTATACACTGCCTCGAGGCACCCGCGCGTCCGAGTGCCCGGGAAGACACCATTCAGCTGTCGGGTAGCCCAATAATGGAGCCTACCCACAAGCTAGATATATTCGTAGCTAATGCCTAATGGCTGCTACTCACGAACCGATCAAAAAAAAACTTTGTAGACGGTTCAAATTCATTTGCATGTATTAGAATGCGCGCTGGCCCGACCCGTTCGGTGGGAATCCTACATACGTAAGGCACATCCTGTACACCACGCTACAAAAATAATATAAAAGTAAAGTGGGACTTGGCTGGTTTTTTTTTATTATTATTTTCTATTTCTAAACTTTTCTCTATTGCCAACGGATACGTTTCAGCATCGGGATCTCTTGAAGTGTATTAATATTATTTTTTTCCATTTGTTTTCAGGTACGTGAACTAAACCAGAATGCTGCAACTTGCGAATTACTGTGTATGTATAACCTACTATTTTTAAAGCTACGGTAGCCTAGTGGTTCAGGCATGCGGCTGTCAAGCGGCGGTCGTGGGTTCGAATCCCGGCTCGTACCAATGAGTTTTTCGGAACTTTATGTACGGAATATTTACCGTTAGCTTAATTATAAAACCATGTCATCAGAAGCCTCGACCGTCCCATTTGACAAGCAAGCATTTTCATAAAATCGTGTACAGTCGAGGACAAAGAGATGTATACACTTTTGGACCTAATCGAATGCGGTCGCCTACAATTTGTAGGCGACCGCATTAACGTTAACGTGTCCAAAAATTACTCCGAGTCCATTTTGTGACGAAAATGTAGCATCCAAATTAAGTGAAAATAAGGTGGTTTCACATTGAAATAACGTGTTTATGCAACATTTATAAATTATGATTCATTATTGACTTTCCCCCGACGCGTCCCTTCGGGACCATGCCGTACGTAGTGTTAGAATCTCCAAAAAAGTAAGTGAGTTTTTTTTATAGTTCGGCGTATAGGTTCGCACAAATTCACCGCTAAGTCTAAACAAACTAAAGTCGCGAAACAGGCAACACCGGCGCTTCTGTCAGACTGAACAACAAAACAAAATGGCGTTCTGCCAGAACAATCAGAATAATTTAAACTAAATGTAAGCGCCATTTTAAGTATTTGAATTTCGAACGATTTCTTCTGCCTGCTAGAATTGAAAATTGAAACTCGAAGAATCGCTACGCGCTACGCTCGTAGCCGATTCCGTGGCTTTCCTCGTATGAAGCGTAAAGCGGCTACGGCGTAGGCGTCCGCCAGGGTGCCTGGCAGTGAAAGTGTTCACTACGCCGGGCTTCACCTCCCGCACGGCGCCCGCACTCCGTTATCGTCGCACCCTTGCACACTTCTAAGTAGGTATATAAAAGTTAAATAAAATTTTGCAATAATGTTATAAGGTTAAGAGTTATACATGGATATTACGATACAATGTTTTACCGGCACGCGGGCATTTATAAAAACTGATAATAATAGCAATGGTTTGCATGTATTTGCAAATCGTAATTAATAATTATGTCCTTAGCTATGAAATTGGCGTTTTGTATGGAGAAGTATGGAGAGCTGTCTTACACTTACTTGTCAATTTTGTTGGAGTGATGTTGGATTAAAACAATTACGTTTCACATTACTTCAAATTGTGAATATTGTTTGAAATTAGCATAAAATAAAGTAAAAACGTTTCATAATCTATTATATTGGTTTTTCAACATTTTGTTATTTAATTATTATAGCTGCATCTTCCCTATTATATATTTGAATTAAGGTCATGATTAAGTTTAAAAACTACGTTAATTTACCCTACTTAAAAAGGCCCGCTTACCAGTAACTGTATAGATATTGATCGAAACTACTCGTATCTGAACGCTCGATGAATGGATCAGATAAAATAGATAAATCATTGTGCTGTGTAGGCGCTATGTTGCTAAATACCGTATCGACCAAAGATTTACAGTTGATAGACACTGCAACAACACAGTGACTGTAAAGTGAGAAATGAGGTTCTGTCGTTTGTGGAACTGATTTGGTCTATCTATAGGCACGTGCCACTTCGGACTGGTGACTTGGGCACTCTTTGGGGGAGGCATGTGTCCAGCATCTGTGAAATGTACGTTTGCAGATTTGTATGTAATATAAAATATAATATAATATTTGGGGACAATCTTACACAAATCGATCTAGTCCCAAACTAAGCAAAGCTTGTACTATGGGTACTAGACGACGATGTCTATACTTATATAGAAATAAATACATAGAAAACATCCATGACTGAGGAACAAATATTAATGCTCATCACACAAATAAATGCCTTTACCGGGATGAGTGACCCTGCCTACGAAGCAAGAGGTCCAAGACTCCCGAGTTCGAATGCGATGGATGTTTTCTATGTGTTCAAGTATTTATTTATCTATTCAGCAGCCAGAGTAGCCAAATATTTCGTAACACACCCTTATTCTTACAGTAATATAGACGTGTACCGAAATATTTGGCTATCTGGCTGCTAATAAAATTAGATTCAGATAGTCCTCTAGGTCCTCTACCTCCCAGCTTCAGTATATCACTACTTCTTGGGACACCCTGTATAATGATGAGTTAATGACTGTAACCATAGTGCAAGCTTTGCTTAGTTTGGGACTAGGTCGATTTGTGTAAGATTGTCCCCTAATATTCATATTGATTTCCCCATTTTATATCCCGATATTTTCGACGATCCGTTGACAGTCGATGATCGATCGTCGACTCCTAGTCCGCTTTTACACCCATGAATCATTCGCGACTTGCGCAATCTATTCGTTGCAAATCTACGGCCTGCCTTCCTACGACATAGTTGCAAATTGTGCCACTATTAGCGCCGTATGGCGTTTGACTAACGCGCAAATGTACGCTCTAGACGCGATACTTAGGAGTTTAAAATGGCACGAGGTATTTTTTGATAGTTTCGTTTCATATTTGATACTTTACAAGTTTCAAACTTAGACAAATGTTCATTTCTCGAAATTCACCTTATCGCACTATAACACAAGTCAGTAGAGAGAAGAAGAATATGTAGACATATTTAAATAACTGGATATGTAGGAAATAAAATATAAATTATGTAGGTACATGCAGGTCCATTCTGTAGGTATAAAAAAGGTTAAAAAAATATAAACTCGTGATAACACGTAACTTTGTGAGGCGGTAAGCAAAATTCCTATTTTATTTAAGAGACAATTATTGCTTGTAAATATTAAATCACGTATTCAACTCTAAACGTTTAATATAAGGTCTAGCTACCGTGAAAACACTACGTAATATTTACCTATATTCTTTAGTGAACGTCATTAAAAGGTTCTTTCAATACGCTTGGTTTGCTAGAGGTGTGGGGTATCGATAAAGAAAAAATCTATGAAATATTATTTAAGGCGCCGTAGGTTGGTCTTCTCTCCCTCTCACTGAGCATAAGCGTGAGCAAGATGGAAGTGCGTGCTCGGAAGCGCGCAAATCATGTTTTTTAATTTTAATTTTTTGGCCGGTTAAATAAATAAAAAAGTAAACACTGAGTTCTCTCAAACATGATATTGCCGATTTTTAGAAGCGATTTTAATATTTTTACCTTGTGTGCATAATTTTTAACAAATATTTTAAGTGTATTTTAAGACCCTTTTAGACCTAAGTTCGTGATATTTTTCTATCGAGCGAAAATTGCTTAATCATGTTTCTAAACACTGATCTCCCTGCAGAAAAGCCTCAAGATAACTATTCGTATTTTTATGAAACAATTTTATTATAAACAGACGCATTATATTGTTTCAAAAACTCTGTTCGCTTAACTTCGCTGAACCTACGGCGCCTTAACAAAATAATGAATGGCAATGTAGATATCACTGACAACCTTCATTGGCGTTCAAAGGTAACCCCAGACAGCAATGTTGTAGAACACACGAAAAATAATAATGGAAGTGAGTGGGACAGGGACGTACTTTATGACGCTACATGCGCCGATATTTTTCTTTTTTAATTTACAATATTTTTCGTCAGAGTCAGAAACTGGCACGGCTGATGTTGAATAAATTATAATCGGAAATTCATACTAACACTTCTTAACTGAACAAGTTACTGTATTAAATATTTTTTTCTCAAAAATCACCGGCAATGTTGACTTTATTGGTAAAAAATCAGGACGTGAAGTGCATAGTTTATGGTCAGTCAACATTTAAAAAATAAAAAACCTTGCCGGCTCGATTTTGCTCGACTACAATGTTGCATACAAATTCCATTATTTGTCGTGGTACAAACTTTTTAAAAATTTGAAACCGCCATATAAATAAAAGGCATAGGTCCTAAACAGCCAAAACGCAAGATCAGTAGCTGTGACTCATCGCGACTTTTTAGTTGTCTCAAATAACTTATGGCGCTTTCGGAAGAAAAATACACTCCCAACTTATTATTAAAAAAAATAAAAGGCGGCAATGCAAAAAATATTCTGTTTTAACACCTACAGTGGCTAATTCTTTTTACGGAAAATATAGGAAAATGACGTGTAAATTATTCCAGATTTAAAAGAAGCTGCAAGCTCAGTTATTGATTATTTGTTTAAGGGGCTACCCGAGGTTTTCATAGATTTTTGACAAGTTTTGAATCGTATCTCCTACTTTTGCACTACAGATAGAAGTATAAGTCAAACGGTTATCGGTTCTTCAATCTTTTATCTCCATTTTGGTCTACCGGATTTTGAAACAAATGAATACTTAATTGTGTATGATTGTTTTAAACATTGTCTAAAAAAACACTTATTTCGTATCTCTATTGACGTGAAGGATCTAACATATACAAAATCTACATATTTGGGTTCGTCTGTGACGTCTCTAAAAACTGGTCTAGGGTTTTCATTTTAAACCAATTAACACAAAAGTTATGGCCAGAAAACCGGTTTTTAGGCCTAAAATTGTTCAACTTTGATGACAAATATCTCGAAAATAATGAGCTTTGAAGTAAATATGGGATACTATATTGCTTAAAGCCGTTGTCGTTAATATAATAAGCTACAAAAAACCTAAGAAAACTAAGGGATTCCGATCGAAGGTCATTGGCATATGGGAGCCCCTTAAGTGTAATTTGTTGGTAATTTGCAAAGCCAAAAGACAGATATCGGAAGGCGTACGACAATTTCTTGAAGCGGCGAGAAGAAATGCATGCCTTATCATTTTCAGAAAATACATTTTTGTTTTCTTGCACAATTTTTGAGAAAAGCACTATATTTGTCTCAGCTGGAAGGGCATTTACTGGCTTCGTATTAAATTAAACGGACTCCCAAGGTCGTCCGTTTAAAATTAATACTCAGCCAGCAATTGCCTACTTCCCTTGCTTCGACAATAATGTACTATTATTTCGTGTTTAGTCACAGGTTCGAGTCCGGTCTAGGGCTACAGACGATGATGGTTTATTTTTCCATTATATTCGTTCTCTCTGTACCATATCGTTCATACTATCGACTTTCATTTCAGTACCGATACATATCCCAAATATACATAGGTATACACTTCATGCGAATATGTAGTATCGATAGTTAGGTCAGTGGTAGTATCTCTAGCAACGTCAGTCTGGTGTCATTTTAATCAAGCTAGAAAAAACCCAATAAAACTCATTAAATATATAGAGGATAAGTCTGTGAGATTTAAAACATACCCTCCTTCAGAGGCAGAGGCAGTCGACTAAAAATGACCCGTCATCGCATCAAGCAATTCGAGTTAGCACGGATGTGACCCGGCGGACCGCTATACGACTAAATGGCTGTATAAGTGCTGTATAGCAGCATCTTTTAAGACCTTTATAAGGTGAGCAGACGATGAAATTACGCGTGGGCGGCGTGATATGCAAAATTCAAGTGGTGGCATAATTTAATCTAACTTCGTTCTAGGCTTATTGTATGTACAAGCTGCCAGCGCGGGTTCGCCCACGTATTGCCAATAAGGCAGGCAAATTCGCGGCATAAAATATAGCCTAAGAACCATCCATAAAGTCCATTCTACTGCTGGACAGGCGCCTCCCCCAAAGACTGCCACAATTACCGGTCCTGCACGACCCGCATCCAGCGGACTCCCGCGACCTTTACCAGGTCATCAGACCATGTGGGGCCTACCCACGCTGCGCCTACCGGTACGTGGTCGCCACTCGAAAACCTTTCCGCTAACGGCCTTCGGTTACCTTGGTTCTGCTGCGGATAGCCTCATTTCTAATGCGATCGCACAGACAAACTCTCAGCATAGCCCTCTCAGTTCCGGAGATAAGCCCTACGTAAAAGTTCATAAAGCTACAGTCACACAGTCTCTTTCTTCCTCTTTATATTATTAGTATACAGTATACAACGTGTTAAAAAAATAACGCAAAACCGTTTAAGGGCATCGTGTTCTGATAAGAAAAAAAGTAAGGGTATCCTGCCGTCTCGGCAAAATATTTTTCGCCAAATTTCACTTCTCACAAAACTTATGGCAATAGTTTCATTTCCCAAACGAACAAATAGCACATTTTTTTCGCATTTTGTTCATTTGGTCAAAATATCATCTGGCATCATTTTGCTTTGTCAAGTGTTATTAAGACAAAAGTTTATTTAGCAAACACTTCGTTTGGGATAATATTATTTTCCAAACAAATTTTCATTTGACACACTTCACATAGCATAACTTTGGCAAATATTTGAAAAAAATTGTTTGGTGTAATTTTATTTCATAACCAGATCATTCCAATTTTTATTACTTCATAGAATAGGTAACTGTTCAGGGAATATTATTTGGCAAATGATACATTTTGTATGAATTTTAAATGTGAGAATAACAAAACAACGAATTTCATTTGTTCGAAGTTTTATTACAAAATTACAAAAACAAACAAAAACTGATTAGGGGTTTAACTAGATTAGGGCAGCCAGAAAAAGCGTGCTGCGTGGCCCCCCGCATTAAAAAAACAAACAACCGTAACAATTGTATTATAAGTAGGTTAGGTTAGGTTTCACTAGTGTCCCTCAGAGCGGAAATAGGCACCCCGCGGAGCGGTGTGACGTCGACACGCTGGCGGTTGGGTTAGGTTTAGGTTAGGTTAAAATAATTGCCATGGATAACGGTGTATGCCAACTATTTTAATTTTAAATAATAATCCTTGTAATAATTTTTATGTTAATTACAAAACTACGTGGTCAGCAAAATATGTAATCTGTCTCAAATACATTTAGTATGCACTACACAATTAGGATATAAATCGTATGCCATGCAATAATTTGGAAAACGAATGTTATGCCAAATAATATGTTTGACCAAATGAAACTTACTATATAAAACTTTGCCAAACAATAATTTGCGATGGTAATATTTTGCCATAGGAGATAATGCCAAGTGATAAAATGCGAAACAATAATTTGAGTAGTGATTTTTTGCCAAATGAACATTTGGGAAAACGTTTTGGGAAGTGATACTTTGGGAAATATTTTTTACCCATTCAATAGAGAACCAAAAGTATGAGAAAATTTCGCCCCAGTCGGCCAACGCTCCATACTAATGTAATTTTTTTTATCGCGTTTTGCTTTATTTTTTAATACGTTGTAGATAGATATAGATTATATGTATATGTAGATAGACTTTCATTTCTTTTATATCCAAAAGAAATGAGCGATCTAGCGATCATTAATTTCTGTGTACCTTTACTGGGTTGTAATAGAAAACATTTAAGAGGCCGCAGTAAGCTCGGCTGAATTTCACCTTCCCATACAAACGTAGTTACGCTCTCATTTTAAAACTACGTGTTCGAGTGTGACGAAACTTTACATATACAATGACATGAGGTATATCTATGTCTGTAATTAGTTTATATGGTTCCAATTTATAAAACGAAGTAAATACAGCAAAAACTAGTTTTGTATGAAAAACTTAAATTCGCTGTATTTTTTTTATTATGGTATCTGAAGCTACGTAAACTAATTTCAGACATAGATGTACCTCATTTCATTGAACATGCAAAGTTTCGTTACAATCCAACACGTAGTTTTAAAATGAGAGCGTAACTACGTTTGTATGGAGAATAGAGCTTACTGCGGACTCTTAAAACTCCGTAACTGGTAATCGCACTGCCTTCAAGTGTTTTACGATAATTATATCATTACCGCATATGAAACTCTTTATTAGTCGGGCGTATTCATTAGCGATTTAGATTAAATTAGGGCGAGTTTCAATTCATTTGTGGCAGGAGTACCAACTGACAAACTGTCGACCTTCACGAAGGAAATCTGGCCGAAGGGTGTAACTCTGTTCTCTATCCATTTTACCTACAATAGCCCCAACGCCTGTTGGAACCGGTTCACGGTTCATCTACCGATGTACCCATGAATGGGTTCTAGCAGGTGTATTACATTACATTAAACTTCGTCTTCAAAGGGCCTCTACGTGTTGGGTCTATATCCCCACGCGCGCCTTCCAAATGACCGGCGTTCGCCCCGTGAATTTCAATTGGAGATACTTAATAATACCTAGCAATTGACTGTTTAAAAGTAACAGGAGTATTACGTGACTCACAACAAAACTCACAACGCCTGCGAGATAAAGAAGGCAATGCCTGGCTGAGCTAAATTGCTACAGATATTGGCTCAGGTGAAAACTCTTCAATATACCATTGTAGATTCTATGAAACAAGAATTTAAAGTTGAATATTGAATGAACGTGGCAGCCTCGGATTGTACAAGCTATCGCAATGCCTTTTAAATATTTTTATACTCGTCGACCTTAATGTTTGAATTAAGACTTCGTACACCAAACTTAGATCACATACTTTTTACTATGGAGCTCCCAACTCAACATTTCATAACTGTTGAGACAACTAAAATGAAATTGACCAATCACGTGGCGCCTTTACTCAACTATAATGTATTTGACCAATAGGACGCCGTCATGAGAAAGTCAAAAGGTAAATAGACCAAAGGCCAAATAGACATCAACGCACAAAAAGAAAAAGCCGTTGGTTGCACTTCGTTTTCAATAGATACCAAGTTTGTTTAATTAGTTCAGTTGACTCGTAGAAAAAGCATTGTATACAATAGTTATATAATTCGCTTTTTAAGTCTCGTACCTTAATTAGGCTACTCAGCAAGCTTCGTGGCCTAAACGTGGTACTCGACTGAAAAAGCATACATTATATAACGATTGCATAAAATACTATTGTAGTGGACTGAGGGACGGAAAGGCTCCATCATCATCCTCCTAGCATTATTCCCGGTAATGCCCCTAAAGGAGCCCGGGGTCCGCTTTTACACCTAATACCAAGATACTGCCTTACGAGCTACTGGCTTTCCAACCCAGAGGGAAAACTAGACCTTATTGGGATTAGACCGGTATCCTCACGATGTATTCCTTCACCGAAAAGCTTACGGTAAATATTCCGTACACACGTTCCGAAAAACTCAATGGTACAGTCACCGGCATCAATATCTGCCGAAACAAAGCCGGCAAAAATATCTGACACGTCCTTATGGCATAAGACATAGAGTCGTGTCAGATATTTATGCGTGCTATGTTGTGGCAGATCTTATTGCTGGTGACTGTACGAGCCGGGATTCGAGCCCACGACCGCCGAGGGACATAAAGGCTCAGCAGTTGAATTAATACTTTAATGGCTGATGGCTTACCATTAACAACCTAGTGAATTTGGGCGGGTTATGGTTTATTTGCTATGTAAACAAACCGCCATATTGAAATTGTCTTTCACTATGGCGGCTTGTTTACATAGTTAGCAAATTCTGTTGACGGCCACTTTAAATCAGTTGCGGTAAATAAAAAAGTGCAACTTTTACAATAAGGTACGAGTGATATTTCCCCCTTTGTCACTCTTATTGAAATTTGTATGCAACATCTCTTATTATTACCATAGGATGTCCTGGAGTCCTGAGTATTACAGGGCCATTAAAAAATTGAATGGGCACAATTAGGACATTTCATATGCTGTCTGTGCAAACCGCTATATATTATAAGGTGTGTGATCTCAGTGATCTGATATGCATCTTAAGTATAATTTATATATAAAATAAAATAAATCCTTAGAGCAGTTTTCGACAACGTGATTTGAAATATATTTATCTTATAATATTATTATAGTATGGAAATAGTATAGAATAATATTTAAAAATCACAGTTGTTTTTATTTTTTAATATTTCGACTTCATTCGTTACATAAACTAATTCATTAAAGAAATGAGGCCATATAAGTACCTAAGTACCGATGTTGCGATACTCGTACGGAACGTTTCGATTCAAGTTTTAGTCATCCTTCTGTGAATATCCCATAATGACGCTCGCTGTTATTAAAAACCGAGTAGTGCCAGAGACCGCCGACGGATCAGTGGACTCGTCGGATATACAAAAAACGGGCCGAATACGTGTCGGGCCACGCGCAGTGTACGGTTCCGTAGTTGCCTGTCAGTATTTGTGACATCGACACGCGCCAGGTAAATGTTTTTTTTTTATAATCACAGAAGCAGCCATTTATCAGGCAGGGAATGGGGACACATAACTCTAGCTAAAATTTTGGGCTATAAAGACAACTAAACTTATCATATTTTTGAACAAGCTATCCAATATCCCACACGATAGGTTTAACGAGAAATAAAAAATTGATCCACACTTTACGTGTAGGAGAGGTACCTTTAAAAACGTGTACATATATTCTACCGTTTTGTCGGCGTGATTGATTTATACACCCATGCCGAATTACAGCTTTCTAGTAGTAAGAGTCTTTGAGCTAAGCCGCAGACAGACAGACAAACATACGGACATGACGAAACTATATTTTAACTTTTCTCCACTCCCAATCAATGGTAGAAGTGCGCCTTTTGTACGATAAGTTCGTCTTTTGTGCAATAAATATTACATAACTCATTGAATAAATGTTATCTATTCGTATTGCAATATTTTTCGAATACCACTTACGTGGCAAACATGCGAACGATTCGCGAACCCGTAAGCGGTCACCGTTGCTTATGGTCACTTGCAATGCCAGGTCTGTCATTTTGGAGTTCACTCACTGCGTTTTAGCGAGAGGCTATAAAAATTACTAGGGTCTTTTTGGCTAGCAGTATAAAGAATAAATAAAATTTAGATATCTTGGGTATATTAATATTTTAATCGTAATAAGCGAAGAGAATATATTTAGATATATCTTTATTAGTTGTGTAATCAAATCAAATCTCATTCACTCCTTCGTTCCTTCCTTGTCTTTCACTATGGCGGTTTGTTTACATAGTTAGCAAATTCTAATGACGGCCACTTTAGATATGTATGTGTATCAGGTTTTATGTCATTCTCGAGACATTCTTCTGTAAGTACATTTGACAACTGCATTGTGATTCGTCTCCCTCAGATTTAAGTAGCTGCACTAACTTAGCAAGATCGGTATTCGATGATGTGGACAAAGCCGCGTCCGGCTCGCGCATTATTACATGAATGCAGTGGGCTGAAAGCGAACGAATGAATGGAAGTGCATCGTTCACCGAGTGAATGGCGCGAAGGACCCGCGAACTAGGACGAGGGTAAACCTGATATTGAAGGGGTTTGAGGAGCTGAGCAGAGATTTAAAGAGAGAACATTAACTGATTCATTTTTCAGTGTGTACATCAATATTTCTGTCGCGCTGATGCAGGTCTTGGATGGAGGCAAAAAAAAAAGATTGAAACAGCGGTTGCCTGAAAGCTTGTACGCCGTTTTTATAATAAAAACCTGGTGATACTCGTATATATTTTTTTTCACTTCAATATCTGTAATTATTCCACGTTGGCTCAGTTCGGGTTGCACAGGGCGGATCCACAACGCTTCGGGAGCCAACCGGTTGCCTATCGGACACTGAAACAGCCCGTCATTAGTTTGGTTTTAACTATAACACCAATAGTTGCTCTGTAGGTATGTGGTGTTCCTAGTGGTAAGAAAAGTGGCCGGAGCTGAGTATTTGTTGTGTAGACAGTTTACGTTATGTAGCATGCCTCGCCTCCAGCTCGCGGAGATAAAATGCATACTTATCATTACAAATGCGAAAGTGTGTCTGCCCGTGAACGGATTTAGATATCATTTGGCATAGAATCGAGTCCCGGGGAAAGATATAGGATAGGTACTTACTTTTTATCCCGGAAGTCATGTGAAATGGGGGGCTGAAGCTTGTATGGAGGTACAGTCAACAGCAAGATTAGATATGATCATTTTAGTACTTTGTCGCACTAAACGTAACAATACTGCGACGCTTGGAACGCGTCTAAGTACTGAAAGTGACAAGGTACTAAAATGATCATCTACTTTTACTGTTGACTATACGATATGAACGAGATCCACGCGGACTAAATCGCTGGCGGAAAAGCTAGTTCTACTTTAAAAACGGCTCATATTATTTCGGTTGCATTCTTTGGCACAGTGCGTGTATGACGCAACGGTGCAACAGTTCGCTGACGTTTTAAATGCCTTTTTAATTCACTGTGAACACAATGCTATTTCTGTAAGGACATCGACAAGGTTAAGAAACAAAAAGCATAATAGTTCAATATACTGAAGTGTTCATAGCCCAGCGGCGCCTGCGAGTTGCAAAACGATAACGCAGGTTAAGCAAAGATGGCAGCGGCCAGTATTTGGATGGGTGACCGCCTGATGTTTGAGTGGTACAAATGAGACAATTGGTACAATGGTACAATTAATAGAAACAGCAACTAGAGTATTAGTTGAAGAGTGGCTGTATGCGTTTCTGCCTTAGCTCACATGCACGACAAAAAAGTTAAAAAAGGTTTGTGGGTATATTCCATTTGTCACCATCTCTTACAGCTTAGTGAATATTTAAGCTAAAATAAAAGTAATTAATTTACAACATTAACTTATTTTATGTTCAATAAAATATATTTTATGAACTAGTAACAATAAAATTATCCTTAATTATCAGTGGCGGGGTAAGGATTGATATTTATTAGTATTAGATTCCGCATAATGCTTGTAAGGCGAGGACTAACTGGAATACACTACTTTTCTGCACTAGAGCAGAAACGTATCACTTTCAGCACGCTTTTTAAAACAATAACGACCCACTTTCAGAGTAATAGACATGAAAAAGACATATAACCATGTTATCTGTATTATTAGTAGTCAATTGGACGTATTATTGTAAAACATACCGGTCGACATGCTATTTAAAACTATTCTGACATGGTGATAAAATTTAAGTAAACCTGACTTGTAATTTCTATTATCAATAAAATGAATATGAATATGAGCGCTTCCGTGCTTTGGAAGGCACGCTAAGCAGTTGATCCCGGCTGCTGTCTATGACGGTAGTCATTACGCCGCGTTAGAGGCCTTCGGGCGGCTTAAGAACTTCTTAACAGTCGAATACCTAACTTAGTGAACTTTTATTTATATTTCATTTAAGTGAGATTTTAGCTGAGATAAAATACTATAGTATTAACTGTATTGTCTCGTAAATTATTGTATCGTTGTGAGTAGGCCGATTAAAAAAAGGAAAATAAAGACCCAACTTTGTTTTTTTTTTCTATCTATCTACTTATATCAAAAACGGAAGGCGCAGCGTGGGTAGGCCCCCGACCAGGTGGACTGATGACCTGGTAAAGATTGCGGGAGTCCGCTGGATGCGGGTGGCGCGGGATCGGTCACTTTGGCACTCTTTGGGGGAGGCCTATGTCCAGCAGTGGACGTCTTTCGGCTGATATAATGATGATGATGATATCTAAAACAATCATATAGGTAGTCAATATGCATATATCTGAAAATTAGACCTTATTGTTTTTTAAATCTAGTAAGAACGACGATTACGAACGAAGCACGCGATAATATCTGCACATATATAGACGATTAATTCAATTATCAGCGCTGAAAACGATGTGCTGAATAATCGATTGTATTGGTTAGTCTCACATCATTGGATGTTACTTTTGATCATAAGTTAAGGTTTTGCCCGCGACTCCGTCCGCATTAAAACTCTACATCAACATTCTGTAACATTCCATACATCCCGGGGAAGTACTTCCAGCGGAGGGTAGTCGAAATCGAATCAATGAACTAAAAAACATGAATTCATAAAAGCATTTTTTTTATAACTAATATTTTGTTGTATTAGGTCGCAATTGAATAGGGGTGTAGACAAATAAATAGATAATCAATAAATGTGTATTTTCCTGAAAAAGGATTAAGATAATAGAGAAAAACACGAGAAGTTAAATAATCACAAAGTCATGTGTCCAAAATTTTAAGAGAGGGCATATGGCTGTCCGTTTTCCGCAAAATGCACATTCGCAGGATCGTGACGTCACGATCTGCTAGCGTTTTCTCTCTAACAAGCAACCTTAAAACGGGCTTAGCTTCGTAATTCTTTTAGATATCTGAATGGGATTTTCGTCATTTGGCATATTTTTTTGCCTTCTTTCTTTTGAAGTAATAATAAAGTTTGACTCCATTATTATTTATATGATGATTAATTATTTATCCGTTACACAGAACAAATCCGCTGTATATAATTTTTTTCTTCGACTTTATTTTTATTTAGAAACAAACGTTCTCATATACTTTTTTTTTATTTATATACAAAGTAATTAGCTAGAAGCTATACATGAATAATATTACTAAACCTACAGGGTACACTAGTAGTGCTATACTAGTTGCCAATAAAATGACTGGCCACAACGAATTCTCACATACATAAAAGGTCTCATCTGGTGTAGCAACCGTCCATAGGTTACGGTGTCAGCTTACCATCAGGTTAGTGGTATGCTTTTTTGCCACCATCGTGGAATAAAAACAGACGTAATGACAGACAGAGCTGGTTCCCTACTCAACTATAATATCAGTATCGATATGCCAATGACTTTTTCAAGCTATAATGTACTCGTAACTTTAGCAACACAAAACCAAACGATTATCCACGCGATTCTGGTTCGTATTGCATAGCATGTTAAAGCTTTAATCGCTTCCAAACTTAACTTCGGACATTCTGTGCAGACGCAATTACTATGTAATGCAATTATTAGTGATACCAGTATGTTGTCTAACCTGAGTTTTTATCGAGAAACATATGATTTATTGCGAAACGCGGGCGTTGAACAGGTTAAAGAAAAGTTACACATGTTGGGATAAGTTAAGAGGCAGACATTTATAAAAACTGACTCTGAAATTGGAATCTTCTACCTTCGACGATAGAGTTGCTTTTTGAATGCGTACTTTGATGCAATTCGGTCAACGTGAATAATTCCAAGTATATACCTATCACACTTTCTGCATACCTTTACGGCTTCGGAGTAAAAAAAAATCTGATGACCAGAGTTGAACAAAGCAAAACACACAGACTAACTACACAAGAACTAATACGGGTGAAGACACAAAATTTATTATTGCGCCAAAAGAGAGAAGGCGAAAAAACGAGGAATATCCCATTCAGATATCTCAAAGAATTACGAAGATACAACCGTTTTAATATTGCTTGTTAGACAGAGAAAACGGTACCCCTGTGGTTCAGGCATGCGGCTGTAAGTGGCGGTCGTGGGTTCGAATCCCGGCTAGTACCAATCAGTTTTACGGAACTTATGTACGGAATATTTACCGTTAGCTTTTGTGTGAAGGGAAACATCGTGAGGAAACCGTCCTAATCCCAATAAGGTCTAGTTTTCCCTCTGGGTTGGAAGGTCAGATGGCAGTCGCTTTCGTAAAACTAGTGCTTTAGCCAAAACTTGGGGGTTAGGTGTCAAAGCGGACCCCGGGCTCCTTTCGGGGCACAACCCGGAATAACGCTACGAGGATGAAAGAGAAAATCGCTCGCATAATTCTCCAGGCAAAATACGGTTTTTAAAAACATTAATTTATAATAGCGTTTTTTTTGTTGATTTCATTATAAAATGTTATTCTAAGATGCTTTATTCAAGAATCCGGCAAACTTTCCACCCGGAAGTGATTAAGTAGATTTAAATAAAACATGTAAGCTCTTCGTGGTCTTCCTCTTTTTCTTCTTCCTTCTATCTTTCCCTCTATTATAACTTTAATGAAGTCATCGTGACGAAGAAGATGTCCTATCATTTTTCATCTTCGGTTTTCAATAACTTTTAATAAAGTTCTTTTTTCAGTGACCATACGCAAAACCTCTTCATTAGTCTTTTTCTCCTTCCAACTGATCTTTTCTAATCTCCGCCAACACCACATCTCAAAGGCTTGCAACCTTTCCTTGTCCCGTTGAGGCATGGTCCACGTTTCGCAGCCGTATAGAGCAATGCTCCAGATGTACACCAGTTTCTTCCGAGTTGAGCGTGATATTTTAGCTGTGAGCAGTCTTTTTGAATTGAAGGCTTGCTTGGCCATGGCTATCCTGGCAACAATATCAGGTGTACATCTAGAATCATCTGTAATAATGCTGCCCAGATATTTAAACTTTTTTACTTTCTCAATTGCTGGAGCAGCTAAAGGAAAACATTGAAGTTGAATCTTATAGAGAGTTGAAGAAAAAAGCAGAGAATAGAACAGAATGGAAATTACTCCACCGACAAGAGCCAAGCTCTTAAATAAATGATGATAAATAAAACATGCGTTGTCTTTTTCTGTATGATTTATCTTGAATATTATAGAGCAAATGTAAATGAACCAAAATAAAGACAAAAATATTTATTAATATTTTTTCTGACTTTTCTGTAGCTAGGTAATTTATTATTTTTTTGATGTCTGAAATTTTGTCGGATTCTGTCGCTGGGTGACTATTTAATTGATAATAAATCCGTTACACAGAAAAAATAAGCTATTATAAATTATTTCCAAAATTGACATTTTTTCCATACAAGTTGTCAGTTCATTGCCTGGACTAGATCGTGACTTAACAGAGAAATGACAATCGTTTCATGTGAAGGTGCATTTTGTGAAAAGGATACAGATACCTCTTAAAACTTTGGACACCTAATCTCAGTGATTGTTGTACATAGGTTAGAAATACTCTTATCAACACGTCCTATTCATAAACCTCCACAGGGGAACTGGGATGTTTTCTTAATTCCTATACCAATTGTAATGCCGTTAGTACATTACATATACATAAAGGCCGCAGTCCATCATCGTGCCGGATAAATTGGATTAAATTGGCCTATTGGCCACTCCGAGTTTGTTGACAATGAGTGACATTTGGACCGAGGTCTAATAAGCACCTGAATTCACGTTTACCAATAGGGTTTATGCATCATTTTTGTTACGCAAATCAAAAGTATAATCCAGAGCAATATCAACTGTAGTTTTTAAACTTTCTTGTTTTTTTTCTTATATTATAGGTTATGTTATAGGCATTTGAAGTCTGTACGCGCCGGCACCAACCGAAAACGCTCTTTATTAAACGGGCATAGACTATGACGTCATATTCCATATTCTCGGCTCATTTACTATGGAGTCTGAATCCCGGTAAGGGCATTTATTTGTGTGATGAGCACGAATATTTGTTCCTGAGTCATGAATGTTTTCTATGTACCTATTTATTTATGTACATGTATATATATGTATGTTTGTCGTCGTGTAGTACCCATAGTACACGCCTGCTTAGTATGGGACTAGGTGGATTTTTGTATGATTGATCCTTAATACATATTGATTTATTTATTTATACTGTTAAGTAATTTTACAGAAATATACATTATTTTTCGTAATTTTAACGTGCTTTAAAACTGTTTAAGTATTTCGTATGGTATTTCCACGTATATCCGCATCGATTGAGTCCGAGTCTTGAGTCGATGTCTATTGCCTCAACCAGTGTAGCGTTGTGAGTCAATAGCGGCCCGCGCGGGTTCGCCCGCGTCTTGCATAGATCGCAGTCAAATTCGCGGGATTCAAAAAAGCGTAATATCACCCAGGTAGTCCATTGTACACGCTGGCGAAAGAATTTTCGAAATCGGGTATATAGAATGCGCTCCGGCCCGGCCCGTTCGGTGGGAATCGTACATAAGGGATTTCGGCGCTGCCAATATCTGCCCCCACATTCTGTATCTTGTTTTAAGCTCACCTCAACGCTCACCCACAAATATATCTTTACACCGCGATGCTTAGTAACTAAGCGTAGGTTGAGGTCTAGTTTCGTGACGGGTAACCGCCGGCGGGGTGAGCTGCATTGGCGCAAACTTACCATATGAATTCGCTGGCGAAGCCGTTCAATGAACATAATTATTTCCAATAGTTCCAATCCAGACTGAATGCAATTGAACTTACATGGTCCCTATGACTTACTAGTACACTATAGATTTAACCATTAGTTAATTAATTAAGTATTAGATCATGGTAAGTTCATGTACCTACGTCAGCCAACGTCAATGCATTATATATGTATATCCTCAAAGCGACTGCATTACACAGTAGGTATACACAAGTCAAGCAATACACATAAGCGAAACCTTAATTTTGAGGAGCGAGTGAAACGGACGAAGTTCCGTTTTAGCTTAGGCGTATGGTTTCGTATGTCTGGCTGTACGGCTGTACTGTACGCAAAAATCGGCATAAGTGAAGGAAGAAAACAAAGTAGATGAAAATTATTTTGAAATGATAATTAATAATAAATATTTGGGGACAATCTTACACAAATCTACCTAGTACCAAACTTAGCAAAGCTTGTACTAGGAGTATACTAGACGACGATACACATACTTATATAGGTAAATAAATACTTATCTATGACTCAGGAACAAATATAACCAATAAGAAATAAAAAACTCTAGTTCTCTGGTCACTTTTAAAAACAAACTGAAGATCCATCTGGTAATGGAACAAGCGTCCCCTATCTGGCCGACTATATAAAATTTAATCTTTTATTGTATGTTGCTGTATACACATGTATTCATACTACTTTAAATATTTTATAGTGATATTTTATACACATTATTTATTAGTTATTTAGTTAGTTATTTATTCATACGTATAAATTCATCTTGCTTAATTTGCTGCTTTTCGTAATTTAAACTGTGTCTTCGCCGAAATGTCTGCTACTCTGCTTGGTGTTTTCTAGGTGTTCTTTGTTATTTGTTTTGTTTTTGTTTGTACTGTTTAACTGGATTCACTGAAAATCAGCGTCGTGGCACTTCATGCCCCGACACATGCTGAGTGGATTCCTTTTTGAGACTAACCTCAACAATGTACCATTTCTCTTTCTCTCTACTCTTAAGCAAGTTGATTGTTGTGCTGTGTGTTTCAAATAAATTATCATTCATTCATTCATTCAAATATCCATGCTCATCACACTAATAAATGTATCGGTATTCGAACCCAGGACCTCCGGCTTCGTAGGCAGGGTTACCAACTAGGCTACAGAGGTCGTTAAAAAATAAATTACAAAATTACATATGTTTGAGATAAAAATTGCAGTATTCAAATGGTTACAAGTGGAAAAATTTATTGGCTTTAGATTTTTAATTCTTTATTTCTTTTTATTAATTTGGAATTACTGGCATTATAATTTCAATATTGAATATATAAAATATAACTATTTTACTAAACTAACAACTAATTGTACGATGATTTACCGACAAGCCTTACGCTATATACCTATCTACTGTGTCACATCATTGCATGGATGAATTTCCGTGACATATACTGTTTGGTATTCAATGTATTTCACTTTGAGGAATATCAGTGTATTGACACGGTACTACACCAAAGGTAACGAGCTGGTTTATCTTATATAAGTATACAAAGAGTTTTTTTAACCGTCTTAGAGCCGAAGCCCACTGAAAGTATCCAAAAGGTACTATCCATTCGTGAAATAAAAATTTAGTCAAGTTTTTAGTAATAAAAGGTAATTAAGGTTGAAAAATTCTCTATGGCGCACGGAGCGAAGTTCATTCACCCGGTTAGAGTTCGTACCTATCTACATAAGATGGCGGCTAGCGGACACTGCGGTCACTCAGCTGGATGATTAAAATTAATATTAATACAAAAAAACAATATTTTATGCATTTAAAAAAAAACTTTAAAAAAATAAAAACTAAACAAAAACATTTTTTTAAGTTCTTTGTAATGTATACATTAACTGGGCTTCGGCTCTAAGACGGTTAAAAAAACACCGTGTATATATATATATATACATTGAATATGTACCAAACAGCTTTGGCGACAATACGACCCGCGTCTAACAGGAGAGAATCTATTCATGAAAGCTAATCATTACCTACTGTGCATGAGTATTGAGTATGCAGTATCACTACGTCAATGGTATCGTGCAATATTAATTTCCTTGATACATTCAATGGGGCTGCAATCTCTGTGAAGCTAATATGTATCTAGTAGTATATGTCGTGCCGTCTAATTTAACATTACTGCTCATAGGGGTTATGCTGGCCTCAATTAGCGACCACCTATTCATATTATTCATAAATATGTTCAATTTATTCAAAAAACCTATCTAGGTGTCATCAAGTAATAGTTAAATGAAAAGTTAAAACGAAAAAATACACATTCCCTATGCATTATTAAAGTAAGATTATAATTGAAATAGAATTTAAAGCTATTATAAGTACATCACACATATAATCAATTTAGAAGTATAAGAAGTCAAATAACTGCAACTTAGAGAACTTGAAAAACCCCCGACATTTTCATTTCAAAGTTCAATGTCTCAAAAACGGCTGAACAGATTTTTATGAAACATGGTTAAGAACACTCGGGATAAAATTATCTAGGGCACAAAAAAAACGCATTCAAATCGGTCCATCCGTTAAGGCCTCCACCCACCGGACGCGTATGCCGCGCGTGTGCCGCGCGTGTGCTGCGCGTGTCGGCCGCGTATGAAGCGGTATATTCACACCGGAAGCGGGTGGCGTATAGCAACGCGTGTGCAGCGCAGCTGCTGCGCGTGTGCCGCGCGTGTGCTGCGCATGTGCTGCGCGTGTGCTGCGCGTGTGCTGCTCGTGTGCTGCGCGTGTGCTGCGCGTGTGCCGCGCGGGCCCGCGCGTCATATCTCTCTCACTACCAACACATTTAATATGTGTCTTACTATCTCCATCACGCTGCCGCGCGTGTGACGCGCGTGTGCAGCGCGGCTGCTGCGCGGGTGCTGCGCGTGTGCTGCGCGTGTGCCGCGCGTTATATCTCTCTCACTACCAACATATTTAATATGTATCTTACTATCTCTATCATACTTAGCAGCGCGGGCCCGCGCAGCTCACGCGACGCGCACGACACGCGGCCGCGCTGCCGAGTTGTATCTTTAGCGCCGCGCGGGCACGCGCGGGCCCGCCTTCGAAACGCGTTCGATGTGTGTTTGAATTGTAGTATCAATGCTTTACAACTTGCGCGTGTGCCGCGTAGCACACGCGCCGCGCACGACACGCGTCAGGTGGCCTTTAGGGAGCTATGATACCACAGACAGATACACAGTTAAAATAACACCCCTCTTTTTGCGTCGGGGGTTAAAATTACAGTCTTGTCTTTACACAATGTACATATGCTTTTACACGTCCCGCCTGGCTAGGACGGGTATGACGGACTCCCGGGAACCGCCCGGCCTACCGTCTAAACCGCACGGTGGTCTGCGCGCTGCCTTTGCGGAGCCACGGGAACGCCCGCGCACACTTCCGCGACCGCACAGTTGCCTCCGTGACTGCCGTCCTGCCCGCCTATTCTCTAACTTTGTTTTAAGCTCACCTCAACGCTCAGCCACAAATATATCTTGACTCCGCGATGCGTAGTAACTAGCCGTAGGCAGAGGTCTAATTTCGTGACGGGTGACCGACAGGGTGAGCCGCATTAGCGGTAGGCTATTAACACAAACTATAGTTTCCAACCTAAATATGGTGGTTCTCATTGTGTATAAAGTTTCATGTTTCAGAACCAAACTATGTTTGTGTCTACTCGGTCATGGCTACCCTTAAGGAAAGACACTCATGATAGTTTTAAGTTGGGTCCCCACGGTAAACCAGCGCCTCAGCTTGCTGTCTTGCCATAGCTTTATGCTGTGTGGAAATTGTGGAATCCTGTTTAACGTCCTCGAATGGAGCTTTTTCTTTTGTTGGTTCCTTCCTCAATTGTGCAAATTGTGATATGAAACAATGTATTTTACAATGCACTGGCTCTGAAAGTGCCACTTTATGTGGGTCAACATAAACACAGGCAGTTTTCACCTTTTATGTTTTTTTCTCTCGCGTATGATGCGGGGTAGTTCCCAGCTGGTGTCGATCAAAAACACTCGTTGCTACCTACTTTCCGCACTTGTACCAAAATCAACTCTTTCTTTCATTATTCAAATTCACATTGCTCCTAAAAAGAATCGAAGCATCCCCTTAAGGACGTGTGGCTTTATCACTCTACGTCGCGTCAATATTGGAGTGCGCCTCCAACTCGATTAGGCGGAAAGGCCCCTGGAGTGCCGTTGGCACCAATACCCGACATTTGCAATAAGCGAGCTATACAGCTTGACGGGAATTTTGTTTAAGGGCTGATAGATAGAGGCCTCACTTGTGTAGAGCATTCTAGCGAGCGTGCTACCGAGGTATTCTAGCGAAACGGCAGTGACTTGACTTTTCTCGAAAAAGGATTAATAGTAGGTACAGGTCGATTCACGAAAGCTGGCACGAATTAATAGAACGAGTGAATGATAATGTCTATGTGTGCATCACATAATTATAAAATACAGGTTGATGCAAAAAGTGATTATGATGATTAATGTGTTTTAGAGACTGCTGTTCTTTTTTTAGACTTTTTACAATTCGAACAAGCCATCACCTTTCGATTCATGATTCTTGACACTAAAAATAAGTCAGAAAAAAATATATATACGTTTTATTTACAAAGGACTTTAATAATAATTACTGAAAGGATTAACATGATATGAGGTGCAGATTGTAATAATACTAGCTTCTGCCCGCGGGCCGCGACTCCGTCACGACAGCGTGTAGTGAATAACAGCCCAAGGAGTGCATAACGTCTCGCCTCTCCAAAACACCACTCGTCTAGCTTAAGTTGACCTCGAAGCTCGTCCAATTATGCTATTTAATAAGCAATAAATTCGAGACGACGACGTTGACGACGAGTCGAGAGTCAGCTTTGACGGTATATCCGCATTCACCAACGTTTTCTCTTTCATCTCGCGCGAAACGACGGATTTAATAATTGGTTTAAAGCGAACAATCATTTTGTACAGTGCCTGATGATACCCATTTTATTAGAATTAATTGCGTAAATTAGTTAAATCGAAAACAGGAACCTCTAGCACAACTTGCTGACAAGACTGAGCTTCCCCTGTCACACTCGCACCGTGCTAATTAGAACGAGGACGGTAGATCATTCTTGACTCGAATCGCTGCGCGGCGTCAGTTGTGCTCGCCCCCCTGACTCACGAGCTGTGAGGGGCGATACGTTGTCACATGTCGCTGTCAGTGTGTCACACAAAACTTGACAACCTTGATTAGACCAAAGAGCACGAACTGGTTAACATTGTATGCTAGGGCGATTCTCCGAGCGTTTGAACCGCTCGGTTTTAACGTCATTGTCGTCTCAAGATTATTTCATCAGAGGTAAAACGTAACGCAGAACTTTTAATCAAAAAAGATCCAGTACTAGTATTGGCTACCATCTTCATCAAAAGTAGACTCTGATACTCGTACCTTTTAATAGTATTTGCTGTCTACGACAATGACGGAAAAAGAACGCCTTAAAAACACAGAATATTCGCCCGCTAGCACTGTATTTATTCACAGCTTCGCTATTCTGTAACTTGTTTTAGCCTCACCTCGCCCGTCACCCAACTATATCTTGCCGCGATCCGTAGTAACTAAGCGTATTCTGCAATGCAATTATCTAAAATAATTATAACTTTTGTGAGGGCGCCGTACGCATGTCCGTGAAGTTAGCGTAACAAGTTCCAGCAGATCAAGTTTTTGTTGGAGTTCTATTCGCATCCAACATAGTTCTATAGTTCCTGATACTTTTTAGGAATAGTTCTGGCCGCACACCAAAAAAAATTGGTACTATGGTTTTCAACCAAATGATATGCTAACTTCGCGTAGCATATCACTTTCTTCTGAATGGGCTAATAATTAGTATTCTGTCTTTATACAAGGTTCACAATAGTTCCTGATACTTCTTATACATAGTTCTAGCAAAAAAAAATTTTTTTTTTCTTTAATTAATTTACCCAATGATATGCTAACTTCGCATGTGATATGCTGATAGTTTTTGAAGAGTTCTAGGCGTATTTAAGGTCTCGATTAATAGCTCTAGCCCTGTAGAGTACAGAACTCCGGAGTTACAACCTAAAGTGTCACAGCTAACCTTTTTTTTTTTGATTTTGTCATTGTACTATAAGATGATGAACTATTTTCAAATGACCGTAGCTCGTTTGCAGACAAAAAATAAAGCTATACCATTACAGAATATCGAATTCAACATCCTCTAGCCTGTTACAATCGTTATTTAGCTAAGAAAATAAATTGTATCTTTGTAGAGTTCAAACAGATGATATGCTAACTTCACATGTGATATGCTGATAGTTTTGGATGAGTTCTAGGCTTGTTTTTGACTTTAAATGACATGTCTAGCTGTGTTGAAAATAGAACTCTAGAGTTCCAGGCTCTACTGTCATCCTAAAATTATTAAAAAAAAAATGCCGATTTTGACTATTTAGGGCTATAGTATAATGATATTTTCGAGCGTTCCTTGCTTGCCCGCGGGTTTAAAATGGTAAAGCTTTATTGATGTACGATAGAGAACACTACATCGCTAGACTGTCACTATTTTTATTCAAGCAGAAAATAATTATCAGTTTGTTAAACTCATACAGATGATACGTTAACTTCACATGTGACATGCAGATAGTTTTTGAGGAGTTCGAGGTCTATATTGATATTGTGTTGACAGCTCTATTACAACCTAATAGAAAATATAGGAGTTCTGGCCTCTACAATGACTGTAAAGGCAGAAAAAAATATGGTTACAAAGAAGAGTTCGTCATTTTGAGTTTTCTTAACAAACAGGTGTGATATGCTGATATTTTGGGAAGAGTTCTAGTTCTATGTCGGCATTATTTTGATAGCTAAATTAACGATCTTTCAAAATAAAATAGTTCCGGGCTCTACGACATCAGTGCAGGTAGAAAAAGGGTACCTAGTAAGCTTCCGTCCGAAATTGAAGTAAGTCTCCAATCAGGTGTGCTATGCTGATATTTTTCGAGCAGTTCCAGGTCTCAATCAAGACTTATCTTATAGCTCTGATAATGGTCTGCACAGAACTCAGGAGCTGTCGGCTATATGGAGTATTATACCATACAATTTTTTTTTTACTAAGTATAGGTCGAAAATTTGAGTTTTATAACAATCAGGTGTGATATGCTGATATTTTTAGAAGAGTTCTAGGTCTATGTTAGTATTATTTTGATAGCTCTATTAATGCCCCTTTTAAAACAAAAGAGTTCCGGGCTCTACGAAATCAGTGCAGGAAGAAAAAGGGTATCTAGTAAGCTTCCATTCGAAATTGAAGTAAGTCTCCAATCAGGTGTGCTATGCTGATATTTTTCGAGCAGTTATGGGTCTCAATCAAGACTTATCTTATAGCTCTGATAATGGTCTGTACAGAACTCAGGAGTTCTCGGCTATATGGAGTATAATAGCGTACAAGTAATTTTTTTACTAAGTATAGGTCGAAAATTTGAAATTTATAACAATCAGGTGTGATATGCTGATATTTTTAGAAGAGTTCTAGTTCTATGTCGGCATTATTTTGATAGCTAAATTAACGATCTTTCAAAATAAAATAGTTCCGGGCTCTACGACATCAGTGCAGGTAGAAAAAGGGTACCTAGTAAGCTTCCGTCCGAAATTGAAGTAAGTCTCCAATCAGGTGTGCTATGCTGATATTTTTCGAGCAGTTCCAGGTCTCAATCAAGACTTATCTTATAGCTCTGATAATGGTCTGCACAGAACTCAGGAGCTGTCGGCTATATGGAGTATTATACCATACAATTTTTTTTTTACTAAGTATAGGTCGAAAATTTGAGTTTTATAACAATCAGGTGTGATATGCTGATATTTTTAGAAGAGTTCTAGGTCTATGTTAGTATTATTTTGATAGCTCTATTAATGCCCCTTTTAAAACAAAAGAGTTCCGGGCTCTACGAAATCAGTGCAGGAAGAAAAAGGGTATCTAGTAAGCTTCCATTCGAAATTGAAGTAAGTCTCCAATCAGGTGTGCTATGCTGATATTTTTCGAGCAGTTATGGGTCTCAATCAAGACTTATCTTATAGCTCTGATAATGGTCTGTACAGAACTCAGGAGTTCTCGGCTATATGGAGTATAATAGCGTACAAGTAATTTTTTTACTAAGTATAGGTTGAAAATTTGAAATTTATAACAATCAGGTGTGATATGCTGATATTTTTAGAAGAGTTCTAGGTCTATGTTAGTATTATTTTGATAGCTCTATTAATGCCCCTTTTAAAACAAGAGAGTTCCGGGCTCTACGAAATCAGTGCAGGAAGAAAAAGGGTACCTGGTAAGCTTCCACCCGAAATTGAAGTAAGTCTCCAATCAGGTGTGCTATGCTGATATTTTTCGAGCAGTTCCAGGTCTCAATCAAGACTTATCTTATAGCTCTGATAATGGTCTGTACAGAACTCAGGAGTTCTCGGCTATATGGAGTATTATAGCGTACAAGTAATTTTTTTACTAAGTATAGGTCAAAAATTGGAAATTTATAACAATCAGGTGTGATATGCTGATATTTTTAGAAGAGTTCTAGGTCTATGTTAGTATTATTTTGATAGCTCTATTAATGCCCCTTTTAAAACAAAAGAGTTCCGGGCTCTACGAAATCAGTGCAGGAAGAAAAAGGGTATCTAGTAAACTTCCACCCGAAATTGAAGTAAGCCTCCAATCAGGTGTGCTATGCTGATATTTTTCGAGCAGTTCCAGGTCTCAATCAAGACTTATCTTATAGCTCTGATAATGGTCTGTACAGAACTCAGGAGTTCTCGGCTATATGGAGTATTATAGCGTACAAGTAATTTTTTTACTAAGTATAGGTCAAAAATTGGAAATTTATAACAATCAGGTGTGATATGCTGATATTTTTAGAAGAGTTCTAGGTCTATGTTAGTATTATTTTGATAGCTCTATTAATGCCCCTTTTAAAACAAAAGAGTTCCGGGCTCTACGAAATCAGTGCAGGAAGAAAAAGGGTATCTAGTAAGCTTCCACCCGAAATTGAAGTAAGTCTCCAATCAGGTGTGCTATGCTGATATTTTTCGAGCAGTTCCAGGTCTCTATCAAAACTAATCTTATAGCTCTGATAATGGTCTGTACAGAACTTAGGAGTTCTTGGCTATATGGAGCATTGTAGCGTACAAGTAATTTTTTTACTAAGTATAGGTTGAAATTTTGAGTTTAATAACAAACAGGTGTGATATGCTGATATTTTTAGAAGAGTTCTAGGTCTATGTTAGTATTATTTTGATAGCTCTATTAATGCCCCTTTTAAAACAAAAGAGTTCCGGGCTCTACGAAATCAGTGCAGGAAGAAAAAGGGTATCTAGTAAACTTCCACCCGAAATTGAAGTAAGCCTCCAATCAGGTGTGCTATGCTGATATTTTTCGAGCAGTTCCAGGTCTCAATCAAGACTTATCTTATAGCTCTGATAATGGTCTGTACAGAATTCAGGAGTTCTTGGCTATATGGAGTATAATAGCGTACAAGTAATTTTTTTACTAAGTATAGGTCGAAAATTTGAAATTTATAACAATCAGGTGTGATATGCTGATATTTTTAGAAGAGTTCTAGGTCTATGTTAGTATTATTTTGATAGCTCTATTAATGCCCCTTTTAAAACAAAAGAATTCCGGGCTCTACGAAATCAGTGCAGGAAGAAAAAGGGTATCTAGTAAGCTTCCACCCGAAATTGAAGTAAGTCTCCAATCAGGTGTGCTATGCTGATATTTTTCGAGCAGTTCCAGGTCTCTATCAAAACTAATCTTATAGCTCTGATAATGGTCTGTACAGAACTTAGGAGTTCTTGGCTATATGGAGCATTGTAGCGTACAAGTAATTTTTTTACTAAGTATAGGTTGAAATTTTGAGTTTAATAACAAACAGGTGTGATATGCTGATATTTTTAGAAGAGTTCTAGGTCTATGTTAGTATTATTTTGATAGCTCTATTAATGCCCCTTTTAAAACAAAAGAGTTCCGGGCTCTACGAAATCAGTGCAGGAAGAAAAAGGGTATCTAGTAAGCTTCCATTCGAAATTGAAGTAAGTCTCCAATCAGGTGTGCTATGCTGATATTTTTCGAGCAGTTCCAGGTCTCAATCAAGACTTATCTTATAGCTCTGATAATGGTCTGTACAGAACTCAGGAGTTCTCGGCTATATGGAGTATTATAGCGTACAAGTAATTTTTTTACTAAGTATAGGTCAAAAATTTGAAATTTATAACAATCAGGTGTGATATGCTGATATTTTTAGAAGAGTTCTAGGTCTATGTTAGTATTATTTTGATAGCTCTATTAATGCCCCTTTTAAAACAAAAGAGTTCCGGGCTCTACGAAATCAGTGCAGGAAGAAAAAGGGTATCTAGTAAACTTCCACCCGAAATTGTAGTAAGCCTCCAATCAGGTGTGCTATGCTGATATTTTTCGAGCAGTTCCAGGTCTCAATCAAGACTTATCTTATAGCTCTGATAATGGTCTGTACAGAACTTAGGAGTTCTTGGCTATATGGAGCATTGTAGCTTACAAGTAATTTTTTTACTAAGTATAGGTCGAAAATTTGAAATTTATAACAATCAGGTGTGATATGCTGATATTTTTAGAAGAGTTCTAGGTCTATGTTAGTATTATTTTGATAGCTCTATTAATGCCCCTTTTAAAACAAAAGAGTTCCGGGCTCTACGAAATCAGTGCAGGAAGAAAAAGGGTATCTAGTAAGCTTCCACCCGAAATTGAAGTAAGCCTCCAATCAGGTGTGCTATGCTGATATTTTTCGAGCAGTTCCAGGTCTCAATCAAGACTTATCTTATAGCTCTGATAATGGTCTGTACAGAACTTAGGAGTTCTTGGCTATATGGAGCATTGTAGCGTACAAGTAATTTTTTTACTAAGTATAGGTCGAAAATTTGAAATTTATAACAATCAGGTGTGATATGCTGATATTTTTAGAAGAGTTCTAGGTCTATGTTAGTATTATTTTGATAGCTCTATTAATGCCCCTTTTAAAACAAAAGAGTTCCGGGCTCTACGAAATCAGTGCAGGAAGAAAAAGGGTATCTAGTAAGCTTCCACCCGAAATTGAAGTAAGTCTCCAATCAGGTGTGCTATGCTGATATTTTTCGAGCAGTTCCAGGTCTCTATCAAAACTAATCTTATAGCTCTGATAATGGTCTGTACAGAACTTAGGAGTTCTTGGCTATATGGAGCATTGTAGCGTACAAGTAATTTTTTTACTAAGTATAGGTTGAAATTTTGAGTTTAATAACAAACAGGTGTGATATGCTGATATTTTTAGAAGAGTTCTAGGTCTATGTTAGTATTATTTTGATAGCTCTATTAATGCTCCTTTTAAAACAAAAGAGTTCCGGGCTCTACGAAATCAGTGCAGGAAGAAAAAGGGTATCTAGTAAGCTTCCATTCGAAATTGAAGTAAGTCTCCAATCAGGTGTGCTATGCTGATATTTTTCGAGCAGTTCCAGGTCTCAATCAAGACTTATCTTATAGCTCTGATAATGGTCTGTACAGAACTCAGGAGTTCTCGGCTATATGGAGTATTATAGCGTACAAGTAATTTTTTTACTAAGTATAGGTCAAAAATTTGAAATTTATAACAATCAGGTGTGATATGCTGATATTTTTAGAAGAGTTCTAGGTCTATGTTAGTATTATTTTGATAGCTCTATTAATGCCCCTTTTAAAACAAAAGAGTTCCGGGCTCTACGAAATCAGTGCAGGAAGAAAAAGGGTATCTAGTAAACTTCCACCCGAAATTGAAGTAAGCCTCCAATCAGGTGTGCTATGCTGATATTTTTCGAGCAGTTCCAGGTCTCAATCAAGACTTATCTTATAGCTCTGATAATGGTCTGTACAGAACTTAGGAGTTCTTGGCTATATGGAGCATTGTAGCTTACAAGTAATTTTTTTACTAAGTATAGGTCGAAAATTTGAAATTTATAACAATCAGGTGTGATATGCTGATATTTTTAGAAGAGTTCTAGGTCTATGTTAGTATTATTTTGATAGCTCTATTAATGCCTCTTTTAAAACAAAAGAGTTCCGGGCTCTACAAAATCAGTGCAGCAAGAAAAAGGGTATCTAGTAAGCTTCCATTCGAAATTGAAGTAAGTCTCCAATCAGGTGTGCTATGCTGATATTTTTCGAGCAGTTGTAGGTCTCAATCAAGACTTATCTTATAGCTCTGATAATGATCTGTACAGAACTCAGGAGTTCTCGGCTATATGGAGTATTATAGCGTATAAGTAATGTTTTTACTAAGTATAGGTCGAAAATTTGAATATTATAACAATCAGGTGTGATATGCTGATATTTTTGGAAGAGTTCTAGGTCTATGTTAGTATTATTTTGATAGCTCTATTATTGCCCCTTTTAAAACAAAAGAGTTCCGGGCTCTACGAAATCAGTGCAGGAAGAAAAAGGGTACCTAGTAAACTTCCACCCGAAATTGAAGTAAGTCTCCAATCAGGTGTGCTATGCTGATATTTTTCGAGCAGTTCCAGGTCTCAATCAAGACTTATCGTATAGCTTTGATAATAGTCTGTACAGAACTCAGGATTTCTCGGCTATATGGAGTATAATAGCGTATAAGTAATGTTTTTACTAAGTATAGGTCGAAAATTTGAAATTTATAACAATCAGGTGTGATATGCTGATATTTTTAGAAAAGTTCTATCTATGTTAGTATTCTTTTGATAGCTCTATTAATGCCCCTTTTAAAACAAAAGAGTTCCGGGCTCTACGAAATCAGTGCAGGAAGAAAAAGGATATCTAGTAAGCTTCCATTCGAAATTGAAGTAAGTCTCCAATCAGGTGTGCTATGCTGATATTTTTCGAGCAGTTGTAGGTCTCAATCAAGACTTATCTTATAGCTCTAATAATGATCTGTACAGAACTTAGGAGTTCTCGGCTATATGGAGTATAATAGCGTACAAGTAATTTTTTTACTAAGTATAGGTCGAAAATTTGAAATTTATAACAATCAGGTGTGATATGCTAGTATTTTTAGAAGAGTTCTAGGTCTATGTTAGTATTATTTTGATAGCTCTATTAATGCCCCTTTTAAAACAAAAGAGTTCCGGGCTCTACGAAATCAGTGCAGGAAGAAAAAGGGTATCTAGTAAGCTTCCATTCGAAATTGAAGTAAGTCTCCAATCAGGTGTGCTATGCTGATATTTTTCGAGCAGTTCCAGGTCTCAATCAAGACTTATCGTATAGCTTTGATAATAGTCTGTACAGAACTCAGGATTTCTCGGCTATATGGAGTATAATAGCGTACAAGTAATTTTTTTACTAAGTATAGGTCGAAAATTTGAAATTTATAACAATCAGGTGTGATATGCTAGTATTTTTAGAAGAGTTCTAGGTCTATGTTAGTATTATTTTGATAGCTCTATTAATGCCTCTTTTAAAACAAAAGAGTTCCGGGCTCTACGAAATCAGTGCAGGAAGAAAAAGGGTACCTAGTAAACTTCCACCCGAAATTGAAGTAAGTCTCCAATCAGGTGTGCTATGCTGATATTTTTCGAGCAGTTCCAGGTCTCAATCAAGACTTATCGTATAGCTTTGATAATAGTCTGTACAGAACTCAGGATTTCTCGGCTATATGGAGTATAATAGCGTATAAGTAATGTTTTTACTAAGTATAGGTCGAAAATTTGAAATTTATAACAATCAGGTGTGATATGCTGATATTTTTAGAAAAGTTCTATCTATGTTAGTATTCTTTTGATAGCTCTATTAATGCCCCTTTTAAAACAAAAGAGTTCCGGGCTCTACGAAATCAGTGCAGGAAGAAAAAGGATATCTAGTAAGCTTCCATTCGAAATTGAAGTAAGTCTCCAATCAGGTGTGCTATGCTGATATTTTTCGAGCAGTTCCAGGTCTCAATCAAGACTTATCTTATAGCTTTGATAATGGTCTGTACAGAACTCTGGAGTTATCGGCTATATGGAGTATAATAGCGTACAAGTAATTTTTTTACTAAGCATAGGTCGAAAATTTGAAATTTATAACAATCAGGTGTGATATGCTGATATTTTTAGAAGAGTTCTAGGTCTATGTTAGTATTATTTTGATAGCTCTATTATTGCCTCTTTTAAAACAAAAGAGTTCCGGGCTCTACGAAATCAGTGCAGCAAGAAAAAGGGTATCTAGTAAGCTTCCATTCGAAATTGAAGTAAGTCTCCAATCAGGTGTGCTATGCTGATATTTTTCGAGCAGTTCCAGGTCTCAATCAAGACTAATCTTATAGCTCTGATAATGGCCTGTACAGAACTCAGGAGTTCTCGGCTATATGAAGTATAATAGCGTACAAGTAATTTTTTTACTAAGTATAGGTCGATAATTTGAAATTTATATCAATCAGGTGTGATATGCTGATATTTTAAGAAGCGTTCTAGGTCTATGTTAGTATTATTTTGATAGCTCTATTAATGCCCCTTTTAAAACAAAAGAGTTCCGGGCTCTACGAAATCAGTGCAGCAAGAAAAAGGGTATCTAGTAAGCTTCCATTCGAAATTGAAGTAAGTCTCCAATCAGATGTGCTATGCTGATATTTTTCGAGCAGTTCCAGGTCTCAATCAAGACTTATCTTATAGCTCTGATAATGGTCTGTACAGAACTCAGGAGTTCTCGGCTATATGGAGTATTATAGCGTATAAGTAATTTTTTTATTAAGTATAGGTCGAAAATTTGAAATTTATAACAATCAAGTGTGATATGCTGATATTTTTAGAAGAGTTATAGGTCTATGTTAGTATTATTTTGATAGCTCTATTAATGCCCCTTTTAAAACAAAAGAGTTCCGGGCTCTACGAAATCAGTGCAGGAAGAAAAAGGGTATCTAGTAAACTTCCACCCGAAATTGAAGTAAGCCTCCAATCAGGTGTGCTATGCTGATATTTTTCGAGCAGTTCCAGGTCTCAATCAAGACTTATCTTATAGCTCTGATAATGGTCTGTACAGAACTTAGGAGTTCTTGGCTATATGGAGCATTGTAGCTTACAAGTAATTTTTTTACTAAGTATAGGTCGAAAATTTGAAATTTATAACAATCAGGTGTGATATGCTGATATTTTTAGAAGAGTTCTAGGTCTATGTTAGTATTATTTTGATAGCTCTATTAATGCCCCTTTTAAAACAAAAGAGTTCCGGGCTCTACGAAATCAGTGCAGGAAGAAAAAGGGTATCTAGTAAGCTTCCACCCGAAATTGAAGTAAGTCTCCAATCAGGTGTGCTATGCTGATATTTTTCGAGCAGTTCCAGGTCTCTATCAAAACTAATCTTATAGCTCTGATAATGGTCTGTACAGAACTTAGGAGTTCTTGGCTATATGGAGCATTGTAGCGTACAAGTAATTTTTTTACTAAGTATAGGTTGAAATTTTGAGTTTAATAACAAACAGGTGTGATATGCTGATATTTTTAGAAGAGTTCTAGGTCTATGTTAGTATTATTTTGATAGCTCTATTAATGCCCCTTTTAAAACAAAAGAGTTCCGGGCTCTACGAAATCAGTGCAGGAAGAAAAAGGGTATCTAGTAAACTTCCACCCGAAATTGAAGTAAGCCTCCAATCAGGTGTGCTATGCTGATATTTTTCGAGCAGTTCCAGGTCTCAATCAAGACTTATCTTATAGCTCTGATAATGGTCTGTACAGAATTCAGGAGTTCTTGGCTATATGGAGTATAATAGCGTACAAGTAATTTTTTTACTAAGTATAGGTCGAAAATTTGAAATTTATAACAATCAGGTGTGATATGCTGATATTTTTAGAAGAGTTCTAGGTCTATGTTAGTATTATTTTGATAGCTCTATTAATGCCCCTTTTAAAACAAAAGAATTCCGGGCTCTACGAAATCAGTGCAGGAAGAAAAAGGGTATCTAGTAAGCTTCCACCCGAAATTGAAGTAAGTCTCCAATCAGGTGTGCTATGCTGATATTTTTCGAGCAGTTCCAGGTCTCTATCAAGACTTATCTTATAGCTCTGATAATGGTCTGTACAGAACTCAGGAGTTCTTGGCTATATGGAGTATAATAGCGTACAAGTAATTTTTTTACTAAGTATAGGTCGAATACCTATTTGTTCGTGAAATATGGATGTCTATGAATTTAAATGTGTTTGTATATTATCGTCGCTACATAGTACAAGCTTTGCTTAGTTTGGGACTAGGTTGATTAGAAATTTGGTCACAACACTGGTGTTTACGAAAAAGAAAAGACGATTTTCGGAACTTATGTACGGAATGTCATTTATTTTGATGTTTACTATTAGTTTTTTGGTGAATCTCATATATCCTCCTCTCATATATGAGAGGAGATCTTTGCCCAGCAGTGGGACGTATATAGGCTGATGAAGAAGAATAAGAATGTCATCTACTGGTATAAATCGTAATATATTAATATATACACCTAAACCTTACACTTTTGTATAATAAACCTGGTATATATGATAAAAATCCAGTATTTACATAATAATAATAAGAAACTTCGTTCCAATGCCACCGAGTGTAATTTAGTTGATAAAATACCAAATTCCGTTCCGAATAGTAACTACCGCGGCTGTACTACCAACGCCATCTATCGTCTAGTAGTGTCTTGGATCCAAAGTTTATTAATTCGCGGCTTTAGAAGAATTGAGATTAATTTTTGATGGCGCTATCGTTTGTTTGACTCAAGTTCTATATAAGGGCGTTCAATTCGACCGTAGGTCGAGCTTTGTGTTAGTTTAAATTTGTGATTGTTTTGGTATTCAATCAAAGGCTCATACGGGCGAAAAACGACGGCAACTTCGAGGCATACGCCGTCAAAGAGTCGCTGATACTCGCCGAAGTCCCAAATTCGCACGTTTTGGACATGTTTCTTGAGCACTGCCACATACTCTTGCCTTTGCGACTTGCCTTTTTCCTTGGACCAGTTAAATATTCATTTCTCTCATACCTCTTCGTTAAACCGCTTAGTCAAATTTAAAACCTTGTGCTTCATTGCGTCTCTGCCCTCTCCTGACATTGAACCTTTCTCCTTTGTCCCGGTTTCTGATGATGAAATTCGTAAGATTGTCATGTCTGTCAGGTCTAGAGCTGTCGGTCATGATAAGGTGGGCAGAGTCATGGTCACCTTCATTCTAGACTGCGTTTTACCCATTATTTCCCATATTGTTAACACGTCCTTGCTCACTGGGGTCTTTCCTTCGTGTTGGCGTCAGGCCTATGTTATCCCACTCCCAAAAACTTCTAACCCCAGTGCTCTCAATCACTTCCAACCCATCTCTATTCTTCCGTTTCTCTCCAAAATTCTCGAAGCCGCTGCTCACAAACAAATTTCCAAGTTCATTCATTCAAACAATCTTCTATCTGCCTTTCAGTCGGGATTTAGAACAGGACACAGTACCACCACAGCACTTCTCAATGTGATTGAAGACATACGTTCTGGAATGGAATCTTCTAAAGTGACTGTATTGGTGCTTATAGATTTCTCCAATGCCTTTAATGCGGTTGACCATGACTTGCTTCTTGCCACCATCTTCGGTCTTCGTAAATACGACCATGTATCCTTTTACCGCCGTCAGCTCAACTGGCTTTCAATTCGACGTCGCAGATCTTTGCGTACCCTCTGTACCTTATTTTCTATCCTGTTCGAGCCTTCTGCGCCAGGTTATCTAAAACAGAAATTCGTCTTCGAAACTCCGCGCCCCGGGTGTGAACTGCGTTCCTCCCGCTTACTCAAACTTACAATACCTTCTCACCATACTGGTTTCATTTCAAGTTCTTTCACCGTTCAGGCAATCCGTCTCTGGAATGCACTCCCTCTCCCTTTAAGACAAGCCCCAAGCAAATTAGTTTTCAAGCGAATGCTTCGTAGGCATCTGCTGGAGGAAGAATTTGCATAGCGTCCATCGTCCCATAATATATTAGTGTATCATATCTTTGTATATAAGTAATAATATGTCATTTTATATATGTAGGATTATGCTTTTATAAGTCTGTACTAAGCTCTAAATATTGATCATTTACTCTGCACCAATTTTAAGTGTCTCTGTTTGGCCTTATGGTTGACTGGTAGAGAATGCCATTTGGCATTAAGTCCGCCATTTGTACATCATTTTTGTTTTGTGCAATAAAGTTTAAATAAATAAATAAATAAATAAATAAATAAATACTCCGAAATACTTTCGTTGCTAGCTTGTTTTCGATGCCTAAATTTGTACCACTCGGCAAGTACACTGTGTTTCGGTTGTAAGTGACGTTCTAGAATGTTCGTCACTTCGGTGAACGTCTTTGATATTGGTTTGGCCAGAGTACACAAATTTACCAATAGTTCATAGCACTCCGCACCCATAACGCTTATTAAAGTAGGAACGTACATGTCTTTATCCACTTTATTTACCACGAAATACTGTTACAATCTGTCGACATATAGGCGCCAGTTGTCCGTCCCTATATTGAACTCGGCAATCTTGCCCACCGACATTGTCACTTTTGCGTCTATTACACCGTTCCCGTCACGAAACAACACAAAACAACAACACGCACTGGAGTCCGATCGTATTCGTCGCCACTGAATATCTAGGACTTAGGTATCTTCGGTATTAGTATGAGCTCAATAAAACAACGTCTAGCAGCTAGCGGGATTAATCAGAGATAAAGGAATTATATTGTACCCTAAACATAATAAACACAAACTTAAGACTACCCACATAATATATATCACAATTGAGAAAAATATTTTTATTTTTATTACCACCTGTTGCACGCGACTTTGTCTATGTCTCAATCATTTCAGATTTCTACACACACTTCTACCATGTTAAGGGATGATTCCGAGATAAAAACTATCCTTCATCCTTCCAAGCGTCTCTGTACGGAAAATTACATCTAAATCCGTTCATGGATTAAGCGTAAAAGGTAACAGTGCACAGTGGTTTGAATAGTATGGAGATAGTGTAAAAATCGATTTCTCTTAAAATATCATGTATACCCCCAATATAAAAATATATCCGTGTTTATTGTTATAACATCTAATAAAAATAATACATTGTTTTATATCGTATATTTCACCAACAAAAAAAAATTAAACGGATAGGTAACAAAAACATGTAAAATACATACTATTTTAAAGCCTCATTATAAATACAATAAAAATAGATTACATTTAATTTCTGAATGCTAAATAATAATGAAGACTTGTTTAAAATGATTATGTAAAATTATGAATACAAAACTAAAACTTATATAACTACAGCGATGCATATATAGTGTAACGCAAAATAGTTCGTGTCACGTGTCATTCACCTTAAGATATAACTAACTTCATCATCATCATCATCATATCAGCCGAAAGACGTCCACTGCTGGACTTAGGCCTCCCTCAAAGAGTGCCAAAGTGAGCGGTCCTGCGCCACCCGCATCCAGCGGACTCCCGCAACCTTTACCAGGTCATCAGTCCACCTGGTCGGGGGCCTACCCACGCCGCGCCTTCCGGTACGTGGTCGCCACTCGAGAACCTTTCCGCCCCAACGGCCATCGGTTCTACGTGCTATGTCCACTGCCACTTAAGTTTAGCGATCCGGAGGGGTATTTCGGTTACCTTGGTTCTGCTGCGGATAGCCTCATTTCCCTCAACTCCCAACATGGCCCTCTCCATTGCCCTTTGGGTGACTTTGAGCCTTTTTATGAGGCCCATACTAAGCGACCACCTTTCAGTGCCATATGTGATCACTGGCAACACACACTGCTCAAAGACTCTCGTCTTGAGACTGCAGAATATTGGACGAAAAGATGTGCCGTAGCTTCCCGAACGCTGCCGAGCCGAGTCCGATTTGACGATTGACCTCTTTCTCGAAGTTGGACCGACCTAACTGGACAGTCTGTTCTAGGTATACATAATCGTCTACAACTTCGAGCGTAAAGTGTCCGATTGTAATGGGAGTTGGTACTACATGGGCATTTGACATGATTTTATTTATTTATTTATTTGGGACATCAACCGCATTACAAGAAAATATTGCAAAGCTTAATAGCTAATAACAAAGCCAGTTATAGATGTCCACCGAAATACAGTAAATGGAAAAAGAACGTAAACACAGAACTAAAATTAAAACATTGCTCGGAAAATTAAACATGCCATCTGGTCAAATTGATTCCTCGACCTGGGACCATCTCAGGAATTTGGTTCTTGCTGACCCACTTTTCTATGAATCCGGACAAATTGACATGTTAGTCAATGTCAGTGTTTTGTCGTCAGTGCTTCAACCTGGTCTTGTAAAGGGCGAGTCAGGTCAACCCATTGCCATCAATACTGTTTTCGGTTGGCTTATAATGCAAACTTCACACGTGATCTGCTGATAGTTTTTGAGGAGTTCTAGGCTTGTGTTTGGTTTTAAATGATAGCTCCAGTCATGTAGAACTAAGAACTTCGGAGTTCCAGGCTCTAGTGCTAAATCTTATACCTAAAGAAAATTTATGAAAACTGATAAATGGGACATGCAAGTGCTATAGACAGATTATATGCAAACTTCACACGTGATCTGCTGATAGTTTTTGAGGAGTTGTAGGCTTGTGTTTGTACCTAAATGATAGCTCTATCCATGTAGGGCCTGGAACTCTGGAGTTCCAGGCTCTAGTGTTACATCTTATACCTAAAGAAAATTTGATAAAAATGGAAATTTGGACATGCTAGTGCTCTAGGATGAAAAATAATTTTCAATGAAACAGATTTGCCAATAGAAAATAAGAAAATCTTCAAACCTAAGCTGAAAAACTTAATTTAAAGGACGAAAATAATATTCATTGTCTAAGGATTCAGACTAATTATATGCAAACTTCACACGTGATCTGCTGATAGTTTTTAAGGAGTTCTAGGCTTGTGTTTGGTCTTAAATGATAGCTCTAGCCATGTAAAACCAAGAACTCCGGAGTTCCAGGCTCTAATGCTAAAAATCTTATACCTAAAGAATATGTATGAAAACTGAAAATTGTGACATGCAAGTACTATATACAGATTATATGCAAACTTCACACGTGATCTGCTGATAGTTTTTGACAAGTTATAGACTTGTGTTTGGTCTTAAATGATAGCTCTATCCATGTAGAGCCTAGAACTCTGGAGTTCCAGGCTCTAGTGCTAAAAATCTTATACCTAAAGAATATTTATGAAAACTGAAAATTGTGACATGCGAGTGCTATATACAGATTATATGCAAACTTCACACGTGATCTGCTGATAGTTTTTGAGGAGTTCTAGGCTTCTGTTTGGTCTTAAATGATAGCCCTATCCATGTAAGGCCCAGATCTCTGAAGTTCCAGGCTCTAGTGTTACATCTTATATCTAAAGAAAATTTGACAAACATGGAAATTTGGACATGCTAGTGCTCTAGGATGAAAAATAATTTTCAAAGGATTCGGGCTTTTTTGCTACGCTACAAAACAAATTTGCATTGATTCATTCATTGACATCACACCTGATTGTTAAAAAACTCAAAATTTCGACCTCTACGTAGTTAAAAAATTACTTGTACGCTATTATACTCCATATAGCCGAGAACTCCTGAGTTCTGTACAGACCATTATCAGAGCTATACGATAAGTCTTGATTGAGACCTGGAACTGCTCGAAAAATATCAGCATAGCTTACCTGATTGGAGACGTACTTCAATTTCGAATGGAAGCTTACTAGATACCCTTTTTCTTGCTGCACTGATTTTGTAGAGCCCGGAACTCTTTTGTTTTAAAAGGGGCAATAATAGAGCTATCAAAATAATACTAATATAGACCTAGAACTCTTCTAAAAATATCAGCATATCACACCTGATTGTTATTAAACTCAAAATTTCAACCTTTACTTAGTAAAAAAATTACTTGTACGCTATTATACTCCATTTAGCCAAGAACTCTTAAGTTCTGTACAGACCATTATCAGAGCTATAAAATAAGTCTTGATTGAGACCTGGAACTGCTCGAAAAATATCAGCATAGCACACCTGATTGGAGACTTACTTCAATTTCGAATGGAAGCTTACTAGATACCCTTTATCTTGCTGCACTGATTTCGTAGAGCCCGGAACTCTTTTGTTTTAAAAGGGGCATTAATAGAGCTATCAAAATAATACTAACATAGACCTAGAACGCTTCTTAAAATATCAGCATATCACACCTGATTGATATAAATTTCAAATTATCGACCTATACTTAGTAAAAAAATTACTTGTACGCTATTATACTTCATATAGCCGAGAACTCCTGAGTTCTGTACAGGCCATTATCAGAGCTATAAGATTAATCTTGATTGAGACCTGGAACTGCTCGAAAAATATCAGCATAGCACACCTGATTGGAGACTTACTTCAATTTCGAATGGAAGCTTACTAGATACCCTTTTTCTTGCTGCACTGATTTCGTAGAGCCCGGAACTCTTTTGTTTTAAAAGAAGCATTAATAGAGCTATCAAAAAAATACTAACATAGACCTAGAACGCTTCTTAAAATATCAGCATATCACACCTGATTGATATAAATTTCAAATTTTCGACCTATACTTAGTAAAAAAATTACTTGTACGCTATTATACTTCATATAGCCGAGAACTCCTGAGTTCTGTACAGGCCATTATCAGAGCTATAAGATTAGTCTTGATTGAGACCTGGAACTGCTCGAAAAATATCAGCATAGCACACCTGATTGGAGACTTACTTCAATTTCGAATGGAAGCTTACTAGATACCCTTTTTCTTCCTGCACTGATTTCGTAGAGCCCGGAACTCTTTTGTTTTAAAAGGGGCATTAATAGAGCTATCAAAATAATACTAACATAGACCTAGAACTCTTCTAAAAATATCAGCATATCACACCTGATTGTTATAAATTTCAAATTTTCGACCTATACTTAGTAAAAAAATTACTTGTACGCTATTATACTCCATATAGCCGAGAACTCCTGAGTTCTGTACAGACCATTATCAGAGCTATAAGATAAGTCTTGATTGAGACCTGGAACTGCTCGAAAAATATCAGCATAGCACACCTGATTGGAGACGTACTTCAATTTCGAATGGAAGCTTACTAGATACCCTTTTTCTTCCTGCACTGATTTCGTAGAGCCCAGAACTCTTTTGTTTTAAAAGGGGCAATAATAGAGCTATCAAAATAATACTAACATAGACCTAGAACTCTTCTAAAAATATCAGCATATCACACCTGATTGTTATAAATTTCAAATTTTCGACCTATACTTAGTAAAAAAATTACTTGTACGCTATTATACTCCATATAGCCGACAACTCCTGAGTTCTGTACAGACCATTATCAGAGCTATAAGATAAGTCTTGATTGAGACCTACAACTGCTCGAAAAATATCAGCATAGCACACCTGATTGGAGACTTACTTCAATTTCGAATGGAAGCTTACTAGATACCCTTTTTCTTGCTGCACTGATTTTGTAGAGCCCGGAACTCTTTTGTTTTAAAAGAGGCATTAATAGAGCTATCAAAATAATACTAACATAGACCTAGAACTCTTCTAAAAATACTAGCATATCACACCTGATTGATATAAATTTCAAATTATCGACCTATACTTAGTAAAAAAATTACTTGTACGCTATTATACTTCATATAGCCGAGAACTCCTGAGTTCTGTACAGGCCATTATCAGAGCTATAAGATTAGTCTTGATTGAGACCTGGAACTGCTCGAAAAATATCAGCATAGCACACCTGATTGGAGACTTACTTCAATTTCGAATGGAAGCTTACTAGATACCCTTTTTCTTGCTGCACTGATTTCGTAGAGCCCGGAACTCTTTTGTTTTAAAAGGGGCAATAATAGAGCTATCAAAATAATACTAACATAGACCTAGAACTTTTCTAAAATATCAGCATATCACACCTGATTGTTATAAATTTCAAATTTTCGACCTATACTTAGTAAAAAAATTACTTGTACGCTATTATACTCCATATAGCCGAGAACTCCTGAGTTCTGTACAGACCATTATCAGAGCTATAAGATAAGTCTTGATTGAGACCTGGAACTGCTCGAAAAATATCAGCATAGCACACCTGATTGGAGGCTTACTTCAATTTCGGGTGGAAGTTTACTAGATACCCTTTTTCTTCCTGCACTGATTTCGTAGAGCCCGGAACTCTTTTGTTTTAAAAGGGGCATTAATAGAGCTATCAAAATAATACTAACATAGACCTAGAACTCTTCTAAAAATATCAGCATATCACACCTGTTTGTTATTAAACTCAAAATTTCAACCTATACTTAGTAAAAAAATTACTTGTACGCTACAATGCTCCATATAGCCAAGAACTCCTAAGTTCTGTACAGACCATTATCAGAGCTATAAGATTAGTTTTGATAGAGACCTGGAACTGCTCGAAAAATATCAGCATAGAACACCTGATTGGAGACTTACTTCAATTTCGGGTGGAAGCTTACTAGATACCCTTTTTCTTCCTGCACTGATTTCGTAGAGCCCGGAACTCTTTTGTTTTAAAAGGGGCATTAATAGAGCTATCAAAATAATACTAACATAGACCTAGAACTCTTCTAAAAATATCAGCATATCACACCTGATTGTTATAAATTTCAAATTTTCGACCTATACTTAGTAAAAAAATTACTTGTAAGCTACAATGCTCCATATAGCCAAGAACTCCTAAGTTCTGTACAGACCATTATCAGAGCTATAAGATAAGTCTTGATTGAGACCTGGAACTGCTCGAAAAATATCAGCATAGCACATCTGATTGGAGACTTACTTCAATTTCGAATGGAAGCTTACTAGATACCCTTTTTCTTGCTGCACTGATTTTGTAGAGCCCGGAACTCTTTTTTTTTAAAAGGAGCAATAATAGAGCTATCAAATTAATACTAACATAGACCTAGAACTCTTCTAAAAATATCAGCATATCACACCTGATTGTTATAAATTTCAAATTTTCGACCTATACTTAGTAAAAAAATTACTTGTACGCTATTATACTCCATATAGCCGAGAACTCCTGAGTTCTGTACATACCATTATCAGAGCTATACGATAAGTCTTGATTGAGACCTGGAACTGCTCGAAAAATATCAGCATAGCACACCTGATTGGAGACTTACTTCAATTTCGAATGGAAGCTTACTAGATACCCTTTTTCTTCCTGCACTGATTTCGTAGAGCCCGGAACGCTTTTGTTTTAAAAGGGGCATTAATAGAGCTATCAAAATAATACTAACATAGACCTAGAACTCTTCTAAAAATACTAGCATATCACACCTGATTGTTATAAACTTCAAATTTTCGACCTATGCTTAGTAAAAAAATTACTTGTACGCTATTATACTCCACATAGCCGATTACTTCTGAGTTCTGTACAGACCATTATCAGATCTATTAGATAAGTTTTGAGTGAGACCTGGAACTGCTCGAAAAATATCAGCATAGCACACCTGATTGGAGACTTACTTCAATTTCGAATGGAAGCTTACTAGATACCCTTTTTCTTGCTGCAATGATTTCGTAGAGCCCGGAACTCTTTTGTTTTAAAAGGGGCATTAATAGGGCTATCAAAATAATACTAACATAGACCTAGAACTCTTCTAAAAATATCAGCATATCACACCTGTTTGTTATTAAACTCAAAATTTCAACCTATACTTAGTAAAAAAATTACTTGTACGCTATTATACTCCATATAGCCGAGAACTCCTAAGTTCTGTACAGACCATTATCAGAGCTATAAGATAAGTCTTGATTGAGACCTGGAACTGCTCGAAAAATATCAGCATAGCACACCTGATTGGAGACTTACTTCAATTTCGAATGGAAGATTACTAGATACCCTTTTTCTTCCTGCACTGATTTCGTAGAGCCCGGAACTCTTTTGTTTTAAAAGAGGCATTAATAGGGCTATCAAAATAATACTAACATAGACCTAGAACTCTTCTAAAAATATCAGCATATCACACCTGTTTGTTATTAAACTCAAAATTTCAACCTATACTTAGTAAAAAAATTACTTGTACGCTATTATACTCCATATAGCCGAGAACTCCTAAGTTCTGTACAGACCATTATCAGAGCTATAAGATAAGTCTTGATTGAGATCTGGAACTGCTCGAAAAATATCAGCTTAGCACACCTGATTGGAGACTTACTTCAATTTCGAATGGAAGATTACTAGATACCCTTTTTCTTCCTGCACTGATTTCGTAGAGCCCGGAACTCTTTTGTTTTAAAAGGGGCATTAATAGAGCTATCAAAATAATACTAACATAGACCTAGAACGCTTCTTAAAATATCAGCATATCACACCTGATTGATATAAATTTCAAATTATCGACCTATACTTAGTAAAAAAATTACTTGTACGCTATTATACTTCATATAGCCGAGAACTCCTGAGTTCTGTACAGGCCATTATCAGAGCTATAAGATTAATCTTGATTGAGACCTGGAACTGCTCGAAAAATATCAGCATAGCACACCTGATTGGAGACTTACTTCAATTTCGAATGGAAGATTACTAGATACCCTTTTTCTTCCTGCACTGATTTCGTAGAGCCCGGAACTCTTTTGTTTTAAAAGGGGCATTAATAGGGCTATCAAAATAATACTAACATAGACCTAGAACTCTTCTAAAAATATCAGCATATCACACCTGTTTGTTATTAAACTCAAAATTTCAACCTATACTTAGTAAAAAAATTACTTGTACGCTATTATACTCCATATAGCCGAGAACTCCTAAGTTCTGTACAGACCATTATCAGAGCTATAAGATAAGTCTTGATTGAGACCTAGAACTGCTCGAAAAATATCAGCATAGCACACCTGATTGGAGACTTACTTCAATTTCGAATGGAAGATTACTAGATACCCTTTTTCTTCCTGCACTGATTTCGTAGAGCCCGGAACTCTTTTGTTTTAAAAGGGGCATTAATAGAGCTATCAAAATAATACTAACATAGACCTAGAACGCTTCTTAAAATATCAGCATATCACACCTGATTGATATAAATTTCAAATTATCGACCTATACTTAGTAAAAAAATTACTTGTACGCTATTATACTTCATATAGCCGAGAACTCCTGAGTTCTGTACAGGCCATTATCAGAGCTATAAGATTAATCTTGATTGAGACCTGGAACTGCTCGAAAAATATCAGCATAGCACACCTGATTGGAGACTTACTTCAATTTCGAATGGAAGCTTACTAGATACCCTTTTTCTTGCTGCACTGATTTCGTAGAGCCCGGAACTCTTTTGTTTTAAAAGAAGCATTAATAGAGCTATCAAAAAAATACTAACATAGACCTAGAACTCTTCTAAAAATATCAGCATATCACACCTGTTTGTTATTAAACTCAAAATTTCAACCTATACTTAGTAAAAAAATTACTTGTACGCTATTATACTCCATATAGCCGAGAACTCCTAAGTTCTGTACAGACCATTATCAGAGCTATAAGATAAGTCTTGATTGAGACCTGGAACTGCTCGAAAAATATCAGCATAGCACACCTGATTGGAGACTTACTTCAATTTCGAATGGAAGATTACTAGATACCCTTTTTCTTCCTGCACTGATTTCGTAGAGCCCGGAACTCTTTTGTTTTAAAAGGGGCATTAATAGGGCTATCAAAATAATACTAACATAGACCTAGAACTCTTCTAAAAATATCAGCATATCACACCTGTTTGTTATTAAACTCAAAATTTCAACCTATACTTAGTAAAAAAATTACTTGTACGCTATTATACTCCATATAGCCGAAAACTCCTAAGTTCTGTACAGACCATTATCAGAGCTATAAGATAAGTCTTGATTGAGACCTGGAACTGCTCGAAAAATATCAGCATAGCACACCTGATTGGAGACTTACTTCAATTTCGAATGGAAGATTACTAGATACCCTTTTTCTTCCTGCACTGATTTCGTAGAGCCCGGAACTCTTTTGTTTTAAAAGGGGCATTAATAGAGCTATCAAAATAATACTAACATAGACCTAGAACGCTTCTTAAAATATCAGCATATCACACCTGATTGATATAAATTTCAAATTATCGACCTATACTTAGTAAAAAAATTACTTGTACGCTATTATACTTCATATAGCCGAGAACTCCTGAGTTCTGTACAGGCCATTATCAGAGCTATAAGATTAATCTTGATTGAGACCTGGAACTGCTCGAAAAATATCAGCATAGCACACCTGATTGGAGACTTACTTCAATTTCGAATGGAAGCTTACTAGATACCCTTTTTCTTGCTGCACTGATTTCGTAGAGCCCGGAACTCTTTTGTTTTAAAAGGGGCAATAATAGAGCTATCAAAATAATACTAACATAGACCTAGAACTTTTCTAAAATATCAGCATATCACACCTGATTGTTATAAATTTCAAATTTTCGACCTATACTTAGTAAAAAAATTACTTGTACGCTATTATACTCCATATAGCCGAGAACTCCTGAGTTCTGTACAGACCATTATCAGAGCTATAAGATAAGTCTTGATTGAGACCTGGAACTGCTCGAAAAATATCAGCATAGCACACCTGATTGGAGACTTACTTCAATTTCGAATGGAAGCTTACTAGATACCCTTTTTCTTGCTGCACTGATTTCGTAGAGCCCGGAACTCTTTTGTTTTAAAAGGGGCAATAATAGAGCTATCAAAATAATACTAACATAGACCTAGAACTTTTCTAAAATATCAGCATATCACACCTGATTGTTATAAATTTCAAATTTTCGACCTATACTTAGTAAAAAAATTACTTGTACGCTATTATACTCCATATAGCCGAGAACTCCTGAGTTCTGTACAGACCATTATCAGAGCTATAAGATAAGTCTTGATTGAGACCTGGAACTGCTCGAAAAATATCAGCATAGCACACCTGATTGGAGACTTACTTCAATTTCGAATGGAAGCTTACTAGATACCCTTTTTCTTGCTGCACTGATTTCGTAGAGCCCGGAACTCTTTTGTTTTAAAAGGGGCATTAATAGAGCTATCAAAATAATACTAACATAGACCTAGAACTCTTCTAAAAATATCAGCATATCATACCTGTTTGTTATTAAACTCAAAATTTCAACCTATACTTAGTAAAAAAATTACTTGTACGCTATTATACTCCATATAGCCGAGAACTCCTAAGTTCTGTACAGACCATTATCAGAGCTATAAGATAAGTCTTGATTGAGACCTGGAACTGCTCGAAAAATATCAGCATAGCACACCTGATTGGAGACTTACTTCAATTTCGAATGGAAGATTACTAGATACCCTTTTTCTTCCTGCACTGATTTCGTAGAGCCCGGAACTCTTTTGTTTTAAAAGAGGCATTAATATAGCTATCAAAATAATACTAACATAGACCTAGAACTCTTCCAAAAATATCAGCATATCACACCTGATTGTTATAATATTCAAATTTTCGACCTATACTTAGTAAAAACATTACTTATACGCTATAATACTCCATATAGCCGAGAACTCCTGAGTTCTGTACAGATCATTATCAGAGCTATAAGATAAGTCTTGATTGAGACCTACAACTGCTCGAAAAATATCAGCATAGCACACCTGATTGGAGACTTACTTCAATTTCGAATGGAAGCTTACTAGATACCCTTTTTCTTGCTGCAATGATTTCGTAGAGCCCGGAACTCTTTTGTTTTAAAAGGGGCATTAATAGGGCTATCAAAATAATACTAACATAGACCTAGAACTCTTCTAAAAATATCAGCATATCACACCTATTTGTTATTAAACTCAAAATTTCAACCTATACTTAGTAAAAAAATTACTTGTACGCTATTATACTCCATATAGCCGAGAACTCCTAAGTTCTGTACAGACCATTATCAGAGCTATAAGATAAGTCTTGATTGAGACCTGGAACTGCTCGAAAAATATCAGCATAGCACACCTGATTGGAGACTTACTTCAATTTCGAATGGAAGATTACTAGATACCCTTTTTCTTCCTGCACTGATTTCGTAGAGCCCGGAACTCTTTTGTTTTAAAAGAGGCATTAATATAGCTATCAAAATAATACTAACATAGACCTAGAACTCTTCCAAAAATATCAGCATATCACACCTGATTGTTATAATATTCAAATTTTCGACCTATACTTAGTAAAAACATTACTTATACGCTATAATACTCCATATAGCCGAGAACTCCTGAGTTCTGTACAGATCATTATCAGAGCTATAAGATAAGTCTTGATTGAGACCTACAACTGCTCGAAAAATATCAGCATAGCACACCTGATTGGAGACTTACTTCAATTTCGAATGGAAGCTTACTAGATACCCTTTTTCTTGCTGCACTGATTTTGTAGAGCCCGGAACTCTTTTGTTTTAAAAGAGGCATTAATAGAGCTATCAAAATAATACTAACATAGACCTAGAACTCTTCTAAAAATACTAGCATATCACACCTGATTGATATAAATTTCAAATTATCGACCTATACTTAGTAAAAAAATTACTTGTACGCTATTATACTTCATATAGCCGAGAACTCCTGAGTTCTGTACAGGCCATTATCAGAGCTATAAGATTAGTCTTGATTGAGACCTGGAACTGCTCGAAAAATATCAGCATAGCACACCTGATTGGAGACTTACTTCAATTTCGAATGGAAGCTTACTAGATACCCTTTTTCTTGCTGCACTGATTTCGTAGAGCCCGGAACTCTTTTGTTTTAAAAGGGGCAATAATAGAGCTATCAAAATAATACTAACATAGACCTAGAACTTTTCTAAAATATCAGCATATCACACCTGATTGTTATAAATTTCAAATTTTCGACCTATACTTAGTAAAAAAATTACTTGTACGCTATTATACTCCATATAGCCGAGAACTCCTGAGTTCTGTACAGACCATTATCAGAGCTATACGATAAGTCTGATTGAGACCTGGAACTGCTCGAAAAATATCAGCATAGCACACCTGATTGGAGACTTACTTCAATTTCGGGTGGAAGCTTACTAGGTACCTTTTTTCTTCCTGCACTGATTTTTTAGAGCCAAGAACTCTTTTGTATTTAAAGGAGCATTATTAGAGCTATCAAAATAATACTAACATAGACCTATAACTCTTCTAAAAATATCAGCATATCACACTTGATTGTTATAAATTTCAAATTTTCGACCTATACTTAATAAAAAAATTACTTATACGCTATAATACTCCATATAGCCGAGAACTCCTGAGTTCTGTACAGACCATTATCAGAGCTATAAGATAAGTCTTGATTGAGACCTGGAACTGCTCGAAAAATATCAGCATAGCACATCTGATTGGAGACTTACTTCAATTTCGAATGGAAGCTTACTAGATACCCTTTTTCTTGCTGCACTGATTTCGTAGAGCCCGGAACTCTTTTGTTTTAAAAGGGGCATTAATAGAGCTATCAAAATAATACTAACATAGACCTAGAACGCTTCTTAAAATATCAGCATATCACACCTGATTGATATAAATTTCAAATTATCGACCTATACTTAGTAAAAAAATTACTTGTACGCTATTATACTTCATATAGCCGAGAACTCCTGAGTTCTGTACAGGCCATTATCAGAGCTATAAGATTAGTCTTGATTGAGACCTGGAACTGCTCGAAAAATATCAGCATAGCACACCTGATTGGAGACTTACTTCAATTTCGAATGGAAGCTTACTAGATACCCTTTTTCTTGCTGCACTGATTTCGTAGAGCCCGGAACTCTTTTGTTTTAAAAGAGGCAATAATAGAGCTATCAAAATAATACTAACATAGACCTAGAACTCTTCTAAAAATATCAGCATATCACACCTGATTGTTATAAATTTCAAATTTTCGACCTATGCTTAGTAAAAAAATTACTTGTACGCTATTATACTCCATATAGCCGATAACTCCAGAGTTCTGTACAGACCATTATCAAAGCTATAAGATAAGTCTTGATTGAGACCTGGAACTGCTCGAAAAATATCAGCATAGCACACCTGATTGGAGACTTACTTCAATTTCGAATGGAAGCTTACTAGATATCCTTTTTCTTCCTGCACTGATTTCGTAGAGCCCGGAACTCTTTTGTTTTAAAAGGGGCATTAATAGAGCTATCAAAAGAATACTAACATAGATAGAACTTTTCTAAAAATATCAGCATATCACACCTGATTGTTATAAATTTCAAATTTTCGACCTATACTTAGTAAAAACATTACTTATACGCTATTATACTCCATATAGCCGAGAAATCCTGAGTTCTGTACAGACTATTATCAAAGCTATACGATAAGTCTTGATTGAGACCTGGAACTGCTCGAAAAATATCAGCATAGCACACCTGATTGGAGACTTACTTCAATTTCGGGTGGAAGTTTACTAGGTACCCTTTTTCTTCCTGCACTGATTTCGTAGAGCCCGGAACTCTTTTGTTTTAAAAGAGGCATTAATAGAGCTATCAAAATAATACTAACGTAGACCTAGAACTCTTCTAAAAATACTAGCATATCACACCTGATTGTTATAAATTTCAAATTTTCGACCTATACTTAGTAAAAAAATTACTTGTACGCTATTATACTCCATATAGCCGAGAAATCCTGAGTTCTGTACAGACTATTATCAAAGCTATACGATAAGTCTTGATTGAGACCTGGAACTGCTCGAAAAATATCAGCATAGCACACCTGATTGGAGACTTACTTCAATTTCGAATGGAAGCTTACTAGATACCCTTTTTCTTCCTGCACTGATTTCGTAGAGCCCGGAACTCTTTTGTTTTAAAAGGGGCATTAATAGAGCTATCAAAATAATACTAACATAGACCTAGAACTCTTCTAAAAATACTAGCATATCACACCTGATTGTTATAAATTTCAAATTTTCGACCTATACTTAGTAAAAAAATTACTTGTACGCTATTATACTCCATATAGCCGAGAACTCCTAAGTTCTGTACAGATCATTATTAGAGCTATAAGATAAGTCTTGATTGAGACCTACAACTGCTCGAAAAATATCAGCATAGCACACCTGATTGGAGACTTACTTCAATTTCGAATGGAAGCTTACTAGATATCCTTTTTCTTCCTGCACTGATTTCGTAGAGCCCGGAACTCTTTTGTTTTAAAAGGGGCATTAATAGAGCTATCAAAAGAATACTAACATAGATAGAACTTTTCTAAAAATATCAGCATATCACACCTGATTGTTATAAATTTCAAATTTTCGACCTATACTTAGTAAAAACATTACTTATACGCTATTATACTCCATATAGCCGAGAAATCCTGAGTTCTGTACAGACTATTATCAAAGCTATACGATAAGTCTTGATTGAGACCTGGAACTGCTCGAAAAATATCAGCATAGCACACCTAATTGGAGACTTACTTCAATTTCGGGTGGAAGTTTACTAGGTACCCTTTTTCTTCCTGCACTGATTTCGTAGAGCCCGGAACTCTTTTGTTTTAAAAGGGGCAATAATAGAGCTATCAAAATAATACTAACATAGACCTAGAACTCTTCCAAAAATATCAGCATATCACACCTGATTGTTATAATATTCAAATTTTCGACCTATACTTAGTAAAAACATTACTTATACGCTATAATACTCCATATAGCCGAGAACTCCTGAGTTCTGTACAGATCATTATCAGAGCTATAAGATAAGTCTTGATTGAGACCTACAACTGCTCGAAAAATATCAGCATAGCACACCTGATTGGAGACTTACTTCAATTTCGAATGGAAGCTTACTAGATACCCTTTTTCTTGCTGCACTGATTTTGTAGAGCCCGGAACTCTTTTGTTTTAAAAGAGGCATTAATAGAGCTATCAAAATAATACTAACATAGACCTAGAACTCTTCTAAAAATACTAGCATATCACACCTGATTGTTATAAATTTCAAATTTTCGACCTATACTTAGTAAAAAAATTACTTGTACGCTATTATACTCCATATAGCCGAGAAATCCTGAGTTCTGTACAGACTATTATCAAAGCTATACGATAAGTCTTGATTGAGACCTGGAACTGCTCGAAAAATATCAGCATAGCACACCTGATTGGAGACTTACTTCAATTTCGGGTGGAAGTTTACTCGGTACCCTTTTTCTTCCTGCACTGATTTCGTAGAGCCCGGAACTCTTTTGTTTTAAAAGAGGCATTAATAGAGCTATCAAAATAATACTAACATCCACCTATAACTCTTTTAAAAATGTCAGCATATCACACCTGATTGTTATAAATTTTAAATTTTCGACCTATACTTAGTAAAAAAATTACTTATACGCTATAATACTCCATATAGCCGAGAACTCCTGAGTTCTGTACAGACCATTATCAGAGCTATACGATAAGTCTTGATTGAGACCTAGAACTGCTCGAAAAATATCAGCATAGCACACCTGATTGGAGACTTACTTCAATTTCGGGTGGAAGCTTACTAGATACCCTTTTTCTTCCTGCACTGATTTCGTAGAGCCCGGAACTCTTTTGTTTTAAAAGGGGCATTAATAGAGCTATCAAAATAATACTAACATAGACCTAGAACTTTTCTAAAAATATCAGCATATCACACCTGATTGTTATAAATTTCAAATTTTCGACCTATACTTAGTAAAAAAATTACTTGTACGCTACAATGCTCCATATAGCCAAGAACTCCTAAGTTCTGTACAGACCATTATCAGAGCTATAAGATAAGTCTTGATTGAGACCTGGAACTGCTCGAAAAATATCAGCATAGCACACCTGATTGGAGACTTACTTCAATTTCGGGTGGAAGCTTACTAGGTACCCTTTTTCTTCCTGCACTGATTTCGTAGAGCCCGGAACTCTTTTGTTTTAAAAGGGGCATTAATAGAGCTATCAAAATAATACTAACAAAGACTTAGAACTCTTCTAAAAATATCAGCATATCACACCTGATTGTTATAAATTTCAAATTATCGACCTATACTTAGTAAAAAAATTACTTGTACGCTATTATACTCCATATAGCCGAGAACTCTTGAGTTCTGTACAGACCATTATCAGAGCTATAAGATAAGTCTTGATTGAGACCCATAACTGCTCGAAAAATATCAGCATAGCACACCTGATTGGAGACTTACTTCAATTTCGAATGGAAGCTTACTAGATACCCTTTTTCTTCCTGCACTGATTTCGTAGAGCCCGGAACTCTTTTGTTTTAAAAGGGGCATTAATAGAGCTATCAAAATAATACTAACATAGACCTAGAACTCTTCTTAAAATACTAGCATATCACACCTGATTGTTATAAATTTCAAATTTTCGACCTATACTTAGTAAAAAAAATTTGTATGGTATAATACTCCATATAGCCGACAGCTCCTGAGTTCTGTACAGACCATTATCAGAGCTATAAGATAAGTCTTGATTGAGACCTGGAACTGCTCGAAAAATATCAGCATAGCACACCTGATTGGAGACTTACTTCAATTTCGGGTGGAAGCTTACTAGGTACCCTTTTTCTACCTGCACTGATGTCGTAGAGCCCGGAACTCTTTTATTTTGAAAGATCGTTAATTTAGCTATCAAAATAATGCCGACATAGAACTAGAACTCTTTCCAAAATATCAGCATATCACACCTGATTGTTATAAATTTCAAATTTTCGACCTATACTTAGTAAAAACATTACTTATACGCTATAATACTCCATATAGCCGAGAACTCCTGAGTTCTGTACAGATCATTATCAGAGCTATAAGATAAGTCTTGATTGAGACCTACAACTGCTCGAAAAATATCAGCATAGCACACCTGATTGGAGACTTACTTACTACTACTCACACCTGTTTGTTAAGAAAACTCAAAATGACGAACTCTTCTTTGTAACCATATTTTTTTCTGCCTTTACAGTCATTGTAGAGGCCAGAACTCCTATATTTTCTATTAGGTAGTAATAGAGCTGTCAACACAATATCAATATAGACCTCGAACTCCTCAAAAACTATCTGCATGTCACATGTGAAGTTAATGTATCATCTGTATGAGTTTAACAAAATGATAATTATTTTCTGCTTGAATAAAAATAGTGACAGTCTAGCGATGTAGTGTTCTCTATCGTACATCAATAAAGCTTTACCATTTTAAACCCGCGGGCAAGCAAGGAACGTTCGAAAATATCATTATACTATAGCCCTAAGTAGTCAAAATCGGCATTTTTTTTTTAATAATTTTAGGATGACAGTAGAGCCTGGAACTCTAGAGTTCTATTTTCAACACAGCTAGACATGTCATTTAAAGTCAAAAACAAGCCTAGAACTCATCCAAAACTATCAGCATATCACATGTGAAGTTAGCATATCATCTGTTTGAACTCTACAAAGATACAATTTATTTTCTTAGCTAAATAACGATTGTAACAGGCTAGAGGATGTTGAATTCATTATTCTGTAATGGTATAGCTTTATTTTTTGTCTGCAAACGAGCTACGGTCATTTGAAAATAGTTCATCATCTTATAGTACAATGAAAAAATAAAAAAAAAAAAGGTTAGCTGTGACACTTTAGGTTGTAACTCCGGAGTTCTGTACTCTACAGGGCTAGAGCTATTAATCGAGACCTTAAATACGCCTAGAACTCTTCAAAAACTATCAGCATATCACATGCGAAGTTAGCATATCATTGGGTAAATTAATTAAAGAAAAAAAAATTTTTTTTTTGCTAGAACTATGTATAAGAAGTATCAGGAACTATTGTGAACCTTGTATAAAGACAGAATACTAATTATTAGCCCATTCAGAAGAAAGTGATATGCTACGCGAAGTTAGCATATCATTTGGTTGAAAACCATAGTACCAATTTTTTTTGGTGTGCGGCCAGAACTATTCCTAAAAAGTATCAGGAACTATAGAACTATGTTGGATGCGAATAGAACTCCAACAAAAACTTGATCTGCTGGAACTTGTTACGCTAACTTCACGGACATGCCGTACGCCTCCTACTCACTGGTCACCACAACTCTCACCTGTCACCTTATGTGACTGCCAAGATAGGTCACATGTATTTAATTTGACTAAATATTTGCTATTTTACACACAAGATTAGCAATGTATTAGTGTAACTTTGATATGTTCATTCTCGTTTGATTAAATATAAGGCGCTTAAACTAATTAAATTAGAATACTTTTGACACATGCTTTCTATCAATGTGCAGATGATTAGTTTCGTTACAAATACAAATAAAGTATTGTACGATAATGAGTAATGCTTTCGCTTTCTTTTCCTTTGATAATGAAGCGAAAACATCATCCTGTTTGGTATCGATGCAACGATGTCGCGGAAAGAAAGACAAAACGGCAGCGCCGGCGGTTTGGCAACGACGCCAAAATCTAAATATCGGTAACCTTTAAAAATCGGTTAAGGTACCGAAAAAAATAAAGGTTACCGTTATATTTCGATAGCGAAATATAAAGGTTCCGCTACCGAAACCGCTATTTCAAAACCGATATGACGTCATATCGGTTATTAATAATACCGGTATTTTTCGGTTATGCAGTCCCTGTCTAACCTCAAAATGCATCTTTTTAGGATAGAATAGCAATTTTGCTCACAAAATTACTAATATTAATTATCATGCCGAGACGACTTTTCGGACATCACTTAACGATTTTTTGTCTAGCAACACTTTTTAACGATAAAATAGCTGCTATAGTCTAAAAAGATACATTTTCAGGTTAGAATGTTGTTTACCAAATAAGACAAGTAAGGATGAATGCACTTTAAGTACAGTACGATTACTGTTAGTTAACCACTGACAGATAGTTTGCCTTCATTTAATTTTCAACTTTAATTTCATACAAATAAAGCAATTTTCAGAATACTGTTACCCACGCCTACCGATTTAGAAATGACTACTTAATTTGTATGAGGTTACGTTGAAAATTAAATGAAGGCAAACTATCTGTCAGTGGTAAACCCCAAATAATTCTAGTGTATGAGTCAGTTGGCCCGTCTCCTCTTGAGCGCGGTTTATTGCCGTGGTGTCCGCAAACGGACCTGGGGGCCTAGACAAAGTGACATTCGCTTGCGCTTCGCCATAGAATCGCTTTGTGTCTCTCTATCACTCTTCCATATTAGTGTGACAGTGACAGTTGCGTTTCGTTCGCTACGAAGCGTTAGCGATTGTAACCTTGTCTAGGCCCCCTGGTGTCGTAAAAGAGAGCCTTTTCAATCGCAAGTGCTCAAGAGAGCTACATAATTCTTTATCCGTTTTTAATTTGCGGATTAGTCGACGCACGTAAAAATATATCCAGTCGGAATACTTTTTTAGGGTTCCGGAGCCAAAGCGGCAAAAGCGGAACCTTATAGTTTCGCCGTGTCCGTCTGTCCGTCTGCGGCTTAGCTCAGTGACCCATACTACTAGAATGTAATTCGGTATGGGTATGTAAATCAATCACGCCACTCCGACAAAATACGAGCAATATTTGTATATACTATATTTGAAATCACGGTCTCGAATACCGCTCTAACGATATCAATGTAAAATATAGGGTTTTGCAGGGGCGAAAATCGATGTAGCTTAGCCTCATATCTGGGAAAATTCGTTTTCTCCTTATTTTCTATATTTTCATCCGACCAGAGCTCGGTGGCCCAGGGACGAATGAATTTAAATAAGGAAAACTATCACGGCTGAATAAACATTGATAGTTACCGAGTAATAGGGTGAGTTGCACCAAACCGTCTGTAATCGTAAGCGATGTTCGTTAAAATCTGAATGTATGGAACGTTTGACAAGTTTCTATGGACTGACAGCTGTCAGCGCCATATTTAACGTTGATCGGTATGTAATCGTAGGTCGGTGCAACCCGCCCTTAATACCTCTTTTTAATGGACTTCAACAAAGTATTAATTGGAATTTCGAAAATTCGTCGGTTATGTTTTGTTTTTTATGTATGTTACCCGATTACTCGAAGACGGCTGCACCGATTTGGAATGGTTCAATAGTTCAATTTACGAAATTGGGAGTTCGTTTTTTTTAAGTACGTTTTACAAGTTCTACGAGTAAAGGTAACAGGGCCGCTAGCTTATACCGCGGGCTTTTTTTTAAGTAGGGTAAATTAACGGAATTCTTTAACTTAATCATGACCTCAATACAGATAATTAACTATAATTCCGACTTCATAAATTTCTAACATAATTTAAATTGCCGGCAATGTACAGCAAAGTAAATTGACAAGTGTAAATGACAGCTCTTCATACTTTGTTTAGTACGGCGTCATACACCTAGTGCATTGAAGGTTTGTATTTTAGAAAATTAATTGCGCAGTTAATTTATATAATTATGATTTACAGATACATGCAAACAATTTCTAATGGAACATATTATTATCAGTTTTAATAAATGCCCGCATGCCGGTAACACACTGTATAAAGTACCTAATGTCCTATCTGAGGCTCTAGTATAAGTTTTACCGAAACAAAACTTTACGATCGCGTTTGCGTTCTACCCTCAATTTATATGGGATTTGACAGCTAAACGCGAACGCGGTCGTAAAGTTTTGTTTCGGTAAAACTTATACTAGAGCCTCTGCTCTGTACGAAATACTTCATGCCTCGGTTTTACATTTCATTGAAATTCGAAGTTGGTCCTTTTGCATCATTTGGTAAGCGGCGAGGCATAACCCGGCCAATTTGTGATATCTGCGATCCCAATTCCTGTCGACGGTACTTTATGTAACCAATTAGCTTTGCCAGTTCGGAAGATGAGCAAAGCTTTAGACAGCGGACCGATTACCACGACCGTCCAGGGATGAGAGGTGACGTATGTCCAAGCGGTTTTGATTATTCGATTTTCTGTCTGCATAGTGCCTTTCTATGCAGAGAGGAAATCGAATTACCGATACCGCTGTTTCTGGACGTCTGGTGGTCGGTTCCTTGTTAAGGTGCCGTAGGTTCATGAACTTCTCTCCCTCTCACTGAGCATAAGCGTGAGCGAGATGGAAGTGCGTGCCCGGAAGCGCGGATATCATGTTTTTTTCGCCCGTTTATATAAATATAAAAGTAATCACTGAGTGCTCTGCATCGTGCTGATTTTTAGAAGCAATTTTAATATTTTTAGCTTTTGTGCATAATTTGTTACGAATATACATATTTTAAGTGTAGAAAAGCCTCAAGATTACTATTCGTATTTTTTTTAAAGCATATTATTATAAACAGACGGATTATATTGTTTCAAAGACTGTTAACTTAACTGGCGCCTTAAAAGCAAACGGGTCAATTAACGTTTCTTGTTGAACAACCGATTCTTGTTGAACAACCGATTCTTGTTGAACAACCGATTCTTGTTGAACAACCGATTCTTGTTGAACAACCGATTGAAGCGAAAGAAGTACTCCGTTTCAGCTTGAGCAAAAAGTCCAGCCAGCCATGTCCAGCGTCTTGTTATTTAATTACAATGATTAATTTAAGCTTACGATGTACATATCTCTATTGTAAAAATTGTTTTCCGTTATTCAATTGTAGAACATTGTACTTACATTTTGTATTATTTTAATCCTTATTTCGAATTTTATTTTGTATTGGTACGAACCGCCGCGTCAGCGACGCGTGTGCCGCGCGTCTGCCGCGCGTGTGCAGCGCGTCATATCTCTCTCACTACCAACACATTTAATATGTATCTCGCTATCTTTATCACACTCAGCAGCGCGGGCCCGCACGGGCCGGGTGGTAGTGAGAGAGATATGACGCGCGGGCCCGCGCTGCTGCTGCGCCGCAGCCGCGCGGCACACGCGCGGCACACGCGCAGAACACGCGCAGCACACGCGTACCACACGCGCAACACACGCGCAGCACACGCGCAGCACACGCGCAGCACACGCGCAGTACACGCGCAGCACACGCGCAGCACACGCGCAGCACACGCGCAGCACACGCGCAGCACACGCGCAGCACACGCGCAGCACACGCGCAGCACACGAGCGCCGCGCACGTCACGCGCCGCGCACGACACGCGTCCGGTGGGTGGAGGCCTTTATTCGTTATGTTCGCAGCTAACCACCATATCTGATGGCCTTTCCCTATCCGTCACCTGTGACCAGGGTTGGGCAGTATTTCAATTACATGTATTTGAAATACAAATACGTATTTTGTATTTGTATTTCAACTACAGGTTGGAGAAGTATTTTGTATTTGGTATTTGAAATACCGCACTCACATGTATTTAGTATTTCGTATTTCAAATACTTTAAGTTTTAAAATACATTTGCACAAAATACATGTTATTTAATTCTATAACCGTATAATGAAACGTTTTTAATATAGTTTGAGGCTTAGGTAGGGCACTGTGCTGTGGCAACACTTTACTGCAAGTGTCAACGTCAAACGTCAGGTGCCAATTTATGAATTTAGTTCGTTACGCGGTTTTTTATTACGTAGCATAACCCAAACTCAACGGAGTTACGTCAGTTAAGTACTGAATTCCCATGGTAACCTTCTGTCTCCATCATCAAATCAGCTGTACTGTAGGATATCTGGTACCGTACCATAATTTTGAATTGTCATCCAAACTATACTTATACCCAAAATTTCAGCTCAATCGGTCACCGGGAAGTGGGTCAAATTAAACTTGCAAGATTTGATTACATACATACATACATACATACTAACAGGGCAAGTTAAATAAAAGCTTGAAAAAATGTGCAAGAGCTGTTGTGAAAAAAAAAAACGTTTAAAAACTGTTGTGAAATAAGTATTTTGTATTTCGTATTTGAAATACATTATTATGAATACTGTATTTTGTATTTCGTATTTCAAATACCTGCCACCAAATTAGTTTCTAGTTTGTATTTCAAATACATTTTTAAATGTATTTTGTAATTTGTATTTCAAATACAATGAAGCCAGTATTTTGCCCAACCCTGCCTGTGACCCCGTTGGTAGCCTGCAGCTCAGCCCCAACAACATAATCATAAAGGAAATACGAGAGGCATAATTATAATGTGTGCCGTCTTTCAGGCTGTTCTCTGCAGGTCCCATTTCTCAACCGAGTCTTGTGAAATTTTGTAAGCATATTCAGAGCCACAAACAATTATTCTTATTTAGCTAGGATGAACATGACAGAGTTTATTAGAACTAAAAACATAATACAAAATGGACTTCCAAGCTTTTAAAACGCGGCCTATCAAAAGGGTAAAGATATCAACCCTACGTTTGGTCAAGTTTGACGAATAAAATCTCGGTTCTAATAATTGACCCAATCTCAACACAATCTTTATTGTTAACGTAAGGTTATCTGTGAGCTCGACTTTACCTTTATCTGAAGCAGTTATCTTTCTTATTCACCTTTATCACACATCTACACTGCATGTATGTACACTATGTACTTACATGTGCACGTAAACAAAGGAAGAGCGCCAAATCTCCAAATTTGATAGGCACCATGCCAAAACGGGGAGGGCTGTCAACGTTCAACGTTCGAAATGGGTTTCGCTCTCTGTTTGAGTTCGGCCACAGTCATTATTATTAGCTAAACGTCTCAATTAGATTCTCTAAATACCTTTGTTTGTTGTTTAGTGGGGCAGAGTGCTCGAAAAAATTGTCGTAAATGTGGACTCGCTGGACAAAAGCACTTTTTTTCAGGCATTTGTTAGTTGAATTCCTTGACCCTAAATATGTATATTTAGACACTAAGTTCGCGATCCTACGTTAATGAGAACTCGATATTTTTCTGAGTCATTGATATTTTCTATGTATTTAAGTATTTATTTATATTTATTATATATATCGTCGTCTAGTACCCATAACACAAGCCTTTACTGAGCTATGGGACTAGGTCGATGTATTGATGATATACGTATAATTCAAAATGGCCGCCATAAAATTAAATGGTAAATTGTTGTGTCACAGCGGTACTTTGTTCACTTCAGTATGTATGGCTAACTGCCGACTGCCCAGGCTAAATACTGGCCAAGAATTTGGTCCTCACCCAGGCACGTTGTGAATAGCGCAGCTGGCGAGTCGCCAACCCCTTCCTTATTTTATTTCACCACTTTTATCAGGTAGGCCTGAGCACTTACTCATGATTAATTGACAGGCAATTTTCTAGAGATGTAACAATTTTTCACTCGATTTACTTCGATTTTACTACCCGTTGCGAGATTTCAATGGTTGTATGTAACCGGTTAACAAAACCGGTTTTGTAAACAAGCGGGTGGTCTTTATCGCTGGAAGGCCACAGGTACATTTTTAACCGACTTCAAAATGGAGGAGGTCCTCAATTTGTGGAAATCTTTCGAACACGCCGGGACCGATTTGGAAAATTCTTATTTAGTTTGAAAGGGTATCCTTCCCAAGTCCAATGGTTATCAGGCCAGGGAATCCTAGAGGAATAGAGGGAACTCTTCAAATTTTATAGGCCTATACCTACAGCGATTTCAAGGTTCGAAATTATCAAGATAATTAAGCTTCCTGATTTACCACCAGTATAAGAACCAATGACACTCGAGTTTGTTCAACTTTGCATAATCCGAACTTAATTATTCTTGTAAGGGCGCACGTCACGTTGATATTTCGTGCCTTCGGATAGGCGCAAGTGCGGAAATACACGTTCGAATACTTCGAATACAGTTCACTTTCAGGAGCGCTATTTTTTTGTTATTATCATTGACAGTTATCCTTTCGAACCCTGGCGATTTGAGTTTTTTTCTGTAGCGCATTTGCTCTCGGAAAGCAGTTGATGTGTTACTTGAAGTGGAAATGTCCACGTATTTGACTTGCCAGAGTAATGTATTGAAGTCCATTAAAACTTTTTTAAAGTAAATAATCTGTTTTCCTTCGCTTGCTATAAGTTTCCCGACTGTAGAAATAGAAATCTAAATTTATGTCATTATCTTTAATGTAATTTTTCACAAACTCGCAACGCTGCAAACTTTATACTTCATTACAAAGTTCAGGGTGAATTTCTGTCATCCTGTGACATAATTACGTGTTGTAATTGGTAAACTGCTCGCCTTATATACCTGCATTTCCAGCTTCATTAATTAATGCACATCTCCGTGTAACCAAACTTTGCGCTCTAGTGTGCTAAAATGGGAATTTCACCCTCTAAATTTTAAACGCGCCTTGTTTCTACACACTATTAATCAGGTTAATAGTGTATTGTTAGCCTTATTGAGAAGCCTTTAATTTAGCGGGCATTGAGTGATTTAATTACTATGCGGTGGCATGTTTGGTAACAGCATTTAGCGTCCATTTGTCTATCTATAAGTACTAATGCAATAAGTAATGTAATGATGATGATGCAGAGGAATCTGTGGGATTTTAGTTTAATGTATTTCGAAAATTGACATGAAATAATATGAAATAGAACCGATGCCGTAGAACCGATGGCCTTTGGGGGCACTCGTATAGCCATTTTATGAAAGAGACATGGAAGTCAATTTTGACACTATAATAAGTAGGTAGGTGGATAATTTTAGTAAAATAAAGCCTCCTAGGTATAATGAGTGTTTAGTGTTTTATTTTGAGTAGGGGTCAGGTGTGCTCAATACAAAGCCGCCCAGGGTGCCGATGTACCCAGCGCCGCCACTGCAGTAACACATATTCGTGCTCATCACAGAAGTAAATGCCCTTACCGGGGCTCGAACGCATGACCTCTTGCTTCGTAGGCAGGTTTACTACCAACTAGGCGAAAGTGGTGGTATATGTATGTATTATATGTTTTAGCGTCTAGTGAGCGTGTAGCAAGCTTCATACGTAAATTAGTTGTAATTATAGCTGGTTGTTACAGTGTCCAATTAGCGCGTGTTAGACAATTTTGTAGTCATCTTCCTAATGACTCTTAGTACAGTCAGTATCAGTTATTGAACATGCACACCAATCTCGAGAATCAATTGAAAAGTGCGAGCGACCCACACGGCTATCACAAGACGGCGCGCGAGCTCTCTCGATTTATAGCACAGACTAAAGGCCTCCACCCACCGGACGCGTGTGCTGCGCGGCGCGTGTGCTGCGCGGCACACGCGCAAGTTGTAAAGCATTGAAACTACACTTCAAACACACATCGAACGCGTTTCGAAGGCGGGCCCGCGCGGCGCTAAAGTAACAACTCGGCAGCGCAGCAGCAGCGCGGCACACGCGCAGCACACGCTAAAGTTACAACTCGGCAGCGCAGCAGCAGCGCGCCACACGCGCAGCACCCGCGCAGCATCCGCGCAGCACCCGCGCAGCACCCGCGCAGCACCCGCGCAGCACCCGCGCAGCACCCGCGCGGCACACGCTAAAGTTACAACTCGGCAGCGCAGCAGCAGCGCGGCACGCGCGCATCACCCGCGCGGCACACGCGCAGCACCCGCGCAGCTGCAGCGCAGCATCCGCGCAACACACGCGCAGCACCCGCGCGGCAGCCGCGCTGCACACGCGTTGCTACACGCCGCCCGCTTCCGGTGTGAATATACCGCTTCAAACGCGCCCGACACGCGCAGCACACGCGCAGCACACGCGCGGCACACGCGCGGCACACGCGTCCGGTGGGTGGAGGCCTTGATAGTGCGAGGAAAATCGAGAGAGCTCGCGCGCCGTCCTGTGATAGCCGTGATGTACAGAACAGCCGGACAAACGGACAGTTAGACATACGAATTAATTTTGGAGAACTCCGTTCGGTTTGCTCGCTAGTTCAATTACTACTGTGGTAATGATTTAAGGAATTGTTAGAGGACCTCTAAATATTTAAGTACAGTTATTGATTTTGTGATTTGGTATTTAGAATGCAATTCTGCTGAAGTAGAGCGGAGCGGGCATGTGCGGAGTATACAAATCGAATTAATGAATTTCAACTAATTGTTATTTCGCTATGCGCCTGCGGAAATAGATGGACGTAATGATTACATAACGTTGTCTGCATTCTCGACTGCCATGTCCTGTCAATTGTACCTTAATCGTGTTAAAATAATAGTAAAGTAAATCATCAAATTATTACAAGATATAACAAAATGTGGGAATGCTCCAAGAGCCAAGACATCTGGGTGCGCTGCCCTCTCTGTAGGCGAAATGGGGCATTTTTGTAGCCTAGTTTAGTGTGATATGAATACTCTATTTTAAGTTCAACAAAATAAATAAAAAGATATGAGAGTTGTAATTTTCAAAAATAGATAAAAAAAAAATTAAAGACAAATCAATTAAATCGTAACAATTTTATAGAAAAACATGGTTTTCATTATTGGTATGAGTCGTTTCATCCGTCGCGTCGCCAGCGAGGGTCCGACTTTGACCCCGTTTTTTGCATTTTTACGTGATTGCAGTAGCTAGTCCCATACAAACAATTGATTTACTCAGAAAACTGGTTCAAATGACACCGTGAAAAAAGGCCATGCCTCGGTCGCGCCTCATAACAGATAATAAATTCTGATTATGTTTTTAAAAAATGCAAAAAGTTTACTAAAAATTTGGGTAAGATCCTGATCAAACACGGATGAAAGGTTAGCCAATTGGACGAGGTCGTGTGTTTTTGCTTCGACATTCAGTAGTGCTCTATTTGTCTCGGGGACGAATGGATGAACGTTGGTTGACGTAAAGTTCCAACGTTGAATTTTGACATTGACGATTCTGTTCGGATGGTGCGAATACAAGATAATGCGATAACAACTTTAAATGGAACCTCGTAAGATTCAAATTCGATGTGTCCAATTCGGGTCCATCAGGTCGCGAATTAACACGTCAAACGCTGTTTGTTATTCACAACGCGTAGCAAACGCGTTGCAACCACCTTACCCAGTGTAAGTCCGATCCGACTACGCTTATTTAGTACTAATCTCGAGTTCCAGATATACTGGGCATTATATTCGTACAAATAGTTTTTTTTAAATTGACGGCTGCTTATAAAACAATTGACACTCGATTATAAAATCAAGTGTGCTTTTGCGAAACAAGGCGCTCTAGCATTTTGAGCGCTCTCGCGGTAAATATGAACCGTTGACCGAATACCGGTAATTTCTACGAAGACGTATGCAATTTTTACGAAAAACCTGTTATTATATTTTTGTTAGTGTTTTTTGTGCGTATTTTGAGCAAAGCGTAACGAGAACTAATTAGGTTTTGGATGGAAGAGTAGTAGTTTGCGTTGCACATAGTTTCATGAAATCAGGAGTGAAATAATTACGCGAACTGTGAATTTGTTATTATGTAGCAATAAAATACTGATTGAATGTAACCAGCGTAATGGACCCCGATCTCATCCCACTAGTCCCCAACATTATTAATTAGCTACAAAATCTGGGATATAAAAGAATAACTACAACTTAGAAAAGTTGAAAAACCCCCGATTTTTCATTTCAAAGTCCAATATATCTCAAAAACGGCTAAACAAATTTTCATGAAACATGGCTAAGAACACACGGCATTAAATTATCTATGACTCAAAAAAACCGCATTCAAATCGGACATAGATACACAGACACATAGACACGTTAAACTTATAACACCCCTCGTCTTGCGTCGGGGGTTGATAATATTATTGTTCAAATTCAAATTCAAATTCAAATTATTTATTCTGCAAATAGGCCACAAGGGCACTTTTACATGTCAAACGGTAATTTACAATAAAAATAATAATCTTACAATAAAAGAATAATAATCTTACACAATAATAATTTAAAATTTGCACATTAAGGACTGATATAACAACACACTAAATGTCACAAAGTTAATGAAAACAAAATATGACCATTACATTCGATTAGGATAAGGTCTGTGCATTAACAGAAAGTTAATGATATTAATTCAGTATTCCAGAGATGTATAAGGTCTCTGAGCGTCCAAGTACAATTAATAATTATTCAATGTTCGTAGAGATGTATACGGTCTCTAAGCGTCCAAACAAAACAATAAAAAAAGGAATATTAATGTAATATTGTCAGTGATGTACATGGTCAATAACAATAATACGTGTCAAGATCGGAATGATGTCTCTCGTCAATACAATAATAATAAAATAACACTAGTATTTAAGAAGTTAGGTACTATACCCTTGCAAGCATGAACAGTCCGGACTCCACAAACAGCACCCGATCACGAGTATGACGCATATCTCAGCCATCGCCTCCCTCAACCATATGTTAGGGAAGGTGGCGACCCGATCAACGACGCCACCGTAAGCAAAGCCCTTTAAGCGAGCATGACATATTCAAGCCACCGGACAGTGTTAAGAACAAAGATTAATAAGCGACTTGCTCGGCGAGAAACAGCATTACGTGCTCTCTTCTTACATAAAATGGAACAATTATTTCAGGTAGGTACTTATAATGTGTATTTAGGTATATTCCTAATAGAATTAGCCTACTACTGGCTTAAAGGCATTTTTGTCGTTTAAGAAATCGTTGACAGTATAATACGCCTTGCTTAGCAAATTACTTTTAACATGAGACTTAAATTGACTGAACGGTAAATTAACAATTTCGGGGGGTATTTTATTATAAAAACGTATGCAGTTCCCCACGAACGACGTGCTAACCTTGCGGAGACGACTGGCCTTCACTGCGATCTTGTTTTTACTTCTGGTGTTGAAGTCGTGGATATCGCTGTTGAGTTTGAACTCGTGAAGGTTTTTCCGCACATACATGATATTCTCAAGAATGTATTGGCATGCTACAGTAAGAATGTTTGCCTCCTTAAATTTGTCCCTGAGAGATTCTCGAGCTTTTAGTTCGTATATGGATCGCACAGCGCGTTTCTGTAGCACGAATATGGTCTGGATATCAGCTGCTTTCCCCCACAACAGGATTCCGTAGGTCATAACACTGTGGAAGTAACTGTAGTACACCAGCCTGGCGGTCTCAACGTTTGTTAACTGTCTTATGCGTCTTACTGCATAGGCTGCCGAACTAAGTTTTCCGGCTAGGGCGGTGATATGTGCATGCCATTGTAGTTTTGAGTCCAAGGTGATACCTAAAAACACTGTTCTATCTTCAATTTCCAGTTCATCACCCTTTAATTTGATCTTGGTATTGTTTACCTGCTTGACATTAGGTAAAGTGAATCTGATACACTTTGTTTTCTTGGAATTTAGCAGTAAATTATTTGCTGTAAACCATTTCACAACAGTGTTGAGTGCATCATTAATATCATCGAAGTTTTCCTCTTTCCTGTCTACCTTGAAGATAAGCGACGTGTCGTCTGCGAATAACACTATATCATGTTTATTTTGCAACATATTTGGTAGGTCATTGATGTAAATCAGAAACAAAAACGGACCCAGAATCGAGCCTTGGGGAACACCAAGAGCAACAGTTGTCCCTGCTGATTGGGTTCCATTGATGACTACTCGTTGTGTTCTCTCCGAGAGATACGATGTCACAAGATCAAGAGCACCGTTTTTAATTCCATAATGTTTCAACTTTCTGATTAAGTTCTCGTGATCAACGCAATCAAATGCCTTTGATAAATCACAGAACACTCCAATAGCATCTTGAGCCTCTTCCCAGGCATCAAAAATATGTTTAATTAGTACCACACCGGCATCGGTGGTAGAGCGACCCTTAGTGAATCCGAACTGATTGGTATTGAGCAGTTTATTGCAACTAAAGTGGGACATAAGCTGATGGAGAATAAGCTTCTCAAAAACTTTGCTTAGTGCCGGTAGTATTGATATTGGCCTGAAGTTGGTAGGGTCAGTTTTCGTTCCTGATTTAAACAACGGGATAATTTTACTGTGTTTCATGAGGTCAGGAAATACTCCAGTATCAATACATTTATTGAAAATATTAGCTAAGAAAGGTGCAATTGATTCTACAATGGAATGTAAGACTTTGACTGAAAGGCCCCAAAGATCTTCAGTCTTCTTTAAGTTCAACAATTTAAACGCTTTTATAAGAATAAGTGGGGTCACGTGACTGAATCTAAAGATTTCTGTGCATTCCGTTACATTTGCTTTCAATAACGATTCAGCGACATCTGGTGATGAGTTTAAAGACTTCGTGGTCTCAACGGGTACGTTAGAAAAGAACCGCTCAAAATGATCCGCAACTTGGTGGTCAGAACTAACTAAAGTATCATCAATTCGTAGGCTGTAGTGCGGATCTCTCATCTTGCGTTTCCCAGTTTCAGTGTTGATAACTTGCCATACAGTTTTAACCTTATCCTTGGAGTTCTGAATCTTTCTTGACAAGTAATCGGCTTTAGCGGCGACACACATTAACTTAAAAGATTTCGAGTAGTTCTTAACATACTCTAGAAATTCCGGCCTCTTATCAATAGTTCTCGAATCTTACAAGTCGTAGAGACGGCGTCTTTTCTCGTGAATATCCGGGGTAGCCCAGTCGCTAAATTTAGTCTTGACCTTGCTTTGAATTTTTCTTAAATTAAAACAGGCATCAAATTCCATTTTGATACAGTTAAACAAATGATCACACAAACGGTTAGGACTTTCCTGTGTAAATGGAAGATAACGTAATCGTTTCACAATATTACGATTGAATAAATCTAATCTCTTTTCGGAAATAGGTCTGCACATGGTGTCTCGTGGAACTTCGTCCGTTTTCCCGCTGAAGGAGACTTGTTGTCCGCAGTGGTCAGAACTTAACTGGTTCCTACTCAAGTGATTTTCAAACAACAGGAACTACTTTCTTTGTCCGTTTCAGATTTGTTTTCCTTGAAACCCCATGATGGCATGACGATTAACGCACAATTTTTCCCACCTTATATTATCGAATCGGGCATCAACAAAGTATTTTCTGATCTAGGTAAAGAACCTTCCCTGTAACAAACTTTATTTCACAACAGCGTACACATAAGCAAGTGAAATTTAAAGATTTTTCAAAAAACACATGTGTTTTTTTCAGATTTTATAGCCTATGTCACTCCCACGATTAAGAGGAATCCAACGACACCGCATATATCGAAATCCGTCAAACGGTTTAGGCTGCAGGGCGTGCCAAAGAATAAGACATAGTCACATACATACATACGCTCGAAAAACATAAGCCTCCTCTCCTTCGGCAGTCGGGTAATAATGAATATGTCACCTAATTCTAAGTAATTCAATGTAAGGGTATCCTCTCCAGGTGGTTCCATCCATAGTAATCAGGAAGTCTGTTAAAACTTTTACAGTACATATGGTGCTACTTTCCCGCACTAGTGCGGAAAAGACCACTTTCCGTGCATATGTCAAAACTTTAAAGAGCCATATGTACAGTAAAACGTTGTACGATACACGTGCGAATAGGTAACTCGCAACTCGTGTCGATTTAAAACACTCCCTTCGGTCGTGTTTTTAACCGACTTCAAAAAAAAGGAGGAGGTTCTCAATTCGGTTGTATTTTTTTTTTTTTTTTTTTCAATGTTTGTTACCTCAGAACTCCGTCATTGATGAACCGATTCGGAAATTTTTTTTTTTGTTCGTATGTATATACTTCCAGGTGGGTCCCATTTTTTTCAAAATTCAGTTAGATGATGGGATCCATGAGGAATTGAGGGGACTCCTCAATTTTATAAGGCACGCGTGTAGTGATTTTGGTATTTTCTCTTATAACTCGTGTATTTACATCCGGAATCATAAATTTGGTGGCGAGGAATTGATGATGAAGACCACAGATGACTTATCGAATTCCTCAATTATGTACTTAAAAGTGCAAAAGTACGTCACAGGTTCTGATAAGATTCCGTTGAAATAGGAACTAATGAAGTGCCATTGGTGATGATCTTGGGGAATCGATGGAAGTCCTCAAATATTATCGGCCCACATACAGCGATTCAGTTTTTTTCTATAGTAATCAACGCATTTGCTATCGGAAATCAGTTCATGTGGTAAATTGTAAAAAATAGGAAATGTGCTCGTGGCTTGGCGGAGTACTAAATTGAAGTCGGTTAAAACTTTGTTTTTAAAGTAAATTATAATTTCGGCACTTGTATCGTAATAGTACATTACGTAACTAGGGTGGTGAATTCGTGAATGGCCCAGATCGCAGGTGTTTGTGGCCCGAACCGAAGGTGAGGGCCATAAATGTGTGCTCTGGGGCTTTACGAATTACCGCCCGTGTTGAGTACAAAAGTTTACGTTTTCACCTGGCCACTGCGAGTTTTCCCGTGCAGCAAAACTCGCATTATGGCCAGGTGTGACGTAATAGTAATAGTACATTTAAATTGCATTGATATTTATGACGCCTAGTCTTATCATTAACCGACTTCAAAAAAAAGGAGGAGGTTCTCAATTGGGCTGTATTTTTTTTAATTATTATTATTTTCAATGTTTGTTACCTCAGAACTCCGTCATTGATGAGAAGATTCGAAAAATTTTTTTTTTGTTCGTATGTATATAATTCCAGGTGGGTCCCATTTTTTTTCACAATTCAGTTAGATGATGGGATGGGAATTTTATTAGGCACGCGTGTAGTGATTTTGGTATTTTCTGTTATAAACTCGTGTATTTACATCCGGAATCATAAATTTGGTGGCGAGGAATTGATGATGAAGACCACAGATGACTTATCGAAATCCTCAATTATGTACTTAAAAGTGCAAAAGTACGTCACAAGTTCTGATAAGATTCCGTTGAAATAGAAACTAATGAAGTGCCATTGGTGATGATCTTGGGGAATCGATGGAAGTCCTTAAATATTATCGGCCCACATACAGCGATTCGGGTTTTTTCTATAGTAATCAACGCATTTGGTATCGGAAATCAGTTCATGTGGTAAATTGTAAAAAAATAGGAAATGTTCTCGTGGCTTGGCGGAGTACTAAATTGAAGTCGGTTAAAACCTTGTTTTTAAAGTAAATTATTATTTAGAACATCAAAAAGCACCTTTGTCAAAGTAGCGACTTTTTATGACATTCAATATTATTAAGTAAAATAAAGCAATGACGCGTAGTTGCAGTGCCCAAGAGGCAACTGGATGGCTCGGGGTATTTGACCCCCGAAGCGGAACCGTCCTGTGCAACCCGAACTGAGTCAACTTTTCAAAGTTTCGAAAATGAATCGACATATATCATTATTGAATCGTTTGTGAAATGTAAAATGTAGGGGACACAGCCGGACATTCGGACATCGAAAGAATTTTGACAAGTGCTGACGGAGAATTACTTTTGCTCGTTCAATTAAATCTTTTTAGTTTGTAAATAGGAACAATGTGCTAGAGAATTTAATTTAACTAAGAAAGGCAAGTAATGAAGACTTGTTTTTGAAGCGCGATACCGAGAAGAGTATTAATAAAATATGGACGTCCCAATTTGCCAATAAAAGCGAAGGAGTTCGTTTCAAGGTCAGGTACGTAAAAAGTCAGGTGTGAACCTTATTTTGATGATTTGATTGACGGGTAGGTACTATTAGTACGGTATTTTCTTTGTAGGAATATGTTTGTTTTAAATTTGATAGATGTTTCTTATTGGCCACATCGGAGTGTCCTTATTAAGTATCGAAGCTAGAAACAGTAGTCAGGGTACGGCCAGTACGCATGCGTCGTCCAAGGCGCCCAAGGACAGGACACACCGCACCTCAGTCAACCGCGAAGCATCGCCGCGGCCGCCTGTCTCACTCGATGCCCCACGTCGCGTATTGCCGCAGTGGCAGCCGCGTAAGCCTAACCACCGCATGCCTGACCCGGAGGCCCCGCAACCCGTGGCCCGCAGAGCCACGCTAACCTCCGAAGCCCCTCGGCTCCTGCGATTCAGTCTCGTAATTAGATTTGTCTAGCTGATTTGATTGGCGAACGCTTTCGCTTTCAAATTATCGCTTGCCCTGTCTTAGGTTTATGTGTAGACGCTTTTTATGTTTTGCCGCCGCGACTGGACTTACGTAACTTGGTGCACCATGCTATAGTCTGCGGACTGTGTTGTGTAACAAAGGTGACATGACTTGTTGGGAGAGCGTAGGTCTGCTCGGCCCGTGCGCGCTCCTCTCTTCCTCTGAACCAAGGGTGAGTCTAACTAAACCAACAAAAGGCCTTGAACCCTTTAAACTCTCGAACTTAGGCCGCGAACTTCGCAATTTTTCCGAACCGACGGCCCGTTAACGAAGCAACTCCGAGGTAAAACTTTGTAGCCTATTGTTTATTTAAGCAAACAATTAAAAACAACGGTCGTTAGCTAATATACGTTCTGGGAATCGACGGCACATTAAAATTAACAAGCAAATATCTAATGAGTAAGTTTTGAGAGCAGTCGCGTCGGAGAGCGCGGGGCCGAGAATGGTGTCAGTAGTGCTTTTGACGACTGAAGAGGTGCTCCAGAGGAATGGGTTCTGGTACTGCTTGGACTCGCTGTGGGTCACCGAGGAGTTGGAGCCGTTCGAAGAAGTCAAAACGGAGCATCTCTTCGCCAAACCACTATCCCGGGACTATTACTATGCGAAACACCCGGAAATACCGCGAAGTGAGTCCGACGAGGAAAACTCCTTGTCGTTAAGTGGATTCCAAAGCAAGCATTATCAGTGGAAATCGAAGATATGCATCAAACAGTTGAGCGCGCGCCGCAAGAGTTTGGATCAGCTGAACACTGGATCGAATCGGGGACTTACTGTAAGGCGGTCCGCGTCGCTAATAATCCGTGCGGAGTCGTCAACGAACTCTCTAGATCGAGTTAAGAACGACGATCGTGTCCGCAATTTCTTAGATCGTTTACTAAAAAGCGCCCCTCCGCCGTCTATACACGACCGAGAAACCGCAAGAAACACCATCTACAACTCGAAACTTTCCCTCAATTTTAACGACTCAGAATTACCTGATTACGCGGATTTTGAGAACGTAATGCTGAACGACCGGGATGCGCCGACGTCTACACTAAAAAAGCCGAAACGTCGTGTCAGTTTCAACACGGACTTTAAAACTGACTTCGAGAGCTGTGAGACGTGGTACGAGACTATATACGGGGTATCTGAGCTCATGAAAACAGGGTACAATGAGTCGACTGTTCAACAAGACTCGTGTCAAGAGGACCAGGGCCAGAGCAACATCTCGTGGTCAGAGCTTGTGAGAATGTGCGGGATCAGTTCGTCTTTACGTTGGAGCAAAGAGTCTTTAAATTCCGTGGAAGAACTCCTCAGCTACTCCCATCACGCTGAGTCAAAGCCTTACGATGTTTCCTCAGAGAGCGAGGAAGAGCTAGGCTACACGAAATTTGTGATCCACAAGATACACCAGACGATGAAAATTGATGAAGGAATGCCTGATTCCTCGCCCATGAAAGATTTGAGTGAAATTGAAGATGATGTTCACGTATGTGCGGAGAAGTCATTTTACAAATCCGTGTACAGACTAGCTCCTATAGAGGAATCGGTAAATGCTTAGTAATAAAACGCTGCTTTTCACTATTATTTTTATTGCAATCTCCATTATTGTTAGAAAATCTTCGGTGTTTAAGTTTACAAGCTTTTTTTGGTGTCGGTGTTGTGTTCACTTGTCTCGTCTCTTTCGCACTATATGTGACTCTATTGAAGTAAGAGAGATGGATAATGTTTAGCATTTGCCAACTAACGACATCGTTACTTGCTATAATTAATCTTGACAGTGTCATTACTCATTAGTACTTGATATCCCACTGTCAATACTCTTGGTTTTAATTGGTGGACGGAAATTGTTGAGTTTAGTAGAGTATTTTTTTCTTGAGAAAAGAAAAATAATTTTTTATTGGTTTACCTATTAACAAAACTCATGAAAACACTCGGGAAATTTCATGTTTCAAATTGGCTGTTTAAGGAATATTTAATACAATACAGTTCCTTTATAAAATTAATGCTGTTCGACCTTAGAATGTCGTGACGTCGCGTTCCGTACAAACTTCACACTAACAGTACGGCTATCATAAGGCGGCCCCCGAGCTGTGTCGCGGCGACACAGACTACCCGTCTCTCTCTTATTAGAACACTTAGAGAAAGAGGTATAGTGCGAGTAAAATCGAGAGTATGTCGCGTCCGTCTCATGATGGACGTGCTCTGGTGCCGTGCGGGGCGTTTTGACGTTGCATAGAATGTAGGATTTGACTGTCACTCAATTTTTTTTGCGTAAGATTGCCCTCTACAATTTGTAATTAATACATTCTTTTGCCCGCGACGCCGCGTAGAGGTCATCTATTTAATTTCAAAACGCCTTTAATGTTGTCATCCGTATTTCTCAGAACAAAATTACTTATTCTATATTCAGCAAGATTAAAGCAATCTCCAGACATATCGATCCAGCCAGGTTAAGTCGGCATTCAGATTATAGACATTTTTGGCATTTATAATATTTATTGTAGGATAACGAAAGGAAATATTGTATCTACCAGTTTTACATATTTCGATCATTATTGTGGTTTTCAAACATAAACAATACTTATGGTTTTGCGTTTCAAAATGGTTTAATAAAAATTATATCTATAGATCCAACACGTAGAAGACCTTTGGAGACGAAGTTTAATGTGATGTAAAAATAATAAGAATTATTATTATAGTACATTACGTAACTAGGGCGGTGAATTCGTGAATGCCCCAGATCGCAGGTGTTTGTGGCCCGAACCGAAGGTGAGGGCCATAAATATGCGCTTTGGGGCTTTACAAATTACCACCCGTGTTGAGTACAAAATTTTACGTCTTCACCTGGCCACAATGCGAGTTTTCCCGTACGCGCAGCGTGCAGTAAAACTCGCATTATGGCCAGGTGTGACGTAAAATATACTGTCGTCTAGTAACCATAACACAAGCCTTATTGAGCTTACTATGGGGCTAGCTTCGACGTGTGCAAGAATGTCCCCCAACATTTATTTTTTTATTTTTTTATTTAATGTTATATGGAATGCGGTCTAGGCTGGAACACCAAATACGTAATATTAAAACAACACAAAGCGGCAACGGACGTAGGGGTTAGGTTTCCAGGAATAGGTTTTTTTATTCATGGAAAAAAATCAGTTTTAACCCGCTTTCATTCCGCGGTGCAATATCGATGTTCAGTTCAATTCGCAGAATGTGGAATATTCCTGCGATATTTCTCGCAGTGAATCAAACACGGAGTGTATTTTCGCACAGTATTTTTAACCACAAGTACGGAACGTACAGTTTCTGGCACAGATTGTTACTTTCGGTACGGTAGTCATCAATAATGGTTACGAGTGTTTAATGTGACCGACTCTTTATAAAACTGTAATTGGAATCTTCTATGTTGGACATTATAGTTGCTTTTTGAATGGACTTTGATGTAATTCGCCCAAATCAAATAATCTCAAGTATTATAAAAGCTGGAAAAAACAATAGTACAGATCGACACACGTAAAAAGAGCTCTGGCGGCCATATAAAATGTATGGCCGCTAGGGTTCTTTTTACATGTGTCGACCTGTACATTGTTTAACGAGGGGCGTAAGCGGAATATTGCGAACAAGAGTCTATCAGAAGATGATCTTTTGATGCCTCGAGTTTGCAATATTCCACTTACGCCCGTGTTATACACAATGTTTTTCATCACATTTGCGAGGAAATAAATACATTTTAGATGAAATTAATACAAACCGTAATAAAATCTGCAACATGTCAGTCGTCCGTTTTGTTGAATTTGACGTGAGTCGCGTATGGCAAAGACCCTTCGGTATACAGCCACGGTTTGAAAACGCTTAAAAACATTTTACATAGACACTAAATAACTACATATTAAATCTGTAAATAATTCTGTTAAACATGTTTAAGTTTTTTTTTTCTTTAAATTTATTAAAAGTTGGTTGTAGCAAACTTTTGAAGATATGAAATACACCTTGGCTGATTGGAAATATCCTCAGTCCGAAGTGAAGTATGAGTGGGTTCTATATTTTAAAACTAAACTTAACAACCCGTGGGAGGTAAAACGGCTATAACTGCTCTGTACGCTCGCAAGTAATAACGCCATTGACGAGCAAGTGTGATGAAAATGATTTATAAAAACCAATCACACTGATTTATATAAGTTATGTAGCAGCGTATAGCAGCACACACGCCGCGCACGACACGATTTCGTGTTCACGGTGGCGGCCTTAAATGCATGATCCTACGTTGCTCTGTAGGTGTGTCGTGTTGTGTTCCTGGTGAGGCCGAGCTCCCGAGGGTTAGCTAATTTGCAGCTGAAGGATCTACAGTTCCAGCATTTAAACGTTTCAAATCCCTCGCATCAATAAAAGTCTAGCCATCAGGCCGCACGGCAGTTTATCACCGCCGTGGTCATAAAAAAAACGACATCAAAAATGATGTTCTAGGTATAAGTCGCCTGTTACTCGTACTATCAAGGGTTACCTAATTAACTAGTGTCTCTGCTATCTGTAGTACCCGCGAGTCTATCTATATATATATATATATATTGTAATAGTACATTATTGCCGAGACGCGCATAGATAGGGGTTGCCAGGCAACCCCGGTTTTCGCCAAGGTAAATGTAGAGCTTTTCTCAAACCTGTGAGGAAATAATACAAAAACGTTTCCAAAAACATATTGTGTCATACCGCGGTGATAAATACTTGTACTATGATTTATATGTAAGCATTTATATAAAGGCGATATTCAGTTCACACTATATATTACACTGTTTCAAGTAATTAATTATTGTCAATTTGTCATGTTTCATTTGTCTGAAATAAATGAATTTACCTACGATTTGATACTTTTTAATTTCATCATAAACAATACAGAACAAAAAATATATATATATATATTACCATGAAAACCGCGGGGCTCGCGGGTGATTTTCTTTGGCTGAATGTGATTTTTCCTTAGTCGTCTCGATTTAGTATGGCAGAGGCTATCAGGATTTTAAAAAGTTGAACGCAGCGGGAAATAATTTGTTTTGTATTGAGTTATTATACTCTTAGGCACGGAAGAGACTTAACTTTTTAAATGTTGACGTATAAAAATTGGGCACTTCGCGTATTCGTTTTTCAAACATAATGCGACGCTTTCCGAGCATGTTACAGAAAAAAAAATTAAAAACTGAAACGACCATAAAATTTAATATAATTTTTGAACATTTTCATGAGTAGCCCTTGAGAAATGCGACCCGCGGGGAGAACAGCCGGACATACGAAAGATTTGCTTACGATGGAACGGAGAACTCATTTGGCTTAGCTCGCGCCCCTCTTCCAGTGGTACAGTCAAGTTCGAAACAAAAAGTTGTAAATACACGGTAACAAAGGATACCAGTTTATTCACGAAAATTTTTGAGCACAAAGGTTGTAAAAACTAACCTCTAAATTAACCCGATTATTCGACGACCGGCGTTCGCGGCGATAACACAATCGTTGTAAACCGGTTAAACCCGAAAAAAGCTTCATGAAAAATTGCTTTTTAACTATTAAAGAACGGTTTTTCTTGCGATATCGAAATGAAAAGTTGTTACTTCAATTACTTGATACCAGTATATTCTTATATTTATATATGTATTCTGGTATCGTTTAGGTACATACCTACATACCGACATAGAAACCGTATATGCGGATTTAGAGACCGTCCTAAAACTAGTGACTGTGAGCCGTAAATCTCGCGAGACAGTCGATTAAAAATAAATGAAAAATTTAATCGTCAAAAAAAAAATTACGTCTACTTAAGTACGTGTATGATTATTGAACTCCTTCACAAATATTTGTAATGTAGTAACAACTGCGCTGTAATGTAGTAGCAACACCATCTCCGTCAAAACCTACCTAGGTTTTCTAAACGCCGGCGCCATATTGAATATAAATACAGCGTAATCAGGATGTTAACAGTTTGTTTGTTTGTTACAGCCACCCGAGAACGAGCTGCAGAAGAATTCGGATCGTGTTCTGTCGGAGCACGAATTGCGAGTCCAGAGGTCGCTACAGAAGCTCAATGTGCCAGAATGGTGAGTACATACATATGCATGTCTTTGGTTCGGAGCGCTGTGCTATATGCCCTTGCGAATTTCCTAAATAAGTTTCTATCGAACATTTCATTTTTAGTACAAGCTTTTATGGTATACCTTTTCTGTGTTCATCAACTTCTCATTGAGGCGATTCTAACGAGCCCAAACTCAACGGGCTACTTTGGTTAAGTACTGAATTTCTGCCACCTTTTGTACTCGTATTCATCATCAGATCAGTTCGATGGTATCAAACTTCACTGATAAAAATTTCAACTCAGTCGGACGAGGTTAACTGGTTCAAAATTCAGTTCCAAGATTTGTCCCTCACTAACAAACGGATACGCCAAGTTAAATAAAAACTTGTAAATAAGTGCATTTCAGAATAGACTGCACAATGAAATAATAAATCTTAAAATTTCTTTTAAGATTGTTTCAGAAACATTACGAATGTTGGTTTCGACTTTAAGCTTTCACGAGACATTTTTATAATATTACAAATCATTTTAACTGGCACTGCCCGCGAAAACACTCACCCTGAAGAAAAATCCAGTAGAGCTAGAACCATATTAACAATTATTAGTATCATTTCAATGTTTCTACAGTCGAAACAACTGTTTAGTAAAATCTATACTATTTATAATGTTATGAATGCGAATGTAACTCGGTCACTGTCAGTGTTATCTTTTCGTGTTTTTAAACTGCCGTACCACAACCCCAATGCCAATCAAGTTTTTGGAGAGGAACAAATGTTCGTATGGGAGCAACTACAATTAAATGAAAATGATGTGAAAAAAGGAAAATTAAAAACTGTTTATTTTTGTAAAACAAAATGGGTAAATACACAAATGTTGGGATCTCCTAGTAAGTATACACATATGTATACCTGTGACAGGAGATCCCGCTCTTCCATATCATATTATATGATAAGTTAACAAAAATAACAAATGTTCTTAATATCAAAAAGCTTAATAACAAAAGCTAGTCAACACTATTTAAATTAAAGAACATAAATACCCAAAAAAATTGAGCCAAAGGCGGACCTCGCTGGTGGCAGCCGAAACGCTTCATACTAATTGAGATGAAAGTATGACGTCACAGTCTGATGATGATATGGAGCAAATTGCTGTTTCGGTCGCGAAATACTGCGTTTAGGTCCATAGTTGTCATAGAATTTGGTTTCAATAAAAGCGTAAAGATTCTATATGGAGCTCTAAATTAACTCATGGACAGTTAAAAAAATGCATACTTTTTCTAAACTTTCTCAGGTCCATACTACTGTTCCTGGCTAAGGGATTAAAGTGGACACACGTTAATCCCTTAGGGTAAGTTGCACCAAACCGTCTGTAATCGTAAGCGGTGTTCGTTAAAATCTGAATGTATGCAACGTTTGACAAGTTTCTATGGACTGACAGCTGTCAGCGCCATATTTAACGTTGATCGGTCTGTAATCGTCGGTGCAACCCGCCCTTAGACTGATCCCCCAGGGGAAAAAAACGGTGAGGTTGTTAGGAGAACTGCGACCCTTCATCGGGCGAGCCGAGCGAGCGAAGCGAGCGTGACGCGGTAGCGTCCGGCGAAGCGCCATAACCCAACATTATTATTTTTACTAGTTGAATATAAAATAATTGCCGCTAATTCCCCTGGGTGATTGAGATCATGTGACGAACGTAGACGACGTGATTTTTTCCTAGTTGAATATAAAATAATTGCTGCTAATTCCCCTGGGTGCAATATCTACACATTGCACTGGTACTGGTACTTTAATTATATGTTAATATCTACTTGTTCGACGATTGTTTTTTTTTTTGACATGACGCACGCAGATTTTTGAAGATATTTTTATATGTGTATGTAGTGGGCATTAAGTGGCTTGGTACGATATTTTTTTTGTAGGTGTACCTCCGCGAAAAGTGTCATAAAAAATTAAAACAAAAATAAAAGTAGTTTTTTTTAAGGTAGTTTAAGGACATGATGTCGGTTGAATAAATGCATTTGGTAGCCAATTCTATTTTTATTCATGATGATTTTGTTTGGTTACTCTATCTTGAACAGTTTACCTAATATGACACTTTAAATGGCACCCTGTATTTTTTATATTATCCTAAATTACTCGAAAACAAAAGAAGATCGAGGACTGATATTAAGCATGGAGTGTTCTTAGGACCTGCCAGTACACCACCAGAAAGAATCACCAAATCCCTCGTCGGGGGCCACTCTCCTTAGCTTAGCCTGCTAGACCCTTTGGAATGGGGATATTTAGACCCAGTGAAGCAGTCGTAAGATGTACTGGGGGAGAAAGTTTTTATATGTATATGGAGGTGTGATGTTCGAATTCCACGTGGCCGGCCGTCGCGCGTCGCGAGCATGAGCTAGGGAGGTATCAAATTTGATTCAAAGTTTAGCATCGAGCCCCGGGATGTACATCCCGGATTTGGCTCGCAGATCCTTCCTCAACGTCCTGCAATTCTCAGACATCCGCCCAATTAGATTGGCGTCGCATTTCGTCCTTTGTCTTCGAACAGAAATAGATAGAGCGACACAGATTATACGTTCCAGTTTTCACATCGGGCGATTCGGGCGGCTCCGCAAATGTATTGTACATTTTGTATACGAATTAAACAAAATATTATCAAAATTGGAAATTAAACTCTGGTGACACATATTGAAATAATGCTAATAATGAGTTACGCGGTTCAACTCACGTATTAAAAGTCACTACTTGCGACATGTTTCGAACTCCTCAGGAGTTCTTCATCAGGATGAGCGACTCCACATGCAGTGATTCAAGCGACACCCGAAGAGTTCGAAACATGTCGCCCGTAGTGACTATTAATACGTGAGTTGAACCGTGTCATTATTGGCATTAACATGATTGTATCACGAATTTAAAATCATCATTTGCTAATCCTTTTCCCATTTGGATAATAAGGCCGTAACTTAAAGAACTTTTGAACAAAAATTAGTGTTTTTTTTTTTTTACACGCAATACCAAACGTAACACAAATGCAGACCATCATCATCCTCTTTGCATGGGTAGCACCACCGCTGTCATCCCATAGCAACTTGTCAAACTTTCCACACATTCCGATTTTAACGAACACCACTTACGAATACGAATACAGACGGTTTGGTGCAACCCGCCCTTAGCGTTATTCCCGGTTGTCCCTAGCCGCCCGGGGTCCGCTTTGACACATAATACCAAGATTTGCCATAGCCCCTAGTTTAACGTATTAACCGACTGCCATCTAGCTGACCTAGAGGGAAAAGTAGACCTTATCGGAAATGCAGATAAAAAACCTTGATTTTTACGATCTTACCCATTTACAGGATGTCTTTTTCTTCCATACCTCTCACTGTCACCCGTCTTCACGTCACTTACTACCTTTGGCTTTATATCGTCTGTCGCACATTTGATACACCTTTTCTTTTGCCTACTTCGCCTCTTAATGCTTTTCTGGGTACATGCTCATACACGCAAGGCGATTTAATCTCAATTTATATCGTGAATTCAAAATACTAAGGTACTACACCGAAAGTAAAACCTCATTCGAGGCAAATATTCTTGAACCATGAAATGATCTAAAATTTCGAACGCAGCGAAACTACGAGTATGTTCAGCCAAGATTTTTTTCTCTTATTTCAAGAGAATCATCTTAATTCAAGATTACATTCTAGATAATGGCGGTCTTCCTAAAATATTTCTTGATTCGATTCATATTGTGTTCTGTGTATTTAAATATACCCCCCTTACAATACTGATATCCTTGTAAAGGTCGCGGGAGTCCGCTGGATGCGGAAGGCGCAGGACCGGCTATCCTGGCACTCTTTGGGGGAGGCCTATGACCAGCAGTGAACGTGTTTCGCCCTAATGTATGATGACTTATATACAACATTCGCATCTACAGAAGAACTGCATTGATTTTTACGGATGCGAATCTGAAATCGTATATATGTGGACTCTACAAACCGTCCCTCGTAACTATACTATATAACATACATTATCGATGATACCTGTCTATACAATCAATCACATTAATAATGCAACCGCACCGCGGTACAAGGATGCATATCAAATTCCGTTTGTGTTGCATTATATATTAACTGCCGCATTGACATTGGCAAAGTGGCTGATTAAGGGTATCGATATGATATCGCTTTTATTGTTTTTGTTTTTTTTGTGGCTTTGCGAGCAATGGAACACGCGAGACTGCCTTTGCCTTTGTTTTATATCAACGTTTTTTTTATTCGACGAAGTGATACAGCATTTTTTTTTATATATCTAACGAACCTGCCCTCAAAAATTCACGAGAGTCGGTTGAGAAGCGCGACCTGTAGAGGAAAATATCGGGACAGCGGGACATTCTGACATCAGGACATACAAAGGATTGTCGGCTCAAGCTGAAGCATAGACCTCCGTTCGCTTGGTTCCCTCGTAAAAGATCATTACTTAATCGTCATGCACAGGACATTCAGGACATAAAGGATTCTTGAACCAAGATTTTAATTAGGATGATTCGAAGTTAGTTAGATCGTTACGGAGTCAGGTTGAGCCAACATTTTTTACTGTTGGTTTAAGAGAATCGTCTGAATTCAAGTACCTTAGTTATTATTATCAACTACTCATAGAGACGATTCGAACGAGCCCAAACTCAACGGGGTTACGTCAGTACTGAATTCCAGATCAGCTCAGATGGTGCCATACTACCCAAAATTTCAGCTCAATCGGTTCAAAATTCAGTTCCAACGTTTGTCCCACACTAACATACAAACGAACAGGTCAAGTTAAATAAAAGTGTGTAAGAATAAGAAAGTAACAGTAAAATGTTTATTAAACAGAAACGTCCTCTAACGAAATTCCGAATTTCCAGAGGTTGTGGGTTCAAATCCCGTGGCGAATAATTTTTCAATTTTCAACTATGATCTAAATAAGAAAGTATTACAGTAAACAAAAGTATCCAATCAAAAACGTCTTAAAACAATGTGCTGCGATCCTATAGGCTTTTCAGAAATATTTTTTTAAACGCGAACAATCCCATTTCTCAAAGTAAACAGAAATACCCGATTGAAATCTCCGCGACGCCGCCATCTTGATATTTTTAACGTTATCCAATTTTGCGTCTGTGCTCAATAAGTTACATTTGGAGCATTGCTTTTTATGGGAGCGAGTCGTGAACGCTGACCCAGAGAGACAGAGATCGACCAGAAGCCTTCAAATTGAGGTGCTGGTGAGGTATGGAAAGAATTAACTGGACGGAAAGAAAGACGAACGAAGAGGTTTTAAGGATAACGAGAGGAAAGATGTAAGAGAAATAAGAGGCAAGTGTTGGGCCTGATACGGCACGACAGCATCTTCTTGAACATCCTCGAAGGTAAAACTGAAGGCAAGAGAGGCACAGTAAGGCCTAGGCTAACAAAAAACCAGCTAAGTTTTAGCCAAGTATACGATAAAGTTGTGATCGAGTCGTATGTGGAAGTCAAGAGGCTGGCAATGGACAGAAATGTCAGAGTGAAAGGCAGAGTTAGCGGTTACTCCACTGACAAGAGCAAGGCTCTTAAGTAATGATTATGATGTCGCTCAATAAGTTGAGGGATTGAGAACGCCGGGGTCAATTTGCAACACACGTTTTGCATTACAATATGATTTAAATGTGAAGGTGAATATACTCGTAGGTGTCAAAATGTTCATGCCGCGAATGCGATTTTTTTGACATCCGCGGATGCGGTGGCGGATGCGGATATTTGGGGGCACACATCCGCGGATGCGGATGTGGATACGGGTTTTGGGGAAGAACACTAAAAAACGTCCATTTTATGATGACACGCAATCATTATGCACGTATTGACTAAATTACAATCGTAGCGAACAAATCAAAACGCGTCTGCTCTTGGTCACAGTGCTAAAATCATATCCCTTCCCTTTGGCTTTGGCGTAGAGTCGTGCACGAAGATCAACAATATTCCGCTAAGACCCTTCAATAAGCTCTTAACTTATCTTGAATGTAATGAGAAACAATTACTGTGACTTATATTAATAAAACCTAGACGCAATTGCATCTGACTCGAAGTGGATTTATTAAAGTTCTAGTTGAAAATCGCGCAGTATTCCGATATCCGCCTAGAGCCAGGTATTTTATTACGGAACTTATGAAATATAGCTTCATTTTATACCGGCAATACTCCAGGAAAAATACGGTTTTGAAGAACATTAATTTATAATAGCGTTTTTTTTTGTTGACATCGTTTTAAAATGTTATTCTAAGATGCATTATTAAAGAATCCAATAAACATTCCACCCGGAAGTAATTATGTAGATTTAAATGAAGCATGCATTGTCTTTTTGTGTATGATTTATCTTGAATATTATAGAGCAAATGTAAATGAACCAAAATAAAGACCAAGATGTTTATTAATATTTTTTCGTCTAGTTATTTTTGAGGGCGCAAAGAGAGAAAGAAATTAAAGGAAGGAGGGTAGGTTCTCGAGTACCACACAAGGTGGACTGATGACCTGGGTAGTCCGCTGCGCGCGGGTGGCGCAGGACCGGTTATTGTGGCACTCTTTGGGAGAAGCCTATGTCCAGTCGTGAACATGTTTCGGCTGATATGAAAAACGCTCTGACAGTAAGCGGTCAATTTTTTTAATATTTATAAATTATTTTACCCTTCCGCAAAAAAAACTTGCAAGTTGGCTATGATGTAATGAACGCAATAATATTGACGTTATAATAAGAATAGGCACGTTATAATATTGACCTATAATTCCTCAAAGTAACGTTTAAATCAATATTACTAGAACTTTCTCGATATTCGTAGAATATAATGCTTTAGATAATCGTTTTGTTGTTTGGAACGGTCGCGGAAAGTTCATGTGTAAACTCGAGTCTTTAACATAGGAGCTCAAAAAATGTACGGTTTCAGGATTCCACACCTTTTGTAAAAGGATTATATGCTTCGGACCTGAAGCGACCAATGTTCACTTTAAGGCCGCTCATAGAGCCAGATATGCGAAAATACTCCATGAATTATGTTATTTTTCTACGAAACGATGATGTTTCTAGATCTGTGAAAAATATATATCATTCTTGATTATATTATCTTCAATAGCACAGCTTTCGATATTCGATTCGTAACACTTCGCTCGATACAATTCTTTCCCAAAGTAACCTCCAATTTGAAAGTTTATTTCAACTTTACTTGTTTAACGTGACACTATGAAACAAAACAAGGAACAAAATCAGTCATAATCAAAATAATAATTTGACAGCTTCCGAATTTCAATAATTTGAGGCAATATTTTTATAATACATAAACATCGTAAAATTCAATCGTATAAAGATATCGACTTACGGCTTCCAATGTCTTTCTCCGTCACTCTTTCGAAATGTGACAGTGATCGCTGAGCGGTCGTGCCAGATGGACCTGTACTACTTGTAAAAGTGCCATTGTGGCCTGTTTGCAGAATAAATAATTGATTTTGATATCCCGCGGGCGCGGGTTTGCCTGCGTTCTGTGCAATTCTCGGGCGAAGTATGCAGCTAGTTCATTCATATTTTAACTAACTTCTGCCCGCGACTCCGTCCGCGTGGAACTCGTTTATATAGTGTGTTACCGGCATGCGGGCATTTATTAAAACTGATAATAATATGTTCCATTAGCAATTGTTTGCATGTATTTTTTTTCCAAAATACAAACCTTCAATGGACTAGGTGTACATGACGCCGTACTAAACAAAGTATGAAGAGCTGCCATTTACACTTGTCAATTTACTTTGCTGTACATTGCTGGCAATTTAAATTTTGCTAGAAAATTTATGAAGTCGGAATTATAGTTAATTATCTGTATTAAGGTCATGATTAAGTTAAAAAAAACTCCGTTAACGCCGGTAACACGCACTATATTAGGTCCACGCCAACTTTCACCCCTCACTTTTCCCTCTTACGGGATGATTACCGTGATAAAAAGTACCCTATGTCCGTCTCCGGGATTCAGACTTCTCTCCTCCATCACCATACCAAATGTCATCTCAATCGGTTCAGCGGTTTAAACGTGAAGAGGTAACAAACAGACAGACACACTTTGGCATATATATGTATGGCATATGTGCTAACTGGTCATTTGGTCACGGCCATATCGATGTTACATTGTCAATACGGGCTGTTCGTTCACACGGAATATCGCTATTACAACACGTTACAGAAAATTACCGTTCATGAAAGTTAAATTAGCCGATGACGTGACAATGCCGTGTGATGGCACGACGGTGGCATCCAACATGTGGGCTGTCTGACTATCAAGTCTAGCATTAGTTATTCAGTGGTCTATGCACAGGAAAAATAACTTGAATAAGGAATTCTTATATCTTCGATGAGAAAAGAAATAATCTTGCCAGGACGACAGAAAAATAGTGGGAGTAGAAAGTTTTCCATACAAGGTCTAATCCTTGAATTTAATTAATTATATTTCTTTGATGTATGATAGCAGCAGAAGATATACGATAAAGCTACGGTAGCCTAGTGGTTCAGGTATGCGGCTGTCCGATGCCGCATACCTGAACCACTACTGCAATGAGTTTATGGGAACTTATGTACGTAATATTTACAAAAAAAAAATAGAAAATAGAAGAGGAAATATGTTGGGGCACCTGTTACGACATGACATTTACATAAAAACTATAATCGAAGGGAAAATAGAGGGAAGAAGAGGCAGAGGAAGGCCGCGACGTGCTTTTATGGACGAGGTCAAGGAGAAGGTCAATGTGGTGTCGTATCAGGAGCTCAAAACATTGGCAGAGCGTAGAGCTGAATGGCGGTTACTCCACCGACAAGAGCAGAGCTCTTAAGTCGAAGAATTTGAAGAAGAAGAAGCTTTTCGGTGAAGGGAAACATCGTCCCAATAAGGTCTAGTTTTCCCTCTGGGTTGGCAGGTCTGATGGATCTACGGATTAGGTGTCAAAGCGGACACAGTGCTCCTTTGGGGCACAACCTGCAATTACACTAGGAGGACGATGATGACAGCAGCAGAATATTGTTTGCGACATAGATACGGCGTATCCCATTGTGTATAAAGTTTGGTGTCCCCAGGTGACTTTCAAATAGCTAGAAACGTGTACTCAAAGGATTCTTCTTTCCCAGGTACAAGAACGCGCCGGCGCCGCGCGAAGGCTTCCTCCTGCGCAAGCGACTTTCTGACGCGTCCAGCGCGCGCTGGTCGGGTCTCAGCTCCAAGACCACTTCGCTGGGCAGCCTTGGGGTCAACGCGCCTCCTCCCCCGCAGCTCTCACCGCACACCACCAGCTTCGGACGGTGGTCTACTAGTAGACTCAACTCTAACCAGGTGAGACGCTTCGCAGACCGGACCCCAACCCCGTGCTGTACGATATTTTTGAAGTGAAAACTTCTCGGCGGTGTGCACTTTTTGGGATGGGGACAAATTGTTAAACAGGTGTAGGAGCGTAGGAGGTCACGTGACCGTAGGATTTAGTGTTGCCAGATGCGAATGCAAAAAGCGGGAGCGGCTGCTGTTTTTTTGATATAAGACGTACGGGGCTTGGGGGCGGAAGCAGGCGGGAGGAGGTGTTTTTTTCTTTGCGAAATTAAAATTATTTAAGTTCGCCTATTTAGCGTATATGTGGGCTCCCGGGGTGCAACCAGGTCTTTTTTTTATTGAACTACGATGGTGGCAATGGCAACCCATCACTCGGTCTGCCTGATGGTGAGCAGATTGACCCTTTATTATTTGAAGATTTACTGTGTTGATAGTTAAAGACAAATCCAGCTACTCTCAACAGAGTGAGCAGCGAGCTTGCATACACACATCATCATCAGCCTATATACGTCCCACTGCTGGGCACAGGCCTCCTCTCATGTATGAGAGGGAATGGGCAGTAGTCCCCACGCTGGCCCAGTGCGGATTGGGGACTTCACATACACCTTTGAATTTCTTCGCAGATGTATGCAGGTTTCCTCACGATGTTTTTCCTTCACCGAAATGCTAACGGTAAATATGAAATCATATTCCGTACATAAGTTCCGAAAAACTCATTGGTACGAGCCGGGATTCGAACCCACGGCAGCCGTTTGACAGCCGCATGCCCGAACCACTGGGCTACCGTAGCTTCACAAGCTTACATACAATACAACCTAACAATGATAAATGTCAAAGTGATATACAGGATACAGGATCAAAGGAATTTTAACTGAAATTGGTTTGATGGCCGTTTATAAACAAGGGTATGGTTTCCCTCGTGTACTAGAAATACACGGTCGCGGGAGTCCGCTGGATGCGGGTGCCGCGGGATCGGTCACTTTGGCACTCTTTGGGGGAGGCCTATGTCCAGCAGTGGACGTCTTTCGGCTGATATGATGATGACTAGAAATAACGTGTTATAATTAAAGACCGTGCGGTATTCGCAAGTACGTGTAATGCAAATTGTGTCTGTTAGCACAAATTTGACAACGCGCTATCGCAATCGTGAACACACCAACCAAAGTTATAATCTCAAAACCGTAGTGCATTACAGAATTGAGGCTTTAGGTACTTTGGTCCAACGCAGTTAACTGACCATTCGTGCACTTTGTAATAAGGGTCACGATTGGTCAGTCTGTGCTGCCGTTTGTACAGAATCTGCTGGTAAATCGCGTAACGCATTGTACCTAAGCACGTTAGGTATAGATCTAAATGTCAAAATTTATATGGAAAAATGACACTTGAATTGTCTTTACGCGCGTTCGGAACGTTACGTGATTACCCCTCTGAATTACCCATCTCCGTTTTCCATGCATTTCCGCTTCACAAATTGGACATTAGAAGTGCCTTCGTTAGTTGAACGGGTCGTTAGAGCAGAGAGGCAATGTAACTTATATACAACTCTAGGTAAAGCTTAATTTTAATAGCCGTCCCTGTCTAACGCTAGACAAGGACGGCAGCTAGTTCTAAAAATCGTGAATGACATTTTTGTTTTACAGTCTGTGTTCTCTGTATAAACCTAACAAGACGCCTTGCACGGCTATCACAGGACCACCCGGGAGTTGTGTCGTGGGAATGTAATGCGTCTCTTTCTAAGCGTTCTAATTAGAAAGAGAGGGATACTCTATCTCGCCGCGACATAGTTCGCGAGGCGTCCTGATCCAGATTCAACACTGGTTCGTCGTAATAAAAATATCGCCGTATTTAACTTGTAGAAAAGTTCAGGTGCAAACTGAACATCACTTTGCGGAACGTCGCCGCCGCGACCGCATACCAGTTGAGAGTTTTAAATGTCTCTAATGCCGGCACTACACTACGCTATGCGCTATTCGTTATGTGACTGCGACTACGACTATTTGTGAAAATATTTGTTGCTAGTTTCTGCCCGCGACTCCGTCCGCGTGGAACTCGTTTGTATCGCAGCTCCATTCAAACTTTTACCCCCCTCATTTCACCCTTTTAGAGGATGATTTCGGTGATAAAAACTATGCTATTTCCATCCCTTCAACTATCTCCAATTAAAAAATCACATCAATCCTTCGCTCCGTTTTGCCGTGAAAGACGGACAAACAAACAAACACACACACACACACATACACATACATACATATACAGCACTTTCCCATTTATAATATTAGTACGAGTATGGATGTGCGCGAATGAACACAACATGCCGATGTGTGTTGTTTGCGTTCTTCCATATTATTTCTTATTTCAACCCAGGCATCGCTAATGTTTGTTTTGACCATAAGGAAACCAAACCATTATTTGGATCCCAGATGTAAGGCTGCATCTGATACAATTCTAGAAGCCAGCGAGCAAATGAGTGTGTGAACGAAGTGTGGGCAATCGACGCGCTATTTGCCTCGACGGATACGCGTATTCGCTATTCGCGCTTATGCTTATGCGTGCGAAGAAGGCAAACATAGACAAATAAACCGTCCACACTGCGTCGAATACAGGCGCGCTGGCGCATAAGCCGAATAACGAATAGCGTAGTGTGGTGCCGGCATAATTGTAAGTTTTATATTCTCCGTGACTCGGATCGATATCATTAAGTTATCTAAAGTAAACTTAGCGTGAGCATTTCTAGAAATGTTTGCAAATAAAGAACGGCGATCAAGTTGTGCTTTTAATTTCCCTATTTTGTAATGTTCAATATTTTTTTATGAACGTATCTCATAATAAAGATTCCGTTAAACGTAAACTTTTATAATTCTAAACAATCAAAAATGATTGTTTTAGAAATTGCTTAAAAAAATTGGTAGCAAAATAGATAATTGGTAGAAAGCAATAAAGCATGCCAGACGTAAATGGGTACTTTCCGCGTGTTTAAATGTATATCTTTATGCTGCTATATTGATATTAAACTATCAAAATATTACATTAAAGTTTAAGTTATAAAATTAATTTAAATCATAATAATATACTTTAAAAACAAAGTTTTAACCGATTTCAATTTAGTACTCCGCCAAGCCACGAGTACATTTCTACATTTATTTTCCAATTTACCACATGAACTGATTTCCGAGAGCAAATGCGTTGATTATTAGAGAAAAAAACCGAATCGCTGTATGTGGCCCGATAATATTTGAGGACTTCCGTCGATTCCGCAAGGGATCACCTTTGGCACTTCATTAGTTGCTATTTCAACGGAATCTTATCAGAATCTGTGATATAATTTTGTACTTTTATTGAGGAATTCTATAAGTCGTCTGTGGTCTTCATTATCAATTCCACTCCACCAAATTTATGTACTACTTGTACAGCGATTGGGTTTCTCTAATAATCAATGCATTTGCCCGCGGAAATCAGTTCATATGTGGTAAATTGGAAGAGATATGTGGAAATGTTCTCGTGGCTTGGTGGAGTACTGAATTGAAGTCGGTTAAAACTTTGTTTTTAAAGTAAATTATAATCGTTCAAGAGCAAATTTAAAATAAGACAACTATGTAAGTAGCTAGACGCAGTATTTTCCGACCAAAATGTGACGTTATAATACTATGTCAATTAGTATGAGCTGTTTGGCTGTATCGTGAAAAAAAAGCCAATTGCCGCTGCTTCTGCTCGGGAACGAGCGAGGCCGAGCCGCCAGTATTGAAATGGAACTTGTACATTATTATAACAGTTAAATATAAAACAATGCATGTACGATACAAAGGGCTCTCGGTTGAATTGGATTCCATAGTGGTTTTCATTCTATGTGGTCTATATAACTTTATTTTCATCACCCTTGCTCGTAAATCGGCTTATTCCATGCGGGTGTCCCTTGTTTTGTGGACAAACTTTTCATCGAATTTCATTTCATCGTAAACGTTTCAAGTAACATGTTTACTTCACGAATTATTGTTTCATAGAATAACTGTTCCGCGAATATTATTTGGCAAATGATTCATTTTGTATGAATTTTAAATGGCAGAATAACAAAACAACGAATTTCATTTGTTCGAAACTTTATTACAACATTACAAAATAATAAAAAAAAATAAGTAGGTTAGTTTAGGGTTAACATAATGTGTCCCTCAGAGCGGTAATAGTCGACACAATGGCGGTTAGGTTTAGGTTAGGTTAGGTGCCATAGATAACAGTGTATGACAACTATCCTAAATTTAAATAATAATCCATGTAATAATTTGTATGATTCAATAATTAAAATACTTGAAACAATAAATCACAAAAGTATTTAACGAATCACCCGACAAGGAAAAATACACGATTTTAAATTACTTGTAATTACCATTCCAAACCATTCCATGCGTATAGAAGGACAATGGCCTAAATTGTACCCATAACTCCCGGTTATGGGTTTTCATATGATCTGATTGGTTTAAGCACATCTAGGTGGCCGCGCTCCACTAGAATTCTCCTTTGTGAATGGTTTGTGAATGTTGTGATTATTTACCAGTGCATTGGTTAAGTTACATCTGTAATACTGTGTAAGTAAATATTATAAAATAAATTAATTTATTTATTGGTTGAAAATAATCTAGTTGGCCACGCGCCGCAAGAATACTACTGTACTGCTTTATGATTGGTTGAAATGTTGAAGCAGAAATCTGGAAGTGAAGTTGTCAATTTCGTAAATTTTTGATGGGTGCGATGGTATGAAACATGGATTTTTCTGTCTTATGTAGTAATTATTTCCTCGCGTAATGTAATGATAAACATTGTGTTGTTATACAGTCGTACATAGTACGTAGTAGTCGTACGTAGTACTCGAGTCATCAAAAGCAAGTCTAAGACTCTTGTTCACAATATTCCACTTAAATGCGCCCCTCGTTAAACAATGTACTATTTTCGAACTGTCCACTCTGTGCCCTGTGGTAAAATACAATATTGTAATCCGATAACTTACAAAGCCACAATCTCACAGAATAATTCCCAATATATGACTTATAGATAAATCCAACCAACATACATGTTTGACAGGCACATTTCTCACAATAAAAACTACATAATGGCGAACAGATCAGTCGAATACAGAATCACAGATAAAGCTAGGTTTCCACTAAATGAATATCGGAATACCGATAATTCATAAATGTGACGTGCATTCTCCGAAAGGTGTTTCGTGTATTGACGGATTTGGGCCGAATCATTTGGCAGATTTCCGAGAGAATGTATCAATGTTTATTTATTTGCTTATTGGTTCAAAAGAAATTACACAGCATTGCAGTAGGTAGGCACTGTGAAATTTAGGACAGAACGTACACATAAAAACAATCTTAATAACTAACTGGGGACGGGCGGTCATCCATTGCATCACAAAGGTTTTAGCATTTCTCACAAATTAGTATTAATATGTTGTGGCTTTCCAATGACTTGAGAATTGATTGAATATTGTATTTATTAATTTATTGTATATTTGCGATAGCTATATATTACATATGACAGTGTGTATTATATTTTCTATTGTATATTTATGTATGTATTGGCATGATTTATTTTTTCTAGAATGAATACCTATTAGCTTTTGTTACTATTTTCTCTGCGTGTTTTTGTACACGGTATAAGTTTGCCTATCTCATTCTACCTGCGTTCGTCTCATCACTTGCGCAAAGGTTACCTGGAACAGATCCCTTATAAGGATAAGTTCGCCTTTGTACTTTGATCTATTGTGTGACATGTATATTCTTTAACCTGTTATTGTGTACAATAAAGTGCTTACATATGTACATACATTGTTGATATCTAAAACTAAACGCTATTCGTTGGATGATCACCTCGATTTAGTTAATGCTCTTAAATACAATGAATAAAACACATTTCTGTGTCCATGCGGCTAGTTACGTATAGTTACAAAAAGGGTGCCATTTTCATCTTCAATCAATTCGGAATCTTTTATTTTTTATGTACGTTTCCCGATTACTCGAAAACGGCTGGACCGATTTGGAAATATTTTATTTCCTTTAGAAGGGTATCCCATCCAGGCGGTCAGCAGGTTAGGATCTGATGATGGGATCTTGGAGAAATCGAGGGAACTCTTCAAATGAGTGTCGGTTAAATTCGTTTTTAAAGTAAATTATCTAAAGAAAGCTGGTTGGTTTTAGTTCTTGTAGTATGAAATGGAACATAATTGAAGTATTTGATATTCCGTTGAGGTCGTGTAGTTTTTCAACGCCGAGCAACATGCGTATAGCCATAATTGAATCCTAGAGCGTGTTGCATTTCATCCTTCGTTAGCGTTCATTGTGGCTTCCATCAGAGCGAGGACAGTATAAATATAGATTCTATATTATAGAAAGAATATACGGTCGGTAGTTGACATCAGTAAACATAAATAAAATTAGTCTTGCATTACCAATAACCAGAACTCACGATAATGCTTGGAAAATATCACGCTTCACACGACCGGGTTCAAATCCCGGTAAGAGAAAATATTTGTGTGATATTTAAGTATATATGTATAACTATTATATATATCGTCCTCTAGTACCTACACATAACACACGCCTTATTGCGGTTAAGTACTATATGGGGTTACCTCGAGTTGTGTAAAATTGTATTTATTTATTCTTATAAAGATGTTTTAACTCTACCCCACCTTTCTCTATCTCGTACCCCACGCTCGTACCAATATAGACTACCTAGCTGGTACCCCGGTGGTATCGACTGCATAGTACCGACCTAAAAGAATATCGAAGGCCCAGTCTTATACTGGTAAAATAATTTAAAAGCGGTTGAAGCAGTTCCGGAGAATACCCTCTACAGACTAACTTAGACTGCATTTACTATTGATAAGTTAAAGATCTTTAACTGCTTTAAAATCAAGAAATGGACGCTGATCTTAGAAGATCGTGACGTCAGTTTTTATTTCCATACAATCCTCGTACTGGGTCGAAGTTCATCTCATCTAGATAAGATAAGGAAACTTCTAGACCGCTCTATAATTATATGTAATAATGTTAATTTCTTACCTACCTGTTATTTCTTGTTGTTATGTACCACAATTATTCTTCGCATACGAGTAATTAAGCCATAATAATTACCCTTGCGATCAATGGGGTCACTTAATATCAGCGTCTCGAAGTAAACCACGGTTTGCTTCTAGACTTTAAAGCTAATAGTGGCGACCTTATTAGCACCAATCTCAAATATTGCATTGTAAAAGCAATTTAACACTCGTATATTCCAATTTTAAAAGCACTCTCGTTGAACAAGTGTTTTATCGAATAAAATAAATGCCGCTTTTAAAACCTCTCCGGCCAGCATTGTATCAGCGTTTAAAATAAAAGTTGCAAACACCGCCCGCGGCATGTAATCAAAATGGTAAATAAACGTTTTATCAGAATTGTAAATAGTTTTCTGACAATGTAAGACTGAGCTGCGGTTGTTCTGATAGGATTTCAATTTCATTAATATATGCGAGTGCGTAGAAATTGGGACAGTAGATGGACGGTAGTTTATCGAGAGATATTTGGTATTTGGAATTAGTTATATTTTGTCGGGGTCTCGATGACGGACATTTCTCACATGTTTCTTTTTAATTTTTGCATGACTACGGCGGAGCCGAAAGAATGGGGTATGATTTTAGCAGTCTATGATTGTATTTACGTGTGTTCCGCCCTAGCGTTTAAGATGCTGAAACAATTTTGATGAATGAGTCAATCTATTCAAAATGATGCTCCGCTTGACATAGGCTTTGTATGAAAACTTTTCAGCTAGTTTTCCGTTGTGGATAAACGGGTTCCCAGATTTATGAAATTTGTATGCTTGTTAAGTTTTAGAGTTCATCATCATCCTTCTATTGTTTTTCCCGTTTTTGACCAGAGTCCGCTTTAACGCATACGTACTAGTTTTTTTTAACTTTCAGAGTTGTATGACCAAATTCACTAGGAACATTTATAATGCGCTTTCATACACAAAACTACATCCTCAAGCGTTGTGCAAATGTCCCGATTTAAAGGCATATATTTTTATTATTTACTAAACATTTTTTTTAGCGATGAGATATATAAAAAAATTAACAAGATCTGTGGGGAATCCGCCTCCACCATATAAAACATAAAGCGAAAGATAACTGGCGTGGTCCTGAGGCCAAAGCCTTGTGGGAGACTACTTGACTTTCAATCTTCTTGTATTAATAACCTTCCAGACAGCTTGATTCAAAATAAGGACAGTATGACAGTACCCAGCACAAAAGAGGTGGACCTGGTTCTTGAACATGGAACAGTCGACCCAGACCATCCTATACATGTACTAACAATGACCAGGGTCAGCTATACTGCACATAATGTTACCAAACATTTAAAACAGGTTCGGATTTGCGTGCCTTGGGTACAGTAGCCATCATATATATCGCAGTGGCCAAAGTGCTCAGAAATATCTGAACCCGTGTCTATTGTCGAGACACCATTTGTCGCTTCCCTGCTTGTCGTCGGATACGACAAGCAGGACTATACATATGTTTCACATCACATCACATCATCAGCCTATATACGTCCCACTGCTGGGCACAGGCCTACTCTCATGTATGAGAGGGAAGGTATATATGTTTAACGTGCTACAATTGCCCTAATTGACTATTTCTATCCCCAGACGTCGCCGTGTTCGTCTACTCGCAGCAGTATCCGTGGCACCAGCCCGCTCTGCTCGCCATCTACGAGGTCTTCATTTAGCGCGCGACAGCCGTATTTGGGTTGGAGGAGTCAGGAGCGACTGAACGCACCACGAACCCCTCATGAGAGGTGAGACGCAGGCAAAGTGTAAGGCCTGAGTGCATATAAAACAAATGCAATCTATATGGACGATCCACGCCCCGCTCTGAGCGGGGCGTGCACTCAGGCCTTGCAATAAGTCTAGTAATTGGCGGGCACGCACCAGCCTTTAATCCAATTTAAAGCCAATGCCACGCATATAAGTCATGCGTCTTTGAGTGATTTCCTCTACGAAGCGGAAAGATGCGGTTACGCCGTCACGTTTAGCAGCATTTCTCCGCCTTTTAGCGAAAACCACTTGTACACAGTGTTCATGGGCCTTGAATGGGTTAAGGTTGGATTCGGCCAAACAGGAAAAAACAATGAGGCAAGTATTCCCTGGCCCATGAAAATTGGCATAGATACACATCAACATATTCATAAGTAAGTAATAATAAACCTCAAGATATAGACTTATCTTGAAGTAAACTTTCTCCTTATCCGGGCTCATTTCAGCTGTAACTACAATAGGCATAAGCGATATCAATAATGACATATCTGAGCTCGTTTGCTAGTCCGAATGGTACACGGTGGAACTCATAACAGCCAACAAGTGTGATAAAATTGCATGTCTACTTTTTTATGGCTAAAAATATTTTTCAAACCAGCTATGTGAATTTTTGTTTATGTTTAACAAATAATTATTCTTCTATTAACAATGATATGTATGACTTATAATTCTCTAACCGGCTATAGTTGAGCATGGAGTAGAGTGGCCCACAGTAACAGGAAAACTGGGTGAATTTGATTAACCTAGTTCACCCAAATGGTATACTACTTAATTCATAATAGCTTCTTTATTATTTTAACTTCCTCATCCATGACTTGCAGCTTCATTCGAGTTCACTAAACTTAAATAACAAACTTATATTCCGTTCTGCTACGGATACAATGTCCGTTAAAGCACCAGCATTAGCAGAACAAACAATTAATCTAGCCCGTTCAATCAGGAACTAGAATTTCCCAACAAGACTGAACAAATCCTCAATTACTCATGGCTTTCCATTCGATTCCCCTCAGGACAAGCCCGGTTCTAATCCGAGCTTTTTCCCCCAGTTTCTACTGATTTTCTGAACCATTCGATAAAATGCATGAATTTCAATCCGATCGACGACTACTGAAAATGTTCGTATGTACACATCCAAACACAAATCTACAATGACCAATTCCGCGACACATGTTGCTGCCAACGTGAAGTCGCAACATTGCCAGAAGCTCATTTCTCACGATACGAGATTTAAATGATTACGTCGAGCGATGTTTGGCAACGTGGCGGCACCTCGCCTCGTCCCACACATCTAGCAACATTTTTTTTGTTAATATGCTTAACATGTTTGACGCAAGATCCCAAGACCCCACGGAGAGCAACCCACAAAATTAAATTATTGCTACTCTTTATTGTATAGGCTGACTCGTTTCATGAGGTTACCGGTTGCAATTTTACATGTTTAAACTGGCAGCACTAACACGCGTTACCAAAACGATCTGCCATTTGACCTGTGTTGGTCCGGTCCGTATGTCCGTAGGAACTGCATTTCTCTCGTTAAAATGTGTCTTTCTATCCAAACGAGTATTGTAGTAAACAGTTTGTGAATATGACGACCGGTTAGCCTAGTGGGTAGTGATAGTAATAGTGACGCTGCCTCAGCTGAAGATCCTGGGTTGTAATTCCGATCACTCATGTGCTGAGTCTTGAATGTTTTGTTATTAATAGTACATTGTGATACAAGTGAGGTATGTTGATAATTACATCAGAGGCGAAATTGTTCGATAAGGATTCGTGATAAGGAAGCCGAGGATGTAATTATCAAAGCTCACGCGTATCATACGACGTTTTTCAACACATTTTGCGAGGAAAAAATCATTTTCATAAGATGAAAATGTTATAGCCCTGCCAAATTATTAACTTTACATTAAGCAAATCATTAAGATGACAACAGGTTTTTACTCACAATTGCACATCGCCAAGAATTTCCAGTGGCGTCCATTCTATTTATCACTTTTCTAGTCACCACGAGTCAACATTTTTGATAATAACCAAACACGCATAAACAAATTTTACAAATATTTGTGAAATAAATAACCTATAATGGCACCCAACAGTTTTTTTTTCGTGAAGTTTGCGCAGTGTGGGCACAGAAATCTCTAAACAGCCAATACAAAATAAAATTATATTTTCATTTTAAAATGTTATCTGTATTTAAATTCATGTAAAATGTTATGAAAAATGAATAGTTTTACTAAATTAAACGTTTCCATATCATATACAAAAAGAAATAGTCATTTAATTAACAAAAAGGATTTAATTTGTTTAGTCGAGTAAGAATCCATTTGCCGAAAATTAAAAAAAAGCTGTACACTCTGTACAACCCGGTTAATTTAAGAATGCACCGTGTTCATGCATATATCTTGCTGCAAGGTGCCAACGTGACTTAATCGGGATATAACCATAACACACAAGTGTTGTAATGTTATAAAACACGCGTTTTTAATATCCAGGATTATGAGCCTAAAAGCGACACAATAAAAGGTACGTTACGAGCAATTGTGTTGAAAATAATATACTGGTTTAGTACCCATACTACAAGTCTTCTACTTATAATACTTACCTAATTCGATTTGTGTAAAATTGTACCCTAATATTTTTTCATTTATTGTATGGAGGCTGTGATTTGCTCCTAAACCGAGTACCTTATTGATAGGACTATTGAAGCATCTCGTCTATTTGTTTTCGTGGTGATAGCTTACTTACAGGCACGCGCTAGTTTCAAATAAGTCTAGGCAACAACTTGCATAACAAGGGCTTATCTTTTCTGCTATTTTTAATTACTATTCCAGAGTTTCTTTATGTCGTTGCTTATTCCAAAGACTAAGGGCGAAGTTTACGTTATTTTACATTTCTCATTGGCTTGATTCAAGTTGACTCTTCAATAGAAACGTAGTTTGGGTCTCATTTTAAAACGGCATACTAGAAAGAATAACATGAAACTTTATACAATGAGATCCGCCATATCTAGTTCGGAAACTAGTAAATGTTGCCATAAATTAAGATGAAAACTTGAAGCGATCAGAGACCTTGTATAAAAACATTCTAGTCGCTCTGTTTTTGCTTTGTAATTGCAACAGAATAGTACATTGTTTTAAAGGCTAGAAAGTAGGCAATAGATGGACGAGTGGGTTCGAGGTCCGAGCCGCTAGGTGAGGCATCTATTGCACTTTTGGCCGAGATATTACATAGTGCTTTTCACGCCTACTGCGAGGAAATTGCAAATAATTATAAGTCAAAATTGAGTACCTAATCAAAGATCATAATTGATATGAAACACTTGAGCGTGTCATGGGCGTGGGCCACCGCGCCGGGCCGCCCTGCGCGGTGCTCCACTACTACAATGAAACATTGTAGTAGTGGTGGTTCAGGTGCTACAGCTATTGCCTACTTTCCAGCTTGGTTTTAGACCATCTATTGCCACATTTCCAAACAGTGGCGTGAAAACATGATTCCTGCCTATACATATACATATATGATGGATCCCATTGTGTATACACAAGAAATGTCAACAAAAACAAAGACTGGAATGTAAACAAAAACAAAAAATCTATGTAAACAATAGAAACATAGACAAATTTTTGATACACCCTGTATAAAGACCGATTTTTATTTTTTTACGGATTCTGCGGGAGACCAGCGCTGCCTAAGCTAGCAACATGATGAGCTGGATCAATTTTGTGACAAAGCCTTATGTGTTTTCTAGCGGTCCGTACCTCAAAAGGAAAAAAACTGAACCCTTATAGGATCACTTTGCTGTCTGTCTATCTGCCAAGCGCCTTTATCTCGGGAACGCGTGGAGTATCGAGTTGAAGTTAAAACAAACTCAGGTCTGCAGTCCCTTGGAGCTGCGAAAAAATCAAACTTCTAAGTTAACGTAAAAAAATACGGCCATATATGCCGCATAAACGTATATTTCGACACTCTCAAGGAATCAATATTTATAGGGTACTTTCCGTTGACCTAGAACTGTCTTTGGCAAGTTACTCGTATATCATCTTATACTAGTTATAAGTACAGTGAAAAATCGGAAAACTATACATTTATAATTTTGTACCCTCGGTGACTGAGTCGGACTCGCACTAGTCCGGTTTTTCTTCGTTTCTTTTATTATCCGGTCTTTTAAGGTAGATTGGAAGAGCTCATGAGGTTGGCTGTCCAATATTGGCATAACTTTGCAGGACCTCATCTCGTCTTCCCCTCCCCAGGTTAGCCTCCTCGCTGCTCCAGCAAGCTGCGGCCACCAAGGCCTCTGAAGAGATACAGTCCTCCATCAAGGAGGTGACCTCGGCGATCGTGCACTACGTGTCCGGGCTGGAGCCGGCCAACGGCGAGGCGGACAAGGTCTCGCCTCGTTCCAGTCAGAAGCTGTTCTGGCTTGAGAGCTCTTTTGTCGGTGAGTGACTTAAACTCTTTTTAGCCAGATCCAATTTATTCTGTAACCTATCACTGCAACCGTTTGATAGAGCTCATGAGGCACTTTCAGTATCAGCAACCAGTTGTTCGGAAATAATTGAGTGAGATCACTTATCATTTCCAGCCAGCATAGGGGAGTACGCTAAAAAAAGAAATTATTTTATTCTACTGTTTTGTCGGCGTGATTGATTTATACGAGTATACTCGTACTTATGCCGCATTACTGATTTCTAGTAATTAGTAAAGGCCACTGAGCTAAGCTGCAGACGGACAGACGGACTTGAACCCTAAAAGAGATTCCGACGAATTGAGAACCTCCACTATTGAAGTCGGTTAGAACCGGTTAAATCGATTTCATTTCGTCATCATCATCATATGACCCGACAGACGTCCACTGCTCTTCCAAAGAGTGCCACATTGACCGGACTTGCGCCAACGCGCTGTGAATTCTGCAAACTTAAATCAAATCGCATCTGCTGGATGCGATTTGATTTCTGTTCGCGAAATTCGTTGTAAAATCTCTGTTACATTGTTCAATCACATTTGCATTGTCTGCCGTATTTCCTGCCGTAAAAATGCATCTTCCGAGTGTACTGCAAAGGAAATTGAATGGAAGTGCCTGTGAGCAAGTCCATTCAGTATTCGATGCTTTATTTATCCAGTTGAGACTACTTCAGTGGGACGGTGGAGGACGGTCTCAGTTGTCGTCTTTCGTATTTGTGGGGAGGAAACAAGACTGGCGTTTGTTAATTGGGTCAATCAACTTCTTTATTTTATTCTGTCTTGAAGCCGAGGGACAGTAATGACCGAGTTTCTAAGAAATTCATCTTCATTCTTCGTTTCTAGGATATCAAATGGAAATATTGGACTAGTTTTACTTATTTCAATCATTCATCATCAACATTGTAAATGCGAAAGTTTGGATGTTTAGATGTTTGTTACTCAATCACGCTTAAACGGCTAAACCGATTTGAATGAGATTTTGCACGAAGATAGTTTAAAGCAGTGGTTCTTAAACTTTTGTTAGGCATAGACCATTGACCACTTTCAGAATTTCATAAATGCCGCGGACACCTGTTGCCTTTTTTTCAAAGATCTCAAGAGCGTACGATTGGCCGTGGAACCCTAGCAATCATGTCACAAAAGCCTAAGAGGTCCATGGGCCACATTTCAAGAAACCCTGCTTTAAAGGATTAAAATCTAAAATGATTGTCAATTCCTTCCTTTTTATATATGTATACAGCCAATGCAAATTTACTAAACGACAATCAACTTTGCGTGGCTAATTGAAAATGCCGCCGTGTTCCATTCGGCTTGGACGGAACATGGCGTCCAGTTTGCACAAGCCCCCACGGACAAAACCCCGTGGACAAAGCGTGCCCCGGGCTAAAGGGAATTGTTAATGCGCCGCACAATGGAGTGGCCCGCGCGGGACAGCGTATAGTTGTGACCGTGATATGACTACTTGTGTTGCCCGTGAGGATTCTATTGTCCTCGGTGTGTTTTCTTGATTGTAACTAGGTGGATCGACTATTTTCTGTTACTAGTTGCTATGGTCACGTCCACGGAGTCACTTTTTTGAAACTGCGATTTGTGGGTTTCAAATTTGAGGTTTTCTTGTCAAGTTCGAACCCTTTTTGTGTGGACTTCTAGGCACGTTAGAAGTCCGTAATGCAACAACTTTTCTAAGATACTCTGTAATTTTGTCTAGTGAGTAACGGGACTTTCTTTTCATGTCCAGATGACCCGCTAGTCTCTGATAGATTTTTCTCGTTTTTTTAAACAACGTCGGTGGCAAACAAGCGTACGGCCCGGTGGTAAGGGGAATCCGCAGCCTATAGACGCATGCCACTCCAAAGTAGTAACACGGGCGTTGCCGACCCTTGATATGTTTGATTCGTGTTGAAGGAACAAATGCCCTCGATCTCAATATAACGCATCCTCGATTCCGTTTGGCGATATTAAGAAGAAAAAGGCTCACACCAGAGCGGTCTATAACCTTAATATGACGGATAACTGACGTGGCAAGACGAGGAGTATTATACATAAATAAATAGTATTAATAAACCTGCTCAAAATTTAACGAGAATCGGTTGAGAAAAGCTACCCGTAGGCAGACGAGGTAGGGCACAGCGAAATGTCATCCCGCTCGAATGTGGAGCAGCCCAACTGGGGATGTACCTGTACCTCCGCCTTGCGGAACACCACAGCCATAATAACACTACTAGTTGCTCCATAGTAGTGCTGTGTTCCTGGAAGTGAGCAAGGTCGCCAGAGCTCCCGAGGATGTGTTGTGTTGAGAGCGAGGGAATACGTTCCTTCAGCTGTCAACACGGCGAATCCTCAAACATATCAATGGTCGGATTGGTCGGCAACGCCCATGTTACTCCTTTGGAGTTGCATGCGTCTATAGGCTGCGGTGTCCGCTTACCACCAGGCGGGCCATAAGCTTGTTTGTCACCATCATGGTAAAAAGACGATAACAGCGAACGAATATTTGCCCAAGCATTACGAACGAATATTGGCCCAAGCATAGAACTTCGTTCCCTTCGCTCGATCGTTCAATAACTGTAGCGTTTATAGGTTACGGTGTCAGCTTAATCGCATGTTTCTCAGAGATTTGTGATAGATGACGATAATCGTTGCTACTTAAATACTCATAATGACACAATTACCGCCCTTGGTTATAAATTATGCAGCACCCGACGTCATTACGTCACAGCGGGTATGCCTGATTGACTAATCTACGAGAAGCTTGCCATTTATGTAGCGAGCGATGAGTGTTTAATTACATTATTTAAAGAGAAGCTTAACGTTAAATAGGACGCTTTGATGTCAGTCCATAGACAATTTTTAAATTCTGCATTCAGTAAAATTTAACCGTCGTAACTAAGATTAACCTTTCGGACGCTTTGACACTGACTTTGCTGTGGCTGTAGGATTATAAAGTTTTCGTTTCTGTCACATATTTAGTCAACTTTTGCGAGTCGTTATCGAACACTCGTGGCAATTACTGTACAACTAATTAATGTGGTATATGACTAATCATAAAGAAATAGTACATTGTGATACAAGTGAGGCGAAATTGTCCACGCGAACCGCAGGTGAGCGTGATAAGAAAGCTGAGGATGTAATTATCAAAGTTCACGCGTTTCATAGGACATTTCAACACATTTTGCGAGGAAAAATCCTTTTGATAAGATGAAAATTTTACAGGCCTGCCATGTTATTTTCTTTACTTAATGATGACAACAGGTTTTTACTCACATATTGCACATCGCCAAGGATTTCCAGTGGCGTCCATTCCATTTATCACTTTTGTAGCCACCTCGATTCAACAATGTTTACAAATATTTGTGATGTAAGTTATAATGGCGCGCAACAGTCTTTTTTTGTGAAGTTTGCACAGTGCGCGCGCATGTCTTAGGCCAGACTTAATGAAGTCTCTAAACAGCCAATACAAAATACTTAAAATAAATATTTTCGTTTTAAAATGATATCTTTCGCTAATTTATGTAAAATGTTATCAAAAGTGAATAGTTTTACTAAACTGAACGTTTCTATATCATATCCAAAAAGAAATAGTTAATTAATTAACAAAAAGGATTTAATTTGTTTAGTCGAGTAAGAATCCATTTGCCGAGAATTAAAAAAAAAGGTGTACATTCTGTACAACCCGGTTAATTTAAGAATGCACCGTGTTCGTGCATACATCTTGCTGCAAGGTGCCAACGTGACTAACCACCATAACACACAAGTATCGTAATATTATAAAACACGCGTGTTTAATACCCAGGATTATAAGCCTAAAAGCGACATAATAAGAGGTACGTTACGAGCAAATGTGTTGAAAAACAGATTTGTAGAAGTGTCGTAAAAGTCTTACGCTTTTTCGACCTCGCAATCTTATGCGGAGTGTAACCGTCCGATCTTCGTCCAACGACGAATTTTCGTCCATGTATTTATTTATTTAGATATACAATTTAACAGCAGGTCCATAAGGTCGGCTTACGGTCATAGAGAGATGGCTTACCGTCTGGTGTGGCTACTGAGAACATTCCTCTAGCCTATAGTATCCGCAAAACCAAGTGGGGAGTCAGGCCATAAATCATTGCATTATGCTATCTCGTTCGCACCTGCACTGCTTTACTCGTATGGAGCGGGCCGTGCAACACTAGTACTGACTTTATTTGCCTGACTCGCCACTTGGTTGTGCGGATACTATAGTGCGTTTGCCGTCCACAAATGCGATAGTCATTTGTTTTTGTCTGTCCAGGTACGAAGCCTCTGGACTCTCCGCAGACACCACTGGTGGTGTCCGAATCGCTACCCCCGCCGCACCCTCGACCCCCCTCGTCGCTCCGCCTCGACCACCGAGCCGCGCCTGGTGAGCGAGCGTGACAACACAACACTACCCACTGCAGGTTTAGATAGAGAACCACACTCCACATTCCGAACGGGAACCGCCATGTACAACGCACATTCAGATCCAATCGATGCATTTAATTCGCGCAAGTCTGAACCTGCAGTGCCCTTAGTTCTAATTTCATGTGCGTTCATCTGTTTCGTAATATGTATTTAGTTCTGTCAAATCGTTGCCACTCTGGCTAATCGTTTCGAGAAATTGTATTTTCGGCTTTCATAGACTGCGACTCAGGACCATTTTAATGTACGTTATTTTTGTTGTGACTGCACTTTGGCATCATTCTGTATGTGTTGTACGAGTGTCTTTGTATTGTGAATTTTAAGAACACGTGCTTGTAGTTATATAGTTTTATGATTTATGTTTGGCCGTAAGGATAGCAAGGTATAGAGGAGTTACTGCCGTGTTGGGCGCGCTCAAGGTTGCAGAGTCGCGGATGGGCATTCACGTCTTTGTGTCTCAGGGTTGTCACTTCGCATTAAAAGCAAAGTGGCATCCATTGTCACTATTTAAAGAGCCCGTTTCAACCATGGTTTTTTACTAACAATTTGACTACTATAACTTTGAACCTAGACGTGTCTACGCCGCTTATAAATTTAGACTAAAAATGATGATAATTATAATTAATTACATCGTAATTGGATATTTCTTCTTAAATATTTGTTATTCTTGCGGCTTAATCGATTTATGCACCTTTTCGTTGCTGTTAATGAACGAACGCTTCAAACGTTCGACCACCGTTTGAGATGTTGCCAGTACAAACTTCGAATAACGTCAGGCTTCCGAACGGAAGTTACTTGTATTAAAAAATAACTACGATTTATTGTTATCTACATCTATGCAAACATGATGCATTTTTATTAAATCTTATATTATAACGCTTTTAGGCTAATCTGTTGATGATTTCAGAATTAGTGGATAAAACATTGACACATATGTTTTAGTCAATAGTTATTATACATGTTGTTATAGAGTAATGCCATAATGTAATTTCAGTATCACGGTAACCAGTTTTCTTAGAAACATTCGAGTGTACCTACAGAGTATTTATTTTTCATTTGTTTAACCCATACTTTTAGTTTTTAGTTTATTGCTAGCCAATAGTTTTGTAAATAATATTATGTTGCTATAATTTTGTTTAAGGTGCTATTGTTTACTTTGCTTTGATATTGTTTCTGTAAATGTCACAAATAAATTTCGTTTGATGCCCGAATTCAAACGGGTTTTTAAGAACCAATCCTAGTGGTGGTTATTCAAAAGATTCATGATCAAAACTAGTTTCTTCTACTTAAATCACCTCATAATTTATATACGGGACTTGCTGTGAGTCTCTTAGTAAATTATCCAGGTTCTGATTGTGTAAGAAAAGCCTTTTTGCACCCGATATGAACCTAGAACGCGAGGGGAATGCGTTCAGCCGAATATACGAACCTTAAGGGTCGCCCGGACGCTCCGCTGTCCGTACAAACGTAGTTCTGTTCTCATTTTGAAATGACATTTTAGAACAACATGGAACTTAGAACACATAATGGGATCGGCATATCTAGGTTGCAATAGTTACTGTTGCTATAAATAAAATAATAAAAAAAATTAGAGCGAGTAGAACGGTTTTCATACGAAGTCTCTAATCGCTTAAGAGGGAAGTATACCTTTGGAATACTACGTTCTCTCGTACAAAAAGAGAAAACGTTTTTCCACTTCTAAATATTTTTGATCTCAATGATTTTTAATTACGTTATTGGCACAATGAAAGGCTAGGTTAATAGGATTTCCTTTTTATCAAAAGTTTGCAAACGCGAAGTGAAACCTATACACATAGATATTATTATGCTGAAGCGATCGACATCAAAGTCAAAGTGATTTGTCAAGATTCAGTTAGTGGAAAACGTAATGGAAATTTCATATAGACAGTACCTATTGTCAGTGCGAGCTGCTAGCTATGCTTCCCTCATATTTTTTCTGTTATAATTTACATACATACATACATACATACATACATGTATGTATGAATGTATGTATAATTTATAGCAACATAAACTAGTTTTCGAGCTAGATGTGTGTGTATAAAAAAGTCAAGTTCTTCTACCACGCCGTTTTAAAATGAGAGCCAAGCTACATTTGTATGGGGACTTCAGCCGACCGTGCGTGCCTCTTAACATATGTATGACATTTGAAAATGATTATATTTAAACAGATTCGTGTCAGTATAGCTCTCTAAACTTCAATATAGTTACATAGCTGTTTTAACCCAGATATACATAAATAATATATATAACATTAGCGCCGGCTACCTTTATTTTAGAATCTCGGTACCTTATACGTTATTATTGTTAGAAACACGAGTAATATTAGTGTATTCGCAATATAAATTCTTAGTATCTAATGTTAGTAAAATATATTATAATTATAATTATCAATAAATATATTCGTTTTTATTTTATTGTTTTTGTTTTATTTATTTTGTTATGTTGAGTTGTTTTCGTTTAGCACAGCACTTTGTTCTCATTAAATAACTTCAAGAGACGTCACAGTCGGTAGCGGATAAGGGGTAAGTCCATTGCATATCGCTAACTTTCTCACTATCTCTTTAACTAATGTGATTATCGTTGGTCGCTGGAAGATAGTCTTACAACAGAAAAGAAAACTAATATTTATTCTCTCTGTTGGCCTTAAAGTGCTTTTAACTAGATATTGAAAATGTGTGTTCTCTTACAAGATCTCTGTATTCGCTACAATGCATAAAAACACTGTAATAGTACATTACGTAACTAGGGCGGTGAATTCGTAAATGTCCCAGATCGCAGGTGTTTGTGGCCCGAACCGAAGGTGAGGGCTATAAATATGCGCTCTGGGGCTTTACGAATTACCGCCCGTGTTGCGTACAAAACTTTACGTCTTCACCTGGCCACAAAGCGAGTTTTCCCGTACGCGCAGCGTGCAGTAATACTCGCATTATGGCCAGGTGTGACGTAAAATATATTAATTTGATTGCATGATCTTGACAGTAAACCTGTCGCTACCAGAGAACCGTAATATGAAGGGAAATTTTTAATCGTTTACCAAAGACTACTGACATCAAAATAACAATTGCACATCAAATTAGTATTTTCAGAACTGCGTTTTTTGGTTGTTAAACTTGTTAAGTATTTTTGATGGGCCTTTATATGCTACCAGCCTAATATGAACCCTTTGATAAATAAATACTTGTGAAAAGCCCTCATGAAAATATATTTTCGTTACAATAACAAAGAGTAGTCATTTTCATTTAAATATGTACCATCGGATGGTTACTTCATCACAAAACTGACATACCGTGTCAAACGCGTAGTCTGGTGTCACCAAACTGACTGGTTAGACGTGAGTTGTGTTAACGCAAATTTAGAATCTGGACTATATTCAGACTTCCATTCAGCGATCATAAGTAATCAATTCACTCCTTACTAAGTATTTCTTCTCTGTCACTTTTACTTACTTTCATTAGCTTCACGCCAGATCTTTTAAAATTTTTAGAAATTTTGGCTTTTATTCTGTTTTTAACTAGTACGCTCTAGTGTTTGTAGACTCAAGATCATTTAAAATTAAAATTACTAACCTACTTTCATTAACTATGACAATTTCACACTTAATAATAAGAACATCAGATAATTCGGAATCGTAGTTAAATCCGAAATAACTAAGGTTTAAGTATCTCGAAATGCATACTGATCTATATAGTTGCAGAAATTTAGAATCGAGAAAGAAATATTCTTTATCAATAGTCCGGGTCAAAAAGGTTCAATAAAGAACTAAACTTAAAACCTTACAAAACCCGAAATTGGCACTCAATGACTGTTGGCTATAAAAATTACCATTTAAAAGGTATCAGGTTATTCTGCCGCTTTCCAATTTTGAGATGACAAAACGCCAAACCGATCGATTAAAATACTCAAAATCGAGTCACTTGAGACCGATCGATTTGAATATTCCAAATTTGAATATGAAGCTAACCAATTCGGCCAAAGATCCTGGTAGCTCCATCTATCCCTCCTCCTTGTAACGACGAGACCGGATTACAGACTGGCAGGACTCGCAGAGATCGCTGGTCGGGATCGGGCGCCCGTCGCCCGGGTCCACGACGCTGGAGGACGTGCTGGACAGCTTGCTGGGTCTGCCGTCGCAGCCGACGAGGATACCGACCCCGCAGCCTAGTCCGCGGAAGGCGTGCAGCCCGTATTTCCTGATGGGCGGGAAGGTAAGACTTGGGTGTTTACGAACAAGTGTATCGTTGCGTTTTTTGAAGTTTTTTGCGGCCTGAGTGCACGCTCCTTTACGAGCGGGGCTTGGAGCGTCCATGTAATTTGCATTTGTTTTATACGGGCGCTGCACGGCAGTGCGGGCTCTCAGACCCCATTTAGATTTCCTTTGATAAAGATTGACAGTGGAATGTCCTCATGTTATTGTTCCACTGCGTGACTTTGTATAATTCGTGGCCATTATGGATGGCCACAAAGCGGACACATGAAAAATGTTGTCAAAAATTTACAATCAATTCGGAACCGTAATTTTTACCTAAATTTAATCACCTAAAGTAGCGACCACACCGATGCGTTACGCTGCGTATACGCGTTGACGTGTCGTATGCGTCACGTATTCTTCATACATTTTGCTGCGTTTACGGTGCGTTAGCGTATTCTGAGCAGCGGTGTGGTCGCTACTTAAATCATGCTACTTAGTAAGAAAAGAGGCTGAAAGACGTATCGGATACACTTTTTTGCAAAAACTCCCGCCTTTAATACAATTCTTCCGTAAAAATTGGGTGACCAAACTTTGTTTTTAACAGTAGGTATATGCATAATGTTAAGTATTATTCAGCCATGCTTGTAGGAAAGCGCTAAGCGACTGCATTATTGTTATGTTAAGTATGTCTTCTAAATGTTTTAAGTTAGAAGCATGTTCTTTGTCGCCGTCGTTCGATCAGTGTAACTCGAAATCATGTTCGCATGTCCGATAAAGTATCGTTGACGCGAAGGAATTATATCGATCAAGGGCTTAGAAAAAAATATCGTATTGTCTATTTAAGCCACAGATAAACCACCCACATCATGCCTGTGCATCAAATATAGCTTGTTTGACTTGCAAAAGCGCTTAGCCATTAAGCGATGTTACAGAGATTCAACAAGCCTTAGGGTACTCGTATATGAAACATCATTTTGAGGAATTTGCAATGCGAAATCTCGATTGAACTTCATACATTAACTCGAGTAACATTTGTGACAAAAGCGCTTTGATTGAGAGTGATTGTGGTTATATTGAAGCTGCAAGTCTGTTATATTAATGAGCTTATTGGAGTTGGTCGAATTGCTTCAAAGTGTTCCGTTCAAAAAGCAACTCTACCGTTTCAGGTAAAAGATTCAAATACCAATGACACTTTGATAATAAATCGGCCACATCAAATAATCGCAACTGTACTGTTTCTGTGTCGACCCTTAATTCGACAACGTCCACATTGGCTGATTATGCTCTCTGGTGTTTTTGTATGTTTTTCCTAATCCCCTGGACTGTTTAGCGTCGCTGGGGCTTGAACTATGGACTTTCTTTTGTCAAATTAAGGTTGATTATGAAATGACTTGAAATCATTTTGTGTATAGCCTATATCTTGCACAATAAATAAATAAATATTATGGGACAATCATACACTAATCGACTTAGTCCCATAGAAAGCTCAGTAAGGCTTGTGTTATCACTTCACGTCTTGGGAACAAGGGAATATTCCTGGGAAATTCCCATACGGGAATATTCCCGTTCCCGGGAATATTCCCCAAACGGGAATATTGATATACAAATTAGGAACATTTAAGTTGTAATAAAAGTAATTAAAATGAATAGTGCCCCGACAAATGAAGCGCCATTCGCCAAAAACTTCATTATTGTACTAATTCCGCCTTTGTCTCTCAATTACCATTAAATATGAGAATATTTTCATATTTTCTATTTGTACACATTTTATTGTTAATTTTTTTCGTTAACTTTGTTGTGCTTTTGTTACTTGCAGAAGTACTTTTGTAAAATTTGTTTTTTTCGCCTCGGGGAATATTCCCAATAACTGGGAATACTCCCATTGTTCCCGAGAATATTCCCATTGTTCCGGGGAATATTCCCAGGAACATTGGGAATTTACTTTTGCGGACAAATTACACTGGTTAATGTATAGGTAATTTCAATATTCCCGTATATTCCCTTGTATGGGAATATTCCTGGGAACGGCACATCACTATATGGGTACTAGACGACTCAGGAACAAATATTCATGCTCATCACACAAATATTTGCCCTTACCGGGGTTCGAACCCAGGACCTTCAGCTTCGTAGGCAGCGTCACTACCCACTAGGCTAACTGGTCGTAATGTATGGATAGTCGTAGATTTGGAACATATGGATTACTAGCTTCCGCCTGCGACTGCGTCTGCGTAGGCCTGGGATAAATTAGATTTAACCAAGCCTATCCCGCTGTCAATTAGGCGCGAAACGAAATTTGTCTATGGTAAGCTCCGGTGAAGGGAGGTTTAGCTAGAGCTGTACAGTGTGTCGCACACAATGACGTTACATATAAACGTTCCGTTTTACGCAGTAACAACATAATTTCATTGATCGTACACCGTTATACGAATTTCAATTTGACAACATCTTGCTAACATGATGAAGAAACCAATCTCATTGCAAAATATGAACTGTTTTGCAAAATCATATCCATACTAATATTATAAATGGGAAAGTGTATTTGTGTGTTTGTTTGTTTGTCCGTCTTTGACGGCAAAACGGAGCGACGAGTTGACATGATTTTTTAAGTGGAGATAGTTGAAGGGATGGAGAGTGACATAGGATAGTTAGTATCCCCGAAATCATCCCCTAAGGGGGTCAAATGGGTGGGTTAAAGTTTGTGTGGAGCTGCGATATAAACGAGTTCCACGCGGACGGAGTCGCGGGCAGAAGCTAGGTATATATATATATATATAAATCAGCCTATATACATCCCACTGCTGGGCACATGCTTACTCTCATGTATGAGAGGGATCGGGCAGTAGTCCCCCGGCTGGCCCAGTGCGGGTTGGGGACTTCACATACACCTTTGACTTACGCAAAAACTTAATCTGTATTTAATATTTTTTTACGCAATCTTGACTTTCCGGCTATTGTATTATTTTATCGTGATATAATATAATTATTTCCAAAATTTGATGAGCATTTCGATAAAAAACATGGGAACTAAAATAGTTACAATTTTTGATGTTCAGTTATGTGGTAACAAACCTGTCTCACTCTATGATTGATTAACAAAAAAAATACAGCTTACGACTTCACCTAGCCAGTGGATCTTCTGTACTTTTAGTACTATTCAATTGAAGTTAATATTGCAGTTATGACCGTGCGATCAGTGCGATGTCAGGTTTCTCAGGCGTTATGCGGTCGTAGAGTGGCCTGAAATGGGGTTAATTATTCCACACTCTACACCCAAGTGGAAAACGCCCTACGCTCTTAAAACTTAGATGAAGTTACGACGACGGTAAACTTAAATTTCCCGACTTCGCATCACGAACTGTTTAAATTAAGAGCACTCGTTTCGCATCAGCCGAGTGCTTCGAGGAGTCTAAATAATTCAGTTTGTAATTTACTTGCAAGTAATGTAGTTTACTTTAACTCGCACGGAAATATTTGATTTACGATAGTGTTAGGACTTTTCCATTTTAGATCTACGGTTATGCCTAACCTAAAGGTGTAATTCCGTGTACGGGGGCCGATCGCAGTCGCACAAGTGCGTCGCAGACTTCGGGAACGGTGCCGCATCAGCCGCACTACGCGTCAGTCGCACTAAATCAATTGCGCGCGGATGTCCATTTTGTGACGATTCGCGTTTGACGCTGACCGTCAGTTTTGTGGCGGCCTCTTAACCATCAGTTAGTGATATATTTGCGTGTTCAGTGGTAATGATAATAGGTACTCATGTCAAATTGCCTGGCAGTATGTCGCATAGTTTGGATGTGATTGCCATTTCTCCAAACGCGGCCGAGGCAATTCTGATGACGTCATTACTGGGGATGCCGACCGACCTCGCTTTTTTTAACTTTCTTTCGCTTTACAGTCTCGGCACAAATGTCTCGACCTGCTGTGTTGGGAGTGGGCTTACGGACTATGAAGCATTCAATTCTTTAGAATGCTACATTGCAGGTTCGCTCGGAAAATAAACGGCGCGTTTTAGCGAGCATTCTGGCGAGCGTCCTAGCGAGCATTCTAGCGAAACGACAGTAAATCAGCTTCGAGCCCTTGCCGCGCCGAGCAATTTTGCTACGCGCCCGTCAAGTCTGATATCCTCGTCATTTTTTTGACGAGAATTTACACACGTACTGTTAGTGAATATTTCCGACGCTCGTACTCGTAGCGATGTTTGGCTACATGCTACGCTCTGTTTCGTGTACTGTTCCACGTGTTGCATAGGACGGTTCCACAACACTTTTGGACCTCAAATACCGCGAGCCATCCGATTTCCACACTGCAACTGCGCGTCATTGCTCTGAATACTATTCCTATAAGCGAGTCTTACTTACCCCATGGGAAGAAAGGTGGCGATTCAAACTCAATATAACCACAGAATAATTATAATAACACCCAAAGGTACCAACAGAAGGTCCACTGCCAAAGTGATGACGTTAGCTGTCATTATTTGATAATAGACAATCATAGAGTGGGATAGGGTTGTCGACAGACCACATAACTGAACATCCAAATTTATAATTGTTTTAGTCTATAGTTTGGTATCCAAATAATCATCCATTTTGGAAATAATAATATGATATGATAACGAAAATGTGGTATAAGATTGTGGTTTATTTACCACATAAAAAAATCGAAATATTATAGCTGCCAGTGGCTTCGCCCGGGTATTACAAACAACGCAGGCAAACCCGCGGGGTAAAATATAGCCTGAAACCATCTAGTAAATCCATTCGGAAGAATTTTCGAAATCGGTTAAGCGTATAAGTATATTATAATATAATTTGCAATTCTTTATTAATAATTAAATCAAATGTTGTATTAAATCAAGAGTAGATATTTAAGGCATTGTTTATGTACGCCAATCGGCAAAACATATTTAGTGCAACATTAAAAAATTAACATCTCTGTTTCTATGCAGCCTTCACCTATGTTTAACAAATAAAACACTTTGCCTTTGTGTTTCTGCAGATTATCCATTAGGTTACATACATACAAACTTATAAACTTACAAAGGTTCTCACAATTTTTTTCTCTTACTAATGTTTCAAAGCAAAATTTTCATATTGTTCAAATCCCAGATTAAACATCAGTGTCTCGCCGACACCCTTGGCTCTGCGCCAACGAAAGAGGGAGAAAGAGTATGAATCAATACGACACGCGTATTATCTAGTTAATGGTAATAGTACTTCTCATTAGCTGTCAAATTCACTATTGACCGCCACCGCAGGCCGCTTCATTCTGTGAGAGGCGTTAAGAGTCACAAGCTCGTTATTTTATTTTATTTTTTATACCACGTCTGTGGCAAACAAGCTTACGGCCCACCTGTTGGTAAGTGGTTACCGTAGCCTATGGACACTTGCAACTCCAGGGGTGTTACATGCGCGTTTTTGATGTGTAAAAACGGCGTTTGAATACCATACAAACGTAGTTTGGTTCTCATTTGAAAACGTCATACTGAAATAACGTGAAAGTTTTTATTACGGTATTTCCAAAAGTTTCTGATACCTGTATAACAGCCCGGCCACGACATTGCGCGGGGCGGAAGCGGTAGCGGTTTTTCTATTCCATTGCGTGTGATCCGAACTAACCACAGTGCGTTGCGTTGCATTGCGCGACTCGAGCGCGCAATGAACAGGTAAAATAATTGGCTGTCGCAATTCCCATAGTACAAGCTTTGCTTCGGGACTAGGTCGATTTGTGTAAGATTGTCCCATAGTATTTATTTATTTAAGTCTTTCAAAAAAATCCTTGATAAATAATGGTAACACAGGCAACAGAGAACCTTTGGGTAGCAGGAAAAATTTAAAGAATTTTTAATAGGTATTTAGGGCGGGAATTCATCAAGAAGAGCATACTAACACATCGATCTTTAAAACATTACCGAATAAGATACTTTAAAATACACACTTACGAACGATATATATTTACCGGTATTAATTCGTTACCGAAAAAAAATATCGACCTGACCCACCTCCTTATTCGAACTTTGGTTAGCTTTATGAAAGCCGTTAGAGTACCGGATGAAAGTACAGCACCGATATTTTTCGGTAACGAAATACAAAGGTTGAGATACCGAAATGGCCCAGAGAAAACTGATATGACGTCATACCGTTAAATAAAGGTACCGGTAATTTTCGGTTACATATACAGTTCAAGCTACAGCATAGTGTATCGGTACACAGGGACACACAACCAAATAGCCGCAGTTGTACCCGACTAGCAGAGGCCGACTCACTACAACAGTAGACACAGGTTCCATCTTGAATTCACCAAGTTGGGCTACTGGCTAATCACTTCAGAAACTACCTACTTAATTAAACTTTCTCCAAGTAAAATGAGTCAAACAGCCTTGCGAACAAGTTCCACAAATGTGCCTTCAAAGGGTAAAGGTAAAGGGTTAATTAAAGCTAACTTTGCCATCATAAGCATTGGCGCAAATTAGACCAACGTTCGCGCATAACGGCCGCGCTGTGCCGCGGCGATTTAGACTTCTCGTATTCGTCTCTTCCCAAGTGTTCCAATGGTGGGTACACACTGAGCAAACGAACGACCAACGAACGCGAAGCATTTACGTGACAGCTATTTGTTAGAGTGAGATACATAGCCGTTTGTTGGCTTGGTGTGTACCCACCATAATTAGAATGACACGGATAGTCTCTACTTACTTCTTACACTGCCACTCCCTACTTGCTCTACGGAGTCATAGACAGCGTAGCAAGACGGAAATGATTGGTGAAACTACGAAACTTTGCATATTTCGTATTTTGCAACTTTTGAAAAACTTTCAACATCATTATACGAGTAGGCTGCGCCCCACATAACACGAGGCGACTTAAGTGTGCATATGGCGCCTCGCGTCGCCCCGTGTCATGTCGGGCGGCACCATAATACCTGCAACACACTGGCGCGGCCTGCGGTGGCGGTCAATGGTAAACTTGACAGCTAAGGACACGTTTACTATTGACCACCGCGGCCAGGCCGCGCCAGTTTGTGAGAGGCCTTAATCTTCAGTAACATCAGTAACGTGGAATAAAGCATTGAAATAAAAATATGTACAACTAAGTTTTAAAGTGGCAATCTACGAAATTCTACAGATTTTTAAGTCTCGCCCTACAGATTTTCATAAATCTGATCTGGCAACACTGGTCATACCTAGATAACCCTGGCGTTCTTAGCCGAGTGGGGTTTAGCCACCGACCTACGACGGTCCGCCGGGTGCCTGCTTGGGCGGCGCGCGGCCCGCGCGGCGAGTCACGTGACGCGCACGGTGCACGCCACGAACGCGCCCAACTCCTGGGCCATCTCACTCATGAATAATGTGCTGGGTCCCAGATGCCGACAGATTGAGCAAGTTATTGCGTACCACTTTACCGCCTTAAACTCTATTGCAACTAAATGTCTCACGAAAGTTTAAATTCGAAACTGTGTTACCTATAGGTACTAAATATACTATAATTGAATATTTGTTCTCTTCAGATATAGACTGACACGTTTCTTTTTAACCCCATGTTGCGGATTTTTAATGGAACTAATTTATTTTACTGGCAAGGATACTCTTTGACAACAGACGTTATAAGTATCCATTATCCATCCAAAGATCATGGACATCATGGTTGTTAGCATAATGCCAACTATTAGCGTAGATTATCTAAATTGCGGTTTTTTGGTCAGTTACCATATCTTCATCAGTTTTATCACACAATATTTTATTCCATGCGCGTCATGCATGTTGCTGAATATTTATAGACATAAGACGACAGGAATCTGCCCCTATTATGGCTGTGGTATTTTTAACTGAGATGTATATTGGGCATCTGCAAATTCTAGAAAAATTACATTCCGCTTTGCCCAATTTGCTGCAATACCTACCTACTTTAGAAGCGTTTCGGCTCAAACACTTTCAGCATTACGCGAATTATAAATGGCGCCCAAGTTACTGTACCACTCTGGGAACAAACTTGCATAAATGCTGATGTATATAATTACTCCAAGCCTCAACCGCTTTCATCCCACGTTCCAGAGCCCGCGCTACGAGGTGCTAGCCAGCAGTGGTCACAGCAGTGTCTCACCCGCGTCTCGCTTCCTAAGCACGCCCAGCGAGGCGCCAAGCTCGTTCACCGACCCCAGCCCCGACCCCGACCGACCAGGTAGGAACGATATGTAAGTCCTGCCGTTCCAATTCTTACTTACTTCATCCACACATACACAGTCCTGGACCGAACTGCTCAAGAGCGAAGCCAAGTGGCGGAGGAGGCTTGGATAAGCGTTCGGAGTCCTTGATCCGTAGAATTTCCTTTACACTGATGAATTAATGTGCCTGCCCCTTCTGATATCCTGGCTACACTTTTGACTGCTGCATGTAACTGTACCCTGGCTTTGACGCCCCGTAGATAGTGTCCGTTGTATGTTTTTATGTTTCTCCCGGCATACTAATGCGGCGTGAAATGAGACGGCTGTTTGTTTCACTTCACGCGTCGATATGACGGACCGCTTTTAGTATGACCTGTCTCGAAGTTCATGAAGATTTATACATGCAATGGATAGCAAGCGGTCTCGCAGTGTCTGAAGCTTAGTATGCCGATGCCTGGTACATGTTACTATTTAAATGGTTCTGAGTCCATGTTCACGACCATCTCATCAGAATCTTTATGTTACACTAAAATATAGATGTTAATTTATGCGTGTCCCGTATAATTTCAGGCAAGAATTCAGTTGATAGCCCCGCAGCGATGCAGAATTTCCGCCGTTCACGTTCAGTGACTGGCGAGACCCGGCGCAGGAGTGAGCCCTTCGCCACCCCCAGTGTGTCGCTCGACCGCCGCACCAGCCTCGACTCCGCCCACGGCCCCGAACTGCAGTCCGCCCACCACGAGTCCCGTGCCTCTCTCGCCTCCATACTCACAGAGAACAGCACCGACGAAACGGTCGTTAAGTGCAAATTTCCCAAATGCAACTCGCGCGCACCTCTAGCGGACGCAAAACGACACTACAAGATGTGTCACAACTGCACAACCATGTATTGCTCGAAGGAATGCAGAAGAGCGCATTGGGAGAAGCACAGGAAAGTCTGCCTGCATTGGAGAGCGAGCGCGCTTTGCAGGCAGATCATATCAGCGGCCAAAGAGGACGCGGACTCCCTTAACCAAATAAGCACCGCAGGGCACAAAGGATACTTGGCTCAGGGCCGCGGCGTCGTCAAAGTGTTCTTCACGAGCACCGACGCCGCTGATAAGTTCGTCACGCACGGCTACCAGTACTTGACAGAACCGGTATTTGTGAAATGGACGTCGCTGCAACCAAACGAGATGGGCGTCGAACTGTACACGGAAGTAGTCAGGCTATGTAAAGCGTACAACCCCGAAACTAGGGTGATCTTATACGTGGCAGTTTGTATCTTAAGCGAAGTACCAACGAAAGGCGCTGTTAAGTGGGAACGGCAGATGGTGTCCCGGTGCGCTAAGCTTCGTCTCAGCAAGGCCGTCGCCACTTCTATCCAGGAACAGAATCGCCGACGTTACAGGAGGGACAGCAAAACTTTACCGGAGGACCGGGAAACCCTCATACTGACATCGAAATTAAGCGTCGCCGGTGAAAAGAACGCGGCCACTGCCCACAAATTCCGAGAAATTTCCTTCAACAATATTGTACATGAACTGGAAAAACGCGGGGTGGCTTTGAAGAAGCACTTCCCTGAAGTGTACTCTAGGTTAGCGGCATACGTTGATGGCACGAGTGACAGGTTCATACCAATGACTATTTACCCCAAGGACGTTACGAATGGGAAGTCTTTTATGTGCATAATCATGCCTGACACCGATGTGGAAGCTACTACACCGGTTGATGGTAGAGTGACCACGATCGATGTGGGCATTGACCGCTCGAAGCATCAGCTCTCTACGCCCATGTAAGCTAATGTTCACGCACAGCGTTGTCGAAGCTCATAAATCAGGTAACAGAAGCCAAGCTTTTAACCAATTGATTTACCAGATCTGCAGCATTAATTAGAGGATGTATACCTATCTGCCAAGTGAATTAAATAAAATGTGGACGTGACATTGCCTGAGTATCGTCAATTCGTCATACAGAGTGGAAAAGTAATAGGTTTTGTGTCTGCCTAATAAATCGGTCTCACGGTGGAGTGATCTGTAAGCTTCGCTCATTCTGGTGGACTGCATACAGTATAAGTTACTGCGTACCTTTTCCATGTCTGGGGGATTTTTGTATCGTTCGAATCCGAGCTGAATATTGCGTCAGAGGCGGAGGGGTTTCGCACATGCGAATGCGCGTCTATTGCGAAGGGAATGTATCAGACTTAGGGATCTACAACGCAAAGTTTTAAATTTTAACGGGAATATCACTATTAACTAGTCGTACGTTATAAGGAATCGTGCAACCTGATAAGAACTTGCTTGAAAACGGTGCATTTTTGAAAGCGAGCGGTGGAATGGAAATCTCATTTCAATTCGTGAGGATTCGTGAAATTATTTGGCAACGACATACGATATGATAGTCTTATTTCTATGTCAATCTGTTGGCTACAATTTCGCCGAATTCAGTCCAAGTTAAGTTGTCCGAACTTAGCTAAAAAAATGTGTAAAAGTTGCACTCGCGATTAGTCGGGATCCTTTACAGACCCTTCATGACTGATTCAATGGAACAGGAAAAGTATATCGTTTTGTCAAAATTGGGACTTTTGGATGTTGCTTGTGCCTTTCAAGTCTATATTGAAATGTGTAAAAACCGGAGTCGGCGAAAGTGCTATCGCTTTTTGGGTTGAGAAATTGGCTTCATATAGTATTGTCGTGTGCTTTTCGTATTGTAGGACATTAAATGGGTTGGATTGAAATGTGTTGTGATCGGACTAGAAAGTCTACAAAGGAAATATCGCATTATGTAGATACAGATGTATCTACACTGGACTGCTGATTACGTTTAGTCGTGTCCGTGAAGCGCCATATAAACTGCCATATTAACTGTCTCGACGCCGTAGATATAACGTCTGTCTCTCTCAAACTCAGCAGCCAAAAAGAGACATGCTGCGTCTATGAAAGATGTAGACGCAGGAACGTATAATGAACCACCGAGCGACCGTTTGACGATTTCAATAAAAACGAGAGCTCAGCGGCGTAGATAATTTTTATATCTTTTAATTTTGAAGTGCTTTATGTGGCTAACCGAAATATATGCCGCAATTTGAATTCACTTTTATACTGCGTGCGTCCAGATCCTGATTGTTTACTCCATGTGTAGTTCGGGTTGATTCATATTGATGCTAGATCGTTCATGCGTTGTCAACAGATAGTATGGCAAATGTGACGGTTAGGATTGCCAAATTATGTCACTGCTAAGTAATGAGAAAGTATAATCTACACCTAAAGAACTAAGAAAAATTCTAAATGAAATTAAATAAGGCTCTCTTCTTAAAATTTATCAATGGATGTTACTATAGATTGCTTAACTAATATTTGAGGGCATCTGTATGCGTGTGTGCGCTTGTAACTATATGCAGTGTTTGGCATTGACACGGCATTCGTCGTTACATGTTCACGCACACATACTTACAGCGCGCAAAGATAAGTCGAACACAGACAGTCCAATACATAAATATTTAAAATATAAGTAGTGAGAACCCACATGTGGGTACCCATATTTTCGTTTCTCTAATGAGTAATGTATTACGGTGTTCTATAAATGACGCACTAAAATTACTTGATAGATAGTTTAATTTTAGAGAATGATTATACAATGTTGTATTGTGTGTTAAGTACATTTAAATTATTACTAAACAATAAACATGTGACGTTATTAAATACTGTTTATTAGAATTTTATGTTAATAATAAGAAACGTGACAATAGATTTTAAATTACTATTTAATTAACTTTGGTGGTAGTAGGTGCGCATTAGATTGTTTATATATATTTAAATGCATATTATATACGTGCTCGTTTCTTGAAAAAAGTATTTTTTGTACAAATCATGCTTTTAAATGTTTGCGTACCGACGTTATATAAAACATGTTTCTATCTAGTTTCAATCTCCTACTTATAGATAGATGACTTTATAAATCTTGATACTTGATTATTTCTAATCTGGATTAGCTAGGGGTTTTTTTTGGTTAAGTGTATTTCTTGAATTATTTTCGCTCACTTTGTTAATATTCATAAAATGGTTTTGGAAAAAAGATAGACCTTGATATAAAAGGTGCCTGCTCTATCGCCAATAAGTTCCTGTCGAAACCAGCAAACTGTAATATAAAAATCGGCCAAGTGCGTGTCGGGACTGAGTCAATTGCACCAACTTTCCTCAGTTTGCCGAAGAAAGTATACCGTCAGATTGGCGGCCATTTTTAAACATTGAATTTGGTATAGACAATGCCCTGTTTTATATTACATAATTGGTCAAAACTGTCACCACAATCACCAACTTTTAGAGAATTGACTACAAATACGGGTTTACTTTGCGTAGTTTAGGACTTTCTAAGGCCACCTTCGGTCACTATCGTGATAAGTACCTACTAGCTTTAATATGCCATTGTCGTTTGGTTTACACAATAGTACGAAATGTCAACTACATTGGACTTCGGGAATAAGATACACTTCTCCAAAAAAACTTCCTACCCAATTCGGGTATTGTTAAAATAGCTAAAACTTTGTTAAAACAAAACAAAACTATTCGCTATTTTATCGGAAACTAAAATAAAACAAAATGATTCTAGCAAAAAGTCAAATTTAATCACGGAAAACCTAAAATTATATTGTGAAAGATTTCTAAATAACTTCATCAAGACATGTTAAAATAGCAAAACATTAGTCTTGTGGTAGGCAACGGCCATTACACACCATGCAACTTGTTACAACGACCGACAGAGACGCAGCTACAGTACGAAGTAGCACTACATACCATTTATTCAATTATCTCTGTCTAAGTTGTTGTGACAAATTGCAAAGTCTGTGAACTGTATAAACATTTGTAGACGATTAGTGACGCGAATCATGCCTGTAGGCCGATCATGGTCTTGGTCGATGGTTTATATAAGGTGCCGCTACACTAACGAATTTGGCTGACTGCAGTCCGCCGCGTGATTTCTGCCCGTGTGGAAAAGAACCGGAAGCGCGACGTCCAGCCAAACCAAGGTCACGCCGTACTAAGTTTTCTGTGACCTTGCTTGGCTGTCCGCCGATTTCGCTTTTTTGGCATCGCCTATAGAAATATTGTTGTCGTGCATGACATTGTATCGCCTGCAGGCCAGTCTAGGATCAGTACGCGCCTAATATTGCGTTTACGCGGGAAACGAGATATGAGAAAAATCTGTTAAGCAAAGTATTTTCCTATGATAGGCGTGAACAAATTCATTACCTGTATGATAGTGTATACATCCCTCTTCTTACCTACTAAAAACTCGCTGATCTTTTTCTACGTATTTAAAGTTCTTCGTAATAATTTTCGAAACTTTCTATAGTTATACTATGGTGTCAAATCCCGTTAATGTAATATATAAGTCGTACATTTCTAATAGAGGCCATTACACACCTTGCGATTTGTCAGAAAAACCGACAGAGACGCAGCCTTAGTTGGCATGAGACAGCACTAGCCTTCATTCTTACTTCTTTCGTCTCTGACAAGTTGCAACATGAGTAGTGTGCTTTAAACAGCACAAAATGTTATCACCGCATCTGCCTATGTAGCATGATCGCGTTTATGGCATAAGGCATACGTCTCGCTCGCTCCTACGTAATTGTTATAGGGGCAAATAAGTACTTCATGCTTGACTAAAGCGCTCTACGCAAGATCAAGTGAAAGATCGTCGTCGATACACTCGGACCGCGGACGACTGATGGGGTTATACAGGTTATGTGATTTTACCCCAATTTGTCAGTACCTTTATTAAGATGGTGAACTGGAATTAAGACAAATGAGCAGTTGCGTTTTGAACCGGTCATTACAAATTAAAATAAACAGTATAGAAAAGGGTATAGCTTGGCAATTTCGTTCGTGACACTCCCATGGTCCGCGCGGGGGGCAGGGGACGTTGACGTGTTACTCGCCGCTACACACGATATGATTTATGTAACGAATATGTCTGCGGATATCCCTAACAATATTCTAATTTGTTTATAAGAATATTGGGTAGTTGTGATACCGAGTAACCATTAGGAATAAATGATTAAGTAGTTGATTTATGTAAGTAATTTAATATCTTTGAAGGCCGTTTAGCCGAGTGGGTAGCACTACACTGCCTACGAAGCTGGACGTCCCGGGTTCGAATTCTGGTAAAGATAAGTTGTTTGTGTGTTGAGCACGAATATTTGGTCATGAGACATGGACGTTTTCTACGTACATATGTACCTATGTATTTATCTGTATAATTATATTTATCGTCGCCTGTGAAGTTGGATCGTCCTTAAGTTTTTTTTAATGGCTATATACATTATATACAATTTGTTTGGCTTGACGTCCAATAACTATACCTATCGGCGGACTCATCGTTGCGTAGCAATCTCGTGTGCGTTTTGTTACGAGCGTCCCTGCTCATGTACACATGTTGCCGCCAACTGCACCGGCGGCTGACTGACGCTCCTGACTGACAGCCCCGCCGCCCGCTCACTTCATATATCCCCAGCTGTCCTTCGTCCCGTGTCGCCCGCAAACCATGGGAGTGTCATGAAGTGGTCTTGAACGAATTTGCATTTGCCAAGCTATAGGCAGTGTCTAGAATAGGATGTATCGCTCGTTCGATGTGTCAGCGCAGCACTATAGACGCGATCATCTAGCTAGGCTAGGCTAGGATAATGGTATACGTGCCAATCGTTATAATGCAAAAACGGTTCAAAAAGTACCGTTGTCATGATCACTTATTAAATAATTAGGTACGATAGTCGTTTTAATCACCAAAAGCGAAAATTAATTTTGATATATTTCAAAGTGAATCTCTTCACCATATTTTTCACCTGTCAGTGAGACGGCGGCAAAACACATTTATCAGTGTTGCCATATATATATTACTTTAAAAATGTAGCTCGCTGATTGTTGAATTTAGGCCTCTCACAGAATGGCGCGGCCTGGCCGCGGCGGACAATAGTAAACTTGTCCGCCGCTGTAAAATTTTCAATTGTCCGCCACCGCAGGCCGCGCCAGTGTGTTGCAGGCCTTATTGTAACAACTGACAGAACCGGAGTTATATTGGAATGAGACACCAACTGATACCTTCCATACTAACTATACAGATAAATACCTACTACTTCTTACACTACTACAGCTGACTATAGCTGCGTTTCTGTCCGTTGTGATGAATTGGAATGTATTTTAAGGCCTTACCATAAGTTTGTTCCAATGTAAAAAATAGAAAACGCAATTAAAATATAATCTCGCTGTTCTATAGTTTAATAATAATTATGTTTAGTGTTATACACTGAAGTGCCCTGCTTTTTTATCCAAGATATTTGTATAGTTTAAGAGATAAATTTATCTTGTAAATTCTATGGTTGTCTACTGCCCGCTACGTGCAGGCGGAATTCGCTGGATCTTTAGCCCTCTACCATAGACGGGTGGGTAAATTTCACCGCGGATGTCGCCTGGCGATCTTGGAAAGGGCTATAAATTGTGCGAGTGTGTGTGTGTGGAGTGGCTATGGTTGGGATCCGAGATCTGCCTAGTGGAATTCCGCGACGGAACTCGCTTGCTGAATTCACCTGTATGTGGCGAGCCCAATAGTGAACGTGAATCTTCCGTAGTACCCGCAACGTATTGCGGATTGGGGCTTGCTTGTGCTTAGCCCTCTGGCTTTGTAGATACTTATTTTCCTTGTTAATTGATTCGTTCTTCGCAATAAAAATGTTAATTTAACACGTTCGCAGTCCCTATAAAAAATATCTGACTATGTCCCACGTCCAAATGTGCTTCCACACATTGTGGAAGCACGGACTCGTGAAAAGCAGGTGCATGACCCATCATTGGGGCCCGTCAGACAGCGAACGTGTTAAAGAATTTGAAACAAGAAGCGTCGCATTAGTAGGCGCTATTCAAAATATCAATTACGATTTCGATGCCGTTTTTAACATATTTTGTTATAGAATAGCGACAGAACCTTTAACAAGGCCGTGGGGTCATAAACCTACATAGTCAATATAAAAATCCATCTACCTTTTTTATAAGTAATATGACCGTTGGCTAACAAGCATACGGCCTGTCCGGAGGTAACCATACACTACGGTGTATGGTTACCTCCGGACATATGGCTTCGCCCTGAGAAGAATCACAAGTGCGCTTACCCTTTATTGATTTGAGGATTCGTTGTGTTGACCGGTACAGGGAATGCTGGTCCCCACTCTAAACACAGTGCGTCCTCGGGAGTTCTGGCAACCTTACTCAACCAGGAACACAGTGACAAATCTATATTGTCTATGCTCCGTGCAAGAATAGTCATCTGTGTTTTGTCTCGTCGGATGCAAGTCGCGTGCCACTTCCAACAGATTCATACACAAATGAACGAACATGTATTATGGTCTACGATTCTGTTGGAGACGGCACGATAACACTATCACACGCACAATAAGTCTTGCTCGACCTGGCCACCCGACCTTCAATTCGTCACCAGCTCGTCGGATTTGCATGTCTGTCAGTAAAGCGTTTACGGTTTCTTCGACGAGCCTGGCCAACTTGAGTGAGCTCATTAGGGGTGGGTTGCACCAAACCATCTGTAATCGTGAATTGCGTTCGTTAAAATCTCAATGTCTGGAAAGTTTGTCAAGTTTATATGGAATGATCGCTTCCGGCGCCGTATTTAACGGTAATCGGTCTGTAATCGTAAGTCGGTGCAACCCGCCCTTAACGGTTGATCGGTCTGTAATTAGGGAGACGCTGCACGAGCGAAATCGGCAGTTGTGCCAAGCAAGGTCACATAGGATCTAGTAAGGAGTGACCTTGGTTTGGTCACCCGCCGTGCTTCCGACAAGTATCAAAACGGGCCGTATCACGCGTCGGTCTGCATGCAGTCCTGCCGGTATTGGCCCGTGTAGCGTCTCCTATTGTAAATTGGTGCAACCCGCCCTAAGCGTAGCGTTCACCACACGCACCAATCTGTGGGATTTGTCGCTGTGTACGCGCTACGGCAACGGCTCGTGGTTGTGTCGACTAGCCCTACTTGTATGGGTGGGAGAGCTTGCTTGTGTGGTGTGTGGACGACAACGCTATCGGAAGGTGGAGTGCGTCTCGCAGCTCTTGTGGTGAATGTTATGGCTGCTTTACACAGGGCCCATCATACAGGACGCAACTTTGCGCTAAAGGGTGTAAAGCTGACGCCAGACGTCCGAGCGCGGTAGAAGGCCGAGCAGTACGAAGTCACAAGATAGAGCAAAATAGGATCGCCGTGCTTCTGGCGCCTATCCAAGCGGGCAGAAATCACGTGGCATGCAGTCCGGTGATTTCGTAGGTGTGGTGGCAGCATTAGCACCTGAAGACCTACTTTCATCCAATTCCACCGCATAACTGCGTCCTGTCCTGTCCATGATGGTGCGTTGTGAGCATTTAAGCCTGCATCACACTGGCGCGCCCTGGCCGCGGCGGACAATGGTAAAATTGACATTAGCTGTCAAATTTACTATTGTCTGCCACCGCAGGCCGCGCCAGTGTGTTGCAGGGCTTAGGCTTTAGCTCTCTGGCTCGCATTGGTAATCCACTGGCGGACTTTCTATTAGCCGCAACCTGTCAGTCGGGTCAATCCTGGGTGACGCACTGCGAAGCAATGTACCTACATTCATATTTTTAAAAAGGTTGACAATACAGATTTTTGAATCGTTATGCTGTAGGTGCCGTACCAATATTAAGTTCAAGGCCATTTCGACTTTAGTGAAGAACACTTATGTCCTCGATAAATAAAAGTCAATCTTGCCACCTGTAATTTACCGTGGGATGGGGTGACTTTGATCATATCGGGTTTTCTCCGGAATTATTGTAGGTGGCCTTTGCTGGCAGCAATCATGCTTGTTACCTACTCGTTTAAATATGCCTACTTAATTCCAATTAGTTTTGCTTTTAAATCTAATTTTTAAAAAGTAGCCACATTTTTTTCGAAAGTAACCCCAGTTTACGGTACATTTTGTAATCTTGTAAGGCCTCTCATAGACTGGAGCGGCCTACGGTGGCGGTCAATAGTAAATTTGGCAGCTAATGTCAATATTATTATTGTCCGCGCGGCCAGGCCGCGCCAGTGTGATGCAGGCTACATAAAAAATATTTGTTACATAATTGTCATTTGACAGGATTAAATTTTGTGTCGAGACTTAGGCCAGTCATAGATTTTGACCCGTGAATAATTAATACTTGGATTTTTTTTTCATAGGTCCTTCGGGGGTGTCACTGGGAGTGTACATTAAAAAGTAGACCGAATCGGGCTTCTGCGTATATTCGAAAAAAGGTTTTTCTTGAATAACTCAACCATTTTAGATTTTACAGTAAAACCGCGAAGACAAAAATTGTAGGAAATTTGATTCTCTACCTAGAAGAAAAATTGTGAGGACCAAACTTGTAGAGAAACAAATTTCCTACAATTTTTGTCCTCACGGTTTTACTGTAAAATAAAAAATGGCAAAGTTATTCAAGAAAAATCTTTTTTCGAATATACGCAGAAGCCCGATTCGGTCTACTTTTTTAATGTACACTCCCAGTGACCCCCCCGAGGGACCTACGAAAAAAAATCCAAGAACTAATTATTCACGGGTAGGTTCGGTTATTTGGATAAAATGATTGGCCTAACTAGAGTTTTTACATATTAAGCCACTCATTACGAATTTTCTAAGATTCTATCGTAATCTAATATAATTTGTCATTTTTAAAGTAATCTTTAATGATATAACCATACTTAAGGACGCCTCATAAGAAAGGGTTATTGTATTGTACTTACCTATTCGTAATGTTGTCATATCAAATTGTTTTTCGTAATCTGGAAACAAAGATTTTTTATCTAGTTGTCCCTATATGTACTTTATTATATGGCCCCAGCTAGAAAACGTGTTTCAATTAAAAGTATCACCCGATGAGAAGGCCAGTTTACATTTTAGGCCTGAATCACACTGGCGTGGCCTGCGGTGGTGGTTGGTCAGTGGCGATCAATAGTAAATCTGACAGCTAATGACAAGTTTACAATTGACCGCCGCGACTAGGCCGCGCCAGTCTGTGAGAGGCCTTAAGAATAATTGGTTAGGTACCATCACGCAATCTAGGTTTAGGTTAACCTACCTATGGTTTAGGTTAAGTACTGAATTCCCATGGCCACCTTCTGTGTCCATCATCATATCAGCTCGATGGTACCATAATATTGATTAACACATCCTAATTATACTTATACCTACCCAAAATTTTCAGCTCCATCAGTCAAGTGGGTCAAATCGAACTACCAAGATTTGATGGATAACAAACATCGGGGCAGGTGAAACTGAATAAAAGCTTGTAAAAAGGAACCCTCATAGGTTTTTCTGACCGTCTGTCAAAACCCTCTCGAGAGTGTGTGGAGGGAGGTATCGAGCTCAGAGGGGCTACCGGGAAATGAAAACGAACTTCGTTTGTGTATATCTCTGTCGCACTTGCTAGTTCGCACGACAGAGACAGAGATATTCGAACGAAGTTCGTTTTCACTTCCCGGTAGCCCCTCAGGTTATCAAGTTGATTGTATTATTATATTCAGGCCTAGAGTCCCTCGGAACTGTATAAAAATCGAAAGTTAACGTAATAAAAAGATCCTCCGTTTAAGCTGCATACTTTGGTATGTGCCTCGCAGTGGGACATACCCCTATATGCTGCAGAGCCTCTCACGCGACGGCGCGCGAGATTTCGATTTTTCTCGCACTATCCGTCTCTCTCTTATTAGAACACTTGGAACAAGAGGTATAGTGCGAGAAAAATCGAGAGTATGTCGTGGCTGTCCCATGATAGACGTGCTGTAGAGGTAGAGGAGAACAGCGCGACGGACACGGACACTGGACTCCGGACATACATTCGATTTTCAACCCAAGCTGAAGCATAGAACTTAGTTTGCTTCGCACGCTCATTCGACTAGGTAAGTATGTATTCTATAGATTTTTGGGTGAAAACCTTAAAGAAGAGCGCTGAACAACTACTATTCGGAGGTCAGAACACTGGTTTGAGTGACGCGCATTGACGGTAACCTTCTTGAATAGGTAACACCCCTGCTGTGCCTCTGTCAACAGCTCATCTAGATGTGGCAACATTGGATGTAATAAACAGTAGATTTTACAAGTCTACGTCAAATAGCTATTTTTGGTTTGTTTAGATAAAATCCATAAGCGACTAGGCGCTGCCTTGAAACGTTAATTAAAGGTTGTTAACTTCGTCCGTTCTATCGCCTTTGATTTGAATGCCAGAAAGGGAGATATTCGAATGAACTACGTTTACTTTTCGGGGTAGCCACTCAGGTGCATCAAAACACTGCACGTTCACTGTCCTTATACAAAATTATCTGACAAAGACACAGGCAGGTATCGGAACCGGTTTCTCCTGTCAGGGTCTTCCATAGGCTTATATAGAGATAGTTTTAAAAACCCTATCCACACGCTGGTAACCTAACCTTATTGATAGGGTAACCCTATTGATCGAAACTTGGCATGCCTTTAACCATTTGATAACCCTATCAATATGGTAATAAATAACAATAGGACAAGTTATTGGCTATCATTTCGGATTGCTCATTGCCATTTGCTCTATAATATTCGAGGTAAATCATACAGAAAAAGACAATACATGCTTCATTTAAATCTACAAAATTACTTCCGGATGGAAAGTTTGTCGGGTTCTTGAATAAATCATCTTAAAATAATAATTTAAAATGAAATCTACAAAAAAACGCTATTATAAATTAATGTTTTTCAAACCCGTATTTTTCCTGGATGTCTATCTAGAAAGTCCATTCCATACACAGGTGACCGATTTTTTAAAAATCGGATCAGGTGGTTACGCTTACGGTAGCCTAGTGGTTCAGGCATGCGGCTGTCAAGCGGCGGTCGCGGGTTCGAACCCCGGCTCGTACCAATGAGTTTTTCAGAACTTATGTACGGAATATTTACCGTTAGCTTTTCGGTGAAGGAAAACATCGTGAGGAAACCGGTCTAATCCCAATAAGGTCTAGTTTTCCCTCTGGGTCGGAAGGTCAGATAGCAGTCGCTTTCGTAAATCTAGTGCCTATGCCAAATCTTGGGATTAGGTGTCAAAGCGGACCCCGGGCTCCTTTAGGGGTATTACCGGGAATAACGCTAGGAGGATGATGATGGATCAGGGGGCTCTAGACGCTAAGTTTTATGTCGAACATAAAGCATTCGTCCCATTCTGGCAAATATGCGAATGCAAGAGGGACAAATGCTTTGACAAGTCGGACATAAAACCTAGCGTGCTAGGGGGGCAGTTACAGATTTAATATGTAGGGGACATACAAACTTGCCAAAGTTACGGTCTCTGCTGCTGTGTGACACCGCCTACGTAGGTACTTATTTCAAATTATCCAGGCGAAAACGCGGCAAAGATATAGCCTTTGTTCATCCCAAACATCCATTCTCCTACTTACTAGGGAATTATTTTTGGAAATAGGAATGTAGTTCTGGAGATAACACCTTCATACACAATTACGAAGCTACAAACTTTACCTACCTCGTATTATATATTATTAGTAGGTATAGAATAACATAAAATGCCGAGAGGAGTGAGTAGTGATGGATGAAGAGTCAACATTCAACACTGACGAGTGAGCATTTTTTTCTTTTAACGCCGGTAGTAGTAAAACCGGTAATAGGTATAAACAATCGATGTCATAAATCGATTCTACACAGACAGATCAACTTCAATATCGCAGCATCTACACGTGTTTCCGAACGAAAAGTCTTTGACCTTTGGCCGAATGTCACTTTTGACAATTCGATTTTTTTCTGGCCGTGTCTCGGTTGCGCGGCATTAAAAATTAAAAAGTCTAATAATAAGCCACTTCAAAACTAAATTCTGTTAAAAATTAAGCGCAATGATTTCACAGCAATTGGTATACGCGGCAGCCGTGCCCGTGGGGGTGGTGCTGGCTATCGGACTTATTCGGAAATGGAGGTCTCGAAAATGGGGGAAGTGCATGAGCAATACTTGTTTGAGGGGTAAAACGTTCCTTATTACGGGGGCGAACAGTGGGATAGGTTTTGAGACGGCCAAGGCGCTAGTTAGGCGGAAGGCGAGGGTCATATTCGCGTGCCGTGACATCGGGAAAGCGAAAGAAGCTATCACGCAAATCAGGAAGGCGCAGCCGACCGGCGGAGAGCTGGTAAGTGTTTTTTTTACAAAGACGAGCTTATCTGCCTTGGCTTAAAGCTGGGCATTAATTGGCGAGCATAATAATTAGGGACGAGCCCCGAGCTAAAGGAAAATAAAATATATGCCTATAGAATATCAAAGTCCACGAACTTGAAACCAGTGGACTGGCTCCTCCTTCATGTATGCTTTAAATAAACCTTTTTTTATGTTGCGTAAATGCTTTTACCACTTCCAGGGAGGCAGCTTGTGAGCCTAGAAAACAATAAAATTTGTGTTGGATTGGTCCGTATGTTATCAGATTTAAGTAGCCACCCTTTGTTGCCAGTGTAAAAGTCGACTTAGGGAATAGATTTGAACTGTGCAATGGGCTGTTAGGCTTTCACTGCAATATCACATTGTCTCCATTTTTTACTGACTTCAAAAAAGAAGAGGTTACCAATTTGTTGAAAAGTGGTCCCATGGCCATCAGGCCAGGATCTACTGAATCGAAGTTAACATTTTCAAAATTATATGGTCACAATCCAGTCTGCCGTATCCGCAGAAGTATACTTAATTTACCCGAAACCCGATATATGCATGTATGAACTGAAAGGCTGCCTGGCATCGTTTGGCACCCTGTCTCATCCCCACATAATGGCAATGTCACTCATTCTGTGGGGCCATTTTGCGGTGCTACTGAGATTTCTATGGTTTTTTCATTCGCCGGTTCTGAGCACTAAAAGTGTTAGGAAATAATAGTTTACAAAGGCAAGGCGCGGGAATATTGCAAATGTAACACTTGTTATAACAGTTTCGAAAATGATGAAAGAATATGAGTCTGTTAATATTTTATTAATTGATAGTATTTTCTCAAGGTTGATGCATTTTATTAAGTTATTGTTTTGTAACACCTGGCTCAACTGCTTTCGGCTGGAAAGAGCTAGAAGAATTCAAGCAAGATCATATAAAATGGAGAACTATTCAGCTGAAGCATAACAGGAATAATAATCATTATCATCATCTTTGTTTTGTATTTTGGAAACAATAGAAATGCGAACCCTGGCATAAAATTGACAAAATTGTGTATTCTGCTTTGCGAACTGTCCTCCACTCTCCATGAGCTCTTACCGCGAGTTGCACCACGCTACTATTTCAGACCGATCATCTTTAAATATGGCGGTGGCATGGGATGACTCCCATAGAAACTTGTCAAACATTCCATACATTCAGATTTTAACGAACACCACTTACTATTACAGACGGTTTGGTGCTACCCACCCTTTATAGTTTATTTTGGCATATGTACCTATGTGTAAAAGCAAGAGTGAGTGTAAGCAAGTAGAGGTATACAGGAAAAAACACCTAGGGTCTCCGGACACACTATGGGACGCAGTCAGCAACACCAAGGCACTCACAAACTTTCTGGAGGAACTGGGGTGGTTAGAGTAGCGCTACCCCACCGATTTCACGCAAAATAGGCACACTGGATGTTGACTTACGGAAACGGCCAGTACAACTAACTAGCTAACTAAGAGAGAGAGAATTATATACCAGAGTCCTATTCTCAATGCTATATTGCAAAAGCTTAAGGTGCAAAATTGTGAACATATAACAAACACTGTGGACGTCATTAACTATCTAACTATCCTACGAAAGTATCCCATATCATTCCCGGGGCTCAAACTATCTCTGTACCATATTTCATCTACATTGGTTCAGCGGTTTAAGCGTGGAGGAAGAGGTAACAGTTAGGTTAGTAGGATAATGTCAAAGTCACCTTCATGCTTTCAACTAAGTTTCATATTGGCAATATTTATTTTTCTTTTTTTTAAATAAAGGTTGTCACCTAGGTGTTTTTTGAATTCTACGGTAGCCTAGTGGTTCAGGCATGCGGCTGTCAACCGGCGGTCGTGGGTTCGAATCTAATCCCGGCTCGTGCCAATGAGTTTTTCGGAACTTATGTACCGAATATTTACCGTTAGCTTTTCGGTGAAGGAAAACATCGTGAGGAAACCGGGCTTATCCCAATAAGGTCTAGTTTTCCCTCTGGGTTGGAAGGTCAGATGGCAGTCGCTTTCGTAAAACTAGTGCCTATGCCAAATCTTGGGATGAGGTGTCAAAGCGGACCCTGGGTTCCTTTAGGGGCATTACCGGGAATAACGCTAGGAGGATGATGTTGTCACCTAGGCACAGTATAGAAGACAGTAAATAAACATCGAACAAAGGCTGCACACATGCGCGCGTATTCGGTACGCACGCACACATAGCTTTCGGGAATGATGGAGAATGCTTCAATCGGGGCCGCCGCGCCGTTGCCGTGTTCGCTCGCTCTCACTCGCTATACCATGTCGTCGTCGTCGTCCTTTCGGAAACGTGTGTACTGTTGTGTATATGAGTGCCTTAATAACACTGGGACAAATCCGGAGCTATCTTTTTCCAAATACTAAGAAAAGTAAGTAACTTTTCTTAGTGTATTCATTTAAATCACAATGAAACGTAAAAACAATTGTTAAGTTTGAATATGTCATGCTCGCTTAAAGGGCTTTGCTTACGGTGGCGTCGTTGATCGGGTCGCCACCTTCCCTAACATATGGTTGAGGGAGGCGATGGCTGAGATATGCGTCATACTCGTGATCGGGTGCTGTTTGTGGAGTCCGGACTGTTCATGCTTGCAAGGGCATAGTACCTAACTTCTTAAATAGGTACTAGTGTTATTTTATTATTATCGTATCGACGAGAGACATCATTCCGATCTTGACACGTTTTATTGTTATTGACCATGTACATCACTGACAATATTACATTAATATTCCTTTTTTTTGATTGTTTTGTTTTGACGCTTAGAGACCGTATACATCTCTACGAACATTGAATAATTATTAATTGTATTTGGACGCTCAGAGACCTTATACATCTCTGGAATACCTACTGAATGCACAGACCTTATTCTTATCGGATGTAATGGTCATATTTTGTTTTGTTTTCATTAACTTTGTGACATTTAGTGCGTTGTTATATCATTCCTTAATGTGCAAGTTTTAAATTATTATTGCGTTAGATTATTATTATTTTATTGTAAGATTATTATTTTTATTGTAAATTACCGTTTGACATGTAAAAGCCCTTGTGGCCTATTTGCAGAATAAATAATTTGTATTTGTATTGTATTTGTATTTGTACCGAATGCCGCCGCACGGCACGTGTCGCAAGTCAAAGGAGCCGAATAGGCTTGTAACTAAGCACCTACCAACCTAGTGCAGTTAGCAACTATTATAAGTACCTACTTACAAGGAAATATTTTAGGTATGGTATTAGTGGTATTAAATAAATAAATTAAATAAATAAATATTTGCGGACAATCTTACACAAATCGACATAGCCCCAAACTAAGCAAAGTTTGTACTATGGGTGCTAGACGACGATAAACATACTTATATAGATAAATTCATACTTAAATACATAGGAAACATCCATGACTCAGGAACAAATATTCGTGCTCATCACACAAATTAATGCCCTTACCGGGATTCGATCCCAGGACCTCTAGATTCGTAGGCAGGGTCACTACCAACTAGGCTAAAGCGGTCGTATTAAAATATTCGATGAAGTGGGAAACTAAAAACACATACCTAAGTATCTATAATATTATTACTGTGTGTATACAATATTGTCTAACAGAACAGAACGAAATACTTTGCATACTTAAAAGCAAAATTAGTATTATAGGTATGCCAAGCCACAAACGTGACACAGTCCTTCGCAGTAGGTAACGAACGCTCCTAAACGGCCTCAGATTACCTACTGTATTATTCTTCTATACTGTGACCTAGGTGTTACTTTCGAAGAAGAATGGGGTTCAAGAGGTGAACACCCATTCTACAGCTATAATGATAATTCATTGTTGATTCTATATTCTAATGAATTCTGTGAATTAAATATGTTGATATCTAATATTTATATTGCGAATAAATGAATATAAATATAACATTGGCTTTAGGGACATCGGTTCTGAGATATCCGATTATTTAAATATAATTTAAAGAATTAAGTTTTTTGTAGCCTGAAAAGTTTTATATACTTACAGATATAAAACTATTACATAAAGTATTATTATAAGAGTATTACAACTTTTTACTAGTAGTTGAAGCATACTTAGTACAACGTAAAGAATTAGCGGTTAGACTTCACAGTGAAAGACAATGGCTTTGTCTTCTCTTTGTAGAACAAATGATTCGCACCATAATGAGAACGAATTATTTTAAATTAATTTATGTTTTTTTTAACAAACGTCAGAAAATAACACAGACAGCTCCTTGGTATAAATTCATATGTTAACTGTTGTGATTGTCGTGCGCTCTCGCTTCTATATGTGCTTAACGAATGTGCCAGACTGAGACCGAAAAATATTAGAATCGTTTTCAATTCAATGTATAGTGAACTGTGGACCCTGTGTACCCTGCGCATTGTTGCGCTAGAGTTTGAGATTATTTAATAAATAAATAACAAAACCTGTTTATTGCAGACAGTCCATACCCAAAAAATATAAGATGAAGTGGCAGTTCACAGTTTTAAATCGTAACCCCCTTCACAGATCCCAATGCAGCTCGACCTCGCCTCCTTCGAGTCCATAGAGAACTTCGTCGAGGTAGTGAAAGCGGGCTTCTATAAGATCGACGTGCTGGTGAATAACGCTGGCGTGGCCACGCCCATCCACCTCGGCCAGAAGACCAAGGAGGGCTTCGAGATTAACATCGGGGTGAACCATATCGGACACTTCTATCTTACCAATCTGCTGCTGGACCATTTGAAACGGGCCGCGCCGAGCAGGTGAGATCCTTACGAGCGAGCGAAGGAAGTTCTAGCACTGTTTCCACCAAACGGTGCGCATCGAATCGGAAATATACGAACGGAATGCGGCGACAACCGATCGTGTCCGGCAGCGGTAACAGCCGTTCGCGGCCGACAGGATGTCGACGCACACGATCGGCACCGTACGGTTGCTTGCGAACCCAGTCAAATATGTAGTTTCGTTCGGCATCGACAGCCGGAAGGTTCCGATCGCACACGACGACAAGCGAACGGGGCCGATCGCGTGCCGCGGCATACTTTCGGTTACGATCACATGTCGCGGAAGACGCCCGCGGTTAAGCTGTTGTGCGCAGCTTGGTGTTAGACTTAAAAACAGTACGTATATGATTCAATATCGTTTAAAGACTAAAATTCTTACTGTTCCGATCCGTTGCGGGCCGTTCCACTTTGGGCCGAAAATCGTTTGTGCCCAGTGTCTGTTCTGTGATGTACAGGTCGCATTTCTCAATCGAATCTCGTGAAATTTTGCGAGCGCGAAAAGAAATTTCTCGTTGTATTTTTTTTCCGCGACACTTTTTTTAAAGTCTAGTGTTCGAGTTCTACAACTCGTGTTATAAATGCGAGAGTGTGTCCGTCTGTTCTCTTCGCGTTTATACCGCTGAACGATTGAGATGAAATTTGGTATGGAGATACCAGTGTCCCAGGGTGAAATGGGGATTGAAAGTTTGTATGGAGGTGCGGTATAAACGAGTTCCACGCGGACGGTGACGCCACTCCCACCGTTGGGAATGACTTGGTGGCGTGATAGATAGGCTTATCCATCTATTTTATTTCAGAATTGTGATATTGTCCTCCACACTGCACGAAAAAGGGAAAATCAACTTTGACGACCTGAACTTAAAGCAGGAAACTGAACTAGCGATGCAGGTGAGCACGACAGTGCTATAATTAGCCCAATACGGTACCTTGCCCAGGGTGCACCAACTTGCGATTACAGACCGATCAAGGTTCAATATGGCGCTTATTATAATTTGATTGTTTTTTTCCATCTTCCTAAAGATCGATCCTAGAAGAAAAATTGTGGGGACCAAACTTGTAGAGAATCAAATTTCCTACAATTTTTGTCCTCACGGCCGAGTTATTCAAGAAAAACCTTTTTTCGAATATACGCAGAAGCCCGATTCGGTCTACTTTTTTAATGTACACTCCCAGTGACCCCCCCCAAGAGACCTACGAAAAAAAATCCAAGAACTAATTATTCACGGGTAGGTTCGGTTATTTGGATAAAATGACTGGCCTAATATACATGAGGTATATCTATGTCTGTAATTAGTTTATATAGCTTCGAATACCATAGTAAAAAAAAATACAGTGAATTTAAGTTTTTCATACAAACCTTGTTTTTGCTGTATTTCGTTTGTTTTATAAACTGGAACCATGTAAAATAAATACAGACAGACACACAAAACAGATATACATCATGTCATTGTATATGCAAAGTTTCGTCACAATCCAACACGTTTTAAAATGAGAGCGTAACTACGCTTGTATAGGAAGGTGAAATTCGACCGAGCTTCCTGTGGACTCTTAAGGTCGTAGCTCACTAGTGCCACCCGTCGCCCGACCCGCGCCGCCTCGCCTCGAGCGGTTAGGTATTCTTTATATGGCTTTTTATGGGCATGCGCTCACTACATCAACTCCGTAGTTAGTAAATTTACGAGGCGAGGCGGTGAGGGTCCTTTAAGCTTTTCCGGGACACGGGCCGACCTGCGCTGGCCAGCAGATGTTTTAACCCGCATTCCGTTCCAGGGGAAACTGAAGACGCGCACAAATCCCGGCTACTGTAACTCGAAGTTGATGAACGCCTACTTCGCCCGGGCGCTCGCGCACAAGTTGAAGGACTCCGGGGTCGACGTGCACGCCGTCTGCCCCGGGTTCTGCTACACAAACCTGTTCAGGTGAGGTTCGCTGGTGTCCCTTTCGCCGCCACGCAAGCATAGGCGGGATTATTACAGATGTGCGACACCGAATGTGCGATGTACGCTAGTGCGACATTTTTATTTATCGACAAAGCAATTCTGCGATGTTGAATTGTGCGTTGTATTTGTGTCCGACAATACAAATTTCCGACAGTATGGATCAGCGAAGTGCTGTTATGCGATGTACTTCTATTCGACTCACAAATGTACGACAGTATGGATGAGCGAAGTGGTAGTATGCGATGTACTTTTATTCGACTAACAAATGTACGACAGTATGGATGAGTTAGTTAGTTAGTTAGTTTTACTGGGCGTTTTCCGCAAGTCGACATCCAGTGTGCCTATTTTGCGTGAATCGGTGGGGTAGCGCTACTCTAACCACCCCAGTTCCTCCAGAAAGTTTGTGAGTGCCTTGGTATTGCTGACTGCGTCCTTTAGTGTGTCCGGAGACCCTAGGTGTTTTTTCCTGTATACTTCTACCTGCTTACAGTCCAGTAGAATATGTTTGGTTGTTTCTTCTGCTTCCATGCACGCTCTGCACATGGGGCTGTCTGTGATACCTAAGTTGTAGAGGTGTCTGTTCAGAGTGTTGTGTCCTGTTATTATTCCAACTATCTTGCGTAGTTGGCTTCTCTGTGTCCTCAGTAGTGCGGTAGTGAGTTTGTTGTCGCGTTCAGTATGGATGAGCGAAGTCCTAGTAGGTATGCGATTTTCTTCTACCATACAAATGTACGTACTATTACTTGCAAAGACATCTTGATAAACAGACAGGCTATTTTGACATCCGATGACATATATGCTTATCGAAAAATAAAACACGCAATCGAGGCCAGTATCTCGGCACAAACGACGTGCCGCACAAATGATTTGTCGCTAATCTGAGTATCGCCGAGTGGTACTCATCACAAACGACATGTCGCACAAATGACATGTCGCAATACCGTGCATCGCTTACTCATACGTCGCACAAACGATGACTCGCACACTCGGTGTCGCACATCTGTAATAATCCCGTATAAACGGGGATTGTTTTATGTTTATTTTCACATCAGCTCCTCGGATAATGGCTTTTTCTTCCCTGCTAGGAGGGATCAAAGTGGCACTTTTCTGTTCCAGGACATATTGTTGCCAGAATAGAAAAAAATATCCCAATGAATACATGAAAGTAGTATACCTAAACATAATCGATTACTTATTTTTTTAAATCGATTACTTGCATATTTTTTTTATCTGGTCTACTATTGTTACTACTACTAACGTAATTAAATACAAGTAATTATATGTTATTCAAAGCATTCAAAGTAACACTATAATCAGTAGGTTTATAATAAATAATTTAATACAGTTACTCACCTAATACATGCGTTTTATTACTGACATATTTCATTAACCTTATAGGTGATGTTAAAAGCAGTATGAGTCACACGGAAGCAAAACTATTTCCAACTTGGGCGTGAACACTTGAATCCCTCACTACGCTTAGGATTCCACGTTAGAATCCCTCACTACGTTCGGGATTCTCTTCTGGAATCCTTCGCTTCATTCGGGATTCAATCTACGCCCTCGCCGTAAATAAGCCATTTTGTTCCCTTGTGACACAATCTACTATTTTTCTGTGCCGCAACTAGCGTTCCGTCGTCCGCAACTTCAAGAGGCTAAGCAAGGCTGCGTGTGCTATCGTGTGACGTCATTTTCGCTTGGTAGCGGAAATCGCTTGCAGAGATATGACTCATGTATTATGTTCGATTCCACCGTGCGTGTTTTAATCTAGTGCAGTAGGCAAAATCTGGACGGAATCAGATTAGATTTGATTAATTATTTCGCGATAATTACCTACGGCATTTCTGCATTGCAATGCCAAATTTTATAAGAATTTAAATCGTGATCGTCAAAAATAAAGAAGGTAATATGTACCTACGCAATGGCAACAAAGACAAGCAAATTGTAAAACAAATCATTATTAACGTATATACATTCAATTAAAAAAAAAACCTATGACGGAACGGAGAATGTGTATGTGTTTTGGGGTGAGAGGCTGTTTGTTTGTGTACACCAACGTTCCCATTTATATTCAAAACGGCTCGACCGATTTAGGTACAGTTTTCAGAAATGAGTTTCTGGTTCATCTGGGGTGGTTCTTAGATAAGTGTTATGATGTTTATATATTATTTTTTGTTTTATCTTTATCCAGACCCAATAATTCTTAACCGTAGAGAATAGGATTGATTAATCTAGCTTTTATGCAGCTTATGTGTTAATACATACTCACCAGGCTCGATTTAAAAAAACAGCTCGGCTCAATCGGCCGTTTTTCCATCATCATCATATCAGCCGAAAGACGTCCACTGCTGGGCATAGGCCTCCCCAAAGAGTGCCATAGTGACCGGTCCTGCGCCTCCCGCATCCAGCGGACGCCTGCAACCTTTACCAGGTCGTCAGTCCACCTCGTGGGGGGCCTACCCACTCCGCGCCTTCCGATACGTGGTCGCCACTCGAGAACCTTTCCGCCCCAACGGCCATCGGTTCTACGTGCTATGTGCCTGTTTAGCGATTCGCAGGGCTATATCGGTTACCTTGATTCTGCTGCGGATAGCCTCATTTCTGATGCGTTCCTCCATGTCTGAGCCCAATTACACAGGTGATAAAAATATCTTAGATACAAGATATTTTTATCACCTGTGTAATTGGGCACATTGGGGGTATCAATTCCAATATTAAAGTCGAGGGTTAGTTAGTTAGTTAGTTAGTTAGTTTTACTGGGCGTTTTCCGCAAGTCGACATCCAGTGTGCCTATTTTGCGTGAATCGGTGGGGTAGCGCTACTCTAACCACCCCAGTTCCTCCAGAAAGTTTGTGAGTGCCTTGGTATTGCTGACTGCGTCCTTTAGTGTATCCGGAGACCCTAGGTGTTTTTTCCTGTATACTTCTACCTGCTTACAGTCCAGTAGAATATGTTTGGTTGTTTCTTCTGCTTCCATGCACGCTCTGCACATGGGGCTGTCTGTGATACCTAAGTTGTAGAGGTGTCTGTTCAGAGTGTTGTGTCCTGTTATTATTCCAACTATCTTGCGTAGTTGGCTTCTCTGTGTCCTCAGTAGTGCGGTAGTGAGTTTGTTGTCGCGTTTCGACAAAATCTCTTTAGTCTGTCTGCATGTGTCTATGTCCTCCCAGTATCTTTGGTGTTGGTCTTTGGTGTATAGCTCCAGTTGATTATATATGTAGCTTTGTGGCAGGGGTAGGATTGGCTCCGGTCCGTATGCCGAAGTTTCTGAGCCTTTCCTGGCCAGTTCATCCGCTGCATCGTTTCCTCTTGAGCCACTGTGCCCCTTGATCCATTGTATAGTAACGTTGTTTTTATCTGCGCACACCTCTGTGAGGCTTTGGTGGCATTCGTATAGCAGGCTAGATGTGATGTTATCACTGCTCAGTGCCTGTAGTACCGATTTACTGTCTGAGAGTATCCGTATGTTTGTATTCTCGACTTGTCGTCTTTTTATGGCATTGCAGGCTTCAGTTATCCCTACGCATTCGGCCTGGAATACCGTGTTATGTTTACCTAGTGGTTTGGATATGTGTATGTTTAAATCCTCTGAGAACACACCACATCCCGTTCCCGTGTTCGTTTTTGAGCCATCTGTAAATATTCTGAGGTCCGTTTGGTTTAGCCCCTCTTTCGAGTCTTCTGTTAGTGATATGTCATAGTCTTTCCTGAAGACTGGAGTTCTTGGTATTTTGTCGATTGAAGCCTCCATCATGGGGAGGCTTGTGATCAGTCTGTTATGGATTTTAGTGTGTGGTGCGTTAAGTTTCGTCCATAGGTTGAGGCTTTTTAGGCGCATTGCCGTCGCTGCCGCTTCCTTCTGTATATGCATGTGTAAAGGTAGGAGTCCTAGCATGATTTCTAGTGCGGCTGTTGGGGTTGTTCTCATGCAACCTGTAGCCGCAACACATGCTAGCCTTTGTGTTTTCTGGATTTTGTTTATTGCACTTGTGGTTTGGGTGCGCGGCCACCATACTACGGCACCATAGCTTATCATTGGTACTATCACCATTTTGTATAGCCACAGTACGATTTGGGGGGCCAGGGCCCCATCTCTTCCCCACCATCCTTCTGCATTGCCAGAAGGCTACTGTTGCTTTGTTTCGTCTACTGTCTAGGTGTTTGCTCCAGTTCAGTTTGTCATCTAGTGTTATACCCAGATATTTCACCTCTTTCGAGAGTGTTAGTTTTGTGCCGAATAGAGTTGGCATTTCGTAGGTACCCAATTTGCGTTTATTTGTGAAGAGAATTGTGTCGGTTTTCTTTGGGTTTACCGATAGGTCATTCTCCTTGCACCATTTCTCTATTATTTTCAGTGCTGTTTGTGTGAGTTCACATAGTGTGTTTATGATTAGGCCGCTGACCAGTATGACTAGGTCGTCCGCGTATCCTATCGTTAGAAATCGGTTATTGTTCAGTTTCGTTATCAGGTCGTTTACTACTAGATTCCACATTAGTGGCGAGAGGACGCCTCCTTGTGGGCATCCTCTTATGACTAACGCATGATGACTTTTGTTTTCGGATAGTTTTATGATTCTCTTCTTTAGCATGTTCATAATCCATTCTATGAGCAGCTGTTCGGTTTTGTGTCTTTCTAGTGCTAGTTTTATGCTGCTGAAGTTTGTTTTGTCGAAAGCACCCTCTATATCAATGAAGGTGCCTAGACAGGAGTTCTTTCTAGCGAGCGCATCTTCTATGTTCGTTACTACAGCATGGAGGGCTGAATCTGTCGATTTGCCCTGGCTGTAGGCATGCTGGTTTGGGTGTATCTTTATGTTTTTGAGGGCCGTATCCTTCAACTCCCTGTCACAGAGTCTCTCCAGGGTCTTTAACATGAATGAGGTTAGGCTTATGGGTCTAAATGATTTTGGGTCCGAGTAATCACTCTTTCCTGGTTTCGGCAGGAAGATTACTTTTACCTCCCTCCATTTCGTTGGTATGTATCTGTAGGCAATGCAGCTACATAATAGGTTTGATAAATGCTCGATCAGCTTATGTCCTCCCCACTTTAATAAAGCAGGGTAGATACCGTCCAGGCCTGGAGATTTATAGTCGTCGAAACTTTTTATCGCCCAGGCTGTTTTGTTTTTATCTGTTATTCGTTCTGCTGTCTTCCACTCCTCATCTGTTGGATGATAGTTTTCCTCCTGTTCTGCGCAGGTTTGTACGTCAACTACTTTGCACCCCGGGAAGTGGGTTTCCACTAGTAGACTTTCAGTCTCAGATGGATGGCTGGTGTGGGTGTTGTCTGGTCTCCTCAGTGTGCCCAGTAGTTGATTAGGTTGGTTGGCTAGTATTTTCCTTGTTCTGTTGGCCTGTGTGCTGCTGGATATTTTATCACAGAAGTTCCGCCAGGACGCAGATCTTCTGTATCGTGTTCGTTTTTTGTAGTCTGCTTTGACTGTTTTGTACTTGTCCCAGTCCTCTTCTGCTTTTGTATTCATTGCTCTGTTTAGAAGTCTTCTCATTTTGGTTCTCATCCGCTCCATTTCCGAACCCCACCAGTTAGAATTCATGTTGTTCCCAATACCTGATGGTGTCGATAATGGACATGTGTTCTCATAGCTTTCTGTTACGTGCTGTGTGAATATGTTTACCTGTTCCTCCAACTCTGTGGTGTTGTGAGGTCTGTGTGTCATGGTCTTATCATCTAGTTTACCTTCCAGAGTCTCCTTGTACGCCTTAACGTCCGTGTGTCTCGGGTTTCTTCTGGGTGTTGGTTCGTTTGTATCGGCTGTGAGGTCGTAACGAACCCACCTGTGGTCGGAGCACGACAGCTCATCCGACACATGCCAGTTGGACACGTGCCGAGCTGCTAGCCCTGTGCTTAGAGTAATGTCAATTATAGTGTTACATCTACGAGTGACAAAAGTAGGTTTTGATCCTGTATTTAGGATGTCTAGGTTAGTAGTTATTAGGTATTCAACAATATCGTTACCTCTTTTGTTGTTTGTTTGCATTCCCCATAGGTTGTGGTGACCGTTGCTGTCCGCCGAAATGACCAGCTCCAGCCCTTTGTGTTCGCAGTAGCGTATAAGTTTGTTCATTTCCACCGGAGGGGGTTCGTCCTCAGCCGCCATGTAGACGGAGGCGAGAACTATCTCTGGTATGCTTGAGGTTTGTGCTCCGAGGAGTTTTATAGCACACACGTCTCTGGAACAGAATTCAGTTAGAGGTTGTGCTATTATGTGCTATATGTATGCATGTTCTAGGTTTACTTTGTGTATTGTAAATTACTTTACCTCTGGTGTTGCAGAGGCCATTTATGCGTGTGTTTCTGATCCACGGCTCTTGGATCAGGGCTATTGATGTTTGGTTAACCTCCAGCCATTTGCGGAGTTGGGCCGTTGCTGTTTCGCTGTGCTGGAGGTTAACTTGGAGGATTTTACATAGGGAAGGAGCCATCGGGCGATGTCCCCTCCATCCTCTTCGACTTAAGGGCTAGGCGGCTTATCCCCTTCGTGCAGCCATCCTCGTCGTCTGAGCCGAGCAAGATGCCCTCCTCGTCGTCGGAGTTTGGCTCGTTTTCCTCTGCGCCATCTGTTTCCATGGCGGTGGGGGTGCTCTTGTCGCTCCCCTCCGCGGCTTTGTCTGTGTCCGTCTGGGTGTTGTCCTCTTCCAGGTTTGCATTCTTCTCCGGTGGAGAATCCCTGAAGTGGCCCCCGCCGTGCTGGAAACGGATATAGATTGTCCCACATAGGTAGTTCAATCTTCTATCCTTTTCCATCACAGCAGGGATTACATCCTCTGGTATTCCCACTAGCAGAAGAGTGCAACCTCTTGTCCTTAGAGGGACGGCATTGTGTATTGTCCATCGCTTCACCTGGGCCCAAGAGTTCTGGTAGTTCAGGACTCTACCGATCTTGGTGAGGTTGTCCTCTAGCGATGGGATTAGTATACCGCATATGGTTTTCCTTACCATCTCGTCCTCCCTTTTCCCGACAAGATGGTCTCCGTTTGTGAGGGTGGCTGTTGCGATCCAGGACATCAGCCACGTTTTGGTGCTTGCGTTTTGGCACCACAGCTTCAGGTATCCATCAACCAGACTTGGTCTCCCTGTGAACGCTGGGGCCTCCGCTTCTGTGGCTAGGTCGGTCTCGATCGCTGCCTGGAAGATAGCGTCACCGATCTTTTTCTCCACCTCCGTAGCGTCCTGTTGCGACAGTCTGCCCGTGCGCTCGTTGGTGATTGCAACCGTCAGATCTGTCGCGGCGGCCGCCGCGTAGGTAGGGTGGGTTTTTCGTGTCCCCAGGGCGTCCGTTTTAATTTTTTTGTGGTCGCCTCTTGGGGATATAGTCTCATCTAGGCGTGCTCTCTTGGTCTTGTTGACCTGCTCCGCCCGAGTCTGTTCTTTCGAGGTCGTCGCTTCCACATCTGCTGTGTTGGGAGCTTCGACCTCTTGTGTGTTCACAGAGGAGCGGCTCTCCAGCTCTCTTCGCTTTTGGAGCTTCTGCCGCCGTCTCTGCCCGACCTTCTTCTTCGCTGGGTCGTTGGTTTGGGGCTGCGGCTGGGCAGATTTCCTCGGTTTGCACCTTATCTCCCAGCCGGGATCTATGGCCTGTTTCGAGGGTTCAACTTCCGTCGTCCCGCTCTCCACTGGCTTTGGTTTTATCTGTGAGGCGTTCGAGGGTCCCACCGTCTCTGGCTCGGTCGCCTTGGCCGGGGCTCCTTTCGGTACCCTAGCGTCCGGCGTCCTACCCAGCTTTAGCGGTTCCCTCTCGGCCGTCACGTCCTTGTGTGTCACCTTCTTAGGCGGTTCAGCTTCCGCCGTCCTAGCCACAGAAGGCGTTGTCTTTGGCTTTGTTTCGGTTGTTTTTTTATTTTTAGTTATTGTATCCATTTTGTACCCACGAGTAGCTAGGGAATAAGGGTCCATCTACGCAGAGCCCCGCTTGCGTAGATAAGGCTATTATACAACGGGTTTCGCCCGATACCCGAGGTCCACCGTTCGCGACTGAGCTCCTCTCAGCCACGCATCCATCAGCACGGTCGGTCACACTTTGGATTAGGGTTTTTGAAGTCGAGGTTTTCTCCTCCAGGAAGTGGGGGAAGGAACAAGGAGCGGGTTTAATGATTGGGTCTGGGTTGGGTTTTTTTTTGGAAGTTTGGAGTTGGGTTATGGGGAAAGGGTAGGTGAGGGGAGATGAGCTTGACTTGGGAGTGGTTCGAGCTCACCCTTCCATTGTCCGGGTCCATGCTAAATGGATGACGGGCTATCCGCAACCTGCCCACCCGCTCCGTCGCTTTGGAAGAACAGCGTGTCTTCTGGGTAGAAGCTCCAAATTTGCGTCATGAGACTGTTCCATAGAACGATCAAATGTCACTTACTTGGAACTACTTACTTTCGGTTATTATTTTTCATAAGTTAAGGTGGTTTGGGCATGTAGAGGGGATGGATGAAAGAAGATTAACGAAGAAAGTGTTTATAAAAAGGTTGGAAGGGAAGACCTAGGCGAACTTTCTCCGATCAAATTGGAGAAATCTTAACAAGAGGCCAGGTCAAAAGTACCCTAAACCGACGAGCATGTATGAGAAATATTATGAAAGTGAGAGCGAAAGTGGTTTGCCAGGATCGTAGCAAATGGAGACCCGTGATCTCTGTCTACCCCTCTGGGAAAGAGGCGTGATTATATGTATGTATGTATTTTATAATGCGGGGTTGGGGGCGGGGTATCACACCGATGCCAGGCAGCCGTTCAGTTTGAAATTTGTAAGGAGCTCGTATTTTATGATTTCGTTCGCTGGAAATGTGGAAATAGTTTACATATTTCGGTTATTAAGTGCTTTTCAAACATACCAATACTGATATTTTAGCGTTGTAATAAACAACAGGTTTTTTTTTCATAAACTTTGTTACGTTGCACAAACATACAACTTTGCTGCAAGCTGCAAGACAGTTTGTTGGCGAGCAAAACACTCTTTAACATATGAACTTAATTTTAAGTGTGCTGGAAAACTGTGTGGTTGAAATAGCATGATTATTCCAATCGTATATCGAACTAGCTTTTGCCCGCGACTTCGTCTGCGTGGACCCCAGGGCTGTAATAGTACATTACGTAACTAGGGCGGTTAATTCGTGAATGCCCCAGATCGCAGGTGTTTGTGGCCCGAACCGAAAGTGAGGGCCATAAATATGCGCTCTGGGGCTTTACGAATTACCGCCCGTGTTAAGTACAAAATTTTACGTCGTCACCTGGCCACAATGCGAGTTTTCCCGTACGCGCAGCGTGCAGTAAAACTCGCATTAAGGCCAGGTGTGACGTAAACTGTCTTCGTGCAATTTCATCAAGATCGGTTGAGCCGTTTAAGCGTGATTGAGTAACGAACATCCAAACATATAAATATACCCCTCCCCCCCGGCCCCCCCTTGCCGGCCCCCCGGCCGGGGTCGCGTGCGACTGTGTCGAGCTCCAGGTGGTGGAAAAATACAAGTACCTGGGCTTGCTTATAGATTATAAGTTCTCGTGGCAGCCGCATGTCAATGGCTTATGCAATAAATTAAGAGCGGTACTTGCAAAATCAAATAAAATTTGTTTTGAATAGGGCTACTTTGTATGCAGTGTACTATGCTCTAGTGGATTCTCTATTGTCGTATGGGCTGTCAAGTTACGGTCGTACATTTAAAACGTATCTAGACAAGATAAAGGCATTGCAGATTAGATTCATGAAATTAATGGTAGATAAAAAAAACTAAACTTCAATGTAAAAGTACTACTTATGAACAACTATTCTTAGAATGTAAAATTTTAACAGTCCATGAAAAAGTCACGTTATTCTTAGCTGTGGAACAGATGTGTAATGATGAGTTTAAAATACCTAAGGAACCTAATCAAAGGTTAACAAGAAACAGAGATAGTAATAAATTGCTGGTACCAAGTTCTACGAATTATTTTGGACAGAGATGTAGAAAATATTTAGTCCCTAGGATCTATAACGAGTTGCCGTCGGATTTAAGGACCACAAGGATGACAAAACAAACATTTAAAAAGAAATTGAGTAATTTTCTATTAAATCGAATAAAGTGTCAAATACAACCTTAATAAGACATATGTAAGTAACATTTTTATATTGTATGCTCAGATTATAAAGTTAAATAAAGTTAGTTAAGTTAACTCCATGTCATCGTCATAAATAAAATAAAAAAACTACTTGTTAATACAACAACTACATACCTACTTAAGTACCTACCTAGCTTACAGTATACATAAATGTTAAGGAGCCTCGTCTACCAACAAACCACTCTGTGGTTTGGCAGAAGAATTAATGTATTAGCTGTAAGAAAGTTCTTTGAATAAACGTTTATTTAATTTTATTTTTAATTTTTTTTTTTAATCCTAAAAAAAATATTAATAATATTACTAACTTCCGTCCGTGACTTCCTTTGGGTAGACCCGGGATTAAAACTATCATATATTTTAATCCAGGCTATCTAAATTATCTTCGTGCAAAATTTCATCCCAATCGGTTGAGCCGTTTAGCAGACACACAAACATACAAACATATAAATCTCGCATCTAACTTTCGCATTTATATTATCAAGTAGGATAGGGTATAGTGAAACTGCTAATTTGCATTGACTTTGTCACACTATATCTGCCCTATAATATAATTCACGTTTAAAATATCTTGTTTTAATACTATGTTGGATGTCCTAGTATCTAAGTTCAACAGATATGATTGACCCATTTATCGTTGTATAGATAATTATGTATTCATGGTTATTATACTTGGTACTGTAAGGTCGGCGTAGTTGCGATTATATAATGTGTACGACTTTTTATAAAGTTGTCATTGGAATTGGAATCTTCTGCCATGGAAGATAGAGTTGCTTTTTGAATGGTGTAATTCGGCAAACTTCGAATCGAGTATAGGAACAAAAGTTTGACGATTTTCGACTCTATTTGTATGATGTGAAGACTCAACACCGTCGTCTATATAATTTAGCTCGAAGAAAATAACTATAACTGGGTCCGCTGGGACGTTTCATAAAAATGCAGCCATTATTTTGTGACCAAAACGTAAAATAATAGCTACTTAAACGTTTTAACAATAATTACGTCACTCCTGTCAAAAGTAAAAACTCTATGTCATCTAGGGAGGAACCACGGACAAACAAATAGGGCGAGTGACGCGCTTGATTGACGTCACAGTAACTGTAGATCCGTTTAGGCGAGAATGTTTAAATTGACCGTTTGTAACAGGAATTTTTGACTTTTGTTTTTTTGATACTTCGTGGTCTATTCTACATACGATTCTTTCAAATGAAAGCATAAATGAAAATATTGCATCTTCCCTATTCTACGCACTCAGAAAGGGTCCGCACGGAGCGGTGCGGTATTTTGCGCGAGTCCTTTCATATTAGCTCGAACATTACAACCGGTACCGACTCCGCGCCGCTCCGCCACCGCTGCCAGTGCGTTTCGGCGTTTACATTATCAAAAAATATTGGACTCGTAAATTTTGCTAAAAAGTGTACAATAATGTGACGTCACACGGAACTTAACCTTTTCACCGCCAAACACGTGAAATCACGTCATCGACGTTTCGTGACACCGACGCCAAAGACGGCATTTGCCGTCATTTTTTTTATTTTTTTTTATTTATGAAAACCTACTCTGAAATAGCCCAATTTCATGTTGGCATTATTTCTTTATCCATTATTTTTTTACCCTTGTAGCGTGAGGTGGCACGGCAAGTTGCTTTACCATCTGGCGGTGAAAAGGTTAATATCTGCGTATTTTTTTTATATAATTAACAAACAAAAAAATACATGTCTATATTTTTTGATAACTTAGCCGACGGACTATATGTATATTATTTTTCAATTAAGCAGCCAATTGGGCCAATGTTTCTTTTTGCCCGACTACGGCGGAGCCGAAAGGATGGAAAATGTGTTGAGCAGTCTATGTTTATATTAACGTGTGTTCTGGGTACACTACATTACTCCGAAGAGTTATTTGTCCGAAAGCATATTTTTTCCGAATGTAATAACTCCGAAAACCATGTACAGCTGTTTTTTTTTATCTTTACCTAACCTAACCTAACCTAACCAAATTTCCGTTGAGCGGTAAAATGGCGTTCGGAATTTTGAAATTTCGGAATAATGATGCTTTCGGACAAATGACTCCTCGGAATTTTCGTGCGTTCCGACGATATTTCTTTACTTTTTAGTGATCGGTGCACAGCTTTTCTAAGCTACGAACATTTTCACGATCATTCTAGCAAACGCTACATGATAATTGTAATGGTATGCGCGAGATGTGGGCGGCGAGGGACGACAGAACGCTCTCTAGAATGCTCACTAAAACGCTCCTGTTTATTTATAGAGCGTTTACCTGTAATGTAACATTCTACCTGTATTGTAATGTAGCATTCTAGCGAATACTCAACTCTATCAGCACCTTGACACACACAAAACAAATGCCTAATTTCGAACACTTCAACTGCAAGAATAGTGTATTTGACAACAGTAACAATTAATTGTTTTTTTTTTCATTAGCATCAGATATACATTACGAAAATACTCAGAAAGTATTAATCTTTCATTTATGTTTAAGTATTTTTAATTCAATTAAACTCACAATAAGGGCGTTGTTTGATTTTGGCGTCACAAGCAAGTAAACCCTACAAATTCCCACGCTATCCACGTTAACCACCTGACCTCGATCACCCAGTGGATTCTAGCGGCAATTATTTTATATTCAACTAGGAAAAAAATATAATATTCGGTTCTGGCGCTTCGCCGGACGCTGCCGCGTCACGCTCGTTTCGCTCGCTCTGCTCGCGCGCTGTAGGGTCGCAGTTCATCTAACAATCGATTATTCCCCTGGGGCAGGCGCGGAACACTCCGCAATTTACGTTCATGGCTAGAAGTACATGCTGGTGCCCCAACGTTGGGAAACCGGCATGTACTTGTAATCTTAATGTTTTGGCTGAGAAAAAAGCGCCTTTTGTAAAGATCAAAGGAGTGTACCTTCTGTACTTGTACTATTATCTATTCTGTGCCTGGGGGATCAGGCTAGGGGGTTCTCGTGGCCAACAGCCAAATTCCATACTGACGGAGCGTTGTTGACGATTCATAAAAAGAAGCCTATTTGACTACCGTATTACTTGGGGTTTTTACAGCCAATACTTGATTCGCCCCATTTCACGAGCGTGTTTGTATGAAATACCCTTCAACATTGTTACAGGGATTCCTTCCGATGGTACCACTACATCATGATGGCGCCGATCGCCCTGTTCTTCATGAGGTCCTCCCAACAGGCAAGTACCGAAATGTGCACTAAAATGCGCGTGAGCATTCTCCGAAACTACCGTTTTATATGACAGACAATCGATGTCATGTTATCGAAATAAATCAGGAAGAATTAAAAGAGTTACTTGAAAAAATACCTTAAGAATATAGTTATTTACGTCACACCTGGCCATAATGCGAGTTTTACCACAAGCTGCGCGTACGGGAAAACTCGCATTGTGGCCAGGTGAAGACGTAAAATTTTGTACTCAACACGGGCGGTAATTCGTAAAGCCCCAGAGCGCATATTTATGGCCCTCACCTTCGGTTCGGGCCACAAACACCTGCGATCTGGGCCATTCACGAATTCACCGCCCTAGTTACGTAATGGACTATTATGATACAAGTGCCGAAAATAGAAACTTCGCAAGGAGTGGTGATAAATTAAAACACGACCGAAGGGAGTATTTTAAATCGACACGAGTTGCGAATTACCTATTCGCACGTGTATCGTACAACGTTTTACTGTACATATGGCTCTTTAAAGTTTTGACATATGCACGGAAAGTGGTCTTTTCCGCACTAGTGCGGGAAAGTAGCACCATATGTACTGTAAAAGTTTTTTCAACACAATTGCTCGTAACGTACCTCTTATTGTGTCGCTTTTAGGCTCATAATCCTGGATATTAAAAACGCGTGTTTTATAACTTTACAACACTTGTGTGTTATGGTTATATCCCGATTAAGTCACGTTGGCACCTTGCAGCAAGATATATGCATGAACACGGTGCATTCTTAAATTAACCAGGTTGTACAGAATGTACAGCTTTTTTTTTAATTTTCGGCAAATGGATTCTTACTCGACTAAACAAATTAAATCCTTTTTGTTAATTAATTGACTATTTCTCTTTGTATATGATATGGAAACGTTTAATTTAGTAAAACTATTCACTTTTCATAACATTCTACATGAATTAAATACAGATAACATATTAAAATGAAAATATAATTTTATTTTGTATTGGCTGTTTAGAGATTTCTGTGCCCACACTGCGCAAACTTCACGAAAAAAAAACTGTTGGGTGCCAATATAGGTTATATTTTGATAGGTTATTTATTTCACAAATATTTGTAAAATTTGTTTATACGTGTTTGGTTATTATCAAAAATGTTGACTCGTGGTGACTAGAAAAGTGATAAATAGAATGGACGCCTCTGGAAATTCTTGGCGATGTGCAATTGTGAGTAAAAACCTGTTGTCATCGTAATGATTTGCTTAATGTAAAGTAAATAATTTGGCAGGCCTATAACATTTTCATGTTATGAAAATGATTTTTTCCTCGCAAAATGTGTTGAAAAACGTCGTATGATACGCGTGAGCTTTGATAATTACATCCTCGGCTTCCTTATCACGCTCACCTGCGGTTCGCGTGAACAATTTCGCCTCTGATGTAATTATCAACCTACCTCACTTGTATCACAATGTACTATAACAGACTTCCTGATTACTATGGATGGAACCACCTGGAGAGGATACCCTTACATCGAATTACTTAGAATTAGGTGACATATTAATTATTACCCGACTGCCGAAGGAGAGGAGGGTTATGTTTTTCGAGCGTATGTATGTATGTGACTATGTCTTATTCTTTGGCACGCCCTGCAGCCTAAACCGTTTGACGGATTTCGATATATGCGGTGTCGTTGGATTCCTCTTAATCGTGGGAGTGACATAGGCTATAAAATCTGTAAAAAGCACGTGTTTTTTTGAAAAATCTTTTAATTTCACTTGTTTGTGTTGTGTAACCGAATGGTGATATTAGTAATACAACGAATAAATATGTACAATGTAATCTTTGACGATGAAAATGTGATTGGAAAATCCTACATGAATAGACGTTTTTTTATCTTTTATCGTTATTAATCAAAAGGATTTTCCAAATCGGCCTAGGCATCAATCAATCAAATAAATTATTGCACTCATGATAGTATCCAGTTCTTTAATTAGAGATTAAAAAAGTATTTTTTTTTATATAATGAAAAGAAAGTTCTCATTATTTATAAATTCAATTAGAAATGTCACAATAGTTAATTCATAATATTTCTTACTATTACTAACCTACATCAATTCAATTAGAGATTCGTCTTCGTGTAATCGGGGAACATACGTTCCGACGAATTGAGATCTGCCTTTTTTAAAGTCAGTTAAAAAGAGTTACTTAAGGACGATACGAAGGTGATATTCAGGGAGCGTACATTTCATGCCGATGACAGGCGTATGACGTCAAGCTACATACAGGATGGAAAAAGTTTGAAAAGAGCAACGGCATGACGAACGTTTATTTATCCGTGATTAATCAATGATTAATCACTGTTATCTAATCAACCTCTTCCGTTTAAGTAGATCTAATATATTGACACTTGAGACGGACGTTGAATGAACTTTATCTGACATTGTCACATCAAAGTTTACTCTTCGTCACAAATAGGAGACGTGCGGAAACAACGTTTCAGTTAAATTTAATAAGATCAGGAAACTTAAGGCTTTGCTAGTGGCCAAAGTCGCCATGCATGCTATAAAATTATTGAGCCAAATAAATCCATGTTTAGTTATAGATAATAAACAAATTTATTGTTCCTGCTGTCAGCAAAGTTTCCCACCAAAAGAAAGCAACATCAAATACGTACGTTTACGGTTACTAAGTCGTGTCACTACGTTTTTTTAAACATCATGTGTGTTTATATGAATACGTCATTATGACGAAACCGGCATGAAATGTACGCTCCCTGGTGATATTCCTCGGTCAATGCTGTATTGATTCTCCGAATTTTACGGTTCCCGAGAATAAACTGTGTTGACAGTAAAAGACCCGCATTCGTCTTTATCTACCAACAACGAACACTCAAATCATAAATCGGCCAAGTGCGTGTCGGGCCACGCGCAGTGTAGAGTTCCTTAGTTTTCTGTCTTTGTTACTTAAATTGATTGACACGTGAGCGGCCAACTAAATGATGCGGTTGCGTCGGCCGAATTTGTACGAAAGTTAGCCTTTCAAAATATTTTTTTAAGTTGGTCCACTATTACTCGGTAACTAGTAATGTCTACTAAGCCGTCATAGTTTTCGTTTTAATTTCGTATATACTGCTGTCACGATTTTTTCATATTCCTAGTAGTTGCCATTCAGCCGGCACTTGACTCTAACAAAAACTAAGGCTTTAAATCCCTATGTCACGCAATTGGACCACTAAGTTGAAATGTCGTTTGAATAAATTGGTGGGTGGAATAAAAAAACACATCCCCCTTTGCATGTAGATCCAGGAAAGGCCGTCAGGTTAAAAAAAAAACCGGCCAAGTACGAGTCAGACTCGCGCACCGAGGGTTCCGTACTACAAACCTATAACAAGCAAAAGTTGTTGTATGTTTATTACTAAATGATAAATGAAAATGGAATCCGTAACATTACAATGTGGAAAGCTAAGGGAGCATAAATTTAAACAGGGTCACTTTATCAATTTAGTAATCATCCTTTAGGCCTTGATTTATTCCTTGCGAGTAGTTGCGAACGCCAAAATAAGCGGATTACTTATATTGCTGTTTCTTTTTATTGCGTTGATATAAAACTGAGTTCACGGGAAAGTACCTTTAGGTTTTGATACCCTTACGTATACCTACGCTGGCCCAGTGCGGGTTGGAGACTTCACATACACCTTTTTCAGTTTTAAATTATGCGACTTATATTGCTATTTCTTATGATTGCGTGGACTTGTAAAACTTTCGTTTTGCTACAGCTGAAAGGTATTATAGACATGAGTATTTGATATGAATTTCAATTTAATACCCCTAGACGTGTTTACGAGGAAAAACGTAGTAAGTTTAAAATTTCAAAAAATGTTTTTTGTATGATTTTACTAAAAACGTCTACTTTTCGTAATTTTTCCTTTGTCTGTGCTATATGGAGTTTCTTCGTGCCAAGTTTCAAGTTTCTGTGTAAACGGGAAGTACCCTTTAGGTTTTGAGTTTCTTGCGGGTACTCCGTTTCAAACTATACGACTTAAATTTCTATTTCTTTTGATTGCGTTGACATACAAGTTTGGTTTTGCTACATCTGAAAGGTCCTATAGCCCTGAGTATTTGACATGAATTTCAATTTAATACCTCTACGCATTTACGAGGAAAAAGGTAGTAAGTTTAAAATTTCAAAAAATGATTTTTGTATGATTTTAATACAAATGTCTTCTTTTCGTAATTTTTCCTTTGTCTGTGCTATATGAAGTTTCTTCGTGCCAAGTTTCAAGTTTCTAAGTTAACGGGAAGTACCCTTTAGGTTTTGAGTTTGTTGTGAGTACTCAGTTTCAAAATATGCGACTTGAATTGCAATTTCTTTTGATTGCGTTGACATAAAAGTTTGGTTTTGCTACATCTGAAAGGTCCTATAGCTCTGAGTATTTGACATGAATTTCAATTCAATACCTTCACACGTTTACGAGGAAAAAGGTCTTAAGTTTAAAATTTAAAAAAGCATTTTTTGTATGATTTTACTAAAAATGTCTACATTTCGTAATTTTTCCTTTGTCTGTGATATATGACGTTGCTTCATGCCAAATTTCAAGTTTCTGAGTTCACGGGAAGTACCCCGTAGGTTTTGCGAGTGTCGAAAAACTCAAAAATTTGCAGCATAAACGATTGTATCTTTTGATTGCGTTGGCTTTTAAGTTTGATTTTTTCACAGCTTCAAGGGACAATAGTCTTGAGTATTTTATATAAATTTCAGCTTGATACCTCCACTCGTTCCTGAGAAAAAGGGTCTTGACAGACAGACAGACAGACAGACAGACGGACAACAAAGTGATCCTATAAGGGTTCCGTTTTTTCCTTTTGAGGTACGGAACCCTAAAAACGAGATTTTATTCGTGATTGATTTATATACCCATAACGAAGTACAGCTCTCTAGTAGGGTCACTGAGCTAAGCCGCAGACGGACAGACGGACATGACGATACTATAAGGGTTCCTAGTTGACCACGGAACCCTAAAAATTAATTAAAAAACGGGTACACTTTGGGTACGTTCCCGTACAAAGCGCTATTATTGACTGCACTTATTATTGTGATGATCACCATCAAGCGAACAGAGACGGGTTCTATTAATACATCTTATTTCATATGGATATAAGCGGAGAGTCCAAGGTTCATATTTTAAATGCCGCATACATGTTAATTATACTACTACTCAAATACTTTTTGCATTATCTCAAGGGCAAACATCCAAAGATAAGATAGATGAAGCGAAATGATGTTGTTATAGTTGGATGCAAGTTTGCCGACAGGCGCACTGATGCATGTGTGTTAAGTTGACTGTAGGTTTCTGATAAACTTGACCATTCACACAGATATAGATATACACTAGATAACTTATACACCTCAATCTGTATGAAAACCGACCGTATCACTTTTTTCTACCTACTGTGACGCCACACGGGCGAATTAGCCTAGTTGGTAGTGACCCTGCCTACGAAGCAAGAGGTCCTGGGTTCGAATCCCGGTAAGGGCATTCATTTGTGTGATGAGCACGAATATTTGTACCTGAGTCATGGATGTTTTCTATGTATTTAAGTATTTATTTATCTATATAAGTATGTGTTTATCGTCGTCTAGTACCCATAGTACAAGCTTTGCTTAGTTTGGGACTAGGTCGATTTGTTTAAGACTGTCCCCTAATATTTCTTTATTTATTTATAATTAGTGATGTGAATTCCCCTTTGTCCGCGCAAAATCGATTCTGCAAGAAGGCATTTTCTTAATATTCACGGATTAAGGCTTCCACAACGTCCGGAATGTCAGTCGGAGTGCCAACTCGGAGATCGAATTCGGACACGCGAATTACATGCATTTGCGTGGTCTATGTATATCTATATCTGTGACCATTCACATGTAACTGGTGATCAAGCATTTTCGGTTTTTAAATTGATCGAACTGAACAACGGACAGTTCAAGTTCATTTATTCAAGTACAATATATAGATTGTGTATGAAAACAGTACAGTAGTTAAATCTAAGAAAGGTAAATAAATAATAATTAATTTAAAACATTATGACATAACACTCATTATAAACGTGTCCGAGGTCAAAATATTATATCAATGAATAACGTCAGGATATGCTTAGAACAACCTTTAACAATACTACGGGAGTTTAGAAATCTTTAATTTACATTCCATTATTATTTATATTTATACTACAGAATTCCTTTAGAGTAGTAGCAATTCTCAAGCAAGAATGCCTTTAACTTATTTCTAAATATCACAGCATTTGTGAGTGATTTTAATTCAACGGGTAACTTGTTAAACGACACAATTTCCTGGTAACTCGCTGAATGCTTAAGGCGCCGTAGGTTCATGGTCTTCTCTCCCTCTCACTGAGCATAAGCGTGAGCGAGATGGAAGTGCGTGCTCGGAAGCGCGGAAATCATGTTTTTTTAATTTTAATAATTTGGCCTTTTAAAAAAATAAAAAAGTAAACTGACTTCTCTCAAACATGATATTGCCAATTTTTAGAAGCCATTTTAATATTTCTAGCTTTTGTGCATAATTTGTAGCAAATATTTTAAGTGTATTTTAGACCCTTTTAGACCTATGTTCGTGATTTTTTTTCTATAGAGCAAAAATAGCTTAATCATGTTTCTAAACACTGATTTCCCTGCAGAAAAGCCTGAAGATTTCTACTCGTATTTTTTTGAAACCATATTATTATAAACAGGCGCATTATATTGTTTCAAAAACTCTGTTCGCTTCACTTCGCTGAACCTACGGCGCCTTAACTACTTTTAGTTAAGTACTGACAGACTTCGGCAGATCCTTTCGCCTCGAAGCAGTGCCAAACATCGGTAAACACACGTTTACGATTATTGTAGTAAATAATGCTGTTCGGAGGGCGGAAAGGGACGGCGAAACAATAACAAACTTGCTCGGCTCGCCAAAAAGCTCGAAGCTAATTGACTGTCGTTCTAACGCTCGCTAATAGTACATTATTGTCGAAGCAAGGGAAGTAGGCAATTGCTGGCTGAGTATTAATTTTAAACGGACGACCTTGGGAGTCCGTTTAATTTAATACGAAGCCAGTAAATGCCCTTCCAGCTGAGACAAATATAGCGCTTTTCTCAAAAATTGTGCAAGAAAACAAAAATGTATTTTCTGAAAATGATAAGGCATGCATTTCTTCTCGCCGCTTCAAGAAATTGTCGTACGCCTTCCGATATCTGTCTTTTGGCTTTGCAAATTACCAACAAATTACACTTAAACAAAAAATCAATAACTGAGCTTGCAGCTTCTTTTAAATCTGGAATAATTTACACGTCATTTTTCTATATTTTCCGTAAAAAGAATTAGCCACTGTAGGTGTTAAAACAGAATATTTTTTGAATTGCCGGCTTTTTTTTTTTTTTATAATAAGTTGGGAGTGTATTTTTCTTCCGAAAGCGCCATAAGTTATTTGAGACAACTAAAAAGTCGCGATGAGTCACAGCTACTGATCTTGCGTTTTGGCGGTTTCAAATTTTTAAAAAGTTTGTACCACGACAAATAATGGAATTTGTATGCAACATTGTAGTCGAGCAAAATCGAGCCGGCAAGGTTTTTTATTTTTTAAATGTTGACTAACCATAAACTATGCACTTCGCGTCCTGATTTTTTACCAATAAAGTCAACATTGCCGGTGATTTTTGAGAAAAAACCATAGCAGTCTAAGTAGTGTCGCCAAATGCCCCCACAGAATAGGTGATATAGCCATTATGGGGGGGTGGGGGCGGGGTGTGAAAAGCTACGGTAGCCTAGTGGTTCAGGCATGCGGGTGTCAAGCGGCGGTCGTGGGTTCGAATCCCGACTCGTACCAATGAGCTTTTCGGAATTTATGTACGGAATATTAACCGTTAGCTTTTCGGTGAAGGAATAGTAATACATTGATCGTGAGGAAACCGGTCTAATCCCAATAGGGTCTTGTTTTCCCTCAGGGTTGGAAGGTCCGCTGGCAGTCGCTTTCGCAAAACTAGTGCCTATGCCAAATCTTGGGATTAGGTGTCCTTGGGATTACCGGGAATAACGCTAGGAGGATGATGGGGGCGGGGTGTCAAAACGAATGCCAGTCAGCTGTTTAGTTCGAACATACGCATACCGGGTTTTAGGCACGTGTTTGGGCAGAAATTTGTAAGGAGGTCGCATTCTATGGGTTTTTCGTTTGCTGGCTTTAATGCTCCTATTTATTTTGCGAGCTTTTACCTGTGAGTGACATTCGCTAGGATCATAACAAGTGAATGCTAAAGCCTATCAGCGTCTCTAGAATGCGATACCTGAACGCTAATTATCCTTACATTATCAAAGAACATAAATCACGAAAATACCCAGTAAAAATCACGGTTCAACTTACTTTTTCCCCTTTTAAAACATTTTTCGATATAAAGTTTACAAATTGAAAGTTGTTTGAACGTAGGAAATCGCGCGTCACAGGTTTCTACTGCCCTGGACGCTTACAATAATATTTATACCGAGAAGGGCTCTTTATGCAGCCAAATTAAGAACAGGTCTTAAAATGCCTGACAGCTTACTATAAACAACCAACTTAATGTCGACAATGGTTTATTCACTCTACCTCAGTCGCGGCAAAGGACAACGAATGATGTATCCCTTTTGTCACACTTATGGAGATTAGTATACTTCCATCTCGCTCGGTCGTGGTGTTATTATTCCCGTAGCTTGTCATGGCTATCACAGGACGGCCCGCGATCTGTGTCGCGGCGACAAACCAGCCGTTTTTTTAAGCGTTCTAATTACAAAGAGATGGATACTCTTATCTCGCCGCGACAAAGTTGCTGCAAACTTCATACAACAAAGCGTTTTTGAGGTGTCATTGACCATTATCAACATCCCAATTATCTGTGAACACCATTTAAGGCCACAACAATTGTTAAATTAAAATGTACTTTTCCAGGGCTCCGAGACAGTGATCTTCTGCGCAACCGACTACAGCATAGAGAGCAGGACCGGCAAGTTCTACAGAGACTGCGCCGAATACACATCCAAGTACCCGTTCGACAAGGAGGTGGAAACTAAACTGTGGCAAGCTACCGAAGACATGGTCAAGGCCCGGAGGCCCTTGTGAGGCCATACGGCAACCGAGAAAACTCACAACGACCCCGTACGCGACACGAATGCCGCTCCGCAGCGCCCGCAAGACTTGAACATACGTCCTCCGCAAATGAAAACCAAGCGTCCAGATAAGACCCGCAAGGCAGACAAACAGAAACCTTGGCAGGACCGTCCGAAGCAGAGTGAGGTGCGCCTGGACAGTCGACAGAAGAGTCAGGCTAGCTTTAGTCGCCACAAACGTAATGTGCCGAGTCAATCTTCTAAAAATAACTAAAGAGGAAAAATGCGGTTTGATGATGTAAGTCTGCATGTAATCAATGTATAAAACATATTAGATCTGATGTCTTTAGGTAAAAAACTTAAGGAAAGCCACTCTTGCATTTGGCGTGTTCAAATAGCCGTTTCTTAAGTTTGTGTTAGACAATTTAAATATGTGATGTCTATTCGAATACGTCACCACTGCATACAACGGCTTTACTTGAAGTTTTTACATATAAAAGCGTAGCGTATGATACTTCTGGGGCTTACGAAGTGGTTGGCCAATGGATTTTTAGGTTTATCTGTCTATTCAATTGGGGTCTTGCCAGCGAACGAGAAGACCTTAGAAGTTTGAGTAGCGGCGCAAAATGGCTCCACAGAATGGGTGTCATTGCCATTATGCGGGGATTGGGGCGGGGTGTCGAAACGATGCCAGGCAGCCTTTTAGTTAAAGCATTCGCATACCGGGGCACTTGTTTGGGTAGAAACTTGTAAGGAGCTCGTATTCTATAGTTTTTTCCGTCACTGGGTCTTGCTTACTTATGGCCATAAATTGTCAAGGTATATGGGAAACGTGGTCTCTGTCACGGCGACTATACACATTGTTAAATGTTAGTTTAGAATCTAGAGGAATACCTATTGCATGTTTTATTTATTGTTTGGTAGCGGAATAAGTAATCTTCAAAAACGGTTCAGTGAAATTGTGAATTATATAACTATAAACGACTGTTATAAAATTCAAATTACAATATAATAACGGATATTGAGATTTTTTGAAGGCCTATTGTGTAAAACGTAATCTTGTATGTATTGAATATAGCTGGATTTGATAATAGTTGTTTTATTATAGTGCGTAGCAGCAAAAGTAGCTACGCGGCCCAAGTGCTCAGAATGATCTACACACTCATGTCAAGAAGATAAGGACTGTATAGTGCGTTTTTTTTAGCATTACAAAGTAGGTTAAAGCACAAAGCACGAGGTCTTTTATATAAGACACTTTATGCCACACAACTGTCAAAGTATCTCAAACAGCCACTAAAAAAGACTTACGTTATTGTTGTCTACCCTAAAATTATAGGATTGTTTTCATTAGTTATATCTAAATAATACTTACAACAATATATTAATTTTTAATGTATTTATTTTTTGACTCTGTTATTTTGAATTTCGTTATTCAGTTCTGGAAAGGTTGCACGATAAAAAACCTAAAGAAGAGGTTTGAAACGATCGGTTCGTTTTTTTTTCGCTATCAACATTGTCATAATGTCAATCGTATCTTACGTTATTTTTCTTGTTTTCTTGGTAATCTACAAATTGTTGAAGATTACGAGATTATTATATGAGTATCTATTTGTTAATTAATATTACGATTTTATTTTTCGCTGTGTGTGGTGGCTTGCGGACTGCGATGGACCAACCAGAGGCAGGTCCAAGTGGCTTGCAAAAAAGATCGACTCGTTCTCCCCCGACCGTTTTTCCTTCATCACAAGCAAAGATACAGAAACAGAGTCCATAAATGAGAAACATACAGTGAAGCAAGGATGAATTTCCAGGTAACATCTAATATTTGTCCGAAGCAGAAAAGGTTGATGACGACTGCTTCTTTGTTTACCGTATTTCTAATCCTAAAGAAACGGACTATAGTTAAAAAGTGGTATCGGTCGAAATCGAAGAAGGAAGGTTTACGACCACTGCTTCTTTGTTTACCCGTTTGACAGATAATTCTAATCTTAAAAAAAACGAAGTATAGATCAGTTTGAGCATGTTGTTTTGCTTATAGTTACTTCGGCAGCTGACTGTACCGGACACAAATATAAAAAAGAAGAAATATACTGTCGATACCTTTCAGAGTACACACACAACAACACAGTTAAGTGACCATCCTGTATTTATATTGAACCTTATTACAATGTACATAAAGTGCATGTATGGTCATTTAGCTGTGTTTCCGATAGTACAAAGGAGCTATAGGGTTGTGACAGAAAGGTTCTTATGCAGCTAAATTAAGAACTGGTCTTAAAATGGCTGACTGCTTACCTATAAACAGCCTGCTTAATTTGGGCGGGTAATTTCTTAGCCGCAAACCCATATGAACACGGTTGCGCTAAATACAGAAAAGTAGAACTATGATATGTCCCTTTCTATCACACTTATTGAGATTTGTATACTACCATCTCGCTCGTGGTATTATTACCATAGCTAAGTCTAAGGTCGAAACATATTGCATTTCCGATGTACTTTTGTTTTATGTTTGTGGCCCGTGGAAATGATGGGGCAGTGATATTTCCACAGTGAAAATATAAACCTAGTAATAACCGTGTTATGTGGACAATAAATTAAAACTAAATTAAATTAAAACTTTTGGAACACGAAACAGGGAAAGGAGCGTTTGGACCACTAGAATCAACGAATATTGCTCCAATGAACCAATTAACGTTGTTCGCTTTCAGAAAAGGGGAATAAGCTAATTTCTCATGTAGCGAATTAAACAAATGGGAATAAATCAACACATTTTAACGTATATATAAAACTATATAATGTATATGTGAATACCTTCTTGCATGCGATTTCTTTTTATAATTGTTGAAACGTATATCATTATAATCATTTCATGTTAGTGCCATTATTATTCCATTAGTTTTAGTGGGAGCAATTTAGCGTCATCTGCACATAATGCAGTGCCGTAATGTGTTTGCAAAGGAAATCGGTAGTTGCATATAAATGATTTGTAAGCCGCGGTTATAAGTTATGGATTCTAACCAGACACTTGCGGTGGGTTGCACCGAACCTTGTGTAATCTGTAGAGGTGTTTGTTAAAATCTGAGTGTATGGAAAATTTGACAGGTTTCTATGGAACAGCTGCTGCCTTTAAGGGGCTACCCGAGGTTTCCATCGATTTTTGACAAGTTTTGAATCGTATCTTCTACTTTTGCACGACAGATAGAAGTATTAATCAAACGGTTATCGGTTCTTCAATCTTTTATCTCCATTTTGGTCTACCGGATTTTGAAACAAATGAATACTTAATTTTGTATGATCTTTGTAAACATTGTCTAAAATAACACTTATTTTGTATCTCTATTGACGTGAAAGATCTAACACATACGAAATCTACATATTTGGGTTCGTCTGTGACGTCCCTAAAAACTGGTCTAGGGTTTTCATTTTAAACCAATTAACACATAAGTTATGGCCAGAAACCGGTTTTTTGGCCTAAAATTGTTCAACTTTGATGGCATATATCTCGAAAACAATGAACTTTGAAGTAAATATAGGATACTATATTGCTTAAAGCCGTTGTTGTTAACATAATAAGCTACAAAAAACCATAAAAAACTAAGAGATTCAGATCGAAGGTACGATCCCATACGCCAATTATGGGAGCCCCTTAACGTTGATCGGTCTGTAACCGTAAGTCGGTGCAAACCGCCCTGTCAGTGTGCGACCCCCATCTCCTCATTATAAATAACTTGATGGTAACTGGTGTCTTTTCTGCCCTCTGTCACGACATCTGTAGTCGCCCGAGCTATTTTACCTTGATATTGTGCGCTTCAGACGATTCATCACGATTATACGGTGTGTGACCGGTATGCGAGCATTTATTAACACTTTGAATGTCCGTGCATTATATGTAATGCACCGTCAAACTAGGTCTGCCTTGTCTACGTGACGTCAGAAATGGATGATTCTATACATTTGTGCATTACATGTAATGCACGGACGTATCGACCCATGACAGTGGCGAAAGCGAGGTACAGTCAAAGTGTTGAAACAGATAATAATATGTTCCATTACCAATTGTTTGCATGTATTTGCAAATCATAATTATGTAAATTTACTGCCCAATTAATTTTCCAAACCTTCAATGGACTAGGTGTATGACGCCGTACTAAACAGTATGAAGAGCTGTCATTTACACTTACTTGTCAATTTACTTTGCTGTACATTACTGGCAATTTAAATTTGGTTAGGAAATTTATGAAGTCGGAATTATAGTTAATTATCTGTATTAAGGTCATGATTAAGTTAAAGAACTCCGTTAATTTACCCTACTTAAAAAATACCCGCTTACCGGTAACGCACTGTATTGTGACAGGGTATGTCACAGTAATTAGGTAAGTTAATTTTAGTAGGATAAACAATTCTTAACTAAGAATAAATAATTTGGGTGTCATATTGTATTGTTATTTTAAGACCGCAGAAAGTACCAAAGTAAAAATTACTAAGTTTAAAGAATAAAAAAGTGAATACGCCAGTAGATGGGATTCACTTGGAGACTATCTCTTGTGTTTTCATATATTTGAAAGCTAGGTGCCACTCTTTTGGAAACAGCTTAGCACATCTCTATTAGATGCTCACCCTTAGATCGGTTAAACGCGGGGTTTTTTTGCAGCGAAACGGTATCGAAGCAAGGCTGTTATTCTACCTACGATACGCGGCGTATAAAGTTGGCTCAGTTCGGGTTGCACAGGGCGGTTACATAACACTTCGGGAGCTCAAACACCGCGATCCAACCGGTTGCCTCTACGACACTGCAACTATGGGTCATTGCTCTGATTATAACGATCTAAGAATCAATTGAAGTATAATCCCCTGATTGTAATATGTATTTAACTATATGGATGTATGTTTAGAGATACTAGCGGTGGTAGTTGTAGAAAGCATTGTAAGCCTAGTTATTTATTAAACACGTTTGGGTCTAGCTCTTGTTTTATTTCAGAATGCACACAATAGTATTTTATGCAATCGTTATATAATATGTGTTTGCTGGGGTGCGTAACGATCGATATAAAAACTTTTGATATATTTTAACTAGATATAACGATTAAAGGATATAATGCACTTTTGATATAACAACATTTGATATAATCTCATGTACCTAATATAACAACTATTAATCTAACAGTCATAACGTATAAAAAAAAATATAAAAAATACATGGGATATAACTTTGTTCGATATAAAACTCAGTTGGTATAATGTACTATTGGCATAATCTGGAATACTTACTACTTTTATTTCTTACCTATTTTACTCTAAGGCAGGATGGTGTAGGCAAGTATGACGAGTAACCACTGACACACAACAGTATAATAGCCACTAATACTTGCAACAATGGTATTAATGGTACCATTGTAGGTTAGGTTAGGGTTAGCTTGTCCCTTAGAGCGGAAATAGGCACTGCTTGTTGTTATACCAAAAGTATATTACGTCCCTTGAGTGATTATATCCAATGAAATTATATTAAATGTTGTTATATCCAGTGAAAATATATCAAAAGTTGTTATACCATTCTTTACATTACTATGTAATACAACTAGCTTCTACCCTAACTTTTACCCCCTTAGGGGATTTGGTCTTAGTTGATCTGGATTTCGGGGATAAAAACTATCCTATTATCGACCGAGCGAGCGAAGCGTCTATGCTTCAGCTTGGACGAAAAATCGTTTTTCCTCATGTCCGGATGTTTGGATTTCCAGCTGTTCTCGCCTAGAGCTCACATTTCTCAACCGATTATAATGAAATTTTGTGAGTAGATTTGGTAAGTATACAGTTTTTTTTGTCGAGTCAGTTTTTCGAAATTTCAAAAAATGGCGGAGATATGGGTTGAAAACGTAAAAAAATACAAGAAAGGGGTCAGCGTTGACTACTGACTTGGTAGACATATGTTCCGTCCACTGTATCTTGAACTCCGATTCAATTAGTACCTAAGTGCATAAAATCTGAGGTTGAAATTTCAACGGCAAAAAATAGTAATTAGGACGAATGTGAATTAAGGCATCTGTATAATGATGGTTTCCTATGTTCGAATTTCAAATAAATAATAGACGGAGAGCTAGCTACGGAAATAGGTATACAATTTATAAAGATGACACAATGACGATGTTAATATTATTGCCCCAAATAAAACATACACAGATACACACGTTAAACGTATCTTTTTGGCTGCAGGTTAAAAAAATTGTACGGGTTCGATCCCGGATTGTGAAGTTTCTTAAAACAGGCCAAGCGCGAGTCAGTCAGGCTTAGTAATACCGTTTTCACCTTTTGGGTAACGAAACACGATAAAATTTGTAAATGAGATGACTTGGCACTTTTTCGCGCTTCTGGACCACCTGGCACTACTTTCCCCCCAATTAAAACGCCTGGCATTGTTATATCCTAATTAAATATATAAATAGCTATTATATCACACCAAACTCAGAGCTCTATAAAGTCACCTTCAATTGATTTTACAACTCCTTTGTTGCCATCCACTCTCACACCCACCGCTGAAAAGCTGCCAGGCGCTCGAATTAATAAATAATGATAGTATGGCATACTAGCTAGAGGGATTTCGTTGCTTTTTAAATTGTATACCTACATATTTCCGTAACTAGCTCTTGGTCCATAATCTCTAAAACAACCAAGCGTTCCATTTTTAAACTTCGAATATCTCAAAACTTTGGAATGTTTATTATTTAGGTAAATGATTTTGGCTTTTCTAGAAGGACTTTGGTGCTTACTGGTTTGAATATTTAAAATATTTAGGGAACATAGGTAATACGTAATTTGGTTAACTATCTGCTTAACAAAATGAATTTCATAGCAAAACGAGGAAAACTTAGTAAATTTTCTAACGGTTTCCGCCAAACCCAGCAGCAATGTTCCGGGAGCTGCTCATACACAGACACACAGACAGACACGTTATGTTATAAGTCTTATAACACTCTTTTTTCGTCGGGGGTTAAAAAGATAAACGCCACGCTCCAAACAAACTTCCACAAACTTCAAAATACCAAAAAAAACAATCGCAGCATGGATAAAATAATCGCCTTTCTCACGGATCAAAATGAGGAGCTGAAAAGAAAAGCCGACCAGATCAAATGAACAATAACAATTAAGGACAAAGAGTTCATCGTGCTACTTGAAGAGCAGCTAGAAAACACGAAACGAGAGACCCGTAAAAAAACGGAGATTAAAAATTTACCCAGCACGGCTATCATGCGAAGGCACGCGAGCTCTCTCGATTTTTCGCGCACTATCCGTCTCTTTCTTATTAGAAAGACACCAAACAATAGTTACAAGATGGTAACGCAGCTTTCAAACGCTATGGCAACAACCACGCTCACACACAAGCACAGACACACACGTATAGTTAATTTAATATAAATCGTTTAATAACTAGTGGGTAAAAAAAGCAAGATGTACTTACTAACTAAGGAATTAAGAGCGAATTCTCCTGACACAGGTATCTACATAGGTACCTAATAGGTCTCTAAATTTCTAACTGTTGTTTTCACGAAATAAAATTGATATTGTTGTTATTGGTATTTATTCCGCTTAATTTAACACATAAATATGCAAACTACTTTACAAGCTATATATGTATGTTAGACTGATAAGCTCTTTTCCTATATCTAATTTGGGAACCAGTTATTACCAGATATCGTACATTTGGTATCAGGTAGGTAGGTGGTAGCGGTATACGATATCAATAAGAATTGTTAAGATATGCACTTAAATAATTTACTTTAAAAACAAAGTTTTAACCGACTTCAATTTAGTACTCCGCCAAGCCACGAGAACATTTCCTATTTTTTTTTACAATTTACCACATGAACTGATTTCTGATAGCAAATGCGTTGATTACTATAGAAAAAAACCGAATCGCTGTATGCGGGCCGATAATATTTGAGGACTTTCATCGATTCCCCAAGATCATCACCAATGGCACTTCATTAGTCCCTATTTCAACGGAATCTTATCAGAACCTGTGACGTACTTTTGCACTTTTAAGTACATAATTGAGGAATTCGATAAGTCGTCTGTGGTCTTCATCATCAATTCCTCGCCACCAAATTTATGATGCCGGATGTTAATACACGAGTTATAACAGAAAATACCAAAATCACTACACGCGTGCCTAATAAAATTGAGGAGTCCCCTCAATTCCTCATGAATCCCATCATCTAACTGAATTTTGAAAAAAATGGGACCCACCTGGAAGTATATACATACGAACAAAAAAAAAATTTCGAATCGGCTCATCAATGACGGAGTTCTGAGGTAACAAACATTGAAAATAATAATAATTAAAAAAAAACAGCCGATGTGAGAACTTCCTCCTTTTTTTTTGAAGTCGGTTAATAATAACCGTGCACATGTAAGGACCATAAATAAACCATGATACCATAAAACCTGTATCGTGTCTGTCGCATTTGTCGAATATAATCCAAGCAACAAATGGCGGAGCTCGGAGCCGTGTGGGGAATCGACGGATCGCTCTTACGAACACGATCTTGCAACTCAAAGAACCCCGCACAAAATGATCGGTAAAAGCCGGTCGGTCGATTTGGCTGACATTTTGCCAAAATTATAGCCCTCATGAACTGTGTGAAGTTGCAACTTTAATTTATGACTAGTTTTTAAAATATGTCAATTTTTATGTTCAGTATTTTTAACTTGCATATAATTCTTATTGGTTAACATACACTGTAGCAACCTGCCTTATTATTATTTCCGTGGCAATATCGGAATAAAAAACATCATTCGAAGGTTGAAACTATCTTCGCGCCCTGCTACTCGCCGGCGATAAGTGCCTGAGCGTAAAGAACTAACAAACTTGTAAGTATATGTAGCTACATTACGATGCTAAACTCTACTAGTAATAAATGATTGATATCTTATTGGTTTAACAAGGCTACCTTTGTGCATTCAATGCGTTAAGTATGGTATAAAGCGCTCGTAATGATGGATACTATACAGGACTGATCACATTTCCTTCGTATCTGGCAAAACTTTACCTTACCTTAAAATAGACATATTTTAAAAACTAGTCATTAATTTAAGTTGCAATTTCACACAGTTGACACGAGTATTAGGGGCTATATTTTGGCAAAATTTCAGCCAAATCGACCGAACGGCTTTTACTGATCATTTTGTGCGGGGTTCTTTGAACTTTATTGGTCATGTTAACTTATAAAATCGATAATGACACTTTACCACAGGTTGCCAACAGCCGAGTCCATTAGAGGCGTTTGCTGTTAGTCTCAGTGTAGTTCTCCGAAGCATTGTGTTCCAGCTAACTATCGCTTGAAATTGTTTATGCCAACAAAATGTACGATGTCTGGTTATAAGTATAACAGAACGTCGGCCATACGTAGATCACAATACAGACTTAGTTATTATGCAACATAACTACTTGGGAAAAATCTCTGTTTAAATATATTAAGTTCATGTTATAATAAATAAGAGTACATATATAGGTAGCGAGTTTTTCTCACTGAGAGAGCAGCCAAACGGACAACTTCCTGCGCTCAGAACGTTCAACTAATCAGGTGATTCGTTACAGGCCAGTACCTCTTACCACATTTTCTCTGCAACTCACTCGAGGAATACTTAATCTAGTTCATAATGGTTAAACATTTTGCGGTAAGTAAATTATATATTTAAGTATATGAAGGACGGTTACATAAACTACCTACTTGCGCCGCTCAGAATACATTACAAGTATGGTTGAGATTATATATTGTGGCCGACTTTTTGTAAAGCTTTCATTGGAATTTGAACCTTCTACATCGGACGATAGAGTTGCTTTTTGAATGGCCTACTTTTGATGCAAATAGGCCAACTCGAATAATGTCAAGTATAGACTGAAATCTTTTCTACAGGACAATCGAAATTCAATCTTATGTCAAGGACATAAAGATACCTTACATCCAAATGTTTACTTATTACCAGTTAACTAGTGTACAAAGCAAATGTAAAAGGTTGTGTCTTAAGAGTCCGCAGGTAAGCTCGGCCGAATTTCACCTTCCCATACAAACGTAGTTACGCTCTCATTTTAAAACTACGTGTTGGATTATGACGAAACTTTGCATATACAATGACATGAGGTATATCTATGTCTGTAGTTAGTTTATAGGGATCCAGTTTATAAAACAAACGAAATACTGCAAAAACAAGTTTTGTATGAAAAACTTAAATTTGCTGTTATTAATTTGTATTTTTTTTACTACTATGGTTTCTGAAGCTACATAAACTAATTACAGACCTGGCTATACCTCATGTCATTGTAGGTACATGCAAAGTTTCGTTACAATCCAACACGTAGCTTTAAAATGAGAGCGCAACTACGTTTGTATGGAGAACCGAGCTTGCTGCGGACTCTTAAGCAAACATTCAGTACTCAACGCAGAGTAAAAGTTCACCAGCTGATCTCATGATTATATCAGCCGAAAGACGTCCACTGCTGGACATAGGCCTTCCCCAAAGAGTGCCAAAGTGACCGGTCCTGCGCCACCCGCGGACTCCCGCGACCTGTACCAGGTTATCAGTTTACTTGTCGCGGGCCTACCCACGCAGTCGATAGCTGATCTAATTGGTCGCAAACCGGCACACTTAGGTGGTCGCTAACTGGTTACCAATAATGTCTGATTTTAAATCTAGTAATCCTGAGGTGTAACTACAATATGAGGTTAATCTTGGAAAAAACCTCTGGTTTAATCGAAGCCGGCCAGCTATCGTTATTGAGAATAGCTAACAATATAGTAAATTAAACTATGAATTAATTGTCTCCTTAAATATGTCCTAATCAAAACAATGGAATGTTCATTTTGGTACATTTTTATGTATATAATCATGATTAAGGCGAATGAGGGTAATTTCGTACACGGGTTAATATCATATATGTGCGTTTGCATTCAATCTCAACACTAGAAGCACTTGCCCATTTGCGTTAAAGATCAAGATAAATAAGCATACCTATCTGTATCTGTATAATAAACTAGATGCGCGCGCGGCGCCACCCCCGTAGTGCAAACAATGCAGGCGAACCCTGAAATCCAGAAAGTCTACACGCAGGTGTAAGAATTTTTGAAATCGGGTCAACGTGTCCCAAAGTTATTACTTCGTCCCAAAGTTGTTACCCAAACATACAAACGACAATCTCACACACTTTTCCTTTTTATAATTATTGTATGCAATGATGTAATATAAAAAACCGGTAGATAGGTTGTCTATATGAAATGTCGTATTTAAAAATGGCCACCAAATCTGACAGCTGAGACTCCTTTATACGTGTCCATAAGAAAATTGTAAGAGATTGGAAATTTGTCAGTTTGTATTTAAGAGGTGATAACGAACCATAATCCGATTTAATAATTGAATATATTGTTACCCCAGTATGGACTTTCTGGGTGGACTATATTTTATACCTGCTTGCAATACAGACACTTACAGTAGGTATAGGGACAAATAACGAAACGTTAGATTAATAATTCATTCAGAAATGTATTGGTATACGTTTGAACCACGTACGATATTACCCTTGGCCGGAATTGCCCCTAAACTAACTTAAATTAATATGCACTTAAAATAAAACTTTTTTGGTGCGGTGTATTAAATAAAGAAACAACACAAAAGTAAAAGTACTACTGTCAATCTCTGGACATTCACAACCACACAGTTGCCACAAATTTCCTTACAGGGTTTTTAAGTCTTAGCAAAAAAAATCCTACTCAGCGAACCAAAAAACCATAGATGTCTAAGTCGCGCCGCAAATTGGTGGTTGCTATTATTGGTTGGGGGCGGGATGACAAAACGATGCCATGCAGCATGCAGCCGTTTAGTTCGACCATTCGCATACCGGGTTTTAGGCCGGTTTACGGGTAGAAATCTGCAAGGACCTCGCATTCTAAGTTTTTTTCGTTAGCTAAAGTAAGCTAGGCTATATGGGTACAGGTGGGTGGATCAACTATTTTCCGTCACTAGTTTCCATGGTTACCTCTCCTGAGTCACTTTAATGCGATTTATGGGTTCTAAACCACCAAATGTGGATTCGACCCCCTTTCGTATGGATCATCTTCTAGGCACTCAAGTTCGTATTGTAACATCTAAGAAACTGTTATTTTGTCGCCTGGCTAACAGAATGACTACAAGAAATAGTTGATCCATTCAGATAACAACCACCGGCTCATTTAAGAGTCCGCAGTAAGCTCGATTCTCCATACAAACGTAGTTACGCTCTCATTTTAAAACTACGTGTTGGATTGTAACGAAACTTTGCATGTTCAATGAAATGAGGTATATTTATGTGTGAAATTAGTTTACGTAGCTTCAGATACCATAATAAAAAAAATACAGCGAATTTAAGTTATTCATACAAAACTAGTTTTTGCTGTATTTACTTTGTTTTATAAATTGGAACCATATAATCTAATTACAGACATAGATATACCTCATGTCATTGTGTATGCAAAGTTTCGTCACAATCCAACACGTAGTTTTAAAATGAGAGCGTAACTCCGTTTGTATGGGAAGGTGAAATTCGGCCGAGCTTACTGCGGCCTCTTAAGGCCTGCCACACACTGGCGCGGCCTGGCCGCGGCGGTCAATAGTAAACTTGTCCGCCGCCGTCAAATTTACTAGTGTCCGCCACCGCAGGCCGCGCCAGTGTGTGGCAGGCCTAAACGGTACACCATTATAACAATTGACAACATTTCATATTTTCATTCATATAGGCCTTTTTATGATTTACTTCGCTAGAAAATGTTTCGTCAAGCGACACGTGCTTTTAATTCCTCCCTAAATTGTAATTTTCATTCAGAACTGTCGTCACACACGGTGAAAGCGAACAGGAAAAAATAACAGAGAACTACTTGAGCTATCAATTATTACGTTCAGGTAACATAATTACCGAAAAGGTTTTCGACTTAGGCGTCATTATATATTTTGAAATGTTGTCAATTCAAGTATAGTTCAGATACATTATAGGACGGTTAAATACGGTATCTGACAGGCAGTATCATCAGTCAATTTTTATCAAACATCAAAAAGGCTGATAGTGTAAACTCTATAGGGAAATACAGACTATATTTAAAATGCCCTTACATCCAATATTTGACACCTGTCATCCCAGTACAATTTATGGCGTCACACGTCATCATTGGCATTTATTGTACCGGGATGACGGTCACGTAACGGCTGTTAAAAGAAATATAGTGACGTCACAATTTTGCACGGTCTAACAGCGATTATTTACGGAGGATTTTATATTATTTACGAGTATAAAAAGTTAAAATAACTGTATCCCGAATAACTGACTGAAAATAAAATAAAATAACCAATTCATACAAAAAGCCTGTTAACCGGAACATAATTTCGATTAGATTGGTATATATTCGTCGAAATCGGTTCAATATCTTAAACGCTACGGTGGAACACTTCAATACAAACAAAATACTCCTAAAATCTTATCCTTTTGATGCGCTATATTGGGCAAAAATGTTTGACTGATAACTTGAGGGCATCCGATTATATTATTAAGATTTTTAATTGGTAATGTAAAGTGAAATGACCAATTTTGACTACCGTCAAATACCATAATCGATTGTCTATGGTCACACAGGATGATAAAAATATCATAGACAATTTTCTTTAAAAGTAAGTAGAAAAACATATAAGCGTGTAAATAAGGGTGTATAAGAGATCCTATGTGAAAAATCTGTCTTATATATTGTAGCTTATGTACATCTGCCTTTATAACGCGTGGTAATTAATAATTACAAGCTCCTGCCAATACAAGCTATATCAGCAAACTATACAACTAGTACATTAGGATTGTTTGAAAAACCAGCACTTAACATTGCACCGACTCAACATTAGTAAGTAGACCATTTCTCTACTACATTTCTATTTTAAGTAGAACAACAACATTAGTAAGTAGACCATTATTCTACTACGACATTAATCTACGAGAATCTGTAGAGAACACACGGACAGCGGTACATCCGGGGATACGAAATAACTTAGACCCAAGGTGAATCATTCACAATTTGTCTGCTTCGCCCAAAGGTTGACTGGTAGAGAATGCTTACGGCATTAAGTACCTACGATAAGTTCTTTTGTGCAATAGATTAAATAAATAAACAAATCCGAGTACTTCGTTCGCTCAATTACAGATCGATCAACGGCGCCGGCAGCTGTCATTCCACAGAAGCCTGCCAAACTTTCCATACATTAAAATTTTAACGAACACCGCTTACGATTACAGACGGTCGGGTGCAACCCACCCTGAGTTACCAGAAAGAATGATCCTTTGTTATACAAACCATTCGAATTCTTATCACAAATTTTCACAATCGATTTTATCCATCGAATAGCAGCTTTCGTTTAACGAATGCCGTTTACATTAATAAATCACTTCTCTGAAGAGAACCTATTCATTGGGCCAATCAACTATTTTCGTTGCTGCCATGGTTAAGTCTCCTGGAAAACGCTCCATAACTATGACTTCATAGGGTTCTTTTTGTTATATTGGTAAACCCATTCTATGGTGGGCATCTTCGTAACGTTCTAGGAGTTCAATTTATAGTTTCTTTTCACTGTCTTAATTGCCTCCTGCGTTACCGCGACAGCACAAGAAAAAGTTGATTGACCCTTTGAATTCAGACCACAGTCCACAAAGGTTAATTTACGCCACTCCGAGGCAAGAGGCAATTATCGCCCGCTAGGCAGGCGACGGAAATTTGGAGGTCGAAATTTAGACTGGCCGGTGCAGCCCAGATCGCATTTATATCGCCTTAGGCTCGGACAGCAATTACAATAAGGTTTACGTCACACCTGGCCATAATGTGAGTTTTACCGCACGATGCGTGTTCAAAGGGGTCCCAAGTCCCACTGTTAATTAGATGGCACGACTATCCAAGTTTTTTTTAGTTGTTATTTTTACTAGGATTTATTTGTTTTGAATTGTAATTGATAATGCTGTTCTCGCGCGCGCTTTGCCGGCCCCAAGGCAATGTTGACGCGGTAAGGCGAGCGCGGGGCGAGGGCGGCGGAGGCAATCGCTTGATGCGCGCCGCCGCTATAGTGAGCTAGTCTGCGCCTAGCAACCGCACTGCTAATTGATCTTACTTTCGCGCCGTAAATTATGATGTTCTCGCTATTAAGTTGTTAATCTACCCATTGTGTTCTTTTAGTTTGTGTGTTTCCATTAAGTATTAGAGTCTTATCAGTTCACTTTGCTTTTTAATTTCTACCTATCCACTTCAGTTATAATCAACCCCGCACCTCCCGTACAATTTGTGGTCCTTCGAGCCGGATGAAGTAATCGGTAGTCATTATGAGTGACAGTGATCGGAAACCAAGGACACGTAGTGCAACGAGAAATGCGATGGAAAAGGCCGAAGTACACGCAGATTCGGGAATAAATACTCCGTCGTGCCCCGGACTACAGTCGACGCCGCCTCAACAACTTGCCGATGCCTCCAAGGTAGGTGGTCTTAGTGACCACGGAGAGAAACGACTGCCGTTGGAGATCAGTACGCCGGTTACAGAGCGCACCATGAGAGCGCGGAGCAATGCCAGCAACACGTCGAGACTTAGCCAGGCCGGGCGCGAAGCGCTTCGAATGCGCGCGGAATATGAGGCGGAGCTAGAGATGGCTAAGCTCAGAGAGAGCCTCATAAAGAAGAAGCTTGCACTTGAGATGGCAGAGTTAGCGGCACAGGAAGAGGAAGAGGAAGAGGACGGCGCGCCGGCGAGCGTCGCGAGCGGTGCCTCAGCGCGCGTGGCGCGCTGGCTCAGCGACGCGCCCGCCGCCCCCCGCGCGCCCGCCCCGGACCTGCCGCACGTGGCCGCCGAGCCGCTGCCGCCGCCGCCGCCGAAGAGCCAGGCTCTAACAGATATGGATCGGCTGGCGGAGGCCATCGGCAAGCTAGGACAGGCGAGAGGAGTACCGCGACAGGTGCACGAGATACCGATATACGATGGTAACGCCGCGGACTGGCTCAGCTTCGAGAAGGCCTACCGGAGTACCAGTGAGATTCACAACTTCAAGCCATTCGAGAACATGGCGCGCCTCAGGATGGCGCTTGTCGGGGAGGCGAAGGCCGCCGTCGCGGACCTGCTAAGAACATCCTACGACCCTGAGGAGGTCCTCAGAGCGCTCGAGGACGAGTTCGGACACCCTAATCGCCTTCTAGAATGTGCCATTAAGAAAGTGCGTGATTTACCTACAGTTACTGAAAATGGACCCGAGATACGTAAATTTGCCACAACAGTACGGAATTGCGTATCCGTGTTAAAAAGTATACGTGCGGACGGATATCTCAATAACCCACAATTAGTCAGCGAACTATTAAATAAATTAACTCCATATCAACGCGCGCAGTACGGAGAATTTGCGCTGCGCTTGGACAATAACAGTGGTGTTGGTTTACGAGTGTCTCCAAACCTAAACATGTTAGTCGATTTTCTCAGTCAACTCTCACGCGCATCGTCATATTACACACCGATAAGCTTAAGTGCGGAATGTGCGCCTTCGTCCGGCGCTGTCCGACGTGATAAGGACAGGTCTATGGTGCCAGTGCGAGCGGGCGGACAGAGACACCGTGTTCATACTCAGGTTGAGACAGTAGCTGCTGTTACTAAGACTGATATTAGTAATCAAAGTGTGTGTGCTAAGTGTAAAGCGGGTCATAAGTTGAATGAGTGTAGTCAGTTCAAAAGTCTTTCTATTGAGGAACGTTGGGACTTAATCAAACAAAACAGACTGTGTTTCAAGTGCATTTTGAAGACTCACTCGAGTAGGTTCTGCCGCGCTAAACGTTGTAGTAAGTGTAATTGGTCACACCACGAGTTACTACATAAGGAGACACAGAACGCTTCGCCGCCCGCGCCTGCGCCCGCGCCCGCGGTGGGACCACCGCCTAACGTGCCGCCGCCGGCCACTACGTCGCCCGCGTCGGCGCCTGTGAAATATGAAACTGTGACAAACATTGGAGGGTGCCGTGCGCGTGCTTTATTAAAAGTGATACCTGTGACTTTAGTGACAAACTCTGGTGTTGAACGACCTTCGTACGCACTCTTAGACGATGGCGCGTCCGTGTCGATTTTAGATGCGAAACTCGCGAGTGATGTGGATGGACCCGTAGAGCCGCTTAAGTTAAAGACCGCGGGCGGACATTGTGTAACTGATAACACCTCGCGAAGTGTTAAAATCGTAGTGCGCGGACCGAACGGTGTGTGTCATGACATTTCAGTGCGTACTTTACATAATTTTGACTTACCGTCGCAAGCGTTGCCGGCGCGAGTGCTCGAGGACAACGCACACCTGCGGGACCTGGACTGCAGCGAAATGAGGGAGGCGAAACCCATGCTGTTATTGGGGCAGGACAACTGGGAGCTCATCGTCGGCAGGGAGATTCGACAAGGTAAATCCGGTCGTCCGGTTGCTTCTCTTACCCGCTTAGGCTGGGTCGTCCATGGCCCGCTAGGGGGGGTTGGTGGTAGCGATGTTGATTCAGCCAACTGCATATCTACGCCACTTGACGATTTACACGCCTTAGTGAAGGGTCAATTTGAATTGGAAGCGATAGGTATTTCACATGTTTTGCGAAAAAACTCTAATTCGGAACGCGCTTTAGAAATATTGGATAAGACATGTCGCCGCGTGTCGGATAACTCCCACCAGTGGGAAGTGGGCTTGTTGTGGGCTCGTGATAACGTAGAGATGCCTGATAACTATGATTATGCGTTCAGGCGTCTAGCCGGAATAGAAAGAAAAATGGATCGGGACCCTAGTTTTGCAGACGCTTACACAAAACAGGTAGACCGATTGTTAGCCGCGGGTTACGCGCGCAAAGTCGACGGTATTCAGGCGAGCCCCGTTTGGTACCTTCCACATTTTGGGGTGTTCAATCCTAACAAACCCGGAAAATTGCGCCTTGTCTATGATGCGGCTGCCACTTACCAGGGGGTATCGTTGAATAGTAATTTACTGAGTGGGCCCGATTTAATGAATTCCTTGTTGGGTGCTCTAATTAAATTTAGATCTGGGTGTATAGCTTTCACCGCCGATATTGCGGATATGTTCATGCGCGTCAAAATCCGTGAGGCCGACCAGGGGGCACAGTTATTTCTATGGCGGGGTCCAGATAGGGACAAGGATCCCTCAATTTACGTAATGAATTCGATGATCTTTGGCGCCGCCTCCTCTCCCACTTCGGCCATTTATGTCTTGAACAAGAACGCAAACGAGTTCAAGGACACGCATCCCGCTGCGGTGGAAGCTATAAAAACTAAGCACTATGTAGACGACTATTTGGATAGTGTAGACTCTGTCCATACGGCGGAACAGTTGATCGCTGACGTCACCCACATTCACCGTGCGGGTGGATTTGACATCAGGGGGTGGGTGACGAATTCACCTGAATTGGGGGAAAAGCTACCAGCTGTTGTGCCGGGTCGAGTCAAATTAGATAAGTCTGAAAACGAGCGCACGCTAGGTATGATTTGGTGTCCAACAAATGACTGCATGCAATTTGACTTGTCATTTAAGCGATTACCGATTGAAATAGTTGATGGCCAAATCAAACCTACTAAGCGCGAGTTCCTCAGGTTTATAATGAGTATTTTTGATCCACTTGGCCTAGTCTATCCATGCATAATACAATCACGAGTCCTTATGCAACGCATTTGGGCGTCTGGAATAGAATGGGACGAGTGTATCAAAGACTCCGAGGCCGCTGTCTGGTTTGAGTGGCTGAACAAATTAAAAACACTATCGAGCGTAGCTGTACCTCGATGGTACGGCCTGCAACGAACAGCAAACGACGATCTACATGTTTTCGGAGATGCTAGCGAGAAGGCGTATGCTGCCGTAGCATTTTTAGTAGGCACTGGTAGTGACGGGAATAGGGTATGTACCATGGTAGCTGGTAAGGCACGAGTAGCACCCGTGAAGGTAGTGTCGATTCCGCGTCTCGAGTTACAGGCGGCTGTATTGGCATGCAGGTTGGCAATGACAATAAAATCTGAGGTGAACTTCGCTATCACCAACCTTTACCTCTGGACTGATTCTAAAACAGTCCTTATGTGGATCAACTCAGACGCAAGGGACTATCAAAAATACGTCTCACATAGATTGGCTGGGATAGATAATTTGAGCAAGAGAAGTAACTGGCATTGGGTACCTTCCGAGTCCAACCCTGCTGACGAGGCAACTAGGATGGACTGGCCTAATAATAAAAACATGTGGCTTTCGGGTCCCCCCTTTCTTTGTAATCCACAGGTGCCGTGGCCGAGCTGGAGCCGCGAGGAGTCTCCTACGAATGACCCGGAGCGCTTGGAGAGGGCGCTAGTGGCGGCTGAAGATGACCAGCCCCTAATCGACGTGACGCGCTACTCCACATGGATAAGAGCCGTGCACGTTACTGCGCGTGTACTTACCTTCATAAGCGCGTGCAGAGCCAAGCAGAAGACAGGGGTAAGCGAACTTACAGCGGAGAAGCTGCAGGAGGCCGAGCGCCTTCTACTGAAGCAGTCACAGGCACGCTCCTTTCCTGACGACTTGAGCGCGCTGCAGGCTGCTCGCGCTTTGCCTAAGTCGAGCCGTTTGATGAAACTCGACCCGATGCTTTACGATGACGAGTTGCTCCGTGTCAGGGGACGTCTTGGGGCCTCTACCGAGTTATCTTTCGATGAAAGACACCCCGTGATTCTCGATGGTAGCTGTCACATCACTCGACTTCTAGTGCAGCACTACCATACCCGTGCGCTGCACGCCAACCACGAGACAGTCGTCAACAACGTACGAGAGAGATTCTGGGTGACCTCCATTCGGCCGACTGTGAAGGCGGTCGTTGCGCGCTGCCAGTACTGCCGCGTACAGCGCGCGCGACCCAATCCACCGAAGATGGGTGACTTGCCGCTCGTCAGAATCACCACGACGCGGCGAGCATTTGTCAACTGCGGGATCGATTATTTCGGTCCAATGCAAATCACCATCGGACGGCGCCGGGAGAAACGTTGGGGCGTGTTGTTTACTTGCCTCGCTACACGCGCCGTACATCTTGAGTTGGCTGCATCGCTCAGTAGTGACTCTGCAATACTTGCCTTGCGCCGCTTGATAGCGCGTCGCGGGCAACCTGCGACGATCCTGAGCGACTGTGGCACGAACTTCGTTGGGGCAAATAAGGAAATACGTGCCGCGCTGCGAGGCCTGAACGCTCAACGACTGCAAGGTGAAGCTTTAACTAAGGGCATCGACTGGCGCTTCAACCCGCCTGCAGCGCCACACATGGGCGGTGTCTGGGAGCGGCTTGTTCGCTCCGTGAAGAATGCTCTCCATGCCACGCTGAGGGAGCGAGCGCCGTCCGAAGAAGTGCTGCACACCGTGCTTTTGGAAGCGGAGCTAGTTGTCAACAGCCGCTCGCTCTCATATGTTGCATCCGACCCCGATGAACCAGTTGTACTTACACCTAATCATCTGCTGCTTGGCACAACGGCAGGTGATACACGCTCGACGACCTACGATCCCTCGGATGTCGACGCTCGCCGCCAGTGGAAGAAGGCGAACGGGCTTGCTGAGATGTTCTGGAGACGGTGGACCAGAGAATACCTGCCCACTCTTCAGAGACGGCAAAAGTGGGCCACGGCAACGGACTCTGTCAAGGTCGGTGACGTGGTGGTGTTTTGTGACGGGAATCAACCGCGTAACATGTGGCCCCGTGGCATAATATCAAAAGTGTTTCCGGGCAGTGATGGTCATGTGCGTGTGGTAGACGTAAGAACGCCCACTGGGTCGCTGCGTCGTCCCGTTGCTCGGATAGCCGTGCTACCTACTGACGGTACATTTATCGGTTGAAGCCTCCAACTGGGGGGTGGTAATGTTAATTAGATGGCACGACTATCCAAGTTTTTTTAGTTGTTATTTTTACTAGGATTTATTTGTTTTGAATTGTAATTGATAATGCTGTTCTCGCGCGCGCTTTGCCGGCCCCAAGGCAATGTTGACGCGGTAAGGCGAGCGCGGGGCGAGGGCGGCGGAGGCAATCGCTTGATGCGCGCCGCCGCTATAGTGAGCTAGTCTGCGCCTAGCAACCGCACTGCTAATTGATCTTACTTTCGCGCCGTAAATTATGATGTTCTCGCTATTAAGTTGTTAATCTACCCATTGTGTTCTTTTAGTTTGTGTGTTTCCATTAAGTATTAGAGTCTTATCAGTTCACTTTGCTTTTTAATTTCTACCTATCCACTTCAGTTATAATCAACCCCGCACCTCCCGTACACCCACCATAAGGATGCCAATACAATACCACTATTACTTGCCACTACTGTATATTGAGGCAATCATAGTACCTACCTTATAAAACTTGTACGAAAATCAAATAGTAATAGTACTGGCCAGAGGTCATTATCGCAGGGAAAATCTCAATAGCGCGATTCAGGAATCGACCGGAACGGTACAGCGACATCTAGCGGCCAATCGACGAAACTTGTGTACAATGACACACGGCTGAACAATGCGCGTACGGCAAAACTCGCATTGTGGCCAGGTGAAGACGTAAAATTGTGTACTCACGGGCAGTAATAAAGAAAGCCCTCCCCTGATTTACAACCCTCGCCTGCGGCTCGGGTCATAAATACCCGCGATTTCGGCCTTTCTTTCTTTTACAGCCCTTAAGTAAGTAATGTACTATTATTATAGTTCTTAAATAACATCAGTCACTTTCTATCCTCCTTGATATTCAAGAAGACATAAACGCATAAAAGTTTATGCCTTTTCGGCGTTGAACGTTTATAAAAGAATGAACATTTATAAAACTAGCCGGAAATACAACATTCATTCATTTGATTACAAATATGAAAAATCACCACTTGGTTCATAATAATATAAGAGATAAATTGAAACCACAAACATCTTTCCGTCTCTTTTCAGCTGCTAAATCAGTCCATTAAAATGACAGAGACGGATATCTGATCCAAAACCCGAATTTAACTTATAAACATTTTCAAAAATCGAACGCCACACGGCGAATGGCCAGCACTCGATGATTACCCTTATTGCCTAGAGATATGAATCGATACAAGATATTACGACTATATCAAACGATTAAAACATTCATTTACAAGAATCGATTAATAGAATCGATATAACTCCGTAACACTGGCCGGTTGGAATAAAAATCATTTCCGCTCAAGGCAAGCCTTTACGCGGAGGAAATGCAAGGGATTATCGCCTTTATCGTTTTACGGAACGTATTGGATGCAGTTCAATTGTCGCTGAACCTAGAGCAGCAAGTCGCTCGAATGTTGGCGCCGCTGCGGTTCCCGTGCAGTGTTAAAGAATCCGGGTTTTCGAGCATGCCCATTTCTCTTTCGGCGACCTGTTCTAGCTCGACCCATCTGTAAAGGATTAACTAAATATTAATAATATTACATTGTTTAACGAGGGTCGTAAGTGGAATATTGCGAACAAGTCTATCAGAAGCCCGACGCCGAGGCTACACAATGTTTTTCATCACATTTGGGAAACAAATATTAGATGAAATTAATACAAATCGTTATATTAAAACTGCAGCTGTCAGTTGTCCATTTTGTCGAATTTGACGTGAGGCGCGTATGGCAAAGACCCTTCGGCCTTCGGTATACAGCCACGATTTGAAAACACTCAAAAACATTTTGCATAGACACATAACTACATACTAAATCTGTAAATAATTCTGTTATACATGTTTAAGTAGTGTTTTTAAGTTTATAAATTTATTTATAAATACTTTTTCAGACATCGTGTTTGATATAAATCCTCTTTGCTTCGTAACTGCCGTACATGGACGTACACTAATCTGGACTGAGTACTGCGATTAAAAAAGCGTAGCCGACAGAGAAGTCATACTAGAAAATTGCATCTCGTTCTAATTAGGGTGACCAAGTACCTATGCGGATATTAGGATTTATAAAAATTCTTGTTTAGAGAGTGATGAACTGGTAAACGTGCCGGGAATCCTCTGGATGCGCGTGGTGCAGAACTGTTCGCTTTGGCATGTAATACAGTCCAAATAAATTATTCTTGTATTACAAATAAATAAAATTCACGAATAAACTCCTAATAAAAACATCATGTTCCTACATATATATTTTATTCAAACATAAATACATGTTTACTAACGTCCGTTTGACACTTAGCGGAATTCGGTCTCGTTTAGGGCACAACTGGGATTACCAAGAATAACGGTAGGGGAGGAGGACGATGATGATGACATTTTTACTAAATGTTTACTAACATCTTATGACTCCATAAAATTCTGACGTCATTTAGGTTTTTGATGTTTCATTAAAAGTTCCTAATTAGATTTTATCAGTAGAATGCCGCAATACTTAATGAAATAACAACATATCTTGTAGAAATATTTATTACTTCGTCGCTTCGTTTTGCCATGAAAGACGGACAAACAAACAAACACACACACTTTCCCATTTATAACATTAGTATGAACACAGTATAGAAGAATATGGAAGTATGGATAGTACATTTTTAAAATATTAAATGATATAATTTAACATAATTGCTCTGCCGACTTATCTACGACATTGCATTCTCACACCGGCCCAAATCATAGTCACCCTAATAAGTTTGGCATATGGTTTTGTCGTTTTATCGTAAAATAAAGCAAAATGTTCCTTACCTATGAAATGATATTCCACAATTATTAAAGCTTTCGCTTTTACATCCCTTTATACAACATATTTTCACCATTTTTTACTAAAACAAGGCAACAAGAGTCCAATGACAATATTTGAAAAATAGATGTCAACGTTGGGGATACAAGTCGATGTTTAAAATTACCACTTGATTCCCTCAATATTTAATGCGTTACCATGTTTTAATAAGTAAATTAAAACTTAGGTATAAAGTAACATCTCCTATATAATGTCGGCTCGTAATTATGAACAGGTATTTTTTTTCAGTATAATTTAATACCTGTTAATACCACTATATCATTATTATTTTTACATTGGCAACTCGTGCGAGTGGGACACCATCCTCGGGTTGGTTGCTCTCGCTCGGAACGCTTTCTCTAGTAGTAATTTATCATACAATTGTGTACCTACCTTGGTCGGTAATATGGTTCAATTTTGATTGACTAATAAAACTTAGTACTCAGTCCAGATTAGTGTACACTAATCTGGACTGAGTACTAAGTTTTATTAGTCAATCAAAATTGAACCATAGTACGTCCATGCTAGAGATGCAACGGGTATCCGATTGCTATCCGGTATCCGGCCTATCCGGCCATTATTTACTATCCGGCCGAATACCGGATAGTTGCGCACTATCCGGCCGGATACCGAATAGTGATTCTGTTTGGTATTTAACTTCGAAAAATGGTTAGTAATACTAAAAACTTATCTATTCAGCAAGATAGGCGGGCGCACGTGTACTGCCTGCATACGAAATAGTTCCGTACACTGACCTAATAAAACTTGTTTTTCTGCCTAGAAAACGGTCCGCGCGAACCTACAATACGTAACAGGTTGAAACCTGCACGACGCGCCCGCCGCCAAACTAAAATGTAGGTATCGTTTGGCCGGCCGAATATTCGGCGGCCGGATACCGGATATTCGGCCGGTGACCAGGCCGAATATCCGGTATCCGGTATCCGGCCAAACAACTATCCGTTGCATCTCTAGTCCATGCTGCCGTATGAGTGACTGATACAATTTAAAAAAAATCCATAACGCCCGTGGGCATAACATAGACTATTGCAGCTCTGTATGTCTGCGCATTATGAAGCCCTTTTTGAGCAAGTGTGATGAAATAGTACATTACGTAACTAGGGCGGTGAATTCGTGAATGTCCCAGATCGCAGGTGTTTGTTGTCCGAACCGAAGGTGAGGGCCATAAATATGCGCTCTGGGGCTTTACAAATTACCGCCCGTGTTGAGTACAAAAAATTACGTCTTCACCTGGCCACAATGCGAGTTTCCGCGCAGCGTGCAGTAAAAGTCGCATTATGGCCAGGTGTGACGTAAAAATATTTGGAGACAATATATCTTACACAAAACGAACTGGCCCCATACTAAGCTCAATAAGGCTTGCGCTGTGGGTATAGGACGACGATATATTTAATAGATATAATTCCCTAGGACTTATGAGCGCACTCTGGATCTCAAATGGATGCTTAAATACATAGAAAACAAATATTCATGCCCTACATACAAATAGAGAAGTAGCAGCTATGATATTTACCATTAAATAGTAGCTACTGAAATGTTTATGCTAATTTCAAAGAAAAATTACGATCTGAAGTAATGTGAAACGGAACCTGTTTTAATCGAACAGTCAGCGTCTGGTGACGTCACGCCTGTCAAAAGTCAAAACTTAGGCAACTCTAATGACATCTAGGGACGAACTACGGACAAACAAATATGGCGAGTGAGTCACATGAGTGATGTCACAGGAACTGTATGTACGTTTAGGCTCGAAAGTTTAAATTGTCAGTTTGTAACAGGAATTTTTGACTATAAATCAGTGTTTAAATTTTTTAATATATTCGTGCTCTAATCTACATGCGGTTCTTTCAAATGAAAGCAAAATTGAAAATATTGCATCTTTCCCTTTTACCGGGATTCGAACCCAGGCTTGTCAGCATCGCAGTCATCGAGGTTAAAGCGAAGCGGTCGTCAAAGTGAAATGTTAAAATTACACTCATCATTCTCCTAGCGTTATTCCCGTGTAGTGCCCCTAAAGGAGCCCGGGGTCCGCTTTGACACCTAATCCCAAGATTTGGCATAGGCACTAGTTTTACGAAAGCGACTGCCATCTGACCTTCCCTGAGAGAAAATTAGACCTTATTGGGATTAGACCGGTTTCCTCACGATGTTTTCCTTCACCGAAAAGCTAACGGTATATATTCCGCACATAAGTTCCGAAAAAGTCATTGGTACGAGCCGGGATTCGAACCCACAACCGCTGCTTGACAGCCGCATGCCTGAACCACTAGGCTACCGTAGCTTCACTAGGCTACCGTAGCTTCATAATAATGTTTAATGTTAAAATTACACTAGTGAACCTAATACTATTACATTAGCGTATTTATGCCATGTTTTTATATTTGGGTGCCGGCGATTAACATATACGAGCATATTATCGAGCCACGACTGGTATGAATAATAGCCCGCGAGCCAGCAACAGATTTCTACGTCCACATAATTGACCAAGTCTCTCTGGACAATAACTTGTAAGATGCTTTAGAGAATTAGTGCGGTTATTGATGCCGAGTAATCTGAAGTCTAATGACGCCTAATGGCACACTTGCTTTGGCATACATTCACGCCTTTATTCCCAAAAGGTGTAGGCAGAGCACATGAAACGTATGTTCCAGCGCCAATTTTAGCATTGATGTGGGTATAAAATATCGACAAAATGTGATATTGCATTGATAGGTTGCTAGCCCATCGCCCACATCACACTTCAACCATGGTCCCTTAGTCGACTTTTACGACACCCACGGGAAGAAAGGGGGTGGTTAAATTCTAACCCGACACCACACGGGTGCACAAACATATCGTGGTTGAATAAAGCCCAGGATTCGCGATGGGAAAAAATACCGCGCCAAGTGAACGCCTACACGTTGTTGTCGTCCTTTACCGACGTCTCGATGTACTGGCCGACCTTGCTCACTGACAAAGTCACTCACAATACCGACAGTAAAGGTGCCTTAACGCTGCATGGCCATAGTGAACGCCTCCACGACGTTGTTGTAGTCATCTCGATGTACTGGCCAACCTTGCTCACTTACACAGTCGCTCACAATACCGACAGTAAAGGTGCCTTACCGCTGCACGGCCATAGTGAACGCCTCCACGAAGTTGTTGTCGTCATCTCGATGTACTGGCCAACCTTGCTCACTTACACAGTCGCTCACAATACCGACCGTAAAGGTGCCTTACCGCTGCACAGCCATAGTGAACGCCTCCACGAAGTTGTTGTCGTCTTCTCGATGTACTGGCCAACCTTGCTCACTGACACAGTCGCTCACAATACCTACAGTAAAGGTGCCTACCGCTGCACAACCATAGTGAACGCCTCCACGACGTTGTTGTCGTCTTCTCGATGTACTGGCCAACCTTGCTCACTTACACAGTCGCTCACAATACCGACCGTAAAGGTGCCTTACCGCTTTACAGCCATAGTGAACGCCTCCACGACGTTGTTGTCGTCTTTTCGATGTACTGGCCAACCTTGCTCACTTACACAGTCGCTCACAATACCGACCGTAAAGGTGCCTTACCGCTACACAGCCATAGTGAACGCCCCCACGTTTTTGTCGTCGTCTCGATGTACTGGCCAACCTTGCTCACTGACATAGTCGCTCACAGTACCAACTGTAAAGGTGCCTTACCGCTGCACGGCCATAGTGAACGCCTCCACGACGTTGTTGTCGTCATCTCGATGTACTGGCCAACCTTGCTCACTTACACAGTCGCTCACAATACCGATAGTAAAGGTGCCTTACCGCTACACAGCCATAGTGAACGCCCCCACGTTTTTGTCGTCGTCTCGATGTACTGGCCAACCTTGCTCACTGACATAGTCGCTCACAGTACCAACTGTAAAGGTGCCTTACCGCTTTACAGCCATAGTGAACGCCTCCACGACGTTGTTGTCGTCTTTTCGATGTACTGGCCAACCTTGCTCACTTACACAGTCGCTCACAATACCGACCGTAAAGGTGCCTTACCGCTACACAGCCATAGTGAACGCCCCCACGTTTTTGTCGTCGTCTCGATGTACTGGCCAACCTTGCTCACTGACATAGTCGCTCACAGTACCAACTGTAAAGGTGCCTTACCGCTGCACAGACATAGTGAACGCCTCCACGACGTTGTTGTCGTCATCTCGATGTACTGGCCAACCTTGCTCACTTACACAGTCGCTCACAATACCGATAGTAAAGGTGCCTTACCGCTACACAGCCATAGTGAACGCCCCCACGTTTTTGTCGTCGTCTCGACGTAATGGCCAACCTTGCTCACTGACATAGTCGCTCACAGTACCAACTGTAAAGGTGCCTTACCGATGCACGGCCATAGTGAACGCCTCCACGACGTTGTTGTCGTCATCTCGATGTACTGGCCAACCTTGCTCACTTATCCAGTCGCTCACAATACCGATAGTAAAGGTGCCTTAACGCTGCACGGCCATAGTGAACGCCTCCACGACGTTGTTGTCGTCATCTCGATGTACTGGCCAACCTTGCTCACTTACACAGTCGCTCACAATACCGACAGTAATGGTGCCTTACCGCTGCACGGCCATAGTGAACGCCTCCACGACGTTGTTGTCGTCTTGTCGATGTACTGGCCAACCTTGCTCACTTACACAGTCGCTCACAATACCGACCGTAAAGGTGCCTTACCGCAACACAGCCATAGTGAACGCCCCCACGTTTTTGTCGTCGTCTCGATGTACTGGCCAACCTTGCTCACTGACATAGTCACTCACAGTACCAACTGTAAAGGTGCCTTACCGCTGCACAGCCATAGTGGACGCCTCCACGACGTTGTTGTCGTCGTCTCGATGTACTGGCCAACCTTGCTCACTGACATAGTCGCTCACAGTACCAACTGTAAAGGTGCCTTACCGCTGCACGGCCATAGTGAACGCCTCCACGACGTTGTTGTCGTCATCTCGATGTACTGGCCAACCTTGCTCACTGACATAGTCGCTCACAGTACCAACTGTAAAGGTGCCTTACCGCTGCACGGCCATAGTGAACGCCTCCACGACGTTGTTGTCGTCATCTCGATGTACTGGCCAACCTTGCTCACTTACACAGTCGCTCACAATACCGACAGTAAAGGTGCCTTACCGCTGCACGGCCACAGTGAACGCCACCACGACGTTGTTGTCGTCTTCTCGATGTAATGGCCAACCTTGCTCACTGACACAGTCGCTCACAATACCAACCGTAAAGGTGCCTTACCGCTGCACAGCCATGGTGAACGCCTCCACGACGTTGTTGTCGTTCTTTGCCGACGTCTCGATGTACGAGACGATCTTGTTGTCGGCGCACCACTGACGTAGCTGCTCGTGGGTCACCTCTCGCTCGCGCGATGGCACGTCAGACTGGAAAACAAAAAACTTCTATTAAGTGTGTGTTTCCTTCCTTACCTTCCACCGTAGCTCTCACGGGAGACTGGAGGGTTTAAGACTTGTTTCCGTCAAAATTTAGTATTATTGTCACGGGATCCAGTGATGGATAGACGGACAGCTCAGTCCAATGCCAGACCATTTACGAGAGCAAATTCTTCTGCCACCTAGTACGGTAGACACTAGCTTTACGAAAGCGATTGCCATTTGACCCTCCTACCCTGAGGCGATTAGAGCTTGTGGGGATTAGAACGGTTCCTAAAGAAGTTATCTTTCACCGAAAAAGTACTGTTAAATAGCCAAAGCTTTGTGCACTCTTTGTTGAGCCTATTGTTGTCTTTTGGAAAAACCGCAGCACTCGCGAAAAGGAAAAATAGCGTATCAGATAAGTGAGGACGAGGAGGTAGTAGAGTAGGCAGTCCTGTGGAACCAGCAGCAGACAACCATCACCTTGTTCCCAAGAAGCATGAACGGGATCTTGTCGTTCCCGTAGCGCAGCAGCTTGTTGAGACACACTTGACTTCTGGAACGACCCCACAGAGTACGCGAGGACGCACACGTCGGAGCCGCTGTACGGACTCGTTCCTAGACCAACGATCGTCCGAGCCAAGTGACGTAAATACTGATGATGGGAGTCACCGCCAACGCTTCACAAACGTCTTTTTGATGACCCTACTATAGTGTCTAGGAAAAAATGCTGCTCTCATTCTAAAGACAGAAAGGTAGCTGGTTCCTAGTCCATGGAAGCCCTGAACCAAGCGAGCTAGATTTAGCGAGGGCAAGGAAGAATGACTGTTTGGCTCGCCTGCGTTTCCCTAGCCTCGCTTGAGTTTCCCTTATTTATCTTAATGAAATTCGTGTTCTCGTAATAACGTATGTTTATTTTCTGACGCTAATGTGACATATATTTTTCTCAGTTCTATTTGACATGTAAACTAAATTATGAATAGAAAAAGTAAAACTAGCTAATAAGGTTTCATACGAATGACAACACGTTGTACATACCGCCCACCAAGTACGTATAACGGACTTTCACACCGCCCACCGTGAGCATACAACGTAACATAACATAGTATAATAATCAACTTAATATGAAACAACTAAAGTTTCAGGTAACTCAACTCTCCAAGACTTACATATTTTCAATACTTAGGTACTCTACCTACACACCATAATATAAAAACAATAAAATAAATAAATCGCTAATCAGTTACAGGTAGTACACATAACTTGTTGGTGGGTCTTTTTATACAATTATTTCTTATTTTTAAAGTGACTACCCTAGTAATTCCGTCTTTGCCAGGGTGTTTCTCTAGCACTTTACCGAGCAACCAACGACTAGGCGGCAAATCATCTTCTTTTACCAACACAATATCGCCAATTGATGGTTCAGGATTTTGATCTGTCCACTTATAACGTTGCAAGAATTTATTTAAATATTCCTGTGACCATCTCTTCCAAAACTCTTGCACCATTCTTTGTGTTAGTTGCCATCTACGTAGAGAATTTATACGCCGATCCAAATATTCTTGATCGGGTAATGTGATCAGTGGTTCGCCAACCAAAAAATGTCCCGGTGTTAACACATTGGTATTTGTAGGATCCATATCCATTCGAGATAGAGGTCTTGAATTCAGACAAGACTCTATCTGTGATAACACGGTTGTCATTTCTTCAAAGGTTAAAGTTGTATCTCCAATGACTCTTCTTAAATGGTGCTTGACCGACTTGACACCTGCCTCCCATAAACCCCCGAAATTCGGTGCATGTGCAGGGATGAAGTGCCACGTTGTACCATTGGTGGCTAACTCATCTGCAATCTCCTTGAGGATTCTTGACCTTTCAGAACCGAAACAACCCTTTTAATTCCTTTGCCGCGCCAACCAAGTTAGTGCCATTATCTGACCAGATCTCTTGGCAATACCCTCTTCGCGCTACCATTCGCCTAAAAGCTTGAATAAACCCTTGCGAAGTGAGGTTACTGACAACTTCAATATGTATGGCACGTGTCGACATGCACACAAATACGGCTATATAACCCTTATACGACTTGTGACCACGTCCACTTGTTGTTCTTAAGTTTATCGGTCCCGCGTAGTCAACACCCGAAAACTTAAAGGGCCGAGTGGGTGTCACTCGAGCTGAAGGTAGCTGTCCCATTAGCTGCGTTTGAGTTGTCGCCTTATACCTCACGCAGGTAACGCACTTGCGTATGTGTTTCCGAATCAACTCTTTAACTCTAAAGATCCAGTAGCTGGAGTTGAGGTAGTTGTGCATCAATTGGTTTCCTCCGTGACAAGTCTTCACGTGGGCATCCATAACTACCAAATCCGTCAGCTTTGATTTCTTAGGTAATAGAACAGGATGCTTGCTACCGAAGTTAATATTTGCGTTTTCCAATCGACCACCAATTCTCATTATGCCGAAATTGTCTAGGAATGGATTCAATGATTTTATGGTTGATTTTTTAGGTAAATTCATCTCATAATTTTCCAAAGCTTCATATTCATGTCCAAAACATTCTCGCTGACATTGACGTATACATGTGTTCGTAGCTTCACGTACTTCTATTCCCGTTAAATGATTAGTGTGGTTTCTGTCAGTAGCTGGTTTCTTCATGTTTAGAAATCGTCGACAGTAAGCCACAACTCTTACCAATCGAGTAAGCGTGGAATACTTTTCCCATAATGAGGTGTCCAGAGTAATGTGATGCACCTTTGCTACTTCTAAGTCGGTATTGTTCTCTTTTAGTTTTGTGTACTGTATGTTTTTCTCTTTTAGAAATTCTGGCCCGTTTAGCCAAATACCTGTGTTTAATAATTCCGAGGGTCTCACCCCCCTCGAAGCGCAATCCGCAGGATTGTGCTTAGACACTATATGGCTCCATTGGCTAGAATCTAACGTGGTTAGTACTTCTGAAACCCGATTCGCAACAAATGTTTGCCATCTGCTTGGATGACAGTTTAGCCAAGCCAACACTACCGTAGAATCTGTCCATGCGTGTATATTCTGCTTCTTTATATTTATTATCTGTGATACTTCTGCCAGCAACCTTGTCAACAGTACTGCACCGCACAATTCGAGCTTCGGTATTGACACTTGCTTGATAGGCGCTACTTTAGTTTTCGCGGTGAGTAAAGTTACGATGACATTATCTTGATCGGTGACTACTCGAACATATATAACCGCGGCATATGCTATCTTGGAAGCATCACAAAACCCATGCAGTTCAACTCTCTTGTTGTTTCTGTTAGTACTCAACCATCGAGGTATTTGAATTTGTGTCAGCAGAGACAACTCTTCTCGGTAAGTAGTCCATTCATGTAATAAATTGCTTGGCACTTCTTCATCCCATCCAATACCCGTCAACCACAGCTTTTGTATCATTGCTTTAGCCAGAATTACGCTTGGTGCGATCCACCCTAATGGATCGAAGAGTCTTGCTATGTCCGCTATAATATTTCTTTTCGTTGCAGGTTCCTTCATCGGCGGGAGCTTCACAGAATATTGGAATTCGTCATGTTTTCGGTTCCAGGTAAGTCCCAATATTTTTATTACCGAGTCTAGTTTTATTTCCAACTTCCGTCCATCATCTTCATCCTCTCTTCCTTCTCGAATTTCTTGTAGCAACATTTCATTGTTGCTTGACCACTTTTGTAGCTCAAAACCGGCTTTGTTAAGTAGTTCGTTCATTTCCCGGAATATTTGAACGCCTTCTTCCACTGAATCACAACCACTCATCAAGTCGTCCATGTAGAAGTCTTTTAATACTCTGCTTGATGCCATGGGATATTTGTCTCCGTCGTCAATTGCGACTTGTTGTAGGGCTTTCACCGCCAAATAAGGAGCTGCTGCGGTTCCAAATGTTACCCGGAGTAAACGATAATGCTTTAATACAGCTTCAGGATTATCTCTCCACAGAAGTCTTTGAAAGTCAGCATCTTCCTGATGCACCTTAACTTGACGATACATTTTAACAATGTCACATATAAGGCAAATTGGATGCAATCTCCATCTCAGTATGATATGTCGGAGATCAGGTTGTAGTCTAGGGCCGATCATGAGGTTTTCGTTTAACGAAACTCCATTCGTTCCCTTACAAGACGCGTCGAAGACGACTCTTACCTTGGTTGTGTCTCTATCTGGTTTTATAATCGCATGATGTGGCAAGTATACCACTCCAGCAGTGTTCCTTTCATTTTCTGGTACTTCCTCCATATGTCCAAGATTTTCATATTCATCAATAACTTCTTTGTATTTAGCCTTTAGTTCTTTGTCTTTGTTTAATCTGTTCTCTAATGAATAAAATCTTTTTTCAGATATCGCCCGAAGGTGCCCGTATTTGCAGCTAGGGTCTTCGTCTTTAAATGGGAGCCGCACAACATATCTGCCCTCATCATCCCTTGTGGTGTTGGCAGCGAAGCGTGCCTCACACTGCTCCTCCTCCACAGTCAACCGCTTCTGGTTATATGCTGGATCCGCTTCTAACTCCCAAAACTTTTTGAGAATATCGTCTTCGTTAACTTGGGAGTGTAACACAACCACATTTGAAGTCAACTGCTTCGAAGTCTTCACCATTCCAGATAGGATCCAACCAAAAGTTGTTGCTTGGGCAACTAAAGTGCCCCCGTAATTTTTCTTCATACCCTCTTGTATTATGCGACTATACACCTCAGCGCCCAATAAAATATCGATTTTATTCGGTGTGTCATAATTCGGGTCCGCTAAGCGCATTCCTACCATGTCTAATCCATTAAAGTCTGCTACACTCTTGCTGGGCAGAAAGGACGTCACCGTTTTTAAAATTTACGCTTTCACCGTAATTGATATGTCTGGGTGTATCAAGGATTGCAAACGAATTGTTACCACACCTCTTGATACCACGTTGTTGTCTCCTCCGAGACCTGTTACCTTCCCACTGCTATTTTCTCGTTTTAGTCCAAGATATTGGACTGTTGCTTCTGTCACAAATGAAGCTTGTGACCCTTGATCCAATAATGCCCTAATCTGGTAATATTGTCCACTCTTAGATTGGGCGTTGATAATAGCTGTAGCCAACAACACTTGGCTAGCCCCCGCTGAAAAACAGCTCATAATTGGTGAGGTTTCTACACTTTCCACTCCCATGTTACTAGTTTTAATACCCGATGTGTTAGGTTCCATTCCACTAGTTTGATGTAGCAACGTATGATGGCGCCGTTTGCAAATTCTACAGGTTGCAGGATTTTGGCAGAATTTAGCTGAGTGATTGCCGCCCAGACAGTTGAAGCACAAGCCTTTTTCCTGTACGAAATTACGACGGGTGTCTACATCAAAGGTTCCAAACTGTTTACAAAATGTTAGTTTGTGGTTGTCGGTGCAACAAGGACATTGAGTGCTTTGCATGGCGTGTAAAACACGAGGTTTATTTTGAATAAAATTTTGATTGTTATTGTAGACTGGTTTTTTATTATCAATAAATTCTAAAGCACGGAAACGGTTGGTCAGAAACTCGCGAAACTGTTGGAATGTGGGCAAGATGTCAGAAGTTCCGGTATCTGCTGCACTCAATTCCCATGCCTTTCGCGTCTCTGGATCAAGTTTAAGGGTGAGCAGGTGTACCACCATGACGTCCCACGTGCTCACGTCAATCCCCAGATTCGACAAGGCGCTCAAACAGTCACTACTAGTATCAATCAACTCCTTCAAGTAGATAGCTGACTCCATAACCGCGTTTCGTTGACTCAAAAATCGTTTTAAAATTGTATTGCATATATATTTTTTGTTATTGTACCTTTCTATAAGTAAATCCCAACATTTAGTATAATTTTGGCCAGAGATTGGTATTTGTCGTAGTAACTGTTCCGCTTCACCGCATAAGTAACCCTTAAGATAATGTAGTTTTTGAACATTGTCTAAGCTTTTATTGTTGTGCACTAACGATTCAAACAAATCTCTGAAAGTAACCCATTCAGTGTACAATCCTGAAAAAATTGGTATAACAATTTTTGGAAGTTTAATGCACGCAGTTGTCAAACTAGATTCCGTATTACCCTGTATAACCTTAGGTTTCTGTTCCGAGGTCAAACGTTCAAAGGATTCAAGAGCTGTTTTTAATTCAACCAGGTAGTCCATGTATAACTCCTCGGTTACCTCATAAACGGTTTGTGTGACGTAGGGATTTTCGTTTAATTCGTCAGAGTATATTGACATCAGTTGATCATGACAAGTGGTGAACTTGCTCCATTTTTGCTCCAAAGTTTGAATTCGGACTTCCACATAAGATTTGGTAATTCGTATCTTAGGTGATTTTTTATAATTCTTAAATGCGTTGCTTATTTGGTTACAATTCTCAAGTTGATTAACGCCTCCATTTTGTTAGAATGCTGTCACAGTATTTAAAAACATCAAATCCTAATAACAAAATACGGTAAGCAAATATGTAAAATATCATTCGCTTATTTTGCCAAGTTCTCCATTAAAAATGTTCAATTGTTCACTGTTCCAAATGTCAAAAAATTCACACATATAAAATCGTAAATTTAAATGCGACGTAGTGTACCTACAATTTAAATGTTTATCGCTAAGCACACACCACTTCGATAAATTGTTCTGCGATCGTAATACGGCACAATTTTCTACAAAGTTAGATGACGAAAATATAGTTAAATTTTCTTCGAAATTCCGCATGAGTAGTCAATTTAAAACATCGTAATTTCACTGCACTCAAATATAATTATTAATCGACAACTCACGTTTTTGTCCGCTGTACACAATACCTCCCGGTGCACCTGTCCTCCCGCCTGGTCGGCGGTGGTGGCTCGTACTTCAGAACACCCTAAGGGTCTACCGTGACCCGTCTGCAGTACCGACTCCGCTCGCCGATCCTGCTGCCTGATTTGCTCTGAGCTCCGAGACCACTGATGTTTACAGGTCCACAATGTTTCGAAATCTTCGTGTTTACAAATACTTCATGGTTTTTTCCCGGCTTCGTAAAGGACCAATGTTTGGCTCGCCTGCGTTTCCCTAGCCTCGCTTGAGTTTCCCTTATTTATTCTTATAAATCTTTAATGAAAGATAGATAGAGATAATTCTTCTCTTCATCTATAATGAAATTCGTGTTCTCGTAATAACGTATGTTTATTTTCTGACGCTAATGTGACATATATTTTTCTCAGTTCTATTTGACATGTAAACTAAATTATGAATAGAAAAAGTAAAACTAGCTAATAAGGTTTCATACGAATGACAACACGTTGTACAATGACCCTGTCGTGATTTGCGCTAGACATCAGTCATTGGTGTCATATCATTGGTGGCTTGAGGAACGCCCCGCCACCAGAAAGCAGTCTTCTGGAAGACAGCAGCAGACAAGCCTCACCTTGTTCCCAACGAGCATGAACGGGAACTTGTCAATGCCGTTCTTGACTCCAGCGTAGTGCAGGAACTCGTTCAGCCACATCTTGACGTTCTGGAACGAGGTGCGGTCGTCCACGGAGTACGCGAGGATGCACACGTCGGAGCCCCGGTAGAAGGGGGTGCGGAGGGACTTGAAGCGCTCCTGGCCGGCTGTGTCCCACACCTGGAAAACAAGTTGACATGTGATGCATGCCGCGGGATCGATTAGCTACTTTTCTTTTGTTTTTAGGATACACAAAAAATACGACTATTGATACTTGAACGATTGAGACTGTTGCAGTAGCTGCTCGAGCGGCTCTATCCGTATATTACACAGAACCCAAGAGAAGTCACGGGATAATATAATAGTACGTAAGTCCACTCGCAATACACCTACGTCTCATGCCAACACGATACAATGCATGGCAGCAGGTCGAGAAAGTTAATAAGCAAGGGAAAATAAATATATATCCTTAATAAATTGGCCGAAAGTTAGAAAATTCATTACTTCCTATTAAAATTTGTATGGACGGGTATATTTAGTCATGTGACAATAGTACGAGTACGAGACATGTGGCATCATTTAGCCCTCGAGTCGTAGAGAGAGTAAACCTAAGTCTGTCACTACTGAAATGGCCATAAGTACTTGGCAGACGGTGCCAAGACTTACATCTTCATATCATTTTCTGCGTTCTAATATTAGTATACGTAAGAAGAACCTTTACAAAAGAAACAAATGAACATATAAATGTACAAAGGCGTGTCTTGTGATAGAGAATAACTTTTGGCTATCCACAGTCACCTGTTTCTTTTATTACTGATAGAATACAACGGTCACGTAAACTTGAGATAATTTGAAGTGGCCGAATCGCATCAAAGTAGTACATTCAAAAAGCACCTCTACCGCCCTACGTAGAAGTATCCGATTCCAATTACAGTTTTATATAAACTCGGCCACGTTAAATGACCTCAAGCGTATTGTACATGATAGATAATGCCTGTGCGTCCATGCGTGCAACATAAAGCAGTTCCTGTATAAGGCTCTCACTTAGAAATATCTAATCATTTTGCAATAGTATTACGAGCCGTATTTCGTCAACCCGGATAACTCGGGTTGGTATTGCCGCTAACTCAAGTCGACACTCCCGAGTTGTCTCGAGTAATATCAACGTGCCGTCGGCTAGTAGGTTGCTCGCTGGGCCTCTCCTAAGGGAGTCCCACCCGGCAGGGCTCAACAGTCCCACCCGGCAGGGCTCAACCTCGCCCGATCCCGCCATATGCGGCACAGCCGCGCAAGGCTTCTCCGAGTTCCCCCCCTCCCCAGGGCATGTGAGACAACCAGAGAGCCAGCGAGTCGAGTTAAAAGCGTATCCGCTTTTTTATTTTATAAGACTGACCAGTGTTTGACCTTAGTCCCACCTGACGGTAAGCGACGACAGAGCCTAAGGTGAAGCTCACTGGATCAGTACAGCCTATTATTCACTCTTGTTTTGAAGGCACGGAGATGTTTATTTTTTAATACAACGACGGTGGCAAACAAGCGTACGGCCCGCCTGATGGTAAGCGGACACCGTAGTCTATAGACGCATGCTACCCCAAAGGAGTAACATGTGCGTTGCCGACCCTTGACATATTTGAGGTAGTTCTCAGCACGGCTTCCATGAGACGGCGCGCGAGGTCTCTCGATTTTTCTCGCACCATCCGTCTCTCTCTTATCAGAACACTTCGAACAAGAGGCGAGAAAAATGGAGAGTATGTCGCGGCCGTCTCAGGTAAACACAGAGGGAGGGAGGGAATTCCATTCATTGGCAGTTCGCATTAAAAATCTTTGCCCGACAGGAACTTGCAGAGCCGAAACAAAGATAGTATTTTAACGGTACTTTTTTGTATTTACTTGTGTTCCACTGTAGCTATTAAGATACCTACTGAATGAGGTATCAGTCGATTCGAAATTATGACTTATGATGTGTTGTTGCCTGACTAGGGAATGCAATCCCGATCCCGCGGGATCCCGATCTCGCGGGATCCCGTGTAATTTTTCGGGATCAATCCCGACGCATAATATGACGGGATCCCGTTCGGGATTGACGGGATTGGGCGGCAGTCGTCAGCGACGCTACACACGTCCACTCCCTTTACACGTGTATCCACGAGCTTAGACAGATTAGAGTCTGTCGTAAAAAAGGAAATGGATTTATTTGAGTGTGGAGGAACAAGGGGGAGATTTTTGCAGTTTGCATATAATTGCTTCGCCACGCTGTTGCCAACCAGTGTTGAGTCGGAGAGGGCATTCTCAGCAGCTGGGTACATTGCAACGGATGCAAGATGCCGTTTAGCAGATAACACTCTTAATACCCTTTGTTTTTTATAAGTCACTTTCAAAATCACCTGTAATACTCTCTAATTCCTTATTGTTTTGATTCTTATTACAGTTATACTTATTGTTTTGATTACCTTTCTTAATTTCCAAGGAAAACTGATGATGATTTAGTTAATAATATTAAAGAATAAAGGTTTTTGTTTTCTGTCTATTAATATGTTATTTTAATTAACGTCACCATCACAAACATGCCGTTTTATCGTTTTAATTCAATCAAATTTGACTTTTTTTAAAATCTATTCGGGATCCCGAAAATTCCGACATCCCGCGGGATTGATATTTCTAATCCCGCGGGATCCCGAATTTGCAATCCCGAGTCGGGATTGCACTCCCTATGCCTGACTAAATGCTATTCTATTCTATTCTAAATTATGTTCCGGGTGAGATAGGCTAACTTTAGTATGTATTGCCGCGAAATGTTGAGATCGTGCTATTTTGCGTCGGTGCATTCTCACTTACAGTACGGAACGGAACTTTCGGCCGGTGCCGCGGAATGGAAGCGAGTTTTCAGACTCCAAAAACGCGCCGTGCGTGCAATTGTCCGCATCACACAGACTGAGTCAGCGAGACCGCACTTCAGAGCTCTGGGCATATTAACCCTACCATCACTGCTAATTCTCCAGGCAGCAGTATACGCGCATGAGCAGGCAGAAAACGAACCTCTCGACGCGGCCCCCCGCCGGTACGCGATGCGGTCGACCCGTGCTTGTAAGAGGCTTCCGACCGTGCCTCACAAGCTGACAAAGTCAAGCAAGCACTTACACATCATGGGTCCAAAAGTTTACAACCATCTCCCGAGTGCAATTGTTGCAGCAGAAAATAGTGAAAAGTCTAGTCGAGCAGGCCATTTCTGTAAGATTGTCTCTTAATATTTATTTATGATACATAGCTACGCGGCAGTACGACATTTGTAGAATGATGATGTTTATAATGATTATCATTACCACCAACTAGATAAATCGCAACTCGCTACAGCACAAAAGTATTTAAAAATAGAATGCCAAGCAAGTATAAGATCAAACACAAAACAATACAGTACAATTTTGATGTTCGATGCGTGACCTTTAAGTCGAAGGTTACGTAAATAGAGGTAAATTAGGCAGTGGATAAGGAAAATATTAGGTATGTTGTCATTGTAGATAACTTCGTATGTGACACTCGTTCGTTGAATTCACTAGGAAGAGTGTCACTTGACTAGTTTAGTAAACAATTATGGCTCCACTTGAAAAGGGCCGATGATGAATGATTACGCAAGGCTTAGACAGAAACACGCGCGCTTTATACACATACTAGCTTCTGCCCGCGACTCCGTCCGCGTGTAACTCGTTTATATCGCAGCTCCATACAAACTTTTACCCCCTCCATTTCACCCCCTTAGGTGATGATTTCGGGGATAAAACTATCCTATTGCACTCTCCATCCCTTCAACTATCTCCACTTAAAAAAGTCAATTCGTCGCTCCGTTTTGCCGTGAAAGATGGACAAACAAACAAACACATACACTTTCCCATTTACAATATTAGTATGGATATGGATATCACTACATAGTATAAAACAAAATCGCTTCCCGCTGTCTGTCCCTATGTATGCTTAGATCTTTAAAACTACGCAAAGGATTTTGATGCGTTTTTTTTTAAATAGATATAGTGATTCAATACGAAGGTTTATACGTATAATATAGTACCCGTGCGAAGGAGCGGGCTACTAGTAATAAAAGAAACATCAAAAACACATTTCAAAAAATTACAAAATTCTTTATTTACGTAATTATCAATATACATTTACAATATAAGGGACGGAGCCGCATAAAACATGAAAAAAGCGTGTCCCTGCGGTCGTGAACACACCGGACGCGTCTGCGTAGACGTGCACGCAGACGCATCCGGTGTGTCATGTCGTATGAGGATTCATACATTACAACGCAGCGGTGTACGTGCTGCACACGCAGACGTGCTGCACACGCAGTCGTGCTGCACACGCAGTCGGTGTGCCTCGGCCTTTATGCTATCAGACACCTACAGCGCTGATACTCAGCCAGCACCGTTGGTTTTGAAACTCAAGACATCACACAAATACTACGTAGACACGGTTACTGACCGCTAGGCTAGGCTAACCGCTCGTCAAATTAATGTCACTTAAGGCGCCGTAGGTTCAGCGAAGTTAAGCGAACAGTGTTTTTGAAACAATATAATGCGTCTGTTTATAATAATATGGTTTATAAAAAATACGAATACTAATCTTGAGGCTTTTCTGCAGGGAAATCAGTGATTAGAAACATGATTAAGCATTTTTCGCTCGATAGAAAAAAATCACGAACATAGGTCTAAAAGGGTCTACAATACACTTAAAATATTTGTTACAAATTACGAACAAAAGCTAAAAATATTAAAATGGTTTCTAAAAATCGGCAATATCATGTTTGAGGGAAATCAGTGTTTACTTTTTTATTTATTTAAACGGCCAAAATATTAAAATTATAAAACATGATTTCCGCGCTTCCGAGCACGCACTTCCATCTCGCTCACGCTTATGCTCAGTGAGAGGGAGAGAAGACCATGAACCTACGGCGCCTTAATTAGATATCATAGTCTCTTTTAAATAGTGACAAGATAGAACTAGTGGCGCCTTGAGAAGTAGAACTCCCGAGCCTTTTTGACATAATGTTTTACAATAATATATTTCGCATGGCAACTGAATCCGCAATAATATTCTATGTATACAGCTAACGAAAAAATCCACAGAAGACTAAGTAGCGTTGCAAAATGTCCCCACAGAATAGGTGCCATTGCCATTATGCGGGGATGGGGGGCGGGGTATCAAAACGATGCCAGGCAGCAGTTTAGTTATCGGGTTTTAGGCTCGGTGTTTGGGTAAGAAATTTGTATGGAGCTAGGGTTATATGGATTTTTCATTCGCCGTATGTAATTACTGAATCTGCTAACAAAGTTTCACGATAATCGGTTGACAAATGCGGTCTGTAGAGCAGACCAGCCGGACATCCGCACATATGGAAGAATAGGCATGATGACAGTAATTGAAAATCACTAAAATATGGTATTTTCTTAGTGAAATTTTAATCATAGAATTCGAAAAATGCTGTTATATTTTTATTAAGGCGCCGTAGGTTCATGGTCTTCTCTCCCTCTCACTGAGCATAAGCGTGACCGAGATGGTAGTGCGTGCTCGGAAGCGCGGAAATCATATTTTTTAATTTTAATTTTTTTAGCCGTTTAAATAAATAAAAAGTAAACACTGATTTCTCTCAAACATGATATTGCCGCTTTTTAGAAGCTATTTTAATATTTTTAGCTTTTGTGCATAATTTGTAAGAAATATTTTAAGTGTATTTTAGACCCTTTTAGACATATGTTCGTGATTTTTTTCTATAGAGCGAAAATTGCTTAATCATGTTTCTAAACACTGATTTCCCTGCAGAAAAGCCTCAAGATTACTATTCGTAATTTTTTTTAACCATATTATTATAAACAGACGCATTATATTGTTTCAAAAACTCTGTTCGCTTAACTTCGCTGAACCTACGGCGCTTTAAGTAAGAGATTATTTATTTTGATAAAATTAAACTGAAAAATGCGGACGCCCGCCATGATATGTTAAACACCAATCAGAGCGCACTTGTATAAACAAATACCCTTAACGGCCATTACCACAGATTACAGAGAAAGGCAGATAGACCCCAATAAATTAAATCTCTCCTCACTTACGTATTGAACGACTAGTAAGACAGGGATAGAACCATGTTATCTGACAGGTCTTCACACGTCATTTCGTCATTCATCGATTCCAGACTTGTAAACTTTTAATTCCTGTTTATTCAAAGAGCAATCGAGCATCTAGGTAGCAAACGTCAAAGGTTTGCATTCTGTTTATACAAACGTGACGTCACTCGGGAAGCCATGATACTGGCAAGCGTTTTAACGCCGATTTTAAATTTAAAAACTAAAATGCATTTTTTCCTAATTAACTGTTATTTTCTCTAGAAAAATCTTATTCGTTGTACATAATAAATGTTTCTAAACACTATAGAACAGTTTTTCAAAATGTCTTTAAAAATCATGCCTATTCTAGACAAGGTTTGTTCGCTCCGCTGGTTCAGTAATGGTAACAGCTCAACTACTTAATGATGTTAAAAAAAAGTGCAGCTAATTCAGCAGAAATTGCACTTTCGCACAAGACCAGTAAAAGGGTTAAATACATTCGCTATAAGCTGTGGACATTGTTTAACTCAAGAAGACGCCACACTAACATCAACTACAACCATCAGAAAAGTTGCAAAACCCCTACATTTTCATTTCAAAGTCCATTATCTCAAAAACGGCTGAAAAGATTTTCATGAAACATGGCTAAGAACACTCGGGATAAAATTATCTATGACACGAAAAAAACCGCATTTAAATCGGTCCATCCCTTTGGGAGCTACGATACCACAGACAGATACACACACACGTTAAACTTATAACACACCCTCTTTGCGTCGGGGGTTAAAATAGAATCATGCGGATATAGATGATATTGATTGATATTGATGTAACCAACAGTTCCGAATCCAAGTTTAGCGAAACTGGTAGTGGGCACATTGAATGAATGAATTAAGAAATGAATTTATTGTCAGCCAAAATAACACCACATCACAATTTCGTTCTTAATTAGGAAACACAATACATATCTAATAAAAAGAAACTTAAACTAACAATAACATGAGCGTAAAGAAGACTGGTGGTGCTGCTATAGTGGCCGCAAGTGGACACCACTCAGCATATGCTCCGACGTTAAACAATGCCACAGCGCTGGTCTTCCGTGGCGCCCGGGGCTGTGGGTAGTTCCGAACAGCAAAAAGTGGCAAAACGTGGTACTACAATCTACATTAATCTTAAGTGTGCCACTTAAGACAAAAACAAACAAAACAAGTAAAATTAATGTCTGATTCTGACATCCATACCGTCACCGGCGTGGGCGACCCGAGCGAGCGAGCCTGAGCCCTGATATGTCTTGCGAAGCCAAACCTACTCTTAAACACTCGGTCCCATAAAGCTCAGTAAAGTTGACCCGAGTTGTTGCTAGTATAATTGTAGACTCAAGCTTAGAGCGAGATTTTCGAGCCTGACGTCTCTGATAAAGGTTGATGAGATGAGAGACGAGCAGCTACAAAATGGTTGATGCTTGTTTTTATGTGAGAGCGCCATTGTGGGCACAACGAGGTAAGCTCCTCCCACTGATGCGATGGCATTTTGCAGGCGGTTAAGTGATGGGTTACCACATCTTTGTAATGCTGTTTGAAAGCTACGGTAACAGACGACTAAATGATCAGAGTTAAGATGTGGTCAGCAAAAATATCAATGTAACATCCCACTATACCATTACATATAATATTAATTAAAAATTTAAATGACTAATTTGTCTGTTTCTTATTTATGAAGATATCAAAGGGAAATATTGTACTAGTTTTATTATTTTGATCTTTAAGGCCGTGTTGCACCATACCATCTCCAATTGTAAGCGGTGTTTGTTATAACAGAATTTACGGAAAGTTTCTCAAGTTTCTATGGAATGATAGCTGTGCCGTGCCTTGTTTTACATTGATCTGTCTGTAATCGTGGTGCAACCCGCCCTTAGTGATTTTCAACATCAGAATACTAATTCTATTGCGTTTCACAATGGATTATCGATTTTTCCAATCGGAATAGGGTATAAGACTAACAAGTAACAAAAATTCTCAACTCACCTGCAAGGTATACTGCTTCCCACTGACTTCTATAGTCTTATTCATGAACTCAACCCCTATAGTGTGGAAGCTATGGTCATCGAAGTGGTTCGAGATGAACCTACTCATCAGGCACGATTTCCCCACTCCACCATCGCCTAGGATCACAATTTTCAGCAAACTGTTTTTCTGGCCGCTCCTCCCACACTCACGGTCGTTTTCTTCGCCCATAGTTACGATATAACCATTATATTTCAAGCTAGATTTTTAGTGGTACAACCTTGAAGTAAGGTGTACAATTTACGGGTGTAATTAGTGAGTCAATATTCTGGGCGCAGTTGTGATGACGACGCGCGGTTGGCGAAATAGTAGTTGTTTTGTACGGCAATAGAAACAATAGTAATGTTTTTATGCTCAGCTGATCGCTTTAACGAATAAATTTTAGATTTACAATCAACCACAAGTAATATATGGACGTCCAATCTCTATCTCTGTATGGAAATGTCAAAGTCAAACGGAGTGTTGCCAACTTATGTTGCCAGAATTACGTCTTATTTACCCTAAAATTACCGTATAATTTACCGTACGCATTTTATTAACAAAAAACTAATATCTCTGCAGTTTTTAGGTAAATGCGCTGTTATTTTAGAGATTAAAGATGGTTTCTAACAACTAAAGTATGCCAAGGTTTTTGTCGTTTTGCGTGACCAGAGGAGTCTCTAGCCCATGTCGCGCCCAGGTGCAATCATTACCGTAGCGCCCTCTAGCACTTACCTCTCCTAGTGCGCGCTAGCGCCCGAGTCGAGGTGAGTGGCGCTCAGCGCCCCCTAGGACCGTGCGCCCAGGTGCAACGCACCCCCTGCGCTATAGGTAAAGCCGCCCCTGTGCGTGACCTAAGCTGGTTATACACTGCCCTGCGAGCAGTCTGTTTGTTTTAACAAATCCACCAAAAATGATTATAAACACACTTAGATTCAGTTAATTTGTATGAAAAAAAGCTCCCACTAGACGGTTTTCAGAAAACAACTAAATTCACTCATTATGAAAAAGAGTACAAGTTTGCCTACCAAATGAGAAGGCAAAACCACAGTGTTTTTTATTACCGTATTTTTTGGAGGTTCTATTAATTTTGTTTTGAATTACCGTACATTTGTCGTAAGGTAATTGACTACCGTACAAGGCATAAAATTACCGTACGAATACGGTAATTACCGTACGGTTGGCAACGCTGAACAGAAAAAACAAAAAAGTTTGAGTAGACCGTATTTAATGTCAAATAACGATTTAGATGGATTATAAAATAAAAATACACTAATTGTAATTATCAAGCACAAATTGCTCTTGTAATATTTCGATGCATTAACATAATAAATTTAATTGAAAATGTTAGGTGGTCTTCTTGAACGTTAATCTTTATGAGCGCCATCTATTGAAACAGCAGAACACCTGGGTAACTCCTTCATTACTTAAACGTATCCTAGAGAGCGCTACTGTTACATATATACGTTCTTAATTTCATGTATACGTTTTCCAAATACGAATCGCCTTAAGGATATTTCAATTGAAAAGAAAATTCACGTTGCCTAATTAAAACATAAAAACGAATGAAAAGAAATTGAATTAAAGACATTGCTTCAGTCAAAGTTTTTACCGCCGTCTACCGAGAAGCGCCTACATAGAACGAATAGAGTCTGATGGCGGGTCTTAGTAAATCACAATGTAACCGCTAGATGGCCAAACCCATTCCTTTACAACCGTACAACGTTATGACTCGAGAGATGTCACGTTCGTGTCGTGCGCTCGACTGAGTGAGTTCATTCCGCTTTGTTTTGCGGAGACGTGAGCACGCTACGTCGCGGTCGCTCGCCGCTCGCAGTTCGCCGTATACAATGTTTTCTCTGTTAAATCTATATTTTGTTTGAATACAACTTTCTTTATTAAGTTTCGTGATAACTTTAACAAACCGCGTGCGCGTGTGTGAACAGTAAACAACTTTCCGAGTGGAAACGTCGATGTCCAAATACTTGTCGGTGGCATTTAATGGGAAAGGTGTGCCGCGAGACCTGTCGGGTGGGTGCTGGCTTGGCGTCGGGAGGCAGCTAGGATTAGGAAGCGAGGTGAGTGGCGTGTACTGTAGTGGCGTTAGACGTGGTGCGGGGAGCGGGGGGAAGTGCATTCACCTCTGACCCGCGCGAAGCGAGCGTCGCTCAAGGTCGGTGCGCCGAGTGAAGGTCGTCGCGTCGAGGGTACGCACCCCTAGCCTGGCGCTATGAAAAATCCTTGGACGAGCCAAACGAATTTAAATCTTATCTCTATGCTACAAAGACGTGTCATAGCTTTTCAGTGTATTTGCCTTAATGTTTAAGTAAAAAACTTCCGAGAAAGAGTGCTATGTTGAATACTGATGTGATCAATTCGAATTTTATAAATGCTTGAAATATTGAACGTCGCGTTGTTTCTGGAAGTTCTGTGATCCTATTGAAATCCTATTCGATTTTCAAAATCGAATCGAATTTCGAAGAATCTTTTAGTCGTTTTGATATTTTGCTTTATTATTGTTATTACTTGTGTTTATTCTTATGCCAGGCGAAAGTGTCTTATAGAATTGTACACTGTAAAAGTATACATATGATGCAATCTTGTTTTTAACCAAGCAACGTCTCCTCAACTGGTTTAGCACAGCACAGTAAATGAATGTGGAATGGAACCGAGTAACCTTGGAAGCTAGCGCCCGCTTTGTTGAAATGAAACCAATATTTAATTTGAATCGGAAATATTTTTGCGACGTTAATGCACATAGCTGCTAATAAAATTTGTAGAGGTATCTAGGATACGGATATAAAAATTTGTAGAGGTATCTAGGATATGGATATACGTCTGAAATAAAGATTTTGAATTTGTAAAATATTTATCTGTACTCTCAATAGGTACCTAAGTAATTTTGTGGGTTTGTAAGTATGTGTGTTGAGGGTAACAGCTCAATCATCTGATTTCAACTTTTTTTCCAGTGTTTAGAACCGGGACATTCCTAGACTAGCCTATGATTATGTGTAATAATAATAAGTATATTTTTAGAAATAGCTTTACTATGCCTATATTTTTTTAAATACTAAGCGAATAGCAACACTATTATAATAAAGCTTTTTATTAAAAGTAGTGGCCCTGTGAGCTGTAGAAATCGTACGTCAATTTATTTTTGCATCAATATTTTTTCGAAAAAATGTACATGATATATATAAGACATCGGGACATACGGGGTTTTTTTTTTGCCTCGTTCGTTGAATTTCATACGAAAGGAGAAACGCAACATAAAAATGCTAATTATTTTTATTATTATTTAATTCGAGGCAATCAATTAACGTGATTGATTTAATTGGATGCAACAGCAATGATAGAAAAAGTTTGTATGGAAAGCGAAAAGAAATATTCCCCTCTTAATTTGTCCAGTTTAGTTGACCAGTAAAATCAACTATAAAAATACCGGCCAAGTGCCAGGCAGACTCGCGCACGGAGGGTTCCCGTACCCCCTACCATTATCTATAAAAACGGCACAAAAAAAATCACGTTTGTTGTATGGGAGCCCCCTTTAAATATTCATTTTATTTTGTTTTTAGTATTTGTTGTTATGGCGGCAACAGGAATACATCTGTGAAAATTTCAACTATCTAGCTATCGCGGTTCTTGAGATACAGCCTGGTGACAGACGGACGGACAGACAGCGAAGTCTTAGTAATAGGGTCCCGTTTTACCTTTTGGGTACGGAACCCTAAAAACCGGCCAAAAGCGTGTCGGGGCACGCGTAGTGTAGGGTTCCGTAGGTGCCTATCTGTATTTGTTACATCGACACGCTCGCGCCAAGCAAAGGATGCGAGTGCGTCGGCCGAATTTGACCAAAGTTGAGCCTTTTCAAGTACTAAAGACCCAATATTTTGTGATTTAATAATAAATGTATAGTTTCAGATTTTCCAATGTACTTGTAGTATAAGACGATTTTACTTGCCAAATTTCATCGTTTCAGTAGTGGCTAAATTTTGATTCGCTTGAGAGTGTCGAAATAAACGATTTTTTCGGCATAAACGGCCGTATCTTTTTTTTACGTTAACTAGAAGTTTGATATTTTCACAGCTTCAAGGGACTGTAGGCTTGAGTATATGGATTTAATTTCAATTCGATACCTACCTCCAGGCGTTCCCGAGATAAAGGGTTTTTCCTTTTAAGGTACGGAACCCTAAAAACGACATTTGATACTGAAAAAGAACTACGAGCTAGACTTATAAACTAAATATAAAATACCTCACACAGTTCAGCCGATTGAGGCATGGTCGCTGACTGCATTGCCTTGGCATAGGAGGAACCGGCCCAGGGCTGTTATTCGCTACACGCTGATGCGGCTCACCCCGCCGGTCACCCGTGACGAAACTAGACCTCTACCTACGCTTAGTTAATGCGCATCGCGGTTTCAAGATACAATCGTGGGTGAGCGTTGAGGTGAGATTAAAACAAGTTACAGAATAGGGGGGCTGTCGTCTGAAGCGCTAATAAGTCGGACCGACACCTCTTTAATTTTTTTTGGTGCCGGACCACCAACCGCAATTGCTGCGTATACAAACATAATACTATCGAACCAACTGAATCATGACCCACCATAGAACCTTGTTACAATTAACGAACATACGTACGATCATATGACGTTAATATGTCAGTTAATTGGACAAGGTTCCATGGTTGGTCAGGATTCAATCTAACCGCTCCAAAAGTGAGTACGTCGATATATAAGAAAAGTACATGCATATCAGCCATACGCATTTATTAACAATCTTACTGTAGAAATAAATAGCCTGGAAGGAAATAGCTATACGAGTAAGAGGCGTTTAAAAAACTTTCTTAGAGATAAGGTTATCTACAACCGAAACGAATATTACAGTTATGAATAATGTAGTCATTTTTATAAATTGTACCTATATGTTAAGATTTTTAAAATTGTAGGCCTCATAGCATCTGTATACATTTGTATGTCTACACGGTTTTTGTACAATACATTTTTCTATTTGTATCTGAATTCAAATAGTTTATTGAATCATTACTTTGCGGAAGTCCTTGATACCTATGTTACGAGAACAATATTCCTTTGCTATTCCGCTAAAAAACGTGCTAGTCTATTAGTGAAGATAACAAGCAAAAACATCATCTCTTTGTTCAGTGGACGTGGCACAAGCCACATCTCCTGCCAGCATCTCCTGATTATCATCAGGTGCCTCGTAGAGAGGCGAAACACGCGTCGAGGTTTTGTCATTATTGGTCGCGCGCGTGGACAAGCAGACTGCGTTTGTCTGCATACGACCTTAGGCCTAAAGAGGAAACAAAAAGGTCGATATAATTGAGAAATAGGTATTTGTAAAATCTCCTCAAGCCTCCCCCCGCAGAGCGCGATAGAGACAACTGCAGCTTGGACCGAAAATACCTATAAAATAAAACATAAAATCAACGTTTCGTAGTGCCCTGATTTCTTCTCCAAAACTTGACCTATTTAACTATTTTTTTAATTAAAAATCAAAGAAAGACAAATTAAATAATAAAATCAAAATTGTTTTCTGGATGTTTGAACACAGCGGAAAATCTGGCATTTTTTTTAGGTTTTTGAAGGTTATAATATCTCTTTTTAGGGTTCCGTAGCCAAATGGCAAAAATCGGAACCCTTATAGATTCGTCTTGTCTGTCTGTCTGTCTGTCCGTCAGTATGTCACAGGCATTTTACTCGAAAACCATAAGGTGTATTTGAATAAAAAATTGAGGATAGGGTGTATTTTGTTAACCGCTACATAGTTTTGCAATGAAATTACTAAAAAAGATTTTTTTTAGGGGTGCACTCCATACATAAAACCGAAAGTCAAAAAATTTTTTTTCATTGCAAGCCCACGTGTGGTACATCAATCGACAGGCCTTTCAAAATAAATATAAGGTGTCTAAGCAATTTTTTGGATTAAGTGAATAGAGTCGGAGATAATCGCCCCGAAAGTCACTAAAATTGTGTCCCCCCCCCTCTAATTTTTGAACCGTGTACTTTAAAATTATGAAAAAAATCATGCTAATAGGGCTTATAAAATTCTTTCAGCGATATTTGTTTTGAACAAGATCGGTTCAAAGGTTTTCGAGATATTTATAAAAAACTGCCTTCATTAAAGAAAAGGACGTAAGTGCCATAAGTTTTCAGTAACGATATGACCTTTTTCATGTCAGACCCACCATACCCCTAGCAATACCCCTGGGGGTAGGGTGGGACTGAACCATACCACCGTAGTGCTGTGCACTATATTATGCTTTATAATATTTATCCCAAATGTCCTGTCACCGTTATCAGTATCACGCAGTGTAGTTGAAAAAGTTAGACTACCGATACCGTTATCTGTAGTAACCATTGTTTTAGTATATAGAACTAGATGCACAATGTCAAGCAAATATGCCAAGAAATGTGCCCCAGAGCCCCAGAATGACAGCTCTAGTACATTTCAGTAGTTGCTAATAGCGTTAATTTATAACCTGCATCAAGGTATTTCATAAAAAAAGAATTCAGTGTTTTAGACCTTAAGCACCATATTAGCAAACCAACATCAAAAGATTAAATACTTTTTAGTTTATTGAGACATACAATGTGAATTGACTGCTCAGGTCAAAAGTTTAGTTAGCGTTTAGCGAATGAATGGAGTCGCGTTATAAATTTTATTTATTTCAACAGAAAGCACAAATAAATCTGGTTTCTTTATTTTGCAAGTGGGGAATAAACAGTTTCAAATATTTGTAAAAATATTATATACAAAACAATTGATGAGATTTCCGTAAGTACATATAGTACAGCTGACAGAGTCCATAAAAAGAAGTCATTTTAGTTTCCTTGAAATAGATTCAGTTTGTTAAATAATTGTATTTTCGACCTGCCTTTACTTTTAATACTTTCTTTTTTGCGATATAATGTAAGCGTACAGTCAAGTAGAGATCAGCTGTCGATTTTATTAAAACGGTCCTATGGGTTTTGAACGTCACTCTCATGATCATCCGACATCTATAATACGAGTATTACGAGATATAAGGTCAAACATGAATGATGATGAAAATTGGCAACAATTTGCGCATTTCCAAATGATGTGTTGGGTGGGTGTATTATAGAATTTTACTATAGTTCATTAATGCTATTAATTACCTTTTGCCAGAAGGCAGAAGATAAAGCTAAGTATATTGGAAGTAATTGAAATTAAAATATGTAATGGAAAGAAATGGGCTTAGGTACGTTCATGAGAGGTGTGGCAGTTTTAGTAAACCTGTTCTTCCATTTTTTGTCGTATAACCTATAATATATCCGAATCATTAAAATGAGCCGAACAAACGACACGCGAGTCGTTTGGTTTAAAAAAAAACACCTCGGCTGTCGCGTGCTATGACTGCAGCCCATTTTGCACGTAGCTGAGGATTTTTTGGAAATCTTAAAATGAAAACCATAATTATGTAGGTAACGACATCATAAAAAAAGTATCTAAGTATACCGACTCATTAGATTTATGTTCCGCGACTTTGTCATTTGAACTAACAAAAATAATTATTTAAAACATGTTCAAAACTATTAAATTACAATGAGTTTACACAAATTTCGTTATGTTATGAAAATAAATTATTTAAAGAAATAAATCCCATCTTTTTTCAAGTTTTTTTTTGGTATTTACGCAGTTATTGACTGAACATTTCAACATAACTGACAACCAACAAGTCTCACGGTTGAAACCAGACTAAACCACAAAATAGATAATAGTACATGTACAGAAAGGACACTCCTTTGATCTTTACGAAAGGCGCTTTTTTCTCAGCCAAAACATTAAGATTTATGGCTCTCTGACCGCATGTACTTGTAGCGATGAACGTAAATCGCGGAGTGTCCCGCGCCTGACTAAACGCAAAAGAACCGGCCGATGCGATTGGCGGGTGTTAGGTGTACTACGACCCTACAGCGCGCGAGCCGAGCGAGCGAAGCGAGCGTGCCGCGGCAGCGGCCGGCGAAGCGCCAGAACCGACTACGGATATTTTTTTCGAATAAAGTTAGGTCTGGAGCTTCGCCGGCCGCAGCCGCGGCACGCTCGATTCGCTCGCTCGGCTCGCGCGCTGTAGGGTCGCAGAGTCGCAGTACACCTAACACTCCTCCTCGCTTCACTCGTCGTCGTATCTACACCGGCCTGCCTTATAGTATAGGTTGGTTATGAACGTGGACGTATGGCAGTTACGATACAGGTATGAAGATAAGATAATACCCCGCGTGCCAAGGGAAAACTACTAAGGCCACTGTAGTGTCACAGGAATTTCTTTTTTACCCATGACACTACTGGCAGTGCCAAGCAGTAGTGCCTAAGGTAAAAAATGGCCAGAACGGCTTTCGTTTTTTTCAGTTTAATGAAATTAAAATTTTTGTACCCATTTCTTTTTCTATTTTTCCATCAAATCCCAGCACTACTAACGGTGGTATGGTTCAGTCCACCCTACCCCCAGGGGTATAGCTAGGGGGTATGGTGGATCTGACATGACCTTTTTAATAGGGACGGAACCCTGGTTGTGCGTTGTCCGACACGCACTTGGCCGCTTTTTTTTTAAGAATAAATTTATGAAAGAAAGGAAAACATAGGAACATGTCAATAGTAGGTTTTTTAAATCATATTATTGGAAGTCCGAAAATGTTCTTCATAAAATTTTACGCCATAATAATCGTTAGTCATAATAATTCTTATTCCTAACGATCGTTGGTCATAACTACTCGAGGTCATAATGACAATAATCATAAATTTCTCAAATCCTAATATTGATTTTCATAATTTTTTCATCATAACACTCGTTTGTCCGTTTTATTTAAATTCATAATGACACTAGTCATACATTTTTTAATCCTAAATTAGTTTTTCATAATATTTCTCAACATAAAGGTTATTTGGCGTTATTTTTTTATTAAAAGTGTGGTTTTTTATCGCAAGGTACAAGACGAGGTCACAAGACTCTAAGCAAGCCGCCTGTCTGTGCGGACGTAGCCTAAGGCAGGTACGTGTGGGTACGACGACGAGCGAAGCGAGGAGGAGTGTTAGTTGAACCGCGACCCTACGCGCGCGAGCCAAGCGAGCGGAGCGAGCCTGCCGCGGCAGCGGCCGGCGAAGCGCCAGAACCGATTTTTTTTATATACTTAGCGAAAGCGTTTATTCATTAATAGGATCACGAATTTTATGGCAGCCAATATGGACCCCAATAATGTTGCTCTACTGCCATTATCCAGGGAGAAAACAGGGGACTACGTTTCCATAGAAAAACGGCCGTTGTGTTTCCTCTTAAGAACTCCACTTGAAGATGTTTAGACGTATTTCGTGAGTTCGATAATACCCATGAGATAAACATTTCATAAGGTGAGATTATTTAAATAACAGAACGGGCGAGCGAAGCGAACGTAGTTCTCTGCTCCAGGCCAAATCTCGTTCGTATGTTCGGCTGTCCAGCTGTTTACCTGTTCAGGTCTTATTTCTCAAACGTTTCTCGTGAAAGTTGAACATGAAAATTAAAATGAAACATTATTTATTTCAAAAATTGCGCTTTCAAAATGACAAAAGGCCCAACCCTTCCTAGTAGGTAAAGAGCTACTGTGTCAGTCATAAAAAACAGTTAGATTAGATTATTTATTTCATGATAAAAAAACACATTGCAGATTTGCATACATGTCAAAAAAATAAGAATTTTTTATCACGATCGTCTAAAACAGTTGTTGTTTATTTAATGTAAGTACTTATTCATAGCTTAAAATACAAACAGAACAGAGACAAATTTGTTATCACATGCATAGTGTCGTGAAGTGTGTGTGTGTGTGTTCGTGCAGGCGTTATGTGAGTGCTCACAAAAACTTTCGCGAGAAACGGTCAATAATTATAAATGTATAGATAGGTTTTTTTTCAAAATATTGATTACGTTTCTCGCGTAAATTCGAAATGCCCGGCCTGTAGTACCTAGATATAGCTAATTAAAAACAATTGGTAAATCGCTTTTCTAATGCGATTTGTGATTAGCTTGGCATCCATATCTAATCAGTAATCAGTTAAAACTAGTTATTGCAAACGAGTATTTCATCCACCATATTTAGTACAAGTAGTATTATGACTATTCTCACTGATATGACTAATATAATAACTCTTACCCCGACTTATTGACATTTTAACATATTTTTATATACATGGAGTACAAAACCAGTCTCAAAGACCTTTCCCCTTTACAATATTGCTATTGATTGTTAAAGCCTTAATTAGACCTAAAGTTCCATCATCATCATATCATTCGAAAGATGTCCACTGCTTGAAATAGGCCTTCCCGAAAGAGTGCCAGTGTGACCGGCCCTGCGCCACCCGCAAGTTTAATAAAGGAGATAAATGTATAAATCTTTAAAGTAACAAAATGACAGTTGTGATTACGAGGAGGATTCAAAAGATTTGTTTATCGTTAATGTAACGATCTGCAATAAAAATCAATAAATCAATATTAGGGGACAATCTTACAAAAATCGACCTAGTCCCAAACTAAGCAAAGCTTGTACTATAGATACTAGACGATAAACCATAGAAAAATAAATACTTAAATACATAGATAATCAAGCAATAGGGACGTAGACACTTAATAAAATAATCAAGTATGTCGTATTTTCTCGAAACAAATGGAGAAATAAGCAACGCAAGAGGTTAAATAATCACAAAGTTATAAGTGTTCAAAGTTTTAAGGGCCACCCCACACCTGGCGTCTTTCGAGCGTCTTTCGAGCGTCGTCCCATAGTTAGCGGGCGAGCGAGGGGCGAGGCGAGGTGGGTTGGAGGGACGGTTTACTATGGGACGACGCTCGAAAGACGCCAGGTGTGGGGTGGCCCTAAGAAGGGGTATGCTCTGTCCCTTTTCCGCAAAACCCAACTTCATATGAAACGATTGTCATTTACTATGACGCTCACAGTTAGTGACGTCACTAACTGCGAGCGTTTTCTCTCTAACAAGCAATATCAAAACGGCTGTAGCTTCGTAATGATTTGAGATATCTGAATAGGATTTTCGTCACTTGGCATAATAATTTGCCTTCTTTCTTTTGGAGTACCTAATACATATCGAGTCTACACTACACACATCCGTATTCATACGAGCTTAACTATAATGTAAATCGAACAGTATTTACTTGATCTACGGCACGACTAACTCCGAAGTCCCGGCGTCGCCACCGTGTAACGGTTATATGTTATTAGTATGCGAATATGTTAGTTTTAATTTTAGCTAACGATACATGTATGTTTCTTGCATCATATCATCGTGGCCGATGGATGGGTTAGCAAGTTATCACTGCCATATTATGTCCATATTTTATACCCTCGTTTAAGCTAAATGTGGCACTTGAATTATGACTTTTATAATGATGACAGCCGTTCCACTGCATTACTGAAAAAAAAACGATTTTCATTCCATTTCCTCAATTCGTCCATTGAACCCATTTTACACTCGATTTTATATTCATGAACGTATCGCGTAAAATGGTGCATTTTATGCACTTGTTGTACAAAGCTACTGTTATTTTCACTATTGTCAAATACCCAATTACCTTAAAACTTCGAATGCGCAATGCGCGCGCATGTAAAGGCCCATTTAGACGGCGCAACAACTCGCATGCGATATTCATTAAATTGCGGAGCTGCGAGTTATTGCACCGTGTATATGGCCCTTTACACACTGGCAACTTTCGTTTTAAGGCTATAACCACAGCTATAACTTAATAAGGTTTTTCTGCTCCACCCTTTAAACTGTCAATTGCAGCCTTCGGTCGGCCGGAAATCTTAGCTTTTGCTGCAATTGGCAGCAGTTAACAGATTCTATTTTCCGCTTATAAAAATAAATATCGGGTAAATACGGTGTCGCTGATGGTATTATACCTCCAGTATTGTCATTACATTAAATTGGTTTTTGATCAGTATGGAAAATTTTCCTGTTGGGCAAAGCTGGCCGCATTGAAAGTGTTAAAAATACACAAGTACGAATAAAACATGTAAAATAAATTAAAAGCTACACTACCCGCCAAGCACTTATTTGAGGACTTCTTTTAACTTGCCCAGAGGCCTATTTCTATTATTATTTTTCACAGCGAAAGCCTCTTTTTGAAATCCTTTGTTCGCAGGAACCACAATTTTGCGCTAAAATGAATATGGAATCCGGTGCGATATGTTCGGTGCTACAACCTCAAAGCTATTCGCTACGCGCTAAAGCGGCTCACCCCGCCGGTCACCCGACACGAAACTAAACCTCTACAGGTACGCTTGGTTACTACGCATCGCGGTGTCAATATATATTCGTGGGTGAGCGTTGAGGTGAGCTTAATCAAGTTACAGAATAGGGGGGCTGAAACGAAGAACTTCGCTCGCCCGTTCGATGAATGTAGGCTGAGCCTGAGAGGAAGCAAATGCTCTATGTAGTTTGACTTGTGTGGTTCTACTAAAGCTTGTTCCGTAATTAGCCCTTTAGAGTTTATGGTGCCGGGTTAGGCATAGATTTCTAGTTACGCCATGTTGAAACAGATGTTTGGCAACACCGCTCGCTGTTTTGCGGTGGCATTGATTAATTATAGAATAACGTTACGTTTACCCATTAACGCACTCATTTAGGTCTTAACTTATTAGCTAGTTTAACCTACTTCAAAAACGGAGGAGGTTTTCAATGTATAATAACGTCATTATTTCTTAAAAAATAAAAGATGCCGACGAATTCGGAAACTTCTTCTCGGAATCATTTTTTTACTAGCATCTGCCCGCGACTCCATCTGCGTGTAGCCGGGATAAAAGCTGTCCTACATTTTAATCCGGGCTATAAACTATCTTCTTTCAAAATTTCATCCAAATCGGTTGAATAATATAAGTAGGATTATACTATACTATCCATACTAATATTATAGTAGTATATAGCATTGATAAGGTTATTTTTTAACCGACGAAAAAAACGGAGGAGCTTCTCAAGTCAACGCGTATATTTTTTTTTTATGTATGATCACGCATAACTTTTTACAGAGTAGTCCGATTTTGATAATTCTTTTTTTATTAGAAAGGGTATACCTCGAAGTTGGTCCCATATAAATTTTAAATAAAAATTTCAACCCTAAGGGTAGGAAAACAGGGGATGATTGTTTGTTCACTTACTGATTGATATGTATGACCACGCATGTGTGTGTGTGTGTGTGTGTGTGTGTGTGTGTGTGTGTGTGTGTGTGTGTGTGTGTGTGTGTGTGTGTGTGTGTGTGTGTGTGTGTGTGTGTGTGTGTGTGTGTGTGTGTGTGTGTGTGTGTGTGTGTGTGTGTGTGTGTGTGTGTGTGTGTGTGTGTGTGTGTGTGTGTGTGTGTGTGTGTGTGTGTGTGTGTGTGTGTGTGTGTGTGTGTGTGTGTGTGTGTGTGTGTGTGTGTGTGTGTGTGTGTGTGTATGTGTGTGTTGAATGAGCTTTACACCTGTCAGTCTCTTGTGTGTAGACCTCTCAGTCTCTGCATTTCTGCTAAAGCTCGTTTATCGTGAGGTTTGTGTAATACCTTATTCGGCTCTAGGTCAGATAAAGCAATACCATCAAGTGTATTTACTCTACTCAGCGCCACATATGCCTGCCGCGGCTTCTGGCAACAATCACTGGATATTTTTGCACCAATTTTAGTCGTTCAGGGAATGGTATGCTGTCTCTATCATTTACATTGCGGCCATCCGCAATGAGTAAAGCTTTTATCATATCCGGCCAATTTAGATCATTGCACGAAAAGGTCATAAACCAGGTAGGAGGCCCTAGACTTCTTACCATAGCAATCAACTCCGAACAGCATCGTCTCCAGTAAGAAGCAGACCCTCGCACATTTCTCATAGTCGAAAATCGGTTGAAATTTGAGGTCTGGTTGTGGCATGCTAAGCCGAAAGCAGGACCAGTGTTTAATGAAATGCGAGAAAGCAAAAAGATCTTTAGATCTCGTTTAAAGTGGTGTCAGAAGAACGAAGAACAAATTAAATTAGATATTATCGCGAAGCATCACTCTAAACGAGATTTTAAGGGTTTGTAGAAGGCATTAATGATAACAAATGTATTGCCGACATGTTTCAACACCATTTCCAAGTCGAATTACCACTGGGGCTACCACAGTCAACGGGGGTGTCAGATGCTGGGTCTCGTGGTCAGGGGATGATCACCAGGTCTACCGCAAAAGATGTTATCAAAGCTATTAAAGGTATGACACGGGGTGAGTCTCCTGGGCACGATGGTCTTAGCATTGAGCACCTCCAGCATGCTGGCCCGCATCTGCCAAGAGTTCTGGCTATGTTGTACACATTCTGTGTAGGGCACTCGTACCTGCCGTCGGACGCGATGAAGACTGTGGTGGTGCCCATCGTGAAAAACAAAACAGGTGACAGTAGCGACAAAACCAACTACAGACCTATTTCACTAGCTACCATTATAGCCAAGGTGTTTGATAGTGTGCTTAACTCCCACATTGATAAATATCTGAAATTACACGATAATCAATTTGGATTTAAGCCGGGATTATCCACAGAAACTGCAATTGTGGCTCTTAAAATACTGTCAAGTACTACATGGACCGACAGACAAATGTATACGCATGCTACCTTGACCTATCTAAGGCGTTCGATATGGTTAATTACGACATCCTCTGGGAGAAATTGAATGTCTCTGGCGTGCCAGCTGACCTGACTAGCTCTCTCAAATTCTGGTACCTTAACCAATCCAATGTCGTAAGATGGGCGGGGGCGTTTTCGGATGCATACAGGTTGAAGAGTGGAGTAAGACAAGGAGGACTAACCTCTCCTAAGCTCTTCAACCTGTATGTAAACGAACTTATAGAGGAGCTCAGCAGCGCCCGCATCGGTTGCCATATTGACAGAGTGTGCGTAAATAATATCAGTTACGCAGATGATATGGTGCTGCTGAGTGCCTCTCCATGCGGACTTACGAAACTGATAGGCATCTGTGAACGGTACGCAATGAGTCACGGTCTGCAATACAATGTGTTGAAAAGCGAATGTATGGTCTTTAGGGTTAGGAATAAAAGTCCACAGGATGTTCCGCCGATAAAACTAAATGGGAAGGTACTGACTGTGGTATCACAGTTTAAGTATCTGGGGCATATTATGACGTCTGACCTTAAAGACGGTACTGACATTGAGCGGGAACGAAGAGCATTGTCTGTGAGAGCTAACATGATCGCTCGCAGGTTTGCTGGATGCTCGAGAAGGGTCAAGTTAACCCTATTCAGGGCCTACTGCACGTCCTTATATACCAGCGGCCTGTGGGCGAACTATACTCAGGCACAATACAGTGCTCTTCGTGTTCAATTTAATAACGCATTCAGGATGCTGATGGGGCTGCCCCAATATAATTGCAGCGCGTCAGGGATGTTTGCAGAAGCGAGGGTGGACTGTTTCCACACTACTATGCGCAAGCGATGTACATCCCTGGTGCGTAGTTTACGGGCCAGTGCCAACAGCATCCTGAAAATGGTCGCTGAACGTAAATATGGACTGTGTGTATATAAACCACTGCTGTATGGTGCACGCAAACACACATGTTAATTATGAGGTCACATGACATTTGACATTTTGAGATTTAAATGAATTATTAATGTAACTTGACATCCAGTGAATAATTATTATTTTTAAATTAGATTACTTCAGAAATATTTACAAATTTTTATTATTAGTTGACTGTAATGTGAATTTCAAACCGGCCTAAATCGTATTATAATTTATTACTATGTATTATCTCTTTAAATTAACTTTATGTGTGCTAACTATGAACTTTGTAATTACTAATATTAAGCTAAGTTTTACTAACAATAGTGATCCATGTTGGTCTTTGAATAAATGAATTGAATTGATAGTCAGATGCATATTGTCAATCAGTCCTTGGGGTGTGAGTTCTTAAATGTATTTTTCTCATTCGAGCAGCATTTCTTGTAGGCCTACCCATGTTGGTATATAAAACCTCTTCTTTTAAAGAATTTATATTATACAACAAGCAATATAATTACATTAGGATTATAAAGCAATTAACAGTTTCAGTAAGGTAGGAAGCTATTTTAAAAGTAATCAAAAATATTGCATGTAACTAGAAATTAAGTTAGTAATTAACTAAAGTAAGCCACAGAAAATTGAAAAATAAAAACTTTTTAACAAAAAATTAAACCGCCGAAAAGGAACTGAAAAGCAAAAAATAATAAAACTTTTTTATTTAGTTTAATAACTAAATTCTTAAACTATTGTAAGTACTTATACCTAAGTAAGTATATAATTTTGTAATTATTTTGACTTTTTAATTACCTAACCTTAATAACTAAGTTCTTAAATTAATCTAAGTGTACCGAAGTAATTTTGAGTCGGCGCCTAACAATCAATGAACAAAGATTACTCCAAACAAGTACAAGTTAGACCAAATCAAATGAATAATGCAATGTGAAATCTCCAGACATAAACATTAACATTCCAAAAAATGCGCTCTCCGCACGACCACTCGCTACGACGTGTGCCCTCACGTGTGGCCCGTTCGGGTTGGTGTCTCGCTGACATTAACCATAACTTCGTGAACGCTCGGCATTCAAAATTCAAATATTTATTCTGTAAGCAGGCCTCAAGGGCTCTTTCACATGTCCGATCAAATCAAATCAAATGGGTAATATATCATTGTCCTTTACATAATTAATTAATATGCTTGTTTGGCGCCGACTCAAAATTACTTCGGTACACTTAGATTAATTTAAGAACTTAGTTATTAAGGTTAGGTAATTAAAAAGTCAAAATAATTACAAAATTATATACTTACTTAGGTATAAGTACTTACAATAGTTTAAGAATTTAGTTATTAAACTAAATAAAAAAGTTTTATTATTTTTTGCTTTTCAGTTCCTTTTCGGCGGTTTAATTTTTTGTTAAAAAGTTTTTATTTGCTTTTCAGTTCCTTTTCGGCGGTTTAATTTTTTGTTAAAAAGTTTTTATTAACAGTAGCTTCCCAGTGTAGGATAACATCGTGAGGCAACCGATTCCTTGCCAGGTCTGGTTTCCTCTTGATTGGAAGGTTAGAAAGCAGGTTGCTTTTCAAAAATGTGTGCCTGCGCTAATTCTTGGGATTAAGTTCCCGTCCCTGGCCTCCTTTATGGTACAAAAAAACGCTAACAGGATGATCGCTGAGCCGCTAGCCCGAAATATTAAGCGTGTAGTTAATTTGATACGAAATGTCTTGTTTTTTCTCGTCCGCTGCAATTTAAATAATTTAGAAGGCGCAAGCGCACACGACCTCGCATTTTCTCACCGAAATAGAACTTGTTTTGACGGTGTTTTACAATACCTATTGGCACTGGCGATGGATATACCTAATTAGTTGAAATAAAATGGGTTTGCATCAATGGTAAAATGTATATAATAAAGACACATAATTAATAACAAATATAAACTTTAATAACTATAAGTCGAACCCCAGCTTCGGCGTCTTATTACCCGACTGGCCGAAGGAGAGGAGGGTTATGTTTTTCGAGCGTATGTATGTATGTGGCATATTCTTTGGCACGCCCTGCAGTCTAAACCGTTTGACGGATTTCGACAAATGAGGTGTCGTTGGATTCCTCTTAATCGTGGGAGTGACATAGGCTATACAATTTTAAAAAAGCAGTTGGGTTTTTTGAAAAATCTTTTTAATTCACTTGTTTACCTACGAAATATCATTATATGTTTATCAGGGGCTTTTCGGTGAAGGACAACATCGTGAGGACACCGGTCTAATCCAAAAAGTGACAGTTGTAGGTACTATGACAATTGCTCCGTAAACTTAAATTGTACATTTTATTTAATCGTATGGCATATATTATTTTGGCCTTCAAAGTTTGTCACCCTTTAGTACCACCCAGGGCTGAAAATAAAATAAAAATTTCAATTGTACTGATATGATTCATTAACTTTTAAATCAAAGGAAAAAAAGCAAAATAATTTTCGTTAGCAGCGTTACTGCTTAAAAAACAAAAACTAATTTAGTATGCGATGGCGCATCGTTACTAACGATTTCTCAATATAATTTGAGATGTTGGTGTCGTTAAGAAGCCGAAGTCTTCTGGTAGAATGTCGCTACACGCCTCCCTAAGGCGTTGTATGAAGGAACTGAATGAAGGATTTGTACGCTTACCACGAGTTTGACAATGACGGCTTACGCTAACCAGTATCGAGTTTTCTATCTGTGCATCTCTATTGCACTTTGACAGTACGAGCGGGATGCACAGATAGAAAACTCGATACTCGTTAGCGTAAGCCGTCATTGTCAAACTCATGGTAAGCGTACTGGTGCCCGAACCGGATTGTTCCGATAGCTCAGTTGGTTATAGTATATAGCGACGGGCCATGAATGACTGTGGTCGCCGGTTCGAATCCGGCTCGGAGCATTAAAATTTTCAAATATTCCTTTGATTTAATAATTTATATGATGGTTCTCATAGGGATCAAGATTCGTTGCGATACATATAGGTATTACAAATTAAGAATTTAATGAAAAATTACGCTCTACTATTAGCGATTGAAGAGTCCCATGGACCCAGGGTTACGGTGTCTTCTTATCATCAGCCTAAACTTAAATACCGACATCGTGTTTAAAAATGACTGCCTTATGCAAAAAAGTTTCTGGCAAAAGTTTCATTTTTGGTACAAGCTTTTATTGCCGACTGTACATTACTGTATACCACCATAAACTACTCATTGAAGGCTGAGGCCGCGGAGCGTTTCAACCGCCGCACTTTTATGTAACGATTTGTGGAGGGCCTAGCGTGACAAAATCACCAAGTTTGAATGAAAACAAATAAGCTTTCTTTCGTACTTGCGTTATCTATTAAAACTATACGCCACCGTGAGGTTTTATTCGCAAATAAATCGTTACACAAAAGTGCGGCGGTTCAAACGGTCCGCGGACTCTTCCTGAAACGATTCTAACGAGCCCAAACTCAACGGTGTTACTAGTAGTACTCAACGGATTCTTGCATAAAGTAAGATGATCATCTTAGAGTAACATTTTAAAATTAAACCAACAAAAAAAACGCTATTACAAATTAATGTTTTTCAAAACCGTATTTTTGCTGGAGTAATATACCCACAGACCATTATATTTGAAAATAGTAGTCGGGTTCTCGTTATTTTTTTATTTCACATGTTTTAAAGGTAGTTCCATATTTCTCGTTATTTTTTTATTTCACTTGTTTTAAAGGTAGTTCCATATTTCTCGTTATTTTTTTATTTCACTTGTTTTAAAGGTGGTTCCATATCACCGTTAGCAGCTAACCTCTCTCTCATACATCTCTCATCTTATTTTTACAAGCTTTTATTTAGTTTCACCTGTCCCGTTGTCTGTCTGTCTGCCTGTAATCAAATTTTGCAAGTTAAATTTGACCCACTTCCCGGTGATCGATTCAGCTGAAATTTTGGGTATATGTATAGTTTGGATGACAATTCAATATTATGGTACTATCGAGCTGATCTGATGATGGAGACAGAAGGTGGCCATGGGAATTCAGTACTTAACCGACGTCACCCCGTTGAGTTTTTGGGTTCGATAGAATCGTCTCAATGAGTAGTTGATGATGGTACACAGAAATGTACAGTCGGCAATAAAAGCTTGTACCAAAAATTAAATTTTTGACAGAAACTTATTTCCATATAAGTTGTCAGTTCATTGACTGGACTATATGACACTCACATGATTATGGGGAATCAAACGACGCCTTATATGTCAAAATCCGTCAAGCCGACGTACTTTAGCCGGTGAAATAGAATTTTCTTGTCCACATACATAAGTACATGCACGCTCGTAATACGTAACCCTTCTTCTGGAAGTAATAGGTGGTAAATTAACCACCGAACATTAGAAAAACAAATAAGGATTTTTTCTCTCTAGGTATTAAACTAAGTTAAAAACCGGCAAGCGATGTCATCTGTATGTGGAACCTGAAGTCGACACGTATTTTCTTATTTGTCGATTAAACAAATAAATATGAGTATTTAACCCGTTAGAGTTCTGTGTGACCTCACATTATAGTATACTTTTTAGCTGACGGACTAAATAGGTATGTTTTTTAGGGTTCCGTACCTAAAAAGGAAAAAAGGGCCTTATAGGATCACTTTGTTGTCCGTCCGTCCGCCCGTCTGTCAAGACCCTTTTTCTCAGGAATGCGTGGAGGTATCAAGCTAAAATGTATACCAAATACATTACTACTACTGTCCCTTGGAGCTGTAAAAAAATCAAACTTCTAAGCCAACGCAATCAAAAGATACAACCGTTTATGCCGCAAATTTCCACAAATTTTCGAAACTCGCAAAGGAATCAAAACCTACAGGGTACTTCCCTCGAACTCAGAATCTTGAAATTTGGTACGAAGCAACGAAAAAATTGCGAAATCCGTAAACTTTTAGTTATATTGTATTATTAAAATATTTTTAATAATTTTAAAGTTACTATCCCTCATGAACGCGTAGAGGTATTAAATTGAAATTCATATGAAATACTCAGGTCTATAATACCTTTAATAACTACAGGTTTGTACCGAACCCTCGGGTGCCCTCGGTGCGCGAGTCCGACTCGCACTTGGTCGGTTTTTTTAGGAAATTGAGCAATTGACGAATCAAACATTGGTCTGCTAAAACAGGGTATTATGCAGTTTCGGCCATGTTTGTTTTTTGTAATCATATTTTAAGTACAACTTATAGCATTAAGCTTAGTTTAGCAAAAAAATACAGATTGTAGGGTTTGTTTCCGCGTTTCTTCTTGACATTGGGCATCTTTTTCAGAAGCGCTGGTAGAATTTGACTTGTAAAGTGCCATTGCAGCCTACTTGCAGAATAAAATTAATTTATTTCATTTAAAACAAAAAGCATTCTATCGTTGCCTGTACTCTCACTGCTTTGCCCCCTTGTGTGGGTGCGGACGGTGACCTTGCGATCGGCGGAGACTTTTGTAATTTCATTTAAATACAAGAGCGCACTCTGCTTAACTAACTTAGGGTGGAACGTTTTGGATCAATTTCCGGGCAAAGACAAAATGTTACGGGCGAAGTTGTAGAATTATTTCATGTTATTAATGTTCCATTTTGTCCATCGCTGAGTTTATTTTGATATATTATTAATATGTTCATAGGACCCAAAGTTATTTTTATCAGAACTGCATTAGCTAAATTAAATAATTACTTTATGGAATACATTGAAATTACGAAAATGATTTCGAATTTTTTTGCTTTATTGCTAGTGGTTCCTAAATCCTGTTATTATTTTTACTCGTAATTTATGGCTACAAGACGAACGTTTTTAAATAAAGTAAGCACCAGTTGAAACCGAAAAAAATGTAAACAAACAATGTATTGAATTTGACATTTAATATGTCGAATTATAATAAATATCCTGGGGTAACAAGTTGGGAACTCATGTAGCAATTTTACCACCGAATTGTTGTTGCAATCTTCACCACGAGCGCAACTGTTTCAACGAGACACTAGCCAGGAAATATTTACTAGTCTTTTCGTCAGGCCTCAGTTAACACTAGTAACATTTTCGCTGCGCGCGCCCGCTCGCGATTCACAAGCTCCATCGAATCGAGCTACCAGCCTCCCCCAATACGTCTTGATCCCGCAACCTGCGGCAACTACGCGTGACTGGAACCTTACTTGAAGCCGGCGCGCCGCCTGCGAGGGTTCGGTAACCGTGAATAGGCACCGTGTATATACTCTCACTAGTTGCGTGTGTGTGAGTGTCGGCCGGTGACCTTGCTATCGGCGGAAGAACTCCGTGACTCAGCCGCGTCTGCCGTTGGGGAGCAGGGACCTTAACTGATTCACAATGCTTTGAACACATGGTCACAGGCGAGCCAGTGTAAGAATGGAATCCTAGTAGTTACGCGTCGGGGTCAAGTAAGACTGGCGAGTCCCTTATGCCCGGGTTGAACGAGGATAGTTATTCAAAACAGTGCGCTATCTTCGTTACAAAACTAGCTTTATTTCCCAGTTAGTAAGCTAGCGAAAAAGCTAGTGTCTCAAACGAGGATAGCTTAGCTGGTCCTTCTTGGCCATTATTCCTTGCCATACACAAGCCAGGAACTAGCTCAAAAAGTAGCTGGCTCGCTATCCTGAGTTCGCTATCCTGGCGTGTGTATTGGCTTCGTGTGGCCGACGAAGCTAGTATGGCACTGGCTGGCTTAAAATTATCTGGCATCATGTGAACGGCACTGGCATATTCCTTGGGCAGCAAGCTGGAACAGTATTTAGCTTGAAAAACTAGACTCGTATATCCCGGCCGTTAATATGAGGTGGGACTAGTGTTATAGCTAAGTTGTTACGCTATTCACAGTCACTCAGCTTCTTATTAAACTAGAGCCGCCGGGCCGACTACTCGTAAGCGGTGATCAGACTTCACTAGTTCGCTTTTACCGATTTCCGTACGAGTACATCATTTACTGCACGTAGTTTACGTAGTCGTACTTGAACCAGTGTAAGTCAGGCCTATTTAACCTAACCAGTATAGGCATGTACCTCTTTGTTATAAGTGTGTGTATAACATGGCTTCTAGTGCTTTGTTCTAAGGGGTCCCAATATTAAATCCAAGTTGCGCGCACAGGGTAATTTTAATTTTAGTAATTCATCCCATCACATTAAATAATTGTAACGAAACTTTTTATAACTTTGGAAATGGGAGCCATGCTTGAAATGCTGAAATATTTTTCGGCCAAATTCGTTTGATTATTAAATTATTTCAAGTTATTATTGGTTTAGTTAGTTGACTACTAAACTTTCTTAACTTCGAAAGGTCTTTTTAAACCTACAAATTGTAAATATGTAATACTTTTTATTTGCAATAGTTGATGTGATTGACTAAATAAATCAATAATACTCTGAAGTTGTTTTGAAAATACGCACATTGCTAAAAACACGTTTATAACACGAAAAGTGCGTTGAAACTAATCCCCACTCTATAAGCATTGGCGGGGCATTCCAATTTTAAAATAATGCTAGTAGGGATACAAAAATTATTTTAAAATTGGAATGCAAGAACGCTAGAGAACCGCTCTATTTCCAAAAGCGAACGCGAAAAACGGTTTATTTAAATTTAAACGTGGCTTTCGTGCCGTTTGCAATAACAACGAACGGTTGAACCTGCAGTTCGATTCCGTGAATATTTTTATTTACTCTATCAGTGTTATTACCTACTAGCTGCCCGCGCGACTTCGCCCGCGTATTGCAAAGACCGCAGGCAAACACACGGGATAAAAGTCAATTTTATACGCAGGTGAAAGAATTCTTGCAATGGTATGAGTACTTCCGGAGGTTACCCAAAACATAAAAACTTATAAAGCTACATTCTCACAGACTTTTCTTCTTTATAACATTTCTTAGTATATATATACATATCTTTACATACTGAAGTTAATTGGAAAGACACAATACTCATGTTTTTTTTTAATTATGTTAGTCTATGGCGACTGGTTATCTTTGTTGGTAGTGATAATGACAGTGCTTAGATGAAGCTGGAAGTTTCAGCTCAGAGTCCCGTTAAGGGCGTTTTGTTCCCGAGTCTCACATGTTTTTTACGTCGCTGTTTAATATGTATTTAATGCTTACTTTTCCCCACATAAAATTTAATTCTAGAAAACAGACAATATGCATGAAATGTGTGTATCTGTTGCTTCCACATACTGATTTTTTTATGAAACTAAATGAGTCAAGTTGATTATAGGGTACTTTGTGTTTCGGTTTTTCTGAGGATGAAATAGGGGTCGACGTTTTATATTAAATTAGTTAACGAGTAACACGCGGGCGAAGTCGCGGGCAAATCGAATTAATTATAAAGTTCACTGATAAGTTCAAACTTAGCTGAAACAGCCTACTACGAGGTTGTCGGACATTCTCCCGATTTCCATACGTCATGTTTATATATCAAGGTTAGATATACCTACTTATTGCATTAGTAGCAACACTGCTCAAATTTCATTCAAGTAATAAGTACCTCGTTTCGGATTGATTTACATGCAAGGGTTTTTTTAGGCGAAGTTGACACAACCGTTTATTCAAATTTGATTTTTTTAATCTTTTGGAGTTTATTCTATAATTAGCGTAGTATTTTAGTTTAGTTAGTTTTCACTCTAAAGTTCCACCCTAAAATATAAGTAGTACAGTTCGCAGTACATTCCCGCAATTGTACTACTTATATTTTCCATAAACGTGTCTAACTAATTGAAAACATATAGCCCGATAAAAGTTTGTGTCAAAAATGAAATGAAATGGACAAATGAATTTCTATACACTTGTGCAATTCATGATTTTTTTGTAGATCTTGAGTTTATTCCGCTGTATTTAAAAACTTCAAAATGCTTATTTGTTAATCTATAATTAAGTAAGTGGCATAAACCTTGCTAATTCATTATAGTATTTTATGCAACTGTTGTATAAGTAGGGTCTTAAAACGCGAGTGTCGTGAGTTGCGATGCGAGCCTTGGCGAGCATCGCAATAAGTTAAAGACGCCACGAGCGTTTTAAGACCAAGTTATACACCAATACACCGTTGCATACAATACTTTTTCTAAGACTAATTTTAAACAAATAGCATTTGACTTTTCAGGCAGTGAGTTTTCCGTTGGTTCTATTACTACTCACGCAATTTCTTCAGCGGTGCAGTTATTTTCTTCTTCGTCCATTTTAAAAGGAACGTACACAGTTTTCTTCACTTCACAAACACGAATCAAATCTTAAGAAGTTATTAAGAACGAATAGTTATCATATTTCATCTTTTAATTTTGAACTGGAACTTTGGTGGGAAATTGGAAACATGACACATTTACATATCTTGTTTATGGTCTGTTTTGTTCTTAATTCAACTTGCCAGTACTGTCATATTAAGAATAAGGTTTTTATTAAGTTGGCAGCCATGCCTTTAGTATAATAATTTCTTTGAAGTAAAAACATTCAGTGGTTTGTTAAGTTGGTAGTACCTACTGTATTTTGTTGTTAAATTAGTGTTGATCACGTAATACTACCCGGGTTTGGAAGCGTATCGTTTTGGCGACAAAACACCACGGTTGTGCCGTACTGTTATGGGGAATATTTTGTCTTTGTATTAGTGTTCGGGACTATGTAAATGACAGATAAAAGTGCAGGAATCGAAAAAGTACTGAATATTATGACGCCATAGTAAGGTTTATTTATTATACAGAAGGTAGCCTCGATAATTTCGAGTCGATTGACGCCTCAAATATCAAAATCGGTTCATTATCCTAATCGCTACGGTGGAACACAAGTAAATACAAACTTACTGCTAAAAACGTATTCCCTTGCGTTCGGATATGCCGTAGCCGCAAAAAGGTAGGTAATTTGACTCGTTTATTTTCGCATAAGTTTCGTTTCCCTGCAGAATTTAAGGGCATCCGATTTTTCAAAGCTGTTATGTTGCACGGTCGGTTTCCTAAGAAATGTCGAGCAACGGAATGCGGCCGTTCGAACATTACACGACCGAGTCAAGAAGGCTGGGGGACGCGGAAGAAAGCTCGCGGTTTGTTAGGCTACTTGTCTTGGTCGGGTTACAGCAAGCGCATGACGCCAGTGTTGCCAGATAAGGCTGCTTTTGAGTTGTAGAAGTGGTCAGTTTTGAATGAAAATATTTTCGTGGGTGTTCTTATACTTTTAAGTGTACTCGTCTAGACTTGGACTTTCAATGCTCTGTACTTACGCCCTTCAAAGCTGTTTTAATTAAAAATACGCTTCTTTCAAACACTGTGATACCGAGTAATATGATGAAACTGACGAACGAAACGGTAAACATATTTATCTAATTACTATATTGTTTTGTTATGTCTCGTTCAACACTCTTTAAAGTCCGTACGTACAGTCCGTAAAGAGATAAAATAAACGAAACATGAGAAATGATCAACTAAGAGCAGACAGTTATCACAAGACAGCGAGCGTCTATCTCTTTCTAAGTGTTCTAATTAGTAATCTATATCTATCTCGCCGCGACATAGCTCGCTTGCATTGTAACAATTAATTTGTTGCGTTTTTAGCGCAGAGGTAGACTTGTTTTGACGGCCGATCCCAAGGTTGCCAACGCACCGGCTCATATGTAATGTATACACAAACATGCAGCTGGTATTGCATACGGACCTGTGCTTCGAATGTAACTACTTATTGTAACCGACAAGTTGCTAGGCTCTCGATTTTTCTATGGTCTTGTGTTTCTATGTCACTATCGAGCTGAAGGCACAACACGTGCCATAAAATAGAATGATTATACTTTAAAACTTTCAATTAAACTATATTTTGCTTGATAATGTGTGTCGTCAGAAATGAGGCTATCCGCAGCAGAACAAAGGTAACCCCCCGGTAATAGTCCCCCGAATCTCTAAACTTAAGTGGTAGTGGGCGTGGCATATTGCACGTAGAGTCGATGGCCGTTAGGGCGGAAAGGTTCTCGGGTGGCGACCACGTGCCAGAAGGCGCAGCGTGGGTAGGCCCTCCACAAGGCGGACTGATGACCTGATAAAGGTCGCAGGAGCCCGCTGGATGCGGGTGTCACAGGACCGTTGTGACACTCTTTGGGGGAGGCCTACGTCCAGCAGTGGACGTCTTTCGGCTGATATTATGATAATGATGATGTATGTTGACTTTCAATGTACATTTATTATATAAATGAGTACGAGTAGGTAGTTAACCATAGACAAGACTAAACTATACAAATATACAGAAAGAGTATAGTTTTCCTAAACTAACCCAGCATTCTAAGGGATATTTAAATATACCAAAAAAAAACAGTCTTAAAATTTGGACTAGCCCAATTTTGTATATTGGCGTTTGGCAACATTTTTCCACGGTGAATGTTTTAATTGGCGACCTTTTCAAATGTGGAATGGCAACACTTCACTTTCTCAATCCCTGAGCGAGGCCGTTATACGTTGCTATGTGAAAATGTCGTATCATAACATAAGGCTGGCAGGGTTATAAGGCTTTTTGAATTAGAAGGGCAGGCGTGATACATCCTTGCGTTTCGCAACGTTCCGCTTGTTCGCGGAACATGACTCACGGGGTCCAGGGACGTTGGGGAAATTCGAATTTGGAACAACGATTAAGGCCTTTCGAAATGAAATGAGTTATGTAGATTCGGATCAGTTCGATTTTGAACTTTGTGTTACTCGTAACAGAATTGAGTTTGTAAGCGTTGTGCAATTTATATGACTACTGGTCAGGAAATTGATGGTTCAAGTTTGTGACCTCGAGAGCCCAATGCTTCTTTTTTTCTATATAAGTCTTGCCTGCCATTGGTCACTGAAGCGTAGCTTAGAGACTAATCCTATCTTTTTCTAATGCTAGCACTGTTACCTCGAAGAAAGGGACGCACTACTATTCTACGTTATAACATGTTTGATAGTCAAGCCAAATATTTTATATGGGTCCAACGACGCGCGACGGTCTAAGTATTATGATTATGAGACGTTACGCGCCATATATATAAGCAGACGTGTAATTATTCATCAATATACAAGTAGAAAATTAACATTCATCATCATCATATCGGTGAAAGACGTCCACTGCTGGACTGCCTCCCCCAGAGAGTGCCAAAGTGACCGATCCTGCGCGACCCTCATTAACCAAATGAAATTAAAACTTAGTAGTAGATTTATGTGTTAAGTGTTAACTTGTATATAGGAGAATGTATACTTGTATTTTGATTAGATGAAAAAAAATCATACATGACATTTTGAACCATAACACAAATTAACGCGTTTATTACTTCATGCTTTTTAAACTAAGTTATCATCATCATCTAATCAAGAGCTAGGCTCTTGTCGGTTAAGTAATCCCCACTGATTTTTGTTCCTCTGCTAGCCTCTTCACGTCTTCATATGACTCGACAGCCACTTTCTCCTCCTCCTTCCTCTCATTCCTTCGATCTTGCCCTCCAAGATGTTATAAAAGTTATAAATTTAAATACCGTAGGTACCACAGAAAGGCCCTCGCGGCATTGTACCGGGGATGCTGGCGGCATTTCCTCGCTGAATTGCAAATTGCAATGCTGAATGCTGATGCGTTGCGTGGGAAAGCCGCCAGCTCTTCGGTCACCAGTTACACCAGACGTTTCGCGATTTCCGCAAATAACTTGCGGAATGCGACCCCACGGACCGAGGGTCTCGATGCCAAATGGCACAAAGTTGTACTCTCTGACGAGGCCTTTATAATATTAGATGAATCTCAACATGAGTCATGGTCAGGTAGCAAATATTTTTTAGAGCCTCTGACTCATCAAAAAACTACTACGACCTCCATTCGAATTATTTCGTATTGTATATTCTTTAGTTTATGTGTATATTATTATATCATAGCTACTAGGTTCTGCCCGCGACTGTGTCCGCGAGGAACTTGTTTATAGTTCACTCCATACCATTTTTCAACCCCATTTCACTCGCTTAGGGGATGATTTCTGGGATAAAAACTATCCGATGTCCTTCCCCGGGACTCAAACTATTTCTATACCAAATATCGTCCAAATCGGTCCATTTGAGTATCGATGGATGGTTGTGTACCTATATATACAACGTGTTTTTTTTAACCGTCTTATTAGAGCCGAAGCCCACTGAAAGTATCCAAAAGGTACTGATCATTCGTGAAAGAAAAATTTTTTTAGTTGAGTTTTCAGTAATAAAAGGTTAATAAAAGTTTGAAAAATTCTCTATGGCGCACGGAGCGAAGCTCATTCACCCGGTTAGAGTTCGTACCTATCTACATATTACATAAGATGGCGGCTAGCGGACACTGCGGTCACTCAGCTGGATGATTAAAATTAATACTAATACAAAAAAACAATAATTTATGCATTAAAAAAACTTTTTAAAAAAATAAAAATTGTAATGTATACATTAACTGGGGTTAAGACGGTTAAAAAAACACCGTGTATATTAATTAAGGTATTAGAATTTTGTTTCCCAAAATATAGTGCCGTGTACACAAACTGAGATACTGGCATACAACGTTGCGAACCGTCGCTCTGCACGCCGCAGTGCGATGGCACTGACGGGCGCCTCATTAACCCCGTTCCACTGATGCGTCGATATTTGAATGCCGGATATCACACGCCGATTCTCGGCACGCGGTTCATTTCCCATCGGTGGCACTGAATATGTTTGGGAGCTGAGGAAATGGCCGAAGATAGAACATTGTCAACGAGAAGATGGCCAAAGATAAAGACATTGGCCACGTTTAATTGAGCGAGCGAGTGAAACGCGAATATCTCCCTTTCAGCTTGGCCGGAAATTATTTGGAATGTCCGGCTGATATTCATGTATCATGTACTCACAGGAATTTCTCAACCTCGTCACAGAATAGATACAAGTACTAAGTTTTCAAATTTATTTAATAAGTTTAATAGTTTTGTTTCTAGAGTTAATGCCTTAAAATACTACGGTAGAAACAAAAATTTCTGTTAGCGATGTTTCACCCATTTTGTCAATTCAGTATTTCGAAATGAACAGAAATATAGTGTATGTTTGCTATGTTGTCATATTACACTTAATATATTAGCCACGTATTCTTTATTCTAGTACTTTCAGGAAACTATAGGTCTATCTTTCTGTTCATTATCTTACTCAAGATTTATGTATGACTGTTTGTTTTCTTATTAAAAAAAAAAAAGAAACGTATGTTTTTTTTAAGACGTGTTGAAGAGTTCTGCAGTTCCCAGAACCACTATTTATGTATTTGTGTAATGTCGATTATGCCTTGGGTTCATGATTTCATTTCACAAACTTTATTATATCGCTATTAAACATTTATAGGCACTTAATACTTTTTTTTAAAGGGATATCTGTAAACCTAGACATTAGTATGCTAAAGCGATCGTCATCAAAATCAAAGTGATGACTTGATAAGTGAGCTTTAAGGCGCCGTAGGTTCAGCGAAGTGAAGCGAACAGAGTTTTTGAAACAATATAATGCGTCTGTTTATAATAATATGGTTTAAAAAAAATACGCATAGTAATCTTCAGGCTTTTCTGAAGGGAGATCAGTGAATCGAAACATGATTAAACAATTTTCGCTCGATAGAAAAAAATTACGAACATAGGTCTAAAAGGGTCTAAAATACACTTAAAATATATTTAACAAATTATGCACAAAAGCTAAACATATTAAAATGGTATCTAAAAATCGGCAATATAATGTTTGAGAGAAATCAGTGAATACTTTTTTATTTATTTAAACGGCAAAAAAAATAAAATTAAAAAACATGATATCCGCGCTTCCGAGCACGCACTTCCATCTCGCTCACGCTTATGCTCAATGAGAGGGACAGAAGACCACGAACCTACGGCGCCTTAAGATTTAGTATAGTTAGTAGAAAACGTTTTCTTTTCTTCCTAAATGGGAATTTAATATAAATAGTACTTATTATCAGTTCCCTTTTGATGTTTATAATAATTCAGTTTTTAGAATTTTGTTTCCCTAAAAAAATTGTAACGCTGTGATGAGGACGAGTTGTCCATTTCTCAACCTGTAATATTTTTGTACACCTCTAAAATAGTAAAAATTAGTTTTATACTGTTTTCCGAATATTTCCGAAAGTTTTTTTGTATCGAAATGTCTATATTATGTAATTTATTTTTACTGTTATCAAATACAGCGTTCATGAAATGAAAGAAACAAACACAACGTATAATATAATTCTAGTCTCTAGGAATTGAACAAATTTGAAGTATGAGTAAGTTTTCCGTTACCCAAATTATTTCGCCATAATTGGCGGTCGGATGGCAAGATTGCCCGCCTATGACTCACTGTTTTTTTCGCCCATAGATGAATCCTGGGGTAAATATAACAGGTTCATCGTTTATACAGGGTGACCATAACTCGGACAAAAATTAGGGCTTTAAAGCCCAAATTCACGCAAAGAGATCACTGAGTAGAAAATTGGTTGTTAGAAACCCATACTACTTCTTTGATGTGGGGTATCGATTCCATGGATATTTTAAGAGAAAAAAATTACAACCCCACTTTATGTGTATGGGTGGTACCCAAAAAACATTTTGTTTTTCAAGATTTTATGCTACCGTCGGCGTGATTGATTTATACCTTCGTTCCCTGTGTTACTACTTACTACCCATCTTACTACCTAGTAACACGGCTATTTTTTTTGCCCGTGTTACAATTAACTGCTCTGGTAGTAAGACGGGAGATTTTTTATTTCCGGTTACTACTGGTAGTAAGATGGCCCATCTTAGATGGGTAGTAACACGGGTAACGAAGGGGTTGATTTATCCTTCATACCTGTATGCCGAATTAAAGCTTTCTAGTAGTAAGGGTCACTGACATAGGTCATAATTCGCAACTCGTGTCGATTTAAAACACTACCTCCGGTCGTGTTTTAATTTATCACCACTCGTTGCGAATTTCCTATTTTCAGCACTTGTATCGTAAATAACTATTTTCGGAAGTTTTAGTTTTTTTCGCGCAGATGCCTTTATATTGATTCAATGTATGCCCCGATTGGTTATAATGGAGGTCAGTGTCCCTGTTTATTAAACTCTTTAAAAAGGCCAATAAAGTAATTCAGGAAATAAATACAGAAACAAAAAAAAAACTTTCTTTTCAGACAACTTAATGGTCCATGAATTGTAAACATAAGAAAAAGCGTGAAACATGTTTGTAATAAAATATGTGCACAGTTTGTAAATAAATACTTAAAAGCGCTGAATCTTTCCACACCCGCTGTATCTCTCGTTTCTGACAAATAGCTCTGTCTCGTTTTATGCTGAGCGCGCTGTATTAAGATCTCATAGATAACCTAGTTTCGAGTCGGTTCTTTAAGGAATTTCCTCTCAGAACTTATGGTTGTGATTGTATAATGTAGCCGAGTTTTTATAAAAATGGCATTGAAATTTGAATCTTCTACCTAGGATAGTAGAGTTGCTTTTCGAAAAAACTTCTATGATGCCATTAGGCCAACTCGAATAATCTCTATTATAATATGTGAGTAAAAAGATCCTATGGGAACCGGTCTTGTACCAACATAGGATATTATGATTCTGAGACGGTATCGGACTGGCATTATGCAAATAATTAGGTATGATTCATAGGCCTGTACAAAGCTATGAAATAGAATATGCTGGAGGTGGGGCCCAGCGGAATGTCTTCCCGCTGTTGTAGCGAGCCCCTTAGTAGCTAGTAATCTTGCCTTCTTTCCTTAGAAGTAATATATATTGAGTCTACACCCCTATTTGCACGGTGCGAGTGAGACAGGAGACGCTCAGAAACGCGCGAAGCGGCTGAGCAGCAATTTGTGCTAGACGTACTACTGCCGGCATGTCGTTGAAATCGAAGAAGTCCTCTCCAATATTTCCATATTCAAAAATCTTCTCAGCATTCTAGAGTTCTTATTTTGAATTTTTGATAACCGGTTATGTAGCAGTGTAACGGTTGTTTTTGAGTGTTTTATCGCGTCAAAGAGGCTGGCATTTATTTAAATGTTTTTGATACCGATGTTGTGACGGTCGTGTGGTCGGGTTACATAGACTAGCACCAGGTTGAATTTCACGAAAATTGGTTGCGAAATGCGACGTGTAGAGGAGAACGGGTCACCCGGACAATACCGGTGAAGATTCGAAAATTATTATTACTCCAAAAGGAAGAAGGCTTAAAAATATGCTTAAGTGACGAAAATCTCATTCAGATATCTCAAATAATTGCGATGCTACAACCGTTTTAGTGACGTCGAAGCTCGCAGTTAGTGACTTCGCAATCTGCGATCGTTTCATATGAAGTTGTGTTTTGCGGTAAAGAGACGGAACAAAATTCTTGGAACTTTGGAGACATAACTTTGTGATTATTTAACCTCTTGCGTTGCTTTTTTCTCTATTAAATTTGACTACAGTTTTAATCCTTTTTCGAGAAAAGAAAAGACATAATTGATTATTTTATTTAGTGTCCCCTATCGGGCATACGAACGCATTTTCACCCAAGCTTGGAGGATCTCATTCGCTTCGCTCGTTTTTACAAATACTTAGACCCTTTTTTCCACAAGCGTGGGGAATATAAATCGTATACCAATCTTATGACATCAGTGAAAATATGGTGAAAATAAATAGTTTTTTCATAGGCAGCAGATAAACATTTAAAACTATCAATCATTCATTTATGTACCTATGCTACTTTAAGATTTTTATTTATTCACTTTCATAAATACCTACAATAGGGACGTTGTTTGATTGTGATAAGCAAGTAATCCCTACTTAAACAAAATTCAAGCACGCTCCGTGTTTGAATTTTCAGTAAAAGTAGCTTTATTGACTTTTGTCTTTGTCTGAAGTCTGAACAACATTCATTTTAAGAGCGCTTTCTTTAGGGACATGTGAACCCACATTCGAAATTCGAAAAATCGGTTCGTTTTTTTTAATATCGCAGTAGATTGCTTCGAGACTAAGGCCATGAGGCTGCATGCCAGCACTCAATTAGTTAGTACCAAGGTGTTCAACATTTACTACATTTACTTGGGCAAGTCTCGGTTATTCTAGTGTTGCCACACTGTTTAACTCGTAACCGTAAATGATTCGATATTTTAAATATTGATTTTAATTTATTTGCTGTAGAATTGGAGGTGTAATTTTGCAATGTCACATAAATTTTGTCATAAATAATGATTTATTTGTTCTCACGTAATCTTGTGTCTCGTTCGCTTGCTATTTTGGTACATAAGTTTTCGTAAATCCAAATGAAACTAGTACCTATGACTTGCTTCCACATTCACCAGCCTTATAAATACAGAATGTATTTCTAATATAAACTCAAATTGTAACCAGACGGAGGTGTTTGGGCTATGAACCGATATTGCAAGAAAATTTTAAGTTAGTCTTAACTACCAAAGTGTAATAATTTTTTGCTAATTTAATGAGCAGCAATGTATTGCGTATATTGAATTGACACATGGAAGAAGCCGGTTAGTTATGACGTAAGACTAAGAAAAAGTAGTGATACATTGCGTGTTGAATTATTTTATAAGGAAAAAAAATAGTTTTTAGAAAAAAAACTTCATATCAAATCGGTTCATATCTCTTACACCTTCGCTTGGTTACAATTTGAGGTATAATATAAAAAATAAAGGCTGTATAGTAGTGTCTAGTGTCTATCATATATAAATATAGATGTAGCTGCCGAAAGTGAGGACCTCGAAGGAGACAAGTCCATCTATTGCACTTTTGGCCGAGAGATTACACCTACTGCGAGAAAATTGCACATAATTATGATTATAAGTGAAAATCCTGGACCTAATTAAAGATTATAATATGAAAACCCAGTGCGCCAGGGGGGGCGCCGCGCTGGACAGTTTGAACTCATAATTGGCTTGTTCGTGCGATGTCCAACTAACCCCAGCCTTGAAGCCTGAGTTCTGACCATCTTTTGCCACATATCCGAGCAGTGGCGTGAAAAGGACATTGTTTGACCATAGAAAACTCTGAATCGCTGGTCTTAATTTCCCTACAAACGTCACACTCATGGAGCGTTTTTGACGTTTCATAAAAAGATTAGCATCTGAAAACCATAGAATTATTTTATCGTTCGCTGTTTGTGTCCCTTACGATCAAATTTATAATGGCAATGCGATATTGTGATTAAACGATTGGTTTCCGGCGAATTTATAGGTAATATAGTTGTTTAATATTTAGGGTTAGTTTGCACCAAGCCGTCTGTAATCGAATGTATGGAAAGTTTGACAAGTTTCTATGGAATGACAGCTGCCGGCGGCGCCATATTTAACGTTGATCGGTCCGTAATCATTATCGTATAAAGTTGGTGCAACCCGCCTTAACGTCGTATTTATAGTTTAATCGACTATTAAAGCATAGTCATACCTACAAGTCGCTTCTATTAATCGAAGAATCGATAATTTAAGTCAATGTATTGACGGAATTTGATAATTCGATTAGCAAATAACGGAATCAACGTTCGATTTCCATCCCTGGTTCGAAATTCTAATATCCGCCGCATTCCAAATTCAAAAAAGCAATTGTTTCACTAAGTACGTGATGTTTATAGTAGAAAATTCTGTGAATGAAACGAATTTAGCGAGTCGCTGGCTGTTGCCGTTAGACAGGGCTCGGGGTCGTCGAACTCGCAACTCGCAACTAGTTTGTAAGCTAGCCCTCGCTGGGACATGAGCACCCATCCCTTTCTATTGCCTCTCGCTGGTTGCGATTTATTCAGTTTGTTTTTTGTACGGGTGAGCAAAATGTTAACAACTATTGCCGGATAAGCGAAGTGTTTGAAAGCGTAAAGCCATAATACCTACCCCTCGAACAATTTTCCCTCACATCGTTCGGGACAATAGCCATCTAGAGGCAATATGACCTATTTTAAACCCTAGTTAAGTAGTTAAAATAAGCCTAGTGTCGTCTTTAAAACAAATGTCGATGGATAAAGGAGTTTTAGCTAAGTATTATGACCTAAACAAGTTTCTAGGGGTTTAACTAAGTATGAATATGAAAAAACAATTGATATACTTATAAAATATGGTCACTTCTATTTAAGTAAAATAAAGCTTTCTCTTGAGACAGAAAATAACAAATGATAATACATTTTGTCTGAGCTCTCTCGTTGTTCTTGTTAAAAACTCGTATTTCTATAACTACAATTTAGAAAAGTTTAAAAACCCCCGACTTTTTCATTTCAAAGACCAATATCTTAAAAACGGCTGAACAGATTCTCGGCTGAGATGAAGAACACTTGGGATAAAATTATCTATGACACAAAAAAACCGCACTCAAATCGGTCCACCCGTTAGGGAGCTACGATACCACAGACAGACACGTTATAGTATTTTATGCAACTGTTGTATAAGTAGGGTCTTAAAACGCGAGTGTCGTGAGTTGCGATGCGAGCCTTGGCGAGCATCGCAATTAAAGACGCCACGAGCGTTTTAAGACCAAGTTATACACCGTTGCATACAATACTTTTTCTACGACTAATTTTAAATAAATAGCATTTGACTTTTCAGGCAGTAAGTTTTCCGTTAGTTCTATTACTACTCACGCAATTTCTTCAGCGGTGCAGTTATTTTCTTCTTCGTCCATTTTAAAAGGAACGTACACATTTTTCTTCACTTCACAAACACGAATCAAATCTTAAGAAGTAATGTCGAATAGTTATCATATTTCGTCTTTTAATTTTGAACTGGAACTTTGGTGGGAAATTGGAAACATGACACATTGACACCTCTTGTTTATGGTCTGTTTTGTTCTTAATTCAACTTGCCAGTACTGTCATATTAAGAATAAGGTTTTTCTTAGGTTGGCAGTACAATAATTGCCACAGCCAGCCAGCCTTTAGTACAATAATTTCTTTGGAGTAAAAACATTCAGTGGTTTGTTAAGTTGGTAGTACCTAATGTATTTTGTTGTTAAATTAGTGTTGATCACGTCATACTACCGTATGGCTGCTAAGCGTACTGTTATGGGGAATAGAGTATAGACTTTTCTGCAGACTTATTTTGTATGTCTTTATATTAGAGTTTGGGACTATGTAAATGACAGATAAAAGTACAGGAGTAGAAAAATCTTATAACACCCCTCTTTTTGCGAAGAAACGTCCTACGTTTTCAACTCTGTATTTTGTACTGTTGATATCAATAATGTGTATAATTTCGCACCTTTTTTATTCGTATTCGTCATCATCCTAGCGTTATTCCCGGTAATGCCTCTAAAGGAGCCCGGGGTCCGCTATGACACCTAATCCCAAGATTTGGCATAGGCACTACTTTTACGAAAGCGCCTGCCATCTGACCTATCCGACCCGGAGGAAAACTAGACGCTATTGGGATTAGACTAGTTTCCTCGCGATGTGTTCCGATGCGATCGAAAATTATTTTTTTCGTTACAGGTATGTCTTTGACGTAGTCAACACGTGCGGGAATACACATGTTTTGGACCTTATATCTGAGTGGTAGGATTCAAATTCGTGTGCTTTTCTAGTTAATACGGAATAATTGCTAACTAGGCCGCTTTATATGTAGTTTCGATATTTGTCGGCCAGTTTGAACAGCTGTTGGCTCGTACAAAACAACGTCTGGAGACTAATTTAGTTCAGTTCCGAAACGATATCTTTAATACTCTGTCAAAAATATAGTTTTTGGAGCATTTATAGTATGTTTGCAAGCGAACTGTATAAATTCTTATGGGAATAAATCTCTTTAAACCGATTTTATCTTTTTCATCATCATATCAGCCGAAAGACGTCCACTGCTGGACATAGGCCTCCCCCAAAGAGTGCCAAAGTGACCGATCCCGCGCCACCCGCATCCAGCGGACTCCCGCAACCTTTACCAGGTCATCACCCGCATCCAGGTTTATCTTTTTAACCAAGCTCAAAAAAGGTGGAGGATCTCAATTCGTCGGTCTTTTTTTGTATGGGGAATGGGGAACGATTACGAACGATTTGTTTTTTTTTTTGTTTGAATCGGCATCTTTTCCAGGTGCGACATGGAGTCGAATTGAAGTCGGTTAAAACTTTGTGCAAGTAAATATTCTTCAGTAGCGGAAGAATATCCCGCTCAATTATCACAAAAGCCAATGGGAATCGAATTGTAGTAGTCTACGGACGCCACGCTCGAACCACCTCGAATATAAAAGAGCACTGAATGTTTACTTTTAACTGAAATCCAAAAAAACGGGTCATTGCCATCGAACTGAAAACAACCAGAAAGTTGAAAGAAACCGAGACTGTTCACCCCCTAAAACTCGAATAGCGTACGTCAATAGCATTTGTATAGATAGACAAACGACTTTCTAGCTAGACTCACCCCGCTATTCGATAACATTTTATAACCACACCTCACCGCTCACCCACAAATATATCTTGTAGCCGCGATGCGTAGTAACTAAGCGTAGCTAGAGGTCTAGTTTCGTTAGGCGATACGGTCACGGGTCGGGTGAGATATATGACGCGCATTATCGTTGCGTAGGTGGTCGCTGTTAGTTGACTTCAAATTTACGATATTGAGTCTTATCGCGTGGGCATAAGTTCTAAAATGCTTGATGACTCTGACTAGACAGTGTCAAGGTTGCGTGACGCGGGTGCTGAACCGGGCGATGACCTTTAAAGTGTGAGTACTAGCTCTGCCCGGCTTCGCCTGTGATCAGAATCAGACCTAGGTGCCACGTGATTCAGCCTATGCCCGTGCTGAAGAGACAAAAAAAATACAATAAAAAGCCTAATTATTACTTTTATTTTATTACACACTAGCGACCCGCCCTGGCTTCGCACGGGTGCAATGCTGACCGCTGCCGCAACGTCCCTGCATTTAAAATCTGTAATGACTTAGAAAATATTCATTTAAATAACTTGCTGTACAGAGCCGTATTGATCTAAAATGGTTATTGGAAGGATAAAAAATGGTTATTGTAGGTTGTCCCTAAGAGATAGACATGTACCCACCATCCCGAACTTTTTTCTAGACCTTTGTAAGGTGTACAATACTGTAGTACATTATTTTTATTCTATCTATTCTATCTAGTAGGGTTCAGCCAGCGTTTGCAATGTATATGATAAGGCTTCACATGATTCACTCTATCTATTAAAAAGACGACCTGGTTGCACTCCGGGAGAAGTGAAAACTTGAATAATTTTCAAAAAAAGCACTCCCCTCCCCCGCCTCCCCCGCTCCCCATAAGGCAAGTGCATCCTGCCACTTGCCTTATGCTGAAGAGAGGGACTTAGGTGAAATATTTTTTTTATATAGGATCTATGGTACCGGAAATTACGATGAAAAATAAATAAATAAATATTAGGGGACAATCTTACACAAAACCGAACTAGCCCTCTAATAGCCTCGATAAGGCTTGTGTTATGGGTACTAGACGACGATATATTTAATAGTTATAAACAAGAAATACATAGAAAACATCCAAGATTCAGAAACAAATATTCATGTCCGTCACACAATTTGCCCTTACCGGGAATCGAACCCAGGACCTTTAGCTTCGTAGGCAGCGCCACTACCCACTAGGCTAACCGGTCGTCGAAATGATGATGTTGATGTGTAGATATGTGCACGGTATACAGTTGGTAAGCAGCAGAAGTTGCTAAGCAGTTCTAATGCTCAAAATGGTCTACAAATGAACTCTAACGTCAAGGGAATAAGGATCTGTCGGTCATTTTAAGCGTGTTATTTTGCTTAGCTACTTCTGATGCCGACTGTACAAACTTACATTGCTACAATCTCACGAACTTCCTATGTATAATATTACCGCTCGGCCACGACTTTGGTCTTAAGCGACCTGCGACCAGCGTTTTATCTGTTCATTGCGCGGTCGAGATGCGCAACGCACTGTGGTTAGTTGCGTTCACGCGCAATGAACAGATAAAACGCTGGTCGCAGGTCGCTTAAGACCAAAGTCGTGGCCGAGCGGTTAGCATAGCCTTTTCGTTATTAACCGCCTTTAAAAAGGGTCTGAATTCGTCGTAATCTTTTATTTTTATGTATAGTTCCGGGATTACCCGAAGAAGGTTGGATTGATTGGAAAGCCCCTGAAAACATAAAAATAATTTTGAAAAACCGACAATATGGAAAGTCATTGACCTTCCATATTGTCGGTTTTTCGTGTTTTTGATGGCGTATCGTATTAACAACAACAACGAGGTTTACCGAAATAGTATCCCGTATTTACTTGAAAACTCACAGTTTTCGGGATATATGGCACCAAACTTTGGCAATACCAGGCCAAAAAACCAGTTTTTTAGACGTACCTTTTGTAAAAGTGAGTTAAAAATAAAAATCTCTCGTGGGTTGTTAGAGACGTGGAACAGTGTTATGTGAAGATTTCATATATAAAAGTGTATTAACAATAACATACTAATATATCGAAAATAGAGCTTTTTTGTAAATGTATTAAGGATTGAAGAACCGATAAGTTACCATAAATATATCTAAACTTTTGACGGAGGAATATCAACTCAAAACTCGTCAAAACTAACCAAAAAGCGCGTGAGCTCCACTATATTGAAGGCTACATTATATTAACAGGGGTCTTTTTATGCCTCCCATGTGGTCCCATGGTCAAAAGTCATAACTTGAAGCGATTTGGGTATTTTTTTAGGAAATGTGATAAAGGCTCGGCAGACTACCGGATTGAATTCCTAAAAAACTGTGTTATTAAAATATATTTTTTGTAACTTAAACTGCTGGGTAAATATCTATAGAAGCTTGGCGCTTAGGTACGATAATGAAAGCTGAGTGGTAGGTATACATTTCGCCGACGAATTGAACTTGATTTAGCATCACTACGTTATCAATTTGAACATGAGTCATCATGCCTATTATCTATAGATATTCATCATGTTTCATCTGATTGTCGGGGAATATACTAAGCGAGGAGGAACGGGGCAGTAATAGACGCATCAGCGCGGCAGGTGCGGGGCGCGCGGGTGATTTCTGATTTTTCCCTGGCGTGGCGGTACGCCCGCTCTTAAGAGTAAGGTTAAGGTAGTTACTTACAAACCGCATTGGGTAGGTATACACGGTTCTAGAAGTTTATTGCAGTTTACCTTAGAATAAGGGTGTCATCACACGAGCATTTAGTAAGTGGCGGAAAAGTATTCACGCCCTTTGAAGTCCCCATAAATTCTGTTGAAATAGAATAGAAACAAATTGAAGCAGTTACAGCATGAAAAACGAAAATATCTACTTGCTCTTTTATTTTCTAGCATCTCGTTTCCGACCTAGATATGGCGGGCCCCATTGTGCATAAAGGTTTCATGTTATTCCTGTGCACTGTTTTAAAACTAGTGGCTCCATACTCCATAGGCGGTAGGACTGTCTGTCTTTAAAAAACACGAAAAAGTGACTCGACAAAAAACTATATACTTAATTAACGAACCTGACCCCGTATCATGGTCGGCCTTATCACGCTATAAGTGACAAGAGGAGCGTCGTCTCGTTCAGTCAGCCAGTGACGGACGCTCTATCCTGTCACTAATCGTGTGATAAGGCCGACCATTATACGGGGTCTGCTCACATTTCACATATACATGCGACCCGTAGAGGGGGCGAGCGGAAAAACGGGACATCAGGAAATGTGTTCATGCAAACGATTTTCGGCGCAAGCTGAAGCATAGAACTTCGTCTCGTTCAGTGAGAACCTATTTGTATGGAGAGTCGACCGTACTGGCGACTCATAAGCCGTTGCCATTAGTGTTGGGTAGACATGAAATTAATATGAGTTGGTATGGGCACCTCATTTCCAAAAATGAGGTGGTACAATGTCCTATTTCAAATGAGGTGAGGTACCATCTAATAATTAACATCTATCGGAAGTAAAAAAGGTTTTTTTTCAAGTGTAGTGTACAATAGACCACCAATTACTTTCATGTTCAATATTCTTACTTGCCTTCCTCCACTATATACAATATCGTATCGTCGATCGGGGAAATTTAGGCGCGAGTGGCGAGTCTGGAGCGTGAGACGCGAGGCTTTGAGGTTTGAGGGATAAATGAAGCGCGAGATGATGACCGAACGAGTAAGGAACGAGGCGGTGCCTCGTGAGGAATGAAGTAGTATATTTTTCAAAAGTCAAGTGATGCGAAAATTTAATGAAATGAGTATGACAAATGAGGTGCCTCACGAGTGAGTAACCCAACACTAGTTACAAGCTCGCGAAACGCACGTCTGCCCTCGCCTTTACAGGCTTTTTGAACAGGTTCGTGAGTAACAGCCTAAGGCTTTAGCTACGAATCATATCTATCTTGTGGGTAGGCTCCATTATTGGGCTACCCGACACCTGAAAGGTGCCTTTACAGGCATTTGCGCTTTAAATTTATACCAACGTAAATTTATACCGCGCCGGAGGTAAAGTTTGGTTTGAATGCCAAATTTGAAATTCAATTGCTGATCGTGACGGTTTTGGAATTGATGATGGACTACTGGAACTTAAACTTTAACGTGTAGGTCATAAGGGTGTTTCTGGTTTGTGCATATATAATACCATCGAAAACAGAAATGTGAAATGAGAGCCAAGTTCAACATTATGATTGCCTTGGTAGTTGACTTCAACGAGAAAAGATAGGCGTAGGCGCGCAAGCTTTACGAAAGCGACTGCCAGCTGAGCTCCAACCCAGAGGGAAAACTAGACCTTAGACCGGTTTGTTCACACTGTTTTCCTACCCCGAAAACCTATTTTTAAGTCATCATCATCATTCAATGGTAAGCCGTCAGCCGTTTTACGACCAGTTCTTAATTTAGCAACCTTCCGTGCCTCACTGTGCTCCTAGCTCTTCCGTCCGTAGTTATCTAATACTAGAGTAAACAAATGACTGCTTGGAACAGTGCATCACGCAAGTGACGTCACAGATAGTGTTGTGACCTTTAGAATCGTTATCGGTCGACGGCCCGTCTCACGTTCATCGGTACGCAAGGATGGCAGCTCTATGTGTGAAATTTCCTTTGTTGAGTTGCTAAGCGATTTTCACAGGTTGCATGTTACATCGATGCTATTTGACGGATCTTTGAAGTAAATAGGGCGTCTTTGGATGCCATTTCATTCACTGCCTGCTTAGAAAAGTTGAAAAACCCCCGACATTTTCATTTCAAAGTCCAATATATCATAAACGGCTGAACAGATTTTGATGAAACGCTAAGAACACTCGGGGTAAAATTATCTATGACACAAAAAAAAACTATCACCGTTAAATATATCGCTGGCGGCTGTCATCTCAAAGAACCTTGGCAAACTTTCCAAACATTCAGATTTTAACGATTACAGACGGTTTGGTGTAACCAATCCTTTCTATATTTAATTAATTCGGTGCCGAGGCGTGAATATTCCATATATTTGGGACTCGATATCGCTTCAACGGCAACCAATGTGACCTCTCGTGCGGATACCAAAATTGTGCAATCAAGTTATGAGTGAGATGTGAAACAATAATTTGAATATAATTCTTTGATTTATTGAAAGCGGGAGCGAAGCGAACGGCGTATATCCGGAAGTCCAGTACGCTTACCATGAGTTTGACAATGACGGCTTACGCTAACGAGTATCGAGTTTTCTATCTGTGCATCTCTATTGCACTTTGACAGTACGAGCGGGATGAACAGATAGAAAACTCGATACTCGTTAGCGTAAGCCGTCATTGTCAAACTCATGGTAAGCGTACTGTATAGTCGCATTTCTCAACCGATTCTCGTGAAAATTTATGAGTAGGTTCAATAATGAAAACGTTAGACTGGTGTTGTGTTGTATACTTTGCTGTTGATTGCATACGCGCTAACTTCCTGATCATTCTGTGTGCACTTGCCTTGGATGGCATGCTATTCTATAAGGTATTCATAAGTAACTATTGTATCTCATAAATGTCATAATCTATGATGTTTGTAAAGTGTACCTAATAAATAATAATGATAATAAATATTAGCGGACAATCTTACACAAATCGACCTGGTCCCAAACTAAGCAAAGCTTGTATTATGGGTACTAGACGACGATAAACGTACTTATATTATATATATAGCTGAATAAATACTTACAATACAATACAATACAAATATTCTTTATTGCTCACCAGACATAGTAAAAAAATAAAAAAAAGAGGTAAGTTAAATACATAGAAAACATCCATGACTCAGGAACAAATATTCGTGCTCATCAAATCATCACTCTTGCTTCGTAAGCAGGGTCACTACCAACTAGGCTAAAGCGGTCGTCAAATAAATAATAAATAATTATAGTTTATTTTCGATGCCACTTATAGAAATATAAATAAAAAAGACGGACATAGCTCACAGACAGGCTCACATATTTAGCTACTTAACTAGTACGTATATTATCTTGAATAATCTGCGTCTTTGTTTTCGTTTAGCGGAAAATCGCTGTAAGAATTTTGTTCTCTAATTAATGTTGCTTTCGGACAACTTATGCTGTGTAATTAAAAAATAATCTAAACTTTCTGTCTGTTCTCTTCACGAACCGATTTCGATGAATTCTACACTAATATTATAAAGAGGAAAGATTTGATTGTTTGTTTGTATTGAATAGACTCCGAAATTTTGATCCCGTCAAAGGACATGGGATAGTTTTTATCCCGGAAATCATGCCCTAAATGGGTGAAATGGGGTGTGAAAGTTTGTATGGAGGTACGATATAAAAAGAGTTCCGCGGAAGCTGTGTCATAATCCATTATTGTGTGTTCGCATATAGGAAGGTTAAAAATCAGTTAAAATGGAGGCTGTTAACCGGCTAACGAATAAAGCATAGTATGCGAGCTCCTTACAAATTTCTGCCCAAAACGTGCCTACCCGGTATGGGCCAATGGTATCCTGCTGTTTCGGCAAAATATTTTTCGACAAATTTCACTTCCCACAAAACTTATGCCAGTAGTTTCATTTCCCAAACGAACAAATAGCACATTTTTGTTTCTCATTTTGTTCATTTGGTCAAAATATCATATGGCATAATTTTGCGTTGTCAAGTGTTATTAAGACAAAAGTTTATTAAGTAAACACTTTGTTCGGGCTAATATTGCTTTCCAAACAAAACATTTCTTCAAATTTTCATTTCGCACATTAGGTATCAGGGTGGAAAAAATGGCTTGTCATAAGCGAACTCTGTTTTTGTTCGGTTAGGTTAGGGTTCACTTGTGTCCCTCAGACCAGAAATAGACACCCCGCGCAGCGGGGTGGCGTCGATTCGCTGGAGACTCTCGATGAAAAGGGCGAAACCGACTCGGGGCTTGATGCATGCATGCTGCTTATTTGCATTATAATATACTGTTACCTAAGTACCTATACTACAAAAGAACATATAAACTTTTTATTTACTACTAATTATTTACTTTTGTTTTTTACAAACTACCTGCTTAGCAAAATATGTAATCTCACTCAAATAGATTTCGTATGCACTACACAATTAGGATCTAAATCGTATGCCATGCAATAATTTGGAAAACGAATGTTATACCAAATAATACGTTTGACCAAATGAAACTTGACTATGTAAAACTTTGCCAAACAATAATTTGCGAAGTAAGATTTTGCCATAGGATATATTGCCAAGTGATAAAATGCGATACAATAATTTGACTAGTGATTATTTGCCAAATGATCATTTGGGAAACATTTTTTGGGAAGTGACACTTTGGGAAATGATTTTTGCCCATACAATAGAGAACCGGGCCAATTGGCGGCGCTACTTAGACTTCTACGGTTTTTTGGTTCGTTGCTGTTAACAATAACAGCTAGTGCTCATATTATTTGATACCACTATCTTGAATGCAGGTGTATTCAATAACAGCTCTCACTTATCGTACCTATCAAATTGTCTGAAACACTCGCGATAAAGAATTTCGACATTGTTTTTAAGGCGTATGCCCTGTAGTTGCGAAAAGGTGATTTTTCAAGGCCCGTTAAGCAGTGAACGAAAAACCGTAGAAGTCTTAAGTAGCGCCGCTAAATGGCTCCACAGAAAGGGTGCCGTTGCCATTATGCGGGGTTGGGGGCGGGGTGTCAAAACGATGCCAGGCAGCCGTTTAGTTCGGACATGCGCGTAGCGGGTTTTAAAAAATTGTAAGGTGCTCACATTCTAAGGTCTTTTCGTTTCGGTAGCTGCTATTAAGGCAGGGGTTTTCAAAGTGGGGGGCGGGACCACATTTTAAGGGGGGCGCGGGGCCTCGGCAAAAACTAGTGCCTCGCCGATCCTTGGGATTAGGTACTCAGCTGACCCTAGACTCCTAAGAGCCGTGGCGCTAACGGCAACGCTAGGAAGATGATGATTTGGCTAGCTAACCCATTCACTTCCGTTTCCTTGTATCGAAGCGAAGGGGGGCGTGGGAACTTCATTTAAGGCAGCAGGGGGCGTGCCTAAAAAAAGTTTGGAAACCCCTGTATTAAGGTTTTCTGATTAATTAGGCCTGAAACAAACGAGCGCGGCAAGTTTATTATTGACCGCCATACCGTATGCCGCACTACACTGGCGCGGTCTGCGGTGGCGTTTTAATCGCATACCTATTGGCGTAAAAGATCCATACTAATATTAAATGCGAAAGTGTGTCTGTTGCCTCATCCCGCTTAAACTTCTGAACCGATTTAGATGAAATTTAGTATGTTTTTTTTTTCCTGCATAAATTCCCAAGTTGGGCCCCGGAGGGGCCCTTAACTAAATGCCACTAACGGCTGCGGCACAGAGCACGCAAGACAAAAACATGACTATACAAAAATGTACAGAACAAAAACGAAATTTAGTATGTAGATAGTTTGTCGAAATCAACCCCTAAGGGGTGAAAGATTGTATGGAACTACGATATAAACGAGTTCAACGCGGACGGAGTCGCGGGCAGAAGCAGTATTATTTTACATTAGCGTGTTTTTTGTTTATTTCATTTTAAATTATAATTAATTTACTTATAATTTTTTTTTTTTTTTTTCGTTTTTTTTATAGATTCCTACAAAGTTTCCGCCCGGAAGTCCTTACCTATATTTAAATGAAACATTCACTGACTTTTTTGTAAGTTTAATCTAGATTATTTGAGAGCAAATATAAATAAATACCCAATAAATTAAATTGACAGCTTCCAAAGCTAGTCCTTACAAATAATAACACTCAGTACGAGTTCACGTGTCAACTTTACGTCTTAATTTCACCAGTCAACTTTACAACAGCCGTCTGCCTACGTTACCAACTTATCCCAGGCGACGGAAAATTGAGGAACTAAAGCTTCAACATACAAACTCCACCGTATGTTGTTGGGACAGTGCTGCCCGCGCCCGCATCTATAACTTTGCCGTGCTGTACTACCGTACCACAGATAACCTCCTATAGATAGAGCCTATAAGCGATTTAGTTCTATGCAAAGGTCACCACAGTTGGCGGTAAGTGCGGGTTGCGGGGAGGTCGGTAACGGCGCTGCGATTGGCTGTTTCGAAAATAGCGCGCTTTGTCACGTCATGGCGCCCGAAGCGTAGTGATGGGGTGCGTTGGTCGTTAACGGTTTTTAGCGGTGCCGCAAATAATTGTAAGTAGAATATTTTACACGGCTTAGGTACCTGTTGCCAAGGTTAAAATTTTTGAACGGCTGTCATTTTTATATTATTATCATGTTTCGTTCGTCGATTATTTAGATCACCAATAACATAAAAAAGTATGTTAATCATATCGAGTTTAGTCATATAAAATAATTATTTCTAGGTATTTTACAACATTTACTGCATTATCGTGTTTATGTAGGACAAGAAGCCTTCGTTCCGTTCGTATTTATATACTTACTAGGAAAGGACGAGTGCGAATGTGCTAGCTAGGCTGATGTATGATATTTTCAGATTGGTATAGCTTGGTAAGGAAGACAAATAAAAATGATGTCATAAAAAAAAACATATATTTATTCAATGTGATAAAATTATTTGGTTGATATTATGTGATGATGTGAATCCTCATCACTATTAGAAAAAACCCAAATGCCATGGCTCCATTACTAACCACCTCCAAGATCCCTCTCACGTCGAAGTCCAGCATGAAGTTCATCTCGTAACACTAGTCCTAACCTAATTGCTCTCGAAGACGATTCGAAAAAACCCAAATGCCATGGCTCCATCACTAACCACCTTCAAGATCCCTCGCACGTCGTCGAAGTCCAGCATGAGGTCTACCTCGTAACACTAGTCCTAACCTAATTGCTCTCGAACCACCTCCAAGATCCCTCACACGGCGAAGTCCAGCATGAGGTCCATCTCGTAACACTAGTCCTAACTTAATTGCTCTCGACCAATATATTCATTATTAAATTCTAATTCATTCTACTTTTTTAGCAATAGCTAAACTTCGACACTACATACTCGCATTATTCTACAATACTCTTAATTACCCAATGAATAAAATAAAACTACTTAAACCAACAAAGAAATTCCAGCACGGCTATCATGCGACGGCGAGCTTTCTCGAATTTTCTCGCATTATCCGTCTCTTTCTTATTATAACACTTAGCACAAGAGGTGCGGGAAAAATCGGGAGTATGTCGCAGCCGCATGATAGACGTGCTGTATGTACTACAATTATATATTCCGTTTATTAGGAAGTTCGCTTTATTTTATAGCTTCCAGAGAAGAAGTCTATGGAAGCTATAAAATAGCGCGAGATAGTAATTTACTACGTCTCCCTCTACCTCATAGCTTGTAAGATGGTTGCAGTCCGCCACGCTGCCTTCTTGGTGCAGTTTAAACCTCTTTAGTACATCGTATACATTATCTATGATTTCTAACAAAATAATTTTGACAATGGATATACACATAATATTTAGTGAAATTTCATATTAAACAATCGTGTTTCCTCAAATGAATCTGAATCGGTAATATTCGAAAACATTCACTAGCCCATCACTAGAGTGTCACGTGCTTTCGTGAGAAAGGAACAGTATATTGCCATTTCCATTTGATGAAAAGGGACATGCATACTTCACTACTTCTTATAGACCAGTGTAAAATGAACTCCGCGTGACAGAATGAAATTTACATTTATGTGATAAATTTAACTTACCTGTGAAATGTTATTCCATCGGTTGTAAAATTAGACGTTCAGGAGTTTTTCCCACACCACTTCACACAGCAATAACTCATTTTTTCAGCGCTAAAACAATTTTAATTTGTTGGTTATTTGACGCACGTATAGATCGCGTACCTGGTCGCAACTGACAATATGGCGCGGGGCAGCGGGGGGTTATCAGTGCTAGAACATATATGCGTGGTGACCGCACGTCGCCCTATAGGCTCTATCTATAGGAGGTTATCTATGTACCGTACTAAATTGAAAAGCCGTGTGTTAGTAGAGGCCTCGTATGGAGTTACGACTTTTTCTATTAGCAAAGTTGTGTAGTAATGACCGGCCGGAACGGCCTTGTCTAGGCCACGGTGACGCCATTTCGCGTGCAGACGAACTCCTTTTATTGGGACACAAAATTTGTTGACCCGCTCACGCGCACGTGCGTCTCTGTAGTGCGAGGGGGACGGGTGTTTCGATCTTGACTATTCGATTTAATTATAGAACGGCTGACGGATTTTGCAGGATTGTGGTAAATTTTAGTGACGGTTTTTATATAGAAATACAACGGTTAAAATAGATTAAACTTACATTACTAATAACAGGCGTTAACAGTTCAAAAAGATGTAACCCGACTATGGAAAAAACGGTCTTAGAGCTGAAGAGCGATCTCTTCCAAGCAACCTTTGTCAAATTTTATTTTATGAATAGTTGCCGGTTCGAGTGCCATCCAACATCCCGATTCCCGATACAGCAATGCTTTTCGTCCAAACCGCCGATAGCAGCGCTTCGTGAATTTTATTCTGCACTATATTTCGATCAAAACCCAAACTCAAACTCGATATTTTTTACCTCCCCGTTACTTACAACACCAGTTGAAGTCAGACCTCCGATCCCTCGATGTTATTCCCGGTCCCGGGATCAAGATACACGGGGTGAGTTGTGAGGTGAACGAGTCGTGAAGCCGGCCGGCGAACGGACTCGAAAGGCGAATTGACTGCTTCAGACAACCGGATCTTGAAGGCCGCCCTTTAGTGAGGGGACACTACTGTGTCGATAATACGGGTGTAGATACAAAAAATATTAACACTCCAAAAGAAAGACGGCAAAAAAATATGCCTAGTGACGAAAATCCCATTCAGATATCTCAAAGAATAACGAAGCTACAACCGTTTTAATATTGCTTGTTAGAGATAGAAAACGCTTGCCGATAGTGACGTCACAATCTGTATCATAGTAAATGACCATCATTTCATATGAAGGTGCGTTTTGCGGAAAAGGGACAGAACGTACCTCTTAGTTCCCTCTCATATGAGAGGAGGTCTGTGCCCAGCAGTGGGACGTATATAGGCTGATGATGTGTACCTCTTAGAACTTTGGACTTTGGGCTCCAAATATGAACGCGTCTATTTTGGTCGATTTTTTATCGTTGTAGGTATATCGAATTTTTTCGTCATAACTAGATAATTTTTAGTAAGTTTGAATAGCTTGTGATTATGTGCAAAATAGATACAATATCAAGCATGTCCCTAAAATATTCAGAGTCACGAAAATCCCGCACGATTTGTCCACGAGTTGACAAAATATGAAATTGTGCGGACATTATACAGAATCAGTTTTCTTTCCGAACAGATCTCAGAGCATAAAATACTATAGAGCGGACAAGCCGCCGGCGGCTGTGTCGCACATGTCAGCTCATTGGGCATACTCCGCCATACATTTACAGTCCGTTGTCCACCGAGAAAGTTCAGTTTTATGCCAAAATACCGAGTTGTACAATAATTATATGCAAACATCGCAGTGATTTGATTAATTTCCACACCAATGGATCACTTTTCAGGGGTAAATACTATTTATTTCAAATAAAACCACGAATTCAAGAAGTTGCGACAGGCATATTCAATACAAATCGCGCGGCATGTCCGATCTCCTTATTTCCTATAGTGCAACCGATGGTACTTAAGTTTATCGAAAGAACCCCTTAGTACCAAATTTTATCCAATTCTGACGAAAAAAAACAACTATAGAAAAATTGGCCCAAGTATGTAGTATACCTATTATTAATGTCAATGTACGCAGCATCAATGACCACAAGTTTGCTTGCGAGTGGCCTTGTCGCTGTCGTCACGTAATTACCGATGAGTCGGTGTCAATGGCACTGCTTACAGAGATAGCGCTTATCGTGCCAATGGATTGCAGTTTCCTACTGTCTTGTTATGCTCGGGCAGTGTAAACGAACGTTAACACAAACATTATTGAGTTACAAATAGATATGATGTCGATAGAAACTCGACTGTTCGACTATTTTTCGTGAGCGATCTTTCGTGCTCTCTGCAGTGCGACCGCGATTTGGGCGCTCGAGTTTTTTGAAGGCGCGGCGTTTTTCTCGGCCTCATATGAATTGACGATATATAGCGGGTTGCAACAACTTACGATTACAGACCTATCAACGTTAAATATGGCGTTAGCATTTGTAATTCCATACATACTTATCAAACTCCATTTTGTCTACATTCTCGGGTGCGCCATGTAGCTGTCACTTCACTCGTGGTCGTGTTGTTTTGAAATGCACTAGCGCGAGAAATTTGTGAGCGGATTCAGTCATTATATAGAATACGGTATTTGACAAAAGTCAATCCAGCTTCTTTTAATGAAACGTCATAAACGCTCTGTTATATTGTTTTTTAACAGTCGATATTTGTCAGCCGTCATCCCGGTACAATAAACGTCAATGATGACATATGATGACATACATTGTACTGGGATGACAGCTGTCAAATATTGGATGTAAGGGCATTTTCACTTTAGTATACCATTTTGTAACCACAGTCAAACAACGTCCTTATTGTTCGTTTTAATAACCTTATAAAAGCGAACGTAAATGAAAGTTTGATACTTTCCGGGTGTTTTCGTAATGTGCATCAGGAGTGCGATTTTTGAATCTCACTGGTGATATCAAGTCACCGGTGACTAAAATTATCACCGATGACTTTAATGTCACCATTTTCCAAAAGCCGTATTTTTGAAAGTCACACGGTGTTTACCATCATGCAGAAATTTTACAATGTCAGTCAGAGATAATCTTCCCGTTACGTTCCTTTTTACGCAGATGTTGTCCTTGATACTGGTTTTTATTTTCTCATACTATAACTTAAAACAGATTCAAACGTAAAACGTAGCGTATCTGTCAGTGTCATGTAAACGAAAATAAAAATTTTAAAAAATTCTTGGCAGATGTCACATACGTTAACTGTCAAAAACAATCGCATGGTGATTTCAATTACGAGTGGGTAGGGGCACTCGTAAATCGATATCATAGGTATGACAAATGTAAGTCACCGATGAGTTTCAAAAATACGAACTTTCGGAAATCACTCACATCGGTGAGAATTAGTCACTTGGTGAGATTCAAAAATCGATCCCCTGTTCTTAATGAAAAAACAATTTACGTTCACTGTTGTCAAATACCCTATTATTTAGCAGGAATTTTCTTTCAAATTTCACAGTGCCACTAGTTTTATCGTTTTCCTGCTCTAGTACCCAATGAGGAGTGGGGCGCTACGTAGATTGAGCAAAGGCATCAATATCGATAACTGGCATCGAACGGCCCCCTCACTGGCCGCAAGGTCGACATACGTGTACAAACAGAACGTTTCGAAACCTTCCGAATACGAGCTTGCTTCCGAGCCGAAGGATACATTTCGATGCAGTAGTAGTGCACGTCGATAATATCTACATACCAGTACAAAAGTGATTTTCTCAGACGCTACAATACTGGCTCAAAATTTATTATCACTCCAACAGAAAGAAAGCAAATAAATATGCCTAGTGAAGAAATCTCAAAGAATTAAAAAGCTACAACCGTTTGAGTATTGCTTGTTAGAGAGAGAAAACGCTCGCAGTTAGTGACGTCATAATCTGCGAGCGTTATAGTAAATGACAATCGTCTCATATGAAGGCGGCGGAATCCCCCCCCCCCCCCCCTCCCCCTCCCTCGTAAAACTTTGGACACTTATAACTTTGTGATTTTGTAACCTATGTATTGTATTGCTTTTTTTTCCATTTGATTACATTTTTAATCCTTTTCGATAAAAAGCGTTATTCCCGGTTGCCCCTAAAGGACCCCGGGGTCCGCTTTGACACCTAATCCCAAGATTTGGCATAGGCACTAGTTTTACGAAAGCGACTACCCATCGGACCTTCCAACCCATAGGGGAAACTAGACCTTTAGGGATTTCGGTTTCACGATGTTTTCCTTCAACGAAAAGCTCACGCTAAATATTCCGTAAGTACGTAAATTCCGAAAATCTCATTGGTACGAGCCGGGATTCGAACCAACGACCGCCGAACAGACAATATTAAAAATATTTCAGGCTATATGTTGTTATTGAACAACGCTGATGATTACGATGATAAAGATGGTGATGATGATTCTAATAGTACCCTCTCCCTCTTTCCAGACTCAGGATGCCATCGCATAACACAGCTTCGTGACACGAACCCAACACAATGTTAACGTTCAGACTGCAACTGCCTTAGAAACAAGATGCCAGATATTTTTCTAAAGGATTTTTGAGAGTATTTTTGGAGAATTTTGAAGGAAGGAGATGGCGACGGAGGGGGAAGCGGTCAAAGTAGAAGGTGGTCACGTATCTGTCACCACTATCAGCATGTCGGGGCCTGAGACTAGTAACGGTGAGTTGAAATACATGTTCTCAGGGTTTTAAGAGTCCATAGGTAATTCGACACAAGTTGGCCGTAGATACAACCACAGTATCACAATATATTGCCTACAGTAGTGAAACGCCTTTGATGTCGGGCGACGCCGCCACTCGTGTAAGTACCTACACGCGCGGATGTGCCAGGGTTGTCACGAAATGGGAAATAAGATAAACGTTGAATATTATTATGAAATTATTTATTTACAAGTGTTGCACAGATTTACGAGTTTTGAGTTTTCTATTATCACTTAAATTTAACTAAGTAATTTATTCGAATGCGTATGAACAAATTGAGCAAATGTTTGTGGGAAGCATAAGTAGGGCCGTGACTTAACTAATATGTAGTTAAACTGTGATACAACCATGATTTGGCTCCCATCTTAGACCGGCGTATTGAAACAGCATGAAACTTTGTTAACACAATGTGATCTGTAATATCCTGGTCGAAAACCAGCTTCTGGTGCTAGAAGTTGTAATAGAAACAAAAGATTGTCATAACAAAATTATAGTGCCTAATTTAAGGGGATGCCTTGATTTGATTCGTACACGCCCCCACGCTCATGCCTTCCGCCTACGAGAAAAGGAGATGTAACTCTCCGGGAATCGCTGTTTTGGACAAATTTCGATAAATACCTAACTCAGCGAAGTTTTATTAAAATTTCATAAAGCGAGATTTTATATGAGATAAAATACTATAGTATTATCTTGATTGTGTCGTAAAATAATGTATCGTTTGTGTAGTCTGAGTAAAAAAAGGAAAATACAGAACCGACTTTGGTTTTTTTTCGATAGAGGAAATTTTAAGCAATCGTGTTACGATAAAATCGGATGAACAATCATATAGTCAAGAATAATATATCTGAAAACTAGACCTTATTGTTTCTTAATATAGTCAGAACGGTGTTTCAAACCACGCGATAATTTCCAAAGCACCGCCTTAACTATTTTTGTTTAATTTAACTACTTTTGTATGGAGTTTCTAAAATCTATTAGTATCATAATAATAATAATTCATTTATTAAAAACGTATTTTACAGAATGATGACTTAGTACTACAATATTATATTAAGGGATGAATTTTACAAAAGCCTTAAGATATTTAAATAAATATTGAAATATTTGGAAACAATGTTGTACACTACTCGACTTAGACCCAAACTAAGCAAAGCTTGTACTATGGGTACTAGACGACGATATACATACTTATATAGATAAATAAATACTCAAATACATAGAAAACATCCATGACTCAGGAAATAATATTGGTGCTCATCACACAAATAAATGACCCTACCGGGATTCGAACCCGGGACCACCAGCTTCGTAGATCAGTATGTATAACTATTATTTAAACAAACTTGCAAACTACCTATTAAAATTGTACTAAACTTAACAACTATACAAATTATTTAGTAACTAGTAAATCATAATTCATAGGTTCTCTTTTTGAGGGCATCGCGGAGAGATTTTTAATGGAGTATGGATGTCACTCGATGAGTAAAGTGTGGTTAAATATGTTACTGTGTTATTTATCTCGACCAATTCTTATTTGGCTACTTTCGCTCCTACTTCATGCTGATTGTACAGTTACCTTGTTTATTTCATGCTGACTGTACAGTTAACCTTTTTATTTCATGCTGACTGTACAGTTACCCTTGTCATTTCATGCTGCTTGTACAGTTACCCTGTTTATTTCATGCTGACTGTACAGTTACCCTGTTTATATGCAGGTCAGTTCTCCTACAGCTCGAGCGGGGTCCGCATCAGTGTGTCGTCGGACCCCCACGACGAGGACTCGACCGACGCCGAGATATCCAAGATCGACTTCAGTCAGCACCAGTACGAGGTACAGAGTTTGCTGTTGAAGCGACTTTTTAACCCCCGACGAAAAAAGTTCTGTTCAGTCGTTTTTGAGATATTGGAATTTGAAATGAAAATGTCGGGGTTTAAACTTTTCTAAGTTGTAGTTATTTAATACCCGACGCAAAAAGAGGGGTGTTATAAGTTTAACGTGTCTGTCTGTGCATCTGTGTATCTTTCTGTGTTAGCGTAGCTCTAACGGATAGACAGATTTGAATGCGGTGTTTTTTGTGTCATAGATAATTTTATCCCGAGTGTTCTTAGCCAATTAGCCATGTTTCATGAAAATCTGTTCAGCCGTCTTTGAGATATTGGACTTTTAAATGAAAATGTCGGGAGTTTTCTAAGTTGGTCCGTGGTTGACTGGTAGAATGCCATAAGGCATTGAGCCCGCTTATTGTTTTTATTTTGTGCATTGAAATTTCTATAAATAAATAAAAGCTTTGTTCACATAGTTTTAGGCTATTTCGAAATACAGGGGGTAATTTTTTTCTTTCTTTCGAGCGGTTGAAAATTAAATAAAAGTAAATATTTTCGATTCAAATCTCAAAATTGCAGGCACTTACTTTTTTCTACTGATAGAAATGAATACGAGTGGTCAATACCATCACTCTTCATCAAATGCTATACGTGGTGCCCCCTGATGCGCTCTGACGTCTAACATAACCAGAACCGTCACGTCAGAGTGAATCGAAACGTACTAATTGTATGAAAACGATCTCAATCTATCACGTTCGCGACACGATACGTCAGTCAAGTCTCTTTTATCATGCGAAGGGATGAAATGTCTTGAACTAACATTGGTTTTGCCACCTCTATGCCAAGTATGAATCCGGCTTATAACCGCAATCAGCCAGAAGACAACAAATAATACAACCAATAATGATGAATTTTCTAGAAAAAGAATTAAAAATATTGTCAAATCGTGAAATAGTAATTAAAGTTTTAAGAGGGGGTATAATCGGTGTCTTCTCCTCAAATTGCACCTTCATGTGAAATGATTGTCATTTGGTATGACGCTTGAGTGCCGTGACGTCACGACCCCGAGCGTTTTCTCCCTCTAAGCGAGCTCCTTACAAATTTCTACTCAAAGACGTGCCTAAAACCCGGTATGCGCGTGTTCGAAATAAATAGCTGCCTGGCATCGTTTTGACACCCCGCCCCCGTCCCCGCATAATGGCAATTTGCGGTACTAGACTTCTATGGTTTTTCATTTCGTCACTAAGCATTTTTTGCCTTATTTCTTTTGAAGTAATTATAATTTTTGAGTCTACACCCATTTAATAAAATTTTGACTTAGTACTTGATATTTCACACATAATATTAGCAAAACTGATTAATCTTAGTTACTACGTTGCCTTATTTCTTTTGAAGTATCGTATAACTTTTGAGTCCACAACCCTATTGCATTTGCCAGGTGAACATGCGGAATAAGAAGAAGCGATCGTCAAGCGGGCACGAGCCGGGGGACACGGAGCGACCCATGTCATGGGAGGGGGAGCTGTCTGACTCCGAAATGGTCATTGACACCAGTGTCAACATGAGTGAGTATCGTATCAGGCCTGTCCGTTGTTATTATTTTTATCATGTTCCAAGTCACGCGACTTACCGCTCAGCTGCGCTGTATCTTTTATACTCATGAAGTAAAATTGTGTCTTCCAGACGACCCACCCAGCTCCCCCGACCTCCAGTCCTCCCGGGACTCGATCGACACGCTCCGCAACGTGGTCATAAAGAGCGAACCCCTGAAGGAGTTCCCGACCCTGGCCGACCAGCGGGTGCTGGACCTCAAGTACTCGCCCTTGCAGCACCAGCGGAGTCTCAGCATGAACCGGGTGAGTAGTAGTTCTTTCTGGCCATACAGGCTCATCATGGTCATAAAGAGCGGACCCCTGAAGGAGTTCCCGATCCTGGCCGACCAGCGGGTGCTGGACCTCAAGTACTTGCCCTTGCAGCTCCAGCGGAGCCTCAGCATGAACTGGGTGAGACGTAGTCTTAAGGTATTATTTTTGGCAAAGTTTGAGAGACCATAACTTCTTCTTTACGTGTCCCTTCTGTCCAAGATTGAATGGCCACAGCTTCTTGTATAATCTCAGCATGAACCGGGTGAGACGTAGTCTTAAGGTGTTAGTTTTGCCAAAGCTTGAGAGATCATAACCTCTTCTTTACGTGTCCCTCCTGTCGAAGGTTGAATGGCCACAGCTTCTTGTATAGTCTCTCCTATACATGAACGTCCTGGCGATTTGATCATAATCGCTGAAGATGTAGACGAGTGAACAGCTAATGAACTAAACTGTACTTGTTTCACAGATATCAGTGTTGACTGAAAGCGCGCCGCTGCGTCGGCCTTTGTCGCCGGTCGCGAAGATGGAGCCGGGTCCACTGGCGCAGCCCCCGGGCGAGGTACAGAACCTCACCATCAAGAAGGAGGGCCGAGACCTGTCTGGTGAGTCACTTGGAGCTTCTTATTCGACAGGAATGCGTCAGTGAGCGGCCGGTGTCACTTACCAAAACCGTGCCAGGCCAGGGAATCTGAAGGTTGACTAACAGTACAATGTGCCGCGTCAGTCTTGCGTTACTCGCCGAAAGTGGGTAAGAGACAGAATGTCAGTAATTAAGATGACATTCTGAAAAAAAAACCATTTGTAGGTGAAGTATCGATGATGATGATGAGGGACGTCATTAAATTTTGAATCCTTTTCAGAGTTTTTTTTTAACGATTGAAATACTTAATGCATGCCCGCCCCAAAACCTGGTGTAGTCGGTTGAAGCATAATGGCTTAAAGTATTTAATGTTTTTACTGTATGTTTCAGAGCTGAAGTGCGAACCGTCAGTGGGTATGGAGAAGCTACTGGGCGCTCTTCACGGCTCCCCACTGCTGGGCCGTCTGCCCAGGGTCCAATCTAGCGCTAGCACTGACTCCGCTGTCCACTCCATGTATACACACAGGTAATAAGAAAATCGGACATCAGCGAAAACAAATTAGGGTGAATAGCTGACAGATACGAAACTATATTTTTAACCGACTTCAAAAAAAGGAGGAGGTTCTCAATTCGGTTGTATTTTAAAAATTTTTTTTTTTTTTTTTTCAATGTTTATTACCTCAGAACTCCGTCATTGATGAGCCGATTCGATTTTTTTTTGTAAGTATATGCTTCCAGGTGGGTCCATTATTTCAAAATTCAATTAGATGATGGGATCCATGAGGAATTGAGGGAACTCCTCAATTTTATTACGCACGCGTGTAGTGATTTTGGTATTTACATTCGGAAATTATACATTTGATGGCGAGGAATTGATGATGAAGAGCACAGATGACTTATGGAATTCATCAATTATGTACTTAAAAGTGCAAAAGTACGTCACAGGTTCTGATAAGATTCCGTTGAAATAGGCACTAATGAAGTGCCATTGGTGATGATCTTGGTGAATCGATGGAAGTCCTCAAATATTATCGGCTCACATACAGCGATTCGGTTTTTTTTCTATAGTAATCACCGTACTTTCTATCGGAAATCAGTTCATGTGGTAAATTGTTAAAAAAATGTGGAAATGTTCTCGTAGCTTGGCGGAGTACTAAATGGAAGTCGGTTAAAACTATGTTTTTAAAGTAAATTATCATAATCTTAATACCCAGCTGGCAAGTATGCGAAGTGTCAAATAACGGTCAATATTCACCCTTAAGGTCATAGCTCACTAAGAGCCACCCGTCGCCCGACCCTCACCGCCTCGCCTCGTAAATGTACTAACTACGGAGTTGATACGGAGTTGATGTAGTGAGCGCACGCCCGTACAAATCCATATAAACAATACCTAACCGCTCGAGGCGAGGCGGCGCGGGTCGGGCGACGGGTGGCTCTAGTGAGCTATGACCTTTACTCATCCTTTTCGCATCCTTACAGTTTTCTAGTTATAAGGGCTACGGAGCTAAGCCGAAGACGGACGGACGGTCAGACAGACGGACGTGGCGAAACTATAAGGGTTCCTTGTTAACTACGGAACCCTAAAAGAGACCCTATTCACACATACATAAAATAAGCAATCAATCTGGAATTCTCATCCGGCCTCCGTATTTCCGGAATCATGCAACCCACCGAGTGACTTAACTTAATGGAAAGTTAAGGGTTAGGTTAAACGTAATACAAAATTTAATAAAGAAAGTCGACACTTCGAAAGCCAAGGGAAGAAAGAGACGGCGCTATACTAACCCGTGTTTCTGTCTCCAGTGTGTACAGCAGTCCGTCGGCCAGCCCGCGCGCGTCGCGACACTACACGCCGTCCTTGTCTCGCAACAACAGCGACGCATCGCACTCTTCCTGTTACTCATACAGCTCCGAGTTCTCACCCACACATTCACCAGTGCAGGTAATAATTATGTAATACACTGTTGGCCTTTGCGAATCTATTCCCCCAATTTGTATATATTACCCCCCAAAAAATGTATAAGTACTCGTATAAGTTTTATCCAAACAATGCTTTGTTCTTAAGATGAACAAGACTATGTGTGCATTCGATTGATATTTACTGATGCAATGATATCGAAAGTGAAGATACGCTTGTCCGAACAATATTCGCTTGTCATACTGTGACAGCTGAAGACTAAGGCACGGTGGCCCGCGATTGCCCGTGGCGGGCCACCGCATTGGACGAATTACTCGTGGGCGTTGGGCCTATCTTTACGAAGTAATATATATATCTATGTACTGATGCATTTAGCGAATTGCCGATTGTGTCAGGCGTCATATTTGCGACTGGATTTTAACACTTTAGGAATTGAAAAACATAAAACATGCATTCCTAATTAAGAACGAAATTGTGATGTGGTGTTATTTTGGCTGACAATAAATTCATTTCATTCATTCATTCAGTCTTCGCTGTGGCTTCCCATAGTGGACTTTTCCAACACCCACGGGAAGATTGCTATCCTATCCCTACAATACACGAGGTGATTAAAAAAAACCGGCCACGTGCGAGTCGGACTCGCGCACGAAGGGTTCCGTACCATTAACTGTAAAACCGGAACAAAGTCACGTTTGTTGTATGGGAGCCCCCTTAAATATTTATGTATTATGTATGACGTCACACTTCACTCAAGTTGCTGTTTCGGTTGCCAAATACTGCGATTCCGTCCATATTTGTTGCTATTACTAAGACTCCGCTGTCCGTCCGTTTGTCACCAGGCTGTATCTCATGAACCGTGATAGTTAGTTGCCGCTATAACAACAAATACTAAAAAACCGGCCAAATGCGAGTCGGAGTGGGGCTCCCATACAACAGACAAGATTTTTTGCCGTTTTTATAGATGGCACGGAACCCTTCGTGCGCGAGTCCGACTCGCACTTGGCCGGCTTTTTTTGATGTCTACGTTATTTAATTGTAGATGCTCCCACGGAAACATTTGTTCCTCTCCAAAAACCGGTTCGAATGGCATCATAAATAAATCTTAGGTCACAAGCATTTTCTCTTGTCATCCCTGTGGTAGAAAATGCCCCCATAGCTACACATACCCACTTAAAAAAGTGTTATACTGATTCCTCACAAAATGCTGATGGAATAGTCTGATAAAGACGCAAAACTCTCAGAGACCAATGGTTATTATAATTTAACTTGACCTGTTTGTGTGTCTGTCTGTGTGTAACACAAATCATGGAACTGAATTTTGAATCGGCTAACCTCAACTGTTTGAGCTGAAATGTTGGGTATAAGTATAGTTTGGATGACAATTCAATATAATGGTACCATCAAGCTGATCTGATGATGGAGACAGAAGGTGGCCATGGGAATTCAGTACTTAACCGACGTAACCCCGTTGAGTTTGGGCTCGTTAGAATCGGCTCAATGTTGAGGATGGTATACAGAAAGGTACAGTTGGCATTAAAAAGCTTGCACCAATAGTTATTTGTGTCACAAGGGAGCAAAATAGTATATTTACGGCGAGGGCGGTGTATTGAATCCTGAGCGTAGTGAGGGATACAAGTGTTTACGCCCGAGCCGAAAATAATTTTGCTACCGAGTGACACATACTATTTTTCACACTGACTATGAGGAAAGTAAAAAAGCTATTGTTAAAATATATCTAAATTATCTTAATTTTTATTACTAATTTTTAAATATTACGAAATATTTATAAATTTTTATACAACGTTGTTAGAGTTAACACTTGAAATACGTTTGTTTTGAATCGACTACGATGAAATTACAATCGATTATTTTATTAACATCTGTGTTCAATTGGCACATTGCGTACAAATGCTCCAATGCCAATGTATAAATTAAAAAAGTAGCTTGAACAGAAAAGTAGCGTTTTGGTCCCTCTCGTCGTGGAGCAAAACTTACTTTTCCGAATGAAAGGTGTGAAAAAGTTATTTCGATAATAAAATAATCGATTGTAATTTCATCGTAGTCGATTCAAAACGAACATATTTCAAGTTTTAACTATAACAACGTTGTATAAAAATTTATAAATATTTCGTAATATTAAAAAATTAGTAATAAAAATTAAGATAATTTAGATAAATTTTAACAATAGCTTTTTTTAAATTTCCTCATAGTCTGTGTGAAAAATAGTATGTGTCACTCGGTAGCAAAATTATTTTCGCCTCGGGCGTAAACACTTGTATCCCTCACTACGCTCAGGATCCTACGTTAGAATCCCTCGCTACGCTCAGGATTCTATTGTAGGATCCTTCGCTGCATTCAGGATACAATACACCGCCCTCGCCGTAAATATACTATTTTGCTCCCTTGTGACACAAATAACTATTTAAACCCCGACGCAAAGAGAGGGGTGTTATAAGTTTGACGTGTCTGTGTATCTGTCTGTGGTATCGTAGCTCCCAAACTGACGGACCGATTTGAATGCGGTTATTTTGTGTCATAGATAATTTTATCCCGATTGTTCTTAGCTATGTTTCATGAAAATCAGTTCAGCCGTTTTCGATATATTGGACTTTGAAATGAAAATGTCGGGTGTTTTTCAACTTTTTTAACTTGTAGTTATTTGGACAGTTATGTGGTGACTTAAATATTATTATGTTAATTGGCTACTGCGAAAGTTTCGCCGTTGCAACTTTTTTTATTAAATTCTACTGGAACAAGCGTCAGATCGCGTTACTCGCCTGTGCGATCTTAAGTTTACTTATTACTATTATATTGTATGGCTTAAAGGGCCACCCGTCGCCCGACCCTCACCGCCTCACCTCGTAAATGTACTAACTACGGAGTTGATACGGAGTTACGGAGTAGCGATTATGGAGTAGCGCATGCCTGTACAAATCCATGTAAAGAATACCTAACCGCTCGAGGCGAGGCGTCGCGGGTCGGGCGCCGGGTGGCTCTAGTGAGCTATGACCTTAAGGGGTGATGAGGTTTTCTTTATTGCCCGTGATGTATACAGAACTTTACGTCTCCCCCTTGCCAGGAAGGGGGATGTTCGGCACGTGTAACATACAATATTAATATTTTAATATTACTAACGCAAATGGCAGAGCGACCTTTTAACACATTGATTGCCAGGAAACTGCCTAGCGGTCTCTGGGATCGGCTATAAAAAGACTATTCAGCATGATACTAAAGACACACACACACATTAATTAATTTAACAATTAGCTGTTAGTGCCCAAATAAAAAATAAATAATGATAGCATATGGTATTCTGCAAGCGATGTATATGAGCGAAATTAATTAGTTTTGTAAAAAATGGCTGCTTCACCTAAGCTGCATTACCTAACAACATATATAAACTCACGCCTGTATTTATTATATGGGTAGGCAGAGCTGGTGTTAACATTTTCAGTGCCATTTATTTATCTATATCAGTGTTTGTATTGTCGTCTAAGCTTTGCTTAGTTTGGGACTAGGTCGATTTGTGTAAAATTTTCTCCACATATTTATGTTTTTAACCCCCGACGCAAAGAGAGGGGCGTTACGAGGGCTGTTCTGAAAATAGTTAGTCAACAGCGTACTATTAATCGTATTCATATAATTTTACTGTAGCTCAAAGGCAAATTTCATTACAAACTTTTTCGTGTAAATGTCACTGGCCAGTGACATTCCGTTATTTTTTTATGAAATCAGAAAAAAAACATGTCTGCCACTTTTTGCTCGCAAAAATAGAGCTAACGCGGGAAGCATTTCGTGCTATGATATATTATGATTATAAACGAGGGCTAACTTACAAGGATTCTCGTGAAAATTTAACTAGTGTTTTTGGGGCATTATCCCCATCTCTTGCCACTGTCAGTTACTGGTTCCGTGAATTTAAGCGTGAGCGGAGCGACGTCAAAGATGAGCCTAGACCGGGGCGACCGCCAACGGCAGTCACTCCAGAAAATGTTATCAAGGTAGAGTGGCTAATCAAGGAATCTCGAAACATTACCCACCGAGAGATTCAGGATGAACTGAAGATTGGATCCCAGGCAGTTTCTACCATTTTGCATGACCACCTTCAAGTTCGGAAGGTTTCGTCTCGATGGATACCACATTTTCTCACGCAGGAGCAAAAAGATAGACGTGTCGATTGGTGCAAATTTATGCTAAAAAAATTCGATAAAGGCGATTCACAACAAGTGAGCTACATTGTGACATCCGACGAATCTTGGATATATAGCTACGACCCATTTACAAAACAGCAATCCACGCAATGGGTCTTTGAAGAAGATGATTTACCTACTAAAGAAGTTCGCGGCCGAAGCGTCAACAAAAAAATGGTTGCTGTTTTTTTTTCGACGTAGTGGACCGGTAGCCTTAATTCCACTTGAAGATCATAAAACAGTTACCAGCCAATGGTACAGTGAAGTTTGCTTGCCACAGGCCTTCCAGGAGCTGAACGTCAGCCGTCCAAATACTGGAACCCGGGGCATAATTTTTCATCAAGATAATGCTCCGGCTCACACGGCTGCCAGAACCATGGATTTTTTTAGCAAATCAGGAGTGCAACTGCTACCACACCCTGCGTACAGCCCTGTTCTGGCTCCGTGTGATTTTTTTCTGTTCCCCACGTTAAAAAAATCATTACGTGGGCGACGATTTTCGACGGCGGATGAAGCAGTAGACGAATTCAGGCGACTTTTTTTTGACCTTCCGCAAGAACAGTTTTTTTCCTGTTTTGAAAGTTGGTTCCGTCGAATGCATAAGTGCATAATGTAGCAGGGGAATACTTTGAAAAATTGTAATTAAAGTTTTATTATATTCCTTATAGTTTTTGTTTAACTAAAAATTTTCAGAACAGCCCTCGTATAAGTTTAACGTGTCTGTCTGTGTATCTGTCTGTGAAATTGTAGCTCCCAAACTGATGGACCGATTTGATTGCGGTTCTTTTGTGTCATAAATAATTTTATACCGAGTGTTCTTAGCCATGTTTCATGAAAATCTGTTCAGCCGTTTTTGAGATATTGGACTTTGAAATGAAAATGTCGGGGGTTTGTCAACTTTGCTAGTTGTAGTTATATTATAAGTGGAGATAAAGTTATATTGTAGTGATAGATTGAAACCTTTGTCTCCAATAACGAGACTGAAGAGAGGACACCACACGAAGGAATAATAAAAATATTAGAAAAACATTTACTTAATGAGTTAAAATTGGTTAAACTTGAATAAATATCACTACTCCGAATTAGCAATGTAACATTATCTAAATCGTAGGAATATACAGAGAAATTTCTGGAATCTTTCACGAAAACTTAAATTAAGTTTCCATTTACGAACGGATCGTTTACTTTCTAATATTACCAACAAAATAGAAAGTTTCACAGCTCTGGTACTTCGAATACAGCCTGCATATCAACCCACGTAAAATGAGCTCTGGCGGCCATACATTTTATATGGCACCCGGAACTCTTTTTAAATGTGTCGAGGTATACTCATATATCCGACGCTACTGTACGTCTTTGCTGCACCGAGCAATTTAGAAAGAGGAGGGTATATCTTTCTCGACTCGCGTCGCGGCGCGGCGTCAGTTGTGCCAGCCCCGCTGGTATTCACTAGGTTTCGCAGAAGATGCCGGTGTCCGCGCAGTTGTTAATTTCAATGGTTAATCGATTCCAGAGCCGACATCCACACGTGCTGTACAGGGAGCAGACTAACCCCGTGTTCCCGGCGTCGCCTGCGGACGACGAGGAGGCCGAGGACCGCCTGCACCATCACCAGGGCATCAGCAGACAGCAGCTGATCAACAGGTAACACTTTACGATCAAATAGAAGACTGCTCATTAACACATGCCACCCGCCTACGCCGTAGATGCTTTCCGCTACTTGGGGGAAATCAAGCGGGATCTGCTACGAGCGTGGCGCGTAGCGATTGTTGGCAGATAACATGTCACTTAGCTGCTACGAAAATCGAACACAACACCTCCCTTTCTGTAGCTTGAATAAGCAAGTATCTCAGAGAGGGAGATAATAGTAATAATATTCTTTTACGTCACACCTGGCCATAATGCGAGTTTTTCTGCACGCTGCGCGTACGGGAAAACTCGCATTGTGGCCAGGTGAAGACGTAAAATTTTGTACTCAACACGGGCGGTAATTCGTAAAGCCCCAGAGCGCATATTTATGGCCCTCACCTTCGGTTCGGGCCACAAACACATGCGATCTGGGGCATTCACGAATTCACCGCCCTAGTTACGTAATGTACTATTCTCAAACATGCATTGAAATATTGACGTTGTATTCTTCATAATGGGCTTCGAAGTGTCACGTTTCGGGCCCAGCGAGACGAGAGATCCGTAATGGCATTTCATACAAAATTGGAGGCCTAGGCTGGCAAGATGATCTTTTTTAATTTCCATTCCACAATTTGTGGCACAGGATTACGGCGTTCAGCCACGAAAATTAAAGTGTGATTTCTTGGAGTTTTATTTATTTATTTAGTACTACATACCCGGGCTTGAAAAAGGTTACCAGCTTCATCTCATAACTATCCTGCCCCGGTAAGCTCGGCCGTCTATATGTACTCGCCAGCAATCCCTTACTTCCTGGCCTCTGTTGTAATGTACTATTTCTTTACAGTCCCTGTCCAATATGCGGCGACAAAATAAGCGGTTTCCACTACGGCATATTCTCCTGTGAGTCCTGCAAGGGCTTCTTCAAGCGGACGGTGCAGAACAGGAAAAACTACATGTGTCTCCGCGGCGGGAACTGTCCCGTCACGGTCGCCACTCGGAAGAAGTGTCCCGCCTGCAGGTTCGACAAGTGTCTCGGCTGCGGGATGAAGTTGGAAGGTAACTCACATGTGCAATAGCTCCGCGTTGTTTTACCGATAGGTGGCACTGTTACATCGGCTGAATCGCGCTATCGAAATGTCGACGTTAGAATGATAAGTAGATTTTTTGTCGGTCGCAATGAAGCGATTACACCGTTTCTGAACTGTTCGAGCGCTTCAGCGACTGAACATTCAGACGGCTGTTTCTATTGATAAAATAGATGGCGCTGTTCGATCGGCTGAATCGCGCTATCGAAGTGTCGACTTGGTGTCGATGTAGAAGGTGTGACTTTATGTATTATAATAAGATCAGTTTAGTTTCAGTTAGTTGGTCCCATAGAAACATTAACAAAATTAACCATGCAGTTCTGTGGTTAATGTTTGTGTCATAACGGAACGTTTTCACTTCTTAAGTTTGTATGACTAAAATACCGACTAAGCAGACTAACTACTGGCCAAGAATTTAGTAGTGACCCTGTCTACGGAGCTAGACGTCCCGGGTTCGAATCCCGGTAAGGGCATTTTTGGACATATGATACTAGGGAATAAGAGCACAATTGAGGTTGAGGAGTTGTGTATAATGTATACCGAATGTTTTCAGCTATAAGGGAGGACCGGACGAGAGGCGGGAGGTCGACATATCAGTGCTCGTACACGCTCTCCGGCGCCGTGTCCACCGGCTCGCTGCTCTCCGCCCCCGTCCCGCCCACGCTGCGGCACGCGTCCAGCCTCACATGCGTAAGTGACTTTAAGGTTCATAGCTCACTAGAGCCACCCGGCGCCCGACCCGCGCCGCCTCGCCCCGAGCGGTTAGGTATTCTTTATATGGATTTGTACGGGCACGCGCTCACTACATCAACTGCGTAGTAAGTACATTTACGACGCGAGGCGGTGAGGGTCGGGCGCGGTGAGGGTCGGGCGCAGTGAGGGTCGGGATGCCTTGATTTGAGTCGTACACGCCCCCGCCCCCTTATTGTTTCTTAATATAGTCAGAACGGCGTTTCTAAGCACGCGATAATTTCCGATGCACCGCCTTAAGCCGGGGTTATATTAGAGTTACGCAGCGTGTCGGCAGCGCTTACTTTGTATTGAACATGGCGACACGCGGGACAGAGCTAATGTAACCACGTTCTTACTAAATGTATGTAACCGATGGGCAATCCCACGCGTTGCGAGACGCGGCGTGGCTTTTATATGGCCCGGGCTTTACTCTGGAATGTCATTAATATTCTATCTATTGCCCAAGTGCACCTTCAGCAGATACAGTTACCCTTAGTCTCTTAAGAGCGAATACAAATCTATTTAAGTTTTTGCAAACCTGCTCTATGCGCTCCTTCCAATTTAAGTGTTGGTCAATTTTTATCCAAATGGATTCTATGCAAATAAAGTTTGAAATTATGTCACACCTGTAGATATAAATGTATTCCTTATTGACAGGTGAACGGCCCCGGTTCGTATAGCCGAGGCGAGTCGAGTAGCAGCCGCCTAACGCCAGACATACCCCCGTTATTACAGGTAATGTTCGTTCATGTTTGTTGGCGTTCGGTTATATGAGAGCGAGAGGAGTGGCCTCTCGCTTCCACACATCGCTGCCGCTGTCGCACCAAGTTCCTAGACGAACACCGAAAATCCCCACTTCCTGACGGGACAAGTACAATTTTGTATTTATCACGACCAGTAGAAAATACAGTTTTCCCTTGAGTCGGCCTAAAGAGGTCGTTAGTGCTAGCTTTGAAGGCCAAACAAGGAAAAAAAAGAGAGTTAAGGAGCGTTTAAGATCGCACATTAACGCCCATTCATTGGTTTATCGCCCTAGGTGAGTAATGCACATTTAATGGCTGAAACTTCGCGGGTGAAGTTCCATGATCTACACAGGCTCTTATTGTCTTAGAACAAAGATGTCTCTTGAATGGAGAACAAAGATCGCCATTCAATTGCTCAAAGGTTCGCTAGAATAATCCCTCATTTGGATAAGCTCGTCTTTGTTCATATGTTACTTAATCTTGTGATTATTGTTCCATTGTTGTGTTCTGTTCTGTAACTAAGCAAGAGGCATGAAAAGGTCTTCGCACCTAACTTAAAAACCCATGTCTCAATCTTAACCCTCACGCTCGTCGACAGGAAATAATGGATGTGGAGCATCTCTGGCAGTACAACGAGTCTGAGCTCAACCGACTGGGCAAGTCCGGAGGCAGCCCGTCAGCCAACCCTCTGCTCGCCGCGTCGGGCATCACCGCCCACAACTCTAGCCCAGACTTCCTCGCCGATCTGTGCAACATCGCCGACCACAGGCTGTACAAGATCGTCAAGTGGTGCAAGAGCTTGCCTCTCTTCAAGAATATTTCCGTAAGTTATTTTTTGTCCACGCCTGTCAGCTGTCGAATCTGATGTGTTCTGCATCGCGCTATAGAAGTTTCTTAATCTAATCGGTTGGTATAAATATAAAATCCAAACAACTCTCAATGGGACTTCGGTCCCTGAGAGATCTCTTTATTGCCACGGCTTCTACAAATACCTCGGTGAGTTCACTTTGACGCCCCACCATGGTGGAATGTCGGTACGATTGTGCGGAATAAATCGCCGCTCACAACTCTAGCCCTGACATATTGCTGACTTGTGCAACATCGCTGACCACAGGCTGTACAAGATCGTCAAGTGGTCCAAGTGGTCATACGTAAGTTATTTTGTATGCTGGGCCTCGGCCAATAGTGCTGCAATGAACGGTCCTCTTTTCAGGAATACCTCGACGAGTTCGCTTTAATGCCCCACCATGGTGGAATGTAGGTACGATTGTGCAAAATAAATCGCCGGTCACAACTCTAGCCCCGATTTATCAACCCCGACTTATTGCTGGCTGATCTGTGCAACATCGCTGACCACAGGCTGTACAAGATAGTCAAGTGGCGCTAGAGCTTGCCTCTCTTCATGAATATATCAGTCAGTTCACTACTGGCACATATGGCGCGCAGAGCTCTTTTTACGTGTGTCGACCTGTACCTAAGTAGAATGATTCCAAGGTACAAGTCAAGATTTAATACAGAGCTTTAAGACAACATTAGTTCTTAAATACTGCCTCTAAGTAGACACCGAAAGTGACCCACGATGTGAGCGTATATATATATTATGTCCGTCACAAGTTTCGTAGCATATAAATTTGACGAGCGCTTTGGCCTAGTCTGTAGTGACCCTGCCTACGAAACAAAAAGTCCTGGTTTCGAATCCCGGTAAGGGCATTTATTTGTGTGGAGAAAGCCGGGGCGGGTCGCTAGTTTATCTATATAAGCATGTTTATCGTCTAGTACCCATAGTACAAGCTTTGCTTAGTTTGGGACTAGGTCGATTTGTGTAAGCTCGTCCGCATTTTTTTTTTGTTTCTATAAACGTCCACCCTTTAATATGTGTATTGATTCCACAGATCGACGACCAGATATGCCTGCTAATAAATAGCTGGTGCGAGCTGCTAGTGCTGTCCTGCTGCTATCGCGGCGTGGCCACCGTTGGGGAGGTGCGCGTGGGAGGGGGCAGGGGGATCACACTGCAGCAGAGTGCCAAGTGAGCATCTAAAGCGCATCCTAAAGGTTAAACTTTTCACGTCACTCTGGGCGGTGAGATTTACCGCCCATGGGCGCAGCGGCAAATCTCACTTCACCCCCAGGAGAAGAGGTAAAATTGTGTACGCACCACGGGCGGTAATTCGTAAAGCACGTGAGGGTAAACACGTTCGATCTGGGGCATTCACGAATTCACCGCCCTAGGTACGTAATGTACTATTCATGACACTTGCTCGTAAATGCTGTTATTCCATGCCCGTATACCGAAGGTTGGCAAAATTGTTCCCGTGGGAGTTATGGATTTTGAACTCTCTAGGGAGTTATGAGCTTGACTGATCTGATTGGTTTAAGCAAATCTAGTTGGCCGCGCGCCGCGAGAATACTAGTGTACCGCTCTGTGATTGGTTGAAATATTGAAGCTGCGCGCTCCACTCGCACTGGTCTGGAAGTGAAGTTGTCAATTTCGTTAGTTTTTGATTGGTGAAATTTTGCTGTCTTTTGTAGTTATTATTTCCTCGCAAATGTTATTAAACACTTTGTGTATAACACGGGCGTAAGAATATTGCATACTCGATTTGGGATAGCGCGCACACTGTCTGTTTGTATCAGAGTAAACGAGAGTACTGGGCGGCCCGGTTTTAGAAGATACATACATATACACATTCATACATTCACGCCTTTATTCCGAAAAGGGGTAGGCAGAGCACATGAAACTTATGTTCCAGCGCCACTTTTAGCATAAATGTGGGTATAAAATATCGACAAAAGGTGATATTGCAGTGATAGGTTGCTAGCCCATCAACCACAACACACTTCAACCCTGGTCTCTTAGTCGACTTTTACGACACCCACGCTAAGAAAGGGGGTGGTGAAATTCTAACCCGACACCACACGGGTTTTTAGAAGATAATAATAAATAAATATTGAAATATAAAAAAGTGTGCATTATTTGAGAAAATTATGACTCGTTTTAGGTTTAGGTATGAATATGTTGACTTCATGTTTTTAATTGCAGACCCATACGTCAAAAAAATAAGGACATAATTATTTTCTATCGGCCGAATTCGTCCAATTATGTATCGAGTCCGTCCACGGTCTTTGAAATATGGTGAATATTAACATATATTTTGATGTGCTAGAACAAATATTCATAAAAAACTGTTTAAAATTTCAACAAAATTAAGCGCGTAAACCCTCGAAGGCTCAGTCTTCACCCAAGTGTTCACTCTATGCGCCGTCTGACGGACTCTAATACAAACTTTCTTCTCCAGACTGGGCCTGACTCCGTGTATAGAGCGTATGCTGAGTTTCACCGACCACCTGCGGCGGCTCAGGGTCGACAGGTACGAGTACGTCGCGCTCAAGGTCATCGTGCTGCTCACCTCCGGTAAGTACACAACAAGACACACCGCCATACACGGACTGCTTAGAGCAGTCGAGGCTCGCCAGAGACGGACTGCTTAGAGCAGTTGAGACTCGCCATACACGGATTGCTTAGAGCTTTTTTTTTCCTCCTATCTTTCTAAGTTGGGCCCCTAATTACCTATAGCTATATACAACTTAAAAAATCTCGTCAATTCGTCGCACCGTTTTGCCGTGAAAGACGGACAATCAAACACACATTTATAATATTAGTATGGATATATCGAAATTTTACCAATGTAGAAAAAAAAGAAAAACTGTTTTTTGGCTTTAGTTTTTTGAAACAGTTTTTCTTTTCTCCTACATTAGTATGGATTATATTGAGTATGGTCGTGTTCCAGACGCGCCGGAGCTGCGTGAAGCGGAGAAGGTCCGCGCGTCGCAGGAGAAGGCCCTAGCGGCCCTGCAGGCGTACACCGCCGCGCACTCGCCCGACACGCCGGCCAAGTTCGGCGAGCTGCTCCTGCGCATACCCGAGCTGCAGCGGACTTGTCAGGTATTTGACCGTGCCTGTGTCATGTGTGGTCACTGGTCAATGTACTGTTGATTGATTGCTTATGCAGAGTGTATCAAAAGTGGGGTGTGAGGGCATAACAGGTATCGTGTTCTGATGAGAAAAAACAAAGTTTTATTTGTTGTCGCGATTTTTTCACATTTGCATGGAGCAGGTCGCCCCAGTCAGCCAACGCTCCATACACTTGTAGAAAAAAAAACGCGTAAAAAAAGACCGCGTTGCACGGCGGAAGTGAAATCTTGAATAATTTTAATTTTGCAAAAAAAATCCAATGGATTCCGCAAATCCGCATTTTTATTTAAAAATCAGCGTTTTGAAGCGAAACTCCCGCTTTTTGTATTCCGGCAATTGGCAACACTAAATCCTACAGTCACGTGACCTACGCTCCTACACCTGTAGCGAGATTAACTATTTTTCCCGACCACGAAAAGTGCACAGCGCCGCTAAAGAAGTTTTCACATCAAAAAGTAACTTTATATTTTGTTCCAGTTCTTCATGCAAGTCGGCAAGGAGATGCTCAACCCGGCGAACAAGAACAAAGATGGCGACGGGCCCAGTTTCAACCTGCTCATGGAGCTGCTCCGGGGCGACCACTGACAGTAGACTGGTTACCCGTACAGGGTGTCCTTTGCGGCTAGAGGAAAAGCGGCTAGTTTGATACCCTGGACTTTTTATGCCCACATTCATAATAAGTTTCTGTCAAAAAATGTTGGTACAAGGTTTTTGACGACTGTACTTTTCTGTATACCGTCGTCAACTTCTCATTGAGCTGCTCAGGGGCGACCACTAATAGTAGAATGGTTACCCATACAGGGTGTCCCTTACGGGTAGAGGAAAACCGGCTAATTTGATACCCTGGACTGTTTATGCCCACATTCATAATAAAATAACACTGTCAATAATTGCATTTTTGGTACAAGCTTTCATTGCCGACTGTACTTTTCTGTATACTGATTTCTGGGTCAAATTTAAGTTGCAAGATTTTACAGACACCAAGACAGATGAAACTAAATAAAAGCTAATAATAAATCTTCGGTTTTCCAAAATTATGTGTGGCTAATGTGAAACTATTAGATGAGTCGGTATTTTATATATAACGGTGTTTTTGTATATAAAGAAAACCTCTGCTTTCATCAAACCCATTTCGACTACAATATTGTTAAACATCTTTTATGTATCTGACCCTTTGACTGGAAAATGGAACAAACATTTTGGTTGACAGATATTTTTTAAGTATGAATGAAGGAGGTAATTTAAGGGTTATAAAGTTCCAAGTTGTCAGATTACCAAATTATCCAGAAGACATTTTGGTAAATATGTTTTGTTAAACGTCTTCATGGGACTTTTAGAACAGGTCCAATGCCACTGGTATGTTCATTATATAAAGGGTGTCTATACGCTAGTGGTTAGAATGGACATTTGTAGACTTTCAGTTTTATGTTTTAGATTTAACAGTTCATTAAACTACTGTTAAATAATTTCCTTGCTCAAAAGAGGAGAGTGGGCAGTTTAAGAGAGCGAAAATCAATAAAACAGCTACGTACTATATGTATTTAGCTATGGCAACGCTATATATACATATAAATGTTATACAAGGTTTTCGTTGACTTTTGCACTTTATGAATCTACCCTCTTCTCAAAGAAAATAAATATGACAAATGTATTCGTTGTGTGGGGAAAAAAAAATTTGGGAGGAAATAAATGAAGTTCGCATTGATGGCTTGGTACCGTTTTAAGCTCTCAATTAAGCACTGAATGGGCATTAAAATATAACTCAGTGTCAGTTTTGAGACGAAAATTAAGCATGTAAGTTATGTGAAAATGAACTATTCTCACATTTAAATAACGTGTATAGGAAAGAATACTTAATAGCCGTCTCGAAACTGACACGGGGTAAATTTTTGTTCTACGTAACTGGGTACTCATTTTTTTAATACCTATATACCGCATTGCGACGCTCCGCCAAGTGAGAAAGACGCCTTAGTAGGGTGAATATCCACCACGCATCCACCATGTGTGAAGCATTTTTTCACACATTTGACACCTAGTTGTGTCCATAGTCAAAATGCCCTTACATCCAATATGTGACAGCTGTCATCCCAATACAATTTATGTCATCATATGTCATCATTTATCATACCACACACTTATTTGACAGCTGTCAAATATCGTCTGTTATCTAATGTACTGTGCACGACACGAAAATCTAATGTGCACGACATCTTTTGCATATATACTGTGCATATTCACCCTGAAAATAGTTCGCGAAAGCCACAGTGAGAACCATATCAACTTTTGAATAACAATCCTCATCAATTTATGTGACCCTGGTACTTGCGAGATGTATGTGAAGTCCCCAACTAGCTCTGGGTCAGCGTGGGGCAGTACCCGTTCCCACTCATTCACGAGGAGGGCTGTGCCCAACAGTGGGACGTGTATAGGCTGATGATTATGATGATGAAGACGATGGGTACTTGTAATGAGAAGAAAGCCATGGTGTAAAGTAAAATGTGGCGCTATGTATATAACTTGTGAAAACTATTGATATTTTCTTAAAATTTAATTAGATACTTATATGTTTTGATACGTATGATATTAGAGTAATCGCTGCTATATGTATGGTGAAATTGAATATTTACATATATCTATTTATTAAGTGCCATATGTGTTAATATATTTGCCAAAACAATGTGGCGATATAACTTGTATTACTTTAAGTTATTAGTATAAGTAATTATAACAGAAAGCTATAATGAAGGAAAATATTCCACAGTTTAACCCTTAAATGGGTAATGGCATCATATTTGCCGTCATAGATGAAACAAAAACTATTGTATTCTGACTGACTTACGGTTCAAATTTCAATGAATTGATAGAGTTGTCAAACAGTCAAAAACCATAGGGGTAATCAGGTAACGTTCCGAGCGCTCACTATTACAACGCAACTGTCATTTTTCCTTATACAATTTGACATTGCTACCTAACGTGCGTACACTGCGTTACGTGAGCGACCTGGTTGCCAACTGTTTTTACCATTCCCAATTGGTAAATGTGGGAAATTATCTCCCCAATTCGACACCCGCTGTTTCTACGCATTGCTGCTTTCTAAATTGGAAAAGCCTTGGAATCATACTGTAGATGCGTTTATTTATATTGAGAGAGAGATGCACGGCTATCAGACTATCCGTCTCTTTCTAAGCGTTCAGATTGGAAAGAGGCGGACATCGTCGTGTGCATTTGTCGTTAGCTACGACGAACCCTCCAATCAACAGGGCGTCCATAGGGTGCGGTGGCTTGCCACCAGGTAGGCCGTATGCCTGTTTGCAACAGTCGTGGTATAAATTACATTTACCTATGTATTAGCTGATCGTCCTTGATCACTGTACTTATATTATTGTAGTTTGTTTTAATTTAGATGACGAAAAGTACTAATAGCCAACCATTACCGGCATCTGTTTAAAAACTACTTCAGTAAATACAGTGAGCATCAGTAAGTTAGTTGCAGCAGTAGTTAATCGCGGTCAAAGTAGTCAAATATCGCAATATGTCCTCATGACTATGGGAGTAAGGCTGGTTTTAGTGTCACGCGGACCGTCCGCGCGGACAGCTCCGCACGACCAATATGTATGGCGCGTCCGCGCGGACAGCTCCGCACGACCAATATGTATGGCGCGTCCGCGCGGACAGCTCCGCACGACCAATATGTATGGCGCGTCCGCGCGGACAGCTCCGCACGACCAATATGTATGGCGCGTCCGCGCGGACCCGTCCGCATTACTCTAAAACGCTCCCTTAAGAGTCCGCAGTAAGCTCGATTCTCCATACAAACGTAGTTACGCTCTCATTTTAAAACTACGTTTTGGATTGTAACGAAACTTTGCATGTTCAATGAAATGAGGTATATCTATGTCTAAAATTAGTTTACGTAGCTTCAGATACCATAATAAAAAAGATACAGCGAATTTAAGTTTTTCATACAAAACTAGTTTTTGCTGTATTTACTTTGTTTTATAAATTGGAACCATATAAACTAATTACAGACATAGATATACATCATGTCATTGTATATGCGAAGTTTCGTCACAATCCAACACGTAGTTTTAAAATGAGAGCGTAACTACATGGGAAGGTGAAATTCGGCCGAGCTTACTGCGGCCTCTTAAGCTTAATACATCGTACGTGATCCTCGCGGACGGTCCGCGTTCGGTCCGCGTGACACTAAAACCAGCCTAAGGATGTGTTACGATATATCTGGCTAGTTTGACTGCTACTATGATTCTGACTACATCTGCCACACTTCGGTCAGCTCTGTTGTCTATTTGTCGTCTTCTCCTTTCATAACTGGTTAACTAAAACAAAGTACATATAAATTTCATGAAAAATAAACTATCATAAAGTACCTACTGCAAATTATAATGGAAGTCGAATCTTGCTTCTGTTAAATTACAGCAACTTGCCATAATTCTTAATATTTACATGCATACGTATGAAATCTATGAGAAATGTTTTACTTTAGCTTATTTATACCATGTATTCAAGTATTATATTCTATTAGGTAACATCTTTTCAGTATTAATTAAGGGGCTCCCATAATTGGCGTATGGGATCGTACCTTCGATCTGAATCTCTTAGTTTTTTATGGTTTTTTGTAGCTTATTATGTTAACAACAACGGCTTTAAGCAATATAGTATCCTATATTTACTTCAAAGTTCATTGTTTTCGAGATATTTGCCATCAAAGTTGAACAATTTTAGGCCAAAAAACCGGTTTCTGGCCATAACTTTTGTGTTAATTGGTTTAAAATGAAAACCCTAGACCAGTTTTTAGGGACGTCACAGACGAACCCAAATATGTAGATTTCGTATGTGTTAGATCTTTCACGTCAATAGAGATACAAAATAAGTGTTATTTTAGACAATGTTTACAAAGATCATACAAAATTAAGTATTCATTTGTTTCAAAATCCGGTAGACCAAAATGGAGATAAAAGATTGAAGAACCGATAACCGTTTGATTAATACTTCTATCTGTCGTGCAAAAGTAGAAGATACGATTCAAAACTTGTCAAAAATCGATGGAAACCTCGGGTAGCCCCTTAATAACGGATATCTTTCAAATTATGTTCGTTTCTATCACTTTTTGAAGTATTTTTTTCATTATTACTTTATCTCGTACACTTGTTTAAGTGGAGTTCTATTTTGCCGCTTGAGGTATTTTTTGCTATCTACACTAGCTGATTTCGAGGTATTGGTTAGGAATGACAAAAAAAATGGATTATAACGAAATAGTTAACTCACAGTTTTGGTTGAGGTTTCTTAATGTGGGCGTCTTTTATAAAAATGTCATTGGATTTGGAATCTTGTACCTCAGACGTTAGAGTTTGGAGTAATTATTATTTACGTGCGTATCATTAGCTCAAGGTATTAGTCATGTGTTAGGCGTTTCTATCTAGTTGTAACGAACGGACAAACATGTACAATTTGTATTTTCTTTCGTGTTTTAGGAAAGTATGTGTAGTTGGTATTATTTGAGTTGGCAGAATCGCATCAAAGAGTCCATTCAAAAAGCAACTCTACTGTCCGTTGAAGAAGGCAGCAATTGCAATGACTGTTTTATAAAATGGCGGCCAAATTAAATAGTCCCAATCGTAACGAAAAATCAGCTTGCCCTTGCATTTTTAACATAGCTAGACTAAGAATAACTTAACGTATATTTTTGCACAAACATGTATGTCTGTAAATACTTTTATCTACGCACATGTCATTAGTGCTCTACAATGCGTTCAGAAACCGTAGGAAATGACCAGCATTACTACAACCGATTTTACTATGAGAACTTTCTTGCCTGTGGTAGTAGGTAAAATCTGTACTGTAATGTCATTACAGTACAGATTTTTGATAAATTTGTATCGTTATGAGTTATGAGTTTAAATTTGGAACAGATGTCAAAACTCAAGTGGGTCTCTATTCTAGTATCCATAGATATTAAAACAGTTATCGATACGAAACGTCAATTCAGTACGTTTTTTAATACAAACCGACATTGGATCTCGAGTGATATGAGTATAGGGACTTCATTCGTTTGTCTATGATTAAAAAAAACCATTCGTCATGACGGATGATCGAATTGCCGCCATTGCTGTTGTCATTTTATTGTTGGTTTTTTGCTGTTACTTACTAATACTTATGATATGTGTGTAGATAAAGTAGTGTATGCAACTGTACGTAATAAGGCTTTAAAACACTCGTGTGATCCTATTATGAAACTAGCTGTACACTCGTATTTTAAGGCCTCTCATTATGGATCAGTCGCATAAACTACTACATTGTACACAGGTGAAAATACAGACAACATAGGTTAAATCGGTACAAAGATCAACTTATCCCTGTAAGGGATTCCAGTTAACCGTTGAGCAATGGCGAGGGGAGACGTTAATCGCATCAAACTGTCCATATCATGAAGCAATATCTATGGAAATAGAAAGAAATAATTGTATTTTGTAGAGCTATTTTTAAATGTATTTAAACGGTTGTAGAAGAACAACACCAGGGACTAGAGTACTAACCTACACGAAGTACCTTGCCGATGCAATAATATAAGTATCAACTCTTATAAAATCAAATATCCATATTAATATATTATACTTAGAACCTTAGAGTAGGTATACAGGGCGTCCCACGCCCATGACACATGGAGGGAAAGTACCTTAAATATTGTAGATAGAACAATTTACTGAAAGAAGACATTATTTTAATTTTAAAAACAATTTTAACTGCGTTCATAGATTTTTGAATAATTATACGTTTGAACCGGGAATCGAATCCGCTACACGAGAAAAAAAATCATCCTGTAGCTTTATCATACCGATCGAAAGGGTTCATCAGAAGGATTATTGTTTGCTAAATAACATAGTGTCAGAAATAAAAGGAAGACCATGAATTTTAACAATGTCTGTCAAATTAAAATAATGTCTTCTTTCAGTAAAATGTTCTATCTACAATATTTAAGGTACTTTCCCTCCATGTGGCATGGGCGTGGGACGCCCTGTCTAAGAGGAGTTAGTTATACGCGTGCCACAATAAGGGACGGAAAGGTTATCCAGCTAAATTGAGAACTGCTCTTAAAACGGCTGACAACTTACCATAAGCAACTTACTTAATTTGGGCGGGTAATGGTAGGTATATTTGCCGCATCTCATTGTAATTCAGTTGCAGCAAAAATAAGTGAAACTATGACTAGGTCAATATTGGTATATCCCTTTCTGTCACTCTTATTGACACTGTTGTACCATCCCGCTCGGAGGTATTGTTGTTACTTTATCTATACTCTATGGAGATTCACTGTGATTCAGCGCAAATTGAAAATTGACAGCTCGAATTTATACATCGAATCTGAATGATGCCAATTTAAAAATGCTCGAGATGGAAAATTGTCCAGCCTGAATAAAGTTAAAGTGTAATAATAAAGTAAAAGTAAAATTGACATACGTGATGTAGGTCGAAAGAAAAACGTCCATATGGAAATACGTGCACTCCAAAAATATGGCCAATCGGAAAGCCGTCATATATGAATTTTGTAAAAAAATACGATTTTCATATTAAAGGATACTAACTTAAGGCGCCGTAGGTTCAGCGAAGTTAAGCGAACAGTGTTTTTGAAACAATATAATGCGTCTGTTTATAATAATATGGTTTTAAAAAAATACGAATAGTAATCTTGAGGCTTTTCTGCAGGGAAATCAGTGTTTAGAAACATGATTAAGCAATTTTCGCTCGATAGAAAAAAATCACGAACATAGGTCTAAAAGGGTCTAAAATACACTTAAAATATTTGTTACAAATTACGAACAAAAGCTAAAAATATTAAAATGGCTTCTAAAAATCGGCAATATTATGTTTGAGGGAAATCAGTGTTTACTTTTTTATTTATTTAAACGGCCAATAAATTAAAATTAAAAAACATGATTTCCGCGCTTCCGAGCACGCACTTCCATCTCGCTCACGCTTATGCTCAGTGAGAGGGAGAGAAGACCATGAACCTACGGCGCCTTAAATTAGACAACATTCACTTTTCACGTATTAGAATATATGTACCTATTTCCTACTGGAACAAAATTCCATTCAGGCTAAATGCATTTTGACAAAAAAAAAATGCTCATAAAATGTATCAGACACTATTAAATTTTCACCAAATTCGCTTTTGGTGGTACTTTTGGTCCAATTTCAAAATGGTTATGTTCCTGTTGAAGATTTTCCATTTGTGTCGAATGACAGTAAATCCTGGAAAAATCATACAACGCCATCTATTGTCAGAACTCGACGTGAAGGTATTAACACCAGCTTTGAGTCAACCTGTACTTTAGGAAAAATAGGACTTAAGGGGACGTAAAATTACGCCACAGGCGGTAATTAAGAAAGCATCGAGATTGCATTTACCGCCTATAGTATGTAATATATACTCTTGAAAGTCTGACTTTCGATATGCTTTATTCGTAGCGTCGTATGTACTTAGTATATGATATATATATGAATACACCGTGGGCCCGACATACCCAACAGACATTTAGAGTGTATTTCTGAACATGTATAAAGACAAAATTTACGAAAAAATTGCTCGATTCGTTCCAATTTTAGAGAAATTATTGATTTATGTCGCAGCATAATAAAAAAAGTATATTTTCATGGCATTGCTACTAATGTAACCAACATTCATCATAGTTATTTAATCAATATCAGGAGACAGATACGATTCTCGAAACAAGTCATTACTCGTAAAAAAATAGGTTCATAGTGAGATCACATATTATAAATAACATAGTATAAACCACATATTTGCGATTTTGGACGTTCATATACCTTCTTTTACTCCTCATGTGTATGTCAAGTCCCCAATCCGCACTGCACCGCAATTCACTCTCATGAGAGGCTTGTATCCCAGCAGTGGGACGTATACACGGTGACTATTAATTCGTGATCAGGAGTAAAATATTCCTGTAATAAATAATAATAACTGACACCAAACACTATTAACTAGGTACCTAATACAAACTTATTTTTTCTGTATGAAACCGAATAAGGAATTACTTTATAATTTAAAATCACTGTCATCCTAACGGCAGTTTGCGAAAATGTAACACACATGTGTTTAACGTATCTGCTTAACTTCAAAAAATGTAGGGTGACCAAACATTCAGTGGACATTAGTGTTAACATTAGTGTTGGCTGTTTATCAATATTTTTATTAGACTTCTGATCACGGATTAGGAATCACCGTGTGTAGGCTGTTTTTTGCTCATAAATGAATGTTCAAAATCTGTCAGGTTACACGGGCCCACGGTGTATGTTGCGGACATAAGGCTCACCGGCTTGTGCCTTCTGAGTAGATACATAGTAACACATATACATAATATAATACGCTTTCTATATGCTTGTAGTGCTAGGTTTAAATATAGATTTATTATATATCTGAGCATTCTTATATGCCCTTAATAAATTAGTGTTCACATATTTTGGAACACTTGTCTGTGCATATATTTTGTAACTAGACTGTACAAACCATTCAACTTTAAACTAACATATTTCTGCTAACCTAATATATTTATGAATATTAAACAGATAATTATAACTATTAGGTATATAACATTGCAATAGTTGAACAATATAAAATATAATAGACTATGAATCCACGTTTTCCGCGTCCCGTTAAAATCGTCAGTAAAAATCGATTCGATTTATCATTCATCTGCCGTTGATAACCGGTAAATACAACTTTTCGCCGCATCACTACAGATGTAAGTTAGCCAGCATCAAATAGGACCTAAAATATCATGGCCAACTAGGATGTCATCATCCTCCTAGCGTTCTTCCCGGTTGTGCCCCTAAAGGAGCCCGGGGTCCGCTTTGACACCTAATCCCAAGATTTGGCATAGGCACTAGTTTTACGAAAGCGACTGCCATCTGACCTCATGACCATGATGATGATCATCTGGCCTGATCATGGCCAACTATGATGTAATACAATAAATACAAACGAAACATCGATTAATTGTATACTTAAACCACCACCGTAAAATTCTCTACGTTTTGGTGATAACTGCGTACAAATCAGTTCACCCAGCGAGAAAATCGCGGACAAACATACAGGTGAGGCTGAGAACCTCCTTTTTAAACTTTTTGAACCCGGTTGAGTATCTCTTTTTTATATACATCATTGGTGGCCAATACATTTACTATTATATTCCCTCATAGGCAGGCCCTTTAAAAGCATAACTATAGCAAGCACATATATAATTTAGCAAGCGCTTCAGCCAAGACTCCCGCGAGCTATGTCGGGCTGACATAGACTTATAAGACGCGTGTAGACTCAAAATTTATTATAAATCCTAAAGAAAGACGGCAAAAATATATGCCTAGTGACGAAACCCCCATTCAGATATCTCAAAGAATTACGAAACCACAACCGCTTTAATATTGCTCTTTAGGGCGGGTTGCACCCGACTTACGATTACAGACCGATCACCGTTAAATATGGCGCTGACAGCTGTCAGTCCATAGAAACTTGTCAAACGTTCCATACATTCAGATTTTAACGAACACCGCTTACGATTACAGACGGTTTGGTGCAACTCACCCTTAGAGAAACAAAACGCTCGTAGATCGTTAATACGTCGCGATAGTAATGACAATCGGTCCATATGTAGGTGCGTTTTGCGTACAAGGGACCGAATATACCCCCTCTTAAAACTGTGGACACTTATAACTTTGTGATGCTCTACTTTTTTCTTGACAATATTTTTAATCATTTTTAAGGAAGATACATTTTATTTGCTGTCTACACCGCTATTAGAAAGAGACAGATAGTTATCGCCGCGACGCTCGCGGGCCGCTCTGTCTTAGCTGTGCTAAGAGTAGTCTATTCTCATATTTGATCGCACAATAACACCGTCAACAGCGCTCCAATATGACGGTACGCGCCGCTATCCAAGAACCGCGTCATGTAACATGATCAGCGATCGGATATTCGGATCGATATTTACCTAAACTTGGCAAAATCTCAGAAATTGTTGGGAAAATATGGAGTCGGCTTCTTTTTTATTATAAATTTAATAAATATGCTCCGGGGCTCCGGGATCGCACAAAATGACATAAGATTGGCTATTTTTGATCATTTTTGTAAGGAAATATGTTGTTATATAGATGTAACAAGAACAGTGTATGTAGCCGCATCGTGAATTGGCAAAGTAATGTAAGCATTTCTCTATACATATCTTACATAACTGGTAATGAGTTTAGATTGTTACATAGTTAAGAAATCCCGGGAAATTTATTATGAAAATAAAGTCGAGTCCGTCTCCATGCCGTTCACGCCGCGAAATTTTAGGTAAATATCGATCCGAATATCCGATCCCTGAACATGATATAACCTATGGTTGAGATTATTTAACGTGGCCGACTTTTCATGAAACTGTACGTCTAGCACAACTTGCTGACAAGCCGCTTGTCCGGCGACTGAGCGTCCCCTGTCACACTCGCACCGTGCAAATTAGAACGAGGACGGTAGACCCTTCTCGGCTCGCGTCGCGGCGCGGCGTCAGTTGAGCTAGCCCCCCTGTTATTGGAATTGGAACCTTCTATCTTTGCCGCCAGTGTTGCTTTTTGAATAGACCGTTTTGATGCGATTCGGCCAACGCAAATGATCTCAAGATGTTCGTGCTGCGAGCTTAGTAGTTAAGCAACAACGCGCAGTTTCACTGTCCCAGAGGCAACCGGATGGCTCGCGATATTTGAGCTCCCGAAGCGTTGTGGACCCTCCGTGTGCTACCCGAACTGAGCCAACTAGGACGGGGGCGGAAATTAGAGAAGGGGTGAAAATAAAATTGTCCCCAGGTATTCGATTTATTATTTGCCTCGCGATATTTTTTTAATTGTTCTATTTCTGCTTCAGTCCAACTTGGCTCATTTCGGGTGGCACAGGGCGATTCCACAACACTTCGGGAGCCCAAATGCCGCGAGCCATCCGGTTGCCTCTAGGACACTACAACTATGCGTTATTGCTCTGAATATAGAACGTACGAGTAAATAAATTGAAACTTCGAAGTGTGTTCACCGTGCAATTAATAGGTAAATTCGTCCTTCAAAAGTGTTTATTATAATTTGGTGTTTAACACAGTGCAATATGATTTATTTTTGCATGCTTTCAGTTATAGCGCTGGTATGTATAGTCATAAGTAGTTATAAGTACCTACGTAAACCAGTCAACACTGCCGACTATGTAGATTTGCTATGAGCAAAATTGCAATACTTATTTAAACAATATTCTCATACAATAATTTAGGTTTAGACATAGCAGTAGCGTAGTAGCTTGCACACGGTTAAGTTAAACTCTCCATACAAACTTAGTTCGGTTCTCATTTTAAAATTTTAAACGGAATAGGAATAACATGAAGTTATACACAATGGAATCCTCCATATCTCGGTCAGACGAGTTGCTTTATATATAAATTATAATGGAAATACAGGGTGTTTGTTCCATCGTGTGCCAAATTAAAACGGCACTAAGGTCGAGTCATTTGGTTTGACGACCGGCTAGCCTAGTGGTTAGTGACTGCCTACGAAGCTGAAGGTCCTGGGTTCGAATCCCTGTGAGGGCAAGTATTTGTGTGATGAGCTGATGTTTGTTTCAGAGTCTCGGATGTTTTCTATGCATTTAAGTATTTCTCTCTGTTATATATATCGTCGTCTAGTACCCATAATACAAGCCTTATTGAGCTTACAATGGGACTACCTAGGTCGATTTGTGTGAGATTCTCCCTTATTTTATTTTCCTTTTAATTCGTATATTTTCCGGCGTCCAAATAAATTTCGTTCCCTCGGTTTTTTTAATTGAGATTTTTTTGTCTTACGCATTTTAACTTTGATCAAAAAAAGGGGGTGGTAGAGACTAATTTTTTTTATTGTGATTCAGTTTGGCAAACGACCAAACCTTGTATAACAGAAACAAAAGTGATTTGAGACTTCGTTTTAAAAACGTTCTCTTTATTTTTTTTCTAGCATGTTTTCTACATAAACTGGTTCCCGATGCAAATTTTCATGTTATTATAGCATATCATTTTAAAATTAGAACCAAACTACTGTGTGTGAAAAGCGCGCGCCGATGTATCGTTGGAACTAGGGGCAATCTTAACCGTGTCAATGGCATTTGCAATTCCATTTCGATTGCAATAGGGTGATAATTTAGTTTAAAGTAATAAGGGCACAAGTACTTCATATTAATAACGCTCATTATAGTTTAATGATAAGTCTTCGTAATGTGCCACTTTGCGCCTCCGCCGAGGTCACGAGGAGTTGTACGTATGTCTGGTGATACGTTAGTATCTTAGGGCCAATGTCGTTGAGATTTTCAATGTTGTTCGCGAAAAACAATAAGACATTTAGCTGTAAACTTATGAACTGATAAGTTAAGTTATTAGATATAACTCTAGCTTATTATATTTTTGTATTCAATAATCTAAGTAGGATTAGGGGATGATTGACTCCTAAGATTTTTATATTAAAAATTCAAGGGAATGAAAGAATGGTGACGTCCAATTATTTTTTAGCTTAAAGTGTTATTTTTAAACGTAGCATTGTAACTATATTCTATTATTTTGTAACGTTTAGTTATGGACATATTTTTTTATATATAGAGAAAAAAGGTAATTACATTTTTTTGGATTATATATCGATTTTTATTGAATTGAAGCTACGCTCCTTTACCACAATGTAATTTCATATACTATTTGATGTCCAGACCTGCAAAGTGATATTCTTTTGTTTCATCTTGAATCGGTGACACATAATTACTCTTCAACCATTTAAAAAGGCATGAATATTATTTTTTAAATTTCATTGCATGGCCGGAACTAGGGATTGCCTGTCTCGTAGTCATTATTCGGCCTCGCTTTGCTCGGCCTATAACACTCGGCTTTTCTAGTAATACAGCGTGTAAATCGAATACGAGCAAAGAATTTAACCAGACATAGGGTTTAGTAGCGTAATCATTAATTAACTGAACTTTTTGAGTTACACTTAATTGAAAGCTTGTAATATTTTTTGAAAAATTACCGAGCAGCAATGTAACGCAAACATGTAATCCACGTACATAGCTGTCCATTAGGTATCTTGGTGGTTAGTGATATTATTAATTATTTAGAAAATGTTAGCTAGCTGCTTTGTTGATAAAGACTAGTGGATACTTAGACAGCTGACAACTGTCAATGAGCCTTAACTTGAACATTTTGCGTAACATTGCGGGCTGAATTATTTTGCATGGTTAATTTTCGTTGTAATTTTAGACAAAAGTTATCTTAATACACTTGTTGTGTCCTTTACTAACCACCATTTAAAGATTTGCTCGTATTGGATTTACACGCGGTATATACTAAGTATTATAGCAGTTGCTCGAGATGCTAATACACTCGAGAGCAAAAGTTTCGGGTCACTAGCATTTACTTAAATATCTTGAAAACGAATAAAGCTATCGTATTGAAATAAATTGAACCTTATAGACAATTTTATGTTACTAAAATAAAATGCATTACATTTACAACTGACCATTTATTTTATTATGTTTAAAACGACAAATTAAAAAAGGCGTCATTTTGCTTGCAAAACCAAAACTGAGTGAGTGAGACTCCGAGTGTTCGCGTGCATAAATTCGTCTTGCTAAGCGATGGTGCCTCTCGAGTTTCGGACCATTTGCGGGTATAAATGGTTTCAAATTATCTTCAGCAAGTCGCCGTCTTACAGTCCAAGCAGAAGGGTTCTTAAAAAATGATGAGTCAGTGCTGTTCCCGTAAGAAACCGATTTCGCAGCATAGAGTTGACTAGATATCGATCTTCCCGTGCCGTCGTACACCTGGGTCTGCCTGTTGTTGGTCTGCGTAGGTTCGAACCAGTTTCTAGAAACCGCTGGCGAACACGCTGAACTGTAGACAACGATACACCGACTATTCTTGCTGTTTCTCGCTGACTGCTCCCATTTTCCAGGATCGTCAGGATTCTCGTACATTCCTCAGGTGTGAGTGACATAATTACTACTTTGATAATGACTGTTGGATACCTGGAAGACTTCTTATAAATACATTTTATGACAGAACAAAAAAAAAAGCAAAAACAGTTGCGAAAATTAGAAGTTCTGATTTGAAGAAAAGGGATCATTATGTTTATAACTTTTTTTATGCCATTACTTCACGCCAACCAATAAGTTTTTATACGTGTAACGAAGGATTATTAAATTGTCTATAAGGTTCAATTTATTTCAATACGATAGCTTTATTCGTTTTCAAGATATTGAAGTAAATGCTAGTGACCCGAAACTTTTGCTCTCGAGTGTATTAACGCCTAATCGCTTTGTTGGATTGGCACTATTTGGCACCGATGCGGTAAAAATAGTTGCGAAACTTTTTTGCGCAAATGCCATTCTAGCGAGGTTCAGAATAGGGTATTTGACAACAGTCGAATTAAATTGTTTTTTCATTAGCAACAGATGAACATCACGAAAATTTCATTTATATTTTGTAAGCAGTTTAAGATTTTTGAATTCATAAAATTGATTCGATTGTGACGTCACAAGCCAATACCTACTTAATCCCTACATCCCTACAACTTCCATACTAACTGAGCGTTTATTGACGTGACATCATAAGCTGATTTGACTTTTTTCAAATACCGTATTGGCTTCAATACAGCTGAACACAAAACCGAATGGAAGTCCTTAAGCAATGAAGAAAAAATATTACAAAGTAGAGATTATTACGTATATACCTATTCGTTGAAACAATGGCGCGTTTGCAGTATTCAAGAGCAACAAGAGGCAACCGGATGGCTCGCGGTATTCGAGCTCCCGAAGTGTTGTGGAACCCGACCAAGGGGGGAGATTATATAAATAATAAACAAATAAATAGTAATAATAAATATTAGGGGACAATCTTACACAAATCGCACTAGCCCCATAGTAAGCTCAATAAGGCTTGAGTTACGGGTACTAGACGACGATATATTTAATAGATATAAATACTTAAATACCTAGAAAACATCCAAGACTCAGAAACAAATATTCATGCTCATCACACAAATATTTGTCCTTACCGGGATTCGAACCCAGGACCTTCAGCTTCGTAGGCAGCGTCACTACCCACTAGGCTAACCGGTCGTCAAACAGCGTAATACACTTTCAGCACAGGGCGGTTCAACAGCACTTTGGAGCTCTAATGCCGCGAGCCATACGGTTGCCTCACGGATTCTGCAACTGGGCGTCATTGCTCGGAATATATTTATGTGTGTGCAATTCCCAAAGTACCTTCTTGTTGTTGATATACTATTTAGAATTTTCCAAAGTAGGTTGTGATACCTATAAACACAGGAGTCACTGTCTCTGTTCATACTTTATTATTTTATCTTTTGATATCCTTCGCACGACAATAATGAATTACCCCTATTTATCATGAGTAATGAATGATTTAATCTTTCGTGTTAATACGGTACTTATTTCTGTCATTAAATATAGAATTACCTACATTTATGTGCGAAGCTATAGTGGGACTGGGCTGGACATGTCTGCCGGATGCACGCGGAGCGATGGGCCAAATTAGCCACCGAATGGCTTCCAAAAGATGGCTTCCGAGGTAGAGGCAGACCGAAAAGGAGATGGCGGGACGACCTTGATACGTTTTGCGCAGATTGGCTAACACTGGCACAGGACCGAGACGAGTGGCCGAAAGGAGGGGAGGCCTTTGCCCAGCAGTGGGACACAATATAGGCTATATATAAAAAAAAGTGTGATACGGGCGATTTCGTACTTTTCGAATAGTTTGTATGAAATCAGCCATAATTTTTAGGTTCCGAAGTCAACAAGGAACGTCATCGGCTTTGCTCAGTAACCCTTACAATTAGAATACTGTATGCATATGTAAATCAATCACGCCGACAATATAAAACAGAAAAATTAAATTATGAAAAATAAAATATTTTTACAATTTACACGTAAAATAGGGATGTAAACATTTTTCTGTGGTATGGTTGAATAGCTTGTTCAACAATATTATGACCATTTTTCAACTCAGTGATTCGTTTGCGAGATATTGGGCTTTAAAGCCCTAATGCTTGTTCGAGTCATGTGTACCTTAACGTAACCTAATAGTCGACCAACTTAGAATGTACTTACAAAAGGCAACTTTCGTACATTCGGCCGACGCAACCGCACAATTTAGTTGGCGCGCGCGTGTCGATAAAACTAACGGAACCCTACATTGCGGGTGGCCCGACACGCACTTGTTTGATTTTTATTGTTCCCTAAATAGAAAGACCGAATCAAAATATACACAACGGAACTACACTGAGAGATTCCACAATCACTTCCCTTTTTATTACCCAACAGCCGCAAAAGGGTTTTTTTTGGAGCGGGTATATCATATCGTTAAGTTTAGACCAGGTATATTATCATGTCAATAGTCAATAGTGTTTATTTCGTTAACATATTAGGTACATCACATCATACAAAAACATGCTACATACTAACTTGATATTATTGTACAATTGAAAATTAAGTAATATTTTTAAAAGTGTACATTCTACAATAATTGAAATTAATTATTTTATTTCATTATTCAATAGTTCACAATAAATTATCATAACAATTTCAATTATTCCATGTCATACCCAATCTTATAACTATAAACTATAGCATGTCAAGAATTCTGATAGGGAATAAAAACATTTTTCGTTTTAACGCGGTATTTCCAGGCTCTGTGAATATATGTTTTTCACACCTTTCATTCGGAAAAGTAAGTTTTGCTCCACGACGAGATGGACCAAAACGCTACTTTTCTGTTCAAGCTACTTTTTTAATTTATACATTGACATTGGAACATTTGTACGCAATGTGCCAATTGAACACAGATGTTAATAAAATAATCGATTGTAATTTCAGCGTAGTCGATTCAAAACGAACATATTTCAAGTTTTAACTATAACAATGTTGTATAAAAATTTATAAATATTTCGTAATATTTAAAAATTATTAATAAAACTTATGATAATTTAGATATATTTTAACAATAGTTTTTTTAAATTTCCTTATAGTCGGTGTGAAAAATAGTATGTGTCACTCGGTAGCAAAATTATTTTCGTCTCGGGCGTAAACACTTGTATCCCTCACTACGCTCAGGATCCTACGTTAGAACACAACATTTGTGACACAAATAACTATACCATACCTAGTACTCCGCGGAAAGAACTCGGAGACCATCTTAAAAAGAGTTGGGTTTCCTTTGACAAACATCGCGGCCTCAAACACATACAGACAGGGCAATGTCAGTACTTTTGAGGCCTACAACACTCGCGCGGCCTGCGGTGGCGGACAATAGTTTTGACAGCTAATACCAAGTTTACTATTGTCCGCCGCAGCCAGACCGCGCCAGTGTGATGCAGGCTATGATTCATCATCACTATCCTGGCTGATTTCGACCACGGCGACTGGAAACATGGCTAACTGGAGCGTCGTTCGTGAGCTCGCAGGTGACTGACGTAGCCTATCTTTGCAGAGAATGTACGACTACACTCGCTACAGGTCAGCACCCCTCCGACAAAATTGTAGTGAATGGCCGCAGGTGGTCGAGCCTTTAACTCCTCGCGTTTAGCGTCGAGTTCATTTCGTCTTTGTTCTTCGAAGGCTTGCACTGTAACCTTCACTGCATGCCTCCACTTTGACCGATCTTGAGCCAAAATCTCCCAGCGCGATGGTTCAATATCACATCTCCGCATGTGGCGCTTCAACACATCCTTATTATACCGCAGAAGCTGGCCGCCCTGTTTTCGCTTGCAGTTCTGAGTAAATGATGCGCTTAGCCACTCGTTCTTGGGCCATGCGGGAGACATGACCAGACCATCGTAGCTGCCTACGCATTAGATTAGCAAGGCGTAGAACTTCTGTGTTCCTGACACGGTCTGATCAGGAGATGTTCATTATGTCACGCAGGCATTTGAGATGAAACCTATCTAATACGCGAATGTGTTTGGGGTAGAGACACCATGTTTCGGAGGCATACAGGAGATTGGGCAGAACTATTGCCTAGGAACTTTGCTAGGCTATCATTAAACTGTGACACACAACTGTCCGTTTGCTTGAGTTGCCGTATTGCCCTTATACACCTCTTTTGTGTTTTGAAGACAGTCTCTCTGTTCGTGGAGTTTGCCCAGTATATGGTGCCATAGCGCAACGTCGATGCCACGAAACCATGATATGCTGTCATGACAACCTCAACGCTTGACTGTTCCGCTAGTTTGTACAGAGCATAGGCAAACTGGTTTAGTTTTCTACAAGTTGCTTCAGTGTGCGGTTTCCATGTCATCCCACTATCTACAAGTTATTACTTTCAAGCCAGCTGTTGATACAACTTAAAGTATTATTAATTTATTTTACGTCACACCTGGCCATAATGCAAGTTGTACCGCACGCTGCGCGTGCGGTACAACTTGCATTATGCGAAACTTGCGAAGGCCAAGACGTAAAATTGTGTACTCACTACGGGCGGTATTTCGTAAAGCCCCAGATCGCATATTTATGGCCCTCACCTTCGGTTCGGGCACACCTGCGATCTGGGCCATTCACGAATTCACCGCCCTAGGTGCGTAATGTACTATTACGTAGGTATTGTATATTCTTGCATTTAATAACTACTGTACAGTCGTCTGCGAAAAGTAACATTGGATATCAAATGTACTATGGGAGATCATTGATGTATATAGCAGGAACAAGAGTAGGCTACCCTAATACGCTACCCTTTGGGACTCCACGTATGGTTATATCAGCCGAAAGACATCCTTGCTGGACACGTGCCTTTTTAGGGTTCCGTACCCAAAGGATAAAACATCAGGACCCTATTACTAAGATTTTCGCGAAATGAAAGTAGAAACGTTGGTACCGTTTCAGAAGTTGTAATAAAATCGCGGCTGATGTCGCTACGAGCCTTGAAGACTGGAAGGGATTGAAAGATTCATAGCCACTAGCGGAGCCCTCAGTAGCTCAGTTAGATAGCAGCAATGGACAGATTCCAGTGACCGCGGGTTAATCCCACTTAAATCCCACTTGAAACAAATAATTTATAAACTTTCCACTTTGATCGAAATTTAGAATTTCGTTCCCGGACGTTTCTGCTTAGTAAACATTTACTGAAATAATTTATTTTAAAACAATATTTTTATTCTGACTTCGACACATAGATACACGAAAATTTCCACATTTTCTTTCCAATTTACCACTTACTTGAACTGTTTTCCGAGAGAAAATGCGTTGATTAATACAGAAAAAAACCCAAGCCGTGTGGGCTATTTGAAGAGTTCCGTCGATTCCTCCGTCGAGATCTCAGAATTAAATTGACATCCTTGAGGAATTCCATATTCTGTAGTCTTTATCATCAGTTCCACTTCACCAAAATTTTGATTTATGAGGGTATTTAATGGAGTTAGTACCTATACATTAAAATAAAAACTTACAGTGGAACATAGCACATCCTCCTTTTTGCCGTCGGTTAAAAAGGTATTTGCTTTTCTTGATAAATATTAAAATTTTCCTGATTAGGAATACAGAAATTCAGGTTTTTTTTTTCTTAAGCACTTTCACTATGAGACCCATTGAACCAAATATTAAATTAAAAAAAAAATACTGCTTACGAAACTAATCAGTACCGCAAGGGCAAATATTTCTGTGATAAATAACTAAGTACAACATAAGTAAATATAAGTCAGTAGGTACTAACGTAAACACTAGTAAGTAAATATTTGTTTCAGAGTGGTCGATATCTTTATGTAAGTATTCATATCTAATCAATGTACAATGGTTCCAAAGACGTGTCCGGACCTCCCTGTCCGGTCTCCAGGATCCGAGATTGAGTAGTTGGTGGCCGAGCCAAACATTATCGGTGAAACGTAATCCCACAGACTACGCTGGTTCAGTCATCAGTCATCTGCTACGGATGGGAGAGGATCGGGTAGTCAAGAGAGGATTATTGGGCCGATTGACTGGTCGCCGCCTAGCAGGGCGGCCCAGGTATCGCTTAGCTGATATTCGGACTGATATTCATGATGATTTTATTTACTTATTTATTGACAAATACATTTACGTGACATACTATTTAGGCGATGAAACGGCGTGGCCCCGTTGCATCGTCGTCTACGGTGTAGGATTCGGCAGATTGCCCCGGAACCGTCGAAACACTACACCCTTCGGCCAGAAGTCAGCACATGCGACGGTCTCGTGCAACGGCCGCGGCACGCGCCGATGATAAGTGGCTTGCTTTTGCGGAGGCTAATACCCATTTGGGATGACTAGCTTGATAAATATACCGTCGTGTGGTACCCGTAACACTCGCTTCTTGATACTATTAGGCTAAAAGTGGAAATTCAAAGTATGCCTTAGTCTGTACCTGTGCGTGTACTATGCATGTCTGTCTGTAGGTACTTGACGTACCTCATCATCAGCCGAAAGACATCCACACAGACAGGTTTCAATGACTGGTCCTGCGCCACCCGCATACAGCGGACTTCCGCGACCTTTACCAGGTCATCACTTTGCTTCGCCTGCCGGCACGTAGTCGCCACAAAAGAACCTAATTAGTAGACTGTTCTAAAATTCTCATCACTTATACCGAAGCCATTTTGCATTCGACTGTCCAATAATCCCTTTATCATAATCGCGTCGCTCAATCAAAGTCGATAAACCAAGCTATAAATGGCGCTGGTCTGGTGTTATTGTGATACCCACGATGATCCGTTTCTGTGTGCTTCTGTTGGTGGCTTCGGTGGCCGCGGGCCCGCCTGTGAGCAAGTCTCGCGATGAGATCGAGGCGTTCAGGAGCTACTTGGAGGGGGGAAGGACTGGTAGGTGGGGGGCTGTTACAATTTGGTGCTGAACTCCGTGCTGTTCATCTAGCACAATAGGGGTGTAGATACTTAATAGAATGATCAATAATGTTGTATTTACTTTAAATAGTATTTTTCACAATCGTGTTATAATAGAGAGCTTTTTAGTCAAGTACCGTGTTTAGGCCACGAAGCTTGCTGAGTGGCCTAAGTAAGGTACGAGATTAAAAAGCTTGATTATGACAGTATTGTGAACAATACTTTTTGTACGAGTTCAGTAAAATTAATAATTTAAGTCATTAATACGAAAACTAAATATCGCTTCGTAAGTACTATATTGTCTAGTTCTAATATCCGACTTCTTTTACACAAGATAATCCATAGATATGGATATATAGATAGGGATCACACCACCGGCGTCCGTAATGTTGCAGTACTGTGCTGTGATTGGCCAATCATAAGGCGTAGTTTATTTTTATTTTTTTCATGCCCTGGATACAGCAGCCAGTTTAAGTAGATTTTTGACAGACGACGCGACGCTGCATCGTACCGAAACGCCATAGATTGGCAATTTTGTATCGGATCAAGGACACATATTATTGAAATACGAAGTTCTATTTTCAAATTTTTTTCGATTGTCTAGAGCGTATCGAAAAAGTTATTCTCAAACGATGTGAGGAAATATTAAAATTAAAATAAATTCCTACAAGGTAATCAATTAAATACTAGTTTGTTGAAATTACAATCGGAATGAAAGTTTAAAAAACAATTGTGTAATTTGCCGCCTTTTTTATTTTTTAAACATGACATTTCAACAAGCCGTTCAAGCACAATGTTGAACCGCACATAGTTTTTTTTTTGTCGCAAGTCTGCTTACAGGTTCTGGTGGTGGTTGGCAGTAATGTAGGGAGCCATAAACAAGAAACTTCTTGTCTTCATTTCGTGATATTAATGCCTACATTTCAGAGCATGTTTGAGAAAAAGTTATTTCGGTTGTTTCGGAACTAACATAGACTATTGCATAGACGTTGCAGTATTCTCTATGAAATCTTAATATTTACACAGATTTTAATCGACGAGTACAGAAAATTATTAAAAATGAAGTCAAATGGAGAGAAAAAAGCAACGCAAGAGGTTAAATAATCACAAAGTTATAAGTGCCCAAAGTTTTAAGACGTTCGGTCCCTTTTCCGCAAAACGCACCTTCATATGAAACGATTGTCATTGACTATGACTCTCGACGATCGTGACGTCATGATGTGCGAGCGCTTTCTCTCTCTCTAACAAGCAATATTAAAACGGCTGTGGCTTCTTAATTCTTAGAGATATCTGAATGGGATTTTCGTCACTAGGCATATTTTTGCCTTTTTTCTTTTGGAGTTTTTTTCCGTCGACACCATATAAGTTTTGAGTCTACACCCGCATTCAGTACCGAAAGTCTTTGCACGTCTAGCACAATTAGCTGCCTAGACTCGTCGCGGGCGACTCCGTGTAACTTGCTCGCTCTGTTGGACAATAGGGTAGGTTTTGTCGCCCTGGCACGGCGCGGCGTCAGTCGGGTTACTTCGTTTGCATGATCCCATGCCTTTAATACAAACACCTACTTATTTCTACCCTTATTTTAGGATGAATAGAAGATCTATTCCTTTTCATCTTCCTCCTTTTTATGTATGTTCCCCGATTACTAGAAATCGATTTGGGTTTTCTTTTTCTTTCACGGTGGTCCGATGCTTATCATGGTCGATTTCTCTAGGATCCCATCGGTTATCCCATGGGATATTGGAGAAACTCAAGAGTTCCCTCTTCTAATTTTATAGGCACACTTGAAGTGATGTGGGTACCGATTTGAAGATTGTTAAAAATTTGTTTTTAAAGTAAATTAGTGGCGCATCATCTACCTACTACAATATTTAATATATGTGACGTATTCAAAACAAAAGGTGGCCTAACCAAACAAAATAATTCCCACAGACTCAGGCATCCGTATAGAAGCCCGCATGGCCGCCAACCCGCAAGCCAAACCCTGGGAGAACAGCGGCAAGTACCAGGGCGATATACTCCTGGATGATGAGCAGGTTCAGGGTATGGTGGAGGACTTCGCCACCGGCCGCAATGCGTACACGTGGCCGAACACGAGGTGGCCAAGCAATACCATTGTGTATGAGTTCGCACAGGGACATTTCAGTAAGTATTCTTTTACCTTTTCCCCCTCGCTTGCTCTTACACGTTCTTATGCCTAAAGGAACGATTGCACCTGAAACTAATTAGAGAAGCGGTGGCCTACTCATACATGTATGTAACAGCCAGTGAATCCTGCAGAGAAAACAAGTACGATTCGGTCCGCGAAACAGCACTGCTCTGCCTCGCCTCGGCTCATCGACTGATAGCGAGACAATCAAAACCCGTGGCCCGTTCAACGAACCTACTTAGTTACAATTTTAGTCTGAATCGGCAATACTTACTTGGCTATATTATGGCTGCGTTCATAATTTGTATAATGGTGGGTACACACTGAGCAAACGAACCACCAACGAACGCGAAGCATTTACGTGACAGCTATTTGTTAGAGTGAGATACATAGCCGTTCGTTGGCTTGGTGTGTACCCACCATAAAAGGCCACTTAAGTGGCTACGGCATACTAAGAGGACTGCAGTGGCGGCAGGACTTAATGTCAGCTAATTTAAGACGTAAAATAAACTGCATGGAAATTTGGCGACCGGGACATAATAGTAGATTGTATGACAAGGGTATATATTAAGCCATATTTCCACGAGAGGGTTCGAGGGGTAAGTATAAAGCTTTTAGACCAGAGTTATACACTATACTTTTCACTTCGACTGCGAGAAATTAGTAAATAAAATTAACTAAGGCGATAAGACTGTTCAATTTGGCGCCATTCTTTTTAATAGACTGCTTTAACACAGATACAAAATATTGACACCATGAATAAATGCCTCTGACCGTCTAATAGCCGCGTCTAAACGGCCGAGTGCAGCAACAGCATACGCGTGGCATACGATAAAGCGGGATCGACAGCAGTCTAGCTCTAGCTTATGCTTATGTCATGTATGCAGTCAACAACGCTTGAACGTTTGAACGCGGCTAACGCGTTTCTTTTTTTTAATTATTGTGAATACGGGAATACAAACAACTAATTTTTGAAATGACTCCTGTTTCCTGATTGGTTGATTTTAAAGTATACATAGCTGTATTCTGGTTAGTTGATAGCAAATACTAATGTTTTTTTAAAAGAGTTGCGATTGGTGTAGGTATGTAATAAATACGTTGAACTGTTTTGATTGGTCAGATTAAAATGTTTTATGAATCATAAATATGTATACATATTTTCCCTAGGGGCTAAAATGACTACTTTAGCCCCGCTTACCAAGCGTAATACGACGCACTTTTTGAGCATGAGAAGTGAAGAATAGATTTCATAACTGAATGAGTATCGTTACATGGTCAGTATTTTAACAATTTCTCCCATTGCTAATCCTTTCAGCCCAAGCTGCCCAGAACGCCATCTTGAACGGCATCCGGGACATTGAGAGGATGACCTGCCTCCGTTTCAGGCTGAGGAACGCGTCGGACAGAAACTACGTTCGCGTCACAGTAAGTCATAGTTTTAAGCCCTCGTATTCTTAGGTGACCAGACGACTCTCAGAAATCTGCCGGGAAAGGATTCTTTGTTTCTTTGGACATATAATGCTTTCATCTAGGCATGATCTAGAGAAACAACTAGTTCTTGGTTCTGTGGAACGTAAACGCGCTACAGGAAGGATTCCAGTGAGCTGGGCTGATGAAATTAAGAGGGCTGCAAAATGCAGTCTGTTCCATGCAGTCCACTTGACGAGGAAGCGAAATGCGTGGAGGGCTACGGCATGCGGCCACGATCCTCAGTCATGACAATCGACTTAGGAGAAGATTCTTAGGAAGGAAAAAGGAGCCTCGGAAGATCACGAGCCCGCTGGACCGACGCAGTGAAGGCAATCTGCAAAGGGAACATGCAGACGTATCAGGATGGCCGAAATCGATTGGCCTGGAGAGCATTAGTGTGCAAAGCGACGACCTCGTGTAGTCCCTCAGTAAATAGGACACGACGAACAACACGAGATGCTTAGGTACAGATCTGGGCCAAAGATTTGCACCTATTGTTTTACGTCTCAAGGTCATCATTTGGTTGGACATTTTTGGTTCATAGATTCTGACAGGCTGTTCGTTTCACAAGTATTTTTTAAAAATTCTTTACATGGAAATCACTTTACCCATGTAAGCTGCCAGTACCTAACTCCGCTAATCATTTCATGTTGATTAAAATACTGCTGCATTTTTTTTGTGACATGTCTTGATGGGCTGACTGTAGGTTGGTGGGTCCCATGGGGCATTCACAGGTTTGAAACACAAATCAATGTGCTTCCAGTCCCTAAAGATTAACGACACTGCAGCCGAATTTTGTGCTTTGAAGCAAGCAGTCTCGATTCCGACTTCCGAAGTTTTGGCTTGTATTAAACTGGCTATTGAATACTTCTTTTTAAGCTGAGCTGCTTTTTGAAGCTGATTAGAACCTACACCTTCACTCGATAAATCTGGTTTCCGATTTGTTTCGCCTAACACAACTCTATTTTAGGACCTGATCTTCAAGTGCATTTTCAATATTTTTGAGTATCCTGAATTTTATTTCTGTAACTTAACCTCTCGGTGTCCGATAGTACAACTTTTCCTTTATTCTAGGCCTTCACAGACGGTTGCTACGCCCACGTCGGGTACTGGGCCACCCGCGGAGTCCACACCCTGAACCTGGCTTGGCCCAGCTGCTCGCTGCACACCACCATCGTGCACGAGTGGCTGCACATCATCGGCTTCCTGCACATGCAGTCCACCTACAACCGGGACGACTACGTCAGGATCATGTGGGAGAACATCTGGCCTGGTCAGTCGATGACAATAACAGTCATTTTTTTATAGCCTATATCGTGTCCCACTGCTGGGCAAAGGCCTCCCCTTTTTTCCGCCACTCGTCTCGGTCCTGTGCCAGTGTTCGCCAATCTGCACAAAACGTCGTCCCGCCATGTCCTTTTCGGTCTGCCTCTACCTCGGAAGCCATCTTTTGGAAGCCATTCGGTGGCTAATTTGGCCCATCGCTCCGCGTGCATCCGGCAGACATGTCCTGCCCAGTCATTTAGGAGAGGAAGTTTGATGGCTTGTACCAGAGTATCAACATCAAGGGATTCATGTTGGGATCAATCGAAATGTTAGAAAGCATGCAAATAGTGTCGATTATAGCAAGCAGGATTGAAAGAAAGTCGATAACATCAGCCTCCTTTAGGTGAGAAGGTTTGATGGTAGACGGTTTTGTAAAAACTTGCACTAACGTCTTTTAAGCATCATCAGTTTTACGTGAGGCTTTTGCTGCCGCAGAAATGAGTGCCTAAGCTTCTTGGGATTATAATTAGCAAGCAGGCCCCGTCCTTCTTTAGTATCAGTTAGTAGGAGAACGCTATGAAAGGGGCTGTTAGGCCCATAAATTACTAGTTCGCACTGTTTCTCTTTCGCACTTTAGTGATGCATATTATATTGTGAGCGAGATACAGCAATTACGAGCGAGACGTCCAAACTATAATTATGAGACCACACACTATACGCCTACAATAAGTTGATGTTGGCTACCGAGCCACGTCCGCACCCTCGACCGTTCCAGATAAAAGGCCTATAGTTTCTCCTTCTTCGTCCAATCCTGACCCCGCATCATGGTCGGCCTTGTCTCGCGATAAGTGACAGGAGAGCGTGCGTCACACCGTTCGATGGAACGAGACGGACGCTCTATCTTCTCACTTATCGCGTGATAAGGCCGACCATGATACGGGTCTGTTCTCATTATTTGAGGTCAGGTCTCCTCGCTAGTTAGCGTCAGGTTCTATCCTAGGTTCGGCTTTCTTGAGGTCTCTCTTTGTGTGACCACAATATAATTTCAGGTATGGAGCACAACTTTGACAAGTACGACAGCAGCCTGGTGAGCAACTTGGGCCTACCATACGACTACGCCAGCACCATGCATTACGGCGGTTACGGTTTCAGCATCAACGGACGCCCTACCATGGTGGCTTTGTTCGTGAGTATACTTGTATTGCCGAATTGCTTGAAAGTAGTCCATGCAAAAAGCAACTCTACCGTCCCTGATAGATGATACCAAATTCAACGACAGGTTTACAAGCAGTCGGCCATATTCAATAACCTCAACTGTAACATTATCTAAAGTAACATTATAAAGAGAAAGTCTGTGAGGATATAGCTTTGTAGGTTTGTATGGTAGGAGGTAATCTCCTGGTCAATTGTTTCACAAGTGTAAACGGGCTTTCTGGATGGACTTAGATAATGAAACCCGCTTTGCCTATGCAATACGCCGGCTATACAGTCTCATCATCAGCATCATCATCATCATCATATCAGCCGAAAGACGTCCATTGCTGGACATAGGCCTCACCCAAAGAGTGCCAAAGTGACCGGTCCTGCGCCACCCGCATACAGTGGACTCCCTCAGCCTTTACCAGGTCTTCAGTCCACCTTGTGGGGGGGCCACCCACGCCGCGCCTTCCGGTACGTGGTCGCCACTCGATACACTCTGTATACAGTCTTTCGGCTCTGTATACAGTCTGGTATAATAATAGAGACTGTTAAACAGTTAATAGAGAAACCAAAACATTGCTTTCGTTCATGTTATACAATTTAAGCTAATACCTACGAGTACTACCTGCCCTCATAAATCGGAAGACATGAATGTTCTAGCAAAAATGCTTGCTGTGCGATAAAACGACGCAATAAAGTTAAAGAGAAAATTAAAGTAAAAAATCCTATAATTCGACCACGGCACGCGCGGAGTGTACAACGGGTGAGCGCGCGGCGTGCAGGCGCCGGGCTTTGCCTCAGTGAAGCGGTCGGACTACACGAATAGTTTTCTCTTTATCTTTTCTTGGTTGTTTTTTGTACAGTTAACTACCAACTGATAGAGTTACAATGTGTAATCTAATCACTAAAATCAATAATGTAATCCAACTAACGCAGGATCACGCCGGAGTGATGGGCCAACAGTCCTTTATCTCAGCCTGGGATTGGCAGCGAGCAAACCGCCACTACAACTGCCCAGGAGCTTGGAGTGAGGAGCTGTCTCAAGCTGACCCTCGGATGCCTTCGATCCAAGAGCCGTTGGCTGAGGAGTCCTAGAATTTAAGAGTTTTAAGTTGGGGATTCTGAGATGCTTGATTCAAGCTTGTGGCACAAGAATTCGGCTTAAGAACAACAATAAGCGACTGTTTATAATGTAATATACTTATTAAACAAAAGATATGGTTTTTATTTATATTTGTGTCCATTTCGAATCGTCGGATTGGACTATGCCGGACTAGTAGGTACTATTGTTTAAACAGGACAAACAGTGGACCCTATTCTACAGTGGCCTCTAAACTTCCTAATTTTATTTAGGTGTCGCTATAAATACTTTGCTATTAAATGACAGCATAATCAAATGACAGCGTTAATTTGAATCTGACTTTTCTTATTTTAGGCGGTCTATCCAACTTACTTAGCTGCCAAAATGCTATTCAAAACATGTTGGTTTTTATCTGCCGCTTAAATTATGTCTAAAAATTAGACAATTTAGTTTTAGGCTATTTAAGCCATGTGCTCGTAGAATCGGATCCATTCTAAATTAGCATCACTCATAAGTGTTTCGTGAAAATTAAGGAGATCGATTGAATGGATGGATTAGAATACTCAAAATCGCTTTAAGTTTTTGTGGGTTTACCTATTCAAGGCTCAATTTTCTTCTACCTATTAAGTACTAAGTAAAGTAAGTAATAAGTCTGTCTCAATAAAACGAAAATACACAATAACGAAATTAAAAATAACTTATGTTTTAACTATTTATGGCATCTCAGTTCTTGCGATAGTAACATAACGTAACATCACACAAGCACACCCCTACCACAGCACGCAAGTTAGCTTAGGCATTTCAGTTAAACCGCCAACGAAGTTATAGGGCCAAAATAGCTACGTCACGGAGAGACACACAGATACAAGACACGTCGAACTTATAACAACCCTCTTTTTACGTCGGGGGTTAAATGGGTTTTACACCGACTTCAAAGAAAAGGAGGTTCTCAATTTGGTTGATTTTTTCTTTTATCTTTTTATTTAATGTTTGTTAGAAGACCTCCCCCATTGATGATCCGATTCGTACAATTTTTTTTGTTTGTAAGTATATGCTTCCTGGTGGGTCCCATTTTTTTCAAAAATTCAGTTGGTGATGGGATCCACGAGGAATTGAGGGAACTTCTCAATTTTATTAGGCACGCGTGTAGTGATTTTGGTATTTTCTATTATAACTCGTGTTTTTATTATAAATCATAAATTTGGTGTAGTGGAATTGTTGATGAAGACTTCAGATGACTTATGGAATCCCTCAATTATGTACAGTCAAGGAATTTAATTGTAGAGCCATTTAGGGCTCACTTTATACTGGACACTTCAAAGCTACTATTAAAAGCCAAAATTAGTTGACACCTAAATGGGTCAACCATTAAATTCCTTGACTGTACTTAAAATTACAAAAGTATATCACAGATTGTGATAAGATTCCGTTGAAATAGCAGTGTCGAAGGTGATCCTTGTGGAATCGACGGAAGTCCTCAAATATTATCGGCCACATACCTCTGTATTCGGTTTTTTTCTCTAATAATCAACGCATTTGCTCTCGGAAATCAGTTCATGTGGTAAATTGGAAAAGAAATGTGGGTATGTTCTCGTGGCTTGGCGGAGTAAGTACTAAACTTTGTTTTTAAAGTAAATTATTGTGACAACTGATCAATATTTCGAAAATGAGATCAACAATGGTCACTTGCCTACCTCATTCAATTTGGTTCTTTTTGCGAAACATCTAGGTATCAATGTTTGGAAGATGCAAATTAAAATTTGATTTGGTACAGCCTCATTTAATGTTAAAAAAATGGATGCAGTAATTTACCAAACTTACAAATCATATCAACACTTCCGTCGGAATTTGTCAGTTTAGTTTCAGACCGTGAAACGGCCTTTAGAACTAAACGGTAATCACGTAACGTTTTGAACGCGCGATAGAAAGATCCAGCTGTGATTTTCCATACATAAAAAAATAATTAGATCCACCTAACCGAGAGCTGGCGCGGAAAATATATGAAACTGTCATTAATTTCATAGACATTACGCGCCAGCTCTTGTGAATCGACCTGTAGGCTATTCTCCCACTGCACCGCGTCCCGCCGCGGTGCGCGGAGCGGCAGATTTTACCATTGTATGCAAGAATCTCAATTTTTAGGTATAAGTACGTACAATTACAATGCGTTACGTGATCGACCCGCTGGCTAAATGCAGTGCACTAACTGCACTGACGCTCTCCGATTAGAGAGAGATGGTTTATCTCCCCTCCCTACCTAGTGCGCTGCCTTTGGCCAGGTTAAAAGGCCGCTAGGCTTTTAAGGCCTCCACCTACCGAACGCGTGTCGTGCGCGGCGTGTGCTGCGCGGGCCCGCGCCACTTATAAAGCATTGAAACTACACTTCAAACACACATCGAACGCAGTACGAACGCGGACCCGCGGCGCTAAAGTTACAACTCGGTAGCGCGGCCGCGTGACGTGCGCGTGTGATAGAAGTAGTGAGATACATATTACTTAAATGTGTTGGTAGGTTAAGAGATATATGACGCGCGGGCCCGCGCGGCTGCAGTGCGGCAGCAGCGGCGGCCCGCCGCATACCCCCGCGTTGCTACACGCCGCCCGTTGCGGTGTGAATAGCGCTTCAACCGCGCCCGACACGCGCCGCACACGACACGCTTTCGGTGGGTGGAGGCCTTTAAAATCGCGTTTTTAACACCGCACGACACATACGTACGCCTTAACTATGCAATTGGAATACGTTATAAGTTCATTTGGAAATACCACAGATATGTATTGTTTTCGATTAAAATGGAAGCTTCACGGAATTACCAGTGTATATCGTCGATATAAGCAGGTAGGTAATTTGGTAAATTATTCTTCCTAGTCGTGTCATGTCATGATAATGTCAAAGCAATAAATGTATATTCAGAGGAATATATCACGTTCTTATATTAAAATTTAAAACTGGCGAATGCTCGAGTCTTAGCAGCATATTCGCTTTTAGTGTAGCGTTTGCATACGAACTGCATTTCAGCTGCATTCTGGCTTGCTGCAACTGTGCAGTTAGAATGCAGTCCTTTTGCAGTTGTACCCACTGCACTACAACCGATTGGTGGGTTTCTTCTTCTTCCACATCTCACGCACCCACCCTTATTCGTCCGTATGTGTAGATCCTTGGATGTGTGCACGGAAAACGACACCACTCGGTTGGCCAGCAAGTGTTGGCGCCAACTACCGACATACAACCAAGTAGATCTCTACACGTTGAATTAACGAGCTGGCCCACTACCTTGGCCCAATATGGACAGCGGCCACATGACGGTAAGAGGAAGATCATTCCACAGACGAATATCCTGAACAGCGAAAGAAGCCATCTGTGAATTCTATTCACCCTTGTGTCGCCTTTATAGATAACTGACGCAACTTACTCGTAACATTACCTATACATAATTAGGTGGATATGTAATCGTCGATAATGACTGATATATAAGAGGACGTTGGCACGAACGGCGCGTAGTCAAAATGTTGCGTGCCTCCATTGTACTCTGCTGTGTCGGGTTGGCCCTGGCCTCCCCTCGCCTGGTTAGGTCTCGGGATGAGATCCAGGCCTTCAGAAGTTTCCTGGAGAACACACAGACGGGTAAGAGCGATGTTATATGCCGCACTTTCACTGAAAGAATCAAGAATCGCTACGGGCTCGGCTATTCTCAAATTTTGTGTCTGCGTCTAATTACCATGACTCCATATAAAATGTTCGTAAATGGTCGTGGTAATTAGACGCAACCGCAGACACAAAATTTGAGAATAGCCGGGCTACGCTCGTAACCGAGGTGGTTTTGCCCGTATATAGCGGGAGGCGTGTTAAGTTCTATGGTCTACTATATACAATCACTGCCAATGGTTTCTTAGTGCTACGCTCGTGGCGAGAATCAATATGTAGAGGAAAGCGTGCTTCTTCGAGCAGGCCGCCGTAGCACTGGAATTATTAATGTGATAACAATAGTTAAATTATGAGCCTAAACTGTTGACATGTAAATTGCTTCTATAAATAGATGAGTCATCAGTATGAAGTTTGACTATAAATGTGCAAATGCTTTCAAAGTTCTTGAGCACGTACAAAAAATTGTTAAAGTGCTTGTTTCTCTTTGAAATTTTAATCTAACTGTACCTTTATTCTAATGAAAGTGTCTTTTTTGAGAATAAATGTCTTCATACCGAAGTTCAAATGGTTTGATCGATCAGGTTGCTTACTAAGGTTTTTAGCAAGCGAGAGAGAAGTGTAGAACAGAATCCTATTCTTAATGCTCACATACTACAAAAATAGTGCAATTGCGAATTTATTCCGACTGTCTCTTTGGATAATCTCGGTCTTGTAATTTATATTGATTCTAAAGTGCAATTTCCACTAGCCTGGCCGTGCCGGATCAAGAACCATCATGAAATTTCTAAAGTTGCGGAACTTACTATGTGGCAAATTATCGGTAATTTTATAACATTATCCTTGCAAAATTACATGTTCAGGGAATCTCTTAACGGAATCTTGCCTTAAGATCTCGTGAACCCTAATAATGCCTACGATCTCTCAGAATATTCCAACCTTTTTAAAAAAGTTCAGTAACAGTGTATCGATACTGTATCGCGACTCTATCGCGTTTGTATCGCAGCAAAAAGTCGCAGTGTCAGTGATTGTATCGCTCAAATTGATTTGTGTAAATATTGTCCCCAATATTGGCGCATATCCGGTGGTTTGAAACACTCGGTTTTAAAGTCATAACCACCTTACGATTATCGTCGTAAAAGCGTTTCAAAACGCCAAAATTGAATAAATCAACGCCTGAATCGTTACACGTTTTTAACATATGTTACCTAATTCTGATATTTTTTGGGATACACTGACAAAAAAAACGCCGTAACAACGCTGAATATTATCCCATTGCTTCCAGAGAAAGGCAATGTAGTCAGCCGCATGAGCTCGCCCCTGGCGAACCCCGAGGAAAACAGCGGCAAGTACCAGGGCGACCTCATCCTGGACGACTTCATCATCGACAGCATGGTGCAAGAGTACGCGATGGGTCGCAACGCGTACACCTGGCCCAACACTAAGTGGCCCAACAACACCGTGGTGTGGGAGTTCGGAGAGGGAGAGTTCGGTGAGTGAGAGAGAAACTTGTTTAGTAAAGTGGTTGTGTAAGAGTACGCAATGGACCGCAACTGATACATGATCCAGCACAAAGTTGACTTGTTTCGTGAGTAGGCTACCTTGTGTAATTGTGCGCGATGAGCCGCAACGCGTTCACCTGGCCCAACACTAAGTGGCCACACAATGCAGCCCTTTTGCTTGTACAGTACGATAGTTGTTGTGTAGGAGTACGCAATGAGGCGCTACATAATATGTGACACATGGCCAAATATCCAGCATCTCAACAATGCCGTTGTGAGATTCATTATTTAAAAATTAGCGTGACGTTAAGACTGATTTGGTTTCTGAGTATATTTAACTTCATGACTTAATCCGTTTTTAAGGTTCCGTAGTCAATTAAGGAACCCTTATAGTTTCGCCATGTCCGTCTGACCGTCTCCCGTGAGCCTTTTACTACTAGAAAGATCCAATTCGGCATGGGTATATAAATCAAGCCGACAAATTATATATTTTTTCTTTTAAGGGTACCTCCCCTACACGTAAAGTGGGGATGTATGTAAACAGATATATCTGGGTCACTGAACTAGTATAGAAATAAAAAACGAAGTATGTAACCTTATGAATCAAGATTAAACTGATACAGATATCTAGTCAGTACCTGCTTTATTATTATTTAATGATGATAAATGTTATCTTCCTTGATAAAGCACTAATCAGTGCACGCAAATACTCAGATATCAATAGAATTAATTATTAACAAAGTGACAACTCATAACTGATTGCTCATAATTAAATCATATTTAACATCAATCAATGACATGATTACTATAAATTACTCAAAGGATACATGATGACGACTTTTGCAATGATATTAGTACCTAAACTGATAGTATCAAGGCCGTATCTCTAGCTACAAGCAAGCCGTGTCATAAATAAAGTCTATGGCATTCCAAAGGTCGATTGTAACAAGTGGTGAAATACATAATTTTTGATATTAGAATGAGTACTTCTAGAGACAACGCCAAGCTTCGGTAGCCCAGTGGTTCAGGCATGCGGCTGTCAAGCGGCGGTCGTGGGCTCGAATCCCGGCTCGTACCAATGACGGAACTTATGTGCGGAATACCTTTAACTTTTCGATGAAGGAAAACATCGTGAGAAAACCGGCCTAATCCCAGTAAGGTCCAGTTTTCCCACTGGGTTGGAAGGCCAGATGGCAGTTGCTTTCGCAAAACTAGTGCCTAAGCCAAATGTTGTTAGATGACAGAGCGAACCACAAGCTCCTTTAGGGCACAACCAGGAATGACGTTAGGAGGATTGATGACGATGAGTTCTGGAGATTACACCCTTAAATACAAACATAAACCACCCTCACAAAAGCTACATAATTTGTACCCTATGCATATGTCACCGTAATATTATGAACATTCGTCACTTTATTAACATACTCGCGATATTATAAACTGTTGAAATATTGTAATCTTGCAAAAATGTATACAATTTAAAGCATTTGTCCGAAAGCATCATTGTTTTAAAATTCTGAACGCCATTTACCGCTTCATGAAAATGTTGACGGAAACGATTTAAAGAAATAGACAAATAGGTTGGGGTTCGTGTTATATCCTGTAAAAAACAGCGTTACGTGGTTTACGGAATTATGAAATTCTGAACAAGTTATATAGTTTGGAACAAATGACCCTTCGGAATTATATAAATTGAGGTACTTCAATACAACGAGAAAACCGACCGCCTGTTTAGCCCTAGAAAGTCAGATATTTGTGAGCTTCTAGTTCTATCATTACCTGATTGCGCCGGAAGGAGGGTTATGTCTTTATCGATTTTGGCATATGAGGTGTCTTTGGATTCCTCATATTCGTGGAAGTGACATAGGACATAATATTTGATAAAACCGGCCAAGTGCGAGTCGGACTCACGCACGAAGGATTCCGCGCCATTATCTATAAAAACGGCAAAAAAGACACGTTTGTTTGTTGTATGGATGCCCCCTTGAATATTTACTTTATTCTGTTTTTTTAGTATTTGTTGTTATAGCGGCAACAAATATATCATCTGTGTAAATTTCAACTGTCTAACTATCACGGTTAATGAGATACAGCCTAGTGACAGACGGACAGACAGACAGACAGACAGGCAGACAGACAGGCAGACATGCAGACAGACAGACAGACAGACGGACGGACAGCGGAGTTGGATTCTACAAAAATCTTATGCTTTCACTTATTTATGATTGTACCTAAAGCTGCATCAACGCTAGGCGAGCCGAGCACGAGTGGAGCCATCATACAGGACGCACTATGGAGGGGAGTAAGACATATTTATGTCTCGTTCTACCGCATAGCCGCGTTCTGTAAAATGGGTCAGGATGGCCCATCGTGTGGAGCGGCCATTAGAGGCTTGTAAGTCGGTCCACACCTAGATGAATTGTGACTCCGCTCGTGCTCGGCTCGCCTAGTATTTATGTCTCGTTCTACCGCATAGCCGCGTTCTGTAAAATGGGTCAGGATGGCCCATCGTGTGGAGCGGCCATTAGAGGCTTGTAAGTCGGTCCACACCTAGATGAATTGTGACTCCGCTCGTGCTCGGCTCGCCTAGTGTAGACGCAGCTCTAGAATTAATGATTTTTTTTTAATGATACGGGCGATCAATAGAATGATTGTGTAATTACCTCTGTCCCCAGGTCCCCTGCAGCAGGCCGCCATCGAAGAAGGCATCGCCGACATCGAACGGCACACCTGCGTGAAGTTCCGCTACCGCGAGCCCAGTGACACAGTGTACGTGCGTCTGACTGTGAGTATTAAAAGTTTTTATTTATACGTATGCTTGCCACTTTCATCATTCTTCTAGCGTTATTCCCGGCGGTGCCCGGCGGCTGAAGGAGCCAGGGTTCCGCTTGAACACCTAACCCCTAGATTTGGCGTAGACACTTGTCACGGATGTGACTGCCATCTGACCTTCCAACGCAGAGGGAAAACTAGACCTGGGGGGTTACCACAACGTCCCATTGCAATTCAATTTAGGTTTGATCTGTCATTTTGTGACAGTTTTTCTATGTAACTGACAGCTTTCGATTCAGTTTAGGTCCTAAAATGAATCGCGTTAACAGATCGTGGTAAGGCCCCTATTGGGATTAGACGGGTTGCCTCACGATGTTTATATATTTCTCTGTATGCATGGGTTAAAGAGAGACCGAGATATAATGGATGCGGGTTAATGGGCTCTATTAGACGGACTGTTTGTAAGTATTAAGTGTGTAAGTTGTCCTGCCACATCATGCGCCATGGGCCACTTTTTAAAACTGTAGGTACCTATTTTATTTCAGGACTGTCCTCTAAGAATGCTTCTTTTTCTTCTTCAGCAAAATTGCGTAATCTAGTAAGGCGACAGTGTATTAAATAAAAGTTTCATTACCCTCAGGGCTTCGCCGACGGTTGCTACGCCCACGTCGGCTACTGGGAGAGCCGCGGCGTCCACACCCTCAATCTCGCCCGCAACTTGCCCGGCGTCTCCTGTTTCCGTCACGCCACCATCGTTCACGAGTGGATGCACATCATCGGCTTCCTGCACATGCAGTCCACCTACAACAGGGATAACTACGTCAGGATCGCCACCGAGAACCTTCAGCCTGGTAAGTATCATCTCTCCTAGTCTCTTAGCGGTCCTGAATTGTCCTCATTGGTTAACTACCAACTTTACACGGAGAACCTTTGTCCCGGCAACTTCAACTGCCATCAAACTCAGTTGGTAAGAAGATCAGTCGACTGGTTAAATCAGGGTTGCAGCGAAAAGTCAATCGGGATAGACGCTCTGTTTCAACCAGGTAAGTGTTCCTAGAACCAGGCTTCATTATGAGCTTTATACAAGATTATACCCCACACTCAGAACCTGGCCCGCCATTTGCCCGTCATCTCGCACATCTCAACTTATCAACTTATTCCCGCCGTATATCTGTATACAGATATGTTTCGGCGTCCCGGGCACGGAGCGGCGTACAATGAATCAGTTCACTAAAACTTACTAACTCTTTTCGTCATCCTCCAGGCACTGAGCACAACTTTGACATCTACACCGAGGACCTGGTGTCTAACCTGGACGTTGAGTACGACTACGTGAGCTGCCTGCACTACGGACCCTACGGGTTCTCCATCAACGGACTCCCCACCATCGTCGCTCTTCAGGTACACAGTGAACCACTATCTTAGATCAACAGCTGGTCCCTGCAACTTCACATTGGCACTTGACTTTGCCGTACAATTTTTCTTGGACTTTAAGTTAAGTTGTCGCCGTAGATTTCAGGCTCAAAAAGTTTTGAGTTAGTTGGACAACGTCGTTTCCTATCTCCTCAGCAATATGTACGTCAACTGTATCCGAACCTAAACTATGTGTAAGTGTCTAGTTTCAATTTCACAAAACCGTGAGCGTATTCGTCCCCCAGCCCGATGGGTGGACGATATTAGGAAGATAGCGGGTCACTTCTGGATAAGATTAGCTCAGGATAGGGACGGATGACGTACTCGAAGAGAGGCCTATGCTCAGCAGTGGGCGTTTACGGGCTGAAAATGATGATGATGATGATGTGAGCGTATTAGTTTCATATATTGAGGTGTGCAATCAAGAGTATTTGTATTGCCCAACTGCCTCATCAGGAAGGTTGTGTCTCGAGCGTATACATATGTATGTCGATAAGAATCCTATTTCACAGCCTACAATCCAAACGGCCCCTTCCTCTCCCGCTGGCATATGGGTCAGTGGGTAACTACCGGACTTTTGCCATTTTTCGTTTCGTGACCGACCCACATATGTGTCAGGACATTCATGTCCCTTGACCCACAGTGGATAATCCAGTATTTTAAACCTATCCCAAGTTGTAAATATTTTGAAATATGAGTTGTCGTTTTTATTCCTCTTAATCATGAGTGTGACGCTGACCCAAATAGTTGTAAAATTCATTTGTAGTATGTAATTTGTAAAAGTTAACGATGAAACACGAAATATACTTAGCTACATACCTAAATACGCAAGTTATTGGTAAAATTAACGTATTTGAGTGTGATTAATAAACAAAGGCCTAAGAATATGTTACATGTAGCTTCTTCATTTTATTATAAACTAGCTTCTGCCCGCGACTTCGTCCGCGTGGAACTCGTTTATATCGCAGCTCCATAGAAACTTTTACCCCCCCATTTCACCCCCTTTGGGGGTGATTTCGAGGATAAAAACTATCCTATGTCACTCTCCATCCCTTAAACTATCTCCACTTAAAAAATCACTTCAATTCGTCGCTCCGTTTTGCCGTGAAACACGCACAAACAAACACACACACACACGCACATTCACTTTCCCATTTATAATATTAGTACGGATTCTGATTAGTTTAGTCATTTAATGTAATGCGAATGTTCCCCTGGCAATTTTTGTATCCCGTAATTTATGAATGTGAGGTAGGTGCGACGTGCGGGCTGAAAAAGAGCGCTGTAAGCCCCTAACCTATCGTCACACCTAACCTAACAATGACCTACTTTTTTTGTGTTGATATTGTGTTTTTTTAACGACAATAAATCTTTTTTTTTAAAGTACGGTTTCTTGTTCACAGGAGCACGAGGGTGTGATGGGGCAGCGCGAGTACATCACCGAGAAGGACTGGCTGCGCATCAACCGCCACTACGAGTGCGCCGGCGCGTGGGATTGAGCTGATCACCTACTTTAATACACGAAGATTTTCATACACACTGCTGTATTATTTCCTCCTTTCCCCGATTGTAGGTACCCTGCCGTCCGCCTGCAAAGGTCCGCTTTGACACCTAATGCCAAGGTAGTTTTTTTAGGGTTCAGCACCCGTACCCGTAAACGGGACCCTATTACTAAGACTCCGCTGTCGGTCCATCTGTCTGTCCGTCTGGCTGTATCTCATGAACCGTGACAGACGGTTGAATTTTCACAGATGATGTATTCGTTGCCGCTATACGCTATACTTCCCAATGCACGGTATTATGACGCACTACTCACTCTATGTATTCGAAATTATAATGTTCGTAAGGAATAATCTTTCTTCTTTCAATACCGTAAATGCGATTGGCAAAACACTCCGCCGCACTGGGCGTTTGAGAACAGTTCCCCGTCGCATGGCACTTGCAGGCAAGAACCCGCGTGTCATTGGGCCTACCTACTACGAGCGACTACCCGCAGATCTTAGACAGGAACCTTCTGACGAAGCATTTAGACGCCGCCTTAAATACCTTTGATTGGAAAATCCATAATACTCAGTTAAAAGAGTATGAGTCTAGACTTGACATGTTACATTATTATTATTATGAGCTACTTTTTGTATGATTATGATTTGACATTAAATGTATTGTGTCACGTATTTTATCATGCACTAAATATTGTAATTAATGACGATACCTAGAGGTTGATATATTTGCGTTCTTTTGATTTTGGATTGTTTTTTATATTTCCTTGTTATTGTGTTGTTGACCAATGTCTTATTATTATATCTTGATTTTTCTCTGCTTTTGACGATTGTGATAAAAAGTCTTATATTTTTGACATGTATGCAAATCTGTAATGTATTTTTTATCATAAAATAAATAATCTAATCTAATCTAATCTATAAAAAAACTAACGACTAACAATATTTAAGGGGGCTCACATACAACAAACTTCTCTTTTTGCCGTTTTGATAGTTAACCCTTCGTGCGCAAGTCCAACTCGCATCATTCGTACAGCCAGTCTGATGATAACAAATACCCTAGTCTATGGACGCTTGCGGCTCTAGAAGAATCATAAGCGCGTTGCCGACTCTTTATTGATTTGAGGATTGTGTAGATAGCTAGAGACGGACGCAGGTCCCTCACTCTCAAAAAGACACATCTTTGCGAGCTCTGGCGAGCTTACACATCATCTTCGTATCGTTTCCCTAGCGGGGTCTGATTTCACACCTTATCCCAAGACTAGTTTTAGGAAAGCAAATCTGGCTTTCCAACCCAGACCGAATGTTGTTTCGATATAAGCTTTGTTGAAAAGCCCCGTGGGTCGACCCTCTAGAATCTAGATTGAAAGCCGCATGACCTTACCGTTCGGTTACTTACGGCCGCATCTAGTTTTTAACCGACTTCAAAAAAAAAGGAGGAGGTTCTCAATTCGGCTGTATTTTTTTTTTCATTGTTTGTTACCTCAGAACTCCGTCATTGATGAGCCGATTCGAAAATGTTTGTCCTGTTCGTATGTATATAGTATCAAGTGGGTCCCATTTTTTTCAAAATTCAGTTAGATGATGGGATCCATGAGGAATTGAGGGGACTGCTCAATTTTATTAGGCACGCGTGTAGTGATTTTGGTATTTTCTGTTATAACTCGTGTATTTACATCCGGAATCATAAATTTGGGGGCGAGGAATTGATGATGAAGACCACAGATGAGTTATCGAATTCCTCAATTATGTACTTAAAGTGCAAACTGCAAAAGTAAGTCACAGGTTCTGATAAGATTCCGTTGAAATAGGAACTAATGAAGGGCCATTGGTGATCTTGGGGGATCGATGGACGTCCTCAAATATTATCGGCCCACATACAGCGATTCGGTTTTTTTCTATAGTATTCAAAGCATTTGCTATCGGAAATCAGTTTGTGGACGCGGGGAAGGAAAAAGGGACGAAGGACCGTGCGGTAGAAGACCGTCGGCTGAAAGGCACTGATTGGTCTGTGGAGTGAAAATGAGGTTAATGGAAGCCTGCCGTACCTGGTGCTCCTTGTCGAGGTTTCGGGCGGCCGCCACTTGCCTTTCTTTGTAATCGAAGGTATGCTGGGCTATCCTTTCTTCTTCTGCACTATTTACAGGTTTATCGCGTATTTATTTAATCGAAAACATATTATATTTCTTTCCAATTATTGGAAATCTTTTACACCACTTTGACAGATATTTTTCTTCTTGTTAGGATTTGAATTTGGCAGACAGGCCATAGAGCGGATGATGTGCGAAATAAGGTTTATAGTGAAAAGAGTATTGATGATGTGCGTGACGAACGGCGGGTGAAAGAGAGGGCGATAACATTTCCCCCCGACCTTAAAGGGTTCCTTTAAAGAACTAAACTGAATGAAGAACTTAAAAATGCGTGACTCGCGGTAATAAAACATAAAAAGACAATAACTAAACTATTGGCTTGGTAGCGGACATAGTCGCACGACAGGACGGGTCAAACTGCCTCTACTCGTCTTCACAGTGACGACACGGGTTGTGCCGTCTTTTGAAGGGTGAACTGCTTCTACAATGCCTAAAGGCCAAGAGAATGGCGGGGCATTATCGACCTTTATAATTACCATTGTGCCAACGTTAATGGGAACTGATGGCGTGGTCCATTTTGCCCGCGATTGCAACTGATGTAAGTACTCGGCACGCCATCGCTTCCAGAATGACTGCACCATTCCATCCAGAAGGGTATGTCGGTCGAGCAAGTTAGCCGATTCGATAAATGGTGATGGTAAGGATAGTAGTGGCGCAGTATTGAGAAAATGAGCCGGTGTGAGTGCTAACGGCTCAGCGGGATCGCTGCTCATAGCGGTCAGTGGCCGAGAATTTACAAGTGCCTCTATTTGGGTGAGGGTCGTTAACAGTTCTTCATATGACAGAATTTGTCTGCCAATCACCTTTAACATATGGTTCTTAACAATTTTGACCATACTTTCCCACACACCTCCAAAATGAGGAGAAGCCGGAGGAATAAACTTCCATTCAATTCTGTTTTCGGCCAGCTCTGTCGTCAAGCATGGGCGGTAGTTATCCAGAAACTTATACAGATCCCTCAAATATGAATTCGCACCGACAAAGTTTGTTCCATTGTCGGTGTACAGACATTGCACTGGACCACGTCGCGATAAGAAGCGCTTGAATGCAGCAAGAAAGTTAGCGGTACTTAGCTCCGTCGCTATTTCGATGTGTAAGCAGCGCGTTGTTAGACAGGTGAAAATACACAACCATGCTTTGCGACTTTTAACCCCTCTGCCACGAACAGGCGTATATTGCAATGGGCCGGCGTAGTCACATCCTGTATGTGAAAATGCTTTGTCCACTTTGTTTACGCGACAGCTCGGCAGATCCGCCATAAGTGGGAACGATGATTGGGGTTTTGCTCTAAAGCACGCATTGCATTTAGCAACGCGTTCACGAATAACTCGACGGGCGGCGAGTATCCAATATTGGTGCCTGAGTAAGGACATCAGTGTTTCAGGACCGGCGTGTAAATGTTTCCTATGAAAGTAGTCAACTATTATATTGACCACGTGATCGCGGCGCGGAAGTACAATTGGGTGCTTTTGCGAATATTGTAATCCAGCGTTTGACAGTCGGCCACCAACGCGGATCAAACCGTCTTCATCTAAGAACGGCTTAAGCTTTTGTAAAGCGGTAGAACAAGATTTGTTATTTTTTATCTTGTCCATATCGTCACAGAAGTGCACTTTCTGCAAAGTTAAAATTATTTTACCTTCAGCGAACTCCAGATCAGACCGAGCAAGCGCCGTGGCGCGCGGTTTTGGTTTTAAAATGCGGTAAACATAAACCACGATACGCAATAGTCTGGACCACGACGACATTCGCTGGGCAAGTGAGTAAAGCGGTGATTCTGTAGACTCCGTAGTTGTAGCGTGTGCGAGCGGCTTAAGCTCCGGTACTTCACCGACGGATTCACGATCGAGCTCTCTTAAAGGCCATTCTGATGGATGCTTGGAAGTCCATGGCGGCCCACTGAACCATAGCGGATGATCCACTAGCTTGGCAGGTGACAGGCCGCGTGACAAGCAATCCGCGGGATTTTGCAACCCTGCCACGTGATGGAAGCAGCTGGCAGGAATGGCTTCAATAATCTTGACAACGCGGTTAGCAACAAACGTTTGCCAGCGGTGCGGTGAGGAATAGATCCAGCAGAGGACGATTTTAGAGTCGGTGAAGGCGTATACTTCGTTTATTTTATAACGTGGCTCAAAATTGTCCAGGACCTTCCGCATGAGCTTAGATAGGAGAGCCGATGCACACAATTCTAGTCTCGCAACAGAGAGTGTTTTAAGTGGTGCGACCTTTGACTTGGAGCACACCAGTCGGACTGTCACCTTTGTTCCATTAAGAACTTGAAGGTAAACCACACCTCCGTACGCGCGTTCAGATGCATCACTGAACCCTAAAAGGTTCACAGTACAGTCCTGTACTACTCCAAGATGGCGCGGTATATGGATTTCATCGAGCTTTGGCAGCTCAGAGCAAAATTGTTCCCATTGCTTCACGATATGGGGTGGGGGAACGTCATCCCAATCGCATTTTATTAACCAAAGCTCCTGAATAAGGAGTTTTGCGTGCAAAACAACGGGAGCTACCAAGCCCACGTTATCCCACAGACGTGCGACAGCAGACAAAATTGTCCTTTTAGTACACTCAGAGTCTGGCTCCGTGACTTTGAAATAAAAGTTATCACTAAGCTTGTTCCAGCACAAGCCCAAGACCTTTTGAGATACCCCACGATCAATTTCAACGTCAGAAGCTCGATGCGAGGCGGGTATAGCTTCTAAAACAGCATTGGAATTAGAAGTCCATTTTACGAGGTCAAATTGACCGCATTGAAATAGGTCGATCAGCTCCTTAGAAGCGGCGATTGCCATGGATTCGTCCTGCTCCTGCGAGTTCTCTGACATTATGCTAAAGCATACGTCATCCATATATGTGCATGAGGATGCGATCGCCGCTGCCATTGGAAATTTATGTCCATCGTCCGCAATCAGCTGTCGTACGACGCGAAGGGCGTGATACGGACTTGACTTCATTCCAAAACAAACGCGATTGAACTCGTATGTTGCGACGGGATCTTGCGGGCTAAATCGGAATAATATCCGCTGGTATTGGCGATCACGCTCGCGGATACCGATCTGCAGAAACATCTGACGACAATCGGCTGAAAGGGCTATCTTAAACAGGCGAAAATTTAAGAGGATTGAAAACAAATCCCCCTGTAGATTAGGTCCCGAGTGCAAAACATCGTTCAGGGATAGGCCTGAGCTGGTCTTGCTACTAGAATCCAGTACCATGCGCAATTTCGTCGTTGATTTGTCCTCACGCACGATGGCGTGATGCGGGATCGTGTATGCAGGTGCGGATGAAGCATCCTTCGAGTTTGTTACCTCCGATATATACCCTTTATTGACGTATTCACGTATGATGTCGTCATAGGCGGTACGTAAAGTACTCGATGCCTCTAATTTCCTTTCAAGGCAAAGGAAACGCCTATAAGCAGCAGAGTGCGAATCTCCAAGCTTGAATACATCGTCAAGAAACGGCAACGCGACTGTGTATCTACCACTAGCGTCTCGCGTAGTGGTGGCGCGGAAGTAGTCCTCGCATTCAATGTCATCTTGACTGTGAGCGGGCGGAGCGGAGACCTCCTCGAGCTCCCAGAACCTTTTGATGAGGTGGTCCATAGAATCCTGGACGAAAGCACAGCATGCGGAGGTAAATTTTCGTGGCACCTGTAAAGCGGGGGCTGAACCCATTATTATGTATCCCAGTACCGACTGGATAGCCGGCGGTATTCCATTTATATCGCTTTGAATAATCTTCGGCAGCAACAAATGTGGAAATAATGAAGCACCTAGCAGTACATCTATTGTGGCAGGCGAATCAAACGTGTCGTCCGCTAGAGGGAGCCCTTGAACATGCACGAAAGCGGACGTGTCCACAGCGACTGATGGCAAGTCATCTGTGATGCGGTCCACTACAAGACCCGAAACGTCAAAGTTGGCGTTTTCGTCGAATCGCGAAAATATTTTAAAGTTTGCGGTACCCCTACTAGGTTTCTCGGCGCCTCCAATGCCTCGCACAGTTACGCTCGATTTTTTATCATACGTCAGACCTAAGCGCATACAACAGTCTTCCGTGATGAAGTTACTCTGAGAGGCGGAATCAAGCAAGCATTTTACAAGATGTGTTCCACCCATATTGTCGGGAACAAGAACCTTTGCGGTCGATAATATTATTGTATTACGCGACGTACATTTCACAGTTTGTCCAGACTCCTTGTTATTTGCGACTGCGAGTACGTGCGATGCAGTGGAAGTGTTACAACTTGGATTTGACGGGGGCGGCGATGATTTCGCTCCGTCACTGGCGGAAGGGTTTGACACGTCATACGTCACTGACTTTTCATTTTTGTCCGTATTAAAATGCAACATCGTATGATGCCTTTGACGGCAAAGTCGACATTTCAATTCGGAATGGCATTCGCGGGTTCTATGTTTAATGCTTAAACAATTGACGCACGCGTTATGTTCCTTAACGCATTTGAAGCGCTCGGATGGCGATAAGTCATTAAAGGCGGGGCATTTGTATAAATGCTCATGAACAATGCTTTCACAAATGCATTTGCGTAGGTTCGCACTAGCCACATAACTTTGTGGGTTGGGCGCGAAGCTGCGTGGCGGCGGCGTCTTAGCAGATTTGTCGCGTGAGGAAGCTACAGCGGCGGTACATGGCTGCGTATTCTGGTAAATCCTATACTGACTCTTGACAAAGTCGGCGAGGTTGCCAAAGGTAGGAATCTTGATGTTTCGGTACTCCATTTCGAATGCTCGAATAGTTTCTTGATCCAACTTCTTTAATGCAACGTGGAGCAGCATATAATCAGTTAAGTCGCCGAGTTTAAGCGATTTAAGCGCGTTCGCGGCTGTGACATATTTGTCAATGAACGTTTGAAGGTTGGATGAAGAAGCGGGCCCAGTAATCTTTAAATTGAGCATTTGATCCATGTATGTAGCGGCGAGGGTGCGCTTGTCATGAAATCTGTCGATAAGGCAATCGAGAATCAAGTTATAATTGTCAGCGCATGGCGTTATACCCGCAAAGACGGCTTGAGCTTTAGGTGACAATTTCCCTATAAGATAGTATAGTCTCTCGTCATCTGTAAGCGACAGGTTGTCATGCACTCTTGTTTTAAAACTGGCGTAGAATAGCGGCCAGTTGCGTATGTCGCCATCGAACGCCATCAGTTCCATCGCTGGCAAAGAAGGTCTGGATCGCTCCACCGTTATAGGTGGCCAAGCGACCGGCGGCGCGGCGGCTGGTTGAAGTCGTTTGATAACCCTTCTAATGCGGCAGTATAAATCTTCGAAAGCTATAATCGGCTGATAATTGGGGACGGCAGCAGTCTTACCCCTAAGTAGCGTGCGATTATGCTCGTTTACCACCTCTTTAAACTCCGAGCGAATTTCCTCAATGGTGTCAACAGAATCGAGGAAACTCTCTCGACTTGCTTCATCGGTATCAACAACCAGTGATTTATTATAAATACCTTGAACGAGTTCAAAGATCGTATTACGTTTCGCCTCAAGCATCGACAGTTCGTCATCAAAATACTCGCTGTCGACACTTTCGGGCTTTTTATGTATTTTCGCCATAGTGCGAAGCGGTTAAAATTATTTAAGCGGTCTATGCGGATAAAATAAACAACAGGTATAAATTGTACCTACGAATAGCTACGAATAGGGAAACTTTTATAATATTTACCTAAACTGCGGGAGCGGTCATATTTAAATAATTTAGGTAATTTATAAGGGCGGTGCGGGAAGAATACGCGATAAATGAATGAATGAGATGGGGTGCGGGGGTGCGAGAAGAAGGGAGAAATCCGGTTCGAAGGACCAGAAGTGTGGACGCGGGGAAGGAAAAAGGGACGAAGGACCGTGCGGTAGAAGACCGTCGGCTGAAAGGCACTGATTGGTCTGTGGAGTGAAAATGAGGTTAATGGAAGCCTGCCGTACCTGGTGCTCCTTGTCGAGGTTTCGGGCGGCCGCCACTTGCCTTTCTTTGTAATCGAAGGTATGCTGGGCTATCCTTTCTTCTTCTGCACTATTTACAGGTTTATCGCGTATTTATTTAATCGAAAACATATTATATTTCTTTCCAATTATTGGAAATCTTTTACACCACTTTGACAGATATTTTTCTTCTTGTTAGGATTTGAATTTGGCAGACAGGCCATAGAGCGGATGATGTGCGAAATAAGGTTTATAGTGAAAAGAGTATTGATGATGTGCGTGACGAACGGCGGGTGAAAGAGAGGGCGATAACACAGTTCATGTGGTAAATTGTAAAAAAAAATAGGAAATGTTCTCGTGGCTTGGCGGAGTACTAAATTGAAGTCGATTAAAACTTTGTTTTTAAAGTAAATTATATTGACTTAACTAGACTTTACCAACATTGATTATTCCTGCGATGAATCTTTAACATCTTGCTTGCTCTGTAACATTGCCCCCTTTCCCCCGCCGCAGTCGGCTATAACCGTCCTAACCGCTATCTGTTCCAATTTCCATCAAATGATCTCAACACTTAATAAATCTAATCAAATCAGCTTAACTGTAAACCCGATGATTCCTGGCGCTCGAAATTTGTCCCGACAATATTTAGTAAACACCTATTACTAACCGGCTTATGCTATTTTACAGATAAACCAATTTAAACCACATAATTAACACTTTAAAGTTGAATGTTCTTTGGAGGATTAAGCGTAGATAGGATGTTTCTTGCGTTAGATTCAAATTTACGAGGGTATGCGCGTGAGTCGAGATCAAAGCGGCGCGCGAGCATGTGTGGGTCGAGGCCCAGGGGAGTCCTTAGAAAAAATGTTTGTTTTGCAAACGATACTTTATCGCTATATTGGGTCTATTTATTGCTCTTTTTGCCCTTGTTAAAGTTTTGAGCGCTGCAAGATGAAAGGTGAAAGGAAAAATACTTGCCTATCTACCTACTTATTCGCAACGCAGAGAATATACAACATGTATTTATTTACTTAACAGGTATTAAAACGTAAATTCATGCATGTTCCAGACAGGGGAAGGCACGGCACATACAATTTGATTTTCAGTGACAGTCAGACACCGAAAATGTGTTTTTTTTAATATACTACGTCGGTGGCAAACAAGCTTACGGCTCACCTGATGGTATGTGGTTACCGTAGCCTATGGACACTTGCAACTCCAAGGTTGTTACATGCGCGTTGCCGACCCTTTAAGAATTCATACACTCCTTTTTTGAAGAACCCCATACTGTAGTCCCTCGGGAAAACCTCGGCAGGAGAGCTCATTCCACAACCGGAGCGTCCGAGGGAGAAAAATTCTCTGAAACCGCACGGTACGCGACCATTACAATGACAGGTTGCTAGCCTATCGCCTACGATATACCTCCACCTGCACGGCTATCCCGCGACGGCGCGCGAGCTCGCTCGATTTTTCTCGCATTATCCGTCTCTCTCTTATTAGAACACTTATTTATTTATTTATTTATTTATTTATATAGGAAGATCATCAGCTTAAATATTACACAGTAGCTAAAAACAGTAGTGACAGTGAGCTAATAACAGATCCTCACCGATAGCGTGATGAATATGTATAAAATAAGTGAGCAAAAACCAAACGAAAACACAGCGCTTTTGCGTCTTGACATGGCTACATAATTTAAGAACATATTTCTAAAGAGACTAAAAAGAAGAGTTACCAACTTAAACCATTTCCCTACCTCTACCGAAAAATTGACGAGATAAGCGTCGTCTTACTAAAGGAACACTTGCACTGAATAGGTCCAGGTCGTCAAACCTCTGAAACACCTCATTCAAGCCGTTGCTCGCTCTGATCATAAAACTATTTTGCCTATAGTTAGTGGATGATAATGGCACGGATAGTGGCGGCTTACGCCGAGCTCTACTGGGTATACGGATGTTCAATTTACCAAGTAAGGTGGGGCTGTCGATCAAGTTCGATGCAACTTTAAGTAGGTATGTAATGTCGGCTATATTTCGACGGGTCTCAAGTGGGAGAAGATGGAATCTCCTGCACAGGTCCAAATACTTATTTGAGTCGTAGCGAATACCTAATTAGTAATTACACAACACTAATAATTACTTAGAACAGGTATAGTGCGAGGAAAATCCGAGAGTATGTCGCGGCCGTCCCAATGATACATAGACATTTATGACACACACAGGAAGAGGGGGGGTGGTGCCATAGTACCAGCCCGGGACTGAAATTTAATTTTGTGACTATCTCTTCCACAAATTGTGTTTGAAGGCAGATAAAGTGGTACCTACAGGTACCTATTGCATTCCTTCCTACACTCGCGGTCATAAAGTTCGGGTCATCCTAAATGTTATAAAACCTCAATAGGTTTTTTTTTAATATTCTTTATAATAACCAACTGTATAAGCAATTTCCGGGATCCTATCATAAAAAAATCAATAGCCAAAAATGACGTTTTTTGCAATATCTCGCTTTGTAAACGTTGTTTTTGTCATGGGTTTTTAGTTGTCGGGCTAACTCAAAACTACTAGCGTATTTGCGATCGTTCTATAGGTATCTACCTACAAACAGATGCAAGACCGTTTCACCGAAACCCCCTGAAACAGCCACTGTTCAGTGTGGCCAACAAAAAAAAACAATCACCCGTATTACCTACCGCATCTGACAGGCGTGACAGCCGTAACGTTGCGCGGAAACCGATATCCTTGCGCGGGCGCCGTTCGGGGAAGCGCGCTTGGATCCAGTAGGTACAGTCGGCTGGCATAAAAAAGCCATACATAACAATATAGTTCTCTCTAAATAAAACAAGTTTTGAAACCAAACTAGTATTCTAGTAAAGACACCAATACAGCGCTAACACCATAATATATTGTTATGCATTACGGTTAAAATAAGTGTTACTAAAATAAATTAATAGGTTAACTGTTCAAAAAAATACAATGTTTTAAGGCCTAATTATGTACAGTCGCATACACTACTTTATCTACACACATTTCACAAGTATTCTCTAAGATGTCTTAGTTACATCAACGAGCGGATTGTTGTTACGTTACTACGTATGTTAAAAATTAAACATTTTGTCAAGTTTGATGGCAAAGAGGTAAAATAGGGCTGGTGAAAATAGTTAATATTGGTTTGCTAACAATCACCTAAGCGCATTATCTTGCAGAATAGACTGCCCACTCATGAGGCGATGGAGCAAGCTGCATGAGCCTGCACGGGCCAATAATAAAAATAAATAAATAAATAAATAATAATAAATTTTAATTGAACAGTATGAATTGTATGTAATTACTAACACTAGAATTAAGTTTTTGAGAATTTATGTACGCTTCTAACAAATATGGACTAGTATCAGAAATAAATGATTATGATTAAGAATATTAATAAAACAATCATCCAAAATGCAAAAAAAACTACTTCTTTTGAAAGTTTAGTTTACAACTCGTTTGTCTATTTGAGATATGAGATCAAATCATCGTTTGAGATTTGTGATAGTTCAACTCATCTTGTACGCGGCTGTACGTATGTGCTTATTACTGCTTGCGCTTACGAAAACTGCCGTCTCTCAAACCAAAACTACATAGGTACAAGGTACAAGCGATCGTGACTGACGACGAATGACTTGAACTGCCAAAATGTTATTAAAATTATATAATCGATAATCAATGAATGTGAGCAAACATAACGAAATTATATAATCAATTATTAGCATACGTAAACATAACTAATAAAATAAACTCATTATTCGAGATAGAGGATTCGAGATTTAAGGAAACTATCACGATTATCACGAAATTAAGGATAACATCACATATTATTTTTATTATTATATGTAGTTAACTAAAAATAGTTATTTTACTGTAGGTACATATGGCTCTTTAAAGTTTCGACGTATGCATGAAAAGTGCTCTTTTCCGCACTAGTGCGGAAAAGTAGGACCATATGTACTGTAAAGATTGTTTCCTGTAATCATCAGGAATGTGATGATTGAAAAAAAACTTTAACTAAAGAGGACAAACTTTAAAGGCCGAAATAATGTATGCCATACGATTGAACAAATTGGGAATGCCTGGATTTATGTTACTAATATAATATAATCACCGTAAACATAACGAGTAAACAAAATTTACTTCTAATTCGAGATTCAAGGAAACTATCATGAGATTGGGGTTGGGAATAGTAAGATTTGTAAAGCAAGACTTATTGAAATGCTGGGTTGTAGCAATCTTTTTGAGTCTACCGGATCCGGTCCGGATCCGGTGCCTATCAAAATATACCGGATCCAGCCGGATTACCGGATCCGCCGGACCAGATTGCAATCCCTTTCATTACAATCACCAGGTAGTGCGATGCGTTGTATCGTTGTTTTACGTGACGTTTCAATACATTTTCGCCATAAAACGTGACGATAAAACCTATTATATTTATTTACTACCTATCGCGCTAGCTGGGCTGCTGCTCATCCTACTAATATCTAACGGGGAAGGAATTCCTTCCTTCCGGACGACATATACCTACCTGTTTCTTTTTCATAATATTTTTTTTGTGGTTTCGTAGTTTTGTACTAAATCTACTCGCTAACAGATGGCGCTAGCGGTCTCATATTTATCCATCCACTGCTGCACGTAGGCCTCCCCCATAGAGTGCCAAAGTGATCGGTCCTGCGCCACCCGCAACCAGCTGGATCCCGCCGCGATAGTTATCCATCACTTCTTAATTCAAATTAACACACATGAAGTTTCAGGGATTTTATGAAAACACTGAACAATTCTGGTGAAATGAAATAAAACGAGTTGCCTTTTTTGGTGATTTGATCATCTCCCTTAGAGATTTGATCAAATCTCTGTTTTGGCCATTTCCCTGCGACATATATAACAATGTTATTATTCAAATCTTCCCTTTGCCGGTATAGAGATGCGATTCGACTCCGGTTGCGCTGGTTTAAAATATTCAAAATTCTCCCAGTTTCGAAATCCAAAATCCACCTGAGTGCCTACAGGTCGTGTGATCATGAAAATATATAAATAATATAGGCTAAACTCACCCCAATTAGTTCACTTGTCTTCACAAAAATTAACCGGCCGGTCGTTTGAAATTTGCAGTAATCAAGTAGGTATCGTTCCCGCGTTCGAACAACGTTCTGCCGGAGATGTCCGAAGATCTCCGAATGTAAACTTTCCCACTCCAGACAGATACATATATACAAAATAGTGTGTGTGTGAATGGGATGGTGAGTGGCATGTTTCGCTTGCATGTTGGTAACATAAAATAACAGATACCGATAAAGATTTGGCAATAAAATTAAACAGCTATGTTGCAGGTAAAATCTACGGTAGCCTAGAGTGGTTCAGGCATGAGGCTGTCAAACGCAATCGGCGGCCGTGAGTTCAAATAGCAACTCGTACCAGTGGCTTTTTTGGAACTTATGTACAGAATATTATTTGATATTTACCGCTTTTCGGAAGGAAATACATCGTGAGGAAACCTGCATACCTACATCTGCGGAGAAATTTAAAGGTGTACGTGAGATCCTCAACACGGGGCCAGTGCGAGGATAAATGCCCGTTCCCTGTTATCCAAGAGGGACATTGGCTGATTTATCGTTATTATGTTGCAGGTACGGCGAATTCGTACAGGCGCTGTCCGCCCACATCGGGGTGCGGCTCGTGCACTCCGCCCACGCGTGGGCGCTCTCGACACAGCACGCGGTCGTGTCGGCGCATGTGGCTGTAGGTACCTAACATTTTTAAATATTCTTATTTATTATTGTGAGCCTGTAGTGTCCCACTGCTGGGCAAAGGCCTCCCCCACTTTTAAAAAGGAGTCTAGCTCGTCTCGCCATCGCCGACGAGGTCTGCCACGTCTCCATTTCGAGCTGTGTCGGGCTGCCATTCAGTGGCGATCTTGGCCCGCAGTTCACGCGGCATGCGGCAGACATGACGAGCCCAGGGGACCGATTTTTAAATTTCGAACGAAAGACGTTTTGCGAATGGGTCGTAATTTTGATGGAGGAACGTTTTGCGAGTGGGACGTTATGTGCCCAAACCACTTCGAACAATGGGATCTTTTGTGCATTTGCCCAGGCTTTCGGATATTATGGCGTCAAGATATACTCCTATTTATGGTTTTTGGGTGAATGCTGAGGTGAGCTTTTAGAACAAGTTACAAATAAAGGGCTGGCGTCTAATACTCGGAAACCTAATTCAAGACCAAAAAAAACTACGAGAGACATGTCACTGTCATTAAGTGTCAAAGTCACTTATGTTATTGTCAATCGAACATGTCAGATGTAGCCAACCTTTTTGCATTGATCGTCAATTCATAGCAAATATTCGTGGATATGGCCAACATTTTCAATATCTGAAAAGTTACATTCAAAAGTAATTGTTTTTTTCTACCTGATATCGTTCAAAAACAATTACAATATCCCAAAACAAATATTACTTGTTAAACATTTCATAAATCTAATTAGATATATAATGACAGATTGACAATTACTAATCTATGGGGTCATGGCTGGTGGGGTCTACAGATTATATGATTTCACCACAGTCTGTCAGTACAACATGTCGAAGTCATAAATGGGTGTGTCGTATATATGTAATACCTCATTTACACTCAGCCGAAGTGAGCAGGGAAGTGGGCAACGCGAGAATGTAAATGGGTCACCCACGCTGCCATTCGTCATGCCGCTGCCGCTGCCCGACGCTCCCTCGATTGTCGGTTTTTCGTGCGGAAGTCAACGGACGGGCAGCGCGAGCGCGAGTATGGTATTTACATTCAGCCTTCTCGCTCACTCGCTGCACGACTTTGAGCGCGAAACGACGTGTTTTTTTTCTTGTTTAATATATAATTAATACTAGCGGTCGCCCCGCGGCTTTTCCCGTGTGGATTTTGAACTTTTCTTATTCAAATTTTAAAATAGTTACTGTAGGTAGGTACGCCGTTCTATTGCGATGAATTTCTCTCATCCACTTTTTATGCGCAAATAGTTACATAGACTCAGCATACATAATACCGTCGCTGCAGCAACCTCGACGTCCGCCATTATTGCTTGTCGTTCGGTAATTGAGTACGAGGGCTGAGTGTAAATACTTTACTCGCGTCGATACTGCCGCAGAAGTACTTATGTAGGGAAATATTTCCGGCAGAGCGAGGACGAGTGGCAGGTGCCGAGAGTAAATGAGGTATCCAACCACAGGTGCAGGCCGTATCGCACGTACAGCATACCGTAAAACTACTCAAAATGTTCTCGCCGGAAGACCAGCGCTGGCTCGTGAGCCAGCATTATGCTGAGGCGGGACCATTTCGCAACAAATAAATAGTTAGTAAGTCATTAAATAGTATTATATGTTTGTATTTGTATTTGTTTGTTACGAATAAATAAATTTCATTTTCATATTTCATCGAATAGCTAAACGCATCGCATAATATTTAAATTACATCTAACGTTGTTTATAAATCGTACCAAATGTTATGAATACCTGAAGTGCAATAACAGTTTTTCTACCAAAAATCTTCTATGGTTAAATATTTAACAGGGCATCTTGTATTTTTGTAAACTAGTTGAATTAACTTGTTTATTTAAATCGTTAAGTTTAAAACTACCAATAAATAAATTTTCTTGTAGCGGCCTTTTAAAAAGTGAAAATATACCACCGTAAACATATTTTGTTTTAGTGGCAACCCACGTTCGTCTTGAATTAGGTTTTCGAGTAGATACTTATAGTCACCGTCAGCTGTCACATTAGCGCGTCATCGTCATATAGCGCAATGCCAATCGCGTGACGTCGAGCTCGATTGACACTGTCAATTGAGATGAGTTGTGTAGGTACTTTAAGCCAGTAGTAGACTAATTCTATTAGGAATATACCTAAATACACATTATCAGTACCTACCTGAAATAATTGTTCCATTTTATGTAAGAAGAGAGCACGTAATGCTGTTTCTCGCCGAGCAAGTCGCTTGTTAATCTTTGTTTTTAACACTGTCCGGTGGCTTGAATATGTCATGCTCGCTTAAAGGGCTTTGCTTACGGTGGCGTCGTTGATCGGGTCGCCACCTTCCCTAACATATGGTTGAGGGAGGCGATGGCTGAGATATGCGTCATACTCGTGATCGGGTGCTGTTGTGGAGTCCGGACTGTTCATGCTGGCAAGGGCATAGTATCTAACTTCTTCTAGTGTTATTTTATTATTATCGTATTGACGAGAGACATCATTCCGATTTTGACACGTTTTATTGTTATTGACCATGTACCTACATCACTGACAATATTACATTAATATTCCTTTTTTATTGTTTTGTTTTGATGCTTAGAGACCGTACATCTCTACGAACATTGAATAATTATTAAGTGTATTTGGACGCTCAGAGACCTTATTCTTATCGAATGTAATGGTCATATTTTGTTTTGTTTTCATTAACTTTGTCACATTTAGTGTGTTGTTATTATCAGTCCTTAATGTGCAAATTTTAAATTATAATTGTGTTAAATTATTATTCTTTTATTGTAACATTATTATTTTTATTGTAAATTACCGTTTGACATGTAAAAGTGCCCCTGTGGCCTATTTGCAGAATAAATAATTTGTATTTGTATTTGTAATTCAATTGTAATTGGGTAGTTCTTTGTCAACTTGCCAGACGAATGAATAAAGCCGCATTCACATTTGTCTGTCGTGTTGTGTTGTGACGTGACGCATCAGAAACGGTGAAACGGTATCGGTTTAATATGGGTGCGTTCACATTTCTCTGACGACAACGACATCTGATGCGTCACAACACAAAACACGACAGACAAATGTGTCCCGCGCTTTACTTTTGTAATGGCTATCCGCAACCGAAGGTAGTGACACTAGTGACGTCACAATCTAATCTGACATCACACTGAATGACAATGGTTTCATATGAAGGCGCGTTTTGCGGATTAGGACAGAATATAACCCCTCTTAAGAGTATGGACACATAACTTTGTGATTATTGAACCTATAATAATGCGTTGCTTTTTTCTCAATGTGAATACATTTTTAATTCTTTTTCGAGAAAATATTGTATTATTGATTATTTTATTTAGTGCCTAATGTGTCTATATATAGATACACCCCTATGTTATGGTTTTTAAAATAAATTGGACTGGTAACATTAAAAAGTCTTTTGACAGGTTGATTGAAATAAAACCATAAAACAATCACGTGCAAGAATCATTGGCCACTCCGATTCGAGTTCCAGGCCGGTAGTTTTAGGCCTAGTTCAGATGAGAAGCGCTCGACGCGCGTTTTGATAACGCGCGTTTACCACTACATGTGTACGGCCAGAACAAAATGTATGTAGCGTTTACGCGCGTTATCAAAACGCGCGTTGAGCGCTTGTCATCTGAACTTAGCCTTACGCGTTAAGTCGATCAAAAGGCGGGCATTCTAGAAACGGCACTGGAAGTGACTATGTGTCTGTCTGTCAAGAAATAATTAATGTTAATGGTAAGTATATTAGCGTAGCATAAGCACTGATTTGTTGAGATGTTAATAAAGTACTTTAACAATTAACAGTGAATGAGTTTAAATCATAATACCTGTTTGAACTGTTTTGCTGTGTACATTTGTAATGCAAGTTTGCTTGGTGGAGCAGGCCACCGTTGGTGAGGTCGGTCGCTAAAGCTCCTAAAAACATTTATATTTTGCATTGTATGCAGCTTAAGTAGGTACTTACTGGTTTCGCGACATTATATAATACTAAACAAATGGCGGAAACTGGTGTTTGATGGTCGTAAAGTCCACGATGAAGCGTGGTTTGCGCTTGCAGATAAGCGAGCCAAACGCCATCAACCTGTCATCTGTTCGCCGCGGGCAAATCTCCCGCATTGGCCTACACAGCCATGGAAGACGTTGTCTCCCTTCTTAACACTGCTTGTATAGTCTGTAATAGACTTAAAGGCCATTGATGATGATAATACTGAATCTGCATCCAATTGTGATGATGTACGGCCTTATAAGAAAGCTCACAGTAGAGATATGCTAGCTGGGAGTTTCTCTGCGCGATCGCATCAGAAATGGGGCTATCCGCAGCAGAACCAAGGTAACCGATATAGCCCTCCGAATCGCTAAACTTACGTGGCAGCAGTGGGCGGGGCACATTATACGTAGAAACGATGGCCGTTAGGGCGGAAAGGTTCTCGAGTGGCCACCACGTACCGGAAGGCGCAGCGTGGGTCGACCCCCACAAGTTGGACCGATGACCTGGTAAAGGTCGCGGGAGTCTGCTGGATGCGGGTGGCGCAGGACCGGTCATTGTGGCACTCTTTGAGGGAGGCCTTTGCCCACGCGTGGACAGAGGATGGTTTACGATCCAAACTTTCATAAAAAAGAAAAAGCAACCAATTATCGGTTTCCAGCCATTTTTTTCTATCTTAGATTATCGAAATAAGCATATCATAAAACAGCCCACATTTACTAAACACCAAAAAAACGCAAACCGTCGCATGCATCCAAAAAAAAGGCGTACAACTTCCCCACGACTAAAAGACATAACTTACTTCAAAATCATTGGTACTTACGCCCTATTCAAAAGAAACATACCTACATATTGCTTCTGTAAGCCACTGAGTTACACCAGTTCACTCTTCACGCGATTCTAGCCCACAAGCCTATAGCAATGAGTAGCATAATTGCCTGTCGCAAAATGGGTGTCGGTGTCCGTGCATGGTGCAGATATGCCAATCATGTTTGTCAAGTTCCATTAACACCGTACTTAGTAGATAAGTGGGTAAAAGTTAAAACAAGTGGGCTTGTCAGAACCTTTGGTGCCCCTTGAGAGTAGTTGAATGAGATGTGGAAATTGGGTTCCGTATCGCAATTTTTACTTTGGTATATTTTGATCGGTAACCGATATAGCCCTCCGAATCGCTAAACTTAAGTGGCAGTGGGCTGGGAATAGCACGTAGAACAGATGACCGTTGGGGTGGAAAGGTTCTCGTGTGGCGACCACTTACCGGAAGGCGCGGCGCGGGTAGGTGGACTGATGACCTGTTAAAGGTTGCAGGGGAGACAGACATGATTGTTTTTCAAAATAATTATTGGAATGCTCGTAACCTTTTCTGTCTATTTTAAAAACGACCCAAAGCATCATTTTTAGCCAAAGATTTCAATCCTAGCTTGCGTATCCCTGAAATGATTAAAATAACCGCGCATAGATCCCTGGAGATAAATGCTACTTAAAAAGGTGTCAAAGTCATAAAAAGTGAAAGTTCAAAGTGGTGGCCGACTGTTTTCAATTATACCACAAATTGTAAGTTTCCTGAGGATATTCGTGTTTTATCGGCTTGTTTGTATGTTTTAGTAATTTTCGCTTTTTATGATAATTCTTTATTTAAACCAGATTCCGACTGATTCGTCTTGTAGGGAATTCGGTTCACATATATCATAAGTATCATAACCTGTCAACCCCTCCGGTCACCCGTCACGAAACTAGACCTCTACCTACATATGATTACTAGGCATCGCGGTGTCAAGATATACTTGTGGGTGAGGGTTGGGTGAGCTTGAAACAAGTTACAGAATAGGGGGGCAGAGGTCTAGTTCGTCACGGGTCACCGGCGAGGGTGAGCCGCATTAGCGCGCGTAGCAAATAACAGCCTAAACTTGACGCCGTACCTAGGGTCATTCAGGGGGTTGCGCGACCACCTTCGGTTAGCGACCACCTGAAGGAGAGGGTTTTTTCTATTGAAGATAACATCAATTCTACAGACACTATTGAGACAATTAGTTGTACATGCATTTTATTATAGTTTTAGAATAGAAATCTACTAAAAAACCGAGAAAATATCCTTTCAATTCACCAACTCGGCTAAGTGGTCGCCAACCGGCACATGAAATTAGGTGGTCGCTAACCGCCGAAATGACCCTATATAGATTCCAAAATTATAACCTTAAAATTGCCATTATAATGAAAAAATAACCGACACTGGCAAACTTACACTCTTCCAAATGATGGACAAAGCCAATTTTTAGCTACTTTGGCTCTCATTTTAAAACGACATGCTACATTTCGTGGTATCTACAATGGTATTTCAGGACCAAAACTTTTATGTCAATAAAAACTTTTTAACAAAAAATTAAACCGCCGAAAAGGAACTGAAAAGAAAATCAATGAACAAAGATTACTCCAAACAAGTACAAGTTAGACCAAATCAAATGAATAATGCAATGTGAAATCTCCAGACATAAACATTAACATTCCAAAAAATGCGCTCTCCGCACGACCACTCGCTACGACGTGTGCCCTCACGTGTGGCCCGTTCGGGTTGGTGTCTCGCTGACATTAACCATAACTTCGTGAACGCTCGGCATTCAAAATTCAAATATTTATTCTGTAAGCAGGCCTCAAGGGCTCTTTCACATGTCCGATCAAATCAAATCAAATGGGTAATATATCATTGTCCTTTACATAATTAATTAATATGCTTGTTTGGCGCCGACTCAAAATTACTTCGGTACACTTAGATTAATTTAAGAACTTAGTTATTAAGGTTAGGTAATTAAAAAGTCAAAATAATTACAAAATTATATACTTACTTAGGTATAAGTACTTACAATAGTTTAAGAATTTAGTTATTAAACTAAATAAAAAAGTTTTATTATTTTTTGCTTTTCAGTTCCTTTTCGGCGGTTTAATTTTTTGTTAAAAAGTTTTTATTTTTCAATTTTCTGTGGCTTACTTTAGTTAATTACTAACTTAATTTCTAGTTACATGCAATATTTTTGATTACTTTTAAAATAGCTTCCTACCTTACTGAAACTGTTAATTGCTTTATAATCCTAATGTAATTATATTGCTTGTTGTATAATATAAATTCTTTAAAAGAAGAGGCTTTATATACCAACATGGGTAGGCCTACAAGAAATGCTGCTCGAATGAGAAAAATACATTTAAGAACTCAAACCCCAAGGACTGATTGACAATATGCATCTGACTATCAATTCAATTCATTTATTCAAAGACCAACATGGATCACTATTGTTAGTAAAACTTAGCTTAATATTAGTAATTACAAAGTTCATAGTTAGCACACATAAAGTTAATTTAAAGAGATAATACATAGTAATAAATTATAATACGATTTAGGCCGGTTTGAAATTCACATTACAGTCAGCTAATAATAAAAATTTGTAAATATTTCTGAAGTAATCTAATTTAAAAATAATAATTATTCACTGGATGTCAAGTTACATTAATAATTCATTTAAATCTCAAAATGTCAAATGTCATGTGACCTCATAATTAACATGTGTGTTTGCGTGCACCATACAGCAGTGGTTTATATACACACAGTCCATATTTACGTTCAGCGACCATTTTCAGGATGCTGTTGGCACTGGCCCGTACACTACGCACCAGGGATGTACATCGCTTGCGCATAGTAGTGTGGAAACAGTCCACCCTCGCTTCTGCAAACATCCCTGACGCGCTGCAATTATATCGGGGCAGCCCCATCAGCATCCTGAATGCGTTATTAAATTGAACACGAAGAGCACTGTATTGTGCCTGAGTATAGTTCGCCCACAGGCCGCTGGTATATAAGGACGTGCAGTAGGCCCTGAATAGGGTTAACTTGACCCTTCTCGAGCATCCAGCAAACCTGCGAGCGATCATGTTAGCTCTCACAGACAATGCTCTTCGTTCCCGCTCAATGTCAGTACCGTCTTTAAGGTCAGACGTCATAATATGCCCCAGATACTTAAACTGTGATACCACAGTCAGTACCTTCCCATTTAGTTTTATCGGCGGAACATCCTGTGGACTTTTATTCCTAACCCTAAAGACCATACATTCGCTTTTCAACACATTGTATTGCAGACCGTGACTCATTGCGTACCGTTCACAAATGCCTATCAGTTTCGTAAGTCCGCATGGAGAGGCACTCAGCAGCACCATATCATCTGCGTAACTGATATTATTTACGCACACTCTGTCAATAAGGCAACCGATGCGGGCGCTGCTGAGCTCCTCTATAAGTTCGTTTACATACAGGTTGAAGAGCTTAGGAGAGGTTAGTCCTCCTTGTCTTACTCCACTCTTCAACCTGTATGCATCCGAAAACGCCCCCGCCCATCTTACGACATTGGATTGGTTAAGGTACCAGAATTTGAGAGAGCTAGTCAGGTCAGCTGGCACGCCAGAGTCATTCAATTTCTGCCAGAGGATGTCGTAATTAACCATATCGAACGCCTTAGATAGGTCAAGGTAGCATGCGTATACATTTGTCTGTCGGTCCATGTAGTACTTGACAGTATTTTAAGAGCCACAATTGCAGTTTCTGTGGATAATCCCAGCTTAAATCCAAATTGATTATCGTGTAATTTCAGATATTTATCAATGTGGGAGTTAAGCACACTATCAAACACCTTGGCTATAATGGTAGCTAGTGAAATAGGTCTGTAGTTGGTTTTGTCGCTACTGTCACCTGTTTTGTTTTTCACGATGGGCACCACCACAGTCTTCATCGCGTCCGACGGCAGGTACGAGTGCCCTACACAGAATGTGTACAACATAGCCAGAACTCTTGGTAGATGCGGGCCAGCATGCTGGAGGTGCTCAATGCTAAGACCATCGTGCCCAGGAGACTCACCCCGTGTCATACCTTTAATAGCTTTGATAACATATTTTGCCGTAGACCTGGTGATCATCCCCTGACCACGAGACCCAGCATCTGAAGCCCCGTTGACTGTGGTAGCCCCAGTGGTAATTCGACTTGGAAATGGTGTTGAAACATGTCGGCAATACATTTGTTATCATTAATGCCTTCTACAAACCCTTAAAATCTCGTTTAGAGTGATGCTTCGCGATAATATCTAATTTAATTTGTTCTTCGTTCTTCTGACACCACTTTAAACGAGATCTAAAGATCTTTTTGCTTTCTCGCATTTCATTAAACACTGGTCCTGCTTTCGGCTTAGCATGCCACAACCAGACCTCAAATTTCAACCGATTTTCGACTATGAGAAATGTGCGAGGGTCTGCTTCTTACTGGAGACGATGCTGTTCGGAGTTGATTGCTATGGTAAGAAGTCTAGGGCCTCCTACCTGGTTTATGACCTTTTCGTGCAATGATCTAAATTGGCCGGATATGATAAAAGCTTTACTCATTGCGGATGGCCGCAATGTAAATGATAGAGACAGCATACCATTCCCTGAACGACTAAAATTGGTGCAAAAATATCCAGTGATTGTTGCCAGAAGCCGCGGCAGGCATATGTGGCGCTGAGTAGAGTAAATACACTTGATGGTATTGCTTTATCTGACCTAGAGCCGAATAAGGTATTACACAAACCTCACGATAAACGAGCTTTAGCAGAAATGCAGAGACTGAGAGGTCTACACACAAGAGACTGACAGGTGTAAAGCTCATTCAACACACACATACACACACACACACACACACACATACACACACACACACACACACACACACACACACACACACACACACACACACACACATGCGTGGTCATACGTATCAATCAGTAAGTGAACAAACAATCATCCCCTGTTTTCCTACCCTTAGGGTTGAAATTTTTATTTAAAATTTATATGGAACCAACTTCGAGGTATACCCTTTCTAATAAAAAAAGAATTATCAAAATCGGACTACTCTGTAAAAAGTTATGCGTGATCATACATAAAAAAAAAATATACGCGTTGACTTGAGAACCTCCTCCGTTTTTTTCGTCGGTTAATTAGTATGGATTGTTTTGGATGCCGCCAGCGAAGTTAGTACTTTTACAAAGAAATTTTGATGTTCTTTTCTAAGTATCATCGAATAGCATCGTAAAAAGGTATCTTGCCTGTTGCTTGGTTGTATGTATAGATATGTCCATTGCAGGACACAACGATGTTTTTTCCAGTCTACATTTGTCAAGCCCTTGAAAATTAGCAAGGCTAACCGTCAAATGCCGAACACCGGCGCTAAGTTGAGGGTAACATTCTTAATTTAAATATTTGTCATACCGCGTTCCGCCTCATCGCGCGTGCGTTGACGGCCGTTATTAATGCGTGTGCGCCCCGGATGTGCCGATTATTGACTAACTGGAGCCAGTTTAAGGTGGAACGTCGTCGCACTTCCATAGAAACTTTTAAACCACTTCTGCACCCGTTTAAGGGATGATTTCCGGGGTAAAACTATATCAGTCCCTGGGTCTCCAACTAATTGAAATATAATGTAGAAATGAATGTAAAAAAACAGCTTTTATTTGATACGTTGTATGGATTGGATATATTTATCACTTTTCCAAACGCGGCCGCGGCGATTTATTGGCGATGACATCATTACTGGGAGACCGACTCCTTAGAGACTGTCTCCAGTTTTGGGGCCCAGGAGACATGTCATATAACAACCACAACCAATAGATGTCGCTGGTATCCCAAAGTGACGGAATCCCGTAACAACATGCGCTACTGTATGGCATACGAAAGATCAAGATATTCCGGACGACTTTGTCGAGACAGACGAAAACTATACGAGACACCAATATAAGCAAGACCCTCTGCCGCGTTGTTGTCATGAGCATTGGGGTCAGGATATATTGGACGAGTGTTGGAGACATTATGAATGGTATGGCGCCACCATAAGGTAAAAAAATGCACACGACATGTATGTGTGGATTTTTTCATTTTACACGGACTCTTTATTTTTGCCCGGCTAAAGCTAATGGAAGGGATGAGTTTTTAGCAGTGTACGTTTGTTTTTGTGTTTTGTGTATGACTGCACCATAGCGATTAAAATACTGACCCGATGTTGATTAATGAGGTGTTATGATTCGAAATTATTTTTCTTCAGTTACTTTTCCAAACTCGGTTTACAGACTTTTAAACTGTTTATTCTTGTAGCGTAGCGGATTTTAAATTTAGGAAGCCTGTATCGTACTTTTAGTTGAGGCTGAGCTACAGTCTACCAGTGGATCCACAGATATCAGGCTTATAGGCCGGAAACGCACTGACAGTGACAGCGGTGGCGTTCGAACGAATACAAAAGGTCGCACAGAATACCTCGCCGCGCCGCGCCGCTCTGTGGGGATCCTTTCATATTAGCACGAACATTACAAGAAAGAAAGAAAGAAAGAAAGAAAGATACATTTATTCACAAACACACAGGACACACATATTAAACAATAGAATGAAAAAAATGAAAACCGGGACCTACCGCCTCCGCGCCGCTCTGCCACCGATGTCAGTACGTTACGGCCACAGAAAAAAGAACGCATACTTGATACGAGCTAAGTATTCTTGAACCAAGAATTTAATTAGGAAATGGTAAATTATTTCGCATGATACGAAATTATCTTTAGAGGAAAGTTTTGAGGAGCTTCTCTAGTAAGAGCGTTCCGCTGGTGCTGGGCAGCATTTAAGACAAACCTAAAAGGGCTGCAGTGGTGTTGGTTGCGAGGTTGCCAACCTCGATATTCATCCTTGAGGTTGGCAAATACGTTCGGCACTATTTGGAGGCATTTCCAAAGAATGGACCAGCGATCGTTCAGTCCCCCTATTCTGTAACTTGTTTTAAGCTCACCTCAACGCTCCCCCACAAATATATCTTGACACTGCGATGCGTAGTAACCAAGCGTAGGTAGAGGTCTAGTTTCGTGACGGGTGACCGGCGGGGTGAGCCGCATTAGCGCGTAGCGAATAAGAGTGCAGGATAGAATGCAGCATGACCTGCAGGTGCAAAGACGACATGGGTCCGCGGATATACAACCAAAATACTCTGCGCTGGTTTTACCCTGAAACTTAAGAGGCCGCAGTAAGCTCGGCCGAATTTCACCTTCCAATACAAACGTAGTTACGCTCTCATTTTAAAACTACGTTTTGGATTGTGACGAAACTTTGCAGATACAATGACATGAGGTATATCTATGTCTGTAATTAGTTTATATGGTTCCAATTTATAAAACAAAGTAAATACAGCAAAAACTAGTTATGTATGAAAAACTTAAATTCGCTGTATCTTTTTTATTATGGTATCTGAAGCTACGTAAACTAATTTCAGACATAGATATACCTCATTTCATTGAACATGCAAAGTTTCGTTACAATCCAACACGTAGTTTTAAAATGAGAGCGTAACTACGTTTGTATGGAGAATCGAGCTTACTGCGGACTCTTAAATCCCTGCTGATGCAGAAGACCTATAATTCCGAAGCTGAATCCCTAAGCGTAAAAAAAATGTAGAAAATTCAATGACTTTTATTGTCCTGTATTTTATTTTATGTGCCTGGTCGACATGCATTTAATAATCTTATTATGATATTTTTAATGTTTGATTGACAATGTATGATTAATACGCAATAAATTAATATGAATGTTACGAATATGTCCCGTTCCCACACTTTTTATGTCCCCACGAAGCGCGTTTGATAGTTATAGCTTAGATTTAAGGATCGCCAGGACGCTTGACTCTCCATACAAACGCAGTTCGGTTCTCGTTTTAAAATCTCATGCTAGAATAACATGAAAGTTTGTATACATTTCTAGCCTAGATATGGCGGATTCTGTTTGTGTATGATAAGCTACATATTACGTTTGTACCGGGAGACAACGGTCGTGGGGACTCTTAAGTAAAAAATATTAATTACTCAGCACTATTTTAAAACGTTAATAACGACGTTACATATCGATCCATCATTCGCGTAACGGTTAATTGTGGAGTTCGTTCTATATTCGAATTGAAATCGAGCGGCGCGCGTGATGAATGGTCTTCTTGAGTGGGGGTAATTGTGCGCAGGCGCCACACTTCGGACGGTTCATGGACTGGCGCGGTGAGGGTGAAATAGTGATGTAAAGTGAATAGTGATGAGGTTGCTCTTATGACGACCGGTTTCCATAGTGGCCTAGTAGGTAGTGACGCTGCCTACGTAGCTGAAGGTCCTGGGTTCGTAAGAGCAAATATTTGAGTTAACAGCATGAATATGTAAGAAAATATTTATTTACACAGTGTATTTAAGTTTTTTTTTTTTTTTATTTATTCAAAAACAAAGGAATTTACATTTTATACCTTATATACAAACTCGCCAAACTGTGACGTTTGATGGCGAGAAACGCTCATGTTTTATAGTAACCTATTTACTTAAATCTAACAATTTTTAATGAGACTTACTTACATTAAAATTTTTATTTAGTAACATTTCCCCTATAGGGATAAGTTTGCCTCTTATATGTTATGACGTGTTTTTAACCTGTTTCTGTGTACAATAAAGCGCATTGCATGCATTTAACTTAACAAACTTAACTTAAAACTAGGCATGCTCGTAGGTGAGTACTTTTATCCTTGAAGTTTTATCTTAGCTAGCTAGTCGACAGTAACTCGTTATCAAGGAGGAAGCCCTTTAACTTTGATTTTAACACAGTTTTGCTTACTTTGGGAGTTTCTCTTAGGATATTAATTTTGTTAAATATTCTTGGTACAATATATTTAGACACTCTTTTACCATAATAGTTTGTAGTTTTCTGTTGTACTAATTTTTTTTCTCTAACCCTTCTTGTATTATATTTATTACTAATTTTTATTTTGTGATCATCGCTATAATAATGTTCTAACCCTATTAAATATTCAACTTTTTTATCAACCGGTAAGATCTTACATAAGGGAAATAACTTGTCATATTCTTTGTTGCAATTTTTCCTAACTTTTTTGCTAACGAGGAACTTTATTAATCGAGTTTGTAGTTTTTTGATATCCTTAATGTAAGTTATAAATGTTCGTCCGTAAACAATAAGACCATAGCTCATCAGGGAATCAGCGAGCGCGTAATACACAACCCGTAATGTGTTTTTACTTAATGTACTATTGAGTTGATAGAATTTTGCCAATACAGACCTCAGTCTATTACATATATCGTTAACATGTGGCTTCCAGTTAAAGTTCTTATCAATTATTAAACCTAGGTACTTAAACGTTTCTACGTATAATAACTTTTCGCATCTACAGTTGCGCTTATTATCATGTAAACAGTCATATGTGTGGCCTATTATATCGAGACTCTGTGCGTAAGCAGTTTTAGCTACCTGATTGTAAGGCGAGTGTATATGCATGCATCTGGTTTTAGTGAAGTTAATGATGATTCCGTTGTCATGTGCCCACTTCGTGATATTTTCAAAATCCTCCTGAACACACTCTTGTACTTCTAATGCGTCCTTTGAATCATAAAGTAAACACATGTCATCTGCATACATATACACTCGACAATAACGAACCACATTGGATACACAGCTGTTAAAATCGTCTAAAAATTCTAAAATGCTCTGGAAGACAATAAAAAGAATAACACACTACAAATCCGATAAAACAAAAAACACTGAACTGTTAAATACTAAGACATCCCCAACTGCTTCTGTTGATCACGTAAATAATTATTTCGCTGACGTTGGAAAAAGATTAGCAGAGGTAATTTTGAGTAATCCAAGACAGCAGGATATCCCTGCTGAAAGTAACATGCCAGATTGTAATACCTCCTCATTTGTTCTCCTGGACACTGACCCCCAGGAAGTACATTGCATTGTCATGGGCCTGAAAGCTGATAGCGCCCCTGGGTGGGATAATATACCAACCAAATTCCTTAAGCACGCCTGTACTGTTATTGCCCCTCTAATTAGCCACCTAACAAATTTGTGTTTCGAAAAGGGTGTATTCCCAGCCCCACTAAAACAATCTATTGTAACACCGGTGCATAAGAATGGAGAGAAAGATGACGTAAGAAACTATCGACCTATCTCCGTACTGACTGCCATCTCCAAAGTGATAGAGAAAATTATAAATAATAGACTTGTCTCTTACCTCAATAAATTTAATATTCTATCCGACAACCAGTTTGGTTTCCGGAAATCTAGGTCCACTGAAGATGCAATACTATCCTTAACATCATTAATCACTGACAAAATTGACAAAGGCAAGAAATGCCTCGCCATATTTCTAGATCTTAAAAAGGCTTTTGATACGGTCTCTCTCTCCACTCTTATTCAAAAAATGGAACGGGCTGGCATACGGGGTTTACCTCTGCTACTGTTGAGTGACTACTTAAAGGGGCGAACACAAAAAGTCAAAATAGGAGACTTCATAAGTAAGGAACTAGATATAACTTACGGTGTCCCCCAGGGCAGCGTTTTAGGGCCCACGTTGTTCCTCTTATATATAAATGACTTGACGAATCTCAAACTACAACGTGGGCACATCGGCTCTTACGCTGATGACACTGCAATAGTGTTTGATGGAGAATCCTGGGAGTCAGTGTTCAGAAATGCAGAATCTGGCCTCTGTAAAGTCACTGCATGGCTTAGGAATAACCTCCTTACGCTCAATGAAAGCAAAACCAATTATATGTGCTTCTCTAAATATGATAGTACGCAACCTAACGTTAACTTAAAGCTTAAAATACATACCTGTAACCAACATGACCCTCCTCCCTGTAAATGCATAGGACTAGAAAAGGTTAAATTTACTAAATACCTAGGTGTACTCCTAGACCAGCGCCTATCATGGTACATGCAAATTGAAAACGTGAACAATAGAATAAGAAAACTTAACTGGATATTTAAGATGTTTAGACATATAACCACCAAGGAACTTATAAATCAACTTTATATAACACTAGCCCAGCCTGTCATGAGCTACTGTATCACTGTATGGGGTGGAGCAGCCAAAACCAAATTCCTAGAGGTTGAGCGGGGGCAACGCTGCTTGCTCAAGGTGATGTACTCAAAACCATACAGGTTTCCCACAAAGGAACTTTATGAAACCAGTGACCAACTAACTATGAGGAAGCTGTATGTTTTGAGTACAACACTCAGGCTTCACAAAACCCTAGGTTTTAACCCTCCATTAGAAACACGCCGGCGTAAAAAACCCGTCGCCCCCAAATCTAACTGTAAATCCATGTTCGCTAAAAGGCAGTACAAAGCGCAATCGGCATATATTTACAACAACTAAGCTATGATGATACGGAGTTACTACTGTATCGTGCTAATAATTAACTGATCCTAAATGTACACACACACACACACACACACACACACACACACACACACACACACACACACACACACACACACACACACACACACACACACACACACACACACACACACACACACACACACACACACGCACGCACGCACGCAAGCATGCACGCACGCACGCACGCACGCACGCACACACACACACACACACACACACACACACACACACACACACACACACACACACACACACACACACACACACACACACACCTTTCATATAGTATTGTATTAGTATTTCTTAAATTAGGCTAAAATCCAAATTATACAACATAAGCACCTAATTAAACCCATTGTTAAGCTAAGAATGTATTAAGCTAAGATTCAATACCTCTAGATGTATATTTCCTACCTACTTACCAGTTATGGAAGAGCGGGGCATCCTAACACAGGTTTACTTACCTAAAAGGAAGTCCCAATCACTGCAGGCACTGTACTTTCTCACAAAAGGAAAATAAACAATTTTTCATTTTCATTTTCATTTTTCATTTTCATACACTGTTGACATGCATCGCATATCCCACGGGACCATACACCGAGCCGGTCGGCACCCCGAGCTCCACGACCGCTGCTTCCCCGGTCACTCCCGCGACGCTCGTGCGTATCGTCCTATTGGTCAGAAACTCTTTGAACCACTTGTTCGTGGGACCGCGTATTCCACATTCGTCCATCGCTTGTAGTAAGATATCATGATCCAATGTGTCAAAAGCTTTTTTATAATCTATAAAAAGAGCTACCAAGTATTTATATATATTCAGAATAACGTCTATTACCCATAAAACAAGTCTTAATGAGCTTACCATGGGGGTAGTTTGATTTGTTTAAGATTGTCCCGTAATATTATATGCGATTTACAAGATATTTTACCCGCGTATAGCCTTATGACTTGTCCCCCCGTATCACGCGATAAGTGACAAGATGGAGCGAGCGAACGGTGACAGCCAGTGAAGGACGCTCTATCTTGTCACTTATCGTGTGAAAAGGCCGACCATGATACGGGGGCTGGATAGACATAGGCTATTTTGTCCCGCGGCTTTGCGGGGCAGCTAGTCTTCAATAAAGCGAGCATCAAGGTCCCCCTCGATTCGTAGTTAACTAAGCGTAGGTGGAACTCAGACCTAGAAAATATACAGACGGAGCGTTACGAACAGTCTAGTGAAGCCAACCGGTTTTCAACCAAGCCCCTTATGTTTAGCACACGCTAAACAAATTAAATCGCACACAACTCGATATAAATGATCTTGACAGCATTGCGACACGTGCTGAAGAGTTTTGTGCAATTTTGTTTGTATATGTGTGCGTGAACGTGTGCTAAACTTGAAGTAGCTTGGTTTTGTTTGTATGTGGTTTGGCTTCACTTGACTGTGTCTAAAGCTCCGTCTGTCTTTTTTTCTTGGTCTGAGAGGTGGAGGTCTAGTTTCGTTAGGAGTGACGGGTGAGGCGCGTGCGCGTTCCGAATTTCAGCCCAAGAACGAGACACAACCAGTCTTTTCACGGAAATTCATTCAAATTAGTTCAAAGATTTGAGTGCGAAAAAGATAGAAACATACAGAGTTTCACTTTCGCTCTTGTGATGTACGGATGTGCGGTCACCCTACAGTCGGAAGTGATGACAAATGTCTCCGTTCACGCATTATTGGGAGCATCCTACAAGACCACACGGTGACAACGAAAAAAGTGGTCGGAGGAATTCCTTTTTTTCTCCGCTTGAAAAAATGTGTTGACATTTCTGCAAAATATCTTATTTAGTTTCAAATCGTTCGTTATGATTGCCCTTAGGTACAACCCGCTCATAGCGTGGCAATAATCAACATTGACGATAGTTGGGTCAAGTCGTTACTAGGGTGTAGTTACCTACCAAAAATCGCGCAAGATTTGAATGAAGAGGAATTAATATTGATTATGAATCGCCAAGCCCCCTGTATTAGGCTATATGTACTAGTATGCACATGGGGCCAATAACCTTCGCGGTTTTTTAGCACATACTTACGCAGTTTTGTCGAAAATTTCCTTGACTACTTCGCATACATACATACAAGACGAAGTATTTGCTATAACGTTTATTTAAAAGAAACAGAACACTACATAAGTGAGCCTACGGTCGGACACACTAGGCTGAGCTTGTATCGTAGATGCACAAGTTTCTGAACTTCGTTGATTGTCCCCGCTTAAGAGTCCGCAGTAAGCTTCGCCGAATTTCACCTACCCATACAAACGGAGTTTCGTTCTCATTTTAAAACTACGTGTTGGATTGTAACGAAACTTTGCATATACAATGGCATAGGGTATATTAGTTAGTTATTACGGTTCCAGTTTATAAAACAAACGAAATACAGCAAAAACAAGTTTTGTATTAAAACTTAAATTCGCTGTTTTTTTTTTAGTATGGTATCCGAAGCTACCTGGATATACCTCATGTCATTGTACATGCAAAGGTATATAGTTTCGTTACAATCCAACACGTAGTTTTAAAATGAGAGCGTAACTACGTTTGTATGGGTAGGTGAAATTCGGCGAAGCTTACTGCGGATTCTTAAGTGGGGACAATCAAGGGCCGAATCACGCATCGGCCGGCATGCGGTCCTGCCGACATCGGCCGCAGCGTTTCCTACAGCCCCAGATAACCGCCTCCTATTAGCTGCTATATATAATCCAGTGGAGTTTTAAAACCATGCATTGAAGAAGGAAATTCGATGGTGTGTCCTAAGAAATTCAGAAACATGAAAAAAACTTTTCTTTTTAACCGAATTCAAAAAGTTAAAAAAGAAGGTTCTCAGTGTGACCTGTATGTGTTTACATAAATTACTTCATATTTCGATTTCTCCTCACACCCTGGAACCTAAATGGTCGCGTACCGTACGGTTTCAGAGAGATTTCGTCCCTCGGACGCTCCGGTTGTGGAATGAGTTACAGAGTTTTTCCTGAGGGACTAATACAGTATGGGTTCGTCAAAAAAGGAGGGTATAAATTCTTCAAGGGTCGGCAACGCGCCTGTAACGCGCCTGTTATTCGCTACGCACTCGCGGCTCACCCGCCGCCGGTCACCCGTCACGAAACTAGACCTCTGCCTACGCTTAGTTACTACGCATAGCGATGTCAAGATATATTTGTGGGTGAGCGTTGAGCTGACCTTAAAACAAGTTACAGAATAAGAAGAGTTGAAAGCGTCCATATAGGCTACGTTAATCACTTACCATGAGGTGGGTAAGCTAGTTTGCCACCTACGTGGTATAAAAAAAAGGTAATAGATTTTTGTTTATACTCTTGTTTCCGTCAATGCATAAATGAAATGAAAACTACACGCGCTCCATGCCATGACTCACGTAACAAACCATGTCGGCCAACTTTAAGAAACATCTTAATTTCACATCCAAACCGCTTTGAACAAACATTAAAGACCAAGAAAAAAATAAAAAATACAGTTCTAAATTCAAATTCAAAAGCCGCGCAAAAGTGTCATGGCTGTGATGGCCGCCATAATTGGGGGTGACAGTTGTCAGGCAGCCGACTCGCTCGCGGTTGCGCATAGCGTACAAGCGATCAAATGTTTTAACAAAATTTACACGCGATTACAAACCTTATGTCCACGTAATAAGGACACATGTCTGACAAGTGTAAGTTTAATAATAGGTAATGCGAATAGACGTCGTAATTTAATTTAGAACTTGTAATGCTGATAGAATTAAGGTGGACTAGGATTCGTTTGGGTACGTGATTAAATTTCGAGATTTCTGCATTTGTAATGATAAAAAATATATATACCTAAGCTTGGGATTCACTAGCGAACCAATATCACGCGACACGTGTCGCATCGATATGTTGTTGTCAACGAATACTCAAACCAATAGAGGGGCGGGACACACTCACGATTTTTTTGGGATTGCAAGGCTATGGTCTCCGGGCACTTTCCATCTGACAAGTCGCATACTATTTTCCACAGTCGTGGCATACTTGCTGCGAACTATCACGTTTCAGATGCGGCGAGACGAGAGCCTGTTATGAAATTTCATATATTAAACCGGCCTGCAAAGTGATTTTCTTTTGTTTGCCTTCAGCTATCAAATCCTTTCTAAAAGTTTTTTAATTTTATTGCATGTTTGCGTGTTCATAAAATAACGCAAAACCTGAAAATAAGTAGTTTGTTCAGAATCGACCGTAGAATGTGAAAAAAAACCTTATTTTATTAACACGTTGTATACATACATACCTCGGCCGGTATTAGGGATTGCGTGGCCCGTCATATACTTACACACTGCCTATACTTAGGTACATAAATGACAGTCGGCAGGCAATCCCTTATTTCCTGGCCTTTATAGTAATCTGGCTAAATCTGGCTGATATGATGACGATGATGATTCTGATGGTGATAGTAATCTACTATTAACTATTACCTAATGGGACGGCAAACAGCGCCGTAGCAAACTCGCGTTTGCAACTTCAAGGCAGATATTCGCGTAGCTATTATAAACTATCAACTGCCACTTTTCGAAGGTGAAAATGCCGCTTTATCTGCCGTCGTTAGTTCGAAATGTTACGCTATTTCCCAACAGGATCCAATTCATTTATTAACCCCCGACACAAAGAGGGTGTTATACTGTCGGTCTGTGTATCTGTGGTATAGCGCCCCAAACGCGATAATGCGGCTTTTTGTGTCATAGATAATTTTATCCCGAGTGTTTCATGAAACCTGTTCAGCCGTTTTTAAGATAATGGACTTTGAAATGAAAATTTCGGGAGTTTCTCAACTTTTTTAAGTTGAAGATATAATAACGTCAATGGAATTTGAGTCTTCTACCTCTGACGGTACCGTTGCTTACTAAAAGGATTACTTTGATGCAACAATGCAAACTCGAATAATTTCAAGTGTAATCATATGTTTCAATAATGAAACAAATGACGACGGCGTTGCGCCCGCGCGGCCGAGAATAGCGCTGTCGCGGCGAATTAGCGGGCGCCGTGGAAAACCCGGTAACGCACCCTTCACACTCCACGGAAACGCCCAGAATAATCTCCACACTTCTACTCAGGGGTTACGTTTGAGACATTAATTTCGCATTATGTTGATTTCAAAGTTTCATGCATTCGCTTTCACCAGGCCTGTTCCCTTTTGCCGCTTCGGTTACATTCGGCGTTCGCGCACCTCGTTCGATTCACACAATAGCGGTGTAGATGTCGCAGTGAAATGGCCAAAACAGTGATTTGAACAAATCCCTAAGGGATATGATCAAATCACGCAGGATGTTGAAATGGCGAATCCATTTTGTCATTTGCCTAATACAGATCAGTCATTTGATCAAATCTCTGAATCTGTTTAGTGAAATGTAGAAATCGGACAAAAAAGACAACTCGTTTTTTCATTTCACTAGATTTGTTTAGTGATTTGATAAAATCCCTGAAACGCGTCAGTGAACTGATGAAACTAACTCGCAGATATTGGCTCCTAAATCATTAGTCAATTAAACGGTTCTGGGACTTAGACTCGGATGGCGGATAGGTTAGAAGATGGTGGTGGGAGCAGAGCAGCGGAGCATCTTCGTGGTTATTTTTTTTATAAAAGAGCGGAAAAAACTTAATCGCGCCCCCTCTGCGAGTTAGTTTCGTCAACTCACTGACGCATTTCAGGGATTTTATCAAATCACTAAACAAGTCTAGTGAAATGAAAAAACGAGTTGCCTTTTTTGTTCGATTTCGTCATTTCACTAAACAGATTCAGAGATTTGATCAAATGACTGATTTGTATTAGGCAAATGATAAAATGGATTCGCCATTTTAACATCCTGCGTGATTTGATCATATCCCTTACGGATTTGATCAGGATCATATAGGATATAATAGGTACATTTTGAATCGTGTTGCGCAGGTTGGAAGTTCGGGTTGTACAGGGAGGCTCCACAACACCTCGGGAGCTCAAATAACGCGAGCCATCCGGTTGCCTCATGGAGACCGATACTAATATCAAGTGACAATAGTAGTACATTACTTACTACAAAGATCGGAAAGTAAGGGGATGCCAGCCGAGTAGGTACATATAGACGTTCGAGCGTAGCGAGGATGTTATGAGGCTGCCAACCCCTTTTCACCCCGAGGTAGTGCTTTTCTCAAACATACAATGAAATAAAAAAAAACTCCAAGAAATCAAACTTCAATTTTCATGGCTGAACGCCATGATGCTGTGCCACAAATTGCGGAATGGAAATTAAAAAAAGACCATCTTGCAGGCCGAGGCCTCCAATTTTGTATGAAACGCCATTACGGATCTCTCGTCTCGCTGCGCCCGAAACGTGACACTTCGAAGTCCATTATGAAGAAAACGACGTTAATATTTCATTGCATGTTTGAGAAAAGTTAATCATTGTAGCGCCTTAACAAACCCGTGTTCACACAATTACTCGTATTAGCTGATTGATTCAATAAAGTTTGGCAAAGCACGGTGCATTTCAATCAGTACGGATTGGTCGTGTTCAGGTGATGGGTTGGCAGGGAGCGAACTTTATGAATAGTTGTGGTCGTGTTAAAGACGTGTTCACATTAGCGAGGACTATACTCCAGTGAACAGTTAATATCGATGATCATTATAGTAGGTACTTTGTCGCACTGGACTGCACTGGACGTAACGATACTGCGACAGACGGGATGCGTCAAAGTATAGTGCATTGATCCTTACTTGTCTTATTTGGTAAACAACATTCTAACCTCAAAATGTATCTTTTTAGACTATAGCAGCTATTTTATCGTAAAAAAAGCGTTGCTAGATAAAAAAATCGTGAAGTGATGTCCGAAAAGTCGTCTCGGCATGATCTAATACTCACAAAATTGCTATTCTATCCTAAAAAGATGCATTTTGAGGTTAGAATGGTGTTTACCAAATAAGACAAGTAAGGATGAATGCACTTTACTAACTTTTGCTGTTGACTATATCTAGCAGTGGCGGATCGCCATATAAGCTGATTCCCACAGGTTATGTATTACCAAACTTGTAAATAATAAAAAAGCCCATCTTTTGCTCCGGCTTGTCCAGTGATAATGCTCGCGTGCCGCCACGGATACCAAGTATAGTTTGTTTCATTGACGTACTAAAGCCTAAAGCATCTCACAACCTTTCACAGACTGGCCGCGGCGGACAATAGTAAACTTGTCCGCCGCTGTCAAATTTTCTATTGCCCGCCACCGCAGGCCGCGCCAGTGTGTTGCAGGCCTTACGCGGCCTGGCCGTGGCGGTCAATAGTAAACTTTATATTATCTGTGTAATTTTCTATTGTCTGTCGCAGGCCGCGCCAGTGTGTTGCATGTGTCCATTTCCAACTCATCAAACACAGAGAACTTCTGAAGTCGACAATATTACAAAAAAAAAACTCGGAAATCTCGGAAAACTCGGTCTGATTAAGTATTTAATAATGGCGCTTAAGAAAGTTAGCGTGCTTAGTAATATTATGCCGCACCGACTCGCCTGCGGCTCGCGTAACTATATCTAGTCAACATAGCACACATGTATCACAGTTTTGTGTGCACGAAAACAGCGGAAACAAAACGCAGCACCTACTTTTTACGCACCATGGACTTGCTCTTAATTTAGACACTCGTAAAAATCAATTTCCACATCCGCGGCAGAAAAACATAAACTTTTCAGAACCAATCACATAACAACTTAATTTAAATTAACTGTTCAGTGTCCATAAATAATAGAAGTTGACGCGTCAATTATTACTCCAAAATGCTTCCCGTTCAAAATTATAAAAAAAATCCGGGCGGGGCTGCTGCTAGCCACGCCTCGAAATTTAAAACCCAATTTTGAAATAAGAACAGCGAACGGCTGCGTTCTGAATTCAATTTAATTTGAATATATTAAGGTTCTCTTTGCGCTTACTGAACGAATTTTATACTTTTTAAATTATGAGCTGTATTTGTTTGATTTAAGGTTCAAGTTGTTTGTATCTGATCTTTGTGGGAGTGTTTGGTTTGGCGTTTGTGGGGTATTTTTCTCCACCACATGTGTTGGCTTGGGCGTTGAACAGCCAGAAGCATGCAAGGACTCAATTAGTTCACACATTAGTAAGAAAGTTAGAATAATTAAATTATTTAAAGTAATTCGATAAGTTAGTGGATTAATAACAATTATTTGCGATTTGAGACGGCAGTCTTCACTTTAAAGTAGACGTGACAGTGCGTGGTTAGGCTAGGTTCAATTTTGATGATTTCATTTTGTGTTTCGACCTAATTGAAATGGACCAGAGTAAGGGTGAGTCTGAATTTACGTAATTTTACGTTTTAGGTTAACGTGTGTATATTTTCACTGTGGATTTTATTTTGTTGTTACGTCTGTGGGGATTTATTGCTTGCCTGTATATTTTGTTAGTTAGGTATTTTAAGAGAACATGTTCATTTGTTTTAGGTGTTTGGTAGTTTGTAGGTACTTGCATAATATTATGTCACCATTAAGTATGTAAGTACCTAATAATATCGTCCACTGTACAAGTATATTACGATTTTCGCGTACCTGGTCTACTTCTTCCAATAATCAATATTTTATACCTACCTACTAATTTTACGTACGCAATTTATAGCTTTACTTATGCGGTACTTTTACTATGATGAATGAAAAGCTCAGCGTTAGGTACCCCATGAGTATTACAAATATTATTAGATAAATTACTTACCAATGAACTAATCTCTCATAGTTTGCATTGCCGCCATGCGATTTCATACATACATTAGTGCATGTACATGCAATATTATAACGCCTGTTTCCCAGGGGGGGTAGGCAAAGACCGCGGGTTTCCATTATAATACAGCTATAGCTACAATCTTGACAAACCTTTCTTGCTTCATTCACTCTCGTGACATTTCTAGGTTCAGGGTACCCTTGACTGACCTTTCTCTAGGATTACTTCGATTTGGTCGAAAACAGTTCGCCGAGGTCTTCTCCTTCCAAAAGTGTATCTTCCACTTTTCCTCACACTCTGTTAATTGTCTTTCATGGCTTCGGAACATTTTTTAAGTAGCCTTAATAAGAGTTTTTGTATTGTATATGACACGATAAAAAAATCAGTGCAACTGATTTCGTTTACATCGCTGTCAAATAAAATACATAATACCAGTGAGTTCTACAAATACATATTACAACAACTAATTCGATTTAAGGGTAAGTACCAAATTCTTGATAGTTAGCCATTACAAACCGAAGAAGTGAAAAAAGTACCGTTGTGACACAAAAATTAACCATAGAATCGCACGGGTAATTATTGTGTCACAACGGAAAACTTTCATAGACAATATAATTGAGTGAGATAAGCTGGCCAATAATTTGGTCTTTAACCTTCAATATTTTTAAATATGTATTGAAGGAGCTTCCTGGACGGACATAGGTTATTTTTCATAGAGCGGGTTTGCTTGCGTTATTAGCTATAAGTATACTTAGTGATATTATGAAGAAGTCAGGTTTGTTAAGGCAGGTTGCACCAACATATGATTACAGCTCGTCTGTCATGAAGGCGGGATTCCACCGGTGTGCGGCACTGTGCGGCAAAAGCATTCTTGTACTGAGTATGCTTGTGCCGCACAGTGCCGCACACCGGTGGAATCCCGCCTTGAGACGTCCGCTGCATACTATCGATTTTTCTCGCACCATACCTCTTGTTCTAAGTGTTCTAATAAGGGGGAGACGGATAGTGCGAGAAAAATCGAGAGAGCTCGCGCGCCGTCTCGTGATAGCCGTGCAGACCGATCAACGTTTATGTATGGTATGTAGTCCAATCAATGAATTGACAACTTGTATGGATAAAATGATAATTTTGGAAATAATTTACAATACCTTATTATTTCTGTAAGAGTCCGCAGTAAGCTCGATTCTCCATACAAACGTAGTTACGCTCTCATTCTAAAACTACGTGTTGGATTGTTAACGAAAGTTTGCATGTTCAATGAAATGAGGTATATCTATGTCTGAAATTAGTTTACGTAGCTTAAGATACCATAATATAAAAAATACAGCGAATTTAAGTTTTTCATACAAAACTAGTTTTTGCTGTACATATTTTTTTTTTTTTATAAATTGGAACCATATAAACTAATTACAGACATAGATATACCTCATGTCATTGTATATGCAAAGTTTCGTCACAATCCAACACGTAGTTTTAAAATGAGAGCGTAACTACGTTTGTATCCGAATCCGACAAAATTTCCGACACCAAAAAAAATTATAACTCAACTGTCTTCTGAAAAGTCAGAAAAAAAATTGATAAATATGTCCGTCTTTATTTTGGTTCATTTACATTTGCTCTATAATATTCAAGATAAATCGTACACAAAAAGACAATGCATGCTTCATTTTAAATCTACATAATTAGTTCCGGGTGGAAAGTTTATTGGATTCTTGAATAAACCATACTTAGAATGACATTTTAAAATGAAATCAACAAAAAAAACGCCTTTATAAATTACGGTTTTTCAAAACCCTATTTTTCCTGGAGTGTGGCGCCGGCAGCTGTCATCCCATAGAAACTTGTCAAACTTTCCATACATTCCAATTTTAACGAACACTTAAATCTGTAATCGTAAGCGGTGTTCGTTAAAATCTGAATGTATGGAACGTTTGACAAGTTTCTATGGACTGACAGCTGTCAGCGCCATATTTAACGTTGATCGGTCTGTAATCGTAAGCCGATGCAACCCGCCCTAAGTATAAAGAGTGTCTGGGCATAGCGGAATGTCACCTCGCTCACATTTGGAGGCTTTGCGGGTACTTGGCAGCGAACGAAAATACCATAGTATGCGAGCTAATTCCAAATATCTAACCAACGTACCTAAAACCGTTGCCGCCCTCATCCCCGCATAATGGCAATGGCACCCATTCAATTTCTATTTAAACTTGTATGTTCTTACTTGTTTCGTTCACTGGTACTTGGTGTTTGTGTTTTTTTAGAGTACCTCTACACCTAAAGCAGGGATGTATTTTTAGGGTTCCGTAGCCAAATGGCAAAAATCGGAACCCTTATAGATTCGTCATGTCTGTCTGTCTGTCTGTCCGTCAGTATGTCACAGGCATTTTACTCTAAAACCATAAGGTGCATTTGAATAAAGAATTGAAGATAGGGTGTATTTTGTTAACCGCTACATAGTTTTGTAATGAAATTACTAAAAAAGATTTTTTTTAGGGGTGCACCCCATACATAAAACTGAAAGTCAAAAATTATTTTTTTCATTTCAAGCCTACTTGTGTTACATCAATCGACAGACCTTTCAAAACAAATATAAGGTTTCTAAGCAATTTTTTGGATTAAGTGAATGGAGTCGGAGATAATCGCCCCGAAAGTCACCAAAATTGTGTCCCCCCCCCTCTAATTTTTGAACCGTGTATTTTAAAAATAGGAAAAAAATCCTGCTCATAGGGCTTAAAAAATTCTTTCAGTGAAATTTGTTTTAAACAAGATCGGTTCAAAGGTTTTCGAGATATTTATAAAAAACTGCCTTCCTTAAAGAAAATGACGTAAGTGCCATAAGATTTTAATAACGATACGACCTTTTTAATAGACACGGAACCCTTGTTGTGCGTGGTCCGACACGCACTTGGCCGCTTTTTTTCTCGTTAAAGCCATAGTGTGGGGTATGGTTAGATAGGTTTCTTAAAACGTTTTTTCAAATTATTGATTCGTTTGTGAGATATTGGGCTTTACATAAAGCCCAAATTTATGTTTGAGTCATGTGTCCTCCCCTCTGGCCGGCTAACTGGGAATAGTAGTACATAATATAATGATTTTAAAAGGAAATCTATTACGGCTACGGCGACTATACTATACACGGTGATTTTTACTTCGTGACCTTCAATTCTTTAATTGATGCCAAACTCGATTAACACGAAGTTACCTGCCTAAAATAAACATTATATTTTTCTCTGACTAAATCTGTATAAGGAATTACTTTATAATTCTAAATCATTGTCACCCTAATGGTGGTTTATTTTTTGACCTTGAAACTTCCTTGAAAATAATTCAAAACTAACCTAAAAAAACCCTTCTGTCCTATAAATCCTATACTTACGATGCCGTGCACATTCCATTAAAATGTGGTATACGTCTTCTACAACTCCACAGTCAGTACAATTAGGACTAACAGCTTTCCCCACTATATGCCTAAATTTATTGGTAGGAAATGTAGGAATGAGTCTCATCGTAATCACAAGATTTTGTCGGGTGAGTGAGCACTGAGTTATCCACGGAGACTGTAACGGTTCAGGTTGTATAGTTCTATACTATATACCCTTTTCTTGGGACCTTTTATCAAAAACCTCCTTCCAGATACCGACACAAATGTTCTAACCTGAGCCAGGGTTTCGGTATAAAAAGGCACCGCGTGTAAGGCTACACCTTCCGAGGTAGCTTCTCTTGCTAGTTGGTCAGCGACTTCGTTGCCCTCGATACCTATGTGAGATGGAATCCATTGTAGTATTACGTTTTTATTTTTAGATTTGAGCTTTCGTATGAGGTCTACAATAACTATACATTATTTTACGATGGAATCAAGTTATAGTATTTCATCTCATCTAAAATCTCACTCAATGAAATATAAATAAAACTTCACAAGTTAGGTATTTATCGAAAGTTATCCAAAAAAGTCATTCCCGAAGAGTGTTGCATCTCTTTTTCTCGTGCGAGGAAGGCCTTACGCGTGTCTCTGTCAAGCGGGCGTGTTCGACTCGAATCAAGGCACCCCCTTAAGTGCACGTCTACTCCAGGGTGCGCCTCATAGAACTGGTTTCAAAACGAGCGCAGGTGTAGAAAGTTCCTAGTGGTGGGTACACACCAAGCCAACGAACGGCTACGTATCTCAATCTAACAAATAGCTGTCACATAAATGCTTCGCGTTCGTTGGTCGTTCGTTTGCTCAGTGTGTACCCACCATAAGAGACGCTATATAGTTGAGGCCAGCTTTAGTTAATACAGTTACCGTGGCGCGCAGTAAGTAGGTACATCTGCGTGTGCGCTGCGGCGTTAAACCGATTGCACGTGTGTAATGGATACTAAAGGGGCCACAGAGCGCCGGCGGTGCGTGGGTTCCTCTGTAACCGATGCCGGGCACAGGGCGTTTGTAGTGTTACCGACAAATGTTGCGTTTGACTCTGAGGCCGCGGTCTGAGCTATAACTTGAAAGGAAACTTCCCTAAGTGAAATCTCTGAATGGGGTCGACTTAACTTAGACCATTTTAATCCTACCAAGACACAGGTTTGCGCGTTTACCGAGAAAAAGTTAAAGTTTGTCGTGTCACCTCGTTTTGAGAGCACTCCCCTGACTGCCGCAGCCAGTATCGGAATTTTTGCAGTCGACATTTCGAGTGAAGTCCAGTTCCGCGGGAATTTAGAGGGTAAGGCCTAATTAGCCTCAATAAAGCTCAGACAGATCGAGACAGTATTTCACACCGGCCCACCGCCTGCAGCTTTATAAGTCGCAGGTCCGCCCACACATGGAATACTGTTCTCATGTATGGGCAGGGGCACCCCAATACCAGCTTCTCCCTCTGGACCGCATCCAACGACGAGCAACTCGAATTGTCGACTGCCAGCATTATTTCGGATCGGCTCGACTCCTTGGCGCTGCGTAGAGATGTGGCTTCGCTCTGCATTTTCTATCGCATGTCTAACGGGGAGTGCTCCGAGGACTTGTTCGGATTAATCCCTACCGCTTTTTTTTCGCCATCGTCCAACGCGACCAAATTACCAACCTCACCACTTAGATGGTTGGCAGTCCTCAACTGTGCGCTTCTCCAGAAACTACCTGCCTCGCACAGCTAATCTGTGGAATGGATTGTCGCCTGCGGTATTTCCGGACCGATACGACCTTCAAACCTTCAAGAAAAGAGCGTACTCCCATCTTAAAGGCCGGCAACGCACTCACAACACCTCTGGTGTTGTAGGTGTCCATGGGCGGCGGTAATCGCTTACCATCAGGTGATCCGTCTGCTCCTATGCCTGCTATCACATTTAAAAAAAAAACCACGAACTTCGAATGTCGAAGTCCGGATATCTCTATCTCTATCGCACTTACTGTACTTGAGTAACAGGGATGTAAGTACACGAACATCGAGATTCGATTTTCGTGGTCAGCGGGCAGCAGGGCGACTAGCAGTTAATACATTGAATAGAGTTCAATATATGAAGGCACGCCCGTCGCCCCGCTGGCAGGTCGATCACGTAACACATTGTACGTACGTTGTATAGATAGAACAAGAATATTTTATTGCTTTCATGTTGGCATACATGTGGTCTTACAAAATTAACAGTATAACATGAGACCCCGTAAGGGTATAGATTAGGGATGTTACGAATGTTCGCATATGCGAATGATTCGCATCATTTTTAATATTCGCATCAACATTCGCATTCGCATAAAACGATGCGAATGTTTTGCGAATGCGAATATGTGCAAGTCGTGGCGTGTTTCGCCCGCGCTGGCTGCCTGCCGCCTCGCGCATGTACGCAAAGCGCGCCAACCCGTATCACGTGACTAATTTTAACCAATAAAATGCACTTTTACTTGGGTAGTGACTTGAGATTGCTTTTTATGCTTGTGATTGTTAAATAAAATGATTAAAAAGTGATTACGTACGTTGAGTTTTTAGTGAATTTCCTAATATTCGCATTCGCATTCGCATTCGCACATTCGCATTCTAAATATTCGCATTAATTTAATAGCCTATGTATAAAATGAATATATTGTTGAGCAGGCTGATCGCGCAACGCATTGTACGTAGGTATACGTTATTATAGATCTAAATGTCAAATAAATAGAAAAAATATACTTAAAGTGTCCTATAGCGCGTACGACACGTTACGTATTACTCCTCGGAAAAGAAGTCTGTGTGATTGCTATACAGTTGACGCCAAAGATAATATATGTATATATTTTTGAGTCCTCGTTTCTTCTTCTAGAATGAGCTGCAAGAATATTAACATACCTTTGACCAAGACTGTACAGAACATTTACTTAACGTCAATCTGTCTGGAACATAGCCTGCCCTGCTATTCTGTGACTTGTTTTAACCTCACCCCGACATTCACTCTCTAATATATCTTGACGCCGCTACTCGTAGTAACCAAGCGTAACCCCGCTATTCTCTAACTTCTTTTAAGCTGACCTCAACGCTCACCCACAAATATCTTGACCGATTCGGAGTAACTAAGCGTAGTAAGAGGTCTAGTTTCGTAAGCGTAAATAATACCAGCCCAGAGGTCTACTTCCGTTAGGCGTGACGGGGGAGGTGAGACGCATGAGCGCGTAAATAATACCAGCCCAGAGGTCTAGTTTCGTTAGGCGTGACGGGGGAGGTGAGACGCATGAGCGCGTAAATAATGCCAGCCCAGAGGTCTAGTTTCGTTAGGCGTGACGGGGGAGGTGAGACGCATGACCGCGTAAATAATAACAGCCCAGAGGTCTAGTTTCGTTAGGCGTGAAGGGGTAGGTGAGACGCATGAGCGCGTAAATAATAGCAGCCCAGAGGTCTAGTTTCGTTTGGCGTTAAGGGGAAGGTGAGACGCATGAGCGCGTAAATAATACCAGCCCAGAGGTCTAGTTTCGTTTGGCGTTAAGGGGAAGGTGAGACGCATGAGCGCGTAAATAATAACAGCCCAGAGGTCTAGTTTCGTTAGGCGTGAAGGGGACGGTGAGACGAATAAAATCGTACAAAATAACAGCCCTCAAATTCGTTTTTCGTTCCCAGATACGCGTCAAGACATCCCAAAGCCATTCGAGAAACCAGCTAACTACGTGAATCCCAACATCGGCAACATCGGGTATACCGACACTGGCCACAACCTGTTCCAGATGATTAAGTGCCACGAGGACAGTTTGCTGCGGCTCCACCATTTAACAGGTGAGGGAGGTCGGCAATCATCATCATCATCATATCAGCCGAAAGACGTCCACTGCTGGACGAAAGAGTCCAACAATGACCGGTCCCGCGCCACCCGCATCCAGCGGACTCCTGCAACCTTTAACAGGTCATCAGCCCGTGTCGTGCCAACTCCCATTGCAATCGGAGACTTTACGCTCGAAGTTGTAGATGATAATGTACACCTAGGACAGACTATTCAGTGAGGTAGGTCAATCGTCGAGTCCGACTCGGCTGGGCAGTGTTCGGGAAGCTACGGCACATCTTTTCGTCCAATATTCCGCAGTGTCTCAAGACGAGAGTCTTTGACCAGTGTGTGTTGCCAGTGATGACGTATGGCACTGAAACGTGGTCGCTTACGGTGGGCCATGGGCCTCATAAGAAGGCTCAAAGTCACCCAAAGGGTCAGCAATGTGTTAATTGTTTTATTGTTCCCAATAGCCAATGACGCAATGACACATATGAGCATGTACTTGAGCATAAAAAAATCCATTATATTTTAACGAGGTTTTCTAACTTTTATGTTATTTCATGGCTCGAACTCGGAGTCACTACTACTAGTAATTGTAGGTTTTAAGACGTAACCTATCACTGCAAACCAACTATTTTGGTCGAATATTTAATTAATTTAGCAGTGTTTTTCAACAGTTTTCATGGCGCGACCCCCTTAGTATATGGAAAAAATATTTAGCAACCCCAGATCCAACGTGGACCACAAATCCTTGTGCTTCCGACCCTTTAGCTTTAAAAACACAATTAAAAATACATTGCCTGTCCCGTGGGGATTGAAGTCAGTTAAAACTTCGTCGTTAAAGTAACCTATTTTATTTCAGCAGCCGGCCGGCACAACACCTACGACCAAAGCTACCAAAGTGAGCTGCCCTGGTATTCGAAACAGCAGTATATAAAGCCCGTCGAATACATGGCGTATGAGGACACTCTCCGACGCAAATTCGACGACAAGGACAAGGAGGGGGAGAAAGAGAAGGATGACAGGAAGAAGCCGAGGAGGAACAGGACCACGTTCTCTAGCCAGCAGTTGGCTGCTTTGGAAAAGGTGAGGCATTTATTTATTAGTTGGTCACTAGTGAAGTGGCAGCATCGAAGCCGTAGGCGGCTCTTGAAGCCTCTCGCAGACTGGCGGTCAATAGTGATTCAGGCGTTATTGCCGTTTGGAAGTTGCCGTTCTCCAAGCGAAGTTACATTGCAGTTAAGTTTTTTGCCGAGCCGAGCCATTTTAATAAATCAGTTTAGTGTTTGACATCTTCATGAAGAATACGTTTTTAGACGAGTATTTACCAGGTCGCTTGCTAGAATGATCGTGAAAATGTCCGTAGCGATGTGCGACTCCATGCTTGGCCCTGTTTGTTGTTTTGTTCGACCAATTTAAAAACAGCGAATGCTCTGTCAGTTACATATCCATCTCTATCAGCAGTTGTAGACGACTCAGTTCACACTCAGTTAATAGTGAAGTGGCAGGCTTTATTTGTCGGTATGGAGGCGGTCCGATTTCAGTAAGCTGTCAGCTGTCAGTGTGTCCAAAGAGAATATAACCACTACGTTTAAGAGACGGAACTTCATAGTACGAGCGTTTTTCTAGGAGAAATGACCGTAAGAGGATCGTACCAACATACATACGAAAAATCGAATGTTTTTTACTCATAAGGGCCATTATACACCTATAAGATAGAAAGAGACGGAAAACGTTCAATTCATTCACTTTTAGGCGGTTGGTTGCGACTCAATTTGTCGTGTATAAAACGCTTAATTTACCAAATTTAGTGCTGCGAAAACCGATACTAGTGATATCAAGAGTGTGTCAGTCAAGCCCTTTCTGACGATGGTGTGCCTTGCGGCAACGGAGCGGCACGAATGCTCTGCAAGTGCACCGCCACGCTTCCATGCATGTTATTATTATTACTACTTTTCCATACATGCAATTGTGATACTGGCAGTATACAGAGAAGTGAACATTTCTGTGCGATATCAGTGAGCTCACGTCAAAGATCAATAGTACATTGTTGTGGAGGCTCGAAAGTAGGCAATAGATAGTCAAGTGTGATGAACGTTCGAATCGAAGGTGAGAACCTCGAAGGAGACGACTGTGGCCGAGACATCGAGTGCTTTTCACGTCTACTGTGAGGAAATTGTTAATAATATAGTTCAACTCACAGGCGGTTGCATGTGTGCGTGTGCATTACACGGAAATCGTCGTTACGGGCGCACCAACACAGCGGCAGTTCTGACACACGGGCGCTCGCACACAGTGCCGCGAGCAAATATGAGTTGAACTTCCTTTAATTAAAAATAATGCAGTTTACTTCCTAGAAGCATAGACCTATTTTGGACCTAGATTAGCAAGGTACCACCAGAGTGCTGATAGACTTCACTTGAGCATTAACTTGTACCTAATGAGCATTATAGCGAGTCACAAAATGAACGGGAGCGTTTTAGCGAAAAGACTACCTAAATTTGTTTCCAGGTTTTGGCCGAACCGAGCAATTTTGTTGTTGTTCCACTACCGACTCCTCCGCTCACACCACATTGGCGTTGCTAAAATTATTGTGAGAATATTCGAAGCGGTTGGTTCTAAATATGCTAAGCTTTGTTCGTCGTTCTAATAATTTAAAACAAGTGAATGCTCGATGCGTCTATCAGCACCTTTAAATATAGACCCTAGTCGTCCGCGTCCATGTAATATCTGTAGGCTTCCGAGAATGATGATGGTGGTGTTTCAGGTATTCGAGAAAACGCATTATCCGGACGCGTTCGTGCGAGAGGATCTGGCTGCGAGGGTCAACTTGACTGAAGCTAGAGTCCAGGTGAGTTTTACAGATCACAACAGTGTCCTTCATAGTTTCCCATATGGCGCGACCCCATACGCGGCCATGACATTGTACGAATTGCGGCGCGTCAAGCGTTTTATCTGTTAGTTGGGATCAATGACACGAATTATAGAACCCGCTGCCGCCGCCGCGCAATGTCGTGGCCCGCCGTTAGGGTGGGCTCTATCAAACCGTTTGCAATCGAAAGTAGTACTTGACAATTTTCTGTGGAGTGGCAGTAAAGTTGATCAACCTGTAATCGTACGTTGATGCAACTCGGCCTTAGTTTGAATAAAAATCTGGATCTAACCCTTGTTTCTAAACTTGGGCTATATTTTATATATTTAATCCTGACGTCACTCCTACTTGAAGATGACAGCTTCGGCCCCTTTCAAGCGGCTCTGGGCCCACGGGGGTCGCACCATCCAAGTTCAAACACTGATTTATACACCGTGGACGTTAATAACCCGAAAGATTTTAACCACGCATTCCTGAGTTCATTAGGAGTAAGAAATGTTATATGAACCCCAACAAAACTTCAGCAAGAAAAAATTTTTTTTTTGCTTGTTTTGTCGGTTTTTGTAAATAAAACTTGGATAGCTATCGCTTTTCTATGGAAATTCTCCCTTTTAATAAAACGGTAACGATTATTTTTTCAAAAAAGGTTAAATTTAGTGAGTGGGAGCTGGCACTTTGATATCTGTCAATAGCGACGCAAAACTGGCCAACATCGGTAGCAACGTCGCAATCAAAAAAGCTAAATGCACGTTAGTAATCAAAATAAAAAGTTTACATGAAAATTGATAATATCTTCAAAACTAAGCCGGCAGGTTCTGGGGTTCACATAACATTTTTTGCTCCTAATGACCTAAGGAATGCGTGGTTAAAATCTTTCGGGTTATTAACGTCCACGGTGTATATACGTGGACCGCTTAAGCTAGTACTCGCCTGCGCGGCGTGCAGTAGGACGATAACGGAGCACTGCGCAGGCGAGAAATGAGTTACGAGTAAGCAGTCCACCTATAGTAATAAAGTTTTCACACCTTCCATTCGGAAAAGTAAGCTCCATATTTAAACGAAAGGAAACTGTTAAATATGGACAACCGCAGAACACTGCATTTGGCGTATACGGTCCGAAAAGTGTTAGATTTTCAAAGCCTTACTACCTTTTTGAAAAACTAAAATGGGTTAAAGATACACGGGCCAGGCATTTGAGAAGATGCACTAAACTTTCAATACCTCAACACAAATCAGCATTCTATAGAGGGAGTTTCAAATTTGCCGCCGCCAAAATTTGGAATGATCTGCCGCCACCCCTACGAGAACCCATACCACTGCCAAAATACAAGCGATTAGTCCAAGCGCATCTAATCACTTTACAAAGCAGATTTTATACTCCCTCTTAGAGACACACACCCACACCCACACACGCACACACACACACAAACACACACACACACACGCACACACCACACAATTTTTAATTGGTAGATATTCTTATTGTTATTTATTTATATATATATATATATATATATATATTTTTTTCTCGTGTTCGTATAGTCTATCGGAAAGGAGCACAGACTCACTGATTTTTTTTTCTTTCTTGTTACTTGAATTTATTCAAAATGCTAAGTACCTTTTTTACTTTGTGATTTGTGACCGACCGAGGTCCAGCTAGGGACTAGTCTGAAAACCAGCGCCGGGCCGCGTTGCCCGGCACATGCTGAGACTGGGACCCATTGCCCACTACTTAGTTCCTTAAGTTACTTTTGTTTAGTTGTTACTTCATGTGTACTTGTATATTTAAGGTTCTATTTGTGGCAATAAATATTTTTTCTGTTTCTGTTTCTGTTTCTGTTTCAAAGTTTTGCTCCACGACGAGAGGGACCAAAACGCTACTTTTCTGTTCAAGCTATTACTTTTTTAATTTATACATTGGCATTGGAACATTTGTACGCAATGTGCCAATTGAACACAGATGTTAATAAAATAATCGATTGTAATTTCATCGTAGTCGATTCAAAACGAACATATTTCAAGTTTTAACTATAACAACGTTGTATAAAAATTTATAAATATTTCGTAATATTTAAAAATTAGTGATAAAAATTAAAATAATTTAGATATATTTTAACAATAGCTTTTTTAAATTTCCTCGTAGTCGGTGTGAAAAATAGTATGTGTCACTCGGTAGCAAAATTATTTTCGTCTCGGGCGTAAACACTTGTATCCCTCACTACGCTCAGGATACAATACACCGCCCTCGCCGTAAATATACTATTTTGCTCCCTTGTGACACAAATAACTATTCTTTCACCCCGACGCAAAGACACGGGTGTTATAAGTTTAATGTCTGTCTGTGTATCTGTGTATTATGTCTGTGGTATCGTAGCTGCCAAACGGATGGACCATTTGAATGCGGCTTTTTTGCGTCATAGATAATTTGATCCCGAGTGTTCTTAGCAATGTTTCATGAAAATCTGTTCAGCCGTTTTTGAGATATTGGACTTTGAAAAGAAAATGTTGGGGGTTGTTCAACTTTACTAAGTTGTAGTTATTTAATAAAATCCTCACCACTAACCACATATCACAGGTCTGGTTCCAAAACCGCCGCGCCAAGTTCCGCCGAAACGAGCGCTCGGCCCTCTCCAGCCACCGCTCCACTGTCCAATCTCCAGAGCCGGTGTCAGTGCCCATTCAGTCCGACCGCGCAGAGCTCCGGAAAGACTGGCTTCACTTCCAACCACCCTTCAACGTGCCCATCAACACTGTCTACCAGAACGAGTACCTAATGATGCAGAATAACAGGCAGTACGTCCCGAATGTGGGTCAGAACATGGGATATGGGAGCACCGAAAGCTATGGGTCGTGTGGTTTGATGGGGTACACAGCGCCGCTGCAGACGCACACGCCGTACAACTTGAATCTGCGGTTAAGACCGCACGATTTCTCTATCAATAATATTACGTTATAAGTTTGTATCATTATATATTTGTGTTTATTTGGTGTTTTTAATTATGGTTCCTCACACTACAAGTATATATTCAAATGACTTCAAACAAGGAGTTTTAATGTATGTCCCCGGATTGCCTGGACCGATTTGGAATTCTATTGTTGTTTGTTAGAGTAGGTTTTAGGATGCCATCATGGAGAAACCGAATGAACTCTTCATGGTGCGAAGTACTGAGTTGATGTTGGTTTAAACTTTAAGGTAAATTATTTTACGTCACACCTGGCCATAATGCGAGTTTTACTGCACGCTGCGCGTACTGGAAAACTCGCATTGTGGCCAGGTGAAGACGTAAAATATTGTACTCAACACGGGCGGTAATTCGTAAAGCCCCAGAGCGCGTAGCCGCATGGCCCCCACCTTTGGTTCGGGCCACAAACACCTGGGATCTGGGGCATTCACGAATTCACCGACCTAGTTACGTAATGTACCTACTATATATGTCCCTTCGTTACACTACAAGTACATTTTTAACGTCAGTCCTGCGCATTAAGTGGCAATTACCGCCCGCTCGCGTGGGAAATCCTACTCGTTTAGTACTCAACACGGGAGGTAATTAAGAAAGCCTCCGATCGCATATTTGCCCGACTACTCTATCTACTCTACTAAGTTGTATGAAATGACTTCGTCTCCATGTAGAAATAAACAAACACACTGAAACGCATTTAAGATTTTATTTATGGCTGTAAAAATGACATTCTATTAGTAAATGACACATTCAATATGGACAACATCTAGGTGACAATATAAATCATACTTAATCAAAAATCACATTAAATAAATACACTATGTTTGACATAAAAAATATTAGGCATCTTTAACTACTAAGCACTTTTTAATTATGACACTTGCACGGACCTAGTGAGACCGTGGCTCCAGCCTACCATGTACCATGATACACAAGCGATCACATTTTTGCGACAGTTTTGTATAGATAATTGATTTGTCGCTAGAAAATAACGACACCTATCGGGATAAAAGTCAAGTCGATGACCGCTATCGCAACCTTAAAAGGCACTTACTATAGTTATGTATAAAAACATTGTTTTTTAGGGTTCCGTACCTCAAAAGGAAAAAACGGAACCCTTATAGGATCACTTTGTTGTCCGTCTGTCTGTCTGTCAAGACCCTTTTTCTCAGGAACGAGTGGAGGTATCAAGCTGAAATTTATATTAAATACTCAAGACTATTGTCCCTTGAAGCTGTGAAAAAATAAAACTTAAAAGCCAACGCAATCAAAAGATACAATCGTTTATGCTGCAAATTTTTGAGTTTTTCGACACTCGCAAAACCTACGGGGTACTTCCCGTGAACTCAGAAACTTGAAATTTGGCATGAAGCAACGTCATATATCACAGACAAAGGAAAAATTACGAAATGTAGACATTTTTAGTAAAATCATACAAAAAAATGCTTTTTTAAATTTTAAACTTAACACCTTTTTCCTCGTAAACGTGTGGAGGTATTGAATTGAAATTCATGTCAAATACTCAAAGCTATAGGACCTTTCAGATGTAGCAAAACCAAACTTTTATGTCAACGCAATCAAAAGAAATTGCAATTTAAGTCGCATATTTTGAAACTGAGTACTCACAACAAACTCAAAACCTAAAGGGTACTTCCCGTTAACTCAGAAACTTGAAACTTGGCACGAAGAAACTTCATATAGCACAGACAAGGGAAAAATTACGAAAAGAAGACATTTGTATTAAAATCATACAAAAATCATTTTTTGAAATTTTAAACTTACTACCTTTTTCCTCGTAAATGCGTTGAGGTATTAAATTGAAATTCATGTCAAATACTCAGGGCTATAGGACCTTTCAGATGTAGCAAAACCAAACTTGTATGTCAACGCAATCAAAAGAAATAGAAATTTAAGTCGTATAGTTTGAAACGGAGTACCCGCAAGAAACTCAAAACCTAAAGGGTACTTCCCGTTTACACAGAAACTTGAAACTTGGCACGAAGAAACTTCATATAGCACAGACAAAGGAAAAATTACGAAAAGTAGACGTTTTTAGTAAAATCATACAAAAAACATTTTTTGAAATTTTAAACTTACTACGTTTTTCCTCGTAAACACGTCTAGAGGTATTAAATTGAAATTCTTATCAAATACTCATGTCTATAATACCTTTCAGCTGTAGCAAAACGAAAGTTTTACAAGTCCACGCAATCATAAGAAATAGCAATATAAGTCGCATAATTTAAAACTGAAAAAGGTGTATGTGAAGTCTCCAACCCGCACTGGGCCAACGTAGGTATACGTAAGGGTATCAACACCTAAAGGTACTTTCCCGTGAACTCAGTTTTATATCAACGCAATAAAAAGAAACAGCAATATAAGTAACCCGCTTATTTTGGCGTTCGCAACTACTCGCAAGGAATAAATCAAGGCCTAAAGGATGATTACTAAATTGATAAAGTGACCCTGTTTAAATTTATGCTCCCTCAGCTTTCCACATTGTAATGTTACGGATTCCATTTTCATTTATCATTTAGTAATAAACATACAACAACTTTTGCTTGTTATAGATTTGTAGTACGGAACCCTCGGTGCGCGAGTCTGACTCGTACTTGGCCGGGTTTTTTTTCTAGTTATGTTTTCCGTAATGGGGCACGTTCCTTTTTACTTTTTGTTTATATTTAAACTGAGTACATTAGATGGAAACATTTTTCTTAAAATTGCGCTATTTAAATGGGTTAGACCTATAATTGGTTAGATATATAGAATGGTGCTGAGTAATAGTTTAAAATTCGGTTAATCTGAAAAGGAACCCATTAGTGAATGTCTAAGGTTCTATGTAGAAGTACACTAGCATGAACAAACGGTTCAGATAATCTGATTAAAGCGTTTACAAATCACAAAAAATACAAATTGGAACCAAACATATCGTTTCGTCCGACCACGACCAGAATGGAATAAGTGACAAATTTGCCATAAAAACACGTCAATGATTATATGAACTAACAGTTATACCTTCCGATACCTCATCGTGGTTGGATAAACATGTCCAGTCAACTTTAAAGTTATTACAAAGGAATAAAGATCAGAAGTGTATAGTTTGTTTCAGTTTAGATGACGGAAAGTACATAAACTAACCATTACCGACATCTACTGTTTAATTTAATTGTTATGTTGAAAGAAAATTGTTAGCCGCTACATTTAAAAACGTCCTGTCGCCTCTTACGACACCCTCGGGAATGGGGGTGGTACTTTTCGCTACCGGTACGGTATCATACGGCTGTAAATCGGTACCTCTTACAGTAGGTACCGGAAAAGATAACTTACCGACATCTGTTGTTTAATTTAATTGTTATGTTGAAAGACAATTACGACCGATACAAACAGTAGCAACTCCAGTATGCAGGTGCTACACTTCGGTCAGTATCTTTCCTTTCATAAGAAACACAAGAAGTTGCAAAATCCCGCATTAATGGCAGTTTCGTAATTTTAGCTAAATAAAACAAACTATACACTCTGGCTCGAATACGAAGAAGGACTTTCATTGTTGAGCCATTTAGGAGTCAACTAATTTTGGTTTTAGTTCAACTTTGAAGTGTCCAGTATAAAAAGAGCTCTAAATGGCTCAACCATTAAAGTCCGTGGCCGTATCTGGAGACATTTCTTATATTCGGCCCAGGAGCGGGGCGTGCAGCGTCCATATACATAAAACAATTGTCTTCACAGATACCGAAGTAAACCATGACCGGCGATTAGCAGGGACCAGTGAAGCATAAAGACTTCTATTGAATAGCTCCACTAGTTGGCATAGATGATCAAAGCAGCAACGAAAAACGATGCTTGAAGCCTATCACGGACCGGCGGACTGCGGTGGCGGTCCACAGTAAATTTGCCAATTGCTGTCATATTTACCATCGACCGCTACCGCAGGCCGCGCCAGTGTGATTCAGGCAGGGCAAATATCCACCACAGATCTGCGAAGCGGTCTTTTCACATATTTGTCGCCTAGCTAGGTACCTATCCGAGGTGACATATCCATGAAAAGATATCTCCTGAGATCCATGGTGGATAATCACCCTATCGCCATCCAATGGAACTATAGTCATGGCTGTCTTTATGGTCCACTTGTCTCGATATTTGTCATGGTTTTCATCTGCTTTCTGGCTGTTCTTCTGTCCACTTGTAGAAGCTTGCAGGTATGTCGGAAATATATCGTGTGAACTTCGGCATATAATGCAGAAGTTGACGCGACCTACTCCCTAATGGCTTCTTCTTTTCAACAGGTCGGTTAGGATCATAGAAATATACCTAATGGAAAAACAGTTTCTTACGGTCGATTCGGATCAATCGAACCAGTCCCCATTTTTAACAACTTCAAGAAAGGAGAAGGTAGGTACTTCATTCGTTTGGTATCTTCTTTTTTTATACTTATACACGATTACTGGATTAAATACGTCTGGACTGATTTGCTAAATTCGTTTTCATTTGAAAGGGTATACTTATTTCCAGGTGGTCCCTTGGTCATCAGGATCTGATATGGGATCCTGGGAAAATCGAGGCAACTCTTTTGATTTTATAGCACACTTGAAGCGGCGTACTGAATTGAAGGCGGTTATAGCTTTGTCCTTTAATCGCCCAATTGATTCATGCAAACATGTTTCCTTAGAGTAATCATGCCTATATATTATGACTGTGCCAACAACACAACTCGTTCGTTTGATCAGAACCCACAATTTGATTACAAAACATTATTTTACGTCAAATTACCGGTACTGTTCCTACTCTAGCCGTATTAATTAGGAAGTGAAACACATAATTCGTGCAGTGCAGTATTAGCTGAGGATGATCAGACCCGTCAGCATCAGGCAAAGTCACATTACCAACTAGGCTTAGCTGGTCTTCATATGCAACTTATATCTCTTGGCTTTACGGCTTGTAAGAACAGTCGAGGTAAATAAACATTACATGATTTGTAAATGAACATGACTAAGGTCGGATGGACACCGCTTACTAGTAAGTAAGCGGTGTTCTTAAACAACAGTTTGGTAAGTTCGATAAGTTTATGGGATGACAGATGCCGGCGGAATATTCAACGATGATCGGTCTATAAACGTAAGTGAGTGCAACCCGCTCTAAAGCCGCTCTATTGAGCCGAAACAAGTACACGATAATCCTGGGCCATTTTCGGTAGTGTGCACTGCACACAGCCGTACATGTCACTACCGTGGTGGTAAGTGTAAGATTAGTTACATCCACGACGGTGTCAGCGCACAAATGAGAATAGCCTCCTGCAAGGCAATAGCGTAACGTCTGTTTGTGACCTTAGGTCCTTGCGGGCGTAGCATGGCTGCGTTTATTACATGGCCGCGTACATTTTATAACTTATCGCTGTGGATAAGACGTCCGTCACGTTCTGACAAGTATGCGAGTGCGGAATGGATGTGTATCCACAACGATAAGTGATACAATGGCAACCATGCTGCCTACTGCTGCTGACGCTGAAAAATAAACTCTACCGCGGTCGGCTGACCGTTAATTAGTTACGCAATTACTCTGCCGGTTACATACGGTTACATGACAAGGGAATACAATAACAATCCATGACATGGAAGGAAAGTAAAACTGTAGTCTGTAGTGTAGGGTAAATCGCCAATGACTGGTAGTGGTCGCAAGTCGCAACCAGGCACTCAGGTCAAAATTGGCCACTGTGCAAGAATAGGGCATAGTTAGGCCACCAAACTAAGCCAGCGAAAAAAAGGTGACACTGATTTCATAATGATTCGATCGGCGCTCTGTTTTGCCGTGAAAGACGGACAAACAAACAAATAAAACAGTAACTCGTGATTATCCTCAGTTCCGAGTTTACCACTCAGAAACGTTAGCTATCCGTTTTGGATATGCGCGCGAGTGCTAAACATTCGGTAGCATCGCGGATTGCCGAGAACGCACAATGACCATTCATAGGTAGGTTAGGTTCGTCAGGTTTCTTCAGATGCCTGAAAGGCAAACAGACCAGAAATAGGAGCCCCGCTCCGCAGGGCTCCGTCGACATTGCTAACGGAAGATAAAACGACGAAAATGACGTAGGCATTTTACGTTTTAGGCATAATTCTCGGTGGTCAAACTGCAATGTGGGCCAAACAACTCACCAGTAATTTGTCAATCCGCGTAAAACCCAAACATTCTGACCGCTACAATGTTAGGGTCCATAGCCAAAATGGCAGTAACGGAACCCTTATAGTTTCGTCATGTCCGCTGTTCGTGAGTCCGAATGTACTGAATTTACTCAAAAACTATATAGTGTATTTCAATGAAATTTTAAGTATACCTAAGTGTATTTTGTTAGCCGAGCCGCTACATTTAAAACGATCAGTCCTGTTTTTAACCCCTTAGTCGCCTCTTACGACACCCTTGGGTACAGGGGTGGTACTATTCGCTACCGGTATCACACGGCTGTAAACCGGTACCTCTTACAGTAGGTACCGGAAAAGATAACTTCCATCTTCATGTATTATCTGAAAGAGCGGACCCCGGGCACAACCGGGAATAACGCTAGGAGGATGATGATGATGATGATGATTAAGCTTTTTACAAGCTTTTTACACAATCAAAGAATACTTGAACATATAACTTAAGTAGAAATCACAAATATACCTAGGTTAAAATAAAAATGTTAGTACTTGATATTTTTATTCTATAGATTAAGTTAACTATAAGTTTTTGCTTTGCCCTAACAGTGTCCATGCTCTATACCCTTGTAATATCTTGTAATACCATGGTTTGCAAATTAAAAAAAAAATTAATTATGAATTATTATGCGAAGATATTCATGATATCAGATACTCTGAAGTATTTGTGTCTTCGTTGCGACTAGTTTAAGTAGATGAATGAGGTAATGAATATAGATTTCCTTATAGTATGAAACAAATGGATGAAAATGAATGATTAGGGCTTATATTAAGGAAAAAACGAATACCCAATCAAAGAGAAATCTTTTTATTGAAATTGAAATTGTAGCACCGAAACGGAGCTTACAGTCACATTTTATAATTTTAAACATACCCAAAGCTTTTGCCGAACATATATAATAAAAGTTCATTGTAAATATGGACAGAATGTTAATACAGAAGTCGTGTACATAATTACTTAACCAAATTACCCAAGTTCTACAGAATTAGAAGTCATCATCCTAACCGAATATTTTATAAACGGGTTGAAAAATTTAAATTCATATATTAGTATCACAAAAAAAATATCACATCAATGCAGAACTTGGCGTCATAATTCAAAATAGGATTAATCTCCAGTAACTTTAAGATATAATTTTCGCACAGCACAGTAAAAAAAACATAATTATGAATTACACTCTTATGACCAATTCACATCAAAACTTACATGGGATATAATTTCATCGCGTCCGCCACTTTCGAGAAACCTTATCCCGTAATATTAGTAAGCCAACACTTTTTACGCCCTTGTCGTTACTCTCCCATGTTTCATATGTAAAGGTGTCTTATAAAAAACAATATCAAAGTGTTTCAATAAAAATACATCCCAAATGCATGATCTTGACAAATTTTAACGTTTATTTTTTAATTCTACAGTGAATTTTCTAGAAACATTAACAAGTGAATTTCTTATCAAAAAGTTTTATTGTAAAACCATTCTTCTAAAGGTCTAAACTCACGTGTATTGACACGTAGCTTACATATAGCGCCATCTATCGACGACTTTAAGAAAAGCAAACCGAATAAATCAATAAAGACTTCCACTGGACTTAAAAATAGGCAAAACTTCATATTGCCTAAAGTGGCTGAGAGGAAGTTTAAATTAATTATACATTACCAGAGAGGAGGGCAACACAAGAAGCGGCGCACCGTGTGGGTAGACCGCACAGATTCTATACAAAGCATTTTAACGCACTCGCGACACCGACGCAACGCCGTACGTGAACCTCCTTTACAACGCTTATTCAACAAATAATCGCACGTAAAGAAAATATATGGCAACACAATCCAGATAAAATCACAGTCCCAAATTACCATAAAAAGAATTCTTAGTAATAGCGAGCGATGGACAAGAAATGTAAGACAAGGACACATTTAAAAGCGTTTTAAAACGAAATGGGTATACATTCATCAAAAATAGTTTTTAGTATCCATCGCTCAGTCCACAATACATCTGGATGAAATCACTTCTGACGATAAGCTCACTCGTAACTATACTAATACAAAATGATACAGTTTTTAGATATAAACCACCTTACACTACCCCCTGTCCCCTAATAATCAGCCATCTAGATGGCTGATTATTAGTTCAGATTAGTAGTACAAAGTTATAGTTTTGACAATGTTCACAACTATTAGATAAAAGTTACTGTCATGAATAATAGTCTCGTTTACGAAAAAATATGATTTGTCAGTGTAACTTTTGTCTATCGATTGTAAACGGTGATGTCGGCTTAATAATCGAATTCTATATCCAACTGCCAGTCAAGGTACAATCCGAGGGTACAATAGGTGTCACCTTCCCTATCCTAGTCACTATAAATTGCATATAAAGGAGTGAAAGAGACCACTCGTGGTTATAAACTCCTAGCGATGGGTCGTGTGAGATATTCAAATTTTATTCCTACGGTTAATTTGAGTATGCAGTGCAGCAATTTGTATATGCAGTAATGGTGTTTTTATAGACATTCCAAGTTTTTTTTTGTGTTACGCAGTATCACGTACAAAATGTTATGCTCTACACACCGTTCTTGCGAATGTGTTAAGTTATAGCGTAATTAGCACACTTGCTTTCACAGCTGTGGTTAAAATGAAACGTATGTATAATTGTCTCATTGCAACTATAGCTGCGTCTCTGTCAGTTGTGTTGACAAATTGCATCATCTTCCCATCGCATCTGGTGTTTACAAACATTTCGTTCAACACAGAGAACATATTCTAGAATTTACAATTCACAATTGGAAGTCAGTCAATTTTATACAATGAGTCACTTACAGGGGAGCCCAAATAGGTACTACAAGTTATACTAACAAGAGAATTTGAGCAATTTGTGTTGAAACAATAATGCAAAGGTAACAAATTAGTTTCTCAATAGCCTTATAATAATTCTTATAATAAATGTTTTATTGTAGGTACCTATCTATATTTCTGCACCTAAATGCCAGTTACACCGCAACAGCAGCCGCGAACGGACGTATTCTTAGCTAAACTTTATTAATGGCGAGCGGCATCGGTCGAATTTAGATCGTTAACTTACTTTTTTAATTGATCTCTTTTCTCCACGGTATACGTGACTGAACTGCTGGAGGGTACTTAGATACGTTATTTTATGACGTTACCTTTGTTTTATTGCTCCAAAAATAATATTACCAATAAAGTATCAGTTAACAGATGTAGGTACAAAATTTACACATTTAAATAGTTCACCGGACACAAACATGTCATGTTTTGAAGAATACGTATGTGTGCAACACTTTATGACAGCGCAAGTGAGATTCTATAAAAGTACAGTACTATATCTGAGGATTATGCAACATACATTATTTTATAGTGCGTTAGGTAATTAGTAAATACTGCCAACCTTAGAGAACAACACCGAAACGAAAACCTCGTTACTATTACACATTTGAGAGGAGTTACGTTTATATTTGAAACCGAATTCCAATACATCGCATTTGCGGAAAATCATACATATGTAAAATTGTTCAGCCTACTAAACCCATGGGTCACAGGCCGTTAGAATATATCTAAACACACGGCGTGCCTCGCAAGGCCTGTGCAATAGAATGCAAATTAAACAATTTACAAATGAGAAAACTTGTGCATCCCTGAATTTCAGAACAAAAAACACATGTTCAAAACCAAGTTGTTTAAATTACGTCACTAGAATAATATTGTCAGAAAAACAGGCTTTGTGCCGTGTGTTAATACTCACCCTAGACAGTTCTTTATATTATGTTGGGGCTATCCCTAAATTAGATCTCGAACTCGAATCATACTCAGACGTTGGAATAAATTTTATCACGACGTTTCGGTTATAAAACTACCACATTGCTGGGAAAATCTTTGAATATTAACTCAAATTTATAAAAATTAGAATAGCCCCGAAATAAAACTGTGAATATCCATATAAGAAGATAACCATCCCTTCATTTGAATTTCCTTCAGTGAACAGAAATAACCCCGCAGAGCTGCTTACTGCCGAAAATGCAAATTTCGATGGGATTTATCACCAGGGCCAAAACAAATGCTGCAAGTACCTCAACAGTGCATCTTCGAAAGCATTGGTGACCTTTCACACCACCAGATATACAACAGTTTGGCTGCGGTTCTGTGAAGACTAATTGACTTGGTGTCAAGATCGGAATAAGTTAGCATCTCATTTGGATATTCACTTTGAGGGATAAGCATCGTCCAAAAAGAAGCCTACGGACTGATGCTGAAACCTGCGACTTAAAGTGTTAATCTAACCAATAACTTGCACAGTTTATTACGGGTGGATATATGCCTGTCGTAACATGCCTGTCATATCGTAGAGCGACTGGACACTGTATCCACGTGTTCCAAACCCGTCTTAAATTGCGTAAGTTGCACACCATCATATCTGCGGCTTATGCAGGCGTTCAGTAATAATTGGAAAACTCACAAAATAAATTCACATTCACATTACGGAAGAGTTATAAAGAAGTGTAAGCCGTCAAAAATATGGTTTCCAGCACATAATGAATTACATTGGTTGCCTTTAATTGACGCCTCATAATGCCTAAGTATAGCTGTTATTTCATCATTATATGCCTTTACGATTAACACGTTACGTCTAAACCTTAAAAACAACATATACCGTCGATTTAGCACACTAAGTTTATCGCGAAATAAAATCTGCAAACCTTCCCCTGTAATTTGTACGAGTTAAAAAGATACGATAAACATAGTGCTAGAAATTAAACGACTTCCATGAACATAAAAAGACGTAGAGTTTTATTTTAGTGAAAACCTTTGAGGAAAACCTTAACGTATATAATGCAAGAAAGGTAGGCGTAGAGGACATTGACACTAGATAATGCAGAACCAAGACCAATGACAAGGATATCTCCTAAGTAATATAACAAAGGACTTCAGCTACTATTTTATCCTAAACAGTTAAAGATCTAATAATTAATTATAACGATATAACGAAGATTGAGAGGATTTGTAAAAAGCAAGCGAACGCAATACGCTGCGTGATAAATAGCGTTAAATACTGGCTTTTAACATTAGCTCGGGCAACGCAGGAAACTGGAGAAGGTTTGCAACCTATGTCCTCATTCATAAATTCATCAAATTAAACACATTTTAGTAACAATGGTGATAAAGTCGCTTGGTTTTCCTATCGTTTAGATATTTATTTTTGTGAGAGACCAAATCTATTTTGAATTATTGTGATAGATCATTATAATTTTATATTGTAGGTAGATGAATATCATAAATAAGTTTTCGAGACAATTTGAATAATGTTACGAAAACCATTTAACTCTCGACATTAAATTACAGACTTTTAATTTGCACAGCTTCAACTCGAGTGACCTTGTTGGTCCCGAGAAATAAAGCATTAGCCTACTTTCAACACACTGCAGGACAAAAACAAGCGCAATTTTTGATATATAACAGTACGACTTCGGAGAAAACAATCTAGGTACCTGATGCCGAAGAGATTAATATAAAATATAGAGTCCTCTTTGTTGTTTCAGACGACAGCGACCCTTACAATCTTCTCTGATGAGCATGTATATGGCTACCAAAGCCGGACTTAGTTTTATATTATTACTCGGCTATAAAATATGCAGGAACCCACAGTGAGTAAGAAGGTGTTTTGGAATGTCTGTATAGTCTGTAATAATATAGAAATGAAATAAAAATAGATTTTTGACGTACAAGTTATGTTTTCATCGTTTTTTTTGTCAGTTAAAATGATGCAGACGCAAAGAAAGTGCGAAGTTTCAAGTACTAATCGATAGAGAGTCAGTACACGATGTTATCAACGAGCAAGTTCCTTGAATTTCTTTCCTTTATCGGAACTCACGATTCAGTCATGCATTCATTATAAGTAAATGTATTTTTTTATTCAGCACAATATATTCCGCTTTGAAATAGAAAATATTTTCGCTCCAACTGTGGCACATCTCTTTATCTACTAGTATTTTGATTTGAGTGAATAAATAATGTAAGAGATATACATAATGAAAGTAAATATATACACACCGGTTAGACGACCGGTTAGCTTACTGGGTAGTGACGCTGCCTACGAAGCTGAAGGTCCTGGGTTCGAATCCCGGTAAGGACAAATATTTGTGTGATGAGCATGAATATTTGTTTCTGAGTCTTGGATGTTTTCTATGTATTTAAGTATTTATATCTATTAAATATATCGTCGTCTAGTACCCGTAACACAAGCCTTGTTGAGTTTACTATGGGGCTAGTGCGATTTGTGTAAGATTGTCCCCTAATATTTATTATTATTATTTATTTACACAGTAATGTTACGAATTTAAAAAATCATGCGCACATGTGCACAAGTAAAAATAGAGGTGAAACTATGTTTCATAACGGCATGTTTCCTCGTCCTCGTTATGCCGGCTACATTCTGCGTGGCGGCCACGAATATTGGTGTAGGCACTAGTTCTAGAGGAAGTGGCTGCCGGTCTGACCTGTTTGACGTTGAATCCCTGAGGGCAAACTAGAGCTGCCTTCAGCTTTGTTAAGAGAGCGAGTAACTATAGACAACAACCAGGACGGCCAACGTCCCGTAACAGGTACAATCGGTGCAATCGTGAGGGTACCGCTAGGCCATGTGCGCTTCATTTAAAAGCTGTGGTACCCTATCTAAACAGCCAGGATTCTGAAATACGACTTCCACTATGCGACAGTTTTTTTGTTTTTTAATTTAAAATATCTTGTAGTTATGTGTTTATACAACGGCTCATGTCTGTGATTGTTTGCGTATTGGAACAGCAATAATAAATTATTATTTTTCGTAATGAATTGAATTGTTATAAAACATTATTATGAAAAGACTGTTTGACAACGGATATCGTGACGTTCCTTGTTTCTATTTCCCAAAAAACTCCTTCTAAGTGCAAGGCCTGAGTGAACGCCCCGCTCAGAGCGGGGCGTGCAGCGTCCATATAAAACAAATGCAATCTATATGGACGCTCGACGCCCCGCTCTGAGCGGGGCGTCCACTCAGGCCTTACACCTACAAAGCGTTTTTTTTATTTCATAATAACTTGCTTTCTGATTACCAGTCGAAGTCCTTATTCAAATAAGAGGTAGGTTCACTTGCTTGAGCATACATTGGAACGCATCGTAGACACATATTTAGATGCTAATATAAAAAAATAATGTCGTCAGTCCCGGGATGTCTGAATTGGAATGGATTACCTATTTATACAGTGTTATGGTACACTGCAGTGAACATTTTTGATGGGCACCCCGGAATATAATAAATATGAAAGTGTTTAGAGTATATAATATAATTAAAGACTTGTCTAAAAATTAATTTTAGACAAGCCTGTGGGAATGGGCTTGCCGCATGGGCGCTCCGCCACACTGCCTATAAAACGCCAAGAATCTAAACTATTATGATCTTTATACCTTTACCTTAACAGCTACAATCGCGCATATGAACCCTTATTAAATAACAATATGTAATAATGTAGTTATAAATATATTTTTATACTAAGATCTTCATTTATGGCACACGTCTAACCTAAAACAGAGTTTATATCCATCATCTTTCTAACATTACGCTATACAGTAAGGTACGGTTCAAATATCATTTGATTAGGGTAGCGACTACAGGCCGCTATCAATTATACTCGTGTTTCGTCCTCGATATATTAAGATCCTTATTATTTTCGTTGACCTACCCTTGTCTCTGCTCCGCGTCAAGATCGCCGTCGCAACCGGCCGTACCGTATATTCGGATTACCCAAATATTTATTAATATTCCATTATAATGATTAATGACGCATTTAGGATGTTGTAGTTATTTATATATATTTATTTTATTTATGACTAACATACTCATCAATATACAAAACTTATATCGCGGCGCAAGTTCTGGATGTCAAATAGCCGGCCTCGAAATCGTCGGAGAACTACACCCTTCGGCCAGATCTCTTCCTTCATCACAGACTCTCACCACAAATGGATTGAAAGTCGCCTTGTGGCCGGACTCCCTCTCAACCCTCAGGATGAGCTTGGTCTTCAAACGCAAGAACTCGGTGATCTGATCGGCTTTCGTCGAGTAGTGCAGACACATGTAACAATGTCACCGCGACCGCAGGCTTTGGGTTCCCGTGGTATTGTACGTAGCGCCTCAGCGATGTTTGCTGAGGCGTAAACAGACTGTTTTTTTGCCATCATGAGGAGGCGATGCGCGTCACCCCTCACCCGGGTAGCAATAACAGTATTCTATATTTCTTGTTATGCTTTCAACATCTACATTGTTTATTATAATGTTAAATTGCTAATATCTTCGGACGAAACCCTTCGTATAATTATGATAGAATTGCACTTACATGTAAGTTCGTTTATAGCGCCGGCAGCTCTCATTTCGTAGTAAACTGTCAAAGCTTTATATATTTATACAATCAGATTTTACGGTCATTATGAATACCGACGGTCGGTCTTAAAATGCCCTTACTGTTGAAACACCATCGATTGTAGCCTATCCATCGATTATTGTTTGATCGACGATCTATAGACGAGTATCGTTGATTCGCGCCTTTTGTGTCATATATTATAATAATGATACCTATATGTTTAGAATATAATTCTGAGCCGAAAGTCACACAAACTGAATTAATTTAATAGTGCTAGTAACTAGCGCAACTACTTTCTCTTGCGTACTGTCCAAATAAGTAAGAGGCGAGTAGGTATATTTTCTCCGGAGGCTTCTGGTCGCGGGAGTTGCGCAAGCGCAGGGCCGTTTTTGAGAGAGTCGTATATAGAACATAGAACCGAAGGTAATGGGAAGAAAGCATAGAAATTTGCGCGCGAAAGAATAATGTTAGTCAGGAAATCCTATTTTTATATATTTTCGGATGTATATTTTATTGAATGATCCATAAAATATTTGTCGTAATGTTCTAAAACCCAGGTGCTCTGAAAATATAGTTATGGACTCCTAGCTAGGCAGCCAATCAACTAGATTTACAGGTTGTCTTTTTAAGATTTTTTGATTTTTATTTTACAAAAATATAATTTTCATAAACATCGATTACAATGTGCAATAAATAATAGTCACGACATTTATAACCGTTTTATCCGAACCGTGATTTAGCTAAAACACTTACTATTTTTATCCGCCCCTATTTCACAACTTTGATAGTCACGTGACAATTAATGACAATCTGACATAAATTGTCGAGTTTCCGAGTAGTGAAACACGGTCACTGAGTATTATCTTTTGTCGGCCTAGAAATGTAGCACAGTAGATTATAGTTAAAAGCAGTCGCATACGCAGCATACCTACGTCTAATTTCACCTCACGAGCGTCGGTACAAACTTAAGCGGACCTCAGTGGACTCAGCGGTGCATCAGTCCTGTGAGCGCTGATCTAGGAAAATCTTAAGGAATCTGGTGGAGATAGTGATTTAGCTTTATTTTCGGAGAATTGTTGTTATATGACATTTGTCAAGCTCATGAAATAGAAGGCAGAATTATCTTTATATATTACTTACATAACTAGTACGGCAGTATGATACGCTTTTAGTCTATTATAATTTATACTTATTGAATGCATGAATATATGTTTAACGTGCAAGATATATCGATTATTAACCTATTCGAGATTCATACTTAATTTTCGAACCGCTTAGGCACAACTGCCATACCGAGCGCAAATTGTCACCTTTGACGTTTCGAGGTTATAAATTGTACAGAGATGGATGACAGGTGCCACCTAAGCAATTCGAAACGACACTACAACTATATTCCTGAAGAGCCCATACTTTTCGATCGAGCTAAATACACACTCGTAGTTAACTAATGTTCAACAGCTTCACCCTATCCATTCGAAGTCAAGCCGAAGAAGCTAGAACGATTGTACGCAATCACAACGAACAAACGATGTCCCCACGCTACCGACCATACTAAAGAGCATTGCGCGCGTCGCGGTTACGAACAATCTTATCCTAATATTCGAGATCCCGATCGTGGTAGTTACGAAAACAAAGCAATAACCAGTTTAATTATCGCTCAAGAGACTTAGAATCCTTTTAAAAGCCTTGATTTAAATACCTTTTTAGACCCGTCAAACGTGTGACGAATATTCTACAAATAGTCCATTTTCCGATCGGTTTAGTTACAATAATCCTTGACAAGGGATTTTTCGAATCATCGATCGCGATAATGACGACGAATCCTAAACGAAGAATCGAGTTTTAGAGTCAACGACCGCGGTTGTAACGATTACCATTCGAATTAGTGACCGCGGATGTTACGACGAGGAGTCCTGAAGGGAAACGATTTTCGAATTCGCAATCACGTTAGTCGAACTAAATCCTAAATTTCGAGTTTGTCCGCAGTGATAATGGTTGCGAACTATAAAGAACCGATTTCTTAAGAATCCGTTTTAAGAGCCGAATTTTTATTCTCATACGCTGTAGAGAACAGTTCTTATCGATTATGGTTCCACGGAAGATGGACATTTCGAGTTAGCGGCCGTGGATGTTACGATTACGACACACGTGGATGTAAAAAGAAACGATTTTCGAATTCGCGATCGTGAAAATCGACGATAGATTCGGCGAAGCGGCAGATACGAGTCACTAATCCCAAAAACCCGATTTACGACCGGGCTAGTTACATCGATGATTCTTCTTCGAAAATTGTTTATTTCGAGTTCGTTGCCGCGATAACATACGAAGTTGAGTTGTGAGTAACGGTCGAATCCGAAAGCGATTATATTATGGTTTAATAACGCCCAAGTGTCGTAATCTAATCACCTACGATTAGGATGGGTTTCACACATTGTATTCGAATAATTTATTATTACTATTCTCATAGCTGACAAAAACTTTTAGTGGTCTGTAGTAAGACCCCTTATATACGCAATTCTTATATATAAACGGTGTACATGTATATATTACTCGTTATAAAATACATGCCTACGAATTATGCATATAAATGGTAGGCGCGTTTTGCCTTTAATATTTTAGAGTAATGGTGCAATCTTTTCGATTTTAGAACATATAATGAGAGTTTATGAGATTTGAAAGGAGTAACGACTACTTAATATTTTTAGGAATAAGTATTTGTATTGAAAACGATAAGAATCACATTCAGTGTCAAATGAACGATAACTTAAAATGACACTTGACGAATAAAAGGAATATCTGCAATTGCTATTGAAATATTAATATACTTATCGACCGCGGCGTGTAATATGTAATTAATGATAAAAAATATAAAATGGAAGATGAGTAATCTACATAAGCCTGTATTTGTATCTAATTTAACATCTCTAGCATTGAAAAATACAACGCTATCAGAAACGACTACTAAAACAGATATTTCAACACCTATATTAGTATTTAAAAGTATACAGGAAAATAATCAGTATATAATTATTGCAAACGACGTGCAAGATTTGCTTGTGTAACTTCAATACGAATATGTATTACAAATATATTGAAAATTAAACATTTGAGACATAACAAAACTTCTGTCATTTAAGAGACACCTAGTTAAGGCGTTGAATAAATGGAATATCCAAATTACGTAAATCCTTGTCAGCAACCTCCAAATATTCAATCAATATTAAAATGCACATTAATTAACATGATGTTACGTATAATAAAGAACTTCAAGCGATGGCTACGTCACATGAGGTGAAAGACAAGTCCGTTGGAAAACCCCCAGAAATTGTGAATAACAATTCTTCTCAATCATTGAGAAATGGAACGTTTGAAAACGGCTACGTAACAGATATGCACAGACCCCTTGGAGCAGACGAATGGCAATTCATCTGGAATAATGCTAATTGCGATTCCACCAATTGAGTGATGAAATATTCTCAACGATGAAAACGCTAGACAGTGGAGCGGCGACTACCTCAAAGATGATGTGAGCTAGGGCAGGCTCCTTGAAAATGACGTGGAAGTTACATACACTTAGATTGTGTAAGTAAATAAATAATCCCATACCTAGAACCCCATTTACATAGTATGTCGCTATTATAAACTATATCATGTAACAATCCGAAATATAAGCAGAAATATAATCTCAATCCAAACCTCAGTAGAACCCGCTTAACACGATCACGCTTAAAACGATTTCTCGCATAATACGCCATTTTATGCCAGTCCCTACAACTTGAGACATGTTTTCATACATTTCTTAACGCTTAATACGATTCATCATCCCGTTTGATACGCCTATAAGGGCACGCGTGTTGTCTCTCGGGGTTTATAAATCCTATGATTTCAAGGGAGAAACTTGTCATGGTGGCAAAGCAAGTAAAGATAAACTGTACTGGCCTGTGCCAATTCTGATGGGTCAGAAAAGTTGCGTTTGCTAGTGACTGGTAAGGCGAAACATCCACGTTGCTTCAAAAACGTAAGATCGTTCCCTGTTACTTATGAAGGACAATCTCGAGCTTGGATGACCGGCCTTCGTTTCCTCCAGTCGTTAAAAGGTCTAAGATGATCACTTTCAGATGCATAATTCTATTAATGACAACTGCCCCGCTCACCCTAAAGGTGTTGAGCTACAGAATATCAAGCTTGTTTACTTACCTCCAAATGCGACAAGCAAATTACAACCGATGGATCAGGGCATCATAAAGGTCCTTAAACAAGTTTGATTGAGATGACCATGTATGTACCCCGCCCCCTATCCCGTATGATACGCTTTCTCGCTTAAGACGCGTTTTTCGTTGGGTCCCTGAAAAATCGTCTTAAACGGGTTCTACTGTACATAGATAGGTAAAAATTATATTGAGAATATTCCATTTCTTAATTGGTGAAAGCGGAGCGACGGCTACCTCAGAGATGATGTGAGCTAGGACAGGCCGCTGGAACAGATGAATGGAAATTCATCTGGAATTGAAGTAGAAAGAAAAGCCCATGTAGTAGAAATATGAATGGAAATTAATCTTGCACATCGCATGCATATTGAAGAGTGTTAAAGGTATTGCTCATCCAGATTTAACGTTCAGGGACCAATTCGCTGGCTAAAGTTCTCATGTAAATTGATTTTTAATTAATGTTGTTAATGTAACTACGTAGCTTACGAAAAAAGTTATCTCAAAGAATACAGTATCAGATACCTTCAGAAATACAAACTTGATTTAGTCGTAATTCCTTCCTTTTTCAGTAATGAATGACTTGCGTTTATCACAAAGCAATATCAAAGTTTAGAGTAGGCACCTTTCCAATATTCAATTTGTATGAATTGCTTGAGGTACGTTAAATAACGAACGAGAATGTAAGATTTGAACCTTGGCTAACTGGAGGCGTGTTTTTGAAAAAGATGAGAAACATGAATCGGTTTGAATTACGAATGGTTTACGGGTCATACTCAAATTTAGGTTCGCGTCTTTCCTGTGGGCACTATAAAAGTTAAGGGCTACGAAGCCTAATTTTGGTTTTGACTCTTTATCCGCATAAACAGCGTCTCCTCTTATGTATGACTATTCGATAAAAACCTGATTTATATGCAGGTGAGCTCTTAATTATTGACCACGGGAGAGACGAATTTTGCTTATACAGTGTGTTCGGGTGAACCCAGTGTAAAGTACTGAGAGGTTGTTACTTAAATATTAAGTACTACTAATATTTAAGTAACAACCTCTCAGTACTTTATTATTATCTGCACAGAAAGACAAGATAACTGGAACGCATGGAACAGCTCATCCCTCTAATATTTGTGTAGAACAATTGAATATGAAATGGAACACTCAGAATGTGGGTATGGCAGAGAGAATTATATTAAGTCAACGTTAAAGTGCGATTAGGTAAAAATTGAAATACTTAATAGATTTCGCTATCGAAAAAATATAATGTAGAACGCTTGTAGAACGACATTTATGTGACTTTATTTTATGATAGACGATATACTAAATGGTTTATGATCAATGTAAGTAAGTGAAGTGACGCCGCAACAGCTAAATATTTGAGCGACAAAGAGGTAGATACAAACGAACATCGTTTGCGTGTTGTGGTAGCTGCCCAGTGTATACTTGATTTTATTTCAGTTGGCCGAATGCATAAAAGTAGTCCATTCAAAAGGCAACTCTAACGTCCTAGGTAGAAGATTACAATTCAAACGACAGTTTTATAAGAGTTTTACAAGTGAACGGCGTACTTATATGGATATTGTTGTCAGATGAGGGCCGAGTGAGTTACTAGGTAAGTAGGTATTACAGGCCTTAATCGTTTTGCACGATCTATGAGTGGGTAGGTATTTACTTTATAGATGAATCAAATCGTTATTATAGACTGGTAAAGCATTCTTTGTTTTTTTATTTTTATTAACAAATTGGGCTTAAGCCGCGTTAATTAGCTTGGCGTGGAATGTACGACATGAAGTTATCAATGTTATCATGTTACAATCGAACCCATCGAAAGACCAACCCATTTTATGATTTTTTCAAAGTGCTTTTCGCATTCCTACCTAGACATTCAAGCCTAATTAATACACTTATGGCAGTGAGGTAACTTTAAGAAACTATAATATAACAATCTCACCTAACTTATACTCATCGTTAACGGCTGAAGGGGACAAGTATAACTATCGCTCCTAAAGGATGATTTATAAAACCGATGTTTACTGCAAACGCCAATAACCCCCCCCCCCCCCCCCCCACCAAAAACAAAATAGGGGCATTCTTGAAATCGAAGTTTCCCTAGTGCACTATTGTCAGTTCACGGTAAGAAAATAGTGAATCATCAGTGCAACTGCTCTGTAAAGGTGTTTTATGAGGTAAAAAATTAAGAGTCCTTTTTAATAATTCCTTTTAGGACAAAGTACTTTTTTTAAAGGTAATGTTACTTTAAAATATTTTAAATTAATCGTTCTAGTGGTGGTTGGCAGTACGTAATTTTTCCTTTGTCAGTTTAATATTAGTAAGCAAATTTAAAAAGTTAGAGTAGCGGACAAAAATATTTGTAGTTAGGGTTTTCATACAACCTTGGCCTTAGGCCAAGAAGTAATGTAGGGAGCCATAAACAAGAAACTTCTTGTCTTCATTTCGTGATATTAACGCATACATTTCAGAGCATATTTGAGAAAACAAATATACCTACTCTTCAATGCTGATTAGCAAATCCTACTCTCAAAATCGGGAGTCTCTCGAAAACTAATTATTTAAAATGTTGATTTCAAATTAATACAAACAATGCAACGAGTATCTGCTTTAAAATAGAGGTCACAGTTCATTGGACTATATTATGCGCTTATTATACAGACCGATAACTGTTAGTTTTACGAATAGTTGAGGCATTTTTTTTAAATCGACATTGCCGTTCTGTTTGAATCCTTACTTTCATTTACAGTCACCTAATCGGTCAAGGTAATCCGGGTACCAGCGATGACTCATTATTTTTTTAACGCGAATGACTTTAGTCTTCCATTGACGGCAATGGACGCTCGAATATTGCGCAGATGATGATTACGAGCCGGGTTATTAATGTTATCATTCCTTACGCGCATTTGTTTCCGTCAGTGCTTCCGTCCCTGTACCTAACCCAAGATAGTGCGATTTCCAAGAATTCTTATACTTATACCTACTATTCAGCTTTGTCTATAAATCGAGTGTGGTTTTGAGCAATGCCGATATTTCCACCCTAAATCTGGCAGCTTGCTGCACTGTGAGCGATTTTAATGCTCAATTCAGCGCGATCGATGTTTGAACGAAAGATATTTTTTATTTGCCAAGTTTAGAGTTCTCGGTTAAAACCCTCGCCGGTAGAGGGAGTACAATACTATAAATAAATTTGAAACAGATCGAACAATGACTTTTTGACGTTTCGAGGTTAGAATTTGTGACGGTATGATAGTCAAACGACCGGCGCCCGTGGCCAAGCGTTTTGAACGCACTGTAACTAGGTAACCTAGCCTTTGTATGTTGTTAGGTTCATGTCAGGACTGCATGATTTGCACGTTTTCTTTATTATATAGTTAGCTATAGGTAATAAGTTAAGGGCCCCTTCCGGGCCCAACTTAGAAAGATAGGAGGAAAAGAAAAAAAAACTAGGTAACCTCCCTTAAGAAACTACGTATCCATAATGCACAATAACCAAAACTTTTATCTACAAATCTTTATATACTTTGGCCTTTGAGATCCCTTTTCGAAAGCATTTTGTTTAAAAGATACGCTATACTTTTTTTTTTTTTTTTTAAATTCGTCCATTCGGACAGGCTAAGACCATGGGCCATACTGCCTAGTCTTCAGTAAGTATAATTTCATTTGATCGAATCCAGTAATAACGTCTTCAGTAGTTTCAAATCAGAAGTCTCTAGTCCAATAAATATGTCTTCAGTTATTTCCAATTCATATGAAAGATACGCTATACGCCTTTAGCCTTTATTTCTGACGTTTTACACTTTTTTTTAAAGACGCACGGGTCTAACGCCTTATTTTCCTTTATTACTGACGTTTTACCCGTGGGTTGCCAGCGGTTTTAAATGTAAGTCTAAAGTGTTTTAATTTTACTTCTGCGTTTGAGTTGAACATAATACTTTGTCGTTTTTTATCTCTCATTTTAAACGCAGCACGAAAACAAGTCTTATTTCGAAACCTTTTCATGACTCGATGAGATTGTGATGGTTTGTAACGGTCAAAAATCTAATTTGAACTCGGGAACTCATGTTTATAACGTTAATTCTAAGCGCAGAACCTATTCAAAACGGAATGGTTCATCGTAATTTTGAGGTAGTCTATGTCTTACATTTCAAGTTATTAGGTACGTAACGTAACGATCCAAAATGATTAAACATAGTAATTTTTCCGGGCACGTGCTGCCCTTTTTTTATGGTGAATGGCTTGGATACGGGTCCTTTAAGCCAAAGTTGTGTTGGATTTATCCGAGTTGAAAGATTGAATTAACATAGGATTTTTTTGCAAACACGTCATATCTCGATGTTTATTTTCCGATACCGACAGCATATATCAATCATTTTATGAATAGAGAATTGATTTCAAAAGTAACACAAAGGCACAAAACAAAAATCGCCTCAGGTCAATGCGCATCGGCGGTGCGGGTTCGGTGCGGTATCGGTAAGCTGTCAGTGTCAACTGTCAGTCAAGGCAGTACTATAAATTCCTTACTACGCGCCTACATTGTATCTGTGCTTCCTGATTGGCGTATGCAGACCGCTCAGCTTCAGAGCAATCTTTTTGCGAAAATGATCAATCTGACACTGACAATCCGACGACAAGTAAAAAATTAATAAGCTGTCGGTAAGCACAGAATACCGCATACCGATTCCACCCCGCGTAATACTGCAAACGTTTGATTTCCATAGCCAACAAGCGTTATTTCAGTCTAAGGCATGGAACCCATGGTAACCCATGGAAACTTTACTACGCGCCGCCGCGCCATTTCGCGTTGCCCTGTTTCAAACATACGCTCGCTACATACAGCCTGAATTTCTCAGTCAAAATCCGCCGGGTGGACAGCAAGCGTAATTAATCCGCAAAGGAAAAGACGCTACGCGTGGAGTAGCGGAACTCAGTCGCGGAATCCAGCCATGTAGCGAAACCCGCTGTTTGTCTACCGCGTAATGCCGCGGAGCGCGATGTCCCGTATTAATCGTCGTTCATAGCAAAATGTCCGCTGTATATCGTCGCAATGTGTACTTATAGGATAATTGATACGAAGCTAAATACCTACGATTACAAAATTGATTACGTGTTACGTGACTTCACTTACATTTATAATTCTTAATTAAGTACGAAGTGGCGTCGTTCGGTTACTTATTAAATTAATTTTGAATAACATAGGTTATATATGTTTTAATTCCTACTTCGTTTAGATACGATTAGTTGACTGCTGGCGCATAATTATGATATATACCTAATCACGTAATCACATCTACAGACAGACATTTAATGCAGATACTATATCGGATATCCGTAACTATACTATCCTTTTTATCTTAAGACTATATTCCATACATAATAATCGTGTATTTATGATATATATTTGATAGAGATATATATTTTTACATTTTCTCTCAGTGAAGGCTTTCATGGTTTTATAATCTCTATAGCTTGACATATATATGCATTTTAAATTATATTGATATTATTATATCCTATTCATTGCAACATTAAAATTACTACGGAAGTTGTACGTGTTATTTTAATTTAATAATAAACGTGTTTCAAGTCATCCGAATCAACACTAACCTAAGTTTTTAACCGAGTTATTTTATTCCTATCCCCAATATTTTAATAATTTATTGGTAAATTAACCATGTAACCTATTCTATTCCCAACGGTTATATATATATATACCTAAGTACATGCGTTATTCATATTGTACGCCTTAATATAACGTTAGTTTAAGTATTCGGCCACGCGGCCAGCGACCAGTACGCTTACCATGAGTTTGACAATGACGGCTTACGCTAACGAGTATCGAGTTTTCTATCTGTGCATCTCTATTGCACTTTGACAGTACGAGCGGGATGCACAGATAGATAACTCGATACTCGTTAGCGTAAGCCGTCATTGTCAAACTCATGGTCAGCGTACAGCAGCAGCAGCGTAACATACGTGGAAACACAAGATCGGATCGCGGTTTCGCGGTCGCACTCACTGCTGTCACTCCCGCCGCCGCCCGCATTCGTGGCCGAGCCCTATGTAGTACCTAGGCAAGAACCCTTATTACTAACAAATACGCTTCTGATTGCAGCCAGTGACTTACAATTCAGACAAAGAACAAAGAAAATTTTTAACGCGCGTACTTAGCGCAGCAGAACGAGCATCGCTCGTGATTCCCTCATCAGATGAAAGGCGTCCATCGCTGGACAAAGGCCTACAAAGAGTTCCATAATGACCGTTCCCCGCCACCCGCATCCGCGACCTTTACCAGGTCATCAGTCCACCTGGCGGTGGTCTTGCGCCTTCCGGTACTTGTTCGCCACTCGAGAATCCTTCCGCCCCAACCGGAGTGGCCATGAGTCATTTTCTATACATAAAAAGTCTGCCGATTTTTGCGGGGGAGGGGAACGTCAAATGTATGCGTAACGTGAAAATAGGTACGTCAGATAAACGTCAGTCCATACAATGTGTATGACCACTGGTCATATACTTTTGGCAGAGGGGAACGCCTGTCAATGGCCACGCCGGTTGGTTTAATGCTCTAAGTTCCGCCCCGCGGTTCTAAACCCCGCCCATTGCCACTTAAGTTTATCGATACTGATTCCCAGCCCATTGCGAATGCCTCCCCACCGCTGCGCTAATTAAGCTGCACAGTTTTTCCTTGTTCATCTTGTGTATCGATCTTTGTACCTGTCTCTATTTGAAAGGAATGTTGCCTTCAAATACAAATTGTTCCACAACTACTACGTTCGCATATTACCCACTTCATTACTTCGATAAGATAAATACTTATTTATTACTCTATTGTGCATTAAGTACGTATAAACATAGACACTGACTGTATATGGATATAGTAAACACCGGTAGCTGAGTATAATATAACCCTAATACTTGGTAGTTTTGCGTGACAAGCTGTGATGCAGAGATATTCTTCATTGACAATTGGAACAATTAGAAGTAACGACAACGATAAAGCGAAGAAGCTTAACTGTGTATAGAAAAGCGAAGTATATATAAGTATATTAAGGCAAAACGCCCTTTTCGGGGCATATACAAAGCGAGAAAGAGAATGCTCTTAATCTTAAAGTACCTAACCTATTAAGTTTAAATGCCATTAAAAGATAGTATTTTCCTTATCTATCACTCTGATGTTTATGTTAGTGGGAAAAAGGGAAACATGTCTTAGTTATGATTGGTTAAGTTTAATGACTGGTCAAGAATAAGCGTCTTTTTAACGCCGTTTTTTCAAGAGGCATTCTTGTTACGGTGTCAGTAAGCTTGCGGGTGTTACTCAAATCAGTACAGATGAGGTGATTCAAATGAGTGCTTAGAAACGGCGCGGTACGAATGCGGTAAAGCATTTGCGTTATATAATACCGGTGCCATGCTATGCTACTGCACACATGTTATACTGACATTATACCTACACGGAAGTCTGGGAGGCTCTCAGTAGAGTACAAGGCACCGCATACTGAATGCGAAATCCGCTCATCCAAATGCGAAAGGAACTTAGTCTAAACTAGAACCGGACTACAGGCATCCGGAATCCGGACCCCGGCCGCCCTCGCCGCACCACTGTCCGGGGAAGTTGTTAGCATCCGTAGGATTTCGGATGTATATAGTCCGTGCTATAGGCACTGTCATACTTAAAACGCTAGCAGTGCGTTACCGCGCGACTACCGCGTTGGTATTGCGTGACGTGGCTCATAACGTTCCTTGCGTTACAAATCAGACGATACTACTGCCCGCTAACATTACGCTGAATAAAGAAGATTTCTTCCCTCATTTACCTACTGATAAGTGAATTCAAAGTCTAAGAAGCCTAGTAGCTACTACCTAATATGGTTACGCAACAACACAGAAGTGAAGAGACGTGTAGATTCCAAAAGCCTTTACTTTCATTCTATACAAAAATAGCGTCAAATAACACACTTTGCCAGCATACGACATACAAAATCCAACATTAATTCTTCTCAAAACTTCAACGGCCGAGGTTAATTAGAAGGAAATATTGAAACGGATCAATCGTATTATTAACACCGCTACGCCCGCCCGTAGCATTATGGCGCCCGTAGCAGCGTTACTCGTTCGAGGACAGACCAGCGCTACGCATGCTACGCCGTAGCGCATGGTTTTCTAATGGTAGCGTAAATCGCTCGTAGAGGCGTAACTCCTAAGTATGTGGGTAGTCTATAGCAAAAGAATGCGTTCTACATGTATCAAATCGATCTGTAATTCTTATTAATGGTCGCGCGCGTTAGTTCGACTTTGGCTAGTCAAGTTTTAGATGACTATTTTGTATGGTAGCGCCAGAAATAAAACTGTGCCGAATGTTAAGAGATACTTATTGTAACTGGTGGTGGTTACGTGGGAATGGTAGGCTGATGGTGGTCGTTTATTGCCCAAACTGATGGTCCCTAGCAAGTTGCAATTTTACAATCCGCTATGGATCAGGCGCTTCAATGATTCTTAGACTTGTGAAATCGTATAGCTTATATAAGTGGTGGCTACAGTTACTGATTTTTTTTACGCAATAAAGCGTAAAAGTTGATCCGTTTCAAAATATTCCGAAAACTAAAGTCCCATCGAAAAATAAAACTATGAAATTAACACCCTCAAGCTAAGTATGAATTAATGTTAATAATTAAAATCCGGAATCCGTACGTGGCGCCCCCGTGCGTGTTCTGGACAATAATAAAAAAAAACATAAAATGGAGGTTAATTTCATAAATATGTCCTCAAAACAGTTCGGGTATGTAGGGCCAAATAAGGGACTGAACACATCACTGCCATGACGTTATAAAGTCGCCTTTAAACTGCCATACGAAACTGACAAGGCAAGACTGCAGAGGCAACGGCTGAAGGGAGTGACAAGGTACCAAGGTTCAGCCACTTATGAGTTCCACTGTACCTTCTCGCACGATCTTATACCCGTTGGCGGAATCGCATCAAAGTAGACCATTCAAAAAACAACTCTATACAGTCCGAGGAAGATGTTGCAATTCATCATCATCATCATCATCATATCAGCCGAAAGACGTCCACTGCTGGACACTTGCCTCCCCCAAAGAATGCCAATGTGACCGGTCCTGCGCCACCCGCATCCAGCGGACTCCCGCAACCTTTACCGGTCATCAGTCCGCCTTGTCGGGGGCCTGCCTACGCCGCGCCTTCCGGTACGCGGTCGCCACTCGAGAACCTTTCCGCCCCAACGGCCATCGGTTCTACGTGTTATGTGCCCTGCCCACTGCCACTTAAGTTTAGCGATGCGGAGGGCTATATATATATATATATATTCGGTTACCTCGGTTCTGCTGCGGAAAGGCGCATTTCTGATGCGATCACGCAGAGAAACTCCCAACATGGCCCTCTCCATTGCTCTTTGGGTGACTTTGAGCTTTCTTATCAGGGGCCGTAGACAAGGTTACAATCGACAAGCGCTAACGCCAATAGAAAACAATAAAATGTATGGGAATGACAGATGCCGACGAAACACTTTTCGTTGACATTTGTCATTCCCATACATTTTATTAGTTTTCTATTGGCGTAAGCGCTTATCGATTGTAACCTTGTCTAGGCCCCCTGGCCCATAGTAAGCGACCACGTTTCAGTGCCATATGTCATCACTGGCAACGCAATTGCAATGACAGTTTAATAAAATTTTAAGCCGAAGTTAATAATATCATCATTTCACGTCCTTGTACGAAAATGAACGATTTCACCCGAACCCGGACTGTTAGAGGAGGTAAGCTGTTTGCATTCGCTGTTCAATTCGAAAAATTCATTAAAAATATCACCTATTTCACTCAGTACATTCCGTGAAAAGATTTGAAAGTTACAACTCTATAGATCGCTGCGATGGCAGTTGTCTCGCTCGCGCTGTGCTAATTAGAAAGAGAAGGATAGTAGCGTCGAGCCGTCAGGGCTGTACTGAACGCCCTCACGCGCCTCGCCCGTCACAACTAGCGAAACTAGACCTCCACCTACGCTTAGTTACTACATATTGTAGCGTCTAGATATATTTGTGGGTGACAGGTGAAGTGAGTTTGGTGAACCAGTTTGTGCTGGGCGCCAGAAGAATAATGATTATGCAAAAGATTGTATATCGATATAAATGTGAATATTATTAGACGATGTGAACATTGAGATAATGAGAATATTTATGTGTTTTTCTTCAGTGGCGATATGATGCCAGAAAAAATCCGACGGAACGTGGGAGTATGTGTATAAACGACTATTTCAATAGAATTTTAGTAGTACATTATTTATTAGAGTAAAAAATATGTTTTATTTAAATATTAGGAAGTTTCATGCGTGTTAACGATACAGATTTATGTAGGTAACGGTATATTTTTTTCGTTGTCAAGAATATTTTAGCAACGTTTTAAGTACATGTTTTAATCAAATCTGAAAATAATTAAGTAACCATATTTTTTATTTTTGTTTTGTACGATTTAAACTACCTATGTTGTCTGGAAGAGATCGCTCATTCGCGATAAGACCGCCTATTGTTTACAATTGTATAGCAACGTCCGTATGTTGGTTTTATTTACTTTGGTGAAAAATGAAGATTTATTTTATTGCGATACAGTATTGATGATGATCGCTAAGGCTAAGGCTAGTATCGCGATAGTGTAGTGCGATCCTGAAGCGCGTTTGTGTCGCTGCAAAAAGCTCTGTGCAACCTAAACGCTCGGACGATATGCATCCGGAATTGCTGTTCCGTAAACCCACCCAGCCGGAATCCGGTGCATCGCCCGAGCCATAGGGCCTTTGATTGGTGATTAGTGTGCGTCCATACTGTTATTACGCGCACTTGCCCCAAATAACAAAACAAATGAGGCTCGCCCCACACACAAACAGAATTTCGCAGCGCAATCCATTCCGTAATTCCACTGGGCCAGCCGCATCAGTAGACTAAGGGTGAGTTGCACCAAACCGTCTGTAATCGTAAGCGGTGTTCGTTAAAATCTGAATGTATGGAACGTTCGACAAGTTTCTATGGACTGACAGCTGTCAGCGCCATATTTAACGGTGATCGGTCTGTAACCGTAAGTCGGTGCAACCCGCCTTAAAGCGGCAATTACACTTCGTCGTTAGCCGCATGCTGCACGCGGTGACCGCAAAAGTGTAAAGAACACGTCAGTCGGCCGCATTCGGCGATCGACAGCTGCCAACGCTTAGTAGTAGCCGGACAGACTAATGTGAAAGCGACGTTTGTTGGCCTAAGTAGTTTAAAATGAATTCGGCGACCGCATTATGTGAACGACGAAGTGTAATTGCCGCTTAATGTAACTCGTGTGCAAAACCACAGATGTTAATATTTGTTTTTAAAGCAGTAACGCTGCTAAAGAAATGCTGCAGTTGGTTAGTAGCGACGGGCCATGAATGCCTGTGGTCGCCGGTTCGAATCCGGCTCGGAGCATTAAATTTTTCAATTTTTCCTTTCATTTAAAAATTTACCACAGATGTTGTATGAAGTAGCTGTTCGGAAGCATGAAACGGCATTCAACTGAGAAGCTCTGCCTATGTGGCGGCACTACGAAACGCTTACGTACAAACGCCAACACAGTTAACTGTCCATCCTTTTTATATTGAGCCTTATTATAATACACATAAAGTGCACGGATGGTCAGTTAACTGTGTTGGCGATGGCCCACCGTCTAAAAACTGATTGATGTCAAGGAAACTCAAAGAATGGCATCCCGCTCTACCGAATTGCACGTGCTCTTTCTATTTCGGGTTACTCTGGCGGTTTGTGGTGCATGGCACTGTCAACCGGGAGTCTGCACGGGGGTGCGGGAAAGTAAAGACGATGCGGTAAGTTGGACTGGGCTGCCCGAAAGTATGAACCCGCATTATCATTTATCAGGCTTAGAAAACTTTTACACATGTTCGAAATTTGAATATTACGTTCTTCGCTTGTTCTAAACTGCCAGCGGCATACAAGCGGACTTTTTTCTCCTGTGCCACAGATTTTTAATGACGGACTCGGGCGCGGAATTTCGCCTGTATGTGGCTGGCCTATAACTTATGGTAAAGCCGAACGTGATGCGTATTGTCAAATATCAGTGTTTCATTCCTAACTCAACATCTAGTCTGTGAGATTTCAGTATTCAGAGAATATGCGATCAAAAAATAATAAAACTTAAAACGTAACATTGTCAAATGCATTTTTAGAAAGTTAGAAGTTGGTTAGGTTTTCAGCGCCAGGTTAGTAGAATTTGTAGACTTATTTCACAAACATGAGACGTTTAGTATTTTTTAATTATCTTTCTCTATACCTAAATTCATTCAAAAATAAGTATCGCAGGAATACAGGGTGGAACCCTTCACGCCAAGACTTTGGATTCAGCTCATTACCAATAGAAATTAGTGAAAGTTTTAATGAGTGAGTATAATATAGCCCAACCGTTTAACTGAGACATGGTACAGAGTCTAAACTAATGTCTCAGTTAGGCAGCCGACCGAGTGTTATTCAAGTAAAACCGGTAAATAAGCTATTTATGTGTCAGAGTGCTTCCGAAAAAGTTGACTTAGAAAACGAATTAGTGTTAAACTGTTGTTTATTATTCCTCATAGTTACCATAAAAGTTATTGTATTAAATGAATAATTGATATGCCGTCAGATTGATAAGCCAGATTTAAAAAGTTTTATGTACCTGCTTATCTCAGGACCTAGATAGCTGGCTTGGATGTCAGTTGGACCAACTAAGCTTTTTATGCCATGAATTTCATTTCTTACCTGTAAGTTCAATGCTTCAAGGTTTTTTTTTAATATCATGTCAGTTTCCATTTGCCATTCCTCTCGACGTTTTTATTAACATTTTACTTCTCAGACTAACTAATTTATTACAAAAATACTTTCTTTTAAAGAAAAATTCAAAAGCCATTCATGAAACATCAGTAAACAGGTAGCACTGATGTTTTATGAATGGCTTTTGAGTTTTTCTTGAGATTGTAATAATATTTTCAGAACTTGATAAGTTCTTAGTCTTATAGGTGTCAATGCGGACCCCGGGTTCCTTTTAGGCATAACCGGGAATAACGCTAGGAGGATGATGATGGTAAGTTCTTAGTCTTCTGTCCGTCAGTCATTTGAAGATCCGCCATTTTGAAAACGGGCAGGTCGAAGCCCGTTTTTAAAATGGCGGATCTTCAAATGACTGTTTCAAATATCCGATATGTTCATCTTTATCGTCTTCGAAAATGTATGTTTGTGTAGGAATTGTTCATTTTTCAGCACTTGACATGATTACATATGTAACTTTTCATGTTAACTTTCTGTAAGCGTTTCAATTGTTTTCGAAAGAATATTTAAAATAACGTTAAATATCACGGTTTTTTTTAATTACTTATAAAATTACCTGTATTACTGATAATAACACAATTCACACTGAAACTATGATTTGAATAACACACAATATGCCATTATGCCGTGTGTAAGTCTAATACGGGCGATAAATTAAATCGGACATAGTATTCATTAGTGTAATCATGAAGTAAAAGGTTTTTTAAGTTGCAGGTCATTACGACCCCATAATTATTATTTTTAAAATTTCTCATCAGCAATGTACTGTAAACATGGTTGCGGTGCCGAAATGTCAAATGTTCATTAGCAACTGTCAACGAGCGTTTAACGTGAGTGTGTTTGCATTACATTGCGGGCTGAATTATTTTGTATGGACAAAATTATTGTTGCAACTTTAAGTAAATGTTATCTAATTACCTTTACTTTGTCCTATACTAACCACCGTTAAGAGATTCAACCGTATTAGACTTACACACTGTATATCACATTACACAACAATTAAATTTTTGAATGTGTTTCGTGTGTCCGTCTACTATATATTTCTCAACAATCTTGTTTTCTTCAACACGAGCACCCAAATTGTGTTTAGCTGTTGAAGCTTGATGTTAACAATCGAATTGGAATTTCATTTAAATTTTGTGTCCATATTTACTAAAATGACTATCTCACCACTTTTACTCTGTCCGTCGAAACTTCAGTCTTCGCTCATTTTATGTTGTCTGTTGGGGTTTCATATTTTTCTTTCACAACATCGTGCTCTTTGGTTGTCTTTGATTGTTTGTGCGTCACTTTTTGACGTATTGCTTTTGTCACTGATTGGGCATTTTCACGAGAAGAGATGCATCGTTAGTGACGTCACCGAGTATAATTTAAAAGTGTTCCATTTTATAACTTTTATTTGTCATACAAATTGTATGGTTAATTTTGGTTACAAAATGGAACATTTTTAACTTATACTCGGTGACGTCACTGACGATGCATCTCTTCTCGCGAAAATGCCCGATTGCCATACAATGTAACTTTTTAAATCTAACTTGATCAAACATAGCATAAATATAAATATCATACTTGACGTACTTAGTACATGTTCATTTATTGAAAAAAGTCGTTTGTCATGTGTCATGTGGCAATTGAATACGCTTTATGGTCATTAAGTATTACGTAACGCTTTCCCATTCCGCCATATTCTATGCCGCTATTTTGATTTCCGAGCGTTGATCGTTTACATAGCCTTAACGCCAATAGTGTTTTGGGTGTAAACGAAACAAAACTCGGAATTTATGATACTGCGACTTAAATTTGGAAAATTATATGGGTGTAGTAAATTAAAATTTTAAAAGGTGACAATCAGCGTGTGTGTGTGTGTGTTATAAGCGATGTACAGTGTCAAAGAAATCTTACAGTGGTAAGTATAAAAGAATCCTAAGTGCACCTATGCAATGTTTTTAAAACATGGCCATATAACATGTGTTTTAAGGTAATTGCGTTGGAAAAGATAATAAATATTAGATACAAATTAGTAAAGTAAGAAAAGGACGAAGAGATGTGCCATATTGACCAGCGTCACGGAAGACCAGCGTCATGTGCTCGTGGCACCTGGCATTATGCTGAGTGTTCACCTTTTTCAATATGGTTAGTAATTAGTTTATATTTAGCTGATAAGTTATTCCATTGTTTTCGTTATTTTCTGTAATGTATTACTGTGTTCCTTTATTTATACTGAAATAAATTATATTCTATTCTATTCATATTGGAAGAGACATTTAATTTAAAGTAAGTTTGCTTGAAGCTTTGTACCCTTTGCCTTCAAAAAATGCTGCAAATAAAACCATCCATATATATCAAAATTCTAGTGACAAACAAATACATATATCACAAGACAAAAATAATATACCGCAGTTGGACTCGCGGTGGACCCGCCACCCACCCTTTATACTGTGTGCTCTTCAAATATAAGCGATACGAGTATATGAACACCAAAATAAACAAAAACAAATGAACTCGACAATAGTCGTAAATAGGACAATGAAGGAGATAATAAAGGTTTTTAAGGACAGGACAGGGTCAGCGCGTGAATATATAAATATATGAATAGTAAAACGATTGACACCTAAAGAAGCGGACGTTAACCGTGAATAAAGACTAGAAAACTGGATTCTTGCAATTGCCACGGATTTTGCCATATGTCTAACCGTTAAGGGTAAAGTTGACCAGAAACCGAATAGGTACATCTAAACTAACTCAGGACACACAATTGAAATTATCACATCAAACCCAAATAAATACATAAAAACAACTGAAATCTATCAAAATTTCTCAATCTGTCACTTCACCAAAACCGTATTTGCTGTTCCAAAGCCTCCTATAAGACCACACCAGGCCAAATCGCTCATAAGAGCTGACGATATTGCTTGCTTAAAAATAAACAAAGAAACAAAAAGAAATTGCCTTTCTGCTCTGAAGAAAGGCCACAAAAGATCAAAATAAGGAATTTGGCATCGAAAAGACCACCTTTAAAAGTAGAAATCATATTCCTGTCTAACGGTATGTATCTCGCAGGATTCCTAAAAATCCATGGACAAATTAGCGCGGCTTGATCAGAAGAGAACTACACCGCTATAGCCCTAGCGTTTGTCGATACGACAAACATGGCGATCATGTGTTCCACAAAAAAAACGATCTTTGATCAACACTGGACCAGAGAGTAAAAGCGAAACAGTGCTAACGAAGACAGTTATCTGATAATTCGTGTAAACTCTTGCCATGAGATGTTCAAAGTCCACAAGCATCACAGAAATGGCTTCGCTAACATTTGAATGCCGCGCATCGCAGGAAAGATGACACGATGTCAAAGACCAACTATAAGAACGCAAAAGATACAGCGCTTTCACTGACAGTTCAAAAACAAGGTGATTGGCAGCATCCAAGTTCCCCGCAAGGGCCAGGTTTAGCATGGCGAGCATTACCCCTCCATCCGGACTATACGTCAGGCCTGGAACCAGTTACAACCTTAACCACACCAGGAGGCGATTGGAGTTTCCGTTCAGTTCAAAGATTCAGATGCAGAAAAGTGAACCCGCAAGTAATGAATATACGAATCAGAACCGATTGTCCTCCACTATCGCCTGTGGTGCAATTATGCACGCTAATTTCCGAAATCGCAGCTGACGCAATTTAATTGAGTCGGTTACTTAAGCGCTGATATCAAAGCAATTTACAATAGGATTATTTAGAAACATCATTTTTCTCATGGGTTTTACACGCTTTTGAAGGCGATAGGCGTGATTTTTTAACTTCAATACAATCGAGATGACGACAATTTGAACCACGCGGCAAAGTTAAACAGTTCGCTGCGTCGAAAGCCTCCACGGCTATTCAAAGTCAAATGATTAATTTCGACATAATCTTGCCGGGCAAAAAACAGTACCGCCAAATTCGGAGACAAAGTTCAGTTATCTCCGTGTCTATCGCACTAGCATAATTGAATAGAGATTTTCGCGGTAGCCTTCCTGAAATTTATTACTTACGCCACCAAGCCAGAGAAAAGCGAGCAGACCCAAAAACTACACGATAATCAAATCAAGAAATCCAACGTAAGTTGGAAATTCGCGGTTACACCTAGATCCTCGAGGCGGACGACATGCTTACGCGAATCTCTGCCGAAACAGGACTCAAGCGGAGTAGTCGAGCAAAGAGTTCCAACGGAGCGGAAACCTGCAACGTTATTTTGGTGACGAAGTGGCCGGGCTAGCCCGGGACCTAGTGGAATCAGCAACAAGTTTCTCGCCCCTGGCACTCATTCTCACCGAGGACCATAGTATTACTGGGTATTTCATACAGGTACTAACCACGTGAAAATAGAGGTGAGACGAGAACGCAGGTACACCCCCAGTCAGCGTTCTTAAAAGTGTCCCGTTGGTCCTAACGTTCAGCCAATATTTTCAATTTAAGTCAAATAAATTTAGGGGTACAAGTAAACGAAAGAAGACGGGCTAGTGGTCATTTGCGATACAAACTTATTGTAATGAAAGGTAAAGGTAAAATGTAAAAAACCTCAAGGTATAAAATAGGACAACTCAATAAATTCGTGACTTTAAGATCTTACAAAATGGATTTCGTACCTTAGCTCAGCAAACTAGTCTGACCTGGTGTAATCGAGATGGTTTACTCAGGCGAGAACACAGCATTGAAGTTCAGCAGTTCACACTTATTCACCGAGCTACAATTAGCTGCACGACATAACATAGAAAAAACATAACACTAAGTAATACTCATCTGATCGTAAGAATAAAAAGTCAATCCTGATCTGCAAGCAGGTCGCCGTGTCCGCAATCACACCTCGCGCCCTGAACTCGCCACTTAGTCATGTCCGAATGTTTCGCCAAGTCTACCTCATCGCACTCACAAAAAATCACTTTGATGTACGCACACTGGTCACTGGATCTCGCTATGCCTCGCCACGATCATGATTTATCCGGCTGCGTTGACCTCGTTGAACTCATCTCCGACGCCAATACAACGATCAAACGGGTGGATAATCACGACGGCTATAAGTGATCACAGTCACCCTCCAATGCCTTCACGGCTCTCTGTTTTTCAATAATACCCTTTAATTGGTTTTTATCACGCCAGAAAAAAACGGCCCTTCTTTTCATGCCTGATAAAACACACAGTCAAAACTTGGTGGTTCCGAGATCCAGGAGAACTGTGATTTTTGGTTGTCAGACAAAATTCGCCAATTTCACTTCATGTTGGTAAACAAACTTGATAACTTTGGCTTTTTTCATTCTTTTCTAAACTGTCCCATATCGAAATGACCTAGATGCTTCAGATGCTTTCAAAATGTCTTGTCGTGTTAAAATCACGCTTTAACATGTCTTTAACACTTTGTTTGCCTTTCAATGATTTCAATGAGTTAAAACTGAAATCATCATCATAGGTCTCTTCGGCGACAGATGTGTAGTGTATATGATTTCAATAACACCTTATTCAAATCACCTATAAAATGAGATGTTACTCGCTTCGTTCTCTAGTCGATAATGCCTTTCCATGATTTCAATGAGTTAAAACTGAAATCACCATCAGCCGTTTCACAGCTGCCACATAGTGAAGCATTTCAGTGAGACCTTATTCAAATCACCGATAAAATGAGATGTTTCTTGTTTCGTCCTCTAATCGATAATGCCTTTTCATGATTCCAATGAGTTAAAACTGAAATCAGCATCATCGGTTTCAGAGCTGCCACATAGTGACGCGTTTGTGATGCGTAGAATCATGATTTCAGTGAGACCTTATTCAAATCACCGTTGAATTGATGGTTAACAATTGTATTCATTCTTCTGGATGATTTTAACCAATTAAGGTGGATTCCTTCATTTACATCCTCGGTGCATGATTCTCCTATTGATATGCCTTTCCATGATTTCAATGAGACCAAATTGAAGTCGTCATCAATGACGGTAGGTAAGGTGTCAAATGATGTCTTGCCAAATGATTTCAACCAGACCTTATTCAAATCACCGATGAATGAAGATGTTGCTGACCATGCAAGTGACGTTCTATTGTGTGGCCTATGATTACAATCAGGCCTTTCCCGATTTCTAGGCCCCTTATAATAATGTGTCGTTTATTCCGCCAATCGGTCAAACCGGAAACCAGCGATTGATGTCGTACCCGGGAATATGATTTCAAAGTCGCCCAATTGGAAAAATCGATGGTGTGTTGGAATTTACCTTCCGTTAATTCACAAGCCTTTAAATGTCTCTTGCCTTAGGTCGGCCTGATGTAAATCATGATTTGGTTGGCCTCTTTTCAACCAGTCCTTATTTTCCGACAAAGGGTGTTTACTTTTGTTGTAGGTATAGAAGATCCTTTCAGGACGCAAAACGAAAAAGGTTTGCAGGGGAAGAGAGTAGGGCTCCAAAATAATCTAAAACAAAAGGGCTTTCATTAGTAAATCAATGCATAAATTGGAAAATGTGTTTAACATCACACCTGACCATGCTGCGCGTACGGGAAAACTCGCATTGTGGCCAGATGAAGACGTAAAATTTTGTACTCAACACGGGCGGTAATTCGTAAAGCCCCAGAGCGCATATTTATGGCCCTGACCTTCGGTTCGGACCACAAACACCTGCAATCTGGGGCATTCACGAATTCACCGCCCTAGTTACGTAATGTACTATTATGTGTGTTGTGGAATTGCACCTTACTGAATTGCGTTCAGTATGCACTTGTCCCACCGCCGGCGAGTAGCGAGTAGATAAGGTGCAATTCCACAATACATTGTCGTATCAACCGCGCGTGAGTCGGAATTGCACCTTGAGAAATACAGGCCGGTGGTGCAGCTGACCAGGCCCAAGTTCTCAAGCGCCGCAAATATTCGTCTTTATTAAAAGACTACGAGTTTGCGGCGCTCGCAGCGGAGACACTCGGACCTTGGTCAGCTGACATGAAGGCTTTTATCAGGGCTCTATCGTCGCGGCTGGTTGAAACGTCAGGGGACCCAGGGCTGGCGCTTACCTCGCGCAGAGAATTTCTCTGGCCGTACAGAGAGGTAACGCGGGCAGCGTATTGGGAACTCTGCCGCAGGCGGACCTTTTAGATGGTGTTTTCTCTCTATAATTGGGTTTTCTTTTTTAGTATGTAGGTTTTTTCTTTACTTTTAGTATTATTCTTATTTTTCGTTTTGTTATTTCAATATTATGTTCCTTTGTTATTTTAACTTTATAACTTTTCATTGAAAATTAAATACGTATTTTCATAATATCAATAAATCCACTAACTTTAAGTTCTTACCTTAAGTAGGATATAATTTGACGAGGCCCAAATTAAGAAGGAATTCCATTTCGCTCAAGAAGACAGCTAAAAAATGAAAAATAAGAGTTAAATATTGTCATTAAATCACTGGACGGTTTACAGCCAAATATTTCAATAAGGCGGCTTGCACCACTACGATTACAGACCGAGGAAAGTTAAATATGGCGCTGACTGATGTCATTCCATCGAAACTTGTCAAACTTGCATTCAGATGTTAACGAACACCGCTTACGATTTCAGACGATGTCGTGCAACCCCCCTTAGATTGAATATTATGATATGAATAAATTATCATACTCACCATAAAAAAGAAAAGTATGAAGCCTGAAGATGGGAAGTGCCATGGTGGGTTTTTTTGAACTCATAACAAATAAATCTGAAAATATTTTTTTCATTAGTTTCAATACAAGATAATAAACAGAATAATACATTTTCGGAGGTTTCGCATAAGCAGTTCGGGAAATCACCGAAAATATACAAACTTACAAAGCCACAATTTCACAGACTTCCTCTTTTTAATATTGGTATAGATATTATAAATTTGCGACGACTTTTTGCAACGATATCAACGAAAACGTCTGCTGTATCGCGACAGGGGTAGATAGTTACCTGCTTCGGTACGTACTGTATCGTTACATAGTGTCGCCGTGTATCCGTTCCAAATGAAATAATACTCACCAAATGGATAGGCCCGAAGAAAAAAACAAATAGTTATGCCATCACAGAGGGAAGAACTTAAAACCTGCGGACAAAAAGCAATATTACTGCCTCCCATCTAACCACTCATCTTGATCCTCAACTAGCACACTACGAATGATGCAATTTGTCACACCAACTTGCTATAATCATCATCATATCAGCCGAAAGATGTCAACTGCTGGACATAGGCCTAAAGTGCCAGACACCCGTGACCACTTGTTACCGGGTTATCAATCCAACATGTATGGGGTTCTACCGTGGTGCGCCTGCCGGTTCGTGGTCACCACTCGAGAAACTTTCTCCTCCCAAACAGCCATCGGTTCTACGTGCAAAGTGCCCACGTGCACTTGAGTTTAACGTTTTTTTTTACTCGGGGCTGGCTTGCTATAATTCGAATGAAAAGCGGAATGCAAGGGTAGTGCCGTTCACTCCAATATTATAATAAACGTAGAATGGTGTCCCATGGCTAGAGGCCTGGCAGGATGATATATAAGCTAGTGGCAACAATAAAACAACAATAAAACCAATTTTTTAAACCTTTAAGTTCACTCCGTTTATTACAGTTCCTTTAAACGCGGGAAAAGTTCCAAGATTGTAAGTTCGAATGTCTGACTCTATATTGAATTTGATTATTCGACCGTCAAGCTGGTAGGTACTATAGGTACCTCTAGCTAGTGTGTAATCGACACAAGTTTACCACTAATCACACGAAACACGTAACAACACATTTTACACGTTCTCTTTATTCATTATTAATCATTATTAAATCTACTATCAAAGCACATTCATATAAAATACATACACTTCACTTCACTGCAAAAAAACATTCACTCATTTCACTTTACAACTGAACCGACAGATGGCGTTATCACTAGATTAAGTACCTAGGAAGCAGCGCGTGCCTACTTAAAACCAATGAAATAATCAGTGGAGCTACCGCGAAACGAAAACGAATTTCGTTCGTGTATCTCCGTCTTTGTCGCTCGAACTAGCAAGTGCGGCAGAAAGGGAGATACTCGAACGAAGTTCGTTTTTACTTCGCGATCCCCTCAGTAAATGAAACGGTCCTATGCAAACACATTGAAGCTATCAAGATCACACCAAAACATAAATAGACTGGACAATTCTAGACCCCGGCTAAAGTAGGTAGGTAACTCTTTAGGGTACCTAATAGACATGCGCATTAGATTACCCTGTATAACGCCCCTCCCAGTAAGAAAACAGATAGTTTAAAAATACACCCAATGCACAATGGAAAAAGCACAAATTTATCCTATACAGCACTGATTTGAAAGAGACACGGCATGTTCCAAATTAGCACTTTCTACGAAATTAGTACATAATCGAATATAATAAAAAACGCACTGTGGCCTTAAGTAACGACCACACCGCCACCGGTGCGTTACGCTGCGTACGCGTTGACGTGTCGTATGCGTCACGTATTCTTCATACATTTTGCTACGTTTACGGTGCGTTAGCGTATTTTGAGCAGCGGTGTGGTCGCTACTTTATTCGTCGTTGTTTTAGGTCAAAACTGTACTAGAGAGAAAACTTTAATGTAAATTGGAAAATCTAACTGACGCTTCCACCACGGCACTAGAACGGACAAAGTCTGGAGAATTTAAACCACACCTAAAGCACTAACTGCGCGCGTCGACTGATGCTTAGGGTATACCTAGGCCTGCGCTGCAGGCTCAACCCCGATCGATAGATGGCTTTATCTAAGTAGCGTTTATACGTTATGCGCAGTATATAAAAAAAACCGGCCAAGTACGAGTCAGACTCGCGCACCGAGGGTTCCGTACTACAAATCTATAACAAGCAAAAGTTGTTGTATGTTTATTACTAAATGATAAATGAAAATGGAATCCGTAACATTACAATGTGGAAAGCTGAGGGAGCATAAATTTAAACAGGGTTACTTTATCAATTTAGTAATCATCCTTTAGGCCTTGATTTATTCCTTGCGAGTAGTTGCGAACGCCAAAATAAGCGGATTACTTATATTGCTGTTTCTTTTTATTGCGTTGATATAAAACTGAGTTCACGGGAAAGTACCTTTAGGTTTTGATACCCGTATACCTACGCTGGCCCAGTGCGGGTTGAAGACTTCACTCACATACACCTTTTTCAGTTTTAAATTATGCGACTTATATTGCTATTTCTTATGATTGCGTGGACTTGTAAAACTTTCGTTTTGCTACAGCTGAAAGGTATTATAGACATGAGTATTTGATATGAATTTCAATTTAATACCTCTAGACGTGTTTACGAGGAAAAACGTAGTAAGTTTAAAATTTCAAAAAATGATTTTTGTATGATTTTACTAAAAACGTCTACTTTTCGTAATTTTTCCTTTGTCTGTGCTATATGGAGTTTCTTCGTGCCAAGTTTCAAGTTTCTGTGTAAACGGGAAGTACCCTTTAGGTTTTGAGTTTCTTGCGGGTACTCCGTTTCAAACTATACGACTTAAATTTCTATTTCTTTTGATTGCGTTGACATACAAGTTTGGTTTTGCTACATCTGAAAGGTCCTATAGCCCTGAGTATTTGACATGAATTTCAATTTAATACCTCAACGCATTTACGAGGAAAAAGGTAGTAAGTTTAAAATTTCAAAAAATGATTTTTGTATGATTTTAATACAAATGTCTTCTTTTCGTAATTTTTCCTTTGTCTGTGCTATATGAAGTTTCTTCGTGCCAAGTTTCAAGTTTCTGAGTTAACGGGAAGTACCCTTTAGGTTTTGAGTTTGTTGTGAGTACTCAGTTTCAAAATATGCGACTTAAATTGCAATTTCTTTTGATTGCGTTGACATAAAAGTTTGGTTTTGCTACATCTGAAAGGTCCTATAGCCCTGAGTAGTTGACATGAATTTCAATTTAATACCTCTACGCATTTACGAGGAAAAAGGTAGTAAGTTTAAAATTTCAAAAAATGATATTTGTATGATTTTAATACAAATGTCTTCTTTTCGTAATTTTTCCTTTGTCTGTGCTATATGAAATTTCTTCATGCCAAGTTTCAAGTTTCTGAGTTAACGGGAAGTACCCTTTAGGTTTTGAGTTTGTTGTGAGTACTCAGTTTCAAAATATGCGACTTAAATTGCAATTTATTTTGGTTGCGTTGACATAAAAGTTTGGTTTTGCTACATCTGAAAGGTCCTATAGCTCTGAGTATTTGACATGAATTTCAATTCAATACCTCCACCCGTTTACGGGGAAAAAGGTATTAAGTTTAAAATTTAAAAAAGCATTTTTTTGTATGATTTTACTAAAAATGTCTACATTTCGTAATTTTTCCTTTGTCTGTGATATATGACGTTGCTTCATGCCAAATTTCAAGTTTCTGAGTTCACGGGAAGTACCCCGTAGGTTTTGCGAGTGTCGAAAAACTCAAAAATTTGCAGCATAAACGATTGTATCTTTTGATTGCGTTGGCTTTTAAGTTTGATTTTTTCACAGCTTCAAGGGACAATAGTCTTGAGTATTTTATATAAATTTCAGCTTGATACCTCCACTCCACTCGTTCCTGAGAAAAAGGGTCTTGACAGACAGACAGACAGACGGACAACAAAGTGATCCTATAAGCGTTCCGTTTTTCTTTTTGAGGTACGGAACCCTAAAAATAAGAAAAGCAAGAAACATACCTTTCGTCTAATTCTCTGTTAGTTAAAACCAAACACTGTTTTCAAAACGAGTTGATTAGGACTGGAGTGGTTTTCAAAAAAGTTGAACATATTGAAATTTTGTGTTACGTCCACCATAGCGCCATAAGGGACAAAGATTGGACCAATCTAGAACCCGGCTAAAGCACTAACTGCGCGTGTCGATCAATCTCTAGGGTACCCAGGCATGCGCTGTAGGTTCACCATCCTCCCTCATACTCACCCCATTTATTAAAATTTATCAATGCAAATCACTTATTAATGTTGTGAAACATTGATAATTTGATACGCTAAAAGGTAACCAATATGTTCACTTTATTTTAATACAACCGATAGATGGCGTATGCGTTCTTTTATCCTACGCGTTAAATATTTAAAATACGGAAGAAAACCATAAACGTAACTTTTGTCTAATTCTTAGTTAGGTGAAATCGAAAACTATTTTAAAAACGAATTGATTAGCAGATAGGGAGTCATAATTTGATCGATTTGGTAACGTTTTTTGTACTTTTTAGGGTTCCGTACCTCAAAAGGAAAAAACGGAACCCTTATAGGATCACTTTGTTGTCCGTCTGTCTGTCTGTCTGTCTGTCTGTCTGTCTGTCTGTCAAGACCATTTTTCTCAGGAACTCTTGGAGGTATCAAGCTGAAATTTATATCGAATACTCAGGTCTATTGTCCCTTGGAGCTGTGAAAAAATCAAACTTAAAAGCCAACGCCATCAAAAGATACAGTCGTTTATGCTGCAAAAATTGAGTTTTTCGACACTCGCAAAACCTACGGGGTACTTCCCGTGAACTCAGAAACTTGAAATTTGGCACGAAGCAACTTCATATATCACAGACAAAGGAAAAATTAAGAAAAGTAGACATTTTTAGTAAAATCATACAAAAAAATGATTTTCAATTTTTTTAACTTAATCCTTTTTCCTCGTAAACGTGTTGAGATTTTAAATTGAAATTCATGTCAAATAAGTCATGTCTATAGGACCTTTCAGATGTAGCAAACCCAAACTTTTATGTCAACGCAATCAAAAGAAATAGCAAATTAAGTCGCATATTTTGAAATTGGGTACTCGCAAGAAACTCAAAACCTAAAGGGTACTTCCCGTGAACTCAGAAACTTGAAATTTGGCACGAAGCAACTTCATATAGCACAGACAAAGGAAAAATTAAGAAAAGTAGACATTTTTAGTAAAATCATACAAAAAAATGATTTTAATTTTTTTAAACTTATTCCTTTTTCCTCGTAAACGTGTTGAGATTTTAAATTGAAATTCATGTCAAATAAGTCATGTCTATAGGACCTTTCAGATGTAGCAAACCCAAACTTTTATCTCAACGCAATCAAAAGAAATAGCAAATTAAGTCGCATATTTTGAAATTGGGTACTCGCAAGAAACTCAAAACCTAAAGGGTACTTCCCGTTAACACAGAAACTTGAAACTTGGCACGAAGAAACTTCATATAGCACAGACAATGGAAAAATTACGAAAAGTATACATTTATAGTAAAATCATACAAATATATTTTTATAAATTTTAAACTCACTACCTTTTTCCTCGTAAACGCGTAGAGGTATTTAATTGAAATTCATATCAAATACTCAGGTCTATAATACCTTTCAGCTGTAGCAAAACGAAACTTTTATGTCCACGCAATCATAAGAAATAGCATAATTTAAAACTGGGATGTAGTAGAGACACTTTTAAACTTGATGGTTTTTATGAGGTGTGCAGAGTAGAAAGTCCAGCTATATCTAAAGCAAATCCAGGTTGGGGATCTATCGCTTATGTACGTCGCAATCTAAAGGATGCCATCCCAGATGCATCATGTACAAGATATTTTTTTTTTAAATAACCCAGGTGCTGCAAACGGCCATTGTGAATGCTTGCATTTTGAAATGTTTGATGTCAGGCAGAGTGATAACTGTATCTATATATATAATATAGGTCACCACAATGTCAAATTAATGTTGCAATTGAATGCATAAATACAACAATATACGGCAGCAACCTCAAAGGGGCTATACCCCGTGTTCCCGTTTGATTGTTGTGGGAGACTTCAATATCGATTTTAGAATGAATCCCCAAAATGGAATTTCCACATATTTTTCATCCCTAAACATGTTTCCGTTAATAAGCACTAGCACTACACGAAATAGTACAACTATAGATAACGTTTTTTCAAACTTCAATTTTCAATGTGGTACTATTCATACCTTTTTCAGTCAACATTTTACAGGTCTGGTTAATTTTTTTCAAAAACAGTTAATTAGTATTTTGAACCGGATTTATAAAAAGATAGTGACTAAAAACTTTGTAAATAAACCACTTTGATAAAAGAAGTTTTGCCAGGCTGCTGCAAATCTAGTGTAGGTATTTCAGGTATTTCAGTTTTATTATAAAACTAGCTGTACCTGTGACTTCGTTTGCATGGTAATGTGGTGGGAGTTAACGCATTTCTTCTCTTGGACATAGGACACATGCAGTTCTCATTTAGCCTATCAAGTAAAACGTGGAATAAACCCATTTTAGTTGAAATGCCGTTAAGATTCGTTCGTCTTTATCTGTCACTCTGATTTTTAAATTAGTAGGAAAAGGACAAAACTCGTTTTATTTAACATAGGTATTTTAAATTTTATGAATACCGGGGGAAAAGTTTAATAGATGTTTGTGACAATAGATCCAACAGGTAGGACACAGGCTGCAGCATTAAATGATTATTGATCTTCTTCTGTACATATTTTTAACACTTAATATTAAATAAATAAAGACGTGATGGCCGAAATGATCTTGAGTCACTCCGATATATTTTTTTTCATACTTATTGCAATGTTTCAGATCACATTCTGCCAAATCTTATGTATGTTACCGCTATTGCCAACTTAATTAAATGTTGTGATTCATTATAAAAGTATTTTCCTGTATGTTGGCCAATTTCTGTGTCTCTATATTGGCTGCATGTCAACTTGAAGGCGCGTAGTACGAAGTTATAATACCGCCTTAATACAGACGCGGTTGATAATTAATGTTTATAAAAGGCCCGTTCTGTACTGATTGAATACATACGTTTATTGCTGATAAATATAAATACTGACAAATCAGCATGGCTATCACAAGACGGCGCGCAAGCTCTCTCGATTTTTCTCGAACTATCCGTCACTCTCTTATTAGACAACTTAGAAAGAGACGTATAGTGCGAGAAAAATCGAGAGAGCTCGCGCGCCGTCTTGTGATAGTCGTGCAGTATCGTATCGTGACAAAATACTCCGCGTGTAATCTTGCAGAAACTCAAATAAACTTCATGGCTGAACGCGATGAGCCGATGACAGTGCTAAATATTCCATGCCATAAAAAAAAGGAAGTCGGTCAGACTTTTGACGTTTGACGTTATTTTTAAATAATACTTTTTATGCTTTAGAATTTAATATGCGTATTGTGAAGGTCTATCACAACACCGGATCGAAATTATTAGGTACTGTTGGATAGTTAAGGCAAGGCCGCCATTTTAACGCCACTGACAGTTGACAGATATGGCGGCTACGATTTCAAGCAGAAGAAATGAATAATTTAATGAGATTCAAATGTTTCCGAAAATGTATTAACCATCGCAGTCGGATAAAAACTATCCTAAGTCCTAGCTAGAATAGTAATGTACTTGTAAAAAAAATTTAAAGTATTTCCGTTCACGGGAAGCCGAGATCATTCGGGACACAAAAATGGTTAGTTTGATACTGGCTGATTCTTTTTTAATTTAGAGATTTATTATAAGTGAGAGATAAATGATGTGGTTCTTAATTTTTTATTTTTTTTAAGATTACTAAATTGATAAAGAGACCTTGTTTAAATTTATGCTCCCCCAGCTTCACACATTGTAATGTTACAGATTCCATTTTCATTTATCATTTAGTAATAAACATACTACAACTTTTGCTTGTTATGGTTTGTACGGAACCCTCGGTGCGCGAGTCCGACTCGCACTTGGCCGGTTTTTTTTCATCTAGATCCGAAACACGACGGAATACGATAACTTTACAAATATATTATTTGTGCAAAACGAAACTCGATCACTTATTAATCTTGTAAAACACTGATTGATAATTGGATACACACTATAGCCAAAATGTTCACTTAATTTTAACACTGAACCAATAGATGGCATATGCGTCATTGTATCCGTAGCCTACGAGTCAAATATTTAAAACACGGAAGAAAACCATAAATGTACCCTTTGTCTAATTGGTCGTTAGTTAAAATAGAACACTATTTTCAAAACGAATTGATTAGCAGATAGGGATTCATTGTTATTCGTTAATAATCTGATACGTCCAACACGGCACTACAAGGGACAAAACTGGACAAATCTAGACCCCGGCCAAAGCACGTACTGCGCACGTCGATCGATTTCTAGGGTACCTAGGCATGCGCTGTAAGCCCCCTCTGTTCCTCCTTCCTGATACTCATCCCATTTGTTAATATTTATCACAGCAAATCACTTGTTAATCTTGTGAAACCTGATAATGTGATGTTTCAAACACAATAATTAATAAAAATGTCACTTCATTTATAGATGGTGTTGTGTGAATTGTGTTCATCATCAATCCATTACGCGTTCAATATTTTAAAAAACGGGAGAAATCCAAGAAACGTACCTTTGTTTAATTCTTGGTTAGATAGAATCGAAAACTAGTTTCAAGGCGAGTTTATTCTTAAAAATAATGGTATTAATTTGATGCGTCCACTACGGCAAAAAAAAAGACAAAGACTAGACAAATCTAGACCGTGACTTGAGCACTAACTGCGCGCGCCGATCGATCTGTAGCGTACCTAGGCATGCGCGGCCGGTTCACCCTTCCCCCTTTTCCCTCTAAAGTCACGCCCGCTATATTCCCGCCCGTAGATGGCGTTGTTATGTTCCCCGAGAGCCAAGTACCTATTGAAAGAAAACCGGGCAACCCACCGTATAAAATGTTGGATGTGAAAGCCTAAAATTCTTAAATGGAGCAATAGTTTCAGGACTTTAATATGAGAGCGCACACTGAATAATTTATTTCGGCAAAAAAACACAAACGGTTCCACCACGACACTAGGGATAGACTATGTCTAAACCTATAACTGACTTACACTGGGCGAATCTACTGCGTTGATCGATCTTCGTGGTACCTGGACATGCGCGTTAAGCGGACCTCAACTATTTCCTCTCTCATTCACTTTGTTTTACCAAGCTCCGGTAGATGGCGTTAATGGCATTCGTGCATCAAATAGTTTAGTCATTATTTAGGTAGTGCCCTCATGGAGCGTTTTATGGAACCTGCAGAATGGACTTATTTGACAACGTCACCGTTTAACTGCCCCCGAAACTAGCCATGGATGTGTGCGTGTGTACCGAATACCCACACATCATTGGTATCATTGGTAGTACGCAAGTTTTTCTTTGACCAGAAGGATATTTAAAGTGATTTGACACATATTTTATACCACAAATCGTTAGATGAATTATAAATGCACTTACAACTCTTGAACTTAAAATAACACTTGCACTTCAACACTAAATATAATGCACTAGAGTCACTCTAAAGTACACTACAATTCATTCAATTTCCCACCACCACTGACAAAGACGCAGCTATAGTTAGAATGAAAGGCATGTAATGGCGTCAACACATAACCGCACTGAATCCAGTGAGGGCCTACGCTAGCTGACGCGGACGCCCGCCGCGTGCGCACGCTCGCGGGTCCCGCTCCCGCTCCGGACACCCGCCGCGGGCCAGCAAGTCCGCGACGGGCGCCCGCGACGGGCGCACGCCTAACTTAGCGCTACCAGTACAAGTACAAGTCCGCGAGCGTGTGCCTGCCGCGTGCGCACGGAGCGGACGCCCGCCACCCGCCCCGCGGATTAAAGTCCGTCGCACGCGCCCGCGCCAGCTAGCGGTGTTCATACAATTTCTGATAAGACGGGCGTCCGCTCCGGGTAATCCGCGTCAGTTAGCGTAGGCCCTGAACTGGACTAGACTATCAATAGATAGATAAAACTTGCAGTAAACTGGCACTGAAAATAAATCGATGCACGCCATCTTCATTGCATGTTTCCGTCTTCATTGCAAGCTTCCGCCATTTTATAGCAGACATGTGCCATTTTGTAATTGCAATGGCTCTCGTAAATTAAGTTCATCCGACTCGCACCGTCTTAATGCACTTCATTTCCTATTAAAATGATTTAAAAACCAAATTGCCTTTTCATTGATTAAAGAAAATACACAATTTTAGGTTTTACCCTGTGTCAGCGCAGCGCACTGCACTTGGTCACTTCACCAACAAGATAAACCACTGCACTTTAAGTTAAAGAAATCTGTAATTTTATTCGAGAAAAAGAGCATTGAACACATTTCTTTTTCACTTTACCACAAAACAAATCACAAAATAATAAATTGTCACGTTACCATTACTGACAATCACTGCACTTGTTTGTCACTGGCCTGACTTTAAGTAGGTATTTTAAATTATCACTGCATATTAACCGTTTGTACTATGGATTAAATTATTCATATTTTATTCGCTACACCGTTACGTTCAAACAAGAGACATGGAAAAGTAATTAAAATGTACCTCGAAAACGTCCACCACTGGCTACTGCACGAAAAGAGACAAAGACTAGACAAATCTAGACCCCAGATTAAACACTAAGTGCGCGCGTCGATCGATTTCTAGGGTACCTAGGCATGCGCTGTAGGTTTACTACTCCTCCTCTTCCTCCTTCCCCATACTCATCCCATTTATTAATATTTATCTAGACACACGGCAGTGTGTCCGCCAAGTTCGAGCAAAAAAAAGCGACACACCGGCCGTGGGTTATATTACACGAACCATTTCGGGCCAATTTCGACCACCCTATAACTCAAAACATATTTTATCTACGCATATGAAATTTCGAGTGTCTGTTGACATCCCCTTAATTGTCTAGAATACAAAATTTCATTACTCTACCTATAGCAGTTCATGAGATATTGACGTCAGAAAATCGCTATTTTTACTATACACTCACTGACTCACTGACTCACTGACTCACTCATCAAAAACCTAGACCACTTCCAATGGTTGTACTGACTTGAAATTTGGCATGGAGATAGGTCTTAAGGTCAAAGTAAAGGGAAAAATCTGAAAACGGCCAAGTGTGAGTCAGTTTTAAAAATAGCGAAGGTGTAACTTTGTTCTACTATGAAGTCATAATGAACTAAATGGGTCTATCTTCCAATGGTCGTACCGACCTGAAATTTGGCTCGAAGGTTTGTCTTTAGGTCGAAATAAAGTAAAAATCTGAAAACGGCCAAGTGTGAGTCAGTTTCGAAAACAACGAATGTGTCATTTTGTTCTACTATAAGTAGGTATGGAGTGGAAATGAGATAAGACTTATTTAAATTTAGATACATACCAATTTAAGACAATACATGTTTGTCTTAAAGACAAGAACAATAAAACTGTTCCGTTTCCAATAAAGGGATCCAGACAGTGCCACGCAAGCGTAGAAAAAAGAATTAGACGCTTAGTATAAAGGGTATAGTATAAAGTACATACCTAAGTGGAATGAGACATTTGCTAAAGCAAAAGTGATAAAACAATAATAAAGAACCTACACCTAACAAAAATAAATGAAATCCCATCAAAAACATAAATATGAAAGGCTGCCAAGTTCGATACTATGGGAATGCTTCGCCTATAAAAGAAGTGAGATCTGAATAAGTACCAAGTTCCATAAAAATAACTCAAATCATAAACAGTTATAGGAGTGCACACTTGATTTCCAACAGTTGTTAAGGTACGTTTTGAATAAGTATCAGGTTACATAGAAATACCTAAAATTATAATAGTCAGAGAAACTCACACCGGTTTTTTTAGCAGTTTCCTGATAACATTTATTATTTTCAGTACTTTTTAATGATGTAACTTGGCAAGTTTTAATAGAAAATTATATACTTGACACATTGCAGTCCAAAGGTGTCGATTCATTGCATTGAAAAGGTGTGTGGTGTGTGAAAACTTGCCAAGTAACATCATTAAAAAGTACTGAAAATAATAAATGTTATCAGGAAACTGCTAAAAAAACCGGTGTGCGTTTCTCTGACTATTATAATTTTAGGTATTTCTATGTAACCTGATACTTATTCAAAATGTACCTTAAAAACTGTTGGAAATCAAGTGTGCACTCCTATAACTGTTTATGATTTGAGTTATTTTTATGGAACTTGGTACTTATTCAGATCTCACTTCTTTTATAGGCGAAGCATTCCCATAGTATCGAACTTGGCAGCCTTTCACATTTATGTTTTTGATGGGGTAATTATCACTGCGAATCACTTAGTAGTCTTGTAAAACACTGATAATATGATATGTACACATTATAATAAATATGTTCACTTCATGTTAGTAGATGCCTTTGAGTAAATTGGGTTATGTATAAACGTACCTTTGTTTTATAATGTATAAACTTTATTTAATTACCTTTGTTTAATTCTTGGTTAGATAGAATCGAAAACTATTTTCAATAAGAGTTGATTTTATAAAAATAATGGTAATAATCTAATGCGTCCACCACGGCAAAAAAAAGACAAAGACTAGACAAATCTAGACCGTGACTTGAGCACTAACTGGGCGCGCCGATCGATCTGTAGCGTGCCTAGGCATGCGCGGCCGGTTCACCCTTCCCCTTTTCCCTCTAAAGTCACGCCCGCTATATGCCCGCCCGTAGATGGCGTTGTTATGTTCCTCGAGAGCCAAGTACCTATTGAAAGAAAACCGGGCAACCCACCGTATAAAATGTTGGATGTGAAAGCCTAAAATTCTTTAGTGGAGCAATAGTTTTAGGACTTTAATATGAGAGTGCACACTGAATAATTTCTTTCAGCGAAAAAACCCACAAACGGTTCCACCACGACACTAAGGATAGACTTTGTCTAAACCTATAACTGACTTACACTGGGCGAATCTACTGCGTTGATCGATCTTCGTGGTACCTGGACATGCGCGTTAAGCGGACCTCAACTATTTCCTCTCTCATTCACTTTGTTTTACCAAGCTCCGGTAGATGGCGTTAATGTCAACCGTGCATCAAATAGTTTACTCATTATTTAGGTAGTGCCCTCTTGGAGCGTTTTATGGAACTTGCAGAATGGCCTTATTTGACAACGCCACCGTTTAACTGCCCCCGAAACGAGCGATGGATGTGTGCGTGTGTACCGAGTACCCGTACACACCATTGGTAACATTGGCGGTACGCAAGTTCTGACCAGAAGGATTTTTAAAGTAATTTGACACATATTTTATACCACAAATCTTAAGATGAATTATGGACGCACTTACAACTCTTGAACTTGAAAGAACACTTGCACTTCAACATTAAACAGAATGCACTAGAGTCACACTAAAGCACACTACAAATGATTTAATTTCTCACCACCACTGACAAAGACGCAGCTATAGTTAGAATGAAAGGCATGTAATGGCGACAACACATAACCGCACTGAATCAAATGAACTGGACTAGACTATCGATAGATAGATAAAACTTGCAGTAAACAGGCACTGAAAATCAATTGATGCACGCCATCTTCATACGTGTTTCCGTCTTCGTTGCAAGCTTCCGCCATTTTATAGCAGACATGTGCTATTTTGAAATTGCATTGACTCTCGTAAATTAAGTTCATCCGACTCGCACCGTATTAATGCACTTCATTTCCAATTAAAATGATTTAAAAACCAAATTGCATTTGCATTGATTTAAGTAAATTTCACTTTTAGGTTTTCCACTGTGTCAGCTCACTTGGTCACTTCACGAACAAAATAATCCACTGCACTTTAAATTAAACAAATCTGTCACTTTGTTCGAGAAAAAGAGCATTAAGTACACATTTCTTTTTCACTTACCACAAAACAAACACACAAAATAATAAATTGTCACATTACTAATACTGACAATCACTGCACTTGTTTTTCACTGGTCACTAACACTTTAAGTATTTTAAATTATCACTTTGCATATTAACTGTTGGACTATAGATTAAATCATTCATATATTATAACCGTTTCGTTCAAACAAGAGACATGGAAAAGTAATTAAAATGTACCTCGAAAACGAAAGCTGTTAACTGGAAGCCGGATGGATGCTAACTGCCTAGCTCTAGGCTAGACTGCCGATGTCCTAGATGCACCCAGATCGATCAAGCTGACACGCTGTCTATGCAGCTCTTTGTTTCCTTCGTTGCCTACTTTCGCTCGATGCGCAGGGCCGTGTCACGTTTGTGGCTTTGCATACCTATAATACTAATTTTGCTTTTAAGTATGCAAAGTATTTCTGTTACACTTTTCTGTTAGACAATATTGTATACACAAAGTAATCATATTATAGATAGTTAGGTATGTAATTTTAGTTTCCCACTTCCTCGAGTATTTTAATACCACTAATACTGCCCCCGTTACGAAGAAGGGCGCTTGTCACATGAAGTCGAAACTGAGAAAAAAAATATAAAGTTAATTAAATGGTAAAAAATCTGCTGTTTCCAAATGAAAATAGATAGAGACGTTCTGTAAACGGCTTTCGTTAGGTAAATACCTTGTGCACATTTTAGTTTTTAGTAATTCTATAATTTATTCTTATTTATTTTATTTTCCGCGTTTTTCCTTTTCATCTTAGTAAAAAAATGTTTGGAAAATACGAGATACTTAGTAAAAAAGGCACTAGTCACCATTTACGTCCTTTTAACTAAGCCCAATTAAGTCTTTACCAGATATTACTCCTATTTATCCTTAAATAACGGACGCATGTAACCACTAGCGTCTTTTCAATGATTTAATTGATAATTGACTGATTTGACTTTACTCACATAAAAGTCACTTCTACATGTTTTGTTTTAATTTAACATCGGTTTGCAGCTACAATTCAAAAAATATTATTTTTTAGAAATCTCTTGTACCATCGACAAAATTGAATCCTGACCCACCATGGAACCTTGTTACAATTAACTGACATATTAACCTCATATGATCGTACGTATGTTCGTTAATTGTAACAAGGTTCTATGGTGGGTCATGATTCAGTTGGTTCGATAGTACATATTAAAAATAAAAAAACATGAAATAACGTACGAAGTAACTTTGCCAAATTTACATATATTAAAATGACGTGTAATGAGATCCGTAAAACTGCGTTAAGAAACACATTTGGTCATCAGCATCATTTAACTATTTGGTACTAAGTATTTGGAATGTGTAATTCAGCGTATGGCAAAACATGGGGACTGAACCCAAAGGTACTGAAGTGGATCTACACCATGATGGTGAGACCCATATTATTGTACGGTAGCCTGGTATGGTGGCAAGGACTTTAATGAGCACATGCAGAGATGCCCTGATGATGGTGCAGAGATCGGTATGCATGGCTATAACATGGGCGTACCACCCCTACAGCGGCGCTAGAAGTCCCTACTGGACCTACAGCCACTTCACATGGTGATTAAGTCAGAGGCGCGCAAATCGCTCTACTTACAGATTAAGAACCCTTGGACTGTGGAGTTGTAGCAAGCCAAAGACTAAGCACACAAACATGGCGACTGACGGTTTCTTAGACTTAACAAACATGGGATGCGATAAAATGCTACCCAAGTATGTATTATATATTAGTAACCACACAACAAAAGTTCCATCCAGGCTGAATGGGCCGAAGGTTTAAAACCACCTAGGTCTGGTATCGAAGACAGTATATGGTACACGGACGGATCAAAAATGGGATCCGGTACGGGAGCAGGCATTTATGCGAATGACTATACTAGTAGTGTAAGCATATGTAGTTTGGCAACCGCCTTCCAGGCGGAGACATACGCCATAATTGCCTGTGTACAGGATAATTATTATAATAGACAAGCCCACCCGAGGGCAGACCATCTATCTATATACTCAGTGACAGTCAAGCGGCCCGTAAAGCGCTTACGGCGCCGAAAGTGGCTTCTAGACTAGTCTATGATGGCGTCTAGGCACTGAACAAGCTTTGAAAGCACAATAGGGTGCAACTATTTTGGATACCAGGGCACGAGGGCACATCGGCAACGAAAGAGCGGATGAGCTTGCCAAAAAGGGGTCTACAAATCACTTTGTAGGTCCAGAACCATTTATAGGACTCTCGCAGGGAACCATAATTTCGGCCTTTTGAAGCCTACGCCAAAACCAAACACCAACACGAGTGGAGGAATCTAAGCTCTTCATAGAAGGAGTGGACTCGGGCTAGACTAACAAAAATGTATTCAAATGTTTACCAGTTGGTCGATCATGTAACGCATTGCACGCGCGTCAGGTATATGTAAAATGTCATTTTTTGTATGGAAAAATTACAGTTGAGTTGTCCTACCGCTCGTTCGAAACGTTACGTGCTTACCCCTCTGATTCTTATTCAAATAAAGTAAACAATTGAATAATATTAGGAATAAAGTTACTGCTGTTATCGTGCACGGCAAAATAGTGTCCCTCATGTAGGCACTGTAAATAAATAAAAATATAACAGTGACAATCTTTTAGGTACTTAAATAATCTCTCGCGAATAAAAAACAATATAACTTGCAACTTGCCTACACGCTGAGCTGCTCAGACGCAGGTCTCCCGGTGCCAAAGTTTCGGGCGTAACTGAACGAACATCGATAGAATTCCTCCCCACTTACTCTGCTTTTTAAAAAGATTATGGAAAAAAAGGACGCTTGTGCTTACTAGTGCCTTTTCTAAGAAGTATTATACTACAAAAATTAAGCTTAGAGCAAAATGTAGACGCAAGTACCACAAGAGCCCTGGTACTTTTGCAAAAGTACTTAATTTAAAAGGCACAAGGAGCCACTAGCGCCTTTTTTATTTTGTTTCGCTTGCAGATGTGTCAAATATAATTAATGATATAAGTCATGTGCGAAGTTGAAAAGGCGCTTGTGGTCACTAGCGCCTTTCTTCTGTTGAGGTAATGGCGGATGCGTCAATGTCAACAAGAATGCTTTTAACTTAAAACTTACTTAAAAAGACGCAGGTGACCACTTGCGTCTTTTCCACTTTTTATAAAACAGCAGATCATAAGTCGCGTCTTTTATTTTATGGAAATGTTGTAAAAGTGACAAAAAAAATAGGCGCATATACGCACTTACATTCCAGGTCTTCATTGTATTTCGGACAAACGACTTTTCAATTTAGTTTAAGGTGGTTTAAGTGAGGAAATGGGTGTAAAAGCGCCCTTTTTTCTTATGGTAACTCTGTTTCTAGGCTTCTAAGGATAAAATAAAAAATACTCGCAGACGCGCCTTTTTTTGCTGATCACGGCAATGTATATAACTCAATTTTGTCAAAAATGTGACATGCGCCCTTTTTCGTAACGGGGGCAGAATACTATACCTAAAATATTTACTTGTAAGTACTTATAATAGTTGCTAAACTGCACTAGGTTGGTAGGTGCTTAGTTGCTTAGTTACAAGCATATATACAACAGTACACACGTTTCCGAAAGGACGACGTCAACGACGACATGTTATTAGCGAGTGAGAGCTTGAAGAGAAGCATTCTCCATCATTCCCGAAGGCTATGTGTGCGTGAACACGCGCGTATGTGTGCAGCCGTGCGATGTACCTTTGTTCGATGTTTATTTTGATGTCTTCTATACTGTGGCAGTGGGGCACAAATATAATTGAACCGCTTACCGATATCAAATGCACAAGACTTAGTAATTATTAGGTAATTGTAGTTGTAAGAAAGGCGAATTTAAAAGTTTAAGTATCAGGCTTGCACTTACTGAATTGTAAAGTCAAAGTAGGAGGGGCCGAAAGCTTCAGTCGTGAGGTGACACTTGAATGGCGCTTCGTCGCGGACTGTAAAGCCATAAGATAAAACGAGAGACATGAATTCTAATATACATGTCCCTATCTCGTTCTATCGCTTGCAGTCCGCCACCGCTGTTCCGGCAGGATGCATGTGCCTTTCTACCTAACTACCTACCCACTGCACAGTCATCACTTGCGCATTGGATGCAACCACACCCAGGACATTGCACATGCGCTTCGTCTATTTTAAATTTAATACTGATGCGCGCATATTGATTTTGTAATGGTTTTTTACTTTTTTTTCATCTAGAAGAACGACGGAATATTTACGATAACTTTACAAAGATTTTATCCGTGCAAAACGTTGAAAGTTGAAACGTAGTACATACTGATCTTACCTGAAAATTTTAAAGATTTTTTTCTCTTTATAACTGCCTTGTTTGTATCTGGATTTCCATAGTTATGTTCCTAATATAATCTACACGTTTTTTAATAAAATTTCTCACTCGCTTGCAGAGCATGAGCAATAACATAAACAAGAAATTCAAAAGTCGCATAAGCATGTGTGATTAATTGATTATGAATGAAAGTCAAGAACTGAATGCACTTATTCCACCTCAGCACTGCACTGGTGCACTCAGCTTAAGTTATGCAATGCCGGTGACGGACCGGCAGGGCACATTCATCAAAACTGACATGCGCAGTAACAACAAATGTACCAATCTGAGCACCGATTTGTCGTTCCAATCGGTTGTCTGCCGTTAAGGCTCGACTTCTGAAATTTTGGTGAAAATGAGTGGTTTAGTAACCATTTTATACATTATAACGTAACAATTTTCCGGTCGGAAAAAATATATCATAATCTGCAAGATATGAGAAGTAACATAGTTTTCGTAGTAATCCATTTAACAAAAAAAAAACCGGCCAAGTGCGAGTCGGACTCGCGCACCGAGGGTTCCGTACAAACCTATAACAAGCAAAAGTTGTACTTAGTATGTTTATTACTAAATGATAAATGAAAATGAAATACGTAACATTACAATGTGGAAAGCTGGGGGAGCATAAATTTAAACAGGGTCACTTTATCAATATAGTAATCATTCTTTAGGCTTTGATTTCCTTACGAGTAGAACTACTCGCAAGGAAATCAAAGTTGCGAACGGCAAAATAAGCGGATTACTTAAATTGCTGTTTCTTTTGAAAGCTGAGTTCACGGGAAAGTAACTTTAGGTTTTGATACCCTTGAGATTACCTATAATATAATAAACCAGCCTATATACGTCCCACTGCTGGGCACAGGCCTCCTCCCATGGATGAGAGGGAACGGGCAGTAGTCTCCACGCTGGCCGAGTGCGGGTTGGGGACTGAAAGGTATTATAGACATGAGTATTTGACATGAATTTCAATTTAATACCTCTACACATTTACGAGAAAAAAGGTAGTAAGTTTAAAATTTAAAAAAATGATTTTTGTATGATTTTACTAAAAATATCTACTTTTCGTAATTTTTCCTTTGTCTGTGCTATATGAAGTTTCTTCGTGCCAAGTTTCAAGTTTCTGTGTTAACGGGAAGTACCCTATAGGTTTTGAGTTTGTTGCGAGTACTCAATTTCAAAATATGCGACTTAAATTGCCATTTCTTTTGATTGCGTTGACATAAAAGTTTGGTTTTGCTACGTCTGATGGGTCATATAACTCGATGGGGTATTTGACATAAATTTTAATTTAATACCACTACACGTTTATGAGGAAAAAGGTATTAAGTTTAAAATTTAAAAAGTGTTTTTTGTATGATTTAACTAAAAATGTCTACTTTTCGTAATTTTTCCTCTGTCTGTGCTATCTGACAATGCTTCGTGCCAAATTTCAAGTTTCTGAGTTCACGGGAAGTACCCCGTAGGTTTTGCGAGTGTCGAAAAACTCTAAAATTTGCAGCATAAACGACTGTATCTTTTGATTGCGTTGGCTTTTAAGTTTGATTTTTTTACAGCTCCAAGAGACAATAAACCTGAGTATCTGATATAAATTTCAGCTTGATACCTCCACGCATTCCTGAGAAAAATGGTCTTGACAGACAGACAGACAGACAGACGGACAACAAAGTGATCCTATAAGGGTTCCGTTTTTTCCTTTTGAGGTACGGAACCCTAAAAGTAGAGAAAAAAAATCTAAAGTACCTAAGTATTTTTTCACTTCTAACCATTTTACTGCTCCATTTTTTATCAGAATAAGATGAAATTTTATAATCTTCTTAGTAAAATAATGAACAATAACTTTATTTTCTTACTTTTTTCAATTTCTTTAAAAAAAACCTAGTTTTCTGAGATATTCCGCCCAAGTTCCTACCGCTCCCCATTTTCGTCCATACGGTCAGTACGAGACGAGTCGCGTGACGGACCTGTGTCAATTTACGCTAATATCAAACTAAAACTAAAATAAAACTCAGTTTTTAAATATTTGTGGAATAATTTTGTTGCATAGAGTGGACAATCTGTTTCGTGATTCGTAACGTAGGTACCTAATAAACATTTACGTATAGGTAGTTAGTTTAGTTTTTAGGGTTCCGTACCTCAAAAGGAAAAAACGTAACCCTTATAGGATCACTTTGTTGTCCGTCTGTCTGTCTGTCTGCCTGTCAAGACCATTTTTCTCAGGAATGCGTGGAGGTATCAAGCTGAAATTTATATCAGATACTCAGGTCTATTGTTTCTTGAAGCTGTAAAAAAATCAAACTTAAAAGCCAACGCAATCAAAAGATACAGTCGTTTAAACTGCAAATTTTAGAGTTTTTCGACACTCGCAAAACCTACGGGGTACTTCCCGTGAACTCAGGAACTTGAAAATTGGCACGAAGCATTGTCATATAGCACAGAGAGAGGAAAAATTACGAAAAGTAGACATTTTTAGTTAAATTATACAAAAAAACACTTTTTAAATTTTAAACTTAATACCTTTTTCCTCATAAACGTGTAGTGGTATAAAATTTAAATTCATGTCAAATACTTAGGGCTATATAACCCATCAGATGTAGCAAAACCAAACTTTTATGTCAACGCAATCAAAAGAAATGGCAATTTAAGTCGCATATTTTGAAATTGAGTACTCGCAACAAACTCAAAACCTAAAGGGTACTTCCCGTTAACACAGAAACTTGAAACTTGGCACGAAGAAACTTCATATAGCACAGACAAAGGAAAAATTACGAAAAGTAGACATTTTTAGTTAAATCATACAAAAAATACTTTTTAAATTTTAAACTTAATACCTTTTTCCTCGTAAACGTGTGGTGGTATTAAATTAAAATTTATGTCAAATACTTAGAGCTATATGACCCATCAGATGTAGCAAAACCAAACTTTTATGTCAACGCAATCAAAAGAAATGGCAATTTAAGTCGCATATTTTGAAATTGAGTACTCGCAACAAACTCAAAACCTATAGGGTACTTCCCGTTAACACAGAAACTTAAAACTTGGCACGAAGAATTTTCATATAGCACAGACAAAGGAAAAATTACGAAAAGTAGACATTTTTAGTAAAATAATACAAAATCATTTTTTTAAATTTTAAACTTACTACCTTTTTTCTCGTAAATGTGTAGAGGTATTAAATTGAAATTCATGTCAAATACTCATGTCTATAATACCTTTCAGCGGTAGCAAAACGAAAGTTTTATGTCCACGCAATCATAAGAAATAGCAATATAAGCCGCATAATTTAAAACTGAAAAAGGTGTATGTGAAGTCCCCAACCCGCACGCCAGCGTGGAGACTACTGCCCGTTCCCTCTCATCCATGGGAGGAGGCCTGTGCCCAGCAGTGGGACGTATATAGGCTGGTTTATATTATTATATATTATAGGTAATCTCAAGGGTATCAAAACCTAAAGTTACTTTCCCGTGAACTCAGCTTTCAAAAGAAACAGCAATTTAAGTAATCCGCTTATTTTGCCGTTCGCAACTTTGATTTCCTTGCGAGTAGTTCTACTCGTAAGGAAATCAAAGCCTAAAGAATGATTACTATATTGATAAAGTGACCCTGTTTAAATTTATGCTCCCCCAGCTTTCCACATTGTAATGTTACGGATTCCATTTTCATTTATCATTTAGTCATAAACATACTAAGTACAACTTTTGCTTGTTATAGGTTTGTACGGAACCCTCGGTGCGCGAGTCTGACTCGCACTTGGCCGGTTTTTTTAGTAAGAGATAACTTTGTTGCATAGAGTGGACAATCTGTTTCGTGGTTCGTAAAGTAGGTACCTAATAAACATTTACGTATATTTATTTATTTATTTAAATCAGGCAACAAGGCCCATATTACAAATACCAAAACCAAATATTATAGTATAAGTAGGTAAGTAGTTTAGTTTTTTAGTAGGAGATAATTTTGTTGCATAGAGTGGACACGGTTTCGTGGTTCGTAAAGTAGATAGGTACCTAATAAACATTTACGTAAAGTGTCCGTCAATAGAATTTGCTAACTATATAAACAAACCGCCATACTGAAATTGTCTTTCACTATGGCGGTTTATTTACATAGTTGGCAAATTCTACTGACGGTCACTTTGGGTATAGTTTAGTTTTTAAGTAGAGTCAGTGTGTTTTACTTATTTCGTCACGTTCAATATGCGAAATAAGCAAAGGCGGAAAAAAACATAACCTCAAGAAATGGTACAAGATAAGCGGAAAAAAATAAGTACGAGTAAAATATTTGCTATTCCTTTTCATGTTAATGATATGTAGCTTTAATTTAATCAAAGCAATTATAAAAAAAAAATATTGCTGTTTAGCTATAATAAAATCCTAGACACAAAAATATAAAAACAATAAAATTGTAAAGATTTTACTACAGAAGTAAGAGTATTTAGCGGTTAAGAAAGACGCCTACGCCTTCGTTGAAATTCATGTAGTTTCCGTGTAAAACGTCTGTGCCGTACGGACTGGACAGAACGAAACTGGACTGGAGCAACACGTTCTTATTTAAGTATGTACAGTAGGTCTGTGTAGAATAATACATATTTTCAATAGTAATAGTAAAGTGGGGACATAATTTTTAAACTTAATCAATTACTTATGTTATGACAAATATCACTTTTCAGTTATGACAAATATCACGTTATGACAACGATAATTATGCGACCCGTCAACCCTTGCATAACGGCGCGATGACGCGTCTGTAATGTTACCCTAGTTACTCTATGTAACGCATATTCCATGAGGGGGCATATACATTACCTACATGATTTGTCAGCCCCAATTCATCAGAAGCTGACTAATTGCTATCGGCTCCACGTCTATCATGGAACGGCCGTGATATATCTACTCTCGATGTTTCTCCCACTATACCTCTTGTTCAAAGTGTTCTGATAAGAAAGAGACGGTTAGTGCGAGAAAAATCGAGAGAGCTCTCGCGCCGCCGCGTAATGTGACCGGCTCCGTCCGGCTTTTGCCTACTGAAACTGCACTGCACTGCACTCTATTGAAACGCGGTCGGCTGCCGACGGGTGCTCGCGCACCCGCTGCGACGCGGCGCCAGCCGACCCGGCCCGGCCCGTTCGGTGGGAATTGTTCATAATAACGGCGCCATGCGCGCGCACGCCTTTAACGCACAAAATACGTTGTATTTAAATTGGAAATAGCGTTACTTTGGTTTACAACGTGGGTAATATGGAATTTATTTTTTAAATTGCAATAACGTGCAATTAAAATGTTCTCTAATGCCAGAAGTATTGGTCAAATTCTTACCTACTCACTTTATACTTAAGTTTTGTCATGGCATATACGCTAATAAAGTTATTATCTATCTATCTATCTATCTACCTTAAGTTGAAGCATTGACGCGAAGACAATGTACCACGGACGGAAATAAAGAAGCAATAGACGATATATTATTATTATTTTTGATTTTGTGCAATAATAACAACGCCATGTGCACGAATGCACAAAATGCGTTGTATTAAATTTAGGACATAGCGTCACTATGGAAAAAAAATATTTAAAACTAGCTTCTGCCCGCGACTCCGTCCGCGTGGAACTCGTTTATATCGCAGCTCCATACAAATTTATACCCCCCATTTCACTCCCTTAGGGGATGATTTCTTTGATGGTTTTGCCGTGAAAGACGGACAAACAAACAAACACAAATATACACTTTCCCATTTATAATATTAGTATGGATTGCAATGACGTCAAATTAACATGTTCTCCAATGCGAGACGTACCTATTGGTCAAATTCTTACCTTATGTTGAAGCATTGAGAAGTGTAGTCACGCTCACTGGAGAGCAGATCAGAGGTGCATCGTCTCTTTCTTGCGCTAGACTAGGAAGAGATGAGTAGGTACATGTTTTGCGTCTCGGATACTAACACGAAGGTGGCCAGACAATGCTGCATATATAGCCAGCTGTATTTCACCGGATGCCCTAAAATAAATTAAAAGCTTACCTCATTGTTTGACGCACAACACTGGCCACCATGACGCATTTCGTTCCATTTTCAAAAAAACGCAAACCATTCTAACCAGCTATTCAATTTTGGAATTGTTGACACCGAAAACCGTTAAAAGAGCTTGCGCGCTGAAAAAGTGAAAAGGCTTATCCAAACCGGTAGAATCAAGGCCTAAATGCCGGTAATGGTAAGTTTGTACTCACCGTGGGAAGACGTCATGTCCGGAGTGGAGACGCGAGCGAAATGAACGAGATGCTGTTAGCGCTTTAGCTCGGAGGCTGGGTCTAGACGGGAATTGCGCATGCCTGTCACAATCGACAAGGGCGCAGGACGTCGGGCGTTGCCTAGTAACCCTAGCCACCCTAGAAGGGATGAGGGCAGAGGTGCTCAAAGTTTGTTTCCCGCAACAAGTCGGCTGTGAAGCCGGGGACTCACGCGCCTTGTTGCGCAATTAAAATACATATAATATAATACCCAGCAACGTGACGCTGTTTAGTAACTTGTGCTTGGCATGGTAGCTGATTTATTTTTTAATTGTTACGGTTTAAAACCTTATAAGTAGTAAAATGCTTATGCAGTTTTATGACTTGTTAATTTCATTCTCTTTTTACTTGGATATCTTTGATGATGTACCTAGTTAGTTTGGCAACTAGGTGCAACATTGCCTTGTTTTAAAACTTCCATTATCTCCCAAACTAACATTTATTTCTTAGTTGCACTAATGGCAGCAAAAGCTCCGTTTTACTGGCAAACCGTTTTTGCGGCAACACTAACCATTTTCCAACCAGTCTCGAACCTTGCAGGCAATGTTGCACCTAGTTGCCAAAATTGCAGCATTTGACGGCATCAATTTAGATAAGTAGGTATACCTGTAAAAGTGCTCAAATCTTACACAAATCGACCTAGTCCCAAACTAAGCAAAGCTTGTACTATGGGTACTAGACGACGATAAACATACTAATATAGATAAATAAATACTTAAATACATAGAAAACATCCATGACTCAGGAACAAATATTCGTGCTCATCACACAAATAAATGCCCTAACCGGGATTCGAACCCAGGACCTCTTGCTTCGTAGGCAGGGTCACTACCAACTAGGCGAAAGCGGTCGTCGAATAATATCTAGCTTTTTGATTTCGCAAAGTGATTCAAGCGTGCGACAATAACTTTAACATACGTAATAATGTTATTTAATCTGCTAGCTACTTATTTAAAAAAACTAGAAAACATAGTTAGCGAGGAAACCTGAATAAATTCTCTGGGGAAGTCTCTGAGGAAATTCAAATGTTAACGTAAAATAAGTAATAAACTTTTTCTATGTCTAACCGCTCGGCCACGACTTTGGTCTTAAGCGACCTGCGACCAGCGTTTTATCTGTTCATTGCGCGGTCGAGATGCGCAACGCACTGTGGTTAGTTGGGATCACGCGCAATAGTCAGTCAGTAAGTCACCTCGCGCTAATAAGTCCGTGTGAGAGCTATAGTTACTATAGTTCTCCTTCCTCCCAGCATTGTAAAACTCATCGAAATCGGTTGAACCCTTTTCGAGAAACGAAAAGTTGCTCGATCAATGGAATTAATAAATTTGATATTATTATTTCAGAAGGCATCATAACACTTGCATAACACTTACCACGTTGAACTAATAACGGTTATTTGCATCAAACGCTTCACTGGCGACACCGATATCGGCAGGAATGCATGCCGGCCGACGCGTGATTCGACCCGTGTGCATAAGCCGGCGGCCGGCCAAATCATTGTCAACTCCATACTAGATTTTCTGTGACATTGCTTGGCAGTAGAGATGGGCCGACTAGGGGTTTGGCCGACTAGCCGACTAGTCGGCCGCCTAGAAGGCCGACTGTCGGCCGACTAGTCGGCTTGGCCGATCGTGGACTTCGGCTAAGTTCGTGTGCAATCGGGAAACTCCGTTTCGCTTTGCCGTCGCGCTGTCTGCATGCCATGTGCTGCATGCGTTCGCGTCGTGACAAGTTTTGTTTACATTTAGACTTAGACATAGACATAGAAAAGCTTTATTTAACATCACATTATTATTACAAAGGTACAGTGTACAAAATTAGACTTAAAACGTAAACAATGTCGTACGAGGCATTAACATTGTGTGATGCTAAAAAGGAGCTTGACTCAGCATAATGTTGTATTGAGTACTGAGTACCTACACTGCAACGCTGGTTTTCAGTCAGCTCCTTACATATATTAAGATTTAATTCTAATATTACGTCGGAACGGAATGAATATGTAATTGGGATGTGAGTAATGTTGTGTGTATTTTAATTTATATATAATGAACTGTGGTTTGGTTGAGTTTATAATAGGTATAGATATATATGTTAGGTAACAAGTAAGTATATTAAAAATATAGAGAGAAGATAACAAGCAATTTGATATGACACGTCTATAATAGGCGTCAAAGATACGAGGCCAGGACTCGACTGCCCGAGGATAGAGTTTTTTGTATTTGAAGGAGGTGTCGCTTTAATTTTAATTTAAAACTGCTCGGACAATTAATATTTTTGAGGGGTGGAGGTATGTTATTCCAACACTTGGTTGCTGTATACTTAAAACTAACCCGAAAAGCGGTGAACAGCAATTGATTTTACCCGTGTGCTTCATTTCGTGAGCAAGATAATACAATAACTACAACTTAGAGAAGTTGAAAACCCCCCGACATTTTCATTTCAAAGTCGAATATCTTAAAAACGGCTGAACAGATTTTCATGAAACATGTCTAAGAACACTCGGGATAAAATTATCTATGACACAAAAAACCGCATTCAGATCGGTCCATCCGTTTTGGAGCTACGATACCACAGACAGATACTCAGATACACAGACAGACACATTCAACTTATTAAACACCCCTCTTTTTGCGTCGGGGGTTAAAAAGTGATTAAACCATCGACTAGAGCAATAGTTTTTTTTTATGTCGAAAATATTAAACGAATGGTAAAAAATGTCAGTTTACTTATTTTGTCTCGTTTTCCTGTGATCCATAATGCGCCGACTAATCAGCTCATTTTGCCGATTAGTCGCCGACTACAAATGAGGCCGGATAGTCGGCTTTCCCGACTACTTAGTCGATCGGTACATCTCTACTTGGCAGTCCTGGCTACTTCGCTCGTGCATCGTGTGGCGTCTCCTGATTCTATAGGGAGAGCATAGGGCGGAAGTCGGTCCGGGCAGGAATAGTGGGCGAGTAGAGACGCCAGCCCGAGCACAATAAAAAACATAATCTAATCCACACTACTAATTCAAATTATTATTTTTCATTTGTAAGAATACAGAAAGAGTCCTTGATGACAATTGATGAATTTAAATGAATTCGTTTGGGAAATGAAACGAAGTTTTAGGTGAGGTAGGGCACAACCTTGCAGAAGTTACAGCCATAATAATACTACTACTTGCTCTGTAGTAGTGTTGTGTTCCTGGAGGTGAGCAAGGTCGCCAGAGCTCCCGAGGATGCGTTGTGTTGAGAGCGAGGGAACTTGTTGCTTCAGCTGTCAACACAGCGTATCCTCAAACATATCAAGGGTCGGCAAAGCCCATGTTACCTACTCCTTTGTAGTTGCATGCGTGTATAGGCTGCGGTGTCCGCTTACCATCAGGCGGGCCGTACGCTTGTTTGCCACCGTCGTAGTATAAAAAAAGTATTTATTGCGATAAGTCATTGCGGAAGTAAAAATTATAATATTAATGCCGAAATGGCAGTACGTAGGTAGGTGTTCAGCAAGTTATTTTTTAATAATTAAATCCCATCATGAGCTTAAAAGTAATTATAAGAAATAATGATGACGATGAATCCATTAGGTAATTCATATTTTTAAACACAAAAACGATTTTACAGTTGTTGTCATTTGACGACCACTTTAGCCTATTTGATAGTAACCTACGAAGTTAGTGCTCCTGGGTTTGAATCCCTGCAGGGATAATATTTGCGTGAAGAAGGAACGTGAATGTTTTGTTCCTGAATCTTTCTATGTATTTAAGTAGGTATAAGTAATATTATTTTGGTATTTATTAGGTAAGTATTTATTTATTTATAACCTTGCAAAAAGCCATGCACAGGTAAAATGTTGAGAGCCGCTTTATCATCTCCCCCTTCCGAAGGTTCTAGAACGTTAGGTATGCAAGTGCATAATATAACTAGTACTTGCATCGTACGTACGACACATGAACCTAGAATACTATGGACGGGCTGTACATTATGTTATCACAGAGGGACGGAAAAGCTCTTATGCAGCTAAATTAAGAACTCGTCTTAAAATGGCTGATGACTTGCCATAAACAACTACTAAATTTGGACGGATAATGATTTGTTCATACTAAATCAGTTGTGGCAAACAAACAAAAGTGGAACTATGACAAGGACAATGAATGATATTTCCCTTTCTGTCACACTTATCGAGATTTGTATGCTACCATCTCGCTCGCACGTGGTATTATTATTACCATAGCCTGTCCAGAGTATTTTAGGGTCATGGTACGACACTACAAAATTAGGTATGCACTTGAAAACGGCGCTACGGGCGCACAGCAGCCATGGACCTATGATTCTAAGACAGCAGCCACCCGTATTGTACGTTATGACATTAGTTCCATTTTTATCCACTGTTCTAGGACGATGCACGATCGATCGAGCTGCATCTCTTGAAGTATTACCAACAATTACATACATATCAACTAAATTATAAACATTAAACACCCCAGTCCCTTTCAATTATGTGAAAATTATTGACCGATTAAATTGTATAACTTGGTTACGATCATTTTTTTTAACTTTACCTTTAGTATTCGAACGCCCGCCGTGTGTTCTCAAGTTCTCAATAATCTCAATGTCAATGTCATATTCCGATTGATAACTTTGATAACGCAGAGTTCAAAGTCGAATCTGTCAAAGGGAGGTGGTTTTTAAAAGAAAAACAGCGTCGTACCAGCCAGTGATATACACCATTCTAATTATTATTTGTGTATTAAGATCTCATCATGGTGTCAGGAATCGTTGCCGGCCGATTAGCAATAGTGACAGGTAACTTTTTAAACTAAAAATAAACTTTTAAAAAGTTGGGATTTTAAATCATTTGTTTTTGGCAAAGATGCCAGCAGATCGGCGAGTATTTAAGAGAATCCATTGGAACTTAAGCCCAGGTAAATCAGGTAATAGAAATGATGTCGATACAGAATACTATATGACAGTAAGTTTTTCGGAAACAGCTGTTGGAACTTAGGTTACTTTCTTTACTTTTTAAACAATTTAAACAAGTTCTTACCTGCTGTATTGTTAAAGAAAAACATAATAAATTAATAACATTCACCAGTTTCTTATATGCATTCTCAAGAGGGTAAGCGACATTTCTATGGGGTGTTAATACCTACATAATGTATGGCGTAAAATATTTTTATATTATTTTATTTAATGGGTAGTAATAGCGGAAACCGAAGAATATTTAAATAAATAAGCTGCTAGAAATCTTCAAGCATATTAAAAGCATCGGCATACAAAATTGGCTGTCAGGCCTTGGCATAATGAAGTTGCACATTTTTAGCAATATAAGCCAGAATCCTACTTTTCTCTTTTATAATGTCTTTTTCTCGGATCGTTCTTTCTTCTATATGTGATGATAATTATATTTATACACAAGAGAATACGGAACATTCTAAATTTTGACAGTTTTTGAGGAAGGGTCAGTCTGGAAACCTCAAGTAATCATATAGATCCTTGGTCCTCTCTTATGTTGACATAACTGGAGTGTATCAGATGAATTTAAATATAACTGTTAAAAATGTATGAAACCAATATTGTTCTTTCGTGTCGACATCTGTAGCCTAAATTGAATGATCCCCATTCTGCAGGGCCACTTTGCGGCTACTGACTTCTATGGTTTTTTCATTCGCTAGCCTCACCCCATCTATGTTACGCAGGTGCCGGATCCGGTATCGGCCGGGCGACATGCCAGGTGCTGTCACGAGAGGGTGCCACTGTCATAGCAGCGGACAAGAACTATGAGGCGGCGGAGCAGACGATCAAGAGCCATGCTGCCCTGGCTAGCGGGTTCAATGGTAAACACACACATTAGTAAACGCATGTAGTTCCAAAAGGTAGGACATCTGAATAGTATTTTATGCATCATCATCAGCCTATATACGTCCCACTGCTGGGCACAGGCCTCCTCTCATGTATGAGAGGGAATGGGCAGTAGTCCCCACGCTGGCCCAGTGCGGATTGGGGACTTCACATACACCTTTGAATTTCTTCGCAGATGTATGCAGGTTTCCTCACGATGTTTTTCCTTCACCGAAAAGCTAACGGTAAATATGAAATCATATTCCGTATCCGAAAAACTCATTGATACGAGCCGTCATTCGAACCCACGACCGCCGTTTGACAGCCGAATGCCTGAACCACTCGGCTACCGTAGCTTAGCATGTATTTTATGCAATTGTTGTATAATGTATGCTCTTTCAGTCGAGTACCACATTGCTGCAAGTACAAGCTTTAGTTTTCTACGAGTCAACTGAACGAATTAAACAAACTTGGTATCTATTGAAAATCTAAGCGCTGCTGAAACATAGTGCAGCCAACTGTGATTTTAGTTTAGTGTATGAAGTCTTAACTCAAACATTAAAGTCGACGAGTATAAAATAGTATTTTTTTGTGCAATCATTATATAATGTATGCTTTTTCAGTCGAGTACCATGTTTAGGCCACGAAGCTTGCTGAGTGGCCTAATTAAGTTATGAGACTTAAAAAGCTAATTATATAACTATTGTATACAATACTTTTTCTACGATGCAACTGAACTAATTAATAGTGTTCGGAGTTTCGGTGGCAAATTTCACAGAGGTAAATGGAATTGCCTAACTATTATTTTGATTGAACGAATAACGATTAAATGATAAATTATGCATAATACTCCTTATAAATTATCATGCAAGCATTACCTACTTATACCACGATAACACAGGACTACTAATAACACAAGTATGTAGGTAAACAGTGTTTAATAAATTTATTTATTTTTACTTATTACATACGTACAAACATGTCACCTAAACAGTCGGGACAGTATAATGTTTGTACCTTCCGCCAATTAGACAATTCGGTAAATGAATAATTTATTTATTCAAATCTTAAAAAACGTCATAAAAACGACTCCATTATGTGTGAAATTTGCCACCGAAACTCCGAACACGTGCTACTAATTAAACAAACTTGGTATCTATTGAAAATCTAAGCCCTGTTGAAATGAAGTGCTGCCCTTTTTTTTTTGTGCGTTGATGTCTATTAATTTTGACTTTCTCATGACCATATCCATAAACGGAATCATTCGTCATGTTTGTAAACCAGGTTTCATAAAAATAAATCACAGTCTGTTTTAGAAACTCCTACCGAATACGGAATGTTAAATCTGCTTTCGAAACCTCAAAACTATCAACTTTTTTGATGTAAGGTATAAGAGTAAATGATGTCGTGCCTACATAATTTTTCGTCGTTTTATCTTTACGTTAGCGATGTCGACGGAGCCCCGCTCCGCGGGGCTCCTATTTCTCGTCTGTTTGCCCTTCGGAAGCAGATTTAACATTCCGTATACGGTAGGAGTTTCTGAAACAGACTGTGATTTATTTTTAGGAAACCTGGTTTCCAAACAAGACGAATGATTCCGTTTTCTCTACTAGTTTCGAAAATTTGGTTTCGAAAGTGGCCGAAAGGATTAGTAATATTTTAAATGTGAAAGTGTATGTGTTTGTTTGTTTGTTTGTCAGTCTTTCAAGGCAAAACGGAGCGACGAATAGAAGTATTTTTTTTAAATGGAGATAGTTGAAGGGATTGAGAGTGACATAGGGTACTTTTTATCCCTTTCTAACCCCCCACTTCCCTAAAATGGGGGGTGGAAGCTCATATGGAGCTTTCCGCATAGGTATTTCAAGGTAGAGAGCTAAAAATTGGTATGCGGACTATTTGTGACTAACAAGAAAATCGTGCATCATTTTTTTTTAAATCTGCGCCCAACTGGGGTGAAATTTTATGTGGGACTTTTCGCAGTTTTCAAGGTAGGAAGCTAAAAATTGGTACACAACTCTGTTAACCAACAAAAAATACCTGCCTTATTTTATCTTGGAAATCTTCCCCCAGCTTAGCCCCTAAAATAGGTGATGAAAATTAGTACAGGTTCTAGGATACAAACGAATAATAAGGTAATTTAATTAAAACAATCTGTAATTTTAGTAAAAATAGCGCACGGGGTGCTATGCTACGTCAGTGCAAATTCTTAGTGTGGGCTGAAAGTACTATGGCGCACAAAAAAGCGGTAGAACTTTACCAGTCATTCAGAAGGGGACACCTGCAGACGAAATTAAAGCATGTCTCAAGTCTATAAGAAAGTTCAGTTTGACTACAAATACGAGAGTGCAACTATATGATGACACAAATGCTGGCAACTATGCCGAAACACTATTGAAAATAGGAGATGGTCGGTTAGAAACTGATGCCGAGGGCTGTGTGACACTGACGGGAGATTTTTGTCAATTAATTGATTCAGAATTAGTTGCAAGTGTTTACCCAGATTTACAAAACAATATACACGAAAATCAATAGTTATGTGAAAGAGCAATTTTAGCACCAAAAAATTATGTTCTCAACAAAATAAATTCAGACGTATGAATTAAAGTACCAGGAGATAATAGAGTATTTATCAATAGACACAGTTATGGATACAGAACAGAGCACATCATATCCCGTAGAGTTTCTAAAGTCGCTTGAGCTGTCAGGTGTACCCTCACACAAGCTTCAATTAAAACTAGGCGTCCCAGTCATGCTTATGCGAAATTTGGATGCCCCGAGATTATGTAATGGGACGAGACTTCGTGTCACACAATTTGGCCGCAATATCATTAGCGCCACTATCTTAACCGGCGTATAGGAAAGGGTGAAAATGTGATGATCCCACGTATCCCAATAATTCCCACAGATCTCCCGTTCCAGTTTAAAAGGCTACAATTTCCTCTTAAGCTTACTTTCGCTATGACCATTAACAAAGCGCAAGGATAAACATTAAAGGTGGCTGGTGTGAACTTAGAATGTTCGCGTGTGGCCAATGCCCAGAATCTTTACATTCTATCCCCAAATGGAAAGACATATTATCGTCTACAACTTAGCGTATTAAAATAATATTCTGTTCCGAATCTCTTCTGTGTTCTAAATCAGGAAAGGGAACCGTGTTACCCCGAATTTAACGCGAGCGAAGCCGCGGGCAAAAGCTAGTAATATTACATAATACAAATAAAGTTTACATATGTAATATGCCAGTTGCCACGTCCACATGTTTAAACTAAAGAGAAACAGTAAGAGACGCATATTTCTGTTCACGATTTACGATTCACCCTGTATAATACACATTAATAGAGGATTTTTCGATGATATATCATAACTATGTACTTACTGTATCTAGATTTAGATAACTTAGTATAAAGATAAATTACCTACCTATAATCTTTATCAGTGCTATAAAATACGACTGGATACGCACCATAAAATAATTCTGTGCGTTATTTATGTTATTAAATATTTTTTACCTAACTAGGCACAAACTTGCCAGTACTTGTATGTTTGTATTTAAGGCGGATGTGACACTGCGCCGCATCTCCGGATGGATGTGCGGAGCTGCATACAAATTTCGCCGGACGGACGTGCGGTGCAGTGTGTCGTATCATACGGAATTTGTATACAAACTGAGGTACTTGCATACAACGAGCTCCGCACCTCCGTCCGGAGATGCGGCGCAGTGTGACTTCCGCCTTAAATACAAACATACAAGTACTGGACGTCCACTGCTGGACATAGGCCTCCCCCAAAGAGTGCCAAAGTGACCGGTCCTGCGCCACCCGCATCCAGCGGACTCCCGCAACCTTTACCAGGTCATCAGTCCACCTTGTCGGGGGCCTACCCACGCCGCGCCTTCCGGTACGTGGTCGCCACTCGAGAACCTTTCCGCCCCAACGGCCATCGGTTCTACGTGCTATGTGCCCCGCCCACTGCCACTTAAGTTTAGCGATCCGGAGGAAAATGATTACAAGAAAATATCGCTGAATAGTTAATGAGAGAAATACGGAACATAGTTTCTGTAAAAAGAAATGTTTTGGTACAAGCTTTTATTGTCGATTGTACGTTTCTGTATACTATCATGTCCATCATCAACCTACTCATTGAGACGATTCTAACGATTCTAAGGTTGAATCATGAGCGTAACGAGGGATTCAAGTGTTTACACCCGAGGTGGAAAAAAATTGCTACCGAGTGCTTTTCACACCAGCTATGAGGAAGTACTACTACTCTCGGGTATTTTTATTTTCTTCCATCTAGTCATGTAAACAGCTGAACCATGATCCTAATTTCTCCTATTACTTAGATCTGCTGCCGGGCGTCCAAGGTATCGCTTGGGCGACATTATAATTATAATATTTGCAGACAATCTTACACATATTGACCTAGTCCCAAACTAAACAAAGCTTGTACTATCGAAGACGATAAACATAGGTACTTTACTTATATAGTAAAATACATTCTTAAATACGTAGAAAACATCCATGACTCAAGAACAAATATTCGTCTTATCACACAAATAAATGCCCTTACCGAGATTCGAACCCGGGACCACTTGCTTCGTAGGCAGGGTCACTACCAACTATGCGTATATTATATTTACAATCTCTAGGTGTCTTTGCGGCGAGGCAAGCGAGCCCTCACTGACACTTACTATCCCGTAGTTGGGTGGCGAGGCGAAGGGCGAAGTAAGTCCCGTAGGTGAGTGGCGAGGCAACCGAGGCCAAAGGCCGTGCTTTACGTTGAAGTGAAAGACTCGAAGCATTCCTTCAGAAAACGCTCTAAATGCACCCCCCTACGGACACTCATTATCTCCCAGTGTATTGCAAGTGAAACCTGATGGCGACGCGACGTGGGGGATGTACACTTACTATTCCCAGGTGTCTTGCAAGCGAAAATCCATCCATGCAAAGTTCGGAAGGTGAGTGTCAAGGCAAGCAAGGCCTTTTCGTCATTTTTGTAAGGCAACCCTTCTGAGAACGGTCTTAATGCGAGCATTGACCCCTAAAGACACTCATTTATCTTCCGGTGTCTTGCAAGCGAAACTTGAGGACCAAAATTCCGAAGGAAAACGGGGAGGCAAGCGAAGAAGAAGCGAAGCGAAGGGTTTCGTAGGAATGAAAGGCCCAAAATATATCCCTTTAGGGGGCGCTCCTTATGATGCGCATATTTCAGATGGTCACGGGAGTTTTCTACATTAAAATAATTGATATCATAGATACTCAATTCTCCGCGGAATGCCGTTTTGTCCAAATTAATTGTATCATCCCTTGGCATTGGTGAATTATGAATTATGATAACTATCCCTTCCTTCAAACATCTTTAGATGACCTCTGATTTCATAGCAAGTATAGGAAGGCAGAGATCAAGGTTGCTGGTTTTTCAATATAAACAGCGAAGACCTTGCAGAAAACCACAGCCATAATAACATTACTACTTGCTCTGTAGTGTTGTGTTCCTGGAGGTGAGCAAGGAACTGAATAAAGAAACTGAATCCTCAAACATACCAAGGGTTGGCAACGCCCATGTTACTCCTTTGGAGTTGCATGCGTCTATAGGCTGCGGTGTCCGCTTACCATCAGGCGGGCCGTATGCTTGTATGCCACCGTCGTTGTATTAAAAAAAAGTCGTCAGTGACTGAAGTTCCAATATAATTAGGTATCTTATGTATAACAGTTACTATCAGTGTAGGTATCAACCAGTTTTGGTTAATATGTAGTGTTTACCACTATTTTACATCCCGGGTTTTTTCACGTTTTATCTATATTTCGCTTAAAGTTTGAATGGGGTTCTTCTTAATTTCTAGTCAAGTATATGCTTGTCAATTTTCAAGTCTTTAGCTCATAGATTTTAGAAGTTCCCATACAAAGTTCAACCCCATTTTTTAACCCCTTTGCACCATTATCTTAATAATTTGTATAGCCTATGTGTTGTCCGGGAATTTTCTCGACAGATTAGTCAAGTTTGCATCAAAATCCGTTCAGCCGTTTTCTTGTGATGCGCGTACATATAAACAGACAAACGCACAAATATTCTAAAAACTTTTGGATCGTGTTCTGTTATCGATTGTAAGTATCCCCAGCAAACTTTTTTTCGAATATCTTCCATGTACAGACTTTCGACCGTCTCCAGCTTATTGTATGTATAGATACTTTTTGGTGTGCCGTCCCACGACATTGCCATCGTGGCATGGCCATAAATGCATGCTGGCTGAATTCATACTCTAATCATTTTAATATTTGCATTAAGAAAAAGAACATTCATCTTACTTTCCCTTGTTTCATTCGCATAGCAATTTTTATACTAGTATCAACTGTCAGTAAATCAGCAAGAATTTATGTAACCAAATTTTTTTGTGATGTAAACGCGTATAGTTAAATTTTCGTGCCAAAATGGGTTTCGTGGGTCCGACTGCTGGTGAACTTGAACAAATCTCAACTAGCGCATCGGCAAACTTTCTCTCAGAGATAGAAAATCTCTATACGCCAACGGGTAAATCAGTGTCGCAGTTCCTCCAAAGTCAACGTAATGGAGCCAAGCTTGTGGATATAATGACGCATCTGAAAGAAGAGTACCGTGGAGTGCCTCGAGAGGAGTTGGATGGGAAGGTGGCAAAGTGCATGGAGGTCGGTCTCGCCTACGGGTTTTTGGAGAGGAAAGGTTCAATCTTTGTGACTCCGGTTAAGCCGGAGCAGAAGAGGCGGGACGGGCAGCAATCTGATAGATGCCGGCGTCGGCGGCGCCGTAGTTGTTCAAGGCGCCGCCGCCGCCGCCGATGCTGTTGTCGCCGCCGCCGCCGCAGACGACGCTAAAATGTTTAATGTTTCCATTTATTGATTTTGGGATGTATTGTTAAAATTGTCCTTGTATTATTATCCGTTGTGTAAATGTTTCGAAGTTTTTATTTTGAGTAGCCATGTGCCATGTGGTTGATATTATAATTGTTTACAGAGTTATTAGAATAGATTTTATTAGTTATAGCTTGGTGTTTTATTGTTACGAATATTGATAGGATGAATTTATCGGGCGCTGAAAAATGTTATTCGACCGGAATGAGTTTGGGTATGCAATATGGAATATTATTTATTATTGTTGGTTTATGGGCCTTTTGTTTGCCGCTTCGACCAGCAGGTGATCTATTGTGGCAGCCCTTTTATTAGATTTCACCGTTAAGACCCGTTGCTCCAGGAAATTCCAGATTCTTTGGGCGGTGATATGTTGTACCTCTTCTGGGTGCACGACGTGTCGCCCTAGATAGATACTTCTTTTAATATGGAATAACTGTCAGTTCAAACTTGGGTAGACTGTCACCACACTGTCACCCACCCAAGTCGTGTTGAAGATACGTGGCAGACACTGCGCCAACAGCCACTATGGCTATGCTATGGCCTTATGCCCAAGTTATGGCATACCTTGATACCTCATACGCTGCCGGTAGAAATCTGCGTATCCATGTTCTATTCTCTAGTTCCATTATGGGACTCATCATCATCATCATCAATACTTAAGAGCCTTGCTCTTGTCGGTGGAGTAACCGCCACGTCTCTCATGGCTTCTTCATATGACTCGACATCAGCTGGCATTATGGGACTACTGGTTTTTTTTTCTTCCAGTAATTCCATGGAACTGCCATATGTTGCAACTGTTTATGCAGAAATTATAAGTTTAACGTGTCTCTGTATCTGTCTGTGGTATCGTAGCTCCCAAACGGATGGACCGATTTGAATGCGTTTTTTTTATGTCGTACATGGATAATTTTATCCCGAGTGTTCTTAGAAGTGTTTCATCAAAATCTGTTCAGCCGTTTTTGAGATATTGGACTTTGAAATGAAAATGTAGGGGGGTTTTTTCATTTTTTTAAAGTTGTAGTTATTATCTTATTACAGGGACCGGAAAACCCTTTCATTTGATTAAGGCTTTCGATAGGGTAACCCTATCAAATGATTACCCAAACGATATGGTTTCCCTATCAATTGTGTTAGTCTATCGTTAAGGCCTGTATTCACTTTGATTAGTGATTAGTGTGAGTAGTAGTGCAGGCGATTAGTGATTAGGAGAAAATAAGTGCGGTCAGCGACTGATTAGTGCAAGTGATTAGTTGGCTGCGTAGTAACGTGATTAGAAGCGTGTTCTATTTTTTTGCGAGTGGACTGCGAGTAGCCACGCCCCGCGCCCCCGTTTTCCCCCTCACTCGCAGCGTGCCTGCCACTAAACACGTGTGGACATGCACTAATCACCTGCACTCGCACTAATACACACCTTTACATACAGGCCTTTATGGATACCGTTTTGAATAGGGTAACCGTTTCCAAAGTGCCAAGTTGAATAAACATTTACCGGTTACCATTAAATAGACTTACCTTTTCAAGTCTTGATTTGATGGTTGGTTGTCAGTATTGTCAGTTCTCTCTACGTTGATTATTCACGTACGTAACGTCAGCGTTACCTATACAGTATACTCGTATCAGCAGTGTAGCTGCGTTTAAAAGTGTAACGATTTTATAATGGAAACGTATGACACATCTCTCAACAGATTCTAGTGAAATTTTGTGAGCGAGTTCGATATTTAACTATAGGGCAAAAATGCTTTCGTATGTCCGGCTGTTCCCTCTATAGGTCTCATCTCTTAGTGGTAGCCGTGTAAGCCCAATTTCAAAGAAAAACCGCAAATCGATATACAATTTAGCTATTTGGCACACGCATACATATGTAACAAAATTTTCGACCCGCTGTTCGCGTTTTTTTAACAGAAACCTGTCATGTGTAGTGTCATGTGAAAGGGCTTTTTGAGCGATTCTAAATATATACCACATCTTTACATTTCAGCCAGTTTTTTTTAATATCAGCCATATCGTGTCTGGAAAATCCCAAACTATTTTTATTTTAATTTTAAAAAAATGGCTGAAATGTAATGATGTGGTATATATTTAGTATCGCCTCAAAAACCCCTTTCATATGAGACTATACACGATAGGTTTCTGATAAAAAAATGTGATATGTAAAAAAACATTTTTTTCAGAAACCTATCGTGTGTACTGTCGTATGAAAGGGCTTTTTGAGGCGATTCTAAATATATACCACATCATTACATTTCAGCCATTTTTTTTAAATATCAGCCATAGGTATCGTGTCTGGAAAAGTCCAAACTTGCTTTAATACGAAAATTATGTTTGTTTTAATTTAAAAAACAACTTCCGGGAATTTGTGATAAATCAACAGCCGCAAATAATTGAAGAAGACACTCCATTGAGCTTCCATGACAATAATAATCAGCTATTTTTTCAATTAGATGGAGTTCCGGCCCACTTTTCATTACAAGCGCGAAGTGCTTTAAATGAACTGTTTGGTGAAAGGTGAATAGGACGTTCTGGACCAGTTGCGTGGCCACACTCACCTGACCTGACCCCACTAGACTTTTATCTGGTGTCATGTCAAAGACACCGTTTATCGATAGCAGTACAGTCATTATAGATTTTGACCCGTGAATAATTAGTTCTTGGATTTTTTTTTCGTAGGTTCCTCGGGGGGGTCATTGAGAGTGTAAATTAAAAGAGTAGACTGAATCAGGCTCCTGCGTATATTCGAAAAACGGTTTTTCTTGAATAACTCGGCCATTTTTGATTTTACAGTAAAACCGTGAGGACAAAAATTGTAGGAAATTTGATTCTCTACAAGTTTGGTCCTCGCAATTAGACGCCTTTTTTAACCGATGCTCGTGAAATGTTGTGACCAGGTTCATAATTAAGTAGTAGTCGATTCAGTCTGACGTGTTTCTAGCCTATGTAGCGCCCGCGTGAAATCATTAGGTACTCTAACGCGCCCTAGGACCGCTGCGCCCGTGTGCAACGCAACGCACATCCACCGCAGCACACGTAATGAAGTCAGTTTTTATAGTGCGTTTTTTAACACGCTTTTATTAGGTCGACCTGTATGTAAGTAAACTGTAATGGAATCTAAGGTAACTAACTTAACCATCTTCCAAGGATCGTAGCGTCATGAAAATTGGCAGCTGTATGTAGTTCTGGTGACAATACAATAATATGGTAATGTCGAACTGATCTGATGATGGAGCCGGAAGATATGAACTGGAACTTCATGATGGAACATCGTATCATAGCTGTGTTTGGATTTGTTAGAAAAGTCTTGTAATGAACTTTGACCACGATTAGGTTTCAAGGTCTTATGCCATATCAGACGATGCGATAGTCGCTATAGCTTCGGTCTGCACAAAATACCGCGCCGCGCCGCTCTGTGCTCAGAGCGGCGCGGCGCGGTATTTTGTGCATATAAACTATTACCCCCGATTTCACCTCCTTAAGGGATGATACCGGGATAAAACCTAGCCTATGTCCTTCCCTAAGATCCAAATTATCTCCGTACCAAATTTCATCTGAATCTGTCTCGGTCGGTCTAAAGCTAAAAGACAGACACACTTTCGCATTTATAATATTAGTATGGATAATGGAGATAACGCATCAGACACGGCAACATTTTCTTATGTACTTAACAGATGCGGGCGACCACTCGGCTATAGAGCTTGATGTCGCTGACTCCAAATCAGTGAGACACGTCGTTCAGAAGACGCTGGAACAGTATAAGTCGCCGCCCACTATAGTGGTCAACTGCGCCGGGATCACCAGAGACAACTGGATGCTCAAGCTGTCGGAGGACGACTATACTCAAGTGTTGGATGTTAACTTGAAGGTACTTCGTTGATTTTATTAACCCTCCATACTTGGCGGTGTAGCTTTAACTCTTTAGCCGCCACAGGATCTTGTTTATGGGCTTCGTGTGACTTCGCTGGCGTTCTAAGAGGCCTAATGCTCAGCAGTGGCCGATTACGGGCTGAAAATTATGACTTCGGTGGCAGGTGGGCGGCAACAGTCACACGAATTTGAGTTTGAGTGACGTTGAATGGGTTAAATGCACACATTTTTACCTGTTTCCATATTTTCTTGAAAACAGCGAATTAAAAAAAAAATAGAAGTCTAATAATTAGATCAAAGACACAGTTGAATGTCCAAGTGGCAACCGGACGGCTCGCGGTATTTGAGCTGCCGAAGTGTTGTGGAACCGCCCTGTGCAACCCGAACTGACCCAACTTGTACTTTCACAGAATGGGTGGGCCATTGCCATTATGCGGGGTTGGGGGCGGGGTGTCAAGACGATGCCAGGCAGCCGTTTAGTTCGAAAATGCGAATACCGGGTTTTAGGCACGTTTTTCGGTAGAAATTTGTAAGGGTTTTTTCATTCGCTGCTTGAACCCTTTTTTGCCAAGTTGTCTACTGCAATATGAAATAGAGTATCAAGAGTTTGTTTCGTTTTGTAATACACTTTTTACTTAGACCGAAGGGAAAATTGTGAAAACCCCAATATTCGGAACTTAATATCCTAAAGCACTGTATGTACATACGTCTTAAGTGGCTTTTACAGACTTGTAAAAGTGACACGGGCCATAGGCATGATGACACATTTTGAAAATCTGTTCTATAATGTTTAGAAACATTTATTATGTACAACGAATAAGATTTTTCAAGAGAATATAACAGTTAAGTAGAAAAATAATGCATTTTAGTTTTTAAATTTCAAATTGGCGCTAAAACGCTTGTCAGTGTCATGGCGTCCGGAGTGACGTCACGTTTGTATAAACAGAACACAGACCTTTGACGTTTGCTACCTAGATTACTCACTTGCTCATTGAATGAACATAAATTCAAAAGTTTACAAGTCTTGCGCGGCCGTGCGAGCGAGAAAGCGGGACAATGACTTAGAGCATTAAAGCAACAGGAGCGGCCATTGAGTCATTTTCTATACATAAAAAGTCTGCCGATTTTTGCGGGGGAGGGGAACGTCAAATGTATGCGTAACGTGAAAATAGCTACGTCAGATAAACGTCAGTCCATACAATGTGTATGACCACTGGTCATATATTTTTGGCAGAGGGGTCTCCTGTCAATGGCCGCTCCGGTTGGTTTAATGCTCTAAGGACAATGACGTATGAAGATCTGACAGATAACATAGTTCTATCCCTGTCTTACTATACTACGTTCAGTAGGTACGTAAGTTTTATCTGTGGTAATGGCCGTTATGGGTATTTGTTTATACAAACGTGACGTCATGCGCTCTGATTGGTGTTTAACATATCATGGCGGCCGTCCGTATTTTTCAGTTTAATTTTATCAAAATAAATAATAATCTCTTTATTCTATGATTAAAATTTCACTAAGAAAATACCATATTTTAGTGATTTTCAATTACTGTCATCATGCCTATTGGTTTGTAAAATGCACTATTGATTCGGTTTCAGGGCACATTTCTGGTGATGCAAGCTTTTGCGCAAGCGATGACCGAAAAGGGGAAGGCGGGCTCCATTGTCAACATATCCAGTATAGTTGCAAAGTATGGGAACATTGGTAAGTAACCTATGCAACTGTTTCTAAAAACAGTTAAAAATGAAATGTCGCCATTTTTCCATATAATTACTATTGTCATCTGCCGGAGGTGTGCGCGCGCATGATACAGAGCACCTAAATAATAAAACAAAATAAATCAAATATAGCTTTACTAGCTTCCGCCCGCGACTTCGTCTGCGTGAACCGGGGATAAAACCCATATTATATTTCAATCCAGGCTCTAAACTATCTTCGTGCAAAGTTTCATCCAAATCGGTTGAGCCGCTTAAGCGTGATTGAGTGACAAACATTCAAACTTTCGCATTTTATAATATCAGTAGGACGTTCCTACTGACAGTCCATTCTACGATACCTACTAGCGAAAGAAATGTTGAAACTAAACAGCTGCCAGGCATCGTTTTGACAGCCGCCCCCAACCCCGCATAATGGCAATGGCACCCATTATGTGGCGCCATTTTGCGCTACTTAGACTTCTATGGTTTTTTCGGTCGCTGATCAATTTATTAGGCCATGTTTATACTTACCATTTATATCGGCAGGCCAGACAAACTACGCGAGCAGCAAGGCTGGCGTCATCGCTATGACGCAGTCGGCAGCTAAAGAATTGGGGAAATTTAATATAAGGTACCTATAGTATAAATTATTTAAACTGAGCTCATGAATGGCCATTTTACTGAGCTCATGAATAGCCTTTGTTTGCGGTCGACGCTTGCGAATTTTGCAAAAAAATGTTACCGCCACGTAAAATGTTCATTGAATAATGAACTCTATCTCCCTTTACAATAGATTCCAAATTAGCTACGATATAAAAGACCACGCACAGCGCCTTGTACCTGGCTCGCTGGGAGCCGGTTTTTTTTCTTTTAGTCCATTTTGAATCTATTGAATATGACGAAGGAGTTCATTATACAATTAACATTTTATGTGGCGCTAACCTTTTTTTTACAAAAAATAGCAAGTGTCCGACCACACAATCAAATTGTTACACTTGAATGCTATTGTTCTGAAGATAAGAAGATCAGTCCAGTTCAGAAAATTTGAACTATACCAAACTCTACTAATGTAGTTCGTTTTGCAAAAGCCTTATATGTATTAATTTGATTTTCTTCTGTGCTTAGATAGGTATACTCGTATTTTACTGTCACTGCCTTTGTTCATTTAGTGCATGGGTCGTTGCTGCCTATCTGTCTGTAGTATCGTAGCTCCCAAACGAATGAACCGATTTCAATGCGGTTTTTTGTGTCATAAATAATTTTATCCAGTGTTCTTAGCCATGTTTCATGAAAATCTGTTCAGCCGTTTTCGAGATATTGGACTTTGTTATGAAAATGTCGGGGGTTTTTCAACATTTCTTAGTTGTAGTTATTTATTATTTGTTCGTCACGAATATACGTTTGAATTTGAATATTAACTTCGTCGGTCAATGTACGTACAGTCCAGCATTAATATCTGCCTCAGCAGGGGGCATATTAATATCTGACACGACTATTTCTAGGGCCGCGAACTCGTGTCCGATATGTTCGTCCCCCTTATTATTATTTTTTTGGCTTTTTGTGGCAGATCTTGATGTAGATTGTACAGTGTGTAACATAACTTATTTAAAAAAAAAAGAAATACTTTCTAATGAGCCAGTCAAGCGAACGAAGTTCTATACTTCAGCTTTAGGACGAAAATCGTTCGTGTGTCTGTCACGCTGGCCCGCTGTCCGGCTGGTCTCCTACGCATTTCTCAACCGATTCTCTTGAACTTTTGTGAGCAAGTTCGTTAACTATATATTTTTTTTTAGATGAGCCACTTTTCAATGTTTCCAAAAGATATATAACAAATTGTACTAAAGTAGTCAAAAGAAAATGACCATAATAACTTCGCAACACAGAAAAGAAGTGCCAAATCAATATGTCAAAGGTGAACAAAGGAAAGTGGGTTTTTTTTTATAAAACTTAACTTACATATGTCATAAAAAAAGAAACTCAAGATATCAAAATGAGAACTGGGCACTCAATATGTTATTTAAAAAAAAACAGGCTTTAATAATAGGAACTCATTTCCCATGTCACAATTTTTTTCTAGATTTTTTATTTAAAAAATCATCATTGTTACCACAGAGTGAACGTAGTACTTCCTGGCTTCACCGAGACACCCATCGTGAACACGGTTCCGGAGAAGGTCATGCATCAAATGATTAAAATGATCCCATTGGGAAGGATGGGACAACCCAGTGGTGAGTTAAACGTTTTCTTGATTCTGACATGATTCTACTCTTCGAGAATGGCTTTTTAGGGTTCCGTAGCCAAGTGGCAAAAAACGGAACCCTTATGGATTCGTCATGTCTGTCTGTCTATCCGTCCGTATGTCACAGGCATTTTATAATAAATTTGAGGATACGCGTATTTTGTTACCCGCCACATAGTTTTGTAATTAAATTACAAAAACAACTGTTTAATTGGTGCACTCCATACATATTAACTGAAACTCAAAAAAAAAAGGTTACTCAGCAATTTAATAGAGTCGGAGATATACCTCCCCCCCCCTCTAATTTTTTAACGGTGTACCTATTTTAAAAATATGAAAAAAATCATGGACATAGGGCTTATTAAATTCTTTCAGCGAAAAGTGTTTTGAACAAGATCGGTTCAAAGGTTTATGAGATATTTCTAAAAACTGCCTTCCTTAAAGAAAAGGACGTAAGTGCCATAAGATTTCAGTAACGATACGACCTTTTTAATAGGAGCGGAACCCTTGTTGTGAGCGATCCGACACGCACTTGGCCGCTTTTTTACAAATTGGGGCCTTTAGGTACGGGACTAGAAAATGTCCAACTTCATCATCATCCACTGCTGGACATACCCGTCCCCAATACTGGTGTAGACTTGAAAATGTATTATCACTCAAAAAAAAACCTAGTGACGAAAATCCCATTCAGATATCTCAAAGAATTACGAAGCTACAACCGTCTTAATATTGCTTGTTAGAGAGAAAACGCTCGCAGATAGTGACGCCACAATCTGCGAGCGTCATAGTAAATGACAATCGTTTCATATGAATATACCCCCCTTTTAAAACTTTGGACACTTGTAACTTTGTGATTATTTAACCTCTAGCGTTGCTTCTGTCACTATTTGACTGCATTTTTTAAACCTTTTTCGAGAAAATACAACATCTGATTATTTCATTCAGTGTCTACATCCTGTACTGAATGTACGGTAGCTGGAAACATCGAATTTTCGGTTACATACAATTTATTACCTTATATTATTGATACCGCTTGTTAGAGCTCGCGAAGCACTTTCAGGATCACTAACCAGGGGCCGTAGACAAGGTTACAATCGACAATCGCTAACGCCAATAGAAAACTAATAAAATGTATGGGGATGACAGATGTCAACGAAAAGTGTTTCGTCGGCATCTGTCATTCCCATACATTTTATTATTTTCTATTGGCGTTAGCGATTGTCGATTGTAACCTTGTCTACGGCCCCAGTTTTTCGATTCCTTGTATAGTTTAGAAATGATCAAGCGAGATCACTTATCTTTTCCACCCTGTATAGTGTCCTAGATCTGGGCAAAGGCGTCCCCTCACGACACTTATCACTCAATAAATACACTTGTTTTTCTTACAGAAATAGCGGAAGTAATCACATTCCTGAGTTCAGACAAGAGCTCCTTCGTCACTGGGGCTTCAGTAGACGTAACGGGGGGCTTCTAACACTACACGAGTCTAGACTCATTAACTACCTAAATATCCTACTAATAATAAAAGTGCGAATTTTTTTGATGGTTCTAACCTATTTCAGATTTGAAGAGTCTGCTGACAGATATCACCAAATGTCAAAGATGACTTAAACTGTACTGAGATGACAGATGTCACCGGACTCTTCCAATTTGAAATAGATGTTTGTATGTTTGTTACTCAATCACGCTTCAACGGCTTAATCGATTTGGATGATATTTTGCACGAGGATAGTTTATTATAGCCTGGATTAAAATATAGGATAGTTTTTATCCCGGATCCACGCAGACGGAGTCGCGGGCGGAAGTTAGTAAAAATATAAGCCCAATGTGTACAGCGACCATTACATTAAATTCATCTACTTGGCAGAACAGTCAAGGGCACCTAATATGTATTCACTCAGTTTCATAAATATGTATACTACAAACTTATTGTTGCAGAAATAAGCTCTGCGTACATATTTTTGAGACTTGGGTGGTGTATACATATTGGTGCCCCTGAGTGTACTCGCTGGCTACGCTGAAAACTACACTTGACAGGTGAAATTACTGGCGTGAATGGATTAAATGAATGTATCTATGGCTAGGTATGTCAAATGGTATATATCTTAGATATGCACTCACATGACATACGATGCGGTCCACTCGCGCCAGCTTATTTTTGAATTAACCTGTAATGGGTAGGCAATTAGGGGCCATTCATAAATTACGTCATTTCAAAATGGGGGGGGGGGGGTCTGCCCATTGGATGACGATAGTCATTTTATTAGGCCATTTCAAGGAATGACAGGATGATGGTAGGGGGGGTCGAAAATCGTCAAAAAACGATGACGTAATTTATGAACGACCCTTTAGATGATATTATAGGTATACATACTGTGGAATATTTCAAAGTAGTCAGCAGTAAAAGAAGCTATGCAGACACTGTGCTCAAATTGTAATACTTAAATTAATTAATTGTACTTATATAGTGTGCCTATGACTTTGGGGCTTTAAATTCAAGATTAGATTCTGCTGATCAAACTGAACGAATTTTGTTCTGCAACTTTGTAAAATAATCCATATCCATAATAATATAAATGGGAAAGTGTATGCGTTTGTTTGTTTGTCCGTCTTTCACGGCAAAACGAAGCGACGTATTGACGTGATTTTTTAAGTGGTGATAGTTGAAGGGATGGAGAGTGACAAAGGATAGTTTTTATCCCCGAAATCATCCCCTGAAGGAAATGGGAGGAATGGGAATGAGGGAGGGAAATGGGGGGGGGGGTAAAAGTTTGTATGGAGCTGCGATATAAATGAGTTCCCCGCGGACGGAGTCGCGGGCAGAAGCTAGTTATATCTATAATTTATTAGTGTTCATACTATACGTTCAGTCTGCATCATAAACATGTCTGCACTTTTCAACCTCATCTCTGAGCTTTTCAAGAATTATAAGGTCATAGAATGTATACATGTTAATGATGCTGACTGTACGTTGAAAATTTAATTCAATTTGCATGAAATATTGAAAATGTAAATGTAACATATTTTTGAAAGTTGTGAATCAAAAGCAGTTCCCTTGAGAATAATTGATATTTGCATTTAAGGCGCCGTAGGTTCAGCGAAATCAAGCGAAATGAGTTTTTGAAACAATATAATGCATCTGCTTATAGTAATATGGTTTTAAAAAAAATACGAATAGTAATCTTGAAGCTTTTCTGCAGCGAGATCAGTGATTCGAAACATGATTAAGCAATTTTCGATATATAGAAAAAAAATCACGAACATTGGTCTAAAAGGGTCTAAAATACATTTAAATCATTCGTAACAAATTATGCACAAAAGCTAAAAATATTAAAATGGCTTCTAAAAATCGGCAATATCATGTTTGAGAGAAATCAGTGATTACATTTCTATTTATTCGAACGGCCAGAAAATTTAAATTAAAAAATATGATATCCGCGCTTCCGAGCACGCACTTCCATCTCGCTCACGCTTATGCTCAATGAGAGGGAGAGAAGATCAAGAGCCTACGGCGCCTTAAACGCTCCAAGCTCACAGGTACCCTGTATAGAATGTATAATTGTGAACGTTCTTTTGCGTAGCTACTTCCGACTGTACTTACAGTAATCGCAAGTTTTATGTTGTAGTCAAACTTATTTTTTTTTTGGGTTACCGCCATGCGAAATATACCTATGTTGTTTTAACGAATCAAGCTCGATATAGCCTAGTCAAAGTATTAATCGAAAATAATGGTGCTATTGTGGGCTCCATAACTTCAAAGTAGTATCTATGGTCCTAAAAGTGCACCTAAAGGTACAAGTTGGCACCCGACCGCAAACTGCAGTCGCGGCGACGCTGGTTTCTATCTATTTCTATGAAATACCTTTCGTAGCGACGCGTCGCCGTCATACAAATACACAGAAACCGTCGACTGCGGTTGGGCTCCAACTTGTACCTTAATTCAGTAATGCCTGAATATGCATGCTATCCGGTCTCAATATATGTAAACCTCGCCAGAATGAGACGTCCACTAGCTACCCCTTTTAAAGGAAATAAATATTAGGGGGACAATCTTACACAAATCGACCTAGTCCCAAACTAAGCAATGGACTATGTACTTGACATACATATATAGATAAATAAATACTTAACACGTTCGCGACCAAGAACCCCACCTAGCGGGCACTCGCAATGTTTGTGCAGATGCCGGCTGAGCCCGCTAGGCGGACAGTAGTATGAACTTACACGCCTAGCGAATTCTGTCGGTTTCTGGTGAACTATTCCATTTTAGTGCGGTTGCGCAAGTGTTAAATACATAGAAAACATCCATGACTCGGGAACAAATATTCATGCTCATCCATCACACATATAAATGCCCTTACCGGGATTCGAACCCGGGACCTCTAGCTTCGTTGGCAGGGCCACTACCAACTAGGCTAGAGGTCATTTTGTATCATTATCACTAAACAATCACACCTAGAGCGCCGGTATGACGTCACGCGGGCTGTCACATATATTGCGAACGGGTAAGCTTGAGTTAAAACGATGTATATTTTATTAAAACAAATAAAATGATTTACGGAAATCGTGTTTATTTCTTAACTCCTATATGACAATTCATGTGAAGTTCTAACTAACTTCTCGATACTCGAGCGATACACGACGTTACAAATGCGATACATTCGCGATATGTAGATGTATTTCAATGGCTATGTCAATTTTTTTATTCCGTAGACTAAACTGACATTTCATGTATTGCTAGTTTTTTACGTCTTATAAATAGTGATGTGCTACAACCGGTACTAACCGAAAATAAACGATTGGGAGGTACTTATATTTGTTGATGAAGCGTCTGTAACACAATGAATGGATAATCCGTGACGTGCTAAAAACGAGAGAGCACGCACTGAAAACATCCGATCACTATACGAGTAAAATAACGAATGCCAAATACGTAAACCAAAATGGCGTCTCGTCAGGTCGGCGATACGTCAATGTCATTTTAAATGTTTTGAGTACATTAGTAGTGAGTAAATTTTATTTATTGTTTATTTCTTATCATTTTGTGAGTAGAGTTTAATTATTGTTTATTTTGAATCTAAAATTAATTCAAGATTTTATCGATTATTCACAAACCGATATCAAAGATCAGCACTGTTTGTATATAGCTGGTCACATTATTTCTACGTTTGACATTTGTGGTTGTCATTTTAGTCTACGGAATAAAAAAAATAGACTCTAATGTCGCGAGTTTGTATCACTGCAAAAAGTAGTGTGTCGCTCTTATGTTCCTAGTTATGCCCAGCTAGCACGGTAGGTTTTATAGTCACGTTTTACAGCGAAAAACCTACCATACTAGGGCCTATGGTGTAACCATACCAATCGATTTTATGATCGATTCCTCGATCTTACAATCGATTAGTGTGGTTAATAACACTTGACTCTGGCAGCATCCCAGATCCACCACCTTCAACCGATCAAGGGCATAACAGTTATCGTATTCTGATAAAAAACCGGCCAAGTGCGAGTCGGACTCGCGCATCGAGGGTTCCGTACAAAAAAATACGGTTTTCGCAATTTTTCCTCTATCTGTGCAATAAGACGTTGCTTCGTACGAGTTCAAGAGAAGTACCCTGTAGGTTTTGTTTGATTCCCTTGCAAGTTTCGAAAGTTTGCGGCATAAACGGCTGTATCTTTTGATTGCGTCAGCTTAGAAGTTTGATTTTTTCACAGCTCAAATTTGGTATAAATTTTAGCCTTATACCTCCCCGCGTTCCTGAGAAAAAGGGTCTTGACAGAAGGACGGACGGATGGACGGACAGCAAAGTGATTCTATAAGGGTTCCGTTTTTTCCATTCGAGGTACATACGGAACCCTAAAAAGTAAGAGAAACAAAAAATTACTCGATTTTTTAACATTTGTATGGAGCGTTGGCCGACTGGGGCGACCTGCCCCATACGAATGTAAAAAATAAATCCTGCCGTAATTAATTCCTTTAGTTTATTCTTATCACGATACCTGTCATGTCCTTGATCGGGTTACACCCCGTTTTGGTGCACTCTGTATGTTGCCACAGTCAAAAAGCTCCCCCCCCCCCTAATTCTTACCCTTCCCCTTATTCCTCTTCAGCTCGGCCTTACTCTTCTGTCTCTTATCCTTCATGAAGCTCCTGTATTCATTCTTCCGCTTATCGACTATGATCTCCTTGTATTTCCTTTTGTTGTACTTCTGGAACTCCGAGTCGGCGAGTAACTCGTCCACCATGGTCCGTTTGCGCTGTTTGCGGGTCAGTCGCTCGTTCGTGTGGTCTAGGGAGGAGTCCAGTACTGTGCCGACCTGGGGGCGAGGGGGAAATGTGTAACTTGGTCGCGAAAAGCTAGGACAAGAGAATTCAGTCACTGAATAGCCGCGTACTGACTGAGCGAAGATCCTCGCGAGGCAGCCTCGGACGTTTGCCGCGCGCCATTCGCCGCGCGAGGCATGCTCGGTCGTAGGATTTGCATTTAGAATGTTTCGCGCGGCAAATAGGCATGATGACACATTTTGAACAACTGTTCTATAATGTTTAGAAACATTTATTATGTACAACAATAAGATTTTTCGAGAGAATATAACAGGTAAGTAGGAAAATAATGCATTTTAGTTTTTAAATTTCAAATTGGCGCTAAAACGCTTGTCAGTGTCATGGCGTCCCGAGTGACGTCACGTTTGTATGCGCAAACCTTTGACGTTTGCTACCTAGATCGCTCAATTGCTCATTGAATGAACATACATTAAAAAGTTTACAAGTCTTGCGCGGCCGTGCGAGCCAGAAAGCGGGACAATGACGTATGAAGATCTGACAGATAACATCTCACAGATATCCCTGTCTTACTATTCGTTGAGTACGTAAGTTTTCTCTGTAATCTGTGGTAATGGCCGTTATGGGTATTTGTTTATACAAACGTGACGTCATGCGCTCTGATTGGTGTTTAACATATCATGGCGGGCGTCCGCATTTTTCAGTTTAATTTTATCAAAATAAATAATAATCTCTTACTTAATAAAAAAATATGAGCATTTTTCGAATTCTATGATTAAAATTTCACTAAGAAAATACCGTATTTTAGTGATTTTCAATTACTGTCATCATGCCTATTGCCGAGCCGCGGTGAGGCTGAGCAACACAACCGTCTTGAGTGAGCGCGGTAATTGGACTGACCGACTGAGGCGCCTTTGAGCATGGACAAAAACCGACAACGCGCGGCTCGGGCCGAGGCCGCGCACGGGCTCGCCTCGGGCGAGGCACGTCCTGACTGACCGAGGATTTTCCTCGCGAGGATCCTCGCTCAGCGCGGCTAATCACTCGAATAAAACGATACACTTTGTAAGGCTCTTGAGTGGCCCAGGTAATGAATTCAGACGGTATGAGCCTAGCCTTATGGTGGGACGTAACAATCTACGATTACAGACCGATTGACGTTTCATATGGCTGTGTCACTTAGGAACCTGTCAAACTTTCCATACCAGATTTTCAGTAAAACAAATTACGATCTTCTACGGTTTGGTACAGCCTACCCGTAAACCGTATTTCGCGGACAATCTTACACAAATCGACCTAGCCCTAAACTAAGAAAAGCTTGTACTATGGGTACTAGACGACGATATACATACTTATATAGATAAATAAATACTTAAATACATAGAAAACATCCATGACTCAGGAAGAAATATTCGTGACAACAAATGCCCTTACCGGGATTCGAACCCGGGACCTCTGGCTTCGTAGGCAGGGTCACTACCAACGACTCGTAGGCTACAGACGTCTCCGAAATCTTTTAAATAGTTTTCCAGGAGATGTAACCATATGGTAACGAGAAACAAACATGGTTGGTGATGTTAACATGCCGAGAAAGGAAATGAATTGTCTGTGAAATTACTAGGTACTTTACTGACCTGGAAGTATTTTGGCAGTGCCTCCATATCGTTTTTCTTGTAGAAGTGCTTCGGGTCCAAAACTGAGCGCATCTTGAGGACTTGGAGGTCGTTCTTCAACTCCTCGGTCACCTCTGGTGCTGGGAGGTTGAACCAGCCCGGACCCTTCGTCTTGGCTCGTTCCTTCTGTGAAGGGTAACATTAGATTGATAAATACGCGATTAATAAGTTTCTGTCTGACACAAACATTTTTGTAACAAGCCTTGTTCGCCCACTGGACAGTTTTTCATATCTACATAAAATAATCATCAGGTTTTTGAACACAGATGCGGCAAGCTTGAAACGTGTTAGCACGTCGACACCAACGCGTAACGTCGTCAAGCGCAACGAAATGGCTGTCACAACTTCGATTGATTGATTAAAACTTTATTCTTTTTTTTCATACACTAGAAAAATAAGAGCCTAGTGGTTCAGGCAGGCAGCTCCTTTAGGGCATAACCGGGAATAACGTTAGGAGGATGATGATGGCATAAGAAAAATAATAGGGAAAAAAATCGGCAAAGGCCTCCTCCAATCTTCTTCATCAGCTTCTCTGTGGCCACCCTGCCCCATGGCTTTCCCGCTACCTGTCTGATGTCATCGTGCCATCATTTTAGTGGCCTCCCTCTCTTCCTTTTACCTTCTCTTGGGTACCATTGGGTGACAATTTTGCTCCATTCCTCTCTGCCCCTTACCATGTGGCCTGCCACTTCCATTGTTGTCTCCTTATACTTAAGGTTACCTTAAAAGATCCCAACCCCGCTGGTCACCATGGGACATCCGACCAAAGCAATTTATAGCGTCTTAAAATTACAACAAAAATACTTGTAAGTACAGTCACTGTAAATTTTACATTTCTGTGTCTACTGGCAAAGGCCTTCTCCAGTCTTCTCCATTCCTCCCTGTCTGTGACTACTCTGGTCCTCCATGTCTTGCCGGCTATTTCTATAATTTCGATCTCCCATCTTTCAAATTGTCTGCCTCTTCCGTTTTTAAGGTTCTTACATAACAAAATTTAAACAGAACTGTGCAACACTCATCAAATTAAGAGAAGAATTATGTAAGTTTGTGTTTGTATGTCCACATCTGCCATGCAGCAACACACTGCTCTCGCAAGCGCAGTAATACACTGTCGCAGATGAGACTGACCTTCCGCATGAGCCTTAGTTTCTTGTCGCTGACATCATACTTCGGGAGCCTGTGCCGCTGCTCCTGACCCGGCTGCAGCACAGACTTCTTCATCTCCTTCTGGATATCCACGATGCTGAGCTGCGACTTCAATTTACCTATTACCATTACATATTATGAGTAACGAGAACAATGAATCACTATATCCCTTACATCATCCCTATTGTGTGTTTAGATCTTCAAAAACAACGCAACGGATTTTGAAGCGGTTTTTTGTTAATAGTGATTCAAGAGGAAGGTTTATATTTTTAATATAGTACCCGTGCGAAGCCTTCATAATTTTGACGACCGGTTAGCCTAGTGGGTAGTGACGCTGCCTACGAAGCTGAAGGTCCTGGGTTCGAATCCCGGTAAGGACAAATATTTATGTGATGAGCATGAATATTTGTTTCTGAGTCATGGATGTTTTCTATGTATTTAAGTATTTATATCTATTATATATTTCGTCGTCTAGTACCCATAACACAAGCCTTACTGAGCTTACTATGGGACTAGGTCGATTTGTGTAAGATTGTCCCCTTATATTATATTTATATTTATATATATAGTTAGTAGCAGCCAAGGTAGCCAAATATTTCGCTACACGTCTTTATTAATGTAATAATAAAGGTGTTACGAAATATTTGGTTACTCTGGCTGCTACTAACTATGTGACGCCGACTGTACATATATTATGTATATATTTTATATGAACACTACTGAATAATCGAAATATCTGGGAGTTATATACATTTGAGATGTTAATGTACCAGGAACTTAAACAGACACCAATCTTGGGATATACAATGATGTCATATTTTATAGTGTGTAAGTTTCTAATAACAACATTACACTTTTTGATGGTGCTTCAAAAGTACCATTCGAAATGAAGCATAATATTACCTGTTTCAATATCCAGCTGTTCAAAATGGAATATCATTGGTTTCTTCTTCTGCCTAACCATGGCATTTGTCCAGTTCATTTCATCAAAGAAAGCATCGAACATGGCATCCGTTTTAGGGTACAGTTTCTTCTGTACCGCATCCTCTTGTGAGACTTGGGTGTCGAGTTCTTCTTTCTTGCGCTGGCACAGGTCGAGGATGCTTTGGAACTGGGCGGCCTTGTCTAAAAAAATACAATACTTGCATCATTTACCTGTATTGCCTAAGGAAGTAGCCAAGAATTCGAATGGCGACAGCAGTCATCATAGGAGCGAGATGGTGTATTTTGATCTTGCACTCACACATATAGCCACTTTAACTTTGATGTGGCCAAGTTAAGGAAATATGAAATATTATTTTCGGAGCAATTGTAGGTGTAAAGAATGAGGAATGTTTGATTCTGCAGTGATTGGTAGCTAGCCCATCCATATTCATTCATTTGTATCAAATAAAGGGATAGTTATGAGTATTTATTACTATACCCGCGGGATAAAGGGGTAGCACTATTCTCACCTAACACACGACGGGTTAGAAAATAAAATAAAATATGCGTTTGCACTACAAATTTTACTTGGTTGTGAATTATTTGCATAGTTGCCTTCACATGAGGTGAGGCTGAATAATCATCTCGTTTCTAATGTTTTGTAAATAAATTATCAGTTGAAGCCTATGGGTTCCTTTGCTTATGGCACTGTGTTTTTATGAAAACTGGTAATAATACTTACTTGAGTTTAAATTATGAGAAAGACGTATAATACATGATCAAAACAAAATACTAACCTAGAAAAATTGCCTTCTCTTCTTTATCCGTCAATTCTGTGGCTAGTTGGAGACCATCATCACCCACTGTGTCCACTATGAAATTCATCTTGAAGCAATAACTAACTTCAAGCAATAACCATCGATTAATAACAAAATCCTGTATTTTATCCCACGTTTTTAGTTTTCGTTACGAAGAGTATTTTCATTTCCATTTTTGATTGACGGATGACAGATGTCCTATGGCTGGTGTTGCCATGAAAGAATATCGCAGCATAGGTACTATCGACGGCTGAGTCGATTACAAACCGAAAATTCTAAATATTCACTTCGTGCCGAATAGTTGTTATATTGGCTCTCTGCGGCCATGTTGCCGCATGTTTTTTGAGTCAATTCTGTATTTATCAACACAAAGTGTCAACGTTTTCAAGAGTTTTATACGATTTTTTTATATTGGCCTGCCCAGCTATTATGACAGCGTTTAAGTCAGGGAGATTCCGTTTCTACACAGTAGGACAGTGAGTGACATGAGGGTAGAGCTGAGGGGTTACCGCGAAGTGAAAACGAACTACGTTCGAATATCTCCCTCTCTGTCGCTCGAACATGCAAGTGCGACAGAGACGGAAATACACAAACGAAGTTCGTTTACGTTTCGCGGTATGGTGGGCACACACCTAGCTGTCACGTAAATGCTTCGCGTTCGTTTGCTCAGTGTGTACCCACCAGTAGCCCCTCTGTTCCAAAGCTGTTCTAAGTCTACTAATACATTACACATTATACATTTGGTGTGTGGTGAGCGTTTGTCAGACAACAGTCCCTTACCAGTAACTAGCAAGTCTCTAATTGAGAGGGATGAATATTTTATGTTCGACATTATAAGTAAATTTCATTTCAAAGTTCAATATCTCAAAACAGACTGAACCGATTTTGTTGAAACGTAGCTAAGAACCTTCTCGATCACGTCAGCATTTGGACAAAAAATCGCGTTAAATTGGAAAATGAAACTTCTACCTTGGACGTTGGAGTTGTTTTTTGATCCAATTCGGAGACCTTTATAATCACAATCACAAGTACACGTAGCTAGTTAAACGAAAATATACTTATTAAAAACATTTATTATTAGAAATCATAACACAACAGAACGTGTTGTTAATGTAGGTACATAGGTTTTTAAAAACTAACTTCACCTATCAGTACAGTCAACTGCAAAACATGTATATTAATCATTCGTCTTATTCCAAATTACGTTTTGCAACGTATAGCCCAAGCATTTTATTTTCATTAGTATGAAAAAAAATTGGCAATTTGGAAATAATTCATAACAGCAGCTTCTTTGTGTGTAACTGATATATTATCATTTTAGTGATTACGTAGACTCAAAATCCACCAAAATATTAGTGATCAAAAAAATCGATATTTAACCAATTCCTGAAATAAGAGGAAAAATATAAACAGATATTTTAATTTTTGTTTTGGTTAATTTACTGGAGCTCTTCAAGAATAATAAATAAATCACAAATAAAACATAATGGATGTGTCATTGATATTTATATATTTACTTCCCTAACATTTGAAAATTAAACAAACAAAAAAAACGCTGTTATAAATTAATGTTTGAAAGAAACGTAATTTTCCTGGGGTAGTATACATGTCTATAGTCGCAAATGTACATATCTAGAGACATATTTATTTACGAACAACAGAATCGAAAGCTTATAAACATCACAAAATGAAGTCAAACATCGTGAGAAGATGCACAAATTGAACCTTATTATTATTTGTATTATAAAACTTAAACATCACAATGGTTATTCTTAAACGGTAATAATTTTATTACCATAGCGTGTCTATGGTAATCATAGGTCCATGGTTCCGAGGTGTTTCAAAACCACGACCCATAAAAAAAACATATGTTATATGTGCATACAATGATGTAATATAAAAAAAACAGCCAAGTACGAGCCGGACTCGCGCACGAAGGGTTCCGTACCATTATTTATATGTTCCATTAACTATCACGGTTCATGAGATACAGCCTGGTGACAGACAGACGGACAGACAGCGGAGTTTTAGTAATAGGGTCCCTTTTTCCCTTTGGGTAACCTGGGTCAGTTTTTGTAAAAACTGAGTCAATGCTTTTTCCTCAGTTTCGCGTCGTCAATGGAAACGTATGCTGTCAGATTTGGTGGCAAATGGAAAACGGGGAATTTCATATAGACAACTGCATATCTCTTATTTATATTACATCATTGGGTGCATACCTATAAAAGCGACCTTCCCTTATGAATATACGATTATTAACCAATGTTTTAATTAAATCTAACATTTACATATTCATACAACTACGCAACATAACTAAGTGTGAAGTGGCCATTATTTTTGTGCACACTGCACTGTCCTGGGCAGGGACCCGCCCACCCCTTCCCAGAAAAAAGCCTTTGAACGGGTTAGTCGTTCGTTTAATAGCCCAAATCACTTGCTGTCCTTTATTGATTGAAAACTCATTCATTTAACTTAGGCGTATGAAGGGGTTTCCCTTACGGGGCGCTACCGCTACTGATAGAAAAACCCTTTCGAAAGGCTTTTTTAAGCGCTTTGTAAGGGTTGAAGCGCTTCCTCGTGTTGAATACCCATTAATTGTGCTTTAAAAGCCAAATGAATGGGTATTGAGGAGCACCGGCTTTGGTAAGCAAACCCTTTCAAAAACCCCTTTGAAGGGGATACCATATTGGAGCGCTTTAATAGCCAAATGAATGGGTTTTGAGGAGCATCGGCTTTGGTAAGCAAAGCATTACGAAAAACCCTTTCAAAAACCCTCGAAGGGGATACCCGGGCGGGTTGCAATACGGGTGGAGACTCAAAATGTAGTATTAGTCCAAAAGAAAGAAGGCTAATAACATGAATACGGTTCGGCACTATCGGTGGATAGTGCCGAAGCGTTTTCACTACGAAGAATCCGAATTGCAGCGTAATTTTCTAAACAAAGCGCAAAACAATCCTCCTTTTGAGGCATGAGGGTGATGCTCAGTGTGCACGAAAATTAAAATGACACTAATATTAATATGGCATTTTAGACAACGCGATGCTTTAGCTTGAAGCTCATTAACATCAGTACAATAGTAACACTTAGACAATGATCTCTTCCTATAAACTATCATTAACATCATCATATCAGAAAAAACTACGTCTTCTGGACAGAGGCCTCCCCCAGACTATCATTATGCATGAAATTGATACCATACTAAAAAACACAATACCACTCGTATTTAGGCACTCATCAACATTTCCATATAATTGTACACAGTGACTTTCATAATTACACTGGCAAATTTGAATCATTGATAAGAGTCTGTCAAAAAAAAATCGTTTTTGGTAAAAGCTCTTATAGCCAATTGTACTTTAAAACGTCATCAACTACTCGTTGAGACGATTCTAACGAACCCAAACTCAACGGGGTTACGTCGGTTAAGTACTGAAATCCCATGGCCACCTTCAGTCTCCATCAGATCAGCTCGATGGTACCACGATATTGAATAGTCATCCAATGAAACTTATACACAAAATTTCAGCTCAATCGGTTGAGCTTAACTAGTTCCAAATTCAGTTCCAAGATTTGTCCCTCACTAACAACCGAAAAAATAAAATAAAAGAGCAAAAAAAGAGCAGCACAGCAATTAGCAAGATACACTATCTGTCTCATTCTGATTATAAAACTTCCTAAAATTGACATATTCTGTAACCATTGGTTTTCATGCCGATTTTATTGGCGGCATATGCTGATCTCACATACAATCTAATGCCTGGTAGGGATTAATCTGTGGAAACCGTTTCGGACAGTTTTATCGATTGTGTGTACGACAAATCGTAATGATTTGTCATACACACGATCGATAAGGCCCGCACAAGAAAATAAAAACTTCGCCATATTGCGGAAACTATTGGCACTTTTCTTTCACTGGAAATAGTAACTTTGAAGACGTCATTAAACGTTAACTGTACAAACGGACTGCGCAGTCAAATCGCTAAGATAAATCGTCGTGCGTAGCAGGCATTCGACAATGGCTGTTTCAACAGTATGTTATTGAAAGCTCTTTTCAAAGAGAATCATTGACAAGCGAGTCTAACGATATAGGAACTCCCTGCAAATCAATCCTTGATGACGAATGATAATAAAATTTACTTTAAAAACAAAGTTTTGACCGACTTCAATTTAGTAGTCAGCCAAGCCACGAGAATATTTCTTTTTTTTTACAATTTACCACATGAACTGAATTCCGATAGCAAATGCGTTGATTACAATAGAAAAAAACCGAATCGCTGTATCGCCGATAATATTTGAGGACTTCCATCGATTCCCCAAGACCATCACCAATGGCACTTCATTAGTTCCTATTTCAACGGAATCTTGTCAGAACCTGTGACGTACTTTTGCACTTTTAAGTACATAATTGATGAATTCGATAAGTCATCTGTGGTCCTCATCATCAATTCCTCGCCACCAAATTTATGATTCCGGATGTAAATACACGAGTTATAACAGAAAATACCAAATTCACTACACGCGTGCCTAATAAAATGGTCGGATTGTTACATCTGTACGCTACACCCAATTATCACTTCGACATGTTGCACTGACAAATTGGGGTAAAATCACATAATCTGTATACCCCATTAGGGCCGGTTGCACCAACTTACGATTACGGACCGATCAACGCGCCGGCAGCTGTCATCCCATAGAAACTTGTCAAACTTTAATGAACACCGCTTGTGATTACAGACAGTTTGGTGCCCAGCCTTAAGAGGGAAGTATACCTTTGGAATACTACGTACTCGTCCATACAAAAAGGGAAAGGGCATATTCATTAATTTATGTCCCTTAAACGGATAGTAACAAAACCGACAGTAAAAGTCCATCCTATATGTTTAATAACAAAATCGACAGGTTAGACGCGACTTAAACATCGCTTTAGCTAACCTTAAACCTGCAATTATTTTAAACGTTTTTCCACTTCTAAATATTTTCCAATCTCAATGATTTTTTAGTACGTTATTGACACAACGAAAAACTAGGTTTATAAAATTTACTTTTTTCTAAATTTGCAATAAACTAAAATGTATAGGCACCTACATTTTTTTTTAGTTAGCGAAAAAAGTTTATTCCCGAAATGGAAATTTCATTTATATATTACCTATTGTCAATCGCGAGCTGCTAGCTGTAGGTACTTTTAAAGAACTGTTACAATTTAATAATAGTAGTTAATCTACGATATGATCCAGAGCATGTTGAGACCGGCGGGACCGAGGTGTACTCTGTGGAGAGCGGGCGGGGACCGGCGTGCGCATGCGGCTATCAAGAGCAGGATAGTGTGGAGGAGGTTGTTACGGCCGCGACACACCTGTGGACAAGCAATATTGTTTTTTTTAAATTCAGATACAACGACGGTGGCAAACAAGTGTACGGCCCGCCTGATGGTAAGCGGACACCGCAGCCTATAGACGCATGCAACTCCAAAGTAACATAGGCGTTGCCGACCCTTGTTATATTTGAGGATTCGCCGTGTTGACAGCTGAAGGAACAAATGCCCTCGCTCTCAACACATCGCATCCTCGGGAGCTCTGGCGACCTTGCTCACCTCCAGGAACACAACACTACTACAGGGGAAGTCGTAGTACATTTCGCTGTGCACTACCTCACCAAATGTAACCGTATTGTAAAAAGTCTAATCATAAGATGTCTCTCATATTATTCGAGAGCTCGGAATTTCCAATTTTCCATGGCAAAACAAAGGGCTAGGGCTAGAAACATTTGTTTATAGATGTAGCGAGACATTTTTAAATTGGAAGTGGTAAGTTACAGGATTGTTTTATTTGTGTAGTTTTCAAAGCAATAAAGATGTAAACCTTTTCTTGAAGTAACTATACCCACCTAACGGTTATTTACTCAATCACAAAACGGAAAAAAATCACGTGTTGTATGTACTGAATTGAACCTGTTTCTATAAATCTACAAGGACCCTCACGTAAGATTTTGCTTTTGTTTTGGAAGACCCGTTTCATTCATGAAAGAAACGGATAGAAAATGAATGCAATATTTTCATTTTTGCTTTCATTTGAAAGAATCGCATTTAGAATAGACTACGAAAGTATAAAAAAAGTAAGTATTATAATTATAATTTACGGTCAAAAATTCCTGTTACAAAATGACAATTTAAACTTTCGCACCTAAACGGATCTATAGTTCCTGTAACGTCACTCATGTGTACCACTCGCCGTATTTGTTTGTCCGTGATTCGTCCCTAGATGTCATAGAGTTGCCTAAGTTTTGAGTTTTGACAGGAGTGGCGTCACTAGACGCTGATTGTTGGATTAATTGAAACTAGTTTGAAACGAATATAAATTAAAACAAAAACGTTCTATTAATTAAATGTGTTTTCCACATTTTGGTCACATTAGTGTTAGCATTATCATTGATTTTAATTAACTAATTAGTGACTAATTGCATGATACCTCGTCCATTGAAATTCGTTTTGGCTGTTTGTCAATATTCTTCAACTCTTGATCACGAATAAAAAATCACCATGTATGTACATGTTAAGGCTGCACCGAAGAAATTATGAAATTTTTGCGTTCGTTTTAACATTGCAGTATTGTTATTACTTAAGCTTTAGTTCTGCAATTCCTATAGAAGATATTTGAGGATTCACTCTATCAATTATTTGCTTTAGAAATTCGATTACTTATACTTTCCTCGATAGAAAAGAAATCCAAAGTTACCTCTAAAAATGAAAAAAATAACCTTAGTACGGCGTAAATAGTTCACGGTAGGTCACCAGGTTTTGAATAATGACAGAAGTAAACGATGTCTATGACGTTTATGCGTAAAATTTTCAAAATGTGGATTTTTTTAGCGATACAAAGGAAATAACTAAAGTCGCGCACGTTCCGCTCATTTTAGCTAGAGCCGCCGCGCTTCCCCCCTATCCGCTTTAGTCTTGCTTCGGCTGTCAGACGGGGAGGCTGTGTCGCTTGACCTTACGCACGATTTGTAAAAGTAACGACGAATTTTGTGTTGTTTGCTATGGGCAACAAAGCAAATAGAGCAAGGAAGAGGAGAGGTTGGCGAAAAAAGAATGCTAAACGGTTGAATGAAAAATCAAGGAAAGTAAAAGTCATTTAACTACAAATTATAAGCCCAGGGACTGTGCGCCGGTACCGGATGTCACTCTCGTTGCAAATTAATTTGGTTTATCGCCGTACTGTCCTTATTTCGATAATTCTTTATTTTGTTACTTATTTATTTATTGTTTAATGTTCAACAATAAGCAACAAATATTTTACAAGCAAATAAATTAATCTCTCTTGGGCAAGACATCTACCTACATACCGAGAATTTTGAAGTAGAGAATACTCGTGTTGCTTCGTATAAGCATACTCAGCACCTACCTATACCTACCTACTAGTCAAACTGCTCCGCATCTCGCAGCGGCGTCCGTTGATGCGTTTTTTAACTTTGTATGTAGAAGCTTGATTTTGTATAGAAAAATCGCATGGTACGACACGCTGGCTGGCGACGCCTGGACGCGCGGAGGGATGAGACGCAAGACGACTCGCGCGCTCGGAGCAGGGTATATCACACCGAGCTCCGTAGTTCCGTACGAATTTTAGCGCGGGACGTCGCGCATCGCATCTCCGGACGGAGATGCGGAGAAAACTCGGACGTTGGTGCGTTGTCTCCGCATGCGAGTCCGTTGGCAGTGGCAGTGGCGAGACGCGAGGGCAGTGTGACAACCACAAAAAAACATCTAGTTCCATACCAATATTATAAATGTGAAAGTGTGTCTGTCTGACTTTCTGTTTGTCTGTCTGTAACCTCTTTACGCTTAAACCGCTTAACCGATTTCGATGAAATTTGGTATAGAGATAGCTTGAGTGTCAGGGAAGACTATAGGTTAGTTTTTATGGATATCATCCGCTAAGGGGTGGAAATTCAATACTGTATAAAAGAGTTCTGAGAGACTTTCGATAATGACGTTTTAGTATTGTATTGTATTGTATAATGTTTATTCAAATAGGCTTTCTCATAGCACTTTTGCAAGTCAAAAACGAATTCTACCTTTATATAATACTTATTGGTTTAGTTACATTTGGTGGTGGTACCAGGTGGTGGTCATGCAGAAGCTTCCAGGCATCTTTGTCTTCTATTGGCTAATTGTACAATAAGCTTTCATTAACAAAGTAGATTTTACATGACTCTTGAATTTACCTTCTGTGAGCCCAGTGATTTCCTTAGGGATTTTATTATAAAACCGTATAGAGTTCCCTAAGAAAGATTTTTTATTTGTTTTAGATAGCCTGAACTTAGGTACAGCTATTTTATCTTTGCTCCTAGTATTAAAATTATGATTATCACTATTTAGTTTATATTTATATAAGTTTTTACGCACGAGCATAATGTTTTCATAAATATACAAGGAAGGTAGGGTCAGTATGTTTATCTCCTTGAAGAGTTCTCTTACCGAGTCCCGAGGACGCATCTCATATATGGCACGAATCGCGCGCTTTTGCAATATAAATATAGTCTCGATGTCCGCAGCCGCACCCCACAGCAGGATTCCATATGACATAAGACTATGAAAATATGCAAAGTAGACTAATCTCGCTGTAGCTACATCTGTAAGTCGTCTAATTCTATAAACTGCATAAGCTGCAGAGCTTAGTTTCCCCGAGAGGACATTAATGTGTGTACCCCATTGTAACTTAGAATCTATATTAATGCCAAGGAATAAGGTTGCATTGTCAATTTTAAGTCTTTCACCGTCAAGAATTATATTTGGTTCAACATCGTTTCTAACATTGGGTAATGAAAATTTCAAACATTTGGTCTTTTTCGCGTTCAATAACAGATTGTTGGCTGCAAACCATTTGGAGATGATGGTTAGTGCGTTATTAACATGTACAAGAGCGCTATCTTTCCTATCGACTTTAAATATCAGAGACGTATCATCAGCGAATAGAACGATGTCTGCTAGGTCTTTAGCCATGTAAGGCAAATCATTGATGTAAACCAAAAATAAGAAGGGCCCAGGATCGATCCTTGAGGAACTCCCATCTTTACCGGAGAACTAAGAAATGAAATTCCATTTATGTTTACCTTCTGCTGCCTATCAACCAAGTGCGTCCACAAATATTGTAATTAACCAAATGACTTTATTACTGAGTTACGCTATAGGTACCAATTTCAACCTTGTGACTTAGACGAGATGGTTATATTGTTACTTGCTTAATTTTATCTGGTCGGCGGTTTGCGGAAACAGCCCGGTGTTCACAAGATAAGCTTTCAAGTGCTAAATGGACAGCTTATATCAATTTAACTATACCTCTTTAAAAGGTTATTTACCGCACCTTAGCAATCAACCTGTATTGTAGTGTACCAATATTGTAGTCATAATAATCGCTAGTCCTAATTATTTTCGTTCAAAATTTTTTGTTTCAAAATTTCTGTAACTATCATCGGCACTGAAACGTGTTCGCTTACTATGGGCCTCATAAGAAGGCTCAAAGTCACCCAAATGGCAATGGAGAGGGCCATGTTGGGAGTTTCTCTGCGTGATCGCATCAGAAATGAGGCTATCCGCAGCAGAACCAAGGTAACCGATATAGCCCTCCGGATCGCTAAACTTAAGTGGCAGTGGGCGGGGCGCATAGCACGTAGAACCAATGGCCGTTGGGGCAGAAAGGTTCTCGAGTGGCGACCACGTACCGGAAGGCGCAGCGTGGGTAGGCCCCCGACAAGGTGGACTGATGACCTGGTAAAGGTTGCGAGAGTTGCGGGGCTCCACAAAAAAAAACAGCTTCCCATATGAACGTAGTCAGCCTACTGAGATTTTCATCTTATTTAGCCGTTCTAATATTTTACATTATTGAGTTAATTTTATTGAACTTCTATTGTATCTATAATACCAATTTGTCATTCATCGCAGTTACTATAACCTACCAACGACGTTAATTATAAATAAAAAAATATGTGTCACATCTGCATTAAGGTTTCTCTAAATGTGAATTTTATCATTAAAACTATTTGAAATTGTTCTGGTTGCTTAAATTTTGTAAATATTGGTAACACCCTCACTGAAAGCATTTATAGTGCCATTTGCCGCCATTCTTTCCGTTCTATGTAGGCGATCGGCGCACAACTCCAGCCAGCGCTCGCTCTGTCTTGCCTGTATGCGTCACACACACACATGCACGGAACGCATAGAATACCTAGAATCAACTCGCGCCAGAAGCTCGGTGCCCTCTTAAAGAAACAACTATAGGCACAAACCTTGAGATAGGTTTATGTATGTAATAGTGACGTGTTCGAAAATACATATTTAACTCTGACAAAAAGGACCTAACGAACGAGGTCGCGAACGAGGTCGCCGGAGTTCTTGACATTATGTGCCTAAATGTGGATTATGCTGAGCCTGTCATAAATCTTTTCCCTATTTTTTACAAGCTTTTATTTAACTTGCCCTGTTAGTATGGGACAAATCTTGCGAGTTAAGTTTGACTCACTTCCCGATGACCGGTTGCGCTCAAATTTTGGGTATCAGTATAGTTTGGATGACAATTCAACATTATGGTACCATCGAGCTGATCTGATGATGGAGAAGGTGGCCCTGGGAATTCAGTACTTAACCGACGTAACCCCGTTCAGTTTGGGCTCGTTAGAATCGTTTCGATTGTCACGTTACGTGGACTTACAAACCTTTTTGGAAGCCCACGTAACAAGTATGATAGCTAAATACAAATTACAAAAGAAAAGTTAGGGTCGAGGTTCTTTATTAAGAGCGTTTCTTGACAAGCAAACAGTAGTACCTAGTTACCAGGACACGTGGTGGTTAAATTAGAAAAGAGTTAAACGGAACCAGTGGGATCCCCAGGAAGTCCCGCCGTAGGATGTGAGGGATCAGCAGGTAGAAATGGCAGGCCGGAGGCGTGCGTAGCAGCGCGTGCGAGGAGTAAGCGTACGGGCGTACCGTCAGGGTATAAGTCTCCGCCAGGCGTTCGGTAGGGGCGCGTGTAGCGCGGCAGTCGACAACCAGGCGCGTAGTAGGGCGCGAGCAGTAGGTAGGCGCGTTGGAGGCGTGCGTAGCAGCGCGTGCGAGGAGTAAGCGTACGGGCGTACCGTCAGGGTATAAGCCTCCGCCAGGCGTTCGGTAGGGGCGCGTGTAGCGCGGCAGTCGACAACCAGGCGCGTAGTAGGGCGCGAGCAGTAGGTAGGCGCGTTGGAGGCGTGCGTAGCAGCGCGTGCGAGGAGTAAGCGTACGGGCGTACCGTCAGGGTATAAGTCTCCGCCAGGCGTTCGGTAGGGGCGCGTGTAGCGCGGCAGTCGACAACCAGGCGCGTAGTAGGGCGCGAGCAGTAGGTAGGCGCGTTGGAGGCGTGCGTAGCAGCGCGTGCGAGGAGTAAGCGTACGGGCGTACCGTCAGGGTATAAGTCTCCGCCAGGCGTTCGGTAGGGGCGCGTGTAGCGCGGCAGTCGACAACCAGGCGCGTAGTAGGGCGCGAGCAGTAGGTAGGCGCGTTGGAGGCGTGCGTAGCAGCGCGTGCGAGGAGTAAGCGTACGGGCGTACCGTCAGGGTATAAGTCTCCGCCAGGCATTCGGTAGGGGCGCGTGTAGCGCGGCAGTCGACAACCAGGCGCGTAGTAGGGCGCGAGCAGTAGGTAGGCGCGTTGGAGGCGTGCGTAGCAGCGCGTGCGAGGAGTAAGCGTACGGGCGTACCGTCAGGGTATAAGCCTCCGCCAGGCGTTCGGTAGGGGCGCGTGTAGCGCGGCAGTCGACAACCAGGCGCGTAGTAGGGCGCGAGTAGTAGGTAGGCGCGTTGGAGGCGTGCGTAGCAGCGCGTGCGAGGAGTAAGCGTACGGGCGTACCGTCAGGGTATAAGTCTCCGCCAGGCGTTCGGTAGGGGCGCGTGTAGCGCGGCAGTCGACAACCAGGCGCGTAGTAGGGCGCGAGCAGTAGGTAGGCGCGTTGGAGGCGTGCGTAGCAGCGCGTGCGAGGAGTAAGCGTACGGGCGTACCGTCAGGGTATAAGTCTCCGCCAGGAGTTCGGTAGGGGCGCGTGTAGCGCGGCAGTCGACAACCAGGCGCGTAGTAGGGCGCGAGCAGTAGGTAGGCGCGTTGGAGGCGTGCGTAGCAGCGCGTGCGAGGAGTAAGCGTACGGGCGTACCGTCAGGGTATAAGTCTCCGCCAGGCGTTCGGTAGGGGCGCGTGTAGCGCGGCAGTCGACAACCAGGCGCGTAGTAGGGCGCGAGCAGTAGGTAGGCGCGTTGGAGGCGTGCGTAGCAGCGCGTGCGAGGAGTAAGCGTACGGGCGTACCGTCAGGGTATAAGCCTCCGCCAGGCGTTCGGTAGGGGCGCGTGTAGCGCGGCAGTCGACAACCAGGCGCGTAGTAGGGCGCGAGCAGTAGGTAGGCGCGTTGGAGGCGTGCGTAGCAGCGCGTGCGAGGAGTAAGCGTACGGGCGTACCGTCAGGGTATAAGTCTCCGCCAGGCGTTCGGTAGGGGCGCGTGTAGCGCGGCAGTCGACAACCAGGCGCGTAGTAGGGCGCGAGCAGTAGGTAGGCGCGTAGTAAGGCGCGTGCAGCAGATAGGAACGTCCCGTAGGGCGTGAGCAGTGGCCGGCGCGTAGTAGGACGCGCGCAGCAGGGCGCCTTCCAAGCCAAACGCTCGGGAGGAGCTCAGCAGGGCCGTTCCGAAGGGTGGTGTACAGATGTAGCGCTTCGGGAGGCAGGTGCTCAGTAGGGGAGCCCCGCAAAGGCAGTCGTCCAGCAGGGACGCACTTCGTAGTTGAACTAACGGCCGACGAGTAGGTTTAGGGACCCTCTTGAGTTGCGGGGCCGGCTGTGACCCCGCAACGGATCTGTTCTGTACTTCTTGTTTGGAAGTCGAAGGTAAACTGATTTAATACAGCGGCTGTATCGGCTTTTATACCCAAGGGATCCCATGTTCTAGAATTACATATTATAATTTCATATTTCAAAAATTACAAGCTACCAGGGTTTCATAAGTACCTAAAAGTATACAGACTTAGCCGAAAAGTATAAAACCTAACCTTTATGGTAGTGATAATGACTATTTAGAAGAACACAACGTTGTTGACAGATTGTCAACAGAAAATAACAAACGTATTTATTATTTTTAAGAATTTCAGGAATAGGGAAAATATAGGATTAAATACGGTTCAAATGAACAGAAACCGATAATAAAAGTAATCCTAAGGTGCACGATATCAAAAGCAGTGTACAGAAGTATACCCTTTCTTAGAAGTTGGGGTTACAAGAACCAAGAGAGTGAATCAATGATGTAAAGAAAGCCTAAAAAGACGTAAGATGGCAATTGCAAGGTCTTGCATTAACTGATGTGACCTACAGGTGCAACGCAGATAAAGGTAAATGCTACACGATGAGTAGTTGATGATACAGAAAAGTAGTCGGCAGAGTGTAACAATATAGTAGATTGTGTCACAAGGGAGCAAAATGGCATATTTACGGCGGGGGTGTAGAATGAATCCCGAATGAAGCGAAGGATTCTAACGTGGAATCCTGAGCGTAGTGAGGGATTCAAGTGTTCACGCCCAAGTTGGAAATAATTTTGCTTCCGTGTGACTCATACTGCTTTTCACATCGCCTATGAGGATAATGAAATATGTATTAGGTGAGTAGCTGTATTAAATTAATTATTATAAACCTATTGATTATAGTGTTACTTTGAATAACATATAATTACTTGTATTTTATTACGTTAGTAACAATAGTAGTCGAGATAAAAAAAAATATGCAAAAAATCGATTTTAAAAAATAAGTAATTGATTATGTGTAGGTATACTATTTTCATGTATTCATTGGGTTTTTTTTTATTCTGACAACAATATGTCCTCGAACAGAAAAGTGCCACTTTGATCCCTTCTAGCAGGGAAGAAAAAGCCCTTTTCCGAATAGCTGACGTGAAAATGAAATTTTTGACAGAGAATATTTGAATTTGGAACTAACCTCAATAGTGTCGTCCTTGAGTAGCGACCACACGTATTGTAAGGTGCGGCGTGGGTAGGCCTCCGAAAAGGTGGACTGATCCTCTACCAGACCTGGTCAGTGACTGGACCGTTTTTTTTTACCACGGTTCTTGGCAGCAGCCTGAAGGGCTGTAGCTGCGGGTCTTGACTGGCCTGTGGGTAGGCGTTATCACCCGACTGCCGAAAGAGGCGCGGGATTGGTCACTGTGACACTCTTTGGTGGAGGCTTTTGTCCAGCAGTGGACGTCTTTCGGCTGATATGATGATGATACTATGTAGTGATATGATGTTGATGATACTATGAAGTGATATGATGATGATGGTGATGATGATACTATGTAGTGATATGATGATGATACTTGTAGTAATATGATGATGATGACTCTATGTAGTGATATGATGATGAAAACCATGTAGTGATATGATGGTGATGATGATCATCATACTATCTAGTGATATGATGATGATGATTAGTAACTAACCTCAATAGTGTCGTCCTCGAGTGCGAGCACGTAGTGCGGCGGGCGGGCGGCCACCCTGTGTATGGCGAGCGCGCTGGGCCCGCGCGGCGGCGAGGCGGGCGCGGCGGACACGTGCCCGTCGCTGAAGGGCCGGCCCGCGCCCGGCAGCTGCCCGTCCAGGTACGCGGCCAGCAGGTGCAGCACCACCTCCGCGTCCGTCGGCTTGCTGTCCTCGTGCTCGGCGCCGCCGCCGTTCCACTTGTAGTTGCTCAGACAGCCGCCCACCGCCAGCTCTGGGGAATACACCAGGGGACCGATTTTTGACTTTCGAGCGCTCGACTTTTTCACTCGTAAACTGCCAATAATTATGAAATGCTAATAGCAATAGAAAATTGAAAAACGAGCGGTATTGACCACTCGTATTCAATTCTATTCGTAGAGAGTAAGTGCTGGCCATTTTGACTACTAACGTAGTTACTTTTATTTGATTTTCGAGCGCTCGAAAGTCGTTTTTAGGGTTCCGTTACCCATAGAATAAAACGGGACCCTATTACTAAGACTTCGCTGTCACCAGGCTGTATCTCAAGACCCGCGACAGTTGAAACTAGACAGTTGAAATTTTCACAAATTATGTATTTCTGTTGCCGCTATAACAACAAATACTAAAAACAAAATAAAATAAATATTCAAGGGGGGCTCCTATACAACTAACGTGATTTTTTTGCCGTTTTTATAAATAATGGCACGGAACCCTACGTGCGCGTGTCCGACTCGCACTTGACCGATTATTTTTGTTGATTTCATTATTAAATGTTGTTCAAAAATACAACAAACTTTCCACCCGGAAATAATTATGTAGATTTAAATGAAGCATGCTTTGTCTTTTTTTGTATCATTTATCTTAAATGTTATAGATCAAATGTAAATGAACCAAAATAAAAACAAAAAATAATATTTATGTTTTTCCTGATTTTTCAGAGGCTACATAATTTATAATTTTTTTGATGTCTGAAATTTTATCGGATTCTATCGGTAAATATTTAATTGATAAAATATCTGTTACACAGAAACTATAAGCTATAAATTATTTCACAAAATTGTAATATTTCCATACAAGTTATCAGTTCATCATTTAATTTAATTTAAGAAATGCCTGCATGGATTTTTGGTACAAAAAGCATACTATTCGATAACGGAATATTTACTGGACACATTTTGAATTTAAGTTGTTTTAGTTTTAAGTACACTTTTATTTTTTGTATGACATTTAAGAAATTAGTATCGTTTGACTTCATGTTATAATTAGTGCATGCTCCATCTCTTCTTGATTATATTTGTATGCCAAATGGCAAAACATAGTGAAACAAATTATCGTATAAGATTTATATTTAACCTATGTTTACAAATAAATAAATTTTGAATTTGAATTTTGAATTCATTGACTGGACTAATAGTCATATCAGCCGAGTGACGTCCACTGCTGGACGTAAGGCTTACTCAAAGGATACGGGATTCAATATTACAATGATTAACCCTTTTACGCCGGCTCGACGCCATATTTTTTTTACAGTTATGTCACAACATAGACGTGGGGTACTGGGGTTACTTCTTCTTTTTTTTTGTATAACTAACATACTGATACTGTAATATCAATACGAGTAAAACACATAATTATCTGTGTGTATTGTAATATTTTACGCCAAACTTTCATTTCCCTTTTCTTAATAATAAAAAATATTGAACTTGAAAACATTTCTGCAGTCCTTTAACAAAACATAGAGTAGATAATGTAGTTAAGAGAAAAGTAAGTTTGAAGAAAATATGTCTGTTTAATAAAATTAAAACCTCTGGGGACCGATTTTTGACTTTCGAGCGCTCGACTCTTCCACTCGAAAACTGCCAAAAATTATGAAATGCTATTTTGATATAGCGATAGAAAATTTAAAAACGAGCGGTATTGACCACTCGTATTCAATTCTATTCGTAGAAAGTAAGTGCCGGCCATTTTGAAACTACAAACTTATTAATTTTCATTTGATTTTCGAGCGCTCGAAAGTCAAAAATCGGTCCCCTGGTCGGCGTCATGCGGGTGGACTGCGCATAACTCATTTCAAAAGTCGTAGTTGTAGTCATTGCCAAAGCATTAGTAGCTTTATGTTCACAGCAGTAATGCTACTTTTCATCAATCACGTCGTTTGCGTCGGCAACAATGGTTTCATGCTACTGCCGTTTTAACCAAGCGCATCAATGTTTGTTTGTTTGGTAGTTCCAACGATTTATTGCGATGATAGGCCGCTGCTGTATTAATCATAACAGCTCCTCACTACGCTTCGCTTCCCTATACACTAGGCCAGGGGTGGGCAACAGGCGGCCCGCTCCCTGACAGTTTTGTATGTAAAGGTCGTTGAATTCAGCGTAATTTTGTTAGCTCCTATGTGGCGTTGATATAGTTTTGAAAATAGAACTTTAGAGTCTATGACACATGTTTGTCTCGCTCTTAGGTTGTCACTTCAGTATAGCGTTCTCACCGGGAACAACGCTCCGCATTTCTAATTATTTGATCACTAATAAAGTGTTCATAGTATCGTGCAACTTGTTTAAATAACAACACGTGGCCATTGGTTGCCGATCCCTGCTCTAGGCCAGCCGGTCGGTCAAAAAGATGTAACCTTACGCATACCTTTGATTCTCTGCACGAGGTACTTCTGGTCCGGGAAAGCCTCGAGGAACGGCAGTACGGCGGCGAGCGACCCGCAGCCAACCGTCTTGGCGCTCTGACGAAGTCGCTCCACTGACACCTAATAAAGAAATAGGTAATTGCGTTATGTCAAGGGGCGGACACTCCGCGATTTACGTTCATCGCTACAAGTACATGCCGGTGCCCCAACGTTGGGGAACCGGCATGTACTTGTAGCGATGAACGGCGACGTCGTCGTCGACGACGTCCGAGGGCCATAAATCTTGATGTTTTGGCTGAGAAAAAAGCGCCTATTGTAAAGATCAAAGGAGTGTCCTTTCTGTACTTGTACTATTATGTATTCTGTGGTTATGTTAAAATTGATAACGTAGTTGCTAAATGTATAGTAAACCATAAAATTATTTTAATAAATAACAAATTATAAAATAGAATGAAATCCATTCAAAGATTATTGAAAGTACAACTACAAGTTGACAAACCTCTGAAGTTTTCATTTCAAAGTCCGATATCTCAAAAACGGCTGAACAGATTTTCATGAAACATGTTTGAGAACACTCGGGATAAAATTATCTATGACCCAAAAAAACTAAACGAAAATCGGTTCATGCGTTTGGGAGCTACGATACCAAAGACAGATACACAGACACGTTAAACTTATAACACCCCTCTCTTTGCGTCGGGGGTTTAAAATAGAATTAAAATCATACAAAAATTATTGAAAGTTTAGATTAAAAATGCATTTTTAAATTTAAAGCTACAAATGGAATCCTTACAGTATTAATAGAAACATAATTGTACGACAACTATGTAAAGGTTTACGCAGTGTTTCGCGACCGAAACATCAATTTACCTGATTTCCCATACAACGATTAGTACAAATAGTATGAGGCGTTTCGGCTGCCGCCAGCGAGGCCCGCCTGTGTCTCAAATCGTTGGGTATTTATTTGTATTCTTTAATTGTAATTGCTCGCATGCAAATATCTGCCCGCCAAGTCGAGCAAAACAGCGGCATGGTCGCACCATCGTTTCTCGAAGCAGTTCGGGCCATTTTCGAACCCCCTACAACTTCGTTATGAATAAAACCAGTCAATCAAAACCAGTAGTTTAAGAATTTTAACTAGTCAACGTTTCGTATATGTGTCACTGACTCACTGACTGATCAACAAAAGTCTAAGGCACTTCTAGCAGACATAGAAGCTTCAAATTTAGAATACAATTAGTGTTTAGTGCATAAATCAAGAGAAAACTATAATATTTTGCAATTTCGGTCCAGTTTTCTAGATACGCCAACTGCATCCCGTACCCGCACTACTACGTACTGCACCCGTATGGGTGAGGGCCAAATTCTTGGCCAGTAGTTAGCCTGGTTAATCGGTAGTAGTTAAAATGTTCCGTTGTGACACAATAAATTGCCATACAATTCTATTGGTTAATTTTGTGTCACATTATTTCTTTTAACCACTCCCAGTTAGGCTAACTGCTCGCCGAGAATTTAGTCCTCACCCATAGATAGAAGATAACATTGTATTAGTTTAAAAGTTACTCACGTGTCCTAGTTTGACGTCGTGCAGCCCTATTCTGGTGAGCGACTCGTCGACGGCTGCCATCTCTCGCACTAGCCGCTCCAGAATAGTGACGTGCAGCCACTGGGGGGAAAACACCGTGTTCCTTTAACATATTGTATCGTGGCATCGCATGGAGACCAATGCTATTCAGGAGAGTGGGGGCGCTTTTGTTCACCTAATTCTTTAAGTCCTATTATCGGAAGTCCGAAAATGTTCTTCATAAAATTTTACGCCATAATAATCAATAGTCCTAATAATTCTTATTCCTAACGATCGTAAGTCATAACCACTCGAAGTCGAAATAATGACAATAATCATAAATTTCTCAATTTTCAATTTTCATAATTTTTTCATCATAACACTCACTTGTCCGTTTTATTTAAATTCATAATGACACTAGCCATACATTTTTTAATCCTAAATTAGTTTTTCCTAATATTTCTCATCATAAACGTTACTTGGCGTTATCGAAGTAAATAAACGTGTGGTTTTTTTATCGCAAGGTACAAGACGAGGTCACAAGACCTTAGCTGGACGCTAAGCAAGCCGCCTGTCTGTGCGGACGTAGCCTAAGGCAGGTCCGTGTAGGTACGATGACGAGCGAAGCAAGGAGGAGTGTTAGTTGTACCGCGACAATACGCGCGCAAGCCGAGCGAGCATGCCGCGGCAGAGGCCGGCGAAGCGCCAGAACCGTTTTTTTTTTACTTAGTGAAAGCATTTATTTATTAGGAAAAACAATATTAGGAGTTGAAATATGTTCTTAGTTATTATATTAGGACTGACAAAATTATGATGCATGTCCGTTATAAAGAAAATTGTTATGATTAACAAAATTATGACTTCAAGCAGGTTCTTAGTAATGAAATTAGGAAGAAATTTTTTAGGACAACTGATCATTATGACTTCCAATGCCACCAGTTACAGAAATTTAGGAACAAAAAAGTTAGGACGAAAAAAATTAGGACTAGCGATGATTATGACTACAATACGTTAGTACAAAAAAAATAGGATCACGATTTTTATGGCAGCCAATATAGACCCCAGAAGAGTAATAGGGGTGTAGACACTAAATAAAATAATCAAAAATGTCGTAAATCTCTCGAAAAGGGATTAAAAATGTAGCCAAATAAAGACAGCACAAGGCGTGACCTGCTTTCCTCCAAGATCGACCCCACGAACTCGGAAAAGCCATCTCAGGACCGAGTCCGGAACCCGTGTCGAAACGACAGAAAAAAAGGTAAATTAAAGTCGCGTTAATATAAACAAATTCAAATTGTATCATTTTCTATGACCAGAATCACACTATGAACATGCGACGCGACGCCATGTGCATCTGGTCACAGAGAAAATGATAGGATTTGGTTCGACTCAACACGCGTCGCGTTTCATCGGGTCGCGTGGTGTTTTAATAATGTGTACCGGGCTTAAATAATGATTGTAATGTTGTAACCGACATTGCACGCACCAGTCTCAGGTTCAGGTTCCAGTCGGTGAGTCTCTGCGGGTCGAGCTGCAGCCGCCACCACACCTGCGGAGCCCCGCTCAGCCCGCTGCGGTCGTTGGAGCCCGAGTCTTCCAGCTGGCTCTCTGGCAAATGGCGGACATACCGTTTTATGTTTATAAAGAGCGCGTTTTCACTCACACGTTTGCCTTTTAGTATTTTGGCAGACATTGGAAAGTTTGGGTTTGTCTTACTCACAGTCATAAGACTGGCTGTGCTTAAAGGAGTGTCAGTGCCCACACTTACGTGTGGTAGTGAAAGTTGGGTGTGGCAGAAGATACATCAGAGTCAAGTGAATAAAGTGGAAATGAGCGTTGCGAGTTTGAGGGATAGAATAAGAAATAGTGTGATAAGAGAGACATCTACATATATACACCGAGTAGACCCCACTCGTTCCCAGTTTCCCCAACGGATAATCACTCGCTACATCTGTAAACTGTTCTATACTGTTCTGTTCTGACCTTTATCCATGGTAGCCACCTGGTAGTGAGGCGGGGAGACTGGCGGAGGGTTGCTTGTGTTCAAGTTCAGTGAGGATTCCAGGATACTTCGCTCTTCATAGTGTCTGCAATGAAGAAAATTTATAAGTTTCTGTCAGATTAATCATTTTATAATAAAATAAATAAATACCTTAGGCCTATCTTACACAAATCGACCTAGTCCCAAACTAGGCAAAGCTTGTACTATGGGTACTAGACGACGATAAACCCACTTATAAAGTTAAATAAATCCATGACTCAGGAACAAATATTCGTGCTCATCAAACAAATAAATGCCCTTACCGGGATTCGAACCCAGGGCTTCTTGCTTCGTAGGCAGGGTCACTACCAACTAGGCTAAAGCGGTCGTGAAGTTATCTTACAAACAAGCTTTGACCGACTTTTTAGGGTTCCATATTCAACATGGAAATAGAAAGCTGTAAATCGGCATAGGTATACAAAATCAGTCACGCCGACAAAAGACAAGGATAAAATCATGGAAAAAGAAATCCACTTAAAGTGGGAATGTTAATTCTTTTTCTCTTTAAACCCACGGTGTAAAAAATATTACGGGTTTTCAAAGACCACTTTTGAACTCAGTGATCAGTTTGAAGCCCTAATTTTTGCTCGAGTCCAAGTCGCCCCAGTCCAGGTTGACTCAGTTCGGGTTGCACAGGGAGGCTCCACAACACTTCAGGAGCTCAAATGCCGCGAGTCATTGGGTGGCTCTTGGTAGAGTGACCAAGAGCAACCGGATGGCCTATGGAACTCGCCTATGGATCGCGCTACGATTGCGTAGCGCGATCAAGGATTGCCTTGGAACTGAATCTGTTCACACACTGCCAGGAGCCCGCCTGGCGGCGCTCTGTTCCTCCCCGCTTTCCTCCACTTAGCGGGAAACCACGGCATAGGTAATGTAAAATGTATTGCTGTCGCGCCAACCTCAACCCCTTGGACCGAAAATACCTATAAAAAGTACATAGAATCAACGTTTCGTAGTCCCCTGATTTCTTCTCCAAAACTTGACCTATTTAAGAGTCCGCAGTAAGCTCGATTCTCCATACAAATGTAGTTACGCTCTCATTTTAAAACTACGTATTGGATTGTGACGAAACTTTGCATATACAATGCCATAATGTATATCTATGTCTGTAATTAGTTTAGGTAGCTACAGATACCAGAATAAAAAAATTACGGCGAATTTAAGTTTTTCATACAAAACCTATTTTTGCTGTATTTCGTTTGTTTTAATAACTGAAACCATATAAACTAATTACAGACATAGATATGCCTCATGTTATTGTACATGCAAAATTTCGTCACAATCCAACACGTAGTTTTAAAATGAGAGCGTAACTACGTTTGTATGGGAAGGTGAAATTCGGCTGGGCTTACTCCGGCCAGTGCTACCTAACTGCACCGTGGGAACTAATATATATCCCTACACTTTGGAAACCGAGGTCGGTTCATTCAGCCAGTTGGTTGGCACACGCGCTCACGGCCGGACGCTGCTTATGCGCACAGTTAGGTATTGAAAATGACTTCGTTGCGAATAAATTCGGTTCACTGCAGCGTTGTGGGGTGTGACAACAGTAAAACAAATAGACATTTATCCTTTTTTCTCTGCCGACTGACGATGACAGATTAGTAACTTACCTACCTATTTACTTTATATAGTTACCTAAGTACTAATTAAGTACGGAACATTGAATCTTTAATACCTATTTCAAATACGTAATTAATTTGTAGACAAGTTTACTCCGCCACTGCCATGATGTCCAAATTATTTAGTTGTTTTCGTAGATTTGATGTTTATGTTTCTCCCTGTATAGCAGCAATTGGTATAATAGTTTACTTAGTAAGATTCGCACTGCAGCTTAAGAAAGGGCGTATACATCGTCGTTGCTATAGGGACTTATAACTTTTTGGAAGGGCTGGAATTCACTCGCGAGGATGAAACACGTAATCAGAATGTTTTAACACAATACATTAAAACTAATTATGCCTAGTGTCTACTTTCATGTTTGTAATGCTCCTTTTAAACTATTACGTTATTCATATACTTACGCTATAAATAACGAAGATAGAAGGTTTGGTACCTAACAAACTTTATTTCGTAATGTCGTCTGGATATATTTAAATTAAGTTACTTACCTACACAAAAGGTTTCGTTTTGTAATATGTGGTGGTACCTACATTCAAACTGTCGTATGTCGTAACCATAGACAGGGTGAGCGATAGGTAACATGGCTTCAATTGTATTTAACATGCTGCGTTGATATGCTTGTATGTATGTATGTAATTGACTATGCAGTTCAGATACTAGCAGTATCTCGAGAAACCCCGGATATTTATGTATATCTATTTACTTTTTAGGGTTCCGTACCCAAAGGGTAAAAATGGGACAATTGCTTCACCATAGTGTACTTACACATTATAATAGAAATTTGTTTTGTAAAATAATTTAAAAAATAAACCGTTTTTTATTTCACTCTACTATTAATTACAAAATCATTTCTAAGCGGTATCAACCCTAGCGTCGATTGGCCGGCGCATGCGGGCAACGACCCGCGCGGTCAAAGTCGCTCCATTGTTAAATTTCGTAGGCACTTAAAGCTGTAGGTATTGGCATTTTTATTCAGACTTGAGTATCTGTTCGTAGAACTATTATATAATCTGTGCTCCAGCCTCTAAATATTTTTTTAAATTAAAAATCAAAGAAAGGCTTTGGCCGTGTTCCTGTTTTCCTTTGACATATATCAATAGTAGCCATAGATTAATGGAAAAAAAAATTGCTCTACTGCCATTATCCAGGGAGAAAACAGGGGGACTACGTTTCTATGGAAAAACGGCCGTTGTGTATCCTCTTAAATGGCACTGAATCCATACAAAACACTCACTTGAGATAGTCGGAGAGGTCCCCGGAGTCCGCTATAAAGTAATCCGGCTCGGTCTGCGTCCGCGCCGGCTCCGGCGGCGACGCGGACACGGACCGGCTGCCGGCGTCGCGCCGCCACCGCGGCGACAGCGACACCGACAACGACCCCGACATGTCGTCTGACAGGTCCGCGGGCGAGTTGGGAGGCGAGTCGACGATGCGGAACGATGTGTCTGTCGGATAGGCATGATAAAAGTTGAATAAGGGCCGATTTTTCAATCTCTAGATAAAGTTATCTGTCAGTTAATAAATGTTTGCGAACAAGTCCCAAACTAACCAAAGCTTGTACAGTCGAGTTCTCCAGTATCCATACAGACAACCTTTCAAAAATATCATTATATTTTAAAAAATACGTAATTATTAATTAATTTAAATGAAATGTACATAACTACAACTTAGAAAAGTTGAAAATCCCTCGACATTTTCATTTCAGAGTCCAATATCTCAAAAACGGCTGCACAGATCATGATGAAACATGGCTAAGAACACTGGGGATAAAATTATCTATGACACAAAAAAACCACATTCAAATCGGTCCATCCGTTTGGGAGCTACGATACCACAGACAGATACACAGACAGACTCTTTTTTCGGCGAGGGTTCAAAATATAAATTAGCACATAAGGTTTATCTGTTAGTGTTAATTTTTATAAATAAATATACAGATAAACAAAATATCAACCCTGCATTGAAGTAAGAGAAAAAAGGTTGATCGGCGTACCTGCGTCAGCAATGCCGAGCAGGTCGCGCTGTCGCGGGGTGATGGTCAGCGGGGGACTCCGCTTGAACAGCTGGTAGCCGTGCTGCAGCAGGCTGATCCCCACCACGACAGAGAGCGCGTACTCCGCGTAGTGGAACGCTGAGGTGTAGTTCGGGCATTTGCACGATCTGATGGGAAATAACAAGTTGAGCAGGATTTTTCAAAGCCCGCCCAGATTTTGTAGTATGAAGTGCTCAGTCTGAATCCCAGTAAGGACAAATATGTTTAGCTGTTCCAGAGTGTTGGATGTTTAGATAGGGTAGCCTAGTGGTTCAGGCATGCCGCTCTCAAGCGACGGTCATGGGCTCACAGGCCAGCTCGTACCAACTTTCTCAGAAGTTATGTACGGAATATTTACCGTTAATTTTTCGGTGAAGGAAAACATCGTGAGGAAACCTGTCTGATCCCAATCAGGTTCAGTTTCCCATCTGGGTTGCAAGGTCAGATGAAAGTCGCTTTCGTCTATAGATGCCAAATCTTGGTATTAATTAGGTGTCAAAGCGGAGTCGCTAGGAGGATGATCCAAGTCCCAATAAGAACAATGTATGTTTCGGAGTCTTGGATGTTTACGATGTAGTACCCATAACACAAGCCTCATATGTAGGCTCAGCACTGGCCTGACAAGTTGAGCAAATCAAGAAAAATCTGGTCAATTTTCCTCTCTAACTTATGCATAATTATAATTTAGCTTACCATGAGACAATATCGATTTGTGTTATGTATTGTTCTCTATTTTTAACCGACTTCAAAAAAAAGGAGGAGGTTCTCAATTCGGTTGTATTTTTTTTTTTTTTTTTTTTCAATGTTTGTTACCTCAGAACTCCGTCATTGATGAACCGATTCGGAAATTTTTTTTTTTGTTCGTAAGTATATACTTCCAGGTGGGTCCCATTTTTTTCAAAATTCAGTTAGATGATGGGATCCATGAGGAATTGAGGGGACTCCTCAATTTTATAAGGCACGCGTGTAGTGATTTTGGTATTTTCTGTTATAACTCGGAATCATAAATTTGGTGGCGAGGAATTGATGATGAAGACCACAGATGACTTATCGAATTCCTCAATTATGTACTTAAAAGTGCAAAAGTACGTCACAGGTTCTGATAAGATTCCGTTGAAATAGGAACTAATGAAGTGCCATTGGTGATGATCTTGGGGAATCGATGGAAGTCCTCAAATATTATCGGCCCACATACAGCGATTCGGTTTTTTTCTATAGTAATCAACGCATTTGCTATCGGAAATCAGTTCATGTGGTAAATTGTAAAAAATAGGAAATGCAGTGCTCGTGGCTTGGCGGAGTACTAAATTGAAGTCGGTTAAAACTTTGTTTTTAAAGTAAATTATTTTATTAATTATCGTAAAAATAGGGCATATCAACTACTTATGTTCATTTCTGACTCGCCTATCCCATTAAAGTATTACTATTATGCATGAACGTAGAATACTCTGGGCAGGCTATGGTAATAATAATAACACGTGCGAGCGAGCTGGTAGCATACAAATATCGATAAGTGTGACAGAAAGGGAAATATCATTCATTGTCCTTGTCATAGTTCCACTTTTTTTTTGTTTGCCACAACTGATTTAGTATGAAGTTGTGGCACACAAACCATTACCCGTCCAAATTGCAATAAATTGTTAAGCAAATAAATGATTTTGATTTTTGATTTGAAATTTAGTAGGTTGTTTATGGCAAGTCATCAGCCATTTTAAGAAGAGTTCTTAATTTAGCTGCATAAGAGCTTTTCCATCCCTCACTGTGATAATATGTACAGCCCATAGTATTCTAGGTTCATGCTATTACGTTTATATATTGCAATTGTATGACATTCCCGTGAGTCACAAACGGTGCTGGTTGTGGAGCACGTCATCTCTGACACCTCAGCATAATGCTGAACCTGTGAATTACGCTGCAGCAGAGCCACTTGTTTCATATTTTTTGTTTATATTATTGTTTAATAATGTATGTCCTGCGGAGGAAAGCGGACCCTGGCAAAGGCCGGGATAACGCTAGGTAGAAGAAGAATATGTATTGTCCTGTGTGTACGTGAATATATATCGATCTCTCAAGCCCACAAACACATTCTATGATCAGAATCACACTATGAACATGCGACGCGACGCCATGTGATTCGACTCAAAACGCGTCGCGTTTCATCAGCTCGCGTGGCGTTTTAATAATGTGCTGGCACTGGCACCTTCATTCTTTCTAACACTTATTCGCATTTGCAGATTATAATCTATATAATTTTATGACATTTACATTCGCATTTCTACTAAATAACACACTAGATATAAAATTTGTCCAGTGAGGCACCTCCGTCAGTGTCTCGGAAGCAAATCCACATTGAAGTAGCAACCTTAAAGCTTCGCGATGCAAATGCTAGCTCAGTGTGCACCAGGCTAATGAGAATGGGAACATGACTAAATCACAAAGAAAGCGCTCACAGCGCAGCGGCGCCTGCGAGTCGGAAACGATAATGCAGGTTAAGCAAAGATGGTAACAGTCAGTCTTTGGATGGGTGACCGCCTGATGTTTGAGCGGTTAATATAAATGAGCGCTTCTGTGCTTTGGAATGCATGATAAGCAGTTGATCCCGGTTGCTGTCTTTGGCAGTAGTCGTTAAGCCGAGTTAGAGGCCTTCATGCGGCTTAAGAATTTCTAACAGTCGAGTTGCCCACTCACTTGACATAGGGGGGACAACTGTTACTCGCGTCCGCAGGAGCTACCTACCACAGCCCTGCACGTACCCCCTAGGTGGTACTAAAGAGTGACAAACTTTAAAGGCCAAAATAATGTATGCCATTTGATTACATAAACTAAATAACAAATGAAAGAAAGAAAGAAGAAAGAAAGAAAGAAAAAACATCAAATGCAGCACCTATTAAAACTAAGAGACTGCTTTTGTATGTTCGCCTTGTACTGTACTTGGTTTAAGGTGTGGAAAATCAAAGCAGGTCTAGGATTTTGGTCTAACAAGCTTGCCTTTTGGTTTGGGAGAAGTACACCTTAAATGTTACAAAAAGGTAGCTAGAATATTTTTTTATTATAAAAATCCGGGCTGTTGAGAGATTCGATTCCCTGCCTGTAGCACTGGGTATTTTCGTAAAGGTATGTAAAAAGAATCATTTAATGTTTAAGCAGCTTCTTCGTGGAGGAAACTATTGTGAGAAAACCGGTGTACCAATAACTCTTAGTTTCCCACTGGGTTGAGAGGTCAGACTGAAGTGGCTTTCATAAAACTATGCCAAATCATGTGATTAGGTGCCAAAGTGGAGCCCCGGCTCCTTTAGGGTGCAGCCGGGAATAACAGTATGAGGATGACGAGTTTATTTGACAAAGCAAAAGCAAATTGACTAGTAGATATTTCAAAGAAGGCCTAGCCTAAGTAGTAAGTTAGTTTTGGATAGGGGGCTTGGCCCCGCTGAGGTTAAGTTAATAATAGAATGTAGGTTTTGTCAGTGGGAGCTTCTGCCGTGATTAATGGCTAAATCCAGATCCACTAATGAGTACAACAGTGATACACTCGCCGTAAGGTAATTCCTATGAGTGGCACCCATCCTACTAATATTATCAATACGAAAGTTGGCATGTTTGTTACTAAATCACGCAACAACGGCTGAACGGATCAAGATGAGTTTTAGTATGCAAATAGATTATAGCCTGGATTAACATGTAGAATACTTCGTATCCCAGTAAAAGTGCAACAAACGGCAGTCCACGCCACCGAAGTCGCGGGCAGTCAGGTAATGTAAAAAAATCCAAATGCTTGAGGGTCAATAAAAATGTGAGAATATCTTAAATCATGCTGTTTTCGCAATAGGAGCGCTCGGACGTGGAAAATATACTTACAAGTCGTAGACAAAAACAACGAAGAGGAAACCGTTGATCACGCTCCACTTTAGCGAATGAGAGCGCTTCTTGTTCTCATACTGCAGATCTATAGTGCGGTGCATCAAACTAGAATTCAGACTAGCATTCCTGTAATGGGCAGAAGTATGAGCAAATATAACACCACAACATAACCTTAACTTGTGTTTTGAGGGAGCCGAGAAACTTACATTTTGATATGATTTTAATAATGCACGTGTCGATTTTTACCTAAATTGAACTGTATAACTAAACTAAATCATTTTAACTATACTAAACAAATACTAAAGACCAACTAAAGACAGTGATAGCCGGCGACGACAGCGGACCCTCAGCGGCAGTGTTGCCGGAATACAAAAAGCGGGTGCTGCGCTTTCAAAACGCGGATTTTTAAATGAAAATGCGGATTTGCGGAATACGTTTGTATTTTTTTTTTGGCATGTAGAAATGCCGAAGAAAACTTATAATAAATTCCTTAAAAATATATAGTCCTCATAAAATGAAAAAATGTCCCCGACGTCTTCATTCGTTTCCCTGACATTCACTTTAGGCAAGTTGTAAATGATGTTTGCAGTCATTCTTGACATCATACTTTTCGTTGAGGAAAAGTTAATGCAGCAGCCACCCTTTTCGCGCACCACTTGATCGGCCAAAAGGCTTTTTCCACGAGCAAGTGGTAGCATTTAGAAATTGTTCGTGTATACATATTTTAAAAAAGCGAAACCGCGTAAGGCCTGCAACACACTGGCGCGGCCTGCGGTGGCGGACAATAGTAAATTTGACAGCGGCGGACTAGTTTACTATTGTCCGCCGCGGCCAGGCCGCGCCAGTTTGTGAGAGGCCTTAGCGGGGCCCGTGCCAAAAATGCGGGGAAAAAGGGGAAAAGCGGGGTATCTGGCAACACTGTTCAGCGGACACAAGCATGAAGACAGCGGACATTTATATGATGTTGCCATAGTAAAATATCAGGCTATTTCATGGGGCGTATACATTCTCTTTAATAAATGCGTGCTAAGTTGAAAGGCGAATTAGAAATTATTTAAAAATATATTTTTTCATGGGTTCTATATATTGGGGTGTGTATACACCCCACATACACCCCAATATATAGAACCTTTAAAATACATTATCTTTAATAAATGCGTGCTAAATTTGTTGCAAGGCGAATTAGAAATGATTTAAAAATATATACTGTTTTCAATATTTTACTTCAAAATCTGACAGAAAACTTGGCTGATCATAAATATTTCCATGGTCCAAGTGGTGTTGATTGTGATGTCCATGCAATTTGTCAGTACAACTTGTTTGACAGTTGGATCAGCTGCGCAACATGCCTCCATAGCAATTTGTCAGTACAACTTGTTTGACAGTTGGATCAGCTGCGTAACATGCCTCCATAGCAATTAGTCAGTCACTCCCTCTTCTTCATCTCCATCTTTCTCCTACAGGCCCTCTTTGACGAGGCGCTATTTTATTTAGCTCTAATAGTGTACGCCATTTTACCCGTCCTCCCTCAGTCCCTAATGTAAATAACTCAATTTGTTAGCTTCTACTCTTGTTTTAAGTTGCACGTGATATTGTTTACTTTCTTATCGCGCATATCGCTTAATTGTATATTTTTCTCCATTTATTTTGTACATTATTATTTGTACATTTTGCTGCTAGGTCTAACCCTTCGCTTTTATTTATATTTCGGTATTGGGTTTTTAATGTTTTTGTTTATTTTATGTGACTGTATACATTCTTGTGTATACTTGTTATTTATTGGTTGTCTTTAGTTCTGCATGTTTGTGTTTTTCTTGTATATATCCGTTTCATTTTGCATATGTGCATGTTTGCTTTTCTGGTTGTATATATTTTTGCATGTTAATTTTTTAAGTTAAGTTTGTCTATTTCTGTTTGCATGTGTACAAGTTCTTGGTGTTTAACTTGTTAATTTTTGTATCAGAAGGAAAGTCACTGATGTGGTTAAAAATAATGTTTATTAAAAGTTTCACAAGTTGTTCTATGAATTTACACTTAAATTCTGAAGGTCACACTTCCTTACTCAAGAGTGAATTTACTTATTTACTATGTGGAATAATGGACTAAACCGGACAAGTCGAGAGGCGGGGAACAACTAGTGCGAGCCGCGCACTCCGCGCCTGGCGGCTTGTACGTTTTGTGCCACATAGGCAAAACGTGATATAAACATGTGCCCTACACATGTATAAGTCGGGCGGCTATATGCCGGCTTGCCTGCGGCTCGCGCTCGCTCGTTTTGCCTCGTGCTGCCGCAATGACGGGCGGCCGGGGCGGGACGAGAGTCGTGGCACTCATGGCCTGCGCACCGCAGGGCGCGTTATTGGTTTATCACTGCACGAACAGTGTGGTGCCGATCGCGCGCCCGGCGGCATGTTTTGATTGTTAATTTTAAAGTAGTAGGTAGTTAGTTTTTGTGTATATTTTTGTAGTTTTAGGTTTTCTTTATGTTTGCTTGTTTGTATTACTTAGGTTCTTTGTTTTAATGTTTTTTATATTTTGTGTGTTTCATACCACAATATTGTTAGAGGCAATTAGTTGAGGGCCCCTTCGGGGTCCAACTTGAGAAGAAATGCAGGAAAAAAAAGCAATTAGTCAGTTTCAAGATTCTTGTCAGTTTCTGATAAATTGGGTCTGACAAATCATGATATATATAAACCCCATTTATTATTATTTATCGTATGGCAAATCAGTAATAACCCCATTACTTACATCTACTGACCAAGTGGTTATATTCTCTTTGACCACTACGTTTAGCCGTCAACGCGGCATGTCACTGACAGCCAAAGACTTTTTAGGGTTCCGTAGTCAACAAGGAATCCTTATAGTTTCGCCATGTCCGTCCGTTTGTCTGTCTGTCCGTCTTCGGCTTAGCTCAGTAACCCTTACAACTAGAAAACTGCAATTCAGCGTGGGTATATAAACCAATCACGCCGACAAAACAGCAGAATAAAATCCTGAAAAACCATTTTTTTAGGGTCTCCTACATGTAAATTGGTGATGCATTTTTTTTCTGGTTAAACCTATAGTGTGGGGTATCGTTGGATAGCTTGTTCAAAAATATTACGGGTTTTCGAAAACTATTTTTCAACTCAGTTATGCGTTTGCGAGATAATGGGATTAAAAGCCCTAATTTTTGTGTGTCCTTGTTTTTTTTTGACCTGGGTTCTACGCCGAAGCCCGAAGGCTGTGTCGGCTAGTCATATCTGGCATGTGTATAGGCGCCACTAAGGGGCTATCCAAGTGCCGATTTTGTCCTGGCTGGGCTCACTGATTTTTTTGAGCCTGGTGTTATTTTTGTTTGTATTGGGACGTTGAATCTTATATCTCCTGGTGGTGACGCTTTCGCTTGTCTATCATGAGTTGCAGCCAGTCCACCTCGTCGCTCGTGCTTGCGGTGGGCTCAGGAATCGTTGTTGTTATTGCTTCGGGTGCTGGCCGGAGCGGTGGACGGGCTCCATTTGTTGCGGTGTCTAGGGCCTCTGGGGTCCTGACGTCGTCCAGGGGGGGGGCTCTCCTCTGCCGCGTGGCCCTCTTCTTCTTCTTTTTTTTCTGCTTCTTTTTTGACGGGGGCTTCGGTGCGGTCGTCGCGCCCCTCTGAGTGGGGGCGTTTGCCGGGGCCATGAGTGTGGCTGGCGCCGACTCGTCCACCGATGGCATTTTCACCGAGGTCCTCGTCTGCAGGTCGCTGCGGTGCGGTGTGGGCCGCTGTCCCCGCCTTGGTGTTCCGGGCCTCCTTGCGGACCACCAGACACTTGGTGGTGTTGGCCGTGTGAGGGCCGCTGCAGTTGGCGCAGGTAGCGTGCACGCTACTGGGTCTCGTGCAGCCCTTGGCCGCCTGGGGGCCCGCGCACCGCACGCATTTCCGCGGGCGGTGGCAGCCCTCTGAGTGGTGCCGGAAGCCCTGGCACCTGTGGCATTGGGCGGGGCCCTTCTTGCCCCGCCAGGCTTCAATCTTCACTTCCGGTCCGAGCAGGAGCTGCCGCAGTCCGATGATCCCGGAGTGTTCCTTAGGGTGTCCTGCCAGTTGGAGGAATTTTGTGCACCCACCCCTCCCTCCTCTGGCGTTGATCTGCCTGACGTACTCGACTGGGTAGCCGAGCGTCAGGCAGGCGGCGGCGATGTCGTCTGTAGGCGTGTTTGCAGGGAGGCCGCGAAGTGATGTGAAGAATCATTTTTTATATCGCAGTCTCTTTCTCTCATTGTTTAGAGCCTTTGATTTACATGTGTCAAGCTCAAATGCCCCAGAATATGAACGAAGAATACTCTGGACAGGCTATGGTAATAATAATACCACGTGCGAGCGAGCTGGTAGCAAACAAATATCTATAAGTGTGACAGAAAGGGGAATATCATTCATTGTCATTGTCATAGTTCCACTTGTTTTTTTATTTGCCACAACTGATTTAGTATGAAGTTGTGCCACACAAACCATTACCCGTCCCGTAGTAAGTTGTTTATGACAAGTCATCAGCCATTTTAGGACCGGTTCTTAATTTAGCTGCATAAGAGCTTTTCCGTCAAATTCCATAGTATTCTAGGTTCATGGCCCCAGAATGACAGCTCTAGCTACATTTCAGTAGTTGCTAATAGCGTTAACTTATAACCTGCATCAAGATATATGTTTCATAAAAAAAAGAACTCTGTGTTTTAGACCTTAAGCACCATATTAGCAAACCAACATTAAAAGATTAAATACTTTTTAGTTTATTGTGACATATAAAAAAATATTGTGACATATAAAATTAAAATGACTAGTTATTCTTGTTACCTTATCGCTGCGTTTGTATTTCAACCGGTTTCCTCATGTTAACATATACACTTTTCTTGCATTCGAATTTCTGTTAAACGATATAGCATTTATAAGAGAATACTGTACTGTTTTTGCTTACTGTTTACGGCTAAGTTTTGTTCGGCGTGTAAATGTGTTTGGAAATATTTCTGATAACGTTAAATCTAAATTGAACATGCCTCCACATGTGTTCATACCTGTTATACCTACTTATATCATATTCCTATGGCACCTGTACCTAATTTAAACATTTATTATCAGAATGTTAGGGGGTTGCGAACTAAATCTCACAGTTTTTTAGCAAACGTTTTAACAGCCGACTTTGACGTAATCTGCCTTACCGAGACATGGTTGACAAGCGACTTCAATGATGCTGAATACTTCTGGAATGATTACGCGGTTTATAGGCACGATCGTTGCGCGGCGCGCGGCGCGGGCGCGGGGCGTGGGGGCGGCGTGCTGGTGGCGGTGCGGCGCGGGCGCGGACTCGCTGTGTGCCCCCGCCCCGACCTCCGCTCGAACCCGCGCTCCGAGGAGCTGTGGCTGAGCATCGAGTGAGCCGGCGCCGCTGCGCTGCGCCCGCGCCCGGGTGCCGGTCGGCAGCGCTCTCGACTTTTTATTGCCTGTTGTTATTTTCCTCACGGCGGCGATCATTACACGGCCTTACAGACCTTTTTCGATACCCAAATGATAGTTACATTATTCTAGGAGATTTTAATGTTAGTCACGCCATGTGGTCTTTTGTTAACCAAAGTTTAGTCATCAACACGAATAACGATGCGACCGCGACCTTACTCTCAGACTTCCTAAATTTCTCTGGCTTAAAACAATTAAATGGATGCTCAAACATTAACAACCGGATTCTAGATCTTGTGTTCAGTGATTTAACGGGCGCTGTAGCACACTGCACGTCGCCTCTAACTCCCGAGGACTGCCATCATAAGTCACTAGATATACATTTTAGACTCCCTTTTTTATCAGTCACACGGGACCTTCCTAGGGATAAACCGCTTTTTTATGCTGCAGATTATGAAAAGATTAGGGAAGGTCTGTCTTCCATTAACTGGACTATTATGTACAAAATGAGTACTGAACAGGCCGTCACTTATTTTTACTCAGTTTTAAATAATTTAATAAAGAATTTCGTCCCCATTAGTAAATCCAATACCGTTAGTGATCGTCCCCCGTGGTACACCCGGGCTTTAGTCAAACTTTGTCGCGAAAAACGTAAAATACACACTAGATGGAAAACTTACAAAAATCCCTTAGATTATCTCTCTTTTAAGTTACTAAGAACAAGAGTTCATAAAATGGAAATAGATTGTTATAACACGTATATTAGTTATGCCGAAGGTAATATTCGTAAGTGTCCTAAATATTTTTGGTCTTTCATCAAATCAAAATTTTCAGCAAATAAAACCCCAGACTGTATGTCCTATAGTGGTAATTCTTCAACCGATTGTGAGACAGTAGCTAATTATTTCAACGATTACTTCCACTCTGTTTTTATTAAAGGTAATTTAGTCTCTCCTGTAACTGATTCCCTTGCAAACGGCACCCCCGTATCTATCTCCTCAATTAACATAAATAATACTCTTGTTCATAAACATCTAAAAGAAATCAACGTAAATAAAGGCGCAGGGTTTGATCGAATTCACCCCATCTTAATCTCTAGTTGTAGCAAAGAGTTGTCACTACCCCTTACCATCATCTATCATAAATCTCTGTCAGAGGGCTGTTTTCCATCAGTATGGAAAACCGCTCTAATAACACCTATTCATAAAAGCGGTGATAAACATGACGTAACACATTATAGGCCTATATCTAAATTGTGCATCTTTGCCAAGATCTTTGAGAAAATAGTTACCGCTATATTGGCTAATTGTGTTATTCGCATAATTTCCCCAGACCAACACGGTTTTCTTCGTGGTAGAAGTGTGGACACTAACCTCATTACTTTCACTGATTTTGTTTTGAATGCCCTCGACAATGGCTATCAGGTGGATGTCGTGTATACCGATTTCTCAAAAGCATTCGATAAAACTGATCATTCCCTGTTATTATATAAGCTACACGGGATCGGTATACACGGTGACCTCCTTAGGTGGCTGGAGTCATACATAAAAAATCGAAGCCAGGCAGTATCACTAAGAGGTTACACCTCTCGATTCTTGACTATTGACTCGGGGGTACCTCAAGGCTCACACCTGGGACCGCTTTTATTTATCTTATATATCAACGACATAGGGTCCTCGTTTACTAAGTCTAAACATCTCGTTTACGCTGATGACACGAAAATATTCAAAATAGTGAAAACAAATAACGACTGCATTGACTTACAAAGGGATCTTGAGAGGTTTACCAACTATTGCATCTCGAATCAATTACTTCTTAATCCCGATAAGTGTAATTGCATTAGCTTCTCACGCAAGCAAGAACCTATAACTTTTAACTATAACTTTTTAGGTAATACCATAAACAGGGTTTATCAAGTTCGGGACATGGGTATTATTTTAGATCATAAGCTTACTTTCATCCCACACATTGATGACATTATCTCGAGAGCATATAAACAATTGGGATTAATTCTTAGACTCTCAAAGCCCTTTAAGGACCCTAAAACATTAAAAATACTATTATCGTAAATACTTCTCCTACGCTCCATTCCACGCGCACTAACCGGCCACTCAGCCGTTATTCAAACTTCGCGCCCTAAAGCCATAAGGTTCACATTCGCGTGGCACGCGCCCAATTTCGGGCGGCGGCCATATTCCGCGAATCAGTCCACCGCTGAGCTTGTAACGACGCGCATACATTTTCACTATTAATTGGTTATCCTAATTAGTTATCTATTTCAGACTGAGCCAATAGCCGGGGTTTACAGTTTTCCATGTTTGTTTACAATAGATTTAACTATTAGTGCAGTGTTTTGTCGTGTTTTCCAGCCAGTGTTCCATAGACTCATAGTAATACCATTAAACTTTTATTTCCACAATCGCGTCGTTTTCTCATTTAATTCCACAATAAATGGCGTCCCAAGTGCGGGCAGAATACCTATATGACTGAGTGAAAGTGTTGCACAGTGCAAAGAGAATAACTTTAGTGAAAATGCCGCGAAACAAACGACGGCAATCATCAAACGAGCGTAATGATGAAGCAGGCAACGACAGCATCGCAATGTCTCAAGCGAATTTCGCCTTTCTGTTGTCGACGATACAGCAGTCGCAAGCACAATTATGCGATCGCGTATTTGAACGGTTGGAGCAGTTGACGACAAGGTCGTCAACCCCCGCCCGGCGGCCCAGCGCGTCGCCGAGTTCCTCAATCCTCAGCGGGCGAGGCTCCACCGCCGGCCGGCACCTTCGCGACCTGCACATCCCGGTACTCTGGACACTCCGATGATGTTGAGGCATTTATAGACGCTATCGAATCTTATAAAGAAGCCGCCAATATATCAGATGAGATCGCGTTGAAAGGTATGTCGATATTGTTAACTAATGAAGCGGCGACTTGGTGGCAAAGTGTGCGTGCCGAAGTTACCACATGGAACGAGGCCCTAACATACCTACGCGACGCTTTTGGCGACCGCCGCTCCGAGTCGACCATCTACAGAGAATTATTTAGCTCTGAACAGGGTGACGATGAACGAACTGACATATTCGTTGCAAGAAGCCGCGCCCTACTTTCCCGCCTTCCACCGGGTGATTTATCCGCCAAAGCACAACTAGATATGATTTATAGTTTGCTCAATGTCAAGATTACAAAGACATTAAGGCGAGAAGAGTTTTCTACTTTTAAAGAGCTGCTAACCAAAGCACATATGATTGAAGATACCATCCGTGTTCGTTTCGCGAAGAAGCAAAGTGCACAGAACGTCTCTGAACCTGAGACTACAACGGGGCCTATCGTCACGGCGCCGCGAGCGCGCGCCGCGCCCGCTCCTGCCAGCGCGGCGGGCAGAGCGCCGCCGACGCCGCCGCCGCAGCGCGCGCCGATACCTACAGCGTCCAGCGGCAGCTCACCGGCAATGCGCGGCCCGCCGATACCTACGCCGACCGCCGGACCGAGCCGTGCGCGCCCGTTTTGTGTGTATTGTAAAAACTACGGATATGAGCGTGGCCACTGTCATAAGTTAACGGGCAAGGATGAGTCGAACATGCTAAATCCAGTTTCATGTTATAAATGCGGTGCGAAAAACGTTACGCGCGATAATTGTGCAAATTGTAATACAGATCAATGTTTTTACAGCTTTTACAATGTAACCTCAAATGAGACTAATGTAAATATCGAGTATGTCGAAGAGGATGTTTATACTTATATAACTGACCATAATGTAAACAATGTTCAAGGCAATTTCTGTACTACCTCGTCGCGCGCCGATACAAGTTCAGATTACGAGTCACGTCGCATACTTCGACCTATTTTGGATATTAACATTTTGGGTTCGCGTGGCACGGCACTTGTAGATACCGGAGCGAAACATTGCATTGCCGGTCACAGTTTATACATGCTTCTCCTCCGCAAGGGTCACTCTTTTCAACCGGCTCGAAAATTGATCAAGCTCGCCGACGGACACCCGCGCGAAGTAGACGTTCTCACGACTACTTTAGATGTATGTTTAGAAGGTAAAGTAATCAGAACTCCGTTTATAGTTCTTCCTGAGGCCAGAGGTAATGAAACCCTACTCGGCATTGATTTCATAGTGACCGCCGCAATTTCAATCGATTTCTATCGCAGATTGTGGCATTTTTCTTATGACGGTCGTCGTCGTAGTACCTATTACGATCTGAAGGTGACACACAGCGATTGTCCTGCGCCGTTGCTGATGTTCTGCGGGACGACGAAGGCCCACAGCTACGACGTGATCGAGACACGCTTGCGCTAGCCTCCTCAGACTGTGCGGATATCTTCCAGCCAGGGGGAGCACCGACACGTTTGGTTGTTGCCTCAGTAGCGAAGCCCGTTGAGGTTTTCGTTGATCGTAATAGGGTAGCTGACCCTTACATCCTACAAGCTCCTGTCATTCCTAAGCGACGTCGTGGACGCTCGAGGGAGAAGTACAACAAGCTAGTCCAGGAACGAGGTCGTTCTCCTATACTAGAGGGGGAGTATATCGTAAATACTTCTCCTACGCTCCATTCCACGCGCACTAACCGGCCACTCAGCCGTTATTCAAACTTCGCGCCCTAAAGCCATAAGGTTCACATTCGCGTGGCACGCGCCCAATTTCGGGCGGCGGCCATATTCCGCGAATCAGTCCACCGCTGAGCTTGTAACGACGCGCATACATTTTAACTATTAATTGGTTATCCTAATTAGTTATCTATTTCAGACTGAGCCAATAGCCGGGGTTTACAGTTTTCCATGTTTGTTTACAATAGATTTAACTATTAGTGCAGTGTTTTGTCGTGTTTTCCAGCCAGTGTTCCATAGACTCATAGTAATACCATTAAACTTTTATTTCCACAATCGCGTCGTTTTCTCATTTAATTCCACAATACTATATTTTTCCTATGTTCGTAGCATATTAGAATTTGGATGTATTATCTGGAACCCTCAATATAACTTCCACAAAACAAGAATTGAAAGAATTCAAAATAAATTATTGAAGTCGCTTGACTACCGCCAGAGCGGCTACCACGAACTTCGAAAGTCGAAGTTCGTAATATATGCATCCCTGTCACTCGAGTAAGGGAGTGCGATAGAGATGGAAATACCCGAAATTCGACTTTCGAAGTTCGTGGTAGCGCCGCAGGGCTTGAATACCACAGACAATACCGCTAAACGTCACGGTCTAGCTTCTCTAGACAAACGTCGAGTATTCATTGATCAAATCTTTCTTTATAAGCTATTAAACAACTACATTGACTCACCCATTCTTCTTAGAAGTATTACTTTTAAATTGCCTCGCTGCATTCCTTGTCGCCACCCCTTAACATTCCTCGTCAGACTTTGCCGTACCAAGTTTGCCAAAAACACATTCTTCAGACGAGCATTGTCAAAATTATAACGCCAACTTTATTAGTTTAGATGTTTTTTCTCTCTCATTTGTTCAATATCGCAGCGCTCTGCGTAGCCTGATCTACACCGAATAATTGAATAATGATAACTCCGGATTGTATGCATGAGTTAGAAACGCTTAATTTAGTTAGTTAATTAGTAACTGTTTTCTTTTTCATTTGTAAACCAAGGTAAATTTAGCATTTCATTATATTACAATATGAAACAACTTACATCATTCTGCGAAATAGACTTGCATGGTCTTACCCACTCTTTTTCGACACTTGTAATACTTTTTGTCTGTACCTATACTTAATGGAACTATAGGTTCATTCGTATATCTCATAAGCTAACATGATTCTGTTAACAACCGTTTGTTTACTAAATAAATTAAAAAAAAAAATATATATATATAATGTGACTTCACTGCTCACGTCAAAACTTTAGCGTTTAGCGAATGAATGGTCGCGTTATAAATTTTATTTATTTCAACAGAAAGCACAAATACATCTGGTTTCTTTATTTTACAAGGGGGGAATAAAAAGTTTCAAATATTTGTACAAATATTGTATACAAAACAATTGTTGAGATTTCCGTAAGTACATATAGTACAGCTGACAGAGTCCATAAAAAGAAATAGATTCAGTTTGTTAAATAATAGTATTTTCGAACTGCCTTTACTTTAAATACTTTCTTTACAGTACAGAGATATTTTACAATTTAGATACTTATGTGATTGCCGTATTACAATTATAAAACGTAAGTACGTTGCTGCATTTAATTCTTACTCCCTGTATCAAATATACCTACTTCTTCAATATTCTTTAGGTAGGTACATCTAAACTAAGTCTTTAGTAGGTAAGTATAGTACAACTATGGACTTGCTCTGAAAATAAAAGTATTTGAATTGAATTTTATTTAATAGTTCATTTAGATTTATATAATACCTACGGTAGATTAGTGTATTTAAACCAACGCCATTTTTCGCCATAATTTTTGTGACTAATAAATTAAAAACAATATAATACAATCTGGTCTGGGATGAAGAAAGGGCGAATAAAAACAGAGGTTGAGAATGATCTACATTATACCATTCCGTTTTCAGCGTGAACTCGGTAAAAACTTCATTTTGTTATGCGATATTTTCGGTTTTCATGGTTATAGTTTAAGGATCCGTAATATCCGAAAATTCCGGATTCAGGAGCCTTTCTACCGCTATGCAGTAGGTACTGAAAAGACTCGCGTTAGTCTTAACGGTTCGAGCTTTTTAGGGCTCGGCTAAGCTCGTGACCAGTAACGCAAACCTATCGCTGCTGTAATTTGCCACCATCAAGTCATCATCATTTTACCTCCAAAAATATTTATGAGCAATAGTAATTGAATTAGCAATTCAACTAATCCAACTTTGTGCAGTACCTACGTCGTTAAGGAGTTCCATAGGTCGTCTGTGGTAATCGTCATCCCAAATCCATCCCATCCACCTTACTAAGTTACGGAAATCACCGCATGTGGCCTATTGCACTCGAGGAGTTCCCTCAACTCCTCCTGGACACCATAATCAGATATCCGAATCCAAAAAGGACCTCCCTGCAGAAACCGGCACTTGAAAGCGGACTTGATAAAGAAACTCTCTCTCTCTCTCTCTCTGTCTCTCTCTGTCTCCGTCTCCGTCTCTCTATCTGTCTCCGTCTCCGTCTCTCTATCTTTCTCCGTCTCCGTCTATGTCTCTCTCTCTCTGTCTCTGTCTCTGTATTAGTTACGCAAGTATCTTTCTGATAAGCACGTAGAATAGTTATATGTATATTATAAACGTACGTTATATGTATATATGTATTAGTGTATATGATTTAGTATATCTGTGTAGTATATGTATTTGTAGTATATGTAACGTCGTAACGTTTATCTGGGATTGAGTTTTCAATCCATTTTAAATGCCTGCACAAAATGTTTCTGTGTAGCCCAATGGTTGACTGGTAAAGAATAACTTATGGCATTAAGCCCGCCATAACTTTCTAAGTGACATGTGCCCCGCCCACTAACATATCCTGACAGTCAGGATGGCGGGTGTACCTTAATTTTGTACTTAATAACTTTGAAGACGGGGCGGTATAATTTTTTTTATATGTGGTACTAAATAGTACATTTTGGGTACATTTTTTTCGTAAACAACTTTAATGTAATTCTTTAGGTACACCCGCCATTCTGACTCTCATTTTGCCTGTGTAATAATTAGTTGCCATGATTAAAAATAAATTTGCTTAGGCCTGTGACCTTGGCCCACTGCAAAGCACTTGCCCTAATAATTTCAAGGTTAAAGGGATCTCAAGGGTCCTTGGCGAGGTCGTTATTGTGGCGAGGTCTCTCGAGAGGAACCTCACACCACCGGGGACGTCATAGAAACGTGTATTATAAGATAAGTACCTAGTTATTTCTATAAAGGTTCAGGTGGGTAGGTACAGTCAAGGGCATAAATATATGTACGTTCCCAAGGCGTCAAAAATATCTTTACAGTTGATTAGCCAGAAATATCTGTACGGTAATCCAGTCAAAAATGTGATTATTTTATTAGTCTTAAAGTTCTGGACATTTACATGGCCATAAATAAATGTACAATGTCAGTCAAATATATGTAGGAAAAAAGGAGGCCATAAATATCTGTACACATGTTTCTCATAAACATGCGAACAAAGTAGGGGTCGAAAATATGTAAACAGTCAAGGTCATAAGTATCTATACATTTTCAGATCGGCAAATGTATCTATACAATTTTTACCCAAAAATATCCATGCGACTTTTGGATCAGGCATATATGAACATTTTATCGAGACAATAAAATGTGTTAGCTAATAAATTCATAAATATCTGTACAAATTATGTTACTTAAGTTTATACCTTAGTTGTTTTTTATGTTTATGTCTAGAAAAAATTTAGAGGCAAATAAATCTAGACGAATATGTATAGGTACTCAGTAATTCAACACTTAATTAAAATACTTTGTCACTAGCTATATTTACTAACCTTTAGAATAAGCAAACTACTAACAAACTGTGGAAACTGTGGAATAAAGCCTTATATAGGTACACCGTGAAATTTTAGTGGTTGTTTTCCCGTGGCAGGGCGATTTGCTATCGGTAGTACTTTCGAATTATGATAGACAGACTTATAAACCGTTTTCCAAAAAAAAAATTACAAAAAAAACCTAAACTCGAATAAACTAAAAACAATAGTAACGCACTAAAACTGCAAGTCGACGACAGTTCCCGATATTGTAAACAGATAAACAAGCACATGTTACTTTTTTTAACTGTGTAACAGGCTAGAGTGCTTTACTGTTTGACAACAAAAATAAAATTTCATTCACTCAAAAGAATTAGGTAGGTACTACTGCAGTGCTACTACTGGTGTTAGGTCACTTTCGAGTTTCGTTCGACACATTTATAAATCGGGCATTTCTTAACATTATTGAAAAAAAGATTACACATCGACTGTATATCGATAGCAAAATCATTTCGTTGCGGGAAAACAACCACTAAAATTTCACGGTGTATGTGAACAACAGAGGTCGAAAATATATATACTTCTGTCATAAACATGTTACTTCACATTAAAACTTTTTGCTGAAAATGTTTCTATCGGTTGTTGTGATTGAAAAATACTGGCCGTATTCGTACATAAATTTAAAGTCTCCAATTTGTTCTACAAAATATCACAGCTTATAACAGAGCAGTCAGATAAATAAGGAATATTTTCATTTACCTACAAGTTGTGATAAATTGTAGACTGTGCGTGTGACTTGGTATTTTTGTTTGGATATTTCATTACACAATAGTACATTACTGCAGAGGCCGTGAAGTAAGGGATTGCTGGACGAGCTTTGGGGTAGAGGGCCGAGTCGTAGACGAGGCCGGATACAACGAGTCCAGCAATCCCTGTTCCGGCCGAGGATTGTATAGTGCTTTTCTCAAACGATGTGAGGAAATATTGAAATAAATTCCTGCAAGGTAGTTATGTATGCTGGTTCCCGGCCAGTTACAGTGAATACATAACCGCTGACATCGCGGTCGGGATGTTATGTCCAGCGCGCCCACGCGCAGGTGGCCGGTAGCGAGAATAAGTGCACCGCTGAGTGTGAGATAGTTTTTAAGTAGATTTAGTTAGTTGCAACTTAAACTTCAAGCTGTACACTCATTTATATTTTAATCATTAAAGTTAAATCAAAGTAACTTGAGTTTTACCATTGAAACGTCCTCACGAGCTCCCAAATATAACTGGCGCAGCCTTGAAGGATATTCGCGAATAGTGCGTATAGCCGCGACGTGTGATAAAGGACACTACTATCGGTTCTCACGCGTAACTCGAATATCTTCGAACCAAATAAATAAGTTTATAAATTGTGGACATTGATTGAACTTCAACGTGAGGTGCGTGATAAAAGGTGTCATCAGCAGCGGAAGTCATGGTAATCGGCGGTTTGTGAGTAGACCTTTTTGCATTCCTTGCTTATTCCTGATTGTTCCATAAAGTTGGTGAAAACTCGTGTTACAATAGTAGGGTTCGGATAAGCTTCACTGGAAACTCTAGCAAATAGTGTTTAAATTGTCGTGCTTTACACTTAATCAGTAGAATCACGTTATAATAAGATATTGTTATAGTGATAAGTGCTATTATAGAATAGAAATAATAAAACAGTTTTGTGTTGATTTTTTTTGTAAAAATATTTTTTTTGAGCCAGTAAATAAAATTAATTTTTCTTTTACATTGGTTTAGTGATAGAATTGTATTGAATTAAAATGGCTCAAATCCAATTACAGATAATTCCCAAAGAAATGATTGATATAATTCCTAGATTTGAGGGTGATGATAAACAATTAGACTTATTCATCCGTAAAGCTGAATATGTAATTCAGAGATTTAGAGGAATAGGTGAAAATGCTCGAGTGCAAGATGAATATGTATTTCATTCTGTAACAAGCAGGCTTATTGGTAGGGCTGCGACCCTCCTGAGTGAACGAGGTGATTTGGTGTCATGGAACCAATTAAAAGTTGTATTACGCCAGCATTTCGGTGATCCTCGATCAGAGCAATGTATTGCTATTAGGGCCTGCTCCCGGGAAATCCCGGTTCTCAATTTCCCGGGAAATCCCGGGAATTTTACACTCCCCAAAGAACCGGTACTGAAGACTTCGTCCCGGTTCTCCCGGTTCTTTCCATAATTGAAAAATAGTAGCGTAATTTTAGTATTTTCACGCGTATTCATATTAAACGCGATCCACAAGTATCGCAACGCAACGCAACAATAACAATGATGCATTCGCGCACGAGTTGGCATGGCAACAAACAACCTTGAGAAGCGTAAAGCGCGGCTGACACCCCCGCCCGCACCTCAGCCCGCACCCACGCCGCGCCGCGCGTCGGTGCGTCTCGCAATTTACTTGCAGTTGCCACGCCACCAAGGTCGTAGGTCAGCGCAGCAGTGCCGTGATTTTGTTATAAATTAGTATTTGCTATTCATTCAAAGGAAATAGTTGAAGTGAATCGCTCATAACTTATCAAGTTATATATTTTTGAGTCTTTTGTACACTGAAGTGAATAATAAAAGAATCTTACGGTAAGATTTTATGTTTATTATTCTGTGAATTCTGTGATGGTCATTTCATTTTCCACTGTTATTATTATTGAAGCATTTGTTTAAACTATAATGCAATGTTCGTAGATAAGTAGGTAATAATTACATAAGTAATTATTTCATTTACGTCACACTTGGCCATAATGTGAGTTTTACTGCACGCTGCGCGTAGTAAAACTCGCATTGTGGCCAAATGAAGACGTAAAATTGTGTACTCACCACGGGCAGTAAAAAAGAAAGCCCTCTATCGCAACATTCAATTGTTCATTAATAATAACGCCTCTATTGTTGTACCTAATTATTTCTAATTGTTCTAGAACACTTAAACGCAATCCTTTTTCTCAGTTTTGATTTGCTCAGTGGACGGGGCGTGGCGCAAGCAACATCTCCTGCCAGCATCTCCTGATGATGCCTCGTAGAGAGGCGAAACACGTGTCGAGGTTTTTGTCATTATTGGTGGTGGTTTGCTGTAATTATTTGCATGTTTGCACGTGCGGAGGGAGGGTGGGCGCATTAACCGCATGCACAAATACGCAAATAGTTGCATCTCATCTTCGCTGATAGACCAGCACGTTTTTTAGCGGAATAGCAAAGGAACATGGTTCTCGAAATATATACTTATTTGTTTTTGTTTGTTGCAGTTTTCATAAAGTCTACTATTCTGTACTTTGTATAACGCTCAATGAATGTTTCTGTTTTTTTATTTTGTTAAGTTTTAGTAATTCGTTACGGTAACGTCATTAAGTTCGTCATTTGTAATGTAACTTGTAATAAAGTTTAAATAAATAAAAACTTAAAAACACGTTCAAAAAGGTGTTTAAATTGCTTTATTTTATAAGTAACGAATTGCACCAAAATAATACTAAGAACCGGGAGAACCGGGAATCCCGGTTCCAACTGGACTCAGAACCGGGATATAAAAATCTTGGAACCGGCCCCGGTACTGCAGGCCCTAATTGCTATCGAATTAGAGAATTTAAAGATTAAACAAGGTGAATCTTACACTGATTTTGCAATCGAATTCAGCACGTGAGAAGCACTTTATTTGCCAAGGTCAATGAAATTGATGACGCAGGATTGCGATCTGCTAAGACGATAATATACAATAATACCGCGTTAAACTCGTTTATGTATAACCTCCCTGAGTACATGCTTAGGATAGTGCGCCTTAGGGGTTGCACGACCTTGGAAAGTGCGTTAGGTGTAGTAACTGAGGAAGTGAATTTCCAATACCAATATAATTCTAAAAATCATACGCGACCAATGCCACTGCAACAAAATGCACAACCACGTCAGATATTTCAACCACCTCCACAAAATCGTTCTTTTAGCGTTCCCCAACAAAACAATTTTAGATTTGGCACTCCTCAAACTCTGACAACGAGGCCATATGGATTCCAACCTACTTCAACACCCAATCAGGGTTTCAGATTTGGTATCCCGAATCAGCCACAGCCAGGTTTTAGGCCTACTTCTAACCAAGTGTTTGGGTATGGTGCACCCCAACAGTAAAATGGATTTAGATTTGGCATACCCACGCAGCAAGGCTACAGGCCTTTGACCCACCAAGGTTTCAACCAACAGACAGCTACCCCAGGCTTTCGATTTGGTGTTCCACCGGTTCGGCCAAACCAAAGGACTCTCGACAATACTGACGTCACAATGCGCACAGTTAGGCAAAACAACTTGGTCGTGCCATGCGAGAATGACAACCTGTGCTACAGCGACAGTCCGCAGTGTATGGACAATGAATATTATTACGAAGAGGAGCCTTTTGAACCGACTCACATTGAAGAAATATCTGAAGAAATCCAGAATGAAGAACAAAACATACAGGAATCTGAAAATTTTCGGGTAACGGCCTCGAACAAGCCAAACCGTTAGTGATCGAATTAAATTGCGACAAAATGTCAAAATTGCCGTGCATAGAATTACCGGAAATCAGTGCGCGTTTTATGATTGACACTGGAAGCACCCGATCGTTTATAAATACTGCATTAGCAAATCGCTATTTCTCAGAATTCAAATACACAGAGCCTTTTGAGGTGATAAGCACCCACGCAAAGAGCGTACATAACGAAGTTATATACATACCACTTTTAAAAACCTTTAAGAGTACGGAATATCACAAATTCTACGTATACGAGTATGACGTCGCGCAAGGTTATGATGGACTTATTGGATCTAACTTGCTTAAACAATTAGACGCAACTGTGAACATGAAAGATCTCATGTTACACACACGGAATACAAGCATACCAATTATATACAACCCCCCTTGCGAAATCAGCTTAGAACCAAGGACAGAAACAAGAGTCAAGATCCCAACGGATCTCCGCGACGGGACAGCTATCGTACAGTTTCAAGAGTTCAAGGACGCTGTAAGAATGCCAACTGCATTAGTCACATGTGAAAACTTCTTTGCAACTACAGTTATACAGAACGCGACCGATCAAAATGTGACTATCAAATTTAAAAAACCTGTTAAAGTTGAAAAGAGTGAATTCAATGAAAATGATGTTTTAATTAATTTTACATCTGTGGCAAATTGCGACGTGGACGATTTGCTTAAACAAAATTTATCAAAGTTACGGTTAGATCACACCAACGCGGAAGAACGAGCATGCATACAAAGACTATGCCACGAATACCGCGACATTTTCTACTGCGATGAATTGCCGCTTACCTTCACAAATAACGTAAAGCATAAAATCAGGACTAAGAACGAAGATCCAATTTATATCCGCCCATTCCGGCACCCACCTTCACAGAATGAAGAAATTCAACGTCAAGTCGACAACCTCCTTAAGAACAACGTGGTGCAGGAATCTTACTCTCCATGGAGCGCTCCGGTCCACCTGGTACCGAAGAAACCAGACGCAAGTGGTGAAAGGAAATATCGAATGGTAGTGGATTACCGACGTCTGAACGACATAACCATCGACGACAAATATCCGCTTCCGAATATTACTGACCTTTTTGATAAAATAGGAAGAGCAACTTATTTTAGTACGTTAGACCTAGCGAGTGGGTACCATCAAGTGGAGGTCGATGAACCAGATAGACCAAAAACTGCATTCACGACGCAATCAGGACATTATGAATTCGCCCGATTACCGTTCGGTCTAAAAACGGCGCCTGCTACCTTCCAGCGCACCATGGATAACGTGCTCAGAGGCCTACAAGGCATACATTGTCTTGTATATCTGGACGACATCATCGTTTTCTCAACCAGCCTACAAGAACACATGGAAAAGCTACGCAAGGTTTTTAACAGATTAAGAGAAACAAATTTAAAAGTCACATTGGACAAAAGCGAATTCTTAAGAAAAGAGGTGCTTTATTTGGGTCACCAAATCACAAAAGACGGCCTCAAACCAAATAACGACAAGATTAAAGCTGTCCTCGATTTCCCTCTTCCTCGAACGCCAACAGAAATTAAAAGCTTTTTGGGTTTTGTAGGTTATTACCGCAAGTTTATAAAAGATTTCTCCAAAATAACCCAACCACTTACCGCTTGTTTAAAGAAAAGAAACAAGGGAAGACAAATTGTGATAACTGATGAATATAAAACAGCGTTTGAAAAATGCAAAGAACTATTGGTGAACGCACCATTGCTCCAATTCCCTGACTTTTCTAAACCATTCGTGCTCACCACAGACGCGTCCAATTTGGCGATTGGCGCAGTTCTCTCCCAAGGCCCGATCGGCAACGATAAGCCCATAGCGTATCTTAGTCGTACTCTGAACGATGCTGAAACGCGCTACAGCACGATCGAGAAAGAATTATTGGCGATAATTTGGGCTACGAAACGCTTCCGGCCCTACCTTTATGGTAACAAGTTTACCATATATACCGACCACAGACCCCTCGCATGGTTAAAATCTATCAAGGAACCTAACAGTAAGCTAACCAGATGGAAGCTGAGACTGGAAGAATTTGATTATGACATTATGTACAAAAATGGAAAACAGAACACGAACGCAGATGCGTTATCCCGCGTGGTAATTAATGTAATAGAGAATGATGACCTTGATGAACAAAGTTCGATGCGTGCAAACATCGACCCAAACGAACAACACGATAACGGACTGAATAATTCTGATACGGAAACAGCACATTCATCTTCGTCAAGTACTATAACGGCTTCGGAAAAACGTAGCAACTCTAGTACAGAGACTGCACATTCTGCAGAACTCGTGGACACTGCTGGCATACCGATTCTTCGAGAAGCCATCGACACAAAACCTAATCAAATACTGATATTCGACTGGAACAGAAATCATATAACCGTAAAAGACCTTTCAAGAGATAAACAAAAAGTTTTAGAAGTTCATCTTCCCAGAGATAGACCTGATCTAGTGAAACAGTTCCTGAAAGAATACATAAGACCGAAGCTAAAATATTTCTTGTATTTCGAAAATAATGTTCATAGAGCTCAATTTACCCAAGCCGTAATGGCCCTTTATAGAAAAGACTCCGTATGGTTCTTTGAATGCACTGAAAGAGTAATATATATTGATGATGAAAATCAACAGTACAATATCGTAAAAAGTTATCACCAAGGTAAAACATGCCATCGTGGCATTAGGGAAACCCTAATGCATCTGAAACGAACTTACTATTGGAATAATATGCTCACAACCGTAGCCAGTATTATTAATTCCTGCGAAACTTGCCAAACTATGAAATACGACAGGAGGCCACTGAAACCTAAATTGCAATTCACCCAAACACAGACCAAACCGTTTCAAGAAGTTTTTGCCGATCTCTTCTCTATTGAAGGTACATACTTTCTTACCATAGTAGACGCCTTCAGCAAACTGGGGCAGGCTTTTGAAATCCCAAATCGCTCTACCCCAGAGGTTATCAAAGCCCTCCTAAAGTATTTTTCGTTTTATGGAATTCCTAAAAAATGGAGCTCTGACCCAGGGTCAGAGTTCAACAACACACTACTGAAAGAGATGTTAGAATTCTATAAAGTAGACATGCACATTGGTATCCGACATAACCCCAACTCCATGGGTATTATAGAAAGGTTTCACTCTACTATTTTGGAAATATATCGTTTAGCCAAGCGTGAACATAAACTTACTGATGTAGTCTCAACTATGTCCTATGCGATCATGTCATATAATTCAACAATACACTCCACAACGGGCTTGACCCCGTTCGAAATAGTATTTGGTCACACTGATTCTAACGAAGTGTTTGACGTGGATTTTAATAAACAGTATACTCAAAAATTGGTTCAAGATCATGTTCAAAAGACGCAATATCTCTATAAATACTTAACTGATAAAATAGTGAAAGAGAAAGATAAGGTTAGGGAAAAACGGGGTGGAGAAACTGAATTTGATATTACAAAAGGCGATACAGTCTTCATAAAAGGGGTCAATGTTAGACGTAGTAAAGATGCGCCTCGATATCAAAAAGCGAAGGTTACGGGCGAAGTCGCTAGAAACACTGTCCCTATAGAAATTCGAGGCAGAAAGACTAAAACTCCAATTAAGGATGTCAAACGTCTTTCGCAGGGTTGCCGTCCTCCTGCTGATCCAGGGTACGCAGAGCCAGACCCTTCTTCAGCAAATGGAAAATAACCGAGGCATTCTCCCGATCCGACAGGGCCAAGCAGTTATTAGTTACGACAAATGGACTATAGTTAAGATTTTAGATTTAGATTTGCTTTGTGAAGATTTAGAATTCAATATTAACAGATACGCGAATTTATGCAAACATACTTCAATATTTTATACAAAAAGGGGCATTAACTCAGAACTAAGTAACGTTAATCTCCAGACAGATCACATAAAGAATATAACTATACAAAAAATTGCTCAAATTATCCCAACGCGTAGAGTTAAACGTGGAATTCTAAACCCTCTTGGCTCTTTAGTTAAGGCTATAACTGGTAATCTAGATCACCAAGATGCCCTTAGGTATGATAGATTGATAAGTGAGATAAAGTCGGGCCAGGATGCTACAAACAAAAGATTCACCTTGGTTTCAAAAATGGCAGACTCATTCATAAATGCCACCAATTCGTCTCGATCTAATTTCATTCAGCTTGTTAAGGAAATATGGGAATTAAGAAAAATGTTTAACCAAACTGGAGGTAATCAGACCGTCAACAAGCTCATTCTTACATTTAATTTGTTTTTGCATAATTTCATGATGCTGTATGTCCGCCTGGATGAAATAGAAACAGCCATAGCATTTAGTAAGTTAAAAACCCTACATCAAACCATTGTAGATAGTAATGAATTGTTAACTATGCTTAAAACGATTGAATCAAAGGACACTTTAGTGTACCCTGCTACCGTTGACATTATTAAAGCTTGAACATTGTATAGAATTAAAAGCTTATGCTAAAGGAAGTAAAATAACGTTTTTGCTAGACATTCCAGTTATTCGGAAGGAAACTTATTCCTACTATAAAATCTTACCTTTACCAACAATAAATACCCATAACCAAATAACCTTAATCATTCCTGAACACCCCTATATCCTTGTAAATGGGTCGAAAACTCAGCCGGTTGCTACACCGTGTACGGAGATTGAAGAAGGCCTTTTCCTCTGCCAAGAAGATAAAATACTCACGTTAACCCCTGACCGCTGTGTAGCAGATTTGATGAAGTTCAACTCAAATATCAACTCTTGCCATCCTATGGTTGCTAACATCAAAGGTGTAAAAATAGAAGCCCTGCAACAAAATCAATGGCTAATTTTTACAAAGGATCCACTCACGCTAAAGAGGTTCTGCGAAACAGGAGTTACTCAGCATAAGATCCGAGGCGCTTACATACTTACCTTGGAAGACAGTTGCGAAGTAAAGATTAAAGACATCCGTTTGAGCCAACATTTAATAAAAGGAAACGATGTAACAGTTACAAAATTACCAATTATAAACTTACCAGAGATCGTTATGCCGACGCCGCTACCAGAGAAGAAGCCGCTGAATTTGGATGGAGTCAACCTGGCGGACTTGCAGTTCCTACGATATGCGTTACAGAAAAGTGATAGTGAAATAGTGGAAGGTAGTAATGAAAGCATAGTGAAAGTGAAAGGTATCAGTGTCTGGACATTGGGGCTTTATATAATCCTAGTTTTAGGAACATGTGTAATCATTTTTGTTAAATATAAGAAAATTGAATGTTTTCAAAGTCATCAGTCGCAAACTCATCCGACTGAGGATTTTGAACTTGCGGAGGGAAGAGTTATGTATGCTGGTTCCCGGCCAGTTACAGTGAATACATAACCGCTGACATCGCGGTCGGGATGTTATGTCCAGCGCGCCCACGCGCAGGTGGCCGGTAGCGAGAATAAGTGCACCGCTGAGTGTGAGATAGTTTTTAAGTAGATTTAGTTAGTTGCAACTTAAACTTCAAGCTGTACACTCATTTATATTTTAATCATTAAAGTTAAATCAAAGTAACTTGAGTTTTACCATTGAAACGTCCTCACGAGCTCCCAAATATAACTAGGTAATCAATTAAATACTAGTTTGTTGAAATAACAATCGGAACGAAAGTTCAGAAAACAATTGTGTAATTTGCCGCCTTTTTTATTTTTTAAATATTAATATTTCAACAAGCCGTTCAAGCATCATGTTTAACCGCACATAAGTATAGTACCATAGATTTTGTTTTTTTTTTACGTCGCAAGTCTGCTTACAGTCTAGTTGTGGTTGGCAGTATGTAATTTTTCCTTTGTCAGTTTAATATTAGTAAGCAAATTTAAAAAGTTAGAGTAGCGGACAATAACGTTTTTAGTTAGGGTTTTCATACATTACTACTTGGCTTAAGGCCAAGAAGTAATGTAGGGAGCCATAAACAAGAAACTTCTTGTCTCCATTTCGTAATATTAACGTATACATTTCAGAGCATGTTTGAGAAAAAATAATTTAAACAAGTCCATATAAAAAGTAGGACATGCTTTAATTTCACATGACAACTTTTGGGCTGCCGCTGTAAACACGTACTCTTACTCAATCTCCATACTACCCTTTAGTTTTTTTTCATAAGAGCAAAGGAAATAATATAGGAAAAAAGGAAAACAAATGACCGGATTACCGTACAGATATTTCTGGCTAATCAACTGTACAGATATTTTTGATGCCTTGGGAACGTCCATATGCCCATGTTTATGCCCTTGACTGTATGTACTTACCAATACCTACAACATGCATTTACTTAAGGTCAAAGGTTACGGTAATGTCATTTGAGTTGGGACGTTTGGTGGCATTGGGGTGAACAAAGAGCAATGGAGTCGTGTTAGGTATATATTTTTGATTGAATGAATGAATGAATGACCTGAGCGTCCATCTCGGGCTAACTAAAGAGCTTACTAATTCGAACGTGTAAACGCTTGCTCAAAATTAAATCTCATAACGCGTTCGGTCGAGCAACGTCTATAGACGACACATATGTAGGCTTAACGATCGGCCTTAATAAACGACTTCGTAGTTCAGAAGCAGAGGGGCTACCGCGAAACGAAAACGAACATCGTTCGGGTATCACCGTCTTTGTCGCTCGAACTGGCAAGTGCGACAGAGAGGGAGATACACAAACGAAGTTCGTTTTAGTTTGGCGGTAGGCCCTCTGTACTGAATTAAACATGACTTTTCTAGTTCTCTCGTCTTTCTAAATCTAATGAAACATTGAAGCGTAATATATGTGTTAACAGATTTATTTTCAGGCTCAATTTAACGTTTGAAAAACCTTCGCACGTCCATTCCCCTCAAGATAATAAATACGAAAGTATCAAGGTCCAACGTTGGGTCTAAGCTTGACCCGCGCTGGATTTGCCTAATGAAGAATTGTATGGATACCCTCAAAGGGTATGTTAATGTATGCTGTCCCAAACTAACCTAAGATTGCAAAAGTTTTCGTTAAGAAAACCCTCAGATCAGAGGGCCTACCGCGAAACGAAAACGAACTTCGTGTATTTCCGTCTCTGTCGTTTGAACTAGCAAGTGCGCCAGAGAGGGAGATACACGAACGAAGTTCGTTTTCGTTTCGCGGTAACTCCTCCGAGCCTACCTGAGTACCGCGAAACGAAAACGAAGTTCGTACGTATATCTCCCTCTCTACCGTACTTGTTTAATTTGAGCGACAGAGGTCTCCCATACACGAACGAGCAACGTTTTCGTTCCGCGATAGTGATGTGCCGTCACTGCTCCGTTACGGTTTCGTGCGGCGGAGGCACCGGTGCGTGATCTCTACGCGTATGAAAGAAATTAAGAAGAAAGATACATTTATTCTCAAACACAAAGCAGACGCAGTAAGCCTGCATCACACTGGCGCGGCCTGGCCGCGGCGGACAATATAAAACTTGTCACTATCTGTCAAAGGACCATGCGTTAAAATGGTCCTGAAACCAACAGCACTGAGAGTTAGGCCTGCCACACACTGGCGCGGCCTGCGGTGGCGGACAATAGTAAACTTGACAGCGGCGGACAAGTTTGCTATTGTCCGCCGCGGCCAGGCCGCGCCAGTGTGATACACGCCTTAATGTCATTAAATAGGTCTTTTAATCTACTTTATTTCATTCTGCACAAAGTCGAATTCAATTGCAGAACGAATTTATTCGTATTTTAGTCAGTGAGTGTAAGTTATGAAAAAACGCATTCCCAGAATATTCATATTTATTATTCTGGTACCAATGATGAAGGCACATCGAGTGTGGCATTCATTGGGTTTGGTTCATATTTTATTAATAAAACTATGAAATTTATTTTTTCTAAATAAATAATAAATACTACTAAAATTATAACAGTAACTAACATACTACTTATACTTAACTAAAATAAATGGTCTCCCCGCGGCATGGTGCCTAAGATGCTGGCGGCATTTCCCCGCTGTATCGCAATACTTATGCGTTGAGCGAGGAAGCCGCCAGCTCTTCGGTCCCCGGTGGTGTCGGCTAATTTTTTTGAGATTTCTTTGAAGAGATTGAGGGCGCTGGGACCCCACGGACCAAGGGTCTCGACGCCGAATGGAACAAAGTAGTATTCGGCGCCGAGACTCCTATATTTGTTATTTTTTACCTTTTCTGCAGCCTCTGCAGCCGCACCGGCTCTGGAGGACGTTCCGTGGAGATGGGATGGGGCCAATGTGTCGACGCAGGTGGCGTCCCACACCAGCACCCGACCCATCTTCCACGGAATCAAAGACATTCCATCCGGTCTCTTGCCGTCGTCCCTGAGAATGGCGGGTGGCTCTAACAGGGCCGGCACATTGACGCTGGCAAGAGAGCGGCGTAGAATGTCGTTGAGTGCGGCGTGTCTTGAAAAGCGGCCCGCACTCTTTTGGCACGAAAGGCCGTGATGTCCCAACGCGTTGACGTCACTGCCGCAGGGACACGTGTGTGGAGCACATACCCGGACTCCAAGCCGCAGACAGGTAGCAACGCGCAGGGTGTGGGGTTCTAAGAAAGTCCCAGTATGCACCGACGGAAAGGCGTGTAACCAGGAGCCTGCTTCTCTGGTCCCCACAGCCAAGATCCTGGCGCGATCGGAACCTGTACTGCGATCTAGAAGAGAGTCGTATGTCATTTTTGACGATATGTCATCCCAGGCCCTTTGTGATTTAAAATTTTGAGGGGGATCCTTACCCGGGCAGGCAATAGACCAGGCGTTTTTGGCCTCCGTCAAGCCAGCAGTCTCATAGTTTACAGGGAACGCCCCTAAGATTTTACCTATGAGATTTGCCGAGCTGTGAACGGAGGACAAAAACGCTGGTACATAAAACTATTAATTCGCTACAAACACTAACCTTACATTGACATTTTTATTTTTATTTTTCTTATCATTGTCATTTTTTTATTTTTGTTTTAAGTACTTTTACTATTAATATTGACATACCTTGTGACCATCAAATATTGTGTGCCAAAATGTGGCTGATTGTGAAGAACAATAAACATACTGAGACCTATTATAATCACTCACTTTCGAACAATAAATTATTTGTTTTTGTATATGTATTACCCTCGTAATTCTGAATATGTATTCACTGAGAGAACCCGTTTTCTCATAGATTCTAATCACATTAACTTAAATATGAATATCTCAGTTCTGCAATGGAATTCAACTCGGGGCCCATAGAACGATTGAAGTAGATTTAAAGACTTATTTACTGACCTAAGTTTCATCTTTTTTGGATTCAGGACCAGGCTCCATACAAGTTGCCCATGGTCCTTTACTATCGTCCGCCACCGCAGGCCGCGCCAGTCTGTGGGAGACCTAATAGGTGTGTCCTAAACGTAGTTTGGTTCTCGTTTTAAAATGACATGCCAGAATAACATAAAACTTTGTACACACAATGGGACCCGCCATGTCTAGGTCGGAAAATATAAATGAAAAATATAGTCTCTGCATGAAAAACGTTCTACTCGCTCTATTTTTCTCTATTTTCATTTTTAGCAACAAAAACTAATGTTCGACCTAGGTAACTGCACGGCTATCACGCGACGGCGCGCGAGCTCTCTCGATTTTTCTCGCACTATCCGTCTCTTTCTTATCGGAACACTTTGAACAAGAGGTAATATGCGAGAAAAATCGGGAGTATGTCGCGTCTGTCCCATGATAGACGTGCACGGATACCATTGTAGTGTAAGGCCTGCAACACACTGGCGCGGCCTGCGGTGGCGGACAACAATAAACTTGACAGCTAATGACAAGTTAATGCCTACATCACACTGGCGCGGCCTGGCTGCGGCAGACCATAGTAAACTTGTCATTAGTTGTCAAATTTACTATTGACCGCCACCACACCGCCACCGCAGGCCGCGCCAATGTGTTGCAGGCTTAAGTACCTATCCATACTACTATTATAAAGAGGAAAGATTTGTATTTTTGTGTGTATGTTTCAAAAATTCTTTCACCATTGGAAAGCTATTAGCTAGTATAGTAGGGCAGTTTCAGGTGATGTGGACACGCTGGACAAAAGCACCAATTTTTTTTCAGGTACTCGTTAGGTCCATAGCTTTAAGTTTTTGATAGGAACCACCTCCTCCGTCGGCCATCTTTAATTTTATGGCGGTCATTTTGAATATTATTACGTATATCAGTGATTAGACCAATAAGTTGTCTTTAAATAAATCAATTATTATAATGTTCACGGTGATGATCGTCGCTACAGTTGCTGAAGATTTGCAATTACCCTGTGTCGAGGTAAAAATCTCTGCAAAAATATGCCAAACTGCATTCCCAGCCAAAGGCTGAAAATGTAAGGAAAACCTTTTTCTATTATCCCCATTCCTGTATGGAAATGTTCCATTTCCCTAGCATAAGCTATTTATATTCGCTCCATAACGCCGTGGTTACGCCATAAGCTCTTGGCTTTCATGAGCTTCGAGCTTACGGTGGACTTAAACCTTTTGTGTATCTGGTACCATTTTAAGAAGCTACACACGTTACCATTTTAGACGTCTAAAGCTGGGCTTCGACGCTGCGCGGTTTGTTACGGCGCTAAAAGGATGCATCCAAATGGGAAGATGTAATTATGACTAAGGTAGATTATATAGGGTCATCCGGTTAATATGGTCACTTCGCTGTATGCCAATAATTACAACGCAAAGTGGATAAATGGCACTGTAATCAAAAGCGTCCAGTAGCCTAGTGGAACCTTGCAAAGTTTTATCGGGACTGCTTTACCAAATCAGTTTTGACAGATCTAAAACACGGGTCGATTCGCAATTACCGCGGTCCTCTAAAAAAATGTAAACATTAAAAGCCTGCAAAAATCGAAAAGAGACGTGTGAATTAATTATTGGATATGAGTCAACTGATAATTTATCGTATTTTAAAGTGGTAGTAATGTTAACAAGTACGCACTTGTTAATATGGACATCAGTTGTGTGATGTTCTGTATGAAAATAGTAACCATGTTTTAAGTTGTTGTCATAAGTAATAGCTAACGAATAGTGTTAAATGTTATACTTTAAGGATGTAAAAAGTAGGTAAGTAGATTGAGGGTAATTGGCGGCAGTAGGATCTTCAAAATTGCGATCGCAAAACGATTAAAAATAAACACACCCTCGAAAAAATTTAAAGTTCCAATGAAAACGATTAAAATATATTTACGATTGAAATTGAAACAAACTGGAGGCTCGTCTCGGTCGAAGACTATTCCTGAAGTTGGAGGAAGCAGATAAAATTGGGGATGGCCACACGTGCCGGAAATATGGCCATTTACCACTTTTTGAATAGTTTCTAAGTATTACCAAAGATATTTTGTAGTCTTTTTTATTGTATATTAGTTGGTTTTAATAACCGTGTATTTTTTATCCACAACCTGCCCTTACTTATTTTTTTACAGAGCTCCAAACCTTAACATGTCCATATTACCCTCACGTACCTTACATTGATGACCGAGCTAGTTAGTGGTCATTTGTTAGGGGCCCCGTGTTACTTCGATGTGCACTAGCGCGCAATAGGCGTGATTCCTACAGTTTTTTTCGATGACATTCGAACCAGTTTTCAGTCAGGAACAAATGTTTGTATGGGATCAACTACAATAGGGGTGTAGACACTAGAGAAAATAAACAATAATGTCATAGCAGGGGTAGGTATGTTCTGTCCCTTTCTCGCAAAACGCAACTTCATATGAAACGACGCTGGAAGATTGTGACGTCACACTAATGGACGGCAACGTGCCGCGCCCCATCGTGTTCGACGCGCCCCCCCGGCTGCTCCTGTAATGTGACGTCACACCCTGTTTGCGTTTTCTCTCTCTAACAAGCAATATTATAACGTTTGTGGCTTCGTAATTCTTTGATGACGCCTAGTGCCAAAAATCCCAATTTTTGTCACTAGGCATATTTTTTTGTCTCTTTCATTTGGAGTAATAATAATTTTCGACTCTACACCCCTAGGGTACATAAATAGACAGAAAAAATGAGCCAAAGACGGACCTCGCGGGCGGAACCAAAACGCTTTATACTAATTTACTAAGAAGTATGACGTAGGTATTCATCAAGAGCGTTTTAGCGAAACGACCGTAAAGCTCCGCGCTTGTTTCTGAGCCGAGCAATTGTGTCCCTCGGAGGGGCTTCCCCACCCACGGCTCCCGTACAGCATTTCCTGGAGCGTTCGGAATCACGCGTCGGCCGGCATGCAGACCGGCCAATATCGGCCCGTGTGGAGTCTCGGAGGATTGTATAAGACTATTCGCCATTGGCCACGTGTCATCCTTCCCCTTCCCCCTATTTGTGCTTTAGTACATGCAGGTCCAAAATACCATTATTGGTTAAGTTAGTATATAAGTGCTATTGTGTGCCCTGATAGGGCGTCATGTACAGACTTTCTTGAAATAATGGTCGCACTACACTTGGGAGTTTATGTTGCGTTGCGTCGTTGCCTCTCTTTCATTTGCCGGAGGAATAAAAAAGATGCAACACGAATATTTGGGCAAATACCGCCAAGTGCAGTGCGACCTTATGTAAGTGTGTAGCCATGTAAGTCCAACGAATACCTAAATGAATATGAAACGACGCTGTGCTGTTAAGTGCACCGGTTGTCCCGCTGTTCTCCGATACAGGGTACATTTCTTAACTGAAGCTCGTGATTTTATTTGAGCAGGTTCGATAATATTATAGATTTTATCCACGCACGTCATTAATGCTCTACTCGTAAAATGCGTTCAGAAACCGTAGGAAATGCTATGAGGACTTTCTTGTCTGTGGTAGTAGGTAAAAATCTGTACTTTAATATTATTACAGTATCGGTTTTGAAGTGGATATTTCTTTGCTCGCGTTCTTGTATAGGGGGACAGTTCAAAATGTATCACGTGACTTCCGGAATAACTTTTTGTAGAGAAGCCTAATCTGATTACAAATAATTGTTTGTTACATGTTTTAATCCTTCTTTATTTGCCATTCGTTGTTAATCACAAAATGTTACTTAGTTTATGTGGCGGAAATGAAAATAATGCTGAAATAACCGCCATTTTCAATGTATCGCGAGTCAAATGAGCTACGTCAGTCAATGTTCCCATATATACCGATTTATCTGTACTTATACTTACATTAAACTTGGTTCACGTGTTATTACAACGAACTATCGATGAGAAACAAACCACCTTTAAAGTACTACTGGTAGTACTAGTGACCTCACGGTGTATCGTTTGTACTACCAGTTGAACTACATGGTAGTACTACTGTCTCAGAGGGAAATTAAATAGGTAGGTGCCGACAGAAGTAGCTTTACTTATTTTCGTTTTTTTTTTTAAATAGTTTGCTAAGTACGGAACCCTCGGTGCGCGAGTCAGACTTGCACTTGGCCGGTTTTTTTATTAGGGTTCCATAGCCAACAAAGATCCACTTAAACTTAATTAACGGTTGTATCAATTCAATTCAAAACATTTATTTCGGTCAACTGGGATCATATAAAGTTACCTAGTTACAGTTTCTTAGCCTAAAGTTAGCGAATATTACTAAACTTAACCTAACATATATACAATACAATAAGGACAGCACTTAGTAGGGCTTGACTGTCAGTACGTGGATCACGACATGTGACAGTGATTCAGATACTCACAATCAAACCTATCCGCAAATGCCCTCAGGATACCACTAGAGCTAGCCCGCACCCTGCGCGCCAGGAATGTGCATCGTTTCCTCATAGTTGTATAGAAACAGTCAACTCTGGCATCCGCGAACATCCCCAAACGCACTACAGAAACGGGGCAGCCCCAGTAGCACCCTGAAAGCATTATTGTACTGTACACGAAGGGCGTTGTACCTACTGTCTTTGCGTTGTTCCTGAGTCATGGATGTTTTCTACGTATTTAAGTATTTATATCTATTATATATATCGTCGTCTAGTACCCATAACACAAGCCTTACTGAGCTTACTATGGGACTAGGTCGATTTGTGTAAGATTGTCCCCTTATATTTATTTATTTATTTTATTTATTTAAGAGACCCACAGACTGCTCGTGTAGAGGGTCGTACAGAAGGCTCTGAAAAGAGTTATTTTTACCTCAGCAGAACAACGAGCAAATCTGCGGGCCACCATGTTCGCTCTAACAGACAACGCCATGTCCGCTCTCGCCACAACCCGCTTCTTTGTTGAAAGGTTATGAGTTTAAATTTGGAAAAGCTGCCAAAACTCAAGTCTTTCACTATTCTAGTATCCATATCCTTCCCACGGTTTCAAACTATCAAATGCTTGGAAAGGCGACAGACTCAGACCAAGCTACTTTCGTATGTATCGTCATCCTTACAATAGAGTGTTTAAGAGAAAGTTTAGTCGCCCCCTAGCCAGTCATAACGGATCGTATTGGAGCTAATACATAATTAGTTAGGGTCATCGTCATCGAAATCGATGCGAGTACTATACTATATGTACAAGTATAATATTAGAATGGACGGATGTCAAGTTCAAAGGGTCACGGCCGTTCCAATACATGACTTGCTTGATGTGACCAATAGGACCGAAAATTACGTAAATTATGCTCGGTTTGTTCAGATCCCTGATAATGAACAGCTAAGTAATCGGTAATCGGTATCCGCTATGTATATCACTGTTTTTTTACTCATAGATAAAGACAGAGAGAGAATGCTATTAAATCTGGCTGTCCCTCGCAAATAGAATAGAAGAGTAAAAATAATATACCTATGTGAATGAGGATTATTGGGCCTTAACTAAAAAAAACGTTAGGTATTTTACGTGTAGATTCATTTTGAGAACTAGTTCACCGCAAACATGGCATTTCACTCATATTTGGAACAGCTCAACTAGGGAAGTGCCCCTACCTCTAGTGAGGGACCTGCTTGTCTCAATAAGGGGGTTGTCATTCTATTTGAGAGAAGGTTCTCGAGTGGCGACCACATACCGGCAGGCGCAGCGTGGGTAGACCCCACAAGGGAACTAATGACCTGACCCCGTATCATGGTCGGCCTTATCATACGACAGGATAGAGCGCCCGTCACTGGCTGACGCCATTCGATAGAACGAGACGACGCTCCTATCTTGTCACTTATCGCCAAGGATAGGACAAACGCCCGTCATTTTGAAAACTTAACCCTGTTCTGTACAGTAGAGACTTCCTAATGATATATTTTTTTTAGAAGTTTACTCAAAATATTATTATTTAATGTACTTCAACACGTTTATCAATAAATTACCTATTCTTCTATCATCGCATTAGACACTACTTGATTTCAATGACTTTATTTACTACTGGCCATTTAGATAAAATAGGTAATATTCTAATCATCTTTGTCAAGCATTGACGTTGTCACTTTAGCGCCTTAATCATCGTCATTTGAATAATTTGTCACTGGAAACATATAAATTATATTACTTAAAATAAATTTATAAAACATTACTTTTGTCCTTTGTTTTGTATTGTCACGAATAAACTATTCTTATTCTTATTTAGTACCTATTTTTTTTATTAATATAAGGAAGTCTCCACTGTACAGAACAGGGTTAAGTTTTCAAAATGACGGGCGTTTGTCCTATCCTTTGCTTATCGCGTGATAAGGCCGACCATGATACGGGGTCAGGAAGTTGCGGGAGTTCGCTGGATACGGGCGCAAGGCCTGTCGCTGTGACACTCTTTGGGGGATGACTTTATTTCAGCTGATATGATGTTGATGTGATTCTTCTTGAGTCGTCAGCCCATCTGTTATACAAAGCGGGCCAAAATACCTAAAGGGTGGTAATGGTGGTATTACACTCGTCCAAGATAAAGAAGAAGAATTGGACTATCCATGTTAAGGTATAAGATGGTACCCCTACAGACTCTTTCTGTTATTTACACATGTGAAAGAATACAGTCGGAAACATTTTTAGAAGTTTGTTTGCAAATTCCAAATCCATCGACCGCTTCAACACTTCAGACCAGTTGTGCCGATTATCAATAAATTCTATTCACGCGTTGTTATTATGAATCCTCAAGTCCAGTTAGACTAGACCCAACTAGAAATGCTTTATAAAAATTCCATTCTTTTTATACTACGATACTCAAGCATCGGCCTGCATGATGGAAAGCGGATCCTGTAGTCTAAGGTAGCTTGTGTAGTTAAGATAAAGAAGACGCAAAAGTTGCTTCAAAAAATATTGCCTGAAACCAACTAGGTATAAGAACTGTTACGGTAGATCCGCGAAGCGGGAGGGGCGACAGCGCCGACCGAATTGACCTCTAACGTCACACAGATACCCCCTTACAGCGCAGGAATCGACTTAATAAGGCGAATGTCCCCAAAATGTTGTCTCACACACACACACATCATCAGCCTGTATACGTCCCACTGCTGGGCACAGGCCTCCTCTCATGTATGAGAGGGAATGGGCAGTAGTCCCCACGCTGGCCCAGTGCGGATTGGGGACTTCACATACACCTTTTGAATGTCTGCTGATGTATGCAGGTTTCCTCACGATGTTTTTCCTTCACCGAAAAGCTAACGGTAAATATGAAATCATATTCCGTACATAAGTTCCGAAAAACTCATTGGTACGAGCCGGGATTCGAACCCACGACCGCCGTTTGACAGCCGCATGCCTGAACCACTGGGCTACCGTAGCTTAAATTTTGTCTCGCTTGGCCGTAGGGGTTTACACATGAAGTAAAATAAGAGGGGTTTTCTGTCCGTTCTCCGCAAAACGCACCTTCATTTGAAACGATTGTCATTTACTATGACGCTCGCAGGCGTCACGATCTACGAGCGTATTCTCTCTAACAGGCAAATTATAATAACGGTTATGATTTGAGATATCTGAATGGGATTTTCGACACTATTAGAGTCCAATTAATGAACTGACAACTTGTATGGATAAAAATGACATTTTTGGAAATAATTTATAATAGCTTATTCTTTGTGCGTAGTGGATAAATTATCAAATAAATATTTACCCACCGACAGGATCCGACAAATTTCAGACATTTTATTTATTCATCTTTATTTTGCTTTTTCTATGAATATTAGAACAATACAAAAAAATACGATGTATGCTTCATTTAAATCTACATAATTACCTACTTCCGGGTGGAAAGTTTGTCAGATTCTTGAATACCTGAAGCATCTTAGAAATATATTTTAGAATAAAATAAACACAAAAAGGCTATCTCTCACTTATAATAAATCTCTAAATTAAAAAAAGAATCAGCCAGTATCAAACTAACCATTTTTGTGTCCCCAGATGATTTCAGATTCCCATGAACGGAAAAATATGTAACTTTTTTCATAGGCACATTATTACTCTGGCCTCCGTTTAGGATAGTTATTATCCGACTGCAGCGATTAATTAATTTTCGAAAACATTTGACCTCATTAAATTATTAATTTCTTTTGCTTGAAATCGTAGCCGCCATATCTGTCAACTGTCAGTGACGTCAAAATGGCGGGCTTGCCATAACTATCGAATATTAATAATTTCGATCCGGTGTTGTGATGATAGACCTTCACAAAACGCATATTAAATTCTAAAGCATAAAAAAATAATCGATTCTGATATGGAAACTTATATGCGATAAATTCGTATTGAGGTGTAATTTCAATAAATGTATCAACAAATTTCAACAAAATAACGTCAAACGTCAAAAGTCTGACTCTCTTCCTTTTTTTTTAATGGCATGGCGATAGCGCTGTCCTTGCGTTCAGCCAAAGTCTATTTGAGTTTCTGCAAGATTGAATCACACACTGAGTATTTAATTATCACGATACTGCACGACTATCACAAGACGGCACGCGAGCTCTCTCGATTTTTCTCGCACTATATGTCTCTTTCTAAGTTATCTGACAAGAGAGAGACGGATAGTTGGAGAAAAATCGAGAAAGCTCGCGCGCTGTTTTGTGATAGCCGCGCTGGTTTGTCAACGGGCCTTTTATAAACATTAATTATGAAGCGCGTCAGTATTAGGCCTGCATCACACTAGTGCGGCCTGGCCGCGGCGGACAATAGTAAACTTGTCCGCCGCTGTCAAATATTGTCCGCCACCACAGGCCGCGCCAGTGTGGCTGTGCCTTAAGGCGGCTTCAAGTTGATATTCAGCCAATATAGAGACCACAATAGAGACACAGAAATTGGGCAACATACAGGAAAATACTTTTATCATAAAGCCTGCAACACACATTATTATGTTGGCAAGGGCGGGAACATACACAAGATATGCCAGAATGTGATAGTGCAATCTGAAACATTGCAATATGAAAAAAATAAACATATTGCTTTAACATTTTTAATAATTTCCTTTATTAGAAAGGGACTCGGACTCGCGTTATAGTTGTAGAACTTACCTAGTGGTTAGGTATAGTTTGGAAAATATAAATTGGCCGTCTGTTGTCAAATTAAAAAGAGATCTTTTGTTCCACGTAAACACTTACCGGTCAATGTGTACTCGAAAGGATTATCTATTAATTCCTAAACACATCTTTACCTGAGAGTCGGAGTGACTCAAGAACTCAAGATCATTTCGGTCATCCATCACGTTTTCATAATATAACATAACACAGTGTTAAAAATATGTAGAAAAGAAGATCAATAAACATTTAATACTGCAGCGTGTGTCCTACCTGTTAGATCTATTGCCACAGACATCTACTAAACTTTTACCCCATTATTCATAAAACTTAAAATACCTCTGATAAATAACACGTGTTTTGTCCCTTTCTTAATAATTTAAATATCAGAGTGACAGGTTTTAACGTCATTTTAACTAAAATATATAGGTTTATTGAAAGTTTTACATGATAGGTTAAAATTAGAACTGCATGTGTCCTATTTCCAAGAGAAAAAATGCGTTTACTCCTACATAACCATGCAAACGAAGTCGCAGGTACAGCTAGTTATAAATAAATGATTTTTAAAACCGTATCTTTCCTGGAGGCATATTTTTGTGTCTTCTGTCATTTGGAATAATAAGACATTTTGAGTCTACAACCCTATTGAACGAGCCCAGCGAAAGAAGTTCTCCGCCTCAGCTTGCGCTTAATTTCTTTCGTATACGATGGCTGTACATCCAGCTTAAACGGTACGCATTTAAGTTAACTACATCAAATTAAATGACCTATTTGAGGAAGCTACTAACCGTTCCCCCGAGAGCACGCATTGTCTATCTATTCTCATTTGAACCACTTTACTCAAGCTACGATTTAGATATGAACTACGGAATTATGATGCAGAGGTGAAACTTGTCTGAAAGACCGCTTTACTGAGATTATTTTATGATATGATTTTAGGCGTTGGTTTCAGACGGTCCTGAACACAATTTGCCTAGTTGGAGTTTTGCCCACAATGCAGTTTGACCACCGAGCATTATGCCTATAACGCAAAATGACCACTTATAGGTAGGTTAGGTTCGTCAGGTTTCTTCAGATGACAAACCAGAAATAGGAGCCCCGCTCCGCGGGGCTCCGTCAATATTGCTAACGTAACCTCATAACGACGAAAATGTGATGTAGGCATTTTTCGTTTTAGGCATAATGCTCGGTGGTCAAACTGCAATGTGGGCTAAACTCCAACTAGGCAAATTGCGTTCAGGACCGTCTGAGACCAACCCGATTTTAGCTGAGCAGTCTGTTTGTATTGATGTCTGTTTCTCTGTAGCGTTTACAATATTGAACCGATTATGATACATGAAGCAATCGATGCGAAATTATGCTGCGTTTGACATAGACGACCATTTATATGAGCAAAAAACCAGAATTTTCCGTGGTCAGGTTAGTTTCTGAACTTTGTATGATTTTTGTAGCGGTGCACTCGTGTGGAGTGAGTTTCCCGCTATGTAGAGGAAAGCGTCTACAAGTGAAGTCACGTTTTCAATGGTCAACAGCGTCATCATCATCGTATCAGCCGAATGACGTCCACTGCTGGACATAGGCCCCCCCGAGTGCCAAAGTGACCGGTCCCGCGCCACCCGCATCCAGCGAAAAGTGTTGCCGGCGGTCATATACCTTGCAAAAGGTGGAGAGGAAGATGTTTTGAGTAATATTGGTAGGGTATTAATTAGGTCTAAAAATTCCTCCTTTTTTAAGTCTGAAAAACAGTAATAGTTTTACTAGGGCTTGAGGCGGACGTACCTACATACATAGATAGCGACTAAACTAGACAAATAAAACAACATCATAATGCATAAAATTACATTAATATTCAGGTTAAGGCGCCGTAGGTTCGGAAGTGCGCGGATTTCATGTTTTTTAATTTTAATTTCTTGGCCGTTTAAATGAAAAAAAAGTAATCACTGATTTCTCTCAAACATGATATTGCCAATTTTTAGAAGCCATTTTAATATTTTTAGCTTTTGTACATAACTTGTTACGAATATTTTAAGTGTATTTTAGACCCTTTTAGACCTATTGATTCGTGATCTTGTGATTTTTTTCTATAGAGCGAAAATTGCTTGGTTATGTTTCTATTCACTGATCTCCCTGCACAAAAGCCTTAAGATTACTATTCGTATTTTCTTTGTAACCATATTATTATAAACGGACGCATTATATTGTTTCAAAAACTCTGTTCGCTTCACTTCGTTGAACCTACGGCGCCTTAATGTAATATTTTGAACGTTTCGCCGGGCCTTTCTGGCTGCGCCCGCGCATCAGTGGAGCTGTCTCGGCTGATAATGATGGCTCTGTGTAGTTGTGTCCGTTCTGTCGCAGTATTGTTGTTCTGTGATTCTGGGCCCGGGGGAGGCGACTTCGTTATTGCAAAAGGAATTAAATTAATGGATACGTATCGATGTGCCTACTTGTTTACCTTTTAAACAATCAACAATTTCGGGGTCCCGATCATAAACAAAGTTTATTCTTCAACGAGCTTCTGACCGCGCCTTCGTCCGCGTGGAACTTGTTTATATCGTAGCTTCATACAAACTTTCACCTCCCATTCACCCCCGTGGGGGATGATATCCGTGATAAAAAGTATACTAATCAGTTAAAGATAGTTCGCTCAGTTCGGGTTGCACAGGGCGGTGCCACAACACATCGGGAGCTCAAATACCGCGAGCCATCCATTTGCTTTAACTATATGTACTTAGTTGTCAATAATAAAATAACTGGGCTAGAGTACAACTACCAAGCATACCAAATTCTTGTACTGACGTCTCTATTACATAAGAAATTCTGTTGAAAACAACCGACATTTTAACGCACACATAAGGATTTTGTCTCAAAACGTTGAAAGTAATGAATACATAATAGATTCGTTTTGTAAAAAAACCCAGTCTCACCGCAGGAACAGAAAAAATCCATTACTAAGCAATTTACTTTTTCCACCGAAATAAAATGTATGACGTAAAAACAATGACTGGGTACTTCTTTTTATTTAATTTACAAAGACACGAGTGAAAGCACAAAATTAATCAAGTCGAAGTAGCTCATATAAAAGAATAATAAAGTCCAAAATTGAGCGCATATTCATCTTACATCAAATCAAACGATTGTCGCCCTTAACACGTAGGAATAAGGAGCACACTTGAGTTTATTGTCTTAACAAATGAAAATATTAGATTAACTTTAACATACTCTTACATGACACGGCACTAAGCCTTCAAAATTAAACTTAAACACCGTGCAGTAAGATTGTATTTAAACAACGCCAGTTTGTTTATACGCGCCGTCGAAAGTCACTCAGAATCTTGGCAAGGGATTTAATTTGTCCTTACGAGGACGAATTCCGACGTTCAAGAATTTAACCAGCCAGCATCGAGTACGAACAAAAGTAGTCATTTGATTTACCTGCCTTATTACAAATACAACCTTGACAAACCAAAAATAAAGTTCATTTTTTAAATTACATGAAATCTAATCTAAGAGGTTGAGGAAGTATAAAGGCTATTGATTTGCGTTGATCCGTAACACGTGCATTCAACGTATAATTGTACATCCGACGGCAAATATTATGCATACATTTTCAGCGTTATTGGAAAGGGATAAGGTGCAGAATTGTATAATATATCTGTGACATCGGCAAATCCTACGTAATACAAAAAAAAATATGAATCGAATGCCTTTGCCTTTCATTAAATGTTCTAATTTGAATGGATTTGTTTGAAAAGAAAGAGTGAGCTAGGGGCGAATCTCCTAGCGTTTGAACCGCTAGGTTCAAGATTATTTCAGCAGAGGTAAAATGTACCGCGGAAACTTTAAAGAACCCGCCAAGTGCGTGTCGGGCCACGCGCGGTGCAGGGTTCCGTAGTTAAAAGGAGGAGGAGAAGGTAAATGGGCTTTATAGCCTAAAACTAACTTGAAAAATGGTAAAACCCATTTTTTCGAACAAGCTATCCAACGATACCCCACACTACCTATGGGTTTAAGGAGAAAAAAAAAACACATCCCCACTTTACTTGTACCCTTACACGTCAAGTGGGGATGAACCTGAAATAGTTATTTGTGTCACAAGGGAGCAAAATAGTATATGTACGGCGAGGGCGGTGTATTGAATCCTGAGCGTAGCGAGGGATTCTAACGTAGGATCCTGAGCGTAGTGAGGGATACAAGTGTTTACGCCCGAGACGAAAATAATTTTGTTACCGAGTGACACATACAATTTTTCACACCGACTATGAGGAAATTTAAAAAAAGCTATTGTTAAAATATATCTAAATTATCTTAATTTTTATTACTAATTTTTAAATATTACGAAATATTTATAAATTTTATACAACATTGTTATAGTTAAAACTTGAAATATGTTCGTTTTGAATCGACTACGATGAAATTACAATCGATTATTTTATTAACATCTGTGTTCAATTGGCACATTGCGTACAAATGATCCAATGCCAATGTATAAATTAAAAAAGTAGCTTGAACAGAAAAGTAGCGTTTTGGTCCCTCTCGTCGTGGAGCAAAACTTACTTTTCCGAATGAAAGGTGTGAAAAAATGATTTATATACACATGCCGAATTACAGCTTTCTAGTAGTTAGTAAAGGTGACTGAGGTAAGCCGCAGACGGACATGGCGAAAGTATAAGAGTTACTACGGAACACTAATAAAAAAGACTCGCTACCAGTATTGGCTTACGCTTTCATCCAAAGTGGACGCTGATCTTTTAAAAGTATTTGCTGTCGACAACAATGACGAAAAAAGAACGCCTCAAAAACGCTGAATATTCACCCAGCGTTCTAATGATTCATTTACATTTAAGTGGGCCCATTTTACCCGACCGCCTCTGAAGTGGGGTTTTGTTTCTCGAGAGTAGGTATGTATTTCACGGGCTACAGTCGATACGGCTTGGTGGATTTTGGTGTATGAGAAGCCGTTGGATTGCTCATAAAATCATGAAAGTGACAGGCTATACTTGTATGCGGTTGAATTCATTGAACGATCGTTTGATTGACTTGTCATCATTATTGTTCCGTCCTATCTTACGTTTCATATGAAAGGTCACGATTTGAATAACAAATTACTTAACTAAGTTTACCTATCAGTTAACTTAAGCTTAACCGAGCATTATAAAACGAAAACGCCCACTTAGCTCCCCTCCTACTGATTTCCTTTGTCATAACATTAAAATAGAATTACAGCCAAAACTTCCAATCAGTTTTCAGGAAACGGCCTGTTATTTTACTTTCTTTCGTAACAAGATTCTTATTGAAGTTTTCTTGGCCCCGAGGACTTTAAAAGGCTGCATTTAATGTTTTAAGTCAACAAAATTTGTGTAATCCGGCTTAAGAATACCTGCTCCAAAGTCGACCTTGTTTTACAGCTGGTGATGTTTATATTACAGTTCTACTAAGTTACTACTGCTGCTAAGGTTGTCGTTCGCAATCAAAATAACAAATAATGTTGTTTTTTCCCGAAAATGGAGAAAAAACTAAAGCAGGGGATTAAATAATCTCAAACTTATAAGTGTCCAAAATTTTAATACTTTTCGGCAAAACGTACCTTCATATAAAAAGTTTGCTTAGTCACAAGAACTTGTGAGAGGTTTAAAGGTCATAGCTCACTAAGAGCCACCCGTCGCCCGACCCTCACCGCCTCGTCTCGTAAATGTACTAACTACGGAGTTGATACGGAGTTGATGTAGTGAGTGGCACAAATCCATATAAAAAATACCTAACCGCACGAGGCGAGGCAGCGCGGGTCGGGCCACGGGTGTCTATAGTGAGCTATGACCTTAAGAATGTTGTACCATGAAACCCTGTGGTCGACCAGCAGGCCAGCGAGTTACCCAAACATGTAAAACAAAAAAAATGCCATTTATACCCGATTCATTTTATCATCAAAAATCCAATATTATGACGAATAAAAGTCGTCAGCTGACTGTACATTGGTGGAAAACCCGTCAGCTGGTCACACGATCATCTTAAAATATTTTCCTGCTATTTATAGAGGGAATATACTTTATATTCATATTCATAAAGCCAATTTACATGTCATACTTAGTTTAGTTAAGAAATTAAAATTACAAATTATGAATTATTTAAAATAACTATTAATTGAAATTCCATTACAGTTATTACAAGTACAATTAATAAAATAATTTAATATTAACTATAAGGAAGCACAAACAAATAAATTAAAGCTACGCAGTCTTGTCTTTACGCAAAATAAATTCATTAAAATTGTAGAACGGGCGCTCGAAAAGCCATATTTTTAATCGACGCTTAAAGCTACATAGGCTGGGAGCATCTATTATGTTTTGCGGCAATTTATTGTACACAGCGGGTCCCATCACGTGCAACATGTAATGCTCCTTTGGAGAATTCGGTGCCCGAACCGGATTGTTCCGATAGCTCAGTTGGTTAGTAGCGACGGGCCATGAATGCCTGTGGTCGCCGGTTCGAATCCGGCTCGGAGCATTACATTTTTCAATTTTTCCTTTCATTTAAAATTTAACAATTAAGTCAATTAACAACAGCAGACTATGTATCATGCATGAAACTTTACGCTCCCCGAATATCGCAATCAGAGAAATGTGTTTGCAATCTAATTTTTCCCAAACCGGGTTGTTATTCTTTAGGCGCTCATGCACCTCACCCCACCCGCCACGCCTAATATAACTAGATCTCTACCTACGCTTAGTTACTACTTTAGCAAAAGATCCAAAGATTGAAAGAATTTATTCGCATAGAGCACAGTAAGTACATGTTGTTATTGTTACGAAAACGAAACTCTTCCAATTTCCGCCCCAGTTCAAGTTGGCTCAGTTCGGGTTGCACAGGGCGGGTCCACTTCGCTTTGGATGCTCAAATACCGCGTTGACACTGCAACTAAGGGCGGGTTGCACCGACCTACGATTACAGACCGATCACCGTTAAATATGGCGCTGACAGCTGTCAGTCCATAGAAACTTGTCAAACGTTCCATACATTCAGATTTTAACGAACAGCGCTTACGATTACAGACGGTTTGGTGCAACTCACCCTACATGTCTTTGCTTCAACGTGGCGTGGCGATATATTAGTGGGTGAACTGTAGCGAGACGCTACGTGGGCCGATTTCGGCCAGAGTGCATGCCGGCACACGCGTCATTCGGCCCGTGTGGATACGTCATCGGAAGCACGGCGGCTGGACCAACCAAGGTCACTCCATACTAGATTTTCTGTGACCTTGCTTGGCCTGGCTTGGCTTGGTAGCGTCTCGGTAAGGTTAAAACAAGTTACATAATAGCGGGCCTTAGGTTACCGATACCGGTGAGCGAGTAAAAATATACCAATACTTAGGAAGCGATTCGTGAGCGCTGCCAGGCACGTTCTTGGTGGATAGTCACCCTAAAGCTCTCGGCAAGGAATTCTTTCTTTCCTGGCCTTTATTGTAATGTCCTACACATATAATATTTTTTTTTATAGCATGTCACATTTCAGACATGAGAATTCACAAATAACTCAGTGGTGTACAGTCCAGTAGAAAGATATGTATACACTTTTGCACCTGGGAAAAAATGACACTACAAATATACCCCAAAATAGATACGACAAAATAGACACTAATTATAGTAACATTACAATTACTTTACAAGAACAACTGGCATAATAAACAAGAATAAACACTTAAATTAGATACAGACTTTCTATCATCATTAAAGAATTCGTTTAGACTAGAAATACTTCTGGTAATTAAAAACAATTTCAACAGTTCACATATCATCCCATTCAGGTTCAAAATAGGTTCTCTGTTACCGTATAAATCGAACATTATTAAAATCAAAGGGAAAGTGTTCGTTTTTTGTTACTGGATATTTTTATGAAACCAGCATTCATGAACAATGCAGTGGAAATTGAGTAGTATTTGCTAAAGCATATAGTCTCTTTTCCAAGGGACAATGCGCAGCAGCTAAAAATATACTATATTTTTCCGGTTTTTCCGTTGTTCTTTCATTAAATCTTCATCAGGGCCTTTACAGTGTTTTCGTTTTTAAATATCGAATATTCAGGATGTAATATCGTGATAGCTTAGGTAGCTTTTCGGTAAAGGAAAAACATCGTGAGGAAACCTGCATACATCTGCGAAGAAAATCAAAGGTGTATGTGAAGTCCCCGCACTGGGCCAGCGTGGGGACTACTGCCCGTGCCCTCTCATACATGAGAGGAGGCCTGTGCCCAGCAGTGGGACGTATATAGGCTGATGATGATGATGATGAATATCGTGATTACTGAACGTGCACGTGGTCGTGCCCGACTACGGCAGAAAGAAAAGGATAGGATTGTAGCAGTGTATATTTGTATTTATATCAATGTCTATTTAAGTGTGTTCCACCGTAGCGTTTAATATACTGAAACGATTTTGATAAATGAGGCGAAATTCGATTAGAAATGATGCCCCGAGTGACATAGAATAAGGGGTGACACATGCGCGTTATCGACCCTTAGTAAAATCTTACACAAATTGATCTAGTCCCAAACTAAGAAAAGCTTCTATGGGTACTAGACGACGATATACATGCTAATATAGATAAATAGCAACTAAAATACATAGAAAACATCCTCAGGAACAAGTATTCGTGCTCATCAGTCATAACAGAAATAAATGCCCTTACCGGGATTCGAACCCGGGACCTCCAGCTTCGTAGGCAGGGTCACCAACTAGGCTACAGAGGGCTATATATTTCAAAGAATGCAAGCAAACCCATGGGGCAAATTACAGCCTAAATCATGGGGAGAAAGTATCTGCTACACGCAGGTGAAAGAACTTTTGAAATCGGATAAGAGGTTCATATTACCCAACACACAAACATGTAAGTATGTATATATATATAATATATATATTGTTATGCATATATTTAAAGTATTTATACAATTAATATGAACACTAGTTATGTCTGTATTTTTCGTAGATCTCTTTGTGTTTTTGTACATGGTGTATTAGTCTATCTCGTTCTTCCTTCTTACCACTCAATTGCTCAAAGGTTAGTTGGAAGAGATCCCTTATAGGGATAAGTTCTCCTTTGTACCTTAATCCTCTTTAATGTTTTTGTTTTAACCTGTTTTGTTTTGTGTACAATAAAGTGCTTACATACATACATACATGCTTGTAATGAAAATTGCATACGAGTTAAATGGCTGTTAATTGCATATTCCACTATGTAATAGGAATCAGTGATTTGCAGTGGTTGTTACCTATGTAAATTAGGTCATCAGGTATCAGCATCAAAAGTCTACCCAATCGAAAACGTCATAAGCTTTTATTCCCTTTCAATAAAGACTTTAGATATCTTTATTTACGTAGCTACTTCTGATGCTGACTGTACATTTAACATTACAATCACCGTAAACGGGGTTTCATGTTTCACATGTCCAATTTGATTTGATTGAAGCCCCTTTTGGGGTTAATCTGTGAAGAAATCAAAGGCAGTGCAGTTCTCTCAAATGTTAACGTTATTTTTCTCTGGAAACTATTTCATCAGCATCATATCAGCCGACTGCTGGTGCTTATCACACAAGGTAAAGGGAAGAGGCACAAGGTATCACACAGGAGAAAATTTCCACATTTCTTTTGCAATTTACCATTTTCTAGATAACCCCACCTTCCGCCTGGCAGCTAACTTGCGTGTGGGGGCATCAAAAAATTTTGTGTTTTTTTCACTTTCCTCGTGTTCGACATGAAAAGTAGAGTGTTTAACTCGGGTGAATGGCACCCATTTCTGACTCGAACCATTGGCGCTCTCACTTCGTTCGAGCAGTAAAATATCTCGTCAGAAACGGGTGCCTTTCAGCCCTTGGTTAACAATCTACTATTTTGTAAGTAGCTCTCACTAAGACACAGTTGGTTGTTATTACGCATTCTAATAGATCATTATGTATGATTGTCATGAATCCTGCAATCTCTTTCCACACGCACTCATAACTCATAATAGCCTACTAATGTATTGAACCACGCACGGGTAAGTCTTGTCTTTACGACTGGTCTTCATTAAGGAGAAAGCATCATAAAACCTACTGACCTCATACACCACGTGGGCTCATGACTTGTTATAGAATTGAATACATTGATTGAACAACAACAGGAATAAAATAATAAAAATAAGAAACTAAAAAAATACTTACGACTTGCTCGTAATCCATGCGTTCGTAAGTGAGAGAGATTATACCGACCCGCGCCGCGTCCGACCCCCACCGCGCACGACCCGCGTTCGGTGTGTGGAGGCCTTTAGGAGAGACTTTGCCTCCCTGTGCGTGTTCTATCGTTTGTATACCGCTGCTTTCTACCACCGCACCGCTCGCCGTCAGCAGGGCATTCATCCTCACACTCTGGAACGTAAATGGTCGCGTACCGTACGGTTTCAGAGAAATTTCCTCCCTCGGACGCTTCGGTTGTGGAATGAGGCCCTGCCGAGGTTTACCCGAGGTACTATGGGGTTCTTCAAAAAAGGAGTGCATACATTCTTAAAGGGTCGGCAACGCGCATGTAACACCCCTGGAGTTGCAAGCGCCCGTAAGCTACGGTAACCACTTACCACCAGGTGGCCCGTAAGCTTGTTTGCCAACGAGTTGGTACCTATATAAAAAGAAACTCGTCGTTTCAGTACTGCCGTAGCGTGTAGATTTCAAATGCCGACATCAAAAAAAAACATGTGAAAGCTTTAATGCTACAGTTGATATTCCTCTGGATTATACTTATGATTTGCGTAATTAAAGCGCCATAGGTTCATAGTCTTTTCTTCCTCTCACTGATCATAAGCGTGAGCGAGATGGAAGTGCGTGCTCAGAAGCGCGGATATCATGTTTTTTAATTTTAATTTTTAGGCAGTTTTCAATAAATAAAAAAGTAATCACTGAGTTTCCTCAACCATGATATTGCTGATTTTAGAAGCCATTTTAATATTTTTAGGTTTCGTGCATAATTTCTAACAAATATTTTAAGTGTATAAGACCTATATTCGTGTTTTTTTTTATCAAGCGCAAATTGCTTAATCATGTTTCTAAACACTGATTTCCCTGCAGAAAAGCCTCTAGATTACTATTCGTATTTTTTTAACCATATTATTATAAACAGACGCATTATATTGTTTCAAAAACTCTGTTCGCTTAACTTGGCTGAACCTACGGCGCGTTAAACAAAGAACGACGCATATACCCTTAGGGCGGGTTGCATCGACTTACGATTACAGACTGATCAACGTTAAATATGGCGCTGACAGCTGTCAGTCCATAGAAACTTGTCAAACGTTCCATACATTAAAATTTTAACGAACACCGCTTACGATTACAGACGGTTTGGTGCAACTCACCCTTAGAGCATTAAACCAACCGGAGCCGCCATTGACAGGCGTTCCCCTCTGCCAAATGTATATGACCAGTGGTCATACACATTGTATGGACTGACGTTTATCTGACGTAGCTATTTTCACGTTACGCATACATTTGACGTTCCCCTCCCCCGCAATAATCGACAGACTTTTTTAGATAGAAATGTGAGCGCGTGTCGTCTCCGGTTGGTTTAATGCTCTAAGAGCCTAACACGCCAATTACGAGAGTGCCACCTCTAATATGGACGCTACTTATGTCACCTTCTCATGGTCATTGTTGATGATGAAAGTATACACATTATGTACGGGATGTAACATAAATGGGGTGTGAACCGACAAAGGGCATAACAAGTATCGTGTTCTGATAAGAAAAACTAAAAGATTCGCCCCAGTCGGCCGACGCTCCATAGAAGTGTAAAAAAAATCTGGCCATAATGCGAGTTTTACTGCACGCTGCGCGTACGGGAAAACTCGCATTGTAAAGCCTCAGAGCGCGTATTTATGACCCTCACCTTTGGTTCGGGCCACAAACACCTGCGATCTGCGGCATTCACGAATTCACCGCCCTAGTTACGTAATGTACTATTACAGTACATATGGTGCTACTTTCCCGCACTGGTGTGGGAAAGTGCACTTTTCGTGCATATGTCAAAACTTTAAAGAGCCATATGTACAGTAAAACGTTGTACGATACATGTGCGAATTGGTAATTCGCAACTAGTGGTGATAAATTAAAACACGACCGAAGTGAGTGTTTTAAATCGCCACGATTTCCTATTTTTGGCACTTGTATCGTAAATAACTATTTTCGCTTAGTTTATTCTTATCAGAACACGATGCCTGTTATGCCCTTGATCGGTTCACACCCCATTTATGTTACACCCTGTATAGTATCATATATGTCTTCATCATCATAAAATGAGCCGAAAAAGTCCACTGCTGGACATAGGCCTCCCCCAAAGAGTGCCACAATTACCGGTCCTGCGCCACCCGCAGCCGGCGAACATGACCTGATAATGGTCGCGGGAGTCCGTTACGTGCGGGTGGCGCAGGACCGCGGTCCTTGTGGTACAAGCGAACGAAATTCTCCATTTCAGCTTGGGTAAACATTCTTTAGTATGTCCGGCAGTCCGGCTGCCTTGTTCTCTTGTACAGGTCGCATTCCACAACCGATTCTCATAAAATTTTGTGAGCAGGCTCGATAATTATATAATTTTATTTGACTACTTATGTAGTTTACGAAAAATTTTTTTTAGTAAAAAAAGTTTCGCGTGTTTTATATATATCGTTAAGGACGTGGAAGAGTGGAGTGTGTGTGGAAGGGAGGCGACTAATGTCGGTAAGGAAAAATGACGAGGTATAATAATGCCGGTTAGAAAAAACGACGAAGTATTATTTTGTCAAAGTATAAAAATGACGAGAATACACAAGACGCAAAATGTATAACCAACCAACCAATTAAGGTCGGTGTAGGTACGACGCTGAGCGAAGCGAGGAGGAGTGTTAGGTGTACTGCGACCCTACAGCGCGCGAGCCAAGCGAGCGAAGCGAGCGTGCCACGGCAGCGGCCGGCGAAGCCCCAGACCGGTTCTGGCGCTTTACCGGCCGCCACCGCGGCACGCTCGCTTCGACATTTTATACATCGCCATTTTTATATTAGTCTTTTTTACATCTCGACATTTTTATACTCCGTCAATTTTCATTTTCGACTTTTTTATTTCTTTGCAATAAAAATCATTTCGACATTTTTATACCTCGTCATTTTTCCTCACCGACATTAGTTGCCTAAATCAAAATATGATGTTACTAAAATTTTATGCGTAGCTCATTCACTGCTACGCTACGCTACGCTCGTAGCGCTACGCTGAGGTCCGTAGCAGCACACATTGACATCCAAGAATCGGTACGCGCTACGCTCGTAGCATATCCCAGGGTTTTCCCGCTGCGGGAAGCCCCTACGGCGTAGGCGCCTCCTAGGCGGGTTTCGCTACGGCACACGTAGCGCGTATTAGCCTATTCCAAATTGCATCGATATTTGCTCGTAGAAGCATGAGTCATATAAGAGTCAGACCTTGAATGGGTTAATTTCCATATCTAAAAGCATACATATCGTGATTGGCGCTCAATGGGGTAACGTGGCACTATACGTGTCAATTAAGGGCGTGCATTGGAAATTATCGCGTTTTATGAAACGCCGTCCTGACTAAATTAAGAAACGATAATGACTGATTTTCAGATTAATGTTTCTGACATGATTTTTTATCTCTATTTAATCGACACATGACACCTTTGAATTTCGGACAGGAAAAGAACTTGACTGTAACAGAAGTTAGAGCTTTGAAAAACGGTTTTCACACATAATATTTTTGAAAATGCTATCCGAAAACCATAACTTTTCTGAAAAAAAAAACCCCTCATTTTCGTATATACGAAAAAAAAAAAATTCTACTAGTTTGTCGGTGCAATTGATTAATATACCGAACTACAGTTTTCTAGTAGTGAGGGTCAATGAGCTAATCAGCAGACAGACAGTTGGACAAACGGACTAACGGACATGGCGCATGTATATGGGTTCTTTGTTGACTACAGCACACTAAAAACCATTCCCGAGAGTGCTGCATCTCTTTCTTTCGTGCGCGAAAGGCATAAATAAGTGTGTCGACTCGATATTTGCATGCTAGTATTAAGTGTGCAGAATAAGCAACCTTTTGTCACACTGCCTAATGACAGTGATTTACACAAATATTCTATACAAATAAATAATATTTTTTTATTCATTCTCGAATCAAGGCATCGCCTTAATGAGACATAAACATGGGACCGAATAATTGCTGTTCAATTGATTCATCTGTAACCAGATATCCGAGATTGAGTTACGGTTAAGTATTTTACTCTTGAATCACGAATAGTCAAATCAATTTGGGATCTGTGACACGTGTGTTTTTTTTATTTTATATGGGTTTTGTCGAACTCGAATATTCGGCCGAATGTTCGGTTCAGATTTACATGTGGCGAATCCGGCCGCATTATTGGATTCGACGTAATGTATGTATGTATGTATGTAAGCACTTTATTGTACACAAAACAAAACAGGTTAAAACAAAAAACATTAAGGAGGATCAAGGTACAAAGGCGAACTTATCCCTATAAGGGATCTCTTTCAGCTAACCTTTGAGCAATTGAGTGAAAAGTAGGAATAACGAGATAGACTAATACACCATGTACAAAAAACACAAAGAGATCTACGAAAAATACAGACATAACTAGTGTTCATATTAATTGTACAAATACTATAAATATATAAAGAAAGAAAGAAAGAAAGAAAGAAAGATACATTTATTCACAAACACACAGGACACACATATTAAACAATAGATTGAAAAAAAAAACAGATCAGACATGAAACCAGTGTGTCTCTGCGGCAGTGAACAATAACAATGTACATATTATATATATACATACAAAAAAAAATCACAAGTATGCAATAAATAAACAAATAACGTATTCAACCTAATCACAAGTTGTTGGAGAGCCACATTTTTTTAAAATTATGCCTTTCATCAGCTGTTCCGAAACAGACCTCTCGGTAAGTAATATATTTAACTTGAAGTTGGTTAAATAGTAATAGTATTATATCTTAATTGTTTTTTTTTCTGTTTTTGACGATTTTGATAAAAACTCTTATATTTTTGACATGTATGCGAATCTGTAATGTATTTTTTATCATAAAATAAATAATCTAATCTAATCTAGTAACCATAAGAATCCGTTTTGACAAGGCACCGACTAAAATATGTATATTATTGTAACGTGCAGACAAACACCTATAAAATTATTCTGTTAATATTCGGCATTTGAACCGAATAATTCGGCCGAATCATCATCACCGTCACTATCCTGGCCGATTTCGACCACGGCGACTGGAAAAATGACTAACTGGAGCGTCGTTCGTGAGCTCGTGTAGGTTTAAAAAGGTAGGTAGGTTTTTTATTTTCGTTAGCAGCGTTACTGCTTAAAAAAAAAAAAAAATGTATTAAATGTGTTATCTCAGGACCCCTTATCAGATTCAGCTGTATGTAAAAGGGACCACCCCACCAGAACAAGCCATTTTTCTCACCGATTGAGAATTGACCAAGAAAAAACTCCAGGTTTTCGTGCGTTTTTTGCAATAGGTGGGCAAAGCCGAACGAACAGCTATTAATCTATGTTGTTGTCAAATAGTCTAGTGTTTATTTCTAACCTAAAAGTCAACGGCTAGGCTACTAGTTGCGATAAAAATAAGATAAAGTTTATTTTGCTCTCGAGGCTTCTTTATTATCATGGGTTTAGGCGTCGTTTCATCGGTGCGACAAACGCAACTGCGCCGCAGTTTAAATAAGTTTCGGTCAAAAAAATATTTTACAGTACATATGGTGCTACTTTTCCGCACTAGTGCGGAAAAGAGCACTTTTCGTGCATATGTCGAAACTTTAAAGAGCCATATGTACAGTAAAACGTTGTACGATACACGTGCGAAAATTATTAAAACACTCCCTTCGGTCGTGTTTTAATTTACCACCACTCGTTGCGAATTTCCTATTTTCGGCACTTGTATCGTAAATAACTATTTTGGTACAGTCACCGGCATCAATATCTGCCGAAACAAAGCCGGCAAAAATATCTGACACGTCCTTATGGCATTAGACATAGAATCGTGTCAGATATTTATGCGTGCTATGTTGTGGCAGATTAGAGCTACGGTAGCCTAGTGGTTCAGGCATGCGGCTGTCAAGCGGCGGTCGTGGATTCGAATCCCGGCTCGTACCAATGAGTTTTTCGGAACTAATGTACGGATTACTTACCGTTAGCTTTTCGGTGAAGGAAAACATCGTGAGGAAACCGGTCTAATTCCAATAAGGCCTAGTTTTCCCTCTGGGTTGGAAGGTCAGATGGCAGTCGCTTTCGTAAAACTAGTGCCTATGCCAAATCTTGGGATAAGGTGTCAAAGCGGACCCTGGGCTCCTTTAGGGGCACAACCGGGAATAACGCTAGGAGGATGATGCTATGTTGTGGCAGATCTTATTGCTGGTGACTGTTTAAGGTTTTTTACTTTGCCGTCACCAACTACTCGTTGAGACGATTCTAACGAGCCCAAACTCAACAGGGTTCAGTCGGTTAAGTCCTGAATTCCCATGGCCACCTTCTGTCTCCATCATCAGATCAGATTTATGGTACCATAATATTGAAAAGTCATCCAAGCTAAACGAAAAATTTCAGCTCAATCGGATAACGGCAAGTGAGTGAAAAATGGATTGTCAATTTTGACGGACAGCTTAAACGAACAGTGCAAGTCTTGTGCAAGTTAAGGCGCCGTAGTTTCAGCGAAGTGAAGCGAACAGAGTTTTTGAAACAATATAATGCGCCTGTTTATAATAATATGGTTTCAAAAAAATACGAGTAGAAATCTTGAGGCTTTTCTGCAGGGAAATCAGTGTTTAGAAACATGATTAAGCCATTTTTGCTCTATAGAAAAAAATCACGAACATAGGTCTAAAAGGGTCTAAAATACACTTAAAATATTTGCTACAAATTATGCACAAAAGCTACCAATATTAAAATGGCTTCTAAAAATTGGCAATATCATGTTTGAGAGAAGTCAGTGTTTACTATTTTATTTTTTTAAAAGGCCAAATAATTAAAATTAGAAAACATGATTTCCGCGCTTCCGACCACGCACTTCCATCTCGCTCACGCTTATGCTCAGTGAGAGGGAGAGAAGACCATGAACCTACGGCACCTTAAATAAAAGCGTGTAAAAAAAGTACTTTATCAAACGAAACCGATATTTGACAGCTATCAATCTCAAGCCATGCCGTCCCACTCTAACGCATAGCGTGAGCGTGTTATTATCAAGAAGAAGAAAGAAGAATGAGAAAAGATTTTTAGTAGTATTTTTATTTGTAGAATTAGTGGCATTCCTGGCAGTTATTCTCCTTACAATCTCTCGCCATTTCGCTCTGTTGGTCGTCATTTTGGTGCATTCATGGGTGAACTAGAGAAAGGATAGAATAGAGGGACTCACACATACACACAATGTGTGGCAAAGATGTGACAATACCACAAGTGGGAACGAGATGCAATGTCAAAATCTCTTGTCCCTCAGCGCGTATAGGCTTTTCTTGTTACTTCACCAGCTTGTCACCAACTGTTAAAATATTGTAGTGAAACTGAAGTCACGGATATAATACGACTAAGTGTAAGACCTAAGTGGACGCCCCGCTCAGAGCGGGGCGTACAGCATCCATATAAAACCAGTGACGCTCCACGCCCCGCTTTGTGCGGGGCGTCCACTGGTATACAGACATGAGTTGTCAAGGATGTATTGTAAGATTTGTAAGCTCTTTTTTATATCCACCAGCCGCCCAAATCGATTGGCATAAGACTCGAATTTGATTAAAAAACCTCAGGGCGCCTTGCTACTGGTTATTATTCAAAAAAACTCACGTTAGGCAGTATAACAAAGAGCTTTGTTTAATCAAAGTAATGACAAATAGACTTCACTGAAGCAGATCACTGAAATTGATAGGCACATAAGTTTTAGGTGCACTAACCTTGCCCAAGACCTGTACACAAAACACTATACCACCGATTCTTCAGCTGCAGCAAGGAAGCAGATGCACTCCTGGGCTTCAAGGTGTAAGGCTGCTCCTCAAACCACCCATGCCACGTATGATCTGGACGTTGGCAACTTGAATTTCACCACCGAAAATCAGGAATTATGTACCTATGTGCGCTGGGTGTTACGTAGACTCCCCCCTAATAACAAAATTACGACCGGGTTAAAAGTGGTTCTGAGATTAGGCCCCACCAGACTGCTAAGTAGGAACAAATAGGGATTATTCTTCACTTAATATTGAGCTGTTATACTGCCATTTCTATTTAATGAGAAAGTCATTAAAATAAAATCGGCATGTGCGCCGCGCCATAAAGCGTTATTTTATTTTGTTAAACGTGGCCGACTTCGCCATTGTGAAAATAAGCTTCTCGGAGCTTGCGAATGTTAAGTACCAGTGGGTGCGACCGAACGCTTGGGAGGCTGCGAAAAAGCACACCAGCGCACTCGTTTTCGCCAAGGCGGTGTCCAACCTCCGAACTAATGTGACGTAACATACCTTGCTTGATGTGCGAGGGTTGTATACTAGCGGCGCAGCTGCTAAGGACGCGTCGAGGTGCGTAAGATAACAACTAGGTGGCGTTAGGATGCACATATTGATCTGCAATAATAATCACCCAGGATTATCGAAACGACAAAAAACAGTTGTTACAGTATTAGTCTTCAGTTACTTCTCAATTAAGTCAGGTTAATTTAGCTCTATCTCTTTTGGGCATTCGCTACCGCGAAACTATAACGAACTTCGTTCGCTCGAACTAGCAAGTGCGACAGAGATGGAAATACACGAACTAAGTTCGTTTTCGTTTCGCGGTAGGCAGTCCGCAAACCGTATATTTGAATCGCAACTGCGATCGTGTTAATGGAACTGCCCCTAAGCTGGGGCATTATAATACAATCCGGGCTATTGCCACTGAATCAGAGCGCGGATAGCACGCTGTTAAAGTTTAACTGTGCTCGCTAGAGGGTAACTTGTATAGAGACGGCTTTACTGTGACCTGCGTTACGCGTGCCAATGCATCACATATTCATGGTTATAGATAGACGACATAAATGTTTCGACTATGGCGTAGGCGCCCGCTAGCCGGGTTCATAGCAGTGAAAGTGTTTAGAGGGAAGTACGCTACGTACACGGAGCGGAGCGGCAAGTCGCTTCGCTGCGTGCAGTGATGACGTTGTATTGGTCGACGTTCCCTATGAGACGACACACCGGACAGGTTCGGACACGCGCAGCTCTCATTCATATATTTGCAAATTCGCTGGTGCGCGTGATGGTTTCCATCATGAATACGGAGACAAAAGAAATACGAATTATGTTGTTAGACAATATGAGTGTATTTATATCATTAGGTAGGCACAAAGACTGCAAAAAAGTGTAATTCAAAAATGTATTATGGGAACAAATCGGTGCATCAATCGGAGTCCAAAGTATTATGGTCGTGTTTTTAAATAGTTTTACTCTGGATTAAAATATATGAGACCAACTTCAAAAGAATTTCTTGACATGTGGTAATACCAAAACAATCGATCGTCGTGTGATTCAAGTTCACGACATAAGTTGTGATATTCCCTGTGTTCTCCTTCTTCCATTAACTTTATAAACCCAAACCCTTTGGATTGTCGCAGGAGTATCTCGAGGGTTGCCTGGTGAAACCCATTAAGTACGAGAAACCTAGTTTCGAAAAAAACGATGTTAAAGGTTTATGGTCATCAAAAACTAATTGCTGATAAATAAATTTGTAGTTTTATAATTTATTCGTGTAGGTAATTTTATCCACTTTAAGTTAATTTGTGTTTAAGTTATGTAACTCATTTACTTTTGTAGTAAGAAAATGTTTTTTACCTACGGGTCTCGACTTATTGGGTTTATGCAAAAAGTAAAAAGCCGTTAATCTTACTTAAAGGTTTTATTATTCATATAAAAAAACTTAAAAAAAAAGTTTTACAAGTGAGAACTGTATTACTCTTCATCTGAACCATTAGGTGCTTTTCCGGCAAATGTTTTTAGGCTTCTTATCCATCCATGATACTCCTCAGGTATAATTTGTTTCCTGCACATAGTCTCTAAATCTTTTTTTTTAGCAATGCTTATAGGTAACTGACTACTGTATCTTGGCTCTAACTCTTCTGGCCATGGCATTGCAACTGATGGTGGGTTAGACTGTCTCTTAGCTCTTGTTCTAGGTGTATTTGGCTTTTGTTTCGAAACATCTAACTGACGAAAATCCTCAGACATGTCGTAATTAAAGTAAATTTTAAAATCTCCTTTTATGTACCGAATCCTTTTAATTTTCAGCCAGTTCACGGCCTCATTCGTGGTATCTTTGTTTTTATTATGCATTATAGCAGCACTTAGTTTTTTTAAGTCTAACATCTCGGAATATTTAAACTCTTTCACTTTGTAGCTATCGACTTCAATTTTTTTCTTTCCTTCGCCAGTGGTAACGATTTTAGTTTTTTTAGTTCTAGCAAATCTAAACACATTTTTCCAGTCAGAAACGCTATTGATTGATAAGTTTTTCGATGCATGTTCAATAGCTGCATGCATTGAATCCACTTCCATGTGGCTATGCCCACTTTCGAGAAACTTTTGCTCAATAGTTTGTAGGTGATCTATCTTTTGTACTGCCCAGAGTAAGAGAGCAGAAATGTATTGGTTTCGGTTCTGGCCGCTGCACGTGTCAGAGAAAATGCTTAATTCGGTCACTGTTTTAGGCAGTTCCGTTAAGTAGTAGAAAAGACAACTGCCTATTTCACAACTGCCTTTATTACCATTTATCTCGCTCCAGCAGAGACAGTAAGCATTGTTTGGGAGACAGGCTTCGTAAATGGTAAAATTGAAAAGCACTAATTTTCTCATGTAATATAGTAGACTTTCCCCGCCCTTAGGTATTTGCAAAACTGCTTGTAAGTCCATAGTTATTGACATGAATGTTTTGTCTACATTAGCACGAGCTTTATCTGCGTCTTTAGCGTTTTGACAGACCGTCTTTCGATGTATATGCTGTTGGTAGTTATCTTCTAGCTCTTCTTTCGACAGAGATTTTTCGTACTTTGAGCAAACGTTACAGAGATCTTTTTTCGGGCTGAAAAAGCTGTAATTATACTCTTCATTAAAAATGTTACGGTACTTTGACTCTGAAACCGGCTTTTTATTATTCTCTTTACATGAATCTACATACAATCTGTACATGTTAATAACTGATTTAGCGTCAGGGTACAGGTATTTCTTCTTACTATCTTTACGGCAGTAATGAGAATCCATTACAGGAAAGCTCGCTATGTTATCCTGGACCCGTTTAACATCTTCTAGTTTAGTTTTATTTGGCGGGCTTTTCTTGCCACGTTTATCATCCTCGACATACAATCCTAATGAATCCTTTTTATTCACAGCATCAGAGATGACATCTACACTAATGCACAATGTAGCCATGAAAAATTTTTGACAAACTTGGATTTCGTCATCGTTTTTTTGGAAGAAACATTTTTTACTATATGAACGCTCCTTTTTATTAGATGTCTTCTGTACTTTTCGAGTTTTAACAGGCTGAATTTTTATGCAAGAAAGAATAAAGTTCTTTTTTGCTACAAAATCCATACTGTAGTAATGACGGCAGAGACTGTTACGTTCTTCTTCGCAAAACTTTTCAGTACATTTGAATTGGCATTTATCACATTCAATAGGCTTTGGAACTTTAGCAGGACGCTTAATGCCTTGGGTCACATAAGGTAGCCCTTCCATTTTTCGCTTTTTGGCGATATTTATTTTCCATTCAGATGGCTTAGCTTGCTTACGTCGCTTCAAGGGTTTGACACGGCTCCAAACTCTGTCTAATATGTTGTCTAGAACTAAGTAAACAGTGTCTTCCACTTGTGAACGAACATTCAAACTTTCAGGGGTCATACGGTCATTGCAGCTAGAGCCAGTTGGTTGTAATACTTTTAATGGATCATCCTCTGAATCTGGAACATATGAAGGAGCTCTTTCTATGCATTCATCCTCTCCAGAAAAACAAACGTTGTTAAATATGCAGTTGTTTGCAAGTTGTTTGCATGGGCTGGGAGTTTCAGCAATAATAATATCACGGCCCGAATCATTTTGCTCAGGTGTATCGTTCTCTGAATCTGAATCTAGAACATAATCTGCTGCTAAATGGTCACCTTCCATAGAAATCCAAACTCGATCTAAAACTTCATCAATCAGCACCATAAAAAAGTCTGCCTGTTTTGAGAAGGCATTCGGACTTTCAGGGAAAAAATCAGAGTCGGAATCTATTTGTTTTTGAGAATAATACTTAGGATCTGGCACGTAAGTGGGATCTTCATCCGAAAAGTCATTGCCAAATAAATTAGATTCACCTGGAAAAAAAAAACTTTCTTATACAAAATAAATTAAGTTACAGATTAACATAGTAAACGAATGAATGATATTTTTTTTGTATTATTTTCAAAAAACTTACTTGAGTCTGCCGTACTACTATCATCGATGTCAATATTGTGCATTTGGGCGGCGATATCAATTTGCGATTCATCAAGGTCAGAGGAGTCATTGTCTGAAAATGAATAAAATAATGTATGAGTACCAAAAACACCATAACTAAAATCATTTACTGGAAGTAACGGGATCATCGGGTAAGTACAAATAAGAACATACATAACACATAATTATAATTATTGATCTTATCTATACGTACAGATATAGCTCGACAAAAGAGTAGAAATTAAGTCCCTCTTTTCTTAGATTGATTTTAAAGGGATGACACTACAGTGTTCCCACTTTTTAACTTCTACTCTTTTCTGCCAAGCTATAATTAGAGGACTGTTTTGTACTTTTACAAATACGGCCATAACTTACGTGTTTAATGGACAATGTACTTTTACCGAGCTTTAAACCATGGAATCTTACCATCTTTATTGTTTTGCAGGTTACAGCTTATGTTTTCATTTGACGTTGAAACACTAGGTCCAGCCATAGAAAATCTGTTATTAGAAGCACATGTGCCCGCTGGAACGCAAAAAATATTAATGAATAATTTAATCGAACATAATTAATTTTAACTACCTATTATTTTTATTATTTTGTACCGTAAGCATTACTCATAGTCACGAAGTTTCATTAATATTTAGTGCTAAAACCCGATAAGTTCGCTCAAAGTGCTCTAGATGAAACAACGAAAATGTGGTCAAACCCGATAAGTAGTAATAATTTGTGATTGATATTATAAGCCTCATTCACTTTACCCACAGTTCCAATTTCAAAAACACATTTTTTCGACTTATCGGGTTTGACCACGCAACACTCGCTTCGTAATTTATTAACGGTTATAATATTATAGCTTAGAATGGTTACATTTATTGTTATTTAAACACAATACTATAATCACAATGACCACCATTCAGACGATTAGGTCATAATTATAACATGATAAAGTAATCTTATTTCGTACAACAATTCATGTATTTTAAGGTTAGATAATTAGATTTTACCTGTTTCTAGCTTATTACTGCAGGCTAGTTGCACCAATTTTCTGCTTCGGTCACCCATTGCACAACTTTTAACACGTACACAAGCTTCAATAATACAATACACCACTTTTAACAGCTATTTTCAATTAAAATTATTTTGTAACGACGAAGCGCTGCGCTTGCGAGCGTGCGATTCGCGTAACTAGTCACTACCTGTAGAGGCGGCGCATGACCTTGCTATCGTCAAAAATACTTATTGGGTTCTTCCCCGAACAACTTTTTAACGAAATTTGTTAAAGGCTCGTGCGAGAATCCGATAACTAAACTAACACAAATATTTTTAAATGAAAACTTACTATAAGTTTGTTTATTGGGTTACTCTTTTAAGTAGTTAGTACGTTTAATAAATAATATTGTAAAAGTAGAATCCGATAAATGATTTTAACGTATTTTAATTCTTAGTAAAATTGTCTTAAGGTTTGAATTGTAATGAGGTAAGACCGGATAAGTAATAGTAACTGGTTCTACGTTGTGTGTTTAGTTTAATTTAGAGTAAATATCTCTGCACTAAATACCTATAAATGTGCCTTGTGTGGTTATTCCACTAAGTAATACTAAAAACTGAAGCCTTAAATGTACTTGTAGTATTTAGTTCTAAATTAAAACTTCAAATCAAGTACTTATTGGGTTAACAACTCGGCAAATTTCCGTGATACATGTCAAATCCGCTTATCCGATATTGCCATTAGATTGAGCGATATCGAATTAATCTAAAACTGTTTTTACATCAAAATCTCACTTTTCGTCACTTATTGGGTTTCACCAGGCAACCCTCTTCACATAACTGTAAGAGCAGTCCTTCTTCTTTGTCAGACAAACTGCTATCGAACATGATGCTAATATTATAAACTAAAGAATACAAATGGCGGCTGGTACGCCGCGGAGCTGCAGCGTGCGCACGCGTTGCGTGTGCAGCTCTCTGTCGACGCATACGGGCTGCACACGCAGTCAGTGTGGCTCGGCCATAAATGTCGAGGTAGTCCGTTGGATGCGCATGGCCGATCATTGTATAGCACTCTGTTGGGGTGACCTTTGTCCAGCAGTGGATGACGATGATGATGATGATGACGTGATTATAGGCATCCGTACCGCAAAAGGAAAAAGGAATTCTGACGGGATCTCTTGCCGGTATCCGACTAGCAGATGCAAATTTAAAAAAGTTTTTATAAAAACGTGGTAAAAGGTAATGTTTGCGGGAGTCCGTTGGATGCGGGTGGAGAAGGACCGATCACTTTGGCACTTATCTCTTCCTGCTATGTCCCGGAGTGGACGTGTTTCGGCTGATCTGATGTTGATGAACTTACTTTATACAAACATTGCTTTATAGAGCTCAGACTCCACTCCACGTTATCGCACCCTGTCGCGATGGCCATGGCAGTAAAATATAAAGCAAAACCATGGTTTCCACACTTACCTCTGTTATTATGTGGGCATGGAAGTGGGTAACAAAGGCACTCAGTAATGGGTGTGTAATGAATGGTATAACAACTTTTGATATATTTTCATTGGATATAACAACATTTTATATAGTTTCATTGGATATAATCACTCAAGGGACATAATAAACTTTTGATATAACGTTTAATGGATATAATGTATATTGGATATAAGTATTAGTTGTATAATATTTTGTATGATATAATTTTATTTTTCACACACACTTTAATTATTTTAACCTAACCTAAACCTAATCGCTAGCGTGTCGACGTCACCCCGCTTCGCGGGGAGCCTATTTCCGCTCTAAGGGACACAAGCGAACCCTAACCTAACCTACAATGGTACAATTGATACCATTATTACAAGTATCAGTGGCTATTATACTGTTGTATGTCAGTGGTTACTCGTCGTCGTACCTAAACCAACCTGCCTTAAATAGGTATGAAATAAAAGTAGTAAGTATTCCAGATTATGCCAATAGTACATTATACCAACTGAGTTTTATATCGAACAAAGTTATATCCCATGTATGTTATACGTTATGACTGTTAGATTACTAGTTGTTATATTACAAGTTCATTATATCTGTTGATAATTATATTACATGAGTATATATCAAATGTTGTTATATCCAAAAGTGCATTATATCCTTTAATCGTTATATCCAGTGAAAATATATCAAAAGTTTTTATATCGATCGTTACGCACCCCTCAGTAATATATGAATATCGAACAAGTTTTGCTTGACAAGTTTGTTTTTGACCCTAGAGATGTTGCGATTTTTTTATGGAAATAATTTATTTTACTGGCAAGGAGTAAAAATTATTTTATCTACACACATATCATAAGTTCTCTACAATATGTTTACCAGCGATAAGCAAATAGACTATATTAGGAAATCTGTATCTGTGGGTGCATCGTAATTTTTACTTTACGATATCGGCAACCAATAGTTTAATTACATTTTAATTTGGAACAGCTGTCAAAACTCAAGTAGGTCTATTATAGTATTTATAAATATTAAAACAGTTATCGATACGAAATGTCAATTCAGTACGTTTTTTAATACAAACCGTACGACATTTGATCTCGAGTGATATGAGTATAGGGACTTCATTCGTTTGTGTATGATTTAAAAAAAAAACATTTGTCATGAGGGATGATCGAATTGCCGCCATTGCTGTTGTCATTTTTATTGTTGGTTTTTTGCTGTTACTTACTACTACTTATGATATGTGTGTAGATAAAGTAGTGTATGCAACTGTACATAATTAGGCCTTAAAACACTCGTGTGATACTATTATGAAACTCGCTGACGCTCGTTTCATAAAACCACACTCGTATTTTAAGGCCTCTCATTATGGATCAGTCGCATAAACTACTAATAAAGCATAGAATTTTTAAATCCCGTCCCGACTATGCCGTATTTACATTATTGCCATTTATTATTCGGTTTACCTGCCTCGGGCTAAATAGTTAGGGACTTGTCGGGCTGGTCTAGAAATGTTGTTCATGATCATGTTGATGATCAAGTCTAGTACCTTAGGTACAAATACCTTAGGTACAAGAACCGGTACCGAAGGCGGTTGACACTGTCGGACAGTGGCACTACCTTTCGCACATAGTCCATCCAGCGTAGTCATATACAGTGTGTATCAAAAATGGGGTGTGAACCGAGGAAGGGCATAAGCGGTAGCGCATTGCGATTCCAAATAAGCATTTGTTTATGTCTTTTTTACTTAAATATTTTTGTCTTTGTTTAGAGTGAGAGGACTACAACCTACTGCATGGAAGCTACCTCGCGACAGTTCCACTCAACTGCTACATACGAACAGAAGAATTCACCATCACTAACGACAATGACGATGTAAAAGGCCATCCTCTGAAGCTAGCTATGGTCCCCTATGACATGAATCCAACTGTAATTTCCACGCACGTTAAACTAAAATCTACAGACCTGAAGAAGCTACATAGTGTCCAGAATAAACTCATGCTCGAGACCCCAATTAAACTCGACACGAGTCCTCCTGCCGTAATATATCATACATACATACATACATACACATACATATATACATTCACGCCTTTATTCCCAAAAGGGGTAGGCAGAGCACATGAAACGTATGTTCCAGCGCCACTTTTAGCATAAATGTGGGTATAAAATATCGACAAAATGTGATACTGCAGTGATAGGTTGCTAGCCTATCGCCCACAACACACTTCAGCCCTGGTCCCTATCATACAACCATATAAAATCAAACCGTATTTGATCTTTATCGGCGCCTGCGCAATCACTGTTATAATAATGAACTGAAAATATATCACACGAAAGTCACCGAAACCCAGATTGACTCAGAAACCAGATAATCCAGAAGAGGAGCACGGTGCTGCTATCACCAATACTGATGGAGTTCCAGCAATATTTTCACTAGAGGTTGGAAAATAGTTGCTGATCTGCGAGGGGAGGAATTACGCAACGCGCTGGTACGAGAACCGCCAACCTAGCACCTATCGACCTGGCCTGGAAAACGTACCAACATCAGCTACGACTCCACGAGGCATCGCATCGGCAGAACGCGGCTCGCGTTTACTTTAATAGGACAATGTATAATTGAATCACTTTATGTTCATACCTCGAGCTATCGTCATATCCATTTTACTGTAATATTATAATTATTAATTAGGAGACTAGTTAATTCATTTTTTTTCGAGCCTCCGACTGCAGCTTTCGTATTTCATTGCAGTCTTTGTTTGTTTGTTAACATTTGGTGTTAACATTGCTTGTGTATTGCTTGTACAACATTCCCCTGCGAGGGTGAAGTGTGGGAGGGTTTATTTCATTATCAACCGCTGCGCGCACAGCTGTGTTATAAAAACGAATGTTTTGTGTATGTTTTTCCAACACGCAGGGGGAAGATTTTACGTTTTTGATGTCATACGCTAGCAATGTCAACTAAAACAAAAACTGTAATGTAAACAAAAACAAATAAAAAAAAAACAAGTGTTTTTTGGAATCGCTATACGCTACCGAACATGCCCTTGATCGGTTCGCACGCCATTTTTGGTACACCCTGTATAGTAGTATAATAAGTACCTACTCACTGACGTGTCACAAAACGCGACAACCTTTATCTAGACGAAAGAGCGGGTGCTATACGGCAGACCGGGATGGCATGTTCCTAGTTTTCTAGCGGTCAAACGTCAGTTCTGTTAGAGGACCTTCTATATCACACACAAAGGGGAGAATAGAACCCTTTTGGGCATTAACTGGATCTATTACATCCTTTATCTACGGTCTATACGTAAGTACAATTTACGGTAAAGTGTAAAACGGGACCCTGTTACTAGGACGTCGCTGCCCGTCCGTCTGTCTGTCTGTCTGTCCGTCTGTCTGTATCTCATGAACCGTGATAGTCAGACAGTTGAAATTTTCACATATGATGTATTTCTGTTGGCGCTACAATAACAAGTACTAAACAACCGAATAAACTAAATATTTAAGGGGGCTCCCATATAAGAAACGTGATGCCGTTGCCGTTTTTATTGCAAGTGGCACGGAACCCTTCGTGCGCGAGTCTGACTTGCACTTGGCCGGTTTTTATTCCGTGCTCAAGGCACTCAGACCACATCCTAAGCCATCTAAAGACTATCCTTGCATTTGAAGTGGTCATACAAAATGGTTACTTTCACACTTATTATTATAGTTACGACTTTGACGCACATGTCAGCTATTACGCAAACTTAACAACAAAGACACTTAAATCGTTAGTTGTGTACTGATTTCAATAAAAAGGTGCTCCTGATAGTAGGGTAGACAACATAGGGCTCGGCCACGACCATGAGCGGCAGCGGTTGGTCATAAGTGAGAGCGACAGATCGCAGCGGTTTATCATAAGGGCAAGTAATATCCATCAAGGTCAACATTTAGGTTGCATGGTGGATCGAATCTTTATCAAGCCATAACTCTGCACACTTTGAAAAAAACACACTATGCATGTCAGCAAACACTTTCAACCATCTGCCTGAAGAAATAGAGTCCCTTAGAGTACATACAATTTAAAAATAAATTATTTAAATGGTGCCTTTCTAAACAAGTCATAGTATAAAATAATAATATATAAAAACATTATACCAATATGCTACCGTTCCAGACATTATGTTGTTAATAAACATTAATTTTATTTTCTCTCATTTCAATTTAATTATATTTCTCATTTTATGACTTTTCTGTAGTCTTGCCTTCCACTCATGTCGACCAAATGTATAAACTATCGCTTGTTGCCCGCTCCCGCTGGCGTCCAGAAAGCGGCCTTAGTATTGCAAGTCGCACTTGGCCTCTTAATCGGGGGTTTTTACTCCCACCTCAACCCAGAGTGACCACTATCTCAAGTGCTTCACACACATGTCGAAACAGAACATCTACGATCGAAATTCAATCTTAATAGCGTAAACATATAGTCGAAATCAAACCAACCGATGTTAGAGCTACAAACGCCTCCACACTCTGAACGATTGAAATTAAATCTTAGCCTGATAATCGTATGGTCCAAATACTTAGAACAACGTACGACTTGAAACTAAAAGCTGGAACGACGTAAATTGAGTCTTGCTAGTTGAGTGTAAGGTTATGATTAGGTAAGTTAATTGAGTATCGTTTTATGCGTCTTCTCAAGTGTGTTATCACTTGCACTTTTAATTATCGATTAGTATAAATAGATGGGTTTATAGTGGAATGTATCTATTGATTGCCATAATGACGTCTAAGGTGGTTTTCTTCGTTGCACTGATCGGGTTGATTGCTAGTGGTGAGTTCTTTTAATAATCTTTATTAATTCGTAGGTTTCTATGTTTGTGTGTACGAAAAAACAATAGAATGACAACTCTCACTCTACAAATTTTCTACCCAAATACGGGCCTAAAACGACTATCCGGCATCCACTCTGTGGTCCATTTTGCGGCGCTAATACCTATTAGACTTCTTTGGGTTTTTAGTTTTCTGGTAGGGGATAGTATCTGGAACTACGTTTGATCATAATTTAAATCCGAATCAGTAAATACGGAGATCACTTTTATATACAAAATTAAAACCTCACAGACTTTTCCTCATCATTGAACGTACTCCGTTCGTACGTCCGTCTCTTTTCCTCGGGTGGCATTTCTCATCTGAATCTCGAGCAATTTTGTTTCGCTTGGTGTTCCGCAGAGGTGAAGATTGCACTTTTTAAATCCTTCTGCCAATCTTTCTGCGCTAGCGCCCTGTGGGTTAACTAATAACCTCAGACCAAGAAAAAGACAGACGGAGCGTTACGAACAGTCAAGTGAAGCCAAACAACATACAAACAAAACCAAGCTACGTCAAGTTTAGCACACGCTCACGCACACATATACAAACAAAATTGCACAAAACCCCAGCACGTGTCGCAATGCTGTCAAGATCATTTATTTCGAGTTATGTGCGATCTAATTTGTTTAGCGTGTGCTTAACTTATGGGGCTTGGTTGAAAACTGGTTGGCTTCACTAGACTGTTCGTAACGCTCCGCCTGTATATTTTCTTGGTCTGAGCTAATAACTATACAAAGCGAACTTACATACCCTACGTGTTCAGTATAACAATGTTTCCAGGATGCTGTTAGGAAGGCCCAAATAATGTAGTGCCTCGGTGACGACTTCCATGCTATAATGCAAACTAAAATTTCATCCTTGATGGCTCGAGTGAGGATAACTAACAGCATCCTGAAAATGATGGCTGGTAGGTTTGACTGTCCAATACTTCAGTATTGGATTGGGCAAGTCAAATCTACTTTACTATGTACAACGTGTAACAGAAATTTGTATGGAGCAGGTCGCCCCAGTCGGCCAACGCTCCATTACAAATGTAAGTTAAGGGGCTCCCATACGCCAATGACCTTCGATCTGAATCCCTTAGTTTTCTAATGTTTTCTGTAGCTTATTATATTAACAACAACGGCTTCAAGCAATATAGTATCCCATATTTACTTCAAAGTTCATTGCTTTCGAGATATTTGGCATCAAAGTTGAACAATTTTAGGCCAAAAACTGGTTTTCTGGCCATAACTTTTGTGTTAATAAGTAAGAATATAAAAACGCATATGAAAATTATAGGTCATTTCAGTATGTATGAGAAGGTATGAGTTACGGGTGTATAAAAGTTATAATGAGGATGAGGTGTCGGGTTTTGTATTTTTACAGACCCTCCTTTAAACATGGATAATTAATTCTACTTCTTAATTTCAAGTTATTCAATATCAAAAATGTTAAACAGGAATCAAACTTTCCCATATCTGCACCTGGAAAGCTAGCTTCAATAAACCGAGGACGAGTGTCGAAATGAAAACTACTAAATTTTGTTGATTTTTGACGGGAGCCCCTTAATAAAAATTCCCGTCAAAAAAATCTCTCAGTTTTTTGTTATCAGAACACGTTACCTGTTATGCTCTTAAATGGTTCTGCGTTATTTTTGCTACACGTTGTATAAATCTATTAAGTAAGTGTAATGTCCTCTGTATGTCACTATCTGCTGTGTGGTAAATTGTACTTAAGGTTTGTATTTGTAACGTAACCTAATAATTAAAATTAAAATGTAACTAACACCTCTTAGTTATGGGTACCGACCCATATCTCCGCTGTACTTCACGGGAAGACCTGAAAGAAAAGGTTTCATTAATTCATTCATAGTTAGTTTGATTATTTGGTCGACTCAGTGTTTCGAAATGAAAAATACTTTTTTTTAAAGGCTCTCGCGAATTTTTCTTCTCACAGCCACAAGTTATATGTTTGTATTATTAGCTGATCACGCGGCTCTACCAGGAGATCCATGCTATGTACTGGTGGTTTTTAGGGTTCCGTAGCCAAAATGGCGAAAACGGAAGGGTATAGTTTCATGGGTGTAGTTTATAGGGTCATGTCCGTCTGTCCATATGCCACACGCATTTTACTTGAACACTATAAGGTGTATTTGAATACAATTTGGAGGATAGGCGTATTATCGTAGCCCTATCTTCTTTTCATTATTTTTAATTTTATTTTGTTAAACAGAACCGACAAAGTAATCTATACATATAATAAATCTGAAGGCGGTCGAAAGTCTGTACATGGAAGATATTCGAAAAAAAGTTTGCGGGGGATACTTAGAATCGATAACAGAACACGATCCAAAAGTTTTTAGAATTTTCATCTGTTTGTCTGTTTATTTGTACGCGCATCACATGAAAACGGCTGAACGGATTTTGATGCAAACTTTACTCATCTGTGGAGCAAATTCCCGGCCAACATATAGGCTATAAAAATTATTAAGATAATGGTGCAAAAAGGGTTAAAAATGGGGTTGAACTTTGTATGGGAACTTCTTAAATCAATGAGCTAAAGAATTGAAAATTGCCAAGCATATACTTTACTAGAAAGTAAAAAGAACCCTATTCAAACTTTTAGCTATATATAGATAAAACGTGAAAAAACCCGGGATGTAAAATAGCGGTAGTTGGCTAAACACTACGTATTAACCAAAATTGGTTGATATTCCACCGTTAGTACCTAACTGTTATACATAAGATACCTAATTATATAATGGAACTTCAGTCACTGACGACGTCGCTGTTTATATTGAAAATCCAGCAACCTTGATCTCTGCCTTCGTATATTTGCTATGAAATCAGAGGTCATCTAAAGTTGTTTGAAGATTGAGTTTAATACTTATCTCGAATTATCATAGTTCACCAACGTCAAGGGAGGGTATACAATTTGGACAAAACGACATTCCGCAGAGAATTGACTATCTATATATTTTTTTAAATGTTGTATACTCCCGTGACTGTCTGAAATATTATTGGGAGCGCATAAGGAGCGGGATATTTTGAGGCTTTAATTCCTACGAAAACCTCAGACTTCGCTTTGCTTCTTCTTCGCTTGCCTCCCCCTTACCCTCGGGATTTTGGTCTTTAAATTTCGCTTGCAAAACACCAGAAGATAATGAGTGTCCTTAGCGGTCATCAGGGTCCTCAGGAGGGTTGCTTTGGGCCTTACATTCCAACGAAAATGCCTTGCTTGCCTCGCCCCTCACCTGGGAATAGTAAGTGTACGTGGGGGCTCGCCATCAGGTTTCACTTGCAAGACACCGGGAGATAATGAGTGTCCGTGGGGTGGTGCATTTAGAGCGCTTTCTGAAGGAATGCTTCGAGTCTTTCACTTCAACGTAAAGCACGGCCTTTGGCCTCGGTTGCCTCGCCACTCACCTAATACGGGACTTACTTCGCCCTTCGCCTCGCCACTCAACTGCGGGATATTAAGTGTCCGTGAAAGCTCGCTTGCCTCGCCGCTCATCTTCGGTACTTTGTCCACAGGTTTCGGTGGGGGCTTTCGGCCCTCGAGCTCGCCTAGGTAGCGGTCTCTAAAACTATATGCTATTCTTTCATCAGGCCTTTAATTCCTACGAAAAGCTCAGCCTTCGTAATGAGACTGCTCTCTGAAGGATTGCTTTAGGCTTTTAATTCCAATGAAAAGCTCGGCCTTCGGCCTCTCTTGCCTCACTGATGGGCACTTTGGCCTCAGGTCTCGCTTGCAAGACACCTTAGGATAGTGAGTGTCCGTCGGGCTCGCCCTAGTATCTTCGGACCTGGCATAGGGAGCGCTCTCTAAAAGGATACTTTGAGCATCTATATAGGTAATATTATTGACGACCAAGTTTATGAGGGTGTTTATTTAGATTCGAAGAGAATTTGAACCGTTACACGCACAATCTATGAAAATGATATCTTTATTTTCAGTATGTAGTATGGTTAAACATAAGAAGGGTTGGTCTCAGACGGTCCTGAACGCAATTTGCCTAGTTGGAGTTTTGCCCACATTGCAGTTTGACCACCGAGCATTATACCTAAAACACAAAATGCCTACATCACATTTTCGTCGTTTTGAGGTTACGTTAGCGATATTGACGGAGCCCCGCCGAGCGGGGCTCCTATTTCTGGTCTGTTTGCCCTTCGGGCATCCGAAGAAACCTAACGAACCTAACCTACCTAAAAGTGGTCACTTTGCGTTTTAGGCATAATCCAGACCAGCCATAAGAATACCATGTAAACCATAATTTATACGCGTACAAAGTCGCGGGCAGAAGCTAGTTATAAATAATTATTGAACCTGCCCATACAATTTCATGAGAATCGTTTGAGAAATGCCACCTGTAGAAGAGAACAATTAGACATAAGGACACGAAAATTGAATCGCATTTATCGCATCGCACATCAGAGACGCTAACTTATGTACTGTAACCGTTACCCTCGCTACTCGACTCAAAATACCTCTTATGTACAAACTTGCTTATGAGTACGTCGCACACAAACTTTGATAATTACAGTTTGTTTGCAAAGGAACCACTGAAAGTAGCTCAACAGCTTAAGAACGGCGCATTGTTAGTGTTACCTTACATTAAAATAAAACACAACTGTTGTTGACATTTCAAAATGAACTCAAAAACCCGTGAGCATAGAGTTTATATTGAACTGAAGCAGCAGCGCATTAAAGACCTTTTGTGCTCCTGTCTTGTTGCTAGTTAGTGCAAGTAGTTTAACCTGCAATTGACAAAAAACCTCAAAGGGTGACGCTCGTGGAGCAACGAGTAACAATGAATCTTAATATGGTAGTGTTAAAGTTGCAATTTCAATGAGTCAGACGGCAAGCAAATTATATTTATATATAATTATGCCTGTTGTTAAAATAGGCTGGTGCACCTCCGAGTTGTTGATAAGCACAGTCGGCCTCATAAGTTGCTTAACATCTAAGTATCTTGTCGTTTGCTCTCGTTACACAACTTACATTCACACTGTACAATGCAAAGGGGACCGTACGCCCGAGCGCGCTAGGAAGTGATGAATTCGACCCGCATGAATTTGTTTTTAGCCCCCGACGAAAAAAGGGGGGTGTTAATATAATAAGTTTAACGTGTCTGTGTATCTGTGTACATCTGTCTGTGGTATCGTAGCTCCCAAGCGGATGGACCGATTTGAATGCGGTTTTCTTTGTGTCATAGATAATTTTATCCCGATTGTTCTTAGCCATATTTGATTAAAATCTGTTCAGCCGTTTTTGAGATATTGGACTTTGAAATGAAAATGTCGGGAGTTTTTCAACTTTTCTAATTTGTAGTTATTGTGTTTTAATGGTTTCTATGTTTTCAAGTATGTTTAAATATGTTCCTCGAGAACAGCATACCCTTACATTTTTAATTTTTTTGACCTTACCAGGAACTATGTAGACTAAAGCGGGCGTCGTACTATTCGTACATAGTACATTACGCTTGGTTATTACCACTTTTTTATTTTAATGTTTTTTAGTACGAACAGAGTCAATTACATTTCAGTGTTGCATGCACATAAATCTCTGTCGACAATGATTCTAATGTTACCCGCTAGTTTTTAAGTTCACTTTTGTAATTTTTAGACATACAGTGCTTAAAAATTATAAAATTGTTTGTTTAGTTTAGTCGTTTTATTTATTTTTGGGGCTCTCACTGAAAACCAGCGTCACGGCCCCCGTGACAACATGCTGAGTGAGGCTCCCGTGTAGCACTTAAGGTTACCTTTTAGAGTGTATTTCTTTTTTCCGTATTTTGTGTGCTAAATAAATACATTCTTATTCTTATTAACTAGATCCCATGTCGATGGGAGTCGCGAGGGAGGGGGGTGGGGGATGGGACTATCGGGTAGTTTAGACTGTCGAATGTGTGGCGAGGATGATGAGACTACGGAACAGTTATTGGGTGAATGTCATGCCCTTTCCAGACAAACAATGAATTACTTCGGTAACGGCTATCCGCAACCAAAGGAATTCAAGATGCTCCCACGAACCTTGCGAGTAGGCGTAAAGGAGAGGGTAAATGCACAAGGGATCCGATTGGGTCGAAGTGTATCCGAAAGGGCCCTCATCAAGATAAGATAAGATCCCATGTCTTCAAAGTGGTTTGGCTTTTCAGGCTGTACTCTACCAAGCCCCGACGTCCGCATTGTCGGGGGACAGGACGCCCCGGAGGGTCGGGTGCCCTATCAGGTGTCCCTTCGAGTCCTTGGCTCCCATTTCTGCGGAGGGAGCATCCTGAACACGCGATGGGTGCTCACAGCAGCGCATTGCACTGAGAGGTACGATTGAGAACCTAACTGTACTTAGGGTTTATCATCATCAGCCTATATACGTCCCACTGCTGGGCACTGGCCTCCTGTTATGTATGAGAGGGAACGGGCAGTAGTCCCCACGCTGGCCCAGTGCGAATTGGGGACTTCACATACACCTTTGAATTTCTTCGCAGATGTATGCAGGTTTCCTCACGATGTTTTTCCTTCACCGAAAAGCTAACGGTAAATATGAAATCATATCGGAATATGTACGGATACATAAGTTCCGGAAAACTCATTGGTACGAGCCGGGATTCGAACCTACGACCGCCGTTTGACAGTATATTGCTATGCGAAACGTTATTTGATCAACTTATCATTTGTCAAGTTTTATAAAGATAATTGTTCACTATAAGCAAACGTTTGGCTAATATTATATTCCAAAAAAATGTTAGTTCAAATAGTCGTTTCGCACATATGTATAGCGAAGCGAGAAGGAGTGTTAGCTTGGTTTTCATAGATAAGATACGGAATGCGAGTCCGACACGCACTTGGTCGGTTTATTAGTAATACTTGCATTACACATTACCCGAGAGCGTTTCTAGTATGATGAAAAAACAAAAAAACAAATGCCACTAGTTATACTTATACAGTTGAATGTATAGGTACAGTCGAGGACAAAGAGATGTATACACTTTTGGACCTAATCGAATGCGGTCGCCTACAAAAGTGTATACATCTCTTTGTCCTTGACTGTACTATAGTATTGATTGTTATATTATATGAATATTACCTATAGATTGAGATCGTTATACACACAGATGTTCTATCGACAGTGCATTCAATTATATTTGCAATTTCCTCGCACTACGCTCGTAGGCGATCCCGTAGTTTTTCTGCAAGTAGCGGAACGCGTCTATTTATTTATTTATTAAGAACATCCACATCATATATATAGAGGTCTAGTCTATTGCCTGCTTTCTAGCCTCTGTACTATAATTCCTGTGAAGATGCTTAGTCAAATTTTTTCATTCACTATTCTCAGTATCAGTTACATATAAAACCACCATTTTAAACCTGGGAGGTTTAGGCATTACCCTTACCTTACCTTACCTACCTATACCTTTAAGCCTTTATACCTTTGAGCGGTTAGCTACACACAGCTCCACGCGTGTTTGTGCTCGGCGATATTTCCCATGACGAAAACAGGAATTATCGGCTAGCATTAAACCACACTCACTCACATAATTCGCTACGCGCTACGCTCGCATACGGTCCTTTGGTTTTTCTGCTAAGTAGCGGAAAGCGGCCACGACAAGTCGCCCGCTAGGCGGGTTCCTGCCTGTAAAAGTGTTAAGCTGCTATGGACTGTTAGTCCACTATGTCTGTGCATGAAAAAAGTTATTTCAAACGGAAGCTACGTACAAAAATAGACCGATAGATCAACTTTTTTTACAGCACGGTCTACTGGCTCATCTCGGTAGTCGTGGGAACAACGAGCCTCACATCAGGCGGCAAGAGCTACTCCGTGGAGTCTGTGGCCATACACGAAAACTATGACAACAAGGTAATTTCAGCTCAATCAACTTGATATCATATATGCAATCGAATCGTATTTAAGGTTAACGCACACTTATCGCCCCGACACCGATCGGGCGCAGGGGCAAAATGTGTGTGTTAACCTTTAAAGTAAATTTGAGCAGTCAAATGCATGTAATAACCGCAATTGGTTTTCACATAGGCTTTTGTTAGTAATGAATGAACAATGCCTGTCATTTCAATAGAATTTACTAACTGTGTGTCGACACAGTTAATAATTGCAATGCCAATTTTAAATCATATATTATACCAATCTATAACTACTTATACTTTAAACTTGTTGAGCTGGCTCCATTTCGTGACAAAGTTTTAAATGTTTTTTATTTATTTCTTTTATTATCTGTGTGTGTTTGCCACGAATCAATGTTTGAGTTTGAGAAAGAGGAAAATTACATAGATGAGGTTGTATGGAGGAGCACCTCATTTTCCTCCATTCCATCCTCATTCACTTTTGTAAAGATTGGGCTCTCTGAATAAAGACTTTACTTAATTCCGCGGATTTGTAACCTGATCTGTAATTAAAAGGAATATTCTGAGACATTGTAGCTTAGCAAGTTCGTATGTGATGGGTCATCTCCCGAACCACTTATTCGAATTGAAAAAATCTTTCACCAGTATATAGAGAAGATCTCAGAAGCACGCAGGCCTCCGTTTTTTATTTATGCTCAAGTATTGAAATGTCGAACATCTTCATTCGCCAGGACATAACGCAAGACATCAGCCTCATCCGGGTATCGAAGAAGATCGCCTTCAGCGCCCTAGTGCAGCCCATTGCTCTGCCTGTCGCCAACACCGAAGCTGGAGCACCCCTGTTCCTGAGCGGATGGGGCAGGATTTCCGTGAGTTAGCAGGCCAATTCAGCTAAGTTGTCACCACCGGACAGTTAGGCCAGCAGAAATCGACACAAAAATCGCAAAGCATGCTGTAGTTCTGCAGGTCGCGCACCTAACGCATTGTACCCGCGTCAGGTAGCTCTTAGTGTCACTTTTTATATGGGAACATGACAGTCGAGTTGTCCCAACGTGCGTCGTAGATGTGGTGGATAGGCCCTACTTTCTCCATTGTTAAAGGTCCTACTGGGGCTTCAATTAAATGGAGTGTAAATTCTATAGGCTGGAAAATCAAAGAGTATGTAAACGTGCAGTAGATACGACAGTTTTCTGACTTGGAATTCATTGATGGCGGGTGCTTCCCACGAGATATAAAAACAATGTATATAATTTCATTTTAATAACGTTCACAAGATATAATGAACGTTAGCTATAACAACAAAACCAATACTTTTATAAGGAATAACGGTCAATCGACATAATTATTAATATTATACGAGGATAACGTTTTTTTCTATAATACTCAAATTGACTAATTTCATTTCGTATAGCATCCATAAAATACAGAAATTTAGGTTAGAGCAGCTAGAAAAAGAGGGGAAGGGGGGCGGTGCTACCTCTTAAAGAGGCTCGCAGTAAAAAAAAACTCTTTACAATGGTATTATTTGTAGGTTAGTTTAGGGTTATCTTGTGTCCCTTAGAGCGGAAATATACACCCCGCTAAGCTGGGTGACGTTGACATGCTGGCTGTTAGGTTAGGTTTAAATAATTGGCGTGTTTGATATAAAAAATATATTTAATTTTAATATTTCAATTCCTTGGGTGTTATTAATATTATACGCTTTAATCGATATGTCAATTGATATTATGTCTAAAGTACGTTATACTTTACGAAAATATATATTTTGGCATTAAATAAAACGTTAAATTATACATTATAAATAGGGGACAATCTTACACAAGTCGACCTAGTCTCAAACTAAGCAAAGCTTGTACTATGGGTACTAGACGACGATATACATACTTAAATAGATAAATAAATACTTAAATACATAGAAAACATCCATGACTTAGGAACAAATATTCATGCTCATCACACAAAGAAATGCCTTTACCGGGATGCGAACCCGGGACCTCCGGCTTCGTAGGCAAGGTTTCGTTCATTATGTGTAATGAACGTTATACTAAGCAAGCTTATACACAGTCAGCGTATATATTATGACCGTTATATGATAAGTTGTTATAGCGTGATCTAATACACTATTACATATTGATTTAATCACCGACATTTGGTATTTGTAATTTTTTTATAATTACTGGATATCTTTATAGTTACCGATGATGCAATGCAGGCAATTTGTGTCAGATTTGATGTCCATGCGTCCTAATTAAGGTCCATGTGGATCCTCAGATATCGATTTTGATAACAATCACAGCCATCCAAAAGAACTAAATTACATTTTCAGTTTCAGTCAGATCCATACACATTGAAGGTACCACGGGATCCTCAGATATAGATTTTGATAGGAATTGGAAATTAATATAATAATGATCAGGCCTACTCTCATACATGAGAGGAGGCCTGTGCCCAGCAGTGGAACGTATATAGGCTGATGATGATGATGATGATTATGATGATAATAATGAATATTCTCCTAAATTGCTAATGGGTTCATATTCGGAGACCATACTCTCGGCGATGGTCTCCGTACATAAAATCTAAGAGAATACACCTAGGATTAAAAAAAAGAACTTAAGATCTAAACTCGGTCTTAGGAAATAGTCACGTCTACACTTTTAATCTTTGAAATAATGGTCGCCGTCGGCGCATAACTTATAAATTACAGAAAAAATATGCGACCGCCATTACTGCCTGCCACAGACTAAAACACTCTCATGAGAGTATGTTGACGTGCGCAAACTTATGCTAGGTGATGGCTACTCTAGTAATATAACTCAATGGTTGTACAGTACCCAGGCAGCCTGCCCGACCAACTCCAGATGATCAACCTGACTGCACTGAGCGTGGAAGATTGCCAAGAGCGGTTCTCTGGCATCAATCCCGTGTTCGATTCGCAGATCTGCTCGCTGACTCAGGAGGGCGAAGGTGCCTGCCATGTAAGTATATGCCTTAATATTCAGTAGACTAAGGGTGGTTTGCACTAACATACGGTTACAGACCGAACAACGTTTAATATGGCGCCGGCCGCTGACATTCCATAGAAACTTGTCAACCTTTATTTATTTATTTAAACTTTATTGCACAATACAAAATAAAGTACAAATGGCGGACTTAATGCCATAAGGCAGTCTTTACCAGTCAACCATTGGGCAAAACAGAAAAAAGAAGGTTTCAGGCATTTAAATTTAAATAAAAACTTAATCCAAGATAAACTTTTATCAAATACATACTGAAATAAAACATACACATATACAAATTAATATACACTAATATATATACATATTACTACCTTTTGTACCTAGTGAAAAAAAAATATTATGGTGACAACTATCCTACGCGCTTATCAGAAAGATACTTGCGTAACTTGCGCTTGAAAGTCAATTTGCTTTGTGCTTGACGGATAGTTAGCGGAAGAGCGTTCCAGAGTCGAACTGCCTGAACGGTAAAAGAACCAGACATAGAACCGGACCGGTGAGGAAGAACAGACAACTTCAAGCTACGGGAACTGCGGAGTCGCCTCCGGGTCGAGCAGTAACAAAAGTAAATTTGGACTTGAGATATTCCGGCGCAGCAGGGTCGAATAGAAGGGAAAACAGTGTGCTTATAAGACGTAATGACCTGCGTTCACGAATGGGGAGCCAGTTTAGTCGACGGCGAAAAGCGGATATTATGGTCATACTTGCGAAGTCCAAAAAAACTTTCCATTGCTTCAGATTTTAACGAACACCGCTTACGATTACAGACGGTTTGGTGCAACCCTGGGTTGGTTGAGAATGATTGGTCATTTTGGACAAATCTGATGCGTGTATTTTTAATATTACCTCAAATTGTAACTAGATGTACGTGTTAGGGCTATGAACCGACATTCCAAGAAAATTTCAAGTTAGTCTTAACTACCAAAGCGTAATTAATTTTTGAAAATTTATCGAGCGGCTGCATTGCGTACACTGTGACATGATGACACGTTGAAGAATTGGGTCACATGTGACAATTTATTGTGACGTCACGTCAGTAAGACAAAGTAGTGATCCATTGCGTGCTAAATTATTTTATATGGAAAAAAAAAGATGGCGGTTAAGATTTTTTTTCTTCAATATCGGTTCTTTGCCTTAATACCAACCTCTGGTTACAATTTGAGGTAATATCAAAAATACACACTGTATATTAGCTAAGCGATTGCCGACGGCATTGTCATTTCGTGCAAAATGTCGAGTGAAACAATATCATTATTTATACTAAACGGGACTTAATCGCGTATTAACTTATTTATTTACCTCACTGAGGTCTCCCGACGTTTCGGATGTGTTGCAACATCCATGGTCACGGGACAACTGGCTTGTGCGGGTATCAACATCTTCTTGCTGCGCGGGTTTTCCGAACTACCCGCATTTGGTTTTTTTGGTTTAGTATAAATAATGTGTGAGAATCGTGAAAGTTTAAATCAATATATTGAAACAATATCGGTTAAAATTTTGAATCATTTCCGGACAAAAGATCCAATTAGTAATAAATAATTACATTTCCTCGGGTCACGCTCTCACAAATATAATTACACTCCAGCGGCAGCGTATGCGAGCTCATGCATCCAATTCATTTGTTAGTACTTTAACATAAAAGCATAAATTACTTGTAACGATTCACAGCGTCACAGCGATCATTCGTCTGTTGTTTTAGTCGCATTTAACCTCGATTGTTGAATTACAGCGTTGTGTCGCAATTGTATTTTTTTATGGCCATTAATATTTTTTGTCGCTTTTCACCGCGATCCTGTTTTTATTACTTTCCGCTTTGAGTCTCAATCGTCCATTTTTTGTTTGATAATCATTTTAGTCGCATTTCATCTCGACTGCGTATATTGTGTATCGTCGTGATCGTTTGCAGTGACGCTTTGTAACTGTTTTAGTCGGATTATTTGTCCTATTGCATGCAGTATCTGTGCCCTGCTTTTATTCAAAATTCTCCCCCGTGTTTGAATATCGATAAAATAGAAATCTACCCGCCTACCACTAGCCGACCCTGGTTCAAGATCCATATTTTCTAACAAATATTCTCAGACCAAGAAAAAAAGACAGACGGAGCGTTACGAACAGTCAAGTGAAGCCAAACCACATACAAACAAAACCAAGCTACATCAAGTTTAGCACACGCTCACGCACACATATACAAACAAAATTGCACAAAACTTTTCAGCACGTGTCGCAATGCTGCCAAGATCATTTATTTCGAGTTTTGTGCGATTGAATTTGTTTAGCGTGTGCTAAACTTACGGGGCTTGGTTGAAAACCGGTTGGCTTCACTAGACTGTTCGTAACGCTCCGTCTGTATATTTTCTTGGTCTGAGCAAATATTGTACTTATTATTATCTAATCACTTTAATGTCACTGTACTTCGAAGTGGCAATGACAAAGTATTGACTAGTCTTAATCGCAAAGATAATATGTCAATGAGTTTGATAGCCCCTATGAAATAATACTATAGCTACATGTTAAACACGTTTCAAAAAAATTGCTACATAGTTTTATTGCAAACAGCATTAATTGCGACAAATAAAACATCAAATCAAATAAAATTAAATTTATTTGCAGAAAAAGGCTGAGCTTACATGTGTTAGAGTAAATAAATTATTGTTTCACCTTTTTCAGCTGTTACAAACAGCATGCAAATATGTACATTAATATCATAGCATTTTTGTAATTATGGTGGCCCTTAATTACCTCCAATAACATTTCAACTAATTATAATATTGAAGTTTAACACTTTTATTTTACTATAATGTAGGCAAATTATACAGTATAACACTATAATTATTATAATTACAAATATATAATATGATTTATACAACCTTAAACTTCATATTACACTTATTAGTGGTTTAGATATTCGCTGATGTTGTAAAAGCAATGATTAAGGAGCCAAGTTCTAAGAGCTTGTTTGAACTTATTGCCCTCAAGTTCCTTTATTTCCATCGGCAACTTATTGTAAATCGTAATGCTCATGTTATAGGCATTTCTTTTATACATGTCAGTCGTTCCAAACAAATACCGAGCGCAGCGAAATGCGTCTAGGCTAAATAACTGCAAGGAAAATAAGATACTGTAAATTAAGTATACATATTTGAAAAGCCATTCGAAAAATTGCTGCGGCTATAAAACTCTATTGAGATTTAATTCTGCCGCGGTGAAATGCGGCGCGGTGAAATGCTAAGTAACTTATGATTTTGTGGTAAAGTACTAACAAACTATCCAATTTGTTTCAATTTAAATAAGAAAACACGAAATGGCCATCAACCAGCATATCTTCAACCATCTGTTATAAGTGTTATAACTTTACTCACCAAGTCCTTTGTCGGCTAATACCGTTGATGAATTCTAATGGTAGCTCATAGGGCATGCAAGAACGACAGAGCGACTAAGTTTTAGACCGAATATTTGACTTTGTGACTGTCCACATGACCTGAATACACTTTAGAGGATTCAAACTCGGGATAACTTTACTCATATAAGGGGCCGATTTCATAAAACTTGTACTGCGGATTAAACTTAAAAGGGTATGGATAAACAACTTAAGTAAGCGTGCTTGCAGGTTGTTGTGGACTATTCAAATAGGTATTTGTTTTGTTTGTGTTGCAAAATTTAAATATGCAATGCTCCTGCAAAAGCCTGCGAATGTCAAATAAAATTTTGTATGGAAAGCGAACCACGTTAAGAAAGACCCGGCCCTTCTATATGTAGTAGTAGCGATAGCGCAATCAAATACACATTAGCATATCTTTTATTTTTTCAGGGCGACAGCGGGGGACCACTAGTGGAGGGGGGCAGCGTGGTGGGCGTGGTCTCGTGGGGAATGCCCTGCGCACGCGGCTATCCCGACGTCTATACCCGCGTGTATTCCTACACGAACTGGATTCAGGAGAGGATCTCAAAGGACCAATAGGGCCAAACCAAGTCTATACCGTTTGAGGGAAATGCTTCAATTATGCTGGTCGACGTTTCGGAAAGTTCAAATGAGGGAGAAAGAAAAATCACGTTATGAACACCTGCTTTATTTATCTGATGTGATGATCTCCGATGAGCTCTAACCTAACACCCCTCTTGCCTCTGCCTAACACGGCAGGAGGGGTTCAGTTTTACTAGACGTATTGAATTTGAATAGGCTAACCTTAGTAGAACGTCAACAATTAGCGGTTACACTAAACAATAAAATACAATGGCTTTGACTTCTCTTAGTGCTTCAAGGGATTTGTACTATAACAGATAATTCATGGCATATTTCATAAACGTTCAGCAAACCCGTTTTCGCTAAAACTTCCTTATTATTAATTTGTCTTTATCTGTCACTTTGACGCTTGTGGTAGTGCGAAAGAGAAAAAACACACTTTATATATAAGAGCATATTTAAGTTTTATGAATAAAGAGGTTAACCTCTTCAATGTCAATGTCAAAGTGACAGATAAAGACAAATTAATAATAAGGAAGTTTTAGCGAAAACGGGTTTGCTGAACGTTTATGAAATATGCCATGAATTATCTGTTATAGTACAAATCCCTTGAGGCACTAAGAGAAGACAAAGCCATTGTATTTTATTGTTTAGTGTAACCGCTAATTGTTGACGTTCTACTAAGCATGCTGCAACTACTATTAAGAAGTTGTTGATACCTTTCGTTTTAAATTGTATCTTGCTACTTTCACAATAGAGTCACTATTCGAGTAAAGTATTTATTAAACATGACCTTTTCATTTCGAAACATTTATAGCATGTGGCTAAGCAATGACCTTGTTTGACTGATGGGTCTTAAGTTAAGATCCGTTCTAGAAAAGGGATTCGTTCTGAGCATACATCAATTTAATTTCAATACACTTGATCAAGTAGGTACAATAGACTACCGATCTAGTGTTAATGAATATATCGGTCGGCCGAGCGCCCTCTTCAAAAAGTTATGTAATTATCGCGATCCAAGTATGAGGTGACCAGCCATTATAATTGAGGCATAGTCTTAACTGTAGTCAGTGATTAATTCCAAGGTATATAATAAAGAAAAGAAAAACATATCTATGTCTCATTTTTCTCATCATCGTCCTCCTAGCGTTATTCCAGGTTGTGCGCTAAACCGCCGCATTGACACCTAATCCCAAGATTTGGCATAAGCACCAGTTTCACGAAAGCGACTGCCAACTTATTAAACTCGCATATTAATCAACACTCAGATACAAAATAAATCAAGCGTCAACGACTTCTCCGCTACAAAGCACGATGCTGCAACGCGCTACGGCGTAGCAGTCGTAGCGATGTATTGCTTTGAAAAGGTATACTGAAGGGCTACCGGGAAGTGAAAACGAACTTCGATCGAGTATCTCTCTCCACGTCGCTCGAACTAGCAAGTGCGACAGAGAGATACACGTTTTCACGTCCCGGTAGCCCCTCTGGCAGAGGAAACCCACGGTATCGGTTACGAGCGTAGCTCGTAGCGATTTTTGTGAGAGAGTGTGTTAACACTTTCACTGTCAGGACCCCGCCTAACGATCGTCTACGCCGTACCCGCTTTCCGCTACTTATCAGACATAACCACGGGATCGGTTACCGGCATAGTGCGTAGCGCTTTTTGGCTGTGAATGTGCGTAGCTGCTACGCGACTACTATACACGGTGGAAATGAGTAACCCGCCAAATTTGGACCACGCATTCCTGAGGTCATAAGGAATAAAAAAAAATATTAAATTTCTAACTCAAATTCAGCAAAAAAATTTTTTTTCTGGATTTGTCGGTTTATGTAAATAAAACTTGGATAACTATCGCTTCTCCATGGAAATTATCCCGTTTAATAAAACGCTAACGATTTTTTTTTCAAAAAAGGATCAATTTTGGGAGTGTTAGCTGGCACTTTGATATCTGTCAATAGCGACGCGGAACTGGCCAACATCGGTAGCAACGTCGCAATCAAAAGAGCTAAATGCACTTAGTAATCACGACAAATAGTTTACATGAAAATTGCAAATATCTTCAAAACTACGCCGGATTTGACGGAGGTTCATATGAAATTTTTTGCTCCTAATGACCTAAGGAATGCGTGGTTAAAATTTGGCGGGTTACTCATTCCCACCGTGTATAGAGAATAGCTAAGTGCTAGGTGCATGCTGGCCCGCAGGGTCGCGCATTGTACAGAATTGAAGAGAACTTTGATCAAATCCTTTTGCCAATCGTTTTATACAAGCGGCCTGTGGGTCAGTTACACTCAACGAACAATCAACGCCTTGCGGGTTCTCTATAATAACATGTTCATGCTTAACACATTCACTGCATACAATCTCTACGCGCTTCGCTCGAAGCCGATCCCGTGGTTTTCCTCGTATGTAGCGGAAAGCGACTACGGCGTAGGCACCCGCTAGGTGGGTTCCTGGCAGTGAAAGTGTTCATTGATAAAATTAACTTGCTCCCACCAGTGTAGTTTAAATTAATATAATGAATAAGATATCTAACCTGTGATAAGTATGTAATTAACACCACTGTGGACCCCAGTTTTGAATAAACGATTTATTATTATTATTATTATTATTCTCTGTGTTCATATTTCTTCTTAGGCTAGGTTTTTACAATAATCATATAAACGTAAAATACAAAACTTACATACTTATTAATAAGTCCACACAAGTCCGGTTTCACGTTCAACAAGGCCTCACACAGAACAGTCCCACTCAGTCTAAATAAGAATAAATGTGACAGAAATATGACGCATGCCATGTTGAACGTGACAGAGCACTGGTGCGAACGTAGCTTGTGACAATCGTCAATTATTACGTTACGTGAGTATTCGGAAGACCGTTCCCTTTGAGATAGGTTCCTGGAAATTGAAATTTCCAATTAATATTACCTAGTAACACGTGTACACAAAGGCTCAACGCTAATATGGTAGTTTCCTCATTATAAAACTAATAACGTACTGTTGCTAAATGGATAGTAAACTATCCAATTATTTTTTATGTGTGGCGAGGAGGATGAGACTACGGAACACTTATTGTGTGAATGTCATGCCCTTACCAGACTTACAGAATTACTTTGGTAACGGCTATCCGCAACCAAAGGAATTCAAGATGCTCCAGCTGGGCTGCATCTTCCGTTTCGTGGAAATGATGGAGCGAGTTTGCGAGTAGCCATAAAGGAAAAGGCAAATGCACTAAAGATCCCAGTGGGTCGAAGTGTATCCGAGGACCCGCATCTAGATAAAATACGATAAGATCCAATTATCGTAATAAAGTATAAATCACATAAAAACTTTTTAACAAAAAATTAAACCGCCGAAAAGGAACTGAAAAGCAAAAAATAATAAAACTTTTTTATTTAGTTTAATAACTAAATTCTTAAACTATTGTAAGTACTTATACCTAAGTAAGTATATAATTTTGTAATTATTTTGACTTTTTAATTACCTAACCTTAATAACTAAGTTCTTAAATTAATCTAAGTGTACCGAAGTAATTTTGAGTCGGCGCCAAACAAGCATATTAATTAATTATGTAAAGGACAATGATATATTACCCATTTGATTTGATACCTATTTGATTTGATCGGACATGTGAAAGAGCCCTTGAGGCCTGCTTACAGAATAAATATTTGAATTTTGAATGCCGAGCGTTCACGAAGTTATGGTTAATGTCAGCGAGACACCAACCCGAACGGGCCACACGTGAGGGCACACGTCGTAGCGAGTGGTCGTGCGGAGAGCGCATTTTTTGGAATGTTAATGTTTATGTCTGGAGATTTCACATAGCATTATTCATTTGATTTGGTCTAACTTGTACTTGTTTGGAGTAATCTTTGTTCATTGATTGTTTGGCGCCGACTCAAAATTACTTCGGTACACTTAGATTAATTTAAGAACTTAGTTATTAAGGTTAGGTAATTAAAAAGTCAAAATAATTACAAAATTATATACTTACTTAGGTATAAGTACTTACAATAGTTTAAGAATTTAGTTATTAAACTAAATAAAAAAGTTTTATTATTTTTTGCTTTTCAGTTCCTTTTCGGCGGTTTAATTTTTTGTTAAAAAGTTTTTATTTTTCAATTTTCTGTGGCTTACTTTAGTTAATTACTAACTTAATTTCTAGTTACATGCAATATTTTTGATTACTTTTAAAATAGCTTCCTACCTTACTGAAACTGTTAATTGCTTTATAATCCTAATGTAATTATATTGCTTGTTGTATAATATAAATTCTTTAAAAGAAGAGGCTTTATATACCAACATGGGTAGGCCTACAAGATATGCTGCTCGAATGAGAAAAATACATTTAAGAACTCACACCCCTAGGACTGATTGACAATATGCATCTGACTATCAATTCAATTCATTTATTCAAAGACCAACATGGGTCACTATTGTTAGTAAAACTTAGCTTAATATTAGTAATTACAAAGTTCATAGTTAGCACACATAAAGTAAATTTAAAGAGATAATACATAGTAATAAATAATAATACGATTTAGGCCGGTTTGAAATTCACATTACAGTCAACTAATAATAAAATTTTGTAAATATTTCTGAAGTAATCTAATTTAAAAATAATAATTATTCACTGGATGTCAAGTTACATTAATAATTCATTTAAATCTCAAAATGTCAAATGTCATGTGACCTCATAATTAACATGTGTGTTTGCGTGCACCATACAGCAGTGGTTTATATACACACAGTCCATATTTACGTTCAGCGACCATTTTCAGGATGCTGTTGGCACTGGCCCGTACACTACGCACCAGGGATGTACATCGCTTTCGCATAGTAGTGTGGAAACAGTCCACCCTCGCTTCTGCGAACATCCCTGACGCGCTGCAATATCGGGGCAGCCCCATCAGCATCCTGAATGCGTTATTAAATTGGACACGAAGAGCACTAAATTGTGCCTGAGTATAGTTCGCCCACAGGCCGCTGGTATATAAGGACGTGCAGTAGGCCCTGAATAGGGTTAACTTGACCCTTCTCGAGCATCCAGCAAACCTGCGAGCGATCATGTTAGCTCTCACAGACAATGCTCTTCGTTCCCGCTCAATGTCAGTACCGTCTTTAAGGTCAGACGTCATAATATGCCCCAGATACTTAAACTGTGATACCACAGTCAGTACCTTCCCATTTAGTTTTATCGGCGGAACATCCTGTGGACTTTTATTCCTAACCCTAAAGACCATACATTCGCTTTTCAACACATTGTATTGCAGACCGTGACTCATTGCGTACCGTTCACAGATGCCTATCAGTTTCGTAAGTCCGCATGGAGAGGCACTCAGCAGCACCATATCATCTGCGTAACTGATATTATTTACGCACACTCCGTCAATATGGCAACCGATGCGGGCGCTGCTGAGCTCCTCTATAAGTTCGTTTACATACAGGTTGAAGAGCTTAGGCGAGGTTAGTCCTCCTTGTCTTAATACTCCACACTTCAGCCTGTATGCATCCGAAAACGCCCCCGCCCATCTTACGACATTGGATTGGTTAAGGTACCAGAATTTGAGAGAGCTAGTCAGGTCAGCTGGCACGCCAGAGTCATTCAATATCTGCCAGAGGATGTCGTAATTAACCATATCGAACGCCTTAGATAGGTCAAGGTAGCATGCGTATACATTTTTCTGTCGGTCCATGTAGTACTTGACAGTATTTTAAGACCCACAATTGCAGTTTCTGTGGATAATCCCGGCTTAAATCCAAATTGATTATCGTGTAATTTCAGATATATGTGGGAGTTAAGCACACTATCAAACACCTTGGCTATAATGGTAGCTAGTGAAATAGGTCTGTAGTTGGTTTTGTCGCTACTGTCACCTGTTTTGTTTTTCACGATGGGCGCCACCACAGTCTTCATCGCGTCCGACGGCAGGTACGAGTGCCCTACACAGAATGTGTACAACATAGCCAGAACTAATATTTGTTTTTAAGCAGTAACGCTGCTAAAGAAAATTATAAATTTTTAAATGAAAGGAAAAATTGAAAAATTTAATGCTCCGAGCCGGATTCGAACCGGCGACCACAGGCATTCATGGCCCGTCGCTACTACCAACTGAGCTATCGGAACAATCTGGTTCGGGCACCAAATCCTTCAATCAGTTCCTTCATATAACGCCTTAGGGAGGCGTATGTAGCGACATCTACCAGAAGACTTAGGCTTCTTTACGGCACCAACGTCTCAAATTATGTTGAGAAATCGTCAGTAACGATGCGCCACCCCATACTAAATTAATATTTGTTTTTAAGCAGTAACGCTGCTAAAGAAAATTATAAATTTTTAAATGAAAGGAAAAATTGAAAAATTTAATGCTCCGAGCCGGATTCGAACCGGCGACCACAGGCATTCATGGCCCGTCGCTACTACCAACTGAGCTATCGGAACAATCTGGTTCGGGCACCAAATCCTTCAATCAGTTCCTTCATATAACGCCTTAGGGAGGCGTATGTAGCGACATCTACCAGAAGACTTAGGCTTCTTTACGGCACCAACGTCTCAAATTATGGTGAGAAAGCGACGGGCCATGAATGCCTGTGGTCGCCGGTTCGAATCCGGCTCGGAGCATTAAATTTTTCAATTTTTCCTTTCATTTAAAAATTTATAATTTTCTTTAGCAGCGTTACTGCTTAAAAACAAATATTAATTTAGTATGGGGTGGCGCATCGTTACTGACGATTTCTCAACATAATTTGAGACGTTGGTGCCGTAAAGAAGCCTAAGTCTTCTGGTAGATGTCGCTACATACGCCTCCCTAAGGCGTTATATGAAGGAACTGATTGAAGGATTTGGTGCCCGAACCAGATTGTTCCGATAGCTCAGTTGGTAGTAGCGACGGGCCATGAATGCCTGTGGTCGCCGGTTCGAATCCGGCTCGGAGCATTAAATTTTTCAATTTTTCCTTTCATTTAAAAATTTATAATAGCCAGAACTCTTGGCAGATGCGGGCCAGCATGCTGGAGGTGCTCAATGCTAAGACCATCGTGCCCAGGAGACTTACCCCGTGTCATACCTTTAATAGCTTTGATAACATCTTTTGCCGTAGACCTGGTGATCATCCCCTGACCACGAGACCCAGCATCTGACACCCCCGTTGACTGTGGTAGCCCCAGTGGTAATTCGACTTGGAAATGGTGTTGAAACATGTCGGCAATACATTTGTTATCATTAATGCCTTCTACAAACCCTTAAAATCTCGTTTAGAGTGATGCTTCGCGATAATATCTAATTTAATTTGTTCTTCGTTCTTCTGACACCACTTTAAACGAGATCTAAAGATCTTTTTGCTTTCTCGCATTTCATTAAACACTGGTCCTGCTTTCGGCTTAGCATGCCACAACCAGACCTCAAATTTCAACCGATTTTCGACTATGAGAAATGTGCGAGGGTCTGCTTCTTACTGGAGACGATGCTGTTCGGAGTTGATTGCTATGGTAAGAAGTCTAGGGCCTCCTACCTGGTTTATGACCTTTTCGTGCAATGATCTAAATTGGCCGGATATGATAAAAGCTTTACTCATTGCGGATGGCCGCAATGTAAATGATAGAGACAGCATACCATTCCCTGAACGACTAAAATTGGTGCAAAAATATCCAGTGATTGTTGCCAGAAGCCGCGGCAGGCATATGTGGCGCTGAGTAGAGTAAATACACTTGATGGTATTGCTTTATCTGACCTAGAGCCGAATAAGGTATTACACAAACCTCACGATAAACGAGCTTTAGCAGAAATGCAGAGACTGAGAGGTCTACACACAAGAGACTGACAGGTGTAAAGCTCATTCAACACACACATACACACACACACACACACACACATGCGTGGTCATACATATCAATCAGTAAGTGAACAAACAATCATCCCCTGTTTTCCTACCCTTAGGGTTAAAATTTTTATTTAAAATTTATATGGGACCAACTTCGAGGTATACCCTTTCTAATAAAAAAAGAATTATCAAAATCGGACTACTCTGTAAAAAGTTATGCGTGATCATACATAAAAAAAAAATATACGCGTTGACTTGAGAACCTCCTCCGTTTTTTTCGTCGGTTAATAATTAAACGCACAAAAAATGTACTTATTGCCCAATTTAAAGCTACCAATAGAACTCTTAAGCTTTTATAGAAATACAATTGTATGACAAGTGTGGACCTAAACGCAGTATTTCGCGAACGAACAGCAATTTACTTGATTAGTACAAGTAGCAAACTGTGACGTCATACTCCTATATCAATAACCAGTTGGTATGAATCGTTTCAGCTGCCGCTAGCGAGGCCCGTCTTTGATATTTTTTTGGGCATTCATGTTCTTTAATATATTTGTAGTTACTCCCATACAAACATTTGTTCCTCTCCAAAAACTGATTTGAATGGCGGCGTAAAATAAACTTAGTACACATTATATTCTGAGTAACGTTATTTTTATCCCTTTTTTATGTAATAGTTTTGTGTAATTATAACATATCATTGTTTATTTTTTTAGTACAAAATCTGGGCATCTCACTTTATAACTTGCACAAGAGATAGTACCCATTCAGAGCAATGACGCGTAGTTTAATGAGGCATCGGGATGGCTCGCGGTATATGGCCCAATTCGTGTTGCTCAGGGAGGTTCGGGAGCTCAAATCCCGCGAGCGACCCGGTTGCCTCTCAGACACTGAAACAAAGCGTCATTGCTTTAACTATAGGTCGTGCGTCTGGAATAAGTTGCAGATCAGTAAAGTATTATTGTTGCCTTGTGACGTGGCTATCGTATCGATTGGACACACCACGTAAATAGCTTTGATTAAGTTGTCTAGGATGGACGCTCGCTCATCTTACCATTAATTAGGTACCTAATTAGTTAAGGGCCCCTTCGGGGCCCAACTTAGAAAGATAGGAGGAGAAAAAAAAAGCTCACCATTCATGAGGAGTTGGGCTCTCATTATGTAACGGTATATTGGGCTAAATTCACAACCGATTCTCGCGATATTTCGTGAGCAGCTTTAATAATTGTGATATTGTCTTTTTATTGATTCATCCAAGTGCCACCGACGTAAAAACGCTCATCCTGAAAAAGAACTCCCGAAGAGTTCGAAACATGTCGCCCGTAGTGACATTTAATAAATGAGGTGAACCGTGTAATTTTTACTATTATTAGCATTATTACAACATGTCTCACGAAACTATAATGTCGACAAAAAAACATGACAGGTTTAAGGCGCCGTAGGTTCATGGTCTTCTCTCCCTCTCACTGAGCTTAAGCGTGAGCGAGATGGAAGTGCGTGCTCGGAATCGCGGAAATCATGTTTTTTTTTTTTTTCGTTTAAATGAATAAAAAAGTAAACACTGATTTCTCTCAAACATGATATTGCCGATTTTTAGAAGCCATTTTAATATTTTTAGCTTTTGTGCCAAAATTGTAAGAAATATTTTAAGTGTATTTTAGACCCTTTTAGACCTATGTTCGTGATTTTTTTCTATCGAGCGAAAATTGCTTAATCATGTTTCTAAACACTGATTTCCCTGCAGAAAAGCCTCAAGATTACTATTCGTATTTTTTTTAAACCATATTATTATAAACAGACGCATTATATTGTTTCAAAAACTCTGTTCGCTTAACTTCGCTGAACCTACGGGGCCTTAAGAGTTTCAGCTCACAGGCACTATTTTTTTTAATTAGTAGATATGTTCTGTATGCGACACGAATAAAAATGGCCTTCGCGCACTCTCACTTTGAAGTGTTATACTTTGAATCTGAATAGAGGAAACTATTAACTTTCGAAAAAATTAAGTTCAGCTGTGTATGCCGTGAAAAATATAAGACTACTCACTGACATAGCTACTGCGAGGTTGGTTTACTTTAGTTATTTTCATAGCGTCATGTGCTACGGTATTTTGTTATGGGGTAAAGCTACTGATGTTGGCACTATTTTTTTATTACAAAAACGTGCAATCCGAGCGATTGTTTAAAACTATCGGAATTATGACTGTGCTAAGTCAGTATATTTATGAAAATATTATGTATTATGTTAGGAAGAATCAAGAATTGTTTCGTAAAGGATGTGACATTCATAAGTTGAATACTCGGAATAAATTTAAATTGCTAGCAGTAAGTACTAGGTTAACTAGAGTTCAAAAACAATAAGTAACCAGATCATGGTTTAGGCATGTCCTAGAATAAATTAAAGTCCTTTGTAAGCGAAACTTTGTAAAATAGAGCTTATTATAGATTGGATGAATATTTACCGGATAAGGATATGTAGACAAATGTTAATGCCATTGCTTAAGTTACCTCTTGTATTAAAGTGTATATGTAAAAATAGGACATTTAATAAGTGTTCGCCCTGAATTTTTATTGAATAAAATTTTACTTACTTACTAAGTTTCCACCATAGTGACACAAAATATATAAGCACTGCCGTCAAGGCTCCAAGTCCTTGCAGTGGCACTTGAATATCGGTAAATTGGCTACTTGTATCGCCAAATACGTAGGTAGCGTGTAGTGGGCAAATTCAGAGGGCTCTCAACTGTTCAACCTTCTGCTTCAGCTGTTCAACTGTTCACGGAATTAATGTTTCAAGGGGGCTTGACGCGTTGGACGCAATAAGGACGGTTTCCGGAAACATCATCAAAGTACCTAATGTCTAGTTAGAGCACTCTTTTCGGAGTATGATCGGCGCTTTAAACCAGAGTATGATCGACGCTTTAAACCTTTTTTTCGCTAAAACTTTAATAACCAAGTTTTAAGGTAGGTGCATTGGAAATTATCGCGTGCTATGAAAGTTGGATGTCAATATTATCATGTCATAATCATAATAGTAATAATAAAATCGTATAAATATTAGAAAGATTACATGCAATCCGAATAATTACTTAATTAATGCTTAGAATTACATACACATTGAAAATCCCAACAATTACATAGAATTCATTAAAACCATCCCCAGTAGTAAACATTTTTCAAGATTTTATTGTACTGTTTTGTCGGCGTCATTGATTTATATACCCATGCCGAATTACAGTTTTCTAATAGTTACGGTTACTGAGCTAAGCCGAGGACGGATGGACAGACGGACTTGGCGAAACTATATGGGTTCCTTGTTGACTACGGAACCCTAAAAAACGAAGAGTGTTGCATCTCTTTTTGTCGTGCGCGAAAAGCATAAGCGTGTCTAATCAAGGCATCCCCGTAACCGACAGCAATTCAGTACTTTGCTTGAAGTGTACCTAAAAAGGTTAAACACTTTCCTCGATTTTCCCAGGATCCTGACCTGCTAACCACCTGGGATACATTAGAAGATTTTTTTTTCCAAATCTGTCTAGGTTCCAGGTTGACGGTTGGCGCGGCCCGTTGAATATCCAAACCGATGGAAAGCAACAACAAGCGACGGGACGGCAATCTTCCAACATCAAATCGCCTAAGTTGTACTGAAATCGCCAATCGCCACGGCCCGCTCGGCCACGACTTTGGTCTTAAGCGACCTGCGACCAGCGTTTTATCTGTTCATTGCGCGTGATCCCAACTAACCACAGTGCGTTGCGCATCTCGATCGCGCAATGAACAGATAAAACGCTGGTCGCAGGTCGCTTAAGACCAAAGTCGTGGCCGAGCGGTAAATGAGAGCACGCCCGAACACTAGTATAAAACCATTAAAACCAACACATTCAACGTGTTCCCGTAGCGTTTCTATCTGTGCGGGATTTGAACGTCCAGACGAAACTAGACTCGAAACGGATTCATGTAAATCCCTTGTAAACCAACGAATTGCTCTAAGTTGGATCCAATCCGCACAGGCACCGTATCATGGCCGGCCGTATCACGCAACAAGTGACAAGATAAGTAAGTAAGTTGTCACCGTTCGATAGAACTTGTATCACACTTGTCGTGTGATAAGGCCGATCATGATACGGGGTCAGATTTGAGTTGTGTAAAGCAAACAACAGGACGTAATTGGGTCATCTTCATCATCATTTCAACTGAAATACGTCCACTGCAGTGGATTCTCAAAGATTGCCGCAATGACATCAGCATCCAGCGGCCTCCCGCTACCTTTACCAGCAGCGCGATTGTACCTACGTAGACCTTAACAGTTGAATTGTTCTAATTCGCGTTCGCAACGTTACTTGATTGATTACCTCTCTTGTCACAATTAGTCGTAATTACAAGTACCTACATTTTTTAGTTTTCCTCAACAAAGTTGGTTCGTCGGATCACGATTGTGATCACATGATCTGTGTGTCATATGCAGCTTTTTATGTGTTAATATTTTTTGCATGAGGGCAGGAACAGTGGATCCCTACATCATCATTTCCGTTACGTCGAATTTCCTTTTAAAAATATTTGCATAACAAACCAGGCGGCGGTAGCGCGGCCTTTAACAAAAGAGTGCGTCCATTAAAAAAAAAACAATGTTTGCGCTCGATATGAGTACCTTTCTACTTAGATAGGTATTTAAAATTATAAGTTAAAACCTCGTGTATACCTAAAGTTCAAGGTATCTACTCGTTTTATGCTGGCTCTAAACTGCTTGATAGCGAGATTCTTAAACATATTACGTTTATAACAATGTTTATAAAATTTAATAGTATTACGTGTTTTATACATTCATACATACATACGCTCGAAAAATATAACCCTCCTCTCCTTCGGCAGTCAATTATAAAGCCCGGTACCGACCAGAGTCACACTATGAACATGCGACGCGACGCCATTTTTTCATCGGGTCGCGTGGCGTTTTAATTAAACTAAACTACCAACTAAAATTAAATATACATATAGGAAAAATTACGAAAATCTATTTAATCATTGTAAGGTGTTAAATGTATTCGACAAGGTGGAACTGGCAATTATAACACAGTACAATAACAATATAACCAATATAAGAAAATAACAAGACCGACCCGTCTTCGCAGCTTATCTAATCACCCACACATCACATTTGAGGTGGGAAAAAGTAATTTAATGAATACGGGAATAGGGATTGGAGTTATATCCTACCTGCAATATTAAATAGATTTCCGGACGAGTTAATACGTAACATTGAGGGTAAAACGTGTAAAATTAAGTCGTAAACAGTAAAGATAAGTACTTACAATAGTTTTAAGGCAGGCTCCTTAACTCAAAAAATCTTTTAAAATTACGATTAGTAGTTAAGATTGTAATTTAACCCCTATCTTTTATTGAAATAAACAGTTCAATTTTTTTTATAATGTGCTGGCTATGTCCTGGCACCTCAAGGCCTCTAACAGACTGGCGCGGCCTGGCCGCGGCGGACAATAGTAAACTTGTCCGCCGCTGTCAAATTTTGTACTGTCCGCCACCGCAGGCCGCGCCAGTGTGTTACAGGCATAATGTACTTCGTCAAATGCATTGCTTGTTGGAATCGTTTGCCACACATCATGTTTTCTCCAGCACGCGTAGCACGGTTGCCATTTTATCACTTATCGTTGTGGATAAGACATCCGTCACTCTTGCACTCGCATACTAGTCAGAATGTGACGGATGTCTTATCTACAGCGATAAGAAGATCTGAAAGTACAATATCCATGGTAACCATCCAAAAAGGCGCCATGACAGAATGACGTAAAGAGAAAGCACGGAAGTAAGAGACAGCATGTGTCCGCTATGCTCACGCTTTACTAGAATCACAGATAGATAACTAGTCACTTGTCAGAACTTGTCAAGTTTGATGCTGTATATGAGCGTTTAGGTACAAGTAAACAGTAACACACTTAACTGACCATCTGTCAACCTTATTCGCATAGCCATAAACATGAACGTAGAATAGGTACTCTGGACAAGTTATATATATAATAATACCACGTGCGAGCGAGCTGGTAGCACACAAATCTCGATAAGTGTGACAGAAAGGGAAATATCATTCATTGTCCTTGTCATAGTTCCACTTTTTTTTGTTTGCCACAACTGATTTAGTATGATGTTACTTTCCATCCCTTCAACTATCTCCACCTAAAAATCACGTCAATTCGTCGCTCCGTTGCCGTGAAAGACGGACAAACACACAAACACACACAAACACTTTCCCATTTATAATATTAGTAGGTATGGGTTTTTTGAACAATCTCGAGTGCGAGGCGTGAAGTGTAATAGAACAAGACCTTAATAGAACGAGCATGGGCTTTGTTTTATCTTCGGAAGCCTACGGAACCGAATGAGCGATCCAACGTAACCAGAGCGTGTTAGGCTGGAGAAACACTGGCCGGAAAACGCCAAAAACCGTTGAAAAGCGGTTATGATGAATTGCCACTTGATACGATTACTTGATGTTTTCTATATTATCTTTCAGTAATACGAAACGTGGTCACTCACTATGGGCCTCAATAGAAGAAAGTGAAAGGGTAATCCTACATTAATACCTACAATTATTATTTCACTAAACTTAATCCAGTATTATAACTATATCACTAAACTTGATCCAGTAATATAACTATATCACTAAACTAAAGACGTATTATAGTTATATTCCCAGTAAGATGTAATGAATCGCTTTCGTATGACTATATGTTACGACAATTATAACCCTAGGGATATAACTATATAACGGCTTTATCTATCGTACAGCGACATAAGTATATGTTCCCAAAACAAATAAGCGAAGTGTGTCAAACTTTGTAGATTTATACTTTTTATTATTTCGCTTATGTTTTGTAATGTAAGAAGCGCTCAATATTTCACCTTTATTATTAAGAGTTATGATTGCAAATTGCAAGTGCCAAGTATTAAGTCAGTGTCAAGAACTAGCACACCTACGTTAGCGACTAATGTAATACATTTACAATATTAAAACCATTATACTGCCTTGTGTAGACCCGGCATTACAGTCCTGATTTACATGTTTGCTAGCCTCTCAGCCCGGCTCAACTATACCGACACTAAAAATCAAATTACAATGCAAATTCGGATACATGGGGTTAGGTTTGGTTACGTTATTATTGGGACAAAGGGTAACCACTTAAGTTGAAGCTTAAATTACAACGGGGCAGGGGAAATATTCATGTTATGGTGGTTCGCTTTCCATAACACGCTTTACAAAACGTTATTTGACATTCGCAGGCTAACTTTAAGAAACTTATGTAACAAACATTCATAAATTGGCTTTTTGAAAGGACTACATTTTGTAGATTAAATATCCATTATTGGTCAATTTTGAAAAGTGGCCTAAGTGACTACTGATGAAAAAAAAAAAAAAAGAAAGAGGACGACAGTTTTTCTATACGAAATTCCGTGTTTAATTTAATAGCCATCAAATCACATAGCTGGGACACGTTTATATCCCAGGCAAGTTGGTGCGGTGCAATTGATTCAGTTGTACGAGTGTGTGCCACTTTTTCAAACTCAAACTCAAATGCTTTATTTGCCATAGGTATACATGTTAAATTACATTACAAATTAAATTGTAAAGTGTTTATAATGAAAACATAATTAGCACATATAAGTATGATTATTGATAAACATCATTTTACGATGTCATTAACTGCATCAGAAAAAATAGAATAAAATAAAAAACACAATGTCACAGATTTTAAAAATAGCAGTGTATCATGTTGTGCGCTAGGAGATGGTATCCAACATGTGTATCCCCCGCTTTAGATTATTTTAATTTCAAAAATAATATTGAAAATGTCGAGTGATGAAAGTGTTTTGACTCCTGAGTTTATCAAATTAGATGCCATAGGCATTGTCAACAATCTGCTGCCAGAGAAGTCAAAGGAAAAATACCTAAAAGCCTACAACGATTTTGACAAATGGAAAGCTGTAAAAGGCGTAAAGTCTGTGTCTGAATCAGTGCTTCTGGTCTATTTTGAATATTTATCTACTGAGCCTGTTTTTTTGTCTCGCATAAGGTGTGAAAAGTAGAGTATACACCTCGGGGATAAGACTGTTTTAGTCTTAGGCGGTTGAACCCCTCACTGCACTCAGGACTCAGTCTTAATTCCCTCGCTTCGCTCAGGAATTAAATTATGAGTCCTTCGTTACGTTCGGGATTCAATTCGCTCCCGTGACATAAAACAGTGCTTTATCCCCTTAGTGTATAATCTACTATATAATTCCAATCTAATGCGTTGGCGGAAATACTCATCGACGGTATAACAAGGTCTCTTTAATATTTTTTAAATTTCCGGTCAAAGGTACCTAGATCGCTACAATCTTTGATGTCATTCACCAACATCACCAGGGCAACTACGCGCTAATGCGGCTCACCCCGCCGGTCACCCGTCACGAAACTAAACCTCTACCTACGCTTGGTTACTACGCATCGCGGTGTCAAGATACATTTGTGGGTGAGCGTTGAGGTGAGCTTAAAACAAGTTACAGAATAGGGGGACAGGCCAGCACAACGCTGAGATGGAACCGTTCCGTGGCAATGTTGTTTTCTCATTTGCATGCTGATTTACGTACATGTATGTGTTGTTGTTATTCTATTCTATTACTTAGGTGGCTGTAGATTTAAACGGCGTTATTAGTTATTAAAATAACTAAAATTGGGTCTTAATAACCCAACAATTTGGTCTCTCTTAAGTTGTGATTAGTATTTTCCATCGCTTTCGGGAAGCTTTCAAAATTTTTGTGAGCGTTTAAGCATATGCGATGTAAGCACGTTGACACAACTAGGATTTTATTGTCAATAAATATATGTATATATTTTTTTATGTTATAGGAGGCAAACGAGCAGACGGATCACCTGATGGTAAGCGATTACCGCCGCCCATGGACACCTGCAACACCATAGGTGTTGTGACTGCGTTGCCGGCCTTTAAGGATGGAGCTCTGGGAACCTTACTCACTATCAGGAACACAACACTACAATAGCTACGGAATAGGCAGCAGTGCTATTATGGCTGTGGTCTTCTGTAAGGCGGTGGTACTCCCCCAGTCGGGCTGCTCCAGATTCAAGCGTGATGACATTACGCTGTGCCCTACCTCTCTCGAAATATATGTCTAAGAGTAGCTGGTACTTCTTTACAACCCTTTATTAATCTAAAAGCTTTCTTTTACATTGGTAATACTGAGGTAACTTTTTGCTTGAACTTTGTACTTGTTTTGTTTGCAGTATCGAATTATGCTTTCAAAGAAGGATTAGGGTAATATATGTTTTCTTATCACTTGTTTTCGAGAAAGCTTTTTTGAATAGAGATAATTGTTTATTGATTTGGAGCGCTTGTAACCTATCTACCTCTTTTTAGGGTTCCGTAGTCAACAAGAAACCCTTATAGTTTCGCCATGTCCGTCTGTCCGTCTTCGGCTTAGCTCAGTAACCCTTACAACTAGAAAACTAAAATTTGGCAAGTGTATATAAATCAATCAAGCCGACAAAACATTAGCTTAAATGCAGTTTTTTTGCGTATCTCGCCTTAACCTAAAGCGGGGATGTAATCTTTTTTTCTCGTTAAACCCATAGTGTTGGGTATCGTAGGATAACTTGTTCAGAAATATTATGGGTTTGTAAAACCATTTTTCAACTCGGTGATTCGTATGCCTATAATGCTCTAATTTTTGCTCGAGTCATGCCTGCCCCCCCCCCCCCCCCCCACCACCCCTGCCGGTTAAATGGCTACTTTGGGGATGTAATAAAATTCGTGGCAGTAGTAGGTACACATAATGCATTTAAAAGGAAAACTATCACGGCTAAAGTAGCCCGAGTAATAGTCGACCAACTTAGAACGTACATGAAAAAGCCAACTTTCATACAAATTCTGCCGACGCAACCGCTCCAATTACTTGGCGCGTGTCGATGTGCAAATACAGACTACACTAAACTACGCGTGGCCCGACACGCACCCAGCCGATTTTTTTAAAGTAAGGAATCAAGTGATGAAATGTGGACATAATGTCTCGGCAAAATACCAATCCCACCCCGTTAATACGCAATCATCCTATCCTGCCATTCAGCCCCATTTATTTAATTTCACATTAAATGCAACACAAACATGGCGTCTGTAACTGAAGTTACACGTGTAAGGTAGAAATAGATTACAAGTTTTCCATCAAGTGTATTCGCTTAAACTATTAACTTGAATTCAGCGGTATTAAGTAGGTAGTACCTATTGTGCACTCGTTTCCACGCGCTGCAATTCCAACGTGTTTAAGAATGAGCACGCGATAAATATAAAATAGATTCTAATTCATTACAGTTAGTCCAATAGAATCCCTGTCACGTTAGTGCTGCTACCGAGAAATGAGAATGTAATGCTGGTACCACACTGCCGTTAAAAACGACTTTATTTTGCGAATATTACTAAATACAATTGGGATGTTGATGCGCCATATAAGGTTTATAATTTATGGTTAAATGTCGACTTGTCTGCCAACATTACAATAGGACACTTTACGCTCGAAGTTGTAGAAGATTATGTATACCTAATAGGACAGACTATCCAGTTAGGTAGGTCCAACTTCGAGAAAGAGGTCAATCGTCGAATCCGACTCGGCTGGGCAGCGTTCGGGAAGCTAGGTACGGCACATCTTTTCGTCCAATATTCCGCAGTGTCTCAAGACGAGAGTCTTTGACCAGTGTGTGTTGCCAGTGATGACATATGTCACTGAAACGTGGTCGCTTACTATGGGCCTGATAAGAAAGCCTTGCTTAATTTAGGACTACTTTAATCGATTCTTCTTTTGTCTAAGAAAAAGAAGATAAATCGATTTGTGTATAATTACTAGTGTTCGGAGTTTCGGTCGCAAATTCACACAGTGGATAATGGAGTCGTTTTTATGATTAACTTTTTAAGATTTGAATAAATAAATTATTAATTTACCTGAAGTACTTAGTATGACATTAATTAAGTAGGTACTCGTCCCGACTGTTTAGGTGACAAGTTTGTACGTATGTAATAAGTAAAAATAAATAAATTTATTAAACAATGTTTACCTACATACATGTGTTATTTAGTAGTCCTGTGTTATCGTGGTATAAGTAGGTAATGCTGGCAAGATAATTTATAAGGAGTATTATGCAAAATTAATCATTTCATTGTTATTCGTTTAATCAAAAAAATAGTTAGACGGCTCTATTTACCTCTGTGAAATATGCCACCGAAACTCCGAACACTAATAATGACATCTACTTTATTGTTTTGTTATAAGTCCGGAGATAACCCCCTATAGACAATCTTACAAAGCTCCACCCTCATGGACTTGGCCTCTTGATAATATTGGTACCTTTAATATAATATAGACATCTGAAGTCACCCAACAACTTTGGCAATTGTAGAGACTGCTGCCGATCCCCTTTCATCCACGAGATTGTAGATGAGCAGTGAAACATATATTGGCTGATGATATTGATGATAACTTTTATGTCATTATCAAGATGCCACAAAAATTGTGTAAACGCAAGCAGCGATTAAAAACATTATTCGTATGAAAGTGTACCTCCAGCATTACAAACGCCTGCAGACATGTTTTCTGCCGCCGTGCCGTCGATAGTTGCAATTTCATGAATGCACATACCTCGAGGGCACATTCAACGGGTTTTCGAAAGTTCAAGGTCAGGACTTGAAAGCTGGCACGTGTCTAGCCTTTACAGATTGTACATCTGTGCACGGACAGTGATCATATTTATGTGAACACGATTTTATTTTAAAGGCAAAAGGTGTCTAAGGCAATTTGAATATTTTCTATGGAAAACTCCCGTGAGTCTTAGCCAACGAATTTAAACTTTCGTGAGACATGTTTACCCCAGGAAAATTACGTTTTTTTCAAACATTAATTTATAACAGCGTTTTTTTTGTTTGTTTAATTTTCAAATGTTATTCTAAGATGCCTTATCCAAGAATCCACCAAAATTTCCACCGGGAAGTAAATATAAAAAAATAAATGACACATCCAGTTTTTTATGTGATTTTTATTATTCTTGAAGAGCTCCTGTAAATTAACCAAAACAAAAATTAAAATATCTATTAATATTTTTCCTCTTTTTTCAGGAATTGGTTAAATATCGATTTTTTTGATGACTAATATTTTGGTGGATTTTGAGTCTACGTAATTAATAAAATGATAATATATCAATTACACACAAAAAAGCTGCTGTTATGAATTATTTCCAAATTTCCATTTTTTTCCATACTAATGAAAATAAAGTGCTTGGGCTAGTTGAAATACCTAATGCTAATAATGACACGGTTCGGCGACGTGAGACCCGTTTCATAATTTGAATATTTTCGAACGTACATGTAATATACCGGGTGGAAAGACATGACGATAATTCTCGCAAAGGGGGGGTTAGTTTAAGTGATGGAGAATCGATTCGTAATGTTAAGATTTTTGTTATGAATAATTAGTAAAAATATTAAAATGAATGGTAGGTAGGACGCCGCCAGGGTGTCAGTACAGGTGGCGTCCCACACCAGCGCACGCCCGGTCTTCCAGGGTATCAACGACATTCCATCAGGGCGCTTGCCAACGCGCCGCACAATCTGGGGCTCCAGAACTGCAGGAACGTTGGCACTGACGAGCGCCCTTCTGAGAATGTCGTTGAGAGCGGCGTGGCGGGACAGGCGGCCGGCACCCGAGGAACAGGAAAAGCCATGGTGGCCGAGTCGGTCCACTGAAGCCCCACAAGAAACACAGTTGTGACCTGTGCAGATCCCAGCTCCCAGCCGGAGACCGACAGCTATGTGATAATACCTATTGTATATGTAGTTTCAATAAAGATACCATTCAAATTCAACCCATCACTGTCGTTGTCCATGTGTAGATTGTGAAGAAAGAAAGAAAGAAAGAAAGAAAGAAAGAAAGAAGACCTTTATTCACTACACAAAAGACACACGGAGACAAAAATACATTATAATTGACACATAATGTGTGTGTCTTCGCGGAGTGATCGGTCGCTGTCTCAGCATTATGCCGAGGTGTCAGACAGACCCCTACAGCGCTGATTTTCAGACAGCGCCGTACGTGACCCACGGAACGCAACACAACATACTACCTATACAAACATACATATATATATATATATACCTACACAGAACAAATAAATAATTAATATACTAAATTTGTGAAATATGTAACAAAAACGCGAAACGGTTGGGATGTTTATAAAAAATAAAAATAAAATAAAGTGCTGGATGGGTTAGGGTTGGAATCTTTGGAGCGTCAACAAATAGCCCTTAAGCTGGCGCCTAAAGGTATACCCGCTAGACGCTCCTTGGATAGGTGGAGGGAGATCATTCCAACACTTGGACGCCGCGAACCTATAAAACTACCTCGAAACGCCGCGGTCCGATGCTTTGGCACCAGAATCATCGCCTTACACCTACGCGCACTCTTGGGCCATACAAGTCTAGTCAGCAAATATGCTGGGACCCCAGTTGTGCAGGTAACATTAATATACGATTTCATACGTGGCAACAGCGAATCAAAAAACCCTAGAATGCGAGCTCCTTACAAACTACCCAAACACGCGCCGAAAACCCGGTGTGCGCATATTCGAACAAAACGGTTCCCTGGCATCGTTGCGACACCCCGCCGCCATCCCCGCATAATGGCAAAGGCACTCATATTTTGAGGCCATTTCGCGGCACTACTAGGACTGCTACGGTTTTTTCGTTCAATCCAATATTCCATTAGGTAGGAGTCTTGTTACTTTGTAACAAGCTTAGATAACTTGAGACATTTCAATGCTCTATAGGTAACTTGCATCACTTGTAATGGTCGTGGGTATACTATGTTTTTGTGAGTTTACTTTGAAAGAAGAAAAAAGATAACGCATTTGACGACCGCTTTAGCCTAGTTGGTAGTGAGCCTGCCTACGAAGCAAGAGGTCCTGGGTTCGAATCCCGGTAAGGGCAAAAATTTATGCGATGAGCATGAATATTTGTTTCTGAGTCATGGATATTTTCTATGTATTTAAGTATTTATATCTATTATATATTATATATATCGTCGTCTAGTACCCAACACAAGCCTTACTGAGCTTACTATGGGACCAGGTCGATTTGTGTAAGATTGTCCCCTTATATTTATTTATTTATTTATTTATTAACGAGTACACCTTACACTAGAAAGTTGAATGTATTCAACATTCAACTTTCTAGTGTCTTCCCTGTTTCTACTAAATATCTGCAGCTTTATAGAAGATTACAAGAAAATACGACGTGTTATACCTGCGTCAACTGTTGTTGCATTCCTTACTCAATTAATTAAAGCGTGAAACTACATGACAACTGAATTAAAAAATATTCATTTGCCCTCAATTTCGTCGGTTGCCCAGCGGACGAAAAATGTCCCCCGATTTGTATGCAAATAGTGGACGGAGTGGAGTTATCTGGACAACCATGTTTTCTGCTAGAATAAGTATTTTTGAGAGATTCAACATATGTTTATATAGACTGATTATCTGCCTGTATAAGATTTGTTGACAATGTTGTTGTAACTGATAAGGAAGAATGAACAAGTGCCAATCGGACTCGCGCACGAATGGTTCCGTACCATTATCTATAAAAACCGCAAACACGTTTGTTGTGTGGGAGCCCCTTTAAATATTTATTTTATTCTGTGTTTAGTATTTGTTGTTATAGCGGCACCAGAAATACATGTGTGAAAATTTCAACTGTCTAACTATCACGGTTCACGAGATACAGTCTGGTGACAGGCGGACAAACAGACAGACATGCCCCACATATTAGGTTGTAGGTGCGGACCTGCCTTAAGGCGCCGTAGGTTCATGGTCATCTCTCCCTCTCACTGAGCATAAGCGTGAACGAGATGGAAGTGCGTGCTCGAAAGGGCGGATATCATGTTTTTCCATTTAAATTTTTTGGCCGTTTATATAAATCAAAAAGTGATCACTGAGTTTTGTAACACGATATTGTCGATTTTTAGAAGCCATTTTAATATTTTTATCTTAGGTGCATTGTCCATAATTTGCTACGAATATTTTAAGTGTATTATAAATCCTTTTAGACCTATGTTCGATTATGACAAATATCGACATTATGTTTTTTCTATCCAGCGAAATCTGCTTATTCATGTTTCGAATCACTGATCCTGCAGTTCGTATTATTTTATACTATTCGTTTTTTTAAACCAAATTATTATAAACAGACGCATTATATTGTTTCAAAAACTCTGTTCGCTTAACTTTGCTGAACCTTCGGCGCCATAATATTAAGAGAGATTACCTTAATAATTCGCGAGATTTAACAGTCATATTAAACCCAGCTGTCCTGTCATATCATTGTACACATTAGCTTAATTAGCCAGTCGATGTGACAGCCACGTCAAGTTAAATCACTGTTACAAATTGGGTTCAGCTAGGGAAGTAATTTGTAATGTATACAAGCGATATCTTGCGAAATATGAAGCCGGAATCATTTCGTCGGAATTGGACAATGTTGAAACTGGCCGTCAATAAAATTTGAAAACTATGTAAGCAAACCGCCTTTTTTAATTGTCTTTTAATCAATCAATAATTTATTCATCAGAATATATGGTACAGGTGTTATCGATCCATTATATATTCGGCCGATAGGCATGTGAATATTCCTTGAAACTATTGTCAAATATTTACAATTTCCATGCAAACAAGTTCAAATGTCAATCTCATATTAGCATTATTCAGTCTTAGCTGTCATTTTATTCAATTAAATACCGGGTGGAAAGGCACGACGATCCTTTCCGCAAAAGGGGGATTGTTTAGACTGAGTACAGTATTTCCTCTAACGAAACTAGGCTCATATTCATAACCGTTTTGAAGTTATAGGCAGTTAACTTTTAATGCAAAATACTGCAAGCGACAACCCTCATTAGGGTCAGTAACATTTTAACAATTACACAAGGGTCAGTGACGTTTATCAATACATATAAACAATTATTAGTAAGTAGTAACAGTAGGGATGTCACTAAGAAGACCATTAATTAATTTTTATATTTTTACTAATTGATTACGAATTGATTCTCTATCACTTAAACTAACTCCCCTTTGCGGAAAGGATCGTCGTGCCTTTCCACCCGGTATATAAATACAAAATAATTTAAATCTATTTAAGTCTTTCGCGTCACATAATCCAATTGGAAACAAAATAATTAATGACATATTTACAATAGTCATTCAGATCATGAAGTTCAATATGGTGGTTTGTTACCATACTTAGCAATTTCCGTTTATAGATGAACTGCTGGAATAGGAGATTTTTAGTAAATTGCGAATAATTTTATTAATTTTATTTAATCCTTACGTTACAAATTATATTAAATTCATAATTTTCGTATTGTTGGCGGCGTGCATTTTAGGGGTTATGGATGTTCACATAAAACCACCTTGGTATATTTTTGCAATATATTTGATTAATTTTAAATGTTTTATTTAAGTGAAATTGTAACCAATCTGGAATATTTGGAGAAAGAAGAAACTGAATAGGTATTATACTATTCAATTAAATTGCTAAACAAAGGTTGTATTTAAATGACTAGCACTCTGTTTACATAAATATTACATAGATGTAATGATTATGAGTTTGCATGTTTTAATATGTATTTAATAATAAGCGATTCGTGTTGCCATATAAATAAAATAAGCGATGGTGGCGCCCCTATTATTTTCTAGACTTTTTTGCTAGACTAAATAGCCTAGACTTAATAATAATCAGTCTGTTGAGGTGAGACCTACGGTGCCTAGTGGTTCAGGCATGTGGCTGTCAAGCGGCGGTAGTGAGTTCGAATCCCGGCTCGTACCGCCCTACTGAACTGGAATAACATTAAACTTTTTATAAAACTTTCCGAAACTAGTTCCTCTTGCTATAAATTATAATAGAAATAAAATTAAGCGATTGGAGACTTTGCATGGAAAAAGTTTTTAAGTAAGTCACTTTGTACATGACTGTATTATTAAAAGGTGTATTTAGGTAGACGAAGGCATCATACGAAACCTAACTTGGACTCGTATTAGTCATTTCATATCCTTATTGCATTTCAAATTGAGCATGTAGCAATGTTGCACAAAACATTTCGATTTGCGATCGCGAGGAAAGCCAAGTCAACTGTATTGAGGTTCATCCTATTCAATAAATGACGTTAATTATAAATTTAATAAGCAGTCGGGGGCTGCCGGAAACTCCCCCGGGAGACGAGTCCTGCTAACAGCGGTGGCTTACATATTTTTTATTTTTGCTTCCGACTCAGCTTCAATATTATATCGACAGAGGAAAGGAAACGCTCCTGAAGTCTCCCCTAAAATTATGGGACAACTTTGAACGACATTTTTTGAGGAAAACACTTTAACTCTTTGTGTCTTAGATGGTTGGTATCTACGCTAAAAAATAATTTATTATTTAAGAGACTTTTAAATGCCTCCCTGCTAGGCAAAGGCCTCTCTCTTTTCTTCCACATATAGGTATCCCTGTCCTGGGCAGCTTTTTCACCAGTCTTGTTCAAAGACGTCAAGCTCGTCTACTGGTCTACCGCGACGCAGTATTCCGTTCTGTGGGACCCTTGGTGGTAATTGTAGTCCATAACGCTGGCATGCGGCTGATGATTTTTATCATTTAGATTAAAAAAAAGCAAGTGTACATGCAATACATAAACAAAAGCACTTCTGACTTAAGTAAGGCCGGCACTACACTCACTTACGCGTGGCCTGCTCGATGAATTATACATAAGTCAGCACACACGATGGTCTCGTGCAGCGGCCGCGGCACGCACACCACATACGAGCTGAAGTGCACGTATTGGCGCGAACGCAGCTGGAAAACCCTCAGCGAGTAGCCAGTCTTCTGGTGAATATACTCCACCATGTCATCAGCCGTGGCGGAGTAATGCAGGCGCGACACGTACTAGCGCCTTACTCGGTGTAGCATTCCGCAGACCACAACGAACCGGGTCTGCTGTACCGCACTGAGTATTTCGCGGCTTAAATAATGCTAGCCCAATCTGAAACAGCGAGAGGCGATGGCGACCACGTACCGGCATGCGCGTAGGCCCCTACAAAGTGGACTGATGACCAAGGTCGCGGGATATGCCGTTTGCGGCGCAGAACTGGTCACTTTGGCACTCTTTGGGGGAGGCCTATGTCCAGCTGTGGACGTCTTTCGGCTGATATGATGACTCTGAAACGGAGTACTTCGTACGATTTGGTTGCTCATTCAATTACCATTCATTATCCACTCGGATACAACTATCTAATCGGTTTATAATATGGAAACATTAGACGTCTATTTGCCGCCCTAGCCGTTCTTTCTCCGTCTAAGTCCTTTACCGTAAAAGTACCTTCCGTAGTCAGTTTTAATATGTTTTTTACGGCGTGAACTAATTAGGCCGTGTCTTAATTATGAAATATGGCCGAGGTAAGACAACTGAGTTATGCGGGCAGGGAATTACTAAGTTAGTAAAACTGGAAAGCGCAGTTGCTGATTTTGTAATTTTATTTAGTGTCGAAAAAAGAACTCCATATTAGTGACAGTGACATATCAGTGAGTCTAGGTGTTTTTTTTATAATACCACGTCGCCGTCGGTGGCAAACAAGCTTAGGGCCCACCTGATGGTAATTGGCTACCGTAGCTTATGGACGCTTGCAACTCCAGGTGTGTTACCAACGACTTAGACTCATCGGTTCGATACCGCTTGTAAGTTTAGGATCGTCCACGATTCGCACAGCGCGTCTTCGAGTGATCGGGATATATCTATATATATTTTTAAATTCCAACGAATTAAAGAACCTCCTCCTTTTATGAAGGCGGTTAAAAATCGGGCGCCAATGTGTAAAGACAATTTAAAAATATGCTCATGATAGGAGTTTTTCACTTCTAATGACGATGCGCCATCCAGATTGGAATGTTCCATGGCGTCACGACCCCACGGCAATTAATAATAAGGATCTTTCTAAATGTTTAATGATGAGACGCTAGACCATTTAAATTCATTTACTATTGCGTTTGTGCAGATGCAAAATTAGCTACACTATAGGTTCGGGCCGGGCCGCAGCGCATTCTATACACGCAAAGGAATTTGAACCGTCTATACAGCAGATGCTATTCATATTTGATTACAATCCCCACCGACCGCGTCGTTAGCTGCCGCCTTGCTGTGGATGCACGATGCATTCAAATATGAAATGTAATTACTGTCATACGGTTCAAATTCCTTTGCGTGTACATAAGTCTGGCCTCGCCTTCGCAGCGCGCGGGATTCTTCTATACTGTGGCGCGGGTGCAAGGGTATGAACATAAAGGGGAGAGCGCGACGTGCGGGAGGCTAAGCCCGGCAAATGCACGCCGCGTAACTCGTTATTTGAAAAATTACAATGAAATAAGTTTGTGTCAAATATTTCATTTTTGGTACAAGCTTTTATTGCCGACTGTACTTTTCTGTATACCATCATCAACTACTCATTGAGACGATTAAGTACTATACGTCGGTTAAGTACTGAATTCCCATGGCCACCTTCTGTCTCCATCATCAGATCAGCTCGATGGTACCAATTATGGTTGATGGTTAATATTGAATTGTCATCCAAACTATACTTAAGCGGCGTTCTCACGAGGCAATTTTAGTTGATCTAAACTCATTGGTACGAGCCGGGATTCGAACCCTCGACCGCCGCTTGACAGCCGCATGCCTGAACCGCTAGGCTACAGTAAAAAGTAGGTACACAGGCAAAAATAAATTTACAAAATTATTGCAAAAATTAAGTGTTTTAAAACTAAATTCAGAAATACGAACCAGAACACTACAAATGCGAAAGTACTGCGAATGCAGACATCCAGTCAAATAGACCAGCCAGAAATTAATTTATTCTATGTTGTTGCTCGCTATAATTTTAGTCCTGGATTAGATTCTTTGTCTAATACTAATTAAAGTTTCATAGGGTTTCATCTTCGCATTCGAATTAATCTCTATATTTCTCAATTGTCTACGTATACTAGCAGAACTACAGGACAGCGTGAAACGCGACATGGTCGCATTTAAGAGGCCGCAGTAAGCTCGGCCGAATTTCACCTTCCCATACAAACGTAGTTACGCTCTCATTTTAAAACTACGTGTTGGATTGTAACGAAACTTTGCAAATACAATGACATGAGGTATATCTATGTCTGTAATTATTTTATATGGTTCCAATTTATAAAACAAAGTAAATACAGCAAAAACTAGTTTTGTATGAAAAACTTAAATTCGCTGTATCTTTTTTATTATGGTATCTGAAGCTACATAAACTAATTTCAGACATAGGTATACCTCATTTCATTGAACATGTAAAGTTTCGTTACAATCCAACACGTAGTTTTAAAATGAGAGCGTAACTACGTTTGTATGGAGAATCGAGCTTACTGCGGACTCTTAACATCGATCGCAGCACCTGGGAAGGTCTTGCTGGGACCGTGATAAGTGGAACACTATATTGCGTCACGTATTTTCTGATGCACTAAATATTGTAAAGAATGACGATACCTAGAGGTTGATATATGTGTGCGTCTGTAACTCCCGATTGGACTCGAACCGGCGATCATATCGTTTAAAATATGATCGTGGTAACTTCCTCGTTAAAAAAATACTTTAAAAACAAAGTTTTACCCGACTTCAATTTAGTACTCCGCCAAGCCACGAGAACATTTCTACATTTATTTTCCAATTTACCACATGAACTGATTTCCGAAAGCAAATGCGTTGAATTAGAGAAAAAAATCTGTTTTTATATTACATCATTGCTGTGCACAATAGCGAATGTGGTGAAATACCATTGTGTGGAATTCACATTGTGCGGAATTGCGAACAGGAAGAATCCACATTGGCATGACCGTCGAATAATCCAAACACGTTCCTGGGGACTCAAACTGTGTCAAGTATCGGTTCAGCGGTGAAGGGACTAACAGACAGACATAAAAACTTTTGTATACATAATATTAGTATGGATTTTATAACGCGGGCTTGATTGTAATTTTTTAAATACAAATAGTCAGCTGCTTGTCTACGTATAAAAAGGAAAAGTCTGTGAGATTGTAGTTTTGTAAGTTTTGCTATTAACCGAGTCCGTCCGTCCGATTGACTTTTAGATGGGTATACCTAATCTTTATTTCACCCCGCGAGCTTGCCTGTGTTCTGAAAAATGCGCGGAGTAGGTACTAATAGTAATATTATAAAGATGAGAATGGAGGTCGTCAGTTTGTATGGAGGGATTTCACCGGAGCTGCTCATTTGGTATCAAAAACTCTTTCACCATTGTTTTTATTTACAGAACGACCATGAATATAGTAAGGACGGACTAAGGACCTTTAGAATGGACAAAGGCTATATTTTACACCTATTCAGAAAAGAGTAATAATTGCCCTCAAATGAGGTTGCAAAGCTGTACTTTTCGTTACCGATCCTGCTATTCAGAAAAAAGTCATTGTTGCGAATGACGTATTTAAATTTTCCACAAAGAAGGCGTGGAAAGCAATAACTGTCACTCGGTCGCATTATTTCTGTCTTGGGCGCAAACACTTGAATCACTCAATTATATTATATTGTAAAAATTTTCGCTTCACACTAGTGTTAATATAACACCCTTGCCGTAAATATATATCACTTCGGTCCCTTAAGACACAATCTACTATTTCGCGGCCGTTTGTGTTCTCAGGCGGAGTCGCACGGGACAGTACTGAATAAATTCATTTCAGTCTTTACAATACCAATAAAACCACAGGGCGGGGAAAATTCGATCGTATACCAAAGTAATAAAGACCAACAAGGAAAAACTCACTAAACTGTATTACACCGAGGAACATGGATTCACCCCCTACGTAGGAGAATGTCCAGCGTATTACGTATGATCACAGTAAATATATTACCTATAAGCAGTATCTCGACGAGTCCCTTAATACTTTCAGTGGTGCTCTATTCGTAGGTGCTTTCTGCTACATACGGGGAAAACTACGGGATCAGCTACGAGCGTAGCAATTCTTGGCAGTGAACATAACTTTTTAGACCAGCACTGCATTTAAAACCAGAGTCAAATTACACGCTTGTAAGTCCTCTTCAAAAACAATGCATTATAATCATCAATGTCCTATGTTCTCAATAAACGACACCTAACTAGTATAAATTAAGCATTTGTGCCCAATGTTCTCAAACAAGAACAAAACGTGTCTGTTTTAAAACTAGCTCAGCCGTAGCCCTCTTAACCGGAACAATGAAATAAAAAATCCTACTTATACCTTTAACACTCTTTCAACAAAAACTGTCTTTGGGTTTCATTAAATTGTGCTGAATTAAGGACATTAGGCAGAAACTGAAAGTCCTTATAAAAACCAAGACCAAGCTTTTTGACTTAAATAGTCCTACTTATGCCCCATTGCCACCATGACCTTGCCTCTATGTAAGGTATCATTTTCAGTGTCGTGGATGTTTTCTACGTATTAAAGTAAGTATTTGAATATATTAGACATAACGTCCAGTATCTATAATTTGTGTCCGTGTGTCAACACTACGGCTCATACAGTAGGCCACTTAGGGGAGAAGTGGCATGAAGGAGCCAGGTTATGAAAGAGCCACTTTCATTAGTTTGGTAGTTTAAGAACGGATTTGGTTGGTAACTTTATTTTTAAGAAGCAACACTGATTTCCTGTCACCCACAAACATTTGACAGTTCGCCGAAACCAACGGACGGCGGCACATAAAGTCAAAGTTTTTGGTACTAAAAAGTAAGTATTTTGCTTCATTTAAGTTGTTTTTTAATATTTTATTGTAAACAGATATAGGTAAATGGCTTTTAGATTGAGTTTGTGCATATATTTGAACTTGCAGCTGCGTAAACACTGAGCTGCAAAAGTGTTGATATTATTGTTATTTTGAAGGTTATATTTTTTTAAAGAATAAGTTATGAAAGAGCCGGGTGAATGGGCCATAAAAGAGCTGGCTCTTTCATAGCCGGCTCTTACATAACTCTGCTTTTGAATTTTGTATATAATAGTAAATATGCATTTTTCTATATTATTAAATTATTTGCTTCAGATATTGCATTATGGAAAAGCCTGTTTCCAAAAAACGAGAAAGACCCGAAAAATCGGTAACAAACTCCAAAACAAATAAATATAGTGATAATTGCGTAGTTTGCAGCAAACCATATGAAAACAGTGATCAAGATTGGTTTCAGTGCAAAATTTGTTCTGATTGGGCTCCTGAATCCTGTGGCATTAAGGGGAAATTAAATTTCGTTTGCAAAACCTGTTTCTAATTTTAAGAAAATTTCATAAGGATATTCTAGTTCCAAAAAGTCTGAATCTTAAACTTAAGCAAATGGAGAAGAAGGTTAATGTGAGCAATACGGGCTGTTCATGCTTGCAAGGGCATAGTAGGTACCTAACTTCTTAAATACTAGTGTTATTTTATTATTATCGTATTGACGAGAGACATCATTCCGATCTTGACACGTGTTATTGTTATTGACCATGTACATCACTGACAATATTACATTAATTTTCCTTTTTTTTATTGTTTTGTTTTGACGCTTAGAGACCGTATACATCTCTACGAACATTGAATAATTATTATTAATTGTATTTGGACGCTCAGAGACCTTATACATCTCTGGTATACTGAATTAATATCATTAACTTTCTGTTAATGCACAGACCTTATTCTAATCGAATGTAATGGTCATATTTTGTTTTGTTTTCATTAACTTTGTGACAGTGTGTTGTTATATCAGTCCTTAATGTGCAAATTTTAAATAATTATTGTGTAAGATTATATTATTCTTTTATTGTAAATTACCGTTTAACATGTAAAAGTGCCCTTGTAGACTATTTGCAGAATAAAAAATTGTATTTGTATTTGAATATATTTTTTTAAGTTCAGATTTAACGATGTTGTTTTTGATAGAAGATATTATTTGTTATTTTGTTTATTTTCCTTGATTGTTATTAATAAAAAATAAACCGCCTCTGATATGTTAAGATTATATATTTTGGTAATAGGTTTGACTGAATAATATGTTAAGATTAAAGCATTTGTTAGAATGACTGATATAATTAAAAAACTCTTATATATGACATTCATTCCTAAAATAATTTGTTACAATTGTCTTTTTGATTCTTTTTAATATTACAATTGTTATTATTTTGCGTAATTTTCACAATTACACTTTATAATACAGACTGGCTCTTTCATTACTTTTAGCAGCTCTTTCAATACCGACATGTTATGAAAGAGCCAAAAGACACATTTTTTAAAAATGATTTTATCATTTTTTTAAAGGTGTACAAGGTTTTTTCGTATGAAATTACCTACTTTAATAAATAAATAATAATTCAAGAAGAAAAAAAACATAATATCTTTCATAAAAAGTATATTTTTTTGATCCATTTAGTAAATTGGCTCTTTCATGCCACCTCTCCCCTACTTAAGCATTGTCCCAAATTCTACTTTATACACTGTTGCCTTGGGTTGTAACCTGTTATAATAGTTACTTATATTAAATAAATATTTCAATAAATATATATAACAGCCATAAACTGGATCATGAAATAACATGCAATAATCTTAATACTGATCTCAACATAATTAAGGTACTTAGTTACAAAGGAATCATCGATCGAATCATTCAGAAAGTTAATTAACTAAATAATAAATACATAGCCTCAAAAAGCGTACGTGTTTGCACAGTGATACGGGCAGCGTGAGATCTTTACTTTAAAAAGACAACACGCCCCCATTCCTTTCTGACATTATACGCATATTGATCGTAATATTGGATTACCCCATAATATTCATTTACTGATTGAAGTAAACATACTGTATATTTTGACCGTGACCGTTCCTTGCACCTAGTTAATATATTTTGTTCCGTCGCTCAGCTCAATAGACCAATTGCCTCATAGTATAGTGATGATGTTGTTAGCGTGTTGCAGCGATACATTAAGAAGAAGCATAACGTAACATGTTAATACTTTGATCATTTACCCTAATTTTGCAGTGTAGGATATTAATTAATAATTGGAACACGGTACAAACTGAACAGCGTTAGGTATTAGTTTTTTTCAGGCCTGAGTATCTGTACGTAGAAGTATTATATAATCTGTAGTTCTGGTTAAACTCTGTTTGTCATTACGCTTTCCGTAAATACTAGATTCACATTCAGATTCAGATTTTTATTTGCGATACTAATACCAATATTTACTTATTTTTTATAACAAAACAAGTCAGAATACAATAGTGTAAGGAATGATTCATTTAAAATACGTATAAGCTCTATATTAACTACCCAATAAAAGAGAAGACAAAGTAAAACTACGACTACATCCCGCTCTGCGTCAAGCCCGAACGGGCTATTAAAGGCTGCCATTGATGATGGTGACGTTGAACAGCAATTGAGACCTGTTGGACGAGCCATGACCCAGAGCGGGGGTCAAGACCCCCTCCCTTAAACGTCTGCCTAAGTCCTTGGACAGCCCGAGTAGGTATGGCCCGAGTAAATTATTTACGCGCTTATTGTTTTAGTGCGTGTGTACGTGTAAGTTTCCTGTGAATACTCTGTGCGCATTGCCTGTGTGTTTTGTGTTGTTCCTGTATAATTTGTGTGGGCACTATGAACTGTACAAAGACTTTCCTGCGAGTGTTATTTCACCATCGGCAGCCCGTCGCCCGCAAGAGCGATGGGACATATTTATAAGTTATAAGTAAGTTGTATTCACTCATATTTTTACACTCGACTGCACCTAAATGTAAGTGCAGACTCGACTAACTGTTCGTACTTAAAGCAGACAACTTACTGATATCGTACCGCTGCTGCAACGACAATTCAGAAAGTAATAATACTTATTCAGTATTTTTACATCAGTTCCGTGTCGTGTTCTAGGTCTTAAGAATTCATCATATAATTAATTCATGTATTTTTTATGTTATTGAATTGATTCTTCACGGACCAAGATTGATACATGTTCAATCTAAAATGACAGTTTATTTTAATAACTGTGAAATAAAAGGTGTAAAGCTAATTGAAGATCCAATGTCCTTTACCCGTGTAGATCTACAATATTTTTAAAACCCCGACTAAAAATGATTAAATTGAGGGGTTTTATAAATTTAACATGTGCTTATGCGTGTCTTTCTGCGGTAAGCTCCCAAATGGAATGACCGATTCGTGTAACAAGGAACAAGGAACCCTTATAGTTTCGCCATATCCGTCCGTCTGTCCGTCCGTCCGTCTTCGGATTAGCTCAGTAACCTTTACTACTACCACTACTACCAGCGTGGGAATATAAATCAATCTAGCCGGGAAAACAGTAGGATAAAATCTAGTTTTTTTTTGGTGGAGATACACCCTGCACATAAAGTGAGGATGCTGTAGGTAATTTTTTTTCTCATTAAAGCCTTGGGTATTGTTAGATAGGCTGGGCTTGTTTGATAAAATATTATGGGTCTCTAACAACCATTTTTCAATTTACTGATTTGTTTGCGAGATATGTACTTAGAAAGGCCAACTTTCGTACAAATTCAGCCGACGACGTAACCATTTAGTTAGCGCGCGCGTTTCTATGTTAAAACATTAATTAATAATAGCGTTTTTTTTGTTGATTTCATTATAAAATGTTATTCTAAGATGCTTTATTCAAGAATCCGGCAAACTTTCCACCCGGAAGTAATTAAGTCGATTTAAATAAAGCATGCGTTGTCGTTTTTTGTATGATTTATCTTGAATATTAAATAGCAAATGTAAATGAAGCAAAATAAAGAAAAAACTATTTATTAATATTTTTTCTGACTTTTCTGTAGCTAGTTAATTTATATTTTTTTTGATGTCTGACATTTTGTCGGATTCTGTCGCTGGGTGACTATTTAATTGGTAATAAATCCGTTACACAGAAAAAATAAGCTATTATAAATTATTTCCAAAATTGACATTTTTTCCATACAAGTTGTCAGTTCATTGCCTGGACTAAGGAAGACAGGCAACTACGGAATCCTACAATGCGCGTGGCTCGACACGCACTTGGCCGATTTTTCAATGGGTTTTTTTGGTATGTTTGTTAAGTCGACTAATTTTAAGAGTGATATTTTACGAATATTAAGTGATTTTAACTACCGTATTAAACCACGGCTGGTCATATCCAAGGCCGTTTCGTATATAAACAGGATTCCAGATGCTATTCCGATTCTACGAGCTATACAACATTCACCGCTTCTTCCGGTCAGTATAGTTTTTAACTGGTCTCTAATTTATGCGTAAGTAATTATAATTTCTAAGAATGTTAAAATACTAAACAATTGTCATTGACTTCCCAGACAATCCGTTGTAAATCAACCAGTGACTCCAAATTCCAAATAGCCTCGCAGTATTTCCCTTAATGTGCATTAGAAATATTGTAAAACTAGCTTCCGCCCACGACTTCGTCTGCGTGGACAAGGGATAAAAACTATCCTATATTTTAATCCTGGCTATAAACTATCTTCGTGCAGAATTTCATCCAAATCGGTTTAGCCGTTGAAGCGTGATTGAGTAACAAACATCCAAACATCTAAACATCTAAACATCCAAACATCCAAACTTTCGCATTTATAATATTATAATATATAATATAATATATAATATAATATAATAATATATAATATAATATAATATAATATAATATAATTTTAATATTATATTATTATTAGTAGGATTCTTGATGATATTATGGTATTTTTGTGCGTTAGTGTTTCAACGTTCTATGTACCGATATATCCAATGTCACAGAATATATAATACAAGTAGTACAAGTACAGAATGGACACTCGTTTGATCTTTACAAAAGGCGCTTTTTTCTCAGCCAAAACATCAAGATTTATGGCCCTCGGACGTCGTCGACGACGACGTCGACGTTCATCGCTACAAGTACATGCCGGTTCCCCAACGTTGGGGCACCGGCATGTACCTACTTGTAGCCATAATGTAGCGATGAACGTAATCGCGGAGTGTCCCGCGCCTGCCAATGTTTTAAGGCCTTATTAATAGTCCTAGCGGTACACCCCGAAATTTAGTAAAAAGCTGCAAATGGTATTTATATTTAGGCCATACGAATCAATTTGACCCGTAGCACGAAAAATAAAACAAAAAAGGAAAGAGGAGTATACCTAACGTCATCTTTTAGTATGGTAAAGAAAATGTAGTACCTCAGTAAGCTGTGGTAAGTATCTCATGAAAGGGCTTCGCATGAAGGGGCCGATTCTAAAAACACACCACATCATTACATTTCAGTCACTTGTTAAAACACTTGATACTTAAATTAAAATTAAATTCATTTTCAAAACATTTTAAAATTAAGGAAATATTTGTTGGACTTTTTGGCACAAAATGCTTTTAACTCGTTGAAAGAATTTTTTATGGCTCCTCTAGATAGCCACGGAAATGAATTTCAGTGGTATGGTTAAAAACAAGAATGCCATGTAAACAATAATTTATGTTATACGCGTACGAAGTCGCGGGAAGAAGCTAGTAATATTAGAATTGCGAAGTTGTTGGCTGTTGGGATGTTTAAGTACATGTTTGTTACTCAATCACGCTTAATCGGCTGAACCGATTTAGATGATTCTTTGCATGAAGAGAGCTTGGATTAAAATATGGATAATTTTTATCCCGTGGCCACGCAGGCAGAGAAAGAGAAAGAAGCTAGACTTTTAAATATCATACATTTAATGCAAGTATTGCCTACAAAAAATATGCCTATTTTTACCTGATTTTGACCCAATATTGACCTTTCATTTCTAAGGACTCGATGTGTGTCGGAACTCCGCTATTTTCCTGACTTTACGTAACCGACATACTCTCCATTAGATCTGGCTAGCTGTTCACCTTCTTTCTTTCTTTTTTGTTACTTTGTTACTTTACTACTCGGCTGCCCTACGGTAAAACAAAGTAATTACAGTTGAGTAAATTTTAAAGGAGGAGGAAAAAACTAAAAATACTTCATATAAAACGTTTCTTTACGTATTTCATCATTTTAAAAATTGAATATTGGTTCAAATAATTTGCTCTACTTATTGTGTAACAATTTTATGACAAATAGTTTTTAATTCTCTTTTAAATTACAAAAAACTGTTTATCGGTAGTAAATTATTTATTTATGAATAAATATGTCAACTCAAAAACAAAGTAAATATTTTTACTTTGTTTTTTAGTTGCTAATAATCATATACCTCACACAAGTTTACATTTAAATATTGAAGTAATAGCACTTACCTTGCTGTTACAAGTGTTAGGAAGACATTTCAAGATTAAAAAATCTTTACTAGACAATGTAAAAGCATTTGCTTTTTTAAATTCCTTAACAGGATTAATATGCAAACTGACTCGACTGAGGGCTGGGTGGTATTAAGATTGTCATCTGTTGTGTAATTAATTATACTGTAGGTAAGTACCAATATACAGTAAACCATCATAGGTGTAAATTGTAACATTTTTATTGCAATCAACTCAAAAACAAATAGCTATTGTGACTATGGCACTCTTATCTTATTAAAATCACAATAACAAGATCATACACTTCTTTGTAACCATTATTAGTAAGACAATCTTCTTAATAAGTATATAGACATTCTTATTAAGATATCACCAAAATGGAACCATTTCAGACTAAATTGGTAGCAATTAAGCAGTACAGTAAAGGAACTTAATATTAGTAACAAATACAACCTATTTCATGAAATAGGTTGTATATGTATACATAATATGTATTTCAATAAAAATGTTAGCTATAATCTATGAAGACTTTTCTACAAGATAATTACTTTTTTTAATAATACTGCATATTATATTGTTTATAATATTTGTCAAAAGTATGGCATAGTTCCTATTTTCCTGGTATTGATGTTAATATAAAAATGTCTATAAAGATACAACTTAATGAAATAGGTTGTATTTGTAGCTTATCACAAAAATAGGAACTTTGCCATACTGTTAGTATTGACAGAGGAATGAAGTACTATCAAGCAATATCTATAATCATAAGCCTTATTAGTTTTACTCTGGCACACATTACTTGATCCTGAAATTCAAACAAAAAAGAAGCAAAATGTATGTAAAGCTAATCATTACATTCAATTTTGTGTTGTATTTTCTTTCAATATCAGGATCGAGTTATTTCGTACCAGGATTAAAACAGCTTTATTGAATAGCATTATAAAAGATGCCACATTTTATTTTGAAAAATCTTAAAAAACGGTAATCTACCACTCAATAATAAGTATTATTATTATTTTTATGTCTTTTCCATATCTCGGGACCATGGGGTCCCGGACTTTTGGGAGGCATGCGTGGGGCCGAAGCCAACAGCGCAGAGGCCCTTTAAAACAAAAATAATCTAAAACGGAAAGGGATACACATAGCTACCATCTCCGAGCGCACAACATAATACATCCGATGTTGTTCTCCTTATTATTAAGTACTTATGTATTATTTCACCATTTCATTTGATATATGGTTGTCTGTCTTCGTCTAGCAAATCAGAAGAATTTTCACTAGTTTGTATGTTTTGCTAAAAATAATGGCGATAAAATAACCTCTATGTTAATTAAAATGAATAAATTTCGATACATAACTATACCAAAACACATGAACCACTTAGGTTATTATGCGTAGAATTCCAAACAAATGCACCGTAATTTAAATTTCTCTACTTACCTTTGAGCTAACTGTAAAATCAACTTTGAACGTAAACGGTGCATATTTCACAAGCATTTCTAATTTTAGAAATAAAACTTCCTACAGTAATGTACTTTATAACACACAGACACGACAATGTAACTTTTCACAGTAGAGTTGAGGATGAATTTTCACAAAAGAAGACCGATTGGATCCTGTCAATTGTCAAAATTATTTTTTGCGCGCGTAATTTGATGATGTTACAGCCGCGTTCCGAAAGCAAAAACAAAAGTAAGTGCCAAAACATTATCTTGAAAATATTAAAATGAAGTGATTAGCAATCTATAAACGAAGTAAATGCTGTTTAAAAGTAAAGTTTATTAAAATAAAAATGTAATAACAAAGTAAGTGTCATTCATTTACTTTGTTTTACCTTTAATATTTATTTACTTTGTTTTTGCGTAGATAAATTGGTAATTTTGACACTTTTTTACAAAACAAAAATGAAGTAATGCTATTTACTTTCTTTTAAGTTAAATTTCAGTATCAATAAAAAACATTTATACCAAACAAAAAACCAAGTACAACGTAAAAACAAAGTAATCGACATGCAATTGCTTCATTTATGCTTTGCAATTGTGTTTTGCTTTGTTTTTCTGTAGATTTTTGGGAAAAGTGCCTGCAGTTACTTTGTGTGTCGAAATTTTATCTCTGAAACTAAAGCTCTTTTGACGATTCCAAGAATGTAGCAACATCCGTTATGGTCTAAAAGTGTCAAAAATGTAAAAACATCGATTTTGAAAAAAATGTTAGTTACTTTGTTTTTCCGTAGAGCAGCCGTACTGTACCCATCATATTTCGAGCTTAATTTGACTGTCCGGGTGGTTTGTCCAGGTAACAATGATTCGAGCAGCTGTCATAGTAATGATCGCCGCGATGTTGATGATGGTCGCTGTCTTCCATGTACCTACAGGTGCGTTGCAGACTTCTCGTTTTATGGCGCGTTTCCACGACTTAGGCTTGGCAAGTCTTCATAAAAAACATCCACGCGTTAACGGCCGGTTTACCTCGGAAAGCGAAATTTTTGAGGAAGATTGTTACTTCATGTGAGTCGAAGGGTGCTCATTCAAACCACGCCGAAGTGTTTGTAGAAGCTGGAATATGTGAAGGGCTGCTGAGCCTTAGGTAAGGGCAAGTATGCACGAGAGCTTCACGAGGAAATAATCCACGAATACCATTGCTTGTTTCGTTCACGCGTCACTTCACATTGGTGGAGTTTTTGTCATCAGCGCAACATAAGTTTATGCAACGTTCAATTGCTCCATCATATGAATTTCAAAACATAAACTGTAATAATCCATTGACTTACACATTTGTCCGCAGTGCGAGGACGTCGAGTAAGTATCGAAGCTAAATCTTAGTTTTAGGTAGTTTAGGCCAGAATACTTTTTAGCGCATTTCATTATTTATTTTTGCACGAAATGTTGTGCGGTTTCTGGTGCTTTATTTCTGTTAACTGCTACAAATATTGTGTTTTATGTTCACAGGCCTGTTGTACATTCGAGGCAATTTATGTAATGCCGATGTAGGCGATTAAAAAAGAACGCAACTGCGCGGCGGAGCGATCCGTCATGGCAACAGGCGGACTGAAGCAAATATTATCGTATCCTTCTAAAGTCCATGAGCCTACTAAAAGGACGTGTTTAATTACAGGAATTTAAATAATTTTCAATTGGAATAGAGTTACAATTGCTTTGTTTCGGTCTTCTTTTTGCAAATTTAATCCAACTGCTTTTCCTACACCAGTTGATCCAAATTTCAACGTTATTTTGTATTGTTTGGTGTGCCTTAGTTAGGAGTTGAGTATCAATCTAGAAGCAAATCTTTAAATCTCACCTCGGCGCATCATCGAGAACTTTGGTGTACAACTAATGAAGTGCCATTGGTGATGATCTTGGGGAATCGACGGAAGTCCTCAAATATTATCGGCCCACGTCACCATCAAAAGTAACTGCGCAATTGACGTCTTCAAAAGCTCTTATTCCCTTTTAATAAAGACTTTTGACGTCTTCGTTTGCCCAGTTACTTTTGGTGCTGACTGTACTTACTCACTTTAATAATTTTGTTTGATGTAATACTGATCAATCCATCTTTCTTCTTTTGAACTATGTACACACATACCAACCATAATACATATTCTACCAAATTGCAAATTATTTTACATTTACATTGCGTTTTATTTTTGGAGTTCAAAAGTAAAACGTGTTAAAATCATTGTTTATATTGGTGACATTCATTGCCTTTTACATTAGTACCGTTACTTAATTAAACATATTACATACAATATTTATTTTCTAAAGTAGGTATATACAAGATGATAACTATAACATTAACTGAATTAAATTAAAGCTAAGTTAAATCTAAAAAAGGCCCTCGAGGCATTGTACCGAGGATGCTGGCGGCATTTCCTCGCTGAATTGCAATGCTGATGCGTTGCGCGAAAAAGCCGCCAGCTCTTCGGTCACCAGTTACGTCAACCAGACGTTTCGCGATTTCCGCAAATAGCTTTTGCGAAACGGCTAAAGGGTCGAACAGACTGCCAGCGGGGCAGTAGCGGCGCTTGACGAGCGCGTGATGCGTGCGGGACGGCCGGTCACACAGAGCACGCGCGCATCGCGCCATCAACCAGCCGGCATCGCGCTGGCCTCGCGCTATCAACCCGCCAGCACTACGTACGCAACGCGCGCTGCACTGTCTCAACTGTCTGGCGTCACACTGACGCGCCGCGCGCCCGTCGCAGGCGCCCGGCCTGTGCGCGGCGGGTTGCTAGCGGGGCGTGACAGAAGCGGGGCGCGTTGCCGACCGGGCGCAGCCTGATTGACCGCGATAGCGGTTTGTAGGGAAATGTCGCGCCGCGCGCTCGCGACGGTGCTGTGTGTTCGACCCTTAAAGGGCTTTTGACGCGGAGCTCGCGCTGCCGCACGCGTCTCCCTTCCACCGTGTTCGGCGAACAATGAAGCTCAATTGTTATATAGAGACTGGAAAATTTGCAATAAAAGGACGAGTGAGTTCGAGTGCCGAGCCGTAGATGAAGCATTCTCACTAAAAGCTGGTTATGTTTTATTATGTTTACAGACCTTTAGATAAAATTATCGAAAGCCGCCAGTAGAACCGCAGACAGTCAAGAAGGACGGCAACAAGCAGAGGGCAGTTAGTATTCCTATATTAAGTACACTCGCACGCGTATTACATAGAACTCAGGCAAACCTTCGGGATACAATATAGCTTTTGTCCATACTGAAAATAGGACTAGCGGTGACGATGACTTTCTCTCTTCATAATACAGGAATCCACAAAACTTGCGGTGCGGAAAGGTTCTCGAGCGGCGACCACGTACCGGAAGGCGCGAAGTGGGTAGGCGAACTGAGGACCTGGTAAAGGTTGCGGGAGTTCGCTGGAGGCGCGTGGCGCGAGATCTGTAACTTTAGCACTCTTTGGGGGAGGCCTAGGTCCTGTAGCGGACGTCTTTTGTCGATATAATGATGATTATGATGACACTAACCTGCAGTTAGGAATTATATACGGCACGAAATTAAAACAAAGGCGATGGCGTTCACGCCAATCGTAGAATAGAGAGTTGAATGGGGCAAGCTGGCGTTGCATCATTGTATTAATGATTTGCAGAACCAACTGCAGGTCACTCACGTTCAGCACCACGGGAGCTATTGCGACCACCAGAAACAAAACACTACAAGCCTCCAGAACAAGCAACTAAATATTGCTGTTGTTATGGCTTCGTTGTTCTGCAAGGTAGACTTGTTGGACTGGTCATAATATGAGCGAGATAGGTATGTTATCTGCTGTTCTGTGCTGCTGCTGTAGCTGTTCCCTACTTCTCGAAATATTGATGTTAACACATTTAGCACCTTGTTCCGCTGCACTAAGATTGAGGTTGACTGTAGCCCCTTTTAAAGGTTGATCTTTACGAGTCATGTCAACATACTGATCGGCTTAATGAATTCAACCGCCGAAAAAAAAACTGAAAAGAAAAAAATAATAAACCTTTCTTATTTAGTTAAAAAACTAAGTTCTTAAATTAATCTAAGTGTACCTAAGTAATTTTGAGTCGGCGCCGAACAATCATATAAATCAAAAACCTTTTTTATGAACTCTCATATATCTAAGTTCTTAAATTGATCTAAGTGTAAGTTAGTAATTTTGAGTTGACGCCGACTCAAAATTAATTAGGTACACTTAGATTAATTTAAGAACTTAGTTTTTAAACTAAATAAGAAAGTTTTATTATTTTATGCTTTTCAGTTTTTTTTTACAGATTGAAATGTATAACCACATATGCATATAGTAATCACAAATATTGCATGTAAGTAACTAGTAATTTAGTTAGTAATTAACTAAAGTAAGTAATTAAGTAGTAAGTAACTAGTAAAAGTAACAAAAAAATTAAACCGCGGTTAAATTTCGGGTAAAGGTATAGTTTGGATGACAAATCAATAGTATGGTACCATCGAGCTGATCTGATGATGGAGACAGAATAGAAGGTGGCCATGACAAACAGACATAACTCTGTTGAGTTCGGGCTCATCAGAATAGTCTCATACTAGCTTCTGCCCGCGACTTCGTCCGCGTGGAACTCTTTTTAACCCCCGACGCAAAAAGAGGGGTGTTATAAGTTTACATGTGTGTGTGTCTGTGGTAGCGTAGCTACGCTACCACAGACACACAGATTTTCATGAAACATGGCCAAGAACACTCGGGGTAAAATTATCTATGACACATAAGTTTCTTATGTGTCATAGATAATTTTACCCCGAGTGTTCTTGGCCATGTTTCATGAAAATCTGTTTAGCCGTTTTTGAGATATTGGACTTTGTTATGGAAATGTCGGGGGTTTTTCAACTTTTCTAAGTTGTACCTATATCGTAGCTCCTTACAAACTTTTGCCACCTTAGACGATGATTCCCGGAATAAAAAGTATTATATACTTGTATGTTAATCCAGGTTATACACTATATATATATATATATATATATATATATATATATATATATATATATATGTATACCAAAAACAATTTTAATCCATTAAGCCGTTTTTGCGTGAATGAGGGATACGACTCGCCTGACAAGCCCTGTAAGCAAGTGCAAGTGCAAGTGTAAGCCCTGAGTGAACGCTCCGCTCACAGCCGGCGCCTGCGAGTCGGAAACGATAACGCAGGTTAAGCAAAGATGGCAGCGGTCAGTATTTGGATGGGTGACCGCCTGATGATGTTTGAGTGGTTGATATAAATGAGCGCTTCCGTGCTTTGGAAGGCATGCTAAGCAATTGATCCCGGCTGCTGTCTATGACAGTAATCGTTAAGCCGAATTAGAGGCTTTCGGGCGGCTTAAGAACTTCTAACAGTCGAGTTGCCCACTCACTTGACAAAGGGGGGACAACTGATACTCGCGTCCGCAGGAGCTACCTACCATAACCCTGCACGTGTCCCCTGGGTGGTACCTACTAAAGAGTGACAAACTTTAAAGGCCAAAAATAATGTATGTCGTACGATTAAATAGTTTAAAGAATGAGGTTTATTCTCGATTTTCGCTACGGTGATAGAATTGTGCTGAAGTTTACCAAAAACAGTGAAAATTTAATTGATAAATTATAAAGTAAAGGATAATCCTACTAACATTATAAGTGCGAAAGTTTGGATGGTTGGATATTTAGATGCTTGTTACTCAATGACGCTTAAACGGCTCAACCGATATGAAAGAAATTTTACACGAAGATAGTTTATAGCCTGGATTAAAATATAGGATAGCTTTATCCTGGATCCACGCAGACGAATTTGCAGGCGAACGCTATAGTATTCTATAAGTGTACAATTTTCAATATGAACTGCTTATTTATTATAGCTTCTGCCCGCGACTCCGTCCGCGTGGAACTCGTTTATATCGCAGCTCCATATAAACTTCCCCCCCATTTCACCCCCAAAGGGGATGATTTCAGGGATAAAACTATCCTATGTCACTCTCCATCCCTTCAACTATCTCCACTTAAAAAATTAAGCTATTCGTCGCTCCGTGAACGACGGACAAACAAACAAACACATACACTTTCCCATTTATAATATTAGTATGGATTACCGAGAAATAAACATGCGCAAATTGGTCCATAAAAACATTCATAATAATTAGAGATTTAGAAAAAGATACATAGGGTGACTGAGGTGCGACTTCTCTGAGAGGTGAAGCGGTCTTCTTGTTGTGTACTTGTAAATGTTTCCGAAGCCCGAGAATTCGCTGTTAATCTTGTTTCACGTTCCGTAATAGTCTTCGGAAGCTCGCGACAACGAATGGCGTTCACGATCGTGGCCGAGACGTGCTTCCATGTCTTCACTGTTTTCAAGGAATCTAGAAGCCCGGGAAGCTTCTTCGGACTCCTGAGATCTTGCCACTCTTTTTCTGGCGGCCTCTCTAGAAATTCGTGTCAGGTTCGATCTCTTTCTGGAGGGCATTTTCAGTAATAACGGTAATAACGTTTTTGGAGACTTTTGACACATAATTTTTTGATTTGACATAAGATTTGACAGAATAAAATAAACTTGTGAGTATTTACTCTGCATTAAAAAAAAACTAATATACTAAAACATACTTACTGAATTCAACCCCATTTTTTAAACCCTTTCCACCCTTATCTTTATAATTTTTATAGCCTATTACCTGGCCGAAGATCCATTGAACGTTTTAGTGAAAGTTGCATATTAATCCATTCGACAGTTTTCCCGTGATACCCGGACAGAAACAGACAAACAGAGAGATGGCACTGGTGCGCAAAGTAAAGATTACTTTATCCAAATATTCTCAAATTTGGCCTGTGGGTCAGCGTAACTCCATCAAACTTTTTTATACGTCTAACATGGTTTGTTGGAGTTCAGACGCCGACAAAATTCTGGAGAATGACCTTCTAAATGCGTGGAAATTGGTGAAGTTCTGCATCGCGCTATTGAAGTTTTTAATGTACGTTGTATAAATACAACTTCCTTCAAGCTCTACTTATTATGTCTCACTGACAACCTCAACGAACTTTCACAATTATTATATGTAGAGATAGAGAAGAGATATATATATACAGAAAAGTACCAAAAATATATATTTTGACAGAAACTTTTGACAGACAGGGAAACAGGGATCACACAAACAAAGTTGGCAATTGGCGGCTGTTCCGTGATTATTATGTCACATTTGTATCATTGATGTTGAAAAAGAATTTATTTCCAGGTACGGTCGCAACCCAGGATTAGCACCGAGTATCAACCCTTCTTGTCAAAGTTTCTCCAAATAAATGATTGATTTCCAAAATAGAAATATGTCGTGCTTTGATTTAAGAAACTAAGAAGTCTAGTCGAATGGCAGCTTAACATTTACTTCGTCATATGGTTCATTCCTTAGATTGGCCGGTAAGCGTTCATAATAAGTGGGTCCGATGACGGGCTTCTTGCTCTAAACGCCTTGCGAAGACCGTTGCGAGGGACCGTTCTCAAACGCTAAGTGGAACGGAGTTGTTTCCCCGGCAAATCAACATGTACATACTGGGAAATATTGTTTCTTACAAATAACAAACAGTAGACTAAGTATTGTTAGAAGTGCGTCATAATGCGTTAAGATTTGAAGAGTTCTCTACAAGAGTGCCTATGCTTTAATCGAACAAGTGTACAGGTTGCTCGTTTTTGCACCCTTTTAATAAATAAGCAAAGTACACAAGTACCTACTTAGGTAGTACAGTGGCGCGTCCAATTCAAATTAGCGTCAACTATGAACCCAAGAAACTTATTCTCGTCACATATTGGCATCAGACAAATGGCAACTGCATGATTATAAGATCCATGGGGCAAGTTGAATGCAACTGGATTTATGGTAATAATGGGAACAATCTGAAAGCATGTAATACTTACAAGTAAAAAAAATGTACGAATCATACATGACGGAGTTCTGAGGCAAGAAATTATAAAAAAAAAGTTATAAAAGAAAAACACAACCGAATTGGGATATCCTCCTTTTTTGATGTCGGTTAAAAACAACGCCTCGGCCTAAGAGAGTTTCTTAAATTAACCACGGCAAGTAACCGCGGCACGTGTTAGGTAACTTTGATATGAAAATATGTGAGCATGATGCATTCATTTCATTTGATACATCGTCGTGCCCGCTACGAGTACCTATTATAAGCAAAAGTTAAAATTTCTTTGCAAAATTTATCTACGTCTAAGGAACACTACAGTTTTTTTATTAAAGTAATATTAAAAAAAAAATGCTCCACGTTATTCGGGCCGGTGACCACAGGCATTCATGGCCCATCGCTACTAACCAATATCGTATATTTGAGCGCTTAGTGATAAAACTCTCGACAGCACTAACGTATTATAGGCCCATTATAATAAATGAACATGACGTAGGTACTACATAAACTCACGTCTGTATTATATAATAATTTACTTTAAAAACAAAGTTTTAACCGACTTCAATTTAGTACTCCGCCAAGCCACGAGAACATTTCCTATTTTTTTACAATTTACCACATAAACTGATTTCAAATGCATTGATTACTATAGAAAAAAAACAGAATCGCTGTATGTGGGCCGATAATATTTGAGGACTTCCATCGACTCCTCAAGATCATCACCAATGGCCCTTCATTAGATCCTATTTCAACGGAATCTTATCAGAACCTGTGACGTACTTTTGCACTTTTAAGTACATAATTCAATCAACAGTATTGATCAACAGTCCTGATCTCCTAAAATTAGTGACATTTGGTTGTCCCCATCTCCCCTTACGACCTAGATCCTTATTCCATGTGAGTTTTTCTCGCAAGAACTTTGCTAGACATACCTTTTTCAGACGAGTCCCCAGTATCTATAATAAGAATTTATACGACATTGATCCTTTTAATAATTCTTGTCTAGTTTTAAAATGCTAGTGCGACGTAAACTCTTTTTGTTAATTTAGTTATTCCTAAACATTGTATTTCTACATATAGTATTGTTGTATTACTCAGGGGCATTGGGGATGGGTCTGTTTGTATGGCTAATACTACAAAACGTGGCCCATCTTCATTGTTCCTTGACTGTATGTTTATAGTTATGTATTCTTATTTACTACGTTATTCTTACCTTCCTTTTTGGTTCTATTTATATTGTGTTTTATGAACCTCCAGGTCTGTTTGTATCACCTGTCAGTTTTTGTACATTGTGTACAACACATGTAACATGTTTATTATGACTATTTGTGTTCTAAAAAAATAAAAAGTGAGGAATTCGATAAGTCATCTGTGGTCTTCATCATCAATTCCTCGCCACCAAATTTATGATTCATAGTCAGTCATATCATTTATTGCATCCATAGTTGGACAGTTCTTAGTAATAGTACATATGTCCCATATGGGCCCTGTTAGGGCGTAGCAATTTAATGAATAGGTATTAAATTATAATATAAAAGCTCTATTTGATTTAAATTCATTGCAAGTCACATTCAGTTTCATTAATAATATATAACAGTTTACAAAGATTAATAAGCAATACATATAATTAGTTTAAGTTAGTAATTAATAATTGCTTATTATCTAGTATTAGTTTATCTATTCTATTTTAATGTCATATGGGTGTATAATAGGATTGATAACGGAGAATAATTATTTTAATACAATTTTCTTAATCGTCGATTTACAAAGAAATAAATTGAAGTAAGTAGGAAATAATTAAAGTGAAAAATAAATAAGCAGACATATAAATTATCAGGTAGGTACATTGAGTTATAGGTATTTATAATAAATTTACTATTCATTTAAATTATCCTTTAGAAATTCGTCGATTGTATAGTACGCTTATTTTGTCAGAAAGTTTTTCAATTTATGTTTAAATATGTGATTTTTATCTGTTGATTTAATGGTTGCAGGAGCCTTGTTATATATATTTATAAAACGCACATACCTATGGACTATTTTTATGGATTATCAATTTGGATATTGGCAAGTCAAGCCTGTTTTCATGCCGAGTTGCCATTCTGCGATTTGGGGCATCTTTTATCTGCCGGAAAAGGTTCATGTGCTCTCTCACAAACATACAAACTTCCAGTATTCCGGATGTAAATACACGAGTTATAACAGAAAATACCAAACTCACTACACGCGTGCCTAATAAAATTGAGGAGTCCCCTCAATTCCTCATGGATCCCATCATCTAAGTGAATTTTGAAAAAAATGGGACCCACCTGGAAGTATATACATACGAACAAAAAAAAAATTCGTATCGGCTCATCAATGACGAAGTTATGAGGTAACAAACATTGGCAAAAAAAAAATACTGCCGAATTGAGAACCTCTTTTTTTTGAAGTCGGTTAAAAAGGTGTAGGCAGACCACATTAAGATTTTCGTCTCATTCAGTAAAGTACCACTTTTCACCTACAATTAGGTTTCAGGATGGGAAAAATGTGATAAGATGCTATTGTTGCAGACCGATCTCCCGCAACACACTCCACCCACAGTGTATTTTTGCAACCCCCACGGGAAGAAAGGGTGATAGTGATTTAGAATATGGTCTGAATTAAATGATTTTTATTTATTTTATATATCTATAGCTAACCCGACATAGGGGTTATTAACATCACAATAATAAAAAAAACAAGATAGTTGATTTCGCGGTTTATTCATCGCCTACATAAAGAGATAACGATTTACTATGAAAGCTTCCATTATTGTTATCTTTAGAGCTTTCACTGCGTTTATCTGTTTAATCAATACTGAATAATACCGGGGCTCTTCACGAATGTTTTGATTGGAACCAGTTTTGTATATGTTAGATATCTACATTCGAACAGGGTAAGATGTAGGCTATCATAAGACTCCCCAAATCATTACATTTAATCAGAGGGCTCCAGATTTATTTCAATGCCGTGTTTTGTTTCATGAAATAGGTAAGTACCTACGAGCCGAATATTCCCCGAATATCCGGCGCATCTCTAGTATTAAATATCAAATCATATTTCGTAGGTACACATAAGTTTTTTCAAAAATCCAGTGAACCCACGACCACTATTAAAAGTCGAGTTTCTGCTCGGCTCCAGTGAATCGCAAAAATTAGGGCAAAGAAACAAGTTTTCAAGGGGTTTCTCGTTTCCGAGAATTTTCGACGAAGTCCTCTTGAAGTCTTGATAAAAGTTTAATGACGATTGGCAGCTTTATGTTTCACCTGTCTTTATTTTCGGGATAAATATAAATCCCTTTTAGAGATAAAGGCGTGTATATATGTATGTCTTTATTTTCCTAAACAAAGGACGGAGATGAATTGAAAACACACATTTCGCATGCATTTTGATTAATGGACAATGTTTGGCATAATAATTTGTACGACACAAATGCATTTTGCCACGTTTAGCGATCCGGAGGGCTACATCGGTTAGCTTGATTCTTTATGACTCTTTCTGACGGGATCAAGTAGATTAACTCCTATTATAGCCCTCTCCAATGCGTTTTGTTTTCTGACAATGTGATGAAAAACATTGTCTGCGTACGGTAAGAATTTAACATAACCCAAAGGTCTTAGGTACAATACTTTTAGTCACCAGCGCAGCAAATACTTGCGATCTGCGACATTCTTCATTGTAGCGCCCTAGGTGAACGCATTTACACAAATTCTGTCAGGTAACTAACTGATTACTCCATGGGACCCAAGATACAGAATTAATTAATCGGATGAGTGGTTCCGGAAAAGACCTACATACAAAGCATATAAACTTGAAAAACCCCTTTGAGAACATTATTTTCTTCAGACCTTATAATATTAGTACAACCTATAATGGCGCCAGTAGGATTTATTTTTTCGTCTCGCTTTCAACAACAACCGTCAATGTTTTTGCTTTACTTATTACATCCATCTAAATACAGAGAACTTTACCAATAAGTACCAAGCGATTTACCGTGCAAGATCATTATAGATTTACAAAGCTATTTTCACTCTAATAAAACTAGCCTATACTTTATTTTCTCGAAGTTATGGTCCACTTTTCCGTGACAAAGCCTTCGTCGCGCGCAGGAAATATTGTAATACATCAGTGATTTTGTTTTTCTCCGGGATCGTTAAATGGGGTTTTGTGATAAACGTATTGAACTTGAATTAGGATTGTTTTGTGCCCCACGTTTTAAAACATTAGGCTTGGCGTAGCAAATCTGGCAAAAATATGTCTAACAGTCACATCCGCCTGTCGTGAAAGGGATCTTTGTGCATAATTTTCCGCTTAATCCTTGGCTAAATGATGGTGGTGTTTCATAATTCGGGCAACGCTCGCGTCGCAAGTTTATCTATAAATCATTAATTAAATTAGTAGCAGTATAAACGCTGAATCACCTAAAAGCCGAAGATTACCAACCTAACCTTATCCTAGCTAGAGTATACCATATCTCGTTGCAATAAGGTCTACAAATAGTGAGTTAACTGTGCCCTCTCATGTATGTACGCACATACCTAATTATTATCAGGGTAATCCACAACTTATCCGTAAAGGATTACGATAACAAGTCATAACATAAATTCATGCATGTATTCCCAAAAGCACATCAATGTATAATAGTTATTTATCTACAAACATTATCATTAGTGCTCTAAAATGTGTTCAGAAACCGTAGGAAATTACCAGCATTATGACAACCAATTTTACTATGAGAACTTTCTTGTCTGTGGTAGTAGGTAAAATCTGTACTGTAATAACATTACAGTACAGATTTTCGTATCGTTACGAGTTTAAATTTGGAACAGCTGTCAAAACTCAAGCGGGTCTCTATTGTAGTATTCATAGATATTAAAACATTTATCGATACGGAGCGTCAATTCCGTATGTTTTATTAATACAAACCGCACGACATTTTCATCTCGAGTGATATGAGTAATAGGACTTCATTCGTTTGTCTATGATTTAAAAAAATACCTGGTGTTTTGCTGTTATTTACCTACTTATGATATGTGTTTAGATAAAGTAGTGTATGCATCTGTACATAATTAGGCCTCTCATGAATCAGTCGCATAAACTACTATTCCGTCAATAATGTCATGTTAGGTACAAGCTTTTATTGACAACTGTACTATCATCATCAGATACCCACTGAAATGATTCTAACGAGCTAAACCTCAACTTGGTTAGTTAAGTACTGAATTCCTATCAACATCTTCTGTCTCCATCATCGGATCAGCTCAATGTTACTATGCTATTAAATTGTCCTTCAAACTATACTTAAATCGTAAATTTCAGCTCAATTGAACGACATTAACTGGTTCAAAATTAATTCCAACATTTGTCTCTCACTCAAACTCTAAACTCAATAAAAACATAAGAATTGGTCAAGTTAAATAGAAGCTTTGAAAATAATAACGTATCAGTCTTGTTGAAAGTTCTTATATTGTAAGTATTCTTATCCATCACATTATCTATTTCTACCAATTTAAATAGTTTTTAAATACAGGTAAAATGATAAAGGGCTAAGTCTCACTAGTTTTAGTTATTGTATTCTACAATGACATTAGCACATTATACTAAATTCATAAATTGTTAGGAATAAACCGTTCTATGCGTTGGAGTCTCCTGAGCTTAAATGACGACCAATTAGCCTAATGGGTAGTGACGCTGCCTACGAAGCTGAAGGTCCTGGGTTCGAATCCCGGTAAGGGCAAATATTTGTGGTGAGCATGAATATTTGTTTTAGAGTAATAGAAGTTTTCTATGTAGTATTTATATCTATTTTATATATCGTCGTCTAGTACCAGACATAAATATAGAATAACACAAGCCTTACTGAGCTTACTATGGCATTAGGTCGATTTCTGTAAGATTGTTCCCTAATATTTATTTAGTTATTTATTAATTAATTAACTGTGGCGCTCTTAAGCGCCCTCTGAGTCCCCAAACTCACTCAGAACTCAGGGAATCTGATCCGCTACCAGACGCGTGCCTAACATTAAATAAGACTATTGCGGTTTAAAACCAAGCAAACGAACTAACTCTTGTTAAACTCTAAATCAAACATTTATTTGGTGAAACTTTGACTTGAAGAGTTGGCTCCACTTTGTGCTAATTTCTTGTCGCGTCCGCACCTGGACAATAGTTTGTTTTAAATAGAGGCACAAGGGTATGATGGGTGGCACTGTCAACCTCGGTGTGAACTGCGTTCGGGTGAATTACACCCCAGGGGTGCGCTAAGGCCGAGTTCAGCGTAAGGAGCAAGAGAGAGCCTGGTAGTGTTGTTTCAAGTGCAATTCGCCTAAGGCATTTGTCCTAGTCGGCAACACGCACGGAGCGTTCCTCGGCGAATTTGAAAATATGCGCACGGATTTAGTGATCAATTTATGCGAGCACGACTTAATTGTGGAGGCCATAAAGTTGCTCAGATATTTTGAACATTTGAGGACGTACATACACATGCATTAATAAACTCGACTGTACTGCGTCTGTCTGCTAACATGGTGGTATAAACATGCAGGAAATACTTACTTCTAACCGCCGTAATACCCATCATTCAACCATAATCTGTAATGTAAAGCAATATTTAATCAATTTTAGATATATGCGTGAAGATTTTAAGTACCTATTAAACAATTTCGTAGTCCGAAATAAACTTTTTTTTTAAATTTAATGTGCATTTCGAAAGAAGGATGCGGATGGTTTGAGCAACATTCGGTAATAGTACATTACGTAACTAGGGTGGTGAATTCGTGAATGCCCCAGGTCACAGGCGTTTGCGGCCCGAACCGAAGGTGAGGGCCATAAATATGGTTTAAGAATTTACCGCCCGTGTTACGTACAAAATTTTACGTCTTCACCTGGCGACAATGCGAGTTTTCTCGTACGCGCAGCGTGCAGTAAAACTCGCATTATGGCCAGGTGTCACGTCAATAATATTAAACGAGTACAATGGTTTTTGACAATCGTGTCTGAACCAATCATGCTACAGACGTTTTATAGTGCGGTCTTGTTGGATTGGTTACTTTGTTGGAGTTTAACTTATATCATCATCATCAGAGGGTTTTCAGTCTACTATCAATATTAGTGTCCCACTGCTGGGCAAAGGCCTCCCCCCTCCGATTCCAGTGTTCTCGATCCTGAGTTTCTTGTTGCCAATATTTTGAAAACGATTCTAGCTCGTCTATTCAGTATAGGGGAGATTCGTCTCTTATGGCTATGCAAGCTGATACGGGAGTAAAACTTGCTTTCAGAGAACAAGTGATATGCTGGGGCTTTTTGGTTTGCTTATTTGCGAGTTTGTAACAGACCATTGGGGGACCAGATGATAGCAACACCACTATTTGCTCTGCAAGTATGTGGCTACAGAATTAGGAGGATACAATAATATTTACATCCGTCCGACCGCTGCTTCCCGCCTTGGATGCCGGTGCGAACACCGCAGTTGACTCTTTGAATTGCCTACATTGAGACTATAATGCCTCCACTGTGCAATGTGCGAAGATGACCGATTACAGACAAGACAAGGTTATGAGATTATAATCGTCTATGAGTGGCCATCATTGCCTGTACTTGTGTCTGTAATCGGCTATCTTGGGCTTTAGTGAACTGGAGCCGGAGAGTGGCTGTCTTACGCAGGTCTTCTGCTTTCAGGCCGCTGGTCCTCGGCGTGCGTTCGCCAGTTTACATCGTACGGACGCCTATTGGTGTTCATAGGGCTGTGAACATAAAGATCAATGAAGAGAAATAGAGCACCTTTATTGGTTGATGATATGGTTTCGCGAGAAATTGAGGAGCTTCGGTTATTCGTTGCGAAAAAAAATATAATAAAATGTGCTATTTAATAAGCACTCTGGCTGGCCTGACTTCTAATAGAACTTTCCATAGAAGATTTAGCTTGAATACTTACTCGTCGTCCTCGCACTGCGAACAAATGTGCAAGTCAATGGATTATTACAATTTTGTTTTTGGAAGGCATATGGAGCAATCGAACGTAGCACAACTCTTACTCACTTGAAATGACAATAGCTCCACCAATGTAAAGTGATAGCACATGCAGAGATGCTCTGATGAAGGTACAGAGATCGGCATGCATGGCTATAACAGGGGCGTTTCGCACCACGCCCACAGCGGCGCTAGAAGTCCTACTGGACCTACCGCCACTTCACTTAGTGATTAAGTCAGAGGCACGCAAATCGCTCTACAGATTAAGAACCCTTGAACTGTGGAGCGACAGTAAGCCAAAGACTAAGCACACAAACATGGAGACTGATGGTTTCTTAGACAGAATAAGAAGCATGGGAAGCGACAAAATGCTACCCAAGTTTGTATTCCATAGGAACTACACAACAAAAGTTCCATCCAGGGCTGAATGGGCCGAAGGTCTAGAACCACCGAGGTCTGGTATCGAAGACAGTATATGGTACACGGACGGATCAAAAATGGGATCCGGTACGGGAGCAGGCATTTATGCGAATGACTACAGTAGTAGTGTAAGCATGGGTAATTTGGCAACCGTCTTCCAAGCGGAGACATACGCCATAATTGCCTGTGCACAGGAGAATATAGACAGACAAACCAGAGGGCAGACTATCTATATACTCAGTGACAGTCAAGCGGCGCTTAAGGCACTTACGGCGCCGAAAGTGGAATCTAGACTAGTCTATAATGGCGTCCAGGCACTGAACAAGCTTGGAAAGCACAATGGTGCAACTGGTTTGGATTCCAGGGCACAAGGGGTTCATTGGCAACGAAAGAGCGGATGAGCTTGCTAGAGGGGGGTCTACAAACCACTTTGTAGGTCCAGAACCATTTGTGGGACTCTCGCAGGGAACCATAATTTCGGCCTTTAAAGCCTACGCCAAAACCAATATAATCATTGTGTTTCTGTAGCTGTTGGTTCTCCAAATGTAAATAAATAAACTTTAAATAAATAAATAAATACGAGTGGAGGAATGAGGCGGGCTTAAGGCACTCAAAGCTCTTCATAGAAGGAGTGGACTCGGGCTGGACTAACAAACTCTGGAAATCCAGTAGGAAGCAGCTCAGAATCATATCTGGGGTGTTCACAGGTCACTTCGGGGTCAAGGATCTCTTGGCCAAGATGGGACTATCAGACAGCTTAGACTGTAGAATGTGTGGCGAGGAGGATGAGACTATGGAACATTTACTGTGTGAATGTCATGCCCTTGCCAGACAAAGAATGAATTACTTTGGTAACGGCTATCCGCTACCAAAGGAATTCAAGGCACTTCCGCTGAGCTGCATCATCCGCTATGTGGAAATGATGGAGCGAAGTTGGGAGTAGACGTAAGGAGAGGGCAAATGCACAAAAGATCCCACTGGGTCGAAGTGCATCCGTAAGGGCCCTCATCTAGATAAGATAAGATAAGATAATGTAAAGTGATGCATGAGCGAGACAAGCAATGGTGTTCGTGGATTATTTCCTCGTAAAGCTCTGATGCATACTTGGCCTTAATTAAGGCTCAGCAGGCCTTCACAAATCCCAGCTTCAATAAATACTTCGGCTTGGTTTGAACGAGACCCCTTCGACTCACATGAAGTAACCAACTTCTTAAAAAAATTCGCTTTCAGAGGTAGACCAGCCGTTAACGCGTCGGCGTTTTTTATGAAGACTTGCCAAGCCTAGGTTGTGGAAACGCACCATAAAAGGAGAAGTCAGCAACGCACCTGTACATGGGAGACAGCGACCATCATCAACATCGCGGCGATCATCACTATTACAGCTGCTCGAACCATTGTCACCTGGACAAATCACCCGGACAGTCAATTTCAGCTCCAAATTTGTGTGAGTCGAAACTTTCATAGAAATTCTTAGATGTTTTAAGTACAGTAGAAACTACCAAAGTCAGAAAGAAAGAAGGATAAAATTCACAGTGTACCTTCTTGTAAAATCGGTTTTATAAAATGCGTGTAAGGAATATAGCGGCGTTCCGACAGACGGACTCTTTAGAGATGAAATATCAATAATGGGCCAAAATCAGGTTAGATTATACGTGTTTCTCGTGGCCGATTCAGTAATTATAAGAAACATATAAATTAACGTTATCAGACGCTAAGGCACTTAACCATACCTTAGGGGTCCAACAGCAAAATAAGGCTTTAAAACATTGATACCTATGAAGGTACCTACATAGAAAATGCAACCATTAAAGCACACACGAAAAAAACTGACCTTTAATATCTTCAAGAACATGAGTTTTCCTTTTTCATTAATGTCAAAGCAATTTCTAGTGCACCTTAAAGTCTCTAACAGACTGGCGCGGCATGGCCGCGGCGGTCAATAGTAGACTTGTCGTTAGCTGTCAAATTTACTATTGATCGCCACCGCAGGCCGCACCACAGTGTTGCTGCAGGCTTAGGGAACTGCTAGGCTAAATATTAAGGATTGAGTGACGCTGGTTGGTTGACAACGGATTGTCTGAGAAGACAATGGTGATTGTTTAGGATTTTGACACTTTTAGAAATTAAATCATTATTTAATAGTATGCACACAAAACTTATAAGTGAACCAGTTAACTATACTGACCTGAAGTAGAGATGAAGGCTGTAGAGCTCGTAGAATTGGAATAGCATCTGGATGTTCGGTCCCGCTTATATACTTACGAAACTTGCTCTTGGCCGACACGACAGTGTATCGAATTAAACGCATTATGTTTAATATCATTTCATTTTAAATGGCCAAGCACGAGTCGGACATACTTAGTCGTGGTTTAATACGGTTGTTAACAAAAGTGGGAATTAATTTTTCAACACATTTGCTTCTAACGTACCTCTTACTGTGTCGCTTTTAGATATATTAAACAGGTTTTTATTGTTATTAAACACGCGTGTTTTATAACATTATGACACTCGTGTGTTATGGTTATATCCCGATTAAGGCACCTTGCAGTAAGATGTATGCATGCTTAAATTAATCGGGTTTTACAGAATGCATGTACGCTTTTTTATTTAATTCTCGGCAAATGCATTCTTTTTATCTAAACAAATTAAATCATATTTGTTAATTAGTGGATATTTTTCTTTTGGATAATATATAAACACATTTAATTAGTAAAAATATTCAGTTTTGGTAACATTTTACGTGAATAAATAAAGATAGAAAATATTTATCACATATTGTATTGGCTGCTTAGGTATTTCATCCAAGTCTGGCTTAACACATGCGCGCGCACTGCGCAAACTTTACAAAACACAACTGTTGCGCGCCAATATAGGTTATTATAAAATGTTAGCTCGTGGTGACTAGAAAAGTGATAAATATAATGGACGCCATTGGAAATTGGCGATGTTTGTTTACAATATGTGAGTATAAACCTGTTGCCATCAATAAGTAAAGAATATAACTTGGCAGGCCTATAAAATTTTCATCTTATGAAAAGGATTCCTTCCTCCCGAAATGTGTTGAAAAACGTCGTATGAAATGCGTGAGCTTTGATAGTTACATCCTCGGCTCTCTTGTCACGCTCACCTGCCGCTCGCGTGATAATTCCACATCTGATGTAATTATCAACATACCTCACTTGTATCACAATGTACTATTTATTTACATTATACATTAAATCGAACCCACGAAAACATTTTGAAAATAAATATAACACTCTAAATTATTACTAATTTAAAGCACCCCGACATAACAGACATATCAAAAAAATCGGCCAAGTGCGAGTCGGAACTCACCAATTAAGTGTTCCGTACATTCAGTTATTTTAAATGATTCGTACTTTCTCTCCTGCTTATTCATTTCCCATACGAAAAACGAGTCCTTTTAAAGTTTTAGGTCCTCGCTTTTTTTTAGGTGTCGGATTCACAATTTTTGTAGCAAACTCTCAAACTTGAATGGTATAATAAGTTTCTGACAAAAAAATCATTTTTGTTACAAGCTTTTATTGCCCACTGGACTTTTCTGTATACCATCATCACCTACTCATTGAGACGATTCTAACAAACCCAAACTCAACGGGGTTACGTCGGTTAATTACTGAATTCCCATTGCCATCTTCTGTCTCCATCATCAGATCAGCTCGAGTTATCATAATATTGCATTGTCACCAAACTTACATAAGCGACTGAAAAATTGGTTGCAAATTTTGACGGACAACTTACTTGCATACTTTTATACTTACATACGAACAGTCGAACAAGTCAAGTTAATAATAATATAAAGCTTGTAAAAAGCTTGTAATAAAGCAACAATACGATGCACCACTACAGCCCGGTATTCCAATTTTAATACAAATAAAGAACTTCGTACTTTGATGCTATTTTGTTTCTGGATTTTAACCAAATAGAGTCAACAATATGTAGAACTGTTAAAATAAAGAACACCAAAAGCTGCTTGGAGATATCTGAAGCCATTATTAAGCATAGTATTATTTGTGTGTTTTAGTAACCCAAACAAAACTGCATATAAGAAGATTCAATGTCAGTTTTTTTTTAGTTCTCAACTGAATCTTTTAATTACAAAATCCAAAGTATTCATCGATATTGATGCGTCATCATTATATCAGCCGAAAGACGGCCACTGCAGGACATAGGCCTCCCCCAAAGAGTGCCACAACGACCAGTTCTGCGCCACCCGCATCCAGCGGACTCCCGCAACCTTTACCAGGCCCCGTATCATGATATCAAACCATGGTCAGCCTTATCACGCTATAACTGACAAGATAGAGCGCCCATCACTGGTTGACACCGTTCGATAAAACGAGACGACGCTCTTATCTTGTCACTTATTGCGTGACAAGGCCGACCGGGATACGGGGCCAGGTCATCGGTCCACCTTGTAGGGGGTCTACCCACGCTGCGCCTTCCGGTACGTGGTCGTCACTCGAGAACCTTTCCGCCCCAATGTCCATCATCGGTTGTACGTGCAACGTGCCCTGCCCACTGCCACTTATTGTTGTGTGTTGTGTAAGCGCCAGTTACTTACTTTACTGTGTTGTGTTAATAACTTTAAATTTATCGAATCCGCGAGCGATAACCTCAGACCAAGAAAAAAGATAGGCAGAGCATTACGAAAAACCTAGTGAAGCCGGTTTTCAACCAAGCCAAATAAGTTACGCACACGCTAACGCGAACTTATAAATACAAACAAAAAAAATGCACAATACTAAATATGGTTTTAACAATGTTAAATAATGTAATAACTATGACGCCTCTATTTGGTTTATTAACCTTTGGTCTATGCATCAGCTTTCAATATGGAACACTAAAAACAAACATTCATAAAGTACGGAGTTCTTTATTTGAATTGGTAAAGATTATGACAACAGTTAATCTTATTTTTACTTGATGCAAATTATTCGTCGGGTAAACTATTCACAATCTATCTCTCAACTGTCACACACCTCTAGTATATATTGACTCCCAGACCCGCAACAACTACACCGAATATAAGGTCAGTCTTTAACTGGATCGTGGGTAATTATTGAAAACACCAGACTTACGTTGTCTAATTACTTAACATCGGGTATTTTCGGTTTCGGTCGGAACAAATCGAAAACAGGAAACAATACGAGTTACAATGCTGTGTTTTCATTACATCAATATTCATTTATCAGACTGCGAAGTGCAATGTACGTCACCAGGCACGGCTATACTGAAGAACCAGCGTAAAATGAGACGCTATATCGATTTTATTTGCTTTAATTTGTAAATATAATTTAAACTATTAAAGCGTCATGTTGATAATTTTCCCGCCATCTACACACAATTTCCGTTATGTATGTGTATTTCCAAGACCTAGTTGGCTATATTTTTTGAAATAGAGCTGGGGACAGCACTGTATGAAAAAAAGTTACTTTGGTCATATTTTACATTAGTAAGAGCTATCGTAAAACGAACTCAAAATTTGTATACCGTCTCGAAATTTTACGAGCTTTCGAATGATGCCCCACACGTTCCTTACAATCCAAAAACAAAAATGCGAAACCCCTTATTACCCCTCAAACTGCCCCTTTAAACATTTTTGACTTTGTTTATGTAATCAGGCCATACATTTCTGTATCTATACCAAATTTCAGCTTCCTATGTCAAACGGTCTTCGAGAAAACAGGCTGTGACCGACGGCCAGCTTCCGAGTGATTGCATAAGTGTTCCGTTGGACCAATTTTGGTACGGAACACTAAAACGATTAAAGATACGTAGCTCAAATTGGTTTTCACCTCACCGGCTCGAAAAGGCTTGCTTTATCGCTCAAAATCTGCGCCCAAAAGTCCATTTTATCCGCTAGCGTGGAAAGAGTTTTTGAATTTGGAACGTGACGGTCGATCGCGAGACCCAACTTTTTTCTATACAGAATGAGAGGTGCGTTCAGAAACTGATGGTGTTATGCCAATAATAAATTGTTATTATTTTGATAAAATTAAATTAATAATACTTATTCTCTCTAAATTAAGTAGGTACATACGAAATATTAACATTTAGACTGACTTATAAGGATAAAATACGAATAAATAATTTTAAAATGTCGTTTTATATTTCTAATAATTTACTTTAAAAACAAAGTTTTAACCGACTTCAATTTAGTACTCCGCCAAGCCACGAGCACATTTCCTATTTTTTACAATTTACCACATGAACTGATTTCCGATAGCAAATGCGTTGATTACTATAGAAAAAAACCGAATCGCTGTGGGCCGATAATATTTGAGGACTTCCATCGATTCCCCAAGATCATCACCAATGGCACTTCATTAGTTCCTATTTCAACGGAATCTTATCAGAACCTGTGACGTACTTTTGCACTTTTAAGTACATAATTGAGGAATTCGATAAGTCATCTGTGGTCTTCATCATCAATTCCTCGCCATCAAATTTATGATTCCGGATGTAAATACACGAGTTATAAGAGAAAATACCAAAATCACTACACGCGTGCCTTATAAAATTGAGGAGTCTCCTCAATTCCTCATGGATCCCATCATCTAACTGAATTTTGAAAAAAATGGGACTCGCCTGGAAGTAAATACATACGAACAAAAAAAAAATTTTCCGAATCGGTTCATCAATGACGGAGTTCTGAGGTAACAAACATTGAAAAAAAATAAATAAAAAAAAAAAAAAAATACAACCGAATTGAGAACCTCCTCCTTTTTTTTGAAGTCGGTTAAAAATTTAGCTTTTTCCAAATTTGGAACGCACCGTTTGAAAAGTTAATTTAAGAAAAAACTCATATACATTTAATTTTGTTTTGTTCTAAAGCTACAGACAGTAAAACCAAAATAATGGTGGTTATTTATAGATTTTAGTGCAGAATATATACATATATGAATTTTGATGCCTGCTAAGTTAGCGGAAAAAGTGAAATAAGCGTATTTGAGTCTTAGTTTAAACCGTGAGTACCCTACAATACTTTGACTTTTTGAATGTAGGTAAGCGTGAGGTTATTTAAAGATGCAAAAATATTTATGTTACATTTGATAATTATAAAATGCTAGATCTTGATGAGATGTAAACAAACCTTTATTGAAAATGAGTATAAGGTCCAAATTACTTCCATTACATTTACTTACCTACAATTTTCCTCGCGGTGGTGAGGTGAAAAATTGTGTGTTTCGCTCGGCAGCAAAATTGTTTGGCGTCTCGTGCTTTGAAAGCCTCGCTATGCTCAGGATTGTACTTTTGAACCATTCGCTTCGCTCATGGTTCAATTTTACAATCCTTCGCTAGCTCGGCTTTCAATACTAAGCACATGCGCCAAACAACAACTTTGCAGCCTTGCATAACAAATAACTATTTCCATTGAGAAGCAATGATACTACGGATAGAGGTACTCAGATACACACGTTAAACTATCTCATTTCAGACGAGGTTTAAAAAGATAGAAGTTTTAGATTTACACGGCTTTGATGTTAAATCCTCAATTCAGTAGCTTTACAACTATTATTTCACACTTATTAAAATAAACAGACATTTTAAATTGAACATGCATTAATCTTGGTCCGTGGCGAATCAATTCAACGACATAGAACTACATGAATCAATTATCTGTAGATATTCACTTGTCATCAGTGGCCGTGCATTAGAACAAAACAGGACTGGATGTAAGAATGATTAAATCTTGATACCACACTTTGACTTCCTGAATAGTTGGTGCGGCAGCGGTATGATACCAGTATGCTGTCTGCTGAAAGTATCGAGTCTGTCGAATCGAATTACTTACTCATTAACATGTCCCACCGATTTTATGTCAGAGGACTAAGGGTTTCGGTACATATCTAGGAGAGGATTCCATTGAAAAGCAAGGACCGTAGACAGCCCTTGCGGCTCGCTTCTATACAGCGACTAGCCAAGTGTCGCTCACTATCATTTCCCCCAAAATGTATAATACGGTTCCGAGCCACATAATATATTCTAAAAGGGACATGATATTTACAAAAAACTCAAACCAACTAAGTATTATGCATAGATGCAGCATGTTACAGTGTGGATGAGTTTTTACAGGTAGATAATTGACTGATTGACGATCATTTTAAATGTTATTATTAATCGTACCTAAAAGGTATTGCTCCTGCACTCTTAATGTATTGTTCTGTCCAATAAATTAATCTTTTCAACCTTTAGATCTGCATCATATTTAAAATACGGCATATTATTTTCTGTTGCATTTGACCGGTTCGAGCCCCGACTAACACAAGCGATTTTTCATAAGTCCATAAATGAAGAATTTAATGTTTTGAAAAAAAAGGCGTCTCCTTGACGCGGACCCTAACAAAAATTTGGGCTTTAAAGCCCAATACGAATCAGTCTAAGCGGGTTAAAACCAAGCAAACGAACTAAGTCTTGTTCTTTAACAAAAGTTTTTTTCCAAAGTAATGTTAATTAACTGGGCATATTGCTTGGTCATTTGAATATACGATAACTCAGTCCCACAAGTGAAAACACATTATTTATATTGAGTAAATCAAACATTTATTTGGTGAAACATTGATTTGAAGAGTTGTCTGCATTCGGTGCCGATTTCTTGTCGCGTCCGCACCTGGAAAATAGTTTGTTTTAAACACAGGCACAACGGTATGATGGGTGGCACTGTCAAACTCGGTGTGAACCGCGTTCGGGTGAATTACACCCCAGGGGTGCGCTAAAGCCGAGTTCAGCGAAAGCAGCAAGAGGGAGTCTAATGGTATTGATGTTTCGTGTGTAATTCGCCTGAGCTCCTGGTATACGCTGTATTGGCATTTGTCCTAGTCGGCAACACGCACGGAGCGTTCTTCGGCGAGTTAAAATATATGCGCACGGACTTACTGATCAGTGTATGTGAACACGACTAAATTGTTGAGGCCATTAAGTTGCTCAGATATTTTTGAACCTTTGGGAACGTAAATGTATTAATAAACTCGACTGTACTGCGTCTGTCTACTAACATGGTGGTATACAAACATGTAGGAAATACTTACTTCTAAACGCCGTAATACCCATCATTCAACCATAACCTGTAATGTAAAGCAATGTTAATCAATTTTAGATATATGCGTGAAGTTTTTAAGTAAACAAATTATGGATTCATAGTCCCAAATAAACTATTTTTTTAAACATTTAATGTGCATTTCAAAAGAGGGATGGTTTGAGCAACATTCGTTAAATAATATTATACATTGGTTTTCGACAAGCGTGTCTGAACCAATCATTGGTACAGACGTTTTATAGTGCGGTCTTGTTGGATTAGTTTCTTGTTGCCAATCTTTTGAGAACGACTCTAGCTCGTCTATTCAGTCTATTACTTACTATAAAACAGTATAGGGGAGATTCGTCTCTTATGGCTATGCAAGCTGATACGGAAGTGAAACTTGCTCGCAGGGAACAAGTGATATGCTGGGGCCTTTTGGTTTGCTTATTTGCGAGTTTGTAACAGACCATTGGGGGACCAGATGATAGCAACACCACTATTTGCTCTGCAAGTATGTGGCTACAGAATTAGGAGGATACAATAATATTTGCTTCCGTCCGACCGCTGGTTCCCGCCTTGGATGTTTCGCACCGCAGTTGCATCTTTGAATTGCCTACACTGAGACTAATGCCTCCACTGTGCAATGTGCCAAGATGACCGATTACAGACAAGACAAGGTTACGAGATTATAATCGTCTATGAGTGGCCATCATTGGCTGTACTTGTGTCTGTAATCGGCTATCTTGGGCTTTGGGACTTTTTTTTTTTTTTTTTCTATTGTAGGTTTAAGTAGTAATAAGTAAACTTGTTTGTGTTTTTAAATATGGATCTTTTGTTATCCGAAATAAATGATTTTTTATTTTTTTTTATTTAGTGATATGGAGCCGGAGAGTTGTTGTCTTACGCAGGTCTTCTGCTTTCAGGCCGCTGGTCCTCGGCGTGCGTTCGCCAGTTTACATCGTGCGGACGCCCATTGAAGTCTATGAACACCCTAGGAGGAGCCCTATGGCTGTGAACATAAAGATCAATGAAGAGAAATAGAGCACCTTTATTGGTTGATGATATGGTTTCGCGAGAAATTGAGGAGCTTCGGTTATTCGTTGCGAAAAAAAATATAATAAAATGTGCTATAATAGAACTTTCCATAGAAGATTTAGCTTGAATACTTACTCGTCGTCCTCGCACTGCGAACAAATGTGCCAGTCAATGGATTATTACAATTTTGTTTTTGGAAGGCATATGGAGCAATCGAACGTAGCATAACTCTTACTCACTTGAAATGACAATAGCTCCACCAATGTAAAGTGATGCATGAGCGAGACAAGCAATGGTATTCGTGGATTATTTCCTCGTAAAGCTCTGATGCATACTTGGCCTTAATTAAGGCTCAGCAGGCCTTCACAAATCCCAGCTTCTACAAATACTTCGGCTTGGTTTGAATGAGACCCCTTCGACTCACATGAAGTAACCAACTTCTTAAAAAAATTCGCTTTCAGAGGTAGACCAGCCGTTAACGCGTCGGCGTTTTTTATGAAGACTTGCCAAGCCTATGTTGTGGAAACGCACCATAAAAGGAGAAGTCAGCAACGCACCTGTACATGGGAGACAGCGACCATCATCAACATCGCGGCGATCATCACTATTACAGCTGCTCGAACCATTTTTACCTGGACAAACCACCCGGACAGTACATTTCATCTCGAAATATGTGCGAGTCGAAACTTTCATAGTTAGAAATTCTTAGATGTTTTAAGTACAGTAGAAACTACCAAAGTCAGAAAGAAAGAAGGATAAAATTCACAGTGTACCTACTCGTAAAATCGGTTTTATAAAATGCGTGTAAGGAATATAGCGGCGTTCCGACAGACGGACTCTTTAGGGATGAAAGATCAATAATGGACCAAAATCAGGTTAGATTATACGTGTTTCTTGTGGCCGATTCAGTAAATATAAGAAACATATAAAATACTAGCGGCCGCCCGCGACTTCGTCCGCGTAAATTTTTGATGATTACAAAGATATAAAATAGGTAAGTGAATTTTATTCTTAGTTAAAATGGTCTAGACATATTACATTTCAAACAGTGGCAGACACTGATATGCAATGATTAAAGAATTTTTAAAGATTTTCCAATCCGATTACGGGAATTGTTTGCAGAATGCTCAATACTTATTGCGTCAGTTTCCTGATGCTTTAATCTTATTTTAATATTTGGCAAAAATGACTCTGCCAGATATAGAGCGACGCATGGATTTCGAGCTAGAAAATGGGGATCTTAGTTATTATGAGTGTGATTTAAAAAAATGGTAATTATCCCAAGGCTGTTAAAGCAATCTTAAACTCAGCACTGGAAATCGAGAAATGGAGACAGGTTAATGAAGAGTATCTCTTTAGAAAATCCAGTGTTCCCCGTACAAAACCTTCAACCTTTTTTAATCCCCATTGGGATAGAATGCTGGTTTTTTTGTATTCTAATAAGTAATCTTTTTACAAAGTTTCAAGTTTCTATCTCAAAAAATAAAGTTTCCTCTTTGCACCCCTATTTGACCCTCTTAAAGGTACAATTTTCTTAAATGCAGAAATCACTTTTTTGTATTCTAATAATTAATCTTTCTACAGAGTTTCAAGTCTCTAGTTCAAAAAAAAATGTTTCCCCTATACAAACATTGCACCACCATTAAAAAAAACAAAAAAATATAATTTTTAATTAGGGGGTTAACCCCCTTAGGGGTGGAATTTTCTTAAACGCAGAAATTGCTTTTTTTTGTATTCTAATGAGTAATGTTTCAAGTTTCAAGTTCTATGGTTCAAAAATTAATGTTTCGCCCATACAAACATTGACCCCTATTTAACCCCCTTAGGGGTGGAATTTTCTAAAACGCAGAAATCACTTTTTTTGTTATCTAATAAGTAATATTTCTACAATGTTTTAAGTCTCTAGGTCAAAAACTAAGTTTCTCCCATATTCACTCTAAACCCCAATGTCACTCCCTTAGGGGTGGAGTTTTCTAAGTCAATGAAACGACCTCTTCTATATTTTAATAAGTAATTTTTCTACAAAATGTTTACTCTACCAAAAATCAAAGTTTCCCCCATACAAACATGTCACCCTTTTTAAAACCCCTTAGGGGTGGATTTTTCCAAAACGCTTAAATTCTTTTTTTGTATACAAATAAGTAATCTGTCTACAAAGTTTTAAGTTTCTCTTTCAAAAGGGAAAGTTTCCCTCATACAAACTTTGCACCCTTGTTTAACTCCCTTAGGGGTGGAATTTTCTTAAACGCAGAAATTATTTTTACTGTATTTTAATGAGTAATCTTTCTACAAAGTTTCAAGTTCATAGTTCAAAAATTAATGTTTCCCCCATACAAACATTGCACCCCTATTTAACCCCCTTAGGGGTGGAATTTCCAAAAATCCCGTCTTATCGGTTGCCTACGTCATAAAAGGAAGTCCTGGTGTAAATCTCAAGTTTCTAGTCCCAGTAGTTTCGGCTGTGCGTTGATGAGTGATTCAGTCAGGAGAAAGGCATTTATATATATAGATTAAGGTCCTAAATTAACGTTATCAGACGCTACGGCACTTAACCATACCTAATGGGTCCAACAGCAAAATAAGGCTTTAAAACATTGATATCTATGAAGGTACAAATAAAATGCAACCACTAAAGCACACACGAAAAAAACTGACCTTACTCGTAAAATCTTCAAGAACATGAGTTTTCCTTTTTAGGGTTCCGTAGCCAAATGGCAAAACACGGAACCCTTATAGATTAGTCATGTCTGTCTGTCTGTCTGTCCGTCGGTATGTCACAGGCATTTTACTCTAAAACCATAAGGTGTATTTGAATAAAAAATTGAGGATAGGGTGTATTTTGTTAACCGCTACATAGTTTTGTAATGAAATTACTAAAAAAGATTTTTTTAGGGGTGTACCCCATACATAAAACTGAAAGTCAAAAATTATTTTTTCATTGCAAGCCCACTTGTGGTACATCAATCGACAGGCCTTTCAAAATAAATATAAGGTTTGGATTAAGTGAATAGAGTCGGAGATAATCGCCCCGAAAGTGACTAAAATTGTGTCCCCCCCCCCTCTAATTTTTGAACCGTGTATTTTAAAAATATGAAAAAAATCATGCTTATAGGGATTATAAAATTCTACCAGCGAAATTTGTTTTCAACAAAGTCGGTTCAAAGGTTTTCGAGATATTTATAAAAAACTGCGTTGCTTAAAGAAAAGGACTTAAGTGCCATAAGTATTCAGTAACGATATGACCTTTTTCATGTCAGAACCATCATACCCCTAGCAATACCCCTGGGTATAGGGTGGGACTGAACCATACCACTTATACTTATAATATGAGTGACTTGACTGCTCACGTCAAAACTTCCCCGCGTGGTCGTGCCGGAGGCTTCCCCTGGATTTTCCCCAGGCCACCCTCCAACCACGCAGTTCGACCGCTATATTGGGTCCGTCCTATTATAGCAACAGTCAGGTTAAAAAAAAAAAAAAAAAAAAAAAAAAAAAAAAAAAAAAAAAAAAAAAAAAAAAAAAAAAAAAAACGTCAAAACTTTAGCGTTTAGCGTTTAGCGAATGAATGGTCGCGTTATAAATTTTATTTATTTCAACAGAAAGCACAAATACATCTGGTTTCTTTATTTTACAAGTGGGGAATAAACAGTTTCAAATATTTGTACAATTATTATATACAAAACAATTGTTGAGATTTCCGTAAGTACATATAGTACAGCTGATAGAGTCCATAAAAAGAAATCATTTTAGTTTCCTTGAAATAGATTCAGTTTGTTAAATAATTGTATTTTCGACCTGCCTTTACTTTAAATACTTTCTTTTTTGCGATGTAATGTAAGCGTACAGTCAAGTAACGATCAGCTGTCGATTTTATTAAAAACGGTCCTGGGTTTTGAACGTCACTCTCATGATCACCCGACATCTATAAAACGAGTATTACGAGATATAAGGTCAAAAATGAATGATGATGAAAATTGGCAACAAGTAGCGCATTTCCAAATGATGTGTTGGGATTGTAGTATAGAATTTTATTATGGTTCATTAATGCTATTAATTACCTTTTGCAAGGTCATGTCTGTCTGTCTGTCTGTCTGTCTGTCCGTCCGTATGTCACAGGCATTTTACTCGAAAACTATAGGGTGTATTTGAATAAAATTTTGAGGATAGGTGTATTTTGTTAACCGCTACACAGTTATGTAATGAAATTACAAAAAAAGTTTTGTTTTAGGCGTGCATTCCATACATACCTAAAATTGAAACTCAAAAAAAAATTGCATGCCCACGTGTGGCACATCAATCGATAGGCCTTCCAAAATAAATATAAGGTTTCTCAGCAAAAATTTGATTAGGTGAATAGAGTCGGAGATAATCGCCCCGAAAGTCACTAAAATTGTGTCCCCCTCCCCTCTAACTTTTGAACCGTGTATTTCAAAAATATGAAAAAAATCATGCAAATTGTTTTGAACAAGATCGGTTCAAAGGTTTTCAAGATATTTCTAAAAAACCGCCTTACTTAAAAAAGGATGACTTACTTTAAAACTTAGAAAAGGATGTAAGTGCCGTATGATTTCATTAAGGATACGACCTTTTTAATAGGCACGGAACCCTTGTTGTGCGTGGTCCGACACGCACTTGTCCGCTTTTTTATTAATGTCAAAGCAATTTCTAGTGCACCTTAAAGTCTCTCACAGACTGGCGCGGCATGGCCGCGGCGGTCAATAGTAGACTTGTCATTAGCTGTCAAATTTACTATTGACCGCCACCGCAGGCCGCGCCATAGTGTTGCAGGCTTAGGGAACTCCTAGGCCATTAAGGATTGAGTGACGCTGGTTGGTTGACAACGGATTGTCTGAGAAGACAATGATAATTGTTTAGGATTTTGACACTTTTAGAAATTAAATCATTATTTAATAGTATGCACACAAAACTTATAAGTGAACCAGTTAACTATACTGACCTGAAATAGAGATGAAGGTTGTAGAGCTCGTAGAATCGGAATAGCATCTGGATGTTCGGTCCCGCTTATATACGAAACTTGTTCATGGCGGATACGACAGCGTATCCAATTAAACGCATTATGTTTAATATCATTTCATTTTAAAATGGCCAACCACAAGTCGGACATACTAGTCATGGATAAATATAGTAGGTAGACTTCTCCATTACATTACGATAAACCAATCTCACGAAAACATTTGGTAAAATTATAACACTTGAAAATAACTATATCACTCACCTCGACATAACAAAATACCAAAAAATAAACTAATAGAAAAAGTACCTACTCAAATTCGTTATTCCATTTATTTATTTATCGTATGGCATATCAGAATTTAGAACCGTGAGATTTTGGAAAAGACAGTACGGTTGCCAGGTTGTTACACTTTCAGCACCACCTAGGGGTCACGTGTAGGGTAGGGATGGGTAATTCCTACGAACATGGTGGAACTTCGATCCTCATCGTTATTCCATTTAGGAACAATGATACTACAGACAGACACTCAGATACACAGGTTAAAGTTTAACCTTAGGTTTAACCGATAAACCATCTCGTTTTGCGACGGGATTTAAAAAGATAGAAGTTTTAGATATACATGGCTTTCATGTTGAATCCTCAATTAAGTACCTGCTAGCCTTATAACTATTATTTCACACTTATTTAAATAAATTTAAGATTGAACATGTATTAATCTTGGTCCGTGGAGAATCAATTCAACGACATAAAACTACATGAATCAATTGTCTGTAAATATTCACTTGTGACTGTGTAGTAGAACAAAACAGTACTGGATGTAACTTTACTACCCTTTGACTTCCTGAACAGTCGGTGCGGCAGCGGAATGATACCAGTAAGCTGTCTGCTGAAAGTATCAAGTCTGTCGAGTCCGCACCGATTCTTTAGGTAGAGTTGCCCCCAAAATGTATAATACGGTTTCGAGCCACATAAAATCATCTGATAGGGACATGATATTTAGGTACAAAAAAACTCCAACCAACTCTTATAGATGCAGCATATATACAGTGTGGATCAGTTTTCACAGTTTATAATTCACTGATTGACGATCATCTTAAATGCTATTAATAGATATTGCTCCTGCACCTTTAATCTTTTGTTCTGTTCTGTCTAATAATTCTTAACTTTTATATTGATCGTTTACAACCCCCTTTCGATCTGCATCATAAAATACGGCGTGTAAATTTCTGTCTCATTTGACCGGTTCGAGTCCCGTCGTCACAAGCGATTTTTCATGAATCCTGTAGAAAGACTGAACTAGCCTCCTTTAAATAAAATACTATGTTAACAGAAATACTGGCCATAAATAAAATACTTATGACCGTCTAGTTCAAGAAGTACGAATAGGACCCACTACGTTGTGTTAAAATCTCGTCGTAAAACGCATCGTATAAAATTATAATGTACAAGTATGTTTCAAATGAAACCGCAACAAACGCAACAAATAACGTGAGTAAATAACATTCGTTATAAATAAAACGAATGTAAATAAAGTTTCGAAATGAACCAAAACGCGAATGTAGTTTATTTCACGCATAAAATCATGCGTAAAAAAATAAATAAATGTCTAAAATCATACGTAAATATATGATCAAAAACCGAAAAAAACCGAATTAAAACACGTGAAAAGTAATTTCAGTAATCATAAACATTACTGTAAAATAATAATCCGTCAATAAATTTTATTGTCCACAAATCAAACGATAAAAACAAACCGTAAAATATCCGCAATGATTAATTAAGGTAACGGCGCCTATTACCGTGGTACGCGAGGTACTTTCCAAATGATTCTAAAAAATGATGGGTATGAAAGCTCCTTAACGTCCTAGATTATTTTTTTTTATTGAAGAGTGTTTATTTAACTTTCAGAGTCGTAACTTTTTGAACCAATTTTAGTTTATTATATTTGATAAAATAATTATTGAAACCACGAAAGGAGAATCTTCTATTACCGTGGTAATGGATGGGATGTGATTCTATTACCGCGAAATTAGCTTTTATTACCGAGGGTACAAAAGCAGCAATTTTCTACCATCGGTAATAGTAACCTGATACACAATTCGGCACCCAATATCGAGGGTTAAAATAATATTCATGACTTTGGTTCCGTACTATATAAAACTAAAGAATATATAAAACATACTTAAATCAACAAAATGATGTCCACTGGTTATAAGAATAACTACTACTTGCATACATAGCAAGTAAAGACTACCTTTTATTAAATCACAGTTACATTACATTATACTATGGATTCGGTATTTTGTATTCAAAGATTAAATAAATAAAATACGGGGTATTATAAAAAACCTAATAAGTACAATACTGAGCATACTAACAGGCTAAATGACTCGAAAACAATATTTTGCGTTTTGTGTAGGTAAGTAACCATTATATCGAACACAAGTTCGAGCGCTACTGTTCATGAAGATCGTAAAAACAAGTTTATTGGATTCTCCCCTGCATCTGTTGAAGAGGTTGTCAATATCATAAACAAGTTAGATGTAAACACAAGTTCGGGTCTGGACGGCATAACATTAAAATCAGTTAAGTGTGTGAAAAATCTAATAGCTGAACACCTAACAAATTGTCTTAACAAGTGCCTAGAATCCGGTTACTTTCCCGATAGTCTCAAGCTTGCAAAAGTTACACCGATTCACAAATCGTCAAGTAAGGCAGATCCTGGTAACTACCGACCTATATCCGTTCTTCCAGCCTTTTCCAAAGTGCTCGAGACCCTACTGCATAGTCGTCTTGAGCGGCACCTTAAGTCGATGAGCTTCCTATACGAGAAACAGTATGGTTTTAGACCTCTATCAAATACACTGACGGCTACAACAGACCTTGTTACAAAAATAAAAGTGAGTATAGATCAAAGAGAAGTTGTACTAGGCGTGTTCATTGACTTAAAGAAGGCGTTCGACACAATTAGTCACCAAGTACTTTTGAGAAAGCTGGAAAACATTGTCGGCATGGGCGGCACAGCCCTAAAAATGTTTCAATCTTACCTTGCGAACCGTAGGCAGATAGTGAAACTAGGGCAGTACAAAAGTAGTCAGCAATTAGTGACCTGCGGCGTGCCCCAAGGCTCCATACTTGGGCCGTTGCTGTTCCTAATATACATAAATGACATATGTCAAATAGGTCTCAAAGGTAACATTTCGCTTTACGCGGATGACACATGTATGTTCTACTATGGGCATTCATTACGAGAAATCGCGATCGACGCACAGCGTGATTTAGACCTCCTCAATAACTGGTTCCAACTTAATCTTCTAACCATTAACACCACCAAATCCAATTACATTATATTTGCAGCAAAAAATAAACATCTACCCCATATCGAATCCCTCAAAGTAGCTAACCAACCTCTTAAAAGAGTCGATCAAGAAACATATCTCGGTCTCGTGCTCGATGAAAAACTGACTTGGACTCCACACATAGATAAGATTAAAAATAAAATAATATCTCTGACTGGTTCTCTCCGTGGTATCACGCGCTGCCTTCCCAAACGAGTGCGGTTTACAATATATAACACTTTAGTCAAACCACACATCGATTATTTAATTGAAATATGGGGGGCAGCAGCAGCGACTAACTTAAACCTGATACAAAGAGCCCAGAACAAACTTATAAAAGTTCTATTTAAATACGAGTCTCGAACACCAACTACTAAAATCTACCAGGAAACTAACATTTTGAACATCAAACAAACGTACGCATACCAAACCTGCCTACTGATACATAAAATACAGCAAAACAACTTACATACCCAAATATCTTTCACAAAAAAAGGGGATAACCAAAGAATGCAACTGAGGAATGCAGATAATCTCGTCCCTCGTGCCACCAGAACAAACTACGGTAAAAAATGCGTACTTTATGAAGGCGCGATCTTATATAATAAACTGCCTCGGGTTATCAGAAATGCTAAATCAACCCCGGTTTTTAAAAAGTTACTAAAAAAACATTTGTCTACATCAAGTACTTAGGTAGGAACTTTTAACGCAATATTGTAACATCAAATGCTGTTAGCAATATACAACTTTATATTATATTTTCTAACTTAAAAATTACACGCGCAAACATATAAATAAATTTAAAAACACGAAATTATTCAAATAACACTATTAAATAAATACATAAATAAATATAGCTAAGATAGTGAATCTAAAATAAATAAACATTACTTCTATGTATTTAGAACAATAGTAAAAAAGCACACACACACAACATTACATATATATAATATAATAGATTCAACACAAACTCTAATCACTGAATAGTAATAAATAAAGAAATGCTCTCTAAAGCATCAAAGGCAACTACGCTCGGCACTTGTTAAGCAAGCCGCTTCCGATGTTTCGACATCTGTGTACTTTACCGCTCGGCAACACAAGTGCGCTCGAGCCGGGCTGCGCTTACGCAGCGTTATCTTTGTGCACTGCAACACTATTGTAATTATTGTTCTACCCGTCCATACCATACATTTTTATTTACTGTGCTCACTAGTTTTATAATTTATTACCTACTTAAGTTTATAAATATTATGAACTTTGCATGTTGTACTTTCTCATATAAGTGAATTATTGTAATTCTTTTGAGAAATAAAGATCTTTAAACCGAAATGACTCGAAAACAATATTTTGCGTTTTGTGTAGGTAAGTAACATCTTTATCTATACTTATGTGTCGTTTCAGGGTTGTTTGAATGTTTTAGGACTTTATTTAATTTACAAATTTTGCTGGGATATGTTATTATCTCCGTTCACCACACATCTTAATAATACGAACCAGAGAAATCAATTTTATCAAATGAAATTGTACGAACGGAACCCTAGATGTGATTTATTTTAAGAGAAAACTAAAATGTCACTCGTTAATAGATACTTCTCTTCAACCTATTACCGACCCAAACAAATATTGAATGGGTCGGTAAAAAATTCCCATAGTTACTATTACCGATTTTTGTGGGATCTTACCATCGGTAATAGACTTAATTTGGAATTTTGTAAAATCTAATTCCGATCCATAAAAACTTTAGGATACAATTGTATTTTCATTAAAAATCAAACATAGATATTACAAGCTTGATATAAAACCAAAATCACATAACTGGCAAGTAAATATAGTTAATTATTACAATATTTAAACGACATGACAAAATAAGGGTTTCCATAGAAACTGCAGATTCAGTACTAAAGTTTTGGTTAAAAAGTAAGGGTTTGTCGGATACTTTCCATACCACGGAAATAGTTCTTTAATAGCGTCAATAGATCAAGATTCGAATAGCTGTAAGAGATTTTATAATCGATGACATATAAAAAAGATAAAGCACAAAGAAGCAAATCGCCGACTTAACTATTACCGTGGTATGCCGCGGTATTAGTTTCCCTAACTAAAGATGGCGTCTATCACCGCTGTATTTTATATTCCATTTTAAATTAATTTCCAGGCCAAAAAATATATAACGAGTACGCAAAAGTTGTGCAGAAAACTATAGATAACCATTTAAAATCCATAGCATTTGTTCAAATGTCATAGGTATTGCGTGTAATAATAAATAAGATTCGGGTATACTTACCAGTGACGCCATGCGTTTGTATGACACAACCTCTTCCTACGCCGCCGTCGCAGAAACTGACGGATTGCATGCTTGTTATTTCATTCACACACATTTGCGTAATCAGGACCGTTAGTCAACTAAATTAGGCTTCATTTGTGTAAAGTATGTTTTATTGTAAATCGAACGGTTTTCTTTTAAAATGCGTATTTGAAAATGCCACGGTAATGGTAGCCGAATTTGATACCACCGGTAATAGGCGCCGTTACCGCGTTAAATGAACATTTAAATTGCGATCAACAATGATAGCCTATCTACATAAGTGAACATGCAACTCACCCCATCTGCAACAGCTCGAACAACATGATTGATTTAATTAGTTAATTACCTTATGAGAATTATGATTATTTAATACTAATTACAAACATATATTTCTAACTTAAGAACTACCTAAAATTATATTTACTATAAAAATGCTCCATCACGATGAACGACAACGATGACTTGTAAAAACAGACTACAAGGGGAACTTGGGATTTTAGACCTTAGGTCTAAGGTAGGTAAAATGGGGCCTATAGTGGAAGCCCCACAAGCCCAATTTCATAAGAAAACCGCAAATCGATGTACAGTTTAGCCGTTTGGCACACGCATACTAGAGGTCAAAACAATGTTTTTGACCCGCAGTTCCTAAAAAAAATCCCTTAGGGGGGAGTACCGAAACATTTTTCATTTTGTATGGAAAAAAAATTTTTTTTTCAGAAACCTTTCGTGTGTAGAATCATATGAAAGGGCGATTCAAGGCAATTCTAAAAATATACAACATCATTACATTTTAGCCATCTTTTTTTAATTAAAACGAAAATAATTTTCGAAACATACCAAGTTTGGGTTCCTCCAGACACGAAATGGCTGTTTTTTTTTTAAATTCAATATACCACAAATGATACGTGATATCCTCATATCTAAACTCAATAAAGCAATTTTGAAAATAATTGCATTAAGTATTTTTTTTAATTATTAATATAACCAAGTGACACAGTTCTACTTCAATACCTATTTTACGTGACTTATGGAACTGTACTGCAGATACGGTCCATATTAATCATAAAATGATACGTAGTATCCATATATCTAACGGGAAATACCTCTTTAACCCTTTAACTGCGCTTTTTCATCAGTTGGTATAGTTTGTTTAGTTTTTGTCACAAAATATCAAGGTTGGACTCTTGCAGATACGATATACCCAACTAATTAGGTTAGATATCAAGATATAACCTATTACAAATGATCCGTTATATCTTGATATCTAACCCCAAGAAAATAATTTTAAAAATAATTTAATAATTATTAAAGCTGATCCCTGACGTCTGATGTCGTGTGTGAAGGCAGAGAGCTCTCCGTCCAATTTAAGGGGTCTACAGTACAGTATGTTATAGCATATATATAGTATTCAGAGCACCTTGTACATAATCGACAACAATCACTATTTCTGTTACAAATACCGCGGCTGCACGAACGTTTAGGGTATGCGTAAATTCAGCTGCGCGTCATGCTTTGCGCAGTTATTAAAATTAAGTTTTAAACTAATTACTTGGCAATCTGCGTAAAGTTCAATTAAAAGTACTGAAGAACTTAAGAATCGTGTAAGATGATGAATGTGTAGGTGAGATGGTTTGAATCAAATAGATAGTAAGGGTTGATAGGTCTGATCAAGAAGGATTTGCAGGATGGCGGAGGTGTAGGAGTGTTTGGGAGCCCCCGAAAGAATCAAGATATAACAACTGTACGCGGAACGCTCATATCGTACATGGCGGTGTTAATATTTTTCCTGATTTAATGGAGTCGGAGCAGGTGCGCCCATACATTTGGTCGAAAATTTGTCGTGGTCGAATTGTCTTAGTTGTCTTTGGTGGTTCGTTGTCTAATAATAAAATTGATCGCTTAGTATAGCTTGTAGGGTTTTAGGGTTCTGTACTTAATATATCAACTCAATGTAACAAATAGCCCATTTTTCTAACGCTTAAGTGGGGACACTTACTGTGACGGACGGAAAACTACGGAACCCTACACTGGGCGTGGCCCGACACGCTCTTGGCCGGTTTTTTTATTGATTTTATAATTGTTTGAATGTTAGCCCTAAGGTTTTTGTAACTATGGGCCTTAGATACCTGTAATAAATGGTTTATTATTATACTGGCTACTTATACAGCACTATTTTCATTTAAAAATCTTGTTGCCTAGAAATCTAAATACAATTACTAGAAAATTTGAAGACGTCAAGCAGCTCTCGAGGTAGGGAGGGTGGTTTATGCATCAGCTCTCTCAGTAAATAAGTTAAAAAGCTATTGTTTTTGTCATGCCACATTCAATGCTTTTAGAGCACCGTCAATGGTTTTGACAATTAACGCACGAATATATGACAGTAGGCGCTCCGAGTGCCCCGAGTCTGCGAACTGTCTCTGGACTCAGGGGACCCTGCTTCGGCATCTGGCACGTGCTGTGAGTCTAACATTAGAATGTTGCCGGCGAAGACCAAACGAACGATCAAGCGTTAGGGTGCTTTACACATGTTTTTTTGCCTTAAATGTTAATTTGGCGTTCGCTTGGCCTAAAGCCGCCATTCAACTATAGATTGCTTGCTCTCATAAATGAAAACGATATTAATATTTTGCAAATCAATCATTTATTTGGAGAAACTTTGTCAGGAAAAGTCGCTACTCTGTAATGATTCTCGTCGCGTCTGCATCTGGAAAAAAAAATTTCAACATTGTGACACAAAAAAGTGATCATGTATAAAACCTTGACCATCTAATATGGAGTATGGCTCGGAGTCAAATATATGGATACACAGCTAGCCCACTCTATACATCCTCGTCAGGATGTCGCTGTGATATCGAATAAAGCCTTTCACAGACTGGCGTGGCCTGTAAACTGACATTAATTGTCAAAATTACTATTGACCGCCAGCGCAGGCCGCGGCGGTGCGATTCAGGTCTTAAGTGAACTAGTTAATTTAATATCGAAATCATGACAAGGGTCTTTCACTTGACCTTGAACATTAGGAAGTATCTCAGCATGCGCATGACGAATCTTCATGATCTTGGTTCTGTTTAGGTGCCGTGGTTTGTATCTGCACAGTGTATTGTTTCACGTGTCAAGTCGCCGGTGCTCCTGAGGAACAGGTGAGAGTGCATTTTGTCCTAGTCAGTTATACGCATAAGGCATTCCGGAACCCTATCTCTATTGCACTCGCATATATTAAAGCGTCAGACTACCGTGAGAAGCCATCTTCGTTCGTTCGAGTATATTCTTCTAAGTAGCCTGTATACGTGAGTGCGATACTGATACGCGAACAGCTCTGGATACGTGCATATTTCTGCGGGAAATGGCGCTATTAAAAATGTAGGCATGACTCACTTTTTTAACCTTCAATTGACCAGTACGGAGACCCATCCCTGTCATCTACCTGACTGCCCCAGTCCGACCTGTGAAGTAGCATAAAGTCAACCTCAACAATATGTGGACATTATTAATGCAGCGGAACAACGTGCTAAGGGTGTTAAAATAATTATTGAGCGGGGCACAGCGGTATGTTATCTAGCTCATATTACGACAAGCCCAACTGGGAAAGTCCACCTTGCAGTACACCACAGCCATCTTAACAGCAAAAGGTAGGTGCTTGTCTGTAGGCTTATAGTGTTGTGTTTCTGGTGGTCTGGTCTTCAAAGCTCCCGAGCATATGCTGTGTTGAGAGTGAGGGAGTTGCATTTGCTTGTATGAATCATTAAGACAATGATGATGATCAATTGATCACTTAACCATAGCAACGAGCTGCGTGGATTTGCGCGAACGCCGCCATCTTAGCTTTACTCTCGTGCCAGGGATTATTCCGAACTGCAAAGTTTAGTGCATAAGTACCTACTTAATTATGAAGAGGATACTCTTTGAGATTGTAGCTTTGCAAAATATCTGGACTTTCTGTATGGACAAAGGCTATATATATCGCGACGGTTTGCCTGAGTTCTGTGATACGTGTTAGTGGACTTATAAGAGGAATTCTAACCTTCTGTATGCAGCCTGCCTTCTTGATTGTCTTGGGGTCGACGGGCGGATGTTATCGAAGGGCCTGTAAACATTATAAACAAAGGCAAGAGAGTCAATGAACCGTCTTTAGTGAGAATATTATACGTTCACCAGAGACTGAAGATATTTGACTATGATACTGCTATGAGTTATATAGGCTGCTGTGAGTTTACCCATCGGTGTCACAGTTCAGGTACACGAGCTTCATGATACAACTTTCTGAACAAGTTATCACTCGGGAGAAACTTGGTCATGAAATTCAGTTGCTAGCTCGCGGACCAAAACCGTTTCCTCGAACTGACTACTCTTTAACCGGTATTTTATTGGTGTAAATTAAATCACGGCTAAGATCAGTAATTAGTTCAGTTCCTCAGTTATATACTTACGGGATTTCTGCGCACTGCAAACAAATGTGTAAAGTCAGTCAATCGATCATTGCAGATGATGATTTAGTAATGATGTAGCTGTATATAATGGTGCAATCGTCGAGTCAGCAACGCACCTGTACACTGGAGACGGCGACCATCATAAACACCGCGACGAGGACCACAATTAGAGCTGCTCGGACCATTTTTACCTGGAAAATCCATATTCAATAGTGTATTATAATTTTGTCGTAGTCGAAACTTTATTCGAACTGTTATAGTACTGACTGGGAGCTATAGGGAAATCGTTTAACTCAGTGCCAAGGTAATACTCGGTGCAAGTTAAGTATTATGACATCACTAATAAGATGTTTTACTTTTATATACAAAATAGTATAGAAGTATGATTATTGACATTTCAAACGTGTAGTTATTTTTGGATGAATGACAATTATGACGATCCGTAAATGATGACCTTAATTTGTATACCTATTGACACCTTAATCTTGAATCATCATATGGAAACTTGTCGACATATACCTGTGTACCCTTAAGGAGCTACCCGAGGTTTTCATCGATTTTTGACAAGTTTTGAATCGTATCCTCCTGCTTTTGCACTACAGATAGAAGTATAAATCAAACGGTTATCGGTTTGTATATAAATAGTAGTGTGTTTTAGTATATAATTTTTTTTTTAATGTAAAGTAGATACTCACACGTTTATTTTCTTATAATATAAGTCTAAATAAAATCGAAAACATAATATAAGCGGCATCTATCGAGCTGAAATTGGACTACAATTAAGTTCGCTAGATGGCACAAATCGGCAACTAACATCAACGACCTTTATCAAACTGAAATTGTAAAAATTATGCTCGCTAGATGGTGCTATCATTATATATATATACATCAAGCATTAATAATGTTTCTTTTTCATTGAATGCGTGACTCTTAAATCTCATAATCATGAATTTTATATTATTGTTCATATCTGTTGTAACAAAGACCTGAAATTGCGTTAGCTTTAACATGTTCAAAGGCACCGGCGCGTTTCACCGCTTCGAAAGTCCGAGTCTGAGTCGACCCGGGATAAAGCTATCCTATATTTTAATCCAGGCTATAATCTAACTTCGTATAAAATGTCATCTAATTCGTTTGAGCCGTTTGAGCGTCATTGAGTAACAAACATTCAAATATCTAAACATCCAAACAACCAACCATCCAAACTGTCGCATTTACTTTACTTTTTTACTTTATTATACTTATTTTATCAATTAAATTTTCACTTTGTTGGTACACTTCAGCACAATTCTATCGCCGTATCGAAAATCATGAATAAACCTCATTCATTAAACTATTTAATCATATGGTCTATTATTTAAATTTATCATTTAATCGGTCACCCATCCAAAGACTGACTGCTGCCATCTTTGCTTAACATTCGTTATCGTTTCCGACTGGCAGTTGTCGCCAGGCTATGATGCTAAAGTTTGGACAGCAATCACTCAAAAACGGAATAAAATGAATTTTGGTATACATAAAGTCTATAACCTGGATTAACATACGAATATATGATACTTTTTATTCCGGGAATCATCGTCTAAGGGGGCGAAATAGAGGGCGCAAGTTTGTAAGGAGCTGCGATATAAAAGAGTTCCACGCGGACGAAGTCGCGGGAAGAAGCTAGTTCTATGATAAATGTTTAAGTACTTCATTCTTTGTTAGTATGATTTGTAAGTAGCCGTAGCGGGGATTCAAGCCCACGAACGACCTCTTGCTTCGTAGGCAGGGTCACTAATACCAACTAGGCTAAAGCGATCGTCAAATCGGCCAATCATGACCTCAGATGAAAAAAGACTATTAGTTTAATCCACATTCATGGGGTCGATCAGGAATATCAGGATATTTATGCAATAAGATATACTCAGAAAAAATCCAAAGATCAATTTGTCCAAAACCATGATTATTCAGTTTTTTTCTTTTCTGAACGCCATTTTACGCTAAACTTAAATCTGGATACAGACGATTTAACAAAATAAATACCTACAAAGGTTAGGTCAGTATCAATAGGTACATTACAATAAAATATCTTTCAGCGGAACAGAGTTTTTGGAATTATGAGATTCAGAAAAGAATAAGTTTTACGACACATCGGAATTATGTAGTGTCAGGAAAGATTATATAAAAATACTAAGTACTCAAGAATTTTAGAAGACAGTTACTTACTTGAAGTAGAGATGAATGGTGTACCAAGGCTGACTGATGAATATTTAGGTCCTGGATGGACGGTACCGTTTATATACAGATCGGCATCATGGTCAACATGACGGCGTATCAAATTAAATTTTAATGATATCGCCATAAACATAAAATTCATTAGATTAACACTTTCTTATCAAAGAGGCCAAGCACGAGTCGGATGTAGTTGAAGTGGTTAATACGGTAGTTGGCAAGTAAGTAAAAACTAATTGTTTTTGCCAATCACGAACATACTCGAAAAACATTTGCGAGGCGTAGGCCCAAAAACCCGATGAGCTAGTTGCCCACAAGAAAATTTACTTTTCGGGTGCCTTACAAGCGAAACATGAAGGCCGAGGGCCCGAAGAAGAACGGCGAGGCTTGCGAGACCGAAAGCCGAGCTCTGCCCAGGGGACCGATTTTTGACTTTCAAGCGCTCGAAGATCAAACAAAAGTTAATACGTTTTTAGTGTCAGGCACGTACTTTCTACCAATAAAATTGAATACGAGTTGTCAGTACCACTAGTTTTTCAATTTTCTATCGCTATTTCAAAATAGCATTTCAGAAAGTGCATTCATCCTTTCTTGTCTTATTTGGTAGACAACATTCGAACCTCAAAATGTATCTTTTTAGACTATAGCAGCTCTTTTATCGTAAAAAAAGCGTTTCTAGACAAAAAAATCGTGAAGTGATGTCCGAAAAGTCGTCTCGGCATGATCTAATACTCACAAAATTGCTATTTTATCCTAAAAATATGCATTTTGAGGTTAGAATGTTGTTTACCAAATGAGACAAGTAAGGATGAATGCACTATAATGTTTTAGAGCGCTCGAAAGCCAAAAATCGGTCCCCAGGGCCCACAGGTCTCGTCGCGCTTTCAGTACTTGCGGGCCTGAGGTGGTTGTCATTTTAAATCACTTATAATTGTGGATAAGACAGCCGTCACCTTCGCACTCGTATTCTTGCAAGAACGTGACGATCAACAGCGATAAGTGACGAAATGCAACCATGCTGCACCCGCTTAATGGCGCTGCGACGTAAATTGCAGTTGTTTTTGGCGGTTTAATCATTATTGATAATTTTGAAATAAAAATATATGGGTAAAATATAACAATAAAAATATAACATAAAATGTTTTTTTATTTAAGAGATGTAGTCCGAAAAACGTTTTTATCTACGTACATATCATTAGTGCTCTAAAATGCGTTCAGAAACCGTAGGAAATGACCAGCATTACTAGAACCGATTTTACTATGAGAACTTTCTTGTCTGTGGTAGTAGGTAAAATCTGTACTGTAATGTCATTACAGTACAGATTTTTGATTTTGTATCGTTATGAGTTTAAATTTGGAACAGCTGTCAAAACTCAAGTGGGTCTCTATTCTAGTACCTATCCATAGATATTAAAACAGTTACCGATATGAAACGTTTATTCAGTACGTTTTTTAATACAAACCGTACGACATTTGATCTCGAGTGATATGAGTATAGGGACTTCATTCGTTTGTCTATGGTATAAAAAAAACCATTCGTCATGACGGATGATCGAATTGCCGCCATTGCTGTTTTCTTTTTATTGTTGGTTTTTTGCTGTTACTTACTATTACTTATGACATGTGTGTAGATAAAGTAGTGTATGTATGATAAAGTAATGTACAACTGTACATAATTAGGCCTTAAGACACTCGTGTGATCCTATTATGAAACTCGCTGACGCTCGTTTCATAAAGCCACACTCGTATTTTAAGGCCTCTCATCATAGATCAGTCGCATAAACTACTATTATGGAATTTTCTCGCTTTCGTTCCACCTTAAAGTATAATCTGCAATTATAATCATGATCACATGAATAAGAATCGATTCATGCAATATCTTTGTCAATTGATTATTTGTAGTTTTGGAAGGCGCTGAATCGATTTTGTCTGTTTGGTCGACTATTTATTGCTCGATTACCTACTAGTTCTATCGGTAGCCGTGATATTTATCCTTTTAAATTCATTGTATGTACCTACTACTGCCAAGATTTATTCACATCCCCAGAGGGGCTACCACGAAACAAAAGCGAAGTTCGTGTATCTCCCTCTCTATCGCTCGAACTATCAAGTGCGACAGAGAAGTTCGTTTTCGTTTCGCGGTAGGCCCTCAGTAGTTGCCATTTAGCCGGAAGGCGTGGACACATGACCCGAACAGAAATATCTCGTTTTTAACAAGTTATCCAACCATAAATATTCCACGCCATAGTGAGGTGTAATTTGTTTTTCTCGTTAAGGCACCGTAGGTTCATGGTCTTATCTCCCTCTTACTGAGCATAAGCGTGAGCGAGATGGAAGTGCGTGCTCGGAAGCGCGGAAATCATGTTTTTTAATTTTAATTTTTTGGCCGTTTAAATAAATAATAAAGTAAACACTGAGTTCTCTCAAACATGATATTGCCGATTTTTAGAAGCAGTTTTAATATTTTTAGCTTTTGTGCATAATTCTTAACAAATATTTTAAGTGTATTTAGAGCCTTTTAGACCTATGTTCGTAATTGCTTAATCACGTTTCTAAACACTGATTTCCCTGCAAAAAAGCCTCAAGATTACTATTCGTTTTTTTTTGAAACCATATTATTATAAACAGATGCATTATATTGTTTTCAAAACTCTGTTCGCTTAACTTCGCTGAACCTGCGGCGCCTTAAACCTATAGGTAAATAAAGAAATTACATCCCCAATTTAGGTGTCGCAGAGGTATCCTAAAAAATCATTTTTCAAGATTTTATTTTAATATTTTGTCGGCGTGATTGATTTATATATCCATGTCGAATTACAGTTTTCAAGTAAGAAGGGTAACTGAACTAAACCGAAGACGGACGGACAGACAGACTGACATTGTGAAACTATACAGCTTCCTTGTTGACTACGGAATCCTCAAAACCCTTAAGTTGGGAGCTGTTTTTTGCTTCTTATTATAAATACCCCACAGTGCCCCATAGAAGTTACCCACATATAAGGGGAAAGCGGGTCAAATTACATTTTACATTTTACAATGCGTTAAGCTATGATATATTATTGAATTATAGTTTAATCACAATATACTCGGTTTTAGGGATGCGAAATATTAAGAATCCTAAAATGCCCTCTCCTCCCACCCCTCATATTTCAGTCATCATCATCATCATCATCAGCCTATATACGTCCCACTGCTGGGCACAGGCCTCCTCTCATGTATGAGAGGGAACGGGCAGTAGTCCCCACGCTGGCCCAGTGTGGATTGGGGACTTCACATACAGCTTTGAATTTCTTCGCAAATGTATGCAGGTTTCCTCACGATGTTTTTCCTTCACCGAAAAGCTAACGGTAAATATGAAATCATATTCCGAACATAAGTTCCGAAAAACTCATTGGTACGAGCCGGGATTCGAACCCACGACCGCCGTTTGACAGCCGCATGGATCCTACCGTTCAACGTCCTACTTGCACTCTTAACCAGCAATAGAAGACCTTAAATATGTGCCATGCGATTAAATTAAATAACTTATTTCGAAAGGTACCTATTTGAGTTGTTGAAGTGTTTGACGCCCGTTTGTTCGAGGTCCCTTGAAACGGTTTTGGGGTTATGTAGCACTTGATGTTGAAACAATTGTAACTCAGATATGCGTCATACTCGTGATCAGGTGCTGTTTGTGGAGTCCGGACTGTTCATGCTTGGAAGGGCATAGTACCTAACTACTTAAATACTAGTGTTATTTTATTATTATCGTATTGACGAGAGACATCATTCCGATCTTGACACGTTTTATTGTTATCGACCCTGTACATCACTGACAATATTACATTAATATTCCTTTTTATTATTATTTTGTTTTGACGCTTAGAGACCGTGTACATCTCTACGAACATTTGAATAATTATTAATTGTATTTGGACGCTAAGAGACCTTATACATCCTTATACTTATCGAATGTGGTCATATTTTGTTTTATTTTCATTAACTTTGTGACATTTAGTGTGTTGTTATATCAGTCCTTAATGTGCAAATTTTAAATTATTATTGTGTTAGATTATTATTCTTTTATTGTAAAATTATTATTTTTATTGTAAATTACCGTTTGACATGTAAAAGTGCCCTTGTGGCCCATTTGCAGAATAAATAATTTGTATTTGTATTTGCATTGAATTTGGCCGACTTATTATAAAATTGTCTTTGGAATTAGAATCTATTGTGATATACATTTAAAAGGCACACTCCCTCTCTCTATAAACGTCTGGCATTTAGTTTTAACGCGATTTTAGGTTCACCTGATGCATGGTCGTAAGGTAGCAGCGCTACTCTCTCTATGCGAACTTTTACAGTACGTCATTATCATCATCATCATATCAGCCGAAACACGTCTATAGCTGGACATTGGCCTCTCCCAAATAGTGCCCAAGTGATCGCTATAGCGCTACCAGAATCCAGAGGACTGCCGCGACCTTTACCAGGTCATCAGGCCACTTTGTGTGGGGTCTACCCACGCTGCGTCTTCAGGTACGTGGGCCTGATAAGAGGGCTCAAAGTCACGAAAAAGGCATTGGAGAGGGCTATGCTGGAAATTTATATGCGTAATCGCTTCAGAAATGAGTAGTCGTAACTGAACTAACATAACTGATATTCTTCTGAGTGGCTAAACATACTGGCAGTGGCTGGGGCACATTGCACGCAGAAAAGAAAACTGGCGACTACGTATTGTTTAATATCATGTGACAATTAGAAATAAAACTAGATTAAAAGGATATCTTAAGTACTCAAGTTTAATTTAAACGCCCATCCAAGTAAAATCTTCGACCGTGGACGCTTTTTGGATGTACTAAATACTTTGATACAATTCGGCAGACTCAATAAAAATAATCTCACGTTCTCGTGTATAATTCTTGTTTTTTCTTACCTCTACTGTACTGGCTACTTATACAGCACTATTTTCATTTAAAAACAGAAGTACATAATTGCTAGAAAATTTTAAGACGTCACGCAGCCCTCGAGGTAGGGAGGAGAGGAGGGTGGTCTATATCTCAGCTCTCTCAGTAAATAAAACAAGTTAAAAACCATCCGTAAAACGCCTCCCTGCAGAGCGCTCAATGCCCACTATATATTTCAATGCTTTTAAAGCACCGTTAACGGTTTTCACAATTAACGCACGAATATATGACAGTAGGCGCTCCGAGTGCCCTGAGTCTGCGAACTTTCTCTGGACTCAGGGGACCCTGATTCGGCATCTGGCACGTGCTGTGAGTCTTGTTACATTAGAATGTTGCCGGCGAAGACCAAACGAACTTAGAGAATTAAACCAACCGGAGTGTCCATTGACAGGTGTTCCCCTCTGCCAAAAGTATATGACCAGTGGTCATACCCATTGTATGGACTGACGTTTATCTGACGTAAGTATTTTCACGTTACGCATACATTTGACGTTCCCATCCCCCGCAAAAATCGGCAGACTTTTTATGTATAGAAAATGACTCATGGCCACTCCGGTTGGTTTTATGCTCTAAGCAAACGAACGATCAAGCATCAGGGTTCTTTACAGATGTTTTTTTGCCTCAAATATTTATTTGGCGTTCGCTTGGCCTAAGCCCGTCATTCAACTAGATTGCTCACTCTCATAAATGAAAACACGATTATTATATTTTGCTAATCAATCATTTATTTGGAGAAACTCTGACAAGAAAAGTAGTTACTCGGTGATGATTCTCGTCGCGTCTGCATCTGGAAAAAAATATTTTTTCGAAATGGTGACCCAAAAAAGTGATCACGTATAACCTTGATATAGATGAAAAATATGGGATATGGCTCGGAGTCAAATATATGAATACACAGCTTTGTAAAACCCTCTCTATACATCCTCGTCAGGATGTCGCAGTGATATCGAATAAAGCCTTTCACAGACTGGCGTGGCCTGTCCACTGACATTAATTGTCAAAATTACTATTGACCGCCAGCACCGGCCGCGGCTCTGCGATTCAGGACTACTTTAACATCATTTTTTTAAATGAAACCTAGAAAATATGACATAGGGCTTAAATTTCAATATTTGACATATAATCGAGTCGCCGTTGAGTTGCCATGTAGCCTGGTGTATCTATATCTCTATCACACTTGCATATATTAAAGTGTCAGATAAAGAGAGAGACTACTGTGAGAAGCCATCTTCATTCGTTCGAGTATATTCTTCTAAGTCGCATGTATATATGAGTGCGATACTGATACGCGAACAGCTCTGGCTACGTGCATAACTCTGCGGAAAATGGCGCTATTAAGAATGTAGGCATGACTCACTTTTTTAACCTTCAATTGACCAGTACGGAGACCCATCCCTGTCATCTACCTGCCTGCCCCAGTCCGACCTGTGAAGTAGCATAAAGTCAACCTCAACTATATGTGAACATTATGAATGCAGCGGAACAACGTGCTAAGGATGTTAAAATAATTATTGAGCGGGGCACAGCGGTATGTTATCTAGCTCATATTACGACAAGCCCAACTGGGAAAGTCCACCTTGCAGTACACCACAGCCATCTTAACAGCAAAAGGTAGGTGCTTGTCTGTAGGCTTATAGTGTTGTGTTTCTGGTGGTCTGGTCTTCAAAGCTCCCGAGCATATGCTGTGTTGAGAGTGAGGGAGTTGCATTTGCTTGTATGAATCATTAAGACAATGATGATGATCAATTGATCACTTAACCATAGCAACGAGCTGCGTGGATTTGCGCGAACGCCGCCATCTTAGCTTTACTCTCGTGCCAGGGATTATTCCGAACTGCAAAGTTTAGTGCATAAGTACCTACTTAATTATGAAGAGGATACTCTTTGAGATTGTAGCTTTGCAAAATATCTGGACTTTCTGTATGGACAAAGGCTATATATATCGCGACGGTTTGCCTGAGTTCTGTGATACGTGTTAGTGGACTTATAAGAGGAATTCTAACCTTCTGTATGCAGCCTGCCTTCTTGATTGTCTTGGGGTCGACGGGCGGATGTTATCGAAGGGCCTGTAAACATTATAAACAAAGGCAAGAGAGTCAATGAACCGTCTTTAGTGAGAATATTTTACGTTCACCAGAGACTGAAGATATTTGACTATGATACTGCTATGAGTTATATAGGCTGCTGTGAGTTTACCCATCGGTGTCACAGTTCAGGTACACGAGCTTCATGATACAACTTTCTGAACAAGTTATCACTCTGGAGAAACTTGGTCATGAAATTCAGTTGCTAGCTCGCGGACCAAAACCGTTTCCTCGAACTGACTACTCTTTAACCGGTATTGTATTGGTGTAAATTAAATCACGGCTAAGATCAGTAATTAGTTCAGTTCCTCAGTTATATACTTACGGGATTTCTGCGCACTGCAAACAAATGTGTAAAGTCAGTCAATCGATCATTGCAGATGATGATTTAGTAATGATGTAGCTGTATATAATGGTGCAATCGTCGAGTCAGCAACGCACCTGTACACTGGAGACGGCGACCATCATAAACACCGCGACGAGGACCACAATTAGAGCTGCTCGGACCATTTTTACCTGGAAAATCCATATTCAATAGTGTATTATAATTTTGTCGTACTTAGTCGAAACTTTATTCGAACTGTTATATTACTGACTGGGAGCTATACGGAAATCGTTTAACTCAGTGCCAAGGTAATACTCGGTGCAAGTTAAGTATTATGACATCACTAATAAGATGTTTTACTTTTATATACAAAATAGTATAAAAGTATGATTATTGACATTTCAAACGTGTAGTTATTTTTGGATGAATGACGATTATGACGATACGTAATAGATGACCTTAATTGTATACCTATTGACACCTTAATCTTGAATCATCATATGGAAACTTGTCGACATATACCTTTGTACCCTTAAAGTACGTTTGATTATAATTTTGAATGTAATTTGACATAGTTTAATAACTGACGACGACCACAATATAAAATTCTTAACATAAAAATGATTAAGCAAAATTATTTTAAGCGGAGGTTTATATTGTGAGATAAATGAATCATATCATATCAAGAAGGGAACTGTAACAGCAAAACGGGCGATAGAGCTTTAACGTAACAAAAACACATACCTCCCGCACCGCGCAGGTACCGGTGACAGGTAGGTAAATGTTTACGTACTTCTTTATGATTCTATAATAAATGTTTACGTACTTCATTCTTTGTTAGTATGATTTGATGGCGATAGAAATATTTGTAAGTGGCCGTTGCGGGGATTCAAGCCCACGAACGACCTTTTGCTTCGTATAGGCAGGGTCACTAATACCAACTAGGCTAAAGCGATCGTCAAATCGGCCAACCATGACCTCAGATGAAAAAAGACTATTAAGTAGTTTAATCTACATCCATGGGGTCCATCAGGATATTTATTTATGCAATAAGATATAAGTACTCAGAAAAAATCCGAAGATTGTCCAAAACCATGATTATTCAGTTTTTTTCTGAACGCCATTTTTCGCCAAACTTAAATCTAGGTATAGATGATTTAATGAAATAAATACATAGATTAGGTCAATATCAAAAGGTACGGTGTTACAATAAAAAATCTTTCAGCGGAACAGGGTTTTTTGAAATATGAGATTCAGAAAAGAATAGGTTTTACTACTCGGAATTTTGTAGTGTACTCAAGAACATTGTATTTGTCGACAGGAAAGACTACTTATATAAAAAATATTTTTCATGAATTTTTGAAAACAGTTACTTACTTGAAGTAGAGATGAATGTTGTACCAACGCTGACTGTTGAATGTTTAGCTCCTGGATGTTCGGTCCCGCTTATATACGGATTGGCATCATGGTCAACATGACGGCGTATCAAATTAAATAATAATGATATCGCCATAGACATAAAATTCATTAGATTAACACTTTCCTATCAAAGAGGCCAAGCACGAGTCGGATGTAGTTGAAGTGGTTAATACGGTAGTTGGCAAGTAAAAAGTAATTATTTCTACCAATCATGAATATCTACTGGATTTTTTTTGCGAGGTGCTGGCCCAAAACCTGTATAACTAGCTCACAAGGAAATTAGGGTAGAAAATGGTGTGTGGGTGTGTGGATGTCTTAAATACAAGTGAAAGATGAAGGCCGAAGGCCCGAAGAAGAACGGCGAAGCATGCGAGACCGAAATAAGAAAAAAGCGGCCAAGTGCGTGTCGGACAACGCACAACCAGGGTTCCGTCCCTATTAAAAAGGTCATGTCAGATCCACCATACCCCCTAGCTATTATACCCCTGGGGGTAGGGTGGACTGAACCATACCACCGTTAGTAGTGCTGGGATTTGATGGAAAAATAGAAAAACAATGGGTACAAAAATTTTAATTTCATTAAACTGAAAAAAACGAAAGCCGTTCTGGCCATTTTTTACCTTAGGCACTACTGCTTGGCACTGCCAGTAGTGTCATGGGTAAAAAAGAATTTCCTGTGACACTACAGTGGCCTTAGTAGTTTTCCCTTGGCACGCGGGGTATTATCTTATCTTCATACCTGTATCGTAACTGCCATACGTCCACGTTCATAACCAACCTATACTATAAGGCAGGCCGGTGTAGATACGACGACGAGTGAAGCGAGGAGGAGTGTTAGGTGTACTGCGACTCTGCGACTTTACAGCGCGGGAGCCGAGCGAGCGAATCGAGCGTGCCGCGGCTGCGGCCGGCGAAGCTCCAGACCTAACTTTATTCGAAAAAAATATCCGTAGTCGGTTCTGGCGCTTCGCCGGCCGCTGCCACGGCACGCTCGCTTCGCTCGCTCGGCTCGCGCGCTGTAGGGTCGTAGTACACCTAACACCCGCCAATCGCATCGGCCGGTTCTTTTGCGTTTAGTCAGGCGCGGGACACTCCGCGATTTACGTTCATCGCTACAAGTACATGCCGGTGCCCCAACGTTGGGGACGTCAGAGAGCCATAAATCTTAATGTTTTGGCTGAGAAAAAAGCGCCTTTCGTAAAGATCAAAGGAGTGTCCTTTCTGTACATGTACTATTATCTATTTTGTGGTTTAGTCTGGTTTCAACCATGAGACTTGTTGGTTGTCAGTTATGTCGAAATGTTCAGTCAATAACTGCGTAAATACCAACAAAAAAACTTGAAAAAAGATGGGATTTATTTCTTTAAATAATTTATTATCATAACATAACGAAATTTGTGTAAACTCATTGTAATTTAATAGTTTTGAACATGTTTTAAATAATTATTATTGTTAGTTCAAATGACAAAGTCGCGGAACATAAATCTAAGGAGTCGGTATACTTAGATACTTTTTTTATGATGTCGTTACCTACATAATTATGGTTTTCATTTTAAGATTTCCAAAAAATCCTCAGCCACGTGCAAAATGGGCTGCAGTCATAGCACGCGACAGCCGAGGTGTTTTTTTTTAAACCAAACGACTCGGGTGTCGTTTGTTCGGCTCATTTTAATGATTCGGATATATTATAGGTTATACGACAAAAAATGGAAGAACAGGTTTACTAAAACTGCCACACCTCTCATGAACGTACCTAAGCCCATTTCTTTCCATTACATATTTTAATTTCAATTACTTCCAATATACTTAGCTTTATCTTCTGCCTTCTGGCAAAAGGTAATTAATAGCATTAATGAATCATAATAAAATTCTATACTACAATCCCAACACATCATTTGGAAATGCGCAAATTGTTGCCAATTTTCATCATCATTCATTTTTGACCTTATATCTCGTAATACTCGTATTATAGATGTCGGATGATCATGAGAGTGACGTTCAAAACCCATAGGATCGTTTTAATAAAATCGACAGCTGATCTCTACTTGACTGTACGCTTACATTACATCGCAAAAAAGAAAGTATTAAAAGTAAAGGCAGGTCGAAAATACAATTGTTTAACAAACTGAATCTATTTCAAGGAAACTAAAATGACTTCTTTTTATGGACTCTGTCAGCTGTACTATATGTACTTACGGAAATCTCATCAATTGTTTTGTATATAATATTTTTACAAATATTTGAAACTGTTTATTCCCCACTTGCAAAATAAAGAAACCAGATTTATTTTGTGCTTTCTGTTGAAATAAATAAAATTTATAACGCGACTCCATTCATTCGCTGAACGCTAACTAAAGTTTTGACGTGAGCAGTCAATTCACATTGTATGTCTCAATAAACTAAAAAGTATTTAATCTTTTGATGTGGGTTTGCTAATATGGTGCTTAAGGTCTAAAACACTGAATTCTTTTTTTATGAAATACCTTGATGCAGGTTATAAATTAACGCTATTAGCAACTACTGAAATGTACTAGAGCTGTCATTCTGGGGCTCTGGGGCACATTTCTTGGCATATTTGCTTGACATTGTGCATCTAGTTCTATATACTAAAACAATGGTTACTACAGATAACGGTAGTCTAACTTTTTCAACTACACTGCGTGATACTGATAACGGTAACAGGACATTTGGGATAAATATTATAAAGCATAATATAGTGCACAGCACTACGGTGGTATGGTTCAGTCCCACCCTACCCCCAGGGGTATTGCTAGGGGTATGGTGGGTCTGACATGAAAAAGGTCATATCGTTACTGAAAACTTATGGCACTTACGTCCTTTTCTTTAAGGAAGGCAGTTTTTTATAAATATCTCGAAAACCTTTGAACCGATCTTGTTCAAAACAAATATCGCTGAAAGAATTTTATAAGGCCTATTAGCATGATTTTTTTCATAATTTTAAAGTACACGGTTCAAAAATTAGAGGGGGGGGGACACAATTTTAGTGACTTTCGGGGCGATTATCTCCGACTCTATTCACTTAATCCAAAAAATTGCTTAGAAACCTTATATTTATTTTGAAAGGCCTGTCGATTGATGTACCACACGTGGGCTTGCAATGAAAAAATAATTTTTGACTTTCGGTTTTATGTATGGAGTGCACCCCTAAAAAAAATCTTTTTTAGTAATTTCATTGCAAAACTATGTAGCGGTTAACAAAATACACCCTATCCTCAATTTTTTATTCAAATACACCTTATGGTTGTCGAGTAAAATGCCTGTGACATACTGACGGACAGACAGACAGACAGACATGACGAATCTATAAGGGTTCCGATTTTTGCCATTTGGCTACGGAACCCTAAAAAGAAGCCGAGCTCTGCCCAGGGCAGAAGGCCCACGGGTCTCGGCGCGCTTTCGGTACTTGCAGGCCTAAGTTGGTTGTCAGTTCATGATTTATAAATGTGGATAAGACAGTCGTCACCCTCGCACTCGTATTCTTGTCAGAACGTGACGGTCAACATTGACAACCTAAAACCATCTTTTTGGTGGTTTAATCATTATCCATAATTTTGAAATAAAAATTATAACATGAAATGGTTTTGTATACAAGCCATGTAGTCCGAAAAACGTTTATAAAAACTTGTCAAAAATCGATAAAAACCTCGGGTAGCCCCTTAGTATAGGTAATCCGCAATTATAATCATGATCACATTAATAAGAATCGATTTACACAATATCCTTGTAAATTTATTATGTGTATAGGTTTGGATAACGCCAAATCGATTTTGCATGGCAATCCAAGTAACCTCAATAAGAAAATATCGTGTTTAAATTATAGATAACTCTGGGAAACAAGCAGGTGTAATGGAAAAATTGAAAATTAAGTAATTGAGGTATAACAATTTGTTCCAGTGGCTGGTCTGGATACGTACTTACGCGGAACTACACATCTCAGGGTAATGAGAAATATAAGAGGTCAAATACATTCGCCTCTGCTTGAAGTTAAACAGTTGGTTTTGAATAACATCTACACTCATATTATGAAGAGGAAAGATTTTATTGTTTGTTTGTGTGTCTGTATATAGGCTCCAAAACTACTGGATCGATTTGATAAATTCTTTTAGGAAGCCGACATTAACCCTAATGAACATAGGCTACTTATTACCGCGGGAAAATGCATCATTCCTAGGGGAAAACGGGTAATCCGGCCGGGAAGCTAGTACAATATAATTAGGTAGGATCACTTTTATTGTCGCAGTTTTTTTGGTTGTGGTAGTATCGCTAAACTGAAGTGGCGTGGGCGGGGCACATAGCACGTAGAACTGATGGCCGTTGGGGCGGAAAGGTTCTCGAGTAGCGACCACGTACCGGAAGCCGCGGCGTGGGTAGGCCCCCCACGAGGTGGACTGATGACCTGGTAAAGGTTAAGCAGTCCGCTGGATGCGGGTGGCGCAGGAGGCCTATAGGCCAGGCCTATAGGCCATCGGTCTGTCTGTCTGTCTGTCTGTCTGTCTGTCTGTCTGTCTGTCTGTCTGTCTGTCTGGCTGTCTGCCTGCCTGTCTGTCTGTCTGTCTGTCTGTCTGTCTGTCTGTCTGTCTGTCTGTCTGTCTGTCTGTCTGCCTGTCTGTCTGTCTGTCTGTCTGTCTGTCTGTCTGTCTGTCTGTCTGTCTGTCTGTCTGTCTGTCTGTCTGTCTGTCTGTCTGTCTGTCTGTCTGTCTGTCTGTCTGTCTGTCTGTCTGTCTGTCTGTCTGTCTGTCTGTCTGTCTGTCTGTCTGTCTGTCTACATCAATGAAAAAATCCTAACGGACACTTTCCTTATATTATAAGAATTTTCTGCAACTCGATTTTCATTATAATTGCAATATCAATCCAGCAGGCCTTTATGTATTACAAGCTCTCTGAATCCTTGTGAAAATCCTTGTGAATTTTGTTGATTAATTTCATATAAGTAGGTTTATGTTGCCAGTGATGACATATGGCACTGAAACGTGGTCGCTTACTATGGGCCTCATAAGAAGGCTCAAAGTCACCCAAAGGGCAACGGAGAGGGCCATGTTGGGAGTTTCTCTGCGTGATCGCATCAGAAATGAGACTATCCGCAGCAGAACCAAGGTAACCGATATAGCCCTCTGGATCGCTAAACTTAAGTGGCAGTGGGCCAGAACCGATGGCCGTTGGGGCGGAGAGGTTCTCGAGTGGCGACCACGTATCGGAAGGCGCAGCGTGGGTAGGCCCCCGACAAGGTGGTCTGATGACCTGGTAAAGGTTGCGGGATTCCGCTGGATGCGGGTGGCGCGGGATCGGTCACTTTGGCACTCTTTGGGGGAGGCCTATGTCCAGCAGTGGACGTCTTTCGGCTGATATGATGATGATGATGATGAGGTTCATGTTGCTCTGTAATCAGATTGATTTGCCATGGACTAAGAGTAATGTTAATTCAATCTAAAATGTCAGTTTATTTTAATAAGTGTGTAACAATCTTGTGGTATAAATATAGCCGGTTTGCAACACAGCATGTGATATTTATTAGGAATATTAGGATGTGACATCCATTAAAACATACATTTTATGTGACGATAACGTTAAGTGCTGTGAACCGTTTTATCGAAAAAATAGAACAATTACCTTTTCTAATGGAGAATTTTATTTTATTTTACTTTTTGGAGCAGCAATGCACCGCTAACATTTATTTGACGTTTTAGAGAGGCAGAGCTTCAGTTTAAAAATTACCTTAGTTGCCGAATAAATATTAATTAAAAAAAAAACGTTTGATTTTTAACTAGACTTGGATAGACTGCCCATTTAGGTTTGTCCAACTTTGAGAAAGAGGTAAATCGAAGAATCCGACTCGTCGGGAAGCTACCCTTTTGTCCAATAAACCGCGGTGTATCAAAACGAGAGTCTTTGACCAGTGTGTTTTGTCAATGTTGACGTATGGCATTGAAATGTGATCGCTTACATGGGCCTCGCAAGACGAGGGAGTTTATCTGCGTGATCGCATTAGAAGTGAGGCTATCCGCAGCAGAACTATGGTAACCGACGTATCCCTCCGAACGAAAGTTTCTTGGGCGGCGACGACGTCACGAAGACGCAGCGCAGGAAGGAAAAAGTCGTGGGAGTCTGATGGATGCGGGTGGTAATTGGGTCACTCTTTGGGGGAGGCCTATGTCGGCTGATATGATGATAAAAAAATATATTAAACCTTTACATTTAATCGAACTTTGGAATTTGTAGCTTCAATATTGGTTGAGAACTTTTCACTAATAAGCTCATCATCATGAGACGCTTATTTAGTGAGTGGTATAGAAAATGCGACTATATGTCAAATCATGATCTGGAGTTTTTACCTTCGTTATTGGCAGATACACTTCTTTCACAGGTATAGCTTGGTCATCATAAGACGCTTCGTTACCAAGTGCTAATAAAATGCTACTAAACTAAATCATTTAGCTGAATTTTGAATAGGTACCTCAACTATTAGCTGATGTCCTATCACAGGTGGCCATCATGAGGCCCTTATTTGGTAAGTGGTAAATCCTACGATAAATACTAAAAGAGAACCAAAAATTGAAACTGTTTGGCTCAATATTGGCTGATATCCTTTCACAGCCACACAGTTCTCGGCACGATTAATACGTTTTGCCTGGAAATCTTGAACTGGGCGAATGTCGTTACAGTTTTTTAACTGTTTATGCTTGTTCATGATGTTAGTTGGATTTATATAGGTTTGAATTTGAGAAACCAAATGAATTTAGACTCATTCCAGTGAAGATTTTTTTTATTAGGTGCCATAATACAAAATATAACTACGCACATATTATATACATATTCTAAGAAAATAATTATAAATACCTAACTAAATGTATCAATTGTGAACAAAATAAAGACGGTATAGCAAATCAATCAAATAGTCTGGACAAACGAATCACTGATGAGACTATTAGATTAGATGAGATTATTTATTTCATGATAAAAAATTACATTACAGATTTGCATACATGTCAAAAAAATAAGAATTTTTATCACGATCGTCAAAAACAGAAAAATTAAGATATAATATTAAGATAATGTCAACAAATATAAGAACACTACATTTCTTTCAAATGAAATCACTGGTACTCCGAAGAAAAGGATGCGTTTATGTTTTCAACTTACAAGATAATGACACGTTTGTTTAAACTATGACAGATATGAAACGAAACTTAAAAAGATATGAAACAGCACTGGAGGCTTTTATTTTATTTTTTGTTTAGTTTTTTGTGGTTTTTTTATTGTACTTTTTGAGACCAGCCAGCAATAAGTTCATGAACAAAACACAGCGGCGAGACGCAAAGGTTCCCATGGCCTGTCAGTCTAGATTTCCTGCTTTATTTTTTCATTCCTTCCACGTCTCTGGCTTGACTAATGCTACAAAGCATTAAAGTAAACACCGATTTACAACACTAATAGCAGTATCATTTACAACAGTTTCAAATCACGGCTGATTCATTGTTTTCTTTCTTTCTCCATCTTCTTTCTATATCTACAAAATACATACATGTCATGAGTGTCATGTTTTAATAAACATATTATTGGGAGTGGATAAAACTTGAATCGAGAAATTCATTGGAAATCTTGATAAATTAGAAATTCGAGATACATCGTCGCGATTAATTTCTTGAGCATTTATACAAAAGTTTGTACATAGAGTCTGGCCAGGAAAAGTCGAGCCTTGGAAAGAGAGGCAAATTTTTAAAAAAGCATGTTGTTGCAACACCTTATATAACGCGATAAAAATAAGAATGATGCATGGACAGTAATTATTGTTCTTCAATTCAAGCAGATGATGTTAAGTTATGTGAAATCAAAAACTCTTTAACTGCATTTTACTTTATACGTTAGCAAGTATTAATAGCCAAACCCCTATAAAAAATAACAAGAGCGAACAACGAAAACAGCAATTAACTTCACATGAATTCTTACTAATTTTATAAATGCGAAAGTTTTGATGTATTGCATGTTTGTTACTCAATCACGCTTATTTTTTGCAAGAACTATGATATGGTTTATAGTCTGAATAAAAATAATAGATATTTAGTTTTTATTCAGGGTCCATGCAAACAAAATCGTGGGCGGAAGCTAGTTGTCCATAATCTTGGTAACAAATAATGATTACTGAAAGCTAACTTAATTAATGTCGTAACTATGTACAAACTTTTCTAGAATTGCTCAATTAATCATATCTTCCCGAACCAAGATTTATCTGCAAGTACATATTTACGTAATAAAAAGCGACAATTTTGGGCGTTTCAATAACGGGCGTCTGATCAGCCCGATGAAGTGATTCACTTGGCTAAACAGACCCACTGTTAGGTGTAACTAAGTTTGACATTATTTTTGGTGAGGTAGGGCACAGCGAAATCACATCCCACTCGAAAGTGGAGCAGCCCCACTGGGGAAGTTTGTATCTCCGCCTTGCAGTAGACCTACTTGCTCTGTAGTAGTGTTGTGTTCCTGGAGGTGAGCAAGGTCGCCAGAGCTCCCGAGGATGCGTTGTGTTGAGAGCGAGGAACTTGTTCCTTCAGCTGTCAACACGGCGAATCCTCAAACATATCAAGGCTCGGCAACGTCCTTGTTGTGTCCTTCGGAGTTGCATGCGTCTATAAGCTGCGGTGTACGCTTACCATCGGATGAGCCGTTCGCTTGTTTGCCACCGTCGTTGTATAACAAAAAAAAACACGTGTGTCTGTCAGTGGTATCATAGTTCTCAAACGGATAAGCTGACTCGAGTGCGGTATTTTTAACCGACTTCAAACAAGGAGGAGATCCTTCATTTATCGGAATGTTTTATTTTATTTTTAGAGTTCCTCGATTACACGAATAGCCCTGGACCGATTTTGAAAATTCATTTTTGTTTGAAAGGATACCATTTACAGGATACCATTTACTATGGTCATCTGGCGGAAAAATGAAAGGTGTTATAAGTTTGACATGTGTGTTTGCGTGTCTGTCAGTGGTTACGTAGCTCTCAAAGGGTTGAACTGATTTGAGTGCTTCATTCGATATCAACGTAAGACAGTTTTCCATCAACTTGACTAAATATAACGAAATCAGCCCTCCAGCAAACTCAATCCGCATATAAACTAACATTCATATATTTAAAACATCAACGTATTTAATTAAATATAATTAGGCTATTAAATGTGTAAGCAAAACTCTGTACCTCGCTCCATGTAATATCAGAATTTTACCTGACCAAATTTGCCTTGACGTGGTACCGTTTATCTTGGATATCATAAGTATCTATTGCACTAGTTTTAGCCATTAAATACTATCAATAATAAGGATTCAAAGTAAACACTTCGCTTGATGACTAATGTAAGGTTTTCCCCATTTAATGGAATTAGGTGCAGTGGATACATGTGCAAGTAACAGTGGTATATCTTGTTCTATGAAATTCCCATATTGCGTTGTCTTGATTAAGAAAATACTAACTGCTAAAGTAATTAAACTAATTGTTTGAAACTAAATTGATTTGCTCAGCTGCAAGAATTTCGGTAAAACTGTGGCTATTTATTTAAAACTTTGTAATTGATCTATCAATATCGCTAGGTGATATTCAAGTGGATATTTTAACATCAATTGTGATCCGAGTTATGATAAAAGTAACGGTAGATATTTTTACAATAAAATTTCCAAAGTGTTCGCGCCAGATAGAATATCTCGTAACTTTAATGTTACTCAGGAGAATGTCCCTTCACCGCACTCTCATACTCTATTTTAAAAATATCAGTAACGAATAACCTATATTTTATTTGGTTCTAGTTCAATAGTTTAAAAGTTTGGCAAATTCTGGATGGAAAGATAGGTACTAACGGTAGGTAGTTATATTAAAACATCATCAATAATGTAACAACTTAGCTTCAAGGTGATCAAACTCTACAATAATTGAAGACAGTTTAGGTACCAGTACCATACTCATATTACAAAATAGTATTTCTTATAACCAATTCTTAATTAGAAGATCTCTTAGGAATACAGTTACTGGCAACAGAGATATAGAATTTTCAAACATGACCTTGGTCCAAAACGTTTCGAAAAATGTATATCTTACATTAGTATAACCATCCCAGAAGTGTAAAGGTGAAACGGTAAACAGGGTCCAAAAGGTACCTAAGGAACCACTACCAAATTCGTAAGGGACTGCCTATATAGGAGTCAAGTAGCTAAGTGGTAACCTAATACAACATTCGCTCTGGCTGCCGATATATGGTCAGTTACTTTAACTTCCCGTTCTTTAGTAACTGGCCTAAAAGTAATGAAATGTTATCCAATTGTCAAGAAAAACCCAAATTTACAAGTGAATTCATAAAAACTGAAGTTTTTTTTCGTAGATTTAAAGTCTAATTTTCTATAATTTTATATTTTAGTAAGCGTACTCCATTCAGGCTTAATTCGGCACCACCAGGTCTTCTGACGACGATCCTTAAATGTACATTGAAGTTACACAGTGATATCTTAATTAAAATTTATCGGTGGTAATCAAAGCTTGGGCTACTTCTAATAGACACAAATTATGTTCATTGGCAAACTCCTCGTTTATAGACCAGTTTCAAGGAGGGTAGAAGTTAAAATTTTTGCAGGTCATATTGGCAACACTGGGACGTTTGAATAACGACTAGCTATCCTGTCCCGTGCTGCCTGTTTTGACTTCTAAAATTGCATCTTATTGAAACGGGTCATAAATTGAAAAGGCAAAGATTAACAGTTCAGTATTGCCGTTGTTTAAAGCAGCATACCGACTGCTTCAATCTCGCGAAGAAGCCGGTCTTCTCGTTCGCACCGACATCGATGAAGCGTGGTTGAGCTTTCGTTGCAATTTCAGTCTTCGCCCCGTTCACGCCCGGTTCCTCTTCGGATCACGTATCCGAGCCCGGATACCGGACGATCAGGTTAAGTTCGTCATCATTCGGCCTAGTGTTGCGTACATGGGGCGGGCTTTCGAAGCGCGGCCGCTCGCATAGCTTGTTCTCAATAATATTCACGCATACATCGGCAGAGACACAACGCTGCCCATTTGGCTTCGGGTCGTCCTCGAAATCAGTTTCTTGATTCTCATCTGCAGTTGCGTCTTTCTCATCGTCATCGTCGTCTTCATCGTCGCTGTTCTCTTTGCCTTCAAGAATCATCCTGTGCGATGCTTCTTCCATGACACTGTCAGTAGGGGCTTCGTTGATGGTGGCATGGGAGAGAGAGAAGGGCAGTTTCAAAGATAATTCTCCGCCAATGCCGCTGACGTTCAGTTTCAGCTTGACATAGTAGGAGACGTATATGGCGAACACGTTGCGGCTTTCGGCACAGTTGGAATCGCAGACAACCGTGGACGCCAGGCAAGCCCCGGTTTTGGAATAGGAATCCTCCAGAGCTATCCAGTTTTTGGTAACACCTGTAAAGAAGGGCTGGAGTTAATTAAAAAAAATCAGTTTCAACAAAATCAATTTTATACATATGAGACCAAAAACATAATTATAAAGAGAGGCAATTTTATGAAACCACCACCTATCCTCTAAAGCCGGGTCCGCAGCGCCGTGTTTTCGATGTTTTTAAACATCTAACATGTCATCCGTCAGCTTCGGCAAACAAATACGGTATTGTTTTGATTGGAAAAACATGTTAGATGTTTAAAAACACATCGAAAACACGGCGCAGCGGACCCGGCTTAACAAATAATTTCTAGGTCATCTGAGGTAAAAGGTATTTGAGTGTACAATATACTGTATTGACTACTAGGAACAAATGTAACGCCTTTCATATAAGGGAATGATATAGTTTCAGATTAAAATGAAACAATTGAATTCGCCTAGTAGCCAACACAGTTCTCGCTGTGGCTCGCTCGCCCTCACACACTTATTCCTAATCTTACCCTTGCTGGGTAACATGATATAGGAGTCGTCCAACCGCTGTCCTGGCAGCACCATCGTCGTGTCGTCCTCAACAAGGGCAACGTCGTTTTTAAACTTGCTGTCCGAGAACATGCAGACCTCAACGTGTTGGATGATCACCGCCTACACAAACAAGTTCATATAGCTTACCCCGACTAGGTATCATAGTGTAGGAGTCTTCCAGTTTCTGCCCGGGCAGCAAGGTTGGGTCGCCCTTCACCTGAGCCACGACGTTCTTGAACTTTCCGTTGGAAAACATGCAAACGTCCACGTGTTGGACGACCGCGGCCTGAGGGAAGGACGGTAATTTTGAAGCGCGGATTTAATTGCCAATTGTTTGCCGTTTGCATGCGCTTGGTTTGCATACGCATACGCGGGTTTGATGAATTCAATTTCTTAGTTGGAGCGAGTGCTACCAAAATAACACTTTGATTCTGGATTTTTCTCACCGACACAAGCTGGATGGCCTGCAGACCAGACTGCAATGTGACAAGACCAACAATACTTTACTGTACCGCTGAAGAATGTATGGGTTCATTACATAGAGTGCGATATGAAAAATATCTACATCTTCTGGTGACGTGTAGAGAGGCGAAACACGTGTGAAAAATCCAATTTTTTTCATTCTTGGTGGTTGGTTGAACTCATTTGCGTAGTTCGTGTGGAAGGACGTTGCATGCGGCCAAATGGATGGACGTTGGCAGTGATGTTCCAACGTTGAATTTTTACATTCAGGACCGTTCCATTTTGAAGGCGCGTTGGTCCGTGCGACGAAGATTTTGTCGTGGTGGTGGTGCTCCATTGGAACGGTCGTGAAAGGCCAGCTTTATAGAACTGCACGTTGTTCAGCGCAATAGAAAAGTTACTTATCATTAAAGAAGTATTCATCTTGTAAATGCGGCTGTGAGACCTGAGGGTTACCTTGATACGGCGTACGGTCTTGTTGGAGTGGTTTATGATGGAGAAGCTCACGACGATCGGCTCCCCGTGGTGGTACGCAGACTTGTCCAGCCATGCTTCCAAGATCAGACTGTGGAAGCAACAGGGCATATATAGTTGACACCAAAAGGTTGTATATACGTCTCAGTCAAGTCCAGTAAAAATAAGCCTTCAGGAGAACTGACAACGTTATCTCTATTTATTCGAAGATACGAGATAAAATTAAGTTAAACCATGTTGAGAAGTAAGCTTACTTGTACACGACATATTATTTTCTAAACGTGGTCAGAAACACGCTGGCAGTTTCATTTGGATTGAATGTGTTAGTGTGCTACTATTTTTTTACATTCAGATGAATACTCGTAATGCAGTAATTTTTTCACATTTTGACATTGTTTCATTTTAGCCAAAAATCAACATTTTGCATAATTATATTATTCCCGAAGACTTCTTCTGTTATCTAGCTATATTTCACCCCGCGGCTTTGTCTTGTCTGCGTTCTTTGCAATGTTGGGCAGCTAGTGTGTGCTATTTAGAAAAAAACTCACCGGCCGTCACAGAGTAGGAAGGGCTTCTCGACACAGACCCGCGGAGCTGTGGGTTCAGTGGAGCACGAAGACTCCCCTTCAGCGTTGCCTTAAACAACCCATTATAAGTAAAATTACTTTGAATTAGCTGCCGTGTCAGCCACCGGTGACCGACAGATACATTATCCATTTGGCATGACCCAGTCACCGGTGACTGATAAATACAGTATCCGTTTGGGCCCTGACAGTCACCAGTTGACCGCCAGATACAGTATCCGTTTGGGTCATGTCAGTCACCAGTGACCGCCAGAGCCAGTATCCGTTAGGGTCATGTTAGTCACCGGGGCTTTATGCCCCGGTGACTATTTTATCATTTGTTTAATTCATATCATTTTTAGAAAAGGGAAAAGTTAATTTTCATACAAACTGAATACCTACTTTACTTTCGTCACAAAACTGACACTTAGTTTTTTTTTATAAATACCGACACTAATTGGGTTGCAATACCCGAACGAAGACGAGCGGGCACCTAGTCTATGTACAAACTGGGACGAGGAATTATTTGCGATCATAGTGGTAGTGTATGGAGGTAGGTACAACATCGCGTGGAACCAAGGTACAATATAATATATATTTTTTAGTGTTTGTACTTGGCCACACTAATTTTAAAGCCAAATAAATGCACTGTTTAGTGTTCAGTAATATTTAACCTCCCCCCCACCTTGGCCCGCCACATGGTTGACTGATGACCTGGTAAAGGTCGTGGGAGTCCGCCGGATGCAGGTGGCGCAGGACACTTTGGCACTGGCACTTGTTTATAATTTTATTTTCAGTGCTGCTTCTGGCAATAGTAGGTTTCAATATGGTGACATTGCAGTGATATGTTGTTCACCCATCGCCCACAACACACAAAATACTTTGACACTATTCCAATAGTCGGCTCTTGCGACCGCATGAAGAATGCGGCTTGTCCTATTCAAAACTGACTCCACATGGTAGTAAAATATTTCGTTAATTACCATAAGAATACAGATTCAGTAAAACAAAAGTCGTCTTTCCTATTGTTAACACTTAAGGGCTTCAGTGAAAAAAAAAGATTTATTGCATGAAATCCTAGAAAATGAGAGGACACGTTATAAGCCTTAAGTTTGGCAATATCCCCAGAAAAGACCAGAACCTAAATCTCTGTATAGAATAGAATAGAATAGAATAGAAAAGCATTTATTCAGGTAACAACACATCACAAGTAATAAAACACATTAACAAATACATCAAGAAGTAGTTCAGGATGTGGACCTGAAATGGCCTCCACTCAGCAATGCAGTTGGCACGGCTAGCGTGATCAACGGCGCTGGTTTTCTGTGGAGCCAGCGGGGTGTGCGGGACAGCGTACTGTGAGACTTGTGTCAGATTATACAAATACGATATTAATATGAAATATTATGATAATATATATATATATATATATATATATATATATATATCTGTTACAACAATAAAAGTACGTATATTATACATATAATTTTATTAATTCGTTGATAACAAATTGCGGCTAATAGTTTTTAGGAATGGGAGCTAATACTAGGGTTTTGGATATCCTACCTTTAGGCAGCAATACGTTGTTGAGCCATTAAGTGATTTTTCAGTTTAGACTTGAACCCACTAATAGTAATGCTCTCCTTGATAGGTGGTGGGATATTATTCCAGCATTTCGTGGCAGCATAACGAAAGCTGCCACGAAATGCAGCAGTATCGTGCCTTGGGCAAACCAGTCGTGGAATACGCCTGGCTCGCCACCGGTAGAATATCAGTTTACTATGCAAATACGCGGGTTGATTAGTGTGGAGAATACCAAATAATAGCGTGGCAAAGTGAAGTGTACGTCGACCACTCATATTTAAAAGTCTATTTGTATTAAGATAAGGGGTAATATGGGATCGTGGCGGTATCGGGAAGCAAAAGCGTGTGCATGCATTTTGTAAGCGTTGTATAACTTTCTTAGTTCGCGAAAGTAAGCAGTTGCCATATACTGTATCCGCATAGTTAAGTTTAGACAGGATGAGCGTATCGCACAGTTTTACGCGCATATCTACACTCAGGTAATTACGCACTCTGTAAAGGACAGTTAGCCTATAGAAACAGTTACCGACTGTTTCTAGGATATGCTTTTCAAAGTGCAGGAAGCTATCCATAAGTAGTCCCAGGTTGCGGGCTTCCGAGACCATCTGCACATGTTTGCCTGATATATTTACATGGGGATTTTTAGCTATAATACGGCTGACTTGTTTTTTTGAACCTAAGACGAGAAACTTAGATTTCGATGGATTGAGAACTAGACTGTTTTTTTCAGACCAGCTATCAATACCGTGCAGGTCTTCATTCAGCCTATTGACCGCCTGCTGTGTGTCATCTGGGTTGAATGATATGAACAGCTGTATATCATCGGCATAGATGTGAAATTTGCAATGCTTAATATTATGTACAATATCTGCACTGTAGAGACTGTACAATACGGGGCCTAAAATAGAGCCTTGCGGCACGCCTCTCGATATTGGAAGTAAATCCGATGCTGCGGTTAAGCCATCAGCGCCTTGCACTTGGACAAATTGGAATCGGTGAGTCATATAGCTTGCAAACCACTTTACCGAGCTGTCGCTGAAACCATAATATGCTAGTTTGGATAATAGAGTAGATGTATTAATGCAGTCAAACGCACGGGAAAAATCCAGAAGGGCTAATATTGTTCCCTCGCCTCCGTCTTGCGAGGATAAAATTTCATCTACCACATCTAGGAGGGCAGTCGAGGTACTGTGCCCTTTTCTAAAGCCAGATTGTCTTAAGGGCAATATTTTGTTACATTCAAGAAAATCTGTTAGTTGCATGCATACAACCTTCTCAAGTATTTTAGATAAAAGAGGTAGTATGCTTATTGGCCTCAGATCTTTGTAATCAGTTGGATGGGGTGTTTTAGGGATGGGTTTAACTGTCGCTACCTTCCACAGTTCGGGAAAAACATTAGTTTCTATTGATTTGTTGACTATGTTTGTGATAACGGTTAATGTTCTTGGGAGTGTCAATATCAACATGTCCAGGGATATACCATCGACCCCGGCAGCATTAGTTGATATTGATGTATCTTAGAAACAGAGGTTTCATTTACAGATTTTAAGCTAAATACCGCGGGTCCATATCGATTAGATTCAAGAAACGTTATATATGATGAGTCTACGGTATTGTTGCCAGGTATATTAAGAAAGTGAGTATTAATAGAGTCAGGATCTGTAAGTTGTGATGGCAATTCCGAGTCATTTGAGTTAAAATTTACTAAATTGTTTTTAATGTTTTTCCAAAGTTTGCTGGGGTCATTGATATTTCTATTAATATGATATTGGAAGTATGCGGACTGTTCGTAATAAAGTGACACGTTTGCTAAATTCTTTAGATCTTTATAATACTTTTTGTGGCTATCCAGCTTAGTGCGGCGATATTTGGCATGAGCTAGGTCTCTTAATCGCATCATTTCTCTAATATTAGAAGTAATCCATGGATAGGTGGTTTTTTTTATGTGGACTTTTTTAAAAGGTGCATATAAGTCAAAAATATTTATTAAGCATTGGTTGAACTGCGCCACCATATCGTCAACGTTGCCTTTAATCAGGTTTTCCCAATCAATACCATTAATAGCGGTGTTGAAATTGATTATATCAATATTTTTAATAGCCCTGTATATAAGTAATTTGGGAGGAGGTCTAACTTTTTTGATATTTAATTGGCAGGTGATAAATGCATGACTGCTAAGGTCAGGAATATGGTTAACGGACACGTTAGATACGCCCCCATTACAACATATGACATCTATAAGGGTTTCACTATGTTCTGTAAAATGCGTTGGTTCAGTTACGTACTGTGACAAGTGCATGTAATTTAAAAAGTTGATAAGCTTCTTTGAGTTTGATTCCTGGTTGTTCAAAATATTGATATTAAAATCGCCCAATAGAATAATGTAGTCGTACATTGCAAGAGAGGTTAAAGAGTCGCTAAGAGCATCAAGAAATGCATCAACGTCAAACCAGGGAGGCCGATACGCAGTTCCCACAGCTAGTTTAAGACCATTCATGCTGAGACCGAGCCACATCTGTTCAACCAGTGGAGCGACGGGGTGTTGGAGCCGTCGCGCGGAGATGCCGCGCCGGAGGTACATACCAACGCCGCCGCCCCGCGCGCGCCCGCTCGCGGCGTCTCGCGGCACGTGCCGCAGCCGGTAGCCCGGGGCCGCCGGGGCGCGTGATTCTTGACCTTTCTTCAACCAGGTTTCACATATGGCCATAATGTCCACATCGTGGTGTTCCATGGCCACAAGGAACTCATTGTGACGCGTACCAAGAGAACCTGGGTTTAAGAACCCAAGGGTAAGTTTTTTATCTTTAATAAACTGCACAACAAAAGAAAATAAGATTTCACAGTATTTGCAGTGAAGTTGGTACAGTCGTAGGTACGAGGCATGCCTCCAGTCAATGATGGTAAAACAAAAGCACTTTACAGGCGTATATGTGTCATCCTCATGCTACTTGTCGGAACACGATTAAATAGTAAAATTGGGTTGGGCAAGTTTGAGTAGTAGCAAGTAACATATAATAACATTGATAACGTAACACGGACTGCCAGATCCACTATACATTTTATATAAATAAAACAGGGATGTAAATACCATATCAGAATTATTAATAAATAGATATACGTTTCAATCAGCATGTTATTGTATAATGAGTAATAAATAAAGTTACATAAACAGCAGGTCGCACAATACACCGTCCACAACAACAACGCATGTACGGCCTCCGACACAAACCTAGGCTTGCAAATTAGATGCGAGCATTTTTTGCAACTTAATCTATGACAATACAAATTTACAAATGTGGTGTATTTAAAAATATAAACGTATAGTGTATTTATATGTACAATTAAACTGCAAGTAAACAAAGAGTAAGCATAATGAGCACAATCAGGATTATGTAGTATTGTTGTATCTATATAAAACAATTTAATAGATTTCAAATATTTTTCCGTAACATATAAGAAACCATCAATACACATACCATAGTTTACGACAGACTTAGAATAATTTACCTTACATAAAAAACCATCAAAAAACATATTATAGTTATTTCTCAGTCGACGTGATAGGGTCAACACCGAAAACCTGCCGAATATCTTTTTCACACCGAATCCGGGCTGTTTTGCTGTCCTTACCTTCCGTTTTCTTAGCGTAGATATATCCATCTTTGGTCCATATGAACCTCCATCCAGCAGCATTGCCCGCCTGCCGAGCTTGCCAAAATAGTTTCCGGTTGGTTTTTGTTAGGCGTTCATTAATGTAAACACGGCACGGGCTGTGATCTGGTAGTCCTATATTACTCGAGTCAAGACCTCGGCGAACCCGCGCATTCCGTAGCAGGTTATCCCTTAACGACCTTGTCGCGAGACGCACGACCAGGGGGCGGGGGTGTGGTCTAGTGCTATTTTCAGAATTTGTCGATCTCAGGGGTCCTACACGCTCCACGCTTACAAGTTCTCGGTCTTCTAAGTTTAGTTCTATTTTCGACGAGATAGCTTGAACAATATGCAGGGTTGACTCACCAGGACGTTCCGGCACGCCTGTGATTTCCACGTCGTTTATTATTATCGCTTGGTCTCTTTCATTTAGTTCTTGGTGCATTTGGTCAATTAAAGTCGTGAGTTCCATAGTGTTAGGCTACTGTGTGTAGTTCTTTTTTGCGACTAATAATTCTGAGTTTAGGCGCGAGTTCTCCGATTCTAACGTTTTTATTTTGTTGTTCATAGATAAAACGTCAGATTGAACGACTTTTATCTGTTCGCTAAGGAAGTCCGTGGTATCCGTAAATTCTTCTTTTATTCGGTCGAATGCAGCCGTCATTTCTTTGTTGATTTGCCTAAAAATTTGATCTCGTGTTGTACTTAGTTTAGAGTCTAACCCTCGGATTTCACTTTTTATGTCACCTAGTTTCACATCCAGAAGTCTTGATAGCACTTCCCAACTCTGCTCACTTGAGTTGTTAGCGTTTTGTGGGACTTTTGGGTTTAAGTAGCTATGGTTATTTGTGCTGTGATCAAGCTCGCCCTGGCGCGGCTCATCACAAATTGACATATCAGCTTCTGCTGTCGAAGGTGGTGAACGCTCAAAATGTTTTCGCACAGGAATGTCGTCGCCTCTGCGGCGCTTCGAAACATTGTTGCAGGACTGACATTGCCATCCGCTGCTCTCAATATCTTGGATCATTTTTTTATAGTAGTCAAAAGGTATCCCAAGACATGCATAGTGGTAAGTTCCCCCACATCCAGGGCATTTCAGAAGGTCTTCACTGGAGACTGGATGCGGGCACGCCAAGCAACTGTTTGTGTTGTTCATATTGAATACTTGCGATGCAAGGTCCGAATTTCCGTGCGCGCTATTGCAGATAAAACAGGTCACTTTGAACGTCAACTGTTCGCCTCCGCGATTGACCGCTACACCGGTTGTCAAGGTCGACGCGCGGCAATGATCGGTTAAAGTAAATTGTATCACCGCACCTTCACGCACTAATTGTCGTTAACTCCGCTGACGAATTATCAAATTAACTTTAAAGTCACTTTGTTGGTTCTTCAGGGAAACTTTTGGTACCGAAATGAACTTCGTTCGTAACTATTTAATACCGTTTTCAAATTTAAAAACACGAGCGATGACGCGTGCACTGTTTACACCACGCCGTCCCGCGCGCACTTTGTATGACCCGGATCCTAAATAAGATGTCTCGAGCGCAACGTCAACAAAGTGGCAGCTCCATCCAACTAAAAAAGTTACTACTTACTTGCAATAATTTATATACACGGTGTTTTTTTAACCGTCTTAGAGCCGAAGACTAGTTAAGGTATACATTACAAAGAACTTAATCAAAAGTTTTATTTTTGTTGTTTTGAAGTAAAAACTTCTTTAGCGGCGCTGTGCACTTTTTTGGGATGGGGAAACATTGTTAAACTCGCCACACGTGTAGGAGCGTAGGAGCGTAGGAGGTCACGCCAGATAGAGGTCACGCGTAAGATTTAGTGTTGCCAATTGCCGGAATACCTACAAAAAGCGGGAGTTGCGCTTCAAAAAGCGGATTTTTAAAGAAAATGCGGATTTGCGGAATACGTCTATACCTCGGTTGTATTTGCAAAATTAACATTGTTCATGTTTTCAGTTCTGCCGGCACTGAGTGCAATCAGGTCTTTGTTTTACGGATGAAAGTACGTTTTGGATACTTTAAGTGGGCTTCGGCTCTAGGACGGTTAAAAAACATACTGTATCTACAGCTCGACTACATCAGTCCCGCGAGAAAATAATTAGTCTGTAATTGCCGGTCACTTCGGTTACACCTTGTACATTCTTTAACCCTATCAGGCGCGGGACACTCCGCGATTTACGTTCATCGCTACAAGTACATGCCGGTGCCCCAACGTTGGGGAACCGCCATGCACTTGTAGCGATGAACGTCGACGTCGTCGTCGACGACGTCAGAGGGCCATAAATCTAACTGTAAATCTATTCTGTGACCCTGTACGTGTTCAAACTCAAGTCAGCGTAGGTTTGACGTCAATGTATACCGGAACGTATACAAATACAAAGTCCCCAAATGTCCTCGGAAATGGGTTCCGCGCAAACAAAAGGTGATCAATTTCCTGTGCTTCGATCAATGTACCATCGTCAACACAGTACTTAACCGACTATCCGTGCATTTATGTGCATTGTAATACGGTTCAATATAAATACAAATTTGTCAGTCAACTGTGTTGGCGTTTGTACTCTCCTTTGCCTCTGGGGTATATTAAAGCCCTATGTACGTTTCAAGAATATATGTAGAATGTGGTTAGTTCCTGTTTTGTCAGAAAAAAACTGATTTAAGAAACGTGCACTAAGAAAACTAAGTTTTGATAAAAAAAACCAACATAACTAAGTCTGTGAGGTTTAGAAAAGGCGAGTGATTTTTTTTTGTTTTGTATAAAGACCGTGCCAGGATATGGTTAGTAATTTTGCCACCACCGTGTTTTGGCTTGTAATTTTTATCGATGGTGTAGTTAACTCTATTTTTTTACAAAGAACCAAAACTTTAAATCAAGTCCTAAAACGAAATGATAGAAACGTTACAGTGACGTGCGTGTATAATAATAGTTTATGCAACTGATCCTTAATGAGAGGCCGTAAAATACGAGGATCACACGTGTGTTTAAGGCCTCATTATGTACAGTTGCATACACTACTAAGCTTTATCTACACACATACTCGTATCATAAGTAGTAGTAAGTACCTAACCAACAAAAAAATTACAACAGCAATGGCGGCAATTCGATCCTCCGTTAAGAAAAAAGGTTTCTTTTTTAAATCATAGACGAACGAATGAAGTCCCTACACTCATGTCACTCGAGTTCAAATGTCGTGCGGATTATATTAAAAAAAAAACAAAAAACATAATGTGCTTTAAAATGCGTTCAGAAACCGTAGGAAATGACCAGCATTATTGCAACCGATTTTATTATGAGAACTTTCTTGTCTGTGGTAGCCGGTAAAACTGTACTTTAGTAGAGAACAGCTGGACACTGGATTTATTCGCATTTAATCTCCTTACTTTAGCAAATATTTTATTACCAAACTTTATTCACCTACGTAATTTTACGGCACTCTCAATTCAGGTCTCGTGAATCTCCAGAAAAGGTCTGCAAAAAATCCTCAATTACTGTTTAGTTTATTATTCAGTCGCCTTTTGCAAAAATATTGATAAAAATCACATGAACATCCGCATAGCAAAAGGATTGACATAAATTCTCAAAGCACAGGAACAATTGACGGTCAGTTTGTCCAAAAATTGTCTTACTATCTAGCTTCACAACCATGTTTTTTCGACTTTGTACACTAACCTGTGCCTTGGTAATTTAAAAACTCAACCCGCGAGCAGTCGCATGGCAGGCAGAATAGAAACGAGCCTCGGCATAGCACGACGGTCGCAGTTCCTCTGTCACTTGTGCGAATTGACACAAAACCGACACAAATGACACGGGAAAAGACACGAATCGCTAGTGCCTGGCTGTACACAAATATGTATGTCAAAAAAACATGTTTGCACCAATTGGGATGAACCATTTTTTTACAATGTATAGTAAACTCAAAACCATTTGGAGGGATAGGTTTTCTGAGCAATATGTACTTATTAGATTAATTAAATATTCAATATCCTACGAGATATCATTTAAAAAAAAAAAACCTTTAATGACCTTCAAACAGCAGTGCCACGGTGACGTCACTAGTGCCTGTATTAGGAGGAGGATAGAATGCACGCAAATCGTAGAGAATTATATAAAATGTCATATCACACTAAATTTGCATCTCATTTTTTCCTTAATGACAAAGTGAGACAAAAAGGACAAAAAATAATGTCACTTGTTGTAAAAGGGTCTTTACAAAACTTCAAAGTCGTAAGTCCGAATTGTAGTCAAATGTTTTATTCTCATGCAATGGTTTATAAAAAATGTGTCATGAATATTTTGTAAAAATTTACCGAAATATATTAAATTAATTATATGTGCATTGTATAAATGAACAGTTTTTTTTCTTAAATAAACATCGCTCAAAATATTTTATCATTTAATTTGGACCCGTTGACGTCAATGTCACTCTACTATCAATGACACTAATGACAGTAGTGTGTGGGTTGCGTTCGTATAAAATGCTTTCAAGAAGCGTACTTGTCCCTCTCTGACGTCATCATATACAATAATTGTTTTATTATTTAAAAAATAAATAAATGTCGCATTGCAAAATCAGCGAAAGTAGTTTCTTAAATATGTCTATTCTACTGAAAAAAAAATAAAAAAACAGGGTATATTTTTTTTTGGTTCATCCCAATTATGTATCGACAGAAGCGAGATATCGCACGGATATAGGCTATTGACTTTTTAATAATTATGAGTTTACAAACTTTTGGGTTAACATTTTGGCCAGGACGATTCATTTCGCCGATCGCTTTGGCACTTGGCACTCTTTGGGAAACTAACAATGGACGTCTTTCGGCTGATATGATGATGGTTCGCCTTATTTTTATATCCCGTTCCAAAGATTGAAAAAAAAAAAACAAACCTAACCGGCAATAAATTCTATGATTTTTATACAAGTCCAGAAAAGTTAACATTTGACTAGTCTCTCACTTGATTCCGGATTTTAAATAAGGTAAGTAGCCAAATTTTTTTTTATTATCAAAGCAGCCCATACTTCGATATCAGTTTAGGTGTCCGCGAAATTGGCAACTGAGGTTGGCAGCTGTGAGAAGAAACATAATGCAAAACAATGTTCGTCCATACGAAAGTAAATTATATTTACAGTACATATGGTGCTACTTTCCCGCACTAGTGCGGAAAAGAGCACTTTCCGTGCATATGTCGAACCTTGAAAGAGCCATATGTACAGTAAAACGTTGTACGATACACGTGCGAATTGATAATTCTCAACTCGTGTCGATTTAAAACACTCCCTTCGGTCGTGTTTTAATTTATCACCACTCGTTGCGAATTTCCTATTTTCGGCACTTGTGTGTCATAACAATTTTAATTCAGTGTTAAAAATGGATTAACACATAATTAAATTATGTCTAAAAAACCTGTTTCATTTTTTTAATAAACAAACTCTTATTTCAAAATAAAAACTTTTTAACAAAAAATTAAACCGCCGAAAAGGAACTGAAAAGCAAAAAATAATAAAACTTTTTTATTTAGTTTAATAACTAAATTCTTAAACTATTGTAAGTACTTATACCTAAGTAAGTATATAATTTTGTAATTATTTTGACTTTTTAATTACCTAACCTTAATAACTAAGTTCTTAAATTAATCTAAGTGTACCGAAGTAATTTTGAGTCGGCGCCAAACAAGCATATTAATTAATTATGTAAAGGACAATGATATATTACCCATTTGATTTGATACCTATTTGATTTGATCGGACATGTGAAAGAGCCCTTGAGGCCTGCTTACAGAATAAATATTTGAATTTTGAATGCCGAGCGTTCACGAAGTTATGGTTAATGTCAGCGAGACACCAACCCGAACGGGCCACACGTGAGGGCACACGTCGTAGCGAGTGGTCGTGCGGAGAGCGCATTTTTTGGAATGTTAATGTTTATGTCTGGAGATTTCACATTGCATTATTCATTTGATTTGGTCTAACTTGTACTTGTTTGGAGTAATCTTTGTTCATTGATTGTTTGGCGCCGACTCAAAATTACTTCGGTATACTTAGATTAATTTAAGAACTTAGTTATTAAGGTTAGGTAATTAAAAAGTCAAAATAATTACAAAATTATATACTTACTTAGGTATAAGTACTTACAATAGTTTAAGAATTTAGTTATTAAACTAAATAAAAAAGTTTTATTATTTTTTGCTTTTCAGTTCCTTTTCGGCGGTTTAATTTTTTGTTAAAAAGTTTTTATTTTTCAATTTTCTGTGGCTTACGTTAGTTAATTACTAACTTAATTTCTAGTTACATGCAATATTTTTGATTACTTTTAAAATAGCTTCCTACCTTACTGAAACTGTTAATTGCTTTATAATCCTAATGTAATTATATTGCTTGTTGTATAATATAAATTCTTTAAAAGAAGAGGCTTTATATACCAACATGGGTAGGCCTACAAGAAATGCTGCTCGAATGAGAAAAATACATTTAAGAACTCACACCCCAAGGACTGATTGACAATATGCATCTGACTATCAATTCAATTCATTTATTCAAAGACCAACATGGATCACTATTGTTAGTAAAACTTAGCTTAATATTAGTAATTACAAAGTTCATAGTTACCACACATAAAGTTAATTTAAAGAGATAATACATAGTAATAAATTATAGTACGATTTAGGCCGGTTTGAAATTCACATTACAGTCAACTAATAATAAAAATTTGTAAATATTTCTGAAGTAATCTAATTTAAAAATAATAATTATTCACTGGATGTCAAGTTACATTAATAATTCATTTAAATCTCAAAATGTCAAATGTCATGTGACCTCATAATTAACATGTGTGTTTGCGTGCACCATACAGCAGTGGTTTATATACACACAGTCCATATTTACGTTCAGCGACCATTTTCAGGATGCTGTTGGCACTGGCCCGTACACTACGCACCAGGGATGTACATCGCTTGCGCATAGTAGTGTGGAAACAGTCCACCCTCGCTTCTGCAAACATCCCTGACGCGCTGCAATATCGGGGCAGCCCCATCAGCATCCTGAATGCGTTATTAAATTGAACACGAAGAGCACTGTATTGTGCCTGAGTATAGTTCGCCCACAGGCCGCTGGTATATAAGGACGTGCAGTAGGCCCTGAATAGGGTTAACTTGACCCTTCTCGAGCATCCAGCAAACCTGCGAGCGATCATGTTAGCTCTCACAGACAATGCTCTTCGTTCCCGCTCAATGTCAGTACCGTCTTTAAGGTCAGACGTCATAATATGCCCCAGATACTTAAACTGTGATACCACAGTCAGTACCTTCCCATTTAGTTTTATAGGCGGAACATCCTGTGGACTTTTATTCCTAACCCTAAAGACCATACATTCGCTTTTCAACACATTGTATTGCAGACCGTGACTCATTGCGTACCGTTCACAGATGCCTATCAGTTTCGTAAGTCCGCATGGAGAGGTACTCAGCAGCACCATATCATCTGCGTAACTGATATTATTTACGCACACTCTGTCAATATGGCAACCGATGCGGGCGCTGCTGAGCTCCTCTATAAGTTCGTTTACATACAGGTTGAAGAGCTTAGGAGAGGTTAGTCCTCCTTGTCTTACTCCACTCTTCAACCTGTATGCATCCGAAAACGCCCCCGCCCATCTTACGACATTGGATTGGTTAAGGTACCAGAATTTGAGAGAGCTAGTCAGGTCAGCTGGCACGCCAGAGTCATTCAATTTCTGCCAGAGGATGTCGTAATTAACCATATCGAACGCCTTAGATAGGTCAAGGTAGCATGCGTATACATTTGTCTGTCGGTCCATGTAGTACTTGACAGTATTTTAAGAGCCACAATTGCAGTTTCTGTGGATAATCCCGGCTTAAATCCAAATTGATTATCGTGTAATTTCAGATATTTATTGTTTAGGATTTAGTAACCAGGCTTTTGTCGGGAGCTTAGAGTAATCCATCACTGAAGGCTCCTTCAATGCCAAGCGAATCTCGCCCTTTAAGAATAGCTCCGTCCCGAACACTCGCGGACCAGTAGGCAAATGGCTATCGTCGCGCGCGCATCCCTTACCGCCGCAGAGACTCACCACGGTGCTTTCGTGGCTACTTTCACTACTATCTAGTCTATCTACGTGCTTTACGTTACCCTGTGCTGAACCCAGATCTGCAGGCTACTAAGACCTAGGCATAGCAGAAGGAGAACGGAGCTGGGCTTTCATCCTAACACGAGCAGCTGCCATTGAGGTTCACAAGGTGAGTGGGTTGCTCATTTCTATCGGTAATCGCCTTGGTTACTCTCTCCGGGGAATTCATGCGTTCCAACCCCCCTTTCGCTGTGCTATCGAAGAATACTTAACATTTATCAATGTGGGAGTTAAGCACACTATCAAACACCTTGGCTATAATGGTAGCTAGTGAAATAGGTCTGTAGTTGGTTTTGTCGCTACTGTCACCTGTTTTGTTTTTCACGATGGGCACCACCACAGTCTTCATCGCGTCCGAGACGGCAGGTACGAGTGCCCTACACAGAATGTGTACAACATAGCCAGAACTCTTGGCAGATGCGGGCCAGCATGCTGGAGGTGCTCAATGCTAAGACCATCGTGCCCAGGAGACTCACCCCGTGTCATACCTTTAATAGCTTTGATAACATCTTTTGCCGTAGACCTGGTGATCATCCCCTGACCACGAGACCCAGCATCTGACACCCCCGTTGACTGTGGTAGCCCCAGTGGTAATTTGACTTGGAAATGGTGTTGAAACATGTCGGCAATACATTTGTTATCATTAATGCCTTCTACAAACCCTTAAAATCTCGTTTAGAGTGATGCTTCGCGATAATATCTAATTTAATTTGTTCTTCGTTCTTCTAACACCACTTTAAACGAGATCTAAAGATCTTTTTGCTTTCTCGCATTTCATTAAACACTGGTCCTGCTTTCGGCTTAGCATGCCACAACCAGACCTCAAATTTCAACCGATTTTCGACTATGAGAAATGTGCGAGGGTCTGCTTCTTACTGGAGACGATGCTGTTCGGAGTTGATTGCTATGGTAAGAAGTCTAGGGCCTCCTACCTGGTTTATGACCTTTTCGTGCAATGATCTAAATTGGCCGGATATGATAAAAGCTTTACTCATTGCGGATGGCCGCAATGTAAATGATAGAGACAGCATACCATTCCCTGAACGACTAAAATTGGTGCAAAAATATCCAGTGATTGTTGCCAGAAGCCGCGGCAGGCATATGTGGCGCTGAGTAGAGTAAATACACTTGATGGTATTGCTTTATCTGACCTAGAGCCGAATAAGGTATTACACAAACCTCACGATAAACGAGCTTTAGCAGAAATGCAGAGACTGAGAGGTCTACACACAAGAGACTGACAGGTGTAAAGCTCATTCAACACACACATACACACACACACACACACACACACACACACACACACACACACACACACACACACACACACACACAGACACATGCGTGGTCATACATATCAATCAGTAAGTGAACAAACAATCATCCCCTGTTTTCCTACCCTTAGGGTTGAAATTTTTATTTAAAATTTATATGGGACCAACTTCGAGGTATACCCTTTCTAATAAAAAAAGAATTATCAAAATCGGACTACTCTGTAAAAAGTTATGCGTGATCCTACATAAAAAAAAAAATATACGCGTTGACTTGAGAACCTCCTCCGTTTTTTTCGTCGGTTAATAATCCAATTCAAATAAATTCACTCATACAGGGTCCTTGTTAATCTACAACGAATTAACGAAAAACTAAATTAGCATTGGGCGGCTGGGTGTGCTTTTTATTATCAAGTTCAAGTTGTCTATATCAACTGTCAAATGTCACTTAAGCGTTATAATTCTATCAGTAAACACAACAGTATCAGTATTGCATAACAAAAACCGCTTAGTATCGCAGAGGAATGAATAAAGAATTTCCTTCGTCACTTCAAGATGGAAATATTTTTTGACACGGAAATATTTTTGCAACGGTAGCTCCGACCGTTTTCGTTCAGTAAACATGGGGCCCGGACAAAGCAAACTTCGTTCCTCGATAACCATTCGGGAGGCAAACATACCGTGTGATCCTGCACCTACTTATTGTTATTAATTTTCGTAAGTGAAGCTACTTCCGAAGGTATATTATCCAAAAATGTCAGCTGCCGTGCACTGATAATTGTCAGTCAAGTCACAGTTTACTGTGCGCCTACAGTCAGAGGTATTAATATACAAAATCAATAAAGTTAAATAAATAAATTAAATAGGACTCTATTGTCACTGTTATAAAGGCGTATACAGATATTGATGATATTTATACTCCTGACTGTACAACATCTACATAATTATCTGATGAGACATGAGACTTCATTTATAGTATGCGAGTGCGGGAGTAACGGATGTCTTATCCACAACGATAAGTGATAAAATGGTAACCGCGCTACTCCTTCAGCGTTAATATTTAAGAAAGTAAGGTTATACAAATTCAGATCACCCTACGGGTCGTCAATGATCAGATTTGGGCTGATTTTTCTATCTATTGATCTATTGATGAGATATAAATACTATATCGTAATACGTTCCTTAAATTTTGTTTGAAAATCCCACTGAATTACGGAAAATCCTAAAACGTGTTGTCACTCAATGGAACAGGACACAGGAAAATTGTGCGGAAATTTTACAGAATCATGTGCTCTTTCCTCTCTCTCTTCCTCGGTATATAATCTCACATGGTGGTCAGTTTTCCTAGTCTTACTTCTCCGTGTTCGATTTCGTTTTCGGATAACTTGCACCCTCTTATGTCTCTTAGCACTACATCCTTCCATCTCGTTCTGGGTCTGCCCCTGCAACTTCGACCAGAGACGGAAAGTTATAGTGCCAAGTTACCAACATAGTTTGGTAGTTCTTTTAACCTCCAAATTTAATCCAATTCTGACGAAAAAAAAAGGTCCGGTCAAATTAACATACATCAAACTTTGTTCGATTTGTCTCGTAGTGAAGACCTGCAGGTAGATCACACAACGCATTGTACGAACGTTAGGTAGATCAAAATGTCACATTTTATATGAAAAAATGACACTATCTACCTAACGCGCGTTCAAAACGCTACGTGACTACCCCCTGGCTTAAATAAATATGGCATGATGCAGTAGAACATCTACACCAAAATGTAATATTGTTCGTAGGAATCAACTTCAGTCAAGCATTGTGTTAAGTGTGCTTCTACGAATATTACTGAAATACACAAAGCAAAATTTCCAAGAAAGATTGTCCAAACTCTGATTTGTTTCAATGGTTAAATTTGTGTTGAGAGCAAGGTATTCAAATCCACTCACTTCCTTGTGACGAACATAGGCACCCTCATTTTTTAATAAAGAAGTACTGAAACTTAAGTAATTCTGAGAACCCAGTAAAGGTGTAAGCGCCCTTTATGTTTTAAAACAGCTGTTCTTCACGAAAAATAATGAATCTATTTCAGAAATTTAATGGAAAACACGTGCTGTCCGTAAGTTTCTAGAACAATAGGTTCTGCCGGCGAAAAATATATAAAATGCAAAATGTCCAGGTAAAATAAACAATACGAGAAATGTACACGTGCAGAAAGCAAAAAGTACGTTTGCAAAAATGTACACTACTCGTACATTACGCAAAATGTGCAATACGCAAATAGTCCTAACCACTAGGCCGCTCTATTACTTTCTTTCTGTATGCAAAATGTACAAAAAAAAGCAATGGAAAACCTGGTCCTTAGTAAACATATTGTTATAGCCCTCCTTACTAAGTTATAACAGCGATGACAATCCTTAAAAATGTCAATATCTGGTCATTCTTCTCTTTCCGTATTACTTTGTGTGTAGTGTAGTACATTGTCCCCTTTTTACATTTTACGCCGGAGGGTTTGGGTTCTGTTGAGAACGTTTATTTAGGAGTGAGCGCTTTAAAGTAAGCGAGAGAGTAATATATTTCTGAATCCTATTCTAAATGGAGCAACACTTATGTGTTGATTGATAATAATCATCATTATGATGATGTTCGAGCTCGATTATCTAGATCATTGTACAGAATGGTGAAACTTACCATCACTCTTGGGAGGACCTTCCGGCTGTCTTTTCCTTCCTCTGATCCTAGAAAAGACAATACATCTTAACCACACATACTCGTATAATCTAATAACTATAGGTATATATGGGAAATTTATAATATCCAGGTATCCATACTATATTAAATGCGACAGTGTGTCTGTCTGTTCATCTGTTACCTCTTCACGGATAAACCTAGGAAATAGGATAGTGTTTACCCCGGAAACCCTCAAAGAGGGTGAAATAGGGGGGTGTTATTAATAAAGCTACGATATAAACAAGTTTCCGGACGGAGTCGCGGAACACCCCTCGTTTTCGTAGCGGCTTAATTAAATACGCACGTCTTGAATCAAACTAAAATCTAATGAAGTGTCCTGTATCAAGAACAAAGTTCAGCTCAATAGCAAATTGTTCTGGAAACAGTACAAATGACGAAAAAATAGCGGTCCTTGGTTATACATTGCCTTCCTAGCTTTATCATCGTTGTTAGCGGGAGAGGAAAGCAAGACCCCATTGCCATCTGATCCCAATTAATAGCGTGTAGGTACTAGTTTCTCTAGTTACTTATACACTGTAGGTAATCACTACATAGTACAATAATTTACTTTAAAAACAAAGTTTTAACCGACTTCAATTTAGTACTCTGCCAAGCCACGAGAACATTTCCGTTTTTTCTTACAATTTACCACATGAACTGATTTCCGATAGCAAATGCGTTGATTACTACGAAAAAAAACCGAATCGCTGTATCTGGGCCGATAATATTTGAGGACTTCCATCGATTCCCCAAGATCATCACCAATGGCACTTCATTAGTTCCTATTTCAACGGAATCTTATCAGAACCTGTGACGTACTTTTGCACTTTTAAGTACATAATTGAGGAATTCGATAAGTCATCTGTGGTCTTCATCATCAATTCCTCGCCACCAAATTGATGATTCCGGATGTAAATACAAGAGTTATAACAGGAATAACCAAAATCACTACACGCGTGCCTAATAAAATTGAGGAGTCCCCTCAATTCCTCATGGATCCCATCATCTAACTGAATTTTGAAAAAAATAGTTTATTAATACGAACAAAAAAAATCTACCGAATCGGCTCATCAATGACGGAGTTCTGAGGTAACAAACATTGAAAAAAAAATACAACCGAATTGAGAACCTCCTCTTTTTTTTTGAAGTCGGTTAATAAACAACGTCGCTTCCCGCTGTCTGTCCCAATGTATGCTTACATCTTTAAATCTACGCAACGGATTTTGATACGGATTTTTATAATAGATAGAGTGATTCAAGAGGAAGGTTTATTAAATATGTATAATATAGTACCCGTGCGAAGCCGGGGCGGGTCGCTAGTATGACATAAAGAGATGTTCTGAATTAAACAGGTGTGTGTGCGACAATAACCGTTTCTAACCGAACTGATACTGTATAATGTATATTATACTAGGATGATATTGCGAGCATGTATCAATTTACATACCCGCAATATCATCCCAAATATTACCCTAAAGAAGGAGATGGGAATACTCAAATGGGACTCGATTTTTGCATTGCAAATTAAAACGTAATATATTGTTGATTTCAGTAATTTATTCCTGGTTTTGAATCGCATTCGGTGAAAATTATTTGTGTGATGAGCGTGTAACATTGTTCCTGAGTTTAAGAAGTTTTTGTGAATTAGTTATAATACTAAACTTTATGGCAAACAACAAATGAATAATTATTACTATTATATCGATTATATGATACCGTCATCTAGTACCTACCTAATAAGAAAACGTAACACAAATCTTGTTGAGCTTACTATGGGGATGGGCTGTACCTAGTTCCATATAACATTAGTTTTATAACAAATTCGTCAAAATGTATTCTTTTCTCTGATATCATCATCACATCATCCTCTTAGCGTTATTATTCCCGGTTGTGTCCCAAAAGGAGCCCAAGCTCCGCTTTGATACCTAATCCTATGATTTGGCAGTTTTACGAAAGCGATTCCTATCCGACCTTCCCGCCCAGAGGCAAAACTAGACCTTATTGGGATTAGACCGGTTTCCTCACGATGTTTTCCTTCACCGAAAACGGTAAATATTCAGTACATAAGTTCCGATAAACTCATTGGTACGAGCCGGGATTCGAATCCAGGACCTCTTGCTTGGTAAATAGGCAGGGTCACTTCCAACTAGGCTAAAGCGATCGGTTTAATTAGGTACCAACTAAAATCTTGTTTTAATTCCAATGACGCTAACACATTTGCGTGGGCACTCATCATCATGATCATATCAGCCGAAAGACGTCTACTGCTGGACATAGGCCTCCCCCAAAGAGTAAACTGTAAACACAGCAGCACTTTACGTTAACGAAGATAACACTGGCAATTTTGCTTTTTGTTTCCGACAACCATTCAAATGAACACAATGCTTTATTAAACCACAAATTATCGGAAATACGTCAAGTTTCATACTACTCAAAGCGGTACAAAATAGGTTTAATGTAAGCCACATAAACAATTCACATTTACTAGTGGATGCGTTGCACGTAGAACCTATGGCCGTTGGGGCGGAAAGGTTCTCGAGTGGCGACCACTTACCGGAAGGGACCAACTTACGGTGGTGTTGGGGTAGGGTTTATGATACTTTGCAAGACTCAACAGTGAAATTTGACGACCGCTTTCAGTTAGTAGTGAGGCAGGAGTCTACGAAACAAGAAGTCCTGGGTTCGAATCCACGCAAAATAAGGTGGGTTATATATAGGAGCATTTCCGTCCCCATTGTTGCAACACTTTTATTTTTATGGATCCAAGCATAAATGCATATTCCCTACGTTAAAACAAGATCTAAATTTCTAAATTTTAACACGCATGGCATCATTAAACCAGTATTTAAATTAAACATCATTTGAATAATTCTACTTTTCGAGGAACGGCCTTAAATATAAATACTAGCAGTAGGTACTTACAGTGACAGTAGGAACATTCTGTTAGCCGGAAAACAGAAACTACATAAGCCAGGTATACTTGAAATTATTTGAGTCAACCGACTTGCCTCAAAGTAGTCCGTTCCAAAAGCAATTCTACGGTCCAACGTAAAAGATTCAAATTTCAGTGACTACTTTATAAAAAGTCGGCCATATTAAATAATCTCAAGCATACCCAAAATGAATGAATGAAATATTTTATTTCAAGCATATTATATACATATTATATATTATTCAAAAGGTTACGTTTATCCATTTGGATACATCCATGTGTCGCAGAGACAAACGAAATTACTGAAGATAAGTTAAGTTTACTAAAATGTGACAGACAACAAACGAATTATAACGGTATTTTAGAATATACAGAACAATGACGCGTAGTTGCAGTGTCGGAGAGGCAACCGGATGGCTCGCGGTATTTGAGCTCTCGAAGTGTTCTGGTTCCGCCCTGTGCAACCCGAACTGAGCCAACAATGTGGACTGGAAAAATGGATAAGTAAAAACATTTTTTTCGGCGGCCACGGGTGAAACAGCGGTTGCGAGATGCAGTTCAATCGAATTCCTGGCGACACCCTCCCCCCCCCCACTCTAATTTCCGCCCCAGTCCAAGTTGGCTGAGTTCGGGTTGCCCAGGGCGGGGCGGTTCCCAACGAAACGGGAGCTCAAATATCACGTCATTGCTTTAACTACAACGTTTAAAAAACATAGGTCGTAAGTATGGCGCAAGTACCTACGTAAATAAGGCCATGAAAATTCTTTATTCTTTATTATATTGTAGTCATGTTCATAGTACATTGAGGTGTTACAAACATAGATGGTAGGTACATGACACCCTATAAAGGGCCCTCAATATTTGTTGGTCTTAAATCTAGATTCAATTGTAGTTAAAGCAATGACGCGATCGTAACACAATCTAATTTATCTCGATACGGCAACGTTAATAGCGCGTTCTGAGGAATAATTGCGTGACTTTTCGACCAAGCATCAGCACACACTCACATAGAACTCAACTGTCATTTTCCCCCATTGATTCATTGATTGAAATAATTCTCGTACACTCATCACTTCGGGCGACATTTTTCGAACTCTTCGGGAAGTTTCCTTCTGGGTGAGTGTTTTCGAGGCAGTATTATTTGAACATATCTGTGTGTGTGTGTGTGTGTGTGTGTGTGTGTGTGTGTGTGTGTGTGTGTGTGTGTGTGTGTGTGCGTGCGTGCGTGCGTGCGTGCGTGCGTGCGTGCGTGCGTGCGTGCGTGCGTGCGTGCGTGCGTGCGTGCGTGCGTGCGTGCGTGCGTGCGTGCGTGCGTGCGTGCGTGCGTGCGTGCGTGAGTGTGTGTGTGTGTGTGTGTGTGTGTGTGTGTGTGTGTGTGTGTGTGTGTGTGTGTGTGTGTGTGTGTGTGTACATTATGATACACACCATAATAATATATAAATAAAAAGTAAGGCTATTTAATAATTGAAATAATTCTCGTACACTCATCACTTCGGGCGACATTTTTCGAACTCTTCGGGAAGTTTCCTTCTGGGTGAGTGTTTTCGAGGCAGTATTATTTGAACATATCTGTGTGTGTGTGTGTGTGTGTGTGTGTGTGTGTGTGTGTGTGTGTGTGTGTGTGCGTGCTTGCGTGCGTGCGTGCGTGCGTGCGTGCGTGCGTGCGTGCGTGCGTGCGTGCGTGCGTGCGTGCGTGCGTGCGTGCGTGCGTGCGTGCGTGCGTGCTTGCGTGCGTGCTTGCGTGCGTGCGTGCGTGCGTGCGTGCGTGCGTGCGTGCGTGCGTGCGTGCGTGCGTGCGTGCGTGCGTGCGTGCGTGCGTGCGTGCGTGCGTGCGTGCGTGCGTGCGTGCGTGCGTGCGTGCGTGCGTGCGTGCGTGCGTGTGTGTGTGTGTGTGTGTGTGTGTGTGTGTGTGTGTGTGTGTGTGTGTGTGTGTGTGTGTACATTATGATACACACCATAATAATATATAAATAAAAAGTAAGGCTATTTAATTCGGCTGGCTGGAAAACTACTGGAGAATAATAAGCGTCAATCCAATTGCGCTATGAGGATTGACATTTATTTCGATATCAATGTTATTTTTACGTCAAAACCTTGTTTCAGTTTCTATTTTATTTTCTTTTCTTAGTATTCGATTGAGGTTTTAGGTTTGAGGTAATTGAGCTTCATAATCTTGTCCCATCCTAAGGTTACATGAGATATTTGTCCCCCAGTCCGTTCCAGTTCATGTTTGCAAGGACGACAAGTAGGTAGGTAACTTTATTACAGTGTCCAGCGGAATTGACATAAGAGAGTTCACTCTGTACTCATTTGATTAGGTATACACAAAATTATTCAAATGTTGACTCTCCTCACCTTATATACCTCACAGAATTTTGAGTTATAAAATGTTCTCTTATTTGATGTTTTTAATTCAGAATCTACAAATAGATTGCCCTTGAAGACTATTTGCAGATAAAATAATTGAGTGAAGGCGGTGCATTGGAAATTATCGCGTGCTTTGAAACGCCGTTCTGACTAGATTAAGAAACAATAAGGTCTGGTTTTCAGATATATGCTTCTCGGCTATATGACTGTATATCTGATTTGATCGTTACATGATTGCAAAATTTCCTCGATAGAAGATCAAATCCAAAGTTGGGCCTGCATTCCTTTTTTTTACTCAGCCTACTCAAACGAAACATTATTTTACGACACAGTCAAAGTATTTTATCTCATCTAAAATCTCACTTGATGAAATTTAAATAAAACTTCACTAAGTTAGGTATTTATCGAAATTTGTTAAAAAAGCCATTCCCGAAGAGTGTAAAGGCCTCCACCCACCGAACGCGTGTCGTGCGCGGTGCGTGTGCTGCGCGGCACCCGCGCAAGTTGTTAAGCATTGAAACTACACTTCAAACACACATCGAACGCGGTCCGAACGCGGGCCCGGGCGGGCGGCGCTAGAGTTACTACTTGGCAGCGCGGCAACGTGACGTGCGCATCGCGTGTGAAGCGTGGGCCCGCTGCTAAGCGTGATGGAGGTAGTGAGATACGTACTTAATTTGTTGGTAGTGAGAGATAAGCGATGCGTTAACATCGCGTGTGCCGCACGTGTGCTGCGCGTGTGCCGCGCGGCTGTGGCGCAGCAGCAGCGCGGGCCCGCGCGTGATATCTCTCTCACTACCAACACATTTAATATGTATATCGCTATATCTATCACACTCAGCAGCGCGGGCCCTCGCGGGCCCGCGCTGCACATGCGTTGCTAACGCGTTGCCAAGCGTGATAGAGATAATGAGATACATATTAAATGTGTTGGTAGTGAGAGAGATATGACACCCGGGCCCGCGCTGCTGCTGCGCCGCAGCCGCGCAGCACACGCGCGGCACACGAGTTGTTAACGCGTCGCTGACGCGGCGGGCCCTCGCGGTGCTGTACGCCGCCCGCTTGCGGTGTGAATATACCGATTCAACCGCGCCCGACGCGCGCCGCACACGTCACGCACCGCGCACGACACGCGTTCGGTGGGTGGAGGCCTTGACCTCTCTTTTTCTCGTACGCCGAAAGCATCAGCGTGTCTCTGTCTTGGGGGCGTGTTCTACTCAAATCAAGGCATCCCCTTGAATCAACAAACAAATCAGTACAGTCAGCATCTGATAGTTCGTAGCAGCCAAGGTTGCCAAATATGTCTGAAAACGTCTTTATTACTATTTATAGGAGTAGAGGCGGAAACGCACTGACAGCGCTGGCGGAGCGGCGCGGAGCAGGCGCGGAGGCGTTACCGGTTGTAATGTTCGAGCTAATATAAAATGATCCGCACAGAGCGGCGCGGCGCGGCGCGGTTTTCTGTGCGGACCCTTTCGTATTAGCTCGAGCAATACAACCGGTACCGCCTCCGCACCGCACCGCGCCGCCCCGCCACCGCTCTCTGTGCGTTTGCAGCTTGAGGATGTGTTACGAAATACTCGATACTTTGCCTACTTTGGCTGCTACTACTACTATTATGATGGTGATTGTAAAAACCTAAAGGTGCATTTTGATCGGTTGTTAAGGTGTTCAGCGGGAGTCCGCTTTTATGCAAAACGGCTCCCTGCATGCGGATGCTGTGGCATCATTATCATACTCATAAATTTCATATAAAAATAAAATCATACATGTCAAAAATAATATGAATTATATTATAATACGTCAAATTAATTTGATTTTTCTTATAAAACACCATTATCATCATATCAGCCGAAAGAGGTCCACTGCTGAACACAGGCATCCCCCAAGGAGTGCCACAATCACTGGTCCTGCGCCACCCGCATCCAGCGGACTCCCGCGACCTTTACCAGGTCATCGGTCCACCTTGTGGGGTCTACCTCCGCCGCGCCTCCGGTCCGTTGTCGGGAATTGAGAACCTTGGCTGTGGTATGCGTGTGTTTTGGAAATGTTATGTACCTGCCCCGCAGGGGTACGCTATTTACCAATGAGGAAGTGCTTTCAGCGACCTATTTATATCTATTATATCGAGAAACAAAATTTCTGAGAGTCAGACAATTATATATTACACACACACACACACACACACACAAACACACACACACACACACACACACACACACACACACACACACACACACACACACACACACACACACACGTGCGCACGCACGCACGCACGCACGCACGCACGCACACACACACGCACGCACGCACACGCACACGCACACGCACACGCACACGCACACGCACACGCACACGCACACGCACACACACACACAATTTTAGATATAATGCCGGATATTTTTCTGTATTTATATTAAGTCCTGTATGTTTTAAAATAAATTTATTCTTTATTCTTACTTACCCTACATTATGTTTCCAGTGGCATATTATAATATTAATAATGTACATTATTAACGCTTAAGCGGGCGACCCGTTTCCTAAACAGCTGCTGTGTAATTGACAGAATGCCTCCTACATGGGTTTATACAGTATGTAATAGGACGAAGAGCAAATATGTCAATGGACTGACTATAACGATGTTGTTTACTTCATCTAAAATCTCATAGAAGTAAAGATGAATATAATAGTATAAGTAGGTATAAGCATTTATGAGCTTATTCTATTTTATTCTATTCATATTTAACCTAATAACTAGAGTAGTTTCATAATATGAAAATTCATAACGCATTGTTGCTATACGGATAGCAAACAATCTAATTATTGCACTAAAGTGATAACTGCAAAATATAAACATAATCATAAAAAGATTTGCATTTGAAAGTGTGAAAGTATTTTTTTATAGGCCAAGAGTAAATTTCATTCTTCCAATACGAACCTTACACAATAATAATAAAACATGCACCTAAACATAATAGGTAGGTATTTCACGACCAAAAAAGTAATTTACCTAATTTTCTATACGATTAGTAGATTAGAAAATATAGATATGCCAATTAGTAAGAAGTGTTTCGTCTGCTCCCAATAAGGTTCGTCTTTGACTCAATTTTTTGTCTGTTTATGTATCATTGTAGTTGTCTGAAATTAAGCAACAACAAAAACCGTAGAAATTATGCCTGTTGAAGAGTATTTCACCTAGTTCTCTCGTGTGCGAATGAAATGAACAAAGAAAAGACATTAACGACGCGTCTTTTACACAGTTGTGTGGTATCCTACTAATATTATAAATGCGAATGTTTGGATGTTTAGATAATCGGATGTTTGTTATTCAATCACGCTCAAACGCGAAAGTGCGCGAAACGAGAAATCGAGAAAGCTCGCGCGCCGTCGCGTGATAGCCGTGCTGGATTAAAATATAGGATAGTTTTTATCCTGGGTCCACGTAAAGGAAATCGCGGGCGGAAACTAGTACAAGAATTAATATTTGAACTAGGACAAGTTTATAAACAAGACACGTGCCTAGGGATGTTCACCCACACTATAACGAATCACTAAGCTTCCAGCTGTTTTCCTCTGCGAGACGCATTTCTCAACCGATACTTTGTGAATTCTTGTTACATATAATTTTCCAACCCCCCGGGGCTATTTACAATTTATTATTTAATATTATCGATTATCGATTTGCACGATCATCGAGTAACTGGCTGTATGCATCAAGTGCTCCTGTCATTCTGTCACGGGTTTTATTTTAAAAAGGTAAGTCGCCAGTGTTGCCACTTCCCAAATGGTCGTTCACTTTCGGTTCTGTTATGAGGCGTTCTGTCGCTTCTTAAATTCGGTTTGTATAGTATTTCGTTTCAGAAAGGTGTTTCGAAGCTTGGTTCAATTTCTTAATATTCTGTTTAAATTCTAGCAAGATCGTCTGGGCTGGAATACCCGCATCGGATTTTGTATGTGGCAAGGTCTTCTGGGCTGTCAAGAGCTGTGACAGCAAGTGTCACTTGACAGAATTTTGATTTCCGGGATCCACGTATCCCAAATTAAACCCGTCATTCCTTTGGGAATCTGTAAGTAGTTTCACCAAAATTTGTGTTCAAATCACATATTAGTGTCCCTTCTAAAGGATCAGAATTTAATTTTCAGGGGTTCTGTGGAGTCACCGGGTTTGCCCACCCCTGTAGACGCAGCGCGAGACCCTCAGTATTGAAAGCTCTTCCATTCGCTTTTGGCAAGGACTACTGTCTCCTAAGGTAAGAGAGTGATTCCATCTGGTGTACTCGTACCGAATCCGACCTTGTCTCGAAGAGACCTAACCAAAAACGTTAATTTCAGGGTCTTCTGGGACCACCTTCATTTTTGAGGTCGGTTGTTGAGCGAGGGCCGCTTGAAGGCCGCTCCGTAGGAGCGTGCTGATCATCCCGGGACAGCCGGAGACGTCGAGCCTTAGAAAGGCTCCCCGGTAAAGGTACCGGACCGCAGGTCGGTTGCCTTCTCCCCTTTTCTTCTGGTCGGCGCCCAACCTTAAACTTTACAAAAGCAGCAAACGCAAACAGTAATTGGTCGATTCACCAGTAAGCCCACAAACCCCATGAGTGTCAAGTTAACTGGTGCTTCGTTTCAATGACATGTCCCTTGAAGGTACCCCGAGTAAAGATACATTACATTCTGTAAGCATGTTCAACAATTATAATTATGGATTTATTGTCAATACAGATTTTCGAAACGAAAAAAGAGCGGGTTCTACAGCTGACAAAGTCACTAGTATTTTTTGCCTTCTATTACGGTACACACTGTATATCCAACCTGCCCTTTCAGGAAAGGCCCGCTTCGTAAACAATATAGTCGCACACAATACAACCATATTCCGCATTGATGAACAAACGAAGACTAACTCAAGTGACCTCTATTAGACTTTAATCCGTCCTAATAAGGTTTATAATTGCCAGTCAACTGTGTTGTCGATGAACATGACCTTGACTGGCTACGCGTGTACTGGTTACGCTGTGACGTCACCGCATCTTGCCCGATACCGTCTTACTGATATAGAATTATAATCGGATTTCATCGTGATTTAACTTTAATCGGATTTAGCAAATACCTTAGCCGAAGCTTTATTAAAACGCCATCTTGGTAGTAAGTATCTTTACTCAACGTTTGCGTCTGATTTTGATTTATAAGCCAGTTTAGACGGCTTTGGGAACTAAAAGGAAATTAAAAGTTAGTAGGTGTAGATGGTCTCAAGAGTTTAGTTACTTACTACTACTTACTACATTTTCTATTTTAGTACCTACCACTGTAATATAAATTAACTCAACTTATCTAACTGGTACACCTATCATTTGCTGACGAAAATTCATCAAGTTTCTTGTATTACAATTTTCAGTATGCGCCTTTTTATATAATTTAGGGATTTAAATAATTGTTGTTTTAAGTCCATCAAGAAAATATCTGTATCAATGTAAATATTTAGTATATAGTTTAAAGATTTATCTAGAATATCAATAACAAATTCACAAACTGCAACAGGGTGCCTATGCAGTCGTTTTCTACGCTCTTGGTATTTTTTTAAATACCCTGTTATTGTTTTTATCTCCTCCGGTGTAAATACCAACATTATCATAGATTGTTCGCAGCGTGTCAATATTCGGTTTGAAAAGTGTTACAATACTTTCAATTCCAAATGTTTTTCTTGTAAATCAAATGATCTTTGAAGGCCGTAGCTGTATCTTAAGGATCCGTTAAAGTTTTACCATGAAGATTATTTATTGTAAATATTGTAATCTACTATCTTACGTTCACTTTGCGACTCCCGTATCACTAAATTGTACCGCGTCGTTGCATTGTACTGTACAGTAGACAAGATATGTTTACTATTTTGTTGAAATGGGGAGATCGGAACGGCGTCCCCGAATATGCATTTTCATTCACCCATTTATATCCTTGACGCTGACCGTACAGCCATCAGCACAGGCTAAGCAGAATAACACGCTTAAAATGATCCTGGGGGTGGGATGTACCAAGCTCTCAGACCAAGAAAAAAGACAGACGGAGGGTTACGAACAGTCAAGTGAAGCCAAACCACATACAAAACAAAACCAAGCTACCTCAAGTTTAGCACACGCTCACGCACACATATACAAACAAAATTGCACAAAACTCTTCAGCACGTGTCGCAATGCTGTCAAGATCATTTATTTCGAGTTTTGTGCGATTTAATTTGTTTAGCGTGTGCTTAACTTATGGGGCTTGGTTGAAAACCGGTTGGTTTCACTAGACTGTTCGTAACGGTCCGTCTGTATATTTTCTTGGTCTGAGTACCAAATCGTCTGTAATCGTCAGCGGTGTTAGTTCCAATCTGAATGTATTGAAAGTTTGACAACTTCCTATGGAATGACAGCTGCCGGCGCAATATTGAACGTGATCGGTTTGTAATCGTGGGTTGGTGCCACCCGCCCTTATTCTCTTAACGTTAGATATTAGATAGACTCTGGTAATTTTGAGCACTCGGTACTCCTGCCAAGGGGCAGACACTCCGCGATTTACGTTCATCGCTACAAGTACATGCCGGTGCCCCAACGTTGGGGAACTGGCATGTACTTGTAGCGATGAACGTCGACGTCGTCGTTGACGACGTCAGAGGGCCGTAAATCTTGATGTTTTGGCTGAGGAAAAAGCGCCTTTTGTAAAGATCAAAGGAGTGTCCCTTCTGTACTTGTACTATTATCTATTCTGTGCTTCTGCGCTGACAGTATTAGCCCCGCTGAGATTCCTTAGGGAGTGCGCTGCTAGTACAACCAGGATGACGTGACGGGTTAGGTATTCGTATAAATAGAACAGTCTTGTATCGAATCGATCGATTGCAATATAAAGCGAAGTGTTTTTTAGCTATTAAGGGTGAGTTGCACCAAATTGTCTGTAATCGTAAGCGGTGTTCGTTAAAATCTGAATGTATGGAACGTTTGACAAGTTTCTATGGACTGACAGCTGTCATCACGTAGATCGGTCTGTAATCGTAGGTCGGTGCAACCCGCCCAGCGAGATGCACCAACTTACGATCGTAGACCGATCAACGTTAAATATGGCGCCGGGAGCTGTCATTCCGTAATACTTGTCAAGCTTTCCTTATGGTCAGATTTTAACGAACACCGCTTACGATTATATGTATCTTGGCGAGTCTTGACACTTCTCCCTATGACAGCTGTCACCTCCGTAAACACAACGTCAATATTTCATTGCATGTTTGAGAAAAGTATGGTGATGTAGTGTGTAGTATCGTACGCACCGACGTAGGCGTCCCAGTCGTCGGCGAGGTGTACAATCTTTAAACCTTAAGACCTATATCACGAATTAAAATACAGGATGGCGTTCATTCCGGGTTCACGGGTAGATTGTCTATATTTAGTTTCTTGTTCTCCTCTCAATTGCTCAAAGGTTAAGGGTCCCCAGAACAACACAAACCTAGTTAAGTGATTAGTGACTTTGTATGATTTGTTTCTAATCGCTCCATTTTTTTCTATTCCGTATTTCTAGCAACAGCAACTAAGTTTCGACCTAGATCTTTAAGGGTAGGCAACGCGCATGTAACTCCTCTGGAGTTGCAAGCCTCCATAGGCTACGGTAACCACTTACATCAGGTGAGCCGTGAGCTTGTTTGCCACCGACGTGGTATAAAATGAAAAAAAGATATGGTGGATCCCCTTATGTATACTCAGTTTTATATTAATTTAGCTTGTCGTTTAAATTAGATCCACACTACGTTTTGTGTGGAGAGCCGAACAACCAAACGACTATTCACTGAAAAAGATTCCTCACAGGTATACGTAAAGTGCGATTGCCGTAATACCGATTTAATCTCATTTGTCTGTAGTTTTTCCTGTTTTGTATAGGTACAATAAAGTATTTATAGACGCATACCCTACATTCACCCAAATTTAATTTATTTAAGTACTCTTAGCTCGCGATTGGGGCAAACGCGGTCGGTACCCGAAACTTTAATTCCGCCGGCCTAATATTCTTTATCGGTAACCCTTGTTTCCGTCAGTGGAAGTTGGCTTAAAAGGTGTGATACTTGAACGGATAGAACGAACTACTTTGGCGTATTAAGGGTGCTCACTAAATCGTCTGTAATCGTAAGCGGTAACTGAAAGTTTATCCAGTTTCTGCGGGATGACAGGTGCAAGCGAAATCGGTGGATTGCATGCAGTCCGTCGCGTGATTTCGGCCCGTCTGGATAAGTCAGTGACGGAAGCACGGCATCCGGCCAAACCATGGTCACTCTATTAAAGTTACGAACCCTACAAACTCTTACTCTTTATAATATTAGTATACATTATTTTATACAAATCAAGGAGACTCGTAGAGAATGCATCAAGACGACCGTCCATCCTGACCTTAGTCCGTATACCATCGGTGCAGTGTGACACACGCTTAAACGATCAATAACTGTACGACGTGCCCAGCGTGTACACACGGCCCTAGGGACCACTTTTCGAAGGCAGGCAGTGATCTACAACTATTATATCGAGGTAAAAGTATTACGGTTTAGTATTGATTTTGTCGTTTCATCGACCCACTCGAGAAACATTATGAGCATCGGCATTCCCCTTCTATTTCCATTCACTGACCACTGTCTTGAGAAATATCTGGTCAATATTTAAAAAAAGAGGTCAAATTCATCCCGTCTTCGCGGACGAGGTCTACCAGAGCTGTTATTCGCTACGCGCTAATGCGGCTCACCCCGCCGGTCACCCGTCACGAAACTAGACCTCTGCCTGCGCTTAGTTAATACGCATCACGGTTTCAAGATATATTTGTGGGTGAGCGTTGAGGTGACCTTAATAACAGTTACAGAATAGGAGGGAAGGTTTCCTTTTTGAGATGTGAGAGACATTATTATAAATGGGAAAATTTCGATGTTTGGATGTTTGTTACTCAATGACGCTTAAACGGTGGAGGATTTGGGTAAAATTTTGTACGAGGATAGTTTATAGCCTGGGTTCAAATATAGGTTATCTCGGGTCTATGCAGACGAAGTCGTGGCGGAAGCTAGTGAATAAGAGTAGATAATTGAATGAATAAGGCGTTACCTAAAGAATACTGGAGTTTAATGAAGTAGTAAAATTATTTGAGTAAAACTTGTTCTTACCACTTACTTTATTATCACCTACAAACAAAAAACGTGATTAGAAATATTAGAAGTGCGAGTCAAAAGAATTTCTAGTCATGATGACGATAAGAGGACGAAATTTTCTCAAAAATGATCGTCTAAAAACACAATCAGGCTGTGCTTCCTGTGTACGAACTTGAATGACACATTGACATCTTTTTAAAAACCGACTTCAAAAAAAGGGAGGAGGTTCTCAATTCAGCTGTATTTTTATTATTTTTTTTATTTTTAATGTTTGTTACCTCAGAACTCCGTCATTGATGAACCTACTCAAAAAAACAATTTTTTTGCATGGGTCCCATTTTTTTCAAAATTCAGTTAGATGATGGGATCCATGAGGAATTGAGGGAACTCCTCAATATTATTAGGCACGCGTGTAGTGTCTGAATGCGATTTGAGTTTGGTATTTTCTGTTATAACTCGTGTATTTACATCCGGAATCATAAATTTGGTGGCGAGGAATTGATGATGAAGACCACAGATGACTTATCGAATTCCTCAATTATGTACTTAAAAGTGCAAAAGTACGTCACAGGTTCTGATAAGATTCCGTTGAAATAGGAACTAATGAAGTGCCATTGGTGATGATCTTGGGGAATCGATGGAAGTCCTCAAATATTATCGCCCACATACAGCGATTCGGTTTTTTTGTATAGTAATCAAAGCATTTGCTATCAGAAATCAGTTCATGTGGTAAATTGTAAAAAAAAATTTGAAACGTTCTCGTGGCTTGGCGGAGTACTAAATTGAAGTCGGTTAAAACTTTGTTTTTAAAGTAAATTATTAGATATACATTTAATTCTCATCATTATTTAAATTACATATATTTTCTTGATATATTACATTTTAGATGACATTATTTATACAGTACATGTCAAATTGAAAATAATAGTAGTATATTTAATCACAATTAATTCGATATCTATGTCCCATGTCTCTACGTCCACCGAATTGACATTTGTTTTTTTTAAGTGGGCCATTTTATGATTTAGATCGATAGAAAATTAAATTTTAAGGTATGCGTGTTTTTTATTTCTCCCTAAATGTTTATTTTCATCCAAAAATAACAAAATTAAAAGAAGTGAATTCCAATAGGTCGTAAGTAAAATATGACGTCATTATTATGGCCCTCTATGGCACCTTTCCACATCTTTCACTCAACAGACGTAGGAATGACGTCACGCACGGGGCATACCGCGTTTTACAGAAGAATGAAAATACTGTATTCCGCAGTCGTTTCAAAGCAGAAACAAAGCGATTAAGGCTCTCACAGACTTCATCAATGTGACGCTTTCAATTCAGGTGCTTGTCATATAAAGTGTTGTCGGTTCCAGAACATGAACATCAAAGTCATAGCTTTGCAAGATGCTCAAGAGATCTCTGTCTGTCTTCGCGTCAAATTCGGTACTTCTGATTTTTGCAGACTTTATGATTGTGGTCCAATGAATAATCCAAGGTTGCGACCTCGAGCGCCGAACGGAACTTTGTCAAAAATCGAAAATACCGCGAAAGTTTTTATGATAACCGGGATTCGTTTTTGATAGTACCTTCTTAGCGCGTTTTAAATGGGCCCATTGTTATTTTTAGTATATGTTAACGAACTTCCTAAAGTTGTGAGTGAACTTTGTGTGTTGTTTGCGGATGATGCCACAATACTTTTCTCAGGGGATAAGTCTGAAATACCTTTACTTAAACAAAATATTAATACAACGCTGAAAAAGTCCTGAGTGACGTCACGTTTGTATAAACAGAAAGCAGACCTTTGACGTTTGCTACCTAGATGCTCGATTGCTCATTGAATGAACATGAATTCAAAAGTTTACAAGTCTTGCGCGGTCGTGCGAGCGAGAAAGCGGAGACAATGACGTAGTTATGAAGACCTGTCAGATAACATGGTTCTATCCCTCTCTTACTATTCGTTCAGTACAGAGTGAGAAGAGATCGGATGGATGGAAAACGTTCAATTTATTAGGGTCTGCCTTTATCTGTAATCTGTGGTAATGGCCGTTATGGGTATTTGTTTATACAAGTGTGACGTCATGCGCTCTGATTGGTATTTAACATATTATCATGGCGGGCGTCCGTATTCTATAGTTTAATTTTATAAAAATAAATTATAATCTCTGACTTAATAAAAAAATATGAGCATTTTTCGAATTCTATGATTAAAATTTCACTAAGAAAATACTATATTTTAGTGATTTTCAATTACTGTCATCATGCCTATTGTATCTCTAAGATCCAATAGTAACAATAAATGTGCCACCAGCGCTGATTCCAATGCACTTGGTCTAGCATGTTTGCGAGAAGAAAAGAAATAAGCGGGCAAATAAACAAAACATTATAAGTACCTATATAAAGTGTGCAAGCGTTTTCTCTACATTCAGTGTCCTCACAGTATGCACGATGCTGACACTTTTTAAACCCTCTTTGCTTGAGAAACCCTATACAGCAATCCTTTCAGAAACCTCGTCAGCGAATGCAAATAGCGCTTATAGTTTAATTAAAATTTCTATTGCTAGTCAACATCCGCTCCAAAGTGGAACTGCAGCGTAAACTTTCCATTTAAAAGTTTTTCAGACAACATTACTCAACCCATAACCTGACAACTCACTGTCAATATTACTCTATTCCTGCAAAGTTAATTATATCCATTAAATTAATATTGAGACTTCATTGCTTGAAATTTTCGTCCACATTAAATTTGTGGCAAATTGAGGGACCGTATCATCGGCAACGCTTTGACGATTATGCCTCTTATAGCGTGTTTGTGGGCTAGGTATCATCGTTGATTTCGCGGTCTTTGGCGACTTTCTGTATTTATGTGACTATGTCTTATTCTTGGACACGCCCTGCAGCCTAATTACCAAGGTATTACAAGATGATAACTAACATTAACTACTTAAATAAAATTAAAACTAAGTTAAATCTAAAAAAGGCCCTAGCGGCATTGTACCGAGGTTGCTCGCGGCATTTCCTCGCTGAATTGCAAAGCCGTCAGCTCATCGGTCCCCAATTACGTCAACCAGAAGTTTCGCGATTTCCGCAAATAACTTTTGCGCACTGGGACCCCACGGACCGAGGGTCTCGACGCCAAATGGTACAAAGTTGTACTCTCTGCCGAGGCCTCTATATTTAATGCGTTTCAGATTTTAGGCATTTTCCGCCGCCCCACCCGCGTCAGAAGTAGTCCGTTTATACAGGTAGCGTGCATATACACGCGACCCAGATATGATGGATCCGAGTGTGTTTACAAAATTTCATGTTATTCAAGCGTGTAGTTTTAAAATAAGATCCAAACTACGATTGTATGGAGATTGGACAGTCAAGCGTTCTCGCGACACTTTATTGGTCGCATGCTCTATTAAGCAGCAGGTCGACCACGTAACGCGTTTGACACGATAGATCTGAATCACAATTTTTATATGGAAAAGTGACAGTTCTTCTAACGCGCGTTCGAAATGTCACGTCACTACACTTAAGAACACGAACGGCAGGCCGTGGTTAATTTGATATGTCCACCAATTCACTAATAACTTGATCAATTTCGCTATCCACCCCCAGCTGACCTAGTTCCCGGTGACAACTTTCAGGGGCAATATTCGGGCATGTTTTGTCGCATGTCATGACATCGCCAACCCTAAAACATTATCCATTTGAGATTAAGTAGTAGTCGAAAAAAATCGGCTATGAAATTAGTAATAAAGAATAGTATCATGACATTACTTAATTTAATGAAATTTCATTTATTCGTAACAAAGGAAAGGCGTAGAATATTACAATAAACAAGATATGACAATAATGATTATTATAAATGCGGAAGTTTGGACGATTGGATTTTTAGATGTTTGTTACTCAATCATGCTTAGGTGAACGGCGTAACCGATTTGCGCGAAAGTTTGCATGAAGGTAGTTTAAAGTCTGAATTAAAAATATAGGGTCGTTTTTTTCCCGAGTCCACGCAGCTCGCAGACGAAGTCGCGGGCGGAACTGAACTAGCTTTCGCTGAGCTAGCTTATGAAATACATTTAATTATGTCAGTTATCAGCTACAAATTCTGTACGACTTTTTCAGAAGAAATTGCTTGCTTATCAACTTTGTTGAGGGAAAATTATCATATTTATTAGAACCCATCGTGTGTCATGTTCCTCGTAGATTTTACATATACATAAATCATCACAAAAGTAAACACCGCACGAAATAACGTATGGCCAGAAAATTCTATTTCAATAGTGCAGTGTTTTTCGGGGAGTTTTTAGGCGGGGGTCGCAAAATATCACTCCTTTCGCCTCGCTTTAGGGTTAGCGTTCGTAGCCTCCCTGGGGGTTTTAGGCGACATGGAACACTCGCAACCCCGACAACCCGTTTAGTCACCTTTTAGGCAGCGACTGATTTCGGTTATGGTTATACCATTGTGAACCCGGTATTCCATTTTGCTATTGTAAAGATCAGCCACACCACGCTAGCATAGCGGTTCCGCAACCGATTAGAAATATCGGTTACCGGTATTTTTAAAAGCACAACGGAGAATAACGCTAGGAGGATGATGGTATTTTTAAAAGCGTTTTGAAACCTTTATTACACCGGTTCCTAACCGATATTATAAAGGTTTCAGTACCCTTGGGATCGATCTTGCCCGCCACGCCGAAGTCGAAATATCGTTACTTTTATATAATAAATATAAAGGTTTGGCAACCGTAATGTTATCCGAAGAAAGCCGATACGACATCATTCTTAAATAAAAGTAACAATCACTGGTTTTGACAACCAGGGGAGACCTATTTTTGTGCAAGCCTACATGGTTGAATAATCGCTACCAACTAAATTTCGATTGACATGTCACCAGCTGTCATTGTAATGTCGAATCGGACCCTATGAATGTCTCATTGGTCACAAGGAAGCATTTCAGTCAGTTCTGTATTAATAGAGGTGTCTCGAACATTTCTACGTAATTGGATTGTACTAATAACCGTCGAGTCCACGGGAAACCGACGAGAGCCTGTTTAATTATAAACTCAAGGGAGTGGCTTCGTCAACCGATCGTTTTTGATACGATAACGTCTTTAAATAAACTGATAATGAATCAGAAAAGAATTCTCTTAACGTTTTTTTAGAATATTGAATTATTAAGAGTGTCAAAAGAGTTTTCTCAGAACCGGGACGAGTGGAAATTGAAAGGGAAGGCCTTTGCCCAGCAGTGGGACACTCTACGGGCTTACAAAAAAAAAAAGATCCGAAAGCAGCTGGAGAGCAGGAGGAACTGATTTCTGGGCTGCTGAACAAAATTGGCAAAGTCAAGGTAACGGGACTCCGCTAGCTCGGTCACCTGAAATGGGAGACGAAAGACGTGAAGAGAGCATATGTGGGTCGGCCCAAATGGAAACGATCGGTGGTGTGCCGAAGTCCTGAAAGATCCAACCACCCTTGGGGCATTCAACTGGTGCAGAATAGATAAAAGTGGCGTTGGGGTGGCGCATCAAGATCCGTTGCAGTAAATAATAACTACTTACTACTAACTTATATGTAGTAACTATTAGTATGTCAAACAATCTTGTAATGAATGAGGCTGTGTTCAACTCAAAAATGAAGACTGCTTCTAAATAACAAGTGGTATTTACACGATTTCTTATGCCTACTAGTAGTAGTGATTTTATTTCAAATCTGAACGAGTGATATTCCGAATAAATTTGACTGTTGGACGAAATTATCTTCTTTGCAAGTTTTGCCATTTGTTCCGTGAGAAAAGTATGCAATTGTTAACTTACATGATTTCACTTAGGGCCAATTTTTTAATGTATTGTTTTTTTTACCCTTTTGTGTCGAGACCTTCCTTCGAGGTATATAAATCAATGTGGCCGAAAAAATGTAAAACCAAATCCAGAAAAAATATAGTTTAAGGATATCTCCCCTACCATACACTCATGGCTAAGTAGGCATAACGTAACTAGTTACCGAATAATAGTCGACCAACTCAAAATGTACTTAGGCCAACTTCGGTCGACGCAACCGCGCCATTAAGTTGGCGCGACCGTGTCGACAGAGGCAGAAGGCTACGCTTGGCCCGACTCGCAATTTGCCGATTTGTGCCTATTTGTACGATTTACTTGTCACCACCGGTTGATAAAAGACCAAAAAAAAAACTATATTTATCATCCTCATAGCGTTACTCCCGGTAATGACCCTAAAGGCGCCCGGGTCCGCTTTGACACCTAATCCCAAGATTTGGCATAAGCAAGAGTTTTACGAAAGCGACTACCATCTGACCTTCCAACCGAGAGGGAAAACTAGAAAAGAAACCGAAAAGCTAACGGTAAATATTCCGTATAATTCCGATAACTCATTGGTACGAGCCGGGATTCGAACCCACGACCGCCGCTTGACAGCCACATGCCTGAACCTCTAGGATACCGTAGCTCTTTCTAAAAATATATCTTTTCGTTCAGTCGATAACCTATTATGTGCTCATGTACCGATATATCGCATACCCAAAGTAATTTACCATTACTTAATACGGCTAAGTGACTTCTAAGGGCGGGGGAAATCAATTTAAACGCTATCGGTAAGGAAGAAGGGTTCCGGCGAGCTCCCAGAATAAATAGGCGGCTATTTTTGAGACTCGCCCTTTCCGAGGTTTGTTTTCTGACCGAATTTAAGTAGATATATAGCATTTTCTATCGCATGTATAACGGGGAGTGCTCCGAGGAATTGTTCGGATTAATTACCGCTTCTTTTCGCCATCGTCCAACGCGACAACATTACCATCCTCACCACTTAGATGGTTGGCAGTCCTCAACTGTGCGCTTCTCCAGAAACTTCCTGCCTCGCACAGTTAATCTGTGGAATGGATTGTCGCCTGCGGTATTTCCGGACCGATACGACCTTCAAACCTTCAAGAAAAGAGCGTACTCCCATCTTAAAGGCCGGCAACGCACTCACAACACCTCTGGTGTTGCAGGTGTCCATAGGGGCGGCGGGGCGGCGGTAATCGCTTACCATCAGGTGATCCGTCTGCTCGTTTGCCTCCTATCACATGAAAAAAAAGGTAAAACCATACTCATCTAACAGGTTAATGAAAAGCAGACATGCCAGTGGAGGCGACCTGCATACGCCCACAAGAAAATATTCATGACCAATTGCTGAATGTCTGCGAGACAGATTGCAAGAAAATTATCAAAAAAAAAACTAACAGGCGTGGGGAGCGAATGCATTTGTTGTCAACTTACCATTTATTCGCACCAAACGATTTGCCTCGTCTTTCTTAAGTAATAGAATTGGCTCCTTTCATCTGTATGTCCCGAGATCTACGAGCTAGGTGCATTCAAAACAAGAGTAAATAGGGTATTACTGAACCAGTGAACTTTATCTCAGGCACTGTCGTCGCTCACCATCAGGTGAGACAAGGGTCAATCACAGGACAGTGTTTTACTTATACAAAATAAAACTGATATTATAAAGAGGCAAGTCTCTGAGAGGCAAGTCTCTGAAAGAAGATTTTGAAAATATCCTTAAATGTTCTCATGATAACGGCATAATACTGAATACTGAAAAAACTAAATGTTTGATTATAAGTTCCCCATATATTAAAGCATGTCACGGGCCCATTAAAATTATAGGTCATCCATACGACTGTTTACATACTAAAAAACATGCTTGTAAATGCAGTCTAATAGAAGTAGTCGAAAAAATTAAATACCTAGGCTTAACCATAGATAAGCACATAAATTGGAAAATACATGTAGATACTGTGTGTAATAGGCTAAGATTAATATTATGTAAAATAATTCGTTTAAAAACCAAAGTAAATAAAAAAATATTACTTACGCTATACCATGCACTGGCGGACGCTGTGATTGGATATGGACTAATAGCTTACGGGCGTAAATTTAAAACCTATTTAGATAATGTATTAAATTTACAATTGAGATTATTAAAAAGTGTTATGGATAAAAAAAACTAAAGAAACGTGTGGCAATGACTACACGGCGCTATTTAAACTTTCTGAGCGTCTTGCCAGTTTATGACAAAGTTAGGTATTTAATAGCAACCGAACAATTTAAAAGTCATGAATTTAGAACTCCGCGGATCTACACATGACCGCAAAGAGGGATAGAACGACGAAAATACGCGGAAACTTCGGGTAACAATCACTATGGTAAAAAGACACGTAGCTACTTAACACCGCGAATATTTAACACAATTAATTTTGAAAACGAGTGTGGCAGCAAAAATATGTTTAAGATCAAACTCAAAAAGTTGCTATTGAACACCTCAACGTAAGAACAAATAAATAATTAGCAATAAACAGATAAGTTACCTACTTACGTATAAATAAAAATACAGTTGTGGTCGATCATTAGATAAGATAATCTAGGGGGTTGACTATGTAACGTTCTCTGCCGTGCGTAGGTGGAACTTATGTTTCACGTTGCTATTGCTAGAAATTACAGTTAGACCGGATTAGCGCGCGTACGGAGCGTTGCGTAATCAACCCGCAGGTACCTACATAAATGAAAGTGACAAAATTAAATAAATCATACTTTTTCTGAAAAAAAAAACGAAATGGCGCCGGTGTGACCACAAAGTGTGTGAAATTAAGAGTCCGCAGTAAGCTCGATTCTCCATACAAACGTAGTTACGCTCTCATTTTAAAACTACGTGTTGGGTTGTAACGAAACTTTGCATATACAATGACATGAGATATATCTGTCTGTAATTAGTTTATGTAGCTTCCGATACCATAGTAAAAAAAATACAGTGAATTTAAGTTTTTCATACAAAACTAGTTTTTGCTGTATTTCGTTTGTTTTATAAACTGGAACCATATAAACTAATTGCAGACATAGATATACCTCATGTCATTGTATATATATGCAAAGTTTCATCACAATCCAACACGTAGTTTTAAAATGAGAGCGTAACTACCTTTGTATGGGAAGGTGAATTTCCGCCGAGCTTACTGCGGACTCTTAATGTGGTTGGAAAATTAAACGATAAGTGTCTCCTCATAAAATTATAAATCAAATTACTGAGATTGGAATAAATAATGGGTTTTGAGCTTTCGTTGCAACAATTGCGAAAGAGATGTGGGTGATAAATGTCTTCAAAGTTTAGGGTCAAAATAGCGCGCGGGAGCATTGTGACCGATAGTGTAAATAAATAATAATTTTGAGGTTCAGTAACCGTAACAGTGTATAATATAGTGAAGCAATTGGTTTAATAGCGTTCACAAGAGTGCATAACAATGTGAAATATGTAACAATGTTTGGTGTAGTAAAGCATTTTGTTTAATCGAGTGACAGAAAACAAATGAACGTCGCAATAAATTATTTTATTTCACGATACTGAAACAGGTCACTCAATGTTCCTTTAATAAAATGAATAGAAAATTTTGTTTTGTATCGAATGGTATACAATATCAATTTTCTTACGGCGGTCAACAAACGTTTTTTCATGTCAATCCTTGCGCGCTTGGGGCATCGGGCCTAGAGAAAGCCGCACGATTGACGGGTTCAATTCCTCTTTTTACCATGCCATTTGTCTCAATAACAAATATACTTTCTTTGACTTAAATTTTATGTTATATAAATGCATATTTCTGCCAAAGAAATATTCCTGGTCTTAATGGTTCTATTAGCTTCTAGCATAGAAACAAATAGATGAAGAATCGCTCAACTAGTAGCCCTTACCAAGTCAATAAGGTCATAAAACCAAATTAAAAAAGTAAACCATTTAATGTGGCCAATGTTATGGCAGGCTAAATTTCGCTGAGTATTCCCGATTCTCGACACACATACAGTGTGCAAGTGTTTGCATTGATATATTATAAAGATTTGAACCTCGTCTATTAAATACTCGTACTGTACTTATTTAGAGTTGGAATAGTCCCTGGTTTTAGATGTCTTCTGTTTCCCCGCGTGGTCGTGCCGGAGGCTTCCCCTGGATTTTCCCCAGGCCACCCTCCAACCACGCAGTTCGACCGCTATATATATAAAAAAAAAAATGTCTTCTGTTACTATTCAGTGGCATGTAATTAGATATTTTTTAAATACCTACTTGGAGCAAATCGTACTTGATTCTGTTGGAATCCAACTTTTGCTTCCAGTTGCTTCAATTATTTATTTATTTATTTGGTGATCCGGTGAGACTTTGCTAACGGCGTTTGGTGAAAATAACATTAAATTAATATTTTTGTTTAAATGAATAAATTTTTGGGGACAACCTTACACAAATCGACCTATTCCTCAACTAATTCAATTCAAATTGAATTCTACTCGCAAATGACATTTATTAATCAATACATTGCGTTTAATTTAATTACTTATAGCTCGCAACTGTACGTGTGTGTGCAGATTTGCGGCAAATAATATGTACAGAATTATGGTACCTACAAATAAATATTCGCAACGGTACCTCCTTACATATTAATATACATTAATATAATTATGTTAAGTATTTCTAATAACAAATATGATTAATATGTTGCGTAATATTATAATGGGTATGAGAAAATAATTTTATAGAGATCGGATTCCATCCGAGGTACAAAAAATCTAATAAAGTAATATTATCACCGATAAGTACATACACTAGGCATGGTACCACTCTAGTCATTCCTACTAGCAATCACCCATTTAAAATGACAAACGCGAATTACACGATACATCGCTGTGACATTACGGTAGTTCCTTACGCTGCCGGCTTGGCTACCAAACAATGTCAAGCATGCATGTCGTTTCTATCTTACTAACAGAGTAATGGCGAATGTCATAATCGATTGCGTACTTGTAAAAAAAAACACATTACTTACCGGTGATAGGAAATCGCTCCCAGAGGAACCTTTTTGTCATTGCTTGCCTGTTGGCACGATAAAATTGCACAACACTGCATGTTTTTATTTTTAATATGGCAATAACCGTCACCGACATTTAAATGCCAAGTTGGATCTGCATTTTTCAGGACTTCGTTTGACAGTTATATGATTGTCTAATCATAAACCCGGCTACGCGTACCCCGCCCACTACCAATTCTATAGAATTTACTGGCAACATCACATTTAGTCGATCTTTTATACCCACATAATGTATGTAGCTAAAGTTCACATTTTTTTCGTCAAGGCAATGGATGGGGGAAAGAACTGCCAAACCTAATTTACCGATTTTTCTATTTTCTGAAATAGAAGCGACGCGTATTTCAGGACCATTTCAGCTAAAAAGAATAAAAAAGGTCCTTTTGTCAAAGACAATACGATGCCTACTATTTCTGTGAGTTATTATGCTTCCTTTATTCAATAGCCTGAATCACACAGACGCGGCCTGCGGTGGCGGTCAATAGTTAGCCGATTCGAGGCCCCTCATCGGTATGTGCGCCGTAGCGCGTAGCAGCGTTTAACTGTCCTGAAGCGGAAATCGCACGTAGAGGCATGAATCATATGTGAGTCATTGGCCTTGAGGTAGGGACCTTTGTATATATGTGTATTACAAATAAATTATTTGAATTAGAATTTGAACGGGTTACACTTCACAATATGGGTGTTGACTCAAAATGTATTACTACTTCAAAAAAGAGAAGGCAATAAAAATATCTTTCAAAAATTACGAAGTTACTACCGTTTTAATGTTGCTTCTTAGAGAGAAAAAACGCTAGCAGATAAAGGTGCGTTTTGCGGAAAAAGGACAAAACATCCCCTCTTAAAACTTTGTTCACTCATAACTTTGTGATTAAGTATTTAACCTCTTGCGTTGGTTTATTAATCCTTTTTCTAGAAAACACGTCCTTGTTGATTACTTTATTCAGTATCTACCTACACCCTGTCATATTTAGGTACTATTGACCACCGCAAGCTGTGTCAGGCTGTGAGGCAGCACGTTTTTATGAAACGTCAGAACGTTGGGTTAATTAAGTTTGTATAAGGAAATAGGCAGTGAAGTCACGATTTTTTGTGGTAAAAACACAACACAACTAATCTAACAGTGTATCTCAACGATGTTATATAAGAAATAGGTTGATACACTGTCTATACGAAATTGACATCATTTCAAAATATGTAATGATGCCTAAATCGAAAACCATTTCGGTAATTATCTTATCTGAACGTAATAAAGTGGTTTTCCCATTTTTATTTTCACTCGTTTCCGAGAAACTCACTAAAATCTGTAAAACGCGGTCTCCCCCGTGCGTGACGTCATTCTTACGTCTGTTAGTGAAAGATGTGGACAGGTGCCATATAGAGACATAATAATGACCTCATATTTTACTTACGACCTCTTGGAATTCACTACTTTTAATTTTGATATTTTTGGATGAAAATAAACATTTAGGGAGAAATAAAAAAACACGTATACCTTAAAATTTCATTTCCTATCGAACTAAATCATATAATGGACCACTTAAAAAAATGAAATGTTGTCAATTCCGTGTTTAACAATGGCACCAAATCTGACAGCATTACGTTTCCATTGACGACGCGAGACTGAGGCAAGTAGGTGAAATTGACTCAAAACTGAGTCGCTCTTATACTAATTACCACTTATAGAGCGCTTATAAGCTATTTACCTCTTATACATATATATATATGTATATAAATCAGTAATATATATATATATATATATATATATATATATATATATATTACTGATTTTGCCAGAAACAGTCCCCGCGAAGGATACGGGCGACAGAATCCGCGATTACTGTGTGGTAATGAGTGATTACTGAATGAATAATTAATTCTGTGTGTGAATGATGAGTATGGTTGTGATGGATGATGAGTATGGTTGTGATGGATGATGGGTGAAATGAAGAATGAACTATGTGCCATTGAACATTTTTAGGTTATTAACTATGGAGGTGGCGAGTTTGCAGTTTCTTTTTTATATTACATCATTGTTGTACCTAGTAAGGAAGAGTGGGTGAGATCAGTAAGCTCTCGGTAAACTTCTGGTTTCCTACGATAACGGTGCCCTCATATGCCGGCAAGACTATCCGTCTCTTCCTAATTAGAACACTTAGAAAGAGACGTCACAACGTTGAAAATGATAGAAACTATTTAATGTTAACGTCAAAATGACAGTTGAGTGCCCTTAACTCAGTTCAAAAGTTACGCAAGAATCCCTGTCACTGTTAAAGTGTGTATGATTCTTCAAGCATTATAACAAACCCGCACTCACACATACGTGCGCCGTTACCTTATACTTAGAGTGCAACTCGGGCATAGATATACATATTACTTCGTAAAGATAGGCCCAACGCCCACGAGTAATTCGTCCAATGCGGTGGCCCGCCACGGGCAATTGCGGGCCACCGTGCCTTAGTCTTCACCTGTTCCAGTGTGTCACCGTATGTCAAGCGAATTTTCTTCGGACAGGCGTATCTTTACTTTCGATATCATTCAACTCGGGTTACATTGGACCGCGTCCCGCGCATGTCAGGTTGCTAGGCGGTGAGCGACGTAAAAATGGAGCAATAGGAAAAGATGCGCATGCGCAACCTGCCTCGCTATAGGTGGGTTTTTAGGGTTCCGTTTGGGGTCAATCCGTCTATCAAGACTCTTTATCTGGGGAACGCGTAAACGAATTTAGTTGAACTGAAAACCATGTACTCGCGTTAGGTAGATCCAGCTGTCATTTTTGCATATAAAAATTGACATTTGGATCTACCTAGCGTTCGTACAATGCGTTACGCGATCGATCGACAGCTAGTATACAAATTTTTCAATGAAAGGAAAAATGTGGTCGCCGGTTCAAATCCGGCTCGGAGCATTAAATTTTTCAATTTTTCCTTTCATTGAAAAATTTATAATTTTCTTTAGCAGCGTTACTGCTTAAAAACAAATATTAAGCTAGTATACAGTCTCATGAAGCTGTGGAAAAAACAAACTTCTAAGGAAGCGTAAAAAGATACGGCGGTTTATGCCGCAAAGAACGTATATTTCGACTCCCTCAAGGGAATCAAAATTTGTAGGGTTGGTACTTATCCATTGACGTAGAACTATGAAATTCGGCAACGGTCTTATACTGGTAGTACAGGGAAATATCTGAAACTATACATTTTGTAATTAAGTACGGAAGCGAGAGCGAGAGTCCGACTCGCAATTGTCCGGTTTTTCCTTCGCTCACCGCTTTGCAACCGCGCACAACTGTGGTGGATATTCACCAGGCATCGGATGGATAAATGCCTACATTTGACATATTCCTGGAAAAAAAAAAAGTATGGAATCGGCTTCTTCGGGTCCTTAAAATTTTATTTTAATAAAACAGAAATAATTGCTAGGCCGTTTATATTTCGTATATTAGTCTACGTCAGTTGAATGTGCTACTAACACTAACGGTAAAAGATAAAGATAAAGATAAAATCATTTATTTGTCCAACATAGGTTACAGGATGTTACAGAATACCTAATGGTCGGTTTCACTATGTGGCGCCTTACGGTACTTGAACAAATTGCAGGAAAAAAGGAATATTTAGTAGATCTTTACATGGAAAATAACCTCTTATTGTTCATTACACATACTTATCTACAACACGCGTATTTTTTACTAATTAAGTGGTCAGCGTCACGTCACATACATGTGCACTCTTCAGTGTGTTCAAAAATATCTGAACATGCACTCTATGGCTTTGACAATAAAGTTGTTTGAACACCTTGACCGCTCAGATATACAAGGTGTTTTTGGCAAGTTCCGTTAATTGCAAGGGGGCATGGGTTAGATCAAATAAAGTTAATTTCTCTAAGACAGTAGTATCTTAACTCTTACTGTTATCAAGATATTGAATATTTTAATTTAATAAGATTTGCAGATTTAACCAGCGTAAAGGCTCTTAACTGTGGTGTCGTCACAGTTTTTTAAATGTTGTAAGGTTCCTATACACTACAAGAAGGTTTACCAAGTGAGTTCGTTCGATATTAGGCAAAAACTGCGTCGGAAGTACTTTTATTTTACTTAATTTGTCTTCTTGGACCTTCTGGTCTTGAACCCTTGCACAATAAGACAATAACTGTTAATGCTACACTAAATTATTTTTTACAAAAAAGAAAAAAAAAATTTTTCACGGTTTTATTATGCTAATTGGTTTCTGTGAATGTATTCTGCAATATGCCGAAGTTAACGGAAATTCCCGGGAACACCGTGTATGTGACGACGACTGTACCAGGAATGGCTAGGGGCGATTTAAGTTAGAGTTAGTTAGATTAGAGTAGTTATAGTTAGGTAATTTTGAGTTGTAGTAAGATATAATCTAGTAGGACTTTTGTGTGTTTAACTGAAGTAATAAATTATGTTTTCTGTTTACTTAACTATTTATCCATGTTGGCGTGAATAAAGAATGTAAGTAGTTAATTGAAAAATCCTGGGAGTCTTACTCGTATTAATAAAATTTGATTGAGGCCGCCTCCACACAACTCAACATCAGTGTAGGTTATCTATTTATCTATCCGATTCCCGATACTCACCGTTAACGCTACGGCCACACTTCGCTATACGTTACATAAGGCAATAACATCCGGGCGAAGTGAGGCCCAGCGGTAAGTGACAGTCGTATTAACTGTGTCATAGTCTTAAGATAATTGGACTTACCTCAGCAGGTGGTACTGTGCCAACGCGCTAAATGAGCTGTGAGGCGGCGAAGGCGGCGGCACGGCCGCGGCGGCGCGTGACGCGCCCTGCAGCACGCGTATTCCCATGCGGACCATATTGCGCCGGGATATCTTCTCGTCCACCTTCTCCGCTGCTGAGGAGTTAATGGTCAGTAAATACAAGTATTTTATTTATATATATACTGGTTCAAAAGAAATTACACAGCATCTCGTCCACCTTCTCCGCTGCTGAGGAGTTGATGGTCATTAAATAGAAGTATTTTATTTATGTATTTATTGGTTCAAAAGAAATTACACAGCATTACAGATAAAAGATGTACCAACTGACACATCCTTCGTACACAGTCTAAAAACTAAACTTACAGATAAATGTTACTATTCCATAGCTGAATTTATAGAAGATACAAGTTTATACTTAATCCCATCAAAAACATAAATGTGAAAGGCTGCCAAGTTCGATACTATGGGAATGCTTCGCCTATAAAAGAAGTGAGATCTGAATAAGTACCAAGTTCTATAAAAATAACTCAAATCATAAACAGTTACAGATGCCGTCAAACTTCTTGAACATGCGGGACGAAGTGGGGGGGGCAGCTCGCAGGTACAATTCGCCTTTGCGCAGGCAAGGTCAAATGTTCAAGAAGTTTGACGGCATCTGTATAGGAGTGCACACTTGATTTCCAACAGTTTTTAAGGTACATTTTGAATAAGTATCACGTTATATAGAAATACCTAAAATTATAATAGTCAGAGAAACGCACACCGGTTTTTTTAGCAGTTTCCTGATAACATTTATTATTTTTAGTACTTTTGAATGATGTTACTTGGCAAGTTTTCACACACCACACACCTTTTCAATGCAATGAATCGACACCTTTGGACTGCAATGTGTCAAGTATATAATTTTCTATTAAAACTTGCCAAGTTACATCATTAAAAAGTACTGAAAATAATAAATGTTATCAGGAAACTGCTAAAAAAACCGGTGTGCGTTTCTCTGACTATTATAATTTTAGGTATTTCTATGTAACGTGATACTTATTCAAAATGTACCTTAAAAACTGTTGGAAATCAAGTGTGCACTCCTATAACTGTTTATGATTTGAGTTATTTTTATGGAACTTGGTACTTATTCAGATCTCACTTCTTTTATAGGCGAAGCATTCCCATAGTATCGAACTTGGCAGCCTTTCACATTTATGTTTTTGATGGGATTTCATTTATTTTTGTTAGGTGTAGGTTCTTTATTATTGTTTTATCACTTTTGCTTTAGCAAATGTCTCATTCCACTTAGGTATGTACTTTATACTATACCCTTTATACTAAGCGTCTAATTCTTTTTTCTACGCTTGCGTGGCACTGTCTGGATCCCTTTATTGGAAACGGAACAGTTTTATTGTTCTTGTCTTTAAGACAAACATGTATTGTCTTAAATTGGTATGTATCTAAATTTAAATAAGTCTTATCTCATTTCCACTCCATACCTACTTATAGTAGAACAAAATTACACATTCGTTGTTTTCGAAACTGACTCACACTTGGCCGTTTTCAGATTTCTACTTTATTTCGACCTAAAGACAAACCTTCGAGCCAAATTTCAGGTCGGTACGACCGTTTGAAGATAGACCCATTTAGTTCATTATGACTTCATAGTAGAACAAAGTTACACCTTCGCTATTTTTCAAACTGACTCACACTTGGCCGTTTTCAGATTTTTCCCTTTACTTTGACCTTAAGACCTATCTCCATGCCAAATTTCAAGTCAGTACGACCATTGGAAGTGGTCTAGGTTTTTGATGAGTGAGTCAGTGAGTCAGTGAGTCAGTGAGTGTATAGTAAAAATAGCGAATTTCTGACGTCAATATCTCATGAACTGCTATAGGTAGAATAATGAAATTTTGTATTCTAGACAATTAAGGGGATGTCAACAGACACTCGAAATTTCATATGCGTAGATAAAATATGTTTTGAGTTATAGGGTGGTCGAAATTGGCCCGAAATGGTTCGTGTAATATAACCCACGGCCGGTGTGTCGCTTTTTTTTGCTCGAACTTGGCGGACACACTGCCGTGTGTCTAGATGTGTTTGCCGTATTTTTTTTATAATATCAATAGCTACCTAACGATATTACTTAGATAAAAATTATGTACATAGAATAAGTTACCTGATTGTTGCTACACCCTTCCAGGGTCCATGTATCTTAGTTTTAAGTACTTGGTTGCAAATAAATCTAATCTTATCTTATCTACTAAGATAATGCACTGCGAAATTTATGATAGAAAGTACACATAAAAACAATTTTAATAACTAACTGAGGATGGACGGTCATCCATTGCCTCACAAAGGTTTTTGCTGACCTCACAAATTAGCCTCCAACTACTGGCCAAAACAGTCAAGAGCTGACCGGAGAAGTGCGTTGATGTACCTAGTTCGGAGCGTGGACCTGGGGCCGTAGACAAGGTTACAATCGACAAGCGCTAACGCCAATAGAAAATAATAAAATGAAACACGTTTCGTTGACATCTGTCATTCCCATACATTTTATTAGTTTTCTATTGGCAAGCGCTTGTCGATTGTAACCTTGTCTACGGCTCCTGTGGTGTTTGCCAAAGGCGTTTGCCTGTTCGCCACAGGCGTGGGCGGAGAGGGTCAGCGACGGAACAGTAATAAAATTGCTCGGCTCGACAAAAAGCTCGAAGCAGCAGTTTTGCTAGAATGTCCGCCAGAATGCTCGCTAAAACGTTTCTGTTATATATTATATATTCTGATATATATATTTTGAGAGCCTTTACCTGTCATTTAAGATTTGCTAGAATGCTTATTATCAGTGAATATTCGATTGCGGCAATACAATCGCGATTTTCAGAATTGCAAGGATAATTTGACTTCAATAACGCCAACAGTTGCGATGATTATATAAAACCAACAAATTGAGACTCATGCCTTCTTTGTCCGAATTTTATAAATGGAGCAATCGACAATTTATTTTTGCTCGTTGGTCAGGTCTTCTGGGTGTCTTTAAAACTTTGTTTTTTTTGGATTAACTGTGTTATGCCTGCACCACACTGGCGCGGTGGCGGACGATTGTAAATTTGACAGCTAAAGACAAGTTATTACTATTGGCTAAATGCACCGAGAGCGCGATGCCATTCAAAAAAAGTTATACTATGGTCCGCAGCGGCCAGGCCGCGCCAATGTGATGTGGGCATTATTCGTTTTCCGACGTCCGCTTCGTTCGTTCGGCACCGGATTTCATTCTGTCGGACACGCTCTACAAAGGAGGTGCCTAATATTGCTATGTACCAAATAACGTAGGATCGAATCGGCATCATGCGCCATTCACAAAGTCTTTCTTGGCGGCTGTCACTCCCAATACGGTATTTGACCAGCGCGATTTGCACCAACTTACGATTACAGAGGCTCTAGTATAAGTTTTACCGAAACAAAACGTCACGACCGCGTTCGCGTTTAGCTGTCAAATCCCATACAAATTGAGGGTAAAACGCAAACGCGATCGTAAAGTTTTGTTTCGGTAAAACTTATACTAGAGCCTCAGACCGATCAACGTTCAATATGGCGACGTCAGTCAGCTGTCAGCCCATAGAAACTTGTCAAACTTTCCAAACATTCAGATTTTAACGAACACCGCTTTTGATTACAAACAGTTCGGTGCAACCCAGCAACCTTTGAGACCTCAAAAACGTTTTGTCAGTTTGGCGAGTTTATATGGAAATATAGACAGTTACGACACCGTTTTCCGAGATCAAATTGTTTCCTTTATAATAATTAAAAATGTTAAGTTACTTATTTCCACAGTTGCCAAATACTTTATGAAAAATTTCGGTAATTTTATATTTATTTTAAAAACTAGTTCTTTTCATTTAATATAAGGAATATTAAAATAAATAAATATGTAGCAGCCAAACTAAGGTATCCTGCGATGGTCAGTGGTTAAGATATAACATATTATGCTGACTGTACAGAAACGAGCCTGGACACACCATAATACGGAGATTGCCAATCTACATTATTTACCCGTGCCTAAAACGTAAAATAATTACTTTTATGAGTCGACGTTTTTCGACAAAAAGCTTCGCTGGCAATTAATCAGAGCCCACAAAGGCTTTACCTACGCTGCGTCAGTCTTAATATGCCGCCATGTAAAGGTGGGTACTATTACGCGGCATCCATGTGGTAATTTTCAGACCACACAACATCATAAAAATTTAAGAGCTTGACTCTTTTTGGTGCAGTAGGCGCTAGTTCTATCGGCTCTCAACTAATGTCTATCGGTCCTCTAAGACAACTAATAGATACCCCTTGATTAATTGATCATACCTTCTAGAACATTTCTAAAGAAAATGTAGTGTCGTATTAAGAGGGAATGGGAATACTACGTACCATACAAAAAGTTTTCCACTTCTAAATATTTTCCAATCTCAATGTTTTTTTAGTAGTAGTTATTGACACAATGAAAGACTAGGTTTATAGGTTTTCATTTTTTTTCAAAGTTTACAATAAATTAAAATTAATAGGCATCATTTTTTTTTCTTAAAGTGATGTCTACATCACTTAGATACCTATTATTATGCTGCAGAGATCGACATCAAAATCAAAGTGATTTGTTAAGATTTAGTTAGTGGAAAACGTATTGTCCCGAAATGGAAATTTCATATAAAAAGTACATAATATTGTCAGTCGCGAGCAATACGAGTACTAGCTTCCCTCTTAAAGTTTCCTCTCCCGCTATTTATAAGACTTCTTAATTCACACATGAAACTAATTTCAGGCCGTTCGAGATGCTGTCTAAAAAATATATCTAAAAAAAACTACGGCTGATGTCGAACGAAAACCAATTTGCATATTCTCGAAATCTCACGCTCGACATATGCTTACTCCCAGCGTTCGAGAAGCAACTAGTTATAGTTATTAGTTATTAGTTAGTTACTGCAGAGGCCGTGAAGCTGGACGAGCTTTGGGGTAGATGGCAGAGTCGTAGACGAGGCCAGATAGAACGAGTCCAGCAATCCCTGTTCCGGCCGAGGATTGTATAGTGCTTTTCTCAAACGATGTGAGGATATATTAAAATTAAAATAAATACCTACAAAGGTAATCAATTAAATACTAGTTTGTTGAAATTGTCGGAACGAACGTTCAGAAAACAATTGTGTAATTTGCCGCCTCATTTATTTTTTAAACATGACATTTCAACAAGCCTATCAAGCACAATGTTTAACCGCACATATGTATTACCATAGATAGTAGTACCATAGATTTTTTTTTATGTCGCAAGTTGCTTACAGAGTCTAGTGGTGGTTGGCAGTACGTAATTTTTCCTTTGTCAGTTTAATATTAGTAAGCAAATTTAAAAAGTTAGTGTAGCGGACAATAATGGCCAAGAAGTAATGTAGGGAGCCATAAACAAGAAACTTCTTGTCTTCATTTCGTGATATTAACGCATACATTTCAGAGCATGTTTGAGAAAAGGATATTATCCATTCTTATATCCTACAAAATTTATATTGGGCGTATTAGATTTTAATTCACTTGAGGTGAGGCTTTACTGTATGTTACAAGCGCTTGCAAAATCTTGCGAAGTGGTTCAGATTGCCCTGAGCTGGTGGGTCAGGCGGTGCGTCTGCTAGTCCCCTCACTGTCAAGGATCAATTTTCGTCCGCGTAACCGGCTACTGCTAGGTCCGCCAGAGGCGCGCACCACAGCGCGCAAAAACTGTCCTTTCGTCAGAGCTCTACACAGCCTCAATGCGCTTCTTGCATCAGCACCGGACGTGGACGTCTTTGGAAGTACGAGTAGTTGGGGAATTGTGTATCGCGAATGCTTAAGGTACTGTGAGATGATGGATGGACGTAATTCTTCTGTCATGTAATTGTATATATCATTTGCAATTCACAGTGACTTAGTTTTTAACTGTAATACTGTGTAATTATTTTAAATAAATAAATATCAAACAAACAAATAAAATAGATCTGTCGGTAGCGCAACGACGGAAAATACTGTCGGTAGTTTTAACTCAAAACCGTCATAATATGACAGTTTTGAGATATTAGAACCTATTTTTTTGCGCTCCTTCTCACGTTAGTATTTAATCGAGTAAACACTTAAACAGGTCTATTCATATTTATTTAATCGTAAGGCATTCATTATTTGGCCTTTTTAAAGTTTGTCACTCTTTATTAGTGGAGGGTTGTGGAGGGTAGCTCCTGCGGGCGCGAGTAACAGTTGTCCCCCTTTGTAAATCTATTGTAAACAAACACAATCAAGAAATTCTCTATGATGCTCTAGAATACGACGTTATGCTATCTTTGCCACTTTGCTGAGATTTTTCAATAGAGATCGTCTCTCTCTCTCTCTCTCTCTCTCGGTCTCTATTAGTCCTGCCACACACTGGCGCGGCCTGCGGTGGCGGTCTATAGTAAATTTGACAGCTAATGACAAGTTTACTATTGACCGCCGCGGCCAGGCCGCGCCAGTCTGTGAGAGGTCTTAGACTTTCTTGTCGAACTGGCAAAGCAAACCTAAGCCGCGTAATAACGCCATCTATGAGCTGAATGAACTTCCTAGTTTCTGGGTTTAAAAGCCAAAGAAATTAATGTTACACTGGAAACTGGCTACCAGCAGGCTCACTATTATAACACTTACCGATGAAAGCTCGAACATCGTAAGATGTACCAATTGGGGAGCCGTGGTACTGCTTAGCTGGTACCAGTTGCACGCTGGGGGGTGCCAGCGGGGTCAGCTCCAATTGGAACGGGTAAGCGTTATCCCCTAGACGCCTTATCAGCGCCTCCTGTGGACAATAAACGGGAATTTGTATTGAAGCAGAAATCAGAAATATTTATTTGCTCCGATACAGTTCTGAAGGTCTTACATTCAAATTTAGGTACATTGTATCAGCCCGCGAGCAGGCGTGCAAATAATTAACTTATGAAATACAATTTAAGAATAACATCAAAATAATTAATAATTCAAAATAAATAAATTCATGTCACACACTCAGACCAAGAAAAAAAGACAGACGGAGCGTTACGACCAGTCAAGTGAAACCAAACATACAAACAAAACCAAGCTACATCAAGTTTAGCACACGCTCTGAGAAACTCTTGAGCACGTGTCGCAATGCTGTCAAGATCATTTATTTCGAGTTTTGTGCGATTTCATTTGTTTAGCGTGTGCTAAACTTATGGGGCTTGGTTGAAAACCGGATGGCTTTACCAGACTCTTCGTAACGCTCCGTCTGTATATTTTCTGAGTTACCTTTAATTTACCAAAAAAAAAAATTGACAAATTATCACTTCCCAAAACATTTTTCGTAGAATTTCATTTGCCAAATAATCGTTTGCCAAATTAACACTCGACAAATAATTCTTACGCCATCCTTATGTTTGGCATATTCATGTTTAGGTAATATCTCGTTTACCAACTGGTACTTTGACCAAATTTCATTCAGTCAAATATGTTAGTTGGCATAATATGTTTTAACCAAAAAAAATCAGGCAAATGATTTGTATCGTCAATATTTAATTGACCATTTCTATTCCGACGGTTAATCAGCAGAGCAACTCTTCAATGACAAATCATTTACATATTAATTTCAAAGGTGTATAAGATACACAATAAAATAACATTTTTTTTTTTTTTTTTTATGTTATAGGAGGCAAACGAGCAGACGGATCACCTGATGGTAAGCGATTACCGCCGCCCATGGACACCTGCACCACCAGAGGTGTTGTGAGTGCGTTGCCGGCCTTTAAGATATGTTTGAGGATTCACCGTGTTGACAGCTGAAGGAACAAATTCCCTCGCTCTCAACACGACGCATCCTCGGGAGCTATGGCGACCTTGCTCACCTCCAGGAACACAACACTACTACAGAGCGAGTAGTAGTGTTATTATGGCTGTGGTCTTCTGCAAGGCGGAGGTACTTCCCCAGTTGGGCTGCTCCAAATTCGAGCGGGATGACATTTCGCTGTACCCTACCTCGCCTAAAACACATTTTTTTTGTTATGTGGGTAGGGAAAATTAATTTGTATAGAGGTCGCAATTCTAACCTAACCGCCAGCGTGTCGACGTCACCCCGCTTCACGGGGTGCCTATTTCCGCTCTAAGGGACACAAGCTAACCCTAACCTAACCTACCAAATAAAACAATTGTTACGATTGTTTGTTTGTTTACTTATAGGAGGATTTGCCCCCCGAGCCCCCTTTTTTGGGTGCCCTTACCTAATTTAACGCCTTTGCCTACCGAACTACCTAACCGTGCATTTTTTTTATTTAAGGGACCGTTCCGTTTTATTAATAGTATTATGGTAAAATGTCATAACCCAAACAATTGTGATTTTAGTCTATTTATAATTTGCCATAACATTAACATGACGAAATGTTTATTGTCTAATGTTTTTTGCCTTTTTAAAGCGTTTGCTAAAACACCACATGCCATAATGTAATTTTTCGTAATAATATTTTGCTGAATGAAAATTTGACGTAATGAAAATATTCGTATTAAAATTGTGCCAAAGTTTGCATTGGCAAACAAAATAGTTGCTAAAATTTGTTTGGGAAATGAAAGTAAGTAATAGTAATTTAAATTAATTCATGTTTCATTTTCATTTGTGCTCCAGGTAAGCTTTCACGCTATAAAAACGATGCTCAAGCAGCCAATTTGTGAGGCTGCGTTTGAGTGCCTGTGAGCACTTTCAAATCTTCCGGTCCAGTTAGAACACATAAAAGGTAAGATATTAATTTTACAGGGAACAAAAAGGGAGATGTAATAAAATACTTTGGCACTCTTTGGGGGAGGGATGTCCAGCAGTGGACGTCTTTCTGCCGATATGATGAATAAAATATGATACGGGAGCAGGACGACTGTGAAAGTAAGCTGCAGTTGAAAAAGCAATATTATTATGTATAATCGCGTTCGGAAAATAAGCGAAAAGAAAAATTGCGTTTGCGGTAAGCGATCTATTCTGTTTCATCTGTAGCCCAAGCACTTTATTTTCATTAGTATGGAAAAAAATGCAAATTTGGAAATAATTCATAGCAGCAGCTTTTTTGCGTGTAACTGATATATTATCACTTTAGTAATTACGTAGACTCAAAATCCACCAAAATATTAGTCATCAAAAAAATCGATATTTAACCAATTCCTGAAAAAAGAGGAAAAATATTAATATATATTTTAATTTTTGTTTTGTTTAATTTACAGGAGCTCTTCAAGAATAATAAATAAATCACACAAAAAACATAATGGATGTGTCATTTTTTTTTATAGATTTACTTCCCGATGGAAATTTTAGTGAAGTCTTGATAAGGCATCTTAGAATAACATTTTAAAATTAATCAAACAAAAAAAACGCTGTTATAAATTACTTAATTTTTGAAAAAAAAACGTAATTTTCCTGGGGTGCTGTGGTTTTTCTTGAAATCACATAGTGATTAAATATTTTTTCACACCTTTCATTCGGAAAAGTAAGTTTTGCTCCACGATGAGAGGGACCAAAACGCTACTTTTCTGTTCAAGCTACTTTTTTAATTTATACATTGGCATTGGAACATTTGTACGCAATGTGCCAATTGAAAACAGATGTTAATAAAATAATCGATTGTAATTTCATCGTAGTCGATTCAAAACGAACATATTTCAAGTTTTAACTCTATAAACGTTGTATAAAAATTTACAAATATTCCGTAATATTTAAAAATTAGTAATAAAAATTAAGATAACTTAGATATATTTTAACAATAGCTTTTTTTAAATTTCCCCATAGTCGGTGTGAAAAATAGTGTGTCACTCGGTAGCAAAATTATTTTCGTCTCGGGCGTAAACACTTGTATCCCTCACTACGCTCAGGATCCTACGTTAGAATCCCTCGCTACGCTCAGGATTCTATTGTAGGATCCCTCGCTACGTTCAGGATTCAATACACCGCCCTCGCCGTAAATATACTATTTTGCTTCCTTGTGACACAAATAACTATTCTAATCTTATATGTACCTACTTATAGGTTGATTTTTCCTCCCGTTTACTCCCATATTGTAAGAGTGACCTATAAAAAAAATGCTTGTATATGGTAAAATTAGCAAAGGATACGTCGAGTCAAATACATCTCCTGTCTAGTCACATCACACTTAAGTACATAGGATAACAAGGGCATCACATCCGTTATTAACGTTCGCCATAATGAAACGTGATTTTATGACTTATGAGCCGGCATTAAGGTCCCGTTTGCCCCGGCGCAATCTTCGTAATAACGTTAGTTCTGAACAGCTGAGAGCCACAGGTGCCGTCGCTGAAATGCACAGGGGTCATCACTTTATCAATGTTAGCAACAAGACGTGTACAGTCGGGATCGGATAGTACAGTATGAACACAACGAAAGGCTCAGCAGGCCATTGACCGTTTGTGTTTGAGAGAAGTGGATCTACGCGATAGTATGTCTACAGTCCCTGGGTGACCTAGCTCAGCTCGGGTGAAAATACAGAGAAAACTAATTTTCATGAGACCTAGCTAGATCCTTAATTAGCCCTCGTAAACCCCTATATCGCAAAGGTAATCAAAATTCGTTAGAGCCGTTTTCGATATTGTGATTGCAAATATTTATACATACAAATATTGATCGTTTAGTAGTATAGGATAGGATTCACTGGTCGCCTAATTGGCTATGAGACATTTGTCGTTCAAGGTGCCAGTAAATCAAATGTTTGTATGGAACTAGCAACTATGAACACGTAATAGTAAATTACGTAACTAGGGCGGTGAATGCGCGAATGCCCCAGATCGCAGGTGTTTGTGGCCCGAACCGAAGGTGAGGGCCATAAATATGCGCTCTGGGGCTCGACCGTGTTGAGTACAAAATTTTTCGTCTTCACCTGGCCACAATGCGAGTTTTCCCGTACGCGCAGTGTGCAGTAAACTCGCATTATGGCCAGGTGTGACGTAAAATAACATTACATGGTCTAAAACGGACCCTCGCTGGCGACAAGCGAAACCGCTTATACAAATTGGCATATAGCACCTATACGTCACAGCATAATCTATTCCATACTCGTATATTCATGACCACCACCACCAAATAACCACCAATAAACCACGAATAAACCATTCATTCATTCATTAGTACTAACCGTTGTAAGGCACATCACGTAAATTGCTATTGGTTGTGAAATAGTGCCTACACAGTTTTTTTATTTTATTTATCTTCTCTTTATCATCATCTTTTTACTTATCTTACAATTGGCATATGTAGCCATATGATTTAAAGTTTATTTTATTTAAATTTGTCATATATTTTATTGATACTTATACAACGTTTTTTTAACCGTCTTAGATCCGAAGCCCACTTAAAGTATCGAAAAGGTACAATTAATCATTCGCGAAAAAAAAATAGTTAAGTTTTTGGTAATGAACGTTAGGTAATTGAGTTTGTAAAATCCAGTATGGCGCGCGGTACGAAGTTCATTCATTAAGATAACGGCTAGCGGACACTGCGGTCACTCGGGTGGATGATTAAAACTACCTTATATTAATACTAACCAAAAAACAATATTAATGTATTAAAAAAAAAAACATTTTTTAAGTTCTGTGTAATGTATACATTAACTGGGCTTCGGCTCTAAGTTAACGGCGTTTAGCCTAGTTTAGCAAACGGTTAAAAGAGCACCGTGTATATTTTGTAATTTACAGTTTATCGTAAATCATTATGTTACTATCAACACAGCAAATTAACGTTAAACACTTTAATATGAAGAAAGTACTCAAATGTCACTTGGTCAATCAACCCTTCATCGATTTGAGGATTTGCTGAGACAGCTACAAATGCACTCGCAAAACATTATCGGAACGCATCACCACAATACCTCCAAACAAGTAGTACTACAAATTACAGAGGACCGAAGACATCATTACACCAATGATGTCTTCGGTCCTCTGTAATTTGTAGGGACTTCCGCAGCAGAGATAGATCTCCAAGGAACAACTCTGGAATCTCTGTTCCGAAATGCCAAACAGTCACCACATGGAACGCCGCATGTGGTCCTGCCAAACACAAACCACATCCCGAGGCAAGACCTGCAATGTACACCATAAGGGAAGAGGAAACGTGGCCGGCTGAAGCACACTGGGCTGTTATTCGCTACTCGCTAATGCGGCTCATCCCACCGGTCACCCGTGACGAAACTAGACCTCTACCGACGCTTAGTTGCTACGCAGCGCAGTGTCAAGATATATTTGTGGGTGAGCGTTAAAGTGAGCTTAAACAAGTTACAGAATAAGGGGGCAGGAGGCGTAGGCAGCGGAAGGCAATCGGGCTAACAACTAACGAGCAATTGGTCCAAGGCGAAGTAACCCACGACAGAACGCGTTGGCGGAGCATTGTGGGAACCTTCTGCCCCATCTAAAGACCACAGGACATCAAGTCAAGTAGGTCAAGTCTGCAGTGGAGATGCTTCAAATATGAACAAGATGCCTCCACATGTAACTACAAAAAAGACAAAGAATATAGTGTAAAGAAGTATCAAACTACAACAGCTCGTATCCCAACATACATAAGCTATAAAGTCCACTGACAACAGGGCTTCGCCATATCCTAGCCACTTAAAACATCGTTTTACGACACAGATGAAGCGATTCTCTCACATTTATCAAGCCTAGGGCCAACAAAAGACATTTTAACCCACATCGCAATAATGTTGTGAGGAATTTATGTACTCAAGATACAGTTTACGAGGGTTCTCTTTTTGGAATTTCCTTATTCATGAAACACTTTATACTTTTACTAGCTTCTGCCCGCGACTTCGTCCGCGTGGAACTCTTTTTAACCCCCGACGCAAAAAGAGGGGTGTTATAAGTTTACTTGTGTGTGTGTCTGTGCGCTACCACAGACACACACACACGTTGTAGTTGAAGGGATGGAGAGTGACATAGGATAGTTTTATCCCTGAAATCATCCCCTTTGGGGGTGAAATGGGGGGGGGGAAGTTTATATGGAGCTGCGATGTAAACGAGTTCCACGCGGACGGAGTCGCGGGCAGTAGCTATAATAAATAAGCAGATTCATATTGAAAATTGTACACTTATAGAATACTAGCGTTCGCCTGCAAATTCGTCTGCGTGGATCCAGGATAAAGCTATCCTATATTTTAATCCACGCTATTAACTATCTTCGTGTAAAATTTCTTTCATATCGGTTGAGCCGTTTAAGCGTCATTGAGTAACAACCATCTAAATATCCAACCATCCAAACTTTCGCACTTATAATGTTAGTAGGATTATTATCCTTTACTTTATAATTTATCAATTAAATTTTCAGTTTTTGGTAAACTTCAGCACAATTCTATCACCGTAGCGAAAATCGAGAATAAACCTCATTCTTTAAACTATTTAATCGTACGGCATACATTATTTTTGGCCTTTAAAGTTTGTCACTCTTTAGTAGGTACCACCCAGGGGACACGTGCAGGGTTGTGGTAGGTAGCTACTGCGGACGCGAGTAACAGTTGTCCCCCCTTGGTCAAGTGAGTGGGCAACTCGACTGTTAGTTCTTAAGCCGCCCGAAAGCCTCTAATTCGGCTTAACGATTACTGTCATAGACAGCAGCCGGGATCAATTGCTTAGCATGCCTTCCAAAGCACGGAAGCGCTCATTTATATCAACCACTCAAACATCATCAGGCGGTCACCCATCCAAATACTGACCGCTGCCATCTTTGCTTAACCTGCGTTATCGTTTCCGACTCGCAGGCGCCGGCTGTGAGCGGAGCGTTCACTCAGGACTTACACTTAGAGTCTGTCAGGCGAGTCGTATCCCTCATTCACGCAAAAACGGCTTAACGGATTAAAATTGATTTTGGTATACACATATATATATATGTGTATATAATAGTGTATAACCTGGATTAACATACGAGTGTATAATACTTTTTATTCCAGGAATCATCGTCTAAGGTGGCAAAAGTTTGTAAGGAGCTACGATATAGGTACAACTTAGAAAAGTTGAAAAACCCCCGACATTTTCATTTCAAAGTCCAATATCTCAAAAACGGCTAAATAGATTTTCATGAAACGTGGCTAAAAACACTCTGGATAAAATTATCTATGACACATAAGAAACCGCATTCAAATCGGTCCATCCGTTCGGGAGCTACGCTACCACAGACACACACACACGTAAACTTATAACACCCCTCTTTTTGCGTCGGGGGTTAAAAAGAGTTCCACGCGGACGAAGTCGCGGGCAGAAGCTAGTTTATAATATTAGTATGGATTACCGAGAAATAAACATGCGCGAATTGGTCCATAAAAACATTTATAATAATTAGAGATTTAGAAAAAGATACAGGGTGACTGAGGTGCGACTTCTCTGAGAGGTGAAGCGGTCTTCTTGTTGTGTACTCGTAAATGTTTCAGAAGCCCGAGAATCCGCTGTTAATCTTGTTTCACGTTCCGTAATAGTCTTCGGAAGCTCGCGACAACGAATGGCGTTCACGATCGTGGCCAAGACGTGCTTCCATGTCTTCACTGTTTTCAAGGAATCTAGAAGCCTGGGAAGCTTCTTCGGAATCCTGAGATCTTGCCACTCGTTTTCTGGCGGCCTGTCTAGAAATTCGTGTCAGGTTCGATCTCTTTCTGGAGGGCATTTTGAGTAATAACGTTTTTGGGGACTTTTGACACATAATTTTGTGATTTGACAGAAGATTTGACAGAATAAAATAAACTTGTGAGTATTTACTCTGCATTAAAAAAAACTATTTATATACAAAAACATACTTACTGAATTAAACCCCATTTTTAACCCCTTTCCACCCTTATCTTTATAATTTTTATAGCCTATTACCTGGCCGAAGATCCATTGAACGTTTTAGTGAAAGTTGCATATTAATCCATTCGACAGTTTTCCCGTGATACCCGGACCAAAACAGACAAACAGATAGATGGCGCTGGTGCGCAAAGTAAAGATTACTTTATCCAAATATTCTCAAATTTGGCCTGTGGGTCACCGTAACTCCATCAAACTTTTTTATACGTCTGAACTCCAACAAACCATTTGTTGGAGTTCAGACGCCGACAGAAATCCGGAGAATGACCTTCTAAATGCGTGGAAATTGGTGAAGTTCTGCATCGCGCTATTGAAGTTTTTAATGTATGTTGTATAAATACAACTTCCTTGAAGCTCTACTTATTATTCCCCTGGGCGGCCCATAAGGCCCCCAGAGAGGCTATCCATAAACATATCTGTAGCAGGCCGCTCAGCAGGCCTAACAGGGAAAAAAATAAAAAATAAAAAAAAAAAAAAAATCTACTAATTATGTCTCACTGACAACCTCGACGAACTTTCACAATTATTATATGTAGAGAAGATAAAACGCACACTTAGCAACTGATGCCTTAATACCCGCTCGAAGCAACTAACGATGCTTAATAGTTAAAGCAATGACGCGTAATTTCGGTGTCCAAGAGGCAACCGGATGGCTCGCGGTATTCTAGGTCCCGAAGCGTTATGGAACTGCCCTGTGCAACCCGAACTGAGTCAACTTGGACTGGAGCGGATTTTGGAAAGGGGTGAAATAAAAAAAAATGTCGCCAGGTATTCGATTTAGACCAGCATTTCATTATATAAACGCGTAAACACTTTCAGGCAACCGCTGTTTTAAAAGGATGCTACAGAAAATAACATATTTATTTATTTATTTTTTTATCATTCGGAGAACCAACAGCTATTGATACAATATGGTTAACTTAATTTGGGTACAAATTATACTATTCCTAAATAATACTTTTTAATTACTCGGTTCAACTCACGTATTCAATGTCACTCCGGGCGACATTGAATACGTGAGTTGAACCGTGTAATTAAAAAGTATTATGTCAACATGTCTCACGAAAGTTTAAATTCGAATATTATTTTCCTATTTCCGCCCTAGTCCAAATTGGCTCAATTTGGGTTGCACGGGTCGGTTTCACAACACTTCGCACACACCTCTTGGACACTCAACTACCCGTCATTGCTCTGAGTATAACACTTAAACTGCCTAGCGGGCACTTACGCCGTAGGTGCTTTTCGATACGTACGGGGAAAACCAGGTGATCGGCCACTCGGCGTGCGTAGTACACTGTCGCCGACGTGTGGGTTTTACGTTTATGTGCAGCAGGTACCTATCGCTAGCTAGGCTATGAGCACTCCATGTTCTAGCCTCATTTATCGCTGACTGTACTAAAGTGTTTACATTTTCCATTTTTATTGTGCCATAAAAACTTTGGCCACAGTTTTGTCACGTCAAATACAAACACAAAGAAATTGTGCCGCCAAGCAGATAAGAACCTTGCTGTTTGGCGTTAGGGTCGACTTTAGTTTAAACGCTTAAGCGGGCGTCATAAATGAACCATAACGGTGGTTTGTTGGTAGTCAGGGGTCCGTCGGAACAAATAATTCCATACTAATATTATAAATGCTAGCTAGCTTAGCTTTTCGGTGAAGGAAAAACATCGTGAGGAAACCTGCATACATCTGCGAATAAATTCAAAGGTGTATGTGAAGTCCCCAATCCGCACTGGGCCAGCGTGGGGACTACTGCCCATATTCCCTCTCATACGTGAGAGGAGGCCTGTGCCCAGCAGTGGGACACGTATATAGGCTGATGATGATGATGATTATAAATGCGAAAGAGCTTACACTCTTCAATCTTACACTGCAGAACCGATAGAGATAGTTTGGGATAGGACGTTATGATAGTTTTATCGCGGATACCATACCTTAAGGGGGAGAAATGGGGGCGAAAGTTTGTAGGGAGCTACGACACACACAAGCTCCACGTGTACGTAGTCGCTGGCAGAAGTAGTATTATGAAGAGAAAAAGTCTGTGAGTTTGTATCATTGTAAGTATGTGTGTTTGTACCTCCGGATTCTTCCGATATCAAATCTTTTATCATCAATAATTAGAACGGACTTTAAGAATAGGTACTTAGTTATATTTTTTCTTAAAATACGCGGTTCTTTATAACATTTACTAAATGGATATTTACGAAACATTCCAATAAACTTAAACATCAAAATAGGACAAACAACGAATGAAAAAGCCATAGAGCTCCTTACAAATTTCTTCTAAAGTCTATTGTTTTTTTATTTCGTAGACTAAAATGATTGTATTGATGATTGTATTGAAAATGATTGATCATGTATTGCTAGTTTTGTACGTCTTATAAATAGTGATGTGCTACAACCGGTACTAACCGAAAATAAACGATTGGGAGGTACTTATATTTGTTGATGAAGCGTCTGTAAACACAATGAATGGATAATCCGTGATTCAGCACTTCTTCGCCGCGGCCACGCGATGAAGTAGATGGGCGATTAGGATCCATGTAGGTATATATGGAAACTAAACAATAACGCAACTAACGTAGGTAACAGAAAAATAACTAGTTAAATTCAACAAACGTAACAACAAAAGTCAACAAAATAGGAGAGAACATCCGATCACTAAACGAGTAAAATAACGAATGCCAAATATGAAAACCAAAATGGCGTCGCGTCAGGTCGGCGATACGTCAATGTCATTTTAAATGTTTGAGTACATTAGTAGTGAGTAAATATTATTCATTGTTTATACCGTATCATTTTGTTAGTAGATTTTATTTATTGTTTATTTTGAATCTAAAATTAATTTATATCGAATCAAAGACCCGATATCAAAGATCAGCACTGTTTGTATATAGCTGGTCACATTATTTCTACGTTTGACATTTGTGGTTGTCATTTTAGTCTGCGGGATAAAAAATTGACTAAACGGCTATCTGGCATCGTGACACCCCGCTCCCAACCCCGCAAAATTGTGCCCCGCATTATGAGGGGCCATTTTGCGCCGCTACTTAATCTTCTATGGTTTATTCCTACACTGAGGACAAAGGCTTTATTTAAAACCAGTTCCTACATATGGACAGCTTAAGATTGCGTATTGCAAAGAACGCACGCAAAGCAGCAGAATAAACCATAGCCCAAACCATTCAGACAGTTATTGGGTTCCGGGGATTTCACAGACTTTTCCTCTTTTACTGATTACAGAAAAAGACGCGGGCAGCAGCTAATTGAATGACCGAGTGAAGCGAACAAGTGTCTCGTTTCAACTTCGGCCAAAATTCGACCGGATTTTTCTCTACTATTTTTTTAAATGTTCAATCATCATACAGATGTTTGTTTCTATTGAAATTTTCGCTTTTATTGAGCTGGCCTTGCGAGTGAGCGGCTCGCAGAGGACGCAGTAGTACTAGTAGTCATTAATTAAAACGTTCGGTACGGAACCTGAGTCTACAAATCACGATCGCGTTTTCCTATTCCACGGAGGAAAATGTCAACGAATTTAGCTCTCATTACTATTTTAGTTAAGTTCGTTACGGAATGGAAATTAAACATTGAAACAGCAAAATATTTGACGTTGGGAATACAGTTTGCACAGGGTGGGGACACTCGTAATGAAAAATCAACGTTGTATTTATAGCCCAAGCACTTTATTTTCATAAGTATGGAAAAAAATGCAAATTTGGAAATAATTAATAACAGCAGCTTTTTTGCGTGTAACTGATATATTATCACTTTAGTAATTACGTAGACTCAAAATCCACCAAAATGTTAGTCATCAAAAAAATCGATATTAAACCAATTCCTGAAAAAACAGGAAAAATATTAATAGATATTTTAATTTTTGTTTTGGTTAATTTACAGGAGCTCTTCAAGAATAATAAATAAATCTCACAAAAAACATAATGGATGTGTCATTTATTTTTATATATTTACTTCCCGATGGAAATTTTGGTGGATTCTTGGATAAGGCATCTTAGAATAACATTTTAAAATTAAACAAACAAAAAAAAACGCTGTTATAAATTAATGTTTGAAAAAAACGTAATTTTCCTGGGGTATTAAAGGCGTCTTTCGAAATAGAGGTGTACACTCAAAATGTATTATTACTCCAAAAGAAAGAAGGAAGTCTAGTCACGACAATCCCATTCTTCAGACATCATGATAAGTTACGAAGCTAGAACCATAATCAGTAATGACCAGTAGACATCACGATCCTTGAGCGTCATTGTAAATGATAATCGTTTCTTATGAAGGTGCATTTTGCGGATATGGAACAGAGCAACTCTTAAAACTTTGTACACTTTTAATTTGTGCTCCATTCGACTAGGTACATTTTTAATCCTTTTTAAAGACAATACATCATTATTGATTATTTTATTTAAAGGCTACACCTCCATTGTGGGGGCGTGTACTTAGAGTATAGATTTCTACATCGGAACTATACGCGTGCCACCATAAGGAACGGAGAGGCTCTTATTCAGCCAATTCCAGAAGGCGTAGCACGGTTGCCATTTTATCACTTATCGTTGTGGATAAGCCATCCAACACTCTCGCACTCGCATACTTGTCAGAACGTGATGGATGTCTTATCCACAGCGATAAGTGATAAAATGGAAACCGTGCTACGCCTTCTGAACTCTTAAAGGGTCGGCAACGCGCATGTAACACCCCTGGAGTTGCAAGCGTCCATAGGCTACGGTAACCACTTACCATCAGGTGGGCCGAGAGCTTGTTTGCCACCAACGTGGTATTAAAAAAACCCAGAACTGGTCTTAAAATGGCTTACGATGACCAACCTACTTGATTTGGGGGGGTAATGGTTTATTTCCCGCTTCAACTTCATTTTGATATTTGTATCTTAGACGTCTACTGCTGGACATAGGCCTCCCTCAAAGAGTGCCGTAAAGACCGGCCCTGTGCCACCCGCATCCAGCGGAATCCCGCGACATTTACCAGGTCATCAGACCACCTCCACCCTTGCTTTTGCCTTGGTCCCCTGTCGTGGTTATTTTATTACCTGTGACGTGTCCTCAGTAAAGCCTGCAACACACTGGCGCGGCCTGCGGTGGCGGACAATATTAAATTTGACAGCTAATCACAAACATAAACCCTGACCAATTTTCATATTAGCCCTAAGTAGAACCTTGCCGTAACAAGCTGACGTATTTACGTCACAATATGATCGAATTCATATGTCATTATGACAAGGTTCTACGTAGGGCTAATATAAAATTGGTCAGGGATTACTTTTGTCCGCCGCGGTCAGGCCGCGCCAGCGTGATTCAGGCTTAATAGGTTCCTGGTGGCGTGTCAGTAAGCTGTCAGTGTCAGTGTCAACTCTTTCTTGAATCGACAGATCCTTTACTGCGCTACACACGTACAATACTCAGGACGGGTTATTGCGTGTTGCAACACACTTATCGAGATTTGTATGCTATCAGCTTAATCGCACGTGGTGTTATTATTACCTTAGCCTGTCCTGGGTATTATAGGTTCATGGCGCTACATGTTAACGGGTAGCTGCGGTAGCGGTCAATAGTAAATTTGGCAAGTAATTACCAGTTTACGACCCAAGATATACTTCTGAGTGGCGTTCTGCTGACTTTCCAAAGTTTTTTGGTCCAGCTCGAGTCCCCTCCTTCTATGAAGAGCTTAGAATGCCTTAAGCAAAGCCTCATTCCTTGGCGGCTGCGCGGCCATATTTAATGCGGTGAACAGGGAGCTCAAGCCTCCCCCCAAAAGTATATGACACTTCCGGGAAAAAGAATACATTGATATTTAGTTAATCTCATTTTAGTAGGGCTCTCTCCCCCCCAAACCAAAATCGTGGATCCGGAATTGAATGCTGGGTTTCACTTGTCGGACATCGGATCCGACAACAAATCGGCGTTTTTGTGGCAATATAAATATATTGTCTCTACTTCTAGCACTGTACAGTTGAGTTCTCCAATATCTACACAGACAACCTTTCAAAAATATCTATACAGAGACTTTTTTGTTACTGACATAAGACACATGCTTAGATATTAATGAAAGGTTGTATGTACAGATATTGGAGAATTCGATTGTATACAAGTTACAAATCATTCTGAAAAAGGTTAATTTATTCTGAGAAACCGAAAACTCATGAAACTTAACGCAAGTTTCTGTTTGGGAAGTTCACGGAAGGGAACATTGAATTGTGTAAGGATGATGTTATAGAACCGGAGATAGTTTGGCAACTTTCTTTCGCATTGTTCGCCTCGCCTGCAGATAAGCTTTGGGGAATGCACCTACAGAGCCGTGCTCGGTTCTCGTTCGTGGTACAGCTCGAGGATCGCACTTGGGCCCAAGTGCGGTCCTCGAGCTGTACCACGAACGCTAGCCTTCGCGTCTGCATCTGGAAGCAGGATATAGTTGACCAACCTGCAGAGCAGCAGTCGGTTTCCGTTCGTGGGTTCAGTTTAGGGGCCAAAGCTGGGTCCTGTTGCAGCACTTCATGGCCTTTACCTCCTTCTCTTGTCTGGATCTGGAAATACAGGAAATAGTTGACTCACCTGCAGAGCAGTGCTTGGCTCTCGCTCGTGGTTACAATTGAGCGGGAACACCTGGGCCAGGCTCATGATGGCTTCGTTGCAGAACTTCAGGCCCATCACCTCTTCATCCTCGCGTCCGTATCTGGAAACAGGATATACGTTAGACCTGGGAATTGTGATGGGCCAAAGTTTTAACAAGGCTCTGTACAAACTGCGTGTAACCGCAACAATCTTATCTAAGAATCATTTCGATAGACTAGACTTTTGATTTAATTGGTTCATCCGTCTGCCAGTATAATGTCACCGGTCACATACAGATCAGTGGCAGAACGCCCATACAAGCCGATTCCAACCGGAACAAGTTTTAGGCAAGCCTATAGTTATATAGGTACTCTAACTAAACTCTTTCATAACTTTTTTTGCTCTTATCGTTAATTTTCACGCGCCCCCACTGATACACATACACACATGTCAAAATTATAACACCCGTCGTTTGGGTTTTAAAAACTAAACAATAGAAAATTAAACGCCTGACACAACGAAATGTTTCTAAACGACATAGTTTGCCAAACATTTATTACACTGACCTCGACCGATACTAAAAGCCTCACTAAAAGGCCAGAATATGAAACCGTTTCCGCCCTTGGCCGCCAAATGAATACTAATAGACGTGAATTTAACAAACCATTAGGCTCTCATTTATCTTAGGAGGGCCGGAATCGCATTAAGACAAGGATTTTCATGATAGGTCCGTGCGGGATACATATTACGTGTGTGTTTTATTTATATTTATAGATACATACATTCACGCTTTTATTCCCAAAAGGGATAGGCATAGCACATGAAACGTATGTTCCAGAGCCAATTTAGCATAAATGTGTGTATAAAAGATCGACAACGGTGACATTGCAGTGATAGGTTGCTGGCCCATCGATCACAACACACTTCAACCCTGCTGCCTTGGTCGACTTTTACGCCACCCACGTGAAGAAAGGGGGTGGTGAATTTCTTACCCGAGACCACACGGGACATTTATGAGATGTTTGTAGTATCTTTAAATATTATATGCCATAGTGGCTGATCGTGACGAACCATGGAACCACTATCAATTTTATAATCACTCACTTTCGAACAATAAATTATTTGTATTTTTACTACAACCTTTCTGCCCTTATCGACGGTCCCAATTAAAAGAGTCGGATCTGCAAAATTTAGATTTTTGCTTTTCATCGGCTTAGATCGTAAAAAACTCAAAACTTTAAAACCACATTCACAGATTTTCGTTTTTTTCAATACTTTTCGTAAAAACCAAGATAAAAAGGTCGGATCTAAGAACAGATGACATTTAAAAACGTCGGTTGTGACAGTTGCGACATTTTTACGGGACACACAGTGAGTACAAAGTGTCGGATATGTCACATCCTACTATATTACACGGAAAAGTATAGCGTATTTTTATTTTGGTTTTTATGTAATTTACAGCCTGTTAAGTTATCAAGTAAATTTTCTCTGTATTATATTGTTACATAAGAGTTTCCGTGCAACAATGCCAGTTCTGCCAGTTACGACACTTTTGGAGTACATTTTTTGTCGGATGTGGTACATCCGACATATTAATGTATACAATTTCCAGCCAAATATATGGCGTATGTGGCACTTGTAACAAAAGATGCGTAAGTTATATCGGTAAAAAAAGTAGTATAGAAGGTTTGTTTAATTTTAAAATGTTATTCTAAGATGCCTTATCCAAGAATCCACCAAATTTCCATCGGGAAGTAAATATATAAAAATAAATGACACATCCATTATGTTTTTTGTGTGATTTATTTATGATTCTTGAAGAGCTCCTGTAAATTAACCAAAACAAAAATTAAAATATCTATTAATATTTTTCCTCTTTTTTCTGGAATTGGTTAAATCCGTGTGGTGTCGGGTTAGAATAGCACCACCCCCTTTCCTCCTGTGGGTGTCGTAAGAGTCGACTAAGGGAACAGGGTTGAAGTGTGTTGTGGGCGATGGGCTAGCAACCTGTCACTGCAATGTCACATTTTGTCGATCTTTTATACCCATATTTATGCTAAAAGTGGCACTGGAACAAAAGTTTCATGTGCTCTGCCTAACCCTTTTAGGGATAAAGGCGTGATTATATGTATGTATGTATGGTTAAATATCGATTTTTTTGATGACTAATATTTTGGTGGATTTTGAGTCTACGTAATTACTAAAGTGATAATATATCAGTTACACGCAAAAAAGCTGCTGTTATGAATTATTTCCAAATTTGCATTTTTTCCATACTAATGAAAATAAAGTGCTTGGGCTATAGTAATAAACAACCTAAAATTAAAAGTAGCTGTTTTGCAGATCCAATCCAACTCTTTTAATTGGGACCGTCGTTATGTGGAAAATAGGTATTAAATATTTTCTAAGGTACCGCCAAAACAAGATCATTTATTTGTTACATCGCTAGGATATGAAAGAAAAATATTTTACCAGCTTTACTTGTTTCGATTATAATGTGCTTTTCAAACACAAGAATGTAAATATTTTTGCTTTTCAAATTGATAGTTCTTGAAGTTGCATGACGGTCAACGCAAGATTTGTCTTATCTTATAATGTGGAATAGGGGTTAATTTGAGATACTTTTTAAATTTTGTGTGAATGAAAATAAGAAAGAAAGAAAGACTTTATCATAAAGACTTTGGTATAACTAAAAAGCAAAATTTAGTATATAAAATAAAAAACAGATGAACAGCTTATGCAGCATATCTATAAAGCTAAGGGCCCTAACTCAGCTTGCTGTCACGGAGCGAGCCATGAGAGGCACTCCGAGGTGCTGATTTTTAGTGAGACTGATTTTGAGGTGAGGGGAGGATTAAAAGTCAAGATGGCACTGAGAGAAATACAACATACTTGTAAAAGGAACATAACCTCATAAAATGAAGTAAAAAAAATCTGAGGGTCATTTTAAAACAGGCGACTGTATTAGAATTACTTATTGGTGGTGGCAAGTTGTTCCAACACTTAGTGGCAGCAAAACAAAAGCGGCCACGACAGGCAACCTGGCGGTGTAGATGACTTGCAAAGTCGAAATGCGTGTCTGACGGCGCACTGAGAGAAGAACAGTTTCTCGAAAAGGCATGAAGGTACTTTAATTTTGATCACTCGCACATACGCACACTAAATATGACAATGTTAACTTAAGTACTTTAATTCTCATGTAAGTGAATTGTAAATAGTCTAATGAGATATCCTACTAATCCAACTAATATTATAAATGCGAAAGTTACACAAACATGTAACCAAAACGTTTGGGTGTTTGGATGTTTGTTACTCGGTCACGCTTAACCGTCTCAGCCGATTTCGATGAAATTTTGCACGAAGATAGTTTATAGCATGGTTTCAATTAAATAATAGTTTTTATCCCGGTCCCCAGAGATGAAGTCGCGGGCGGAAGCTAGTGAGAAACAAATTCCTTAAAACATTGCTAAATGATGTAGTAAAATCCCACGTTAAATGTATTTTCTTAATTATATGTGAAACCAACTACATACGCCAAATGATTGTAGATTCACACACTTTCAAAAATGAAAAAAGTAAGAATTATACAATCGCTCCACTTAACTTTTCTTTTGGTCAATGGAAACGCAGCGTCAACTGCGTCAGTGTATATGTAGCTAAATGTGCTGATAAAGAAAATTATTTTTACTCTTTTGTCGCTGTTCGTTAGTGATCCCGGCACCTAGTTCGAGACGATTTAACTCCTCCCTATCTCCTTGCAATTAGAGTTCCCAACTCGCAAGCCGCTCAAGTTGGAAGTTATAAGAACAAGTTTATTTTATTTTTACTCGTTAAACTTGTACTTGCTCTTGATAACAATTTTAATTTGTTTATAGAGTGATTATGATCAAAGATTACGTGAACAATTTGGATCTTCATTGTTTTGCAAAGGTGATGGTATAGTCAACAGCAAAAGTAGATGATCATTTTAGTACCTTGTCACTTTCACTACATAGACGCGTTCCAAGTGTCGTTACGTTTAGTGCGACAAAGTACTAAAATGATCATCTAATTTTGCTGTTGACTGTACAACTGAGTATTCACTAATATTAAGCATTCTACCTAGATACATTATAATAAATGATAGGTAAAAGCTCACTAAGGAAACAGGAGCGTTCTAGTGATCATGTTTGTATGCCTGTATGTAAATACTTAATTGTACAGGTAAAAAAAACAGACAAAATAGGTTAAATCGTTACAAAGGCGAAGTTATCCTTGTAAGGGATCTCTTCCAGTTAACCTTCATCATAGCTGAATCATGGCTTCATAATATTCATTCTAGCGAAACGACAGTTTTGTTTCGCTTTCATATGTGTTATGCACTTTTTTTTTCTTTTTTTTATATGTTATAGGAGGCAAACGAGCAGACGGATCACTTGATATTTATGTTAATTGTTTGCTGTGTTTATTTTGTACAATAAAGAGTTATAATAACCTACTACTACTTTTATTGTCGCCCGAGCACCCGAGGATGCGTTGCGTTAAGAGCGAGGGAATTTGTTCCTTTAGCTGTCAACACGGCGAATTCATTCATTCATTCATTCATTTATTTCATTCAGTAATCCTCAAATATATCAAGGGTTGGCAACGCCCATGTTACTCCTTTGGAGTTGCATGCGTCTATAGGCTGCGGTTACCATCAGGCGGGCCGTGCGCCTGGTTGCCACCGTCGTTGTATAAAAAAAGACAGCACTGCATGTCCCTAACTAATGATCCTCTGATGACTTTGCAACCTTCCTGTATAATTAATCTCGGCTGGAGAGCGTCGTCGAACGGTAAAAGGATCCTTTACAAATAGATCCCTCAGTCCGCAGAGACGCGGTCCAGTTATAAATGCTCACAAGTAATACAAGAAAAGTAGATCAGAATGTATGCAAAATTAAAGGAAGACTTTTATCTATCAGGATATGCAGGTTCACCCCCCCAACGCCCCCCCCGTGTCCATGAAAGTATCCCGGAGCTCGGTATTTTCCATTTTAAAAGGTGTGTAGAATCAAAATAATCCTGAACGAGTGAATGATAGTGTCTATGTGTGCATCACATAGTTATCAAATACAGGTTGATGCAAAAAGTGATTATGATAATTGTGTTTTAGAGAATGCTATTTTTTTCAACTTTTTACAATTCGAAGAAGCCATCACCTTTCGATTCTTAACATTAAAAATAAGTTAGAAACATACGTTTTATTTACAAAGGACTTTAATAATAATTACTAAAAGTATTACAAAATTATAGGAGGCCCCTGTATAAGAACGGCACTCACACTGCCACCCACAGTGACAAGTGACATTACTTTCGGTCAATTCATTCATGCCAGCTCTCGTGAATCGACCTTTACACGAATTTACTTATCGATCGTCTAATACTGAATATAATAACAATTTAATAAAATGTCACAAGTACAATGGACAATTATTACAATGTCACATGGATATACGCCTTTTCTGCAGATCGCTGCGCTGGAACTTCAACCCGTTTAAAAGTTTGTAAATAGTATAGGGAGTAGTGCGTCAATACTTTTACTAATTACGTTTACAAACCGATCAACTTTTAATATGGCGCTGGCCGCTGCCGTTCCATAGGGACTTACAAAGATGGTTTTATCCTCAGAGCATAAAATACTATCTATAGAGCGGAAAAGCCGCCGGCGGCTGTATCGCACATGTCAGCTCATTGGGCATACTCCGCCATACATTCACCGTCCGTTGTCCACCGAGAAAGTTCCGTTTTTTGCCAAAATGCCGAGTTGTGCAATAATTACTTGCAAACATCGCAGTGATTTGATTAATTTCCACACCAATGGATCAATTTTCACAGGTAAATACTATAAATACTATTTAATTCAAATAAAACCACGAATTCAAGAACTTGCGACAGGCATATTCAATACAAATCGCGCGGCATGTCCGATCTCCTTATTTCCTATATCTGTGGTTTTATCACATTCACTGCCCAGAATCGCTGTAGTTCTTCCCGCTGAGCGGAAAGCGCCTACGTCACAGATGCCCGCTACGGATTCCTGACAATGTGTAAAGGGTTAATCCACCAAAGAAGTGCGAAGATGTGGGTTCATTTATTTGGCACCTACCTATGTGCAGCAGTGGACGTCTTTCGGCTGATACGATGATTTGCTGATGCTTCACGGGTATAAAATAGCGTCCAGCATCATGATAAATAAATAGTCAATAAACTTGAATTAAATATAGTTATAGTTAAACTCTAAAAACATTTTTGTGGCAATGGCACTCTACATCAAAGCAATATGGGTTAAATTCGAACTAAGAAGATTTTTCTTCAATCGAATTTAAGCCATGTCACTTTGACATAGAGTGCCCATGCCACATACTAGTACAGCGTCGAGCACTCGGACGTTTACCTTATGTTGCGTACGTTTATACGTACGTTTTTACTTCTACGGTATCAAAATATATTTGAATTTAACCAGATTCATTTTTATCGGCTGGAGAAACATTGGCAAACATTGGACAAACATTTTGACTTAGCTATGATTGCAGACGTAAAAAGTTTAAGACCACGATATTCGAAATCGGTCGAATGTAAAATATTACATTCGATAAAAAACAATGATATACTGAGTTTTTTGATGGGATATTGAGATATGTTATAAAGTTTAATAATCGCCCTTGTTACTTCTACGGACCAAAATACTATATTTTAAATTACTACGATCGATCATATCCTTGGAGCATTAAACCAACCGGAGCGGAGTAGCCATGAGTCAGTTTCCATACATATAAAGTCTGCCGATTTTTGCTGGGGAGGGGAACGTCAAATGTATGTGTAACGTGAAAATAGCTACGTCAGATAAACGTCAGTCCATACAATGTGTATGAACACTGGTCATATACTTTTGGCAGAGGGGAACGCCTGTCAATGGCCACTCCGGTTGGTTAAATGCTCTAAGATCATATCATACCAAGAAAAAGGGGAATATTGAATGTAGATGTAAATAGTTTTAATGCCATTGCTTCTACGGCAGCGGGTCGGTCACGAATCGCAGACGTTTTAACCGAAATAAATACGTAACCGTAAATGCATGCAACTAAGGCTGCGTCTTAGTTTTCAGAGTAACCGTGTTTATTTCGGTTGATAATGTGAGGCAGAGTGTTTATACTCTAAATAACTTAGTAGCTGGGGAGAAAAGTTGACCCGCGACGTAATGTTTGTTGTACAAACTTGTTATAGGTACATTAATGTATTTATTTGAGGGGAGCGTGGTCTCGACAAACTTGCTTGTACAGTCAACATCATAACATATATACATTCTAGTTGGTTCCAGGACCTTATGATTATAACATTTACAGTTCAAAGTCCAATATTGCAAAATTATCTCAACCGATTTTGTTTAAACCTAGCTACGAACCGTCTCGTTCACGTCAGCTTTCGGACCATCAAACCGCATTAAAATCGGTTCATTCGATTAGAAGCTACGATGCCACCGACAAAAGCACAGAGAAGTCAAACTTATAACACCCCTCTTTATGCGTCGAGGGTTAGAAATGGTATACATTCCTTGGGCATCCAATCCGTTTGAGATGCTGGAAAATAACGTATGTAAACAGCTGCATTGATGAACGCAGCTCGAGTGTCCAAAGAAAAGGCTAGAACTTGAGCTCCTACATTTTCGCCTTCTTCTATCATGCCCGCCTCACTGCGAGCGGAGCGGGCTCCGTAGGGCGTCCGTTTAAGTCGCAATGGTGAACTGCATAGAAGTGCTACCTCTGACACAAGAATGAGCGGAGCGGACTAAACGAGTAGAAAGAATTACAAAAGTCGGAGAGTCGAGCGGATTCCGTACGAACGTCGCTCAACTCGCTACAATGGTTTTCATAAGAACTCTTCCACCGCAAGCGAGCAAGCGGAGCGGATTGAACGGGTTATAATGTCGTCGCTCGCTAGTTTGGAACGGACTCACTCATCTGATTCATTTCATTTCCCACCTCGCTCGCTTCGCAAATCCGCTGGCAGCGGAAGGCAAAATACTGAAACTCTTTTTTAATGAAAGTGCACAACTATTTTTCTACGACCCACTCAGTTCAGCTCCGTTTCCGCTCATTACGCTTTTTCAGTGGAAGACGACATCAATTTTAATGCATGTATGGCTTAAGTGGATCAGGTCTTGAGCCGACATTCAAACTGTCGGTGTACTATTTGCTGATTTGTGGGTTATATGGTGAACAAGTATATTTATGATAAGCTGCAGTAATTTACACGGAATACCTTATCCGGTCCGATTGGTCTAAATAAAACAGTCTAGTCTAGTCATCTTTGTTGGGCGTTGTCTATATTGCATAATGAGGTAGGCATAGGTACCAGTTTAATAATATCCCTAAACTATACATGTAAAGTGAGTTACTATTGAGATATTAAGTAGAGCCAAGTCATAGGGGTTCTTATTAATCTTTATTTGCTTGCCAAATCAAATTCTGCCATATGGCATTTTTATTTTTTGCATCATCATCATATCAGCCGAAAGACGTCCACTGCTGGACGTAGGCCTCCCCCGAAGAGTGCCAAAGTGACCGGTCCTGCGCCACCCGCATACAGTGGACTCTCACAACCTGCATACCTGAAACTATTTGCCAAGTCACCATATTAAATAAAGCCGAATAAGTATACCTGACTTGGCTCTACGTAATATCTTACAACTTTTTACGGTGGAAGATTCTCGAGTTTATGAATTGTGAATGCAGTTGGAAACAATATTTTCGCATTGACTTTGTATGGAAATGTTATTTTACCAACGGCAAATCATCATCGTCATCGTCGTCTTCCACTGTTCGTTATGTTCTTTAATCTGTCATCTATGTTTGTGTGAAAGAGACAAAATGCGTTTTAGCAAACAGATGTTTGTTAAGTTACTTTAATAAATGCAAAAAGGAGAGCCAAGTTCAATACAAAAATTATGCTTGGCTGTGGGCTTCGCCGCAAAAAGAATGGAGATCTAAATGAGTGCCAAGTTCTATGCAAAATCCAAATATGTATTTATAGGAACAAAATAACATTATGAACAAGTATTGAACTCTATTTCTTTGCTTCATTGGATACTTACCTATAACAATTGCTGTTATTTAAAAATGTGAGATCTTAAATTACGTTAGATTTGTTGGGTTAGGTTAGATTTGTCATACTTAAATTGGGATAGTTTCAAATATCTGCTTGTAACGGTTCCAACGCTACAAATTAATAAATAAAATTTTGTATGGGGACCCCCCCTATTTTTAAACTTTTTTTTATTTTCAGATATTTTCCTACGCTTACACACAATTACCGAGCTGGATTCCAAATTTCATCCTTCTAGGTCATCTGGAAGTAGGTTAGGTTTTAGGTACTAATGTCAGTCAGTCAGTCAGTACTAAAATTTACGACTTTTTGACAACTTTTTGACTTTTATAATTATAACCGTTTTATCTGGCTTCATGAAATTTGGGCGTCTAGATCTTATGGATATAATTAAACAGACGTAGTTTTATGTGTTTATGTTAAAGAGGTTTTGAGTTATAGAAGGGTCAAATGGCACCAAGTGGTTCGTGTAAAATTACACTCGGCGCTGGCTAGCCAGTTAGTTCCTTTGCTTGAACTTGGCTTGACACGCTGCCGCGTGTGTAGATAGGAACGTAATCAGCCTATGCCTTTATTAATAGTAGAAGGTAGTTCTTCAAAATATAAAAACCATTTTTCAGTCATTTGCCGCTATGCGTTTGATCTGGAATTCGAAATAGAAAATAGTTTTTATTGTAATGTACCTTACCATTCACAATGATGAAAGTGCTACAAATTGGCATTCTTATGTAGGCTCGGTAACACTGCAATATCATAGCTCCAACGAACTGATCTGATGATGGATACAGAAGGGGGCCAACTTCAACTACAGGGGATAAACCTATCGAGAACTCTTTAGAATCATCCCAATTAGAAGTTGACAATTATCGTGTAAAAAAATCAATGAACTGAATTAGTTTTTTCTATCACAACTTATCTAAAATAATATTTTTATACTCGTCGACCTTAATGTTTGAATTAAGACTTCGTACACCAAACTTAAATCACATACTTTTTACTATGGAGCTCCCAACTCAACATTTCATAACTGTTGAGACAAATGTAATGAAATTAACCAATCACGTGGCGCCTTTACTGAACTATAATGTATTTGACCAATAGGACGCCGTCACGAGAAAGTCAAAAGGTAAATAGACATCAACGCACAAAAAAGAAAAAGCCTTGCAAAAAGAGTTGCACTTCGTTTTCAATAGATACTAAGTTTGTTTAATCAGTTCAGTTGACTCGTAGAAAAAGTATTGTATACAATAGTTATATAATTAGCTTTTTAAGTCTCGTACCTTAATTAGGCCACTCAGCAAGCTTCGTGGCCTAAACGTGGTACTCGACTCAAAAAGCATACATTGTATAACATACATACATACATACATACATTCACGCCTTTATCCCTAAAAGGGGTAGGCAGAGCACATGAAACTGTTCCAGCGCCACTTTTAGCATAAATGTATAAAAGATCGACAAAATGTGATATTGCAGTGACAGGTTGCTAGCCCATCGCCCACAACACACTTTAACCCTGCTCCCTTAGTCGACTTTTACGACACCCACGGGAAGAAAGGGGGTGGTGAAATTCTAACCCGACACCACACGGGGAATTGTATAACGATTGCATAAAATACTATTTTGCGAAAGGGTATGTGAGGTTTTTTTTTTAAGTATGGTGGAGACAGTATAAGGTTGCCGACACTTTATCAAACTGGCATTGGATTTGAATCCATCTTGGACGGTAGTATTAGACTTTTGAATGGACGATTTTGATGCGGTTCGGCTAACTAAAACGAATCTCAATTGTCATGTAAAGGTAGGGAGGATTTACACGCATTTTGTCAGGCTTTTAATGATGGCAATTCACGTATCTAGAAATTTGTGTGTAAAGGTGGTGGTAATGTTTTGTTGCCGGATAGCATTTTATGAAGTTTCTCGGGCTCTATACCAAAAGGACGGTAAGTCGGACCCTGTGTGATGATGAACCTTGTAAAATTGATGATGAAACTTGTAAAATAAAATTGTAGCTTGTACCTTCGTGAAACGGACCATGGCGGTCGTAAATAGGTACCGTTATACTTGAGATTAATTTAGTTAGCCGAATTGCATCAAAGTACTTAAAGGAAAGGTACCCTAAACCTTTTTTTTTTTTTTTTAAGAGGGGAAAATGCGTTGCGCATACCACCGGGGTGCGGGGACGGACCCTGGTGGTTATGTGGGACTCCCATGTCGGCTAATGAGGCCAATGGTTTACCCACTAAAAACCCCTCTATGTGCCGCCTCCACGCTATAAGGCGAGGCCACGGGAACGCCCTGGGCACACTTCCGCAACCTCGCCAGCGGCTGTCCGCGCTGCGGACTCATCTTTGGGGAGATGCGTCTCCCCCTACCTCCGCAAGGGGGGCGCACCGAGGAACGGCACGCCCACCACTCGGGGACCTTCGTGTAGGCGACAGACGTCCCCGTGCCTGCCGCCCACAGGTACCCTTATGGGGGAAATCGGCGGTCGTAGGCTAACCGCCGTCGCCCTACGCGTTTGCGGCGCATGGGTTGGGAGGCCGGATCGTCTTCCCTCCCACGCTCCGCTGCCTCCTTCTGCGCCATCACGTCCTCGCAGAAGGAGGCCGCCGCCTTCCACGACCTATCGCTCCCCACCATGGCTTCTACCACGGCGGGCAGGGAGAGGTCATGCCCTACCACGGCCACGAGTGTGGCCCGCTGTTCTGCCCAAGCTGGGCACACCGCCAGCGTGTGCTGCGCCGTATCTTCGGCATCGCCGCACCCGTGGCATTCTGCCGTCGGTTCGCGTCCCGCCACCCTGCACAGATACTTCCCGAAGCAGCCATGCCCCGAGAGAATCTGCGCAAGGTGGAAGGAGAGGAACCCCCCTTTTCTTCCGACCCATCTTTCCAGGACGGGCCGGATCGCTCCGATGGTCCAGTGGCCGGCACTAGGCACCTCCAATCTTTCTTTCCACTTCTGGAGGAGGACATGACGGGAGTCAAGTCTCAACCACCTGATCTCCTCCAGGAGTGGTTGGACCCCTCTGGCCCGCGCCTCGGTGACGCGCCAATACACATCGGCCAGAACCAAGGCGCCGAGGTCCCAGGGTGGGGTCCCCGCCAGCACGCAAGCCGCCTCGTACGAGACGGTGCGGTATGCCCTCGCCATCCTTACCGCCATAACCCGCTGCGGCCTTCGCAGCTGGGCTTGATTTTGGGCGGTCAGGGATCCGGCCCAAATAGGCGCCCCGTACAGGGCCATCGACCGCACCACCCCTGCGTACAATTTGCGACAGCTCGCATTCGGCCCGCCCACGTTGGGTAGCAGCCGGCTGAGTGCCGACGCCGCCCCGACTAGTTTCGGAGCAAGGCACCTGAAGTGCTCCTTGAACGTCCAACGGCTGTCAAGGACTATGCCTAGGTACCGCATTGTCGACTTGACACCGATGGACGCTCCTCCCACAACCAGGTTGGAACCTGCTGGAGGGGCCTTCCGGGGCCCGTGAAAACACAGGGCCTCGGATTTGTTTAGGGCCACCTCCAGCCCCAACCTCCTGATTCGGGCCACCACCGTTGCCACGCCAGCCGTGGCTCGAAACACCGCCTCCTGGTACGTGCTACCGCGGGCTGTCACCAGGGTGTCGTCGGCGTAGCACGTCACATTGACCCCCGGCAGATTGCCCCCTCTCAGCACCCAGTCATACCCGATGTTCCACAGGAGTGGACCAAGAACCGACCCCTGCGGAACACCGCACGACAACCCCTTCTCCTGCCAGTCTTCGTGCCCTGGGTACCTGACGGCCCTATCGGTGAGATAGTCCTCAACCGTCTTCCGCAGGTACTCAGGCACCGCGTGGTACCTCAATGCGGCCGCAATGGAGGCCCAAGGCAGGGAGTTGAACGCATTGGCGATGTCAAGAGACACCGCCAATACTACCTGCCCGTGGAGAACCGCTTCATCCGCCAGGGCCCTCACCCGCGCAATAGCGTCGATGGTGGACCTGCCCCGGCGAAATCCAAATTGGTGGTCGCTGAGGTCCGGACCTACCCCCTCCAGATGCCGGTTGAGACGGGCAGCCAGTACCCGCTCAAATAGTTTGCTGGCCTCGTCCAGCAGCACTATTGGCCTGTAGGCTGAGGGTGAGTCTGCCGGTCGCCCTTCCTTACGCAGAAGGACCAGTTTCCCCGACTTCCACACACGGGGAAACTGTCTCTGCGCAAGACATGCGCTGAATAGTGCCCTCAACCGCGCTTCCATCGGGCCCAGGGCTAGAACCCAGGCCCGGCCGGGAACTCCGTCCGGGCCGGGGGCAGTGTTTTTGGCTCGGAGCCGTAGCACCGCCGCACCCAGTTCACCCTCCGTTACCTCCGGCGCATCACCCACGTCAGCTATCCTGCCCCTAAGGGGTAGCATGGGTGGAGGTGTGTGCTCCTCTCTCGTCGGGAACAGGCCATCGACCACCTGTTCGAGGAGCTGTGGCTGAAGACTTTGCGTGAGTGGGGGTGCCCAGGGGCGGAGCTTGCGCCTCACCATCCTGTACGGCCTTCCCCACGGGTCGCTGTTGAGAGTCTCCAGCATCTCCTGCTCGGCCAGGTCCTTGGCCTTGCCGATTGCCCCCTGCAGCGACTTGACGGCCTCCGAGTATGCGGCGTAAAGCCGTTCCTCCCCTGGCACGTCCCGTATTTGGCGCCTCCGGCTGTGAGTGTACTGGCGTCTCGCTGCAACGCAGGACTCGCGTAGCTGCGCGAGTTCCTCGGACCACCAGTACACTCTGCGCCTTGGGGGAACCGGGCCAGCCCGCGGCATGGCTGCGTCGCACACCTCCACCATGGCACTCCCCATCCTCTCAGCCTCCACGTTGACGTCCATGGGACTATCGGTTGCTGGCAGCCAGGCCTGCACCAAAGCTGCCTCCATTAACGCGTCCCGATCCAGGCGCTTGAGTGCCCAGCGCGGGCCATCCCCTCGCAAGGGTCGACTCACGCCGCTCGGATTGCCCAGAAGAGTGGAGGCCTCGAACCGAATATATCGGTGATCCGACAGTGTCTCCACATCCTCCAGTACCTCCCAGCCTCGAATGCGGCGCGCCAGGGCAGCATTGGCGAACGTGACGTCCACGATGGAGCCGCCCTGTTGCCGCACGCATGTGTTGGTCGACCCTTGATTGAGAACCGCCAGCCCGGCAGCTACCGCCCACTCCTCCAGCTCCGCCCCGCGGGCGTCCGTTGTCGGGGACCCCCACGCCGTGCACTTGGCGTTGAGATCGCCGGCCACGAGCACCATGCCGGGACGACTCCTGCCGATCATAGCTCCGATCTCCACCAAGAACTGTTCGAATTCAGCAAGAGATCGGTTCGGCGAGTAGTACGCCCCAACCACCATCGTGTCACCAATCCATGCCGCAACGTATCCGTGGCCCCTCTCCACTCTTTGGGGCGGCGGGGAGCCGGCGGATGAACAGGTGACAATGGCCACTAGGCCGTCTAGGTCTCCGGCCCAGTTTTCCCTAGGAGGGACGGAGTAAGGCTCGGCGATAACAGCCACTCCAATCAGCCACTCCGCAAGGTACCCTAAACCTAACCTAACCTAAAACTAACCTAACCTAACCCAACTGTCTGGCAACCTCTCTACTGAAGTTAGAGGATTTGGTCCTGCCCTTGCCAGATAAATAATGGATTACTTTGGTAACGGCTATCCACAACCGAGAGAATTCAAGGTGCTTCCTCTGAGCTGCGTCATCCGTTTCGTGGAAATGATGGAGCGAGCTTAGGAGTAGGAGAGGGCAAATGCACAAAACGTCCCATTGGGTCGAAGTGTATCCGAAAGGGCCCTCATCTAGATAAGATAGAGCGTTTGGTCACTTTTCAGTACTTTGAAGATCAATTTCTACCAACAGGTTGAGTTCGGGCAGCTAAGAAAAAAAAAAAAATAAAATAAAATAAGTGTTATTTTAGACTACTCCATAACATATATAAAAATAAATCATATGAGAGCAGTTACTACGTTTCCTTGTTAGTTTATAAAAATATTCCAATTCCAAACATAGTCTTGTAAAAATTAGGCCACATTAAATAATATCAGCGATATCTAATTATTTTGCCACTAGTCTATTTTTTTATTCCGTAGACTAAAATGACATTTCATGTATTGCTAGTTTTTTACGTCTTATAAATAGTGATGTGCTACAACCGGTACTAACCGAAAATAAACGATTGGGAGGTACTTTTATTTGTTGATGAAGCGTCTGTAACACAATGAATGGATAATCTGTGACGTGCTAAAAACGAGAGAACACGCACTGAAAACATCCGATCACTATACGAGTAAAATAACGAATGCCAAATACGTAAACCAAAATGGCGTCGCGTCAGGTCGGCGATACGTCAATGTCATTTTAAATGTTTGAGTACATTAGTAGTGAGTAAATTATTTATTGTTTATTTCGTATCATTTTGTGAGTAGATTTTATTTATTGTTTATTTTGAATCTAAAATTAATTCAAGATTTTATCGGTTATTCACAAACCGATATCAAAGATCAGCACTGTTTGTATATAGCTGGTCACATTATTTCTACGTTTGACATTTGTGGTTGTCATTTTAGTCTACGGAATAAAAAAATAGACTATAACGTTAAATCGATTTCCATCTCGGCACATTGTCGTTATTGTCAGTGTCTTAGTCATGTGACGGCAGTTACCGAACTGCAGGCGGATCACGTAAGGCCTGCAACACACTGGCTCGGCCTTCGGTGGCGGACAATACTGACAAGTTTACAATTGTCAGTGTGTTGCAGGCTTAACGCATTGTACGCGCGTCAGATAATCTAAGTGTCACTATTTATATGGATATATATGACAGTTAAATTGTCCTAACCCGCGCTCGAATTCTCTTATTAGTTTGTGCTCGAATCGCGACGTGATTTGACCAACCCTCTGGCCACACGCAGACACGGAAATAATAACAATTAACCAACTAACTTCGTATGTGGCAGCTTGATTAAGAGCGGGCTTCCAAGCACACTTTACAACGCAAACCTTCAATATGACGCCGGCAGCTGTAATCCCGTAGAAAACTGTCAAATTTCCCACTGGTAGGTACGGTTTGGTACAACCAGCTCGTTATTATACCTTTAAACAGAGGCCGCCGGCCCGGAGCACATTGAGATGCAAATGCGATTAGGTGGTGCGGAATTGGTAAGCTTTCAGCTGTCAGACACAACTCTAAGTTGATTTCTACAGAGGTTTTATGCCAGCCACAATAAGGGACGGAAAGGCTCCTTTGCAGAGTCTAAATTACGAACTTGTCTTTACCATAAACAGCCTACTTTAAAGGGCGTGTAAATAGTGTTATCGCAACAGTTGCAGCAAATAAAATAAAGTGGAACCATGACAAGGACAGCGAATGGTATATTATATCCCTTGAGAGAGATCCCCACACCTATTGAGATTTGAATACTTCCATCTCGCTCGGTCGTGATACCAATGCTTGTCCTGAATATTTTATGTTCATAGTCACATCTAGTGTTGTAAAAGAATCGAGTTCTCGGAGTCCTGTTCAATAAGACTCAACTCAAAAACGAGACAGCTCCAACCTCAAGACTCCACATATATAAAATACTTCTTACAAGAGCGAGTCTTCCGATTTAAACGAGCTTGGCAGAAATCGAGTCTCTTCTCTGCAGCCAAGTTTTTTGTGGACGGAGTCCGAACACAGCTATTTTAATGGTTTGAGCCCAACTTATGAACTGTAATAGAGATACTGTAATTACATACATTACAGTTACACTTCCCAGATATATTTAGTTTTAAGGTTCTGCGCCCAAAAACATGGAACCCTTATTGCGTAAAACACTGAGGTGAATTCTTAAACGGATGAACTCGAGTTTGTTTGATGAATCGACTGGTTTTAGAGTCGTTGGGCAGATGACTCACTCTCGAGTGGACTCGAGACTCGGAGTCTTCGAGTTCAGCGCGTCCTGTATTTTCTGAGTCTACTAAATCAATACTCGAAATTTTTTACAATACTAGTCACAACTGCCGGTCAAGTTTCTTTAGATTCTAAATGCGTGCGTCAAGAACAACTTGCTGCCAATTAAATCCCTTCGCGCGCGACTCATTTACTTCTGTCTCACTCGTACTTTTCATTTAATGATTAGTGTCACCGCGTCAGATGTCCTAGCCCAGACGCGTGTTGGGCGACATAGGTTAGCTTACGGTAAAGTACATAGCGTAATGATTCTGCCCTGCCAAATTAAATAGGGGCTTAAATTACTGAACTTGAACATTCGTCGTTTTTAAACGTGTCGAACTGAACGAGTCAAGCATAGAGCCAAACATCGCTACAAATATTTTTTCAACACAATTGCTCGTAACGTACCTCTTATTGTGTCGCTTTTAGGCTCATAATCCTGGATATTAAAAACGCGTGTTTTATAACTTTACAACACTTGTGTGTTATGGTTATATCCCGATTTAGTCACGTTGGCACCTTGCAGCAAGATATATGCATGAACACGGTGCATTCTTAAATTAACCAGGTTGTACAGAATGTACAGCTTTTTTTTAATTTTCGGCATTCTTACTCGACTAAACAAATTAAATCCTTTTTGTTAATTAATTGACTATTTCTTTTTGTATATGATATGGAAACGTTTAATTTAGTAAAACTATTCACTTTTCATAACATTTTACATGAATTAAATACAGATAACATATTAAAATGAAAATATAATTTTATTTTGTATTGGCTGTTTAGAGATTTCTGTGCCCACACTGCGCAAACTTCACGAAAAAAAAAAACTGTTGGGTGCCAATATAGGTTATATTTTGATAGGTTATTTATTTCACAAATATTTGTAAAATTTGTTTATGCGTGTTTGGTTATTATCAAAAATGTTGACTCGTGGTGACTAGAAAAGTGATAAATAGAATGGACGCCACTGGAAATTCTTGGCGATGTGCAATTGTGAGTAAAAACCTGTTGTCATCTTAATGATTTGCTTAATGTAAAGTAAATAATTTGGCAGGCCAATAACATTTTCATCTTATGATTTTTTCCTCGCAAAATGTGTTGAAAAACGTCGTATGATACGCGTGAGCTTTGATAATTACATCCTCGGCTTCCTTATCACGCTCACCTGCGGTTCGCGTGAACAATTTCGCCTCTGATGTAATTATCAACCTACCTCACTTGTATCACAATGTACTATTACGATCAATCTAGCGAACGCTTCAATAAAATAAAATAAATAAAATAAAAAAACCGGCACGTGGGGGGTGTGTGCGGAGGTATACGGCGGCAGAACAATAACAAAATTGCTCGGCTCGCCAAAAAGCTCGCAGCAAAAACGTTGTTTGTTACGCTAGAATGCTCGTTAAAACGCTCCTGTTTATTTTGAGTGTAATATTGGGTAGAATTCTCATTACAAGTGAACACTCAAGTCTATCATTTTCATCTCGTTGACAATTTACCGTAATGACGGTATTTGCGTAGGCGGCTGAGCTTTCACGGCAGCAAGGAGCTGAATGGAGTAGCGTGGGTTGCATAATCGGTCTATGGATTTGCGTGGCTCGCGGCATCACAGAAAACACCTGTTTATGACGATTTTCTTTTTAAGGGCCACTAGATGGCGCTGTCACTAATATAAACTAGGTAACGGTTGTTCGATTCAAATGAAGCAGGGCAGAGCCCTCTAGATTCGTATCCAAGTGAGTGCACATTAACGGTGTAAACAGGACCATTTAGACGAAGTTTTAGTGGTGCTCGTGTGGTGCAGCAGGCCCAGTAAAGTGTACCAGGGCATCATAACTCACCTGAAGGTCAGCGTGACCTGCCCATACAGCTTCTTGTTATCCACATGCTCAGGGTCCACTTGCACCACCCCCTGGATCCGATCGATGCTGTTCGTTTCCACCACCAGGTCGCGCGAAGCCAAGTACAGCGTCAGCTTGTTGTTGGGTGAAGATTTCTTGAATACCCTGCGAAGGAATAGGTGTGGTTAAAGTTATTTAATGTGACCAACTTTTTATCATACTGATTTTGGAAATGGTGTCTTCTAACTTGGACGGTTAGAGTTGCTTTCTAACCGACTTCAAAAAAAGGAGGAGGTTCTCAGTTCGGCTGTATTATTATTATTTTATTATTTTTTTTCAATTTTTGTTACCAAATAACTCCGTCATTGATGAGCCGATTCGAAAAATTTTTTTTTGTTCGTTTTTATATACATTCAGGTGGGTTCCATTTTTTCAAAATTCTGTTAGATGATGGGATCCATGAGGAATTAGGATTGTTAATTTTTTTAAACTCTCCATTTAAATTTTATTTTTCGGAAATATAGAGTAATTCAAGAAACTAATTTCAATATTTTAGCAATTCATCGCTTTGTTTATTTTGTATAATTTATTAAAAATATGAGATACGACTTCTCGTAAATTACATGTAGCGGCTGTATCTGTATAGCACACGCCCAGTATAGAAAAAAAAGTTTTAAATGTCAATAGATGGTTGAATCCATGGTTGATCTTGAATACGGTGGTTGTCACTTGACAGTTAATCCTTGTTTGACTGCCATGAACGTAGAATAATCTGGAGAGACTATGGTAATAATAATACTATGTGCGAGCGAGCTGGTAGTATACGAATCTCTATAAGTGTGTCAGAAAGGGAAATATCATTCATTGTAATTGTCATAGTTCCACTTTTTGTTATTTACCACAGCTGATTTGGTATGAAGTTGTGGCACGCAAACCGTTACCCGTCCAAATTTAGTAGTTTGTTTTTGGCAAGTCATCAGCCATTTTAAGACGAGTTCTTAATTTAGCTGCATAAGAGCTTTTCCGTCCCTCACTGTGATAACATGTAAAGCCCGTCCATAGTATTCTAGGTTCATGTTGACTGACAGGCCCGTGTCAAAGACAATGTTGAGTTTCTACTTTATTTTTTTGATACAAGTTATATTAACTTCAATGCCAGTACCATAGTGTCTATAAGGTCAAACTAATGTCAAACAAACACTTGTTAAAATATAGCTAATATTTATCAATGTATTTTTGAACCACAATTAGAAATACTTGTAGTTAGGCTCTATCCCTCGAAACGGTTTTCGAGTTAGACTTCATTGTACATTTGTAAGCAAAGCCAATTGAGGGGACTCCTCAATTTTATTAGGCACGCGTGTAGTGATTTTGGTATTTTCTGTTATAACTCGTGTATTTACATCCGGAAACATAAATTTGGTGGCGAGTTGATGATGAAGACCACAGATGACTTATCGAATTCCTCAATTATGTACTTAAAAGTGCAAAAGTACGTCACAGGTTCTGATAAGGTTCCGTTGAAATAGGATCTAATGAAGTGCCATTGGTGATGATCTTGGGGAAACGATGGAAGTCCTCAAATATTATCACCCACATACAGCGATTCGGTTTTTTTCTATAGTAAGTGGTGGCTTGGCGGAGTACTAACTTGAAGTCGGTTAAAACTTTGTTTTTAAAGTAAATTATTGAATGTACTACTTTGATGCAAGTCGGATAACACTATTATTTACCCTGATGATCTAAGCTATATTACGTAACTTTTTGAACGAGACAAAGGACAAACTAGTTGTCATACATAAAAAAGTCCCTGGGCGACCGAGCTCAGCTCGGTTAAAAACACGGAGAAAACGATTATTCCCAGACATGAGACCTAGCTTAATCAGTTTTTTGCCCCCGAAAACCCTGTATTCCAAATTTCATCGAAATCGATACAGCCGTGTTCCATAACGTGATTATACTAATACTCGTTCAGCTCGTTTAATAGTATAGAATTCTGGTCTACCTAACGTTGTACGTACGTCTAAACTTTATAGATTTACCCATTTTATATTTTATAGAAGCCCCTTATTATTCATGACCCTGCATGTCGATCACGTAACGCTTTGAACCCGCGTTAGGCAAATCCAACTGTCATTGTTCCATATAAAAATTGACTTATAGATTTACCTGATGCGCGTACAATGCATTACCTACTTGATGGACCTGCTGATCGTTAGTTTGTTAGTGAGAGATAAATCTTGTAACTGAATTTGTGTCCACGTCAACCTCTGACGATTTAGCTGCAATTTTGGGTATAAGTATAGTTTGGATAACAACCTCAATATGAGGGTACCATACCAGCTGACGATGGAGACAGAAGGTGGTGGTACGTAACCCAGTTGAGTTTGGGCTCGTTAGAATCGTCTCGATGAGTAGATGACGGAATACACAAAAGTACAGTTGTCAATAAAAAATGTACTAAAAAAATGTTTTTAAGAAACTTATTTAAAGTATAATCCTTTCTGGAATGTACACGTTGCAAAGTCAGATTCTAACTTGACCCGCCATCCTCCAGTTTTACTTTACTCTATGGCTTTGTTCGGCGTGTCACAAAATAAATGAATAGCATAGCATTTGTTTCAAGGAAACCCTTGTTTATGTACGAGTTTATTCATGGGAGTAATGTCGAGGGACTTGCTGGTAACATTTTCAGGGTGGGCCTTTGTCCTACAGGTCTCTTTGTTTTACAATGTTTGCCTATCTCTTAAAGAAGACCGGAAGTGTCCAGAACTGTAAATTATTCGATACACGAGGAACTTCGTTATGCTGCGTGGGTGAATATCCGTTTTTACGTTGCAAATATTACAAAAACTTAAAACCGGCTTAACCGTTGAGCTTTGTAACACACGAAAAAGCTTCATGCTGGCTGTTTTTATCAACTTTTGCACAATAAGTAAGTACTTGAAATTGTCGTATTCCTAATACATTTCATCACTGATCGACTCCGTTTTCCAGTACAAGCGTCATGCTTCCACTGAAATAATCGGTAAGTGCGTGTGGGCCAAGCATCTTAATTACAGGGAGACACGCGCGCCAAATAAATAAAGCGGTTGCGTCGGCCCAATTTGTACGGAAATCGGCCTTTCTAAGTGCACATTAAGTTTGTCGACTATTACTCGGTAACTATGTTAGCCATGATAGTTGTCCTTTTAAAATCATTATAAATGTACGTACTACAGCCACGATTTTTTTCACATCCCCAGTAGCAGCCATTTAGCCCCCCCTGCCGGCTAAATGGCTTCTACCGGGGATGTGAAAAAAATCAGCGGGACAAACAAACCCTTGCAATAACTCGAATGCTCGTTGAAGGAAAACCCTCAGAAACTGTACCGTGCGTGGCCATGTTAGTTTTCAGTTGTGAGGCTGACTGCCTCGCCCACAACCGTGTGGTGGTAGAAAGCAGCCGCGTAATGCCTTATTTGGTAGGGGTCAGGGGCCACTATAGAATAACCAGAAATGCAACGAAAATCTGCAGGGCTTCGTCGAAAATTCAGATATGGACTCGTTGTATCGCTCTGGGAATTACCCAGCCGTGGACGTCATGTCGAACAACTGGGGACACAACTCATTGTATGTATTTTATTACATTTTTACTTTGCATATTAAGCTTTGTTAACATACATAATACCGCACACATCAAAGGAAACTCAGCCAATGGACCTCGATCAATCATTATTGCCCCTTATTCAAACACATTTAAATTGTTAAGAACCTGCTATACGCTTATATAGCCCTTATGTGTGTACACTTACCGCTGAGAATTGACAGCACTGTCATCGGCCATGTTGCTTGGGCAATCTGCGGACAATGATTTCAATATCAGTACACCTAGATAAGTATATGTTATAACTGTCAGTACATTGTGAGACTTTGGCAAACGTGCCAAATGAATATTATATCCTAGACGACATTTTTTGTATAGAGGATAACTTTGGTATTCCCATATTCTACTTATATCCTTCGTTTGATCATAAAAAAGGTTGATAGCTTTTAGTGCTCTGTTAGTAGGTATAAGTATATGATCAAACGAAGGATAAGTAGGATGGAATTCCAGGTGATTAATGAGGAATAGCTTTCACGGTATTTTCAATTTTTGACAAAGTTGCGTTGTGTTCGGCGATCGATGTCACAAACTTGGATTATTCATTGGGCCAACATCATAAACAAGTCTGTAAAAAGCAGAACCGGATATGACGCAAAGTATCCCGTACACTTTCAGGCGACAAGGTTACTGGATTAATTAGCGTGAGTTATTAAACAAAAAGCTGGGCATTCATAGCTAAGAAAAATCACACAATTACATGTACATACAAACACTAAATCAATCTTTATTTGCGCATACGCTTCCCCGCTTCTCGCTACGCTTACCCAAAAAATCATGTGGTTAGTCATAGTCTTATCGTTTTATTGCATCCATACATGTACAGTTCTTAGTATAAGGTAAATATGTTCCATGTGGGCCCTGTTAGGGCGTAGCAATTTAATAAATAGGTATTAAATTAATAATATAAAAGCGATATTCGATTTCAATTCGTTGAAAGTCACATTCAATTCCATTGAAAATATATACCTAACATTTCACAAAGATTAATTAATAATTACCTTTTATGTAGTATTACTTTACCTATTTTAATACAGTATATGTGTATAATAGGATTGATAAAAGAGAATAACTATATTAATAAAAATTTGTTAGTGGTCAATTCAAAGAAATAAATTGAAGTAAGTAGAATAATTAAAGTAAGTGAAAAATTAGTAACATTGAGTTATGGCTACTTATACTAATATTTATATTTTATCTTTTATGTACTATAATATCCTTTAGAAGTTCGTCGATTGTATAGTACGCTTCTTTAGTCAGAAATCTTTTCTTAGAAATATTTGATTCTTATCTGTTGTTTTAATGGATGTAGAAGTCTTGTTATATATACATATTTATAAAACGCACGTATGGACTATTTTTATGGATTACCAATTTCGATATTGGCATTCAAGCCTGTTTTCATGCCGAGTTGTCGTTCTGCGATTTGGTGCATTTTTTATTTACGGAAGGCGCATGTGCTCTCTCACAAACATACAAACTACCAGTATGTAGATGGAAGGTGAGGATCTTGAGAGACGAGTTCTTTATTTATAAAGTACTAGTTTATAAAGTATGGTCTGGTCTTTCTGTGTGTTGTATGTTTGCGAGGATGCGCAGGCATTTCTTCTGCATCACGAACATGTCTTGGACGTCCGTGCTGGCTCCCCACAAGATTACTCCATAACGGAGCCAGGCGTATGACGCGTAGTATGCTGAAAGAGCCGTTTCATAATTGGTGTTCAAGTTTAAAATGCTGAGCGCGTACACGAATCTCGTTAATTTCGTGCTTGTGTTTAATATATGGGTTTTCCAGTTTAGGCTAGTGTCTATAGGAATACCTAGTCCTCCTAGTACCTCCATTTTTTCATTGAAATGAACTAAAAAGAAAACGCATCCTAACACACTTCCCTGTGGTATTGAGCCCTCTACATAACGTGTATCCGAATTTATATGCTGTATTTGATTCGTATTTTCGTTGTAAAATTCAATTTGTCCAATTGTCTACGGCTTTCTAGATACGATTTGAACCATTTGTGCACGTTCCCTCGGATTCCGGAACCATATAGCTTACGTACTCAGAGAGTATCGTGACGAACTTTGTCATATGCTTTTGTCACATCAAGCAAAAGACCGACGACGCTGGCAGGCCCGTTGTCGTTTCGCCGATGCGTTATGTTAAGGTTAATAAGTTACTTAATAGCAGATTGTACGAGTACAAAGTGCATAAAACGCACCATTTTACGCGAGACGTTTAATATAAAATGGAGTGTAAAATGGGTTTTATGGACAAATAATTGTACACTCTACTTTTCACTTCGATTGCGAGGAGACGAAAACTATAAGTTAATTTCATGAAGTTTTATTGTTTACTTTGGCTGTTGGTATCCTTGCCTTGGTGATAAATAAAAATAAAGAGTTTATTCTACGAAGTTAAAGTTGCTCGTGTGGCTGTTGGACCGATTGCCTTGGGCTTCGAAGATTTTACTTTAGTCATTAGAGCATAAAAAGCGACGCCTACGCACAGCATAAAGACGAACTTTCAGAGCATGAGAAATGAAAAATATATCTAGCATTACAATCCAATTTCAAACATTTGCAATTTGCAAGTTATAAAAAAAAAAATAAGGTTTCAGTTAATTATAATTAAACTGCTTTCTAATATTCTCTCATAGCAGCTACTACATTTTATTGTGGCTGTTAAATTAGTTTTTCATACCGCCATGGTTGGAAAAAAGCACACAGCTACTGCTACTGACGTCAGATCAGTCACAAATTAAATGTCACCTCGCTCTGTTTGCAGCAACTGGGGTAGAGACAAAAAATCGAGGAATAAATGAAATAAATGAAATAGAGGTAACAATAGATATGAGATATGAACGTGAAGGGACGGAAGAGATGAGGTAGGCCAAGAAATGGTGGATGGACTCTGTGAGAGATGATGATAGAAAGAGAAAGGATGTCAGTGACGAGTTGACGAGAGACAGGGAAGTATTGATGAAAAAGCACCATGCGCTCAAGTTAATGGGATAAAGGCAAGAAAGATGATGATGAAGTTTACAGAAAAGCATAAATGTGTATTCGACTCTTTTACCACCAACACGATTTCGCTATGAAATCGGCACCGCACCAGACTGCCTATTATATATTGCCGCACCAAACCGAAAGTCTAATACGAGTCAAAATAAACTTCACTCAACGTGTCAAATGATTACAGAAACATTGTCCAATAGAAATTTTTTTCGAATATCCCACAAATCCTCTTGTGCTTATCTTGCAGATTGAGCAGATGAAGAAAAACCCCCGGCGTCAAGGAATCCAAATCTAATTAAAGACATTAGGTTCGCCCACCCGGATATTAGGATTACGAATAAATTGTGTGAATGATGGGCACGCTGCGGGCGCCGTTATGACGCGAAATTAATTTTTAACGGTCATTTAAACGTATAATAAATTATGTGATCGAGGAATATAACAGGCGATAAACTCCAATTTATTGTTAATTGTTATAGAGGAGTACGTCGGCATCACCCTGTTTTGTCGTCATTACACTGATTAATCTCACAGGTGAAATCACGAGGAGGACATGTATCTCTTGGTCCTAATGTTATTTCTCTGCTCCCTGTTTAACAGTTTTTTAAATTTATGAATTGTTATTTATTTTAATAAGAATAATTATGACCTACACGAAATACTAGGTAAGTAGGTATGTTGGGTTTGTTAGGTAGCATTAGACGCCCGAAGGGCAAACCCCCTAGAAATAGGAGCCCCGCACAGCGGGGCAGGAAGTACCTATAATGTCATTACCATAGAAAGATGGAACCACGAGAAACATGTCTCCCTCGTGCTCCCACTAATGGGACAAATCAGTGGGACTACGAGAAAATGGCGGGCTTTGCTAGGCTTTTCAATTCCTCGCGTAGCACGTGATTTTTACATACAAAGTTTCGACTCAAAAAAACCTTATAACCGCACGGACTTTTCCTCTTAAGTATATGTATAGATATTTTTCACAAAAATGGCCCGCAAAGTGAACATAACTCGCTACATATTGGAAGATCTAAATAAAAAAATAAAAAACATTGCAGGCCCCCTGGAAGTTTTTCCCCTTTAAAGTAGAAACTGGCTTATAAAAGACGGCACAGCTCGTATTCAGCCTGTGTCTCAAATAGTTTTTTTTTGTAGCAAAATACACTTGCGATTCTGTTTAAAAAAATGGCGGGAGATCGTAAATATTTTCACGTTGTGCAAAGATGTTTAAAGTTTACATAAATTTAGTATTTTTTAGTCCCCCATTTTTGAGAAAAGCACTATATTAGCCTAGCAGCCGAATGCCAATTGCAGGCTTCGTATTATAATTAAACGATCCCGCAAGCTCGTCCGTTTAAACAAGTACTCAGCCTGCAATTGTCTTCTTCCCGGCCACGGCAATGATGTACTATCAATGTCGATTCTGTTCTGCACAATGCAAAAAAAAAAAGAATAAAGCGTGAATTTAAAGCTCACAGTGCCACACTTAGTGTATAGAACCGCGAACCAAACACCATAGAATGCGAGGTCCTTACAAATTTCTACTCAAACAGGTGCCTAAAACCCGGTTTCTGTTCCGGCATGCTCGAACTAAACGGTTGCCTGGCATCGTTTTGATACACCGCCTCCAACCCCGCGTAACGGCAATGGGGCCATTTTGCGGTGCCACTTATACTCGAAACTGGAATTCAAGACCAAAAAAACTACGACAATGTTGCCACTGCAATAAAACGATCGTACAATAGTAATATCCCTTTTATCTAAAAACGCACGCTGACATAATTTATTTATTGGTAATTTTAATTCTATAATATAAAGAAATAATTTTATTTACTTATTTTTACATAAATACAGGACGCTTTAATAAAAACTTAATCATCCGTAATTTTTGGTTGCAAAGCTGGTATTGCGCTTGTATCACTTCAGGTTTTAATAACCTTTGGTACAACATTTTAACTACATGTAAACTATTTATTTAAACATTTTACATGTAAACTATTAATAACCTATTTTTGCATACATTTAGCCAATTGCAGAGTAATAGTGTGCTGACAATTGTCGCAAAGGAGAAGCCTGCTCACAATAAATCTGCAGTGGATGAGATGGCAGCGGCACACAATGTCAAAAAATAAAGATTGCCCCCTTTTACCACTGCTAATTGAACCCAATTGAGTTGGTATGGGCTCAGGTAAAAGGGCATTTAGCCAGGAATAATAAAACATTTAAAATGGCAGAGGTTTTTTTGAGAGGACCTTTTTCATGAAGAACTCCGGGAGGTGACACCACAGAAGTGGCAGTCGTGTGTAAGTCATGTCATGAGAGTAGAGGACGAGATGTGCAAACTGGACGGATTAATTACTGGAGTGGTGGAAAAATTTATTATACAAGTGACCTACTCAGATTCCGAAGTTAGTGATTCTGACATTAGTGATGGTGAAGGCGAAGATCAATAAAAACAATTTATCAAAAAATGGTTTTATTTAAGTTTTCCATACTGTCTTAATAATATAGCACACTGTCGTGTGTGTTCATTGGTAATTCAACTTGTTTAATTTCTTTACAATAAAATTTTGTGAATGTTAGTTGAGTTGAAAATAAAGTTTGTAATTAAGTTCCTTTTTTGAGAAAATCCTAATGAATTAATTGTGCCAGCCAATACAAATAAGCATATAACAAAAAGGTTGGCGAAACCTGAAAACTTTATTTGACAATGACATAAGTGACTTTGACAGATTTGACAGTGACGTATCTGTCGTAGTTTTTTTGGTCTTGAATTCCAGTTTCGAGTTTAGGGTGGGTTGCACCAAACCGTCTGTAATCGTAAGCGGTGTTCGTTAAAATCTGAATGTATGGAACGTTTGACAAGCTTCTATGAACTGACAGCTGTCAGCGCCATATTTAACGTTGATCGGTCTGTAATCGTAAGTCGATGCAACCCGCCCTTAGACTTCTATAGTTTTTTAGTTCGCTAGTACAGACTATTTAAAATAAATTGGGCCGCTTATTTATAGACTTCCGCCACAAGACCCAGAAAAAATACAAAGTCGTAAAAATCGTAAAAACTATTTTTGGCTTTTATTGGATCGGCTAAGAATGTAACAAATACGCGTTTTTTAAACACATGGCGCACCTGCGGACGTACGGTGATTGGGTTTAAGGGGTTGTCTCATCATCATATATTATCATAATTTATAATTCATTTATTCATTTTACCATGGTAAGGAAGGATGTTATACAATAAAGAGTGCCACGTGGGCCCTGGTAGAGTGTAACAATGTTATCTTAAAAACTAAGGTCTATAGGTAGTATATATCACCCGATAGATGTCCACTGCTGGACATGGGCCTCCCCAAAGAGTGCCACAATTACCGGTCCTGCGCCACCCGCATCCAGCGGACTCCCGCGACTTTTACCAGAACATAAGTCCATCAGAGGGTTTTACCTGCGCCTTCCGGTACAAGATCGCCGCTCGAGAACCTTTCCGATCCAAGGGCCATCGGTTCGACGCGCAAGGGGTCTACATTCTTATAAACCACGCCCACGATTAAGAGACACGTTTCCTTTCCCGAGAAAACGAGATGAAACACTCTTTGCTTTTGGCTTTTTAATTGACATCAAAGAAGGTTCTCGAATTCATCGGAATCTCTTATTTGTTTATGTTTGTTCCCCAATTACTCAAATACGCCTGGTCCGATTAGCGAATCTTCTTCTGTAATAATCAACGCATTGTTTGGTTAATACTCGTAACAGTGCCATGGTGAAGTGTGACTTCATGCCGCGCTATGCTACTTACGCAAACGTCACCCAAATAGTGTTTAAGCTATAAAATAAACAAGATAAGTTCGTTAGAAGTCATATTTAAGGTTTTGTCGCATCCAATTTTGAGCAAAGCCTCGTGCTTTTTGCCGAGCCGCAACTTTGTCACGCGACCGCCGAGTCTGACAATTACGTGAAGCACACATTTCTTGACGAGCATTTAGTACAGCGTTCGCTGGAATGATCGTGAAAATGTTCGTCGCGATGTATGGCTGTATTCTTTGGCTCCGTTTGTTGTACAGTTCGACAAATTTGAAAATGGCGAACGTTCGATGTTCTTTTTTTGTGAATTTTCAAGTCTATCCGCACCTTTAAAACCTTATCTATGATATCCATAGTACTATTATGAATGCGAAAATGTGTCCGTCTGTTTGCCTTTGTGTTCGTTACCTCTTCACGCTTAAACCGTTCAACCAATTTGGATTAAATTTGGTATATAGTTAGCTTGGGTCTCGGGGAAGGGACATAGGATAGTTTTTATCCCGGAAATCATTCCCTAAGGGGGTGAAATGGGGGGTGAAAGTTTGTTTTAAGCTACGGTATAAACGAGTTCCACTCCACGCGGACAGAGTTGAAGGCCGAAGCTAGTATATCTATGTATATATATACAATATGATATGTATATTTACGATATCCCTAACACCATCGGAGATATCGCGGCCTATCCGTTTCACATGGAAGCTTGGCTTAACAGGATTAATGTGTAAGTGCGGCGGCGTCGGCAATCAAACTAGGTATTAAGAGATTTAGTGCTTACAATACCTATTAGTATTTATTTATTTACATCAGCCTACAAGGCTCATATTACGGCACCTATTTCACGCATACGGCTGTCAAGCGGTGGTCGTGGGTTCGAATCCCGGCTCGTACCAATGAGTTTTCCGGAACGTATGAACGGAATGTCATTTGATATTTACAGTTAGTTTTTCGGTGAAAGAAAAACATCGTGAGGAAACCTGCATGCATCTGAGAAGAAATTCATAAGGTGTAGGTACGTTAAGTCCCCAACCCGCTCTCGGCCAGCGTGGGGACTACTGCCTGTTCCCTCTCATCCGTGAGAGACCTGTGGCCGGCAGTGGGACGTATATAGGCTGATTTACCTTATTTATGTGAAACTTATGCCGGAAAAATAATTTGTTCAAGATTTATGAATATTCTCTTAAAAAACTTACTTGGTGCGCGGAAGAGCACAGCATAAAGTAATCGTCTTGGTCCTCGACGTAGACCTATTTTAACATTCAAATTTAAGCCTTGTAACTTTGACGTAATGTGACCATGGCATACACTAGTACAATGTTGACGACTGCGACGTTTACCTTGTTGCGACAACATTACCGAGCAAGCGACACAACAATTTTAGAGTTACTGACGCCTTAAACTGGCCTAGCACCGTGATACGTTTTATTTTCATGTTTTACGTGACGTTCCAGTACAGTAGAACCTATCGTATTAAAGGCTGATATACTTACGTTAACATTTGAACGTAGACAAAGGCCCTCAAACTTTAAGGTCCCACAAATAGGGCAAACCAATCAAGATTTTCGTCTCTAAAGGATATTGTAGACAACGCTATCGATAACAAAGCCTTCTTTCTTCGTTCTTCGACCCTCATCAAACATGAGAAGAAACTTCAAAGGTCTATTAGCTGACACAGTACATTGTGTGATGGAATTGGACAGAATAATGGAAATTGACGACCGGCAGGTAAGCGTAAGAACATATCCGGTTTCCAAAATTCTTTCATCCGTGGTATTAAATGGACTTTCTGGATAGTCACAGGCTATTTAGTGGGGCACAGTGCCCGAACAAATGGTCGCAAATGTCACAAGGACACGCTGGATAAAAGTACCAATTTTCTCTCTTTCGAGTTCTAAGACACTTAGAGCCACAAAGTTGGTGTCTAAATATACGTATTTGGGGTCAGGGAATTCCACTAGATAAGTATTTTACCGCTATAACGCTGCATATAAATGTAAAACATCTTTTTCTTAGAGTTGATTTAAGTTATGTTAAAAAAACAATTATTCACTTTATTATATTTTTATTACTTGTTATTATAGAAGCTATAGTAATACAAAATCTACGGAAATTTCAAGTGCCTACATATTACGGTTTTGGAGATATACCGATTATTATGGGCGGGCAATTAAATTATGTCTCATGTATAAGAGCACTGTGTAATTTTAAATTTGTTTTATTTCTATGAATGTATGTTAAAGCAGCAAAAGAAAAACAACTGTGAAAAATTGAACAGTCTAGCTATGGCTTATACGCAGACAGCCGGATGGACAGCGGAAGCTTTAGAACAGGGTTCCGTTTGGATATTAGGAACTCGATTCTAAAAAATATATAGTTATATTCCTTGACCCCAAATATGTATATTTAGATACTAAATTTGTGATTCTACGTTATTTAGAACTCAAGATATTAATGACATACATACGTATTATTCAAAATGACCGCCATAAAATTAAAGATGGCCGACGGAGGAGCAGGTTCCTATCAAAAACTTAAAGCTATGGACCTAACGAGTACCTGAGAATATTTGGTGTTTTTGTCCAGCGTGTAAACATTTCACCTGAAACTTCCCTACTAATCATTTATCACTCTTTTTTGCAATGTACTATAATTTTTATAATATTTCGCGCGACGCATCAACTTCGCAATTTGGCGAGAAAATGCCAGCAGCACTCTCGGAACAATGCCTCGGAAGCTTTTTTTGGGTACCGTAGGCAAAATGGCACAAACAGTACCAAGAAACGGAACCCTTATATTTTCGTCATGTCCGTCTGTTCGCCTGTCCGTCTGTCCATTTATCACAGGTTTTTTTCTCGAAAACTAAAAGGTGTATTTCAATAAAATTTGGAGGATAGGCGCCATTTTGTTAGCCATAGTTCTGCAATAAATTAATTAAAAAAGTATTTTTTTAGGCGGGCAATCCATAATGTACCTCCAAATCAAAAAATAAAGATCATTGTAAGTCCTCGAGAAGTCGCTAGGTCTTTCAAAATAGACATAGGTGTTTTTATATTAAGTGAATATAGCCCAAGTGAATCGCCCCGAAAGTCACAAAAATAGTGTGTGTCCCCCCCACCCCTCTAATTTCGGAACGGTGAATTTAAAAAAAACTGGAAAAAAATCATGAACATAGTACTTTTTTTTTCGCAGACAATTATTTTGAACAAGATCGGTTCAAAGGTAATCGAGATATTGCTGAAAAACTGCCTCGTGGCAGTATGGCCTCTGGTCCTTAGCCTGTCCTAATGGACGAAAAAAATATATGAAAAACTGCCTTCCTGATGGAAAAAGACATAAGTGTCGTAAGATTTATTTGACGATACGACCTCTTTAATAGACACATATTTTCTACATTGACAGTCAAAATAATTGGATAAGTACTAACAATAAATAAAAACTATTTTTATAATTATCGGTTAGTTTATTTTAGAGCATCAGGCTCTCAAAATTTAACATTTCGCTTCACCAAAACGTGACATATGTGTCGGTGACTTGCCAAAAGAATGTATTTACGCTGATAAGAGTGGACTGTATCTTGTATTCTTGCTAATAGGTTTTCCTCTTACATGGGACGGTGAATAAAATGCTGAATTTTCTATACTGGCAGAGGTGAGGCTGGAGCTTTTGCAGGTTCGGGAGGCTTCTTTTAGGCGGAGGTGTTTTCTTGGCGGCTGCTGCGTTCGGAATGAATCTGTCTTTTTTTTGAACCTGACTGTTGCTATAATAGGACGGACCCAATATAGCGGTCGAGCTGCGTGGTTGGAGTGGCACGACCACGCGGGGAAGTTTGTACACTGGAATACTCTAAGAGTTTGCGCTCCAGTGGAGATTGGTTGAACAGTATCAACCGAATCTGGGGTGTAAGTGGTATCGAACTACTGGGAGTTTTATCGCTGGTTCGCTAAAACCTAGCCTAGCTGAGAAGAGTCCAGCAAGAAACTCAGCTAGGTCCGACTTGCGTCGGACTGACTCTACGCGGTATGCGGCGGTACCGGGACGAAAGCGGACTATATGTGTCTGTGTTATCGCGATCTCGCGGTGGACATCCCCGCCGGCGGGAACGCCTAAGTGTACGCGATGTGTTGGACGCCGAAAGCGCAGCGTTCCGTCGCTCGATGGACGCTGTGATTTCGTCGTCCGGGTCCGTGAGTGTGTGCCTAGGACGTCGGACCGTGCGGCCCCTAATCAGTGAGCGCCGAGTAGCGACAGAGGGGGGAGGGATGGGGACGTAGTCTGCAGCATTCCTAACTAACGGATTCCTATGGTGGGGAACGTTATCAAAATAACGTCTGGCAGCCTGCTTAAAGAAACCATACATGGTGCTAATCCCCATGTCGTGGTGCAGGCTGAGGCTCGATTGGTACCACGGGGCACCAGTCGCCCTACGGAGAAAACGATTCTGAATGACCTGAAGCGGCTTAAGAGATGACATAGGCACGTGAGCAAATGCTACACTTGCATATGTCATGATTGGACGAACACAAGTCTTGTAGAGTGTCAGCTTATTCCTAAGTGACACTTTTACTAAACTTGTTGATCATCGGCCCTAGCCTTCCTAGTACGAACAACGAGCGGTTGCGTACCCTACGGATGTGGCTAAGAAAAGTCAGTCTCCTGTCGAGGGTCACTCCAAGATATTTGGCCTCGTTGACCCAGGGGATGGGTCGGTCAAACATCTGGATCGGAGCCACCCGCCTTTCTGTACTAATGCAGTCCGACGGATGAAAGACTATTGCAGTGCTTTTCTCCGGGTTGACTTCGATACGCCAAAGATTAAACCAGCGACCTAGGTCGGAGATTGCCTCTTGGAGGTTTCCTTAATTCTAGTCTTTACAGGGTAGTCTAATAAGATTCTTACAAGATTCCTATGCGGAAAATGGGGAAACAGTGAGTTTAGAGCCACTTTTCCTTTGTGTAGCTGCTCGCTGTTTCCCCCCGCGGACCGAGGTAATAAATATAACCGGCGCGGGTCCCTAGCCGTTCTCATTTTGGACTCGGACGCCGCGCGATGCAGAACTCTGTTTATTTTCCCTATATATGTCCCTAGACTATTTATTTTCTATTTATTTCCTAACTATTATGGGCACATATATAGGGGCACTCCTTAGGAGCGATATTACACTGTTTTTCTACAGATAACAACAACAAAATATATCTTCATTATCACACGTTAATTACTATTCTAATTTATATGGCTATCTATTTATTTATTTACGTATTGCAGTCGCGGACAACATAATTTTTAATCGTCGCGAACAATATGATTTAAACTGATGAACACACATACTATATTCTACAGCCCATGAAAACGAACCGCCCTTGGCCCGTAGCCAAGCGTCAAAAACATAACATGGCATTTATTGGCAGTACCAACATAAATTGTAGTTACATGTATATAACATGTCGGGTGTAAACACTTCAGTCTAGTTTAACATAATATATGATTAATATGACGTGAGAGTTCAAAGGATGTTCAGCGGTTTAGAACGGTTTGATTTTACGGCAAATTTAATCCGGCACGTAGACGAGGAATCGATTTGGTACAACCCTTTCGCATTTCATCTTATATTAAAGAACTAAAGAACTCTATTCAAGGGAGTAATTTCCTGCGAAGTCAGTATTTCATCGTGTCGCCTTGCCAGTTGCTGTGACTTGAGCATTCACATGGTAATGAGAATGAGCATTCTAAGCTCACAAAATAAACAGGAGCGTTTGATGGATATGTTGATCCGGGCTATACAGCATATATCATATGTCGCAGTGGTATAGTATAATCCGCCGTTTTAAATACCAGCTAGCTGTTTTACAAAGCATCGCCGTTTTGTAATACGGCGGGTTGACGATCAAGCGTATTGAATACCGTAATAATTCATCTTAATCCGTTAAGTAATTTTGCTCTATGTTATATATGTGTTACTGATGTACATCGTCTAGTAAATTTGAATGAACTCTCACAGTGAAAACAATTCCAAAATACATATTACTCATTTTCACAGTCCACAAAGTATTGCAGGAGTAATAAAGTAGGTATACCCGTTAAAAGCTACTGTGAAAATGCCGCTGTCACGTGAAAGATTTATTATTATTGCACGGCCCGTAACTGGTTACGAGCGGTGGCTTGATAAAGGCGCCAACACACTGGCGATCTGCGAGCGGTTTAAAAGCGAAGCGTTTATGAGCGTGCTCGCAGCGAGTTCGCGAGGCAATTAAGACAATTGCATGCCCGCGGCGGGCTCGCTGCGCAACCGCGGGTAAAGCTTGAAACAAATTACGCGACCGCGTCCGCGACTGATAAATGTGCACAGTCGAACGGGATCCAGCGCGCCAGATTTCTGTCGGACGTCCGAACGCTCAAGGTTACGTCCACGGCTTAGGTACGTCCGATAGTTTGCACAATTCAGTGTATATTCATTATCTAGATACCGGCTGTGAGCCGCGTCCGTCGGCCGCGTCCGATAATTAGTTTCAAGCTTAACTGACCGCGACGCCATGCTCGTTAATGTTGTGAGTGACTATTCATAAGGCTGATTGAATGCCGTGCACTGTTTGCGCATCCGCGGTGCGGTGGTGACGTGGCGCTGTCGCGGCGAGCTCGTTGAGCAATCGCGTCGCTTGCAACACGCTCGTAAATCGCCAGTGTGAAAAGAAACTAAGAGTTCTGCCACTACTTGAGCGGAGGCAGCGGCAACGCTGATGCCATTCGTCTAGTGACCTTAATAACTACAATTTAGAAAAGTTGAGACTCCCCCGAAATTTTCATTTCAAAATCCAATATCTCAAAAAAGTTTGAACAGATTTTCATGAAACATGGCTGTTCTTAGCCATGTTTCATCAATCTTGGAAAATTTAGAAACCTACATTTTAATTTCACAGTACACCATCTCATAACCGGCAGAACCGATTTTGTTGAAATGAAGTTAAAAACTATCTCGATCACGTCATCTTTCGCATTAAAACCGGTCTATTTGTTAAGGCGCGACGGTGCCATGCCTCGTGTGTAGCGGTAAGCGAAGACTACGGCTTAGGCGCCCGCTAGGCGGGTTCTTAGCAGTGAAAGTGTTAACATTTACTGCCAAGAATCGCTACGCGCAACGCTCGCAGCCGATCCCGTGGTTTTGCCGCTAAGTAGTGAAAATCGTCTACGGCGTAGGCACCCGTTAGGCGCTCCTCGCAGTGAGTGTTGATAGGAAACAGAGAAGCCCGATTCTACTCCCATTCCTCATTCTTGGGATAAATAACAAGTTTAGGTGGAAATTATGCATCTGTTAACTGACTTCGGTGGGAGGGTAGAGTCCTAAAAACAACTCGATATTATTTATTGTACACAATACGATGACAAAGAGAAGTTTACATATTTTGCCTCATCACAAGGGAATTAGTCACATAATAGTAAACACATCGTCGACTATGTAACCTCAGAAGGGACAGAAACTGTAATCAGTTATCAGTAAGTTTATTGCATTCATGTTGTACATAGATATTACATTTTAGAGTAGAAGACTCAAACATGAGCCCGGTAAGGGCATCGCAACTAATCTTATACACTAATTGAAACTAATGATACAAACAATGATTAGAGAAACATGGAGTAAGGTTAAATTATACACGAAAATCTTTTTCCTTAATTGAGTAGGTATGTATGACGTATTACCATCATTATAAAATTTAGGTAGGTAGGTAATATAATTGTTTAGTCGGGCTAGAAATTTTACTCTATTATTTGTCATTTAGATATTCGTCCGTTTTATAATAGCTTTTTGTGACTAATAGACGTTTTGTCGATACATAAAAAGATTTGCCAGATTCTTCGTTTTTTATTGAATTTGGAAACTGAAGCGCTCTGACTGGCCTGCGGGTATAGACCTATAATACTCAGGGCAAGTTATGGTAATATTAATAAGTACCAAATCCGAGCAAGAATAGCAAACAAATCTCAATCAGTGCGACAGAAAGGGAAATATAATTTGTTGTCCGTCATAATTATTAATTTTTCGTTTGCCGCGTTTTATTTTGAATTAGTTTGCGCTAAATAAACCACCGAAATGAAGTACCTACCTAGGGTGTTAGCTGCATAGGAGCCTTCCCTTCTCTGAGTATTACAGTCGTACCAAGACAAGTCTGCAACGATTTTGATAACACACACAGTGCAAGTGTTTATATGTCATAATATCATAGAAATTGAACGTATAAAATAACACTTGCACTGCGTGTGCTATCAAAATCGTTGCAGACTTGTGTTGGTCTGATTATATACGATTTTTAACACAATGCCTGCTTAGTATCCCGAGCTGCGTCTTCGGGACGTGGTCGCCGCTCAAGAAAGTTTCGGCCTCAATGGCTATCGACTCCGCGTGCTATGTGCCCCGCTCACTGCCACTTAAGTTTAGCGATTCGGAGGGATACGTCGGTTATCATAGTTCTGCTGCGGATAGCCTCACTTCTAATGCGACCGCGCATATAAACTCCCTCGTCTTGCGAGGCCCATAGTAAGCGATCACATTTCGATGCCATACGTCAACATTGACAAAACACACTGTACCCCAGGAAAATTACGTTTTTTTTTTCAATATTAATTTATAACAGCGTCTTTTTGTTTAATTTTCAAATGTTACTCTAAAATGCCTTATCCAAGAATCCACCAAAATTTCCATCGGAAAGTAAATATATAAAAATAAATGACGCATCCATAATGTTTTTTGTGTGATTTATTTATTATTATTGAAGAGCTCCTGTAAATTAACCAAAACAAAAATTAAAATATCTATCAATATTTTTCCTCTTTGTTCAGGAACTGGTTTAATATCGATTTTTTTGATACCTAATATATTGGTGGAATTTGAGTCTACGTAATTACTAAAATGATAATACGAGTATATCAGTAACACACAAAAAAGCTGCTGTTATAATTTATTTCCAAATTTCCATTTTTTTCCATACAAATGAAAATAAAGTGCTTGCATCACCTTAAAATCTCCGATCGCAAAACGTTCAGATAGACGTCCAAATGACATATACGTAATATGTCTTCCATCTCCAAGTAGGTACATAATATTATGGAAGGGGAAATGTAATGTACGAGGGTGCGCAACTTTATAATAATCTACCTCACCAATTAAAAGGCACCAAATCCTTTGTTTCAGAAACATACTCTAGCAGATTTATCGGAATTTGTATTGTTTTTTGGATGTATTTTTTGATGAATTCCACAAACATATACTACAAATAAAGGCATTTAATAAAAAAGGTAAAGAAAAACATCTTTTTAATCAATATAAAATACATATTTCTTAATATGAAAACAAACTAAGTATAAACGCTGTATTAAGAAAAAATAATAAACCAATTTATAGTTATGTCATATACTATAATTTTACCTACATCGCTATCACATTGGCTATCATCATCGCGACTGATACTCGACACGTAATATAGACTTACAATTGTAGCGCTCGGCTTACCAGCTAATCAGTTACTGTGCGATGGACACATAGTATTACTTACTTTTGTTTGTATTGTACCACTTTGTTGTGGATATTGCAGTGATACTATTATATTTGTTAAGTCTTTTTTGAAATGTATTATTTGCATACGTACATTGTTTCATCATCATCATATCAGCCGAAAGCCGTCCACTGCTGGACATAGGCCTCCCGCAAAGAGTCCCAAAGTAACCGATCCTGCGCCACCCGCAACCAGCGGGCTCCTGCAACCTTTACCAGGTCATCAGTCCACCTTGTGGGCCTACCCACGCCGCGCCTTCCGGTGCGTACACATTGGTTAATTAGACATTAAGGCATGATATGCATTTCTCTAGATAAATAAATTGTATTATTTTGGGGAAATAAATTCTCAAAACATACAAAAGCTTTTGTAGAAACTTACCAATCTGGCCCTCCTGAGCGCCCTGCTCAGCGGCCGACGAGCCCTGATCCTTATCTGTAGTATTCGTCTCCGCCATTGTCACAGCAACCCTGTAAACCGAATATAATATTAATACTTTTCAAGTACTTCGTGCCCAAAAAGTTGGTCTCTACGCAGTGTATAAAGTACAGTACTGCAGAGCCCGGGAAAATGTATTTAAAATCAAACGCAAATACAGAATGCGCCCTGTCTGCCTACCACCCATACACACAATTGTGGCTCCGTTATGGTATCATATTATGGGGTAATAGCAGTGACGTACACAATATATCTTTGGCCCAGAGAAAATTTGCCAAATATTAATTAACATTCCACAAACTCAAATATGCAAGTCACATGTCATAAACCTACAAATTTTGACTCTACCATCTCTATACATCTTGGAAATCGCCACATTCGTTAGAAATAATTCAACTAAAGTGTACGTCGCGTCGCAGAGACAAACTTATCGCATCGGAACCGATATTAGACAAAGGCCCATATTACAACAAATCACCATCATCAACCGTCATAAGGAATATCGAAAATAATGTCTCTTTGATTTGCAAACTAAAACATTCCAGATAAAAAAGGATACTATGCTGTCTCAGAGTTCCTGCCGGATGATGACTATATATATAATATAATTGTTACCTTATTGATGTATGCAATAGAGTTTATATAAACTAGTTTTTAATACTATTGCTACACCCTCACCGGGGTCCATGAGATATTTTTTTATTTTGTAACATCTTTGTGAAAAAAACATGGTTTGCAATAATAGTACATTACGCCCGTGTTATACACAATGTTTTTCATCACATTTGCGAGGAAATAAATACATTTCAGATGAAATTAATACAAATCGTAATAAAATCTGTCAGTCGTCCATTTTGTTGAATTTGACGGGAAGCGCGCATGGCAAAGACCCTTCGGTATACAGCCACGATTTGAAATCACTTAAAAAAATTACATAGACATTAAATAACTACATATTAAATCTGTAAATAATTCTGTTAAACATGTATAAGTAGTTTTTTTAAGTTTAAATTTATTAAAAGTTGGTTGTAGCAAACTTTTGAAGATATGAAATACACCTTGGCTGATTGGAAACATCCTCAGTCCGAAGTGAAGTACGAGTGGGTTTTATATTTTAAAACTAAACTTAACAGCCCGTGGGAGGTAAAACGGCTATAACTGCTCTGTACGCTCGCAAGTAATAACGCCATTGACGAGCAACAGAAAAAAAAAAAAAAAAAAATATTAGGGGACAATCTTACACAAATCGACCTAGTCCCAAACTAAGCAAAGCTTGTACTATGGGTACTAGACGACGATAAACATACTTATATAGATAAATAAATACTTAAATACATAGAAAACATCCATGACTTAGGAACAAATATTCGTGCTCATCACACAAATAAATGCCCTTACCGGGATTCGAACCCAGGACCTCTGAAACACATCAGAAAACATGAAACCATTAAACCTTCACCTCGTGATGAAAACATTATTATTATTGTTTAAATAGGGATTGCCGGGCAAGTAGATAGATTGTCGAGCGTCGGGAGGCCGGATGTGGATACGAGGCTTGCAATCCCTTTACACTGTTATGCTTTTCTCAAACATGTAATGAAATAAATAAAAAAACCTCCAAGCCTTTTTTAATGGCTGTACGTCACGATGTTCCGTCAGTCATTGATACTGAAACAAATGTAGGTACTTAAATTTTGTATGAATTAGCATTACGGATCTCCCGTCTCGCCGCGCCCGAAACGTGATTATAAAGAACACAACGTCAACATTTCATTACTTGTTCGAGAAATTAGTGCATAAAATAAAATGCGCAGCGGCCGTTCAGCGCCATACGAAAGCTACACCCCGAGCGATAGAGGTGGCAAAATATTGGCAAAACAAAATTTGGTTTATGTTTTTTTTTTACCTCTTCACACAAGAAAGAAGAAGACCGCAATACGAAAAACACGAGTATAAAAATAGGTTAACATAACCTTACACTATTTCTTTGGTTAGCATTAAGGATAATTTTGTCAGTTAGCACCTAATTTAGTGTGCCGGTTTGGGAACACTCGGTGGAATTAGTGTACCGAGGACGTACCTGGTGATATTTTCTTACAAGTTACAAACCTTAGGATACGACCGTTATACGTAACCGAAGTATTTCCGCAGCAAAACTCAACTAATAAATCTAACCTGGTTTCTAAACTCGCTCCAAATTGCAACTAAGCTCAAACTCGATACATATTCAATTTGTGTTAATTTACCTAACCTCCAACTAAACTGAAACTAAAATCAAACTGCTCTTTGGTATTCAATGTTATGCAAAACTTCAACTTTGTAAGCGGAACTATGTAGCTGCATAGTTTTAATTGTATATGGCCTAATTAGGAACTAACTAAACATTTGGCTTCAAAGGTGCTTTAATTTGTCACTTCGGACTTATACTTTAATTGCAATTGACATTTGACATTGAAAATCCACTGTAGCTTTACGGAAGTGTGTAGACCACTACCTTTATTTGCAGACCTAAATTACTAAGAGCGGATATGATGTAATAATAATAATAAATCAGCCTTTACACGTCCAACTGCTGGGCACAGGCCTCGTGTCACGGATGAGATGGAACGGGCAGTAGTCCCCACGCTGACACAGTGCGGGTTGGGGACTTCACATACATACATCTTATACATTTCATCGCAGATGTATGCATGGTTCCTCACGATGTTTTTCCTTCACCGAAAAGCTAGCGGTAAATATCAAATGACATTCCGTACGTGAGTTCCGAAAAACTCATTGGTACGAGCCGGGATCCGAACCCACGACCGCCGCTTGACAGCCATATGCCTGAACCACTAGGCTACCGTAGCATATTGATTGACATTAGTGGAGTTGGCCGAATTGCATTAATAATAGTCCATTCAATAAGCAACTCTTCCAAAGTAGAAGTTTCCAATTCCAATAACAGCTTTTTAGGGTTCCGTAGTCAACAAGGAACCCTTATAGTTACAACATGTCCGTCTGGCCGTCCGTCCGTTCGTCTTCGGTTTAGCTCAGTAAACATTACTACTAGAAAACTGTAATTGGGCATGGATATATACGTAAATCAAATACGCCGACAAAACAGTACGAGTACAATTAAATCTTGTTTTTTTTATGGTACCTCCCTTACACGCGGGGAATTTTTTTTTCTCGTTAAACCCATGGTGTGGGATATCGTTGAATAGCTCGTTCAATCGCTCAAAATATTATGGGATTTCTTCCACCATTTTTCAAATCAGTGATTCGTTTGCGAGATTTTGGGCTTTATAGCTCTAATTTTCGTTCGGGTCATGTGTTCCCCCCCGCCCTGCCGGTATGGCTACTACTGGGGATGTGAAAAAATTCGTGGTAGTGGTACATTTATAATGAATTTAAAAGGAAGCTATCACGGCTCAGCAGGCGTAACTAGTTATCGAGTAATAGTCGACCATCTTAATGTGTACTTGGAAAGGCCAATTTTCGTACAAAATCGGCCGACGTAACCGCACCGCACGTCGATGTAACTAAGACGGACAGGCAACTGGAACCCTACACTGCGCGTGGCCCGACACGCACTTGGCCGGTTTTTATTTAAATATTCGGCCACGTTAAATATTCTCAGCCATTTTACCTAGCCATGTCTCGACATATCGGAAAACCATTTATGTTTTTTTACCTACATCTGGAGCATAGCACTGTACTAACGTAAGCTGTACGATTAAAAAAAAACTGCAAATCGATGTACAGTTTAGCCGTTTGGCACACGCATACTAGAGGTCAAAACAATTTTTTTGACCCGCAGTTCCTAAAAAAAAATCCCTTAGGGCGTGAGTGCTGAGACTTTTTATTTTTTGTATGGGTTTTTTTTTCAGAATCCTATCGTGTGTAGTATCATATGAAAGGGCTTTTTGAGACGATTCTACAAATACATACATACATACATACATACATACATACATACATACAATCACGCCTCTTTCCCAGAGGGGTAGACAGAGATCACGGATCTCCATTTGCTACGATCCTGGCAAACCACTTTCGCTTCACTCACTTTCATAATATTTCTCATACATGCTCGTCGGTTTAGGGTACTTTTGACCTGGCCTTTTGTTAAGATTTCTCCGATTTGATCGGAGAAAGTTCGCCTAGGTCTTCCCCTTCCAACTTGCCCTTCCACTCTTTTTATATACACTTTCTTAGTTAATCTTCTTTCATCCATCCTCTCTACATGCCCAAACCACCTTAACATACCCTTCTCAATTTTTGTGACTATATCTCCATCCATTCCACACTTATCTCTTATAACACTGTTTCTGACTCTATCACTCAATTTCACTCCAAACATACTTCTCAACGCTCTCATTTCTACTGCATTCACTCGACTTTGATGTCTTTTCTGCCACACCCAACTTTCACTACCATACATAAGTGTGGGCACCAAAACTCCCCTATGCACAGCCATCCGTGCTTTTTGTGATATTTTCTGGCTACCCATAAAGGCATTCAGTGCCCCATTCACTCGGTTCCCTGCATTCACTCTCCTTTCAATATCTTTCTCATGCTTTCCGTCTCCAGTAAATAACGTCCCCAAATACACAAACTCTTTTACTTGTTCCAGTCTTTCTTCACCAATCATTATTTTGCAGTCTGTCATAATTTCATCTTTTTCAAATACCATCACTTTCGTCTTACTTACATTCATCTTCATCCCTTTCCATTCAAAAGATTCATTCATCTTCGTTACCATCATTTGTAACTCCTCAGCGGACGACGCAAGTAGTACAAGGTCGTCAGCATATAGGAGACATTTGACGCGTAACCCTTCCATTCTCAAACCACATTCATCACCTTTTAGATCCTGCAGACAGCTGTCCATGAATAGATTAAACAGCCACGGTTACGCTACACATCCCTGTCTAACACCCTTTTCGATGTTAAACCAGTCAGTATATGACCCGTTTATTCTCACACAAGCACTGGAATCCTTATATAAAGATTTCAGTGCTTGAACGAGGCGGCTGTCTACTCCATACGTGCACAACACCGACCATAGTTCTTTCCTCACCACTCTTTCATATATCACATCATTACATTTCAGCCATTTTTTTTTATTAAAACAAAAATTAATTTTCGAAACATACCAAGTTTGGGCTCCTCTAGACACGATATGGTAGATTTTTTGAAATACAATATACCATAAATGATACGTGATTTTATTTTAATTTTTCAATGTTATTAAAAAATTACTCACATAAAAATTAAAAAAAAATACTACCTGAAATTATTTTCAAAATTGCTTTCTAGGGGTACAAAAAAGATGTTGGGTATATCGTATCTGAAGGAGTGTCCAACCTTGATATTTTGTGTCAAAAACTAAACAAACTATACCAACTGATGAAAAGACGCAGCTAAAGGATTAAAGAGGTATTGTTCGGGTTTCATCAGAACCGATCCCCACCGCTCGGCGGAATTCGGCCATCGTCCATACCTGATAGAACTCTGACGCGCACGCACGTTACTTGCGTCCTTTTAAAGCTGATTACTATTTTAAATCTATGTACTTAATTACATTATAATTCAATTAAATCAATCATCAAGACCTACATTTTTTATTGGAACAACAACTTGTTTTTGGTACAAGCTTTTATTGGCTATACTTTTCTGTATACCGTCATCAACTACTAATTGAGACAAATCTAACGAGCCCAAACTCAACTATAAGTACTGAATTCCCGTGGCAACCTTCTGTCTCTATCAGGTCAGCTCCGTCGTAGGTATATTGATTTGGCATCCGTATAGTTTGGATTTTTGCCCAATATTTCAGAATCGGACAACGGCAAGTGACACTGCCGACTGACACTGACACATGGATTGCAAATTTTGACGGACACCTTACTTGCACACATACATACATACAACGAACGGTGTGCTTTTAATTTGAATAAGCTAAGCCATGTCACTGACATAAAATATCAATGTCATGTTGTCATGTATACAACAGTCCAGCGTCGAGGACTAGGGCGTTTACCTTAGGTGTTTTTAATTCACTTTAATATTTCGTTCATATTTAGCCCCAAAATACTTAAATTCCACACAATTTCATCTAAAGTGCGCATCATTAATCACCGGCCTTCAAAACGGACGTTTGATATATTTCAACCATGACGGAGTGGCTTAGTAAATTACAGCCGTGAGTACTTAATTCAAATAATGCAGCCCGCACTAAGTGACTTATTTTACTTAAAAGGTACCTAGCATATACCACATGTCCAAGATCTTTGTCCAATTTTAGGGAAATTAATTGATCAAAATTCGTTGACGTATGCCCATTTCACTTGTCCAAGTATTTTGTCCTATTTATATTTGCGACTCACATTTTGCTTTAAAAAAAATGAGACGCAATGCACATAGGACCAATGATCGTGAACATGTGGAATAACCATATCGCTAGACCATATTTTGATGACGTCATCCCATTTCTTTCATCAAATGTCCAAGATCCAATATTAAATTTGAAAAAATAACGGAGGCTCATTCCAGTTACCCAATATCTTGGTTCAAGTTTTTATACTATAATGCGTGGCATAGCCATTTTGAATTAAACGTCATTCGTAATATTGGTTCAAATGTAATGATTATTCGGCGGTATTCAATCCGCCTGATCGTCAACCCGCAGTGCTGTTTGGAAAACGGTGGATTTTACAATATGCCTGCGACATATACATTCTTAAAGGGTCGGCGGGTGCAATTCCAAGCGTCCAAGCTACGGTGATGGCCTACCATCAGGCGAGCCTTAAGTTTGTTTGCCACCGACCTGTTATAAAAAATACTCTGTCACTAAAAATACTGTTCATAATTGTAAAACGGTCTTCACAAGTAACTGAACGAAACAGATTCACTGAAAAAATAAATAATCCAGTAACTTTCTCGCCTGAAATTATGGGGCAGTATGCGGCAAATCCGGTAGTTCTGATTTTTTGCAGACTTTTTTATGATGTTGGCCTAATGAATAATCCAAGTTTGTGACCTCGAGCGCCGAACGCAACTTTTTCAAAAATCGAAATAACCGCGTTTGACGCATACTACCGGATTTGACGCATACTACCAATGTATAAAGTTACTGGATTTAAATCAAGCTTAACTCTGAATAACGTCCGATTCATACAAAAACTGTTAATTCCATTTTGTTGGCTAGGTTTTGAGTTCTTAGTACCTACAACTGGCTTTTAAACGGGTAGGCTGAGTGTGGAGTTTTACACTCTCGCCTAGACTATATTTTATTCAAACTAAATATATAATAATATCTTCAACATTAACGTAGAAGACTCACTCTTAAGAGTGAAATCCATTTTTGCTAATGTTTTCACAACACTGACTTGTTGACGCATATGCCGGACGCAACAAATATATAGGTAGAAGCGAGGTAATAAAACTGAGGGTCTTCCGCGAAACGAAAAGGAACTTCGTTATAGTATCTCCCTCTCTGTCGCACCTGCTAGTTCGAGCGACAGAGAGAGAAATACTTGAACGAAGTTCGTTTTCACTTCGCGGTAGCCCCTCTGATAGCTCTTTCGCTCTAGAACCGCATCGAAACCTAATCGCCGAGCGGCAATGTTTGACACGCGTATAAGTATGAACGCGGTAAATTGTGTGCCAAACGGCACCGCTAGGCTATAATAGGGTAATAATGCGAAAATCATTTTGGCTACTGCTTTTGCAAGCTGAAACGGACTACTTCCTTCGCTTGTCTCGCTCGTACAATCAAGTATGGATGAAGGAAAACAAGATGTACTTTTTCACAGCCAGTTCAAACCTAAAGGAAGGAGAGGAAAATGGCTCTATGTATATATAAAAGATCCTTCTAAAATCCAAAGATAAGGCCGCGCGTGTAAAACACATATTTTAACAAATTCTCGATTGCCGCATAAATAATAAAATCATGGCGTCGACGGTGAAAACGATAAATAAACTAAACTAGTCGTTTTCTACTGCATCACTTAAATTACATATTAATTCAATTAAGGCGATGAATTGGGCACTTTTATCATGGAAACAATATAATGTAGTGTAAAATATGGATGTTTGTTAGCCAATCACGCTTAAGCAGCTCAACCGATTTGGATGAAATTTAGCGCCAAGATAGTTTAAAGCCTGCATTAAAATAAAGGATAGTTTTTATCGCGGGTCCACGCAGACGAAGTCGCGGGTGGAAGCCAGTTACAAAATATAGCTAACTTAGCTCCTCATCCAAACATCTAAACATCCAAACATTCGCAATTATAATAGTAAATAGTTGTAGGATTTGAACTGGATCTGTGAGCTGTAGAATGAAGAGCGAGTCGGTCTTTGTTTTCTTTTTAATTTCATAAAATTCACTTGTCAAAAAATCTATGTACCTACAATAGGCAAGATGACACATTTTGAAAAACTGTTCTATGTATAATGTTTAGAAACATTTATTATGTAGGTACAGCGAATAAGATTATTCAGGAGAATATAACAGTTAAGTAAGGAAAAAATGCATTTTAGTTTTTAAATTTCAAATTGGCGCTAAAACGCTTGTCAGTGTCATGGCGTCCCGAGTGACGTTACGTTTGTATAAACAGAACGCAAACCTTTTTGCTACCTAGATGCTCCAAGTCTTGCGCGGCCGTGCGAGCGAGAAAGCGGAGACAATGACATATGAAGACCTGTCAGATAACATGGTTCTATCCCTGTCTTACTATTCGTTCAGTACGTAAGTTTTCTCTGTAATCTGTGGTAATGGCCGTTATTGGTATTTGTTTATACAAGTGTGACGTCATGCGCTCTGATTGGTGTTTAACATATCATGGCGGGCGTCCGTATTTTTCGGTTTAATTTTATCAAAATAAAAAAACAATAATCTCTTACTTAATAAAAAAATATGAGCATTTTTCGAATTCTATGATTAAAATTTCACTAAGAAAATACCATATTTTAGTGAATTTCAATTACCGTCATCATGCCTATTGACGAACCTCACAAAATTTCACGAGATTCGCGGTTGTGAAATCCGAACAGCACGGCTATCACGCGACGACGCGCGGGCTCTCTCGATTTTTCTCGCACTATCCCTCACTCTCTAGGACCAGCACGTCTAGCACAACTTGCTGACAAGTCGCTTCGCGCGCGACTGAGCTACTCCTGTCTCACTCGCGTAGATCTTTCTCGACTCGCGTCGCAGCGCGGCGTCAGTTGTGCTAGCTCCCCTGAGGGAAGTGTGACAAAAATCGAGAGTAAGTATATCGCGGCCGTCCCATGATAGACGAGCTGTAGAGATTTTCGGCCCAATCTGAAGCATAAAACTTCGTCGCGTAAAAAAAACATTCAATGTAAAAAAGGGCCAAGTCCCGAAACTCTTCCACGGTAAAAATTTGTGAGATATTTCGTAGAGCCAAGTCTCAGGCGTTCTTATATTAATCTTTATTTGCGCAAATTCAGACTTCTAATTTTATCCACAACAAAGTTATAGAGGGGTAGAAAATGGCCTGAACTGCTTCGAGAAAAGGATGGTACGGCCGCTGTTTTATTCGACTTGGCGGGGCACTGCCGTGCCCCCGGTAAGACTTGAAAGGTTCGACAAAAGTGATTATTTTCTCAGTTAAGAGCAAATTCACGAAAAGAACCATACGCTTTACGTTATACGACCATAACGGCAATTTACGTGATTTGCCATACTACGGTCAGTACGAAGGTAATGCTGTGACGTCATAATACTATGCAAAATTGTATGAGCCGTTTCGGCTGTCGCCAGCGAGGGTTCGACTTTGACCTTGTTTTTTTTTTAATTTTATGTGATATGTTACAACCGGATGGCTCGCGGTATTTGATCTACCGAAGGGTTGAGCCAACATGGACTGGGGGGAACCAAAAATAAAAATGGTTCTCAGGGCTCTAACTTAGGATCATTTTTAGGGTTCCGTAGTCAACAAGGAACGCTTATAGATACGCCATGTCCATCTGTCTGTCTTCGGCTTAGCTCAGTAACCATTACTACTAGAAAATTGTGATTCGACATGGGTATATAAATCAATCACTATGACAAAGCAGTACAATAAAATCTTGAAAAAAATTATTCAAAAATATTATGGGTTTCCTACAACCGTAATCAGTAATTCGTTTGCGAGATATTGGGCTTTAAAGCCCTAATTTTTGTTCGAGTCATTTGTCTCCCCCCCCCCTCCTGCCGGCTAAATGACTACTACTGGGGATGTAAAAAAAATCGTGGTAGTATGTAGTACATATACCTAATGAATTCAAAAGAAAAACTATCACGAACAAGTAGACGAAAATAGGTACAGTAATAGTCGAACAACTTAATGTGTACTTGGAAAGGGCAATTTTCACACAAATTCGGCCGACGCAACCGCACCGCACGTCGATGTAACTAATATAGACAGGCAACTGCGGAACCCTACACTGCGCGTGGCCCGACACGCACTTGGCCGGTTTTTTATTTTTGGTTTATATAAATGACTTGCCGTCTGTAGTAAGCAATCTCTCTGATATAGTATTATTTGGCGATGATACATCATTAATCTTTAAGGTTGACCGAAAATCAACAGACAGCAAAGGTAATAATGGCACACTGGTTAAAGTACTCGATGGGTTTACCGTTAACAATCTGCTAGTACATGCCAAGAAAAAAAAATGTGTTAGATTTTCGTTGCCTGCTGATGTTGGACCGGTGGAAACTAGTATATTTGTAAATGATGAGTGTTTAGAAATAGTGGATAAAACAATATTCTTGGGTACAATATTAGACAAAAATCTACAATTAAGTGCCCATATAGCCGTGTTGGTGCGTAAACTGAGTTCAGCCATATATGCTATTAGAAAAATTAGACAACTGACCAATGTTGAAACAGCTCGACTAGTTTATCATAGTTATTTTCGGGGGCGCTTTGTTTCACCTATTTTTTTAAGTCCTATTATTGGAAGTCCGAAAATGTTCGTCATAAAATTTTACGCCATGATAATCGTTAGTCCTAATAATTCTTGATCCTAAAGATCGTAAGTCATAACCATTCGAAGTCATAATGACAGTAATCATAAGTTTCACAGGTCCTAATTTTTATTTTCCTAATTTTTTTCGTCATAACACTCACTTGCCCGTTTTATTTCAATTCATAATGACACTAGTCATACATTTTTTAATCCTAAATTTGTTTTTCATAATATTTCTCATCATAAATGTTACTTGGCGTTATCGAAGTAAATAAACGTGTGGTTTTTTATCGCTAGGTACAAGACGAGGTCACAAGACTCTAGCTAGACGTCTCTACATTGACACATCGACTCTACATTTACTCTACATCGACTCTACATATAGACTCTACATCGACTCTACATTGACTCTACATCGAGTCTACATATAGACTCTACATAGACTCTACTTTGACTCCGCCTGTCTGTGCGGACGTAGCCTAAGGCAGGTCCGTGTAGGTACGACGACGAGCGAAGCGAGGAGGAGTGTTAGTCGTACTGCGACCCTACGCGCGAGAGCCGAGCGAGCGAAGCGAGCGTGCCGCGGCAGCGGCCGGCGAAGCGCCAGAACCGATTTTTTTTTTTCAATTTACTTAGCGAAAGCTTTTATTCATTAGGAAAAACAAAATTAGGAGTTAAAGTATGTTCTTAGTTATGATATTAGGACTAACAAAATTATGATGTATGTCCGTTATGAAGAAAAATGTTATGATTAACAAAATTATGACTTCAAGCAAGTTCTTAGTAATGAAATTAGGAAGAAAAATTTTAGGATAACTGATCCTTATGAAATTTAGGAACAAAAAAGTTAGGATGAAAAAAATTAGGACTAGCGATGATTATGACTACAATACGTTAGTACAAAAAAAATTAGGATCACGAATTTTATGGCAGCCAATATGGACCCGTTATTTTCATAGTATTATGTCGTACGGTATTCTGGTTTGGGCTGACATACCGACAATCTTTGTATTACAAAAAAGAGCCATTCGTTCTATAGGTATATAACCTGAGAGCAAGAGAATCTATTAGGGAACTCTTTAAAGAAATTAGCATTTTAACATTAGCGGCCCAATGCATTTATAAAAATATTGGTTATGTCATGTTCTGTAAAAAATCTGATACCCATAATTTTAATACACGAAATCAAAATAAAATAGAATCCAAAAACTTTCGTGTTCGTAAAGTATACAAGGATTTTTCGGGTCAAAGTATCCATTTTTATAATAAATGACCTAATGAAAGTATGGCTTTAACCTTTCCAGCTCTTAAAAATTACCTGAAAAAAATATTGACTTCGAAGGTTTATTACAGGGTTGAGGACTATCTAACTGACAGGAATAAATGGCCCAAACCAGAGTCCAAAATAACTTCATTATTCATACATATATCTTATTCGGACATGTGTTCTTGTAGATCAACGCATTAAAGTATTATTATTATTTTCTTTGTATTCATACTCAGTTTGACTTATAGGTAGGTAGGTTAAGAACTATCATTGTTATAAGCATTTTTTGGCAATAAATGTCTGACTATTGTGTTTTTTCGGCGTTTCTTAGTAACGGTGGTCTTCTTGTTCTGAAACGCTGGTAGAATGTTGACTAATAAAAGTGCTTACGGCCTACTCGTAGACTAAAATCATTTATTTCATTTATGAACTGCCGTTCGTCGGCTCGCCGCCCGCGCGCGTCCTGGGCTGTTGTTCGCTACGCGCTAATGCGGCTCACCCCGCCGGTCACCCGTCACGAAACTAGACCTCTGCCTGCGCTTAGTTACTACGCATCGCGGTGTCAAGATGGGTGCCCCTTGAAATCTCGACAAACTTTTCATCGAATTTCATTTCATCGAAAACGATTCATAGAATATTCAGTATCAATATTATCTCTTGGACTATTATGGCTTCATCGACTATTCATTACATATTAAAACAATTATTAGAAAACGGTACAAGGATTTTTAAATAATTAAAAATACATTTAATAAACTATTTAAAAGAAAGAACAACAAAATATAAATGTTTATTATACAACTACTTCATTTCATAGTTTCATACTAGATTACATATTTTAAGAAAAAAAAACGAGCGGTGAAAGGAAACCACAAACAATAAGTGAGTAAGTTATTATTTGTAAGTAGGTTAGGTTAGGGTTTGCTTGTGTCCCTTAGAGCGGAAATAGGCACCCCGCGAAGCGGGGTGACGTCGACACGCTGGCGGTTGGGTTGAAATAAAATGTTAAAAGAAACCTGCCTACCTACCTACCCGCAGTCAAAGCAACCGTAATAACTCTGTATGATAAAGTTTTGGTTTTTTAGTTCATCGAAATTGGACATCATTTAATTTCGCACAACAAATAAGTAAATACCAAGTCAATAACTAACTAGCAATGCTCGACTAGCAAACCAATCGAATACAGAGCGTAAACAACAGGGTTCACACATAAACGATGATATATTATCTACCCGCCTCCGTCAGCGAGCGCATTGCGTTTAGTTCCTCACATTATTCCGCATATAATTCATTGAAGTTGTAGTAGAATGGAGAATAATGATATGATTTTCTACCATGTAAAACTTACAACACACAAATAAATATAGAATAATAAAATATGACATAAAGATCTGCGAAATAAAGTATATATTAAATAATATTTCTACCAAATAAAAATAGGTGTTTCACAAATACACCATTTAAATGTTCGAAGTAATGAATATTCGATCAAATGAAAAAATGCGAAACGTTGACTTTGAACTGAAATTCGATTAAAAGTTTGTCGAGATTTCAAGGGTAAACCGTCAAGATATATTTGTGGGTGAGCGTTGAGGTGAGCTTCAAACAAGTTACAGAATGTCCGCAGCCTAATCACTTTGTGAGCTGTAAAACTTGCTTTTCTTTTGTATTTTTTTTCTTTAGAAATACTTAATCGACGAAAAAGTAAAAAATATTGAATCTCCTCACAAAATTGCACGAGAATTAGTTCAGAAATGCGACCTGTTGAATAGAACTGCCGGACATACGTTTGTCGAAGGTGAAAGAGAAAACATCCTTCGTTTGGCTTGCTCATTGATAAAATGTCGCCATTTCACGTCGCCATCACATTACTGACTTTTCTGGGTATGTATTCTTCCCGAATTTTTATTTGGAGAAAGTTAGGTACTTATTTAAATTCCGTCCCATGACCTACGGGGCCTACGGTATAGTCAAAGTGAAAATTAAATCCATTTTGTATGCAAAGTGACGGAAAATGAGTTCCGTCATTAGTCCGCATTTATTTATCTACCTTGAAATTTCAGCTCCAGACGTTGTCATTACCGTCCCTAGTTTTGTTTTACTTATGAACTGACTGGTAATGAATGAAGCTTTTCGAACGAGGGAGCGAAGCAAACGTAGTTTTATGCTTCAGGTTGGGCCAATCATTGGTATGCCCGGATGTCCGGGTGCCGCGCTTTCCCGCTGTCCTCTGCAGGTTCCTTTTCAACCGATTCTCGTGAAATTTTGGTAGCAGATTCGTTGATTACACCGTTTTTTTTCTAAAACGATTTTATGACTCAGGCCCGCGCGTTCAACAGCTCACAGATCCACTAGTATTAGTTCGTATTTGATATCAAACCAACCTATCATATAATCTCAAATCATCTATTCAGTCTTTAAATTCGAAAGTTATCCATTTCGGCTCGGGCAAAAATGATTTCGTATGCCCGGTGTCTGTCCAGATGTTCTCTGCAGGCCGCATTTTGTAACCGATTCTAGAGAAATTTACTGCATTTTGGCTGAGATTTAGTGTCGATTCAGTTTTTGAAAAAAATAAAAGCTCGCGATTTCTACACCTCACAGAACTTAGTACTGGTACAGGGTAACAAAAACATATTTCACTCACGGGGTAGTCTTAGGTTTTTTTTATTACTGACATGTACAAAATTTTGCGCCTTCCTCTGTTCAGAAAGTAGGATTTTACGCACTCATATCGCGTGGTTGTTGCCCGACGGTGCCAGGAATGACGTAGTCAAAATCGTATTAGTGCAATTACTTTTCTGTAAAAGTATAATTGATAGAGTGAGCGAAGCGAAAGAAATTCTCTGTTTTAGATTGGCCCAAATGTCCTCTTATTTCTAATCTTACAAACTTTTGAAAGATTACTCCTCACTTGTGGCTAAATACCTCTTTTTTTCTCCACCTACCTTTTTTAATTATACTGCCTTTAGTAAATAATACTTGTGAGTCAGTTAACTGTAGAACAGCGAGTTTGATTTAAAAAATTCGATAGACTCAGAAAAAGGATTCTATGTAATTATCGAAGCTACAAATTATTTTACGAGAATCCGAAAACTGGTTTTAAAATAAATTGAAATAAAATTGAGTACCTGCTTTTTTCTTCCAAAAATCCCGATACTACGAGGACGCTCAAAAACGCAACTCAGAAACCATCGCACTAAAGTTCAATAAAACAAATTAAATAACAGCACAGTAATTTTGAAAAGCGTCCATAACTTCAAGCTCCAATATTCCAATCCTTAGGTACACAGAATTTTTAATTCGAATAAAAAACTTTAATACACCGATATCGTAAAATGGAGTTGCGTCGAGACGGGAACCTCCCGAAGCGTCCAGAGAACAACTGAACTGGGGCGCGAACTATACCGAAGCGGCGAGACTCGCCAACTCGCTGCTGCCGCCAACAACGCCCTTACACCTATCGATATAAAGTATACAATCGCATTGTTACTGATAATTCAAATTGGGAATTCCATAAGAAACTTCAGGCGAATAACATGCAACAAGTTCATGTCTATCGCGACAGCAAAGTGCAATCGAAACCCACCCTTAGGCGTATATCATAAGGCTTAGACTTAAGGGTATTTGCAAACCGAGGGTGTTTGTTTTTGCAGGTCGCGACCGTGTATTGTCATGGAGTTCTGATTTATTTCATGGTACTGTTTTTTACTGTTTAGGTATTATGTGCCCTACGGTGCCGCAGCCGCGGAAGTTTCGCATCAATTTTTAACCACCGACGCTAAAAGAGGGGTGTTATATAACATCTGCAACCGCATCCACATCCGCAATATTGCGGATTTCATGATTGAAGAGCCCAGTTAAGTATTTTCGCCATTACCCAAAACTTCTGCTTGTTTTTGATATGAGCCACAAAATATCCACATGTAGATGTGGATATTTTGTGGCTCTACCGTAGGGTCTAAAACAATCACAACTGCAACATCGCTGGTCCCTACCAGCCCACCGCCTTCTTCTGAAGGCGGCTATGTGCAACTCCTGCTTAGCGGTTTCCTAAAATGTTAATGTTGTATTTATTTCTCTTTGGTCTATACTTTTACAACTAGGTACATAATTTCAATATTATGCACGTCTTCGTAGCACTGTTTTCGTATCACTCGATAATGCGCTACGCGCTACACGTAGCACGTAGCTATGAAGCGCTAGCGAAGGCCCATCGAAGGTAATCTGTGTATCAGTGCTACGTACTCGTAAACCAGCGTAGCAGCTTTCAAAGGATTCCGGATCATTTATGTCTTCTTGAGACTTTAAAAGGTGGGTTGCAACTAGGGCTCGCGGTCGTGTCCGGGTTTCGTGTACACGTGTCGGGTACCCGTGTTCGTGTAACCCGCCCGCGGGTTTAAGCGACCGGTCCGAACGGATCCATGTAATTAGGGCACGGGTACCCGTGTACACGTGTACATGAGTACACGGGTACCCGCGTCCTAATTACACGCGGGTAGTACTACCCGTCCTTGAGGTGTGGTGTGAAGCTAGGAACTATCCCGTTGTTCTAAGAATGTACATGCAAGTACTAAATGAGTGTTCGCAGATTTGCAATTATAACATCTTTTTTTGTGAATAAAAATAGCATATTAATAAATGTAACAAATTATAACAAAGTACGTAAAGTTCGCCTTCTCAAATTCAGATTTTAAAATAGTAAGTACGAATCCATGCTATAGTTACAAATGTGAAAAAGGGTCTGTCTGCCTGTGTCTTTCTGTTACCCCTTCACGCTTAAACAGCTGAATTGATTTAGATAAAATTTGGTATAGAGATTTGAGTCTGGGGGAGGGACATAGGATATAAACGAGTTCCACGCGGACGAAGTCGCGGGCAGAAACTAGTAAGTTTTATCACATAAAAAAACATTACATGTAAAAAAGAGGCAAAGTCTCGAACTCTTCCACCTTAAAAAGTTGTGAGATATTTGGTAGTACCAATTCTCAGGCATTCTCATTATACTTTATTTGCTAGCTAAATAGAATTCTGCCACTTGGCAATCACACCACTTTACTGCATTTATGAATTTTTGTACACCCTAAACTATGTAGTATTGTGTAATTGCCAAGTCACAAAATTATATTTAGCTAGCAAATAAAGAATAATAAGAATGCCTGAGACTTGGTACTACGAAATATCTCACAACTTTTTTGAGCAAGAGTTTCGCGACTTGGCCTCTTTTTTTTTGCATAAAATGTTTTTTTTATGGCATCTCACTTCTTTTTGTAGGTTATTGTGTCATCAATATATACAAATTATGAATGCAGTCTCATTCTTGCTTTGGAATTTTTTCTCCCATTCACTGCAAATGTAACTTTGTAATCTTATATATTTATATGGGATTGTGTATGCGTATCTAGAAATCTGGACCGAAACTTGCAAAATATTTTAGTTTCATCTTGATTTTAACACTAAACACTAATTATGTTCTAAATTAGTGTTTTTGTTGATCGGTCAGTATGTGAGTGACAAAATTAAGAAACTTTGACTAGTTATAATTCTTAAACTACTGCGTCTAATTGAATGAAATTTGAAATATACCGTATTTAAACATTACCAGCTTGGTTACCGACTTCTAGTCAGGCTCCAAGTTTTATTCACAACGAAGTTATTGGGGAGTCGAAAACGGCCTGAACCGCTTTGAAAAAAGATGGTACGGCAGGGCCGCTTTTTTGCTCGACTTGGCGGGGGCACCGCCGTGCACCCAGATTTTTATTTGAGCTTAAAATGTGAAAAATAATGTAGTAGCATTAATCTAGTTTTGGTTTTGAACCATAATAGTAACGAAGCTGGTGGTCTAAAATTGGCCGGTCCCAATTTAGAAATAATGATGAGACTTTACTGCATTTATGAAATTTTGCATACCTAAAACTATGTAGTATTGTGCGATTACCAAGTCACAATAGTACATTACGTAACTAGAGCGGTGAATTCGTGAATGCCCCAGATCGCAGGTGTTTGTGCGCAGCGTGCAGTAAAACTCGTATTATGGCCAGATGTGACGTAAAATATTATTTAGAAAGTATATAAAGCCCCCCAAAGGACAGTAGCAAAAGACGTATTAGGAGAATCGAAAGGGAAATGTGTGATAGACAAGGAAACATGGTGGTGGAATGATGAGGTTCAAGAAAGATTGAAAAAAAAAGAAGCAAGCATTTAAAAGGGAAATGTGTGATAGACAAGGAAACATGGTGGTGGAATGATGAGGTTCAAGAAAGATTGAAAAAAAAGAAGCAAGCATTTAAAGAGTGGCAAAGTGTTGAAAGTTGAAATGAAAGTGAAAAGGAGGCTAAGAGGAACCAGTACAAAGAGTGTAAGAAGGTAGCTAAGCGAGCAGTTGCCATTGCCAGGTCAGCAGCGCAGGACCAATTATATGACGCTTTAGACAGTCCTAAAGGTGAGAAACAACTGTATCGTTTAACAAAAACAAGGGAAAGAAATGCAAGAGATATGCCACGTAAAATGTGTGAAAGATGATGCTGGAAAGGTGTTGACAGAAGACGAATGTATAAAAGATCGGTGGAAAAGTTACTTTAAAAAACTTATGAATGAAGAGAATGCTTGGAGCAGGGTGCTACAAAACCAACCGGTGAGTATGGGTGTTGTTAGAGAAATTAATATAGATGAAGTAAGGAAGGCTGTGAAAAGTATGAAGAATGGGAAAGCTGTCGGACCAGATGGAATACCAGGAGAGGTGTGGAAGTTGTTGAGTGAGGATGGATTTAGGTGGCTGACCTTGTTCTTCAATAAGTTGTTGCAGGAAGAGAGTATTCCCGAGGAATGGTGCGACAGTTTACTTGTGCCCATTTTTAAAAACAAGGGGTATGTACAAGAATGTAACAACTATAGAGGAATAAAGCTCATGTCACATAGTATGAAAGTGTGGGAGAAAGTGATAGAGAGACGAATGAGAGATGAGAGTGAAATAAAACAAAACCAATTCGGATTTATGCCGGGCAGGGGTACAACAGACGCCATATTCGCTCTTCGGCAACTATGCGAGAAGTACAGACATGCGCAAAAAAACCTACATATGGTGTTTGTTGACCTTGAGAAGGCTTATGACCGAGTTCCTCGTGAGGTTTTGTGGTGGGCCTTGAAAGAGAAAAATGTGCCAGGGAAGTATGTAAGGCTGATTCGGTCTGGTGGTCAGGTGTTGTACTCGCGTCCGGTCGGCGGCTGGCATCACCGACAGGTTCAGCGTCGCGGTGGGCTTACACCAGGGCTCGGCTTTAAGCCCTTACCTCTTGCTGCTTATAATGGACGCTCTGTCGTCGGGCATCCAGGAGGAGGCGCCCTGGTGTATGCTCTTCGCTGATGATATTGTCCTCGTTGGTGAAGATGGACTCGGGGTTGAGAGCAGACTAGAGCAGTGGCGGCAAAAATTGGAGAATGTGGGCTTGAAAATCAGCAGATCAAAAACTGAACACATGTTTTGCGATTTCAGCGGTCTCTCCAATTTTACGCCCATAGAGCTCAATGGCGTAACGCTGCCGGCCTGCTCCGATTTTCGATACCTCGGGTCACTTATACAATGTAATGGCGATATTGACCGTGACGTTAGAAACCGAATCAGCGCAGGATGGATGAAATGGCGACAGGTTACGGGAACAATCTGCGACAACCGAATGCCCCTTCGACTGAAGGGCAAAATATACAAGACCATTATAAGACCTGTCGTCATGTATGGAGCGGAATGTTGGGCCGCAAAGATGACGGATGAAACGAGATTGCATGTTGCGGAGATGAGAATGTTGAGATGGATGCGTGGCGTGACGAGATTGGATCGTGTAAGGAATGAGTATATAAGAGGAAGCCTGAAAGTAGCACCGATAACTGAAAAGCTGAGAGCAAATCGTTTACGGTGGTATGGACATGTTATGCGGAGGGATGATAGTCATGTTACTAGAAGGGCATTAAGTATGAATGTGGAGGGATGTAAGAGAAGAGGTAGGCCAAGGAAAAGGTGGATGGACTGCGTGAGAGACGATATGAAGAGGAAAGATGTGTGTGATGAGTTGACGGGCGACAGAGAGGTATGGAAGAAAAAAACATGCTGCGCCGACCCCAAGTAAATGGGATAAGGACAAGCGAATGATGATGAAGAATGCCTGAGCCTTGGCTCTACGAAATGTCTAACAACTTTTTAAATTAGAAGAGTTTTGAGACTTAGCCTCTTTTTTCCATGAAATGTTTTTTTATGGGATAAAACTTACTAGCTTCTGCCCACGACTCCGACCGCATGGAACTCGTTTATATCCTATGTCCCTTAAGACCCCTTCCACCTGCCCCTTCCACTTCCCTAATATATCCGTTCAACGGTAAATTACCACAGCTCAGGTTGGCGAAGATAACAGATAATAGTACCTACATTATTGTCAAAGCAAGGGAAGTAGGCAATTGCTGGCCGAGTATTGAATTTAAATGGACGACCTTGGGAGACCCGTTTCGCCGGCAGGTGACGAACAAACCAAACAAAGCAAATTTAGGAGTGTTGAGATGTAAGTAATTAGCTTCCAGTTTTTTGTTGAAATCTCGACTTTATCGCAAAGGCATAAAACTTAATATTGCTTTGGAATTCAACGACTACTTTATCTATATTTTAGTCGCTAAGACTTTTGGGTTTATCCAAAAAAAGTTGTAAGACACTGATAACACCTATACAAATGATAATCTCGTTACTGCAAATTATTTTTACCTCGTTAAACTACATCAACGATGTTAAGTATGTCCGAAATTGTAAGATAAAATCCTGTCAAAAACGCAAGCAGAAAACAACTTTATCATGAGAGCATTAAATCGTTCCGTTATCCGATATCGAAATAATTATAGTATACTTTGAATCGGTAACGTAAAAGTGAAAGAATCTTTTTGTTTGAGTAGGCACCTTTATTTTGAAATGATAACGGTATACTTTGAAGCAGTAGCAAAATAGTGGCAATATCGTTTGTTCGAGTACCTTTCTTTTAAAATGATTACTGTATCCTTTAGATAGGTAGAGCAGTCGTATGCAGAGTAATGTTGCAAGTATCGTTTTAATTCAGTGCCTTTATTCGGTGCTCATATTCAACCTCGTGAGTATAGGTACGGTTTAAAACGGTATACCTTGGAATACCTTTATTAAGTACCATTAAAACCCTTTATTTCGATACCACATTCAGTGCCTTATTTAGAACCATAATGGCATGTACGGTCGAGGAAAATGAAGGTTTGGCAATTGTCAACTCTATTTGAATGACGTTAAGGATCAAAAGTGCTCAACATTAAATTTCCTCGACTGTACAATACAATAAGCGCTCGGTTAATATTAAATAGTTCTAATGTACAGTCGGCCAAGAAAGTGGGCTACCACTTTTGGACCTTATTTTGCATGCAATAAAGTACAAAAGCGGTAGACCACTTTCTTGGCTGATACTGTACTTACCTACTGTTTTTGTTTAGCTATCTATAAAAGTTAAACAGTTTGCGTGCCCTTTGTCGGGCTATAAGTTAAATAAGTAAGTAAAATACTAGGTTTATACAATACTAGCTTCTGCCCGCGACTCCGTCCGCGTGGAACTCGTTTATACCGCAGCTCCATACAAACGTTCACCCCCCCATTTCATCCCCTTAAGGGATGATTTAGGCGATAAGAACTAGCCTATGCCCTTTCCTGAGGCTATCTGTATACCAAATTTCACTTAAATCCGTTCAGCGGTTTAAGCGTGAAGAGGTAACAGACAGACAGACAAACAGACACACTTTCGCATTTATAATATTAGTATGGATGGATTGCGACATAATCCATCCATACTAATATAGCAATCATAGGCTTCCTGCGATGTTTCCTTGTGCCTCATACCTAATACAAAACAACATCATACACACCAAACCCATAGAGTTGCTAATGCAAATAGAGTAACATTAAATAATTATATTCTATTTGCCTCAACTCAAACGGCCGCGGACGGTCCGAACCCGCGTGTACTTAATTAGAACCCGCGGGTACGTGTGTACGGGTACACGGGTACCCGGGTACGCGCCCGCGGACCGGGCGGGTTCGGGCGTGTCCGTGTGGAACGGACGCTTAGCACCGCGGGCTTAAGAACACGGGTATCCGGGCGGGCGGGTTTACACGTGTAGCGGGAGCCCTAGTTGCAACTAACCGTCTGTAATCGTAAGCGGTGTTTGGTAAAATCTGAATGTATGGAATTTGACAAGTTTCTATGGGATGACAGCTGTCGGCGCCATATTTTACCTTGATCGGTCTGTAATCGTATGCTGGAAGGGTTGAGAATATTAGCTGTCTAATGTTTGCATTTGCGTGCGTTGCCAATCCATTCGAATTTAGCTCCGGAAGAAATTGAATACCTTTTGTTTGAAAAACAAAACATTTTTTGGTAAAATTTTGAACTGGTTTTGCTTGCTTGAAAGAGTTTTGTATAATGTTTAAAAGAGAAAATAAACGCGCAGTGAATATTTAGAGGCACATTTTAACATTTTCGATTCTATCAAAGTTTTTAAGCTTTCGAAAGACTAAATTCATTGTACTTGTCTTTGCGTTGATCTTCAAAAGATACTTTTGTACTGCGGGAATGTATTTATCTGATTTAAAATAGACAATTAATTTGAACGGCTAAAATTATTTACTGAAATGGACATGAAATTGTTTTCAAAGGAAATATAAATCCCGGGCTCAATTAGAGCCCTTTTGATGTGGATAATCGTGAATAAATAACTCGTAGCTGGGGAGCAAACCGACAGACATAACAGTCGGTAAAAAAACAGTACTCAAATCGATTCAGATATACGACTTAAAATGTGCAAATAGATCATCAAGCCTCTTCAACTTAATGACAAAAGAGCGAAAAAAATCATGGGTATGCTTAAAATGTCATCCCAGCTCTCATAACTCAAAGCAAAAGTGCATCAAAAATGAACAAATCATCCTGCAACAGAAACAAAGTGCAAATAGCGTTTCGCCGGCCGCTAGCACTTCATCCGTGCCGTACAGAAACTCAAAACAATACCTCTCCAAATACAGAGGATTGCTCCAAGTCCGAGTACCTACAAAATAATGCCTCACAGATACCGAAGATATCACCCTTACAAGAGGATAATAGCCCGGAACTCGAGATATCAAAAAGTGACCCTCTTGAACTACAAACGGATATTGTTCGATCCGATTATGGCTTTACCGGTGTGAATAGCACACCGTCTCATGACAACGTTACACGAAGAAACCCAATGTATAATAAACAGCACATTTCAGCACATGATTTATATGACTCAGAGTTCACGACGGATCTTCTCTCTGCATCATCAACTGAGCATGATGAATCTCATGCTATGTCAGAAAACTTTCAGAACAGAAGTCTCCCTGACCTCCGGAGCATTACTGAGGAGACACTAAAAGAGTACAAACATAAAATATTGAACTTAGAAATTAGGCTCCAATCGGCAGAAAAAGAAATCCAAGACCTGATTTGCGAGAATGGAGCTCTGAAAAAACGCTTAGAAGAAAACGACCACACTATTAAAGGGCTGCTTCGCATATGCTCGACTCCACCGCGGACACCAAACAACAAAACCCAGCGAAAAAAAGCAAACAAAAACCACACAACAGTCAAATAGACACCTTAGAAAAGCAAGACACGGAAATCACGAAAAAACTGTCAAATACTCAGACATCAGAAAGTACAGGCGCCACTCCACCATGTGACATTAACAATTCGTGTATCACACTACAATCAAAAGAGAAGCAGCATAGCAAAGCTAATCTGGAACCCACTACTGTTCAGAAAAAGATACCAAACCAAAAGCAGCCTGCGGTGAATCGATTATGTATTATTAGTACCATCAACCGTAGAGCGGGCAAAAAAGTATTGCCAGCCATGTAAGACAATTTTGGTTACTCAGAATGCATTCACCTTTCCACTCCTGGGGGCAAATTTCGCGAGCTTTTAAACACTCTGCCTATAAAACTTCAAGGATATACAAACCAGGACTGCTGCATTTTATTAATCGGAGAGCAAGATTTCGAAATTAGCGAGGACTTCGAGCATACGGCACTCGTTCGAGATATCAAATCAACCATAGAAACAATAACTCACACTAACATAGTTGTGTGTACGCCAACGTACATTTGTGGAGCTCCGTTATTTAATTATAGAGTCGAATTGTTTAATACTTGCCTGAATCTCGTTTTAGAAAACTCTGAAAATGCTCATTTCTATGACTCGAATCTTAACTTAACTTTTGACATGTTCTCTCCACGGTCAGGGAAAATGATGCCCGTGGGGGTTAAAAATATATTAAACAATGTTCAGCTAATGTTGCGCAACGTTATACCATTTGTAACAAATTATACAAAAGCGAACGAAAAGGCAAATTGTTCCTTTCGTGAATAAACTACGAAAAATAACAATTATGCATCAAAATATAGCTGGTATATTGGGTAAAAGAGACCTAGTAGAGGCGGCAATTGGCGAATTGCAGGTATTGAAGGGATGTATTGATATTATTTGCCTAAGTGAGACGTTTATAAAGTATGGATCTATAAATAATCTTACTATGAATAACTACAGGGTTGCAACATCATATTGCAGAGAAAATGAAAGAAGGGGGGGCACATGCATCCTTATAAATAACAAGATCGACTTTAAGGTATTGGACTATATACAGTCATCCTCTCAAAAGTACGACTTTGAAGGATGTGGCATAGAGATTCCGTTGTACAATATGATTATTGTATGCGTTTATCGAACGCCAACATCAAGCGTTAATGTCTTCTTCACCTTACTTAACGAAATTTTACAAAAAATTACTAGATATAAATCTAAACATGTAGTCATCTGTGGAGACTGGAACATCAATCTCATAAAAGAGAGTAGGGTTAGGAAGGAATTAACGTCTATTTTGTCAAATTATAATTTAAATAATCATATAATATCCCCAACGAGGAAAAACTCATGTATCGATCTAATCGCTAGTAATATATTAGACTGTAAGGCTGACACTTTTATGTTAGATCTGTCGGATCACGAAACCTGTCAAATTCTCTCATGCAATGTTAAAACTAATAGGAAATTTAGAGAAAAGCCGCAGCTATGGCATGAAATGACAAGAGACTACTGTAAGGACAATATGAGAAAGTTTGATGAATGTATGTCTGCCCTAGCATTCACCGATGTCATTGACGAAATCGATACAGACACAGCATTTAATGTATTTCATGAACTGGTTATTTTATTTTATAACCTATGCTTTCCCTTGATTAAAGTTACGAGGAAGAATAAGCCTATTATGAATAAATGGCTTTCTAAAGGGATAAAGGTTTCCTGTGCCAATAAGAGAAAATTACATAAAATAGTAGTTAGGAATTCCGAAAGTAGAGATCTTTTAAAACAGTATAAAACATATACAAAACTGTTAAAAAGGTGTCTTCATAAATCTAGACAAATATCAAATTCTCGTTTTATTCAAAATTCGAAAAATAAATGTAAAGCGTCTTGGCAGTTAATTAAAAAAACCTGTCCTATTAATAATAATAACAATGATTTGATTGAGGCTAACGGAATGGACCCTACGAATTTAGCAGATACATTTAATAATTTCTTTATAGAATTAACAAATAAAAAAAAAGGGCAAACAACAACATGCCATGATATCCAGCAGAATATTAATAGTCTATTTCTTTCCTCGGCTAGCTCTACAGAGATCCAGAAAGTAATTAAACAACACAAACTCTACAGGATACGATGGTATATGCACCAAAGTTCTGAAATCAAACGCTAATGCTTTATCGGCCCCTCTAGCTCATATTATGAATTTATCATTCGTAGAAGGCGTTTTTCCAGAGCGTTTGAAATACTCTATAGTAAAACCATTACATAAAAAAGGTCCTAAGATAGACATGAACAATTACAGGCCAATTACTCTCATTCCTGTTATATCTAAAATATTTGAGAAAATAATGTACGATAAGATAATGAATTTTATAACGAAAAACAACATTTTAGTTGATAATCAGTTTGGATTCAGGAAAAACAGCTCAACGTCTTTGGCATGTTTTCATCTAGTTAAAGAAGTAATTGAAAGCCTAGACAAACAAATACCGATAGTAGCTTTGTTTCTAGACATGAGCAAGGCTTTTGATTTTGTAGACCATGACATATTATTAAATAAATTGTACAGATATGGTGTAAGAGGCCCAGCATGGGATTGGATTGCCAGTTACCTTAAAAACCGAAAACAGTGCGTAGAAATTACACGAATTCTCGGCAGGGATAAAATGGTCTTTAAATCAAACTATAGACCCAACCCATCTGGCGTACCGCAGGGTAGTATACTGGGACCATTATTATTTTTGTTGTATATTAACGATATGCCAAATACTATAAGCCATGACTGCATTCTTTTTGCCGACGATACCACATTGCTCCTTAAATATGACGAAAATGTACGATTTGAAAGTCACATTAACAAGGCTCTATTAGATGTAATTAATTGGTTAGACGTCAACAATTTAAATATTAATGTTAGTAAAACAAAAATGATACAATTCCAAACATACAGAAGTAAACCCGTTGAATTAGACATTAGATATGAAAATACAAAAATTGAAGTAGTAAATTCTACAGCATTCCTTGGCATAACTATTGACCGCTTTTGTAATTGGAAAAGCCATATTGAAAATTTACGCTCTAAATTGGATCGTTTTATATACGTGCTCTATCGTATTCGCAATGTAGTTTCCGAAACGGCTGCTCGCTCGGCATACCATGGGTATGTATCATCTGTTTTAAGATACGGTATTATACTATGGGGCAACTCAGTAGATGCGGACATTATATTTAAAACGCAAAAAAAATGTATACGGATCCTATCGGGAGCAGGGTACTTGGATCATTGTAAGCCTCTATTCATAAACCAAAAAGTATTAACATTGCCTGCAATGTATATCTTTGAAATGAGTATTTTTGTTAAAAAGCATCCAGAGTGTTTTAAAACCAGGACTCTAAAATCCAAAAGGGGTGCATATAGACATAAATTATACTTGCCCAACAACACAAATTTATCACTCAGTAGGAAAAATGTACAATGCATGGCAATAAAAATATTTAACATTTTTACTGACGATTTCAAGGCTCTGCCAATCAATTTATTTAGGAAAACATTATTAGACCATTTAATCAAAAATAGTTATTATTCAATTGACGAGTTCATGACAAAATGCAAGTTATAAGAATTACAGAAATAATGATAATGAATACTTAATTAATTTAAATATAGTAATTAATGTTAATTTATAATGAAATAATAATAATTGAGATAAATGGTATAATTATGTAAGGTAAAATATGGAAATAGTAATTTAATGTGAATATTTTCAATATAATAATATTTAGGTGATATCAAACGGGTTACGAATAGACCCAAGTAACTATGGTTAAATCATTACCACCCTGGAGTGCGATTTTTGAATCTCACTGGTGATATCAAAGTCACCGGTGACTAAAATTATCACCGATGACTTTTATGTCACCATTTTCCTAAAGCCGTATTTTTGAAAGTCAGATGCTGTTTACCAACATGAAGAAATTTTACAATGTCAGTCAGAGATAATCTTCCCGTTACGTTCCTTTTTACGCAGATGTTGTCCTTGATACCGGTTTATATTTTCTCATACTATAACTTAAAACAGATTCAAACGTAAAACGTAGCGTATCTGTCAGTGTCATGAAAACGAAAATTAAAGTTTTGAAAAATTCTTGGCAGATGTCACATACGTCAACTGTCAAAAACAATCGCATGGTGATTTCAATTACGAGTGGGTATGGGCACTCGTAAATCAATATCATAGGTATGACAAATGTAAGTCACCGATGAGTTTCAAAAATACGAACTTTCGAAAATCAGTCACATCGGTGAGAATTAGTCACTTGGTGAGATTCAAAAATCGATCCCCAGATCCTATTTATTTTTCATTCTTTTTAATCATTTATTTAATTAAGTAGTGATTGAAGTTATTCTAAGTACTAAGCTAAGTCTTGCACACACCTGTTTTGTTTAATTTCTTTTAAAAACTGCATGCATGACCATACATTCAAATATTTGTACACCATGTCATGGTAAAACAAGATTGGCTATAGAATTTATGTAAGATCATTTTGTACTCTTGTTTATACAAATAAAATTTCTGATTTCTGATTTCTGATTTCATTCGTTTGGAAGCTAGAACTTTAATAAATTGGTTTAAGGCGCCGTAGGTTCAGTGAAGCGAACAGAGTTTTTGAAACATTATAATGCGTCTGTTTATAATAATTCAATAAAACACGAATAGTAATTTTGAGGCTTTTCTGCAGGGAGATCAGTGAATCGAAACATGATTAAGCAATAGAAAGAACATAGATCTAAAAGGGTCTAAAATACACCTAAAATATATATAACAAATTATGCACAAAAGCTAAAAATATGAAAATGGTTTATAAAAATCGACAATATCATGTTTGAGAGAACTCAGTGTTCACTTTTTTATTTATTTAAACGGCCAAAAAAGTGAAATTAAAAAACATGATTTCCGCGCTTCAGAGCACGCACTTCCATCTCGCTCACGCTTATGCTCAGTGAGAGGGAGAGAAGACCATGAACCTACGGCGCCTTAACACCAAAACATAACGGGTTCGCTGACTCAGCCTCGTCTCCCAAATGTCTATCGTAACCTTAATGTAACTACAGTACATTATTTAAGTACCCGTATAGTATAAGGAATGGACATGTAAAATTTAAAATATAATATATTTCTAAACAAGATTTATTAAGCGAATTTAAACTTTCGTGAGTCACAATGAATACATTAATGAATAATAACACGGTTCAATCACTACGGGTACATGTTTCGAACTCTTCGGGAGTTATTTTTCAGGATGAGAAATCACTGGGCAGTGTTTCAAGCGATTCCCGAAGAATTCGAAACATGTCGCCCGTAGTGACATTTATTACGTAAGTTGAACCGTGTATTTAAAAGTATTAAGATTTATTAAATTTAACTACGTTAAGGTTAATACACCTAGGGCGACTTGCACCAGCTTATAACTATAGACCGATCAATGTTAATTATGGCTTTTTACGGTTTTGTCTAGCCCACCCTTAGTCAAATAACCCGCCCCGTGTCATTCCGGGCGCAAATGATTGAATAGAATAGCATAGAGTCTGGCAAACGAAAGCGTGCCCTGGACTTTTTTTAAAGTGGCAACATTATAATCTGTCAAAGGCACGTCAAATTATTTTGTTTACACAATTATTTTGCATTAATAATTGACAATATTTCAAAATATGTAATGACGCCTAAATCGAAAAGCATTTCGGTAATTATGTTACCTGAACGTAATAAAGTAGTTTTCTGTGTTTTTTTCCTGCTCGCTTTTAAGAAAACCGCGAAAACGTATAAAAGTGGTTATCACCGTGTGTGAAGTCAGTATTATGGCTGCCATATGAAAGGTGTCCAAACTGCCATACAGAGTCGTAGTATTGACGTCATAATTTACTTACAACCTTCTGGAATTCGCTACTTTTCAATTTGATAGTTTTGAATGAAAATTACAATTAAGGGAGAAATAAAAAAACACGCGTCGCTTAAAAAAACATTTTCTAGCGAACTAAATCATAAAATGGCCCACATGAAAATATGAAATGTTGTCAATTATATATATTTTGTAAAGTTCCATACCCATTTTCAATCAATTTACAGTAGCAATGTAATGAGACGAGAGTGGTTTCAATTGCCCGTATGAGTAGCGGAGAAAGGGTATTCACGCGATGTGCACTCCAGAAAAAATACGGTTTTGCAAAACATTAATTTATAATAGCGTTTTTTATTAACGGTATTAAATTTTTATTACTAGGAAATATTTATAAACAATAGCAATATACAAACTAAAATTGCTTATGAAAACACAACTTGAATATAAAACTAAAGCTAACTACAATTAAAATAACTAAAGCTAAAAATTAAAAATACCTAGGGTGCATCACGCAAGCAGCGTTCCCGCGGTGGATTGCGATTGCAATTCTTTGCGCGGGAAAGCTGCCCGCGCGAGGGTCGCCCGCTGCCTCCCTCAGCCGTTTGCCAAGCTCCTTGTGGAGCATCTGTGCGCCCTTGCCCCACGAACCAAGTGTCTCGACACCGAAAGCGGACAGGTATATTTGGCTACCTTATGACGCTCCCGAGCGTCCGCCGCCGCGCCAGCACGCCTGCTGGTTGATGGGAGGTAGGCCGCCGCTACTGTGTCGGCGCAAGTGGCGTCCCACACCAACGCACGGCCCATCTTCCAGGGAATCAATGACATCCCGTCAGGACGCTTGCCGTCGTTCCGCACTATTTGGGGCTCCAAAGCGGCGGGAACGCCGGCACTGACGAGCGCTCTTCTCAGGATCTCATGAAGGCGCCGTAGGTTCATGGTCTTCTCTCCCTCTCACTGAGCATAAGCATGAGCGAGATGGAAGTGCGTGCTCGGAAGCGCGGAAATCATGTTGTTTAATTTTAATTTTTTGGCCGTTTAAATAAATAAAAAAGTAAAACCCCTCCTCCCTCAAACATGATATTGCTGATTTTTAGAAGCCATTTTAATATTTTTAGCTTGTGTTCGTAATTTGTAACAAATATTTTAAGTGTATTTTAGACCCTTTTAGACCTATGTTCGTGATTTTTTTCTATCGAGCGAAGAATGCTTAATCATGTTTCTAAACACTGATTTCCCTGCAGAAAAGCCTCAAGATTACTATTCGTATTTTTTTTAACCATATTATTATAAACAGACGCATTACATTGTTTCAAAAACACTGTTCGCTTAACTTCGCTGAACTTACGGCGCCTTAAGGGTGGCATGACGGGACAGGCGGCCGGCGCCCGAAGAGCAGGCGAGCCCGTGGTGGCCAAGGCTATCTACATGAGATCCACAAGAAGCACAGCTGTGGTCGGCACAGAGAGCCACTCCAAGCTGGAGACGGCTATGCGAAGAGTCTGGGTGGATAAAGGTGCCGGTGTTGGCCGGTGCGGTTGTGTTTTGTTTGTTGAATTTCAATTTAACATGTTATTCTAAGATGCTTTATACAAGAATCCGACAAACTTTCCACCAGGAAGTAATTATGTGGATCCAAATGAAGAATGCATTGTCTTTATTTGTATGATTTATCTTAAATATTATAAAGCAGATGTAAATGAACCAAAATGAAGACAAAAATATTTATTAATATTTTTTCAGACTTTTCTGTAACTACTGCACTTATTTTATTCTTTCGCTGGGTAACTACTTAATTGATAATATATGTTATAAATTATTTCCAAAATTGTCATTTTTCCATACCAGTTGTCAACTTGACTGGACTAGTATTCATAAATTTTATCTTGATGAAGCGTATTGTAGCTAAAATATCTGTCACTCTGACAAATAGTGGATTGAAATGTGCAGGCCCATTTCGTTCGTCAATTCAGAATTTAAATTTGGATGACTCGAATAAGCACAAGGTTACTTTGGTTTTTTTCAACTTCACGGACTCTGAACCGTCTCGTATGAAAACTTTGTGAAAATATATAAATAAATGATTCTAGAGGCTTACCCCTTGGTATCCGGTCGTGTAAGTATAGAGTTTTTTTTTTTCAAACAAAACCCGAAAATATCGCGCCGCTCGCGATTACCGCATGATTTCAGTCCAAAAAAGTGACAACTCTTCTTCTTCTGCCATTTACTGTCTATGTGTAGGTCGTAGGTAAATACGTCTATGTAGGAGGACCGCAAAGAGACCGCATAGCTCCACCCCATGGCGAAATATTGTGGCGGCTCTCAACAAGCACATAGTAAAACCCTACACATTCAATCTGTAAATTGACGTTGGCCACTACGCCGCGTTAGGCCCGCAACACACTGGCGCGGCCTGAGGTGGCGGACAATAGAAAATTTGACAGTAGCGGACAAGTTTACTTTTGTCCGCCGCGGCCAGGCCGCGCCAGTCTGTGAGAGGCCTTTATAGGTTTTGTTGCGTTTCTGTGAGCGGAATTTCTTATGTCAATAATGATGAAATATTATTGTACGTTTGTTTTTATTGTGGGTTAGAAAATATACTTGGTTTCTAGTTGAACACGTGTTATTTATGTTTAAGTGATCCCTCAATATAATAAAAAAAATATATTAAATGTTAACATGTTATAAAAGAAACAGTTACCACAGATGTCAGAACTCAAACGGTTAAAGAGAATAGATATTTGAGAAATAAATTCATATCTGAAATGCACGATTTAAATCTCCTTTGAGATGTAAACAGTACCGATGACAAAGAGGTCATGATATGTATAGGTACCTATATTGAATTTATCTGTGAACCCCGTTTCACCGGCCGACTACGAAGGGAATGGATATGATTCTATGTTTGTATTTGGGTACTTGCATTGTAGTTTTTAAGGTACGCAACCGATTTTGAAGAATGAGGTGTCAATCAATTTGGAATTACGCTCCGTGTGACATAGGCTACCTTTTGTACAATTTTTTGAAACAGTTTTCCGTGGGCCGTACCTATGGTCGTTGGGGCGGAAAGGTTCTCAGGTGGCCGTATCAACATGTACCGAGACACGCAGCGTGGGTAGACCCCCTTCAAAGTGGCCTGAATAAAAATAAAATCACACCCCTCCTAGCGTTATTCCCGGTTATGCCCTTCCCAAGCTGAGGCATAGGTACTAGCTTTACCAAAGCGACTGCCATCTGACCTTCCAACCCAACACATACACAGGGTAAACTAGACCTTATTGGGATTTGACCGGTTTCCTCACGATGTTTTCCTTCACCGAAAAGCTGACGGTAAATATTCCGTACATAAGTTCCGAAAAACTCATTGGTACGTGCAGAGATTCGAACCCACGACCGCTAAGTTTATACTATAGCCTCGGTAAAAAAAGAAAATAATTACCCATTTACTTGTTACAGTACTTTTTCTAGCGAGCTTTTAGGCAAGTCAAGAATTATAAAATTTCTTGTTTCGTAATTTAGTCAGCACGGCAAAAGAACGCGATCATTGCCAATGCACCCCCACAATCTTCTCCGTTGGCAAAACTAATTTCAACGCGAGCTTGGTAACCGGTCGTCAAACGTAACTTACGTAACAACCCATACGAAGCTAATTCAATTTTAATACGCCGGCAGCGCTTCCAGAATGGAGTTTCTGTGTCCTTTGACGAAGTAATTTCCTGTGTGATGCACGAGCGGGTATTAATGCAGAGCCTGAATATTGGTTCAGGCCTTTATGTAACACTGACTTCTGCCCGTGACACAGTCCTCGTGAAACTCGTTTACCTATTTCGTAGCTCCATTCAAACTTTCCCCATTTATTTAATCCCAGTAGGGGATGCTTCCCGAAATGAAAACTACACTATGTTCATACCAAATTACGTCTATATCGGTTCAGCGGTAACAGACAGACACACTTTGGCATTTATAATACGAGTAGGTAAGCCTTTCCCTTATTGAGGCAACGCGTTTAGCTCAACTGTACAGTACTTTAAGTCACAGTCGGATGACCGATCGGCACGTGCGTCAACAATAAGAGCACCAGTATTTATTTCCTCTCGAGGCCAGCAAGTTTGCTCGTAGTTGATTTATTTGTCGTTATTTCCACGATCTAATCACGTCTGAAATGTCACAAATAAAAAGGCCTCTGCAGAGAGTACAACTTTAATATATTATTATTAATATACCTTATAACTTTTTATTATGTGTACACTTGGGCGTCGGGCAAGACCCTTGGTCCGTGGGGTCTCAATGCGCACAAGTTATTTGCGGAAACCGCGGAACGTCAGAGGCCGTAGACAAGGTTACAATCGACAAGCGCTAACGCCAATAGAAAATAATAAAATGTATGGGAATGACAGATTCCGACGAAAGACTTTTCGTTAACATCTATCATTCCCATACATTTTATTAGTTTTCTATTGGGGAATCCATCATTTTACCGAAAATAGTTTCATCGATTATTGTTTTCCATAACACTATCCGCAGAATTTCATCATCACACAGGAATCATTCATCGAACTTCGTTAGATCGCTCATACATTTGCTCGAATTACCATTTAAACAAAAATTAAATCATCGAATGTCACTTCAATATTTTATTTGTTCATCGACATAGTCGTTCATCGAATCGCCGTTACTATAATTTTGTTTTAACGTAAGTTTCAGTTCCCAAAACTCTTATTTCATAGAAAATCGTTTCATTAGTGTTTGTCACTTGGTAATATTTACCTTTCAACGAACTGAGTATAGGTCCTTCACCGAGACTTTGGACGTACACATAGAGCCCTAAGCCTACCCACATCTCCCTCTGGATATCAGATTACCTTCCTATTCTACTTTAAGGCAGGCCAGTGTAGGTACGACGACGAGCGAAGCGAGGAGGAGTGTTAGGTGAACTGTGATCCTATAGCGCGCGAGCCGAGCGAGCGCAGCGAGCGTGCCGCGGCAGCGGCCTGCGAAGCGTCAGAACGGTTTTTTTTATATTACTTAGGCTTAATATTACGTCTACATCGTATATGAAGCGTACATATGAGTCAATGTGGACCCATTTTATCCATTAGGTATTATATACTCAGACGAAATGACCTATAGGTAGAAAAATGAAATATTGATCGTGGCAACAAAAATATATGGAACCTATCAACATTGAACCGTTTTTCGATAAATTAATACTATACAGAACTGACTATTCTATGAAAAGTAAATTCGATGAATCGTTACGCTACGATTTGAGACAAATTCGGAACGATTAACGATGAAAAGTTGTTCGATGAAATAAAAAACTATGAATTGATATGTGAACAAAAAATACAACGTAATGAAATTCGTGGAATAGTTTTCGGCGAAATGTAAATCGACGTAATGCGTTTCGATAAAATGATAGACACCCTTTCTATTGGCGTTAGCGCTTGTCGATTGTAACCTTGTCTACGGTCCCTGATTAACGTAAATGGTGACCGAAGAGCTGGCGGTTTTCTCGCGCAACGCATCAGCATTGCAATTCAGCGAGGAAACGCCCCTGCATCCTCGCTCCTGCCTCGAGGACCTTTCATAGATTTAACTTAACGGAATTTTGTTAATGTTAATTATCAACTGGTATATAACAATGTTTTATAGAAATAAATAGATATTTATTCAAGTCTTAGCTTCCAAGTAATCATTAACTTGAAGTCTGGAAATAGACACAACACGGGATTGCTTATTTTTTTAAGAAATCACTCACCTTGAAATTAAAGTTGCTCTTAATGGAAAAGGCTAAGTTAATGATGTTTTGATAGTTGCAAAAAATACAATGTTTATTATTCTGCGAAAGTCGAGGAAAATCAACATCTTAAACCAGCTTCTCTCGACGACGCTTCATATAGTAGGCAAGATACTGGTAGAGCATTTTAGTTGTTGGTGGTGTTTCGTGTAGCACTTAAATATTAATCGCTAAAAACCTCAAAAAGTTGTGGGTCTCTAATGACTTGTGACTTGATTTAATCGGATACTTTGTGTATATTTTGTAGATATATTTATTGTACATTCACATATATTTATAGTGTGTGTATAATATATAATATTAATGTGCGTGAACAGCGATTTACCTGTATGCTACAGTAAATTAATACATTGTATAACTTTACAGACCGGTTACCGGTTACCGGGACCTTTTGACGACCGGTTAGCCTAGTGGGTAGTGACGCTGCCTACGAAGCTGAAGGTCCTGGGTTCGAATCCCGGTAAGGACAAATATTTGTGTGATGAGCATGAATATTTGTTTCTGAGTCATGGATGTTTTCTATGTATTTAAGTATTTATATCTATTATATATATCGTCGTCTAGTACCCATAACACAAGCCTTATTGAGCTTACTATGGGACTAGGTCGGTTTGTGTAACATTGTCCCCTTATATTTATTTATTTATTTATTATTTATTTATACGGGTAAATCGCTGTACACGTGTTAGTATGTCTATCTTTTAGTTCTCTCGTCTAATACAGTAAATTAATACATTGTATTAATTGAATTTACTGTATGCTACGGGTAAATCGCTGTACACGTGTGAGTATGTATATATTTTAGTTTTCTCGTCTGATCGTGAGTCTTAGTGATCTCGTCTCAATTGCTCAAAGGTTAACTGAAGTAGATCCCTTACAGAGATAAGTTCGCATTTGTACCTAGGTACTTAACCTATTTTGTCTGTATTTTTACCAATGTCTTGTGTACTATACGTACAAAAATCGCGTCCGCGGCACCCTTGCTCTGTTTCGGAGCTTGTCGGAGACTTAACACTTTAAACTTTTGCGCTTTGTATATATTTAAATTATGGACATTATCATAATATGAATTACAAATCAAGTCGGAATACAATGGTGTAAAGAATGATAAAATTAAAATACAAATGATAATGTCCATATTGTTATTTTAAACTAATTAAAGATACTTTTATTCCATCTTTAAATTATTGTTTTACACGGGTCAACGCGAAATTTATTTACCTTTGTTACTGACGTTTCAACACGGGTTGCACCGGTCATGAGCCCAAATGACGGTCGTCCCAGCAAGTTGTCAAGGGAGACATGGGTGCGTAATATTTCACCAACCTCTAAAAGTCGATATGGATACTTATAAGGTAAATAATAATCCAGTTAGACCCTTGAAAAACATGCCAAAAGACTTTTTGGGCTGTGTTTGGTTGGTGTAAACTTTTTCCTTTTTCAACTGTTTCAAAACGTCACAACATAATGAGGGCTCTCGATGTAGGTTAGTGAGAATGATTTTTGTCTTGTAATGAAATGTCGACATATAATTTACTTTAAAAACAAAGTTTTAACCGACTTCAATTTAGTACTCCGCCAAGCCACGAAAAAAAATCCTATTTTTTTTACAATTTACCACATTAACTGATTTCCGATATCAAATGCGTTGATTACTATAGAAAAAAACCGAATCGCTGTATGTGGGCCGATAATATTTGAGGACTTCCATCGATTCCCCAAGATCATCACCAATAGCACTTCATTAGTTCCTATTTCAACGGAATCTTATCAGAACCTGTGACGTACTTTTGCACTTTTAAGTACATAATTGAGGAATTCGATAAGTCATCTATGACTGAATTTTGAAAAAAATGGGACCCACCTGGAAGTATATACATACGAACAAAAAAAAAATTTTTCGAATCTGCTCATCAATGACGGAGTTCTGAGGTAACAAACATTGAAAATAATAATAAAAAAAATAAAAACAAAAAAAACAGCCGAATTGAGAACGTTCTCCTTTTTTTTTGAAGTCGGTTAAAAATCCAGTTTTACCTGCAAGTCGATCACGCATTGTACGTACGTCAGGTAGATCTAAATGTCAAATTGTATATGGATAAATGACTTCCATTTAGGAAAGAGTCATTGTTGCCACACAATCTTGGAACAAAGTTGTACTACATTTTCCCTGATCCAGCTATTAAAAGAATTAGGGATTTCAATGTTCCTCATAGAGGGTGGTGTGAAAAACTGTAAGTATAGTGTAACTCGGTAACTATATTATTTGAATACTTGAATCTCTTATTACGCTCTAGATTCTAATTTAGAATCTATACAATTATATCGTAGAAACTTTCGCTTATACCAAGATTCAATGTACCGCCCGCGCTATAAATAAATCAGTTTGCTTCCTTGGAACCAATCAACTAATTCACTACCTACTTTTGTATTAACAAATGGTCCAAGAAAATAAATACCTGGCAATTTTATTGATGATCTTAAAGGTGCTGTTAAAATAACATATTGTATGTCCCATAACGGCACCCTTGAAGGACACAAGTACAGTCCCCGTAGGACAAGGACCCGTGACCCAGTTATGCGCTGAAGGTTGGAGCGACACGGTCGTAACTGCGTTCCCTATGTACTTATACTGCTGCCGCTGTTATGACTTGGGTGTACCAAGTTTATGGCTTTGTCTTATTGAACTTCTACTCATATTACTCTCTGAGGAAAATATTCGGGCCGCTTCCGCGTTTTCGGAGCGGTATCGGTATGCGGTATTTTAGCCCAGAGTTCTTTACTTGTCGGTATACTACATAATTATAATAATAATTTAATAAATTACCTCTTAACGAAACAAATTATGATATGAAATATATTCGTTCGTGTACTTTTACTTTTTAGGCTGAAGAGTTAAGCTGAAGGTTTCTTTTTCCTTTGTTTTCGATCTGTGTATCAAAACGTTTAATAATAAAAATCATTCTAAAAGTATTATACAGAATAACAGCTTAATACTAAAATATAATGTTAGTATTATTTTTAAACATAAACTTGCAAACTGTAATAAATACAATAATTTTACCTTACTGAAATAATCAAGAGTAATTTTAGAACAATGAATATGTCGGTGGTGTCAAAACACGACGACCGCTTTAGCCTAGTTGGTAGTGGCCCTGCCTACGAAACAAGAGGTCCTGGGTTCGAATCCCGGTAAGGGCATTTATTTGTGTGATTAGCACGAATATTTTTTCCTGAGTCATGCATGTTATGTATGTATTTAAGTATTTATTTATCTGTATAAGTATGTTTATCGTCGTCTAGTAGCCATAGTACAAGCTTTGCTTAGTTTGGGACTAGGTCGATTTGTGAAAAGAAAAAAAAAAGCCAGGCAGTTTAGTTCATACATGCGCGTTTTAGGCACGTGTTTGGGTAGTTTCTAAGTAGCTCGCATTCTATGGTTTTTTCGTTCGCTGGGAACACTCGTTAGTCAATAAAATGCGCGGCGGGACAGAATCTATACAGGCTCGACTGACAGTTGACACTGACACACTACGGTGGCAAAAAAGCGTACGGCCTGCCTGGTGTAGCTACAATACATACTAGTAGCTCTGTGAGCTGTAGAACTCGCGAATTCATACGTCTTTTAACATTTTTTTTTAATTTCCGGAAACTGAATCGACGAAACAAAAATGGGGCGGTTGTGAACTGCGTTCTCTAGGCCAACAACCAGCCATCCGGACATACGAAATAATTCATAAGCGGAGAACTGCCTTCGCTTCGCTCGCTCGTTCAAGTATAAATATATCCTCTACAAAATAAACGTAAGTACCCAAGCATCCTACCATTTATTCTACGCTTATATTAGGTGCGGTGATTTCCCAAGAGTAATATTTTTTAATCAATTGGACTATCTTCATAGCAGCATTGGTACGTAGAAAATAGTAAGTACCTACCTATAGCGGCTTGTCTAAAATTAAAACTGAAAGGGGTGTATTTCTGCTGGTGGGCGGGGTCCTGCTTTCCACAGACTCTAAGTAGTGGTCCAATTGCCAAAATAATTAATGGTACAAAAACGTCTGGAGGAGTCGTATGTACATTAGTCGTAAACTGGGGATGTCTCAGATAAATGCAATTACCGGCCGATATCATTAGCTACAACTGCGTCCAAAGTGCTTGACGCCATGCTTGAGAGACAACTTAAAAAACAATTAAAGTTACATGATGCACAGTTCGGATTTAGACCCGGGCTATCGACTGAAAGTGCCATTTTGTCCCTCAAGCATGTTGTTAGGTACTACACCGACAGACATACGCCTGTTTATGCTGCTTTTCTTGATTTATCTAGGTCATTTGACCTGGTTAGGTATGATATTCTGTGGTCTAAACTAATCAACGCCGGTGTGCCGGGTGAACTGGTCAATATTTTTAAATATTGGTACAGACATCAAATTAACCGGGTCAAATGGCGTAGTGAACTTTCTGAAGAAGTACAGGTTGGAATGCGGAGTGAGACAAGGGGGGTTGACGTCTCCTTCGCTTTTCAACCTGTATGTGAACCAGCTGATCGATGAGCTGGGTAGCACTAAAGTCGGCTGCTCGATTGACGGACATATTGTCAGTACAGTTATAGTTATAGCAACAGTATTAGTTATGCAGACGGCATGGTGCTGCTCAGCCCATCGATCTCAGCACTCAGAAGGTTATTGAGAACGTGTGAAGAGTACGCTAAGTTGCACGGTCTCCTATACAATGTAAAAAAAGTGAGCTTCTAGTATTTCATCCTAAAAGTCGTAAAGTGACGACCATGCCCTCAGTGTTGCTAAATGGTGTAGGACTCGTCAGAGTTAAGCAATTTAAGTACCTCGGCCATGTGGTGACAGAGGACTTGAAAGATGATAGCGACATGGAGAGGGAAAGGAGGGCGATGGCGGTTCGCTGTAACATGCTGGCCCGCAGGTTTGCACGATCTAGCATTGAAGTAAAGATTACTCTCTTTAAAGCCTTCTGCCAAACTTTGTATACGTGCAATCTGTGGGTCAATTACACGCAGCGAGCCTTCAACGCCCTCCGAATACAATACAATAATGCTTTCAGGGTGTTGTTGGGGCTCCCACGCTACTGCAGCGCTTCAGCAATGTTTGCGTACGCGCGCACGGAGGGGTTCAGCGCGGTGATTCGTCACCGTGTTGCATCACTCATGCGCAGGGTGCGGGGGAGTCACAACACCATCCTGAGGGTCATCAGCGAGAGGATGGACTGCCCCATTCTGAGACACTGGGTACGAACGCATGCGCACGTACCGGGTGTTCCTGAGGGTGGCAGATACTTAAATTGAATTGTATTTAGCACTAAAGAACAGCATTAACCTAACATAACTAACATAGTTTTAAGTGTTATGTACCTACCTAATTAAATAACTAAAACCAATGCTATATAGATTTTGTCCGAAATAAACAAATTTTTTTTTTATTTTTATTGGCGTGGCGGTAAGATAGTTTACTAGCCTCTGCTATCAGTCGCATCTCTATTAACTACTTTAAAGGCTGTCTATTAGGGGCAGATTTTGCCCCTCCAATCCGGTGGAAAAACAATTGTCGCCTGGTATTCGATTGAACGTACACTTTTTGCTAACCGCTGTTTCAATCGGCTGCATTTCATATTTATTTCTATTTTATATTATTAGTTAGTTAATTTTATTTGGTGTCTGCACGCCTATTTAACCGCTATCAAGGCAACTGATTGGACTTGTTTATTATTAAATACTTCTTACTTGTTTCTTCCTTCTCAATGTCACTCGGTAACTTCGTAATTTCCTTAACTTCACATTTTGTGGCAATCGTGGCAAGTCACTAAGTAAATGTCGATATTATTCAATTATGCTACATAACAGCTTTATTCTACACGTTATCATAAAAGTTGGTGACATAGCTGATCAGCAAATTTGATGTGGACTTTTATTAGCGGTTTAGCCTATTAAAGTATATCGACTACCCTAGCCTCAAAGGGACAAATTGGCGAAAATGAGTTATGAATGCAGTTATATTTAGTTTCATTTTCTGTTTCGATTGGTGTAAATAGCGTCTCGATAGCTTTAAAAAAAGTGTCCGTTAAGACAGTGAAAAAACTTGCATTAGAACCCGTTTTGCAATATATTTTGCTGTATCCACTACAATAAAAAATATCTGTTTCACATTTTGACGTAACTCTCAACTTTATGTACCTACGTTACAGCATTTTGCGCATATAGAATCATAGTTGCATTTTGTCGTAACGCTCACTTGATGTACGATACAGCATTTTGCACATTTACCATCATTGATGCATTTTGTAGTAACGCTCACTTTATGTACCTACCTACGTTACAGCATTTTGCGCATGTACAATCATTGATGCATTTTCAAGTAACGCTTACTTGATGTACGTTACAGCATTTTGCACATATACCATCATTGATGCATTTTGTCGTATTTCTCATTTTATGTACGATACGATACACGATCACGCAGGTCGGTCCGTTACGCCAAAACCGTTTTATTTTATCTACTAGTCGAAGTCTGATACGCTAATTTGCCATGGAATTTTACTAGCACTGTCATAGAGTTTACTTACGCTAACGCTAGTCTCATCATAATACAATGAAAGGGACAACACCATTGCTAAAATCGGAGGAAAAGGAAATACACGAAATACCGCTACGAAAATTAAAAGCTTCGAGCGTGCGTCAACGAAAAATGGGGATAAATCTGGAAATACTTAGGGAACAGGAAAAAATATAAGGAACAAGGAAGAGTTCAAGCAGGCGTCTGTACGATTAATAAGGATCGAATATACGAAAAGGGTAAAGGAATAGGAAAAAAAACGGCCAAGTGCGTGTCGGACCACGCACAACAAGGGTTCCGTGCTTATTAAAAAGGTCGTATCCTTACTGAAATCATATGGCACTTACATCCTTTTCTTTAAGTAAGGCGGTTTTTTAGAAATATCTCGAAAACCTTTAAACCGATCTCGTTCAAAACAATTTGCATGATTTTTTTCAGTGGGGAGGGGGACACAATTTTAGTGACTTTCGGGGCGATTATCTCCGACTCTATTCACTTAACCAAAAAATTTCCTGAGAAACCTTATATTTATTTTGGAAGGCCTATCGATTGATGTGCCACACGTGGGCATGCAATTTTTTTTTTGAGTTTCTATTTTATGTACGGAGTGCAGGCCTAAAAAAAAACTTTTTTTGCAATTTCATTACATAACTATGTAGCGGTTAACAAAATACACCAATCCTCAAAATTTTATTCAAATACACCCCATAGTTTTCGAGTAAAATGCCTTTGACATACGGACGGACAGACAGACAGAGAGACAGACATGACCTTGCAAAAGGTAATTAATAGCATTAATGAACTATAATAAAATGCTATACTACAATCCCAACACATCATTTGGAAATGCGCTAATTATTGCCAATTTTCATCATCATTCATTTTTGACCTTATATCTCGTAATACTCGTTTTATAGATGTCGGGTGATCATGAGAGTGACGTTCAAAACCCAGGACCGTTTTAATAAAATCGACAGCTGATTGCTACTTGACTGTACGCTTACATTACATCGCAAAGAAGAATGTATTTAAAGTAAAGGCAGGTCGAAAATACAATTATTTAACAAACTGGATCTATTTCAAGGAAACTAAAATTATTTCTTTTTATGGACTCTGTGAGCTGTACTATATGTACTAACGGAAATCTCAACAATTGTTTTGTATATAATATTTGTACAAATATTTGAAACTGTTTATTCCCCACTTGTAAATTAGAGAAACCAGATGTATTTGTGCTTTCTGTTGAAATAAATAAAATTTATAACGCGACCATTCATTCGCTAAACGCTAAAGTTTTGACGTGAGCAGTCAAGTCACATTATATGTCACAATAAACTAAAAAGTATTTAGTCTTTTGATGTTGGTTTGCTAATATGGTGCTTCAGGTCTAAAACACTGAGTTCTTTTTTATGAAACATATATCTTGATGCAGGTTATAAGTTAACGCTATTAGCAACTACTGAAATGTAGCTAGAGCTGTCATTTTGGGGCCGTGAACCTAGAATCCTATGGACGGGCTGTACGTGTTGCCACGGTGAGGGACGGAAAAGCTCTTATGCAGCTAAATTAAGAACCGGTCCTAAAATGGCTGATGACTTGTCATAAACAACTTACTACGGGACGGGTAATGGTTTGTGTGGCACAACTTCATACTAAATCAGTTGTGGCAAATAAAAAAAAAAGTGGAACTATGACAGTGACAATGAATGACATTCCCCTTTCTGTCACACTTATAGAGAATTGTATGCTACCAGATCGCTCGCACGTGGTATTATTATTATTATGCCTGTCCAGAGTATTCTTCGTTCATGTCCTGGGGCATATTTGTTGGCATATTTGTTTGACATTGTGCTTCTAGTTCTATATACTAAATCAAAGGTTACCTACTCGTACAGATAACGGTAGTCTAACTTTTTCAACTACACTGCGTGATACTGATAACGGTAATAGGACTTTTGGGATAGATATTATAAAGCATAATATAGTGCACAGCACTACGGTGGTATGGTTCAGTCCCACCCTAGACCCAGGGGTATTGCTAGGGGTATGATGGGTCTGACATGAAAAAGGTCATATCGTTACTGAAAACTTATGGCACTTACGTCCTTTTCTTTAAGCAACGCAGTTTTTTATAAATATCTCGAAAACCTTTGAACCGATCTTGTTGAAAACAAATTTTGCTGGAAGAATTTTATAATCCCTATGAGCATGTTTTTTTTCATATTTTTAAAATACACGGTTCAAAAATTAGAGGGGGGGGACACAATTTTAGTCACTTTCGGGGCGATTATCTCCGACTCTATTCACTTAATCCAATAAATTGCTTAGAAACCTTATATTTATTTTGAAAGGCCTGTCGATTGATGTACCACAAGTGGGCTTGCAATGAAAAAATATTTTTTGACTTTCAGTTTTATGTATAGGGTGCCCCTAAAAAAAATCTTTTTTAGTAATTTCATTACATAACTATGTAGCGGTTAACAAAATACACCCTATCCTCAATTTTTTATTCAAATACACCTTATGGTTTTAGAGTAAAATGCCTGTGACATACTGACGGACAGACAGACAGACAGACATGACGAATCTATAAGGGTTCCGTTTTTTGCCATTTGGCTACGGAACCCTAAAAAGATCAAGACTAAGGAAGAATTCGACCATAAATCATTAAGAAGCTAAATAGTGATAGAGATATCAAACGCCCGACCCGCGGCGTGCCTGATCCGCGCCGCGCCCGACCCGCGCCGCACCCGACCCGCGGCCGCGCTGCCCGAGTTGTATCTACATGACTGATTTTATCGATGTCGCTAAGTTATTTTTGTTTAACAAAAAGGGTTTTCTCTATAAGTGATTATCTCAGAGCGCCATTCCCTTAGACTAAGATTAGATTTTATTTTAAATAGAGACATAAATAACCTAGAAAGAAAATTATTTGCTAAGCTAAGATAGGAAGCTATCATGTTGATCTCAATATATAAACTACAAGAAAACCTTTGTTTTACTTATTCATACAAACTTCCGGTAATCCTCCATGCAATATCAGCGCATCCCCAGTGCAAGTATCTAGTTACATAGCTATTTTGTAGACAGCCATTTTTACGTCAAATTGACATTTGGATAGATTTTTTGTACGATACGACCTTCTGTCATAATTGTTAAACGAAAACATTGTGAAGTAAGGGATAGGTGTAATTCAAATTTTTTTGTCGTAAGTGACGCACATTTTTTTAATTAAGAACCGCGTCTTAAATCCAGGTACCTACATGATCGAAAGAGCTCAAAAAGCTGTAAATAAATCACTGGCATATATTATTGTGTAGAGGAACAAAAAAAGTTACGATTTTTCTCTTTTCTCGTATCAAAACAGTTTTTTGGCTCTCCTGAAAATTGACCATTGTCGCTTACGCTTTTTGAGCCTACGGTAGTGGATATATAGGTAATATTAGGAAAATCGTACGTTAATAAATATGCGATTTCAAGGAAAACCATTTTGAAACGCATAAGTAATATTGTTATGTTATTTTTTTTTTATACAACGACGGTGGCAAACAATCGTACTGCCCGCCTGATGGTAAGGGGGCACTGCAGCCAACTCCAAAGGAGTATCATGGGTGTTGCCAGCCCTTGAAATGTTTGAGGATACGCCGTGTTGACAGCTGAAGGAACAAGTTCCCTCGCTCTCAACTCAATTCATTCCCGGGAGCTCTGGCGACCTTGCTCATCTCCAGGAACGCAACACTACTAAAGAGCGAAGAGTAGTGTTAATATGGCTGTGGTCTTCTGCAAGGCGGAGGTTCTTCCACAGTTGGGCTGCTCCTAATTTGACATTTCGCTCTGCCCTCACCAAAAAAAAGTTCAGCCAAAGCTGCTAGAGGAGCCGGTCAGACTAATGACAGGTCATCATAATAATATCAGCCGAAAGACGTCCACTGCTGGACTTATGCCTCCCCCAAAGAGTGGCAAAGTGACCGGCCCTGCGCCACTCGCATCAAGCGGACTGCCGATAAGACAGATCACCGCTTAGCATCATCACATTGGCGTTTAGAAAGTTATATCACGGATTGATACCTAGGTACATCTCGAATCGGACCTCTGTATTGGGCTGGAAAAACGATTTTTTTCCCATCAACTGACAGGAACGGAAATGAACTCAACAGGAATTATCTGTGACGTGAAGCCTGTTTTCATGAAAACTTACACTATTTTGGAATGTGAGATGGAATCCATTGTTTTCACTAAAGCATAAATACCAGGGCATCATTAGCCTAAGCTCAGGAATCTTTGGAATAGCGATTCATAGCTCGTTAACCAAAGCTTGTATATTAATAATCCGAGTGTTAAGCATTTCAAGCGTACTTGTAGCGAATTTTCCTATTCTAAATAGGAATGCGACACAGTTCTCAAACATCCAATGAAATATTAATGTTACATTCCTCATAAGAGGCTGCGAAGTATCACGTTTCAGGTCCCCCGAGACGAGAAGAATGAAATTCCATACAAAATTGGAGTTTTTGAATAAAAATTGCTGGCTTGAAACGTGATCCTTCTTTTGTTTTAATTTGTAATACTTACAAAATCATGGCGTTCAGCCATTAAAAAAAATCTTAGAGTAGTTTCTTTTTTAATTGCATGTTTGGGAAAAGCACTGCATATAGTTTGGCTGGAACTATGGTTTGCCCGCCTCATACTAAAGTCAGTTCGGGTAAGTGCGCCACCGGGTAAAGTGCGCCCCCGGGGTAAGTGCTGATATTGATTTAAATGACTGAATGATGGATGAGTCGCACTTTATCCGGTGGCGCACTTACCCGAACTGACCCTAATCTTTACTAACTGGCCTCGCTATGCTTGGCCGTCTACATGACACTCTGCAGGCAATCCCTGAATTCCTGGCCTTTGTAGTAATGTACTATAGCTAAAGCAATATTGTCGTGTCCGTGTGTGTTGTTTGGACATTCACTGGCGCGAGTATTTCTGCGACAAATGGACGGACGCAATATTGTTCCAACGTTGATTCTAGACATTCACGTTCCATTCCGGCTGGATAGGGGCCGCCCTGTGTGATCTCTATTGAAAATTAATGATTTAAAAAAGTCTCAGTTGTCATTTTAAATATATTTTTATTTAAATTTAAGAACAGATGGACTAACAAATACTTATGGCTAAAATGTATTGATTCAAGTGAAGTTTGATGAAGATGAGTATTTATCGTAATGGGATGAGTTAACAATTAATTATCATCTAAATTTTCTTATTTAAGAAACATGGCTACGATCTGTCAATTTGTATATAGCAAAAGAGTATTATGATACCGACCAACTATTTTCTTTGTAATTCGTTTTATGTTGCGTTCTACATAATTAAATTGAATTCAGTTTGCTTTAATTTTCATTAATGTATATTCTCTCTTTTTTTATTTAACCAGCATACCAAACTATTTTGTTATAGTGAATTAACACATAAAACAGCTTGAATACCAAATAAATGCAAATGTCTAATCAAAATTTGAAATTTTCTATTTTATTATTGCTGGCTATAAAGAAAACTTGTTAATTAACAACAACTGAAAATGTATAACAAAATTGACAAATCGAACCCTTAGCAACTAACAATTTTATGGTGGGAAAGTTTTCACTGACCGAAAAAATGGAAAGAGATTTAAAAGGAAGTTTGAAAAAAACTTAGAAACTAATAAAAACACGAGAAGACAATAACATGAAGATGTATTTTTGATTAACTGTAGATTTTATGCGAATCGACATAGCTTCCTCATGGTCAATAATTTAATTTAAAAACAAAATATTAACCAACTCCAATTCAGTACGTAATTTGCCTTTTTGAAGAGTTCCGTCTATGTGTCTGGGACTGGGATCCCATTATCACAACCAGAAGGCATAGCACGGTTGCCATTTTATCACTTATTGCTGTTGATAAGACATCCATTACTCTCACACTCGCATACTTGTCAGAACGTGACGGATGTATCCACATATATCCGATAAGTGATAAAATAGCAACCGTGCTCTGCCTTCTAACCTGGTGACTATGGGACCACCTGGGAAGGTACCCATTCACACAAAGAAAGTCTTTTCCTGATCGCAGGTGTCTTCGAGTTATCAGGGAACAGACATAAAAACACCTTTTATGAAGTCGGTTAAAAATGTTTTTTTTCGAGTTCGGAAATTACCCCAACGCCCCATTCTACGAAGCTAAATACAAGTTACAATTTTATAATTCTAATCTAGCAACACTGTGGCGCATGAACAATAATGACTAAGTTGGTGCATTATGACAGATAAATATGTCATCCCAGTACTATAAACGTACTGGGATGTACTGGGAATCCATAATTTGTACTGGGATGACAGCTGACAAATAATGCAAATAGGAATTCTTATACTATAATTAGCCATTTTATCTATGCTGCCGGCTTAATACGGGTTTAGACTCAAAAAATATTATTACTTTAAGAAAGAGGGCAATAAAATATGCCATTCAAATATCTCAAAATATACGAAGCTACAACCGTTTGAATGTTGCTTGTTATAGAGATAACGCTAGCAGATCGTGACGTCATGATTCTCGAGCGTCATAGCAAACGACAATCGTTTCATATGAAAGTGCGTTTTGCGGAGAAGGGGTAGAACATACCCCCTCTTAGAACTTTGGACACCTATAACTTCGTGATTATTGAACCTCTTGCGTTTCTTTTTTCTATATTTGACTACATTCTTAGTCGTTTTTCAAGCAAATACATCATTGTTGATTATTTTATTGAGTGTAAACTACCCTATTTTAAAATTGTAACTGATTGTAGCTTTATAGATTAGGCATATTTTGGTACAGTTGCCCCCTGGCCCCTAACACTGCCGGGAGACAGTCTCTAAGGAAACTGATCATACTATCTCAGATTCTTGGAATAGTTAAAAAAACGCCATCTATCGGTAATATTCCACGCTAGTTTTGTCTTCTCGTGCTTTCAAGTCAGTCTAAACTTAATGTTTAGTTTCGGGGCCTAGGGCGTTGTTCCTGGTACTCGTTGGTCGGCCGCTTGGACTGATGGACCTGTGAAACATACTCATATTCATACTCATTCTTTATTGATCATTAAAAATATACAAATGTCAACATGAATTATGTTGGTTAATTATATTTTACTTTGAATAGTCATAATTAACCTTTTCACCGCTAGATGGTAAAGCAACTTGCCGTGCCACCTCACGCCACAAGGGTAAAAAAATAATGGATAAAGAAATAATGCCAACATGAAATTGGGCTATTTCAGAGTAGGTTTTCATAGATAAAAAAAAATAAAAAAAATGTGGGCTAATGCCGTCTTTGGCGTCGGTGTCACGAATCGTCGATGACGTGATTTCACGTGTTTGGCGGTGAAAAGGTTAATATTGTACTGTCGCGTTTACAGTGTGTGCTCAAAATTGATAACACAGTTTTATAAGTACATTATAATAAGGTTCAATAACAGGATGGTCGGTTAACTGTGTTGGCGATTGTACTGGTTAAATGTTAATATTATGTTGCTGCCCGCGATTACGTCCGCGAGGAACTCGTTTATGTCGTAGCTCCATACAAACTTTCATCCCCCATTTCAGCCCTTCAGGGGATGATTTCCAGAATTAAAACTATTCCTTGTTCTTCCGCGGGATTCAAATTATCTCCATGCCAAATTTCATCGCAATCGGTTCAGCGGTTAAATCGTGGAGAGGTAACAGACCGGGTCACTTTCGCATTTATAATGTCAGTATGAATTTACCCGAACTTTTGTGAAAAGTTCATTGCGAAACGTTCGTCGAAGTCGTTTTTGACTGTTTATTGTCTTACAAACGAACGAACGTTTACCCTCCCAAAGGAAGGCCCGTCGCTGACGGTGATTTAAATAAGAATGCGAAATTAATGGTTCCGATAAATCTCAGATCTCATCGTTCCATAAAAGGCGTCATTAAAGTTTCACTTTCTATCCGCAACAATCTAAGTTCCTCAACTTTTAACAATACATTACTACAAACTTAGTTGTACCGCCAGCAAAATATAGAACTCGTACAAAATTACCTTTGAATTTACAATTATACCCACGCTGTAACTGCATTTATAACATTGTCTGGTGGACATGCCATGAAGAGGTCAGCCTAGTCACGAAGTATTCATTAGGGAAATGAAACTAAATTGTTGGTCTATTATTATCTATTACTTATGCCTTTAGTTTCTTTTGGTTGAATAGATACAATAGCGTCTACTTTTTTATGGAAATGACGTTCTACATTTTATTTTGCCGGTCTTTAGGATAATTTACAGTTGACATGCTTACCGGCACTGGGCCACCACTATTCCAGAAATTCTTAACTCTTTCACCGGCAATTGGTTTAGCTCTCTAGGATTTCGATGGGTCAGAGAACTAACAGCCATTCTCTTAATGCACTCGTCTTTAAAACCATTCGCCAGCGACGGCGAAGCTTGGCTTTCACAGTTATTCCAAGTCTTTCTATATCTCTAAGTTTACCCAGTAATGGGTCGAGCTGACTTCCAGTTGTTACACATCTTGAAATTACTTGGTCCAAGATCCACATGGCGGGGCAAAGTGAAGAACGTAGATGCTCTGCTGTCTTATGTCTTGTGATAGTTCACTGATGAAGCCAGAAATGGGCTTCAGGACTTGAATACCTGTCTAGGCTCCTCTTCCTCCAGCGGCGGGGCGGTGATGGTGGCCACATCGCACTCTTCGGTGGGGGGGCACCACGCAGCGAAGGGTGTGTCGGTCAAAGACCAGCATAGCGGTGCAGCGCTGGAGGTAACCCCCTTGGCATAGCAGTTCCAGAACTTACCTAAGGTGAAGTACGTAGATGCGCTACTGTCTTATGATAGTTGTTTGGCCGTAATGTGATGGTCTCGCCTTGAACAGAACAATACGCACTCTCTAGATGAGCTCCCTGGCAAGACAAGCCCGTTGCCACATGCACATATACTAAAATTATTTCTATGTAGCATGGACTGCAAGGCCTAGGTAATTGAGCGGTGCAGGATTGTGCAACCTCATGCCTCGCCGTATCTTTCTACACTGCTATGGTGACGGGTAATTAATTACCGGTCTCACTGGCTCCTCTTCCTCTGGCGGCGGGGCGGTGGTCGTGGGCACGTCACAGTCCTCGGTGGGCGGCACCACGCAACGGAGGGAACGGCGGTCGAAGACCAGCATGGCAGGGCAGCGCTGGAGGCGCGGGTAACCCCCCTGGCACTGCCAGTAACGGTTGCAGGATTTGCCCAGGGGCACGTTGCCGTTGGCGTCTTCGTTGCAGAGAGCTGGAAATAAAAGTGTATAGCTATTTATTTATTCAATCTTAATTGCAAATATGAAAAAGATAGTAAGTACAAATGGCTGACTTAATGCCTTAAGGCACTCTCTACCAGTCAACCGTTGGGCTTAACAGAAACATTAGTAGTGCAGGATCCTAAATACTGAGACTCGAATGGAAACAGAAATATACTTGCATACAATGTAAACTTACTTATCCCATGCTATTAAACGAAATATATTTGTTATATCATCACTGCTGGACATAGGCCTCCCCCAAAGAGTCCCACAATGACCGGCCTGCACCACCCACATCCAGCGGACTTCCGCGACCTTTACCAGGTCATCAGTCCACCTTGTGCCAATACTGTCACCAATATATATCATATACTATTATTAAAGGAGCAAAATTTGTATATTAATATATATTTGCAATCACGCTTTTGGAAACAGCTCTAACGATTTCGATTAAATTTGGTACCTATATAGGGGTTTACGGAAGCGAGAAATCGATCTAGCTTGATGTCAATTCCGGAAAAAAATGTTTTCTCCGTATTTTCACCCGTGTAGAGCTTGGTCCCTCAAAGACTACATATTAAATACATACAATTAAATGTACCCGTGCAAATATATCATGAGGATCATCAATAATGGTAGTGGATCTTTTTTAGAAGCCCATCGACTGTTTAATTGAATAGTCATTTTATAATAGGCACGGCACATTTCATGAATAAATTGGCAAAATAGTTAATGGAATATGGAATTGATACAAACACGTTGTGACGTACGCATTAATTAAGTATTTCAGAGAAAGCCTCGAAACGACTCACTCCGTGTGGGTCTCGCTCAAACATTATTTTTAAAATTAACCACTTCATCAGTGTAGGTACTTACAGAATTTATGTTCATGCCTCGTCAGCCCGTCTGCGATAGACTATTTGGCAACAGTAAAAATAATTTGTTTTATCATTAGCAACATAAAAATGACGAAAATACTGGGAACCTATCAACATTTTATTTAAGTTGTCAATTTTAAGATTTTTAAATTCATAAATACTAACAATAAGGACGTTGTTTCATTGTGACTTCACAAGCCTGTAATCCTTAGGACATTAAACCAACCGGAGTGGCCATTGACAGGCGTTCCCCTCTGCCAAAAGTATATGACCAGTGGTCATACACATTGTATGAACTGACGTTTAGGTATCTGACGTAGCTATTTTCACGTTACGCATACATTTGACGTTCCCCTTCCCCGCAAAAATCGGCAGACTTTTTATGTATAGAAAATGACTCATGGCCACTCCGGTTGGTTTAATGCTCTAAGCTGTAATCAATACAAATTCCATACTAATGGAGCGCTTTGACGTTTCATAAAAAGAAGCTGATTTGACTTTTGTATGAGCAAATACAAACGAGAGGTTGGAATGATGACTGGCAACTATGACAGACTGATCTTCAGAAGATGCCAGCTCTTCTCCGTATTTCAATAGTCTACTATTGTTTGATAACGAAGACGAAAATAGAGAAAATTCGGAATTCGTAATACGGTCCTGTCGCGCCTAGCTTTTGCTCCTAAGTGAATCATGTTCGCTTATTAAGTTATTCATGAGTCGCTTTAATCATGCAAATTTGAGAGGAAACATCATGAATTGATGAATTAATTACTCTTGTTAAAGTTGTTCATTCGCTCAAGTGAGCGCCGCGCCGCGCCGATTTTCTTTGACACAAATGGACGTAATATTTGTCACTTTGTCGCGTTCGTGTTGTTTCGACATTATGTTGACTATATTCACGCCCGCACCACGCTACCATTATAGGGTGGGTTCACCAAACTGTCCGTAACAGTGAGCGGTTTTCGTTAAAATATGAATGTAGGAAAATTTTTACATGTCTCTATGGAATGCCAGCTGCCCGTAATGTTGATCGGTCTGTAATCGTAAGTTGGGACAACTCGCCCTCAGTAGCAGTCGGCTGTTGTTTCGGCGCATATATTGGCGCGCCGTTTGTGTCTGCGATGCATGGATGTAATTTTGTTCCAACGTTGAATTTACAGGCGTTTCATTTGGATTTCTTAAATGGCGCGTCGCGATTATTTTCTTTCCATTTCGATATCGATCGAGCGGCGACAATTCCTATTTCGGCTCGCTACTCCATTCGGCTTGTTTGAGCGATAATGAATGCCCACCTAAGACGGCAAACTATATACAGGGTGAACAGGGAGAGAATTTTGATAATTGCTTCACATTTCAATGCGCGTTACAACCACCGGTGTTGCAACCGTCCATGGGCCACGTTGGCAGCTCGCTATTAGGCGGGTACGCTCGTTTACCACCGAACGGACAAAATTGAGTCTGGTCTGGTCTGCCATTTTCAATATCCACCCTTTAAAATGCCAAAATAATATTTAATTATCTGTGACTACCCAGATATACCTTTTCGTATACACGAGTGAGATTATATAGAAATGTGAAAAAAAAGGCTTGAGTTGTGGGTACTACAATTAATTAAATACTTAAGATATATAAGAAAGCATCTAGTCTCGGAAACAGAACATCCATGCTCATCAGGCCCATACCCCGGGGTTTTCGGTGCGTGAATGAATGACATTAGCCAAAGAATGGTATTGACTTAAAAACAGAATGTATTTACCTACTGAATAATTAATTGAATAAAAATATACTTATAAAAATATCTAGACTTCGTTATCTTGTCGCACTGACAATGCTGTGAATGTTTTTTTTATAGACCGTCTGGTTATCGATGTTTGTATAATGCAACAATGCGATTGAATTTTCGCCTTTTAACCCTTAGATGCATACAATATCAGAAATGATACAACTGAAGTAGGTAACACAAGTAGTAATCAAATTAATGTCAGTTATAGACTGTCAAACTAGACACAGAGTCTCAAACGTGATGCAGAGTTAACTGTTCATTAACCAAAGTGATTGATACCAAATGCACCTAAGGGTTAAATCTTTGCTCAATCTCAATAAAAAAATTTTAAGATGAAAAATAAGTAGATAACCTCATTGGTCAAGCGATAACCTTAGATAAACGATTATTATTATTATCTCGTATATAAGGCTTGGTTGCTTACTACTTAAGTTAAAGTAAAATTGTACTTATAGTTTGTTTACAATTCGCAGGAAGGTATTGCTTCATTAGGCACAATATTTTATTTTGTCAGAATAACCTATCTGTTTATCTCTAATCTTTCTCAAGTTATTCCCGCACCGAAAACCCCGGGGTTCGGGAGACAAATATTCTCCCTTACCGGGATTCGAACCCAAAGACCCTCAGCATTATAGGCAGTGCCACTAGACTAAACCCGCCGTGTAATTTGACATTCGTACTTATGACGAGTATTCTAATAAAAAATATGAATAGAAGATTTTTTTTACTTTTTACTACATAATTATCTTTTTTAGGGTTCCGTACCCAAGGGGTAATAACTTTACTAAGGCTCCGCTGTCCCTCCGTCCGTCCGTCTGTCTCCAGGTTGTATCTCATGAACCGTGATAGTCAGACAATTGAAATTTTCACAGATGATGTATTTCTGTTGCCGCCAAAAAATAATAAAAAACAGAATAAAATAAATATTAAAGGGGGCTCCCATACAACAAACGTGATTTTTTGCCGTTTTTATATACAATGGTACGGAACCCTTCGTGCGCAAGTCCGACTCGCACTTAATCGGTTTCTTAAGTTACGAATAAATGGGCTTTTAATTTTTATCTAATTATTATAGCGAGTATTTGTGATCAATATAAAACCAACAATGCGTAGATTACGACTAATTGATTACCATTAATCGCAGACCGAAGTAGCATCGATCAACTTTCTCCGTAATCAGCTGATTAATAAACTGCACGGGCGTTACTGTCGCGGTATAGGCTAGGAGCTAGGTGACGTATACAATCCTTATGATATCTGAGAACCTCCCTGTAATGACCCCTCACTTCCCTTTTTACGCTGCACTCGCTTGCATACATTGACAAAGTAATGATAACTTTAACTAAACTAGCGTACAACGGCGCTTAAAAAAGTATTTAAGCAAACTGCAAAAACAAGATAATTTAGTGGTCCGTACCAAAACATCTTTGGCTTTTTCTAATATGTAGGGTGTATCTACAATGATAAAAGTGGATACTTTGTATCATATCTTTGTATTTTTTCTCTTAATGGCTAAGTCTTATTATTAGCCATGGGCTATATGATTAATAGCCTATGAGACGAACGTATTACCCACGCCATGTTCTTACAAGCATGGCGTACTTCTTTTGTCTCTTAGACTATTAATGAATCGATTACAATCGCCACTCTGGTTCATCGTCCCGATAGCTTGACAAGAGAAATCGATTTAACAATCGCTTAATGAAACGGCGCTTCGCCGAAACAATGATCGCTATCGATTCGCGTAATCTTTCAGCTGATTATAACTTGTAAGTAATGGTTGGCGTGCTATACAGTTTATTACAAGCATTATCTCAAGCTACTTCCGCGTTAGGCGGAGCGGAACAGGTGCATTTTGAACTTCACCTTTTTATACTTTACCTAGAATTTACGAGTGTCACACAGATTTCGTACGCTGTCGGTAAACGGTATTTATTACTGCTTGACCTTCCCCGAAAAGAGCCAAAGTGACCGGTCCTGCGCCACCCGCATCCAGCGGACTCTCGAGACCAGGTCGTCAGTCCGCCTTGTGGAGGAGGCCTACCCACGCCGCGTCTTCCGATACGTGATCGTCAGTCGTGGTCTAGCAGTGTACAGCTTTCGGCTGATTTGATGATGATTATTATATTGCGCGAAATGCGATTGCAGTACTGCATTCGTACCGACCTGCTTCTGCGCATCTCACGCCAGTTAGGAAGCACTCAAGTGTATGGACAGCTGTAGGAATAGGAGTGCTCAATGATCTCATACTGCCAGTCGGAGACCAAACCGCTTGAACATACATTGGTTATCCAACTGAATTGCAAAATTGCAGTGCCGAAGTCTTAGCTGTAGGTAATCGTGCGCGAACACAGTGAAATTGGACGCTTATAACACGATTTATATTTGAGAAAGAAACTCTATAAGGTCTAGTTTTATCCCTTTGGGTTGCGCGATTGTCACCTTGACTAAAAGGTACCACACAACGATGTTCCTGGCAGCCATCAACATTCTCAAGCCAGTCGCAGGAGTGAGCGCTTGATGGAGCAGCCTCAGGGCTCCTTTACATCGTAACCTAACATTCAGTAGGAATAAGACCAGGTCAGCATTAAGATGTACTCACGGTGTTTCACGCAGCCGTCAACATTCTCGGGCCAGTCGCAGGAGTGAGCGTGTTTGTTGCAGAAGCCCCTCCTTTACAACGTAACCTAGCATTCTGTAGGAACACGATCAGGTCAGCAACTTACGATGTTTCTGGCAGCCATCAACATTCTCGGGCCAGTCGCAGGAGTGCGCGTGCTCGTTGTACAGCAGCCCGCCGATGCAGAGCTGCTCTGTTGCCGTGCCGTTCCAGCATGTCCAGTAGCGGGTGCAGGAGGTCTCGTGCCCGAAGATGCCGTATAGCCAGTCGCAGTGCTCCGTGCCGATGGGAGGGTCTGAGGGGGAGAGGAGTTTTTAACACGGTCACGGATTGTACAGCCATAGACGTCAATTGAAACCCTCATGTTACGACACTACGGTTACTAGTCATTGATCTTGGCCACGGCAATAACTGCCGCTCTGTCCACGGACGAAATATTATCATAGGATTATTAAGACTTAGACTAATATTAAGATGGACATAATATGCCATTTTACAGTTTCAATTCTCGTATTGCCTCAACAAAAGCTTGAGGGGTCACCCAATCTTACATGTGTATAAATACGCGCGTTGCCTAGTTGATAAGTAAATTACAAAGTCGTAACGTGCGTTATTATTATATGCGTGCAATATTTCACAAAATAGCTATATGGCAGGTGAATGTTCCAATATTTTAAAATATTGTTTTGCCTGAACCCGAAATTAATCTGACATGTACTATAATAACGTACTTACATTGACTTGCAACGAAGTCTCTACTATGTACAAGAGACTGATGTCACGAAACGGAGAAATTATTATGTACTTTTGCACCATATTTCTTTGTGAACATTTTTTATGAAAATTTAATTCCATCACATGAGTCGGAAGTTCGCTTAGTTAACTACATTAAGAGAACATTTGAATATTAAAAAAAAAATTATGTGTACTCAAAAATTTGGTTACTAACTACCCGCAGATATTTTTTTCAAACAGTCAAGAGACTTTCAATAAACCTAAACACGGTGGAACCCTTTTGTTTCCATCGTCGAATCAGCTAGATGGTGCCATGCTATTGCGTTGTCGAACTTACATTATGTATCATCTTAATCAGAAACCGGCAAGATGCTGAAAAATTGGTTGCAATTGCTACCACATACATGCACACACGAACAATGCAAGTTCAATAAGCTTGTCAAAGTCTACTTACTTATTTGAACCTTAGGATACTCGCAGTAGTTCGACCTCCACGGGTAGTCACAGCCCTCAGTAACTCCCCGGTGCTTCCCAGCGAACACCAGTCCATTTGGACAGTCATACTGCACCGTTTGGCCGTTGTCGCACTCCCAGTACTTGTCGCAGTACTTGTCGTCGGCGACAATCCGTGACTTTGTCTTGCACGGGTCTTCTACCTGCCCACAACTGACTACGGAGGCGAGTGTGATGGCCGCTGTAAAGAAATAGATGGTTTTTAATGACGTATTTTATTCCACACCATGCTTGTATTAGGGTGTTAAAGAGAAAGATTATGGCACGTTTGTTTTCGATGGTTGACCACTTCGTTTTCAAAAAAGGCCTAGGATAGTAAAAATAATAACAAGTAAATGACCTTAATCTAATTTTTGCCTAAAGCTAGGTTTTACTGTTAAGGTGATTCGACGTTTTTTAACATTCGCAAGCTAACGGCGTGATACTTTATGAAACTCATGGAACACAGGAAATGGGGAATTTTGCGAAAATGGAAATCCAATTTACGAAAGATCGTTACATAACTTTCTTAAAATATCATGCCGTTATCCAGCGAATGTGAAAAGACGTGTTGTATGGTCATCGAACCACCTTAAAGTGAATTTTAGTAAGTAATCAGTTTAGATTAGTTACTAAAACATTGTTGCCCATTATTTATCAACAGTAGTATTACTGTGTATTTGTAATAATTACGGTCACTATACCCTTAACTTGGCGCTGGAGGAGCGAGATTTCTTGTCACAAGTTTTACCTATACTAGGAGTTGCTAACCTTTTCTTTTTTAAACACAATGATTGTGACCAAAAAATAAATTATTTTTCAATTAAATGTTCATTCAATTTTTTTTATGTACTATTTATTTAGCAACGAAACGAAATAGGTACGTAATAAATCATGAAAATAATCTGTCAGAGAGCAAAATACGCTTGAAAAGCCTTATGCCAAAGCTCATTCCAAATACAAAGAGGCAGGATCCCAAAGTCATTTAACAATGAACGATGAAATGCCGGAAAACAGCCGCCTTTTTCCTAAATCCTTGATAATGGTAATTTTTTTTTCTACGGTAAATAGGGATGGGGGCCATTCCTCAGTTCCTCGTTTCCGTTGAAATTCTATTGTCTTAATGTATATACCGAGTGAAAATGGGTTAGTAGAGTAGACACTTATTTTTTTGAGAGGATAAAAATATTAGGTGTATACAGGATCTTGATACTTTTTAATACTTACTTCATTTGAATTTAGATATACGCGTATACAAAGCAAATTACTTATATCCAAACTAGTAGACCTACTAATGTATACAAAAACATTAGTACATTGTTTAACGAGGGGCGTTAGTGGAATATTGCGAACAAGAGTCTATCAGAAGCCCGACGCCGATGGCGGAGGGCTTTTGATGACTCGAATTTCTTACGCCCGTGTGTTATACACAATGTTTTTCATCACATTTGCGAGGAAACAAATACATTTTAGATGAATTAATACAAATCGTAATAAAAACTGCATAATTATGTCAGTCGTTCATTTTGTTGAATTAGACATGAGGCGCTGAGTGGCCTTTGACAGGCGTTCCCCTCTGCCAAAAGTATATGAACACATTGTATGGACTGACGTTTATCTGACGTAGCTATTTTCACGTTACGCATACATTTGACGTTCGCCTCCCCCGCAAAAATCGGCAGACTTTTTATGTATAGAAAATGACTCATGGCCACTCCGGTTGGTTTAATGCTCTAAGCAAAGACCCTTCGGTATACAGTACAGCCACGATTTGAAAACACTTAAAACCATTTTACATGGACACTAAATAACTATATATTAAATCTATAAATAATTCTGTTTAACATGTTTTAGTAGAGTTTTTAAATTTAAATTTATTTATAAATACGTTTTCTGGCATCGTATTTGTTATAAAACCTCAGATAAAGTTTTAGAAAAAACTCATTATGCACGTGGGCGTAACATAAGCTGTTGTAGCTCTGAATGTCTGCCCATTATGAAGCCATTTTCGAGCAAGTGTGATGAAAATGAATTTTAAGAACATTTATATAAAAAATGGGTTTGTGAGACGTTTATGAATTAGAACCGAATCTGGATTTAGATATTTGGCCTATCAATTCTAATTATTTTGATATTTGGCCTGTCAATTCTAATTATTTTGATATTTGGCCTGTCAATTCTAATTATTTTTCTGATACGTCAAAAACGCTCGGCTAGTATAAGGCCTGCCACACACTGGCGCGGCCTGCGGTGGCGGACAATAGTAAATTTGACAGCGGCGGACAAGTTTACTTTTGTCCGCCGCGGCCAGGCCGCGCCAGTGTGATGCAGGCTTTAAGGCTACGGTCGTACTGCACACGCCGCACGCAGCCGACAACGTCCCGTCGCACTGATGGAAGACGCTGGACGCAGCCGACAGCGGGTGTTTGGTCGTTTTGAGACCGTAGCCTAAGCTTCTCACAGACTGCCGCAGCGTGGCCGAGCGGTTACCAGTAAGGCCTGCAACACACTGGCGCGGCCTGCGGTGGCGGAGAATCATAAATTTGACAGCTAATGACAATTTTATTACTGTCCGCCGCGGCCAGGCCGCGCCAGTGTGATGCAGCCTTAAACTTGTCATTAGCTGTCAAATTTACTATAAACTGCCACCGCTCGCCGCGCCAGTGTGATTCAAGCTGTAAGTTCTTTCGTAAGCGTTGTATGCTGGCAATAAAATTATATTTTATATTTTACCGTTGTCAATCTTTCTTTTCTTATTCATATCTGCTACTTAAGATACTTAAATAGCGCTGCGCTATGAGTAGCGAGTATGCATCTCAATTCATTAAAGCCTCTCACAGACTGGCGCGGCCGGGCCGTAGCTGTCACATCACTGCTTGTGAAGTGTCAGCGTACTAAGTTAAGTTTTATATGAAAATAAAAAAATGCACATAGTTAGTGGTCGTGGGTTCGAATCCCGGCTCGTACCAATGAGTTTTTCGGAACTTATGTACGGAATATGATTTCATATTTACCGTTAGCTTTTCGGTGAAGGAAAAACATCGCGAGGAAACCTGCAATACATCTGCGAAGAAATTCAAAGGTGTATGTGAAGTCCCCAATCCGCACTGGGCCAGCGTGGGGACTACTGCCCGTTCCCTCTCATACATGAGAGGAGGCCTGTGCCCAGCAGTGGGACGTATATAGGCTGATGATGTGATGATGTGCACATAGTTAAGGCCTTAATCTAATCTACGCTTTAACTTTCTCATTTTCGTAACAATTACCATACATTTTATATGGGGCACCCGTATAGGGTAATGCAATGTAAACTTAAAGATTTAAAAATATATATATTTGAGACTAAATGAATTTTGTTTTTTGAAAATCCTTTCCTTTCTTTTTTTTCCTTTGTTTTAAAATTTGTAATATTTGAGACACGTTTAAAAACCTTGTCATATTAATTTAAAAGTCTATTTATATCCATTTTCTCTCCCATAGTTTTCGCCGTTGATGATGTATTGAGATATTCAAATTTTTAAGGGCCGGTTGCTTTACCATAATTTACCGCCCGGTAAAAGGTAACTTATTTTTCCAGAGCGTCGGGAATTCTCGGCAGAAAAAAATCATAAAAAAATATATTTCTGAATAATGTTTACGAAATTGCATTCGACATCTGTTTTTCGGATTTGTTTCAACGAAAACTTAAGGTATTTAATATATAATAATTCTTTTAAGATAGTCAATTTATAACTTAAAAAATACCTACCAGTTTTTTTTTCAAAAATGGAGTTTTTTAGTGATACCAAATGCCTACGAAAAATTTGGACACTGATTAAAATGTCACCCTGTATAAGAGGATGACTTAAGCGACGTTGTGGTACTTACATATGCAGAGCTCTTATTTTCGTTTACAAACAAATATTAACGGACGAAACTTACTCTTACCGATGTGATACGACCGAGCCTGATTGTGTTGCTCTGGTTATACAGGAATCGCGATCCTTTGGAAGCTCGGCATTCGAGATCTGTTCGAATAACAGCGACTTCCGAACCATCGTATATCTACTGCGTGATTTCTGACTTTGCGTCTTAAGTCTAGAAGGCATATAGTTGCTTTTATAATGCAGCTTTTTTAAGATGCGTGCTAGGGATAGTAACTTAATTCCGTTTGAATTCTTGCTACCTATTCATTCATCAATTTTGTGTGCCATAGCTTTCCGGTCATCTTGATAGGTCCGGTTCGGATTCTCTACGGGAATGCAGATCGGTCTTGATCAAAGTAAAGTCATTACTACTCATAACATGGCTTTTGTATTTTATAATAATTTGAGAATTTATGTTCTCGAGTCTTTGTCATACTCAAACTCATATAACACTTCAATGTTTATAAACCTACTTCACGGATGGATTTTAGAACAAATTTCGATGAGTAACTAAGTACATAACTTTATAAAGGTTTTTATCCAGAGGTATGTCCTATTATGAGATTTTGGATGAAGTAAACTTTAAGCATTTTATTGCAATCCAACAGGGAAACGCTGTCTGCGTGATGGGTGTCAGATAGTCTTTCTTTGAATGTTTATCTATTGTTCTTTTAATTTAATTTCACCCAGTTTAAGTTCTAGGTTAAAGTTTATTTCATTTCTATTACTGCACTTTTGTTTAAGGATTCTTAATGTAAAATTTACATTAAGAATTTACATTGTAAATAAACAATTTTAATAATTTGTTCATTATTTATTTAAATGTCATCATCATCATCATCATATCAGCCGAAAGACGTCCACTGCTGGACATAGGCCTCCCCCAAAGAGTGCCAAAGTGACCGATCCCGCGCCACCCTTTACCAGGTCATCAGTCCACCTTGTCAGGGGCCTACCCAGGCTGCGCCTTCCGGTACGTGGTCGCCACTCGAGAACCTTTCCGCCCCAACGGTCATTGGTTCTACGTGCTATGTGCCCCGCCACTGCCACTTAAGTTTAGCGATCCGGAGGGCTATATCGGTTACCTTGGTTCTGCTGCGATCACGCAGAGAAACTCCCAACATGGCCCTCTCGGCCTCAGGCCCATAGTAAGCGTCCACGTTTCAGTGCCAACACACACTGGACTTTCGTCTTGAGACACTGCGGAATCTCTATTTAAATGTGGCGTTCCTAAAATAATTAAATATTGTAAATATCACTTATATGCAGATGACTTACAGGTTTATATATCTGTTAAGCCAATGGAGTCTTTGAGGCGATAAATCGTCTTATTTGACATTACAGAAATTCCAAAGCGTCATAAAAAGTAAAGTTAGACAAATAACACCTTAAACAATTAATTACATCGGTGCCGTAGACTGACTAGCATCCATCGCTTAGCAGTATCTCAAGCCTTCTTAACACAGTCACTCCTCGCCACGCAAACAGAATTTGCTAGATTACAAATAGTGGTCTAATAGTACATTACGTAACTAGGGCGGTGAATTCGTGAATGCCCCAGATCGCAGGTGTTTGTGGCCCGAACCCAAGGTGAGGGCCATAAATATATGCGCAACAAGTATTGAGTACAAAATTTTACGTCTTCGACTGGCCACAATGTGAGTTTTCCCGTACCCGCAGCGTGCAGTAAGTAAAACTCGCATTATGGCCAGGTGTGACGTAAAAATAATTACAGAATCAGTATGGTAAGGTAATGTAACATTCACTTGAATGGTCATTGCATGTAAATGCTCAACTCTATGAGCACCATTGACCGACGATACGACGAACGTGATATTTTCCAATTCACTTGCTTGCATCAATTCCGTTAAGTACTCGATCGAATGGAAAGCCACAGAAATAAAGTACTATATTATAAACGTAAAATTCTCTCGGTTGTGTCACAGTAGTAGTATCTAAAGCAGTACAGCCGTACAGACGTCCCATGAACCCCGCAACACGCGTCCTGCCGTCAAAATTAGTTTTTCTTTATCTGTCGCCTTAAGGCCTCCACCCACCGGACGCGTGTGCTGTGCGGCGCGTGTGCTGCGCGGCACACGCGCAAGTTGTAAAGCATTGAAACTACACTTCAAACACAGATCGAACGCGGCACACGCGCAGCACCCGCGCAGCTGCAGCGCAGCACACGCGCAAGTTGTAAAGCACTGAAGCTACACTTCAAACACACATCGAACGCGGCACACGCGCAGCACCCGCGCAGCTGCAGCGCAGCACACGCGCAGCACACGCGCAGCACACGCGTCCGGTGGGTGGAGGCCTTAACACATTTGTGTTCGGAAGAACGTAACGAAAAAACTATAGAAGCCTAAGTAGAGTCACAGAGTGGGTGACATTGCCATTATTCGGGGTTAGGGGCGGGATGTCAAAACGATTCCAGGCAATGATATCGAAAGTAAAGATACGCCTGTCCGAACAATATTCGCTTGACATACTGTGACACACTGACAGCTGAAGACTAAGACACGGTGGCCCGCGATGGCCCGTGGCGGGCCACCGCATTGGACGAATTACTCCTGGCATCGTTTTGACACCCCGCACACATACCCGCGTAATGGCAATGGCATACAATCTGTGGGGCCATTTTGCGACGCTGCTTAGACTTCCATGGTTTTTTCCGTTCGCTGTTCCTATGTCAGTCCGGCGGATGGATGTTTGGCTGTGCTCATCTACAGTTAGCATTTATAAACCGTTTTTAGGGACATTTTGTCAGCAGTTTCGCTAATTACTTAGTTATACAAATTATTTTACGTCACACCTGGCCATAATGCGAGTTTTACTGCACGCTGCGCGTAAGGGAAAACTCGCATTGTGGCCAGGTGAAGACGTAAAATTTTGTACGCAACACGGGCGGTAATTCGTAAAGCCCCAGAGCGCATATTTATGGCTCTCATCTTCGGTTCTAGTTACGTAATGTACCATTTTGAAAATTCTTCATCACCCTTATCTATCAGCCGAAAAACGTCAACTGCTGGACATAGGTGTGCCTCAAAGAGTGCCATACAGCAACATTTACGAGGTCATCAGTCCAGTCCACCTTCTACCTTCTTCTACCCACGCTGTGCCTACTGGCGGTCGTGGTCGCTACTCGAAAAACTTTCCACACAAACGGCCATCGATTTTGTCAGTACAGCTTTTGGAAATATTTATCGTTTACTCGCAAGATGACTGGTGAATAAGGGGTTTACTGTGGATGTGTTGGGTCAAACAACTTTACGACAAATTCGTGACGCCGCACATTGAGGTATTATTATAATTTCCATTCCCCGTTAAACATCTTTATGTGCCTATTCAATTCCAGTGTTTTAAAAGTTAATGAGGTAAACGAATTTCATTTTCAGAACGCTAGTGAAGTCACACAAACGTGAATGGCAACCAAAACAAACAGAACGTTAAATCTAATGGAATGAAGTGTACATTGGTCCGAATCAACAATTTTTTGGTGCCCATTGCCATGGTTACGTCTCCTGGGAGTCCAGAACCACTCTTTAAAACTATGGATACAATATGGCGTTGAAATCAACTAAGCACTGTTATTGTTATATTGATAATCCCATTTCATTGTGATATTACGATGATTATGATAAACTAGGAAATTAGAATACATTTCAACCTGACTGTGATGTACTATATGGCTAAAACAATACACATAATGGGCCCCTCGGTATATAATAAATTGCCAATAAGCATAAAAAAGCGGCCAAGTGCGTGTCGGACAACGCACAACCAGGGTTCCGTCCCTATTAAAAAGGTCATGTCAGATCCACCATACCCCCTAGCTATACCCCTGGGGGTAGGGTGGACTGAACCATACCACCGTTAGTAGTGCTGGGATTTGATGGAAAAATAGAAAAAGAAATGGGTACAAAAATTTTAATTTCATTAAACTGAAAAAAACGAAAGCCGTTCTGGCCATTTTTTACCTTAGGCACTACTGCTTGGCACTGCCAGTAGTGTCATGGGTAAAAAAGAAATTCCTGTGACACTACAGTGGCCTTAGTAGTTTTCCCTTGGCACGCGGGGTATTATCTTATCTTCATACCTGTATCGTAACTGCCATACGTCCACGTTCATAACCAACCTATACTATAAGGCAGGCCGGTGTAGATACGACGACGAGTGAAGCGAGGAGGAGTGTTAGGTGTACTGCGACTCTGCGACCCTACAGCGCGCGAGCCGAGCGAGCGAATCGAGCGTGCCGCGGCTGCGGCCGGCGAAGCTCCAGACCTAACTTTATTCGAAAAAAATATCCGTAGTCGGTTCTGGCGCTTCGCCGGCCGCTGCCGCGGCACGCTCGCTTCGCTCGCTCGACTCGCGCGCTGTAGGGTCGTAGTACACCTAACACCCGCCAATCGCATCGGCCGGTTCTTTTGCGTTTAGTCAGGCGCGGGACACTCCGCGATTTACGTTCATCGCTACAAGTACATGCGGTCAGAGAGCCATAAATCTTAATGTTTTGGCTGAGAAAAAAGCGCCTTTCGTAAAGATCAAAGGAGTGTCCTTTCTGTACATGTACCATTATCTATTTTGTGGTTTAGTCTGGTTTCAACCGTGAGACTTGTTGGTTGTCAGTTATGTTGAAATGTTCAGTCAATAACTGCGTAAATACCAAAAAAAAAACTTGAAAAAAGATTGGATTTATTTCTTTAAATAATTTATTTTCATAACATAACGAAATTTGTGTAACCTCATTGTAATTTAATAGTTTTGAACATGTTTTAAATAATTACTTTTGTTAGTTCAAATGACAAAGTCGCGGAACATAAATCTAAGGAGTCGGTATACTTAGATACTTTTTAGGGTTCCGTAGCCAAATGGCAAAAATCGGAACCCTTATAGATTCGTCATGTCTGTCTGTCTGTCTGTCCGTCAGTATGTCACAGGCATTTTACTCGAAAACCATAAGGTGTATTTGAATAAAAAATTGAGGATAGGGAGTATTTTGTTAACCGCTACATAGTTTTGCAATGAAATTACTAAAAAAGATTTTTAGGGGTGCTCCATACATAAAACCGAAAGTCAAAAATTTTTTTTTCATTGCAAGCCCACGTGTGGTACATCAATCGACAGGCCTTTCAAAATAAATATAAGGTTTCTAAGCAATTTTTTGGATTAAGTGAATAGAGTCGGAGATAATCGCCCCGAAAGTCACTAAAATTGTGTCCCCCCCCCCCTCTAATTTTTGAACCGTGTACTTTAAAATTATGAAAAAAAATCATGCTAATAGGGCTTATAAAATTCTTTCAGCGATATTTGTTTTGAACAAGATCGGTTCAAAGGTTTTCGAGATATTTATAAAAAACTGCCTTCATTAAAGAAAAGGACGTAAGTGCCATAAGTTTTCAGTAACGATATGACCTTTTTCATGTCAGACCCACCATACCCCTAGCAATACCCCTGGGGGTAGGGTGGGACTGAACCATACCACCGTAGTGCTGTGCACTATATTATGCTTTATAATATTTATCCCAAATGTCCTGTCACCGTTATCAGTATCACGCAGTGTAGTTGAAAAAGTTAGACTACCGATACCGTTATCTGTAGTAACCATTGTTTTAGTATATAGAACTAGATGCACAATGTCAAGCAAATATGCCAAGAAATGTGCCCCAGAGCCCCAGAATGACAGCTCTAGTACATTTCAGTAGTTGCTAATAGCGTTAATTTATAACCTGCATCAAGGTATTTCATAAAAAAAGAATTCAGTGTTTTAGACCATAAGCACCATATTAGCAAACCAACATCAAAAGATTAAATACTTTTTAGTTTATTGAGACATACAATGTGAATTGACTGCTCACGTCAAAACTTTAGTTAGCGTTTAGCGAATGAATGGAGTCGCGTTATAAATTTTATTTATTTCAACAGAAAGCACAAATAAATCTGGTTTCTTTATTTTGCAAGTGGGGAATAAACAGTTTCAAATATTTGTAAAAATATTATATACAAAACAATTGATGAGATTTCCGTAAGTACATATAGTACAGCTGACAGAGTCCATAAAAAGAAGTCATTTTAGTTTCCTTGAAATAGATTCAGTTTGTTAAGTAATTGTATTTTCGACCTGCCTTTACTTTTAATACTTTCTTTTTTGCGATATAATGTAAGCGTACAGTCAAGTAGAGATCAGCTGTCGATTTTATTAAAACGATCCTATGGGTTTTGAACGTCACTCTCATGATCATCCGACATCTATAATACGAGTATTACGAGATATAAGGTCAAACATGAATGATGATGAAAATTGGCAACAATTTGCGCATTTCCAAATGATGTGTTGGGTGGGTGTATTATAGAATTTTACTATAGTTCATTAATGCTATTAATTACCTTTTGCCAGAAGGCAGAAGATAAAGCTAAGTATATTGGAAGTAATTGAAATTAAAATATGTAATGGAAAGAAATGGGCTTAGGTACGTTCATGAGAGGTGTGGCAGTTTTAGTAAACCTGTTCTTCCATTTTTTGTCGTATAACCTATAATATATCCGAATCATTAAAATGAGCCGAACAAACGACACGCGAGTCGTTTGGTTTAAAAAAAAACACCTCGGCTGTCGCGTGCTATGACTGCAGCCCATTTTGCACGTAGCTGAGGATTTTTTGGAAATCTTAAAATGAAAACCATAATTATGTAGGTAACGACATCATAAAAAAAGTATCTAAGTATACCGACTCCTTAGATTTATGTTCCGCGACTTTGTCATTTGAACTAACAAAAATAATTATTTAAAACATGTTCAAAACTATTAAATTACAATGAGTTTACACAAATTTCGTTATGTTATGAAAATAAATTATTTAAAGAAATAAATCCAATCTTTTTTCAAGTTTTTTTTTTGGTATTTACGCAGTTATTGACTGAACATTTCAACATAACTGACAACCAACAAGTCTCACGGTTGAAACCAGACTAAACCACAAAATAGATAATGGTACATGTACAGAAAGGACACTCCTTTGATCTTACGAAAGGCGCTTTTTTCTCAGCCAAAACATTAAGATTTATGGCTCTCTGACCGCATGTACTTGTAGCGATGAACGTAAATCGCGGAGTGTCCCGCGCCTGACTAAACGCAAAAGAACCGGCCGATGCGATTGGCGGGTGTTAGGTGTACTACGACCCTACAGCGCGCGAGCCGAGCGAGCGAAGCGAGCGTGCCGCGGCAGCGGCCGGCGAAGCGCCAGAACCGACTACGGATATTTTTTTCGAATAAAGTTAGGTCTGGAGCTTCGCCGGCCGCAGCCGCGGCACGCTCGATTCGCTCGCTCGGCTCGCGCGCTGTAGGGTCGCAGAGTCGCAGTACACCTAACACTCCTCCTCGCTTCACTCGTCGTCGTATCTACACCGGCCTGCCTTATAGTATAGGTTGGTTATGAACGTGGACGTATGGCAGTTACGATACAGGTATGAAGATAAGATAATACCCCGCGTGCCAAGGGAAAACTACTAAGGCCACTGTAGTGTCACAGGAATTTCTTTTTTACCCATGACACTACTGGCAGTGCCAAGCAGTAGTGCCTAAGGTAAAAAATGGCCAGAACGGCTTTCGTTTTTTTCAGTTTAATGAAATTAAAATTTTTGTACCCATTTCTTTTTCTATTTTTCCATCAAATCCCAGCACTACTAACGGTGGTATGGTTCAGTCCACCCTACCCCCAGGGGTATAGCTAGGGGGTATGGTGGATCTGACATGACCTTTTTAATAGGGACGGAACCCTGGTTGTGCGTTGTCCGACACGCACTTGGCCGCTTTTTTATGCTTATTGGCAATTTATTTTATGATGTCGTTACCTACATAATTATGGTTTTCATTTTAAGATTTCCAAAAAATCCTCAGCTACGTGCAAAATGGGCTGCAGTCATAGCACGCGACAGCCGAGGTGTTTTTTTTTAAACCAAACGACTCGCGTGTCGTTTGTTCGGCTCATTTTAATGATTCGGATATATTATAGGTTATACGACAAAAAATGGAAGAACAGGTTTACTAAAACTGCCACACCTCTCATGAACGTACCTAAGCCCATTTCTTTCCATTACATATTTTAATTTCAATTACTTCCAATATACTTAGCTTTATCTTCTGCCTTCTGGCAAAAGGTAATTAATAGCATTAATGAACTATAGTAAAATTCTATAATACACCCACCCAACACATCATTTGGAAATGCGCAAATTGTTGCCAATTTTCATCATCATTCATGTTTGACCTTATATCTCGTAATACTCGTATTATAGATGTCGGATGATCATGAGAGTGACGTTCAAAACCCATAGGATCGTTTTAATAAAATCGACAGCTGATCTCTACTTGACTGTACGCTTACATTATATCGCAAAAAAGAAAGTATTAAAAGTAAAGGCAGGTCGAAAATACAATTACTTAACAAACTGAATCTATTTCAAGGAAACTAAAATGACTTCTTTTTATGGACTCTGTCAGCTGTACTATATGTACTTACGGAAATCTCATCAATTGTTTTGTATATAATATTTTTACAAATATTTGAAACTGTTTATTCCCCACTTGCAAAATAAAGAAACCAGATTTATTTGTGCTTTCTGTTGAAATAAATAAAATTTATAACGCGACTCCATTCATTCGCTAAACGCTAACTAAAGTTTTGACGTGAGCAGTCAATTCACATTGTATGTCTCAATAAACTAAAAAGTATTTAATCTTTTGATGTTGGTTTGCTAATATGGTGCTTATGGTCTAAAACACTGAATTCTTTTTTTATGAAATACCTTGATGCAGGTTATAAATTAACGCTATTAGCAACTACTGAAATGTACTAGAGCTGTCATTCTGGGGCTCTGGGGCACATTTCTTGGCATATTTGCTTGACATTGTGCATCTAGTTCTATATACTAAAACAATGGTTACTACAGATAACGGTATCGGTAGTCTAACTTTTTCAACTACACTGCGTGATACTGATAACGGTGACAGGACATTTGGGATAAATATTATAAAGCATAATATAGTGCACAGCACTACGGTGGTATGGTTCAGTCCCACCCTACCCCCAGGGGTATTGCTAGGGGTATGGTGGGTCTGACATGAAAAAGGTCATATCGTTACTGAAAACTTATGGCACTTACGTCCTTTTCTTTAATGAAGGCAGTTTTTTATAAATATCTCGAAAACCTTTGAACCGATCTTGTTCAAAACAAATATCGCTGAAAGAATTTTATAAGCCCTATTAGCATGATTTTTTTCATAATTTTAAAGTACACGGTTCAAAAATTAGAGGGGGGGGGGACACAATTTTAGTGACTTTCGGGGCGATTATCTCCGACTCTATTCACTTAATCCAAAAAATTGCTTAGAAACCTTATATTTATTTTGAAAGGCCTGTCGATTGATGTACCACACGTGGGCTTGCAATGAAAAAAAATTTTTTGACTTTCGGTTTTATGTATGGAGTGCACCCCTAAAAAAAATCTTTTTTAGTAATTTCATTGCAAAACTATGTAGCGGTTAACGAAATACACCCTATCCTCAATTTTTTATTCAAATACACCTTATGGTTTTCGAGTAAAATGCCTGTGACATACTGACGGACAGACAGACAGACAGACAGACATGACGAATCTATAAGGGTTCCGATTTTTGCCATTTGGCTACGGAACCCTAAAAACGCCCCTAGTCTGGTTAGTTTTAAAAATAAACTTAAAGCATGACTTGTTGAGCAGTCGTTCTATAGTTTTGAACAGTTTTTAAACTTAAAATAATATTCATATAATAACATAAGGTTATAACTTATAAGTCTTATAACACGTATGTATAATGTTGACATGTAATTTTTATTATCAATAAAGTATGAGTGTGAATAAGAGTATGTATCTTATTTTCACCTTGGTAGTTTGTTGTTAGTCAGAAGCCAATTTACGATTGCATGATCTTTTTCTAATTAAAATAAGTATCGGTCCATATTCGTCTTTCGCTAGCAGTACATATATGGTTAAAGCAATTCTATTTAGACCAGCATTTCATTATATAAACAGCGTACACATTTTCAAACAACCGCTGTTTCAATCGGCTGCCTCGCGACAATAATTTTTCTTCATATTTTTTTCTGTCCAAGTTTGCTCAGCTCGGGTTGCACAGGGCTGTTCCAAATACCGCAAGCCATCCGGTTGCCTGTCGGTCACTGCAACTACGGGTCATTGCTCCGAATATACGGGTATCTTGTTAGGGGCGTTTACGAGAATAGAATAAAAGTGGCAAACTTTAACGGAAAATCTTACTGCTAACTTACACGATAAGAAAACTAGGCCATTTTATTAAAAAAGTAGACCGAATCGGGCTTCTGCGTATATTAAAAAATGTTACTTTTCCTTTATTCTAAAGTAAAACCGTGAGGACAATAAAATAAAAAATGGGAACCAAAATTGTTCAGAATTTGATTCTCTACAAGTTTAGTCCTCTTCATTTATGCCGTAAAACGTGGAAGATAGGAGATAATGATAATTAATATTTTGAATTTGTCGCGTTTTTCAGGTTTAATTTCCAAAATACCGATTTAGGGGGAAAAATTGTAGGGACCAAACTTGTAGAGAATCAACCTACAATTTTTGTCCTCACGGTTTTACAGTAAAATCAAAAATGGCCGAGTTATTCAAGAAAAACCTTTTTTCGAATATACGCAGAAGCCCGATTCGGTCTACCTTTTTAATGTACACTCCCAGTGACCCCCCCGAGGGACCTATGAAAAAAAAATCCAAGATCTAATTATTCACGGGTCAAAATCTATAATGACTGGCCTAAACTGACATATTGGGCAAAAAATAATTGCGACAGTTGAAAAAAGTAATTGATTTGGCAATACCACAGGAGGAATGTAGTAGGAGGTATGTCGTTCCAGCAACATCCGCCATCAATTTATCGTCGAGATTATTTACGGGGCCGACTTTTTACTAAACCGTAATTGGAATTTAGATCTTCAACCCTTCTACCTCTAAGGTAGAGTTGCTTTTAGAAGGATCTACTTTGATGCAATTTGGCTGACACAAATATTGTCAAGCATATTCTAAAGATGCAACCAACATTTTGGGGTGCAGATCTGAGAGGTACATATCGCATTCCAAACTTATTTCAACCAGTTTCTAGTATTAATCAACCGAGGCGAGTTGTCAGTTACATTTTCAGACTTATAGTCAAACCGCTGAACCGATTTAGATGAAAGGTATATATATAGTTTGAGTCCCGGGGAAGGACAACGAACAGTTTTTATCAAATCATTCCCTAAGGGGCTGAAATGGGGGGTGAAACTTTGTATGGAGCTGCGATATATGCGAGTTCCACGCGGACAGAGTCGCGGGCAGAAGCTAGTATAAACTGTGATGTATTTTTATATAGCAAAACTGTCACCTCCAATCCCGTTCTAATCTAGGTTTATTTATAAAAGCTGGACTATCTTTGCAGAGCACACAAATAAGAGCTGTTAGAATCTGTTGCAATCCGTATTTATGAGACCGTAATGCGACCAGTCCAATAACGTTTGGTCGTATTACGGTCTCATAAATATATGGTTCACATCCGTACAAAAATACGGATGCGTAGCATGGACACTGAGAATAAAAGAAGAAAATATGTTAAGTACTAGTCGCCGAAAGAAAAATCCTTCGTAAGATTCTCGGCTCAAAGCAACGACCGGACGGAAGCTGGAGAGTCCTAAAGAACCTGGAATTAGAATATCTGGCTGACCCTACATTTTAGGAGAGAGCAAAGCTCACAGACTCCTTTGGCTTGGTAACCGGGAGCAAATGGAGGAAGATCGGACAGCCAAGAGAGGATACTGAGGCCGTCCGGAAGATCGACGCGCTGTCGGACTTCCAAGGTACCGCTGACCCCGTAGCATGGTCGGCCTTATCACACGATAAGTGACAAGATAGAGCGTCCGTCACTGGCTGACACCGTTTGACAGAACGAGACGACGCTCCTGTCTTGTCAGTGTCACTATCGCGTGATAAGGCCGACCATGATACGGGGTCAGACCCTGGAGCGACTTGGTCCACGCGTAGGTATCTGCGCGAGCTCAAATCTGTAATTGGCAAGAGTTAGCGCAGAACCGAGAAAAATGGCGCACTTACGTGTCCGAGGCCGAGATGCATTTTGGGTCGCTGAGCCAACGGAGTGAGTAAGTGAGAATCTGGGGTTATTGCGTAACTTGCCAATGAAAATTAATAACTTGGAAAATGTGAAGAACACTCGACATTTACAAAGTTCAATATTCAAATCCGGCTTAACAGATTTTGTTGAAACGTACCTAAGAACCATCTCCATCACATCAGTTTTCAGATATAAAACCGCATTAAAATTGGTCCATTCGTTTAGGAGCGATTTTACCTCAGACAGGCACATGGAACTTATAACACCCCTCTTTTCGCGTCGGGGGTGGAGAATTACGGTTGGTTCGTTCAAATAGTTACGTAACTAAAGAAGGGGTCCGTGAGGATTTAGAAAAAAAATCGTCTTCATAAATCAATAATCAAACATTTGTTCGTCGACATAACACAACACACAGAAGACAAATAAAGTGAATATGTGCCTTTCAATTCGCGATCCGTTTTTGGTATGCTAAAAACGTATTGGTGTCATTTTTCAGCAATGTAAAATTGTATTCAGGTTAAGAGGTTATAAGGCGATATATTATTTAAACGAGACGGCTGGAATGCAATAATATCGGGGTATCGAAATTGAACGCCGATATTTTGATCGCTGAATCTCAGCCGGTCGATCACGCAACGCATTGTACGTACGTTGGGAAGATCGGTGTCAATTTTAATATCGAAAAATGACAGTTGCATCTACCTAAAGCGCGTTCAAAACGTTACGTGTTTACCCCTCAGGTCTCAGTCGGGGTCAGTATATCAACATAGTGAGATTATTGATCTTATTGAATTTCTTTAGTGTCCAAAGAAAGCCAGCGGGAATTTGATTAAGCTGTTTGGTCGATGGCAGGTAGGTAGCCTTCGAACAAACAGCCTAATCAAATCGCTTACACTAACTACTAAGTACTAACGCACTACTAACAAAATCAACACGCTTTTCCATTTTCCCGTTTTAACATATAAAACAAGTCTATCGTCTGATACCTAATTGGCTTCTGCGACGTCTACTGAAGCAAAAATTGACCCGACGCCAGGGAAATGCAATTACCACTAACTGCCTCACTTCCTGTACGCGTGGAAAACAGATTAAGTCTTGCGCGAAGCGGGTGTACCTACCTATTCTATTTGTAATTTAAATTACTTGCGTTTAAAAGAATCAGTATTAAATTAAACTGAAATAACTGAAAAGCGCATCTGAATCGGTCAATCTGTTTTGGAGATAATTCAGAACATTCATTTAAAATGATTACTTCAGCAGCCGCTTGTAATATGAAAACAGCATGATAACAATAATAAACGAAGGAATGGGTTCTAGCAGGTGTATTACATCACATGAAACTACGCATCCCTTTGGAGATGTAGTTTAATGTGAAGTAATACGACATGAAAATGACAACACGCTACGTGTTGGATCTATATCCCCACGCAGGCCTGCTATACGGTCTTGTGGTCTCCGAAGTGCCTTACTATAAGTAAATACACACCTGCGCCAGTTCTCGAAAATGGTCGTGCACGCTCTATTGGGATCGATCTATCATCACGCACAGCACTATTCTTGCCAATAGGCCTGATATCGTGCTGATAGATCGATCGAAACGCCAGACAGTGCTCGTCGACATCACCATCCCCTATGACGAGAACCTCTTGAAGGCCGAGAAGGACAAAGTCAGCAAGTACCTAGACCTGGCTCACGAGGTAACCGTCATGTGGGATGTTGATTCGACGAACATCGTCCCGATAGTCGTTTCGGCGAACGGTTTGATAGCGAAGAGTCTCGACCGTCACCTAAAGAGACTCTCGCTAGATGGCTGGATCAAGGGTCAGATATAGAAGGCGGTACTTCTGGACACTGCGCGAATAGTAAGGAGGTTCCTGTCTCTGTCGCCCTGACCACCGGCAGCTTTGGCCCCGCCTCGCTAGGCGGTACCCTAGGTTAGGTTTTTATAATGGTTTTATGTTTTATATGTATAGTTTTATATTTTACTTTTTATATAATTTATTGTAAAAACCTAGCCTAAGAAAGAGATTAAATAAAGAGATAATAATTTACTGATGTAACATAATGTACATCAGTTTCACTATAGACTTGGAGCTTATTAGAGGTAAATAGAATATTAGTATGGATTGTATTTTGTGTTAGCATCCCTATCTCACGCGCGCTTACACAATTCGGAAGCGCTTTCACTAAAACTTGCGTCACCAAAGACAATGACGACAGTAAAAAGGCTGGATGTTGCACTTCCAAATCGCGGGTGGTTCATGACTTATGGACGCAGAAAATTAATTTTGTATTAAGCAGTAACGCTGCTTACAAATTTAGACAAAATTTAACAATGTGATGCTCCGACCCGGAATCGAACCGGCGACCAGGCATTCATGGCCCGTCGCTACTAACCAGCTGAGCTATTGGAAGAATCTAGTGTAGATTTAGAGTCTCGGTCACTAAATCTTTCAATTAGTTCCTTCTTACAACGCCCTAGGGAGGCGTGTAGCGACATCTACCAGAAGACTTTTAGGGGTTGGATTCTCGAAAAACCTGAATCACGTATTTACTCATTTATCGTTGGAAATACTCCTGTGAAGTTTACAAACCTCAATTTCACCTTAGAGGGTGAATTTTGAAAAATCCTTTCTCAGTACACCCCAAGACCTTATAAGGAACCTATGTACCAAATTTGGAATCTCTAGAACCAGCGGTTTAGGCTGTGCGTTGATAGTTCGGAACGAGACAATGACGTCACACTTTTTCGTGCGTGTAGCCGTGTCATAATCTTCATATAGAACTATATAACCTGCAGTAATTCATTTGTAAAAACACAACAATAGCCTCTTTTTGCAAACTAGCCACCTCCGTTGCAAAACTTGGGGGGGGGGGGGTTACGCTGCGTATACGCGTTGACGTGTCGTATGCGTCACGTATTCTTCATGATTTTTTTCTGCGGTTACGGTGCGTTAGCGTATTTTGAGCAGCGGTGTGGTCGCTCCTTTAATCAGGTAACAATTTTAATGCGCGTTAGGACAGACCAACTGTCAGATTTCCATGTAAAAATGACATTTAGATCTAGCTAACGTTCGTACAATGCGTTAACACGCGGTCGAAACGTTATGGGATCACCAAGGATAGGACAAACGCCCGTCAATTTGAAAACTTAACCCTGTTCTGTACAATAGAGACTTAATAATGATATATATTTTTAGAAGTTTACTCAAAATATTATAATTTAATGTACTTCAACACATTTATCAATAAATTACCTATTCTTCTATCATCGCATTAGACACTACTTGATTTCAATGCCTTTGTTTACTACTGCCCATTTAGATAAAATAGGTAATATTCTATTCATCTTAGTCAAGCATTGACGTTGTCACTTTATCGCCTTAATCATCGTCATTTGAATAATTTGTCACTGGAAACATATAAATTATGGTACTTAAAATAAATTTATAAAACATTACTTTTGTCCTTTGTTTTGTATTGTCACGAATAAACTATTCTTATTCTTATTTAGTACCTAATTTTTTTATTAATATAAGTAAGTCTCTACTGTACAGAACAGGGTTAAGTTTTCAAAATGACGGGCGTTTGTCCTATCTTTGGTGATCACCGCTCAGATCTGCAAGGACTTCAACAATATTGGACTTAACACTCGATCCCCTTTTCTATTATAGGTAATAGTAAAAGATAATATAGGAGTAATCTTTGGAATTAACAATTCAATTCAAATAATCTTCCCAATTTCCGCGCATATCGCTTCATAACCAGAGCTATATATATTTACATGCTAGCCCGCAGTACAGGAGCTGCACTTGAATCGCAGTTTAAACATTCACAGCTGACAGCTTACTTGAAACACCGCACCGACTCCGTACTGCTAATCTGCAGAACTGCAGAACACTGCAGCTGGTGTATCACTTCTGTTTCCGTCGTACGGTTCTTGAAGTAGGTACATACGTACCTACTCGTAAATGTGCGCTTCGAGCGGGGCGTGGAGCGTCCATATAAATTGCATTTGTTTTACGAGTAGCTATGTGCACGTAATTAGGGTGGGTAGCACCAAACCGTCTGTAATCGAGCGCTGTTCGTTAAAATCTGAATGTATGAAACTTTTGACAAGTTTCTATGGACTGACAGCTGTCAGCGCCATATTTAACGTTGATCGGTCTGTAATCGTAAGTTGATGCAACCCCCCTTAGTCTTGTAGTTTAGTCAACTTTTAATTGATCTAGAAAATTCGATAACGAATTGCGCTCTCACGCTCGCACTGATAATCGGCCTTAACGGACAGTTGCTTCAAAATGGCGTCAAACAATGTCGTGCGAGCGATCCGCGAAATTAAACATATTTTCATTGACGAACTGAGACTTATTCCGCGTGAGGAAATATTAAGAAATACCGCAGTTTGTGTGAGGGCTTGGATCTCTTGACATTGATCTTGGAAAAATTGTTTGCAACTTGAACGGATCGTCAAAAAGTTGCAACTTGCTCGGGTTACGTCATCAAATTAAACCGACTCGCACACCGAAAGTTGAGAGGGAATCAACTTTTTGTTGTTCTATAAAAGTTGATCAACTTTTATTGAAAATATGCTCACATTAGCGGTTGCCATTCAATTTCTAAACCGATTTAAGTTGATCAACCACACCAACATCAAATCGCCTCGTGAGAACCCCGCTTAGGGGCGCGTTGCACCAACTTACGATTACAGCCCGAGCAACGTTAGATATGGCACCGGCAGTCAGCCCATAGAAACTTGTCAAACTTTCCATACATTCATAGTTTAAGAGTCCGCAGTAAGCTCGATTCTCCATACAAACGTATTAACGCTCTTTATTTAAAACTATGTGTTGGATTGTAACGAAACTTTGCATATACAATGACATGAAGTATATCTATGTCTGTAATTTGTTTATATAGCTTCAGATACCAAAGTAAAAAAAACTTCAGCGAATTTAAGTTTTTCATACAAAATTTGTTTTTGCTGTACTTGGTTTGTTTTATAAAATGCAACCATATAAACTATTTGCAGACATAGATATACCGCCTGTCATTGTATGTGCAAAGTTTCGTCACAATCCAACGCGTACTTTTAAAATGAGAGCGTAACTACGTTTGTATGGGAAGGTGAAATTCGGCCGGGCTTACTGCGGCCTCTTACCGAACACCGCTTACGATTACAGACGGTTTGGTGCAAGCAACTCTTCGAGTTGCGTAGCCTTCCATCATCTAAATAAAAAAGTTGCGGGTTGTGTCGGAGATACGACCGTTAATTAAGTTTAAGTGGATACTTCTTTGTTGGCTATGGAACTCTAATAAAAAAAACCGGCCAAGTGCGAGTCTAATTGTTAAACTCAAAGTGTTTTGATTATTTAAAGGAATCTGCTATTATGGTGTACCTGTAAAATATATATCTGAATTAATTCACTAAAATCTGTATAAGTACAGATAAATCGGTGTATATGGCAACATTGACTGACGTAGCTCATTTGTAGCATTATTTTCATGTCCGCCACATAAACTAAATAACATTTTGTGATAAACAACTAATGGCAAATAAAGAAGGATTAAAACATGTAACAAACAATTATTTTAAATCAGATTACAATTCTCTACAAAAGTTATTCCGGAAGTCACGCGATACATTTTGAACTGTACCCCTATACAAGAACGCGAGCAAAGAAGTATCCACTTCAAAAATCAGCATTGACGATCTGCTCTTAATATCAGCGAGAAGACATTGTAATAGCATTGACATTGTTAAAGTTGCAAGATTGGAAACTTAGCACCTGTCACGTCTCCGTGCGATGTACATGGTAATTTTATACCAACATACAAAATCAAATGAAAAACGATTTGACTTCCCGCATTGGGTTATCAATTGTTTTTGTGGCGAACGCAAGTTGTGTCTGACGTTTGTGGAAGCGAGTGAAATAAATACGAAACAAATTTCAAATCCGTACAATAAGCCGAATAGAGCCCACGGTTTTCGTTTCCATATGGACCGTGAGTAGAATGATGAATAAAAAATGCCTTAAAAGATGTAACGCTGAATTTAACATTTCCAGCCTTTGACTTGCGAATTTACATCGAGGCATGATGCAGGGAACAACTTGACTTGTGTCAGTAGGATAACCGGGAAAAGTTCGAATAAAAAAAAATCAATGTCGAATCCATATTATTGATTTCATAGAATAATGATAAGAATATTCTGCCGGCGCAGGTGATTTAGATGTGTGACTAAAATATTGAGAAGAAGAAGAAGTTACTGGGATTAGACAGAATATATTCGACGACCACTATTACCTGGTTGGTAGTGACCCTGCCTGTGAAGCAGAATATTTGTTCCTAAGTCCATATATATTTTCTACGTATTTATTTATCTACTTAAGTGTGTCCTTAGAACCCAGCTTTGCTTCGTTTGGAACTAGGTCTATTTGTGTGAAATTGTCCCCCAATATTTATAGTGCCTGCCTGTAGTTGAAGATCTAGACACACATGAGTCTATCTGCTTACGCCACACAGCCAAGATGTCAAGTGAAAGTGTCTTCTTACATATATCTTATTGTTTTCGCCATATGTCATCATTTAGAGAAAGTACGCACGTAACAGTGCTACTTTTAGGTACTCTCTAATACCTCATCCTCCGATATTTATTCAAAAGTAATTGACGCAAAAGTAATTGACGCAGAAACATCCACGCCATAATAACAGTTTCCTTAAAACAATGTATGTAAAGAAACACGCGTACCTTAAAAGAAAATATTTTTATCGTAATAAAATCACAGGATGGCCCACTTGAAAAAATTACATGTTGTGAATTGAACAATCGTCTATAGAGTTAGTCGGCAATTAGTAGGTATCGACACTTGAAGCACGTAGTGAAAATATAGCAAGACTAGTCTAACAAATTATACATTTTCTAATTAAGTATCGCTATTAGAATGTCAATTTCAATTAAACGCGTGTAATATTAACCACAGCTGTGCTTGTATTTGCGAAATTCCGAATGAGTGATTCCATTTGAAATGATGTAGGACTTACGAGCGAATTAATGTAATGGTAAAATGAATTTTAAATGGAGGCAGCCTTGCGTGATTTTCTTAACTTTATTGTACTTCTAGCTGCCCACGCGTATAAAATATAGAAAGTGAAAAATCTAAACTGATAGACAAATATAAATATTCCATAGCTGAATTTATGGAAGATACATGTTAATAATGTGTTTGCCGTCATATTTTTTTATAAATATCTATAGGTACCTATCGATATTTGTTCGTTAAAAAATTAACTATATATGTACATAGTATAAGTTACCTCATTGTTGCTACACCCTGCCAGGGTCCATGTATCTTAGTTTTAAGTATACTTAGTTTCAAATAAATCTTATCTTATCTAAAGTCCATTCTACACGGAGGTGAAAGAATGTTTGAAATCGGTTAAGCGGTTTCGGAGTTTACCCCCTACGTACCTATACAAACATATAAACAAAGCTCCAAACACACAGACTTTTCCTCTCTATAAGATTAGTATAGGAAGTGGATTTACCAGTTGGAAGGGGATGACCTCGTCGAAGCTTTTCCGACCAAATCAGAGAAATCCTAAACAAAGATCAGGCCAAAAGTACCCTAAACCGACGAGCATTTACGAAGAATGCAATGAAAGTGAATGAAGCAAAAAAAGTTTGTCAAGATCGTAGCAAGTAGAAATCCGTGATCTCTGCCTATACCTCCGGGAAATAGGCGTGATTATATGCATAGAGGTACCTGTTACAACATACCCCTGTTCCAACACGCTCCGAGCTAGATGTAATTAGTCTAACAGGCCTTGACCCGGCGTAATTACTATATGAATAATTAAGTTTGTTTGAATTTGACCTCTCACTTAGGCGTCCCTCGCAAGTGGATGGCGTCATGTATAAATGAGCATCTATGTAAAAGTTTGTGAATTAATTAAGATCATCATTCGCTTGTCCTTATCCCACTTACTTGGGGTCGGCGCAGCATGTTTTTTTTCTTCCATACCTCTCTATCGCCCGTCAACTCATCACACACATCTTTCCTGTTGATATCGTCTCTCACGCATTCCATCCACCTTTTCCTTGGTCTTCCTCTTCTCTTACATCCCTCCACATTCATACTTAATGCCCTTCTAGTAACATGACTATCATCCCTCCGCATAACATGTCCATACCACCGTAATCGATTTGCTCTCAGCTTTTCAGTTATCGGTGCTACTTTCAGGCTTCCTCTTATATACTCATTCCTTATACGATCCAATCTCGTTACACCACACATCCATCTCAACATTCTCATCTCCGCAACATGCAATCTCGTTTCATCCGTCATCTTTGCGGCCCAACCATCCATTCATTCTTTTGGAAATATCAAATGCTCTAATTTAATTATCTATGTCACTAGTTATGTAGGAACTATAGTTGCGTTATTCTTTGCTAATTTATAAAGTAGTAAAGTATTTATCAGGCCGCTACAGCTTTTATAAATCGCAGACGGGTGGGTTACTGCTATTGATAGAAAGTAGTTTTTGAAGTTATGAGTTTGTCAGTTACAATGATTTCGTAAATGATTTCTCCTATGTATAGAATAGAATGGACTTTTTAGATGAATTTACTAGGCTACTTACTAGATTTGCCAGCGACTTTATTCGTGTTGGCTTCTTTTTTTTTGAACTTTTACTAGGATTAAAAGTAAAATATATTATTATGCTTTAATCTAAGCTACTCTATTCGTATACTAAAATTCATCCTAATCCGTGTAGCCATTTCTGCATGATTTAGTAACAAAAATCCAATCTTTCGCAATAATAGTATTAGAATAATATATTCGCTAGGCTGTCCGCGGAACCGAGCTGTATAAAATAAACAAGTCACAGGTGTACTAAAGTATAGCTGATTCTAACTGAGTTCATCTCGCATACAGCCGTCCAAATTAATTATTTTAAGGCCTTCAGTGGTTCCCACTGCATTGTTTTCTCACAATGCGACGGTGGGAGCGTAGGCGCAACATTATTCATAACCTGTCTCACTCACCTAGTGTAATTTGACCCTGTGCACAATTCAACTGATCACAACATGACGTTGCAATTCATCCTTAAACCAATAAAGGGGCGGCCATGCATTTTATTAAATGTCGCCTCGGCGTGGCTATCACAGGACGGCTCGCGAGCTGCCTTTCGATGAGACAGACCATCCGTCTCTGTCTTTGTATTTTTATTAGAAGGAGACGGATACTCTGTCTCGCCGCGAGACTGATCGACCATTAGGCAGGTTTCGTCTTGCCATCGCCATGATATTAAAAATAGGTTTCTTTGAAAACCTTCAATTGTAGTTTTAGGTTTGGTTGCTAACTGTGTTATTTTGGCATAGCCATCAACTACTCGTTGAGTGAGTTCCAATGAGCCCAAACTCGGGTAATCTTGTGTAATTGTGGAGTTTCTATAGCTTTCACGTTATCAGCCTTCCGTCTCCATCATCAGATCAGGTTTGTGTTCTAACTTACATAATAGTACAAAATTTCAACTCGATTAGTCAACTATCAGTCCGAAATTCAGGAAGATTTAACCCAAACTAACTAACAAACATACTAACTAACACGGCAAGTTATAGTAATACGGCAAGTATGTGTTGAGCTTAATGTTTCCCGCGCGGCTTCGCCCGCGTATTCCTAAGAACGGAGGCATATTTGCGGGATAAAACATAGCCTATATCCGTCCAGAAGGCCATTCTATACGCGGGTGAAATATTTTTGGAAATCGGTCCAGCTTCAGTCGTTCCGGAGATTAGCCGTTAAATAGGACTACACGGCTTGTCGTGTGCTAAAAGCGCGGGCCGGACATCGCGACATGCTAGCCTGAACGATATTCTGCACCGGGCCCTCGTCACGGCCGGTGTGCCGGCAGTTCTAGAACCATCAGGTCTCGCGCGGTACGACGGCAAGAGACCTGATGCGATGACCCTTGTTCCCTGGAAGTTGGATCCCTAGTATGGGATGCCTCATGTGTGGATACCCTTTGCCCGGTCCCATCTTTCAGGGACTTCGACCAGGACTGGGGCTGCCGTTAACACATCTGAAAACCTCAAGCGACGCAAATATGCAGCCATTGATTCTGGTTGCATGTTTGAGCCGTTTGGGGTTGAAACGCTTTAGCCGTGGGGGCCCGGAGCACACGCAGTTTTCAAGGAGCTCGCGAAGCGCGTTGTTGAAACCGGCGGCTATCTGGCGCAACGGATCAGCATTGCTATCCAGCTCGGCAATGCCGCCAGGCACCTTGCCGCACGGCACGGATTTAGAGCCAGTTTTTTATTTGTAAATATGTAGGTAGTTTTTTTATTTATTGTTAGTTTATAGTCAGGATATATATGGTTAGGCTAGTATTATTTTATAATGTATTTTATAAATATATTGTGTATATTTGACTAAGCCGTTAAATTAACCCGTCAAAAGTACAATCTCACATACTTTTCCTTTATTTACCTAATATTAGTATTGATAACAAGTTGGTAGGATAGATAACTCATACGGAATTCTCGGTGCATGGGGCACAGATGAGCAATATGAGCAGGTAACCTGAGATTAGGAACATCTGTGCGTCAGGCAAGACTTGGGTAGATATTGATTAACCTCCCACACGACACTCCTACGCGAAGCATGCTCGACTTATGCCCTTATGCCCATAAGTTTTATGGTCACGTTTTACGGGGTTCCCGGTAATGCAACCGAATGTCTGTTCGGTGGATGGATGTGCGACTGTTCTTCTCTGGAGTTGGCATTTCTCAGCCGCTTTTAGGGAAATTTTGTGAGCAGGTTCAGTAAATATACAATAGATTTATTTTTTGCTAAGTAATTCTAATTATACTGAAATGCCACGTAAAACTTAAAAGGCCGCAGTAAGCTCGGCCGAATTTCACCTTCCCATCCAAACGTAGTTACGCTCTCATTTTAAAACTACGTGTTGGATTGTGACGAAACTTTGCAAATACAATGACATGAGGTATATCTATGTCTGTAATTAGTTTATATGGTTCCAATTTATAAAACAAACTAAATACAGCAAAAACTAGTTTTGTATGAAAAACTTAAATTCGCTGTATTTTTTTTCAATGGTATCTGAAGCTACATAACCTAATTTCAGACATAGATATACCTCATTTTATTGAACATACAAAGTTTCGTTGCAATCCAACACGTAGTTTTAAAATGAGAGCGTAACTACGTTTGTATGGAGAATCGAGCTTACTGCGGACTCTTAAGCATAAAACGGATTACACGCATAGACGGAAAACATTGCACATAGAACCGATGGCCGTTGGGGCGGAAAGGTTCTCGGTTGGCGACCACGTACCGGAAGGCGCAGCGTGGGTAGCCCCCCCACAAGGTAGACTGGTGGGTAAAGGACGCGGGAGTCCGCTGGATGCGGGTGGCGCAGGACCGGTCATTGTGGCACTCTTTGGGGGATGCCTATGTCCAGTAGTTGACGTCTTTCGGCTGATATGATGATGATGATGATAAAACGGATCACGCTAATATTAAGACATGGTAATGCCTTTTATCGTTATGGACTAGCAGGTCTATTTCAATGCCATTTTGGAACTGAAAACCTGTAGAACAGTTCTCATTTACAATCATGAAATTTTACAAGATGCGATATAAGTAGGTATAAATTTACTTATGTAAGGAATAATTCCAAAAACTGTGTAATTATAACTTATGATCAATACATATCTGATCAAAATATGCGGTACAAAAGGCAGGTTGCGTTAACCTGGAAGTTTAATTCGCACGAAGCTCTGAAAAAAATTAGATTGCAGCTCTCAAAAAGACTTCAACCTTATTTTAATTTTCTTTTCCCAAATATTCTATCAAATATTGACGTGGTATTGTAATAAGCCTGGAAGTATCGCGTTTCGAGCGAGACCGAGACGACAGATCTGTAATGTAATTTCAAACAAAACTGGAGCTAAGCCAGAAATGCGACCTTCTTTTGTTTAGATATCAATTCAGTCATTAAAAAGTTTGGAGTTCTTTTTTGCATGTCTGAGAAAAGTTTTGAGAAATGTTCCCAGCCTCTTCCATCCCTCTTCATCTAATTGGCTAGCTTCTATTTTCCCGGCTTCTGAAGTAATGTACTACTTCAGACCTACAATTACCTAGTGTGTTTGATATTACCTAATTTCAATTCGAGATAAATGGTCTTCACTGACATACAGACCTTTTTACCATTCTCTTGCAATATCGTCCTTATTTGTTCTTATTTCAATACTTTTCATAGGCGTACGTTGCTGGTTAGTACTAGCACCTCATAAAAGCGAGATATTTTCCGTGCCTCACGTCTAAAACGTCTCGTGTCATTTAAAATATAAAGTCACTTACGTTTTTTACACGGTGACATTAACTCCATACAGCTTTTATTATACTTTCCACAAGCTGCTTAGGTCGCGACACGTTATAATAAAAATGTAGGGGAAAAGTTTTCTTTCGATACATATGGACTTATTTCTTTGTACCTACCTTCCTACTTGACTTCTAAAGAAAACACAAGGGCAATGTTAGAAAGAAAATGAGAAGAAAAACATGCAGGTTTGACGCATCTTTCCGGTACAAGGCCTATTTTTTTTATAAAATTTAAATTGCTCAATGTTTTTATTTACTTTTTTTCGGGTAAGTATACAACGTGTTTTTTTAACCGTCTCAGAGCCGAAGCCCACTGAAAGTATCCAAAAGTTACTATCCATTAGTGAAAAAAAAATTATTAGTTAAGTTTTTAGTAATAAAAGGTAATTAAGTTTGAAAAATTCTCTATGGCGCACGGAGCGAAGTTCATTCACCCGGTTAGAGTTCGTACTTATCGGTCACTCAGCTGGATGATTAAAATTAATATTAATACAAAAATAAACAATATTTTATGCATTTAAAAAAAACTGAAAAAAAACTAAAAAATATCATTTTTTTAAGTTCTTTGTATGCGTTAACTGGGCTTCGGCTCTAAGACGGTTAAAAAATTCACCGTGTATGGCGATGGCATAATATGTTTGATTGACATCTTTGACATTGAAGGTGACAGTTTAACACCCATCGTACAGTTCCAATACTTTTTTTTAGCCTGTGCTGGGCAAAGTTCTGCACCTGTCTGGTCTAGGTTTATCATAATATGCATACGTAGTCAGTATTTCAAGTTGTAAGTATTATATCGAGAACACGAATAAACGTAATATATATTTTATCTCACAAGCTCACTGAATTGAAAGTTCCCGACGCCTTTCCCGGGAACAAAAGACTACTTTCCTTGCAACATGGTGCGTCACTCACTAGCAAGTTATTTGTGTCGGATGTTCTCCGCCCCTAAGTAATTTTCTTCGCGTCCCTTGTGAGTTAATCCTGTATTGTATTATGACTTTAAAAGCCGTCAATGCCACGAGTTATTTTCGACTTTTACCCATTAGTTGATTGAACTGGTACAGCTATTGGGTCTATTTCGCCGAACATAAATTGAGATCTGGTTGGAATTTTCCACGCGTCATGTGTATCACGAATGGAGGAGCGTTGCGCCAAAATCGATTCATGAATAACATAATTGCAGCGTAAATAGAAAGATAGATAGTTGACACGGCCCGTTGGATAACCAAACTGAGCGCGTAGCGCAAGCACGCCTTCCGAATGGGACTGTCGTGAATGTCAATATTTTACGTTGGAACGTGTCAACCATTATGAATATTATATTTCCATTTATTGCTGACACAAATGTCGCACTAGTGATTGTCGACATAACACAGTACACGAGCAAGTGAAAGCCGAAAAAGAGTAGGCGGTCAAAATATCCCGTCCAATTTGGATGCATCCATTTCGCGCCGAGACAAACGGCCCGGCGTGGTGCATGGTTAATTCAAAGTCGAAGGGCAAAACTTCAACCTCGCATCATCATCATGTCAGCCGAATGACGTCTACTGCTGGATATAGGCCTGCAAAGAGTGCCGCAATGACTGGTCCTGAGCCACCCGCATTCCACGGACGCCCGCGACCTTTACCAGGTCATCAGTCCACCTTGTGGTCTACCCACGCTGCGCCTGCCGTTATGTGGCCGCCACTCGAGAACCTTTCCGTTCCAACGTCCTGAACTCGATTGTTATGAATAGTAATGCCAGCATTAAGTATGCTGAGATGGAACCGTTTCGTGACGAAATGCTGTGGAGACAGTTTTTCTTTCAACTAAGTATGTTTTTTTTTAAATAAACGTTTCTTTCTTTCGATACCTTAACTCAAATAGACTCCAAGCCGTGTGGACTCACAAAATATTTAAAGGTATTTGTAAAGCTGTATGGCGTACGCTCTCCCTGCCGAGGCTTCCCCAGGGACTACATTATGAGGTTTCGAGGAAGGAGGGACAGGAGGTCAATCTGCCTCGATATATCGCATGACAAGCAATCTAAGATATTGGTATATCAAAGCGTGAACGTCACTTATTGGTATCATAAATTATCAGGCAAGTTGCAAAGCCGGATTGAACTGGTACATCTTTTAAGTTTTTTTTGTTTACAAATCAATGATGACTCTTGGTTTTGAAAATAGGGTTATATTTAAAAATTCATGCAAAATCTGAATGCATGGAAAGTTTGACAGGTTTCTATGCAATGACTGCTGTTGGCGCCATATTTAACGTTGATCGGTCTGTAGGTACCTAATCGTCAGTTGGTGTAATCAGCTTTAAATCTTATACTTAGTAATTTTGGGACACCCGTGAAAGAATTCATGAAAAATACTTACTAGTTAAGATCGAATCGATACAGTTGAAATAATATAGGTTTTATAAAAGCGACAGTCGCTTCAAAGTTACGATATAACGTTAACTTTGAATTCTAATTAAATTGTTCAAAAGTGGACCAAAACGGATAACAACGATTTAAACGAGTTATTCCAAGTCCGAATCTTTTAATTACTTTTCAGTTAACGACGACTAATAAAATACCTATTTTAAAATTAATCTTAACTCTGTTAGTATTTTCATTAACTATATTTCTCTTTTACAATACCTATTTGTTACTTTTAAGATTATTAAGATTTCTATTTACATTTAATTTCCCAATGCGTTTTGTCTTTTATATGAGAAGGTCTGCTTTGTTTCAATAACATGAAATAGGTAACTACAATATTTTACTAAATACATACACCTACCTCGTTTTGGAATGCGTTTTCCTAATTCTACGATTGGAGCACTAAGTTGGAGGATTGTCTAAGTTTAACCTGTGTATCCGTGCACGAGTATCTGTCGCTGAACATTGTAGACCCAAAAAGGATCCGATTTGGACGTAATTCTATTATCGTTAAAGGTTATCGTCGGTTCAAAAATTCGATACGAATTTCTCGCTCACTCGATTAAAAGCAAACAAACAACATATATCGTACTCGATTTCAATGTCGATTCGATAATCGGATCAGAGGCCCTGCCACTGAAAATGAAGGCTTGAAATTCGCCTATCGTTCTCTTTCGCTGACATGGGGCATAATTATATGTGTCGTCCCTTGCTATCTTTATAAGGTTTCAATATATTTACGCACCCTTTTTTTGCGGTATTCAACAGTTATAAAGGTGCCTCTGTCATGGCGTGAAGCTGAGTGGCCTAATTAAGGTACGAGACTTAAAAAGCTAATTATATAATTATTCAATCAACTGAACTAATGAAAAAAACCGGCCAATTTCGAGAGGGCTCGCGCACGGAGGGTTCCCTATCATTATCTATAAAAACGGCAAAAATAAAAAACTCGTTTGTTGTATGGGAGCCCCCCTTAAATATTTATTTTATTTGGTTTTTAGTATTCGTTGTTATAACGGCAATAGAAATACATCATCTGTGAAAATTTAAACTGTCTAGCTATCGCGATTCTTGTGATACAGCCTGGTGACAGACAGACGGACGGACAGCGAAATCTTAGTAATATGGTCCCGTTTTTACCCTTTGGGTAGGCAACCCTAAAAATGGGTTGGTTCGTATATATTAAAAATCCAAGCCCTGCTGAAACGAAATGCAGCCAATGGCTTTGTATTCGTTGTACTTTCTTCTGTAACCAAGACGATGTTCTATTGGTCAAATTCATTACAATTCAGTAAAGGCCCCACGTTAGTGGTCGAATTCATCTTAGCTGTCTAACACTTACTCGTAAAAAGTTGATTTGCGAGCTCCATACTAAAAAGTATATAATATATATTGGTAGGGAATGAGTTAAGGATGATAGAACACCGTTACGATACAACCATTTACGGTCGGCACTAGCTAGTCGATTAGGTATATAACACGTTCTAGGCGACGTCGTTTTTTGTAAAGAAAAATTGCAGTTGAAAGTGTCCTAACGTTCGTTGCAAATTTACGTGGTCGCCCCTTAGGTCACAGTGTTTTCCATGCGTGGCCCGTGTGCCACCCGGGAAAAGGGACACCCGCCAAAATGGCGTAGGTACAACCCATGCGAATATTATAAATAGGAAAGTGTATGTTTGTTTGATTGTTCGTTTGTCCGTCTTTCAAGGCAAAACGAAGCAACGAATTTTTTAAGTGGAGATAGTTACGAGTATGTATATATGGAGAGTGACATATTAGGATGGTTTTTTCCCCGAAATCATCCCCTAAGGGGAAATGAGGGGGTAAAAGTTTGTATGGAGCTGCGATATAAACGAGTTCCACGCGGACGGAAGCTATATAGTATGTCAATAATTCAATGTGACTGTGACGACGAATTTTTGTTATCGAGTTATATGATTCGGCCAGAGGGGTGATCCCGTTAGTATCCCGCTCGTACTGTCAAAATGCAATAGAGATGCACAGATAGAAAACTCGATACTCGTTAGCGTAAGCCGTCATTGTCAAACTCATGGTAAGCGTACTGGGCACGGCACGGCGCGGTGTGAATACCCGTACGAGTCGCATCTAAAAGAAGCGTACCTACACTTCGCGACACTTAAGTTTGTCTCAGAAGTTAGCTTCAAGTCGCCTCTCGTACACCCGGTTTAACCCTGTCACCTCTGCGTCGCTACTATACCAAATTCCATATGGGTAAGGCCGCGAATTTTGACCAATGTGACATAGAACTAACATAAAAAAAATATGTGACGTTACTATAAAACGTAACATAAGTTGTTGTTAAGCTTCGATCACACTGGTTAATGTTAAAAAAAAATACTTAAAAATAAAATATTTTCACGACAGCATTTTTTTAAATTAAGTAAATGCTTTAAAAAATTTAACTAAATATTTATCAATAGGTTTTCATTTTCAAAAAAGTTACTGGACAAAAAAATCTATAATGAAAACCTCTGCTCACAAAACTTCACGACAATCGATTGGGAAATGCGATAGAGGAAAACAGACGGACAGACGGATGATGGACACGGGACAGATACTGGACATAACGATTTTTGGCCCAACCTGAAGTATAGAACTTTGTTCGCTTCGCTTGCTCGTTCGATTAAATACTTCCACACGGACGGAGTCCAGGGCAGAAGCCACGCAGAAGCTCTGCCTGCGACTCCGTCCGCGTGGAACTCGTTTATATCGTAGCTCCATACAAATTTTCACCCTATATTTCACCTTCTTAGGGGATGATTTTTGGAATAAAAACTATTTTAATGTGCTTCTAAAATTTCATCTAAATCGGTTCACTGGTTTAAGCGTGAAGAGGTAACAGACACACAAAACTTTCGCATTTATAATAATACTAGCTTCTGCCCACGACTCCGTCCGTGTGGAACTCGTTTATATTGCAGCTCCATACAAATTTTCACCCCCCCCCCCCCATTTCACTCCCTTAGGGGATGATTTCGTTAATAAAAACTATCCTATGTCCTTCCCCGGGACTCAAACTATCTCTATACCAAATTTCACCTAAATCGGTTCTGCGGTTTGAGCGTGAAGAGGTAACAGACAGACAGAGAGACACACTTTCGCATTTATAATATTAGCATGGATATTAGTATGGATATGGATAGTAGATGGATTGGTCAATTCTCTCGTGCTAGCTGATCCCTGTACCTACTGTACATACCTACAATTTCAAATTAATACTTACTGTATTTGGAAATAAAATAAAAACTCATCTTAGTTCGTATTTATCTGTGTGCACTTTCCTTTACCACATGTTTTTGTCACGTTACACAAAGAATACGTTGCATTTTTACAAAATGCAACGTATTCGTAACGAAAGTGTAACGTATTTTTGAAAAAATATTGATTATCATGGTGAAATAACGATATTTAGAATATAGTAATACATGCCAGTAGGTATTTATTGGGCACGCTGCCCCACTTCGTGGTGCGCGTGCCCAATAAATATGAATGATAAATACGACTACAAATGATTTGAATAAGTTGATACGATTGTAATGTGCCCCAGCTTGCCCAATGCCTACAAATGATTGTTGAATGTAGTTGACGAAACATCCTAATGCACAAACGCACAGCGCATGTTAACGCAACTGAGCATTCAACTTGATCGACGTGAGGGCATCCGAATGTCGCTCAAGTTCAATTACGATGATCGCTAATGAACGTTACAAAAATCTGAATACACAAAAACTCTCAGCAGCAAAAGGCCTTACCGGGTGCCAGGTTCATTCTTCTGTTTTATATTGCATTGTCCTGGCACCCGGTTCAGCGAAATGGTAAAAGCTTAACGCGACGTACCAAGTTTGTTGGCCAAGCAACCATGATACGTCTGAACCCCTGTTACCAAAGGCTCACAAACAATTACACATTAGGCTCCAAGGAGACTCTAACTATCGTTGTGAGGCGTTTGTCACACTCACACAGCACATCGCAGAGCTGGCTAGACTCTTTTGACATGGTGTGTAAAGCATGGGTACTACCGTCCACTGTAGTAGTTGCGTCATACCGGAATTCGCCTGATGCTACTCGCTCCGATATTACGTCGCCACGTAGGGTTTGTGTCATACTGGAATTCGCCTGTTGCTACTCGCTCCAGTAATACGTCACCACGTTACCAAGTCAACATCGCAGAGTTAGCCACGCTCTTTGATGCCGTTAAGTGGTAAGAGTCGTGTGAACTAGTGGACGAATAGCTCACATTTCTCCGACAACTACATCACGTAAACTTTTATATATATGAAGTAATCTAAAAAACTTCGATAGCGTGATGCAGAACTTCGAAAAAATATGATTCGAAGACAAACCATGAAATAAGGTGTGTTAAGTTCAATTTCAAATGCATAATTTTGATGATATACGGTTTTACATTTCAAGCAACATTGCTTGTGTGACGTCGTCGTCCAGTGGTAACCAAATCCTAAGCATATGAATATCACAGAGTAACACAGTAGGCACTGGTCCCACCGCGAGCGAGTAAACTATGAGCTATCGGCTATTTTCAGCGTTGCCAGATGGTTACATTTCTTACATTTTTCGTAACTTTTGACCCGCTCAAATTTGATCACGTAACATGTATGTAACATTTGTTCAGGGAATTTTCGTTTTAACAATGCACATTTCACGTACGAATGAAAAACGTAACTTTTGCAGCAAAAATGCAACATTTCAATAAACGAAACGTAACTTACGAATCAAGGGCCCTAGCTACAATTTTTCTAGCCCAAGAAACGAACAAAAGATAATCGCTTCCGTGTAAATAATAAAAGAGAGAGATATATATTTATAGTTCATCGCTGTTCACACTGCTGGCGAGGACACTCTCCCGACGCCCTGACGAGTAAGCTATAATCCCTCTCTTTTATTTACACGCTAGCAATTATCTTTTGTTCGTTTCTTGGGGTAGAAAATAGTCGATAGCTCATAGTTTACTCGCTCGCGGTGGGACCAGTGCCTAATAACATTATCACAGAGTAGGGGTTGTAACAGAGATCTCATATAGTAAATTTATACATTATTCCGAACTTAATAATTAAAAAGGTAAGTGATTTCGTTCGCAGACGTTTCTGCCAGAAAAAATATAAAAAGTTTATTTACTTGTTAGTAACATTAAAAAGGCTGATAAAGTATGTTAAATTAAGTAACGTTTGATTTGTTTTAACTTTTATTAACCATCCAACAAACAAAAAATGGAAGCTGTTTGATTGTTGATACAAAGTTTACATGAGCTAATCACTTAATAAACCTATTTCTTTTGTTTACTTCATATTAATTTTTTTCAGTAGAAAACCTCTGGTACCTATCATACTCTACATGTACCATTTGTCGATTATGCATAAATTGAATACGTTAGTCAATGCACTTCACCTAACGATATAATTGATATGGATATGCCTGTATGCGAAAATTCTACACTAAAGATACTACCTACTCATACCACTGCTTTTATCAGCTGAATAAATATAGAAATCACACAATCGTTCATTTTTAAAAAATAAGTGTTCTAGCTTTTTACATAATTATTACGGTTTAGCGCGTATGGAAAAAGTTATTTGTGGAAGTTAGCAATACAATCAACCTTGTGAATGAATACATGAAAGTTACCTTTTCCAGTGACTATAGTTTCATCTCATTTCGATTTCTAGATAAAGATCTAATTCAACTTCGTCAAATCCGTATCCATGTTATGTTTTCGTTGTAAAATAGTGCGCGTTAGCTAATAGCTAACCTAAATTTCGCATTTCATTTGATACTTGTTATTCATTAAAAATGTGCTTTTTAGTAAAAAAACACCGCCTCATTTAAGAACGTAACAAGTGATATATAACATTAATCCGTTTTTATGTTTACGTATGATACCATACTTTACGAAATCGAATAACATATTTTCACAATTGGCACATAAAATAAAAGAAACAAAACTGACAACTCAGTATTTTTTTTTGGTTAAATAGCGGAGGTATCAGACGATACAATTATTCCTGAAATTATTGCACCACCCTGCGATCAGTATATTTACGTGTTATTTTGCTGAAGTGTTACCTACATCAATTCATAATGTGAGTATTAATTTATTTTGTGTCTTAACTTAATCTTTAAATCCTAATTTCTTAACTAAAGTATTAACTTGCAGTGTTTTTTTAGGTCCGACTCTGAGCTGTCATACCGTTCGCGAAGCCCGTCGCCGCATCCGAAAAAAAAGTGCATAAACAAGCGACGTGAACGTTCTTTAAGGTACCTAATTATTTCTCACTGTGTTAACATTGTATTGCTAAAGATATCATGAATTATTTGTATTAATTTATTTTAATTTGTTTCAGCCACGAAACTGTACGAGTTATTCCTGTTGCAAGTTCTCGAAAGGCTGAACCTGCGGGACCATCGAAGCGCAAGAAAACAACTGCAAGGTACCTAATTTATATTTATTTATTTGTTGTAAAAGTGTCTCACAGGTGAGTAGGTATTTTAGACCTCACGCAGTGCAAGTGTGGGTTGGAGACTTCACATACACCCTTAATTTTCTATACAATTTTTGTAGTGATAATATATTTGATACCTCTGATAAGTGTACATTATTAAGTTATGTTATCAACATCAGTTTAAGGGTGATCCTCAAGTTACGTATGTATAATATATTATTCTTGTTCACAGCGCAACTAAGAAGGGCGGTACGGATCTGTTCCAAATCATTCGCGACGAGGAAAAATGTGTGTCCGCAACCGCATCATCTGAGCGAGCAACTACGTCATCGTTCTCTAGCCGCGTGTCTTCCGGTACATCACGTCGCACCATAATCAGACCAGGTGACTTCTTCATCGACCTTAAGGTGTATAAAATACAAGATCATCAAGCAGAGACCGATGCTTTAGAGCGTTACAAGAAGGCCTTGGTAGCACTCAGACTGCAGTGCGAAGAAAAATCTATAGAGTGGGAACAGTGTCAAACACTTATTGGTACCGCATTCGAAGTTTTTAAAGATAGTGAGACTTCATATTATAGTAACGTAAAGAAAAATTAAGTGATAGGTATTTAGATCAGTAGATTTTAAGTTTAGTTCGTTGATTTTTTGTTTTACATAATGCCTTTTTGTGTATCGTGTAGCACATCTGTAGAAAAAAAATCGTGGGTAGGTCATCTGCGTAGTAACGAACATAAAACTAAACATAATTGTATTCAGGAAATCGGGGACGGTGTGGTAATGGTACAGTCAGCATTCCGTAATCGCATTGCAACTTATCGAATTTCGGTAGAAAATAACCTAATCACAAGTTCTATTGACATATTTATGAACTCGATTCGCGAAAAAATTAGTACTCTTTTAAATAAATCACTTCGGGTACATACCTGCATAAAAGTAAACTTAGAACTTTATGGGATGTTTATGTTGTTTAAGAATAACAGTCAATCTATGAAATCTTTTGGTACAAAAAATAAGATTTTGTACCAAAGTTTTGATTTTGATCGGTATTACACAGAAGTTATAAATTGTTTAAAAAAAAAAGTCGATGATTTTGAAGAGCGTGATAGCGGCTGGACTTTTTTAAATAATTCACACTTGGAAATTAATATAAATAAATATCAACCTTTGCGTGGATCAAGCTTTATCAAACTGCCGAAAGTTATACGAAGTAAAAAAGCGTGCATTAATATCGAGAACAAAGATCAATGTTGTTTTGCATGGTGCGTAACTGCGGCTTTATTCCCTGCTAAAAAACATCCTGAAAGGGTATCTTCGTATCCTGATTTTAAAGACGTACTAAACACTGAAGGCTTGTCTTTCCCGGTTACGTTTGATGAAATTAGAATATTTGAAAAAAACAATCCAACACTACAATTTACCGTCTTTGGGTTGAAAAATAATAAAATAGTAGGTCCGCTTTATAAATCAGAAAATAACACTCAGGTAAAAAGAAAAACTATTCACCTGTTGTTATTAGAAAACACAAACAGTTCTCATTTTTGTTTGATCAAGGACTTGTGTCGACTAGTAAGGAGTCAAGTTACTGCCCACCATGCAAAATTATACTTTTGTGAAACGTGTTTAGTATTTTTCTCGAAAGAAGAACAACTAGATAATCACTTGTGCTCTGGAATAGTCACTCAGCTGCCTGACAACGGTACGGTTATTAAATTTAAAAATTACGAGCGCAAGCAAAACATGCCATTTGTAATATATGCTGATTTTGAATCACTATTACAGAGATCGGGTGAATGTGATTGTGACGCTGACTGTACTACTCATAACACTGTCAACACAGATATTTTGCAACATCACACGCCTGCTGCGTTTGCGTACTATATTGTATGTTCAGTTGATTCAGCATATAATCGCTACGTTTCATACCGTGGTATTGATTGTGTAGACAAGTTTGTAGATTCGATTTATAAAGATGTAACAGAAATAAAAAAAGTTTTGAATATGAATACGCCAATCAAATTTGATATTAACGATGATATAAGTTTCACTAGCGCTACGCGATGTCATATATGTAATAACTTCTTATTTTCTGACCGTGTCAGAGACCACTGTCACATTTCTGGTTGTTACAGAGGTGCAGCTCACAGTTATTGCAATTTACGATTTAAACGCCCATCTTTTGTACCCATTTATTTTCACAACTTATCAGGATACGACGCACATTTGTTTATAAAAAAGTTAGGTGAGGCGAACGGTACAATGAAATTAATTGCGAAAACTAAGGAAAATTACGTTTCCTTTACGAAGTTTATTCCAATTGAAGGTGAATTTTTTCAGCTTCGTTTTGTAGACTCTTTTAGATTTTTGGGTACTAGTTTAGAAAAATTAACAAAAACCATGAAAAAGGAAGATTTTGAGCATTTAAAACGTTTTTTTCCGAATTGTACTAAATTTCAATTACTAACGCGTAAAGGTGTTTATCCTTATGAATACATGAGTAATTGGGAGCGTTATAAAGATCAATGCCTTCCTCCTAAAGAATGTTTTTACAGTTCTCTCTCAAATGAAAATATTTCGAAAGATGACTATGAGCATGCATGTTTAGTATGGAAAGAGTTTAATATCGATAATTTAGGAGAATATACAGATTTGTATCTCAAAACGGATGTCCTCCTATTGACAGATATCTTCGAAAAATTTAGAGAGACTTGTAAAATAAATTACAACTTAGATCCGGCTTTTTACCTGACGGGACCGAGTTTATCATTTGACGCAATGTTGCTTAAAACTGGGGTTGAATTGGAGCTAATTACTGATTTTAATATGTTATCAATGATTCAGAACGGAATTCGGGGCGGCGTCTGCTTGTGTTCTCACAGACATGCAAAAGCTAATAACAAGTATGTGCCAGATTACGACCCATCGCTACCCGACTCGTACGTTATTTACATAGACTGTAACAATTTATATGGGTATAGCATGTATCAGTCCTTGCCGTTATCAAACTTCAGGTTTTTAGATCAACATGAAATAGATGTATTAGATATTACACAAGTCGATAACAATGCTAAGTACGGTTTTATATTAGAAGTCGATTTGATATACCCGAAAGACCTTCACATTGAACATAACGACCTACCTTTTTGTCCTGAAAAGTGTATACCTCCAGGAGGTAAAGATAGTAAACTTGTACCTAATTTGCATGACAAATACTTTTATGTAATTCATTATGTTTATCTAAAAACCTGTCTTAAACATGGATTAAAACTGAAAAAAATACATAGAGTCATCACGTTTTTACAAGATTCTTATTTAAAGCAATACATCGACCTTAATACAAAGTTGCGCCAGAAAGCTACCTCAACTTTCGAGCAAGACTTATTTAAAGTTATGATTAACTCTTTATTTGGAAAAACGTTAGAAAACAATTTAAAAAAAATAAACGTTCAAATGGTTAACCACTGGAATGATAGTACGAATTTAACTAAAAAGAAAACCGAGGCTGAGAAATTAATCGCAAGTCCACATTTCCACAGTGCTTCGGTTTTTAGTGAAAATTTGGTGGCAGTTCAGATGAACCTTGATCGTATTATTTTAGATAAACCAATATATATCGGTTTTACGGTTCTAGAATTGTCTAAAAGTCATATGTATGACTTCCATTACTCAGTATTCAAACCCATGTATGGAAATCGAATACAGATGTGCTATATGGATACAGATAGTTTTATCTATAATATACAAACCAAGAACTATTACAGAGATTTAAAAACTTATCTTTTACCTTATTTTGACACAAGCAATTATAGCTCAGACAATGAACATCGCTTACCTATTCAGAACAAAAAAGTACCGGGACTTTTCAAGGATGAAATGGGTGAGAAATACATAATTGAATTTGTAGGTCTTCGATCTAAACTTTACTGTATCAAAACTAACGACGATGTCATTAAAAAAGCTAAAGGTGTGAAAAGGGCGGTTATACATGAATTAGGTATGTCAGATTATGAGCAATCATTGTTTCATGCCGACGTTATTAAAAAGAAAAATATTTTATTTAGATCAATTAAACACGAAATATTTACACAAAGTGTTAACAAAATTGCGATATCTTCTAATGACGACAAACGATTCATTTCTGCTGATAAAATATCTACCCGAGCATGGGGGCACACAACGATACTTAATATTTAAAACCTATATAGTTCTTGGTTAGTACGATTACTAGAACATACTGTATTTTTTTTATAATTAACTTAAGATGCTTTTTATTAACTGTATTCCTTTAAACACTATATGCTCAGGCAATAATTTCATGCTTATCTGATTTGAAATGTTTGTACATATTATTGGTTTGTTAATAAACGTAACATTGTCTTTAATTGACGCTATGTAATTTATGGAAATAAACATGAACCTCGAATTTCGTTTTTTCTTTCAATTAATAACCAAACCCTATTGACTAGTACCGCTAAGTCTAAATAATATAGTACTTAGCTATGTACATTTATTTTTATTTCCTAACTAGTTCCGATGCATATTTATATTATTAGACTTGACTGTACGTTTCAACTACCGATATTCCGTGAAAACAAGTTACAACCTGTAACTTTTAATTGCATAACAAATAAGCGGATCTAGTAGTAACATGATCCCAAGAGTAAAACATAGGTATTTGCCTCGTGCCACAGTTCTTCGAACTGAATATTGCATTGTAGTTTGATGCGCTTGCAAAAAATAAATTTATGCGAAGCAGTTATAATAAAACAATACCTATGCACTTCCGTTAGGGTATAGTTTCATTTATAATAAATCGAGCAAATACATTGTTTTATATTTGAGGACATCGCGGTTTATTTGAGTATATAATCAACCTTACCATGAATTAGTTAATTCATTTATAAGTACGTATTTGTACACGATACGAGTATTACCCTACAGTGAATAATCTTAACAATTCACAGTTTTTCATCTGATATCTGCTGGTAAGTTTTAGTTATTTTTCTAGGATTTAAACGTTAACTATATAGAATGTATTTTTGTGAGATATTTTAGTATACAGTGAACAGATTAAATAATGTTTTCTTTAATTTTGTTACAGCAAAATGGAACACGTAGAAGACACGCCTCTATATTTGTCGCAGGTGTTCGCTCAGAACCCATTTCCTGATGATGACGGTGATGATGATGTCAACATCGACCTTGTAAATAAAATAGTGAATGCGAGTCAAAAACAAAAAACTAAAAAGAAACAAACCAAAATCCAGAACAAAGTGCAAAAACGAAGTGTTCCAGGACAGCTTCCGTCGTTTGTTATTAATAAAAAGCCAGGAAAGGGCTACAGGTTAATCAAAATCCAGATAATTAACTTGCAGGACAACGAGTATAAAGAAGTGTCGGAAAGCGAAGACGTGATCTTAAGCGCACAATACATAGCAGACGACGGATTCGATGAAATTATCGACAGTACGGAGAGTGTAATCAATAAAATTTCAAAAAAACTGTGTGGATATAGTGTTGGTTATTAATTTTCTTATTATTTTAATGTGGAATTTAAATAAATTTGTTTTTAATATTTTATGGTTTCATTCCTTAGTTTACACACAGACAGTGTCATGCACGAAAACGCACCCTCCATAGCAAAGTTCAATACTATCAAATTATCAATATTAGGTGCTAATAGTTGTATGGAGGGGTGTGACTTCGTGGATGGTACTGCAACATATGGATGATATAAAGTAAAACAACTGTTTGATTAGTACACATTTTATTAATTTACAAAAAAACATAAATTATTATCTAAATACCATTTCTTAATACATATCACATTTTTTAAGGCACAATATTTTTTGTGGTGCACACAATTATAGGCTTCACTTTTAATACAATATTTTTCATACAAATTTCTAAAACTATGTTGTTGTTTTTCATCTAAATCTAAAACGGTACAACCAGGAAACAAATGCTTAACCCATAGTACTTTTTCTGCGCCCTTTACGAAAATCTTTTTGTCTTTTAAGTAATCTACAATGATTCTTTTAAATTCGCGGTGGTCAATATAACCCTCACGCCACAAAATGCCACAATTTTTTTCCAACCACGTAACCTGTCTTTTTTCGATTGAAGATAGACTAGAAAACGGGTATGGCGGCTTTACCAAAAAAACTTGTGTATATACATCTGTGGCGAGCGCAAATTCCTTTATTATGAATTCATTATTACTCCATTTAAAACCCTGAAGATCAACGAATATGTAGTCCTGCATTATGATTATTTATGATATCTTTTTCGTAATATTACTTAAAGGCTTGTATTCTACAATACTATCATTCAAAATCAAGCAATAAGCTGACGTCTGCGGGGGTATAGTTGATTCACACTCGAATTCAACTCGCACATCAACCGAACCGGTTTTTAAGGTTTCGTTTTGACGTGAACAGTCAATAACAAATAAAGGAGCAATATTTTTAAAATCTTGCGGGCTTAGCAAAGGTGCCTGAGCACGGTTATAATAAGACTTGAAATTTTGCATACTGCTCATATAATATAGGAAACTTTTCGCTAGAAAAACTGACATCAAAACTTTCATAAGGAAAGTAGCTTGAGTTTAAAAAAACCTTGACATCTCTCAAGTTACAGTGATCGAAGTGTGTTATATCTTTATCACCAACATTTTTTCGTGCCGTTTTCAATCCGATTATAATGTAACGCGGTTTCTCAATTTGAGATGAAGTTTTGATAGCCCAAGAATGCTTAGACGTTTCAGGTAAGAGAGGATATTCATACAAATCCCAGTTCCTAAATGCTATTTGAATTGCACGATCTCTTTCCAAACATTTCAGTAAGCTCAATCTTTCTCGATCAGACACCTTAATATGTGGCATACGCCATACTATTTTTGAGATAGTTATATTGTCTATATATTCATTCGTATTTAATTTAACGCTATTTAAGTTAGTATTAGATCTTAAAAGAATAAGTTCATGCTTGCAATTAATAATTATTTTGTTGTAATCCTCAGCAAACCCAAGAATTTTGTTTAAAGGTATAGACACAGAAAATGATCCATGTGAAATTTTTGTACCGGTGATATCCCAACCCCATAACTTAGACATCGATGCTTCAAGTTCATTCATGGATACAAGAGATTTCATAGTAGTTGTAACCCCTACATTTTTAATTTTATCGATTTCGATTCCATTGAGCTCGTATCGAATGTCTTGAAATAGGTGGAGTATTGGATTATTCGTAAAAAGAACAGACTTCACCTCTTGTTTCGTTTCTCTATTGAATGCAGTTATTGTACCTTCTATGTATAAAGTACTTGCTGATGGTAGTACGTAAAGATCTTGCTGATTAATAGGTATGCGTATTTCATCATTGAAGTTAAAACTTGTAACGTATGGCTTATACGAATGATATTCAAAGCTCTCTATTGAGTTGTCAGAGGTGAAAGATTCTGTTAAATTTAATATACTCATTTTATTAGACCTATGCTTTGCAAGAATTGTTTGTTTTGTTTTGTGAGTTGCACTTTAGGTCTTCTTTTCTTGATTGCTTGATGAGAACTAGCACTGATTTTCATTAGGAGTGAAGTTTTATTGAAGTCTATCATTTTTTTCTAAGGTGTAAATATATCTGAATCTCTTCACCACGTAAATTAACCAAATTATTGTTAACGTCTAATATTTTTACTGTAATTGAACTTAAACTGTTTTGAGTAACAGGAAAATAAATTACGTTTTTCGGTGTTTCTATAAGTCGATAACCCGGCGGTACGTTAGGTACAAACTCGTGAATTATATGACTAGGTTTTCCATTAACAAATGAACCGCTCACTATATCACATTCAATGCGGACTATGGTTGTAGACAGAATGGAAACAGGATAAGGAGATTCTGTTAATATATTAGCTTGAATAGCTTCGGATCCAAAACCGAGTAAGCTACCAATAGATCTCTCTTTATCGAAATAAATATTTTGCGAACATAAAATAGATGTTTTTAAGGTATTATTATTACATGTTAGTGAAAACGAGCATTCTTGTAGGTGTTCCTTAAGGTAATCACCAATATCTTGAAGCTCATATGATCCTTCGGGAATTTCAATTGTTTTGTTTTTTCCGTAATAGAATTTATTGTTCCTGTAGTCTATGTTAGGTATTGAATTAAATGTTGATATATACAACAGACCACACTCATATTCTCCATCCAGTTGAAGAGCTGGCGAATGGTTTGTTATCAGAGTGGAAGATGATCCAGTTATAGACAAAGTGAACGACATCGTGAGAATGATAATTTGTTTATTGATCGTAGGTATTTAAACGCTTACACCAATATTGTTTTAAGTATTTAAGACATAAATGTCCACAATTGACGGTGTTAAACTTTTGATACGTGTTATAATTATAGTAAATATCGTTGTTATTTAAATACTTCTTTAGCTCTAACGGAGGTGGAAGGTCACCATAACTATTAAAATATTCACAATAACTGTTGTCTTTGACATAGGCTACCCAGTGAGTTCCATTGTTTTTAGAACTGTCCAAGTTAACAATTACACATTCTACTCTTTTAGCACCCTTTGGTAAATTGTCTCTCATATAAACTCCGCGAAAATGTGGAATCTCTGTAGAGTGTTTTAAGATGTCAATATTTGAAAGAGCACGTCTGGGTAACCTATCACTTAGTTTTTTGAAGTATTTATACACAAACCTCTACCATTTTTATATGGTTTAATATGTAATCTTTTTCCTAATGCAATAGATTCCATCATTTTATTATGTCGTTCTGATTCAGCTAAGTTCTTTTTTGCAGCTTTGTAATCACCTACAGCTTTAGCGATTCCAGCAGCTCCTCCCGCTAATGATCCTAACGCAGAAAGTCCAGCAAAAATAGGTATCAAAGGTAACAGACCTCCCGTTTTTGGAATCGGTATTAAACGAGGTAGCTGTATCTTAGAGTTCTTAGCAAAAACTTTTTTGGCGACAACAATCGCACGATCCATGATATTATGACCTTTTATTTTTGGGTTCTTTTTCAACTCATTGCGTATCTTGGACACAAAGCTTTTGAATGATTTCATACCTGCGCCAGCCTTTAGTTTCGATTTCATAACTTTGCTCACTAACCAAGAGCCTATTTTTTCTCCTATTCCTACATCTTTCGACTTAGTTCTTCGTTTTGCCATTTTGTAAAGTTCTAAATCTGCGCGATGTCTATCAGCTAAATCAGGATATTTATCATAAGCTATGTCGTGTTTCATACACGCGTCATCTAGCGCATTGATTCCTTTGTCACCTCTTTGTAACCTTTTATGCAATTTTGTACCTGGTCCGCAATAATTATACCCAGGCAAGTGTAATTCAAATGGTAAATTATTAATGAGACTATTTAATAGTCCTCTCCCTTTCATATCAGGTATGATAATGACAAATTTCGTTTAAAGAAAGTCAATTTATTAAATACATTAAACAATGGCTTTTATATCAATCCAACTATTTTCACTATCACTTAACCCTAACCACTTGACAAACAGCTTACTACCCTTTTTTTTAATCACCTTTTCTATTAAATAAATATCTGGATACTTAGTTTTTTGAAGTTCTTCTTCATAAAAGGTACCCAGTATTATGTTTTTCCATTGATCTTCAATATGATATGTTACAGGTTGAGTGTGATTCACATGTTTAATTGTAAAAAGTTCTGTAGACCAATTAGGTGTGTAACCCTTAGAGAAGGTACTTTTATATTTGCTTATACGCACACGGTCACCAATATTAAATTTATTCAACTTACTTTTATACACATTGGATTGTGAGTTTATAATGTTCTTTTTTACCTCTTTTTCATTATTTGAATCGACATCAATAGGTTTAAATTTTGAGTCGTATTTATCATTCATATTTTTTGGGCACGCGCACCACGAAGTGGGGCAGCGTGCCCAATAAATACCTACTCATGCCACCTGCATGAATAACATTAACCTATCGTATGAAAAATTACCGCTTAAAAATAATCACTACTTACCCTTTAAATCACACAAGCACTATTAGCGGTATTTAAAAAAACTTTGTCCTCGTCACTTTCGTCCGCGATTTATGAACAAACTGAGGAGTTTAGGTTTTCTGTCTGGTGTCGCCCTACTAGAATATGAGTTGCCAGTGCACAAAAACGAATTTCTACCACAATCGGCTATAAATCTAGCTGTATAAAGCGTCACGTAAGTAATCGTAACGAAAACGTGGAATTGTGGTACCATAAAAGAATGCAAGATAAAACAAATAAATTATTTAAATAAAAATGTTTAGCAATCGGTAGAACTATCGTCATATCATAAAATTTTGTTTAAACAAAAGCATGATCATGAAAAGTTGAAAATCGTGAAAATAACAGGGCTTTAAGTACACAGGGTAGAAAAAAAATATCAACTTTCGTTACGTTTTGGACGGAAAAATATTTTTATTATTTATTTGAAAGGATTTAAATCAATTATGTCACTTGCGTTCTTGACAGTTTTTATCGCTTAATTTAATTATAAAAAATGAAACCTCTCGGTGTTACCAATTTTTTTTTATGAGCATGTTAAATTTGAAACGTCCAAATTGGTCAAAATTCGCGGCCTTACCCATATAGTAGCACTAGAATTTCAACGGAGCAATTCGTCAACGTTTATCTAGGATATGAACGGGGAAATATTGTACTTGGTTTTACTTATTTCAATAATTAAGGCGCCGTAGGTTCATGGTCTTCTCTCCCTCTCACTTAGCATAAGCGTGAGCGAGATGGAAGTGCGTGCTCGGAAGCGCGCAAATCATGTTTTTTAATTTAAATTTTTTGGCCCTTTAACTAAATAAAAAAGTAAACACTGAGTCAAACATGATATTGCCGATTTTTAGAAGCCATTTTAATATTTTTAGCTTTTGTGCATAATTTGTAACAAAAATTTTAAGTGTATTTTAGACCCTTTTAGACCTTTGTTCGTGTTTTTTTTCTATCGAGCGAAAATTGCTTAATCATGTTTCTAAACACTGATTTCTCTGTAGAAAAGCCTCAAGATTACTATTCGTATTTTTTTGAAACCATATTATTATAAACAGACGCATTATATTGTTTCAAAAAACTCTGTTCGCTTAACTTCGCTGAACCTACGGCGCCTTAAGTGCTTATCTAATATAACCATAGTAGTGTTTTGGCGTCATAAAATGGTTTGAATTGAAATTGCAGGACGATCAACGAGTTTTACTTATTTCATTCATTAAGTGCTTGCCAAATATGACCAGACATCTAGTGTTTTTGCGACTCATAATGGTTTTCCTTGAGATCGTATGATGACATATATAGCTAACATTGCAGACGCAAACGTAAATGGTGCGCATTAAAAATGTTGAATCTACCTTGTTACAGAACTAGGTAGATTCTTCTATAAACTATTTTAAAAACTATTATGCATATAGACTTACCAATGGCGCTGGCCCATAGCCTTCCTTGTGACATTGTAGGGTGAACTGCAAAAAAGGAAAGATTAATTATAACAACCATTGTTTCACAAATACTGACTAAATAAAAATAAATAATGTAATCGGGGCCTTTGAGTCCTAGGCCGGTAATCACATCCCTGCGGCTAGTTCTATGTCCAATTCTCTCAAAGGCAGGAAGACAGAGACAAAAATAGGGGTATGCACGATATACACGAACCAGCACATACCAATCCCAAATTTTTGTGAACAAATCATGAATTTACGAGTGGTTTAGACTCCTAAACCACTCCTAAATTCATGATTTACATAGTTAAAGTATGTGTATACTATTAATTTACTTATATTTGTACTTGCATGTATTATATTACATATATGTATTACATACGTCTGTACACGTGTTAGTTTCGATCTTTCTGTTCCTGATCTCAACTCAATTGCTCTAAGGTTAACTGGAAGAGATCCGTTACAGGGATAAGCTCGCCTTTGTACCGATTAAACTTATTTGTCTGTATTTTTACCTGTGTCTTGTGTACAATAAAGTGTACATACATACATGAGTTTTCTATTGAAAACGTCCACCACAGTTACCACTAGACACCGCGCGAGCTGTGTCGCGGCGAGGTAGAATATTACGTATCTTTCTAATTAAAACAATTGACGACCTGTGTAGCCTAGTTGGTAGTGACCTTGCCTACTAAGCCAGAGGTCCCGGGTTCGAATCCCGGTAAGGTAGGGTTGCCATACGTCCCGATTTGAAGCATGGTGTCCGGTTTAAAAACCCGATCGACACAGACGTGATGAGCATGAATATTTGTCCCTGAGTCATGAATGTTTTCTATGTACTTATATCTTCGTCTAGTACTTAGAATTTCACCACCCCCTTTCTTCCCGTGGGTGTCGTAAAAGTCGACGTAAGGTAGCAGGGTTGAAGTGTGTTGTGGTCGATGGGCTAGCAACCTATCACTGCAACGTCACATTTTGTCGATCTTTAATACCCACATTTATGCTGGAAGTGGCGCTGGAATTATACGTTTCATGTGCTCTGCCTATCCCTTTCGGGGATAAAGGCGTGAATGTATGTATTTATTTATTTATTTATTTAAATTTTATTGCACAAAAGAAAACTTATCGTACAAAAGGCGGACTTAATGCCATATGGCATTCTCTACCAGTCAAACCTTAAGGTAAAGCGGAAAAAGATTGTGGGCAGTGCAAGTAACAACAAAAAAAGTTATATGACGGTATTATATACATACAACATATTTACACAAATACATATACAATTATACATAAACAAAATAAATAAATACATATCCAAATAAATATATACATAAATATACACTACATGCATACTTACAAGCGAAATTTTCAAACTTGAAACCTACTACTACTCGGATCTGCCAGCAAAAAAATGTGTATGTATGTATGTATGTAAAAAAAAAGAAAAGACTGCTGGTCTATCTCGTCGCAACAGCTCGCGCGCCTTCTTGTGCTAACCAAGCTGCAATTTACAACGGAACAGTGCTCGTTTGGTCAATCAATAATCACTCGAACTCTCGTTTAAACATTGCAATATTTAATGCGTTCGTATTAACTAGGTACCTGTTCAATTAAGCCACATCTCGAATAGCAAACCGGTATGACCAGCAAGTACTCGTATCTAGTGCATACGTGAGTGAGTTTGATACAATACATTGCCGACCTTGCGTTATGCCCTCTACTCCAACTTGGCTTCGAGCTCTAGAGGCTTATTCGTCTTGAACTATGGAATAGCATGTTGATAGTCACATCAGAACATTTTATGAAACGTTTTAACGTAATAACACCAAATTACTGAAGTCAGCAATACAAAAAAATTAGGCTTAGTTTTAGAACTGATAATGTACATGCAAAAGAGTTAGGGCCGTATTCATAATCGTCCTACAAGCCGGTTTTAACTAAAATGGCGTTAAAATTCGTTTGTACTTATCTGTCACTTTGACATTTGTATTCGTAAGAAAGGGACAAAACACATTTTATTTAGCAGAGGCATTCTAAGTTTTATGAATAAGGGGGTTAATCGCTATGCATATGCTATATATGTATATGTTGAGGAAAGTTGCGAGCGAGTCTGCTATACTTACGGCCTACCATGCTTATGTGTCGTCTATACTTCGTTACGGTATAATTTTATGGGGGAATGAAACAAACGGGCCCTACGTTTCCAAGCTCAGAAAAAAATATCAGAGCGGCATGTCATTTAACACCTACCGTATTAGGTAAGCCATACTTTGTTAAAATAAGATATCGACTTTTCCCTGTCTGTAACATTGGTAAAAGGTTCATGTGAAAGATTTTTTTATTAAAAAGTCTTGCTACTCCTTTTAACGATTAAGCCTATTCTGACAATAACTTTAAAATTGAATAATTGTTATATCTTCGTTAATTTTATTTCTGCAAAAATAAGGTTGTAGTTTACATATTTATGAAACTTTGAGTGAATATATATTAGTGCCCTTGACTGTACCTATGATCGACGAATAAAGCATTTGTATTAGTTATTCCCGGTTGTGGCCTAAAGGAGCCTGAGGTCCCGCTTCGACATCCAAACTCAAGATTTGGCATAGGCACTAGTTTTACGAAAGCGACCGCCATCTGACCTCTGCTGCGTCATACGTCTAATCATTCACCGTTCTGAAACTAAGTATTCAAACCACGTTCGATCGCTCCTTATGCATCTAACAGCCAGCATCATAAAAAGTCATCAAAAAGTACCAATCTCACAGGTATACCAGACCTTATTGGGATTAGATCGGTTTCCCCACGATGTTTTCCATCTCCGAAAAGGCACTGTTAAAATATCAAATGATATTTCGTAGGTACATACGTTTTTGAAAGAGCGCAGTGGTACGAGCCTGAGTCGAACCCACGAGCTCTAGATCAAATGTCGCGTGCACAACCATTCATGCCTTTTCAAAATTAAAATAAAGGTCACAGTAGATAGGTATTCATTTGACACATGACCAAGAATTTGATCACTTGACTTCGCAACGGGGAGAAATGCAGTTGCCGCGATTGTAATATTAAAATTGTGCGAAGAAATGAAATTACCAAAATAGCTGAGATTAGACGTTCCACTTTGTATTGGCAGGAGTGTTATGTTTTAATTGGACATATACGACCTAGGGATAAGTTATAGTTGCATAAGGTATAGGCATTAGAAGTGTTAATAATAAACGACCTTTTATGTAGTGTGGCTAATGGCTAATGTAATGTTGGTCTTGTTGTAGCCTAACGTCATGCCCTTTTACATACGGCAATCATTGATGTCGAGAGCTATCTACTTACCACATTGGCAAGAGTAGGTAGAGTACCCAGTCGAACATCGTACTTACTCGTAATCTCTCCTGGCGGGGCAATCAACCTGGCGCCCATAACTTTTAAGCTAGGTTTAAGTATTTTAGTTAATAAACAATATTGCCCTGACAAGGCGATAAAAGACAAAGAAAACTTAAACAACTAACGATATTGTTTATTCCCCCGGTACATATTACGGGTGGAAATCGGCCGTTTGACTGTAGTCCTAATGATAATCATAATCATAATCAATCATTTATTTGCTATAAGCACATTCATAAATGCATGCAAATATAGTTTTAACACACAAAATAAAACTAACAAGCAAATACAAAATTCAATTTGACAAATATTAAGTATTAACTTACATTAATGTCACAAAAGCAAAATAATAATTTTATAATTTAAATAATGATAACGCAATACGAGGTCGGTACGGATCAAGAAAAAGTAAAACAAAAAATAATTGGAGCAATAAATGTCACAAAATTATGTCGTAAATTCTTGCATAATATTTTTTGAGTGAGTAGAATGGTCGGATCAGAAAATATTCCTATATTTTTCTCTCAAAGGATCTTAAATCTAGAATATTTTTTAGGTCATCAGGAAGTAAATTGTACACTCTAATGGCAGTATTATTTAAACTTTTGTCAAAATGAATATAATGCACATCGTTTAAATGTAGTCTATTTCGTTGTCTAAGATTATGATTCGTAGTCTTACCCTGCAGGACATACAGGTTTCTATCGTTAAAAACATAAATACATAAACGGTACAAATAGAGAGAAATTACTAATACTTCTTTGGTAGCTATGTTCATCAGCGATTTCAGTGCATAGCAAGCACCCGCTAGTTTCTTATTAACCTTATCGATCTGGTCATGCCACCTCAAGTATGGGTCAAGATCTACACCTAGAAATGTTGTACATTTAGCTTTACATATTGGTATATTACAGTCAAAGTATACAGATGAAGGAGGTACTGACAGATATCCTCTGCTGGCTCCACGCCTCCCGCAAAGACTGTCACTATGACATCCAGCGGTCTCTCCTGGAACCCAGTCCCCTTACCGATTTCTTAAAATAATTTATTCACAATGACAGAGTCACGCTCGTCTGACAGAACGATACAACGCTTCCCGCGCCGCTCGTCCTCGAACACAGCCAGCCTTACCTATATATTGCGTAGCGTTCTCAGAAAAAAAAACATTTCGCAAACCTACGTGAAAGTAGTCTGGACGTGGCGCAAACGTCGCACTTAAAATCTAATTAGTGGATCTGATGGATGCGAGATGGTGTCGCTGTCACTTCGTTGGGTATACATAACTACGTACATACCTAACGAATGCGTTGGGTATACACTATACAGGATTTTTTTATCGTCTTAGAGCCGAAGCATACATTGTAAAGAACTTTTAAAAAGTTTCTATTTTATTTTTATGTTTTCACATCGTTTTTGAACTTTATTGAATAGTCTAATAATTTTCATATTGTTACTCTACGAACAAAACACTCAAGTCTTGAACAATTTTTCTTTGCATAGGTTTAATATGGAAAAAGCTTAAAAGCATCAGCGGCAGGTTTTATTAATTTAAAGCTCACAAAAGAATACGTATATAAAAAACCAACAAAATGCTTAAGATGCGAACAGTTTATCCTCTCTAGCCCGAGGGACGAACGTAGTTTCGTTTGTTATATTTTTTTCCATAGGTATTTTTTAGGCTCGTATAATGGCAACTACCCACAGATACTGATTTTCATAGTTAAATACTAATCGTGATCCAAATTCAGTTTTATTGTAAAATGTTGATGTGCAAGTTAGTCTTTTTTAATGCACATCATGGCAGTAAGTACTTTTTTTAGTAAATTTTCCTTTTTCATACCACAAGGTGGACATATGCCTGCCTCATGGTAATCACATGTCATAGCCTATGGACAGCTGCGACTCAAGTTAAGTCACAAACGCATTGTCAATTATTTGACGACTGCTTTAGCCTAGTTGGTAGTGACCCTGCCTAGGAAGCAAGGTAAGGGCATTTAAATATTTGTGTTATGAACACAAATATTTGTTCCTGAGTCATGGATGTTTTCTATCTATTTAAGTATGTATAAGTTTTTTATCTTTCCCGTTCACGGGACAACGATGTCCCGGACCTTTGGGAGGCGTGCGTGGAGCTAGGTACCTACAAAGTACCAACTGAGCCAACACGTAGAGGCCTTTTTGACAATTTAATGAAATGCAAGGAGTACACCGAGCGGATGCTGTCCCTGCCCGTGTCATGGGACGCACACAGAGACAGCACCCGCTGGGGTGTATAGGGACTATTGATGGTTGATGGAATCTAAATAAAACGGGTTATTGGGTTGAAATGATAGACTAGTGGCTGGGCAATTGGGTGATAAGTAAGTTTTTTATTATTATTATTAAAGTTATTTTGGGACTAGGTAAGACGATTTGTGTAAGATTGTCCGCAAATATGTACTTTTGTTTGAGTAGGTAATCGTATCCACAGCTAGTGGCAAGTGCAGCTTCCTTGCTCTTCACATGGTGTATATTTAGTAGACCTTCATTCATTTCTTCATTTTTTTTGCCCTAGAAATAGAATGATCATTTATACTGTTATAATATCAACTTTGATTTCCTTTAAATTATATTTTAAACAGTGGAACATGGCTTTTGGTATCTTATGTAGATTATCTTATGGACTCCCCTTTCGGTCACAATTTTACCCAGTGGGACCGTCATCCAATGGTCAGACCCCCCCCCCTCTTTTTTTAAAGGATCAATTATTATTATTTCTTTTCCTGGTGCACCAAGACGTGACACCCTAAACGATTAATTTGCATTATGGGCTAATACGGCAATACTTAGCGGTAAGACCTCGGGATCGGCTGCGCAGGGCAGACTCTTGGCAGTGAATGTGTTACATGCTTGCAACCGCCAGCTCCCGTACTATAGGACTACGGAATGCAAAACGGACCACAAAGGAGCGGTTTATTAATAAAAACACCTAGCGTTTTCTTTTTAACGAGGCGAGATCAAAGTCTCGTTTAATCTATTTAATCTAGAATGACGCGGGCAGCGCCCTTTACATAGGACGACTGGAGATGTCCTAGTCTTTTTAACCGACTTCAAAAAGGAGGTTCTCAATTACTCGGAATCTTTTATTTTTAAGTACGTTCCCCGATAACTCGAAGACGCCTGCACCGATTTGGAAAAATATTGTTTTGTTTGCAAGTGGTCGCTTGGTCATCACATCAGAATCTGATGATGGGATCCTGGGAAAATCGAGGGAACTCATCAAATTTTAAAGGCACAGTTGAAGCTTTGTGTAAGGGTATACTGCCGTCATAGTAAGCCTCCCATCGAGCTGGGCTAGGAGATACTATGTACTCGTATGGGAGGAGCGCCTACTCTGTGATCGGAAACGCGAGCCGAAAGAGACTTACTTTGTGCTAGTATCCCTTTCTAATATAAACGGTGCCAGTCGTTTAACAGTTTTATAGCCACTTCATAGATGACATAACAGACTCATCAAATCGTATAATATCCGCAAACCAAGATAACCGCAAATGGTTAGCGGAAAGTTACTTAATATCTCTCCAATAAACGCAGTAAGTCGCTACAAGAACAGCAATTTACTGGATTTTCCATACAACGATTAGTACAAATAAATACTTACCTAATTTAACTTTTATTGTCATGTTTAGAATAGAATTTTCTCGGCATTTTAAACTTTAATTATTATTGTGTACATTCCTTATTCTTAATTCTGTATGACATCTACTTACTAATGGTTGATAATATATGATAATATTGATATTTTTAAATCTGTTTAACATATATAGGTATTTAATATAAGACCACATGTGCTATGATGTAACCATTTAATATTGTAATTCTTTTCCTATTTCGTATTTTATAGGCAGAACATGGAGGACTCCCAACCTAAGTTAAGAACTACAATGTATACTTACCTATGTTTCACAAAATAAATTACTTACAAATACAAATTATTTATTCTGCAAATAGGCCACAAGGCCACTTTTACATATCAAACTTACTTACTTAAAGCAAAATGTGACGTCACAATTCTGAATCAATTACTGTGAAGCGTTCCAACTGCCTGGGGTCAATGACCTCGCTGGTTCGAGGTCATTGACTCAAGTTTTTGGGTATTTTTGTTCTTTAATTTTAATTCCTCCTATAACATTTGTTCCTCTCCGAAAACTGGTACGGATAGCATCGTAAAATGAATTTGGGAAAAATCATCTAAAACAGCCTATCGTCCTAACTCTCGTTCGAAACGTCACGTGTACACACCAAGTAGGGTCATACTCAAATTTAGGTTCGCGTCTTTCCCGTGGACACTATAAAAGTTAAGGGCTACGAAGCCTAATTTTGGTTTGGACTCTTAATCCGCATAAACAGCAGCGTCTCCTCTTATGTATGACTATTCGATAAAAGCCTGACTTATATGCAGGTGAGCTCTTAATTATTGACCACAGGAGAGACGAATTTTGCTTAGGTATACAGTGTGTTCGGGTGAACCCAGTGTATAAACGAAATTCGTCTCTCCTGTGGTCAATAATTAAGAGCTCACGTGCATATAAATAAGGTTTTTATCGAATAGTAATATAGAAGAGGGGACGCTGTTTATGAGAATTAAGAGTGCAAACCAAAATTAGGCTTCGTAGCCCTTAACTTTTATAGTGTCCACGGGAAAGACGCGAACCTAAATTTGAGTATGACCCAGTAACACAACACTAAATACCAAACAAGTAGAGGCGTAGGTTACTAGTATAGCTGCGGTCATACCCACTCAATTGGATATCATCATTAATAAAACATCATTAAATACACGTATTAATTTTACCGTCATTGCGTAATACCTACTGAATATTGATTATTGATTGCGAATAAATTATGTTATTGCATGCTTGCTTGCACATCGTGAAATTTGTTAATCCCAGTTTTCGTAAAGCAATTAGTTAGGCGTAATTGAGGTAACCATTATGTAACAACTTGCTCTGTAGGTACATGACGTTGTACCGTCCAGGCTCGTATAAGAATAACGTCAGACGGGGCAAATGCGCCACCGGTGTATGTGCGATATTTCAAACATAATTGTATGATGAACTGTATGATATTTGAGTACTATAGTCATCTTAGATGATCAATTGATCATCATTATCGTCATATCAGCCAGAAGACGTCCAGTGCCAGACATAGGCCTCCCCCAAAGAGTGCCACAATGACCGGTCCTGTATGATAGGCGCATTTACCCCGTTGGCGCACTTGCCCCGACTGACCTTAAGTCTACGTCTCTACGGTGTACGCCACCTGTCGAAAGCAGCTTAAGGGGGTCAGCGGGGTCGCGAGCGTTCGACGTGGCACCCACAGCATACATACATACCCACATACATATAATCACGCCTATTCCCCGGGGCACTCGCCTTAAACCCCAAGGATGGCGAATAACATCTTTGTCCCCGCTGATTTTGCGTTACAGGGACGACCGGCGTACATACGTCAGGTAGATCTAATAATATTAACAGACGATCGAACGGTCCGGCGCACCGAGAGGGACACAGCTATATGAAAGAATCAGAGCGATATATGACTATCTGATTCTTTCAGATAGCTGTGTCCCTCTCGGTCCGCCGGACCGTTCGATCGTCTGTTAATACTATAAGTTTCACATTTTGACACTTGATTTGTCATCACGTGCGTTCGAAAAGTTACGTACCTAATTACCATTAGGGTGATCCAAATGTGACAAGACGCTAGGGGCTCCAGTGCGTTCATTACGAGATCCTCGTACCGCTTTCGCAGGTTTTCTTCACGAAAGGTTATATAATATATATTTTTTTTTGCGGATCATACAGAAATCGACCTAGTCCCAAACTAAGCATAGCTTGTAATATAGGCACTAGACGACGATAAAGATGCTTATAAAAATCAATGAATACTTAAATACATAGAAAATATCAACAGTCAGTTATTAAAAAAAAAACTGAGTAGACAAAAAATTAAAATAATTATTGATTCGGCTCACAAAAATTCACGAGAATCGGTAGAGAAATGCGACCTATTTATAAAGGAGAACAGCAAGTTGATCACTTAACGCATTGTACATGCGTGGGGTAGATCTAAATGTCATTATTATAGAATAACTACAGATGGATCTACCTAACACGCGTTTAAAACGTTAGGTACTTGATTACCCCTCAGCTGAAGAGAACGAAATAATTCGGCCTACCTGAAGCAGACAACTAATTTCGTTTGCTTCGCTTCGTCGCAGTCGTTAAATAAATCTTATTAATTTTTCATAACGCAGCCGTTATTTAACACGCGAACCTGAAAAAAGAAACTGGTTAACTGTAACCAAAATTTGGCTACCAGTAGGTCGTAATCTAGGGACTTGCGAACTACTGGTTATCAGTAACAAAATCAGTTGGTTATTTATATAGTTGATGTTGTTTATATTTAACTAAAGTTTACTTCGCTACAACGAAACTTTCAACTAACAAAACCAGATTGGTTGTTCCTTTTTTTCAGTACAATAACCTCCTTCAGAAATATCGCAAAGACTACTAATTATGAGAACTCTCTTTGACACAATACTGCATAGGTACATAGTTTTTCCGCGACATCACTGTTCTAGATTATGAAAAACGGGTTGAAGTCTTTCGCACATATATTATCGTAAAAATTCTAACGCATTGTTATAGTAGGACATAAGAACCCCACACTAAAACGTGTAATGCATATGTTTCTGTGTAGGTAGTTTAAAAGTAATAATAGAAACCATTTTGCAACATATAAGCCTCAATTGACTTAAAATGTTGTTGTAATCCAATTTGATTATCAGCGCGTCCCGCAGGTAATGTATTGAACGCGCGTCAGGTAAGAAAGTTGGACTGTCCTAACGTGCGTTGGAAACGTTACCTCTCTGGTCAAATACGCGGGTTTATCTATCTGCCTGTTATGCCAGTGATCGATTCACATTCCATTTTGGTACACCCTGTATAGGTACTCTATACTCAGCGTAGGTTTGGTAGTTTATACTTTATATGTTTTATTGGGTCTCCAAATCGCTAAACTTAAGTGGCAGTGGGCGTGGCACATAGCGCGTAGAACCGATGGCCGTTGGGGCGGAAAGGTTCTCGAGTGGCGACCACGTACCGGAAGGCGCGGCGTGGGTAGGCACAAGGCGGACTGATGACCTGGTAAAGGTTGCGGGAGTCCGCTGGATGCGGGTGGCGCAGGACCGGTCACTTTGGCACTCTTTGGGGAGGCCAGTGTCCAGCAGTGGATGTCTTTTGGCTGTTATTATGATGATGATGATGATGTTTTGGGTAATCTCCGGAACCGCTTATCCGATGAAATTTCTTTTGCGTGTAAATTGGACTTTCCAATGGTTATCCTGCTAATATTATAAATGCTAAAGTTTGGATATTTGGATGATTTTTGTTACTCAACACTACACTAGCTTACAAATGACACCTCACACGAAGCAATCAGTAAAATAAAACCCGAGATTTCAACAAAATTCGATGACCGTAGGCGGCCATCTTTGTGACGTCACAGCTATGTCCGTCCCCCTCTCCCTTAACTAAAACCGGCAGATTCGTACTCTGGAGACAACAAGGAACACATCCATACCAGTTTTAGGTATATAGAAGAGATGTCCACGAAAATCGTGAAGGAGACGACTTTTTGCGATTTTGCCACCGTACTAATTTGCATGAAACTATGCACGAAGATAGTTTTTAGCCTGAACTAAAATATAGGATAGTTTTAAAACACGAAGCTCGCCGCGCGTGGCTAATTAGTTACATAATAAATTAAACTGTAGATTTTTATTCAGTCTTTTACAATTGGAAGAGCATTTTAGTTTTTTTTTTGGTGTAATGCAGTAGTAGTAATATCTTCAGTTTTTTAAATAATTATTCTATTCAATAACCAGTTTGTTTAGGTATTACTTATAATGAAGATTTTGTGTAAGAACTTACTTTGTTATAATAATTTGTCTTCTAAGTCTTCACTATTAGAATAATACGCTTTTTTTATGCTGCTGGGGCTGCCAAGGAGGTGTAGTGCCTCGGGCATGTTTGCCGAAGCCCGTGTAGACGGGTTCCAGGCGATCATGCGCAAAAAGATAGCCTCGCTATTATAGGCAGGGTGAGAGCAAGGCCCAAAAGCATTCTACAAGCAATAGCTTCTAGATTTAACTGTCCAATTTTATCTTTCTGGGTTGGGCAGATTAAGGGCCTTGCCCAATTTATCATTTAAAAATTATGTATTGATTTTTTCGTGCCTACTGTTACTAACCTAATTTAGTTTTAAGTCGTCTGTTACTAACATGCTATGGATCAACCAGTCTGAAATAAAGAATTTTTATTTTTATTTATTTATTTATAGGCATTTCTTTTGCTTGACTTATAAGGTTTTCTTTGCTTCTTTTTTAATCCCGACGAAAGAAGACGGATGTTATAAGTTTAACGTGTCTGTCTGTGGTATCATAGCTTCCAAACGGATCAACCGATTTGAATGCGGTTTTTTTGTGTCATGGATAATTTTATCCTGAGTGTTCTTAGCTATGTTTCATCAAAATCTGTTCAGCTGTTATTGAGATATTGGACTTTGAAATTAAAATGTCGGGGGTTTTTCAACTTTTCTAAGTTGTAGTTATTTAATTTTATCCGGTAGTTTATTATAATTATAGTATCAGTCGAGATGGTGGTGATGCTATTAATCTAGTTTAATTTCTTAATGCATATGGTGCAGGTGTGTCTTCTCTTTTGGTATAAAATTCTGAGTATTTGCGGTCTAAATTACATATTTCTAAGATTTATAAGGATGGTAGAGTGAGTATTCTGTGTTTGATAAAGTGCGGCTTACAACTGTCTATTTGTTTTAGGTTTACGAGTATTCTGATAAATTTTTCTGCAGGTCGAAGATGGTGGGAGCATCGGTGCTATTTCCCCAGAGGATAACTCCATAGCTGAGCCAGGCGAATAAATTACGCGAAATAAAGTCGGTGGTTTTCTTTATTCCCCGTAGCGCGTACGCAAATCTGTAAAGTTTCGATTTAATACTTTTTCATATCTCATGCTCTGAAAGTGTGTCGTTGTTGTTCTAAAAAGTGTGCTGAAAGTGATACGTTACTGCTCAGTTAGTCCTCGCCTTATAAATATTATCCGGGAACGAATTCTAATAAATATCAATACGTACCCTGCCACTGACAAAGGAAAATACTTTTATACTTAGGTAATAGTTCATAGAATTTATTTTATTTTATTTAAAATAAGTGTATATTGTAAATTCATTACTTTTATTTTAGCTAAAATATCCACTAGGGTCTATGGTGACAAATGGAATACACCCACAATGCTTTATTTTAAACTCTAAGTTGTGCATGTGAGCTAAGGCAGAAACGCATACAGCCACTCTTCAACTGCTACTAATAATAAATACAAATAGTATGAAAATATTTGAATAGGCTATTTTCGTATATCACACTTAAATTATGAAAATATGTTAATTCTTATAGTTTTGACTTAGGAAATTCGAATACAATACTATTTGTTTATAAAACGTGAGCAATATTTTTATTTTCAAAATTAAAATCGTAGTTGTATGTGTCACGTGACCGAATTACACCATATAACCATAAGCGCGAGCGAGACAGATATTTGCCTCTTTCTTTAGGACAGGTGAGATGGGACTATTCTTTCGGCTGGGATGACGTCACGATAATGGCGGCTGCCGTTTTTGAATTGCATACTTTGAATAAACATATCGTTTAATTTGCCGTCTGTGTTTTTTTAACTTTCCTCATATTCGATATGAAAAGTACAGTGTTTAACTCGGGTGAAAGTCACCCATTTCTGACTCGAACCATTGGCGCTCTCACTTCGTTCGAGAGCCAAAATATCTCGTCAGAAATGGGTGCCTTTCAGCCCTTGGTTAACAATCTGCTATTTAAGTGTGGTTTCCATGATAAGTGTCTATTACGATTCCTAACAGTGTAAATGTGTCGGCCACCTTTAACGTTATGGAATTGTGGTTATAGTTGTTTGTTACCGGGTTTGTGGCTTTCTGATATGGGTGATATGTCATTAATTTTGTCTTAGTGTAGTTTATTTCCAGGTAGTGATCGTGCATTCAATCTGTGACATTATCTAGGACGGTATTTATATTATCGTTTATATGTGATGTATTTTGAGAGGATGTTAGTATAGAGATTTCGTCAGCGAAAAGGATTGAAGTTACTTGAATAATTTTAGGGAGATCTTCAGAAATGAATTATGCTATAACGTTTAAATGGCGATATCCATCAAAACTTTAACTTTCGTTAACTTGCTCAGTAAAGCTTTAGAGCGTTTACCGAAAAGCTCTTCTAGTAATGGATTAACGATTAAGATGAATAAAGCATTTAATTACCTGTACCGGCTAACTTCAGGAAGAAGTTGCTGATTAAATAATTGAGTACTTTTCAATAAGCTATATTTACAAGCAATTGTAAATCAAAGCCCATATTAATTATTAAAATTTAAGCTTCATTATATTACTTGCAGGTGGTACTGTTTGTATGAAAATATAAGTAAATATGTAAGTGTGTACCTAAGTTGTCTTTATTGATTTATATACCCATGCTGAATTACAGCTTGCTAGTAGTAAGGGTCACTGAGCTAAGCCTCAGACGGACAGACGGACATTGCGAAACTATAAGGGTTCCTTGTTGACTACCCTTAACAGGTTCTATCGGAAGATCAGCGCTAGCAGTGAAGCCAGCATTATTATGCTGAATTAAACGCGTTTCGTCACAAACGCTGTCTAACACTGTTTTTTCTTTGATTGTTTGTTCGCGTCCCGAATAAATGTTTCTTTCTTTCTAAGAGGGATACATTTTTAAACGTAGCCTCACAAGTAGGATTTTTCTACAGAGGCAAAGCTTACCTGGAGCATAATAAAATTATTAAATAAATCCATTTTAACTGTAAGAGCCTCCTAATTTTTATTTATATTATTGTGACTTTATTTATTCGAATATTTGATTAATATTGTATTATATTTTTTATAATGTGTATAGAGCTCTGACATGTAATAGTACATTACGTACCTAGGGCGGTGAATTCGTAAATGGCCCAGATCGCAGGTGTTTGAGGCCCGAACCGAAGGTGAGGGCCATAAATATGCGCTCTGGGGCTTTACGAATTACCGCCCGTGGTAAGTACACAATTTTACGTGTTCACCTGGCCACAATGCGAGTTTTACCGTACGCGCAGCGTGCGATAAAACTTGCATTATGGCCAGGTGTGACGTAAAATTATTTTAATGAATTGCACGCCTGCTCACAGGCTCGATTCGCTGTCTGTATGTATTTGAAGCAAATACATTTTCTGATTTCTGATATAAAGCATTTTGATCAGTTAACCCTTGAATCAGTAACCTAGTATAGACTGTAGTACAGTGCCTTACCGGTTCCGAGTGCTTCTCTACACCGTTACTATGCACGGTCAGGCGTGCAAGTACGTAGGACCAATACATTCCGGTTAAAAGTTGGCCACGCGTGTTATGTCATACGTAACATGACGCAATTGCCACATATAAGGTCGACCGGCGTGCTAACCAAGCAAGACTTTAAGGACTTTCGAAACTTAAGTCGGTGAACTTAGTTAGGGATGTCATAATATGCTTTCCAAATTTTCAGAAAGTTCCAACCAGGTTTTAGAAGGGAACTACTAAGTCCGGCAACTACAACACGACAGTTGACTCAAAATTTTAGTATCACTCCAAAAGAACGATGGCAAAAAATATGCCTTCGAAGCTACAAGCGTTTTAATATTAATTTTGTATTAAGCCAACAACGCTGCTAACTTAAATTAAAGAGAAATAAAAAATAATAAATAGTCCGAGGCTGATTTGAACCGGCGAACGGGGGCATTCATAGCCCGTCGCTACTAACCAACTGAGCGTTTTAATACTGCTTGTTAGAGAGAAAACGCTCGCAAATCGTGAAGTCAAGATTTTCGAGCGTGACAATCGTTTCGCATGCAGGTGCGTTTTGCGATAAAGCGACAGAATATTGCCCCCTCCTAATACTTGAACACTTATAACTTTGTTATTATTCAATTCCCTGCTTTACTTTGTTTTAGCAAACGAATGAGCTCCCCGCCCGAGGTTTACCCGAGGCAATACAGTTAGGAATGTATGGTTCTTCAAGAAAGGAGTGTATAAATTCTTAAAGGATCAGCAAGTGGCATGACACACCTGGAGTTGCAAGCGTCCATAGGCTACCGTTACTGCTTACCATCAGGCGGGCGTGTTTGCCACAGACGTGGTATAAAAAGTGGCTAACATCAACTTAAGTGGCGCGACTACTGACTGAGTGACTGCACTTACGTTGCCTTATAGATACACCAAACTACATAGTTAGTCAATAAACCGCATGGTTAACTACGGTTACACGAAATCTAAATTGACCGGTTGGCCAACATAATGGTAAAAATCACCAAAGTTCAGCGCAAACTTGATTGCACCTCATTTGTTTTTCGGTCAATTACCGGCCATCAGTTAATTTCTAAACTTCGAAACTTGGATGTTCTAATCCGCAAAAATCAACCTTAAGGATGGACTCACAAGGCATATTTTCCAGCAATAATGGCATTTAAGACGTGAAGACAGAGAAGTTATGGAAAAGTTACAAAACAAGTCATTACGTTAGAACAATGGATTGGTAAAGCATGTTTGTTTGTTTTATAATAGTTTGAACCGTGTTTTATCGCAGAGGTCAGCTTTCTCACGCTATTATTTAACGTATTCATTGGCAGAGAATACCTAAAACTATTCACATTGCCGGTGAAAACGCAACTTTTTATAGCACCGTAAATGAAGTTTGTACGCCCATGACCGAAATAATTTTGCTACCGAGTGACACGTATGCTGCTTTTCACACTGTCTTTGAGTAAAATTGGGATCCCTCAATTGAGGCAAACAATTATTGTTTTACAAAGAACGCAAGCAAAATTGCGGTATAAACTATAACATATATATGCATCATAACGGTAGATTATACACACTGGTGAAAGAATTATGGAAATCGAAAGCAGTTCCGGAGATTATCGTGTACAAACTTACAAAGGTGCACCATCACAAAGCTTACCTACTCACAAACGGTAGGTAGTCTTTTATAATATACAAGCTGCCAGGGGTTTTCAAATTTTTAACTCCCGGAGTGCAAACAGGTCTTTTTTTTAATCGGAGGGGTTATCACGTAACGTTTTGAACGCGCGTTAGGTAGGTCCAACTGTCATTTTTTAATAAATAAAATTGACATTTAGATCTTACGTGCGTACAATGCGTTTCATGATCGACAGACTTACGTTTTCTACAGCTCGCAGAATCACTAGTACCTACTATTAGTGTAGTATACATAAAAAGTATATATATGACATAATAGAAGGTAAAACTCTTCAATGCCGACTATGTTATACAGTAACTGTTTCTAAGGCTTCCGCAACATTTTATGTTAACATTTCATAACATATTTCTGAACTCAATAATAAATAAACCTAAATAAGCTTCACACAATATACATCAGCAAACCAACTAGTTTTAATAGTTGTGCAGACAACAAAGAGTAGAAAATGTAATCCAACAGCTTTCCAGAAAGCCTTTGTAGAAAAGTCTAGACGGGCGTCAAGAACCATTTTATTATGTAAGTCACCATCGACTTACCTAAGCTACTTTCAACCTTATTGCAACCGCATAAGGTGCAGTGGAACTCGTATTTAAGCAGATTAGACTTAATATAAAAGGAATTTGTGTTTTCTATTTCGATTTCCGTTTTATCAGCTTTTCCCTGGCTGCAATTTGATCGAATTAGAATGAGTAAATATTTGACAACAGTGAATGTACCTAAATTGCTTTTTTGCTAGCAACAGATAAATCATTAGGAAAATACTCAGAAAGTACCAATCTTTCATGTTGCTATTTTAAGATTATATATATATTCATAAAAACATACAATTTTAGTCTCTAGCTCAGGCACGTGCTATTCGCCTCGAATTGTAAGCTTTTAGTCTATAGTAAAACTGATGTACTTACGTTTTATCAATAAATTATATTTTTATTTAACTAGGACGTTGTTTGATCGTGACGTCACAAGCAAGTAATCCCTACCTATTCCGTACTGACGGAGCGTTTTTAACGTTTCATAAAAAGAAGCCGATCTGACTTTAGTCAAATACCGCATTATAAGATCTGATAGATTCTTCTTCTCTCTTCTGAGAGAGATTGTACAGAGAAGAAGAAAAGTTTGTATAGAGCTGCGATATGAACGAGTTCCACTCCACGCGGACGGAGTCGCGGGAAGAAGCTAGTGTATATATGTATATATAGTTACCTAAGTAGATATATGTAAGTGTTAAGAGTTATGAAGATGCATGTTTCCTCCTAGCCTGAGTGCCTTGTATAACTTCCCACAAATCTCTTAAATGCGTTATTTTCACGAAATACAAGGCATGTCGAGGCGGCCAGTATCTCATGAGTTATTATTCTCAGTCATTGGTCCCCCCGCCGGCCGGCGAGTAAGCGAGTGTTACTACGTGCTACTCGCCCAAGCGAGTAAAAGCGAGTAAGAGTTACTATGAGAGTACTCACTACTCGCCGGCGGTGGGGCCAGTGCCTTAAGCCGCAGTAAGCTCGGCTGGATTTCACCTTCCCATACAAACGGAGTTTCGTTCTCATTTTAAAACTACGTGTTGGATTGTGATGAAACTTTGCATATACGAGTACAATGAGATGAGGTATACCGGGTGGAAAGGCACGACGATCCTTTCCGCAAAAAGGGGATTGTTTAGGTTGAGTACTGTATTTCCTCTAAACAAACTAGGCTCATATTCGTAAGGGTTTTGAAGTTATAGGCAGTTAACGTTTAATGCAAAAAACTGCAAGTGACAATCCTCATTGGGTTCAGTGACATTTTAACAATAACACAAGGGTCAGTGACCTTTATCAATACGTATAATACAAATATTAGTACGTAGTAATAGTAAGGGTTGTAACTAAGAAGAACATTTATTAATTTTAATATTTTTACTAATTGTTCGTAACAAAAATCTAAACATTACGAATCGATTCTCCATCACTTAAACTAACCCCCCTTTGCGGAAAGGATCGTCGTGCCTTTTCACCCGGTATATCTATGTCTGCAAATATTTTATATGGTTCCAGTCTATAAAACAAACGAAACACAGTAAAAACAAGTTTTGTATGAAAAACTTAAATTCTAAGCTACACAAACTAATTACAGACCTGGATATATCTCGTCATTGTACATGCAAAGTTTCGTCACAATCCAACACGTAGTTTTAAAATGAGAGCGTAACGACCTTTTTATGGAGAATCGAGCTTACTGCGGACTCTTAAAACAATATCGGTACTGGATGATGAAGACTATACGCTATGAAGTTAAAAATGTTACCATTCGGACTCATTATTGCACCGTTAAAAATAATTCATTCAGTATTGATTTTGTGCATATAAATGTCCAGTTCGCCAGGTCGAGTATCTAGATCGTGGAAATTAGACTGCAGGTGTTACCTGGCATTACAAATTCATCAGCCGATTGCCTGGGAACTCCTATTTTTAATAATGTCACACTGGTAGCGCTCGTATGATGAAAGCTAGGCCGAAGAAATGGAACATTTTGAACTAGGACGGATATTTTTAGAATACTAGTTAGTTTCTTTAGTTTAAATACACAAGGGTAAGTTAGTGATTAAGGATATAGGTTTAACCAACAATGTAAAAAAGATGTCACATTTTTCAAATGGAATTATAAATCAAGGTCGTGTTATTTACCCAGTCACTGGCTTATCAAAATGTTTAAAAAGTTGATTATTCTAAATCATCACTACTTTTTTAAGCCTACTACTTAGTGTCAATCTGGTGTTACAAAGAACAGCTTTATGTCAAATTTCATGTTTCATCCGTCCAACATATATTGTTACTTATATCAGTAAGTAGGATACCATAAGGATCATGAACTATTTTTTTTTCAAACCTATTAACAATATAATGCTTTTGGGTTCCAAAATGGTTTTCCTTGAAATCGCATTACCATGAACGTACGATTTTTCTAATCGTATGCGGAATAGGGTATATGTATAATCAAGAGAAGAAATTCCTTCTCCAGGCCATACACATAAAAAAACCTTGTATACTCTGTCCTTGGCTCAAAAGTCCTTTACATGGATTTCTCTCATTAAATCCGAAGGGTTAAATAGGTTTCCGAGCACATGACATATCTGAGAAAATAGGTCATGTCATGACGTATTCAAGTTTGAACAACAATATAGTAGCCGCGAACCTGTTCCCATTGTTCGGAAACAATTTCTTGGAAATCTAAAACGTCATTATACGCATATTTTTCAAGGGAGGTACGCTTTTCTTCGCGGCTAAGGAGCACAAAGGCTTGAGCCTAAAATAAATCGTTTGTTACCCAACCTGCCCTAACCTATATTTTACAATAGGGCATGATGCGAAGTTCCCGTAAAAATGAGGTTTTATTCCCGTTAATGGTTTTCTGATATTTATGATCAGGTATTATTCTCCGAGGTTTTAGTGAGTCCTTTTAGAATCTAAAGGTGTAAGCTGTTAAATTGTAGAATAAGTATATAAAAATACTTAGGTCAGATTCGACGACCAAGGGGCTAGTATTTCACTTATATAATTTATCTTCAGGATAAGGTAATTGATGCGGGTGGCGTAGGACCGTTCATTGTGGCACTCTTTGGGGGAAGCCTATGTCCAGCACTGGACGGGACGTCTTCCGGCAGTTATGACGATGATGAAGGTAAACGTCCTATCCTCGACGTGGCACTAGCGTGTGACATGGTACTTCATGTCAATGCATTACGGGTTAAATTCACATTATCCACGTTAATCACCTGAACTCGATCACCCAAGGGAATTAGCGACAATTGTTTTAAATGCAACTAGGAAAAAAAATGTTCGGTTATGGCGCTTCGACGGACGCTGTCGCGTCACGCTCGCTTCGCTCGCTCGGCTCGCCCGCTGTAGGGTCGCAGTTCACCTAACAACCTAACCGTTTTTTCGCCTGGGGTATTAGGCTAGGGGATTACGTGGACAAAGCGGGAGGGGGAGGGTACTAAGTATAAGTAAAAGACACTGGACACCGCAGGGTCGATCGCGTATAGGGCGGCCTATGGATATCCGGGATACACGCTGACCCGTAGCTACGTGTTCCCCGGCGTTCATTAAAATGTAAGCCATGTCACTTTTACATAAAGTACCTCATGTCATATACTAGTCCAACGTTGAGGAGTGAACCTTTATCTTGTATCCGCTTTCTTAATGTGTCATCCCTGGTCGGTCAATTCGAAAGTATGAAGTAGCGGCGTCAGTACATGTAAGGATTAGAGTGATAACAACGGCAAATTTTTAAGAAGTATATTTTTGTGTTTAGATGATGACAATGGTGAAAGTACTTAAAATGAACCACTACTGACATCTATTTTTTATTGTTAGTAAGTATTAGCCTTGTAAAACAATTACGCATAATCAATAGGACAATCAGTAGGTAGCTACTGCAGTACCTACATGCCACACTTTGATCAGTTTTATGACGTTCTTCGTTCTTAAGTGCATTTTTGTCAATTTAATTTAAACAAACTAAATGCCATCAATTTTACTCTCCTTGTCATGAATATAATTTTATGTTAAGAAGTTATTCTTATCTCGTTTTATAAAAACATACTGTCTTAAATCATATTTGACTATTTACAGTTTCGAATTTACTGCCCCATTAGGTTAACCATGTTTGAACAAGTTATCGAACACGGTCAACTAGCCTTAATTTCCACCCTTAGCGTGACCAACTTATTGCGGCGGTCCCCAAAGCCCTAGCCAATACAAAAACGCATGAACTGTCACGCTACTCGACCGCAACACTAACTTTGCCGTACCAGCCCGGCAGAAAATTGTGGGTAAATGTCTTGACTTCTTGAGTGCTCCGTGAGCGGGATGGTCGCATGGTTTCGTATGGCAGCACCCCTTTCTGAAGGCATTATTTATGTAGTATTTATGTAGTAGGCTGATTGTTTTAGATCGTGGTTGTGGTTATTTGGATACTGACATTGTGTTCAATTGCTTGGGTGAACGTAATAGGTTTTGTGCAGACATCCGATGTGTTGTGATATTTAGGGCGGATTACGAACGAACGAACTTACGATTACAGATCGACCAACGGTTAATATGGCGCCGGCAGCTGTAATTCCAAACCTGTCAAACTTTCCAAGCATTCAGATTTTAACGAACATCTCTTACGACAAGGGGCGGACACTCCGCGATTTACGTTCATCGCTACAAGTACATGCCGGTGCCCCAACGTTGGGGAGCATGTACTTGTAGCGATGAACGTCGACGTCGTCGTCGACCATGTCAGAGGGCAATAAATCTTAATGATTTGGCTGAGAAAAAAGCGCCTTTTGTAAAGATCAAAGGAGTGTCCCTTCTGTACTTGTACTATTATCTATTCTGTGCTTACGATTGTAGTCGGTTTGGTGCAGTCCATCCTTAGTCGCTGATATGTCTCAGTTATGCATCTCCAGAGAGGAATCTCGTCTGTATTGCAAGATTGAAGTTTCCATTTAAAACACAGCACGACAAAAGTTTCACCTGACTGACAAATTAAAACTTAGTATTATTTGATTGAAAAAATATTTCTTTTGATTATGTTTTAATATAATTAAACGGCGATGGCGCAAGACTGATCACTTTTTGACGGAATGGACATTTGAACATTCAGACATACGAAAGAATTTTGACACAAATTAAGTAAAGGTATCATAATTCGCACGAAGAATGGGGGAGGTCGTTATCTACTCCTATAGTTCAAATAAAATTGTGTTCTTAACATACAAGTCTTCCGTTCGCAGCAGAACTTCATGCCCTCAAGGCATTAAAGGCGTGATGGTTACATAATTGTATCACGCGCGCCCCCTATGGGTATACTTGAAATTGTTTCTAATGAACGTTGGAAACAACACAATCCAATCAAATACCAACCTTAGGGTTCCAGAGGAAGATTCAGATTGCAACGGCATTCTTTGCAAGTTTGGTTCATTTCAAGTTCAAGTAAGTTGATTGTGTTGTTTTGATTCCGGTCCAGAAATAGACAAGTTGTATGTTGTAACTATACAGGTGGTTTGTACAGAGATGTTCACGAGTTTCCTTATACCCGTAAATTATAATGAATATGCGTAATTTATTTTGTAAAGCAATATATTTGGCTTAACACGAGGACCAGTTGGTACCTGGGGCCAATACCACCCGTATAGGACGGGATACGTAAACGCATCTCACCAAAGTTAGAAATTGCGAAACCCCTTATTTATTACCCCTCAAACTGCCCGTTTTAATGGGGTTTACACCTTTTTAACTTTATTTATGTAATCAGGCCATACATTTCTATATCTATACCAAGTTTCAGCTTCCTATGTCAATAGGTCTTCGAGAAAACTGGCTGTAACAGACGGACAGCCTCCGAGTGATCGCATAAGTGTACCGTTGGACCAATTTTGGTACGGAACACTAAAAAAGGGGGCCATACGACCAAACATTATTTTTTTCGAATCCTATACATATATGTAGTGTCCAAATGCTCGGCAAAGACTTTCCCTCTCGACTTCCACTCGTCCCGGATTTGAGCAACCTCAGACCAATCGTTATAAAATGCGTCCAGGTCGTCCTGCTACCACCGAACATACAAACATAATTTACAAATGACGTTATAATCAATTACAGAAAAATCGTGCGTGGTTGTAATGCGACTTTAACGATTTTCAAAACACTCTAGCTTATGTAGCGCCCGGGTGCAATCAAGCCCCCTAGGACCGTGCACCCGTGGGCAACGCACCCTCTGCACTATAGAAAAGCAAAAAAAAAGCAGGTAAAGCAGCCAATGAGCAAACTGTATTGTTATGTTTGGAAAGAACTTCATGATCGAAATAGTTCAGAGGGAAGTATAGCCTGCTGGCTCGCGACTGACATTAAGTAGGTACGTACTTACTTTTTATATGAAATTTCCATTTCAGGAGAAAACGTTTTCCACTAACGAAATCTTAACAAACTAAGTATTTTGATGTCGATCGCTTCAGCATACTTAATAATATCAAGGTTTATAAGTTTCACTTTTCAGATACATCTATAAATTTTAAATTATTGCAAATTTTGAAAAAAGGAAAACCTATAAACCTAGTCTTTGATTATCTCAATAACGTACTAATAAATCATTGAGAAAATATTCAGAACTGGAAAAACGTGGTCTCTTCTCGTCCGGACGATACGTAGCATTCCAACCCTCTTAAGGAAAACTGGTAAAATATTTTCCCTTTTATATATTTGTAAACAAAGAAAGGAAGAAGAATTTCTCCATTTAAAATGTAACGTTACTTGGAATGTGGTAATAACAAAGTCGTAAAACACTAAGAACTTTACACTATGATACGTTATTTTGTTTAATATGTTTTAACTTGTAATGTTTTAAAAGATAGGAAAATTTTAGAGAAATAGGAAGAAGAAAAATATTAATTCCGGCACCATTTCGTCCCCGTATACGTTCGCGATCGAAAATGAAGACGCGGGCCACGAACGTTAACTTCCAACTACGTTACTGTTCACACGCGATTATGTCATGGCTCTCATAATAGCGAGTGAAAGTGGCTTGGTGGGTACCTACCAACTAATCGGTTAAATACTCGATGCAGTTCTTACTGCTCACCATCCATTGTCTATGGTGCTAATAGAGTCTATAGACAATGAGACGCATGAATGAGAGTTAAGATTAAGTACATCCGCCGTATAGACGTTTTTTGAGACCATATTAACAGCCTTTCCTAGAGAAAACCTGTCCAATATCTTTTCCTTCTGGGTTGGAAGGTCAGATGGCAGTCGTTTTCGTAAAATTTGTACCGTAAAATGGGCTAAGGGATTGAGGGAGATGAGACGCGAATATTTTCAGTTGCTACTAAGATCAGTACGCTTACCATGAGTTTGACATTGACGGCTTACGCTAACGAGTATCGAGTTTTCTATCTGTGCATCTCTATTGCATTTTGACAGTAAGAGCGGGATGCACAGATAGAAAACTCGATACTCGTTAGCGTAAGCCGTCATTGTCAAACTCATGGTAAGCGTACAGGTTGCTCTGCAAGTGATATTATTGTACTTTTAGTCATATTTTCTTATCTTGCGGGAAGACGGAGTAGCCAAATTATAACATTAAACAAAAGTCTCTAGCAGTGAGAGGTGAAAGATCAGGCCTGGAATGGAACCAGGGTTGTGGGGAGTGATCATGCGGAAGAAGGAGCGATAGCGAGCCCCTCAAATTGCAGTGCCCAGCAGGGTTCACAATGATCTCTACCTTTATAAGTTAACGTCTGTACCTAATTTTGTGATATTGCTATAAATGATTGAGTATTGACCTTATCCGAAAGATTTTCCTAATAGGTACATTTTCCCAGCTCACAACCATTGCTATCCTCTCCAACTTCACTGTGGTATTTCTCACTATTTTCGTGTTTATCGTCGAAATTATGAAATGAAACGACAGATAATCATTATAAAACTAAAGTTCATACGGCGGGAACATTTACTATGTATAAATATCAACGTGCCACATGTAAAAATACATTTTTGTCGTCTTTTGATTGTCTATTTCGATCCAACTCATCCCATTTTACGGTACGACAAACGCTTACAACTGATAAGGTAAGTATTATTAGCAAAGAGGTTTTGGTTCTTTCGAGCGTGAAGTGTTTTTCAAACATAATAATACTAAAGTCTTTGCGTTTGCAAATGGTGTTTGTTGAAATCGCGTGACGCTGAGGTAGCGCACGGTTTTTCTAATCTCATATGCAATAGGGTATAGTCATATGTTAAACGATTCGAATTCCAGCCGGCCAGCATTCCGATCACGGAATACTTTTAAGCCATCAGACCGGAAACGAATCGAGACCATTTTTTGCATGGAGTATTGCACAAATGCATGGGCGTTGTATGATGCCGGTTTTATAGCGTGCGAGCGAGAAGTCCCGCGGAGCGACGACGGGTATGAATATGTACTAAATGCACAATGTGTGTATGGTCACAGAATAAATAATAATATTATAGAAGGTTCTCTGTTAACGAATCCCCTGTTTATGTATGCCGAACGAGCCTACACGTGGCCATCTCTTTCCATCACATGCAACGCGGTCAACTCGAATAAAGCTTAAATAAGAAAACGAAATCCGCAGCAGAACCAAGGTAACCGATATAGCCCTCCGAATCGCTAAACTTAAGTGGTAGTGGGCTGGGCACATAGCACGTAGAACCGATGGCCGTTGGGGCGGATTGACCTCCAGGATGATCATAAGCTATATTGATTTTCATCCCATAGTTCTACTTGATTCGGAAACTTATTTTTGGCTGACAATATAGGTACCTATTTACACTGACCGCAATATAAAGACTTACATTTTGGTAGGTACAAGCTTTTCACCACCTTTTCACACCATCATCAACTGCTCATTAAGACGTTTGTACACTCGTACTCATCTCAGAAACTTGTCGGATTGACAAATACCTACCCTTTCAGTAGAAGTTTATGGTTCGATATGGACAGTTTACTTATTTTTGAATACCTTGCGAGTGAAACCGCGGTACCAACTATAGTCACATAAAAGAACACTAACTACAAAAAAACCGGCCAAGTGCGAGTCAGGCTCGCGCACCAAGGATTCCGTAAAAATTTTTTTTTTTTTATATTTGAGTTGAATTAATGAAAGGTAAATGCGGTTTAAGATTTATGTCGTATTAAAAAAAACTACTTACTAGATCTCGTTCAAACCAATTTTCGGTGGAAGTTTGTATGGTAATGTACATCATATATTTTTTTTAGTGTTATCATTCTCTTATTTTAGAAGTTACAGGGAGGGGGGGGGGACATTTTACCACTTTGGAAGTGTCTCTCCTCTATATCATTTTTGAAGACCTAATCCATAGATACCCCACCCCACACGTAGGTATGAGTTTGAACAAAAAAAAAAAGAGTTTCAGTTGTAAGTATGGGGAACCCCGAAATTTTATTGCTTTTTTTTCTTTTTTTGTGTGAAAACTTAATGCGCTCAATCTTATAGTTGCGGAAAAAAGTGGCTGTGACATACAGACGGGCAGATAGACAGACAGACAGACAGACAGACATGACGAATCCATAAGGGTTCCGTTTTTTGCCATTTGGCTACGAAACCCTAAAAATTAAGCACTTCATTAAGGGGCTACCCGAGATTTCCATCGATTTTTGACAAGTTTTGAATCGTATCTCCTACTTTTGCTCTACAGATAGAAGTATAAACCAAACGGTTATCGGTTCTTCAATCTTTTATCTCCATTTTGGTTTACCGGATTTTGAAACAAATGAATAAGTACTTAATTTTGTATGATCTTGACATTGTCTAAAATTACACTTATATTGTATCTCTATTGACGCTACAAAAAACCTAAGAAAACTAAGAGATTCAGATCGAAGGTACGATCCCATACGCCAATTATGGGAGCCCCTTAAGGCATGCTTTTAAGTTTTCCATTTTGTTACCTAATAAGTACACTCGACCACAAAGAATAATGTTCGGTAAAATACAGTCTTATTTGCGGTTCTAGGTAGTACAGTTTTTTTTTAATACCGTCGTGTTCTTATTTAATTTTACATCTAAACTGCAAGAATAAGGTAAAAAAAATGTTACCAAGTTTAAATCGGACTCGTTCAACAAACGTTGGCGGAGCGAGATATCGCAAAATTCTACATTTTGGATATTTGTAGTTATTTTTATGATAGGATCCCGTAAATTGCTACTACATTTGGGTAATAAATAACACTTTATAATGTTATTAAAATAGTGTTCTTTAAATATTAAAAAACCTATTGCGGTTATTTAATTGAGGATATAATTTCTAATACAAACTTTCAGATTATTTAGCATCAAGAATCTGTCATATAAGAGAACTTTAACTATCAAAAGTAGTAATCTATAATATTATAAAGAGGAAAACTCTGTGAGATTGTGGCTTTGTAAGTTTATAATCTTGTAAGTTTGTATGTAATGGGTAATCCCTGGAACTACTCATCCGATTTTAAAAAAATCTTTCACCTGCGTGTTGAATGGACTTTCTGGGTGGATATAAGCTATGTTTTACCCCGCGGGTTTGCCTGCGTTCTTTGCTATACACGGACGAGGCTCGGGGGCAGCTAGTAAAGATATAAAATAACAAAAGATAGGGTAACAGCTGAGGAAAATTAATAGCATCATACAAACTTTTCTAGTAAAACACAAGTACGATATATGGCAGACAACTGAAACGGAACTCAAAGCCGAATCCCGAGAAAGCTTGCAAAACACAAACTGTACAGCTTTCCGGTACCTATTTTTACTTTCAAAGAATTTTCAAGCGCACGGAAAATTTAAGCTCTAGTCGTAGTTTTCCTTATTCGGTAAACTTTAAACTTTGTAGTTATAACGAGTTAAGATATTTTCAATGATGACCATTTTTTGAATAATACCTCATTTTTTAACATTTTTTTCTGCAACTTTTAATGTAGAATCTCAACCTTTTTTGGTCCCAATAAGAGAAAATTGGTGTCCTAGATTCCCATATTTTTTGCAATTTCCTTTTGTGTTACCGTCATGACAAAGTAAAATATGGGAAATAGTAACGTAACAGGAAGAATACTTTGGGTTATTTCTTTTGTCCTACTAGGATCGAAAGAACCCGTGATTCTTAGTACCTACTAACATCCTCATCCTTTTATGATAATTTAATAATGAGAACGCTTCCGAGAAGTTATCATGTATTCCGCCTAGGACTTATAGAATCATTAAATATCTTTGGAAATGTAATTTGTATTTATCATAATTAATTCCTGGTATAGAACTTAATTCCAATTAATTATGACGTATGGTAAAATTCGCTTTGCTTTTAACTTTTTCACGGGATTACATGGCACATTAAATATCTACGTTACTTTCAATCTCAGCACCCTTCAAGAATGTCTTTGTACAATTTTAAGGAACGTGCGTAATTACAGAGAATCTCATATCTCTCTCACAAAACGTAAAGTTAAACAAGGAATTTCAAGTTGAGAATAAGTTATATCCTCTACCAGGCCGTCTCTCGGCAGACGATATCAAAGTTAAAGTTTGTTGCTATAATTACAAATACAACCACAGATAACATAAGCATACTTAAAAAGTTAAATACTGGCATAAAACACTCGCAGGAAGCCGTTTAATAATAAAAAGAAACTCACGTAAAATGTTGATCACAAATACCGTTCGATTTTTAAACGCGGCTGTTAGGTATCGTCTGGGGCTGATACTGACGCGAGCGCAGTGAAGTGAATGCCAGTCACCACTCTTGTTTCGCTATTGCTAACCGACTAAACCATTCAAGTGGTTGCCACAAAGATGTAATACTAATTAGCCACCTCCTCAATTCAGCAGGTGTACCTTTGTCGTGTGCATTGAACTTTGCGTTCATTTGAATGAATTGTCATGCTCATCGGCTGTACGCGTCTCACATTTATAATTCAACGGTTTTTTTCGTTTCGTTCTCAAAGTGCAGTAGGCGGGAAAGCTGGTGTTCTATTTCAAAACCTCTTTTAAGATGTTAAATTTGATTTTGGATCAACCAATGGATCACTTTTACGTTCACTCTAACAGCGTAGGGGAAAGTGAGGGTAATTCGTACACTGGGATCATTCATACACTAGGCATACCGTTCACGCTGGAGCATTTATATTTTTGTGGAAGACTCCGATAGCAGTATTACTTCTGGTTATGTTTATGTGTTTTGCCCTGTAAACTAATTTTCAGACCTATGTAATATTGAATGCGTTAATCTCTAGAAATATTTGCTAGATCTACAAAAGTAGTTTACCACCGTCTAGTTTAAGATATCGAATAAACTAAATGTATGTATAGCTGTAATGTATCTACGAATGCAACCCCACCTCTGCTTAAATAATCGGTTAGCTATTATTTTTAGATTTCATTTTGATTGAGGTACCTACAAAAGGAGACTACTTAGAAAGATGTAAATGAAAGTGTGGATGCACCTGTGGTGACGCACTGGTGAATGAAGCTACAGCATTTGGGGTGATTTTATACAATTTCCATATTATATGAAAACCATTATAGCTCGACTACGTCAATTTATACATCAACACTAAGCTAAACTAAACCAATATTTAAGCCAGATTAATTAATTCATGTCGATTTGATAGCCAGTTACTTTTTTTACGACTGAGTAAAAAATGTACGAATGCACCACACTTTCCCCTATGAGTGTTTATATTCAGTAGTTTGATAACATTTAATCTATTCTAAATTGCATTTCGGAACGTTTCGTTGTTTCATCAGTGAATAGTACTTGAAAAAAGCACAGTCGATATCGTGAAGGTGTTTAAATTTTATAAATAAATAACTATTGGGGGACAATCGTACAAACGAGCACTCCCAGACTAAGCTAAGCTATGTGTACTAGACGACGATAAACATACCTACTTATACCGATAAATAAATACATAGAAAACATCCATGACTCAGGAATAAATATTAGTGCTCATCACACAAAAAAAAATACAGCCTAATTGAGAACCTCTTCCTTTTTTTGAAGTCGGTTAATAAATGCCTCGTCATGTTTTTTTATCTCAAGTTGTGAACTTATGCCCGCCGTGTACGGAGAATGGACTTTGTGAATAACCATCCATAGGCTATATTTTATCCATACCTGGCTAGCAGGTTTTTCCTAATCACCGGGGGATGGGTTATATGGTATTACTCTCCACTAAACACTCCACGGCGCCCAGCATCTGCGCTCTCATGCGGGGGACTCTAGGATATCATGCTGAACGCAGTAGAGCCCTTCTCGCGCCTCGCCACATTCGTGTCGTCCTAGGGCAAAACAAGATGTTGTCGCGTCTGGCCCCCACCAGAACAATGCGAACCCGATGACCCCCTTTAGTCGCCAAGTAGTATATCATAACCTAACTGCCCGCGAAGCTCTTCTAGCGTAGGTATTAAAGATCCCTAACCACGGGATAAAATATACCTCTAATGTTTGTCCTCCAAAAAACATCACAATTCATCAACATCATCCTCAGCCAAAAGACATCAGGGGCAGGGGCAGATGTTAACGAAAAGTGTTTCGTCGGCATCTGTCATTCCCATACATTTTATTAGTTTTCTATTGGCGTTAGCGCTGGTCGATTGTAACCTTGTCTACGGCCCCTGATGTACATAGGCTTCCGCCAAATGATGGCAGTGTTCGGTCCTACGCCAACTGCATCCAGGCACTGAACGAAAAAAAAACCGTAGAAGTCTAAGTTAGCGCCGCAAAATGGTCCCACAGAATGGGTGCCATTATCATTATGTGGGTATGGGTGTGGGTGTCAAAACGATGCCAGGCAGCCGTTTAGTTCGAACACTGCATACTGGGTTTTAGCCACGGGTTGGGTAGTAATTTGTAAAAAGCTCGCATTCTGTGTTTCTTTCGTTCGCTGCATTCAGGACTCCCGCGAACTTTACCAGGTCGTCAGTCCACCTCTATCTTATGAGGGAGCCATGCTTGTTGTTGACAATTGTCACTTTACAATGACAATTCACCGAACGTTACTGGGTTGGCAAGCTGAGAGAATGATTTTAGATTTTACAGCATAAAGTTCGCCTTTTGGAACTATACGTTATTTATGTGCAATGAAGATTAAATAAATAAATAGTTTAGTATGAAGGATATCATGAAAGTAAATGTAGCAAGAAAGGTTTGTCAAGATCGTATCAAGTGGAAATCCGTGGTATTGATTATCTACTTACCCCTCCGGGTAATATATGTATGCATGTATGTATATAATAGTTATTTGTCGAGCCAGCAATGTTCGGCGACTGTCATTGTCAATAGACAATGCAACTGAGTAGCTATTTGGTATGATTAAATGTCGTCTATTCTGTGTCTAGTGCAACTACATATATAAAATACACATTTGTGGTTAAGCTCAAAGTTATTGCTGTGAGTGCAGATAGCTTGCCTATGGATCCGATTAGAGAAATGTACCAAATACGAAGTCTCCGACGTAAAGTCAATACTGGTACAATCAGCTCAGATCGATGCCGATGGTACATTACATTTAAGCCTCGTGCTATGGGTACAGATATTCTTGTTCATCAAACAAATTTCGGGGATTCGAAGATTCGAACCCAGGATTCATCAGTGAATAGTAGGTCCCTGCAAAAGCGCAATCTACATCGTAAAGAAATGTATACTTTAGAAAGAAGGAAAATCATTGGATCAATAGGTACATATTTTTGATGTCGACAATCATAAAAGGATTACTGTGTCGAGGACGATATTAAAACCGATTCTTGACACGAAAATATATCATTTCTGTGTCCATTAAAGCATTAATAAATATAAATACTAGGGGTATCTTACACAAATCGGCGTTCGTACTTCGTAGTCGCTATACCTATTCTTTTTGTTTAAAATAGGAACACTTTCGTGGTCCTATGTTGACTATACAGTTAATTGAACGCTTGCAGTTAGTGACGTCACAATCTGCGAGCGTCATAGTGAATAGTCAAGTGACAATCGTTGTACGGAAAAGGGACAGAACATACCCCATTTTAAAACTTTGGACACTTATATCTTTGTGATTATTTAACCTCTTGCGTTGCAATTCTCCATTTGACTACCTTTTTAATCCTTTTTCCAGAAAAAACGACAATATTGATTATTTTATTTAGTGTACCCCTCTTCCATAAACGATGTCACTTTGTATTTTCAATGACACGGTTCCGTTTCGCATTCGTTGTAAAAATACTGTACACTTACACACCAAAATATTCCCCAGAGCGAATGGTTCAAAATTTTCCGCAGGACCAATGGTTCATAATTTTCCCCAGAACCAATGGTTCCAAATTTTCCCCAGCACCAAATGGTTCCATTGGCTAGTTGACAATTTATTTTAACGGTGCCATTCGAACCAGTTTTGTAGGCAATTAGAGCACGTAAAGGACAAAACGAGTGAAGCGAAATATTCTACAATTGAATCATCAGCGTAGCGAGGGATTCTAAAGTAGAATTTTGAGAGAAACGAAGGATTCAAGGAACAATTACTCTTTTTCTGAACTCATAAATTCAGGATTATAGTGGGCCCGGGGAACCTTGATACCTATGACAGCTGTCATCTCAGTACAATTTTACGTTTTAAGGTTATAAATTGTACGGAGATGACCTTCACGCTGTCATAGGGATCAAAGTTCCCAGGGCCCACGGAAAGAACACCACCAAACGTAGTTTGGCTCACATACCTACTCTCCATACAAAAGTAGTTTGGCTCGCTTTTTAAAACTGCTTACTGGAATAACATGGAACTTTTTATACACAATGGAATTCGCCATATTTAGGCCGGAAACAAGTTTCGGTTGCTATCAAATCATAATAGAAAAAAAGGGATTAGTGAATTTCTTTGAGAAACGTTATACTCGCTCTTTTTTTTTCTATTTTAATATCTAGCAACCAATACTTTGCGACCGTCTATGGCTATGGCGGATTGTTTTAAGTTGTGTATACACTTTTCACGTCATTCTAGAATGATGTTTTGAAATGAGATCCAAACTTCGTTTGGATGAAGAGTTGAGCGTCCAGGCGACCCTTAAGGGACCTTACAGTAGGAAAGGTGCAATAATATCCATAACCTGTCATATCATCATCATTCTCTCATCATTATTTAAGAGCTAGGCTCTTTTCGGTGGAGTAACCGCCACAGATTGTTGGCCTCTGCCAGCCTCTTGTTGTCTCCGTACGACTCGACAGCAACTTTCTCTTTTATTCGGCCTCTGCCTCTCTTTCCTTCGATCTTTCCCTCCAAAATATTCAAAAAGAAGCTGTCGTGTCATTTCTCCTTTTCAATTTTTTTTATTTGATAGTAGGCAAACGAGCAGACGGATCACCTGATGGTAAGCGATTACCGCCGCCCATAGACACCTGCAACACCAGAGGTGCGTTGCCGACCTTTAAGATGGGAGTACGCTCTTTTGTTGAAGGTGTGAAGGTCGTATCGGTCCGATTTTGAATTGTTTTTAACAAACATTGTCTCTCGCCTACCATAACTTGCCTACAGAACCCTACTCAAACAGCTTCGGTACTCGGCCACTAATCCAGTTTAGCCAATGGCGCATCTGGCCCCAAGGCCAACGACAGGTTGGTTTATTTTCAACAAGTTCACTGTGCCCAACAAAAGTAAAAGTAATATTCACCTTCACACGAACATCACTTTTATCCCCATGGAAATTGACGCCAGAGTCGCTTGGGACCTTCACGGTATTCACAAAGTTTTCGGGGTATAAGGACTTGGTAATATAATATGTAATCGTCGTGAATTTTTCCTGCTTGCTTTACTTGTAATGGAATTTCGATCGGGGAGGAGTTTGTTGTTTGTTCCGTTCAATACCTTGTCTGTACTCGTTCACGTGCGCAACGTCTATAGACGTCGCGATATAAGGCTTAACTACGACTTAATTGAGGTACCTCACGTGAACGTCAATCTCCATGAAATGAATAGGCTAATGACCCAAGATTTTTTACGATGCCATTCGGACCAGTTTTAAGAGAGTAACAAATGTATATATGGGAGGAACTACAATTAAAGAATACCCAAATTTAGTCAAATACGGACCTCGCTGGTGGCAGCCGAACGAAGTACAGTCACAGTTTGATTTGTAGAAATTATTGCATGGAAAACCAAGTAATTGCTGTTTCGGTCGCGAATTACTGCATTTAGGTTCATAATTGTTGTACAGTTTAGTTTCTATAAAAGCGTAAGCATTCTACTTATTGGTTTTAAATTCACTCTTGGTAAATTAAAAACGAAACATATTTTTTCTTAACTTTCGAGGGGTATGGCTTCTTATGGTTTTAATTATGTTTTGTAATTTATACTCTATTATATTACAATAATGACTAAATATTTATTTATTTAACACGGCATAACAGTAAAAATTATCAAACAATATTACAACACTAAAATCACAAATTACCTAAAACTAACTTTAATACAATACAATATAATATATAATACAATATATAATTACAATAATTGGATTGTTTACTATCCATTTAGCAACACCACATTATCAGTTTTGACATGAGGTCACTACCCTATTTTGATCATAGTTGTACATAAATTTGAGTGTGCCCGAGCCTGCCCGGGTGAAATACTAGCACTAAGGTGTAGGTTAAAACATAACTAGGACACCTCTTATATATACATAGGTGTTTTATCAGCTATGTGCAAAAATATTGAAGCACTTTCTCTCAATAAATGCGTCAAATCCGGTAGATTTTTTGCAGGGTTGTCTATTGTTTGCCCGACATTCACATACTATAATAATAATTTGCCCTAACTTCGCTTGCCCGAATTTCATTTGCCCGAATGTTTCGTTTACCATAATAGTTAATTGACATACTCTTGTTTACCCGAATATTGAATGTCATAATGATACGAATGCCATACGTATTGTTTTCCAGATTATTGTTTGCAATAATATTATTTAATAGAATATTTAAACGCCATACTAAACATGCATTCGGATTCATCTTTGTTAATTTGTTAGTTTTTCCGCTATTATATAAAAAAAATAACCTCGAAGACGAAAGCGGGAGCAAAGCTCCCGCTTCCGTCTTCTAACCTATCCGCGATCCGAGTCGGTTTTGCCACTAAGCCCCTGTTCCCTACTGCCTATGATACACCACTATCTTGGCATTGGGTAATCTCAGAGAAAAGTTTATTTTTACTTAGTGGCAAAACCGACCCGGATCGCAGATAGGTTCGAGGAATTTTTTTTTCATTTTAGACACTGCAATACGTACCTACATTATTACATATGAATATTATGGATGTTGAGATGGATGGCAAATGACATTATGGCATGTGATAGTTATGGATTACAATGATTATGGAAAATGAGATTATTGATATTGATATTATGGAAAACAAAGATTCTGGCATATAATTAATATGGTAAACAATGAGTATGGCATACTAAATTATAGAAAACAACTTTATGGCAGTTGAATATTATGGCAGATAAAATTCGGGCAAATGAAATTCTGGCAAGCAAGAGTATACCTTTTTGCAGACTTGTTTCAGGTGGATCCGTGAAAAATCCAAGTTTGTGACCTCGAGCGCCGAACGCAAATTTCCAAAGTCTAAAATACCGCGAAAACCGTTAAGAAATTTTTGGTAATACCTTTTCTTAACGTTTTTAAAGAAGACTAAATTTCCTACAATACGAGACTAGAGTTGTCTCTGTAGACCCGTATTTCCGTGATAAAGCGATTCAAAATTCATAAGTGATTTTTTTCTGGACCTGTTAGGGACACTTTGGGTGGTTCTTGGACCTTATATCTAAGCGATAAGTTCTTATAATATAACCACCAAAAGTGTGTACATGTTAATGATGCTTACTGTACCTTAATATCAAACTAATCTTAGGCAAAACGTATATCGTCGAATAATATCGCAATGATCGTATCTTATCTTATCTTATCTTATCTATATGAGGGCCCTTTCGGATGCACTTCGACCCAGTGGGATCTTTTGTGCATTTGCCCTCTCCTTACGTCTACTCCCAACTTCGCTCCATCATTTCCACATAGCGGATGATGCAGCTCAGCGGAAGTGCCTTGAATTCCTTTGGTTGCGTATAGCCGTTACCAAAGTAATTCATTCTTTGTCTGGCAAGGGCATGACATTCACACAGTAAGTGTTCCATAGTCTCATCCTCCTCGCCACACATTCTACAGTCTAAGCTGTCTGATAGTCCCATCTTGGCCAAGAGATCCTTGACCCCGAAGTGACCTGTGAACACCCCAGATATGATTCTGAGCTGCTTCCTACTGGATTTCCAGCAATGATCGTAAGAATCAGAAAGAAAAACAAAAACATTATCGCCTTAGGGAGAAAACAAGTAGATTATCCGTACGTCCATTATATTCGTCAATAAACAATTAAGACCCTACGACAAGGAAACAATCCTAGTATCGAATTATCTGGTGAAATGAAGGAAAAACGGCCAAAGTAGACTCCCCGTACAAACGTACTTTTGATTCTCGTTTTTAACCAACTCCAAAAAAGGAGACTTAATTTAATACAAAGAAACGTAAATAAGGAAATTACGAGTGTTATGGTCTAAGGAGGTGACTTATGTAACCTTAAATCGTGAATAGTATTTTTTAATATAGATAAATATTCGGGGACAGCAATCTTACTTAAATCGAACTAGCCTACGACGGGGCTGTAGACGACGAGATATATTATTATTTTATTATTATTATTTATTTATTTCTTTATTCACACATAAGTTAACAGTTGTACACCAAATCACTTATGCGTTACCTATAGTTAGTTTCGCTACAAAATACATAACAAGAAACAAGACATAACGTTATAAAAAATTAAAATGGAACTAAAATAAACTCATAACAACTTCAACAAGAAATAATGGCACAGTTTAAATCTTAACACTAGACTTTCTGCTCATGCGATACGACTAAGTATGCTAAAACTTTTCTACAAAATACACCAATACTGTCAGCAAATATATGTATGTCGTTGGCTTCCTGCATTAAACGGTTTAGAAATATAGCAGTAGTAAGTTTATATTATATATATAATACACAGCTGGGTACAGATACTAAATATAAATACTTAAATATGTACTAAAGAAAAATACAGTCAAATTAATACAACACAATAAAACCTTAACCTAAAATTTACTAATCTAAACTAAAACTTAGTATCAAATAGTCCCCGCGTCACTCCAGGTGCAAAGGTGCCCGTCACGCTGGCCACATTATTAGGGTGAAAATCAAAAATAAAAGCGGCCAAGTGCGTGTCGGACCACGCACAACAAGGGTTCCGTGCCTATTAAAAAGGTCGTATCCTTACTGAAATCATATGGCACTTACATCCTTTTCTTTAAATAAGGCGGTTTTTTACAAATATCTCGAAAACCTTTGAACCGATCTTGTTCAAAACAATTTGCATGTTTTTTTTTCATATTTTTGAAATACACGGTTCAAAAGTTAGAGGGGAGGGGGACACAATTTTAGTGACTTTCGGGGCGATTATCTCCGACTCTATTCACTTAATCAAAAAATTTGCTGAGAAACCTTATATTTATTTTGGAAGGCCTATCGATTGATGTGCCACACGTGGGCATGCAATTTTTTTTGGAGTTTCAATTTTATGTATGGAGTGCACGCCTAAAAAAAAACTTTTTTTGTAATTTCATTACATAACTATGTAGCGGTTAACAAAATACACCTATCCTCAAAATTTTATTAAATACACCCTATAGTTTTCGAGTAAAATGCTTGTGACATACGGCCGGAGAGACAGACAAACAGACAGACATGACCTTGCAAAAGGTAAAAAATAGCATTAATGAACTATAATAAAATTCTATAATACAATCCCAACACATCATTTGGAAATGCGCTAATTGTTGCCAATTTTCATCATCACTCATTTTTGACCTTATATCTCGTAATACTCGTTTTATAGATGTCGGGTCACAGTATAGAAGACAGTAATTAAACATCGAACAAAGGTACATCGCACGGATGCACACATGCGCGCGTGTTCGGTACGCACGCACACATAGCCTTCGGGAATGATGGAGAATGCTTCAATCGGGGCCGCCGCGCCGTTGCCGTGTTCGCTCGCTCTCACTCGCTACCATGTCGTCGTCGTCGTCCTTTCGGAAACGTGTGTACTGTTGTGTATATGGGTGCCTTTTGGGTGCCTTAATAACACTGGGACAAATCCGGAGCTACCTTTTTTCCAAATACCATCAGAAGTAAGTTACTTTTAGAACTTTTAGAACTTAGTGTATTCATTTAAATCACAATGAAACGTAAAAACAATTGTTAAGTTTAATTTTACCGAATGCCGCCATTGCCGCCGCGCAGCACGTGCCGCAAGTCAAAGGAGCCGAATAGGCTTGTAACTAAACACCTACCAACCTAGTGCAGTTAGCAACTATTATACACAAGGAAATATTTTAGGTATAGTATTAGTGGTATTAAAATATTCGATGAAGTGGGAAACTAAAAACATATACCTAACTATCTATAATATGATTACTATGTGTATACAATTTTGTCTAACAGAACAGAACAGTGTAACAGAAATACTTTGCATACAAACAAAATTTGTATTATAGGTATGCCAAGCCACAAACGTGACACAGCCCTGCGCAGTAGGTAACAAACGCTCCTAAACGGCCTCTTCTATACTGTGGTCGGATGATCATGAGAGTGACGTTCAAAACCCAGGACCGTTTTAATAAAATCGACAGCTGATCGCTCCTTGACTGTACGCTTATATTACATCGCAAAAAAGAAAGTATTTAAAGTAAAGGCAGGTCGAAAATACAATTATTTAACAAACTGAATCTATTTCAAGGAAACTAAAATGATTTCTTTTTATGGACTCTGTCAGCTGTACTATATGTACTTACGGAAATCTCAACAATTATTTTGTATATTATATTTGTACAAATATTTGAAACTGTTTATTCCCCACTTGTAAAATAAAGAAACCAGATGTAGGTATTTGTGCTTTCTGTTGAAATAAATAAATTTTATAACGCGACCATTCATTCGCTAAACGCTAAACGCGAAAGTTTTGACGTGAGCAGTCAAGTCGCATTATATGTCACAATAAACTAAAAAGTATTTAATCTTTTGATGTTGGTTTGCTAATATGGTGCTTAAGGTCTAAAACACTGAGTTCTTTTTTTATGAAACATATATCTTGATGCAGGTTATAAGTTAGCCCTATTAGCAACTACTGAAATGTAGCTAGAGCTGTCACTCTGGGGCCATGAACCTAGAATACTATGGACGGGCTACACGAGTTGCCACGGTGAGGGACGGAAAAGCTCTTATGCAGCTAAATTAAGAACCGGTTCTAAAATGGCTGATGACTTGTCATAAACAACTTACTACGGGACGGATAATGGTTTGTGTGGCACAACTTCATGCTAAATTAGTTGTGGCAAATAAAAAAAAAGTGGAACTATGACAAGGACAATGAATGATATTCCCCTTTCTGTCACACTTATAGAGATTTGTATGCTACCAGCTCGCTCGCACGTGGTATTATTATTACCATAGCCTGTCCAGAGTATTCTTCGTTCATGTTCTGGGGCACATTTCTTGGCATATTTGTTTGACATTGTGTATCTAGTTCTATATACTAAATCAAAGGTTACCTACTCGTACAGATAACGGTAGTGTAACTTTTTCAACTACACTGCGTGATACTGATAACGGTAATAGGACTTTTGGGATAGATATTATAAAGCATAATATAGTGCACAGCACTACGGTGTTATGGTTCAGTCCCACCCTACACCCAGGGGTATTGCTAGGGGGTATGATGGGTCTGACATGAAAAAGGTCATATCGTTACTGAAAACTTATGGCACTTACGTCCTTTTCTTTAAGCAACGCAGTTTTTTATAGATATCTCGAAAACCTTTGAATCGATCTTGTTGAAAACAAATTTCGCTGATAGAATTTTATAATCCCTTTGAGCATGATTTTTTTTATATTTTTAAAATACACGGTTCAAAAATTAGAGGGGGGGGGACACAATTTTAGTCACTTTCGGGGCGATTATCTCCGACTCTATTCACTTAATCCAAAAAATTGCTTAGAAACCTTATATTTATTTTGAAAGGCCTGTCGATTGATGTACCACAAGTGGGCTTGCAATGAAAAAATAATTTTTGACTTTCATTTTTATGTATGGGGTGCACCCCTAAAAAAAATCTTTTTCAGTAATTTCATTACAAAACTATGTAGCGGTTAACAAAATACACCCTATCCTCAATTTTTTATCCAAATAAACCTTATGGTTTCAGAGTAAAATGCCTGTGACATACTGACGGACAGACAGACAGACAGACATGACGAATCTATAAGGGTTCCGTTTTTTGCCATTTGGCTACGGAACCCTAAAAACGTACATATTTAAGGGTCTTAATCTATTTATTTAAATGTATAATATAAAAATGTATGGGTAATTGTCGTAACTCAAATGAGAAAAGTTAAAGCGTACATTAGATTAAGGCCCTTAACTATGTACATTTATTTTTATTTTTACCCACTAGGTACTAAAACGCACAATACTTAAATACATAGAAAACATCCAAGACTCAGAAACAAGTATTCATGCTCATCACACAAATATTTGTTTTCAATCCACCCCCGAGGATTACAAAATAATTCTATAAGGTGATTTGTGGGCTTTAAGTAGTGACCATAACTCCAGTATAGTGTATTATGAATCCACCATTATATTGTAAGATCCATTACTTCATAATCTAAGCGTAAGGGCGGGTATGGTGCGAATAACTTTTTTCTACAATGAATTTACTTCTCATTGTACCGGACACCAAGAGATGAAAACCCTATCGTCTTTAATCTTAAGTGTTAAGTGTTACCGCTAATTGTTTACGTTGTACTTACTGAATGCTTCAACTAGTTAATAGTAATAAAATAAAACAATGTTGGTACCGATACAACTCTCGTTTTAATTTGAATCTTGCTATATTAACAGAAAGTCACTATTTGAGTAAAGTTTTGACTAAACATGGCGTAACCCAAGCGTTTGTGGCACGTGGCTAAACAATTGTGAGTAGCAGCATCAGGGAAGAAACATGCCATGTTATTCCTTCAGTGGCAGACATTATCCGCCTTTAAAACTGGGTGAATCAACGCTCGAGCTGGTAAAATCCTTCCGCAGCTTTATCCAAGATGTTTCTAATAATTTTGCACCGGGCACATCTAAAGAGAATCATTAATGAGAATCTTGAGTGCTTACATCGACTTTCCTTTAATGATGGAAATTTAAACTTGGCTAGAATAAATAATACGTCCCACTGCTGGGCGCAAACCTCTTCTCGTGGATGAGAGGGGACGGGGAAAATGTGGCTTAATAATGAAAATTCACGGAATCGAATGGAAATCAGGAACGAGTGAACAGCAACAAGTGGTCATTGTTTTATCCCGTCTATTGTTCGGCATTCAGACTATGTGATCTGCCCTTGAACTTCTGTTTCAATATCGATCCAAGCCATATAAAAGTATACAAAAAATATTTTGATATAGGTAGAGGACTGTACATATCTGTATCGTACCTAGTTATTTTTGTTTGTTCATCCAAACGCCATCGTAACCAAAGGACTCGAGCCTTTTAGCTCTTTTTTTCATGGCTGGCTTCGATTATAACTCTCGGAGCTCGTTACCTTATTAAAAGGCTACTTATTTAAAGGCTAAAAGTCTTTGTTAAAATATTGATACTTGAAAATGGGTTCGGAGGCTAAAATATTTTTGAGTTTATAAAACTATATTTAATGAATGCAACACTTATTTGGGGTGCTGTTTTAAATCAAATTAAAAACTCGAGTTTGTTTATCTCATTAATTATTCACTTAGACCATTTTATTTAATATAATACGTTTCTCGTATGGCTTTCCATACCTTCCCTTTAGTTGTTTAAGTTTAAGTTAAGTATCGCTTTAACAACAGATTTTTACGAACATGTTACATATTATGCACATTAATTTCATTATAATGCCCAACATTCGCGGTATAAGATTTCATTATCACATAGCATATATACTCGTAAAGCACTTGCAGTTGAATTATTGAATTATTTACGTCTTGAATTATTTACCTACTTCATTCGGAAGTTCCAACTTAGTTAATTCTCTTCAACACACTCTTTTGAAAAAAGCCAGAGCCCTTGTGGACATTTTTTTTCTTTATCGGGATCAAGAGTGCTCATGATTCTGAACAGGTAAAACCAAAAGAATCTAAATTCTGAGAAAAAAGTCAAAGTCGCAGTTTTGAGTGAAAACGCCTTCAGCTTAAGGTTTAAAAAAGGCTACAACCTTAAAAAAGGCTCAAAGACCTTTAGGCCTTAAAAAGGCTAACACCCTTCAAAAAAGCCAGCTCTAAAAAGAGCTCCAGAGCTTTAAAATCTGGACTAAAAAGGCTCGAGTCCTCATCGCTCGGAAAGCGGGTAAGTTGAAGTCTGCCGCGTACCGAGCGAGCTTTAGGCCAAGATAGCCACTGACCTCAAAACGGAGACGGTAGACCTGGCCAGCGATGATCAGCTGGACTTCTTTTTAAATGATTGTCCCGAGACTGCTCACAGGGGAGGCCTTTGCCCTGAAATGGGACACAACAGGATCTTTATAGTAATATACAACATAGTTTGAGTAGTCTGAGTTTGTAGACTTTATACATCTCTGCATTTTAAAATCCGCAGACACTACGAGTATACGCAGCTAACGGTCCAGCCAGATCCTGGTAAGGTTGAATTTTTATAAGATTATTATTTCATATTTGTTGCTCTTGGATTAAACAAGCCAGCCAGTACTGCTATTTTGACCCATCGGGATTAACTAGTTCTGTTTCACGGAAATCTCCATTTGTTCAGTAAGAGCGAGTTTAGCACCCACTTACGATTACAGACCGATTAACGTTATTAAGACACTTTTCAGACTTTACATAGGTACATTCAGATTTTTAACGACTACTTACGGGTTGGTTCAACCCACCTTAAGTGTACAGTCAAGTGTAAAAATATGGGTGCACACAACTTGCTCATAAATATGTCCCATAGCTCTTATGTCAGCGGATTAAGGTTTTGGTACTTATTTATGAGAAGATGACATCAATACATATTTTTGCACTTGACTGTACATACAATTTTGAGTATTCGTGCGAACATTTGCGATCCCTTAATGCTAAGTCAACATTCACAGGAATTCGGGTGGTCAATGTGGAACATACAATTCTCATTCCAAATTTGATTATGTGCTAAAGCCTGTGCTTTGACGCGCACTGTTTACGAGTATAACGTGTTAGGGTGACGCCTCACAACTCAATGATTGAACTAGTTTATATGCAGATCGGAGCTAGAAATATAAGAAAATATCACTCAATAACATTCAACCCTGCTGACGACCGTAGCCAATGTAGCCGTAGTAGCACCCACATATATAGGAAATAAGGAGATCGGACATGCCGCGCGATTTGTATTGAATATGCCTGCCGCAAGTTCTTGAATTCGCGGTTTTATTTGAAATAAGTAGTATTTATAGTACCTGTGAAAAGTGATTCATTGGTGTGTAAATTAATCAAATCACTGCGATGTTTGCAAGTAATTATTGCACAACTCGGCATTTTGGCAAAAAACGGAAGTTTCCTAGTGGACAAAGGACGGTAAATGTATGGCTCGATGAGCGTATGCTCAATGAGCTGACATGTGCGACACAGCCGCCGGCGGCTTGTCCGCTCTATAGTATTTTATGCTCTGAGGTAGCACCATTACTTGCTAGTAGATATATGGTGTTGTGTTTTTGCCCACCAGGCAAGCGTCCGCAACCAACTTTATATCAAGTGTATAAAAAAGCCTTATAGGTAATCGCCTTAGACTCCTCAGTTAGTTGAACAAGCTAGCGAACCGAACGAATCACTGATTTTAAATCAAATCGTTTACACCCCAAACTATGGGCTAATGAGAAAAAAAAAAACATCGCCACTTTAGGTGTAGGGGAGGTACCCCAAAAAAATAGTAGTCTAGTAGTAGGTAGGTACTTAATGGTTGCTGAGCTAAGCCGAAGACGGACGGACAGATGGCCGGACGGAAGGAATCGGTCGAGAAATGCGACCTGTGGACAGCGGGGCATACAAACGATTTTCGGCCCAAGCGTAAGCATAGAACTTCGTTCGCTTCGCTCCCTTGTTCAATAATGCTGTTGGATATTCTTGCAGCTCATTTTATACGATACACAAACGAAATTAAAACTTAAAAAAGTAGAAATGCTTACATTTAAGTGTCGTCAAAAGCTAATTACTTGATCGGCGTCCCCGCCTGACCCACGCATGAAACCTTTAATTAAAATTCCATTACGAATGGAACGTATTTTTTGTAAAAGTTATCACAAACAAGAAAATATCTTAGCTCAAAAATGTTCTGTTAATAATTCACAAAATATACCTAACGAAAACCGATATTTTGTGACTTGACCTCGACCTATTTTTTAGGGAGGCTTGGTTTTTTTCTGACCCCTAGCTCGCAAATTCACCTTGTGATTTGATTTCCATAGTAAAGGGATTCCAATTTTTATCCAAGTTGTATCTAATAGTATTTACATGTGCATCGATTTCAATAATTTTATTTAACAGCATTACCTAAAGAGCTGGTAAACTTCTTATCTATTATCTAACATACATAAAATAAATGAGGAAAGACAATGCCTGCATATTGAGTTCCTTAAATCAATTAAACCCCGCTGTATAGCTCGTTTCGCAATAGAGAGGCCTCTGCGCCATTTGCTGTCGCTCGAAAACGGTAAAAAACGATGAAATGCTATTTTTGAAATACGAGCCATAGAAAATTTAAAAACGAGTGACCGTTGACCACTTGTATTCAATTCTATCGGTAGAAAAAAAAAATGGTAGAAAAAAAATATTTTAGTGGCAACCCACGTTGGTCTTGAATTAGGTTAGTATAGATTCTAACATTACTAACAGGCGGAACGTTGTGACAGTTTTTATTTACTTCTTGATCAAGAGATTTGAAATAGCTGCTCTGAAGTGGGCGCGAGATTTTAAGGTAAGGTCGATTTCATTGAAATGTCTATTGTAGTGGTTACACAGTCTATATATGGGTGCACGTTTTCCGGCGTTGGTCTTATTTTTAGGGAGATTGAATAGGTGTTTGGACCTTGTTGATTTACTACGAGTTTACACATCACTTACGTACCTATTTAGTTTTGGACTGACTATTAATTTAAAAGATGGATATTATATTTAAATAAAATATATTGATTCGATGCTAAAGTGATTGACTGGTGTGCGATTATATTCAATTGCTTGCCGAATTTTTTGCTTGGCAACCAAGATCGTTAGTCTTTTGGCGGGAAAAAAAGCGTTTCGTTTACTACTACTTCCTTTTGTTTTTTTTTCTGTTATGAACTCATAATAAATTTAAAATAAATAAATTTACTTAGATACCCAACTTCCAATAAAGTACTATTCTCTATATTATCATGTTGAAAATTCAAATTTGAAATACCTATATTTATTTACTTTTTGGATACAACGAAACGCAAAAGTATCGATAGCCAATCACTTAGCTTTCGAGTGATGATTTCAGAAATACCTATAATTTGGGTTCTATCGAAAATAATAGAGTCAAACTTTAGTGTGCGAAGATTTTCTACCGCTCGCTTGCTTTTGAATTCGAGCGCTCGAAAGTCATAAATCGGTTCACAGGTACCCTCCTCCTTTCCATGTACAACCAGCCCCTCGATGGAGGCGTTATCCTAACCGCCTGTTTTTTTATAGAGTTCAGAGGTAAAGTCACCAGCCTCAGTATCAGCCATAACAAAGCCTGTATAAATATTTGACACGTCCTTACGACCCTAGGAATAGGTTAACACAGTTATAACAGATATTAACGCTGGTAACTGTACCATAAAATACAGTTGGATTTAAGTCGAAAAAGATCAAGTGACACGCTAACAATTACGTTTGAAACCTCTTAAAATAATTTGCCCGTTGAAAACCGAATACCAATAACATTTTAGGAGTGCTTGTTAACAATAACAGGCTGCATCTGAATATGAACACTCGGCTCTTCCTACAGGGTTCATATTTCGTTGTCCGCTTCCACGTATGAGTAAATTTTATTGGGAATACACCTTTTTCAATGAAAGGTGGGTGGGCAGATGAAATGGAAGAGGAGTGCAACGTTGTGCCCGAGTTTTCTTTAGATATTGTGATGTTCGCAGTCAGAAATCTCATATACTTACTCGAAGCGGCAGTATTCAAGAGGGTATCGTTCATTTCAGTATTTAGTTCGGAAGTTCAAACCATGGCACCTTCTTTTTTAGGTGCTGATAGACGTGATATTGATATATTTATCTTATAATATTACATTACATTATAAACAACATTGATGTCAATCTGTAAGAATCGCTTCAATTCACTGGTATAATTAAGCGTATTTTACAGTACATAAAAATCACAAAATGGACATGACCATTTTAGCGAGCATTTTAGAAAAAACCGGCCAAGTGCGAGTCGGACTCGCGCACCGAGGGTTCCGTACAAACAAGCAAAAGTTGTAGTATGTTCATTACTAAAGGATAAATGAAAATGGAATCCGTAACATTACAATGTGGAAAACTGGGGGAGCATAAATTTAAACAGGGTCACGCGAGTAGTTGCGAACGCCAAAATAAGTGGGTTACTTAAAAAAATTGCTGTTTCTTTTTATTGATCTAGTGCGAGGAAAGGTCGATTGTGTGGGTCTCATCGATGCATTCGTGCGTCTCTTTGTCCCTGATCACCCCTTGCTGGCCGTGCCGGGCGGGCGCACGCGCACGATCCCATTGCGCACGCGTTAGCGTTCCTCAACTCCGTGCTCCAAGCGCACCCACAGTGTGATCTGTTTGCGAGTTCGGCCGCGCGACTGATGATTGGATGCAGGAGAGTGGCAGAATGCGAGATGCCTGCGAGTACTGTAGTTCAACATACTTAAGAGTCGTTGTTGTTTATGTTTTTCTTGTTGTTACATATTAAGTTTGTACCGCTTTGGCCTTGCTGTTAAGGTATAAATGTTAGGTACTATATAAATAAATAAATAAATTGCGTTGACATAAAACTGAGTTCACGGGAAAGTACCTTTATGTTTTGATACCCTTGATATTATCTATAATACTTATATAATAATATAAATCAGCCTATATACGTCCCACTGCTAGGCACAGGCCTTCTACCATGGATGAGAGGGAACGGGCAGTCGGGCACTTCACATACACCTTTTTCAGTTTTAAATTATGCGACTTATATTGCTATTTCTTATGATTGCGTAGACATAAAACTTTCATTTTGCTACAACTGAAGGTATTTTAAACATGAGTATTTGATATGAATTTCAATTTAATACCTCTACGCGTTTACAAGGAAAAAGGTAGTAAGTTTAAAATTTCAAAAAAATGTTTTTTGTATGATTTTACTCAAAACATCTACTTTTCGTAATTTTTCCTTTGTCTGTGCTATATGAAGTTTCTTCGTGCCAAGTTTCAAGGTTCTGTGTTAACGGGAAGTACCCTTTAGGTTTTGAGTTTTTTGCGAGTACTCAATTTCAAAATATGCGACTTAAATTGCTATTTCTTTTGATTGCGTTGACATAAAAGTTTGGTTTTGCTACATCTGAAAGGTCCTATAGCCCTGAGTATTTGACATGAATTTTAATTTAATACCTTCACACGTTTACGAGGAAAAAGGTATTAAGTTGAAAAAATTTAAAAACATTTTTTTTGTATGGTTTTACTAAAAATGTCTACTTTTCGTAATTTTTCCTTTGTCTGTGCTATATGACGTTGCTTCGTGCCAAATTTCAAGTTTCTGAGTTCACGGGAAGTACCCCCTAGGTTTTGCGAGTGTCGAAAAACTCTAAAATTTGCAGCATAAACGACTGTTACTTTTGATTGGGTTGACTTTTAAGTTTGATTTTTTCACAGGTCGAAGGGACAATAGACCTGAGTATTTGATATAAATTTCAGCTTGATACCTCTACGCGTTCCTGAGAAAAATGGTCTTGACAGACAGACAGACAGACAGACGGACAACAAAGTGATCCTATAAGGGTTCCGTTTTTTCCTTTTGAGGTACGGAACCCTAAAAACTACAAGAAAGTTGCTTCGGGCTTTTTGCCAAACCGAGAATGTTTTATATTGTTCGTAATGGAACAATACAAAAATATATGCCGTCCCTCTCCGCCCACACCTTCGCTGGAATGATCGTGAAAATGTTCTTAGCGATGCAATGATTGGCTCTGTTCGAGATTCAGTTTAACTTTATAAACGGCAATTGCTCGATGTTGTGTGAAGGGTCACAGCGCCTTTCTACGAGGCAACAGTGGCAAACACAGAACTGGTGGTAAGTAGTCTCCGTAACTTTTCACGCTTTTTTTTTACCTGACTGTTGCTATAACGGATATAGGACGGACCCAATACAGCTGTCGGACTGCGACGCTCTTGACGCTTACACCATACTTAATTCCTTTTAGGATCGATTGTGTCAAAAGCTAGAGACAAATGCAAGTTCCTCACCCTTAACACAGCGCATTCCTAGGAGCATAGGACCACAGTAACCACCGGGAAAGAAAGAAAGAAGGAAAGAAAGAAATATATTTATTTGGTGTGATGTGGTGGTATGAATGATTCCAAAAATTTATGAAGCAAAGTGTGAAGTTCATCTGGCGGGCATGTTTAATAATTTGCTGCTATTTAAAAATGGGGTGATGTGGGATCGGTATGGGACATTAAAACAAAAACGAGCACATGCATTTTGGATGCGTTGTATGTACGGGTACGCGCAAGCAAACACCCGCCGAAAACAGCATCAGCATAACTCAACTTGGACAGAATAAGAGTATCACAAAGATTAATGCGTTACGCATCAATTCTAAGACGTGCTCTTCAAAACGTAGTCAACAATCCATGACAAGGCCTAAACACAACACTACACACCTACAAAGGTGCACACTACATCACTGGTGTTATTACGGCTGCATTCGTCTGCAAGGCAGAGGCTGCTCCAAGTAAATATGAGCGAGATGACAGTCCACTGTGCGTCTATTCTGTAACACCAATGAGTTATTCGAACCTTATATACAAAACGGGGGCAACGGTGGAAGACACTGGCCACCACGGACTAAGCTACAAAAAAGGTGCTAAGTACGACTCCATTCCATTCCCTTCGATCCTTCGGACCTTCGATCGAACAGTCCGTTTTTTCGTGTTTTTTTATGTCTTATCGTATTTAACAACAACGAGGTTTACTGAAATGGTATCCCATATTTACTTCAAAACTCAGTTTTCAAGATCTATGGCACCAAAATTTTGGAAATTTTAAGAAGTAAGGGGTTGCCGGCCGAGTGCATATTGAGGGCCGACCGTAGCGAAGTCGGATACTTATGAGGTTGGCAACCCCTTTTCACGCCGAGGTATGTAGGTACCTATAGTGCTTTACTCAAAAATGCAAAGAAATAATTAAAAAAAATTCCAAGCATACAAACTGTAACTTTCATGGCTGGAAATGGAATGCCGTGGAATGGATGAATGGCGTGCAAATTGTGGAATGGAAATTAAAAAGACAATCGTGTAGGCCTAGGCCTCCAATTTTGATGATGAAATGCCATTACAGATCTCTCGTCTCGCTGCGCCCGACACGTGACACTTGGAAGCCCATTATGAGGAACACAGCGTTAATATTTAATTGTATTTTTGAGAAAAGTAAATTACCTACATGAATATACATTACATGAATTTCCTCCTTCATTGTACAAATAAAATTCATGGCCTTGCCAAAAATCATGTTAAGGTCCTGGCATTTTTTTTCCTACAACGCTACTTGCAACAGGTCACACGTTATTTTGTACAACCTCTAATTAGCTAATGCGGATTCATCCGGTTCTCTCAAAACTCGGCCGTTAAGTGCCCTCGGAGGATCGTGAGATTACGAGCGATGCGTCGGAGTGAACAACTTTCAAATTGCCCTCTCGTCTGCGAGGTCTTCCTTTCTAAGTAGCCGTAACATAGTACCGTACAGCAGTACTTACATACTGTGTAAGATACTGAAACACTTTTGACAAGGTCTTACGAGCTTTTATTTCTCTCGCACTGGCATATGGGTATTAGGTAATACTAGCTTATGCTCGCGCCTTCGTCCGCTTTAAGTTCTGTATCAACTTCGACTCTGTATTTTATAACATTAGAAAATAATCTTTATACCCTGCCTTTTAACCCCCGACGCAAAAATAAGGGTGTTACAAGTTTAACGTGTCCGTGTATCTGTCTGTTGGTATCGTAGCTCCCAAACGGATGGACCGATTTGAATGCGGTTTTTTCGTGTCATAGATAATTTTATCCCGAGTGTTCTTAGCTATATTTTATGAAAATCTGTTCAGCCGTTTTTGAGATATTGGACTTTGAAATGAAAATGTCAGGGGTTTTCAACATTTCTAAGTTGATATTTTCCTGTATGTACATACGTACTTTACTGGTAATTAGAGTCGCTGCGGTCTTTTTAACCGACTTCAAATAAAAGGAGGAGGTTCTCAATGCGGCTGTATTTTTTTATTTTTATTTTCAATGTTTGTTACCTCAGAACTCCGTCATTGATGAGCAGATTCGAAAAATTTTTTTTTGTTGGTATGTATGTACTTCCAGGTGGGTCCCATTTCTTTCAAAATTCAGTTAGATGATGGGATCCATGAGGAATTGAGGGAACTCCTCAATTTTATTAGGCACGCGTGTAGTGATTTTGGTATTTTCTACTATAACTCGTGTATTTACATCCGGAATCATACATTTGGTGGCGAGGAATTGATGATGAAGACCACAGATGACTTATCGAATTCCTCAATTATCTACTTAAAAGTGCAAAAGTACGTTACAGGTTCTGATAACATTCCGTTGAAATAGGAACTATTGAAGTGCCATTGGTGATGATCTTGGGGAATCGATGGAAGTCCTCAAATATTATCGGCCCACATTCAGCGATTCGGTTTTTTTCTATAGTAATCAACGCATTTGCTATCGGAAATTAGTTCATGTGGTAAATTGTAAAAAAAATAAGAAATGTTCTCGTGGCTTGGCGGAGTAATTACTAAATTGAAGTCGGTTAAAACTTTGTTTTTAAAGTAAATTATGTAAGGTACAATCAGCGTTATATAGTTAGTAGCAGACGAGGTAACCAAATATATCGTTACACGTCTTTATTACTGTAAGAATAAGGGTGTGCTACGAAATATTCGGCTACTCGCTGCTACTAACTATGTGACGCTGACTGTACAAGCACTTCTCCGGGGGGCTGTACCAGATATGAGCGAGACGACATTACGCTGTGCCGTATACAATTCCCACCGAACGTGTGTCTGTATATCTGCCTGATTGTCTGTTACCTGTTCACCACTGAACCGATTTAGATAAAATTTGGTATAAAGATAGAGTCCCGGGGACATATAGGATAGTTTTTATCCCGAAAATCACCCACTGAGGCGGTGTAATGGAGGTCAAAGTTTGTATTGAGCAACGATATAAACGAGTTGCACGCGGACCGAGTCACTGAAGAAGCCGATGAGAGACGTATGACGTAGCGGCTGCACACAGAGTGTTTTTACCTAGATGATAGATAATCATTAATCACTAACAACTTTTAGCCTCTTTATTTTTTGTTTCATATACATTACCCAGTAAAATGCCTTCCTTGTCACCATTTTTTTCGCCAACGACGGAGACGGATAAATATATATCAGCACCGCAGGTTCAACGCTAACGATTGATATATGCATCGAATCACACGAGCCGAAAACGTCCTTAATTCATTTGTGTAAGGTTGAATATAATAGTAGATTATACACTAAGGGGATAAAGCACTGTTTTATGTCACGGGAGCGAATTGAATCCGGGACGTAACGAAGGACTCATAATTTAACTCCTGAGCGTCGCGAGGGAGTTATAAGTTAATTCCTGAGCGAAGCGAGGGAATTAAGACTGAGTCCTGAGTGCAGTGAGGGGTTCAACCGCCCAAGACTAAAACAGTCTTATCCCCGAGGTGTATACTCTGCTTTTCACACCTTATGCGAGACAAAAAAACATGCTCAGTAGATAAATAATGTTTATTTAGCAAATTAAAAGTACATAGTAACATTAGACACGGTAGTCCAATTATGGAAAGATAAGGTAATGTTTTTATTTGGTACGTTTATTGAGGTTGAGTTGGAGTTTATTTGAGTTGCGTTCATAGCTTCGGATACTTGCGTCTGAGGGTCGAGATGTACCGTAAAGGTTGGGGAAGGTGGATTTTCAGGCAGTGAGCTTGATGTGGATGGGATGTGTTTTGAGGAAGATGGCTGTGGTGGCAGAGGTTTCGAAGGATCATCAATACTAGACGATGGTTTCAAAAGTATTTTTTCACCAATACGATAGCTCGTTCTTTCTTTATTTTTTATAGAATTTTCTATGTAGCCCTCTGCTACAGCGTCAGACTTCCAGCCACCGTGTCTTTTTATTTGGGCCATGTCTGCTCCTGAATCAGCCAATAGGCTCGCCGATGTTATTCTAAAACAGTGGCCTGTGTAGAGCTCGGGATTTTCCAATTTCAGGTATTTAGCAATGTCTCTTGGCATGCCACTAATTTTGTTTTTGCCAATGACTTGCCTGGTACATTTGCCATTGTTGTAGCCTACAAAAAATCTGTTGGTGTTTATATTAGCAGGGCGTACTGCTTGGTACTTTTGGACTATTTTGGCATGGTCTTCACGAATTACGAATGACCGTTCTCTATTTGTTTTTGTATCCGGCAATTTTACAAGTAATAACTCTGAATGTTTTTCGATATCATTGACTTTTATGTTCACGAGTTCATTTCCACGACAAGCTCCGTTCACTCCGAAAATCAGGGCCACCTTTAACAAAATAATACATAATTAAGTAAGTAAACAATTTACTCATAATAATTATGTACCTGCCTACATGTAGGTAGGAATAGGTAATATTGAGATAGTAGTTATTCTACGGGCCTTTAGGTATTATAGGTTATATGGTCGAGGGTCGAGTATATGTATACTTATATTATAATTAAAATATATACAGCCTTGGCCAAAAGTTTTGAGCTCGACTTCATTTTTATATACCTTCTAAATAAAACCTTATTTCCGAATTACAAAAAACATCAGATGACGCAGAATATAAAAAGTATTAATTAAAAAAATTGAATCACTACTCAAAGTATTTGTTCATGTAAGGCGGGCCTGTACACCTGTAAGTTTTTACGTAAGTAGTAGGGACGCCGCTATACAATAGAGCGGGAAAGCGAGATCTCCATCTCATTCATCTGTATGGATGGCTGCGTCCCTACTTTCGTAAGCAAAACTTACAGGTGTAAAGGCGGCCTCAGGGAAACGAAAGACAAAAAACCGAGTCTCACATAAAGCGAGATATTATAACTTGTCTGTACAATTCTTATAACACACCATTCAAGGTGCCTTAGACGTTTGTATTTTTTTGTTACAAAGATAGGTAGGAAACAGTTCCAAATTCGATATTTGTATGAAAAATACAGGACTGCTCTCAACACTTTTGGCCAAGGCTGTATATGTTTTAACGATTAAATATGTAGGTAGTAAACTCGAATTTAATTTTTCAACTGCGTAACATAAAATGAGAAATACTTAGTGTAGAGATAAATTCAATCAACAATTAGGTTCATAGGTTGTACTCACTTTTATAGCAAGAAAACTGTGGTCGGGGGCTTCATTCAAGAAAGTCTCCACGTTTTGTGTCGTAAGCATCTTTGATTTCTTTTCTCGATGTCCATCCGATTTCCTTTTTAAAAAGGCCAATAACTTGGCATATGTATTAATTTGTATGTCATGTTTGACACTTATTGTTGCCCTCAGCATCGAATATATACACCACAGGCTACTTGGCTTCTTTGTAGCTGACAAATATTCAAAATAGACCAGAAGCACTGATTCAGACACAGACTTTACGCCTTTTACAGCTTTCCATTTGTCAAAATCGTTGTAGGCTTTTAGGTATTTTTCCTTTGACTTCTCTGGCAGCAGATTGTTGACAATGCCTATGGCATCTAATTTGATAAACTCAGGAGTCAAAACACTTTCATCACTCGACATTTTCAATATTATTTTTGAAATTAAATCTTCTATAGGCACCTACAAGAACTCGATTTGTTCGTCACGCGTGATCAAATGAAGGCGCGCGACGTTCCAAATTCGAAAGCACAAGCCGTGGTCCTAGATTCGAAATTCGAATTTCGATCACCGCGCTCCTCCGGACCGGGGTTCACGAGGAGGCAAACTTCATTTATTTTGTCAAATCAAGTAGGCCATGGCCTAGGACAAATTGTGTTTAGCAAAATTAAACTTTATGCATATAGTAATAAGAATTATGAAAAGTGAAATCATATTATTAACCAGCGGGTTATAATGAAATTCAGTACAACATTATAACCCGGCTAATACCAAGGGATTTAATGTCTTGCTTTCGGTAGGGTTTACATGACCTATAATTCGGCATTGTCGAGCATGTGGTTTGAAAAGTTTTATATTGCTATTAACTCGGCGTGCTAGTGACATCTGTTGCATCTGTCAAAGCGTGGTACAGGTTAATAATTATGTTGTGTATAATTTATAATAACACCTATATGCCAATTTATTTGCGTCATAATGATGTCATCGTCACCAAAGTTTCGCTGCCTGTTCATTATGGTCCATATCATCCTAGCATTTTCCCGCTAGTGCCCTATACGAGTCCGGGGTCCACTGTGACACCTAATCCCAAGATTTTTCTTAGGCACTAGTTTGACGAAAGAATAAAAGAAAAGAAACATTTTGTACCACTGTTCCTAGCTACGCTGTAGCGACGGTATAGCTTGGCAAGGTCGCAGTGGAGTGGACACTCTCCTGTGTGGTGTGCGGGAGCGGCTGAAGCGGGTGGACCTCAGCATCCTTAATGAGTCGAACTCAGACGGCAGTCCAATTAGCCGGGTGTGGAGGTCGTCAGTGCAATTAATCTAGTGTATGGTTGCAAATATATTATGTTGCTCCAAACATAATTATATTTTTTATGTATATCCCCGATTGTTCAAAGACGCCTATACTGAATTGTTTATTTTTGTTTGAAATTGTATCCTTCTCGGGTCACATTGCGATCATGTCAGGATCGGATAATAGGGTCATGGACGGAGGTATCGAAAGAGAAGAAATCGAGAAGTTATACAATTTTATAGGCACCCTTGCAGCGATTTGGGTAATGCTATGAAGTCGGTTAAAAGATTGATTTTAAGGTAAAATATCTCATTTTAATAGGGTAATTGACAACAGTGAAAATAATTTGTTTTTCTTATTAGCAACAGATAAACATAACGAAAATACTTGGATAGTATCAATCTTTCATTTATGTTTACTATTTTAAGATTTGTAAATTCATATAAATTAACAATAGGGTTATGTCACGTTCGTGTGAGGTACCTCAATTAAGTCGTAGTTAAGCCTTATGTCGCGACGTCCATAGACGTTGTGCACGTGAACGAGTTAATTGGGACGTCACAAACAAGTAATACTCCTACAAAGTTTAATAGTAACAGAGCGTTTTTGACGTTTCATAAAAAAAACTGATTTGACTTTTGTCAAACACCGTGTTACGGAAGTGAGCGGGGCACAATGCACGTACAACTGATGATCGTTGGGGTGAAAAGGTTATCGAGTGGCGACCACTTCCCGGCAGGCGCAGGGTAAAAGTCGCTGGATGCGGGTGGCGCAGGAACGGTCATTGTGGCACTCTTTCAGCAAGGCCTATGTCGTCTATCGGCTGATATGATGATGACATTGTACGGACACTTTGGAAACAATGCCAATACTCCACTGTGCTGAGGAAAACGAGGGTAGATTCGAGAATCCACCGCCGCTGCGGCCCCCTCCGCCCGCGTAAAGCAAGCGGTGCGCCAGGGCACAGCTCCACAGTGCTGAGCGCGCCGGCATCGCTAGTGCTCACGAATAGGGACGTATTAGTTCGAAACATGCCGAGCGATATTCGACCTCAAAGGTGACACTTCCATACTAATATTATAAATGGGAAACTGTATGTGTGTGTTTGTTTGTCCCTCTTTCACGGCAAAACGGAGAGACGAATTGACGTGATTTTTTAAATGGACATAGTTGAAGGGATGGAGAGTGACATAGGATAGTTTTTATCCCCGAAATCATTCCCTAAGGGGGTGAAATGGGGGGTAATCGTTTGTATTCCACGCGGACGGAGTCGCAGGCAGAAACTAGTTCTCCACGCTGTCACCCTGTCACTTATACCCACCTCGCGAAAACCCCAAACGTGTGTGTTTCCCACCGTTGTGCAGCGGCCATTGTGCGCGCGCCTTGGCCGGAATCGTTGCCCAATGGCTATCTCGGACACAGTGACTTCTAGATGCATCGATAACGTGTCGTTGAGGTTCGAGTGAATTCGGTAGCTGCGAGCGTCATTAACAGTTTATCTTTTAAATGCCCAATTCTTGTCACCTTTTTCAATATTTTTCTGGAAAGATTTTTTGCGATCTACCTAATTATACCGCAACCGTGTGCCTTGGCCGGAGTCTTCGCAAAAATGGCCATTTTTGCAATATGGACGTCTCAGATACGTTGACTTCTGGATGCCTCGATAACGGAACTAATATAAGAGGTTCGAGCGAATTCGGTAGGTCAGAGTATCATCCTTAATTGTTTTACAAGAATACTTGAAGAGAAGAATAAAACAAAAGATTTCGGTAATGGTTGGCTTAAGTACTTTTAGATATCTAAACTAAAACAAACTATCTAGCAAATTACTGAAAGTAAAACTTTCATATTGTTAAACTAAGTAGGTAACAAGGAATTAGAAAACCTACAACTGTTTGGGCTAAAGGCTTTCCGCGTACAGTCTAGCAGTATAATAACCCATACAAAACCCATTATTTCCCGTTGCGTTGAACTTTTTTAAATCCTGATACGCCATACTGAATCGAGACGACTAAATAAAAATATTGCCTCGAATACCGTGCGGCTCGCGGGCGATTTTCTTTGGCTGAATGTGATTTTAACTTAGACGCGTGGTCGTTTTATGCGTTAAACGCTGCGATTCCATAGATACCGTCTATGCGGTAATCGCAGGTATCTATGGAATCGCAGCGTTTAACGCATAAAACAACCGCGCGCCTAAGTTAAAATCACATTCAGCCAAAGAAAATCGCCCGCGAGCCGCACGGTATTCGAGGATTTCGAGGCGATATTTTTTTAATTTTTTTTTCGTTTTCATTGTTTATGATAAGAAGAAAACGAATTTAAAAAGTATTCAACCGTAAGTAAATTTATGTGTTATAATCAATGAACACGCATTGAGTGTAAAATATAGTGTGAAGTGAATTCCACCTTTGAAATAATTCGAAGAACTGAATGTTCACAGCTAAATCATAGTGCCAGTATCACCGCGTTATTATGTATGTCTCAATATGTTTTTTGGAATGGTTTTGTATTATTCCCTCACATGTTTAAGAAAAGCACTTTCATTATTAACCTCGATGGAAACCGGGATTGCCTTCCTTTCCGCGCCTCGGCAATAATGTACTTATTACTGCACACCTCATTAGTAATACAGAACAGTAATCATTCTTGATCACACCGTTGGTACTTAAATTAACAAAAACCGATGAAATGTTTCATACGGACCACACCTTGACAACTTTTTTTTTTTTTTTCTGGCTTTCTCTAGGATTATTATTTTCGTCGACAGTTCTGAATGACAAGTCATTTAATTTTCAACGGCAAAGGCGGCGAGCGCTCATACCGCATGGCCATTGCGAAAAAAGGTGTCCGTATAGATTTGAATGCATCCAGAATAAGCGTCTGTATACCCTTAACACATACAATAGTTATTTACGATACAAGTGCCGAAAATAGGAAATTCGCAAACTATTCGCACGTGTATCGTACAACGTTTTAACTGCACATAGGTTTTAGCGAACCAGCGATAAAACTCCCAGTAGTTCGATACCACTCACACCCCAGATTCGGTTGATACCGTTCAACCAATCTCTTTGGAGCGCAAAACTCTTAGAGTATTCCAGTGTACAAAACTTCTCCGCGTGGTCGTGCCGGAGGCTTCCCCTGGATTTTCCCCAGGCCACCCTCCATCCACGCAGTTCGACCGCTATATTGGGTCCGTCCTATTATAGCAACAGTCAGGTTAAAAAAAAAAAAGGCTCTATTTAAATTTTGACATATGCACGGAAACTGCTCTTTTCCGCACTAGTACGGGAAAGTAGCACCATATGTACTGTAAACTTACTTACTACACTGGCTCGATGACCCAAAGAGGATCTTGGCCTCTGACATAAGCGAACACCACTCTTCCCTTATTCTGCCATCTCTCGCCAGTTGGATGCCCCAAGGACGGTCAGGCCCCTATTTCACCAACTTAACAATTGTCATCTGACAACGACAATTCTCCGTACATTGCTGGTTCCACAAGTAACCTAGCAACCACCTTAAGGCGCCGTAGGTTCAGCGAAGTTAAGCGAACAGAGTTTTTGAAACTATATAATATGGTTTCAAAAAAATACGAATAGTAATTATGAGGCTTTTCTGCAGGGAAATCAGTGTTTAGAAACATGATTAAGCAATTTTCGTTCGATAGAAAAAAATCACGAACATAGGTCTAAAAGGGTCTAAAATACACTTAAAATATTTGTTACAAATTATGCACAAAAGCTAAAAATATTAAAATGGCTTCTAAAAATCGGCAATATCATGTTTGAGAGAACTCAGTGTTTACTTTTTTATTTATTTAAACGACCAAAAAACGATTAAAATTAGAAAACATGATTTGCGCGCTTCCGAGCACGCCCTTCCATCTCGCTCACGCTTATGCTCCGTGAGAGGGAGAGAAGACCATGAACCTACGGCGCCTTAACTTCTAGAACAAGCAATGTATGGCGAATTGTCAGTGTCAGATAACAATTGTCAAGTTGGTGAAAAAGTGGCCTGATTTTTCTGGGCTTCGTCACTCCAGCGGTACCTGGGCCGGCCCAAACACGTACGAACTCTGCAATGTTTTTTTTATAAATAAGTTCGTGGATTAAACGGCACATTTCCAACGTCCAGGAAAACCTTATATTACCTACACGTCCTTAATCAAAGCACCTACAACGAGCATTTCTTTTACACCAGCATCAGATATCTAAAGCAATCAGAAATCCGATATTTTCACGTAATTACTGCTAGTAGCAAACCCGATGTAGTTCCAATGTAATTTAAACTTTATAGAGCGGTGTCAGGATTCTTTTTGCAATGCGTCGTGGTTGCTGTCTTTGGTAGCTTTCCGCAACGTGTTTTGACGTGGTTATACGTCTTACATTGTAAGGCGCTGGACATATAGGACTCAAATGTAGAGCGGGGACGTGTGGAGGGCGCGCTGAGCCAATAATATAGGTACCTACCTCATTCCACAGCGTGTTAAAAAAATAACGCAAAAACGTTTAGTATGTTGGCCGATTGAGGGCGACCTGCTCCATGCAAAAGTAAAAAAATATCGCAGCAAAAAAAAAATATCTTACTATTTTCTTATCCGAACAAGATGTTTGTAATGCCCTTAAACGGTTTTGCGTTATTTTTGTAACACGTATAGGTAACATTCGATTTTTATCGGATAATTACGTCTACGTTTTTTCGTTTATTTAGAATCCATCCTTCGAACGTTATTCCCTGTTGACACCTAAACGAGCCCGGGGTCCACTTTGACCCTTAATACAATATTTGGCGTAGGCACTAGTTTTATGAAAGTGACTAACGTCTTATCTTCCAACCCTGAGGGAAAACTAGACCTTATTGGAATTAGATTGGTTTTCTCACGATGTTTTTCAACACCGAAAAGCTAACGGTAAATATTCCGTACAAGTTCCGAAAAACTCATTTGTACGATCCGGGATTCGAACCCACGACCTGCGACGACATAGTTTTACTTATTTGATCATAAAGTGCAATCCAAACATAACAAAACATGTCATTGTTCTTTGGGTTTCAAAATGGTTTTACTAACAATGTGACACGATAAACGCCTAATTTTTAGGGGTCCGTACCCAAAGGGTAAAAACGGGACCCTATTACTAAGACTTCGCTGTCCGTCTGTCTGTCTGTCACCAGGCTGTAACTCAAGAACCGTGATAGCTAGACAGTTGACATTTTCACAGATTATGTATTTCTGTTGCCGCTTTAACAAGAAATAATAAAAACATAATAAAATAAATATTAAAGGGTGGCTACCATACAACAATTTTTTTTAACTGTTTTTATAGATAATGGTACGGAACCCTTCGTGCGCGAGTCTGACTCGCACTTGGCCGGTTTTCTTATCTTGTAAGGAATAGGGAATACTATATGATAACTGTCCCTGGACGTGTCGCCAGCGATGTCGGGCGATGTGGCACAACGTCCGGCAGGAAATCGCTCAACATATCCTGCGACACAAGATTTTAATTTGACTTTGGAAAATGAAATAAATAATACTATGTTAAAATTGATTGACTGGCTAAATAACAATGACCTAAAAATAAATGTATCGAAGACCAAAATTGTACAATTTCGTAATTATAATTCAATACCACCTAAAATGAATTTAGTATATAAAGAGATCCCGGTAGAAGAAATAGCACTAAGTTTCTTGGAGTAATAATGGACATGAGTTGCAAGTGGAAAAAAAACGTTGAATGTAGTTAATCGCATTGACAGGTTTGTCTTTGCTTTAAGGCACTTGCGGGATATCGCTTCGAAGAATGCAGCTATTACAGCCTATCATGGGTATGTCGCTTCCATCCTGAGGTACGCATTATTGTATTTAGTACTTAGTACTTTTACCCCCTTAGTACTTTTACCACTTAGTACTTTTTACCCCTTAGTACTTTTACCCCTTAGTACTTTTACTCCTTAGTACCTTTACCCCTTAGTACTTTTACCCCCTTAGTACTTTTACCCCTTAGTACTTTTACCCCCTTAGTACTTTTCCACAACGCAAATAGTTTTTTTTGCATTCCGATAAGGAATCTTTTCATAAAGTTTTAATTTTGTAGCTCAAAAAAAGAGTTTCCTCCATACAAACTTTGCACCCCTATTTAACCCGCTTATGTGTGGTTTATCCGAAACCCTAAAATTGCTAAATTACATAAAGCTTCAAGTCTCTCACTTGAATTTTTACTCCATCTTTTAACCCATTTACTAAAATCCCCCCGTTATATAAACTACCTATTGTGAAAAAAGCTTTCCAGGTTCAACTTTAATGTTGAATATTTTACATTTCGTAATTAGTCAGAACACATGTCTCCTCTCCCGTGTGACTTGAGCTTTACCGCAATATTTCTAACAATAATCTTGAGTAGCTGTGTGGGTATACATGTGACCCAGTACACCCCCTGCACTGTGACACGGTTCCGCACTCACGGATATTATTAGGTAGCTTGAACTACTCATTCACACCAGGAATAATACAACGTTTTGGTACTTTGTCGAAGGAACGTATGGTTTGAAATGTTTAAATTCATTCTTTCTAGTGATATCTTACTTACGTTTGACATTATTCGAAAATCTGAGGTACTTAATGAAACTCCGATAACTAAAATGTGTTTCTCTTTCTCCCAACCACAAATGGCATTGAAAGCAGGCCTATCCCACCCCTCTTTTCGCGTGGGGGGTAAAAAAGTGGCATTCAGATCTGACACGTAATAGTACGTTACGTAACTAGGGCGGTGAATAATTACCGCCCGTGTTGAATACAAAATTTTACGTCTTCACCTGGCCACAATGCGAGTTTTCCCGTACGCGCAGCGTGCAGTAAAACTCGCATTATGGCCAGGTGTGATGTAATATTCGTGACGTAATCGATCAGGAGGTCGGAGGAGGTTGGACCGACGTGTCTGGAATCTGGATTACCGGTCCGACTCGATTACTGACCACTGATACTCCCACTGTTGATTGATTGTTGACCACAATGAATCTATCAAGTGTTTTTAACGTTTCATGTAGTGACATTTAGTTTACGGCGATGCCTTGATTCGAGTCGGTTCGACAAAACCCTCGCCAGGTTGGCCGCCGAAGGTTTATTCATATTTCATTGAGTGAGATTTTATTTTCAACCTAGAGTAAACCCAATTATAAAATGAAGTAGACAGACATATAACGTCCTTTACTTACACCTTAATAAGGAAATAATAAAAGCGGCCAAGTGCGTGTCGGACCACGCACAACAAGGGTTCCGTGCCTATTAAAAAGGTCGTATCCTTACTGAAATCATATGGCACTTACATCCTTTTCTTTAAATAAGGCGGTTTTTTACAAATATCTCGAAAACCTTTGAACCGATCTTGTTCAAAACAATTTGCATGTTTTTTTTTCATATTTTTGAAATACACGGTTCAAAAGTTAGAGGGGAGGGGGACACAATTTTAGTGACTTTCGGGGCGATTATCTCCGACTCTATTCACTTAATCAAAAAATTTGCTTAGGAACCTTATATTTATTTTGGAAGGCCTATCGATTGATGTGCCACACGTGGGCATGCAATTTTTTTTGGAGTTTCAATTTTATGTATGGAGTGCACGCCTAAAAAAAAACTTTTTTTGTAATTTCATTACATAACTATGTAGCGGTTAACAAAATACACCTATCCTCAAAATTTTATTCAAATACACCCTATAGTTTTCGAGTAAAATGCTTGTGACATACGGCCGGAGAGACAGACAAACAGACAGACATGACCTTGCAAAAGGTAAAAAATTGCATTAATGAACTATAATAAAATTCTATAATACAATCCCAACACATCATTTGGAAATGCGCTAATTGTTGCCAATTTTCATCATCATTCATTTTTGACCTTATATCTCGTAATACTCGTTTTATAGATGTCGGGTCACAGTATAGAAGACAGTAATTAAACATCGAACAAAGGTACATCGCACGGATGCACACATGCGCGCGTGTTCGGTACGCACGCACAAATAGCCTTCGGGAATGATGGAGAATGCTTCAATCGGGGCCGCCGCGCCGTTGCCGTGTTCGCTCGCTCTCACTCGCTACCATGTCGTCGTCGTCGTCCTTTCGGAAACGTGTGTACTGTTGTGTATATGGGTGCCTTTTGGGTGCCTTAATAACACTGGGACAAATCCGGAGCTACCTTTTTTCCAAATACCATCAGAAGTAAGTTACTTTTAGAACTTTTAGAACTTAGTGTATTCATTTAAATCACAATGAAACGTAAAAACAATTGTTAAGTTTAATTTTACCGAATGCCGCCATTGCCGCCGCGCAGCACGTGCCGCAAGTCAAAGGAGCCGAATAGGCTTGTAACTAAGCACCTACCAACCTAGTGCAGTTAGCAACTATTATACACAAGGAAATATTTTAGGTATAGTATTAGTGGTATTAAAATATTCGATGAAGTGGGAAACTAAAAACATATACCTAACTATCTATAATATGATTACTATGTGTATACAATATTGTCTAACAGAACAGAACAGTGTAACAGAAATACTTTGCATACAAACAAAATTTGTATTATAGGTATGCCAAGCCACAAACGTGACACAGCCCTGCGCAGTAGGTAACAAACGCTCCTAAACGGCCTCTTCTATACTGTGGTCGGATGATCATGAGAGTGACGTTCAAAACCCAGGACCGTTTTAATAAAATCGACAGCTGATCGCTACTTGACTGTACGCTTATATTACATCGCAAAAAAGAAAGTATTTAAAGTAAAGGCAGGTCGAAAATACAATTATTTAACAAACTGAATCTATTTCAAGGAAACTAAAATGATTTATTTTTATGGACTCTGTCAGCTGTACTATATGTACTTACGGAAATCTCAACAATTGTTTTGTATATTATATTTGTACAAATATTTGAAACTGTTTATTCCCCACTTGTAAAATAAAGAAACCAGATGTAGGTATTTGTGCTTTCTGTTGAAATAAATAAATTTTATAACGCGACCATTCATTCGCTAAACGCTAAACGCGAAAGTTTTGACGTGAGCAGTCAAGTCGCATTATATGTCACAATAAACTAAAAAGTATTTAATCTTTTGATGTTGGTTTGCTAATATGGTGCTTAAGGTCTAAAACACTGAGTTCTTTTTTTATGAAACATATATCTTGATGCAGGTTATAAGTTAGCCCGATTAGCAACTACTGAAATGTAGCTAGAGCTGTCACTCTGGGGCCATGGACCTAGAATACTATGGACGGGCTACACGAGTTGCCACGGTGAGGGACGGAAAAGCTCTTATGCAGCTAAATTAAGAACCGGTTCTAAAATGGCTGATGACTTGTCATAAACAACTTACTACGGGACAGATAATGGTTTGTGTGGCACAACTTCATGCTAAATTAGTTGTGGCAAATAAAAAAAAAGTGGAACTATGACAAGGACAATGAATGATATTCCCCTTTCTGTCACACTTATAGAGATTTGTATGCTACCAGCTCGCTCGCACGTGGTATTATTATTACCATAGCCTGTCCAGAGTATTCTTCGTTCATGTTCTGGGGCACATTTCTTGGCATATTTGTTTGACATTGTGTATCTAGTTCTATATACTAAATCAAAGGTTACCTACTCGTACAGATAACGGTAGTGTAACTTTTTCAACTACACTGCGTGATACTGATAACGGTAATAGGACTTTTGGGATAGATATTATAAAGCATAATATAGTGCACAGCACTACGGTGTTATGGTTCAGTCCCACCCTACACCCAGGGGTATTGCTAGGGGGTATGATGGGTCTGACATGAAAAAGGTCATATCGTTACTGAAAACTTATTGCACTTACGTCCTTTTCTTTAAGCAACGCAGTTTTTTATAGATATCTCGAAAACCTTTGAATCGATCTTGTTTTAAACAAATTTCGCTGATAGAATTTTATAATCCCTTTGAGCATGATTTTTTTTATATTTTTAAAATACACGGTTCAAAAATTAGAGGGGGGGGACACAATTTTAGTCACTTTCGGGGCGATTATCTCCGACTCTATTCACTTAATCCAAAAAATTGCTTAGAAACCTTATATTTATTTTGAAAGGCCTGTCGATTGATGTACCACAAGTGGGCTTGCAATGAAAAAATAATTTTTGACTTTCATTTTTATGTATGGGGTGCACCCCTAAAAAAAATCTTTTTCAGTAATTTCATTACAAAACTATGTAGCGGTTAACAAAATACACCCCATCCTCAATTTTTTATCCAAATAAACCTTATGGTTTCAGAGTAAAATGCCTGTGACATACTGACGGACAGACAGACAGACAGACATGACGAATCTATAAGGGTTCCGTTTTTTGCCATTTGGCTACGGAACCCTAAAAACGCTGCGTGCCGTGTGCCGCTTTAGAATGCCGCGTCAAACCGAATATCTACGGTGTCCGAGGTCTACAGTCTCCAGTCAAAGGCTTATTAAGGGGGTCAGCGGGGTCGCCAGCGGTTTCTGTGGCAGGGGCCACAGCACTTTATCACATGTCACATAGAGAAGGCGACGAGGATGCCTAGAGCGCGCCCGCAAAGCAAAGGGCAGAGGGCTCTAGTGCGTTCAACTTGAGATCATGGTCGGCCTTATCACGCGACAAGTGACAAGATAAAGCGTCCGTCCCTGGCTGACACCGTTCGATAGAACGAGACTGACGCTCTATCTTCTCACTTGTCGCGTGATAAGGCCATGATAAGGGGCCTGGAGTCCTCCGAATTACTTAGCGCAGATGACGTCCGACGTGGAGATTTTAGTGGGCAGAAATACCACGTAACCCAGACTTCCTCCGTGAGCTGAGAACTTGGTTTGCAGGTTTTCTTCACGAGAAAAAAAAGGACGTGCTTAGCTTGCATACAGGGTTAGTCCACCTCTGGACTCTTTCTGTACTAGATACCTACCTATAGAGTGACTTTTCCTGTTTATAGCATAAACACTGCCTATAAGTCATAAGTCATAAGTCATAAGTAATTTATTTGCTCAAGATAGGGTTTACAGTCAGATGTTACAGCAGATATTCATTAGCGGCCTTGCTATCTTGTCACACAGTGACATGCAAATTTTAAGTCCTTATCATAAAATATTAATTATAAGCCATCCCAAATTACAATGTCATCCTTAAATAAATTGCATTAATAAAATTTAGAAGATTAAGTCCTTATCATAAAATATTAATTATAAACCATCCCAAATTAAAATGTCATCCTTAAACAAATTTCATTATTAAAATATAGAAGATTAGTAGGTACCATAATATTGAATTGATATGTCCAAATTTATACATAAAAAGTCAACAGGTAGAAAATACAATAATAATCAAAGAGATCATGTTCTAAAATATAATGTCAGATGTATCATACAAATGTAACTAATAGCTTTCAATGGGACTCAAGATATTCTTTTATGGAGTAAAAAGTTTTATCTTTGAGCCATTTAAACAGGTGTCTCTTAAATAATTGAAGTGGAAGCTCCTTTATGGTGCCTGGTAGTTTATTGTATATACGAATGGCCATCGGATAACAATTTCTTCTATGTAATTCTGTGTATGTTCTTGGGCATACCAGTCTATTTGGGTAACGGGAGTTAAAGTGGCACACTGTTTCATTCTTCGTAAAAAGGTTCTGATTGCCTTTTACGAATATGCACATTTCGTATACATATAAACAGGGTACAGTGAGTAGATTTAGATTTCTAAATAAGGGTCTACAAGTCGTTAACGGGGGAACATTACATAGCGCTCTAATACACTGTTTCTGTGCAATAAATAGTCTATTTATGTTTATCGCATTACCCCACACTATAATGCCATATCGTATACTGGACGCCACGTAGCCATGATACGCTTGCAATGCAGTTTTTTGGCATGTGATTTTCATTAGCCGCCAAAGTGCATAAGCAAAACTATTTATTTTCTTGCAGACACTCTCAATATGGTGCGTCCATGAACATCTGTCATCAATTATAATTCCAAGGAATTTTGTTTTTTCAGATTCCGCAATAATTTGTGTTTCGTATGTCACTGTTAGTGTTTTTTTTATACTTCGTTTATTGCAGAATTGGATATAAGTGGTCTTATTTAAATTAACTTGCAGATTGTTTACATTTAGCCATCCTATTATTTTGGCAACTGCTAAGTTAATATGTGAGTTGTGTTTTTCTGCATCTTTGCTAGATATAATTACAGAGACATCGTCGGCAAATAGTGTACAATGATGATCTGTGACTAGTGGCAAATCGTTGATATATATCAGAAAGAGTAACGGTCCCAAAATGCTGCCTTGGGGAACACCGAAGTTGTTGGCTTTAGGTTCGGATTTGAAGCAGACTTTTTCATTTTTTGCGTTGATGTTAGTAATTTCGACGTATTGCCGCCTGCCACTGAGGTAACTATTTAGCCAATTATTCGCTTGACCACGTAATCCACAGTTGTCACACTTAGACAGGAGCAAGTCATGTACTACAAAATCGAACGCCTTGCTCATGTCAAAAAATACAGCCGTTGTTGAAACTCGTGTATCAAGATTTCGCGTGATTTCCATTAACATTTGAAAAGTAGCTAGTGTCGTCGATTTGCCTTTTTGGAATCCATTTTGTTGTTTATTTAGTATCTCATGTTTTTTAAAGAACTTTATTATTCTCTCGTAAATTACCCTCTCTATGATTTTAGATATTATTGGTATGAGAGCAATTGGCCTATAGTTATCTAGTGCATCTCTATTTCCCTTCTTATAGATAGGTATTATTACACTTTGTTTAAGTCTTTGAGGGAATACGCCTTGAGTAAAAGATATATTTATTAGATAACTGAGGATAGGCGCAATAGTGTCAGCACAATGTTTCAGTATTTGAGTGTTTAGCTCGTCATAGCCTGCAGAAGCAGTGTTTTTTAATTTTTTAATTGTTTTAAAAACCTCTTGGCTGTCCGTTGGGAACAGAAATATGCTATCGTCAATGTGTTTAATGTTCACAGGGTACTTACTGCTGGTGTGAGGTTGACTGCTTTTAGTAATTTCTATAAAATGATCATTAAATGCATCTGCGATTTTTTTTGGATCAGAGATATATGAGTCATTAAAAGCAATTTTGTCTATACTTTTTGGTTCAATGATATTGCTAGATTTATTTTCTTTTATAATATTCCACGCTGCTCTGCATATATTCTTAGCATTTTTAAGAAACCTATTATTGCTTACTTTCTGGGCTGTTAGTATACATTTTTTAAAGACTTTTTGATAATCGCAGTATTGTTTTTTATTGGATGCATCCTTCGTCGTGTAATATTTATATCGTAGTACGCGCTTCCTAGTGGACGCTATTTTAATTCCTCTAGTGACCCAGGTTGGATTTGTCAATTTCCTTTTAATTTTAATCCTTTTTATAGGGAAACATAATTTAAAGAACAGTGTTACGATGTCATGAAACATGTCGAAAGCGACGTTAACATCTGGTTCCTTGTATATTTCGTGCCAAGACAATGAATTCAGACATTCCGAGAATTTTATAATATTTTCTTTGCAGAAGTCCCGTTTCATAATGAACCAAGACGGGTTATATTTGACCTTAGCCACACCCGGTAATATCAACACCTGTCCCGTGTTATGATCAGATATTTCAAGCGTATGCAGTTCACCAATAGCATTTGAATCGTTACTTATTATATGATCTAAACATGCATTCTGCCTTGTTGGTTTGTTTATATGTAATTTGTAATTATAATTTTGAAGAAGCCTATTGTATTCTACAGTTATCTTATTCTCCTTGAGTATATCAATGTTAAAATCACCTGTTATTATTATCTTTTTCTTAGTTTTATGTCTTAATCTTTCTAGCAATAGCTCGAGCTTATTTAAAAAGATAAATGGCATTTGATTTGGTGTTCTATATATACAGATTATGATGCATTGTAGTTTAGTAATTTCTATGCCACAGCATTCAAAATGATACTCTGTTTGGATTTCTCTAAGGTAGTCTAAAGCTTTAAAATCTATGTAATCTTTACACATAATGCATACGCCCCCTCTTTTTTGTTTTTTCCTGGAGTAAGAGTCTGCCAGAAGATAACCTTTGATATGTATATTAGATTCTTCCCCAGACTTAATGAAAGTTTCACTCATACATATAACATCTATTTCTCTATTTAGTGCATATAGATCTTGAAGAGCCAATTCTAGTACTTCTTTTTTACTCAATAAGCCGGCAACGTTCTGATGTAACATAATAAGGTTTCCTTTATTGTTTGGTACGAAAAAAGTTATTTACAGTTTGTTCCGTAATGTTGCTTTGGTTTATGGACTTTTGTATTTTAGGGAAATAGTTCAATATCGTGTTTGTTTTGTTTTGTGTTTTTGGCGAGTTTTGTGTGCCAGGAGATTTATTTAAATTTATGTTTTTGTTAGCCATTCGATGGAAAAAGTAGGGTTTTGTACCCTTTTTATATGCACATGTGTGTTGTTTTTTAGTGTCGGTATTTAAGTAGTCTTTCCGTGACAGTCGATTTAGAGGCAATTGCGTCTTGTTGTAATACATCGTGTCAATTTCCATATTAATTTTATAACACAAATCATAAATAAATTGTTTAGTATTTGTCGATTGGCTCGATGGACTTACAAATATACAGTTTTCATTATTATTACAAATTAATCTTAGCATATTATTCAAGCTTTTTTCCTGGAGGTGCTTATTTTGTCTAATACCAATAACAAAAGTTGTTAAATTGCTGTGAGATTTCAGAAAATGACTTAGTTCTATAAACAGCTTTGTAACATTTGAGTCACTTTCCCCGACACAGAGAATTATTTTGTCGTTGCTTGAGGTATTCGCCAGAAGAGATGACTGTGTTCTGAAGATCTCTTCACACGGCGCGTCAGGTTTGAGAAATGAGCAAATCTCATATTTTTCATATTTTGTGTTCCATCTTGTCCTTAAAAGTGTTGAAGCCATCTCTTTACACTGTCGTCCGCCAAGAATTAAAATCCTGTTTGATTTGGGCTCATCCTTTTTATCACATAGTAATGATGAATCAATCTTGCTTTGGTGTGTTTGCTGGCTTCTATCCACCATTTTTAACGGAGTCTTACTCGGTCTCTCTCGATCGTCTGGCATGTCATTCAAAGAACATTCTTCGCTCGCGTTGCTGTTTGGGTTAGACGTTGGGGTGCTTGTGATATGTGATAGTTGCAACTTTCTGGGTCTGGATTTTTTTTGTTTTGTTGAAGATTTGCTTTGTGATTTTTTATTGCTATTTGTCTCAGTGCACATCTTCTTCAGTGTGTCTATTGTATTTTTGTGTTCAGTTAATTGTTTTCTTATTTTGTTATTTTCTAGCAGATTATTGCTGCTGTATCGCATCAGGCGAAGTGAGACCCGGTTTACGAAGCTACATCCATCCTAATCGACCGAGCGAGCGAAGCGTCAATGCTTCAGCTTGGACGAAAAATCATTTTTCCTCATGTCCGGATGTTTTGATCTCCGCCTGTTCTCGCCTAGAGCTCACATTTCTCAACCGATTCACATGAAATTTTGTGAGTAGGTTCGGTAAGCAGTTTTTTTTGTCGAGGCAGTTTTTCGAAATTTTGAAAAATGGCGGAGATATGGGTTGAAAACGTAAAAAATTACAAGAAAGGGGTCAGCGTTGACTACTGACTTGGTAGACATTTTATGTTCCGTCCACAGTATCTTGAACTCCGATTTCGATGCCTTAGAGCCCAATCGTACTAACTTTTCGGAAAAAATCGATGCAATTAGTACCTAACTGCATAAAATCGGAGGTTGAAGTTTTAAAACCGGTAGTTATGTAAGCAAACTAGATTTATGAATAGTAATATGGTTTTATTACAATTATATTCTTCAAATAAAGGTAACCCTATCTTAAATTACAATCTTATTTGTATATTTTATATATGTACATTATAATTAAGATGTTAAAATATTTTCAAGTTAGACCAAGACGCCCTGTAAGGGCACACAATAATACTTAAGTAAAAACTAAACATTTAATTACATTAGATTACAATTTACATGTTATAAATCAAACTCATCATCGTCAAATAAAACAAAAACATCATCATTAAGAAAATCATTAACCGAGTAAAATACAACATTTAACAAATAATAACATTTCTAGTTTGCGCTTAAATAATAAATTTCGGGATTCAATTTAATTGAATTTGGATTTTTATTCGTGATTTAAATACATTCATAATGGGGGCTCTTTTTACATATCTTTAAATTCGTCTTTGGTACTAATAATTTATTTTTGTACTGCTCCCTGGTGTAATCTTTGTCTTTCTTTAATTTGAATAAATGTGGATTTTCGCGAACAAAAAGTGCGGCTTGCAGTATATACAGTGTGTGGCATGTAACAGGGGCAAATATTTAAAAGGACGCTTCCTTAGAGCATCTGTTTAATTTATTTCGGAGTAATGTTGATCTAAAGTTATGACCTCCAAGTAATGTACGAGATCATAGCACAGCAGTCAATGCAGATTTTGAGGTAACATCATGAACTGAGTCATAATAGTTGTTGCATTTTAGTTTTTGAAAGATATTTATGTGATTCTTTAATATTTTTTATATCTTTTTAAGGTTTTTTTTTTAAAAAACTGCCTGTGTTTCCCCAGAAGGGTAAAAAATACACGTGAACTTACTTTAAAGAAAAAAAAAAGAAAAAACTTTTTTATTTTCAATTGAAATTACCTGTAAATAAGTGCTCACAGGCCCAATAGTCTACCGTTTAATTTTTTGCCCCTGTTTCAGGCCCCACCCTGTAGGCAGGGTTAGCAGTTTAAATTTAATAAAATGTGGGCGGCAAATGTTTGGTATGCGTACATATTTTCAAATATACTTAATAAGAGTTTTTTTGTTGAATGCGTGCCGACTTTTGCTCCTTAAGTTCATAACAATACATTAAGTCTAGAGTCTATTCTGCAGCTAGGCCAATAGGGTAAACGCCTGGGGCCCGGTTCACGAAGCTACATATTACACCATTGATGAGTTTTTTTTTAGATAGATAAAAATTAGAATTAGTTGTAGTTTTTAGGGTACGTAGTCAACAAGGAACCCTTATAGTTTCGCCATTTCCGTCTGTCCGTCCGTCTTTCTTCGGCTTAGCTCAGTAACCATTACTACTAAAAAACTGTGATTCAGCATGGGTATATCAAAGACGCCGATAAAACAGTAAAATAATGTACAAAAAATTTTTTTAGGGTACCTCCCCTACACTTAAAGCGGGGATGTATTTTTTTTCTCGTTAATCCCATGGTGTGGAGTATCGTTAGATAGCTCGTTCAAAAATAGTATGGGTGTCCTTAAACCATTTTTCAAATCTGTGATTCGTTTGCGAGATAGTGAACTTTAAAAAAAATGTGTGTGTGTGTGTGTCCCTGCCGGCTAAATGGCTACTACTGGGGATGTGAAAAAATTCGTGGTAGTAGTACATATGTACTACTACCATTATATAATGAATTTAAAAGGAAAACTATCACGAACAAGTAGGCATAAGTACGAGTAGTTACCGAGTAATAGACGACCAACTTAATGTGTACTTGGAAAGGCCAGTTTTCGTACAAATTCGGTCGACGCAACCGCACCGTACGTCGATGTAACTAAAACAGACAGGCAACTACTGAACCCTACACTGCGCGTGGCCCGACACGCACTTGGCCGCTTTTTATTCTACTTAACCTGCGTCTTACAAATAAATATTTACTAACAAGTTACAAATTAAAAGCAATAGTCTCTATGTAGCAAAAGGTATTGAAAAGTGACTTCCGCTTGTAATTTGTAACTTCTAGGTTCTTGAAACGGGCCCCTGAGCTTCGTGTAATAAATATTACAATCTAACATTACTCATCAAAAATTAATCCAATGTCAAACATGTACAAATGTAGGTACTATTTGACTTGAATTCTGTCCTACATTGTGCAAATATTAAGGAAAACTTGTTAGTCTGCATTGTTTAACTAAACAGGAACCAGAGGGGAAGTGAAAACGAACTTCGTTCGAGTATCTCCCTCCCTGTCGCTCGAACTAGCAAGTGCGACAGAGAGAAATACACGAACGAATATCGTTTTCACTTTCCGGTAGCCCCTCAGCTCCTTTTTTGCAAAACGCTACTTTGTTACTAATTGACTAACTTGTATCGCAAGATTCAGTTAAAGAAACACACAACTTTTATCAATATGATTAATGGGTTAAGATTAAAACTAGGTCTTCACTTCACAAAGGTACTGAATATTTTCTCTTTATTGGTAAGTTGATAAAAATATCGGAAATTGTACTAGAAACGGAATCGAACGATATGACATAATGCTTTTTCTACTCCTGTACTTTTATCTGTCATTTACATAGTCCCGAACACTAATATAAAGACATACAAAATAAGTCTGTAGAAAAGTCTATACTCTATTCCCCATAACAGTACGGCATAACCGTGCTGTTTTGTCGCCAAAACGATACGCTTAGCAGCCATACGCTTCTAAACCTGGGTAGTGCTACATTGTGCCACGGCCTACTAGACACGATCGAGTAGGCCGCGACGCGACTAATCTAGAGGGCCATGCCGAAACAAAATACATTAGGTACTACCAAATTAACAAACCACTGAATGTATTTACTTCAAATAAATTATTGTACTAACGGCATTGCTGCCAAGTTAAGAAAAACCTCGGTCTTAATATGACAGTACTGGCGAGTTGAATTAAGAACAAAACAGACCATAAACAAGAGGTGTCAATGTGTCATGTTTCCAATTTCCCACCAAAGTCCCAGTTCAAAATTAAAAGACGAAATATGTCAAATATGATAACTATTCGTTATTAATAACTTCTTAAGATTTGATTTGTGTTTATGAAGTGAAGAAAAATGTGTACGTTCCTTTTAAAATGGACGAAGAAGAAAATAACTGCACCGCTGATGAAATTGCGTGAGTAGTAATAGAACTAACGGAAAACTTACTGCCTGAAAAGTCAAATTATACTATTTATTTAAAATAGTCGTAGAAAAAATATTGTATGCAACGGTGTATAACTTGGTCTTAAAACGCTCGTGGCGTCTTTAATTGCGATGCTCGCCAAGGCTCGCATCGCAACTCACGACACTCGCGTTTTAAGACCCTACTTATACAACAGTTGCATAAAATACTAATATGATCAGCACACTAAGTTTTATGTCGGACATAAAGCATTTGTCCCTCTTGCACTCGCATATTTGCCAGAATGAGACGAATGCTTTAAGTCCGACATAAAACTTAGTGTGCTAGGGAGTCAGATAACAACCGACCATACCAATAGACTAACAACCTGTGCATGTGCAAATACTTTTGAATACTTCTTCCGTATAGCTACTATACAATCCCCGGCCGGAACAGGGATTGCTGGACTCGTTGTATCCGGCCTCGTCTACGACTCGGCCGTCTAACCCAAGCTTGTCCAGCAATCCTTTACTTCACTTCACTTCACTTTACGTTATTTGGAAGTTAAGTATTTTATCTTATTTTTATAAAGTTTAATTTTGGTTTAGTTTAGTTTTAGAAATAGTTATAATAAGTTGTGTGTATGTTTGTTAATTTAATCTGTAATTTTTAATTTAGTTTTTTATTTATTACTTTAGTGATTTATAATCTTTGTAGATGTTACGGTCTAATTCTATGAGGCGTTCGTTGTGGGTTTTAAGACTCATAGCGCCATCTATTACAGCACATCGGCGACTCTCGGCCGTTCAAGGGAAGGCGACACCTACTAAGGTTTGCAAGAACTACGTGCGCAGCGACGCTGCAATCGGGTCAATGCAGATGGGAGTCTGATCATTGTTGTTTATTAATGTCTATGTGATAATTTGGAAATCGTAAAATAGATCTTTAGAAACATTAAAGCTTGTTCATAAATCTTTAGTCTTTATGCATTCAGTGCAATTGATGCGAGTCTATCTTTGTGGTACGACAGTTCGGAGTGAAGTTGTCTGTGGTAAAGTTTTCCGGCTGTCAAAAAAAAAATCACAGAGGGTTTTACTTGCAAGATGCCCTGAACGGAGGAGGGTACATTTTAGAAGCGCTGCGGCCTAGTGCCATATTTGCTTAATTTAGAGTCAATTTTAACAATGAAGTTTTAATCTCAACGCATCTCGCGACCTAATGCTGCGATGACACAATGGACATTTTGGTGAGTACAATGCGAGTCTCGCCGATTGGACTGGGGAGATATTTGTTACATTCGACATGAGTTTTAATCATATACTCGTAACATTCTTTGTTTCAGACATAATTATAAAAATTTCAAGACAGTAGATCTGGTCGGCGAAAGACCACCTAGGCTTGCTTTTACTCATTGCCAGGTACTTGAACAGTTCAGTGTTTGTTGCGGATAGTGTGATAAAAGTCGAGGATCGTTTGTTCTGTATCTAAATATTAATGTGGTTTACAGCGACTGCGCTGGCCGCTTCGTGCTACGCGAAAGTCCGCCACGCATAGGCAATTTTGGAGTCTGGCGCCGGAAGCTGTACCCGGGTCACATGTGGCGACGGTTCTCCATCTGCGGATACCGTCACGAGCAGGACTGCCTCGGAAGTCCTGGGTTGAAGCAGTGGACTACGGCGGCGCTGTGACGCGTGTACAACGCGTTCCACGAGGTGATTTCTTCCATACCCTATGAACCACGTTTTGGTATAAGACCATGTGTTTGCAAATAAAGTTAGAACCTTAGTATTAGTATCGCAGCCTCATACAAACCAAGCATTACAACGATGCCTATTCTCTAATTCAATTAAATTCAAAATACCAAGACTTCGTCCTCGGTCAGACAATTTAGAATCTAAGTCTCTGTAAGAAGAAGCCATGCCTAGCTCCAAGCCTTAGTTAAGTTTTAGTGGCCTGTTCTACCTGTATACACGTGTTTTGATGGAATTAAAACTACTTGTCAAATAAACTTCCTTTGTTCATATTTCTGACCATTGTAAAAAAATAGGTATCCTGTCCAATCTCTTTTGCACTTAGGAGAATAAATTATAAATGCATGGCGCCCTTCTGATATCAGTACATACCTATAGCCCTGTGCCCAAAGCGCACCCACCCCTGTGAAATTATCTACCTATCTGACTAGCCGGTGCAAGTAATCAAGTGTGGACGTCTCTACGAGCGCGTCAAGTATCCTTCACACCAAGGTAAACGATAGCCGTCCAAAACATCACAAAACATCATCAGAATCGGTTTATCACGTTACATAGATACTCATATAAATAATACAGATATTTAATAAATAAAATTAAATCTCTAATTGTGTTTTATAATATATTTCACTTTTTCTAAAAAACAAACCTAGGCATATTTTTAAAACATTTGTAAAAAATCCTTAAAATTAATTTTTCGAGCCCTCTTTTAAGACACCAAAGCATGGCATGATTCAGTCACCCACGAGAGCTCAGAGAGAGAACGTCTCAATGCGGCGCGGTGACACTTAGAAATACTTCGATGTCAATGGGGTTGGCAACTGTCAAATGTTTGACTAGATGGCGCCATCATAGGTTTTACCTAATCACCAGCCTTTTTCTATGGGATTTGGCTTAAACGGCTTGATTCTAAACAAGGAAATTCCGGAAAAAAAACAAGAATTTGACACTTTTGAAGGACTGACAGGTAAAACCTGTGCTGGCGCCATCTGCAAATACCTTCGCCCGGCCAACCCCATTGTGTATGAATACAGCAGTAATACGCAGCAAAACGGGGTAAGTATATTTTTAGATATTATAAGCTTCTTTCCCAATAATAAAACATTAAACAAATACAATTCGTAGTTCAGCAGGTCACGTTCAAGTAACGCATTTTACGAGCGTCAGTTAGATCTATAAGTAAGACAATAATATGGAAAAATTTATATGGAAAAATGACAGTTGGATATACTTGACGCGCGTTCGAAATAACGTGTACCCGTTTTCTTTGCTCTTGTAACTTACTTGTTGGTTGTTAGTCAACGTTTGCAATCTACTAAATATCTTCAGTACTTACTTTTACACATGATGGCGAGGGTCTCACGATGGAGCCGGAAGATGGCAAGTGGAACTCTATGATGGAAGGGGCTAAGATAGTCTAGTTTGGGCTCGTTTGCTTTTTTATCTTCAATACTTACCATTAAACTTGATGGCGAGGGTCTCACGATGGAGCCGGAAGATGGCAAGTGGAACTCTATGATGGAAGGGGCTAAGATAGTCGAGTTTGGGCTCGTTTGATTTGTTATCTTCAGTACTTGCCATTCAACATGATGGCGAGGGTCTCATGACGGAGCCGGAAGATGGCTAGTCTATGATGGAAGGGGCTAAGTGGGCTAAAGTTTAGGCTCGTTTGCTTTGTTATCTTCAGTACTTACCATTACGTTTTTTGTCTTGTACTTGTACTTAGAGATTATTAGCTTATTACTGTACAGTCAGTTATATTATCAAAAAAACATTACACATATTTTTCATATTTTCATTTAAAAAAAATAAAGTTAAAGTTCCGCGTGACGCCATGCCACACTTTTTACACACACCTCTCAACTTTGAAGTTCCTTTTTTGTCATTTTTTTTTCCTTGACAAAAGAAAACATACGTGTCCATCATTTTGTGATAATGTAACCGACGGGATAATTATAATAATATTTTTTTACCCAGGAAACATTTAACCTATTGATGACGCACCAACTACTTATTTAGGTACGATTATTAATATTATTATAAAGCCCGACCAGGAAAATAAAAAACCTGGTCAGGGGCGCTAAATTAGCAATAATTATGGCAACACTACAACCCGGTCACAATATCTGTGCACCTGACCTCGAACAATAAACATTAAAAAACAAAACAACAACAAAGCGAAACTCCCCGGTGCGACAGTACGGTTAGCATCTTCGTTGCCGCTACACGTCCCGATAATTTTGATATTTTCGCTTTATTGTTCTTTTGTTTTTTAATGTTTATTGTTCGAGGTCAGGTGCACAGATAATGTGACCGGGTTGTAATTCCTGAAGGTCCTGGGTTCGAATCCCGGTAAGGGCAAATGTTTGTGTGATGAGCATGAATATTTGTTTCTGAGTCATGGATGTTTTCTACGTATTTAAGTATTTGTATCTATTATATATATCGTCGTCTAGTACCCATAACACAAGCCTTATTGAGCTTACTATGGGACTAGCTCGATTTGTGTAAGATTGTCCCCTTATATTTATTTATTTTTTTATTTTATTTTTTACTAATTCATTTCCATTGCACATAATATATATGAAATACTACCAGTCATGTTGACCATAAGGTCGGTGATGTTATTTAGAGGAATAGAGTAATCCTTTCAGATTTTCTCTCCGACAAATACTTCGCCATTTTGCAAATCACTTTTCTTAAGTCACTTTTAAGAGTTTCCGGCATTTTAACACGTACAAACGACACCTCACATTGACAGCAATTGACAGATGGCATTAATGACGACTTCAAATTTGCTGTTGCCTGTTGAAGAAATTAGTTCCAATAGTTTTCCGCAATATGGCGAAGTTTTTTGTTTTCCTGTTCGGGCTTTACACGTAAAAATTAAAATTAAAAACGCCTTAGGAATTTCCAATGTATGCATATTTTTTTTACTTTTAGATAATAAGATATTTATATTTATTTTCAATGTACTTACTCATAGTAAATTATGTTTTTAGACATCATCGAATAATCCGATTGGAGTATTGGGAACAAAAAATGTGAATGGAAAAATTGCAGCAATGAATCTATGTTAAGGTTATGTTTTCAAATAATAAAGAGGGTACAACATATTTAACACTAAAAGAAACTAGCTAATATCAATATTATCAACATTACTATGTAAAGTCACATTTTTAGGAATCGTCATGCGAGGAAAAGGCACTGGTCCCACCGCGAGCTAGTAAACTATGAGCTATCGGCTATAAACACGAACCAAAAGATAAGCACTCCCGTGTAAATAAAAGAGACACGGCGATATTTGTAGTTACTCGCCCAGCGGTGAGCTAGCTCGCGGTGGGACAAGTGCCAAAAGTCCAGAACGAACATTCCGTGTCAACTAAAGACTTAACCCTCAGGGGGGTTACCACAACGTCCCATTGCAATTCAATTTAGGTTTGATCTGTCATTTTGTGACAGTTTTTCTATGTAACTGACAGCTTTCGATTCAGTTTAGGTCCTAAAATGAATCGCGTTAACAGATCGTGGTAAGGCCCCAGTTTAGTTGTTTAAATTTTTAAAGTTGATTTTTCAATCTGTAGTAGAATTTGCATTTCCAACTTATAAAAAAATGCCTGTGACATACGGACAGATAAACAGACCAACGGACATGACGAATCCATGGCCAAAATGGCAATAATGGAAACTTAGCATTTTAAATGCCCTACTTCAAATTTAAATGTAGCACTTGATTCGGAAATTCATACTTTTTAATCTTATTCCAGGAATCTTTTGAAACGGACTCAACGGCAAAAAAAATTACGAGGTGATTAAGATAGACAATTTTAAGTACATTTTTAAACAAGTGCAGGAGATTTCGCACCACACACAAATTGTTGGTTTTTTGCGGAAACCAGAGCTCGCTTTTGGTGGACTTGGTTATATATATATATTAAAACAAATATTATATATATACCCTTTCTAAAAACTGTGCACACCACTGCTGATTGCTAATTCAATTCCAACACTACTCCAAGGGTAACACTGCGTTATTATCACTTTGCTTAATTTCATCTTTTCCTTAGTTAACGGACAAATTTCAATAAAAATAATAATTGCATTTTGTATTTTATTACTTTTACCATCCATGGTTTTATACGAGGAGTTGAGATTAATTGTTATACCCCAGGAAAATTACGTTTTTTTCAAACATTAATTTATAACAGCGTTTTTTTTGTTTGTTTAATTTTAAAATGTTATTCTAAGATGCCTTATCCAAGAATCCAACAAAATTTCCATCGGGGAGTAAATATATAAAAATAAATGACACATCCATTATGTTTTTTGTGTGATTTATTTATTATTCTTGAAGAGCTCCTGTAAATTAACCAAAACAAAAATTAAAATATCTATTAATATTTTTCCTCTTTTTTCAGGAATTGGTTAAATATCGATTTTTTGATGACTAATATTTTAGTGGATTTTGAGTCTACGTAATTACTAAATTGATAATATATCAGTTACACGCAAAAAAGCTGCTGTTATGAATTATTTCCAAATTTGCATTTTTTTCCATACTAATGAAAATAAAGTGCTTGGGCTATTAGAGAATAATGAGCTACTAACTTTTAGCTTGTGACCGACCGTACCGATCGAGCCAGCCGGCATTAGTGTGCGTGATGACGCACACACAGGTGCAAATGCCAAATCGGTGCCCGCGTCAAAAGCTCGGTGCAGTCTTAAAGTATTGGATAGTTAATGGAGCGGATGGCAGTGGTCGCGGGCGCCCGGTCCAGTTCCAGCAATTGCACGTGGTTGGGCGCGCGCAGCCAGCAGCCCGGCACGTACAGTGTCACCTGCGGGCCCGTGTCCGGCCAGTACCGGCCCAGGTTGTGCCCGTTCACCCAGATGTAGCCCTAGTGAATTCATCAACACTATTATTGTCGGTATTTATCAACGTTCAACAGATGTATTTTATCTAAAATGCCTCTCAATTTCGTTTGTTGTCACTCACATTTTACTTATCAGAGGCAATGGCGAGACGCAGCTTTATCAATATTATTTCTGTCCGATATGACGATTACCCAATGTGCCCACTCGTCGCTACTTTTTCTTTAAGCCTGTCACAGTGGCGCGGCCTGGCCGCGGCGGTCAATAGTAAACTTGTCATTAGCTGTCAATTTTATTATCGACCGCCACCGCAGGCCGCGGCAGTGTGATTCAGGGTTATCTGTCGTTTCCCCGAATTTCATTTGCCCGAATTTTATATTCCATAACGTTTCATTTTCCATAATATTCATTTGACATATTATTATTTTCCATAATGTGGTATGCCCGAATCATTAATATGCCATAAACTTTATTTGCTATAATTTTACTTGATAGAACTTACATTTTTTTTATTATTACATTTACCAAACTACATTTCTGCGAGCCGTTCGCCTTCGCTAGCTCGGCTCGTGGTTTTACTTAACACTCCTCGCTTCGCTCGTCGTCGTACCTAGACCGACCTGCCTTAGTGTTATAATGATCATCCATACTAATATTATAAATGAGGAAGTGTGTCTGTTTGTCTGTCTGCCTGTTACCTCATCACGCTTAACACGTTCGCGCAAGCAACTTCATTATACGTAAATATTGAACTTATGCAATAGCTAACAACGTCAAACACGTCAAGTTTTAACCTTTCATTGCTCCGACAACGTTTTGAAACGTCAAATGGTCATACTATACAGGCATATTTAGTAAGTTCGTAACGCTAATTCACTATCATAATTGTTTCTAATGGAGACAAAAGACGCAGCAATACATTTATGATAGTTTTCGTAGATAGGTCATCAATTTTCGAATGATGATGGACCGCCGGACCCACATAGTGATGATGGTGACTTTGGCTCCGACCATGATTATGACCCAAGAGGCCGTGAACTTTCAAATGACAGTTTTATGAGTGTTTTCGTAATCCGTGTGAATACCAGGCGTGGATCACGTACCACAAATAGGCAGTCCGATGTTGGCTGTCAATTTGAAGCAGAATCATCAGATGAGGATGATCCTAATGAGAGTAGTGACACGGATGATTATTTTATATGTCGTCGAGTTCAAACAGCATATACGAGTCTCGTGTGAAACGAAACCTAGTGAACCTGATCAACCTTCAACATGGACGGCACACGTCAGATATAATATTTAACATAAAGCTAATAAAAAGCCTTGGCTCATATCATGTCAACAGACATATCTCCGTTCCTACAGATATCATCATGCAGAAAGTTTTAGATAGTGACTACCCTTAGATAATGATTCTTTGCCACTTGATCCAGTAACGCCCCAACGATTTTCACCACAGGTTTCTCAGGTTTCAGGAAAAAACGGTTACTTATTCGAGTCTTACAACCATGGAAACTAACTAGATAAATACCTACATCATTACGCGTCTGTTACCTGCGGAAGAGGTCAACAAAGAGATGTAAACCGTGTGCAGCACATACCTTGCAGTCATACCAGGGAAGCTGGCTCTTTCCTACAATCGACGACGTTTAAGGCCTCAAACCCCACCTAGAACTGACACATTGGAAAATACGAGATTGTCATGTTAAACCGCTGAACCGATTTGGGTGCAAATTGGTATAGAGATAGTTTGAGTCCTGGGAAAGGACATAGGATAGTTTTTATCCCGGAAATCACCCCCTAATAGGGTGAAATGAAGGGTGAAAGTTTGTACGGAGCTACGATATAACCGAGTTCCACGCGGACGGAGTCGCGGGCAGAAGCTAGTAGTCTATATAAGGCGCCTATAGTTTAGCTGTCGGAGTTGAGTGTAATCGTGCGTTGGTGATGGTACGCCCCGCTTTCGTTTCTGGGACTCCCGCTCTCCGACCGGGCTCCCACCAGAAACTCGCTTCATCTCGTCTCCGCGAGCTTTTATATATACTCTAGGGGTAGGTAGATAAGACCACGTGGAAGTGGGGTGCGCTGATTTGGGTTTTAGTAGCTATTTTTCATAATATTACCCATTTCACACAGTGATTTGTTATTTTACATATAGTATGGCTTTCGAAAGGTATGGCAAATGATTTTATTGCATATGAATATTATGGACTATAAAGTTTCTGGCAAATGATATTATGGCATATGATATTATGGGAAATAACAATTCTGTTTTATGAATATTATGGTAAATAACAGTTATGGCACATGAAATTATGGTAAACAAAATTATGACCTGTGGATGGAAAATGAATTTCGGGCAAATTATATTCAGGCAAACGAAAGAATACCCCACTCTATATGTGAATATTTAACATTATTGTTTGCCAGAATTACTTACACATTTATTGCTGCACGAAAATTATGGAACATATATACATAAGTAGGTACCTTAATTAAAATGTATCAAGGTCAGCTGCTGTGTGTATTTATATATATATATATATATATATATATATATATATATATATAGGTATTGCAGCGTTAACTCATCTGCAGAACAACACTGTCGGTTAAACCGCTGAATTTTTAAATTACTGATTTTAGTTTCTGCGCCATCTAACGCATATTACTTGAACCTTTTTCCTTCAGGGTTCATGGTCACTTGTGTTTTCTGTTATCGTTGTCAGTGTCTCTAGGACTTTTACGTCTTCCCGGTAGGTGGCGTCCACAACTTAAGACTCCCTGGTACGGCCTCGGTACATGCAGTACCCTTAGCGTATTTGTACTGGTGGGATTTAAAAGGACAATTTGAATTTTAAAAAGGCAATTCGATTTTTCAAATATGATTGGTGCTAGGTTCTTTTCGAAGGTCAGAGAAGCAGTTGACATTGGTCAAGTAAACAACTATTGTGATTCGAGACTGTTGTTTTTATCCCAGCTTATAACCAGAACTAAGGCTAAGAACTAAGGGATAGTATTCTTCGTTTTAAAAACTCAGTGGCGTTGGAGTGAATCTCAAGCAACGAAGATTCTGGCCGCCAGCACCAAGTGCTATTGTGTGAAGGAAAAGGAGGTTCCTAATTCACAAGCGTCGTCTTACATCGAGTGTGATTGTATTCAAAGGCCAGCCGTCGAGGACGTGCTGGGTAAGCATTGGTGGTATAAGTCTCTAGTCAGTTCATAGTCGCATCAAGAAATATCGTAGATCTTACCTTTATTTTTGTCGTAGCTTTCTGGTGCGGGTACTCAACCCAGCGCTTGCCCTATCGGGGTACGAGGACCCACTCCGTCAGGTCGTTACCCTGTTTAAGAAGCTTGTGCCCACGATTCCTGCGTGCTATCACTGCGGGTTTTTATACTCCCGGAATGCGGAGTTCATTCGAAGGAGCCTACCTGAAGTGGATCAACGGTTCGTCGCAGCGGCTCAACTAGCTAAGGAGCTCAGGAAGTCTCAGGGAAGTCAAGTGTCAGGGAAGTCTCCGGAAACCTAATAATCGTCTACCTTCTGTTAGTTCTAATTAGTTACCTATGTAACCGCGATTTAGATTTAGTGACGCTATTGTGTACACCCACGCTTGCTGATCCTTGCACGAACTGAGCGCAGGGCGCTATCTTTAGTTCGGGATATCAACCATCCGGTTCCGCCTCTCAAAATTCTTAAAGGCATCAGCACGCCCACGCGATTCATTCCTTTCGTTTCTCCTCCTTTCGGCTATCGTCTCCACAATCACCCATACACCCATCTCATCTCACATCATCCGCTATCCGGTGTCCTATTGCCCACCCTCGTGGTGGAAGGTTTTTTTACCATCAGATGCGTTTCTCTGACGTATCGTGCCCTGTGCCAGGGATCTGTACGGTTCGCGAAGCCGTTTGTGCTACTTGTACCTAATTGTAATAACCCATTTGGGATCGACTTGGTTGCCGCGAGCACGTCGTCGGGATATTATAACTTTGTTTAAAATGTATAAATGTTTCGGTTAGAGCTATTAAAATTACGATCGTGATCTTGCTAGTGATCTTTTATTTTATTTTTCACTACAGTATGTACTGTAATTAATGACTTTCTGATGTATTTTTCTATGCCTTGCTTGGGTTATTTGTGTAAATGGATCTGAAAATCAGCTCAAATAAATATTCGTTCATTCGTTCACAAGAATGTAATGTAAGAGGGGCGTATTTACCCTAGGGCCAACCGGGCCATGGCCCGCGGCGCCAATCCGCCAGGGGCGGCATAGCCGCCGCTGACCGATTGCATTTTCTTTGGTTTTGGCGCCATTCATTAACTTATGGCGCGGCGAAACTTTATTGGCCCGGGGCGCCGAATTTCAAAATATGCCCCTGTGCAAGGGAAACATTAGGTACCTTTCCCCACTTAGTGGTATCGAAGTATGTATCTTGAGGTTGCTCGTTTTCAGGTATGGTGAAGTAGCCGTCGAAAAGTATTGGACCTTCAATCGCTTCTCCATCGTCAGATGCAGCTGTCACAATTCCATCCAGGTTTTGTAGAGGAAATCCGGTTACCAACCAAGAACCATGGAGGACCTGCCGATCTATAGATACTCGACTGAGGATACCCTGATAAATAAACCAAATAGGTATAAGAATGAATCCAACATCTCACTTGTACAAAATGTTTCACCGCTCATATGTTCCCGTTCAGGATGTTTACACATCAACTAGATAATAATTGATACTTACATTTTATTATTTGTTCGACCAAAATGTAGACTAAAGCTTAATCGCAAAAACTGTTACCATACGGCAATAACGCTGTACCTATTTCGTGGATTTTTTTACCTGAAACAAATTTTGTTCTGCATCAAATTAATTGCTGCTTACCAAATGTTTTTATGAATTAGAAGAGTAAATGCAGGCAATTGACATAGATTATCATTATTGTTTTTGAAATTTACTTAATTTTAGGACATTATTATTATTATCCAATTGTTTATTAAAGTATTTTTTTACATGTAATAATGACAGTATTTGCATTTTAAAACGATTGCATGAATATTGATTTTATTTATTGTTTGAGCATGTCTAAAATTTAATTTAATTTAAGTGGTGACCAACGGGCTGGCGGCTATCTGGCGCAACGGATCAGCATTGCTATCCAGCGCGGCAATGCCGCCAGCCTTATGGGCACCTTGCCGCACGGCACAGATTTAGACCCGGTTTTTTATTTGTAAATATTATATAGTTTTGTTATTATTTTGTTAGTTTATAGTCAGTATATAATAAGAGGAAAACTTATTCGTTTTCAGAGATCACGGTAATCTCGAAATCTCGCGAGATCGCATTTAATTAATGAATTTAATATACTTTCATTGTTATGAACCAACCACAGCAAATGTGTGTACGCTTGGAAATGCAGGATTTAGTAAACTAAATATTAATTTTGTTTTTCAGGGTTCCGTACCTCAAAAGGAAAAAACGGAACCCTTATAGGACCACTTTGTTGTCCGTCTGTCTGTCTGTCTGTCTGTCTTTCAAGATCATTTTTCTCAGGAACGCGCAAGAGGTATCAAGCTGAAATTTATATCAAATACTCAGGTCTATTGTCCCTTCGACCTGTGAAAAAATCAAACTTAAAAATCAACCCAATCAAAACATACAGTCGTTTATGCTGCAAATTTTAGAGTTTTTTGACACTCGCAAAACCTACGGGGTACTTCCCGTGAACTCAGAAACTTGAAATTTGGCACGAAGCAACGTCATATAGCACAGATAAAGGAAAAATTACGAAAAGTAGACATTTTTAGTAAAATCATACAAAAAATTTTTTTTTAATGTTTTCAACTTAATACCTTTTTCCTCGTAAACGTGTGGAGGTATTAAATTGAAATTCATGTCAAATACTTAGGACTATAGGATATTTCAGATGAAGCAAAACCAAACTTTTACGTCAACGCAATCAAAAGAAATAGCAATTTAAGTCGCATATTTTGAAATTGAGTACTCGCAACAAACTCAAAACCTAAAGGTTAGGTACTTCCCGTTAACACAGAACCTTGAATCTTGGCACGAAGAAACTTCATATAGCACAGACAAAGGAAAAATTACGAAAAGTAGACATTTTTAGTAAAATCATACAAAAAACCTTTTTTAAAATTTTAAACTTAATACCTTTTTCCTCGTAAATGCGTAGAGGTATTAAATTGAAATTCATATCAAATACCTTTCAGCTGTAGTGCAGTTTCAGTGCAGTGCTGTCTACACAATCATAAGAAATAGGTAGCAATATAAGTTGCATAATTTAAAACTGAAAAAGTTGTGGCCAGCATGGGGAGTTGGGGACTACTGCCCGTTCCCTCTCATCCATGGTAGAAGGCCTGTGCCCAGCAAGGGGACGTATATAGGCTGATTTATATTATTATATAAGTATTATATGTAATCTCAAGGGTATCAAAACCTAAAGGTACTTTCCCGTGAACTCAGTTTTATATCAACACAATAAAAAGAAACAGCATTTTTTTTAAGTAATCCACTTATATTGGCGTTCGCAACTACTCGCAAGGAAATCAAAGCCTAAAGGATGATTGCTAAATTGATAACGTGACCCTGTTTAATTTTATGCTCCCCCAGCTTTCCACATTGTAATGTTACGGATTCCATTTTCATTTATCATTTAGTAATAAACATACTACAACTTTTGCTTGTTTGTACGGAACCCTCGGTGCGCGAGTCCGACTCGCACTTGGCCGGTTTTTTTTAAAGCAATAACGCTGCTAAAGAAAATTACAAATTTTCAATCAAAGAATCCGGCTCGGAGCATTAAATTTTTAAATTTTTTCCTTTGATTTAAAATTTGATACTAAATATATCGTCATTTGTAGCTTCGACTACCTATTTATACCTGAATTCTTCACACAATAAATGATTACTGATTTGCCTCATGGGTTAAGACACTGTGACGCTACTAACCTTGTAGTCGTGAATGCCGCATCCAAAGTTGATTCGTCCTTGGTTTTCAACGAGCAATGACAGAACTGAGTTAGGTTTGGTCTGAACCGGCGTGGTATAATTTTTTTTAGTCCTGCTTATTGTTCCGTAGAAGGTCTAGAAACAATGTGATGGTAAATAAATATACTTATGATTATAATCAGATAAACACGAAGAGTGGTTTTTACTTTTTTTTTAACTTTTAGGGGAGCTAAAAATACATTTTAATGTAAAAAACATTGAGTAAAATAAAGCATATTTTACTTACACCGTCAATAAAAACATGAATGCGATCTCTTGGTTTTCTAATTTTCAATAAAGTACCCTGCTTCGTCTCACCCAAATAGGTCTCGTACAACATTAGACCAGAGCGCTGGCGCAGTTCCTCATACGTAGGGAGTTTTGATCCGACTACATATGGATACTTTTTCCCTAGTTTGTGCCGCCCTACTGATGATAATAGACGGAACCGCTTGTTTAACAATATTGTTCCATAAGCAGACTTATTAGAGTATACCGGGGGATCAATATCTCTCACTTGGGGATTATGCTGCAAAAAATATTCAACACATATATTTCAGAGAAATCGAAAAAGAGGTCAGCATGAAGTCTGAATTCATACCTTTGCCAAAGCATCGCGAATAGCGAAATATTTGGGAGTGGGATCGCCAGCCTCGCTCAAGGGAGCGTCATAGTCATATGACGTAATATCTGGCGTATATGTTCCATCGTAGTTTGCGCCTGAAATACATAAATAAAAGCGGCCAAGTGCGTGTCGGACCACGCACAACAAGGGTTCCGTGCCTATTAAAAAGGTCGTATCCTTACTGAAATCATATGGCACTTACATCCTTTTCTTTAAATAAGGCGGTTTTTTACAAATATCTCGAAAACCTTTGAACCGATCTTGTTCAAAACAATTTGCATGTTTTTTTTCATATTTTTGAAATACACGGTTCAAAAGTTAGAGGGGAGGGGGACACAATTTTAGTGACTTTCGGGGCGATTATCTCCGACTCTATTCACTTAATCAAAAAATTTGCTGAGAGACCTTATATTTATTTTGGAAGGCCTATCGATTGATGTGCCACACGTGGGCATGCAATTTTTTTTGGAGTTTCAATTTTATGTATGGAGTGCACGCCTAAAAAAAAACTTTTTTTGTAATTTCATTACATAACTATGTAGCGGTTAACAAAATACACCTATCCTCAAAATTTTATTCAAATACACCCTATAGTTTTCGAGTAAAATGCTTGTGACATACGGCCGGAGAGACAGACAAACAGACAGACATGACCTTGCAAAAGGTAAAAAATTGCATTAATGAACTATAATAAAATTCTATAATACAATCCCAACACATCATTTGGAAATGCGCTAATTGTTGCCAATTTTCATCATCATTCATTTTTGACCTTATATCTCGTAATACTCGTTTTATAGATGTCGGGTCACAGTATAGAAGACAGTAATTAAACATCGAACAAAGGTACATCGCACGGATGCACACATGCGCGCGTGTTCGGTACGCACGCACACATAGCCTTCGGGAATGATGGAGAATGCTTCAATCGGGGCCGCCGCGCCGTTGCCGTGTTCGCTCGCTCTCACTCGCTACCATGTCGTCGTCGTCGTCCTTTCGGAAACGTGTGTACTGTTGTGTATATGGGTGCCTTTTGGGTGCCTTAATAACACTGAGACAAATCCGGAGCTACCTTTTTTCCAAATACCATCAGAAGTAAGTTACTTTTAGAACTTAGTGTATTCATTTAAATCACAATGAAACGTAAAAACAATTGTTAAGTTTAATTTTACCGAATGCCGCCATTGCCGCCGCGCAGCACGTGCCGCAAGTCAAAGGAGCCGAATAGGCTTGTAACTAAGCACCTACCAACCTAGTGCAGTTAGCAACTATTATACACAAGGAAATATTTTAGGTATAGTATTAGTGGTATTAAAATATTCGATGAAGTGGGAAACTAAAAACATATACCTAACTATCTATAATATGATTACTATGTGTATACAATATTGTCTAACAGAACAGAACAGTGTAACAGAAATACTTTGCATACAAACAAAATTTGTATTATAGGTATGCCAAGCCACAAACGTGACACAGCCCTGCGCAGTAGGTAACAAACGCTCCTAAACGGCCTCTTCTATACTGTGGTCGGATGATCATGAGAGTGACGTTCAAAACCCAGGACCGTTTTAATAAAATCGACAGCTGATCGCTACTTGACTGTACGCTTATATTACATCGCAAAAAAGAAAGTATTTAAAGTAAAGGCAGGTCGAAAATACAATTATTTAACAAACTGAATCTATTTCAAGGAAACTAAAATGATTTCTTTTTATGGACTCTGTCAGCTGTACTATGTGTACTTACGGAAATCTCAACAATTGTTTTGTATATTATATTTGTACAAATATTTGAAACTGTTTATTCCCCACTTGTAAAATAAAGAAACCAGATGTAGGTATTTGTGCTTTCTGTTGAAATAAATAAATTTTATAACGCGACCATTCATTCGCTTAACGCTAAACGCGTAAGTTTTGACGTGAGCAGTCAAGTCGCATTATATGTCACAATAAACTAAAAAGTATTTAATCTTTTGATGTTGGTTTGCTAATATGGTGCTTAAGGTCTAAAACACTGAGTTCTTTTTTTATGAAACATATATCTTGATGCAGGTTATAAGTTAGCCCTATTAGCAACTACTGAAATGTAGCTAGAGCTGTCACTCTGGGGCCATGAACCTAGAATACTATGGACGGGCTACACGAGTTGCCACGGTGAGGGACGGAAAAGCTCTTATGCAGCTAAATTAAGAACCGGTTCTAAAATGGCTGATGACTTGTCATAAACAACTTACTACGGGACGGATAATGGTTTGTGTGGCACAACTTCATGCTAAATTAGTTGTGGCAAATAAAAAAAAAGTGGAACTATGACAAGGACAATGAATGATATTCCCCTTTCTGTCACTCTTATAGAGATTTGTATGCTACCAGCTCGCTCGCACGTGGTATTATTATTACCATAGCCTGTCCAGAGTATTCTTCGTTCATGTTCTGGGGCACATTTCTTGGCATATTTGTTTGACATTGTGTATCTAGTTCTATATACTAAATCAAAGGTTACCTACTCGTACAGATAACGGTAGTGTAACTTTTTCAACTACACTGCGTGATACTGATAACGGTAATAGGACTTTTGGGATAGATATTATAAAGCATAATATAGTGCACAGCACTACGGTGTTATGGTTCAGTCCCACCCTACACCCAGGGGTATTGCTAGGGGGTATGATGGGTCTGACATGAAAGAGGTCATATCGTTACTGAAAACTTATGGCACTTACGTCCTTTTCTTTAAGCAACGCAGTTTTTTATAGATATCTCGAAAACCTTTGAATCGATCTTGTTGAAAATAAAATTTCGCTGATAGAATTTTATAATCCCTTTGAGCATGATTTTTTTCATATTTTTAAAATACACGGTTCAAAAATTAGAGGGGGGGGGACACAATTTTAGTCACTTTCGGGGCGATTATCTCCGACTCTATTCACTTAATCCAAAAAATTGCTTAGAAACCTTATATTTATTTTGAAAGGCCTGTCGATTGATGTACCACAAGTGGGCTTGCAATGAAAAAATAATTTTTGACTTTCAGTTTTATGTATGGGGTGCACCCCTAAAAAAAATCTTTTTCAGTAATTTCATTACAAAACTATGTAGCGGTTAACAAAATACACCCTATCCTCAATTTTTTATCCAAATAAACCTTATGGTTTCAGAGTAAAATGCCTGTGACATACTGACGGACAGACAGACAGACAGACATGACGAATCTATAAGGGTTCCGTTTTTTGCCATTTGGCTACGGAACCCTAAAAAGCTAAAATTGTAATATTTGTTGCGAATAATCTTTCCGCCTTCTACAGTATTCAGAAACAGAAAACTACTCGCTTTTGACTCATTTTTCTTTTATCTTAAAAACTTCAACTAAAGACTGTATCGGAAACTAGGGATACAAGTTCATGAGGGTCAAAAAAAGAGGTTGCAATATTTTGTAATTTTTTCTCAATGTCAATGTGACAAGTATAATTATATTCAGTTATTGGAATTTCATCAAAACCTAGGATCAAAACCCCAGAGTCTTCCGACAAAACTAGGGCTCGGAAGTTGTACGACCAAATTTTGAGTAAAAATTACCAATGTATCATCATGGACGATGAAACGTATGTCAAACTTGACTACAAAACCTTGCCCGGGCCGCAGTTTTATACTTTAGAGAGAGGAGCAAAGGTCCCTAAAGAAGATAAAGCAATTTTTTGCGAAAAGTGATGGTTTGGCAAGGTATTTGTCAATGCGGCATGAAAACGTCTTCGTTTTTCGTAAAGGGCTATTTAAAGTCCGATATTTACAGGAAGGAATGCCTTCAAAAGCCGTACATTGTTCTGGCCTGATTTAACAGCCTTTCACTATGCTCGACATACTGTACTGGACTGGTATAGAGAGAATAATGTTGAATTTGTTGTGAAAATGCTAAATCCCCCGAATTGCCCTGAAATTACACCAATCGAGAGATTTTGGGCTCTGATGAAGGCAAGAAAAAAGTCAGAAAAATAGCAAAGGGAGGATAATGAAGAAAATTATTAATCTTGTTGTATTGTTTGAATACTTTAGAATCGCATTATTTTTGTTTTTTTTGTAAGTAAATAAACTTCTTGCGCACATTACACCATTATACTTGTTTCCATAGTTAACGATACGGTCCTTATCCAAGTTAACGCATTTTCAGAAAATGTGTTAAGTTGGATAGTTGATTTTCTTCTTTTGTTTTTCTATAGACCATACTAAATTATTATTCTACGCTGCATATCACAGGTTCTGAACAAAATTGATATTCTGAAAATATGTTAATTTAAGGGGTTCGACGTGCTTTTTGGCTAGTTTTGACGAGTTTTGAGTTGAAATTCCTCCGTTAAAACTTATATTTATGGCACAAACACTTATCGATTCTTCCATCTTTTATCTACATTTGCAAGAGATATTTTTTCAAAATAAGTAATATTTTTTCATAATCTTTTTGTGAGCTCTGTTTTCGATATTAGTAATTTCATGCACTTTTATATAAGTATGAAATCTACATATAACTGTTCCTTATTCACGTCTCAAACAACCCACGAGAGATTTTTATTTTTAACTCATTATCACAAAAGTTACGTCCAAAAAACTGGTTTATTGGCCTGAACTTGCCAAAATTTGGTGCCATATATCCCGAAATCTGACAGTTTTGTAGTAAATATGAAATACAATTTCGGTAAACCTCGTTGTTCTAGTATAAAACGATAAGTCATAAAAAACACGACAAAACCGACAGTCACAGATCGAGGGTCATTGGGAGCTAGGAGCACCTTTAATGAAAATTGGATCACAAACCGGCCGTGAATTCGAAGTTAGTGCCACCGAAGAAAACGTAGGTATTGACGTTGATGGCTAAGTCGAGCATGTCTTCCAGGGTGGCGAGGAAGCTGTCCGTAGACACTCGCTGGAACGACTCGCCCCAGTGGGTCAGCCAGCCAGAGTAGAACTCGGAATTCATCAAAGGGCCATGTGGTATGTAGCGCCTCAGTGCTTTAAAACTTTGCTGCATTGGATCCGCTGTTGAAAATATAGAGGCACGGTAAGGAGTTGTTTTCCGTGAGTAGGCACTTATCTCAAAAGTAGATGAATCATTTTGATGATTTTTATAAATAAACTAGCTGCTGCACGCATCTTCGTACCTATACATATAAGTATATCCTATGTCCTATTTTGATATGTAAGCTAGGTAGGTATAGGTACTTATATTACTGTAATGTTTCGTCAAAATTCGTTCAGTGTTTTTGCGATTAAGAGGAAATCGGCACGAGCTTTCACGTTTGCGTGATTGTAGTTTATTCATTTATTCCTAATGCTAACACGAACAGCCTAGCGACACATGTTAAATGGGTTTAACATGTGTCGTTTTTATACATTTAGTACTTACATAGGTAGGGGAGACTGGGGTCAAATGGAACGCGGGTCATTTGAAACAAGTTTGAATATCCTAACTTAATATTACAAATGCGAAAGTTTGGATGCTTAGATATTTGCTACTCAATTACCTACGCTTAAATTTTTCACGAAGATAGTTTATAGCCTTGATTAAACTATATATAGTTTAATCAAGGCTATGGCCCTGGATCCACGCAGACGAAGTCGTGGGCGGAAGCTAGTAAAATATAGAATTTGAATAGCATGATACCTAGTAGTATTAATTTGTTTTTAAATCAAAAACAAATGTGCGTCTTTTTTTATATTGCGTTAACTACTCGTAAGTATAGGTATAATAAATAAATGTTAGTACTTACCTAACTTAGTCTACACTTAAGGAGTGGTTTCAGTATACACCTTTGCTTGTTTTCAAGAGATGGCGTTACGGTGACTTAAGAGTGTTCTTGACAGGGGTAGCAACCCATATTGTTGTTGTTGTGTATTTCATGCATGTTATTCAATGCAATTACCTAAAGAGTTCCACGTGTACGTTTGTAATTTAATGCAATTACCCAACGAGTTCCACGTGTCCGTATGTAATTTAATGCAATTACCCAACGAGTTCCACGTGTACGATTGTAATTTAATGCAAATACCTAACGAGTTTCACGTGTACGTATGTAATTTAATGCAATTACCCAACGAGTTCCACGTGTACGTATGTAATTTAATGCAATTACCTAAAGAGTTCCACGTGTACGTATGTAATTTAATGCAATTACCTTACGAGTTTCACGTGTACGTATGTAATTCAATGCAACTACCTAAAGAGTTCCACGTGTACGTATGTAATTTAATGCATTTACCTAAAGAGTTCCACGTGTACGTATGTAATTCAATGCAATTACCTAAAGAGTTCCACGTGTACGTATGTAATTCAATGCAATTACCTAACGAGTTCCACGTGTACGTATGTAATTTAAAGCAATTACCTAACGAGTTCCGCGTGTACGTATGTAATTTAATGCAATTACCTAAAGAGTTCCACGTGTACGTATGTAATTTAATGCAATTACCTAACGAGTTTCACGTGTACGTATGTAATTCAATGCAACTACCTAAAGAGTTCCACGTGTACGTATGTAATTTAATGCAATTACCTAAAGAGTTCCATGTGTACGTATGTAATTCAATGCAATTACCTAACGAGTTCCACGTGTACGTATGTAATTTAAAGCAATTACCTAACGAGTTCCGCGTGTACGTATGTAATTTAATGCAATTACCTAAAGAGTTCCACGTGTACGTATGTAATTTAATGCAATTACCTAACGAGTTTCACGTGCATGTATGTAATTTAATGCAACTACCTAAAGAGTTCCACGTGTACGTATGTAATTTAAAGCAATTACCTAACGAGTTCCGCGTGTACGTCTGTAATTTAATGCCATTACCTAAAGAGTTCCACGTGTACGTATGTAATTTAATGCAAATACAAATTGATACTGCAATTTTGACTTTGAGATGTAAAACAATAGGTTCCAGTGATTGGCACGGATCCATCTTTAAGCATACGAGGGGTTAATTTCCTTATCAAAGTGAAACCAAGTTGTACGTTACCAGATCTCGTTCAGCGCAGATGTAGGGTCCAGGACGCAGGAGCACGTGCAAACCTTCGTCCGCCGCAATACGTATAAAGGCTGCTACGTCGCGGTCGCCTTCGAACGAGTACTGCCTCTCTTCAGCCTCATGGAAACTCCATTCGACATATCTGATGAAATATACAAAATGATCTGAGTTTCAATTAATGTTCCGTACCTCAAAAGGAAAAAAACGGAACCCTGATAGGATCACTTTGTTGTCCGTCCGTCCGACCCTTTTTCTCAGGAACGCGTGGAGATATCAAGCTAAAATGTATACAAAATACTCAGGTCTACTGTTCCTTGAAGCTGTGAAAAAATCAAACTTCTAAGCCAACACAGTCAAAAGATGCAGCCGTTTATGCCGCAAATTTTCGAAACTCGCTAGGGTATCATAACCTACAGGGTAGTACTTCCCGTGAACTCAGAATCTTGAAATTTGATACGAAGCAACGTCTTATAGCACAGATAAAGGAAAAATAGCGAAAACCGTAAATTTTTTTACGGAGCCCTCGGTGCGCGAGTCCGACTCGCACTTGGCCGGTGTTTTTATTGTTTTCATCAGTTGTTCAAACGCCAAAATTGTTTTAATCGGTATTAGTCGTGGGATCGAATCCTGACTTGTGGGTTCCAGAAAATATTGCAAGGAATTTTATATAAGTAGGATATCTGCATTTGTAAATAAATTTAAAGGTGCTAATTGCCATCATGGGGCCAACAGCCTCTCGTGCATGGGTGGAGAATTCTATCATGTATAGGCACAGGCTGATTATGATGAAGATGATCGTCGATGATTTAGATAAGTATATCAGAATACTAACGTTGCCACTGCGTTGAGACCGGCAGCCTTCAATTTGTGTAAGCGATCCCTCCAATAAGCAGCAGGCACTCTGAAGTAGTGTAGAGAACCTGATATTATTCTTATCGGTTGTCCGTTAATCGTGAAGTTGTCACCAACAATAGCAATATTGGGATGCGTCTGAAATAAAAAAAATATAGTCAGCCAAAGCGAGGATAGAAGGTATAGGTACTACTTTTACGTAAACGTTTTACTAAAACGTAAACTTTTAACGGGTTGGTGATCATCCACGGCTCCTTTTTCCTTCGACGTGTCGCACAACGATGAGTTTAGTTTGGCTATCGGGTTCTTCGTCTGCCCACGTATCCGAAATACTGGAGGAGTCGTTGCATGTATATAATGGACATAGTCGGGGACTTTATTTGCAATTCGGTAATAATTGACGCATTGGTGCGGCGCGTAGTCCAAGTTATACCAAACATTTTCCGCCAGCACCACATCTCGAATGCATCGTTCTACTCGGAATCCTTGTTTTCAGGGTCCAAGTTTGACTATGTAATAGTCGTGACATAGTCGTTACTCAATCAGTATTGATAACTAACCTTGGCTGGGGATCTGTGAACCGAGCGAATCCTGTGCCTTGTCGAGCCCCTCGCCTGCGCAAGCCCGTAAACACAGCACAGCCACAGCGCAGCGCAGCCCATGCAGCCTCGGCGCACGTGCATTCTGCCCTGGAATTGGTATGAAGTATGTTGGATTTTGTAAAACAGTTTCGGGCTGCGTACCAAACGTTTACGTCTACTTTCAACCAATAAAATTAGTGGCCAATCTATCTATCTATACGTCTACAGATAATAAAGCTGAAGACGGTCGAAAGTCTGTACATGAAAGATATTCGAAAAAAAGTTCGCTGGGGATACTTAGAACCGATAACGGAACACGATCCAAAAGATTTTAGAATTTTTGTCTATTTGTCTGTTTATTTGTTGTTTTAGAGGTCCTGGGTTCGAATCCCGGTAAGGGCAAAAAATTGTGTGATGAGCATGAATATTTGTTTCTGAGTCATGGATATTTTCTATGTATTTAAGTATTTATATTTATTATATATATCGTCGTCTAGTACCCATAACACAAGCCTTACTGAGCTTACTATGGGACTAGGTTAATTTGTGTAAGATTGTCCCCTTATATTTATTTATTTAGTAGTAGGTAGTTTGTCGGTAGCACCACAGAAAGTGCCCAGCCTTCCTCCTTCCTTCCTTCCTCCTTCCTCCTTCCTTCCTTTGGTGTGTCGACAATACTGGAGCCATTCTAATGCACGTGCGTTCAGCGGGACTATCACATACACACTGAACGGCAGGCTTGTGTGTAGAGAACAGCCGAAATTGCTGCTGAATTTTTTCAGTTTCTACCAATTTTCATCAACGGGGACCTATTTTACGGCAAATTTCAATATGTATTTTTTAAAGAAAACCTAATTTGAAACAAAATTAAAAGTAAGATGGTTAAGTTAGACCAAATAGTTTCTAAAAGACAGCTAATGTTAGCAAAATTTCCTAAAAAAAACTTTTTTTGAATTTAGTGTGTTCAACATTTTTTATGTCACACCTGGCCATAATGTGAGTTGTTGAACGTTGAACTAAGAATTGAAGGATTTTTTCATACGTGAATGTCACCATATTTCCCGGGTCAATTTTCAAACGAACTGTTTTTGCTGTCCCACGGCCATAATTTCAAGTCAGATTAACATGGAGTATTGATTCATATATATTTGTATTCCTTGTGTTATAAAGTACTTAAAATATATATAACAATACCTTAAATATTCATTGATTCTGAAAAAAAATGTATTTGAAATCGTAAAACAGCGAAATCTACCGCTTTTTTGCGTGTCCCACTTGCGGTTTTGCTCAAACAAAAATTCATAACTATAGACAACGCAACGTATAAATAAACAACTTGTACTGTTATAAAGAAGATTTATTAGCGTATTCATTTTTATATCTTGCAAATTTAATGCGTGAATAATTAAAACCAGTGAAGTATTTTTGTAGTTGTCCCACGCGAGAGCCATTTATTAGGACTCAAGCTCAAAACCCTTAAAATCTGTTTTTTTATTATCCCACCGTTACATTTACTTTACGATACGATAGACAGGTTAGTTGGGCTTAAACCAGCAACGGGAGTGGACGCAGAGCCGGTATTTTCGAAGGAGGAAACAGGTTTTCTTGATACGATGTATTTTGGTACGGCTATCACATTTGTATGGGCGTTAATTTATTAATATACGATTGTAATAAAAATGTGTCTTTCATAACAAAGGTTAGCAATATGGGGTAAGAGTTTCGTGTTTAACTAATTAGTGAATTCAATTTATAGTATACGTAGGATCGCCAAAAAACATTCATGTTGACATTTGTATGGCGACATTTGTACGGCTTTATTGGTCATACAAATGTCGAACGTGGCATACACATGTCGATTCAAAACATAATCTAAGTGATTTTTATTATTTTGGAATATAATCACAGAATAAGTAATTAGTACAATATAACGACCATCACAAACCATAAACCGGAGATACTATATCGAAATAGTGACTTTTTATTGTACAAATATTTTAAGCTGTTTCAACAATTGTATGGCAAAATCGACATTTTGATGGCACTCGTCGACATTTTTATGCCGCTATCGACATTTATATGGCAGAATCGACATTTGTATGGCATTATATCGACTTTTGTATAGCGCTGTCAACATTTGTATGGCACTGACGACATTGGTATGGCACGGTGATTTTAAAGCATCAATATCTAGCTAACCATTAGAAGCACAGTGGTGCCTCATGCACCATATTTTTTCATTTTAAAATCCCTACCTCTCGCTGTCGGTACGAATCTAATATTCTAAAAAATAAAAAAACCATACAAATGCCGAAAAAATGTCTTGTTCAAAAATTTACCCCCGGCATGGTACTTTTTACTGAAGATGGAATCAGGAAGGGTACAACGGCATCATTCTACAAAGCCGTCAAACCCGTGAGTCTGGAGCAGGGGAATGATATGTACGTAGTTGTAGACGGTGGACATCTGCACCGCAAAGTTGGCTCCAATATAACTGTTGTTTTCGATGGGTATCCATCTGACGCTTCAGAAAAAATCACCAAGAGCTCTGAACATGTCCGTAGAGTTGGAACAAAGTCCGCACACCTGATGTTATTTTCGACGAGACAACCATTTCTCCAGTTGCTCAGGATAAGTTCCTATCGAATGTCAGGAACAAGGTCAGACTCATCAACATGCTGATGTCCTCGACTCTGACGTCTCTCTGACGTAGTGAAGATCACCGTCGGGCACATAGATTTGTTGGTCATGTTTTGTGGTTTGTCACAAGGTGGAGGAGATCACACCCTTTTATTAAAAAAATGTGGGAGAGGAAAAATCCCAGATATCACTTACTCGACGGATTCCGTAGTTGTGATACACCAGGAGCACTTTTTGGCCAAGGAAAAATGAAATTTCTCTCGACACTGAACAGAAAGCCGCGCCAAGCCTCAAACAAAACGTTGCGGTTTTCCTAAGCCCCAATGCGCACCTGTTCGCAACCAGGTGACGCTGCTGTTTGACGCAAGCGCAGCGGCTGCGTACATTTTTAATTTAAGGCCGTCTCGCACGTACAGCACGTTTATTCATTTATTTTATCTACTCAAAATGGTCCCGCCGGAAGACCAGCGCTGGCTCGTGAGCCAGCATTATGCTGTGGCGGGACCATTTCGTAACAAATAAATAGTTTTAAGTAGTACGATTAAATAATTTTCATTTTCAATGCCACACCGGAGCAGGTCACCAAAGCAGTAGTCCAGTACTGCATACCATGAGGTTATTATTACTATCGTCGATCCCGACTCGGCTGGGCAGCGTTCGGGAAGCTACGGCACATCTTTTCGTCCAATATTCCGCAGTGTCTCAAGGCGAGAGTCTTTGACCAGTGTGTGTTGCCAGTGATGAGTTGATGACCTATGGCACTGAAACGTGGTCGCTTACTATGGGTCTCATAAGAAGGCTCAAAGTCACCCAAAGGGCAATGGAGAGGGCCATGTTGGGAGTTTCTCTGCGCGATCGCATCAGAAATGAGGCTATCCGCAGCAGAACCAAGGTAACCGATATAGCCCACCGAATCGCTAAACTTAGTGGCAGTGGGCAGGGCACATAGCTCGTAGAACCGATGGCCGTTGGGGCGGAAAGGTTCTCGAGTGGCGACCACGTACCGGAAGATGCGGCGTGGGTAGGCCCCCCACAAGGTGGACTGATGACCTGGTAAAGGTTGCGGGAGTCCGCTGGATGCGGGTGGCGCGGGACCGGTCACTTTGGCACTCTTTGGGGGAGGCCTATGTCCAGCAGTGGACGTCTTTCGGCTGATATGATGATTATTACTATGTTTTTTGTGAATTATAATGCTTATTTTTTATGTCGCGCTTCATTTTACAAACCCTTCTATTATTTTGTTTACTCACCTCAGCAACTTAGAACAGCTGTATCTAAAGAACAATCAGGTCTTTATAGACCAAATTGGTCTCGTTTTGTCGCGAATGGTGTACTACTTGAATAACGTGCTTGGACTAATGACGTAAAATGGGTCCATAGTTCACCACATTGACGAAAACTTAAAAATACGTATAAAATTATTATTATTTGTAAATTTTGCAAATTTTTGAACAACTGTACCTTTCAAACTGTTTAGTTTATTACCTTCTCACTTGTACCTATTTTGTTGCAAATTTTATCTTCTTTAAAGTGTACATAAAGACATTTGCCGTAAAATAGGTCCCTGTTGGTAAAAATTGGTAGAAACTGAGAAAAGTCAGAAAATGTTATGGTTTTACAAAAAAATTACAATGATCCGGAGGGTTTCCGAATTGGAAAACTTGGATTTGCCATAACCACTTCATCACATCGAACATATACAAAATTCAGAACTACCCGATTTGATGCAAGGCAAAATGTACCAATGCCATGAGCTAATTTCGAGAATAGCTAATCACAGTGATCACACTAAGGCGCCGTAGGTTCATGGTCTTCTCTCCCTCTCACTGAGCATAAGCGTGAGCTAGATGGAAGTGCGTGCTCGGAAGCGCGGATATCATGTTTTTTAATTTTAATTTTTTGGCCGTTTAAATAAATAAAAAAACCGGCCAAGTACGAGTCAGACTCGCGCACCGAGGGTTCCGTACTACAAACCTATAACAAGCAAAAGTTGTTGTATGTTTATTACTAAATGATAAATGAAAATGGAATCCGTAACATTACAATGTGGAAAGCTAAGGGAGCATAAATTTAAACAGGGTCACTTTATCAATTTAGTAATCATCCTTTAGGCCTTGATTTATTCCTTGCGAGTAGTTGCGAACGCCAAAATAAGCGGATTACTTATATTGCTGTTTCTTTTTATTGCGTTGATATAAAACTGAGTTCACGGGAAAGTACCTTTAGGTTTTGATACCCTTACGTATACCTACGCTGGCCCAGTGCGGGTTGGAGACTTCACAAACACCTTTTTCAGTTTTAAATTATGCGACTTATATTGCTATTTCTTATGATTGCGTGGACTTGTAAAACTTTCGTTTTGCTACAGCTGAAAGGTATTATAGACATGAGTATTTGATATGAATTTCAATTTAATACCCCTAGACGTGTTTACGAGGAAAAACGTAGTAAGTTTAAAATTTCAAAAAATGTTTTTTGTATGATTTTACTAAAAACGTGTACTTTTCGTAATTTTTCCTTTGTCTGTGCTATATGGAGTTTCTTCGTGCCAAGTTTCAAGTTTCTGTGTAAACGGGAAGTACCCTTTAGGTTTTGAGTTTCTTGCGGGTACTCCGTTTCAAACTATACGACTTAAATTTCTATTTCTTTTGATTGCGTTGACATACAAGTTTGGTTTTGCTACATCTGAAAGGTCCTATAGCCCTGAGTATTTGACATGAATTTCAATTTAATACCTCTACGCATTTACGAGGAAAAAGGTACTAAGTTTAAAATTTCAAAAAATGGTGTTTGTATGATTTTAATACAAATGTCTTCTTTTCGTAATTTTTCCTTTGTCTGTGCTATATGAAGTTTCTTCGTGCCAAGTTTCAAGTTTCTAAGTTAACGGGAAGTACCCTTTAGGTTTTGAGTTTGTTGTGAGTACTCAGTTTCAAAATATGCGACTTGAATTGCAATTTCTTTTGATTGCGTTGACATAAAAGTTTGGTTTTGCTACATCTGAAAGGTCCTATAGCTCTGAGTATTTGACATGAATTTCAATTCAATACCTCCACACGTTTACGAGGAAAAAGGTCTTAAGTTTAAAATTTAAAAAAGCATTTTTTGTATGATTTTACTAAAAATGTCTACATTTCGTAATTTTTCCTTTGTCTGTGATATATGACGTTGCTTCATGCCAAATTTCAAGTTACTGAGTTCACGGGAAGTACCCCGTAGGTTTTGCGAGTGTCGAAAAACTCAAAAATTTGCAGCATAAACGATTGTATCTTTTGATTGCGTTGGCTTTTAAGTTTGATTTTTTCACAGCTTCAAGGGACAATAGTCTTGAGTATTTTATATAAATTTCAGCTTGATACCTCCACTCGTTCCTGAGAAAAAGGGTCTTGACAGACAGACAGACAGACAGACAGACAGACAGACAGACGGACAACAAAGTGATCCTATAAGGGTTCCGTTTTTTCCTTTTGAGGTACGGAACCCTAAAAAGTAAACACTGACTTCTCTCAAACATGATATTGCCGATTTTTGGAAGCCATTTTAATATATTTAGCTTTTGTGCATAATTTTAAACAAATATTTTAAGTGTATTTTAGACCCTTTTACACCTACGTTTGTGATTTTTTTCTATAGAGCGAAAATTGCTTAATCATGTTTCTAAACACTGATTTCCCTGTAGAAATGCCTCAAGATACTATTTGTATTTTTTTTTAAACCATATTATTATAAACAGACGCATTATACATATTGTTTCAAAAACTCTGTTCGCTTAACTTCGCTGAACTTACGGCGCCTTAGGTTAAAATTGTCGCATACATACCTAGTTAATGTGTGATGACCATGTCAACCCTGAGGCAATTACGAAGCTTAGGTCTACTAGGCTAGTTGCGTGTACCTGAGAGGACTATGGTGTTGTTGGTGGTTACGTTTAGTGGGCTGTGTTTTGTTTTTAGACTAAAATGTATAATGTTCGTCTTTTATTCAGTTGCCGATTTTCTGAACGCATTTTAGTAATAAGTAGTAAATTGCATGATAGTCAATAGTCTATAATTATTAATTAGTTTAAGGAAAATATTTCTACGTCGATTTTCGGCAGAATATGCTGAACTAACACATTCTACTAACCAACATTGTACCATATTCTCAGAAATAAATATTATCTTATCTTATCTTATCTTATTTTTTCCACATTTCAGTAGCATGCCATTTGCAGAGAACCACTCAGAGATATGTAACGTGACAAGGTGTGGCTTTGATTTCAAGGTTGCCACAACATCAGCAATCAGCACTGACTATGATTCACGTATCATAGGCGAAGATCACATACTCCTGCTCGTTACAGGCAGTCGTGATATCATTTACTAAAATCAGAAACGGTCCTAATCCTCGGGGCACGGCGCATCACCAATCGGTTCCAGATCCCGTATTGAGAACGTAGGTGCGCTGTTTTCGATTTCAACAGCTATAATAGTAATACTCTATAGTATAATAAAAAATCGATCCCACAATCATCCAAAATCACTTTTGCATGAAATCCCATCTCACCCCAATTACGAGGGACTACGGGGTGAGTTGGGATTTCCTGTTTATCGTCAAAGTTATGAAATGGAACTACGCAAAATAAAGTAAAAACTAAAATACAACCGTCCAGAACACTTATTATATAAGTACACCATTCAGTAAATAAAGCAGTAAAGCATATGTAAAAAATAAAATGCTATCGAGGTTTGAATGCCAGTTTTGACCCTACTCACCGCGTTTTACGTTACTAAAAATGAAAGTTTCATGCTTTGCCGTTCACGGGATGCTGAGATCATCCGTGACGTGACAGAACAATACTTATAGTTTGATACAAGCTGTTTTTTTATTCAGAGATTTACTATAAGTGATAGATGAGAGTTGAGAGATTAGTATAAACACCTAATTATATGTAAAACTAGCGGCCGCCCGCGACTTCGCGTAGATTTTTGATGATGACAAAGATATTAAAATAGGTAAGAAAATTCAATTCTTAATTAGTTTTCTTTCAATAATAATCAACAATTTTGTATGGGAGACCTAACCGCAGACCGCAGAACGCGTCCAGTGTGGCAAATTCTTCAACGAATAATTAAATTCATTTGCTACACTAACGCCACCTGCTGACGAATAGCGAAACGTATAATAATATTAGGGGTAGAATTTTCTAAGTAGGGGTAGTATTTTCTAAGTCGCTGTTATTTTTTAAACTTTAATAAGTAATTTTTCTACAAAGTTTCAAGTCTTTAGCAAAAAAAATAAGTTTCCTCAATACAAACCTTGCACCCCTTTTAACCCACCTAGGAGTTTTTTAAATAAGTAATCTTTCTACAAAGTTTTAAGTCTCTAGCTAAGAAAATAAAGTTTGCACCCCTATTTAACCCTCTTAGGGATGTAATTTTCTAAATCGCTGACAGTCGTTTTTTGGTATTTTCATAAATTAATCTTTCTACAAAGTTTCAAGGTTCTAGCTAAAGAAACCAAAAACCTTCAACCTTTTTTAATCCCCGTAGAGACGGAATTTTCTTTAACGCTGAAAATACGTTTTTTGTATTTTAATAAGTTAATTTTCTACAGTTTCAAGTTTCTAGCTCAAAAAGAAAAGTTTTCCTCATACAAACTTTGCACCCATATTTAACCCGCTGACAACTGGTGTTTTGTATTCTAATGAGTAATCTTTCTACAAAGTTTCAAATTTCTAGTTCAAAAAATAAAGTTTCATCCATACAAACTTTGCAGCCCTATTTAACCCCTTTAAGGGAAGAATATTCTTTAACGCAGAAATTACTCTTTTTGTATTCTGATAAGTTATCTTACTACAAAGTTTCAAGTCTCTAGTTCAAAAAATAATGTTCCCCCCATACAAATCTTGCAACCCTATTTAACCCCCTAAGGGGTGGAATTTTCTAAAACGCCTAAATTACTTTTATTGTATCTTAATAAGTAATCGTTCTACAAAGTCTCTGGCTCAAATAAAAAGTTTCCCCAAACTAACCTTTCATCCCTTTTTAACCACCTTTAGGGTGGCTTTTTCCAAAACGCAGAAATTACATTTTTTGTATTTTAATCAGTAATCTTTCTACAGAGTTTCAAGTCTCTAGTGCAAAAAAATATGTTTTCCCCATACAAATATTGCACCCCTATTTAACCCCCTTTGGGGTGAAATTTTCTAAAACGCTGTAGTTACTTTTTTGTATCTTAATAAGTAAACTTTCTACAAAGTTTCAAGTCTCTATCTCAGAAAAAAAGTTTCCCCTATACAAACTTTGCAGCCTCCCCCCCCCCCCCCCCCCCCAGGGGAGGTATTTCCAAAAATCCCTTCTTATCCCGAACCCACGTTATAAAAGTAAACTAAAGTTACAAAACTGTAGTTTAAAATATAAGGTTTCCCCTATACAAATATTGCACCCCTATTTAACCCCCTTATGAGTGGAATTTTCTTAAACGCAGAAATTACTTTTACTGTATTTTAATGAGTAATCTTCCTACAAAGTTTCAAGTTCATAGTTCAAAAATTAATGTTTCCCCCATACAAACATTGCACCCCTATTTAACCCTGTAAGGGGTGGAATTTTCTTTAACGCTGAAATTGCATTTTTTTGTATCTTAATAAGTAATCTTTCTACAAAGTTTCAAGTGTCTAGCTCAAAAAATTAAGTTTCTCCCATACAAACATTGCACCCCTATTTAACCCCTTTAGGGGTGAAATTTCTAAAAATCCTGAAATTACTTTTTTTGTATCTCAATAAGTAATCTTTGTACAAAGTTTCAAGTATCTAGCTCAAACAATAAAGTTTCTCACATACAAACATTGCACCCCTATTTAACCCCCTTAGGGGTGGAATTTCCAAAAATCACGTCTTATCCGTTGCCTACGTCATAAAAGGAAGTCCTGGTGTAAATTTCAAGGTTCTAGTCTCAGTAGTTTCGGCTGTGCGTTGATGGTAGATCAGGACTTCTTCTTTTATATATTTAGATAATGCGTATGCTGGAAACCCACCGCGGCAAAAGCCGATATTGCGCCAAGTTTGAAACGACACCGCAATCTACGAGCTAGGTAATTACGTCTCACAGTTTTAAAGACCTGGGAGCGAAAGGGAGGGCTAATAACGCCCGTGTAGATCCATTTCATTCGCTCAAAGAAGTTTGGGGACGAAAGTGCTTTGTAAAGTTTGGAGAGATAAAAGTTTTCGATCCAATCATTACTGCATGAGCTTTTATCCGTTGTTTTCGTTTTTAGGGTCAAGGGAAGAGGAACCTTTATAGAATTCAAGTATATTCTAGACAATGCGTGGAGGAAGGTACTTACGAGTATATAGTTAGTTCAAGATAAAATGAATAAAAATCACTTAACGTGCTTAGCGATGTTCGAGTCAACTCGTACAATCCGGATGATCCGAATCAGCTTCTAACCGAGTCAATCCGAATCAAGTTTCTGCGCGATCCGGATCAACTCGCCGCTGATTAGGTCCGTCGGTTTGTCTCACTCGCACTCGCAATACAATTGAATCGGATAGTACAACTAAATGCGAATATTGCGAGTCACTCGAACTCGCTTACGAATACGAGTTACGAGCGGATACGGATAAGAAAGCCGCGAATCAAACGCCATGCGGCCGTGCACGCCATCCCCATCCAAATGATGCGGATACGAGTCAACTCGCATTCTGATCCGGATCGGGGGGCGAGTTGATTCGAATCATCCGAGTTGGAAAAATTTCAACTCGTAACATGCTGTTGAGCTGAATCTATAAAAAATACAAACATTTAAATGAATACTGATTTAACATTTGGTTAACATATTAGGTATTTAAAATCTTCGGTAGGTGTGTTTTAAATATGAGCATTCACACATTTAAAAAAGTCTAATTGAACAACGATGATGGGCGCACTACACTTGGGAGTTTGTGTTCGCGTTGCGTCGTTGCCTCTCTTTAATTTGCCATAGGAAGAACAAAGATGCAACACGAATATTTGGGCAAATACCGCCAAGTGGAGTGCCACCATCAGAATCATAGAATCAAACATCGAACGCTCTACACTGTAGGTTACAGGAGACACCTCCGAGCAATATGGCAGAAAAACAATAAAACTGCTGGGCTCAGCTAAAAGCTCGAAGCAAATTTACTGTCGTTACGCTGGAATACTCGCTGACATAGTACCTACCTAATCCTATTAATTAACAACACAATTAACACCTGCGTGTTTCAATCTGTGAGAGAAATATGGTAACACTTTAGAAAGTGTGTGTTATTCTATAATTTTGCAATAACTCTTTTCCCTCATACCGGATGCCAAGAGGCAGCAGTGACAGAGATCCTACAGAGATTCTCTGTCATGCAAAGGAGATGGTCCATCATGGAATAGGTTTACCAATATGACAAAAACACGTGTTTAGTGGAAAACCACACAATAGTTATTTGTTATGCAAGGCTGCAAAGTGGTTGTTTGGCTCAAGTGCTTAGTATTGAAAGCCGAGCTAGCGAAGGATTGTAAAATTGAACCATGAGCGAAGCGAATGGTTCAAAAATACAATTCTGAGCATAGCGAGGCTTTCAAGGCACGAGACGCCAAACAATTTTGCTGCCGAGCGAAACACACAATTTTTCACCTCACCACCGCGAGGAAAATTGTAGGTAAGTAAATGTAATGGAAGTAATTTGGACCTTATACTTATTTTCAATAAAGGTTTGTTACATCTCATCAAGATCTAGCATTTTATAATTATTAAATGTAACATAAATAATTTAGCATCTTTAAATAACCTCACGCTTACCTACACTAAAAAAGTCAAAGTATTGTTGGTCACGGTTTAAACTAAGACTCAAATACGCTTATTTCACTTTTTCCGCTAACTTAGCAGGCATCAAAATTCACATATAAGTTTATCTTCTGCTCTAAAATCTAGAAATAACCACAATTATTTTGATTTTACTGTCTGTGGCTTTAGAACAAAACAAAATTAAATGTATATGAGTTTTTTCTTAAATTAACTTTTCAAACGGTGCGTTCCAAATTTGGAAGAAGCGAAATTTTTAGAAAAATAAAACAACATTTTAAAATTATTTATTCGTATTTTAACCTTATAAGTCAGTCTAAATGTTAATATTTCATATGTACCTACTTAATTAAGAGAGAATAAGTATAATTAATTTTATTTTATCAAAATAATAACAATTTATTATTGGCATAACACCATCAGTTTCTGAACGCACCTCTCATTCTGTGTAGAAAAAAGTTGGGTCTCGCGATCGACCGTCACGTTCCAAATTCAAAAACTCTTTCCACGCTAGCGGATAAAATGGACTTTTGGGCGCAGATTTTGAGCGATAAAGCAAGCCTTTTCGAGCCGGTGAGGTGAAAAATCATAGTTTTATTCAGTCATTTAGGAGAAGTAACGAAGGGAACGAGCAACAAAAAAAGACCGGGTTGCACTCCGGGAGTGCCGGCAGAAGTGAAAACTCAATGACATCACGTCACGTGACCTGCTGCGGGTTAAAAGAAAATTCCCCATCACAAAAGTGCCCAGCGCCGTTAAAGATGAAAGAAGATAAAGATTTTCACTTCAAAAATAGTTTATTGGCCCATCTACACCAAGTAGATTAGCCGTCGTTCATTTTAAGATAGATTTTAATGTTGCAGACATTCGCAACCGTGACATTGACAAGAAACGTACCAACGCAGAGCGTGCCGCGCGCATGTTATATAAATTCGCTACCTAAGTAGGTATTAGTAATTAATCTTCATTTCATTTCTGTAAACTAAGTATGAACGTCTTTCAAAATCACGACACGGCCGCGACATACTCTCGATTTTTCTCGCACTATACCTCTTGTTCTAAGTGTTCTAATAAGAGAGAGGCGGATAGTGCGAGGAAAATCGAGAGAGCTCGCGCGCCGTCGCGTGTCGCGTGATAGCCGTGCAGGCACGAGTCACCGTCGAAAACGCACATTAAGTACCTACTTTACGTCACACCTGGCTATAATGCGCGTTTTACTGCACGCTGCGCGTACGGGAAAACTCGCATTGTGGCCAGGTGAAGACGTAAAAATATGCGCTCTGGGGCTTTACGAATTCACCGCCCTAGTTACGTAATGTTACTATTACCATTCTCGAGAGCGAGTGCTTCGACTAGATTTCGATTGTCATGCCCCATCCAGACTCTCCGCGAGGCTACAGGAGGGTACGAGAGTGTGGACGGTGCGCTCGTGTCCCCTCGTCTTTCCTCGGCTCCGCCTCGCTGTCGCTCCGCTTGTTGTCGGTTTTCGCAGTCAAAGGACGCGAGGGGGTGAGGCGAGGGATTCAAATACACTCCCGCGCTCGCTCACTTTGTGTTGCAGTTGGCCCTGTTGGGTCGTGTTGTTGCGGTGTACCTATTGATGTCATCCACTAAGTTTCCGTTTTGCCTATTTTTTTTAATTTTGGTAATATATAGACGCAAACAGATTATAATACTGGTAGGCACATAAATTACGTAGCTAACGCCGTCACTTCAATCACGTCCATCTTGTAGTAGAGGTACCTAGCGAGCAACTGAATAATTCGAGAGTTTGGATTCGGTACCATGTGTGACAAATTAGATAGACGATATCGACCGTATCGACTGTAGTAATCTATTCCACTTGCAAATTAGCGCGCGATATCTAATTTTTAACCGACTTCAAAAAAAGGAGGAGGTTCTCAATTCGACTGTTTTTTTTTTTCAATATTTGTTACCTAACTCCGTCATTGATGAGCCGATTCAAAAAATTTTTTTTGTTCGTGTTTATATACTTCCAGGTGGGTCCCATTTTTTTCAAAATTCAGTTAGACGATGGGATCCATGAGGAATTGAGGGGACTCCTTAATTTTATTGGGCACGCGTGTAGTGATTTTGGTATTTTCTGTTATAACTCGTGTCATCATTCTCCTAGCGTTATTCCCGGTTGTGCCCCTAAAGGAGCCCGGGGTCCACTTTGACACCTAATCCCAAGATTTGGCATAGGCACTAGTTTTACGAAAACGACTGCCATCTGACCTTCCAACCCAGAGGGAAAACTAGACCTTATTGGGATTAGACCGGTTTCCTCACAATGTTTTCCTTCACCGAAAAGCTAACGGTAAATATTCCGTACATAAGTTCCGAAAAACTCATTGGTATGTTGTACGAGCCGGGATTCGAACCCACGACCGCCGCTTGACAGCCGCATGCCTGTACCACTAGGCTACCGTTGCTCCGTACTCGTGTAACTACTCTCGTAACTCGTGTATTTACATCCGGAATCATAAATTTGGTGGCGAGGAATTATTGATGAAGACCACAGATGACGTATCGAATTCCTCAATTATGTACTTAAAAGTGCAAAAGGACGTCACAGGTTCTGATAAGATTCCGTTGAAATAGGAACTAATGAAGTGCCATTGGTGATGATCTTTGGGAATCGATGGAAGTACTCAAATATTACCGGCCCACATACAGCGATTCGGTTTTTTTCTATAGTAATCAACGCATTTGCTATCGGAAATCAGTTCATGTAGTACCTAAATTGTTAAAAAAAAAAGGAAATGTTCTCGTGGCTTGGCGGAGTACTAAATTGAAGTCGGTTAAAACTTTGTTTTTAAAGTAAATTATGTTGACAAGAGAATACGTTAGCATCTAAGTGTAAGGCCTCAGTGCACGCCGTGCGTGGAGCGTCAGTATATGAATTGCATTTTCACCTCACCTCGAAAAGGCTTGCTTTATCGCTCAAAATCTGCGCCCAAAAGTCCATTTTATCCGCTAGCGTGGAAAGAGTTTTTGAATTTGGAAGGTGACGGTCGATCGCGAGATCCAACTTTTTTTCTATACAGAATGAGAGGTGCGTTCAGAAACTGATGATGCTAAGCCAATAATAAATTGTTATTATTTTGATAAAATAAATTTCCCTCTCATACATGAGAGGAGGCCTGTGCCCATCAGTGGGACGTATACATCGTGGACGTGAATAACCCGAAAGATTTTAACCACGCATTCCTTAGGTCATTAGGAGCCAAAAATGTTATGTGAAGTCACTGCCGGCTTACTTTTGAAGATATTATCAATGTTCATGTAACCTTTTTATTTTAATTACTAACGTGCATTTAGCTCTTTTGATTACGACGTTGCTACCGATGTTGGCCAGTTTTGCGTCGCTATTGACAGATATCAAAGTGCCAGCTACCACTCACTAAATTTAACCTTTTTTGAAAAAATAATCGTTACCGTTTTATTAAAAGGGATAATTTCCATAGAAAAGCGATAGTTATCCAAGTTTTATTTACAAAAACCGACAAAACAAGCAAAAAAAAATATTTTTTTTGCTGAATTTTTGTTGGGGTTCATATAATATTTCTTACCCCTAATGACCTCAGGAATGCGTGGTTAAAATCTTTCGGGTCATTCACGTCCACGGTGTATTAGGCTGATGATGATGTGATGAAAATTGATAATACTTATTATTTCTTAATTAAGTAGGTACATACGAAATATTAGTATTTAAGACTTATAAGGATAAAATACGAATAAATATTTCTAAAATGTCGTTTTATTTTTCTAAAACTTCCGTTTCTTCCAAATTTAAAGAAAAGTTAATTTAAGAAAAAAGTCATATACTTACATTTAATTTTGTTTGTTCTAAAAGCCACAGACAGTAAAACCAAAATAATGGTGGTTATTTATAGATTTTAGTGCAGAATATATACATATATGAATTTTGATGCCTGCTTAGCTAGCGGAAAAAGTGAAATAAGCGTATTTGAGCCTTAAATATAATAATTTCCTCTATGCTTAGTTGAAACCGTGAATACCCAACAATACTTTGACTTTTTTAGTGTAGGTAAGCGTTTTAATTTAAAGATGAGATAATAAAAAAAAATAAAGATGCAAAAATATTTATCTTACATTTAAAAATTATAAAATGCTAGATCTTGATGAGATGTAAACAAACCTTTATTGAAAATGAGTATAAGGTCCAAATTTCTTCCATTACATTTACTTACATACAATTTTCCTCGCGGTGGTGAGGTGAAAAGTTGTGTGTTTCGCTCGGCAGCAAAATTGTTTGGCGTCTCGTGCCTTGAAAGCCTCGCTATGCTCAGGATTGTACTTTTGAACCATTCGCTTCGCTCATGGTTCAATTTTACAATCCTTCGCTAGCTCGACTTTCAATACAAGCACTTGTGCCAACAACTTTGCAGCCTTGCATAACAAATAACTATTGTTTTATACGGACGCTGCAGCCTGCAGCAGGCATTCAATTATAATTTTGTTTAGACATACAGATTCTTTGCTTTCTACATCTGGGGGCACGGTACAGTAGTGCCCCCGCCAAGACGAGCCTACTAATTTCTGTGAAGTGGCTAGTTATTGGGGGTGCCATTAGGCAATAGGCAAATTTAGGTACCTTATGTGATTGAGATGAATACTTTATTTGGTCGAATTATATCTATGTTCCGGCGTCGGCCCGAGCACGGTACTGTGTATTGGAAATCATCCTTTATTAGAATATAATGGAATAGAAAAACTTTATTTGGCAAATAACAGTAAAAGTGCAGGTTTACATTTTCACTAAGCGCAATAAGGCGTGAGTGCCCGCCCCGCTCAGAGCGGGTTCAGAGCGGAGCCTGCAAACTTGTCTAGAATTGACAACATTTCATTTTTTAAGTGGGCCATTATATGATGTAGTTCGATAGAACATGAAATTTTACAGTATACGTGTTTTTTTATTTCTCCCTAATAAAAATATCAAAATTAAAAGTAGTGAATTACAATAGGTCGTAAGTAAAATATGACTTCATTATTATATCTCTCTATGGCACCTGTCCACATCTTTCACTAAGAGACGTAGAAATGACGTCACGCACGGGGTATACCGCGTTTTACAGATTTTAGTGATTTTCTCCGAAACGAGTAAGAATAAAAATGGAAAAACCACTTTATTACGTTCAGATAAGATAATTACCGAAATGGTTTTCGATTTAGGCATCATTCATTACATTTTGAAATGTTGTCAATTCTAGAGCATTCTCAAAATACTTTCCTAATTGTAATAAAAAAAGCATCAGGATTGGTGGCTGTGATCTCAGTACAGCTAGTTTATGTCATCAAAGATAAATTGTGCTGAGATGACAGCTGTCACCGGCCTCTTCCGATCTGAAATACATATTGGCTGGTTTACATTGATCCAGTGACGTGATCCAGCGCCGGCGCAGCTGGATCCGGATAGAGCACGTTCTATTTTTTAAATCCAGTAACTGCCCCCCGCACGCCGCGCACCCCCGCGCCAGTGACACTGGATCCATGTAAACGCGATGCGCCAGTCGCTGGCACGTTATCGTATGGTGACCACGTGCGTCATAATTTTCTGGTGTCATCCTCAAAGCTATTTTGTATTCCGTGGTATCTTCTGTCCTGAGTTGATTCATGAGTAAAACAGACCCTCCAGAACTCTCTGTGTCACTTATCCATTTTCTCACCCAAATTCGATTGTCCTTTAACAGTTCTTCCTCAAACATGTCAGCCAACTCATCGCGTAGTAACGCGCAAAGATTTTTTGACAATATCTTTAATTGTCTTCGCTTCTTTAGACGCGATACACTCATTTTGGTTGTAATGTGTTGTCACCTCCGTAATCCATGTATGACTACTGGACCAATGTAAACGGCCTGATCCAGCAGCCCATTCCAGTCCAGCGCTGGAATCCAGTGGCGCTGGATCCAGTCACTGGATCAATGTAAACCAGCCATTAGTAACTGAAATGACACCTCTTTGATTGGGCAGTAATTTTATTGGCGATTTACAATAGTCCGCCTGTTAAATATTGACAGACATGACGAAGTACGCAACTTTGACCGGTGTTACCGTATACCGACCGGCGCACGGACAAACGCAAATCGGCCAGGCTCAAGGCATGGTGCAATAATCCAATACGCTTTATCGTCTTGTAGTTTGAGTGAGGTTACTTATGACGTGAAGGGGTTTACCCTCCATCGTCTCATACCTCTGATGCAACTCCATCTGTATGTAGAACATCCGCATAAAATCATGGTGCATCATCACCACCTTATGGTGGAGGTTCAGTATTGATGTGCTCTCTATGTTCCATTGGCCCTTCATCTGTCTCTTCACCATCGTTATATAGTATCTCCGGGACCTGAACAGCAAGTCTTCCATTTTCCTAATGACGTAGCCGACGCGGTACGCCGAAGAATCAGTTTTTACGTTTCCGTTCGCGTGAAAGTTTCTGATCTTCGCCCTGGCCATGTATATCAGTTGCAACATAACGTCTGCCATCTTGGTTCTGTACTGCACATCGTAGGCCTCAAAGTATTCATCTGGATCGTACGGATCGTATCCCATTATGCGCCTAGCGTTTTCCTTTGGTAGAAGCACGTTGCCCCCTAAACCGCCCATAAGCTGGTTCCGGAAGGCGGTGTCGTCCTGTTTTAATCTGTGGATGTCTAGCTTTTCGATGTCTATGGTCATTTCAGATTCCCAGTCCATTTTGTCGCGGCGGGGTGGTTCTGTTCGCTTGAATGAGACGACGTCATGGATTGACGGGAAGGAGCTTTTGTCTTTGTATGAGCTTCCAGAAGAAAAGAATGAGAGACCTGCAAGTGCATCCAATATGTCAGTGGGCAAATGCCCCTTTATTGTCCACAAAGGACTATAGGTGAAAACTGGGGTCGGGTTGCATACAGTTTAAAGTCATATTTTTGATCGTTCATCATTACGCATAGCTGCAAATAATCATACATTTATGCGCATAACGTTTTTAATCATAATGTTTAAGAACATATTGTGTAAAGCGCATAAATTTGATGCGCATAAAATTATTTATGCATACTTTATAATGGCCATAAAGTGGTTGCTCATAAAACAATTTAACCATACTGTATAAACGCATAAACTACAAAAAGCATAAGCCTATCTTTTTCTTAGTAGTAAATGAAGATCAAAGACAAACAAAGCAAGGCACAAGCAAAGGTCGGTCAGTATAAAATTTACGATTTAATAACAAGTTTTTCCGCTCTTTTATAAAAAAAATAACCTTTTATAAAAATAACCAGCGAAGCTCCCGCTTTCTTCTTCGAACCTATCCGAAAATCCAAGTCAGTTTTGCCACTAAGTCCCCGTTCTCCCCTGCCTACGCGAAAACTTGAACTTTGTACACCACTATCTTGGCGTTGGTTGATCTCAGAGAAAAGTTTATTTGACGCCCACCCTTTGTATTGTTTTTGAACAAATCTCAAATTTAATTATCATCAATATTATGGCTTGATAAATGTATGAAATTTACAATTATTACTAAAAATAATAATAATTATCAATATTATGTCGAAATAAATGTATGACATTCTATATTATGGTTAACCCAATTAAGACATAATTATGACAGGGAACAATTATGCCATAGTATAATTTATGCAAAAAAAAATATGAGCATCAACTTTATGCGTAATGTTGTATGACAATCGATATTATGACAATAGTTGTTATGCAACTAGACGGCCACCCGTGAAAACTATATGTAAGGCACTTAGAATTACTATGAGAGCACTCGCTACTCGCCGGCGGTGGGGCAAGTGCCCACGGCACCTATTGTATGTTTGACTTCGAATAGTCATTCCAAATTTAAATTTAAAACACAAATGGTTCTTTACAAAAAAAAATGACAGCCGGTACAATGAACGTCAGTGGTGGCATATGATGACATAAAGGGCATTGGGTAACCTTGTATGAGAAAAATTGTCTTTATTTGCAGCGGCCAAGGACGTTTGTTTAAAAATCTTTTAGAGGCATCTTAATATGCATATATACAGGGCGTCCCAAAAATATGGGTGAAGGGGAAGTACCTTAAATATCGTAGATAGAGTATTTTGCTGAAAGAAGACTTTATGTTACTTTTGAAAGTTAGTAATTCTGCATTCAAAGTTTTTCGAAAAATTACTTGCTTCGTCTGGGAATCGAACCGACTTAAATGTGAAAAAAAATCACCCCTACTTTTACAATGCCAATGGAGAGAATAGCTAAAAAATTATAAATCTTCTTTAGTAACACAGAATTTTAAAAGAAAGCCCTGTATATAAATATGAACGCGTTAAACAATATCGGAGCCGAGATGTTTTAGTTTGGTTTATAAGTTTTCAATATGACCTGCGGAAATATCTATTGCAAATATCACGGCTCCGATGCATTTTAGAGTATTACATTTCATAACAAAAGATGTTTGTTTAAAATAGATTTATCACAATATACCAATTTAACGAGTGGCCGCTCATTTAAAAAAATATGACAATACATTTACCCCAAACCCCTTTGTACTGGGACAGCCGTGAAATATTGAATTTAAGGGTATTTTCACTGTATATGATGGACAAATTTTGTAGCGATTGGCCATGAGATTTCTCAAATCCGGGACGATTGGAAGTCGAGAGGGGAGGGGGCTTTACCCAGCAGTGGGACACTCTAGAGGCTTCGAAAAAAAAATTACAGAGGGGCCTTGATTACTTTAGTTTAGTAGTGGTAATAATCTCCGTAACTACGGATCAGAATTAAAAAATCCTTCACGTTTACAAAAAAAAATATCTTTACCTACTTACTGGTGAAACCCTAAGTACATCCCTAAGGTTGATTTAATGGCCCTTACTTAGGGTGAGTTGCACCAAACCGTCTGTAATCGTAAGCGGTGTTCGTTAAAATCTGAATGTATGGCACGTTTGACAAGTTTCTATGGACTGACAGCTGTCAGCGCCATATTTAACGTTGATCGGTCTGTAATCGTAAGTCGGTGCAACCCTCCCTTAATCACTTCGTTAGGTAATTCAATTCAGTAGGTAAAAATTGGTCTTATAGATGAAAATACAGTTCCATGTGTTCACCCTGCATGCAGTCATGCAAACATTTCCGAGCTCGTTACGATTACATAATTTATAACACTATGGCAACTTTAATAAATAACAAAATAATTGAATTCACAGAAGTAACAATTACAATAAAAAATAATTACATTTTTTTTTTAGTAGGGTCATAATCAAACAAATTGTACATAGTTAATATTAAGGAAAACCGAAATATTTCTTTGTGAAATATATATTTGTCAACTGAAGGGAAAAATAACAAGGAACGTATTAAACACAGATATAAAGAGTTAGATATAGAGCTGCTGGAAGCACTGTCATCTAGAAGTGGTTCCTAACAGTTAAGGGCCTTCATCTAAACTACGCTTTAACTTTTCTCATTTTCGACAATTACCCATATAAAATGTACGGGTAATTGTCGTTACGCAAATGAGAAAATTTTAGCGTAGTTTAGATTAAGGCCCTTTACTATGTACAATTTGTTTGATTTTGATCCAGTATGTTCCTATATACTTACTCAACAAGAAAACTTTACTAGCTACTCTCAACGCGACCATACTGTATCACTTATTTTATAGTTAATGAAAACACATGAAACTCCTTTAAAGCTATTAAGTATTTAACTGCTTTATTGCGTGTGTTACTGTTCTCGCTTGGAATACATGCCGATTGTAAAAGTATAATATAATAGTACATTACGTACCTAGGGCGGTGAATTCGTTAATGCCCTATATCGTGAGTGTACGCGATCTGGGTAACAGGGTTGAAGTGTGTTGTGGGCGATGGGCTAAAAACTTGTCACTGCGATATCACATTTTGTCGAATTTATGCTAAAACTGGCACTGGAACACAGGTTTCATGTGCTCTGCCTCCCCCTTTTAGGGATAAAGGCGTGAATGTATGTATGTATGTATTAACTATACAGGTACTACAGGGGCTCCGTGAGCTGTAGAACTCACGAACTTGTCTTTTTTTTCAATTCATTTTTTTTATTTCAAAAACTCTGAACAAAAATGACTGTATAATACGGATACTCAACATTTATTATTACTGCAAATTGAAGGCAAAAAAGATATGCGTAGTAACGAAAATCCCATTCTGATTTCTCAAAGAATTAACAACCGTTTGAATATCGCTTGTTAGAGAGAAAACGCTCGCAGATAGTGACGTCACGTAAATGACAATTGTTTCATATGAAGGTGCGTTTTGCGAAAATATTTTTTTTTATTATTATTATTTATTATTGTTGCCGACGCCTAAAACGGAGACCTTCGTTCGATAAAAAATGCCCCTCGTAAAGTTTTAAATGCGTATAATATAACAATGCGTGCCTCATAACAAAAAGTTCTTGCTTACAATTGTATAAAAATATTTGAAAATATACATTTCATGTTTGAGTATCACCTAATTATTTCACTTTTTCTTCGCGTTCCACTCTCTGAGGAGTTTCTCTGTGAGGATGAGATTTTCGTCTTTCTGTGAACAAAATTAATACATCAAATAAATCTAGGACGTTTCCCCTATAAAGCTACGCTAGCCTAGTGATTCAGGCATGCGGCCGTGAATCAGCTGTCGTGGGTTCGAATCCCGGCTCGTACCAATAATTTCGGAACTTAGCTTTTCGGTGAAGGAAAACATCGTGAGGAAACCGGTCAAATTCCAATAAGGTCTAGTTTTCCCTCCGGGTTGGATGATCAGATGGCAGTCGCTTTCATAAAAACTAGTGCCTCTGCCAAATCTTCGGATCGTGTCAAAACGGACCCCGGGCTCCTTTGAGCACAACCGGGATTAGCACTAGGAGGATGATGATGATGGACCTATACAACTTAGGAAAAGCTATGGTAATAATATTAACATGTCCGAGCGAGATGGTAAGACAAATCTCAGTAAGTGTGACAGAAAGGGAAATATTATTCGTTGCGCTTGTCATAGTTCCACCTTTTTTTTTATTTGCCTCAACTAATTTAGTATGAGGTTTCGGCAAATAAACCATTAGACACCCAAATGAAGTAGGCTGTATATAATTAATAAAATAAAGAAATATTGGGATAGTCTTACAGAAATCGACCTAATCCCAAACTAAGCAAAGCTTGCACTATGGGTACCAGACGACGATAAACATACTTATATGGATAAATAAATACTTAAATACATAGAAAATATTCGACCGGGACCACTCTCGAGCATTCCCGCCTCCTAGATCCACTTCTTGGTGAACATGCAGTCCTAGTATTTAATACTAGCACAGTTACCTTGATGAAGCAGAACCTCGCGTAGTCCTCGCCCAGATGCTTGTGCGCCTCCGAGTAGAAGGCGCTGAGAGGGATGATGAGCACTCCCGCCTCCTTGATCCACTTCTTGGTGAACCTGCAGTCCTAGTATTTAATACTAGCACAGTTACCTTGATGAAGCAGAACCTCGCGTAGTCCTCGCCCAGATGCTTGTGCGCCTCCGAGTAGAAGGCGCTGAGAGGGATGATGAGCACTCCCGCCTCCTTGATCCACTTCTTGGTGAACCTGCAGTCCTAGTATTCAATACTAGCACAGTTACCTTGATGAAGCAGAACCTCGCGTAGTCCTCGCCCAGATGCTTGTGCGCCTCCGAGTAGAAGGCGCTGAGAGGGATGATGAGCACTCCCGCCTCCTTGATCCACTTCTTGGTGAACCTGCAGTCCTAGTATTTAATACTAGCACAGTTACCTTGATGAAGCAGAACCTCGCGTAGTCCTCGCCCAGGTGCTTGTGCGCCTCCGAGTAGAAGGCGCTGAGAAGGATGATGAGCACTCCCGCCTCCTTGATCCACTTCTTGGTGAACCTGCAGTCCTAGTATTTAATTCTAGCACAGTTACCTTGATGAAGCAGAACCTCGCGTAGTCCTCGCCCAGGTGCTTGTGCGCCTCCGAGTAGAAGGCGCTGGGAGGGATGGTGAGCACTCCCGCCTCCTTGGTGAACTTCTTCGTGAACTTGTAGTCCTTGTATTTGTCTTCTTCGGAGGAGAGGTCGATCTTGTCCGCTGAGGGAAGAGATGTCGCGTCATTAGGTGTTCCAGCTCAACTATATTCTAACTCGGGCACAGAATAGATAATAGTACAAGTACAGAAGGGACACTCCTTTGACCTTTGCAAAAGGCGCTTTTTTCTCAGCCAAAACATTAATATTGATGGCCCTCTGACGTGGTCGACGGCGACGTCGACGTTCATCGCTACAAGTACATGCCGGCTCCCCAACGTTGGGGGCACCGGCATGTACTTGTAGCGATGGACGTAAATCTGGGAGTGTCCCGCGCCTGACTCGGGCAAAGCCGCGGGATAAAATATATCCCACACGTGAATTCTTTCGTAGATTCACGCCTTCATTCCCAAAAGGGATAGGCAGAGCACATGAAACTTATGTCAGTGTCATTTTTAGAAAAAATGTAGACATAAAAGATCGACAAAATGTGATATAGCAGTGAGGTTGCTAGCCCATCGTCCGCAACACACTTCAAGTCTGCTCCCTTCCCACACACAGGGGGTGGTTAAATTCTAACCCGACACCACACGGGGACAAGGGTGAATGAATTTTTGAAATCGAATGAGTTCCAGAGTTTACCCCCTTCATACACACATACAACACTATCATGCAGAGTTTTCCTCTTTATTATATTAAGTAGGATATATGAACAATACGGATATGTAACAGACGACGTGCTACGCCAATCTGATTAAAATATGTATTTTGTTTTAAATATTATGCTAGAATTTGGGGTATCCTTAACTTTATAGGCGCCCCGGGCCTGTACTCAGAATGGTCTACATACGAACTCTAACGTCAATGGAATAAGGATGTGTATAGTCATTTTGGGCGTGTTATATTGCTTTATTTTATACGACGGTGGCAAACAAGCGTACGGCCCGCCTGATGTTAAGCGGACACCGCAGCCTATAGACGCATGTAACTCCAAAGGAGTAACATGGGCGTTGCCGACCCTTGATATGTTTCGAGGATTCGCCGTGTTGACAGCTGAAGGAACAATTTCCCTCGCTCTCAACACAACGCATCCTCGGGAGCTCTGGCGACCTTGCTCATCTCCAGGGACACAACACTACTACAGAGCAAGTAGTAGTGTTATTATGGCTGTGGTACTTCCCCAGTTGGGCTGCTCCAAATTCGAGTGGGATGACATTTCGCGGGGCACGGCGTTCATTGCGCGGTCGAGACGCGCAACGCACTGTGGTTAGTTGGGATCACACGCAATGAATTAGAAAAACCGCTGCCGCACATTTTTTCGAAGATTTTCTGCAACTTTTATGTTATTTCTACTCAAAATCACGATGTATTTCCATCCAAATAGGAGAAAAAAAAGAGTCCCAAAATTTCCATACATTTTTGTACTATTTCAACTTTCCTATTGTGTTACCGCCATACAAAGTCTAAGGTAAATGGTAACACAATAGGAAAAAATTCTTTGGGATATTTTTTTGTCCTACCAGGGTCGAAAGAGCTCCTGATTCTGAGTGGAAATAGTTAACATAAAATTCCTAGAAATAGAATTAATAATAGCGGCATTTTTTTTGAGAAATGCTCTGATAGCAAAACACGGGTGTAGACTCGAAAGTAATTTTTACTCCAAATGAAAGAAAGCAAAAAATATGCCTAGTGACGAAAACCTCTTTCAGATATCTCAAAGAATTACGAAGCTACAACCGTTTTAATATTGCTTGTTACAGACAGAAAACGCTCGCAGTTCACTACGATTGTCATTTACTATGACACTCGCAGTTAGTGACGTCACTAACTGCGAGCGTCACAGTAAATGACAACCGTTTCATATGAAGTTGCGTTTTGCGGAAAAAGACAGAACATACCCTTTTTAAAACTTTATACTTGTAACTTAGTGATTATTTAACCGCTTGCGATGATTGTAGTTGTAGTACATTTTTAATGGTTTTTCGAGAAAATACGTCATTTTTGATTATTTTAACTAGGGTCTACACCCCTATTAATGAGAGTGATAGTACTGATAATTTCAATTTAAGATTTTTTCATTTCAAGTTAAGAGGCCGCAGTAAGCTCGGCCGAATTTCACCTTCCCATACAAACGTAGTTACGCTCTCATTTTAAAACTACGGGTTGGATTGTGACGAAACTTTGCATATACAATGACATGAGGTATATCTATGTCTGTAATTAGTTTATATGGTTCCAATTTATAAAACAAACGAAATACAGCAAAAACTAGTTTTGTATGAAAAACTTAAATTCGCTGTATTTTTTTTATTATGGTATCTGAAGCTACGTAAACTAATTTCAGACATAGATATACCTCATTTCATTGAACATGCAAAGTTTCGTTACAATCCAACACGTAGTTTTAAAATGAGAGCGTAACTACGTTTGTATGGAGAATCGAGCTTACTGCGGACTCTTAATCATCCTGACTCCGATCACACAGGGGAATTACCAGCAATTATTTTATATTCAACTACGAAAAAATGATAATGTTCGGTTGTGGCGCTTCGCTGGACGCTACCGCGTCACGCTCGCTTCGCTCGCTTGGCTGGCGAGCTGTAGGGTCGCAGTTCACATAACAACCTAACCGTTTTTTCCCCTGGGGGATCAGGCTACGGGATTAACGAACAGAACAGCGATAGAGTCCGATATTTTTGAGCAGAAATTTGTGTCGGATTAGGGGTACTTAAAAAAATAATCAATAATGTCATATTTTCTCGAAAAAGTATTAAAAATGTAGTTAAATGGAGAAAAACCCAACGCGAAAGGTTAAATAATCACGAAGTTATAAGTGTCCAAAGTTTTAAGAAGGGGTATGTTCTTAGGCTCTGGTATAAGTTGAACCCAAACAAAACGTTACGACCGCGTTCGCGTTTAGCTGTCAAATCCCATACAAATTGAGGGTATAACGCAAACGCGATCGTAAAGTTTTGTTTCGGTAATACTTATACTAGAGCCCCTGGCCCTTTTTCGCAAAACGCAACTTCATATGAATCGATGACGCTGGAAGATTGTGACGTCACTCTAAGACGGCAACGTGCCGCGCCCCGTCGTGTTCGGCGCCGCCTTCGACGCGGCCCCCCGGCGGCATCCTGTAATGTGACGTCACGCACTGTTTGCGTTCTCTCTAACAAGCAATATTAAAACGGTTGTAGCTTCGTAATTCTTTGAGATATCTGAATGGGATTTTCGTCACTGGGCATATTTTTTTGCCTTCTTTCTTTTGGAGTAATAATAATTTTCGAGTGTACACCCGTATTGAGATACATAGGACAGTACCGAGGCCAGTCCAGTCGGCGACGACGAAGTACCCGCCGTCGGGCACGGTCGCCTTGAAGCCGTTGCCCTCGAGAGTGGCCACCAGAGCGTCCCTCTTGGCGCGCAGCTCTCGGGCCAGCGAGAAGAAGTAGCACTCGGGGGTCCCGTAGCGGGCCATCTCGAATTCGAGGGAGCGCGCCACCGCTTCCTGAAACAAACGATACATGTAACATTACCACAGATATAGATATTCACTAGATAATTTAAACACCTCAATCTGTACGAAAACCAACCGTGTCACTTTTTTCTACCTACTGTGACGTCACAAGGGCATTCACTAATTCTAGTGATGTGAATTCCCCGTTGTCCGAGCAGAATCGATTTTGCAATAAGGCATTTTCTTAATATTCACGGACAACCGGCTACCACGACAGACGCGCGCGGATGACCGAGTTCGGACACGCGAATTAGATGCATTTGCGTGATTTACCCCCTTATTCATAAAACTTAAAATGCCTCTGCTAAATAAAATGTGCTTTGTCCTCTTCTTACGAACACAAATGTCAAAGTGACAGATACGGACAAATTTTAACGCCATTTATGAATACGGCCGTAAGTGTACATCTATATCTGTGGACGATACGTTTTCAAAAGCCGCCATTTTGTTTTGTGCGGCAGACGCTAAACATATTCACTGCCGAGAATGGCTACGCGCTACGCCCGTAGCCGATCCCGTGGTATTCCTCGTGTGTAGCGGAACGCGACTACGACGTCGTAGGCGCCCGCCAGGCTTCTGGGCCCTATCTCACCATCTTGACAATAGGCATGACGACTCATGTTCAAATTGATAACATAGTGATGCCAAATGTATAGTAAACCATCGAATTATCGTAATAAAGTATACATTATAAAATATGATTAAAATCGTAAAAAGGTATGAACCTTGAAAGTTAAGATTTTTTTTTTATTATTATTATTATTGTCCAAGAGTAAATTTAAAGTTACCAATAGAATCCTCGCAATTTTATAGAAACAAAATTGTACGACAACTATGTACTTAAACGCAGTATTTCGCGACCGAAACAGCAATTTACCTGATTTTCCATACTACGATATTTGTACTAACAATATTTGTACTAACAATATTGTGACGTCACAATTAGCTGTCTATTAGTATGGAGCGTTTTTCGCTACCGCCAGCGAGGTAAATCTTTGTCTCATTTTTTTGGGTATTTATGTTCTTTAATTGTAGTTACTACCATAGTTACCATAGTTAGTTTTTTTTTTTTTTTTTTTTTTTTTCCCGTGGGTAGTCAAACAAACAACAAGTCAAAATAGTAGAGCTGTATTTTAAAATAAAGGAAAAATAGTATTTTACATTTTCTGAATGTAGTAACCACTTCCATGTGATACTTACTGCCTCATTGCTGCCCTCTGCTAATATCCACCTATTTCATCACTTTTTTTTGGCATAACAACACAAGTTCAAAGGTCACTTTTAGTGGACACGCCTTTCTGCACACAATGGACCACCTAGCACAGCTGCAAAAGAGCATGGACGACATGAAGGCCATGTTTACTTCCCAAATGGCCGCTTTTGAGAGTTCCGTGGCCAACCAGGGAGGGGATTTGTTGGCGGGTGGCTACGGCACCTTCAAAACTCTGCTGTGGAAGGCCGTCGAGACACTCCAGGAACAAATGGGCTTCGTTTTGAAGACTTTGGAGGAGATGGAAACCCGTTCTCGAGCTGGAATTCTGCTGCTGCATGGTGTTCCGGAGGTTACAGGTGAAGACATCACAGACACAGCGATGGACATCATCAAGCAGGACCTCAAAGTGGATGGGGTCTCGGCGCATTCCATGATGGCCTGCTACCGCCTTGGTAAGACCCCTATGCCTTCAAAACCACGGGCTGTGCTACTTAAGTTCAGCTGTCACAGGGCTCGGAACGCAGTTTGGACCTCGAAGAAACTGCTCAAGGGCTCTGGTAGAACTCTCTCTGAGTTCCTCACTTCTACCCGGCATGCTGTGTTCGTGGAGGCTCGCAGGCTGTATGGCGTCAGAGACAGCTGGACAAGCGACGGGCGTATTGTGGTACAGTGCAGCGATGGAGTGCGGCGGAAAATAACGTCGATGGAAGAACTGCGGTCGTTGCCTGCGCCTGCGGCTACGGAGGAGGACGGTCCTGCGGCGGGGGCAAGTGCGGGGTCAGCGGGTGCTCCGAGGGTGCCAGGTGCTGGAGTGCCTCCTACGCAGCCGCGTCGACCCAAAAACCCTTCCCGAGTTGGCGCTAGCGTAGCGGCACGGCGTGGTGCCCATACTTAGTATCCTCTTATGTGCTGTTCTTATTCCAAATTCCAATCTAGATCATTTTTATTTTATTTTTTTGTACGCGGTACACCTCAAAATATTTATTCGAAATGTCGTGCATCACTTGTCATTCTTGTCAATGTCACTAGTAGGTTAATTTTTGTTTGACGTTTTGTGCGTTTCGTTATTGCGCAGTAAAATTATATTGGTGTATTTTTCTAGGTGCATATGTTTATACTGATGGTGTGTCCGTAATTTCAGTTTTCTTTGCGTTACTTTTGTTTTTTTTTGCCATTTGTTGATGTAACTCTTATTTTAGCTGGCGAGCGATTGAGGCAGATTGCTCTTTAGTGTAATTAGTAGTTTGTTGATTTAGCTAGTAGCTTAGGTTCTTTTATTAATTATTTATATTTCTGTATATATATATATCTATATATTTGTATTCAACCGTATTTACAATGTCGGACGTGTTTAATGCTAGTTTGGACAGCGAGTTTTTTTCACTCTCTTCTTCAAGTTTTTACGATTCCTTGAGTGACGCATCAGATATGCCTGATCTTAGTGAACGCTTGCACTGTACTTTTAAAACTTCTACTAAAAACTTCAATGTCGTTCATATAAATGCGCAGAGTGTGCCGGCTCATTACACTGAATTGCTTGCATCGTTCAGCTCCAATAACAATATACATGCAATTCTTATCTCCGAGTCATGGCTAAAGCCCTCTCTTCCTTCAACTTTATATCCCTTGCCTGGGTATATTCTGATTCGTAATGACAGGATTGGCCCTAGCGATGGCGGTTCGGGAACTGTGCGGGGCGGCGGTGTTGCCATATATATAAAAAGTAATTTCGCTTATCAAGTAGTTGCTCAGTCGCCATCAGTCTACTCGAACTCTTCCGAGTATCTTTTCTTAGACGTGACTTTACATCACTCCAAAGTTCTTCTTGGCGTTTTTTATAGCCCTTCATCTCAAATTAATTATTTTGATTCCCTCGAAAATGTTTTAGTCAATATTAGCCCTCAGTTTGATCACAGCATTATTATGGGTGACTTTAACACCTGTCTCCTTAAAAATGACCATCGCTCCGCTAAGCTCCGTTCTCTTGCAACTTCTATAAATCTAAGCGTGTTGCCACTTGATGCTACGCATTTTCCTCATAACGGCCCTCCTTCTCTTTTAGATCTCATTCTTACTACTTCTCCAAATCTGGTATCCCTCCACGGGCAATTCAATGCTGCAGGTTTCTCCAATCATGACTTAATTTACGCCTCTTTTAACATTCGTCCCCCGAAGAAGAGACAGAAGATAATCATGCGTAGAAATCTCCGCGATGTAAATCTGGAAGCGCTCTGGGATGATGTTTCACATGCTGATTGGAGCAGTGTAGGTCGTCATGACGATGTTAACATGAAAGTAGGGGCTTTCAATGCCATATTGCTTGCGATTTTTGATAAGCATGCTCCTTTGAAACCAACGCGAGTTAAACACTTTCCTGCACCGTGGCTCACGCCGGAGATCAAACAGTACATGGCCAAGCGCGATCGAGCTCGTATTAAGTTCCGGCTGGTTCCTTCGGAAGAAAATCGCCGGAGGTATATTTCCATACGTAACTGCTGCAACAAAGTCTGTAGGGAAGCAAAACGCCTCCATATCCACAAATCAATAGAGGAGTGTCCCCCTTCTAAGTTGTGGAAATTTTTAAAGTCTCTTGGGGTCGGCAAAACTCAGCAATGTTCTTCCAATACTCTTGACATTGACGCTATTAACAAACATTTCAGCACGTCGCCGGTTACTCTTGACCCATCCATTAAGCAATCCACTCTTTCACTTCTTGCCAATATTACACACCCCGACCTATCTCCCTTTGAATTTGGTTTGATTTCACCGCAGGAGACGCTTGCCCTTCTCAAATCTATTAAGACGAAGGCAATCGGTGACGATGGCCTCAGTGTGGATATGCTTATGCTCGTGGCGGATTTTATTGTTCCTACCCTTTCGGATATTATAAATTTCTCCTTGTCCACTGGAACCTTTCCGGCATCGTGGAAGTATGCTCACGTAATTCCTCTCCCCAAAATCCCTAATGCTGTATCTTTCACTCAATACCGCCCTATTTCTATTCTCCCAGTTTTGTCAAAGATCATTGAACATTATGTTAATCGTCGTCTCCTTTCTCATCTTAACAGAAATTCTTTGTTTAATCCTTTCCAATCCGGATTCCGCCCCGGGCATAGCACGGTCACCGCTTTAGTTAACGTCACCGATGACATTCGTCTCAATATCGAGTCCAAAAAGCTCACTGTCCTTGTTCTTCTTGATTTTAGCAGTGCTTTTAATACGGTAGATTTTGATATTCTGCTAGGTATTCTCCGCTCTCTTAACATGTATGAAACTCCCTTATCCTGGTTTCGCAGCTACCTCTTTGGCAGGCGCCAGCGCGTTACGTTCGATGATAAGATGTCCGAGTGGTGCGAACTCTCCGCTGGCGTTCCACAGGGCGGGGTGCTTTCTCCATTATTGTTCTCTGTTTTTATAAATAGTATCACCGAATCCCTAACTACATCATATCACCTTTACGCAGATGACCTACAGATTTATGCAGCGGCTACTGTGGATGATGTCTCCGCATTAATTTCGGAAGTCAATCGAAACCTAGAATCTATACGCTGCTGGGCGTGTAAGTATGGTTTACAAATTAATGCGAAGAAATCGCAAGCGATTGTTATTGGTAGTCCTTACTATGTAGATAAGCTCTCAGAGGTGGTGGTGCCTGACATTATTTTTGATGGAATTTCTATTCCTCTTTCCTCTACTGTCAGGAATTTGGGTATCACCATGGACCAGACGCTTTCTTGGTCACCCCATATAGCTGAGGTGAGTCAGAGGATCTTTAGATCCCTTCACTCCCTAAGACGTCTCCAGAATTTCCTTCCTCTTCGTACCAAGTTGACCCTTACTCAATCTCTTTTGCTTCCTCTTCTGGACTATGGCGATATTGCGTTTCTGGACCTCAACGAGGAGCTACTTGATAAGCTGGAGCGTCTACAAAATGTATGTATCAGATATGTATTTGGTCTACGCAAGTATGATCATATCTCTGAATTCCGCTCTAAGCTTCGATGGTTACCGATTCGCCGGCGCAGGGATGTGCATATCCTGTCATTACTTTTCAATACACTGTTCAGCCCTACTTCCCCTCCTTACCTTTCTGAGCGGTTTAGTTATATGGCAGACGGCAGTGGCCACCGCTTGCGGTCGAGTACTAACCTTACTCTTGCTGTACCGTCTAGAAAGACGCGAACATACTCCAGATCTTTTACTGCGCGCGCTGTTAAATTGTGGAATGAGTTGCCTTTGTCGCTGAGACAGTCGCAGTCTGTTGCGTCACTTAAGATGAATTTGAAGAAGTTGTGGCTTTCCAATGACTTGTGAATTGGTTGAATATAGTATTTATTTATTTATTGTATATTTGCGATATATATGTAACATATGTTAGTGTGTATTATATTTTATATTGTATATTTATATATGTATTGGCATGTTTTTATTTGTCTAGAATTAATACTAATTAGGATTTGCTTTATTTTCTCTGTTTTTGTACACGGTATAAGTTTGCCTATCTCGTTCTACCTACCTTCCTCTCAATTGCTCAAAGGTTAGCTGGAAGAGATCCCTTATAGGGATAAGTTCGCCTTTGTACTTTGATCTATTGTGTGACATGTATATTCCTTGACCTGTTATTGTGTACAATAAAGTGCTTACATACATACATACATACATACAAACATTTGTTCCTCTCCAAAAACTGGTTCGAATGACATCATGAAAAAATCTTAGTCGTCATCCCTATTGTCACCTGACAATGACAATACATTACCCACTACATTGCTGGGTCACTAAGCTGTCCAGCAACCAAGTTAACCTGTCGAAGTCACGTCGATTGTCGGGCTACAATTGTCGATTTGGTGAAATGGGGGCCTGGCAGTCTTTCACTGGCAGAAAATATTTCGCTTGATCTCTAGATCTACACACTAAACAATCCACACAGAATAATTCTTGTTGTGTTTCGCTTATTTGGTAATGTCTGTGTGTATAATTCATTTTATTTCATTACTGTATTCATTATTATTTAAGTGATGATTTCACTCATTTTATTCCAACAATTTTGTAAATTTTGTTTCGTTAGTCAAGGTAAATAATTGATGATTATAATTAAGAATAATTAAGTCTCTGATTAGTTAATGCTCCCGTAATTGTTGCATACATCAGTAGTTAAATACCTTTCAAGATTAATTTAAGTCAATGATATAATACGAGTAATTATATAAAAAAATTAAGTAAATCGTCTCACTAACCCCTAGGTCACTTTGGGGCAAGATCGACACGTGTAAGATTATCAGCTACAACAAACCTGCGTTGGAGTGCAGCACGTGTACACGCAGTTCTGGTGCACGACTTGAAGGTTCTTCATGAGCGGGGCAGGTCCGTACGCCCAGCCGATCTTCCACCCGGTAACCGAGAACGTCTTGCCGGCCGAGCCGACTGTGATCGTGCGCTCCCACATGTCGGGCAGTGTTGCTGTTCGAATATTAATAATATTTTTTTTGTATAATAAGCTACGGTAGCCTCGTGGTTCAGGCATGCGGCTGTCAAGCGGCGGTCGTGGGTTCGAATCAAGGCTCGCACCATGAGTTTTTCGGAACTTATGTACGGAATATTTACCGTTAGCTTTTCGGTGAAGGAAAACATCGTGAGGAAACCGGTCTGATCCCAATAAGGTCTAGTTTTCCCTCTGGGTTGGATGGTCAGATGGCAGTCGCTTTCGTAAAAAACAAGTGCCTATGCCAAATCTTGGGATTAGGTGTCAAAGCGGACCCTGGGCTCCTTTAGGGGCACAACCGGGAATAACGCTAGGAGAATGATAATAGTAAGCTTTTATTTAAAACTCGTCCTCGTATACTCGTTGCTTTTCCAAGGTTACGCCAGCACAATATAGAATACGGAAACGACTTAGACTTCTCCCTGACGCAGCTTCAATTATCGCGATCCCATTGAAAATTCAATTGCCCTTTTACGTTCATAAAAGTTTATCCCGACAATATTCCTATGGTCGGGATAAAAACTATCCTATGTCATTCCCAGGGTCTCAAAACTACATCCAAACCAGATTTCATCGAAACCGATTAACCGGTTTAAGGCGGTGCATTGGAAATTATCGCGCGCTTTGAAACGCCGCGCCGTTCTGACTAGATTAAGAAATAATAAAGTCTGCTTTTCAGATATATGATTCTTGACTATATGATCGTTCATCTGATTTTATCGATAAATGATTGCTTAAAATTTCCTCTATAGAAAAAATATCCAAAGTTGGGTCTGTATTTTCCTTTTTTTACTCAGCCTACTCAAACGATACATTATTTTACGACACAATAGTAATTTATCTCATCTAAAATCTCACTTTATGAAATTTCAATAAAACTCCACTGAGTTAGGTATTTATCGAAATCCGTCCAAAACAGCGATTCCCGAAGAGTGTTACATCTCTTTATCTCGTCGGCGGGCATCAGCGTGTATCTGTCTAGGGGGCGTGTACGACTCAAATAATCATCCTCAAGCGTAAAATAGCTAGCGGCCGCCACAAGCTGCAATTCCCTCCATACTAGCTGTAACGACGCTCTCACACTCACCGATCCTGATATGCTCGTGGGGCTCGTACACGATCCACTCGTACACCTCGTCCGAGATGCAGAGCACGTTGTGTTTCTTGCACAAGTCGGCGACCAGCTCGAGCTCGCGCCTCGAGAACACCTTGCCGAGCGGGTTGTGGGGCGTGTTAAGGATTATCATCTTGGTGCGAGGGCCGAAGAGGCTAGCCAGTTCCGCCTCGTCTAGTACCCAGTCCGAGGACGTGGCGGCGCCGGTTTTCTTCTGAAATATGTCGGGTTTCTATCAGGTTGCCGTGTGCAAGGGGTGAAAAACGGGACCCTATCACTAAGACTCCGCTCCGTCCGTCTGTCACCGGGCTCTCATGGACCTTGATAGTTAAGGATACGTACGGATTGGGTGGCCGTGTGGTGGCATAAGAAACTATTGTCATACAACATTACGCATAAACTTGATGCTCATAATTTTTTTATGGCATAATTTATTCTATGGCATAATTGTTCCCTGTCATAATTATACGGAGTCATAATTTGTTTAACCATAATGTAGAATGTCATACATTTATAAAGTCATAATATTGATAATTATAATTCTTTTTAGTAATAATTGTAAATGTCATACATTTATCAAGCCATAATATTGATGATAATATTTGATCAAAAAACAAAACAAAGGGTGGCCGTCAAATAAACTTTTCTCTGAGGCCAACCAATGCTACTAGTGGTGTATGAAGTTCAAGTTTCACGTAGGCAGTAGGAAACAGGGACTTAGTGGCAAAACCGACTCTGATCGCGGATAGGTTAGAAGACGTTTCGTCTTCGAGGTTATTTTTTTTATAAAAGAGCAGAAAAACTTGTTATTAGATAAAACTTGTTTGTAAACTTTTATACTGATCGCCCTTTGATACTGTGACCCAGCATAAAAGACAACTTTGTAACTTACTTGCTTCTGATTCGAGATCTTCATTTACTACTAAGAAAAACAGGCTTATGCGTTTTGCAGTTTATGCGTTTATACAGTATGGTTAAATTGTTTTATGAGCAACCAATTTATGTCCATTATAAAGTATGCTTAAATAATTTTATGCGCATAAATGTATGACTATTTACAGTTATGCGTAATGATGAGTATGACGAATCCACGTATGCCTACCAGAAACTTTATGCAACCCGAACCCTACCCGTACGGATTTTACAATCTTTGTAAAATCCGTTCCGATCCGATGCTATGCGTGCCGTAGGTATGGTGGGAATCCTTTAGACAGTTGTAATTTTCACACATGATGTATTTCTGATGCCACTATAACAAATACTAAATAACTACAACTTAGAAAAGTTGAAAAGCCCCGACATTTCCATTTCAAAGTCCAATATCTCAAAAACGGCTGAACAGATTTTCATGAAACATGGCTAAGAACACTCGGGATAAAATTACACAAAAAAAACCGCATTGAAATCGGTTCATCCGTTTGGGAGCTACGATACCACAGACAGATAGACAGACACGTTAAACTTATAACACCCCTCTCTTTGCGTCGGGAGTTCAAAAACTGGACCCTTTTACTAAGACTCCGCTGTCCGTCCGTCTGTCACTAGGCTCACATGAACCGTGATAGTTAAGGATAATTCCCACCACACGGCACGCATCGCATCGGATCGCAACGGATTTTGCAATCTTTAAATGATATTAAATCATGTACACAGTATTTTTTTTAGTTTTCCCTTGATTTATACACTGAACACTAATTATATTCTAAATTTGAAGCTTCTATGTCTGCTAGAAGTGCCTTAGACTTTTAGAGTCAGTCAGTGACAAAATTAAGAAACTTTGACTAGTTATAATTCTTCAACTATTGGTTCAAATTGTATGAAATTTGAAATATATTGTGTTTATACAATGCCTGCTTGGTTACTGAAAATTCAGGCTTTTTTTTTATCCATAACGAAGTCATAGCGGGGTCGAAAATGGCTTGAACGGCTTCGAGAAAAGGATGGCACGGCCGCGGCGCTGTTTTGCTCGACTTGGCGGGGGCACTGCCGTACACCCAGATTACGGTTTCCGCTTATGATCAGGCCGTAAAGTAGCATACAAATAGGCTTTACAAAAGACACAATACTCACAGGCTTCAACGGTATGAACTTGGGGACGCCTCCCGCCATCTTGATCATGAAATCGTAGCAATCGAAGAAAGGCTCGATCACTATCACCTCGTCGCCTTGGTCAACGTGCCCTGGAAAAAAACAGTTTTCATACCAAAATCCACACGTCAGGTTTCCGGATCCGATTTTCTTTATTGACACGCTTATGGGACCTCGTTACCCGAGAAAAACGTCTGTAATTTGCCCATTTTTGTATAGACGGTTATGCATCCTCTTAATGGCATAAGTAAACCTATAAGTACCGAACTAACCCTATAATCTTAAGTTTAGTACTTCGTTAGTTTGCTAACTTTTTCTATTTAATTTTAAATCTGAGATTCTCAACGGTTCGTAGTTATTAAAAGGTTAAGACGAGTAAAGTGACACTGGCACGCCACTGGAAACAAGACTGTTGAAAAACTGTAATGAACCTTAGCTGAAAGCATTAAGGTGACTTTAACGGACTATGGTCGACCTTGACGCCGTGAGCACGACATCTTACAGCTTAAGGTATTCTATGAGTCGAAAGGGTTAATATAATATTGCGGACAATCTTACACAAATCGACATAATCCCAAACTAAGCAAAGCTTGTACCTACTATGGGTACTTGACGACGATAAACATACTGAAATAAATAAAATATTCGTGCTTACCCATAGATATATATATTACTTCGTAAAGATAGACCCAACGCGCACGAATAATTCGTCCAATGCGGTGGCCCGACACAGGCAATTGCGGGCCACCGTGCCTTAGTCTTCAGCTGTCACTGTGTCACAGTATGTCAATCGAATATTGTTCGGACAGGCGTATCTTTACTTTCGATATCATCCTGCTCATCACACAAACAAATGCCCTTACCGGGATTCGAACCCAGGACCTCTTGCTTCGTAGGCAGGGCCACTACCGACCAGGCTAAAGCAATCGTCAGAAAGGGTGTAAATAAAACTGCTTATGCTTGCAAAGGCAGTTAAGATCGGTATCGGGGGAAGATCGGCCAAGACACACTCCGGGTCGTTGCCCTTGAGGAGTAAGTGGTACTTTAGAATCGTTGTCATCGAGTTCATGGCTCATTTTTTTAATATAGATTCTACTCATTAAAAGATGATTCCTCACCAAATTTCAAGTTGTGAAAACCCATAGTTTTTGAGAAAAAAAATATTAAAGTTTCCATATAAGTTTCCATGCATGGGCGTCATTACGTGTGATTTTTGACACTTTTTTTTTTAACGCCGCGTTTCCAAATACGTGAATTACCAAATCTTTATTACGCGTAATACCTAAGACAGCGGCGCTACCACGAACTTCGAGATATTTCCATCTCTATCGCACTCCCTTACTCGAGTGACAAGGATGCATGTATCACGAACTTCGACTTTCGAAGTTCGTGGTAGCGCCGCAGGTCGGTGTAGGTACACCTAAGTGAAATAACACATTTTTGGTTCTGGCGCTTCGCCGGCCGCTGCCGCGGCACGCTCGCTTTGCTCGCTCGGCACGCGCGCTAGGGTCGCGGTACACCTAACACTCCTCCTCGCTTCGCTCGTCGTCGTACCTACACGGACCTGCCTTAGAGTATGTCGAATTAGCCTTTTGCGTTTATTTTATTATATTTACCTACATTTATGATATTATATTAAATATTAACCGTAATTGATTAAAAACTTACCTAAAGAACATCTACCAACATCAACACGAAAAAAGGAACGCGCACAAGTGTCATTGTCAGTCAAAATCTCCACGAAATACACAGTAATGGAAATTTATATGGAAACTTTAATAATTTTTTTCTCAAAAACTATGGATTTTCACAACTTGAAATTTGCTGAGGAATCATCTATTAATGAGTAGTATCTATATTAAAAAAATGAGCCATGAACTCGATGACAACGATTCTAAAGCTGAGCCGAGTAAGTAACTATGCTTACCCAATATAGCAGAATAGAGGGCCTCGTACGCCCCGCTGCTTACCAGAACCTCATTCTGAGGTTCGATTTCCCTCCCAATCAAGGGAGAGTACAATTTCGAAATGGCTTGCACCAGACGTGGGTGTCCCTGGAAATTAACATTGTTTGTTTAACTTGATTTATAGAGATGCGACGGTAGGTCAGCACGTCTCTCTAACGCCGTTTTATAGAAACTATTTAGAAAAGAAGAGCTGTATTTTTTGTGTGGGTACGTGGGATACTGTAATTAGCAATTTACTACTTACTGTAGTCTTGTGAATAAAAAATATTCGATAAAATAGACTGTCTTATCATTTTGTACGTAACAAACAAATATTTCTAAGACCTTAAATAGTATTCCCTGTATGTTACGAGTATGTATGTGATAGATTTTTTCTCTTCTTTGTTGTCACGTTTTTTTTATAAGAACCAATGATTCAGCAAACAAAAGAGCCATAGAATGCGAGGTTCTTAAAAAAACAACACAAACACGCGCCTAAAACCTGCATCGTGCCTGGCATCGTTTCGACACCCCACCCCCATCCCATCCCTGCATAATTGTAATGGCTACCATTCTGTGACGCCATTTCGCGGCGCTACTCAGACTTCTTGTTTCTTTCGTTCACTGGTCTGATCTATTGTGTCACTCCTTTTAATTGCTTTACACTTTCAATCCTTTTTGTACACAAGTATAATTGCAGTATCTTACTTATAGTAAAAGGTGGCATGTTCGCATTACAAATACACATACATATAGCACGTAGAACCGATGGCTGTTGGGCCGGAAAGGTTCTCGAGTGGCGACCACGTACCGGAAGGCGCGGCGTGGGTAGGCCCCCCACAAGGTGGACTGATGACCTGGTAAAGGTTGCGGGAGTCTGCTGGATGCGGGTGGTGCAGGACCGGTCACTTTGGCACTCTTTGGGGGAGGCTTATGACCAGCAGTGGACATCTTTCGGCTGACATGACAAGGTGGACTGATGACAAATCCTGGTATATTGATTCGAGACAGCTGCCAGTATGAAAACACTTACAAATCCCAGGGTATATTGATTCAGGAGCGGATTTTCACCAGTCGTGATCCTAGGCATGGGTCACGAGTAGGGATGCAACGATACCGATGCCGATAATCGTAAACCGCAGGTTATCGTTATTTTTGACGATCATCGGTATCGTAAAAAGTGTTACGATTAATATCGATTCTTAAAACTAGTTCGATTTCAAATTATTGGAGAAAAAATATTGTATTTCCTAACTTGAAAAATCGGCCATAAGTATTTGTCCATCAAACCAGCTGCTACTGTAGATTCAGAAAGATTGTTTTCCACAGCTGGTTTAGTCCATACGGATATATGAAATAGACTTATACCTGACAATTTAAAAATTATATGTTTTCTTAATAAGAATTTGAAAGGAATTGATTTTATTTATGACATTTAGGTGGTGAACTGTCTAAAATTTAAATAAATGTTGATTTTACTCAATTATCTTGTTTCATTAGATGTAAATTAAAAAATCGTAATGCATTCGTTATCGCATTCGTTATCGTATTCGCTATTACGATGCATTCGTCATTCGTATCGGTATCATAATAGACATATTATCGTTGCATCCCTAGTCACAAGATTCGTTGCATTGTCGTTAGACAAGCCCTGGCCGAGGCTATCGCTATCAGCCCTACCCGAGACAGCTGCCAGGTTTAGTATGATATGAAATCACTTACAAATCCCCGGGTATATTGATTCAGGAGCGGGTTGTCACCAGTCGTGATCTCCGCCAAGGCTTGGGTGACATGCTTGGGGGCGTGATAGTCAGGGAAGCCCTGGCCCAGGTTCACGGCGGGCTTGTATTTGGCCACCAGCTCGATGTATTCCACCCTGTAATGGAACAGAAATTGTATTTTAGTGGTTGTAGCGGGGGTAAGGAAAAAAACTATAATGACATGTAAAACTATGTTTTATCAAGGAATAATGAATGAATGAATGAATGAATACCATATAGTTAACAGAGGTTCATTAAGTTTATGATTAACTGTGTAAGATTATCTCATTAACATTGAATGTGTATACTGCACACTTGCATTACTACCAATAGATTACTATGTTAATTTATTTCCAATTACAAATGTAAATAGGTTTTTACATTCCATAATACAGTCGCATAGTATAATGAAACAGCTATATATAGCTTTTATCGACTATTCAAAAGCTTTTGACAGCCTAAACCACAACCACATCTGGGCAAGCCTGAGACAACAAGGAGTTGAAGAAATCTACATAAAGTCCATCAAAAATATCTACAGTAATAGCACAAGCCGGATAAAACTGGAAACTATAGGAGACCCATTTCCCATAAACAGAGGATTCAGGCAGGGAGACCCGCTGTCTCCAAAACTCTTCAGTGCGGTGCTAGAAAGCATATTTAGAAGATTGGACTGGCGTGACTACGGTCTCAATGTCAATGGCACCCGCCTAAATCATTTGCGATTTGCTGATGATATTATCTTGCTGGAAGAAAACCCGAAGAAGCTACAAATAATGATTCAAGCACTAGCAGATGAAAGTAAAGAAGTAGGACTCAAAATTAACGCCAGCAAAACGAAAATGATGACAAACTCCTGTGAAATCGACATAGCAATCGACAGCTTTAGACTCGACTATGTACATGAATATGTCTATCTAGGACAAATAATTTCTATCCAAGACATGATGTCTAAGGAGGTAAATAAAAGAATAGCCAGCGGCTGGCGAAAATATTGGTCGCTCAAAGAAATTATGAAAAGCAAAGAACTAAGCATGAACATAAAAAGAAAAACATTAAATAGCTGTATTCTACCCTGTCTAACTTATGGGTGTGAGACCTGGTCCCTCACTGATCAAAATAGAGAGAAACTTGCAAGATGTCAACGAGCAATGGAACGCAGCATGACCGGAGTCAGACTCTCAGATAAGATCAGGAAAGAAGCAGTAAGAATGAAAACCAAAGTCACTGATATACTCACTCACATTGATCATCTGAAGTGGGGATGGACAGGACATATGCTTCGTTGCCCAGAAAACAAGTGGAGCCAACAAGTTACACTGTGGTACCCAAGAGATGGCACTAGAAAACAGGGACGCCCAATACGAAGATGGGAAGACGACTTAAGGCTAACCTTGGGGCCACGTTGGACAAGAGTTGCATCTGACAGAACACAGTGGAGACAATTGGAGGAGGCCTATGCCTTACGGCACTCTGAACTGCGGGACATATTGTGAAGAAAAAAAAAAAACACTTAAGTTATATGCGATACCCAAAATTCAGATTAAATGGCTATTATTATTATTAATACAGTAGTTGAGAACAGTAAAAACAAACTATTTTAATTACCCTTCACTTTGGCACTCTTTGGGGAAGACCTAAGCCCAGCCGTGGACGTCTTTCAGCTGATATGATGATGATAAAATTGCCAATAAGCAAAACTCATTATATTTTGTTTGAGGTGCCTGCCTCTTTCTTTTGAGGCAACATTACTTTCTCATTCATATTATCAGCATGGGTGTCCATCCCGCAGGTCAATATGTATAGTATGGGTGAAAACATACATGTTTGAAATCGGGTAAGTACCTAGTGCTTGATATTACTTCTCACATACAAACTTTATTATATTACTATAGACTATAGATAAACTTGAACAATCATTTAGCAGTGCTATTATAATTTAGGACTGGTTCTTTTAAAGTCATTCCAACATCCCATTTGATAAGAATTACGTCAAATAATATAATATGTAAACATTAGAGATAACACTTTTCTTCAAAGTGTACACAGTTAGAAGGAATTCTGTAATTGAATATGTGGTTCTGGAGACTATCACTTACATACTGATACAGCTAATATTGCTGAATGCCCTTTAATTTACTACCTACTCGTTGAGAAGATTGCAATGAGATTCCGAGAGGGTTTATCTTATGTTTTTGACGAGATGGCTACCTCCTGTCTCCTTCATCACATCAGAGGTGGTGGATATACGACTGTCATTGAATTTACATAATTAAATATGTCAGGGGCCAAATTTCAGTGAAATTAAAGTGACAGAAAATTGTTTGTAACTTTGTAAGGACAACTTACTTACTTTCATTTTTACATACGAATATAAATTAAATAAATACTTGTAATACTTGTAGGAGGAAAGGAAATTCAAATAGAATGTTTCAATTACTAATTTCTTGTATCATAGGATAGAGGTCAAAAATAGTTTGTAATTTTCAAGAGCATTGCCTGTTGCCGACTGTCGCCATTATGTAACTTATTAAATAGGTATTCTTACCAAACGCTTTGCTCGCCGGCGCCATAGCGTGCTGGCAATTTGAATTTGTTTTCCATTTTCGCACTTGTGGCTATGGTAGCAACGCTAGTCTGCCGTCTCACGGTGTAAAGTTCGTGTCTGATAACAGAATGCACCCTTGCGCCTTCTGTTAGGATGTGGCAACCGCGTAACATTATTTAGTACACTACTATAACATCTATTTGTTTTACCATTATAATTATGATCTCTGTTATTAGCTTACTAGATAAGAAAAAATCATAATTACAGAACTGTCATTCTTGTCATTTTTTTTTTTTAAATTCGTCCATTCGGACAGGCTAAGACCATGGGCCATACTGCCTATGTCATTCTTATCAGTGGGTGACGGGACCGTTCGGATACTATTATAATTAATAAGGAGACGCTACGCTACACTACACCTACGAAATTGGTGGACGGCTTAGAGCGGTGGACGGCCAAGCAAGGTCACAAGAGATCTAGTTAGTAGGAGATAGTTTATAGCCTGAATTAAAATCTAGGATTTTTTATCCCGGGCCCACGCAGACGAAGTCGCGGGTGGAAGTTAGTGTTCCATAAAATCGAATACGTTTCTCGAAACAACATTTAAGGAAAATAAGAACAGAGTCTTCGTTCTCACCGTTACTCAACCAATTCAATTACATGTGCATACAGAACGTATCGTTTTTGCTATATTAGGGCGACATCCATTACAATAGCTTCGCTGGAATTAAGATTTACTATGTTAGGTACTATTTAATGAACATCGTTCACCGCGAAGACGCGCCCAATGCCTAATACCTACCTATCGGTCTTAGATGGCCGCCGCCACAAAATGGCAGATTACATAGGTATTGTTTGCAACCAAGAATGTGCAACCCTCTCTAGATGACTATCAAAAAGGTATCATTTGAATGGAATATTAATAACGGCACATCAGACAGGGTTTGGGCGGCCAGAGCTTCATTGAAAATAGATAACCGCATGAGGTCTTCCGACGTTCCGACCAAACGATCATGTGATATGGCGAGATACTTAAAGTACGATTCCCATCGACAGAGTCAGGCCGGAGTGCATTCTGTTACATACAAAGGAATTCGAACCATATACACAGTAGTTACATTTCATATTCGAATGAATCGTGTATCCGCTGCGAGTCTGCGATTGTAATCAAATATGACTTGTGTCTGCTGTGTATAGATGGTTCAAATTCCTTTCCATGTAAGAGAATGCGCTCCGGCACGGCTGTCAGTGGAAATCGTACTCAATGCCGCCATCAAATAAACATTCATGTCCCCTAGCGTAGAGTAGCGGCTCAATTATTGACAGAGGGTTGAGCGTATAGAATCTGGACGGGTTTCTGACGGGGTACTTAGCAATGAGCAAGAAACCGACCATTGCACTGAGACGGAAGGCAAATGGACCAACGTAATACTTAATCCCCAAATACTTATAGGCGTCCGATCTCGGTTCATGAAGTCTCCGCCGAGAAGAGCCAAGCTCTCGGTTATGACGAAGACATTAAATACGCCCCAGTTTCACATCGTTGCTGGACCGCGGCTCTATTTGGCATAACTCTCATAACATGGCGCTTCGCATTATGTAATTCGTTCTCGATTTCGAGCAAATTGCCATTAAGAAATGCACAGTTGCACGACGGCCGGGTGCCTTGCGTCGTTGGAATAAAGCCGGGTTTCTGATGGCAGCAGGCCCCGTGTGAAACACGTAATCGGGTAAAGTGGGGTTCTTTGTTGAACTGGTGTAATCGTGCATGGTGTATAGGTACTTAGTCGGCTCGTTTTAATGAAATTATAAAGAAATTTGATGTCCACCTTTTAAGTTGACGATGATCTTGACATTCAAGCTTTTTTCTTCTCTTTTTTCAATTAATTAATAGTAAATTGTGTCTCAAGGGAGCGAAATGATTGACGGAGACGGTGGCATATGGAATCCTAAATGATGCGAGAGACTCTAGAATAGAATTCTGAGCCTAGCGAGGGGTTTTAAGTAGAATTTTGAGCGTAACGAGGGATTCATTATGCCCAAGACGGAATTAATTTTACTAAGAAGTGACACATCTGCTTTGCGACCCCTTTTTAATCAAGGGATTGAGAGTAATTGTTGCCCCTAAATACGGACTTTTGACTTTTTGACTTTTGACTCTATTGTGATTAGCAGATGTGAAAATCACCTTGAAGGCTTGTATAGATAAAGTACCTAATGGGCCCTAAACCTACCCTACCTAACTATTTCAAAATAGGGTATTAGGTAGGTATACCTACTTTTTATACTATAAAACAGAAACTACAAATAAAAAACAATCTCGTAATCTAACAGCCACATAAAATTTTACGAGAATCGGTTGATTTATCAGGGGGACAATCTTACACAAATCGACCTAGTCCCAAACTAAGCAAAGCTTGTACTATGGCTACTAGACTACGATAAACATACTTATATAGATAAATAAATACTTAAATACATACATAACATCCATGACTCAGGAACAAATGTTCGTGCTCATCACACAAATAAATGCCCTTACCGGGATTCGAACCCAGGACCTCTTGCTTCGTAGGCAGGGTCACTACCGACTAGGCTAAAGCGGTCGTCAAAGATTTGTAGAGTTGAAAAGGAAAACCTCATTCGCTCCGCTCCAATTGTTCAATAATATGTTGTTATAGTATGGAATGCCACTGCATTAAGAGTTATAGTGACACCGAACCGATTTAATTCCGGTTTACTGTCAAGTTATTGCAAAATACGTAACTCACCTTATACTTGAAATGCGGCCCTCTACAAATTTCCTCACTACAGCTAACTCACGATGATTCAGCATTAAAAGATTAGCTCACACACATGTGAGTCAACAAGAATTCGGTATTTGGTCGCTGATGTGGACACCTCTTGTGAAAGACAACAGGAAGCAACTAATACATACACTAAACACCTAGGTAGTTGGGTATTGTTAAATGCGAAAGTAATACGGTATTTGACTAAAGTCAAATCGGCTTCTTTTTGTGAAACATCGAAAACGCTCCGTTAGCACGGAATTTGTACTGTAGGGATTACGTGCCTGTGACGATGACGTCACAATCAAACAACGTCCTTAATGTTCGTTTTTATGAACTTAAAATGGCAAAAACACAAAAAAAACGCTTTTAAAATGAGTTTTATAAGATCTGACTGATTATTTAGTTCATATTAAAGTTTCTCGCTTTCATTTCAATTCCTTGTATGCTTAACTTGGGGAAAGCCACCCATGTCAGCCTCGAACTATTGGCACTCTCACTTCGTTCGAGCGCCAAAACATCTCGAATTCAATGAATGGCTTTCAACCCTCGGTTAACAAACTACTTTTCCATCCGTGGCGCTCACAAATGTTTTTCACCGGTATCAATATCTAGTCACGGAAAGATCAATCTCGCAAGTTCGAGATTGCATTCCCTACGAGAGACTTATGTACCTAATCCATCTCTTATCTAACGGACGTTTTAAAAGCGCCTGCATATAGCCGCGTCGCCTACGGTGTGCAATATGTGAGCCCAAAACGGGACCCAATACGCAATTCAAAATCATTCAAGGTCGCTTGCAATTTTTATCAACATTCTTCCGAAACATCTTCAACCTTCGCTCCGTAAAATGCACCCTTACCTTCAAGTGCTAAGGTTTAATTTTTACTGCAAAGCGGGAGCAGATAAGAGCTTGCTGAAATTGGGAAAAGTTACGTGTGGACGTGAGTTCTAAATACAAATTAGCAACGAAGTAGTGTGTTAGAATTTTGGCGAGCTGGAGGGTCAATGTTAGATTTTTAAGTCTTTGCGTTACTTATTGGATACCTGTAAAATGCTGTCATTTAAAAATGTCAGATCTTAAAGTACCTACCTAGGTTAGATTTCACTTGGCCAATTTTCATTACATCAGTCATTTTATAAAGTTATTCAACATACATATATTTTAATTCTGATAAAAAATGGCCACGTCAAATCTAATCTACCGTAAGATCTCACATTTTTAAATGACAGCAATTGTTATAGGTATCCAATAACGCAAAGAATATTTGGATTTTGCATATAACTTGGCACTCATTTAGATCTCCATTCTTTTTGCAGCGAAGCCCACAGCCAAGCATAATTTATGTACTGAACTTGGCTCTCCTTTTTTTACATTTATGTTTTTGGTGGGATATCATTACTTTTTGTAAAGAAAACTAGGCAGGTATTAAGATTTAATGTTTATGTTGATTTACTTCTGTTCTGTGTATAATTAGTGATGGTGCCCCGCGCCGCCGACGACACACCGTTGGCCGGTTGTTTAGCGCGTATTACAAGTTTTTTGTATGGGGACACCGCTTATTTTTTGACTTAACTTTATTTTTATATTTCTGTTATATAGCAAACATAATAATACATATATTGGGATAGTTTCAAATATCTGCTTGTAACGGTTGCAACGCTTCAAATATTTTTTTTTTTTTTTGTATTGGTACCCCCCCCCTTTTTTTACATTTTTTTATTTTTAGATTTTTTCCTACGCTTACACACAATTACCGAGCTGGATTCCAAATTTCATCTGGAAGTAGGTCAGGTTTTAGGTACTATATGTCAGTCAGTCAGTGCTAAAATTTACGACTTTTGTCCTTCATATCTTTATAACCGTTTGAGCTAGCTTCATGAAATTTGGGCTTCTAGATGTCCTTATGGATATAATTAAACACACGTACTTTTATGTGTTTACGTTAAAGCGGTTTTGAGTTATAGAAGGGTAGTTCCTTTGCTTGAACTTGGCTTGACACGCTGCCGCATGTCTAGATAGGTTCTATGTATATAAATACAGGATGGTCAGTTAAATGTGTTTGCGTTTGCACTTACTGAACACGTAACAGAAATATAACTGTACGCTTACCATGAGTTTGACAATGACGGCTTACGCTAACGAGCATCGAGTTTTCTATCTGTGCATCTCTATTGCACTTTGAGAGTACGAGCGGGATGCACAGATAGTAAACTCGATACTCGTTAGCGTAAGCCGTCATTGTCAAACTCACGGTAAGCGTACTGTTGTGTACCTATCTGCGACATAAAACTGTCGCCTTTGGGCTCAATTGAACCCTCAAACGAGTAGCTATACCTAATATAAATGTACAGTAGCAATAAAAGCGTGTACTTACCAAAACATCAATAATTGACAGAAACTTATAAATAATTTAATCATCCTCCTAAAGCAATGACGCGTATTTGCAACAATCCAAGAGGCAACCGAATGGCTCGCGCGGTATTTGACCTCCCCAAGAGTTGTGGAACCGCCCTTGAGCCAACTGGTCTGGGGCGGAAATAGGGGAAATAGGGTGAAAAAAGCAATGCCGCGAGGCAGCCGATTGAAACAGCGGTTGTCTGTTTAAATATATTGAAATGTTGCTTCAATGGGCTGTTTTTTTTTCACTTACCTATTCATCTAAGTAGTCATAAACCGGCACATTGAATTAGGTAATGACGGCTTACGCTAACGAGTATCGAGTTTTCTATCTGTGCATCCCGCTCCTACTGTCAAAGTGCAATAGAGATGCACAGATAGAAAACTCGATACTCGTTAGCGTAAGCCGTCATTGTCAAACTCATGGTAAGCGTACAGGCATTAACACCAATAAGTGGACACTATTTTTTAACCGACGAAAAAAACGGAGGAGGTTCTCAAGTCAACGCGTATATTTTTTTTTTTATGTATGATCACGCATAACTTTTTACAGAGTAGTCCGATTTTGATAATTCTTTTTTTATTAGAAAGGGTATACCTCGAAGTTGGTCCCATATAAATTTTAAATAAAAATTTCAACCCTAAGGGTAGGAAAACAGGGGATGATTGTTTGTTCACTTACTGATTGATATGTATGACCACGCATGTGTGTGTGTGTGTGTGTGTGTGTGTGTGTGTGTGTGTGTGTGTGTGTGTGTGTGTGTGTGTGTGTGTGTATGTGTGTGTTGAATGAGCTTTACACCTGTCAGTCTCTTGTGTGTAGACCTCTCAGTCTCTGCATTTCTGCTAAAGCTAGTTTATCGTGAGGTTTGTGTAATACCTTATTCGGCTCTAGGTCAGATAAAGCAATACCATCAAGTGTATTTACTCTACTCAGCGCCACATATGCCTGCCGCGGCTTCTGGCAACAATCACTGGATATTTTTGCACCAATTTTAGTCGTTCAGGGAATGGTATGCTGTCTCTATCATTTACATTGCGGCCATCCGCAATGAGTAAAGCTTTTATCATATCCGGCCAATTTAGATCATTGCACGAAAAGGTCATAAACCAGGTAGGAGGCCCTAGACTTCTTACCATAGCAATCAACTCCGAACAGCATCGTCTCCAGTAAGAAGCAGACCCTCGCACATTTCTCATAGTCGAAAATCGGTTGAAATTTGAGGTCTGGTTGTGGCATGCTAAGCCGAAAGCAGGACCAGTGTTTAATGAAATGCGAGAAAGCAAAAAGATCTTTAGATCTCGTTTAAAGTGGTGTCAGAAGAACGAAGAACAAATTAAATTAGATATTATCGCGAAGCATCACTCTAAACGAGATTTTAAGGGTTTGTAGAAGGCATTAATGATAACAAATGTATTGCCGACATGTTTCAACACCATTTCCAAGTCGAATTACCACTGGGGCTACCACAGTCAACGGGGGTGTCAGATGCTGGGTCTCGTGGTCAGGGGATGATCACCAGGTCTACCGCAAAAGATGTTATCAAAGCTATTAAAGGTATGACACGGGGTGAGTCTCCTGGGCACGATGGTCTTAGCATTGAGCACCTCCAGCATGCTGGCCCGCATCTGCCAAGAGTTCTGGCTATGTTGTACACATTCTGTGTAGGGCACTCGTACCTGCCGTCTCGGACGCGATGAAGACTGTGGTGGTGCCCATCGTGAAAAACAAAACAGGTGACAGTAGCGACAAAACCAACTACAGACCTATTTCACTAGCTACCATTATAGCCAAGGTGTTTGATAGTGTGCTTAACTCCCACATTGATAAATATCTGAAATTACACGATAATCAATTTGGATTTAAGCCGGGATTATCCACAGAAACTGCAATTGTGGCTCTTAAAATACTGTCAAGTACTACATGGACCGACAGACAAATGTATACGCATGCTACCTTGACCTATCTAAGGCGTTCGATATGGTTAATTACGACATCCTCTGGCAGAAATTGAATGACTCTGGCGTGCCAGCTGACCTGACTAGCTCTCTCAAATTCTGGTACCTTAACCAATCCAATGTCGTAAGATGGGCGGGGGCGTTTTCGGATGCATACAGGTTGAAGAGTGGAGTAAGACAAGGAGGACTAACCTCTCCTAAGCTCTTCAACCTGTATGTAAACGAACTTATAGAGGAGCTCAGCAGCGCCCGCATCGGTTGCCATATTGACAGAGTGTGCGTAAATAATATCAGTTACGCAGATGATATGGTGCTGCTGAGTGCCTCTCCATGCGGACTTACGAAACTGATAGGCATCTGTGAACGGTACGCAATGAGTCACGGTCTGCAATACAATGTGTTGAAAAGCGAATGTATGGTCTTTAGGGTTAGGAATAAAAGTCCACAGGATGTTCCGCCGAAAAAACTAAATGGGAAGGTACTGACTGTGGTATCACAGTTTAAGTATCTGGGGCATATTATGACGTCTGACCTTAAAGACGGTACTGACATTGAGCGGGAACGAAGAGCATTGTCTGTGAGAGCTAACATGATCGCTCGCAGGTTTGCTGGATGCTCGAGAAGGGTCAAGTTAACCCTATTCAGGGCCTACTGCACGTCCTTATATACCAGCGGCCTGTGGGCGAACTATACTCAGGCACAATACAGTGCTCTTCGTGTTCAATTTAATAACGCATTCAGGATGCTGATGGGGCTGCCCCGATATAATTGCAGCGCGTCAGGGATGTTTGCAGAAGCGAGGGTGGACTGTTTCCACACTACTATGCGCAAGCGATGTACATCCCTGGTGCGTAGTGTACGGGCCAGTGCCAACAGCATCCTGAAAATGGTCGCTGAACGTAAATATGGACTGTGTGTATATAAACCACTGCTGTATGGTGCACGCAAACACACATGTTAATTATGAGGTCACATGACATTTGACATTTTGAGATTTAAATGAATTATTAATGTAACTTGACATCCAGTGAATAATTATTATTTTTAAATTAGATTACTTCAGAAACATTTACAAATTTTTATTATTAGTTGACTGTAATGTGAATTTCAAACCGGCCTAAATCGTATTATAATTTATTACTATGTATTATCTCTTTAAATTAACTTTATGTGTGCTAACTATGAACTTTGTAATTACTAATATTAAGCTAAGTTTTACTAACAATAGTGATCCATGTTGGTCTTTGAATAAATGAATTGAATTGATAGTCAGATGCATATTGTCAATCAGTCCTTGGGGTGTGAGTTCTTAAATGTATTTTTCTCATTCGAGCAGCATTTCTTGTAGGCCTACCCATGTTGGTATATAAAGCCTCTTCTTTTAAAGAATTTATATTATACAACAAGCAATATAATTACATTAGGATTATAAAGCAATTAACAGTTTCAGTAAGGTAGGAAGCTATTTTAAAAGTAATCAAAAATATTGCATGTAACTAGAAATTAAGTTAGTAATTAACTAAAGTAAGCCACAGAAAATTTAAAAATAAAAACTTTTTAACAAAAAATTAAACCGCCGAAAAGGAACTGAAAAGCAAAAAATAATAAAACTTTTTTATTTAGTTTAATAACTAAATTCTTAAACTATTGTAAGTACTTATACCTAAGTAAGTATATAATTTTGTAATTATTTTGACTTTTTAATTACCTAACCTTAATAACTAAGTTCTTAAATTAATCTAAGTGTACCGAAGTAATTTTGAGTTGGAGCCTAACAATCAATGAACAAAGATTACTCCAAACAAGTACAAGTTAGACCAAATCAAATGAATAATGCAATGTGAAATCTCCAGACATAAACATTACCATTCCAAAAAATGCGCTCTCCGCACGACCACTCGCTACGACGTGTGCCCTCACGTGTGGCCCGTTCGGGTTGGTGTCTCGCTGACATTAACCATAACTTCGTGAACGCTCGGCATTCAAAATTCAAATATTTATTCTGTAAGCAGGCCTCAAGGGCTCTTTCACATGTCCGATCAAATCAAATCAAATGGGTAATATATCATTGTCCTTTACATAATTAATTAATATGCTTGTTTGGCGCCGACTCAAAATTACTTCGGTACACTTAGATTAATTTAAGAACTTAGTTATTAAGGTTAGGTAATTAAAAAGTCAAAATAATTACAAAATTATATACTTACTTAGGTATAAGTACTTACAATAGTTTAAGAATTTAGTTATTAAACTAAATAAAAAAGTTTTATTATTTTTTGCTTTTCAGTTCCTTTTCGGCGGTTTAATTTTTTGTTAAAAAGTTTTTTTTATTATTAGGAACCCCCAAAGAAGGAAAACCTAAATAACAAATGCATCGCCTGACGATGAAACGACAATCCAAATATCTGGAAAAAATCGAAGCTACTTCTTATCATTACTGACGGTTTAAAATAACCGAGCCTAAATAGAAATATGGCTTGTTTCCGTCAAAATGAAGAAATTTCACAAAACGTGGGATTTTACAACTTCTTTAAGGAAGGAAAGGAAAAGAAAACAAAGACACGTCATCAAAGCGTCATCAAACTAACTGAAGAATAGCACGTGTACTGAAGTAGCCTGTTTGTTCTATTGTTTATGCGTAACAGGGGTGTAGACTCGTACTCCAAATGAAAGAAAGCCCAAAAATTATGCCTAGTGACGAAAATCCCATTCAGATATCTCAAAGAATTACGAAGCTATAACCGCTTTAATATTGCTTGTTAGAGAGAAAACGCTAGCAGTTAGTGACGTCACAGTCTCCTATGAAAAGGGACAGAACATTCCCCTTCTTAAAACTCTGGACACTTATAACTTTGTGAACCTCTTAGGTTGTTTTTTTCTCAATTTTTAATGCTTTTTCGAGAAAATACGGTTCAGACATTATTGATTATTCTATTTAGTGTCTACACCCGTATTCTTTTACAATCCTACTTGAAGATAGCAATGATACAATAGATCTCAGGTAAGGGTTGATTTTTTAAGTACCTTATTCTCGTCATTTTATCTAGAACAGACTATACATACATTTATGATATGCAATGTCACTCCTACTATTGTAAAAATGCCCTTACATTCAATATTTGACAGCTGTCATCCCAGTACAATATATATGTTGCAGGGAAATGGCCAAAACAGAGATTTGATCAAATCTCTAAGGGATATGATCAAATCACGCAGGATGTTAAAATGGCCAATTCATTTTATCATTTACCTAATACAAATCAGTAATTTGATCAAATCTCTGAATCTGTTTAGTGAAATGACGAAATCGGACAAAAAAGGCAACTCGTTTTTTCATTTCACTAGACTTGTTTAGTGATTTGATAAAATCCCTGAAACGCGTCAGTGACTTGATGAAACTAACGCGATAAAGATTTTTCCGCTCTTTTATAAAAAAAAATAACCACGAAGACGGTGGCGGGAGCAGAGCTCCCGCCACCATCTTCTAACCTATCCGCCATCCGAGTCTAAGTCCCAGAACCGTTTAAATGACTAATGATTTAGGAGCCAATATCTGCGAGTTAGTTTCGTCAATTCACTGACGCGTTTCAGGGATTTATCAAATCACTAAACAAATCTAGTGAAATGAAAAAACGAGTTGCCTTTTTTGTCCGATTTCGTCATTTCACTAAACAGATTCAGAGATTTGATCAAATGACTGATTTGTATTAGGTAAATGATAAAATGGATTCGCCATTTTAACATAATGCGTGATTTGATCATATCCCTTAGGGATTTGTTCAAATCTCTGTTTTGGTCATTTCACTGCGACATATATATATATGTCATCATTGACGTTTCGTACTGTCAAATGTCGGCTGTTAAAAAATCGTATGAAGCCTCTCACTGACTGGTGCGGCCTGGCCGCGGCGGTTTTCTATTGTCCGCCACCGCAGGCCGAGCCTTTTTTTTTTAATGAACTTTCTACAAGCCGGGCCAACGGGTCCCTTTAGCTCGGCACGGACAATACGTGATTTGGCCATAAGGCCAAAACAGCAAAAATTATACAAGCTAAAACCTTATTCTACTTATGTCTTAAAACTAAGTGCCCACTAGTCTCAGGGACTTGCAGGTCTTTCTTTCCCTGGAGGAGGGAGAATTATGGTGTTGTCACTACTACCCCTAGTAGGTGACTTAGATTCTAGTAGTAGGGCTGGGCTGGGGGAGCTAGAGATAGGACTGTCATACATAGCATTTCCCAACGCAGGAGGAGAAGAGCAGGCCACGCCAGTGTGTTGCAGGCCTTATATATCATCATCATCATCATATCAGCCGAAAGACGTCCACTGCTGGACATAGCCCTCCCCCAAAGAGTGCCAAAGTGGCCGGTCCTGCGCCACCCGCATCCAGTGGACTCCCGCAACCTTTACCAAGTCATCAGTCCACCTTGTGGGGGGCCTACCTACGGCGCGCCTTCCGGTACGCGGTCGCCACTCGAGAAACTTTCCGCCCCAACGGCCATCGGTTCTACGTGCTATGTGCCCTGCCCACTGCCACTTAAGTTTAGCGATTCGGAGGGCTATATCGGTTACCTTGGTTCTGCTGCGGATAGCCTCATTTCTGATGCGATCACGCAGAGAAACTCCCAACATGGCCCTCTCCATTGCCCTTTGGGTGACTTTGAGCTTTCTTATCAGTGCCATATGTCATCACTGGCAACACACACTGGTCAAAGACTCTCGTCTTGAGACACTGCGGAATATTGGACGAAAAGATGTGCCGTAGCTTCCCGAACGCTGCCCAGCCGAGTTGGATTCGACGATTGACCTCTTTCTCGAAGTTGGACCTACCTAACTGGATAGTCTGTCCTAGGTATACATAATCGTCTACAACTTCGAGCCTTAAGTCCTTTACTATTTAAGAAGGAGGGGGAATGACCTATCATGCCGCAGTCGTATAAAAAGTACTATCTAGGTCACAGACAGACGTCAAGTTTCACTTGCATATACTTAATGTTGAGTGTTTAGCAGGTAAATCTACCGCAGAACGCGTCAGAAAGTGAATAATTTCCAAGAATACACCGTTAACAGCCTATTAGCGGTTAACATTGTTCTGTTCACAAATTCAATGATGCCCAAGTTTGACAACCGCTTTAGCCTAGTTAGTAGTGGTCCCATGCACCTACGATGCCATAATAACACTTCGACTTCCTCTGTACAGTGCATTCATCCTTACTTGTCCTATTTGGTAAACAACATTCTAACCTCAAAATGTATCTTTTTAGACTATAGCAGCTATTTTATCGTAAAAAAAGCGTTGCTAGACAAAAAATCGTGAAGTGATGTCCGAAAAGTCGTCTCGGCATGATCTAATACTAACAAAATTGCTATTCTATCCTAAGAAGATGCATTTTGAGGTTAGAATGTTGTTTACCAAATAAGACAAGTAAGGATGAATGCACTTTAGTAGTGTTGTGTTCCTGGAGGTGAGCAAGGTCGCCAGAGCTCCCGAGGATGCGTTGTGTTGAGAGCGAGGGCATTTGTTCCTTCTGCTTTCAACACGGCGAATCCTCAAACATATCAAGGGTCGGCAACGCCCACGTTACTCCTTGGGAGTTGCATGCGTCTATAGGCTGCGGTGTCCGCTTACCGCCAGGCGGGCCGTACGCTTGTATGCCACCGTCGTTGTATAAAAAAAAGACCGGGTTGCACTGCGAGAGTGCCGGCAGAAGTGAAAACTTGAATAATTTTAATTTTGCAAAAAAAAAACCCTTTTTCCCCCCTCCCACCCCTGTGTGCCAATATATCGTATAACAACCTTATTAGTAGTACGCTATAGTACAACTTAACTCAGAAATATTTTTCAAAGCTTTATCCCTTTAGGAATAACGTCCAAATTCCAACTATTCGCATTTGCTCACTAGCAAAACGGTAAAGGACGCGTGGACTTAATTACATATTTATTATTTGCTGAATATGCAATTGCAAAAAGTGTTTAACGGCTTTATACTCTTATACCTTTATCTTACCTATACCTATCTTAACTCAATAGTGTTCAGTTTTGAATGAAGTCGAATCGGCTAACAGCTTATGTAGGCTAACAGCAACATATAAATGCTTGATAAAACAAAATGGAATTTGCATTTACTTACGGAAAATGTGTTACAACCTTATACCTACTGTTAACAATGAAGTACAAATTAGAACTATGTGCCCCTAGTCAAACCCCCGATTTCACCCCCGCCCCAAGCCTCATTCCGAATCTCTCCCAATTCTACGGTCACGTGACCTCCTGAGATCTCACAAAATCTATCGCGAGTTTAACAATTTTTGCCTATCCTAAAAAGGGCTCAGCGCCGCAAAGAAGTTTTCACTTCAAAAATTATGTTTCTTTTTGTTGCGAGGCATCCGATTGAAACAGCGGTTGCCTGAAAGTGTGTAGGCTGTTTACATAATGAATGCTGATCTAAATGGAATATTACCTAGCGATAGTTTTTTTTTTCATCCCCAATTTCCGTTCCAGCTCAAATTGGCTCAGTTTGGGTTGCACAGGGCAGTTCCGCCACGCTTTGGGAGCTCAAATACCGCGAGTGATCTGGGTGCCTCTCGGACACCGTTATTGATTTACCTTTTACAGGAAGCTGGGAATTCTTAATGTCAGTCTTTAACAAAATTACGGAAAATATGGATTCGTAACTACGGTGGAAGTCACATCGATTAGGTAACGTGTAAGTTGAAAACCGTCCGAATAAGAATGCACATAGTTTTATGGAATCTTCAGGCTGTTTGGACCTTTAATACTAAGCCGGGTAATATCAGAGCGCGGCGGAGTTCAGGCGAGACAGTTTCCTAGATCATATCTGTAGTGGAGGTTCTAAATACTAATGTAACTCGCGCTATACTCGATAAAGACAATAACTTCTAGCATAACTTGCGGACAAGTCGCGTCGCGCCTATGATTACTCAAGACAAGCTATAGGAATACCACGACCGAGCCAGATGGTAGTATAAAAATCAAGTGTAACAGAAAAGGACATATCATTCGTTGTCCTTGTCATAATCGTAGTTTCACTTTTTTTATTTGCCGCAAGTGAGCGACACGGTTTTAAAAGGTGCTGGATGGGTTAGGGTTGGGATTTTTGGAGGATCAACAAATAGCCTTTAAACTGGCGCCGAAAGGTAAATTTTAAGACCACTTCTAGTTGCATAGGATCCTTTCCTTCCCTTATTATGGCACTCGGATAGCTCACCTGTACAAATCTACCTATACCCAGCGTCGCGTATCAACAACTGCCTCACTCGCACCGCGCATCCATACTTATACTTATCCATACTAATATTGTAAATGGGAAAGTGTATGTGTATGTTTGTACGTCTTTCACGGCAAAACGGAGCGATGAATTGACGTGATTTTTTAAGTGAAGATAGTTGAAGGGATGGAGAAGTGACATAGGATAGTTCTTATCCCCGAAATCATCCCCTAAGGGGGTGAGTTCCACGCGGACGGAGTCGCGGGGAGAAGCTAGTTTTAGAAAAAGGATTTCCTCTTCTCGAGAGGTTGAAGAGAGGCCCGAACGCTCCGGTTATGCAACGATCTCTTTTTTTCATGGGGAAATGCTGTTGCCCCTCTCGCCTGGCTGGGGAACTCGTCCTGGGTACAGACTCCCAGGAACCGCCAGGACTAATACCGTCTAAACCCCCTGGTGTTCTACGCGCTGTTTGGCAGAGCCAGGAGAACGCTTGAACATTTCATGGAATGACTCCCTGCCGAGGTTTTCCCGAGATGCTACGAAATAAGTGAGATTAGGGTTTAGTGGTCAGCTGTTTCCGGGAACATTGGTAAATTAGGGGTGACTAATTCTGTAGGCACACTTGAGATGATTTGGGTTTTTTTCTGTAACAATCAACGCGTAAAGAGAAAAGGAAAGTGGACGATGATCATGTGGCTTGGCCACATACTAAATTGAAGCCAGTTTAGTTTACACTTTGTTTTTTAAAGTAAATATCTTCTGATTGCGATGTCGTGGTAGGAGCCATGTAAACAATGGTAACAGTAAAATTACTCGTCTCGCATCATTTGCAACACTCCTACGGCTCGATTACACGATACGACACGTCACCGTTGTTCTCACACTCTTGCTCGTAGGGTGATTAGCACTAACGATGTGACGTAGGGTCATTTACTCATTAGACTCGCAGCAAGTCTGACGCCGCAGCGAGAGAAAATAAACGCAAAAAGAGGGGTGTTATAAGTTTGCCGTGTCGCAGCTCTTAAACGAACGGACCGTTTTTAATGCGTTTATTTTGTGTGAGATGTTTCTTAGATAGGTACGTTAAGATTTGTAATCGTTTACCTGACTCGGTAAAGAAAGAAGAAGACGATAAAAAACACATAAACAAAATAAAGTAACTACCTACTACTAACTAATACGTTAAATGAATACCCGGAAGATCAATTATAAACATTCAGTGCATGAGTCCTCCTCTCCCTAACATTAATGATCTGTAGCTTTAAGTTAACTGACAACTATTACTTTTGTGGTATTGCAATAAATGATTCACTATATATAGTAGAAGGGAAGATAGAGGGAAAGAGGAAGAGAGGGAGACCAAGAAGATCTTTTATGGACCAAATAAAAGAAAAAGTAAACGGCGCGTCGTATCAAGAGGTCAAAACAATAGCTGAGAACAGAGAGGAATGGAAATTGCTCCACCGACAAGATTTTGAATCTTAAATATGATGATGATATATTGAGTACGTTTCCACAAAATCGATTTCATTTTCATTTCAATGTAAGTACAATATATTCTGCTTTCAAATGAAAATATCGGGAGCAATCTCATCATGTTGGTCTCGGTTGAAATGCTTTCTGCATCTAAGCTATTAGTGATATATGCAGTTCTATCACAAAAATAATCAAAAAACTATTAATCTGAAACAACATGATCCATTTTGACAAAAGCCTATTTTTATACCGATTTCAGCAAGTTTCCGTGCGCGGGAGAAGACCGCAGTCGGTACCGAAACCTATATATATCGAACTAACATGGCTAGTACAAGCGACTGTAATGTAATTGCATAAAATCGTACCAGTGTCGTCCCGCTCCCGCACCCGTACCGTGTAAGGCTCAATCGGGTTATTACCTTGCTAAAACACACCTTAAGTAATCGGTTACATAATTATGATCCAACAGGCGTATCCGTTGCTAAACGTTTCGAATTTCATACCACGACGGTGGCGAACAAGCATACGGTACGCCAGATGGTAAGCCCACGTAGCATGAGTGTGGCTATCGATTTCCGAAAATATTTTTTTACTACAAGCGATTTTACCATTCGCAAAATTTCCCGATTTAATCTTATCCTGCTACTTTTCTTCCTAGAGGTTAATTTTCAAAGTAGATATTTTCCTTTAGCAAAATTTCCCAATCTTATTTCCTGATGGTATTTTTTTTCCAGATGGCAAGCACTCGGTAGCCTATGGCCGCTTGCCACGGGAGTCACAAGCACTTAAAGTAAGTCTATGAATTTGAGGATTCGTTCGGCACCCTGCTCGCCACACAAATATTTGCCATTACCGGAATTCGAACCCAGAACCGTCTGCTTCGTAGGTAGCGTCACTACACTACAGTCAAGTTCTACAATATCTATACAGACAACCTCACAGTAATAAATATTCTGTAGGTACATATTTATATCAAACATGCAATGAAATATTGACGTTGTGTTCTTCATAATGGGCATGGAAGTGTCACGTTTCGGGCGCAGCGAGACGAGAGATCTGTAATGGCTTTTGCCGTGATGCTGTGCCACAATGAGTGCAACGCTCGGTCGGCAACACCTTACTTCCCGGCCTATGCACGTACTATGAGTCCTGTGTCATTAACAATGCTGATGATGTGGCATGGCCGATTTCGACCTCAGTAACAATAAAGACTGTGCAACGCGGGTGTAGTCTCCAAAATTATTACTCCGAAGACAGAAGAAAGTATGCCTATAGTGACGAAAATCCCATTCAGATATCTCAAAGGATTACGAAGCTACTTTAAATACAGCTTGTTAGAGAGAGAAAACGCTCGCAGTTAGTGACGTCACAATCTGCGAGCGTAGATAAATAGTGAATGGCAATCGTTTCATATTATGAAGTTCCGTTGTGCGAAAAGGGACAGAACCTACCTCTTCTTAAAACTTTGGACACTTTTAACTTTGTGATTAACCTCTTACGTTGCTTTTTGTCCTTTTGACTACATTTTTAATTCCGTTTGTTGTGTAATTTGTATTTTTAACCGCGGTCCCACAGCCTATTCACCCAATTTGTTCCCCGTAGACCCAATCACTAGATGTCACAAAAAAATCCCTATACAAAACCAGGCAAAGGCAGGTTGGTGTAGGTACGACGACGAGCGAAGCGAGGAGGTTAGTTGTACTGCTACGCTACAGCGTGCGAGCCGAGCGAGCTAAGCGAGCGTGCGCGGCAGCGGCCGGCGAAGCGCCAGAACCGACTTTATTCGAAAAAGAATATCCGTAATGTCCGTTTGTCTCTTTCCTTTCTTTATATACAAACCTAGGTATAAATATAGCAGCAGCGGTGGACCACGGGTAAAAAGTAGTTTTGTTTCAATTACCCGTAGTCCCATTGAGGAGCAGTGCCAGTCTGCCAGTGGGACCACGGGGAATAAAAATAACCGTGGACCCGCAGCGGTCAATAGCTGAGGGGCCACGGTTAAATGGGGTATTTTTCGATTAGTGTCTACACCCCTATTGTTTATACTGTATATATATTTTTGTCCCATCATTCGTATCTCAGTTTCCTCACACTCACGGTGCCTACACTACGTTTGTAAGTATCATGTAAATGTTTGATCAATCGAAAGATAAACTTAAAAACATTACACTCCTTATCGGTAGTCGTGTAAAAAGTAACAAGTTACAAATATTATTAAACATGGCATCACGTCTTACATCAGACAATGGTTTTTTCACCAATTAACTGCTTTGTTTACATTATTTTAAAAATCAATGCCCCACGAACGACAAACATTCACTGTCATATATTTGTATCGTCATTTTGTGTGTTAAGTTTAGACACTGATAATCTAATGATATCACCTGACGTGAAAATTGCCAGATTACATCACTGTTTACATATGCTGGTGCCGCAGGCTCAGGGCCTATCATGCGACGGCGCGCGAGCTCTCTCGATTTTTCTCGCACTATCCGTCTCTTCCTTTCTAGAACACTTAGAACAAGAGGTATAGTGCGAGAAAAATCGCGAGTATGTCCCAGCCATCTAGCATGTGAGGAAAGTCGCACAAGGCGAATTTTTGCAGCGATTTAGTCGCGCTATTCTAGAACGCACCGCGCGAAGGCAACGCGCTAGAGTAGCGATGCAGCAGCAGCAGCGCTACAAACTTTTAATACAGCATCGCTTCTGTTTCGCAAACGCGCAACCGTATTGATTCAGTATTGCTACTAACACGCTGCCGTTTCGCGCTACATCGGGTATAGCATGAGCCCCACTCTTCATCGATGCTGCATAGTGTCTGTATGAATTTTACATCGATGCTGTATCGATGCTGTATCGAGACTGTAGGAGTGACGTGTCGCGATAGAAGCGATGCAGAATCGTGTTTACGTGTGCGAGGTTATATGACCAGCGACAGAATCGCTGCAACGTGACGCCGCGTATAATAGTACGCGGCGGCGGGAGGTAATAACCTCCCTTAGTGTTTAGGTCGGGTATATATATATATAGTTCTAAGAGACAGGACTTATTACAACTAAGTTTTGGATGACAGTGACATACAATACAATACAATACAAATATTCTTTATTGCTCACCAGACATAGTAAAAAAATAAAAAAGAGGAGGAGGGAGTAAGACATAGTCGTTTGATTTGACATGACAAGTTCTTCTGCCAGCTACTTTGCCGTACCACGCTAGAATTAAAAATAAACGTCTCGGCAGGAAGTCGTACCAACATAACAAAGACGATACGGTCGATAGTGATGTAGTAGTACTGCCGCTTGTCGCCCCGCTGCCCGCTGCCGTACAGTCCACGGCCTAAGATCCAAGTCAAGTGCACAACATAACATATCGAACACATCGCTCAATTAATATGTAGATGGATTCACTGGCCTTACGAGTCGACTGGCATATGAGCATTGGGACATATCATAAACCACGGCCCCATGAAAGATACACGCACGAGAAAACGATATGCAACAGGTCGGAAATTGCTTTTTTAAAGATGGCGATTTAATAAATGAACGAACGAACAGGCAGCTGGTGTTTATCAGCGAACGAAAAAACCATAGAATGCGGGCTCCAGGCTCCAGGCTACCAGGCGCGGGACACTCCGCGATTTACGTTCATCGCTACAAGTACATGCCGGTGCCCCAACGTTGGGGAACCGGCATGTACTTGTAGCGATGAACGTCGACGTCGTCGTCGACGACATCATGGCCGCTCCACACGATGGGCCATCCTGACCCATCATACAGGACGCAACTACGCGTTAAAGGGAGTAAGACATATTTATGTCTCGTTCTACCGCATAGCCGCGTCCTGTATGATGGGTCAGGATGGCCCATCGTGTGGAGCGGCCATCAGAGGACCATACTCGTAAATCTTAATGTTTTGGCTGAATAAAAAAGCGCCTTTTGTAAAGATCAAAGGAGTGTCCCTTCTATTGTGTGGCGCTACTTAGATCGTTTCTTCGTTCACTGATATTTATATTATGGCCGCTCCACACGATGGGCCATCCTGACCCCTCATACAGGACGCAACTACGCGTTAAAGGGAGTAAGACATATTTATGTCTCGTTCTACCGCATAGCCGCGTCCTGTATGATGGGTCAGGATGGCCCATCGTGTGGAGCGGCCATCCCACTAGCTTCTTCTGCCCGCGACTCCGTCCGTGTGGAACTATGTAGTTTATATCGTAGCTTTTTAGCCCACAGAGCCACGGCTATTATTAGTAGCGCCACAGAATAAATAATAGTACTACGTACAGAAGGTTCTCTGTTAACAAATTCCCTATTTAGGTCTGCCGAACGTGTCTAAACATGACATCCCTTTCTATCGCATGCAGCGCGCTGCGATAGAACGCGTGCGTGCCGGTCAGCTGGCAACGATAACAAACCGGCGCGACCCGTAGGGCCATTAAGTACTTGTAGCGGCGCGAGCAAATCACGGAGTGCAGCACCGCCCATGGTATAGATTAGTATACATAGGAGAGTCGAATAAGAATGTCCCATTCGATCAGATTGTTCCACGGATTACGCAATCCACCGGATGCCCTTGCTCTTATTGGAAACAAATGACGGTTGCCGTCAAATATATGTATATACAGTTGCACCTTGCTCCATTGTGACACGGCGGCGAATGTTACTTATTCGTGCCGACTGTACATTGTGCGACAGGTCAATGGTTGGCCTTCGATGCTGTTTTACTAATGAAGGGCAATTGCGGATTATATACGACTTCAACAAAGGAATTCTCAATTGGGAAATTATAATTTGACTAGCTCCTGCTCGCGACTCATACAAACTTCTTCCGTGAGGTAGGGTACAGCGAAATGTCATCCCGCTCGAATTTGGAGCAGGCCAACTGGGGAAGTACCTCCGCCTTGCAGAAGACCACAGCCATAATAACACTACTACTCGCTCTGTAGTAGTGTTGTGTTCCTGGAGGTGAGCAAGGTCGCCAGAGCTCCCGAGGATGCGTCCTGTTGAGAGCGAGGGAATTTGTTCCTTCAGCTGTCAACACGGCGAATCCTCAAACATATCTTAAAGGCCGGCAACGCACTCACAACACCTCTGGTGTTGCAGGTGTCTATGGGTGGCGGTAATCGCTTACCATCAGGTGATCCGTCTGCTCGTTTGCCACCTATGACATTAAAAAAAAAAACTTTCACCCCCGTATATTATTTAAGTAATCGTATGGCGTTCTGTAGAATAGGCGAAAATCCATCTGATATTTTTTATAGGAGCGCCCGTTTCACCTCCCTAGACAATGATTTCCGGGATAAAAACTATTCTTGTCCTTCCCCGGGATTCAACCAAACTCGATCCATACCAAATCTCATGTCACTCGGTTCAGTGGTTTAAACGTGAAGAGGTAACAGACTGACAGACACACTTTCGCGTTTATAATATTAGTATGGATATGGATTCATGTTCCCTGATTACTCAAAGACGCCTGGATCGTTTTGGATAATTCTGTTTTTGTTTGAAAGGGTATCCTAGGTGGCCCAGATCCTAACCCGATGGGGTTAGTATCTAATAACTCTTCAAATTTAATAGATACACTTGAAGCGTTTTGTTTTTTTTATTTGTTATAGTATAGTCAAACTAGCTTCTGCCCGCGACTCCGTCCGCGTGGAACTCGTTTGTACCGCAGCTCCATACAAACTTTTACCCCCCCCATTTCAACCCCCCAGGGGATGATTTCGGGGATAAAAACTATCCTATGTCACTCTCCATCCCTTCAACTATCTCCACTTAAAGAATCACGTCAATTCGTCGCTCCGTTTTGCCGTGCAAGACGGACAAACAAACAAACAAACAAACAAACTATAAACAATAATATTAGTATGGATGAACTAACGAAAAAGAATTCGTTTAAATTGTAAATGGTTTTGACAGATCACGATTCTTCGAGAGTTTAATACTATAAACATGTAACTTATTCAATTCCGTCTTAATTGTTTGGGTGCATTTAAAAATAACGCTAATTACACTTAGAGAGAGCTGACATCGCTTAAACAGAATTAGGGTGTGGACGACGCCACAGTAATCAGTATTATTAATTCGGGAGTGACAGGGTCTGGCCAAAGGCAAAAACTAGTATACTTACCGTATACCGACTCGAGAGCAGGCAGTTCATTGCATTGCTGACCTTGCCTTCATCTAAGGTTTCTCCTAAAATTTCGTAACCACTTTACTAGTAGACCTTTACACTTTATTCAAGCCAAAATGCACTCTTTTCTTAATGTCTTCAAAGCTCATGTTCATGTCTCATTATCGTGGTTAGGCTGTGAACTTGTTAGGTACTATAAATTAATGAAAACTCACGTCTGGCTTTTGGAATAGAGTCGAATTTAGAACGGTGATAGGTTGACCTAGTGAATGTAATGAAAATGTTATGTTTATAAACTTAAATAGGTACGCGTTTTGAGTTGTTAAGTAAATGCAGATTTTAATACGATCATAATATGTTAATACTCGCTATATTTTGTTTTTGCAACGAGTCCGCTGGATGCGGGTGGCGCGGGACCGATCACTTTGGCACTCTTTGGGGGCCTATGTCCAGCAAGTCTTTCGGTTGAGGTGATGAAGACGTCTTCCAATGTAAGAACTAACTAGGTATTATGTTTGAAAATGCCAGGAATCCTCCTGTGGCAGGAAGATCAAGTTAGCCAAAGATGGAAGACAAAATGTGCATCACTCTAGGTGGCTCATCACATAGGGAGGGTGTTAGCCCAAGCATTTTATTTTCATTAGTATGGAAAAAAATGGAAACTTGGAAATAATTCATAACTGCAGCTTTTTTGTGTGTAACTGAATGTATTATAATTTTAGTAATTACGTAGACTCAAAATCCACCAAAATATTAGTCATCAGAAAAATCGATATTTAACCAATTCCTGAAAAAAGAGGAAAAATATTAATATATATTTTAATTTTTGTTTTGTTTAATTTACAGGAGCTCTTCAAGAATAATAAATAAATCACACAAAAACATAATCGATGTGTCATTAATTTTTATATATTCACTTCCCGATGGAAATTATGTAGGATTCTTGGATAAGGGGCATCTTAGAATAACATTTGAAAATTAAACAAACAAAAAAAACGCTGTTATAAATTAATGTTTGAAAAAACGTAATTTTCCTGGGGTATGTATGTAAGGGGCTATGCAGGCAAAATGGTAGGCAGATGCCATTTTTCAAAATAGCGGCCAAATTTACGATCGTAGGCCATAAATCAATGTCGAAGGCAGTTTAAGGGAAGAAAGCATCCTCTAGACTCTAGACGCAGAACGGGCGCGCAGAGCGCTCTCTGTTCGGGTGAACATCAACTGCCTGACATGTTCACTCGGTGTACAGCTGCAATGTATTTGACAATCGGTGAAATTAAATCGTTTTATCATTAGCAACAGATAAACATTACGAAAATACTCAGAAAGTATCAATCCTTCATTTCTGTTTCCTATTTTTAGATTTTTAATTTAAGTAAAACTATCAATAAGAACGTGGGCGTTCCTGATAATGCAAAATACACGTTTATGAGGGTGTTTATTTAGATTCCAAGAGAATTTGAACTGTTACACACACAATCTAGGGAAATTAAATCTTTATTTTCAGTATGTAGTACCTATGGTTAAACATGACAATACCGTGTAAACCATAATTTATGCGCGTACGAAGTCGCGGGCAAAAGCTAGTGCATGGCTAGTGCAAAATATAGTTGCTTGACCCTTATTATCCCCTAAGCTGCCCCCTTCATTGGGCTTTACTTCTTTCGTACTTTTTTTTAATAATTAAGTGCTTCAATACGGGTGCATTAAAATAGCATAACTGAAACTGTTGAATTTTCCCAAAAAAGGATTCAAAATATCGTCAAATGGAGAAAAAAGTAACGCAGGGAAAAAAATCACAAAGTCATAAGCGTCCAAAGTGTTAAAAGATATATTATTACCCATTTCCGTGAAACGCGCATATGAAACGATTGTTATTACTATGAAATTTTCTCTCTCTAACAAGCAATGCTTATGGGATCGTTCGTACCTTCGATCTGAATCTCTTAGTTTTCTTGGGTTTTTGTAGCTTATTATGTTAACAACAACGACTTTAACCAATGTAGTATCCCATATTTGCTTTAAAGTTCATTGTTTTCGAGATATTTGGCATCAAAGATGAACAATTTTAGGCCAACAAACCGGTTTCTGGCCATAACTTTTGTGTTAATTGATTTAAAATGAAAACCCTGGACCAGTTTTTAGGGACGTCACAGACGAACCCAAATATGTAGATTTCGTATGTGTTAGATCTATCACGTCAATAGAGATACAAAATTAGTGTTATTTTAGACAATGTTTAAAAAGATCATACAAAATTAAGTATTCATTTGTTTCAAAATCCGGTAGACCAAAATGGAGATAAAAGATTGAAGACCAAAATGGAGATAAAAGATTGAAGAACCGATAACCGCTTGGTTTTTTACTTCTATCTGTAGTGCAAAAGTAGGAGATACGATCCAAAACTTGTAAAAAATCGATGGAAACCTCGGGTAGCCCCTTAAAGCGTTAGTAGCTTCGTAATTCTTCGATATATCTGAATGGGATTTTCGTCACTAGGCATTTTTTGCCTTCTTTCGTTAGGAGTAATAATATTTCTTTAGTCTACACCCGAATTCCTATATCTAGAACTACGGTAGCCTAGTGGTTCAGGCAAGCGGCTGTCAAGCGGCGGTCGTGGGTTCGAATCCCGGCTCGTAAACATACCAATGAGTTTTTCGGAACTTATGTACGGATCCTCTCCTCCTGGAGGGCTCCTTTAGGGGCATTACCGGGAATAACGCTAGGAGGAGGAGGGACCCATATATCTATATATCTATCTATAACAAATTTCGAATTCCTATGTCAAACGGTCATTGAGAAAGCTGCGTTTTAAAGACAGACTTCGAGTAATCGCAACGTTCTGTTGGACCAATTTTAGTACTTATGGACTAAAAACCATATGAAGTTAAATAAACTTTCAAACATCACCATGATATCCAATCCTCGGTAGTACAGTAACAGCATCAATATCTGCCATAACCCATAACAAAGCGGGCAAAAATATCTGACACTTCCTTACGACCCTAGTAATAGATTCGTGTCAGATATTTATGCGCGCTCTATTGTAGTAGATATTACCACCGGTGACTGTACATAAAACCAGAGTGTAAATCGTACAGCCACACTTGACTGCTGAGACTAGGTACCATTAACCGTTCATGAGTCTATCATTATGTCTGTCTGTTCAGCCGTAGAGCCTAAACGTAACTTGCTTTCCCTTTGACCACGGTTCCGCGCGACACTTCTTTCCGCACCACAGAGCAGTGCAGCACGGTCATTTAAAAAAAATATATCCCCCTCGTGTGGTGTCCGTATAGAATTTCACCCCCATTCATCCCGTGGTAGTCGTAAAAGTCGACTCGGGGAGCGGGGTTGAAGCGTGTTGTGGGCTAGCAACCCATCACTGCATTGGAAATAAGAACGGCATAAAGCATGAACAATGCTATAATACCAACGAACGTTAATATTATGTGATCGACCAGATGAAGTCAACTGCATATTATTGTGCGCTCCAAATAAACTTTTTCTTGAATGGACGTTTTCCTCGATCATTTATTATTAGAACACATTTCTATATTCTGGGTTCTTTCTAGAGGTCATGGGTTCGAACCCCGGCTCGTACCATAGATTTTTTACAAAAAAACTTATGAACAAAATATCGTTTGATATTTAACAGTGGTTTAACTTTTTGGTGAAGGAAGGCATCATGAACATGCGGTTTAAGCTCAATAAGATCTAGTGTTCCCTCTAGGTTAGATAGGTGAGGCTGCTGTCGCTTTCGTAAAAATAGTGCCTATGCCAGATCTTGGGACTAGGCGCCAAAAAAATGTAGGACCCACAGAGGCATGACGCTAGGGCGGCACTGGTGCGTTCCGTACGAGATCCCAGAGCCGTCCACAATGCATCGAGGAGGACCATCGGGGGAGTTTTAGTCGGTGCGAGTCCGATATAACCTCCGCGCTATGCCCGCGGCGCGGAGGTATCCATAAAGGATTGACCTCCCATTGAAAAAAATGCCAAAGCGGACCCCGGACTCATGCACAACCGGGAATAACACTAGGAGGAGGATGTCTGTGCATGTTTCGCGACCGTCGTCGTGATATTAAAAACAAATATATCTCAAATCGTGCTCCGTCTGATCAAGCGCACAATCTGTAGCTTTTACCGCTGTACACGCGGGCAGGTACATATCGATGACTATACGTGGGGATACATATGCCGTGCCAATGAATGCGAGTATGTTATTAAAAGCTTCTAGAGATTGCTAGTATACTTCGAGCTTGATGTTCGGAAGAGGAAGGCAGAGGAAGTTGCGGTTTTTGATGACTTTTATTACAAGCTTTAAGAGTCCCTAAGGGTCTCCCCACACCTATCGACGCAGAATCGGCTTTCGCCGAGTGTTTTGTACCACACTCCTCGTGTTTTGTTCGTTATCCCGGCGATGGACGTCGCTTCGCGTCGGCCGAGCCAATCGACGTCTTTTTCGCTCTTATTGCGTGGACATAAAGAGTTTTGAGATCGGCTAACGCCCATTCCGCGTCGATAGGTGTGGGGAGACCCTTACACGCACGAGTCCGCTTTCCATACAAACGTAGGGTCTAATTTTAATACGGCGCGATGGAATAAATCTGAAACTTTCTATACGGAATGGGATCAGCAATATTTAATAATAGCCGGAAACTAGCTTTTGCTGCTAGAAATCATAATGCTTAAGTATAACAATTTTTTTGAGAACGATTAACAACTTAGAAAAGTAACATCCCCGATATTTTAATTTCAAAGTTCGATATCTTAAAACTTCTAACAGTCGAATTGGCTATTCACTTGACAAAGGGGGGACAACCGCAACCCTGCACGTGTCCCCTGGGTGGATAATGATTGCCAAACGATTAAAAAAAACCTAGTTAGTTGCTGCTAATACTTGGTACACTGCATAACTCCGAAGAGGCATTTGTCCGAATTACATATTTCCGAAATCATGACATTTCATTTATTTATTCAGCCTTAAATTGAATATACAATTTTACCCACAGGACGTAGCTAAAATTTAGCAGCAACAAACCTTTCTTATATACATGCATGCAGGCAGGATGCGTAACTTTTCAAAGAGTGGTCGACACTATCCATTACTGCCTTTGTAATGGCTCGGATACACTTTTTTTGCAATAAAAACGCCCTAATTTCCCCACAGTAACAATCCATAATTTAGAACCGACGACACATAACCGTGATAGGCCGTGATCGCCGCTTCCATGTTAATGCTGTTTCTCAGTCTCAACGCAAATACAAACCTACCTTGGACTACTTCGATTTCTGTAAGATTGTCCTCTAATATTTATTTATTTATATGATACTGTACTGTATGAGACGAATGAAGTCGTCATCACTACGAAACAATACAGAAAAAGACGCACAAAAACTGACAATAGTGAATTCGTGACAGTATTATTAAACACAGAAAGAGCGGGTTGTACTCTTGCTGTATTGTACTATATTATACTTTGGCTGTGGGAACGATCCTTGTGAACACAACACCCAAATTGTGACACCATATAAATATACGCAAGGCACTAGATAGGTAGAGAGGGAGGACACTGAGGAATGCCATATGCCATCCCGCTCATACTTGGGGCAACTGAACCACGTAAGAAATACTTGCGTGAAGAAGAAGAAGATAGAGTCTGCCCAGGGAAAGATGAGCCCTTTTTTAGGGTTCCGTACCCAAAGGGTAAAAACGGGACCCTATTACTAAAACTTCGATGTCCGCAGGCTTATAACTCAATAACCGCGATAGCTATACAGTTGACATTTTCACAGATGATGTATTTCTGTTGCCGCTTTAACAACAAATACTAAAAACAAAATAAAATACATATTTAAGAGGGGCTCCCATACAACAAACGTTTTTGTTTTTGCTGTTTATATATATACTAGCTTTTGCCCGCGGCTTCGCCCGCGTAGTAAAAGTAATTTTCCAATAATTGTTGAATTGCTACGCCGCCTACTAACCTACTACTACTAACTTCCCCTACGAATAACCCTTCGTCATAACCCATTATGGTAAATTAATTTTTATTTACTATTATTTTTATGCCCGTGTGGTGGCGGGTTAGAATTTCACCACCCTCTTTCTTCCCGTGTGTGTCGTAAAAGTCGATTAAGAGAGCAGGGTTGAAGTGTGTTGTGGGTGATGGGCTAAAAACCTAAGCAATAACACTTTTTGTCGATCTTTCATACCCATATTTATGCTAAATGTGGGCGTGAATGTATGTATGTATGTACGTATTATTTACAATCATGATTAATGAGAATCTGTCCTCTGGAATAAAAGCTACTTTATGTTCATGATAATGTTGAAATACCACGAATGTCAAGTCAAATTTGTGGCCTGGACATTGCTATAGGCTTCTTTCCTAAGATTTTTTGTCCATGCTTTTCGAACCAGTATTTAACATAAATACCCAAAAATTTGTTTTAATTTAACGGCGGCCAAAATGCTTAACTTATAAAAAGTAAGCAGATCTTCGTGCAGCACCTTGAATGTACTTATTACGGATGCAGGCACTTTCCCAATGTCTCCTACACTCCCGTCCCGCCGCGCCGCCCGCACTCGCCTAGGTACCGATTGCTGACGATCGAGATGGCACCAAATACAAACTTTAAAACCTATAACCCTATATAACGCGGGTCTCGTTCCATACCTCAAAGCAAAAATAGAACCCTTATTTATAGGATCACGTGTGGCTGTCTGTCAGTCCGTCTGTTACAACCGATTTGCTACGAAAAAAACTGGACCGATTGAATTGCAATTTGGCACAAATATTTTCATGAACTTTCATGTCCACAACATTACATTTCAAAATCTATGTGATTTTCGTTATTAACGTCCCAAAAAACCGTAATAACAACGCCCATATTGATATTTAGACGCCACGTTGGAATGTAACATCGTTGTTGTTTTCCTAATCAGCGACCCGATAAACCATAGAAACAATAGAAGCCGATGTTGATTTTCAGATTTTGTCACCACATGTCTCCTTTTAGGGGTTGAATTCTCAAAAAACCGGAAACACTTGTTTACTCATTTATCGTTAGGAATTATCCAGTGAATTCTCGAATAAAATTGTCTAACTAATCTTTTTTCTCCACACAATCTTTGGACTTCCTTTTGAACCCCTCTAGGTGTAATTATTTCCAAAACGCTGAAAGCACTTTATTTGTAAATGAATAAGTAATCTGTCCACAAAGTTTTAAGTACGTAGTAGCTAAAAATAAGTTTCCCTTATACAAAATTTGGACCCTCATTTAACCCCCTTAGGGGTGGAATTTTATAAAATGCTGAAAGTACTTTTTTGTGTCTTTATAATAATATTCCTACAAAGTTTCAAGTCCCTAGTACAAAAAAATATGTTCTCCCATACAAACTTTGCACCCCTACTTAACCCCCTTAGGGATAGAATTTCCAAAAATCCCGTCTTATCCCTTGCCTACGTCATAAAATGAAGTTCTGGTGTAAATATCAAGTTTCTAGTCCCAGTTACTTTGAATACGAACTTTGCACCCCATTTTACCCCCTTAGGGGTGGAATTTTATATAACGCTGAAAATATTTTTATTTGTATCCTAATAAGTAATCTTCCTACAAAGTTTCAAGTCTCTAGTTCAATAAATAATGTTTACCTCATACAAACTTTGGACCCCCATTTCACCCCCTTAGGGATAGCATTTCCAAAAATCCTGTTCTATCCCCTGCCTACGCCATAAAAAGAAGTTCTGGTGTAATTTTCAAGTTCCTAGTCACAGTAGTTTTGAATACAAAATTTGCACCCCTATTTATTCCCCTTAGGGGTGGAATTTTATAAAACGCTGAAGATGTTTTTTTTGTATCCTAATAAGTAATCTTCCTACAAAGTTTCAATTCTCTAGTTCAATAAATAATGTTTACCCCATACAAACATTGCACCACTATTTGACCCCCTTTAGGGGTGGAATTTTCTAAAACGCTGAAATAACTTTTTTTGTATCTTAATAAGTAATATCCCTACAAAGTTTCAAGTCTCTAGTACAAAAAATAATATTTCACCCATACAAAGTTTGCACCCCTATTTAACACCCTTAGGGATAGAATTTCCGAAAATCCCGTCTTATCTCTTGCCTACGTCATAAATGGAAGGTCTGGTGTAAATTTCAAGTTTGTAGTCCCAGTAGTTTTGAATACAAACTTTGCACCCCTATTTAACCCCCTTAGGGGTGGAATTTTGTAAAACGCTGAAAGTGCTTTTTTTGTATCTTAATAAGTAATCTTCCTACAAAGTTTTAAGTCTCTAGTTCAAAAAATAATGCTTCCCCCATACAAACTTTGGACCCCCGTTTTACCCCCTCAGGTGGTGAGTTTTGAAAAATCCTTTCTTAGTGCTCCCCTACACCTTATAAGGAACCTACGTGCCAAATTTGGAATCCGTAGAGACCCAGCGGTTTGGACTGTGCGTTGATATGTCAGTCAGTCAGTCAGTCAGTCAGTCAGTCAGCTTCTTCTTTTATATATTTAGATGGTACGGAACCCTTCGTGCGCGAGTCCGACTCGCACTTGGCCGGTTTTTTATATGGCGACGGTTTGTATGGCAACAGTAATATCATTATAATTCAATAACCGCGATAGCTAGACAGTTGAAATTTTTACAGATGATGTACTTCTGTTGCCGCTATAACAAAAAATACTAAAAACAAAATAAAATACATATTTAAGAGGGGCTCCCATACAACAAACGTTTTTGTTTTTGCTGTTTTTATAGATATGGTACGGAACCCTTCGTGCGCGAGTCCGACTCGCACTTGGCCGGTTTTTTATATGGCGACTGTTTGTATGGCAACAGTAATATTATCATTATCAAATGTGTCAAACGTGGTTAATTAGTATGATGGCCTAAAGTTGATACTTGATAATGGTAACTAGGAAAGTAACTGTTCCATAATAAATTTTACAGTTTTTGCTGTTTAAGATAATTAAATGGTGGCTACCGCTAATATTATTCACGTTGAATAATAACCTACCTATCATAAAAAGTTCAATAATTATGTCCCGCCAAAATTATAATTTTGGGGACTAGTTTTGACCATTCTTCTTAAATATAAAGTTGAATAAAGTTACGTAACTAGGGCGGTGAATTTGTGAATGCCGCAGATCGCAGGTGTTTGTGGCCCAAGCCGAAGGTGAGGGCCATAAATATGCGCTTTGGGGCTTTACGAATTACCGCCCGTGTTGAGCACAAAATTTTACGTCCTCACCCTCCACACCGCGAAACGTGTAGTAAAACTCGCATTATTGGCCTGAGGCTCTAGTATAAGTTTTGCCGAAACAAAACCTTACGATCGCGTTTGCGTTTCACCCTCAATTTGTATGAGATTTGACAGCTAAACGCGAGCCTCAGGTGTGACGTAAAGAATTTTACTTCATATTACTCTACTTCCTTACGCTTGATCAGTTGCATTGCTTTGTGTGAAAGTGAATTGACAAAAATAGTAATTGTTCAAGTATCATTATAATTTTATCGCGCTACACAGCGTTGCAACTCGCTGTTTTTTTTAAATTTATACACTGTACATACCGATGTACCTATACAATAAGGTTTTTCTATATCTGTTAGGGATATAGGCGTGAATGTATGTATGTATGTATGTATGTTTCTAAGTAGCGCACCTCTACCATATCGGGGAGACCTATGGGGAAGCATGAAGAAGACGATAACCTTTAAACATGTTTAATTTACTGAATATAGCGAGAGGTACGGGAGTTTCGTGGCCCTGAGGCCAAAGCGAGGGCGACTGCTCGGCTGGTGCATTTTGCTAAAGAATACATTGCATACATACACGCCTTCATTCCCAAAAGGGGTAGGCAGAGCACATACGACTTCTGTCCCAGTGCCAAATTTAGCATAAATGTGGGTATAAAAGATAGACAAAATGTTATATCGCAGTGATAGGCTGCTAGCCCATCGGTCAGAACTCACAACCCGAGTGTTCGCTTAGTACTACACCTATCCACACCCATGGGAAGAAAAGGGTGGTGCTAACCTAACCTAACCCCGCGGGCATTAAAGAATGGACCGGAAATGTATTATTTTACGTGTATTATTAAAATGCTTCTGAAACAATAACATCGAAGGCATTCTCCGATTCATTTACGACGACTTCCTCGAGCAATTTGTAAATATCACCGAAATTTGATTCAGAAACCGTCTCGTGGCATCCGTCAGTTAATTGTTTTGGAAACAGCAATACGAGATGGACCGTCGATAGTTATTTACAGATGTATATGAATTATTCGAATATTTGCAGAGATCCTCTAGCCACTGAGAATATATTAAATGCCTCCTTTACAACATGTGTCTTGTACACGGCACATCTAGTATGGAAAAATGTGGAGTATTTCTCATTAAGAAAAAAATATTAGTCGTATATAAGTGTACTAGCTTTTGCCCGCGGCTTCGCCCGCGTAGTAAAAGTAATTTTCCAATAATTATTGAATTGCTACGCCGCCTACTAACCTACTACTACTAACTTCCCCTACTAATAACCCTTCATCATAACCCATTATGGTAAATTAATTTTTATTTCCTATTATATTTATGCCCGTGTGGTGGCGAGTTAGAATTTCACCACCCTCTTTCTTCCCGTGTGTGTCGTAAAAGTCGATTAAGAGAGCAGGGTTGAAGTGTGTCCCGGGTGATGGGCTAACAACCTAAGCAATATCACTTTTTGTCGATCTTTTATATTCACATTTATGCTAAAAGTGGCGCTGGAACATAAAGTTCATGTGCTCTGCCTGCCCCTTTTGGGAATAAAGGCGTCAATGTATGTATGTATGTACGTATTTCTGTTATTAAATTTACAATCATGATTAATGAGAATCTGTCCTCTGGAATAAAAGCTACTTTATGTTCATGAACATTAATGTTGAAATACCAAAATATCTCCACGAATGTTAAGTCAAATTTGTGGCCTGGACATTGCTATAGGCTTGTTTCCTAAGATTTTTTTCCATGCTTTTCGAACCAGTATTTAACATAAATACCCAAAAATTTGTTTTTCACCTCACCGGCTCGAAAAGGCGTGCTTTATCGCTCGAAATCTGCGCCCAAAAGTCCATTTTATCCGCTAGCGTGGAAAGAGTTTTTGAATTTGGAACGTGACGGTCGATCGCGAGGCGAGACCCAACTTTTTTCTATACAGAATGAGAGGTGCGTTCAGAAACTGATGGTGTTATGCTAATAATAAATTGTTATTATTTTGATAAAATAAAATTAATAATACTAATTATCTCTTAATTAAGTAGGTACATACGAAATATTAACATTTAGACTGACTTATAAGGGTAAAATACGAATAAATAATTTTAAAATGACGTTTTATTTAAAAAAAAAATCGCTTTTTCAAATTTGGAACGCACCGTTTGAAAAGTTAATTTAAGAAAAAACTCATATACATTTTGTTTTGTTCTAAAGCCACAGACAGTAAAACCAAAATAATGGTGGTTATTTATAGATTTTAGTGCAGAATATATACATATATGAATTTTGATGCCTGCTAAGTTAGCGGAAAAAGTGAAATAAGCGTATTTGAGTCTTAGTTTAAACCGTGAGTATATTAATATTAATATTTATGTTACATTTGATAATTATAAAATGCTAGATCTTGATGAGATGTAAACAAACCTTTATAATATTGCAAATGAGTATAAGGTCCAAATTACTTCCATTACATTTACTTACCTACAATTTTCCTCGCGGTGGTGAGGTGAAAAATTGTGTGTTTCGCTCGGCAGCAAAATTGTTTGGCGTCTCGTGCCTTGAAAGCCTCGCTATGCTCAGGATTGTACTTTTGAACCATTCGCTTCGCTCATGGTTCAATTTGACAATCCTTCGCTAGCTCGGCTTTCAATACTAAGCACTTGCGCCAAACAACAACTTTGCAGCCTTGCATAACAAATAACTATTAATTTAACGGCGGCCAAAATGCTTAACTTATTAAAAGTAAGCAGATCTTCGTGCAGCACCTTGAATGTACTTATTACGGATGCAGGCACTTTCCCAATGTCTCCTACCCTCCCGTCCCGCCGCGCCGCCCGCACTCGCCTAGGTACCGATTGCTGACGATCGAGATATTCAAAAATAGTGAAGGAGCAAAACTTTCTATGGATAGTTTATGAGATAAAAAATATTTTGTGAAAACTGATCCAGAATTGAACCCATGTAAAATGTACGGGGAAAAAAAATTGTGGTTAAAAGATGTAAATGGATAAATATTATGTTATGAAAATCGTAAATTTCAGTATTTTTTAGGGTTCCGTACCTCAAAAGGAAAAAACGGAACCCTTATAGGATCACTTTGTCCGTCTGTATGTCTGTCTGTCTGTCTGTCAAGACTATTTTTCTCAGGAACACGTGGAGGTATCAAGCTGAAATTTATATCAAACTCTCAGGACTATTGTCTCTTGGAGCTGTGAAAAAATCAAACTTAAAAGCCAACGCAATCAAAAGATACAGTCGTTTATACTGCAAATTTTAGAGTTTTTCGAAACTCGCAAAACCTACGGGGTCTTCCCGTGAACTCAGAAACTTGAAAATTGGCACGAAGCAACGTCATATATATGAGGAAAAATTACGAAAAGTAGTCATTTTTAGTCAATTCGCACACAATTTTTTTTTTTATTATTTTAAACTTAATAACTTTTTCCTCGCAAACGTGTGTAGGTATTAAATTGAAATTCATGTCAAATACTCAGGGCTATAGGACCTTTCGTATGTAGCAAAACAAAACTTTTATATCAACGCAATCAAAAGAAATAGCAATTTAAGTTGCATATTTTGAAACTGAGTACTCGCAGTAAAATCAAAACCTAAAGGGTACTTCCCGTTAACACAGAAACTTGAAACTTGGCACGAAGAAACTTCATATACAAGCACAGACAAAGGAAAATTTACGAAAAGTAGACATTTTTAGTTAAATCATACAAATAATATCTTTTTAAATTTTAAACTTACTACCTTTTTCCTCGTTAACGCGTAGAGGTATTAAATTGAAATTCATATAAAATACTCAGGTTCATAATACCTTTCAGCTGTAGCAAAACAAAACTTTTATGTACACGCAATCATAAGAAATAGCAATACGAGTATAAGTCGCATAATTTAAAACTGAATAGCCAATGGGTATACCCCGTGTTCCCGTTTGATTGTTGTTGGGATACTTCAATATCGATTCTAGAAGGAATCCCCAAAATGGAATTTCCACATATTTTTCATCCATAAACATGTTTCCGTTAATAAGCACTAGCACGAAGTAGTAAAACTATAAATAACGTTTTGTCTAACTTCAATGTTTAATGTGGTACTATTTATTCATACCTTTTTCAGTCACCATTTACAGATCTGGTTCATTTTTTTTTATTTAACAGTTAATTAGTATTTTTGAACCGGATTTATAAAAAGATAGTGTTTAAAAACTTTGTAAATTGACTGCCGAGTATTCTTATTTAGGTACTTTTATTGTTTTAACATATATACTTTGTAAATAAACAACTTTAATAATAAAAAAAAGTTTTGCCAGGCGGCTGCAAATCTAGTGTAGGTATTTGGGTTATATTATAAAATAAATGATGTGGTAATATTTTTTTAGTATTACTAAATTGATAAAGTGTCCCTGTTTAAATTTATGCTCCCCAGCTTTCCACATTGTAATGTTACGGATTCCATTTTCATATATAATTTAGTAATAAGCATAGTACAACTTTTTCATGTTATTAGGTTTGTACGGAACCCTCGGTGCGCGAGTCCGACTCGTACTTGGCCGGTTTTTTTTTTCAAAGGAAGAAACAAAAACAAGGCATTAGATCGGCGAGGAGTTATTATAACCTTCTGTAGCCTGACACGATTATTTTTGACTCGAGCCACGTTGCGGATTTTTTATGGAATTAATTTATTTTACTGGCAAGGATTCTCGATTTCTTTCTCTTTGACAACAGACTTTAGAAGTCATCGAATGTCACCGATGTAAACAAATAGCAAGGAAGACGAAATACATCGCGATTGTAAAATAAAAGTACTTACAATAAATATACCGGAAGAAATCGATAGAATGTCAGAAAGTTCATTTAGAATATAATTGAACATTTACAAGGGTGCCGGTTTCCATAAAAAATGTCTTGAAAATGGTCGGTGACATGAATTGACCGGTGTACTGACATTTTATAGTGCGGTAGGTATTGATTGAAATGGTTAGTTTCGTTGGATTTAACTTATTATTACTGTATCAAAATATTGTAATAAAAAATGAAAACGAGTATAGAAAAAGGTCCTTTAGTCGAAATCCCAGACCGAACGTTTTATAATGGAGGTTTTCGGAGTCACAATCTGAATACTTTAATATCGGATACGTACTGATATGGATGACTAGGTATTTATTGTACAGTATTGAATTTTAACATTCAACATACAACCACAATTCCAATATTGCCAGTACACACGGCCCCGACTATGCATGACGTACCTATGTAGGTACATTATTTTATTGCCATATAGCATGCGGTTTACAGCCACACTACCTGAGGATCAAATGGGGCAAAATAATATAATAACTTGTAATAATTATAATAAGTGTCTAGGGAAAAACATGGTTGGGCAATTTATGTTAACAAGTATCCATTCGAACAGACTGCAGCAAAACTCTCAGCATACAAACTACAAATGTACGCACTAGTGGCAGTAGTGGCTTCCTCGCGAGTCTGTATGAAAGAAAATTGAATGGACTTTTGATGAAATTTATGAATTGACATACCTACCCATTATTAAAATGTAATTGTAAGCTCGACTATTCATATTTTTTTTTGGGTATTTAATATGATAGTTCCATTTGTCATTTTTAATTTTTTACAGGTATAGTCGGCATCCGATATATCGAAGCGGCCAAGTGGTCGCAATCAACACGTCTCTTATGCCTCGACCATTCAGAATTCAGATATTTGTGAGCAGTCGTGTTCAGAATTCAGATATTTGTGAGCACTTTTGCCGCTGCGATATAACTAATGGTGACTGTACCTAAAACTCATATACAATGGAAATTATTACATGACCGAAAAAATTAAATGAAATAAATATTCGGTTCTAAATTCAAAATTTACTCAGGTCAGATTTTGCACCCCCACGAAGCACGTTACCCCCAGCCTAACCCCAGATCCAAATGCCTGATGCCAATACCTCCGGCTGACAGACGTGACTATGACAGCGTCAAGGGACCATTGAAAGTTATTGAAAGTTCTTGCATAATATTACGAGCGTTGTATGCAAATGGGGCGGGGCATAACAGTGTTAATTACTGCGCAAGCGTGGTCAACTAGGATGCGGCCGTAGTGATGGGACGACGGCCTTCGACTTTCGGCTATCGGGTTTCCTCCATCGGCCTGCGGCACTAGGAGACTCTACGTGGGGTGGGTTAAACCGGCAGTCTTGCCGCGTCATTCGGTCCGTGTGGATACGTATCGGACACACGGCGGCCAACCAAAACGAGGTCACTCCATGCTAGATTTTCTGTGACCTTGCTTGGTAGTCCTGCCGATTTCGCTCGTGTAGCGTCTTTTGTTTCCTATCGACTTGCTTTTACTTCGTGAGCTTGCTGGAGGCTATTGGCGGGATGGTCGAGTTCGGCTTTACGCGGTCGGATTTGCGACTAAGCCAACGCGTTAGGCCCTCGGACTTAACCTGCCCATCTAGGATGCGGCGGTAATGATGTGACTGGCCCCCTAAGGCTTTCGGCTTTCATCCATTGGTCTTAGGCATTAAGGAAACAATACGCGTCAACTTGATCTCACTACCTTAAATACCTAAAGTCGATACCATTACTTAAGGTTCAATTATGAACAACGACAAGCTACTTATTTTATTACGTAACGTGAAGGAGTGGGGGACTTCGTCGCTTAAACGATTTATAATTAGGTCGGTTTAATTAATGGCATTAATTTTACTTTAAACTATTTGAAATATTTATGTCCTAAACTTGAGTGGTGTACGCCCTAAACCCTGAACCAAATAAGCAACAAAGACCCAATTTGACGATTCGAATAAACGAATAACAAATAATTGAATAACGTATTACGCTGAGTAGACTCCGATATCGCATCTAAACTTAGTTTTAATATAGCATCTAAGTGTATAAGTATGTATAAGTACGTACTGTTATTTGCGAAGTTAAGTTTTTCTATTCCATTCCATTATTTTATAGACTATTGATTTAGGGCTAGTAAGAAAAAATACATATTAGGTACTCATTGATGGCCAAGCCACTCAACATGACCCCCAAACCGAACCGAAATTCGTCCGAACACCCCAACACTAGCCAGTGAAAGTGTTTGTTATGTCACTCTGCTCTTACGCACCACAGTCGCGCCCCGACTGCCATGCCGCGCGTACGCTGACACCGCCGCCACCATGTCACCCGTGTTCTATGTGACTCTGACAGTGCTCCTGTGCCATACACTCGCCGCCGACCCCAAAGAAAACCCTAGGGAGGAAAGACTGAGAAGCGGTTTAATCGATGCCTTCCAAAATATCAAGGGAGCAAAGCTCCCTGAAGGAAATTCAGACTTGATAGATTCAGTGCTTACGAAGTCTTCGACCACTGAAGACTCGTTCGACCTATTCGCAGACGATGACGGCTTGACGTTCGCCGAAGCTTTTGAGCAGCCCAAATCGTCCAGCACAGAGAAATCGCACTACGTCCAACATATCATAAAGAGTGCCAAGGAAAAGACGACATCGAAACCGAAGGATGTTCTCACGAAGCTCACCGACTCTATACGAAGCACGGTGAACGAGAGTAGAGCTCGCAGATCCAACTCCTCGATGCTGGGCATTGAGGAGATGCTCAAGGTGTTCGACGCTGATATCCTGGTGAATCAGTGGGATGAGCTCCAGAGGGCTGTGAACGGGAGCTGCCTGGAAGACCTGCAGGAATACGTGGACGGGCTGAAGGAGAAAATTCTTTGGGCGCTAAAAAGTAAGTGCATTTAAAAGCTGAGCGAACTTATAATTGTATTATATTATATTGTTATCAATCCTTTATGTCGCGTTATAGCTTGATTTTACTATACATGTACCCTACTGTCAAAGTGCATACAACTTCCTCAACAATATGTACCATGTTTCTTATACTGGCGAATTGAGATGGTGGTACATAGTTATGAGAGGGTCCATGCTAGGAAAAAAATAACACACAAACTAGCAGATTGTTGCACTTAACGGGACCTGATTTATTTTTACAGTTTGTTAAATAGGAATATGAGCGAAGCGAAGGTTCTTATACGTTAATATTTTTCGTTATATTATGTTATTGAATATGGTCATCAAATACATCGAAAAGGACAGGACAGGAAGGACAGGAAGGACAGGAAGGGTTAAAAAGTATTTGAACAGGCTGTACCAATTTTTTTTAACTCTTTTCAAGCTGTGACCCTTTTAGGATAGAAAAGTATTTCACAACCCCGCGCCCTCGCTGTGCATTGACTTATTTTTTAGAATATCTATTAATTACGATAGGTACTTAAACTTTTAAAATACAAGCTGCGATCAAGATAGGCGACCTCCAGGATTTTGGAAAGCCCTGTGCTGGACAATTCGTGTTCAGATATTTATGAGCTTCTTCAATATGGGCCCCGAGCGAAAACCCGATATTTATAACCAAAAACTCAACGAAATTCTGCACGGATTTCCCCAAAAATTCACACATTGTGGGAGGCCGGTTGAAACGCTCTGGAAAACCCAAATGTATAATACCTAGGTGTGAGGATATTGAAAGAATGTCAAATTTCGTCATGATTCGACGAAAATGTTACGTATACGTTTTAACAACTAACAGTTGATGCAATCTTCTTACGGTCGGTTTGTTTGTATAGGTAATCGTAAGTAACGTCCACTAAAATATGATTTTATGGCACGCTTGACAGTTATCTAGGACGGTAGCAGGCGCCCTAATCTTTACCAACCTTCCTTGCTTGTCTAAACTTAGTGCGCAGATTAGGCTTGCCAAGCATGCAAGTAAAGCAATGACGGCACCGGCCGGTCGCTGGATGGGAGACCGCTTTGAATGTTTACTAAAAAGTTGCTTCCGTAAAAAACTAGTACCTACTCGAATTCATAAAGTCCTTCAGGGTGCAACCGGGATGACGCTAATTGTCGACAAAGATATAGAGGTGGTCTCAATAGGAACAGTTTACAAAAGACGCGACCATTGCATGTGTTCTCCTTTGAAACGTCTTGTTGAACATTTGTATCGATAAAAGCTAATAGACGACAAAGATTTATTTCAGAAATAAAATAAAACATATTTGCATAAATGTTACAGTGTGTCATATGGAGAAAATACATACTTATATATATAAATAAATAGTTAAATATGCATAGAAAACATCCATGACTCAGGAACAAATTTATCCAAATATAAAATTACGTAGGTACCTACATACGTTCACAGAAAGAATAGGCAGTGCACATTTAGACAAACTCTATTAAAATGCGTACTCGTTGTGACAGGTTGCTAGCCTACTGTCCACATCACAATTCAACCCGGTCCGTCGACTTTTACAACAACCGCGCGAAGGAAGCCGACAAAGCGCGCATAAATATCTGACCTGACTCTATTTTATACCCTAATCCCGTATAAATATCTGACACGACACTATTTTATACCCTTTTCTCCGCATAAATATCTGACCCGACTGTAATTTTATAACCTATTCCATATGTCATGGGATTTTAAGGAAAACCATTTTGAAACTCAAAGAAGGTATTGTTGTGTTTGGAAAGTAAAGTAAAACTAGTTCACTTTGATATCCTAGATCAGGAGTCGGCAACCTTTTAGCAACCAAGGCCCACAATAGGAGCTAACAAAGATGTCGCGGGCCGCACTTCAAATTTATTTGTGACTTAATTAGGAAATTTGAAAATTCGGAATTCAACGACCTTTATTTACAAAATGGCCAGGGAGGCTGGCGGGAGCCGCGGGCCAAAAGCAAGGGTATCGCGGGGCGCATGATGCCGACCCCTGTCCAAGATAAAAAAAAACCGTTGACGAATTTGTCCGTTTCAAATCTTAGTACCAGTCGATATTTTCTAACCTCGAAATCCCTGGGAGTTAGATGAAATTTGATACGAATGTTCGTTGGAAGCCCTATTTTCGTCTCCAATGGTACAAAATTCAGTTCCAAGATTTGTCCCTCACTGACAAACGAACAGCTCAAGTTAAATAATTAAGCTTTTGCAAACACTCTTTCATTTCAACTCATTGTGACTCAAATCTCCGACGATTCGCAATGTAACCTTAATCTTAAAAGTTAAATATTCATATGAATTTTCCGTATAAATATTATGTCAGGGAGTGAATTTGTGCTTTTACATAATACTTGGAAGTGCGATTTCTAAACAGAGTTAGTCAACCGTTGGCGTTGAAATGATTTAAGGCGCCGTAGGTTCAGCGAAGTTAAGCGAACAGAGTTTTTGAAACAATAGAATGCGTCTGTTTATAAAAATATGGTTTTAAAAAAATACGAATAGTAATCTAGAGGCTTTTCTGCAGGGAAATCAGTGTTTAGAAACATGATTAAGCAATTTTCGCTCGATAGAAAAAAATCACGAACATAGGTCTAAAAGGGTCTAAAATACTCTTAGGGGTAGTTCTACCGTTTCGTGCAAATCGGCGGAGTTTGGGAGAATTTTTTAATTATATTTTTTGTAATGAAAATGGTAAGAAATATGAAAAAGAAACACTATAATATAATTTATTCTGAATTATACGCAACATTTACCGAGATATGGCCAATTATTTCTTTTTAAATGGAATGGTAATGAAGTACCGAATATGGTAATGATATTAGATATAATGGGAATGAAATTGCGATGTTGGTAATGAAGGATTAAGTAGAAAACCGATATTCATAATATTATATATGTATATATTATGATATATAATACGATACATTATATTTTATATAATATAGATATTCGATATTTATTATAAAACTGACAAAGTCTTCTAATTGCACAGAGGCATTCTCAGATGCAGGTATTATATCAATGAACCCCAGGTGGTACCCATGGGTACAGATTTCTCCATTTTTTTTAATCATCTTAATCGAATCAGTACTTTTTATTTCTTTATTTATCGTATGGCACAAAATTTCTCTACTTAAATGTTTATGATATTAGATTTGAGGTAAGCAACTGCATGCGTCGAGAGAGAGACTTGAAATCAGCCGAGTTCCCGCTAAATTTGGTGATGGGACACTCAAAGATGGTATGATGTACCGTCTGATCTGGGCAGCCACACTGCCATTCCGCTGACTCGCACCATACCCATCTGCACCAAAGAGATGCACAATTTCCGACCCCTGTCCTGATCCGGTTTAGTAGACACCAGACCCGTCGAGATTCCTCAAAACCCACAGGCCGGGCCCCAGCATCAAGCTCAAACAGGTCCCCAGAAACTGACCTTGCTTCCTATTTTTAGTCCACGAAGAAAATGAGTTTCAGTTCACATGTTTGCGTGGAATTTTGCGATTTCTCGGTTTAGGCACTTTTCCCTTCGGAGGTTTGGCGGTAGGATGTGGCTGAGGGTCGGTAGCCAAAATGTAGGAGTTGGTTTGAGGCACCCGGTAATAAGGCGCATCCTGTGGTTTAACTGGACGTCGACCTCGGAGGTATGAGCGCTGTTCAGCCATACCGTTGATCAGTATTCAGCAGCAGTGTAGACCAGGGAGAGTGCGGTAGTTCGGAGTGTAGCTGCGTTGGCACCCCAGGTGGGAGCTTCTGTTTGATGCTGTTCCTGGTTTTCAGTTCTGAAAATAGGTTGCAGAGGTGTTCCTTAAAGTTGAGGCTCCTATCCAAGGTGACGCCTAGGTATTTAGGGAAGAAGTTGTGGCGGAGAACCTTGTCCCTGAATTTAACCCTTAGCTCCTTATTGGCCAGTTTGTTGCACAGGTGAAAGCAGGATACCTCGGTCTTAGAAGCGCTAGGACACAGACGCCAGCGGGAGAAGAAGTCATCCAGTACTTCCAGATCCGTCTCCAGAGTAGCTTCTGCGATTTTCATGCTGACTTCTTGTGTCACGAGAGCCAGTTCATCAGCGTAGGCAAATTTTCGCGAGGGGGTATTAGGCAGGTCAAACAAGAGCGGAGCTAGTACGGATCCCTAGGGGAAACCGTTGTTGAGTAATCTAACGGAACTGCTTGTTCCACCCAAGTGAACCTGGAATAGCCTGTTGCTGAGTGCGTTTTCCAGAAGCCTGTAGATCTTTATACAGGGCACTATCTTCAAGAGCTTGTAGAGGAGGTCCTGTCGCCAGACAGTACTCAAAAAAAGTAACCGTTGAACATAGGGTTTCACAATTGAATACTAAAATGCATTACCATCGTTGTATATTCATTACCATTCTTCTTATAGTGAATGGTAAATTATGGTAATGAAGAGAATGGTAATGAATTATCTTTACTCTTTGTAGATTTTCTCTTCATGAAGAAGTGCAATCGCAGGTATATTCATTTAGCAAGCTTTCGAACTTAATTATCTACATTTAAGTATCCACAGTACAATAAAACACTAAAGCATTAATATCAAAATTATAATAAATGGTAATGAAAAAAAACCGTACCAAATCCAAAATTCCGCCACGAATTATTTTTTCACAAGAATTTGGCACGCACCCGTCTTTTTCACTGTTCACAGGTCGACTGAGGCGGGGATAGCGGGCAAGGGAAAATATGAATAGAATAACTCTTCGCATTTCTGCAGTTTGATTTTGTGATTGCAAATTTAAGTTATGGTAATGAAGTTTTTTTTTGGTACAAAGAAAATTTTGCTACATTGGAAGTAAATACCAATGAAATATTACTCAAAACCTTCATAGTTTTATTCCTTAATAAGTACTTCAACCATTTATGTGGATAAATTGAAAGTGATGCTTGTAATAATTTAGTAATTCGCCCTCAAATATATAAATTTATGTTAGGAACGATGATGGTAATGAATTTTTGGCACGTTAATATTTTTTATGTACATTTATATTGCAATAATATAAAGAATTTTAGGTGCAAAGTATACCTAAGTACCTAAAAGAACATATAAAAAATATTTGAAGTTTATTTAGCAGTAAATACATGTTTTTTTTTCTATGAACATGTGATTTGCACGAAATCGTAGAACTACCCTTAAAATATTTCTTACAAATTATGCACAAAAGCTAAAAATATTAAAATGGCTTCTAAAAATCGGCAATATCATGTTTGAGAGAAATCAGTGTTTACTTTTTTATTTATTACAATGGCAAAATAAATAAAATCAAAAACATGATTTCCGCGCTTCCGAGCACGCACTTCCATCTCGCTCACGCTTATGCTCAGTGAGAGGGAGAGAAGACCATGAACCTACGGCGCCTTAGAGCATTGCCAAATCTTAACTAGAATAGACATACCTAGTACTGAAATAAGTTCACTCAACTCATACATCGTTTCATTTTTGGTACAAGCTTTTATTGCCGACTGTACTTTTCTGTATACCATCATCAACTACTAATTGAGACGATTCTAACGAATCCAAACTCAACGGGGTTACGTTGGTTAAGTACTGAATTCCCATGGCCACCTTCTGTCTCCGTCATCAGATCAGCTAGTTGGTACCATAATATTGAATTGTCATCCAAACTTTACTTAAACCCAAAATTTCATCTCAATCGGTTGAAGATATATGCTTCAAACTTGAGTTGCACGATTCCATCCGAACAAACATAGCTACTACATACATTACACATTACAAGTTAAATAAAAGCTTGATAAAATAATAGTGAATCTTGGCCGCCTGTCATTTTTCTTCAGTTTTTTTTTATTTTTCTTTAAACTAGCTGAATCAACAAAAAAATATTGACCAGCTCACAAATTTTCACAAGAAGCCGTTGAGAAATGCGACTTATAAAGGAGCCGGGCGTCCGGACATACTAAACATCATTAATGCTCTCTTAATATAAAGTTTATACTCCAGGAAAAATACATATGAATACCTACCCTTTTCAAAAACATTAATTTATGATTAGCGTTTTTGTTAATTTCTTTTTCAAACGTTATTCTAAGATGCTTTATTCAAGAATGCAACAAACTTTCCACCCGGAAGTAATTAAGGTCAACCAGGGCAAATGCGCCTATGGGGTAAATGCGTCTTTTGAAGATATCTTCGAAACGCAACGTATTAGAACTATTACAACCCTCGATGTATGGTTGCCGAACTTTCAATTCGGACGATTGTAATAGTTCTAATATGTTCATTTTCGGAGATATCTTCAAAAGACGCATTTACCCTAAAGATGCATTTGCCCCGGTTGACCTTACATAGATTTAAATGAAGCATGCATTGTCTTTTTTGGATGATTTATCTACTTAGAAAATTACAGAGCACATGTAAATGAACCAATATAAAGATAAAACAATGACAAACATGTCTTCTGAGTTTTAGGAAGCTAGTTAAATTATAATTTTTTTGATGGTGGAAATTTAATTGGAAATTAAGTAGTTACCTAGAGACAAAATCTCTAGGTACTCATTTAATTGATAAATTATCCGTTACATAGAAAAAAAAACACTTTTATGTATAGAGGCTTGTTTCCTAGTGTCTCTTAAGTTTTATTTACGAGCAATAATGTTTTATTGCTGTTGTCAAAAACCGTATCACAATGATATTATTAAGTGACACGAATAAAATAACAACAATGGAACAATAGACAATGTTTACGGGCAGATTCCATTTTCTATCCGAACATAATGTTATTGTTTATATACCTAGTTATAGCCCAGTCGATATGTCCCCTGCAATAACGACCGGTGTGGGTATAGAGGGTAGTGAGGTAGTGACGTTGCCGGCGAAGCTGAAGGTCATGGGTCGAATCCCGGTAAGGGTAAATAATTGTGTGATATTTGTTTCTAAATCTTAGATGTTTTCTATGTATATAAGCAATTATATGCATTAAACATATCTTCACTTAGTACCCATATGACGAGCCAATTGAGCTTATAACGGAGCTAGTTCGATTTGTGATTGACCCATAAGACGCCGCAGTAAGCTCGGCCGATTTTCACCTTCCCATATTTAACGTAGTTACGCTCTCATTTTTAAACTACGTGTTGGATGTGACGAAATTTTGCATATACAATGACATGACGTATATAATTAGTTTATATGGCTCCAGTTTATAAAACAAAAATACAGCAACAACAAGTTTTGTATCAAAAAATGATATCGCTACGATATAGACCTGGATATACCTCATGTCATTGTACATGCAAAGTTTCGTTACACTCCAACACGTAGTTTTGAAATGAGAGCGTAACTACGTTTGTATGGAGAATCGAGCTTAGTGCGGTCTCTTAAAATATCTAAAAGTCAACGTTCCACATTACATTTTTTTTCTAAAGTGGATTTTGCCACTATACGTATTATACGTACTTGAGATTATTTGAGTTAACCGAATTGCATTAAAGTAGTCCATACAAAAAGCAATCCTACCGTCCCAGGTAAAAGATTTCAAATCCAATAACAGTTTTATAAAAAGTCGGCCACACTACCTAACCTTAACCATACGTATCTTTAACTCACGAAAGGATGCGAGTACAATTAACAAGTCGTGCCTTCGCCAAACTTTGTGTACTCGTCAAATTACCATACATTAAACATATAATGTAAGTACGTCATGTTATATTTTATAGTGGTACAGTGTTTGATGAGATATCTTCTCACACCTGGGACCATATTCGTGAAGTTTTAATGATCACTCGTGATACAACAATCATTATAATCTCATAAATTTGACCCCAGAAACAAAACTTGAATCAAGAACACATTGTTACCCCCTTGTTACCGAAGGTGCCTTTCTCGCGTGTGATTACTTTAACTTATTTATTTCCCTTTCTGAGGATTCCCGACGTTTCGGACAAATCACAATATCTATGGCCAACAACAATAATGTGTGAGCCATGAGTTTGAATGTAACAGAAATCTTCTTGAATGAAACAAATGATTCTCTAGAACTACGTAAAAATATTTTTTGGCTCCAGACAATAAAATGTTTGCTTCGTTCGAGTTCATTCAACATCTTCCTAATTATCCTAATATTTACGACGTATCAAGTATTGTTTGTTTCTAACACGAACAAGCTTGCTAAAAAGATCCAAACAAAATATTAGCCAATAATAACGCTGTGTTGTAATGCTTTGAAACTTGTAACCGTCATCTCGTTACGCCAAAACGGCTCATGTCACCAAAATACTTGTTTCATTATGGCCTTTATTATGAAGACATTGACATTTTAGTGAAACGAACGAAAATTTGGAACAGCCATTTGAGTTCCAGTTACCCAAGGCCGACGGGTAATGAAATTATTAATCTACAATGTAAGTAATAAAGGTGTACAGTACAGTTCGTGAGGCTGTAAAGCATGAATCAAGAATCAAACATTTATATTCGGGACACACAAATACGCAAAAACAAAAGAACACTTTAATCAGTTCAGTGCCACTAAATGGGCCCAACTCGAATACACTTTCGAGGTGGACGGTATGATAGGGTATATTTCACCATTGGCTCGTCCTGGGTTATTTGTAATTCGCGAGCGGAGCGCAGGCAAGCACATCTCAATATTTTGCAGTGCTTAAATATAATTCCCCAGGTACGATCCGATTATGTCTATTGTTCTAAACTTCCCATGCTTCGGCAAGCGTGGGCCTTTCCCGTCTGCTGCGTTTACGTCTAAAATGCTGTAACAGAGTGCAAGACGCACATACATACCGCATTACGGACACAAGTGCGGTTATCGCTTTCGCTGGTGCCATTCCGGATTCGTAAAGGTTATAGCGTGCTTCCTTCCTACTTCGTCTAGTTTACACTATAGTACAACATCGGTTTAGGAGTGGCTAAGGCAAGACACGTGACTTTACTACATCTGGAAGTAGTGCGTTAGAACCCCAGCTCGTAAAATCGGGCTTTATCTTCGGCGAAGGAAAACATTGAGGAAACCGTTTTAACCCCCAACAAGATCAGTTTTCCCTCTAGGTTGGAACGCTTATTCATAACTAGTTAGTTGGAATTAGATTAAAGCGAAGCCCAAGCTCCTTTCAGGTACATTTAAGACATGAGTTGTAATTGAGTGAAGAATTAGTAGATTGTACAACAAGTGCTTAAACCGAGCCAATTTTACCTGAGACTCTTATAACCAAGTAAGTCGATGGGTAAAATGGCAACTTATGACGGTCGAGGTATACACTCTACTGGCATTTCGTGCAGCACGGCTATCACAAGACGGCGCGCGAGCTCTCTTAATTTTTCTCCCACTACGTCTCTTTCTATATTTTCTAATAAGAGAGAGACGGAAAAATCGTGACAGCTCGCGCGCCGTCTTGTCAACTCTTGTGCCCGTGCAGCTTACTTTCAGCACAAAGGCAAAGTTTACAAGCATTAGATGTGAAAATATACCCACATAATAAGACCGCTACCTCTTACGACTTCTTACCTAGCATTAATCGCTTTTATATCTGACACTGACCAGATTCTTCATCTAGTTTGATTCCTAGCAAGGGGGGCGGTACTGAGCTGAGACTTAGGTACCTACTTACATTTCAAAATTAGCCTAGAGCGGTCAGAACTCTAAATCGGGCTCTGAATACCACGAAAGTATATAGGACACTAGATGTAAAGGACGTACTTAGTCTAACTAATCCTTCTCAATTCAGTCAGGTTAATTTCCTTCCTCCCCTTTTGGCTATTCGCTTGGACTCTATTAAATCCTCTATCTACGCTTACCAATTTATTCGTATAGCTAATTCATTCGTTCTTATCCTACAAATATTTTAAAGGCCGCGAAATCCACGATGATACCTGGTTTCTAAAACTAGCCCACAAACGCGCTAAGACGCAGATCGAGTCGTCTCAATTTGCGTGCCCCAAATGTGGACGTAAATGTCGATCACGGATTGGATTCAGTCACGAGAGGTGTTGTCCCTCGCGTACAGACGCTACTTAAATCATCTGTCAAGATGTAGAAGGCCTCATGATGATGGATATTATAAATAAGTACGAAAGTTTGGATGTTGTGGGCTCAACCGAATTGGATGATTCTTGAAGGAAGATAGTTTATAGCCTGGATTGAAATATCGGATAGTTTTTATGCGTCCACGCAGATGAAGAGGCTGGCGGAAGCTAGTAATCTAATATGAATCTACTGGACCCATAGGACTGTTCGTCGTTTTCCATGCTCACTACAATATAAGTAGCTTAAGGATTAAAGACCAGTGGGGACTGCACCTAGCACTGCGCAGGTTTCTTAAACTCGGTTACCCAGACTGCACCGAAGCACGAACACAAAAGTGGCATGTCAGCCTTTCTCGGCCGGCCGCTTGCGTAACCGCCAAGTGGGTCACTACCCGAGATGAAACCGAGAGTGCTACGTGCTGTCCGTTGGAAAGACACGATTCCACTTGTCTTAATTGACCCTAGATATCGCTTATTACTGGACTGCCTCAGAAATAAATTAAATAAATAATATTCCGGATAATCTAACACAAATCGACCTAGTCCCAAACTAAGCTAAGCTTGTACTATGGATACTAGACGACAATAAACATAATTAATGTAGATAATTATATACTTAAATACATAAAGAACATCTATGACCTGAGAACAATTCTTCGTGTTCACCATACAAATAAATGACATTACCGCGATTCGAACCCAGGGGAGGCCCTGGGTTCGAAGCAAGAGGTTGCTTCGTAGGCAGGCTCACTACCAAATAGGCTAAAGCGGTCGTGGAAATAAACAGAAGAAAAAAGAAGAGGTGAAGGAGGGTATGTCAGCTGCCTCATATCAAAGCGTAGTATCTGATGCTTGGTCTGAAGTTATGTAAGTATGAGGGAGTATACACAGTATATTATTATATTCGGGAGTACGAGTATAGGTATAGCTTGACTAATATTCCTCCTATTTATGTTTATTTTTTAGGCTAACATAATATACGTTTTTACGCTCCCCTGTAAAATTTGATCTGAAGCAGATAGGTTTTGATATGGGGCAGCCGATGTTTTTATTGTATGTTTGTGTGTAGACAAGAAAATCCCATTAAACGGGCTACCGTGAAACGACTTGGATTTTGACATATTAGGGGTCGTTGCATTCCTTATAACTATGTGAGTTTTGAAAATAGAAGTTGGGTTTATAAAAAAATCCTTGAATTTCACTTACATCTCTGGAATTCTGTGGCTACTGGTTAATCCTGGGAAAGACCAGCTCAGCCCCCCTATTCTGTAGCTTGTTTTAAGCTCACCTCAACTCTCACCCACAAATATATCTTGACACCTCAATGCGTACTAACTACGCGTAGGAACAGGCCTAGTTTTCTGACAGGTGATCGGCAGGGGTAGCCGCTTTTGCGCGTAGCGAATAACCGCCCAGGATCGGGACGGCTGGCGTCTTCCGGCAATGTCGGGCTAGTCTTTAGGCACTAAAAACCAGGCGTATTTCCTGTATACACCACAGCAGTTACGGTGTAGGCACCTGCGTATATACAGTGTACCAATCATGCAAGTCGTAAGTTGGAAAGGCGCTTTATATTCCCGTATGTATCCAACGCCAAAATTAGGCCTTAAGGGGCACTGCGGGAGGGCGCCTGCTTAATGCAAAAATTTGGATTTCGACCCGCCATTGTCCCCTATTTTCTCTGTCAAACATAAACCTATGTAAATGCATTTTGTAACATAGATTAACTACGAGTTGTACTGTAAAATTTTTGTACATTTGACGTTCGTAGGTGATGTTAAAGTTAATGTATTTTTAGGCCCTAGTTCATTAATAATTAGTTATCAAATAAATCAGAACACAGGGCCATAGTGAAACTCTTCGTTAATCTATGTTACTTACAAACATTATAAGTATGCATCGATTTCGATTTAGCGGAGGGAGTCGGGGACAAACTCGAGTTTTTGTATGGGCCGCGCGCAAGCCCGTCCATGGTCAGTTTGAGCATGTTTTACAGGAGAGACTGAACGCTAACTCAGAATTGATTTGACACATTCACACTTCCATGACGACATTCCCGGGAAGGCAGGGAAACTCGCAAACTGTAGTAAATGGTATTTATTTACATTACGTACGTCGTCACTCGTAGCAATCGTCTTCAAACTCCATCGTACGTCTAATCATTCACCGTTTTAAAACTATTCAAACCACGTTCGATCGTTCCTTTATTCATCATCTTACAGCGAGCATCATACAAAGTCATCAAAAAGTACCAATCCCACACTCGGCCACCCTGCAATCATGAACTGTCCCCAGTCATGCACCTTCACTCACCTCACTTACCCGTCGCGTCGTCAACATCTTACTTACGTCGTCATAACACTAAATACTCCTTAACACACCGAATGAACGGGTGTGTAATGAATGGTATAACAACTTTTGATTTATTTTCACTGAATATGCATACACACATACATACATACATTCACGCCTTTATTCCCAAAAGGGATAGGCAGAGCACATGAAACGTATGTTCCAGCGCCACTTTTAGCATAAATGTGGGTATAATAGATCGACAAATGTGATATTGCAGTGATAGGTTGCTAGCCCATCGCCCACAACACACTTCAACCCTAGTCCCTTAGTCGACTTTTACGACACCCACAGGAAGAAAGGGGGTGGTGAAATTCTAACCCGACACCACACGGGCAGACACTCACTGGTCAATGGATATAACAAAATTTAATATAATTTCATTGGATATTAATCACTCAAGGGACATAATAAACTTTTGGTATAACAACATTCAGTATAATTTCAAGGCGTATAATGTTCAAATAGTATATAATACATTTTTGATATAACGTTTAATGGATGTAATGTATATTGGATATAAGTATTAGTGGTATAATGTTTTGTAAGATATAATTAAATTTTTCACACGACATACTTTAATTATTTTAATTTAATCTAAACCTAACCTAATTGCCAGCGTGTCGACGTCACCCCCCTTCGCGGGGTGACGATTTCCGCTCTAAGGCACACAAGCTAACCCTCACCTAACCTACAATGGTACTATCGACAAAATTAAATCCTGACCCACCATGGAACCTTGTTACAATTAACTGACATATTAACGTCATATAATCGTGCGTATGTTCATTAATTGTGGCAAGGTTCTATGGTGGGTCATGATTCAGTTGGTTCGATGGTACAATTAATACCACTGTTACAAGTAGGTATCAGTCGCTATTATACTGTTGTGTGTCAGTGGTTACTCGTCGTCGTACCTACACCAACCTGCCTTAGAGTAAAATAGGTAAGAAAGGTAAGTAGTAAGTATTCCAGATTATGCCAATAGTACATTATACCAACTGAGTTTTATATCGAACAAAGTTATATCCCATGTATGTTAAACGTTATGGCTGTTAGATTAATAGTTGTTACAAGTTCATTATATCTGTTGATAATTATATTACATGAAAATATATCAACTGTTGATATATCCTTTAATCGTTATATCTGCTCGTTCTCTCTCATACATGAGAGGAGGCCTGTGCCCAGCAGTGGGACGTATATAGGCTGATGATGTGTGTGTGATGTGTGTGTGTTATATCCAGTGAAAATATATCAAAAGTTTTTATATCGATCGTTACGCACCCCGAATTAACAATATCTGAAATTCCAAAAACATTGTAAATCGTCGTAAACACATCCGAAAAGAGTCGTCGTGCCCGCTTCGTAGAATCTTGATGGGTCGTTTCGGAGCGTATTTCCATCGAAGCTATCGCCGTCGTGGTGAGAACTCTTGCCGGGTTCACGGGTGTTGTAGTACTCCACCCGAGAGAACCGCTGCAACCGCGTCGTCTGGTTCGACATGCTTCTCTTAACGTCACAACCATGAGTTTGCTTCTAGTGTAGCATAATAGAACTACACGATAATAACTCAAAGCACGACGTTTCATATAACTTTTTTGAGAGACACTCGTAATGTAAAATGTCACATCATTTCACTTTGACACTTGTGATAGATCAAATGCAGCCAGCAACCGTAAATTTTATTGAGTGAGCGAGCGAAGCGAACGAACTTCTGTGTTTCAATATTTCGTATGTCCGGCTGGCTGGTCAGACGTACCTGCATGTCGCATTTCTCAACCAATTCTCGTGAATTTTTTTGAGCTAGTTCGTTAATTAAATAAATAAATAATAAATAAATAAATAAATATAAGGGGACAATCTTACACAAATCGAGCTAGTCCCATAGTAAGCTCAATAAGGCTTGTGTTATGGGTACTAGACGACGATATATATAATAGATATAAATACTTAAATACATAGAAAACATCCATGACTCAGAAACCAATATTCATGCTCATCACACAAATATTTGCCCTTACCGGGATTCGAACCCAGGACCTTCAGCTTCGTAGGCAATACAGCTTCGTAGAATTAAACTAATATAGAATTATTAACTGATTCACCTTTCAAATTTAAAAAAAAAAACATTGAAGGATTGCGTATTCTACAGCTCAAGGGTGTCAACAATAATTGGAATTAGTATCAATCATTGAGACGTTTACCTTACTGTTTCTCTGACATTGATGGGGATAGGGCTAGGCTAGCTTTGTTATATAAATAGGAATAAAAAAGCTTAGAAACCTTATATTTATTTTGAAAAGCCTGTCGATTGATGTGCCACACTTGGGAATGCAATGAAAAAAAATATTTGACCTTCAGTTTTATGTATGGAGTGCATCCCAAATTTTTTTTTTTGTAATTTCATTACATAACTATGTAGCGGTTAACAAAATACACATATACTCAAAATTTTATTCAAATACACCTCATAGTTTTCTAGTAAAATGCCTGTGACATACGGACGGACAGACAGACAGGCAGACATGACGAATCTATAAGGGTTCCGTTTTTTGCCATTTGGCTACGGAAAAAAAGGAAAAATGAGATTCCCCAAAAAAAGATAGGTATTATTATACTAACGTCACATTATGTGAAACTCACAATTATGCGAAAATAGTTTCATCAAACTGACGCACCCATAATAAGTAGGTGCTCATATAAGTATTTTGTTTTTTGAGGTTTCGTGAGGTAATATCAAATTTGAGGTTATGTGTCAAACAAGTAGTTATTTACATTCATGGACATAGTGGTAAAAGCTAGATTTAAAGGCAATCGAATAGGAAATATGTCGTAAGGCATTACGTGAGTATGTTTGCGTGTTTGAGTCAACAGCCGGCAACGTGTCAGTATGTTTGCTTGCTCTGATCAAACTTCATTATTGTATGGCACAGGTATTGAGTTACAAGGCCATGGGCGTAATAAAAGTATTTTCCTAAGCTGCGGTGGATATTTTCTTAGCCCGGAAGACTATACTATTCTATATAGTGGACAGTCATTTTAGTTTTGAGACTGAACAATGGCTGTTGTCCACGAATGCCCTAGCCTGATCCCCCAGGGGAACAAAACGGTTAGTTTGTTATGTGAACTGCGACCCTACAGCGCGCGAGCCGAGCGAGCGAAGCGAGCGTGACGCGGTAGCGTTCGGCCAAGCGTCAAAACCGAACATTATCATTTTTTCCTAGTTGAATATAAAATAATTGCCGCTAATTCCCTTGTGTGATCGGGGTCAGGTGATTAACGTGGATAACGTGAAATTATCAGTACTATCACTCTCATTAATAGGGGTGTAGACCCTAGTTAAAATACTTAATCAAAAATGACGTATTTTACGCTACGCTCGGAATGAGCAACTGTGTTGTTACTTTTTGATCGAGGGAGCAAAGCGAACGTTCTCTGTTTCAGTTTGGCCAAAAATTCTTTGGTATGTCCGACTTGTGTCACATTCCTCAACCGATTCTCGTGAAATTTTGTGAACAGGGTCTATAATTAATTATATAGTTTTTTTAATTAATTATATTGTCCATTCAGTTTTTCGTTTTTTCTTAAGACCGGCTTGCTTTTTCTGCAGCTCACAGAGCCAATAGTATATTAACAACTTATATATACATTATATAAGTACAAGAAATACCTACTATCATACAATATAATACTAATATTATAAAGAGAAAGGGTTCGATGTATATGTAGCTTTGTTAGGTTGTAGCTACTAAGTTTGTGTTTTTATGTAAGAGATTAAAAAAACACCGCTATAAAGTGCACATTCGGGATTGAAATCAAATGTGTAGTTCCGGAAATTACCTTCTACATAACTGCTCGCAAAAATTAACGAGAAACGGTTGAGTAATGCTACCTATGTCAGTAGATTATACTTTCTTAACACAACTCAAAACCTGAATCAAATAACAACTTAAAAACTACTGGGTACAATTTATTCTAAATAAAAAACAATAAACGAAAAAATTAAAACTAATTACAAAAGAAATATTCCGTCCAGAAGTTCTGCCTGCGGAATGGACCCCATGACGCTGGCGGCATTTCCCTTAATTTGGACCGCAAGGGCGATCCTTTGTGAATAAAATTATTTATTTTAGGGCCTGTTTCACAATCGCCGGATAAAGTTATCTGCCAGTTAAAATTATTGCTATCCTTTTCTCCCGTCATATAAAAGAAAAGTGACAGCCAACATTTATCTGACGGATATGTTTTAACTGGAGATTGTGAAACAGGCCTTAAATATTTTTGTTTCGTGTTAACGAAAGGTTTAAAGGTATTTTAGGCTGTGAGCATTTCAAGAGAATACGAGTACAGAGAGGTCGCTATTCGTAGCAGGAATATAATTGACAGATACGGACTTCAGCCACGGTCCTGTAGCTTAGTGGTTAAAGCACTCTACCGACAATAGAGGGATCGCAGGTTCGAGTCCAGTCGGAGGCTGCGGGGCTACGGACGAAGATTGATTATTTTCCATTATATTAATTCGCTCATCGTGTATCATATCGTTTAATATTAGTAGATATTTCGCTACAGTTTAAGACGGTTAGTCCCACAAGCAAACGTTGGCATCGTTTCGCCCGGATATCTCGGTTCATATCACTATACCTACATCTTTATAATGCCCAAGCGCAGACACATATTTGATGAAAGTGAAGTAAACAGTACACCCATTTCTATTAAGTATTAAGTGTGCGACTGTTAAGCGCAGTTACAACGTTTTTCCCCGCACTACGCGCAGGAGTTCCGCGATTTAGCTTTATGTAACAAACAGTTAACAGTGGTTTCTCCTCTAGATTCGTCATGAAGTGTAATAATTACGCAAAAACGAAGGATTTAGTCGTACACAGAATCATGAACCGAGGCGCTATACAAGTATTTTGATGTAACGCTCGGCTACGCCATGAAGACTCGAGCCGTTTGGTAGTCAAGCCAAGCCTTTTGCTTGGACTTGTATGTACAGTCTTAATTCATTAAGAGGCCGCAGTAAGCTCGGCCGAATTTCACCTTCCCATACAAACGTAGTTACGCTCTCATTTTCAAACTACGTGTTGGATTGTGACGAAACTTTGCATATACAATGACATTAGGTATATCTATGTCTGTAATTAGTTTATATGGTTCCAATTTATAAAACAAAGTAAATACAGCAAAAACTAGTTTTGTATGAAAAACTTAAATTCGCTGTATCTTTGGTATCTGAAGCTACGTAAACTGATTTCAGACAATAGATATACTTCATTTCATTGAACATGCAAAGTTTCGTTACAATCCAACACGTAGTTTTAAAATGAGAGCGTAACTACGTTTGTATGGAGAATCGAGCTTACTGCGGACTCTTAACTGCCAATACCAAGAATATGCTCGTAGTCAATCCCGTGGTTTTCCTCGTATGTAGCGTAAGGCGACTACGGCGTAGGCGCCCGCCAGGCGGGCTCCTGGCGGTGAAGGTGTTAAAAGGGGTGTAGAAACTAAATAAAATAATCAATAATGTCGTATTTTCTGGAAAAAGAGCATAAATAATCACATTAATGTTATAATTATAATATAAATAAGTGTCCAAAGTTTTATGAAGCGGTATGTTCTGACACTTTTTTGCAAAACGCAACTTCTTATGAAACGATTATCATTTACTATGACGCTCGTAGATTGCGACGTCACAATCTGCGAGCGTTTTCTCTCTCCAACAAGCAATATTAAAAAGGTTGTTGGCTTCGTAATTCTTTGAGATATCCGAATGGGATTCTCCTCACTAGGCATATATTTTTGCCTTCTTTCCTTTGGAGTAATAATGATTTTCGAATCTACGACAACATTTTTCATAACTTGTAACAGCTTTTACATGTTTTAAAATGGCTGACGGCCTACGATAAACAGCCTACTTAATTTGAGCGGTTATTCGTTTGTTTGCCGCAAAGTCACATCAAATAGTTTGGGTCGAACCACAAAGGTCAAAGACAACCAATTATCTTAGATGCCTCTCAACCGGGCATTTTAGAAATATTTAGTAAGTGTGTGCTCCGGGAATCCATCATTTTACCGAAAATAGTTTCATCGATTATGGTTTCCCATAACACTATTTGCAGAATTTCATCATCACACAGGAATCATTCATCGAACTTCGTTAGATCGCTCATGCATTTGCTCCCATTACCATTTACACAAAAATTAAATCATCGAATTTCACTTCAATATTTTATTTGTCCATCGACATAGTCGTTCATCGAATCGCCGTTACTATAATTTTGTTTTAACATAAGTTTCAGTTCCCAAAATTCTTATTTCGTAGAAAATCGTTTCATCAGTGTTTGTCACTTGATAATATTTACCTTTCAACGAACTGAGTAGGTACCTACATTTCACCGAGACTTTGGACGTATACATAGAGCTCTAAGCCTACCCACCTCTCCCTCTGGATATCGGATTACCTTCCTATTCTACTTTAAGGCAGGCCAGTGTAGGTACGACGACGAGCGAAGCGAGGAGGAGTGTTAGGTGAACTGTAATCCTATAGCGCGCGAGCCGAGCGAGCGCAGCGAGCGTGCCGCGGCAGCGGCCGGCGAAGCGCCAGAACCGTTTTTTGAATATTAGTTACTTAGGCTTAATATTACGTCTACATCGTATATGAAGCGTACATATGAGTCAATGTGGACCCATTTTATCCATTAGGTATTATATACGTAGACGAAATGAGCTTGGTAGAAAAATGAAATATTGATCGTGGCAACAATAATATACGGAACGTACCAACATTGAATCGTGTTTCGATAAATTAATACTAGGTATACACAACTGACTATTCTATGAAAAGTAAATCCGATCAATCGTTATGCTACGATTTGAGACAAATTCGGAACGATTAACGATGAAAGGTTGTTCGATGAAATATAAAACTATGAATTGATGATTATGTGAACAAGAAATACAACGAAATGAAATTCGTGGAATAGTTTTCGGCGAAATGTAAATCGACGTAATGCGTTTCGATAAAATGATAGACACCCGTGTGCTCCCGTTTAAGAGCAATGCCTAGCTGAGCAACTTTTCAAGTCTCGAATTTCTGACGCAATGTTTCTGTCGCGCTGCTGTGGACGGGAGCTCCAATTCGTGCGATAAGGACAACTGCAGCTCGGACTAAAAATCTCACGCAAAAAACTCAAAAATCGAGGTTTCGCTCTCGACTGTTTCCTACTCCAAAACGCAACCAATCATTATAAAATTTTGGGAACTGCAATCTACGCTACTAGGCTGTTTAGATTTTTTTGATATTTGTTGTGATATTTGTATACTGCGCCTTTGCGATTTTCAAGGCGCTGTAAGATTCTTTAAAATAAAAATATTAAAAAAAGCAAAACATAGCGGCATAGATATTGATATATTGATCTTATTTGAAAAATTCATTGCTCTGATGTTCAAAAACCGGAGAGGAAACAGTCGAGAGCGTTTGTGTGGGATAATCGCAGGCAGGCATTCCTCTTAACAAATTCACTGCCAAGAATCGCTACGCGCTCCGCTCGTAGTGGTTTTCCTCGTTTGCTCGTATGTAGCGGAAAGCGACTGTCCTTCGGCGTTGGCGCCCACTGAGCGGGTTCCTGGCAGTGTTAAGTATTATTTAAGAGGATATCTCGAATAGAATCGGACCTCATCAAGAAACTAGTAGACGATTCCTATCCTTCTAGATTAAACAATATTATCGCTGTGTAATCTATACTTAATATTGAAGTGGAAAATTCTGTGAAATTGTAGCATTGTAATCTTGTACTAAGATTTTAAGAGGAAAATTCAGTGACTTGTAGCTTTGTAGGTAATGGTAGTTTAGTCAGTGTCATATGTTTAATAGCATCCAAGGTAGCCAAATAATTCAGTGCACGTCTTAATTAAGGGGCTACCCGAGGTTCCCATCGATTTTTGACAAGTTTTGAATCGTATCTCCTACTTTTGCACTACAGATAGAAGTATAAATCAAACGGTTATCGGTTCTTCAATCTTTTATCTCCATTTTGGTCTACCGGATTTTGAAACAAATGAATACTTATTTTTGTATGATCTTTTTAAATATTATCTAAAATAACACTTATTTTGTATCTCTATTGACGTGAAAGATCTAACATATACGAAATCTACCAAAACCAATTAACACAAAAGTTATGGCCAGAAACCGGTTTTTTGGCCTAAAATTGTTCAACTTTGATGCCAAATATCTCGAAAACAATGAACTTTGAAGTAAATATGGGATACTATATTGCTTAAAGCCGTTGTTGTTAACATAATAAGCTACAAAAAACCTAAGAAAACTAAGAGATTCAGATCGAAGGTACGATCCCATATGCCAATTATGGGAGCCCCTTAACTGTAAGAATAAGGGTGTGTTACTAAATATTTGGCTACTCTGGCTGCTAGTGTAACTACATGACGCTAATTGCACTAGTATATATCTGCCGCGGTTACGATAATACCAATAACAACAATTGAATGGAGTTACCCTAAGCACGGCAGAATGGATTTATAGGATATCTAGGATTTTAAGGACATCCTGAGGCATATTTTTAATCCCGTGTCTCTGCCTGTGTTCTCTGTAAAATGCGAGCGAAGCAGCACAGGCAGCTAGTTCAGGATAAAACACATAACTGTGTGTAAGGGATCCGCGACACCATCTGAGGCTAAAAACCTGAGCTGGCCGGATGTAGAACCTGACTTTAGTATGATTTCACTACCTTTAATAATCAATTAATACTAGGTGCATTTAACGCGTGGTGACGTGTGATATATTTAAGACTTTACTTTTAAGGATAACGTCACGGTGCACCTTTAGCACAAATGTTTTTCGGACCACATTCCTTAATCTTTTAACCGGCGAACGTCAAATAAGTTACTCATTTTCAACTCTGTCATAATTATAGCAAGGTGTCATGTTGTGTAATATATCGGACGATAGCGGTTTAAGGGTTAATTAATAAATATTGGGGGACAATATCAGCACACAAATCGAACTAGCCATGCATGAGGTAAGTTCAATCAGGCTTAGCTATAAACTAGACTCTGCCTACGAACCTGACGATGCTCGAAATAATCGAAGATTTTAGACACTCATACTCATTACAAATACTTGCCCCTGACTGGGATTCGAACCCGAGACCGTTAGCGTCACATGCGGCTAACTAGGTTAACCGGCCGATGACGCATACGTGTCGTCGCGTGGCCTTGGAAAAAGAAATCTATCTAAATCCGGCTAGCCCCGCTTATACAATGTGTACGTGCAATATGGACGCAACATTACGCAAAGCAACATGACGCCCATGTGCGTTCATCGCGGCACACCTTGCAAGTAATTCGAGGAAAATACGGTACCAAAAGTAAAGTTCGCTCTCTTTTCATGTAGGTATTTAAAAACCCTTCAAAAACGTAATGCATAATATGTTTCCTTGTGGTATTTGAAACACAAAATACGTATATATTTGTTTATTAAATGGTCTTCTTCTCTTCTCTTACTGATGTGGAAGGGATCCTTTACAGGAATTAGTTCGCCTTTGTACTAACTCAACCTATTTCGTCTGTATTTTTGACATTGACATTGGAGTCTTGAGTACAGTAAAGTATTTACAACCTTTCAAGAATATCTACACATGTGAGTAACAATAAAGACTGTGTATAGATATTTTCGAAAGGTTGTCTGTATAGATATTTGAGAACCCGCCTGTACCTGTAGGTATATGTTTAAAAAACGTTGAACAGGCAGTCTCACTGCGTCTTAGGTCACGGGAAGAACGATGTTTGGGTGTATGATCAACTTTTATTATCGGCAAATGTCATGGGCGCACAACGGACATCAAATAACAAATATACATAAATACAACAAACACGTTGGTACAACATTGCTTACTATTGAGGAGGCAATCATTGTACACTAGCTGGGGCAGCAGAAAAGAGCGAAGCGAACGACGTTAAACAATCAAAAATCCGGTTGTCGAGATGTCATGCTATCCGGGTGTTATGGGCATGTTCAATAATAACTTTTTTTTCACCCACTAGCTCTGTGTCGTGTCATTATGTAAATTGAGATGAATTTGCAAACGCGATTGAACTTAGACATTGCAGCGTCCAAGCAACAAGAGAGAAAACACAAACTCTTGGAATTATGAACAGTCGGTAATCATACTTCGTTGTCATAACGCTCACTGTCAAGCACACACACACACACACTCACATTCACACACACATGCACACAGACACACACACAGATATGTACAATTGTACACTCTCCACTTCACGCTTAATTTTGAGGAGTCCTAGTTCTCAAAATATTTAAATACTATTAGCTGGTTATTAGCTATGTAGGTATGTAATCATTATTATTATTTCTTGTTTGTTTACTCGCACTACCCTATGATAGTTATTTACAATACATATGGTGCTACTTTCTCGCACTAGTGCGGAAAAGAGCACTTTTCATGCATATGTTGAAACTTTAAAGAGCCATATGTACAGATGCCGTCAAACTTCTTGAACATGCGGGACGAATTGGGGGGGCAGCTCGCAGGTACAATTCGCCTTTGCGCAGGCAAGGTCAAATGTTCAAGAAGTTTGACGGCATCTGTACAGTAAAACGTTGTACGATACACGTGGGAATAGGTAATTCCACGGTAATTCGCAACTCGTGTCGATTTAAAACATGACCGAAGGGAGTGAACAAGAGTTGCGAATTACTTATTCGCACGTGTATCGTACAACATTTTACTGTACATATGGCTCTTTAAAGTTTCGACATATGCATGAAAAGTGCTCTTTTCCGCACTAGTGCGGGAAAGTAGCACCATATGCACTGTAAAAGTTCATACCTTGTCTTGCTCTTTATTTAAGCTACGTAATTGTTAATCTGTGCTGTTTGGTCTCTACAGGACAGGTCCAGCCTAGTGTGGAATCATAGCCACTATGTTTTGAATTGCTTTTTTCGTAAATAAATATATTTGATCTTTTTAATTTTTCAAATAGCTAGCATATATATGCATGGTAGCAAATGCTCGCCCACACTAAACCCTATAAGGAGTGATTCGCCAAATGTGCTTGCAATTCCTTTGTAATACTTGTAATTCTATACCTACACTGATCATACTGCCTAATTAGTGCTGACGTTAAACTAATACATTATGATTCTCAAGATGGACGGGGACAATGGTTCTCACGGGTATTCAGGCAAGCGGGCTTTCGGGGCAAGGTTGGAGTTGACATTTTGACGGCTTTCTCGCTTTTGCATATTGGGTCGAGCACTAAGGAACGGGTCAGAGAGTAAGATGACAATAGAGGTCACTTGAAGATGAGTAAAATGTGTCTATTTCGGGGACTTTCACTGAATCCTTTTGGCTAGTCCTTAGCAAGGCGCGAGCAAGAGGACCGACTTATAACTCGCAGAATTTATTATGGGACAGGGATATAATCTATCAAGGACGGGCTGCACTAACTTACGATTGCAGACCGATGACTTTTATATAAGGCGCCGGCACCTGTCATCCCATAGAAACTTGTCAAATTTTCAGACCCACATATCATGGTCGGCCTTATCACACGATAAGTGGCAGGATAGAGCGTCCGTCACTGGATGACACCGTTCGATAGAAAGAACTAGACGACGCTCCTATCTTTGTCACTTATCGAACACCGCCCCCCTTGTATCATGGCAAAATAAGGATGGAAATAGCACAATAATGTAACACCAAAATATACACTTTTTACACAAATAAACTATTCATTCATTCATTCATTCACCGCTGACGATCACAGGCGGTTTGGTGCAACCCACCCTAATTAACCCTTTTCCAGGCCGGTAGTTGGAAAAAGGCAATCGGATGTCAGTGACAATTGAGATTAATGAAAACGTGAATGAATGAAAACGTTTATTTCGGAACCAGGTCCATATTGGTTAGTACAGATTTTATCTTATAATATAATGTTAGTTATTCATTATTTATCAAAAACAAGTTTAAATCATTAATATTTTAAAATTCTAGTCACAAACAATACAATTCATTCAAAATTATTAATTCTTTGATGAATAAAATAAAATAAAACAAAATAAAATTTGAAAAAAATAATTTAATAATAAAATGCACATAATTAAATTTAATTCAAAAATAGAATAAAATCTAACTTATTACAAAAATAGGTACAAGAATTTTAAAATTTAAAGATGTACAATTATTTAATTTCATTTTGTTGGCTGGGTTCTCACATGAAGTTTAATCAGCAATGTTGAAAGTGGACAGTCAGTCAGTATTAAGATAAATATTTGATTATGGGTGTTGTGTTGAAAGTTTGGCCTGTCTGTATATCTGTGTGCCCGTCTATAATGGCATCGTAGCTCCTAAACGAATGGACCGATATGAATGCGTTTTTATGCCCGTATGCTGACGTGATCGAGATGGTTCTTAGCTACGTTTCAACAAAATTGGTTCAGCCGGTTTTGAGATATTGAAATTTGAAATGAAAATCGTGGCTTTTGGACTTTTTTAAGTTGTTAGTTTTTAATCTGTTTATGCTTGTTCCCTTTAATTTGAAATCAAAACTTGATAAATTTGCGTTAACATCAAGACAGTCAAGAATGCCCCGTCGTTATACAATGCTGATTCGGCCTGGTTTACGTAAAGCGGCGCGTGCGCAATTACATAACGCGCCGTGTAAACTGGCGGTTATGGCTGCAACCCTCGAAATTCTGTCTCGCTCTATCGCTTATGTTGGCTCGATATGCTGTGCTCTTCATTAATTTTTTTAATACTTAAGAACCTAATTACCTACAATACTGACCTACTATGTACTAGCGGATCTGTGAGCTGTAAAATTGGCAGTCTTTGTGTTTTTTTTTTAACCTCATTCTAAAGTAGGAGGAAGTTCTCAATTCCGTTGTATTTTTTCTTATGCTTGTTACCTTAGAACTCTGTCATTTATGAACCGATTCGATCAAAAATGTTTAGTCCCATTCTTTTCAAAAATCCATGAGGAGATGATGGGATCCATGAGGAATTGAGGGATCTCCTCAAATATATTAGGCACGCATGCATGTAGTAATTTTGTGTGTGTATTTTACAACCGGAAATCATAAATCTGGTGAAGTGGAACTTATGATGAAGACCACAGATGTCTCCTGCGACTCCTCAATGATGTACTGAAAACTATTTATAAAAGTACTTACATCACAGATTCTCATATGATTTCTTTGAATTAGCATCTAATGAAGTGCCCAAGGTCTCAGGATCACCTTTCTTGCTGAATCTCTATCTAATTTTATCGGCCCGCATATAGCGATCTGGTTTTTTCTATAATATTTAATGTTGATGCGGTAAACTGGAAAGGAAATGTGGAAATAATCATGTCGCTTGGCGGAGTATTGAATTGAAGTAGGTTAAAACTATGTTTTGAAAGTAAATTATTTGAATTTCGGAACCCTTCATACAAGGGTTCACAAAATTTCACCAGAATCGGTTGAGAAATACGACCTGTAGAGGTGTACAGTCCATCAGACGCCGCCGGACGTACCAAAGCTTTTTGCCCAACCTGAAACAGATAGATTTTGTTCGCTGCTCTCGCTCAATTAATAAATCCAAGATGGCTTTTAGATGAAATTTTGCGCGGAGATAGATTATAGCCTGGATTAAAATAAAGGATATACACGGTGGAATTTAATCGGTGAACAGGAACCCATTTTTCTAATTCAGTAATCGATGGCGGTCACGTTCATGTAGTACTTAAGTGGAACCAAGTTTTTTTTATCATAACTAATACTTAAGTTGAAATTAAATTTTAATTAAAATTATTGTCACCCTACTAATGGTTTAGTCTGAAAAGTTTTATACCTCTTTTCAAACTATCAGCCATAGAAACTTAAAACATAAATGAGCAATAAGCTGTCATTGTCAAATTCATAACAAATTGCTTCAAATACAGTTTCCCGCCAAAGCCAGCAAGCACTTGACGTATGTACACTTACGAGTAACTCCCTTCAATAAAAGTAGGGTGTCCATTTATTCAGTCAGTGTACATTTTACCGATGTTAATTAAGTGTGATTAATTAGATTTTGAGCTATATTGCACGAGATCTCACGTATTGGTTTCTGTGTAGATTGATAATTAAGATTTTTGGATTCCTGATCACCGATTAAATTCCACCGTAGTATTTATCCCGTATCCACGCAGACGAAGTCGCAGGCGGTTGCTAGTACACAAAAACAATTTGAATGGTGCTAATAGGGTAATACAGTTCGATCGCGCCAGGTAGATCTAAATGTCACTTTTAATATAGAAAAATGACCGTTAAATTGTCCTAACGCGCGTTCAAAACGTTACGTGCTACGCCACAGGCTCTGGTTGCATACCACGGATTATTAGATTAAACTTCTTAGTCAACCCGACCGATTTGAAATGGTATCAGGCCGAGCTAACCACTTAGAACCATCTTTTTTCAATTCAGAGTGAGAAAAAAGAGGGCAAGGAATGCAGTTGAGGCTTACGAGGGGTCAACGACCGACCCTTGGCTATCAGTGCCCCAAATACTTTCCTATTATCTTCATTATGTTTATCATTCTATTGCTACCGGTTTGTCTGCGCTCAAAAGTTTGTACAACTAACTTTCCTATTTTCTACTTCGTTCGCTGTGAACGCGAGAGCACAGCGAACGAAGTTCTCCGTTCAAAATTCTTTCGTATGGCTGGTCTGTCCGGCTGTTCCCCTCTAGGGTATAGGTCGCATTTCTCAGCCGATTCTCGTGAAATTTTCAGCAGGTTTTGTATTTTGGGATGATAAGTATCCAAAATTTTAGACCTTAAACTTATGGCATCCCTGGCTCTATTATGGTCGAAGTGGCACTCTTTGGGGGAGGAGGGGGAGGGTTATGTCCAGCAGTGGACGTCTTTTGGCTGATATGATGTTGATGATTAAGCGATTGCATCGACACTATTCGTGCCTATAAACGTAAAATGTGTGAGGACCAATGTAGTTAGCTTGGTTAATTGGTAGTAGTTAAAAAGTTCCGTTGTGACACAAAAATTAACCATAGAATTGTATGGCAAATTTTTGTGTCACAACTTGAACTTTTTAACTACTACCAATTAACCAAGCTAACTACAGGCCTAGAAATTGGTCCTCACCCAAATCTGGCGTCAGCTATCATCAGAACTGCATTACTTCCCATGCAATCAGAATTGAGAGCACTTCTAAAATAATTTACACCAATTACTTGGTGAGTACCTACGTATAGTTTAAGTACCTACGTCAACTAAGGATTATGTTTCCAATTTCGCTACGATTTTTTTCTTTAATTTAAAATTGAACCTTTTGTTAATTACGCTTCTGTTATACACTTATTCTTTGTTAATTCTAAAGATAGTTACCGTTAGCTTTTCGGTGAAGGAAATCTAATCCCAATAAGGTCTAGTTTTCCCTCTAGGTTGGAAGGTCTGGTGGCAGTCGCTTTCGCAAAACTAGTGCCTATGCCAAATCTGGGATTAGGTGTTAAAGCGGACCCCGGGATCCTTTTGGGGTATTACCGGGAATAACGCTAGGTTGGTGATGAATTCTAAAGATAGTCGCTCAAAACATCGCACCTATAGCAAAAACTGTATTATTATTAAGAGCCTTTTTAAGTGTCCCACCGCTGGGCAAAGTCCTCCCTCTCATTATTCCATATGTCCTGAAAAAAGATGTCAAGCTCGTCTCGCCATCTCCTGCAGTGGTCTACCGCGACGCCTTATTCAATTCTGTGGGACCCACTTGGTAATAATTGTAGCCCATAACGCTTCTGGAAAAAAAAACAATAGGAAAATTAAGAGCATGCCTTGGTTGATGTACATACTTAATTGGGCCAAAAAATTCTAGAAATACTCGTCAACGCTCTTACGATTATCGACAGCTTGAAACCGACCATTTAGGCTGTAGGTATGACTTGTAAATTGTTCCCCCAAATTACAGTGAGGTCTGTGATATTTGCAAGTTTAAGGACTAATTTCATACTTAAATATCACCTTTAAATCGAGAATGCGTACCGTAAAGTACCGTTATTTAATATCATTATGTGTTTCGCAATGGTTGGCAAATCTGGGGTTGGGACCTTCGTCATCTTATGTGGGTCGAGGTACCGTAAGTCTATTTATATGTACGCATTTTGATATTTAAACCAATAAGGTAAGGTTCATAGTTGTATAGATATTTTTGGCTCTCTAGCTGGATGCATTCCTTTAGTAATGAGTAATGAATGATGTATTAGTAATATTGCGGAAGGTAGTAATGTAGATGCTAGCTACTATTCGCTTGACTGCTACCGTTTTACTAAATAATTTATTGTAAAAACAAATTTTGAACCGACTTCAATTTAGTACGCCGCCAAGCCACGAGGACATTTCCACATTTTTTTACAATTTACCACATGAACTGATTTCCGATAGCAAATGCGTAGATTACTATAGAAAAAAACCGAATCGCTGTATGTGGGCCGATAATATTTGAGGACTTCCGTCGATCCCCCAAGATCGTCACCAATGGCACCTCATTAGTTCCTATTCCACCTCAATATTTCTCATAATTGAGAAATTCGAGAAGTCATTTGTGGTCTTCATCATCAATTCCTCGTCACCTAATTTATGATTTCATGTAAATACACGAGTTATAATAGAAAATACCAAAATTACTACACGCGTGCCCAATAAAATTGAGGCGTTCCCTCAATTCCTCATGGATCCCATCATCTAACTGTTTTTTTTAAATGGGACCCACCTCGAAGCATATACACACAAACAAAAAAAATTTCGAGTCGGCTCATTAATTTCATCTGTTCTGAGGTAACAAACATGAAAAAAAAAACATTAAAATAAAATATAATTATAGAACCGAATTGAGAACGTCTTCCTTTTGTTTGAAGTCGGTTAAAAAAAGCTGGTTCGCATAGAAGAATCGCTTATTTTGGGGGCGTTTTAAAGATACTCTTATGTCCGGTCTTTATGACACAAACCAAAATAAATTGCCGTGCTATAGGACATTTTCATTAATTCGTGTACCTAATTAGCGTGAGTTTTTAACACTTTTCTTGACATTGTATCTTATAAGATACACAATTTTTGGTGTTCTTTTTGTATTTTTGTAACAGACTATTTTTTTGGCTCGACAAGGCGCAAATGAGGCTCGAACTCACATCTTTTTTGTTATTTGCCAAGAAAAGGGTATAAAAATAAACTCGGTGTCAATTTTGTAACGACAATTAAGCATTCTGTTTGTATAAGTATTCACTTTTTCTGTTTAATTTATAAATAATATGCATATACACGTTAATTCAATGTGATAAAAGTTCATTTTCACATAATTTATATAGGTACTTAATTTTGACACAAAACTGACCCTGAGTTAATTTTTTTTTAACAATTAACGCTAATTGGGCACATGAATTACCTACTCAAAATGCCCTAGGTATAGCTACTGACCGCCTCCGGACGGGAAAATTAAATTCGATTCATTAACAATAGGAAATAGAGCGTAATTTATTTTAACACGTTCGGGCCAGCAACGTTTTACCACGTCATCATCAGAATATTGTAATAAACACAACGTCTAATGACTACCAAACAAAAAAAATATTTTCTCGCACTACGTTATAAAACGTCGGCAGTCCGTATTAATTCCTATTAGAACTATTCCTGTGCCGTAACACTGAGAAATTCCAAACTGCTAGAGCCGCAACGCATCAACTTTTGGGAGGATTTTTCGAACGTCCATTGCACACGCACACATGCCCACGGGCGCTAACACAACGTTCGTGTACGTCGCGCGGGTAAGCGGCGCGCCCCGCAGTGGCCAGCGTGCGTCGCAACGGGCTGCGTGTGCGCTGTTTTCGACGGAGCCGCGAAATTTGTTGAATAAATCGTAAGTATTTTGTATTTTTTTTTATAAAAACCTTTCGTTTTTTTACGGTTTACGCATAATACTCATATTTGTCTTCGATATGGTATATTATTGATTTCAAATAACCGCGTGGCGCGTCGAAAATAGACTGTACAAATACTATTATTTTATAATATTTACCCACAAATACTATTATTTTATAATAGTAATTGTACAATGGAACGTGCTATGATTGGATTCAAGTATTATCAAATCAAGGTACTAAGTGACATTTGCGAAAAATCATGTAATTACTTTGTATGTTTCTAAAAGTAAAATACATACTTTTTGTTTTAGATGGATAGAAAACTACGTAATAAAGCGACACTGAAGCTTTTTGAAGACTCCCTGTCAGAAGAAGATACACCAGATCCTTACAGCGACGATGGAGAGTGTGGATCTGATCAGGATTATGATCCAGAACCAGCCGGATCTTCAGAGAGCGACAACTCTGTAGTTGACGCGCGACCTTCAAAAGCGACGACATCGAAGATCGAATCATCAGTCTCAGGTGATTCTGATAGTTCAGCCTGTTCCTCAAGTTCTGACAGTATTTTTGGGACTCGGGCTCGGAGGAAACAGACACCGACTTCAGTCAATCGTCGTAGAATTGCATCGGACTGTAGTTCAAACACGGCGGAGGCTGATACTATTTCACTTGAATCTCTTCCTGGGTTACCTTTGGCAGCTAATTTAGAAAATGGAGTACCTAACGCCTCACCGTCGCCTGTACAAATGGAGAATATCCCTACACCTGCTATATGTTCCTATTATTTTGTTGTGAATTCATACCTAATAATAAATGATTCATGCAATAAATACGTTTTATTATCCATTTAAAGACAAATTTATAAGTTTCAATGAGTATAAACGGTGGCGTTTATCAACGTTGTTCATTTTGGCATGCTAACATTCAAATATTTTTGTGATACAACGTTTTATCATGTCGACGTCATTAGATGTTCATGCATCACATTCACAAAAAAGACTTAATCATACGACGCAACTTTTATACACGTCACCGTGTTATGATGTTGTTTCTAGTCTATAACAAATTTAATGATTTGTTGAGACACAACGTGTATGAAAGTCGATAACAGACGGTGACGTGATTGGACGTTGTGTAGTAAATTGATACAGAAAAATGAGACGTATACGACACAACGCTATATAACGCCGACGTCTCAAGACGTTTGTGTCACGCATGGAATCTTTGGAGTGTTTATAGCCTGCAGAACGTCATCCAACGTACCTGCGATTTGTATGGGAAAATATTGTGTCACGACCTCAGTACCTCATTAGGCCGGCGGTGGGCCGAACGTGTTAAAATCGAACGAAACTAACATAATGCAGCTCTGTTCGATTTTAGAATGATATAATTGATATACGTTCAATACGGTATTTGACTAAAGTCAAATCAGCTTCTTTAATTTTTAGGGATTACTTGCTAATCAAACAACGTCCTTATTATTAGTTTTCATGAATTAAATATCTTAAAATAGCATACATGAAAGATTGATACTGTTAGCAAATACCATATATTGCAGAGTAGGTTACCTTTTAACAAGACTTAAGGCGGGTAGAGGATAGATATATGTTACTATAAATTGTACCTAAATACTTCATTATAGTGATATATAAGGTACAGTTGATTGGACATATAACTCACATTAAGCATTTCAAAATGACAGCCATAAATCTACAGAAAGAAAGTGACATGGCGTAATGAACGCTAAGGAGGTAAAATTAACAGCTACTTTCGCGTGGAATGTAGCACCTCGTATTGTTGCTCAATTACGACGCAAAGGAGGTTTATGGTTAGGTAGCAGTGATCGTAAATAGTCGATTGCTCAATCGACTCGGTCATCTAATGACCGATTTGATGGACAAGATAAGTGTTTTTAACGTAATTAGATTCAGTTAAATAGTTTCGAACTAGAGGCCTACCGTTTAACTGAGTCGGCTCCCGCTTATATGTAGGCTTAGGACTTTTGGATGCTCGCCGTGGTTCTAGAATCCAGGGAGTCGCCATATGTTAAAATTTGTAATAAAAATTTTTTTCGAAGTCAAAATCAAAGTACATATATATTAACACTTGTATGATATAATTAATTAATTATACTAAAACACGACTATTAACAAACCAAACTACTTAACTAAGTAACAATAACAAAAATCTCTTCTCCAATCTAATATGTATTATTTTCGGCACTACTGAATCTCTGATGAGGTACTGGCTTTCGGAAGCAGTGTATCATAATCCCATCTATTGCTATTTCGTGTTCATCGTTAAAATGGTAGTAAGAATGAACATTATATTTTTTTCTATATTTTCCGGGGTTAAACGAGTTCTGGACTTATCAAAAATCCTTTTGTGTGTTGAGAACGACCTTTCCACATCCACTGAAGAAGTTGTATTCTCCAGAAACTTTTCCGATTCGTCATATTTGTGGTGAACAGCGCTAAAATTCCGTATAAGTAGTATCGTAGTCGGGATTCCGATCTAACACTTTTTCTAGTATATCTAGAACAGTATCGGTAGCACACCATTGTGACTTGTGTAGTAGAATTATGATAAAATTAATTGCAGTCATAATAACGTGTTTATTACTGACATATCCGCATAAATCATAACATCTAATATAATGTTCTATTTTTACACTTTGACTTCGAAAAAAATATTTTAACATAATGGCGACTCCCTGGATTCTAGAACCACGGCGAGCATCCAAAAGTCCTAAGCCTACTAATATGTCAGTTTAGTGACGAAACGGATGCGTTTGACATTTGACTGTCATTTTGCGACGACATCGTTACCATCCGTTAATACGACATCCGTATTTTAATGAATTCCGACTCGTTTATACGTGTGTTACCCAAATTAATTAAGATACTTAAGCCTCGTGTTGCTGCTATCGAAATGCCTAATATTATAACACTTGTAATTAGATTTTCTTAGCAGCTGATATTGGACAATAAACATTAATGATGAGTATGATGACATATTGAGGACATGAGTTGTACTGGGATGACAGGCAGACAAATATTGGATGTAAGGGCATTTTCACTATAACTAATCTCATTTTCTAATGTACCTGTAAGCTGGGACATTAAAAACTCTGAAGGCACTAAAAAACGTGGGCATTTTTAACCTTTACCGCAGGTATCTTTAGATAAAATAGTCGTATGTGCGGGCAATGTCATTTTTAGGGTTCCGTAGTTCCTAGTCGAACCCTTATACTTTCGCCATGTCTGTCCGTCCGTCCGCGGATAATCTCAGTAACCGTTAGCATTAGAAAGCTGAAATTTGGTACTAATATCAATCACGCCAACAAAGTGGTAAAATAAAAAGTGGAAAAAATGTTTTATTAGGGTACCTCCCCCATACGTAAAGTGGGAAGTGTTTTTTTTTCATTTCATCCCTAACGTGTGATATATTGTTGGATAGGTATTTAAAAATGAATAGGGGTTTAGTAAAATCATTATTATATTTTAAAATATTAACATTATAATATTTTCGGAGATAATCGCTCCAGAAGTAAAAAAAATGTGTCTCCCCCCCTCTAACTTTTGATCCATAAGTTTTAAAATGATGAAACTTTCGAAAGTAGAACTTTATAAAAACTTTCTAAGAAAATTATTTTGAACTTGATAGGTTGAATAGTTTTTGAAAAAAATTACAAAATAATTTCTGAATCAAGTTTGTATTGTATTGCTTGTATTGTTCGCTAAGTATTCCTTTTTTAGCGCTTACGTGGGGACACTTACTGTGACGGACGAATAACTACGGAACCCTACACTGAGCGTGGCCCGACACGCTCTTGGCCGGTTTTTTATCTGTACGTTTTTCACTTTATTGTAATGGCGTAAGGTAATACACTTATCTTTAGCTACAAAACCTAAGCATTGCTGTCACGCGTGTTATGAATGGCGATAATTTATCGCCGCTAAAAAAAATATAGCTTTCACGGCCGTGGAGTCAGTACCTTAACTGTGCTAGTGTAGTTTTTTCGGTTAACTGACTTTACTGTTTCTATGACATAATTCTATAAAGAATTTATGTCAGAAATCGAATAAACGTATCATATTTTATTACAAGAAGCCTATTTTGACATTAACTATTACTTAAACTAAAAAAAAACGTTAATTTTATTTGAAACTTGGCATTGTAACTAGGTTTTTTTGAATAAATTGTAATTTAATGCGTGTCAACTATTACTTACTGAGTGAATGCATGTCAAAATTCGTATGCCTCCGGGTACGACAAAGTGAAACAATGCCGCTTTTACCACCGTCTGCAATATTATATTAAGTGTACACTATGATCGACGAATAAAGTAGTTGTATTTGTGTATAATAATTTTGTAAGTTATGAAAAAATATTGATTATTACATGAATATTAACAAAAAAGCTAATTACAGGATCTCGCAGATAACGCTAGAATATGAAAATACTTATAAAGTGTGTGTTCAGTGTAAATTAATTAAATACTTGAGTTAATTTTAGGAGCTATATAACACAAGCCTAATAGCCTCGTCTTTTACAAAAAAAATGTTTAAGTACATTGGAGATCTCATGTACAGTCAAGTGTAAAAATATATCTATAACGTGCTCATAAATATGTCCTATCGCTCTTATAGCCACGGATTAAGGTTTCGGTACATTATATTAGGTCCTTACCTATGAAATTGGCGTTTAGTATGGAGAATTTATGAAAACTGTGATTTTCATAAATTGAATTTTGTGGATTATACAGCAATGTCAAATTCAAACCAAACAAAATTTTGGTAGGAGCATAGAAAACTTGTAAGCTAGGTATCACTCTTAATTACTTAAAAATGGTTGGCATAATAAAAATATACGTAATTGAAACCTTTAACCGGCAGCACATGCAAAGGGTGGTTTTCAAGCTTTAATTTGAAACTATAAATAAAAAGTTAAAACCTATTATTTGTATTTAAAACCTTTGATAGTCTTATATTGAAATTAAAATCGATATATAAGGTGCCATCGAATTAGGAACAGATATTTTAAGAGGTATTACATCACATCAAAACAATTAACTTTAAGTAGAAATTAAGATACATTTTTAGAACAAAATAAATAATTTAAAATTTCGTTCAAAAATAACCACCCTGTGTATTTAACTGACAAGGTGTTTAACACTTGCTGTCAAGTGAACATCGCTGTGTGTGACACACGTCAATGATTCTAGGTAAAATTGTTAACTATCTCATTAACAGGGTGTTTTTACGCAGTAATGTTGTTTCCTTATTTATCTTCAAAAATTAACAAAATCTATAAATATTTCTTATATAAATAGACTCCTAGAGACGAGTACTATTGATAGTACTAGTAGTGATTTGAATTAGGTACCAATACTTTTAGAGTTGACTCTAAAAGTATTGGTACCTAATTCAAATGCACCTTATATATATTTGCTTTTGACTGGACAAACAGCCAGAGAGTAGCCGAATCGTTAACACACTCTTATTCTTACAGTAATATTTGGCTACTCTGGCTGCTACTAACTAAACATGACGCTGACTGTACGTCGTTGTATTTGTTCGCAGATCTATGATTTCTCACGATGTTTTCCTTTACCAAAAAGCTTGTGGACTAAATACAACCCTATCTCTCATCCACGCGAGAGCATATGTGCCCTATATGCGACGCCCACCATCATCATTAATTCCACTCCTGGTCACAGATGAGACGTGATGGAACCTAGTCTGCTGGCTCAGTACGGGTGAGCAATCGCCCAGTAGCATCCTTGTACGCGTAACTAACGCCCTTAACACATAAGTGTACGCAAAGCGACATGCTAATAAAAAAAATGCAAGGCGATCTTGTTATTGACTTAACTTTCATCTGTTCTATAGCAAGGCGACATTACTTATGGTTATTTCAATGATTTTTTATGTCTAGAGTTGCAGGCTGAAGCGAATGTGTATTTTTGTTATACAAAAAAGTCATTTTTCACTACACAGGGTGTAGTGAAAAATTACTACACAGGGTGTAGTGAAAAATTACTACCGGCTTACGTAAAATATCCTGACTACGACGAAGTTCAGCTTTTGATTGCGTTTAGATTATAAAATGTACGTTTAAGCTAAAGTTAAATTTAAGGTCACAACTAACCTGTCCGTTTTGTGACGACATCGTTATTATTAGTTAATAGTACATATTTATAAAAATGCCCTTTATTCGCTTGATTTGACAAATAAACGTATACATATATAATGATATGACCTATATATTTGTATTTACTTCTGTTCCTCCCACAGTCATACCATCATTGGTTGTGTTGTGTCATAGCTTGTAGAGTGCGAAAGTTTGATTGTTTGTAACTCAATCACGATGAAACGTGACAACCGATTTGGATGAAATTTTGCACAAAGATAGTTTAAAGCCTGGATTAAAATATAGCATATAATTTTCATCCCGGGTTCACGCAGACGAAGTCGCGGGCGGAAGCCAGTACAAGATGAACTAGTCTCGTTAATCGCCTTAACCTTTTCACCGCCAAACACGTGAAATCACGTCATCGACGATCCGTGACACCGACGCCAAAGACGGCATTTGCCGACATTTTTTTTATTTATGAAAACCTACTCTGAAATAGCCCAATTTCATGTTGGCGTTATTTCTTTATCCATTATTTTTTTACCCTTGTGGCGTGAGGTGGCACGGCAAGTTGCTTTACCATCTGGCGGTGAAAAGGTTAAGGGATGTTTGCTACTATATTACAGCCCCCTTTTTGCGTCCTACGGATAATCACTAAATGTCCTCTAAGGCGTCTCAAATTCGTGTTGTGATTTTTATTGATTAAACGATAGGGTTCTAATTATATCAGAATTGAAAAGTAACACGCGAGAATTTTTGGCCCAATATCCGGAATTGTCCTAGATTTATTTTTCTTTAAATAGGTTTAAATTGATCGAAATATTGGTGATCATTTGACATTTTAGTACAATGTACATTGCACACAATCACAAGCTATCTGCCCGACCATTTATATTACAAAACTGCACATTAGTAAGGCATACAATTTTTCCATTAAAAAATCCAGGTCACCAAGCATCAAAATAAAAAATTAAACATACAATAATTACCTAATCCTCGATCAAGGTTACGTCGAATTAGGACCGAGATCAGCGTTGAATATCAAAATACGGAACCCTGCATGCTCCTGTCCCAGTTGAGACAATACTTTCCCGCGGTTACGGCGCAGAGAAAGCGTGTTGCGCAAGCGGCCGGCCTGCGCGGGCGCCGCAAGGCACCGGCGCCAGCGGGTCGGGTGCCCTTGTGGATTTATGTAGTCAAGGTCAAATGTTTATAAATAAATAATGTAAAATTCTCACCGAACGGGCCGGGCCAGAGCGCATTCTATTACATGCAACGGAATTTGAACCGTCTATACAGCAGATGCAAATTCATATTTGATTACAATCCCCACCGACCGCGTCGGTAGCTGCCGCCTCTCAGTGGATGCACGATGCATTCAAATATGAAATGTAAACACTTCCTTTGCATGTAATAGAATGCGCTCCGGCCCGGCCCGTTCCTTACACGAAGCAAACGTGCAACATCGTAAGCACAATATGGCAGATTAAGGCTTATGTTATGGGTTAGACGACGTTATAATAATTAAAATATATTTATATATCTGGGTGCGCGGCAGTGCCCACGCCAAGTCGAGCAAACCCAAGAGGCACGGCTGTACCATCCTTTTCTCGAAGCCAGTCATTCAAGTCAGGGATTTTTTGCGTTGTACTTACCACGTGCTAAAGTCTGCACTTTCCTATAAAAAGCGCGAGAAGTTCAAGCGATTATCATCCCAACTGTTTTTTCCCTGAGACGGCCCGTAAGACCTCCCAGGGAGGTAGTACCTTATCATATTAGTTGCTGGCGTTTGGCCTGCCAAACGAGGGAAAAAAACATGAAAGGTTACAAACCCAGGTTACTGTACGTTACATCCCATGACTTGATCCACCGCAATGTCAACATTGTACGCTAAGGCTGCGCGCGCGCCGCCGCCGGCCCGGCCTCCATTGAGCAACGCGTTCGTAATCACCGCCAAAACGCAGGTTGTCATAAAATTATTGAATGGACACAGCTACCGTAGTAGAAGGCGATATGTTGCATTCCACTCGCAAAAATCGGTTGAACCTAACTTTTATAACTTACTTAACTAAGAATTCTTTATAATGATCGTGTTGATGAGATGATGATGAAATAACTCTAGTAAGTGCGTGTCATGTGGTATAGAAAAACAAAGTTTTAGTTAAATTTATTATTTCTTCGTTTTAAGGTAGCTTAGTGTATCGTTTTTTTTTATGACACTCGCCCGCGTGTGAAAAATCACACTTCCTGACCAGTGTGAGGCGTAAAATGTAGTATCCACTACGAGAAGTAATAAAGAAAGCCTACTCATATTTATAGCAATGAAAAGAATGCCGGCGGACCCGCGGGCGTAGCCTATTTCCATTCCAAAAGTCCACATACTGCCGAAAGAATTACCCATGGCCTATGCCTATATACACACAAACTTCACTTTTCCATAATACAAGCTGCCCATGAACATCTAGAAAGCCCAGTCTATTCACAAATGAAAGACTTTTGAAAACCGATAAGCTGTCCCGGAGATTACCCAAAACATATAAACCTTCAAAGCTGCAATCGCAAAAACTTTTCCTCGTCATAATGTGCAAAGAAATGTACAGAAACACTTTTCCAATACCATCACCATGTCGATCACGCATGCGGCAACGTAACAGGTGACCTTGCAGACCGCTGATCTGAATTCGAGTGCGTTTGCGTCACTTTATCGTATTCGTAACGTAACCGGCCAGGGGTATCCAGCCGTGTTACGAAACTGTGGATCCATCTAAGACACATGCATAAACTCACGTGTTGTGTTATAATTATATTTATACGTTATGGCACATCTTTTTAACTTGAATTTTATGTACAAGTACACAATATTTGGCAAAAAAAAACCGCCACGAAATATTCTAACTTTTTGGCTCATTATTTTCAACCCTATTCTCATAGCAGACTCTTAGAGCACCCACACGAAAGGTCATAGGTACAATTAGATTTTTCTTCTTAACCTGTCGCCCATTTATTTCCCTGGCATATCTTATTTGGAACCTGTACATTCATATCAAATACGCCAGATGTTAAAAGTACAAAAAAAACCAATCGGTGTCTAAATAAATTTCCTATGCCTTAAGAGTCCGCAGTAAGCTCGATTCTCCATACAAACGTAGTTACGCTCTCATTTTAAAACTACGTGTTGGATTGTAACGAAACTTTGCATGTTCAATAAAATGTGGTATATCTATGTCTGAAATTAGTTTACGTAGCTTCAGATACCATAATAAAAAATGTACAGCGAATTTAAGTTTTTCATACAAAACTAGTTTTTGCTGCATTTACTTTGTTTTATAAAATTGGAACCATATAAACTAATTACAGACATAGATATACCTCATGTCATTGTATATGCAAAGTTTCGTCACAATCCAACACGTAGTTTTAAAATGACAGCGTAACTACGTTTGTATGGGAAGGTGAAATTCGGCCGAGCTTACTGCGGCCTCTTAATTGACATATTTAAATATTTAGCACCAGCTTTTTTAGATATCTCTCGCTAATACTTTATCTCAAATCTTTATATAACGTAAGTAACATATATATAATCGCTTTAAACTCACTGCCAACCCTACGCGAATCGGAATAAAATGGCCATCGATTGGGCAAGAATTACAATGCATTTGCAACAAGTAGGGAAGTGGGTGGCCGCGCACGATCATTCATGCCGTTGTTCAAATGTCACTTGTGACCGAAACACAGGTGATGTGGAGGATGACTGACGGCATAATATTAGAGAGTTAAGGTGCCGCTAGACTTGAGTAGAGGAGATATAGCTGGTTCGTCACAATCAGCCATTGTATGGCGTATAATAAATAGGAATCTTCACTGACAATAAACAAACATGGTGAAAATAAAAATGAAATGTCAATACTAAGTATATGAATTAGCGAACAGTAAAAAAAGAAATATAAATGGCATGCTATGTGATAATGAGAACACAAAATAAAAATTAAAAATCGAAACAGAAAACGTGATTAATCAATAATCACAAATATCTATATAATTAAATTAAAATGATAAAGCATAAAATAAACAAAGGCGAACTTATCCCTAAAATTTTGTATGCAAACCGGATTTTTAGCATCACCACATTGAAAACGAAACTATTTGGGTTTGGGTTCGCTCACATGTATGTAACAAAAGGGAGCATTCGTCTTTTTAAAATTTGTCGAACTTTAATTTTTATTATATTTACATAAGATACATAACGCGTGAAATTCGTCAATTGTACAATACGAGTACTGCCTAAAAGTAAAAATGAAGGTCGATAATTCCGACCCCGCACTTGGCGGGAAACCTGTTTTTCAGATGTTTGACTTATCTCTCCTTCAGTGTAAGAATAAAAAGTGGAAGAAGGTGGTCCAAGGTGGAGTTCGGAAATGTTAACACAACCGAGCAACGAAGGGAAGCATAGAGCCAAACATCGCTACGAACATTTTCACGATAATTCTAGCGAACGCGAAGTAAACGGGACACCGAAACAATAACAAAATTGCTCGGCTCGGCAAAAAGATCGTAGCCAAATGTACCGTCTCCTCGCTAGAATATACTCGCTAGAATGCTCGCTATAGAGTTCCCGTTTATTGTGTGAGCTTTTACCTATCATTTATTCATAAATAAATATAAATAAATAAATAAATAAAGCGTTTATTCACAAAAACAGTACATATTTAAGTTTACTTTTCTACTTCCGCCAAACTGTACAACAGTTTGTTGGCAGGTGAATACTGAAGTCTATCGGCACCTTTATATTGCACTACCTGCCCGGCCCGGCTTTGCACGGATTACCCGTTTTCCCGAAGGAATGAAGCATTTTCCCGCGGTAAAAAGTAGCCTATGTTCATCAGGGATAATGTCGGCTTCTAATGGTAAAATTATTTTTCAAATCGGTCCAGTAGTTTCGGAGCCTATTCAATACAAACAAACAAACAATCAAATCTTTCCTCTTAATAATATTAATGTAGATGTAGATATGCTAGCTGTCTATTATATTGCAGCAACACAATTTTATCCGAATCTGTCGAAAAATTATAGACGTTTATTTAAACCATCCGAAAAGGTCGTGTCATGCAACCTGACACTTGATATTTTCCGGAGCATTGCTCCACATTGACCCAGTTGTCTGAGGTCAACTCAATTCGTTAATTGCAGCCCTAGAGCGTAATGATCGATTTCCTTAAATGGAGTTAATGCATTATTATTAATTTCATGCAAGGTTTGTTTGTCCTTATAGCAGTGGCCGCTATGACATCTCTTATGTAAGCGTCAATCGCGGTCGCATCGCATCCTCATTATACTAATTTGATCTACATTATATTCGTGTCGTCGACAGCGAACGAAATAATTTACTTTAAAAACAAAGTTTTAACCGACTTCAATTTAGTACACCGCCAAGCCACGAGAACATTTCCTATTTTTTTTTTTTACAGTTTACCACATGAACTGATTTCCGATAGCAAATGCGTAGATTACTATAGAAAAAAACCGAATCTCTGTATGTGGGCCGATAATATTTGAGGACTTCCATCGATTCCCCAAGATCATCACCAATGGCACTTGATTAGTTCTATTTCAACAGAATCTTATCAGAACCTGTGACGTACTTTTGCACTTTTAAGTACATAAATGATGAATTCGATAAGTCATCTGTGGTCTTCATCATCAATTCCTCGCCACCAAATTTATGATTCCGGTTGTAAATACACGTGTTATAACAGAATTACAAAATCACTACACGCGTGCCTAATAAAATTGAGGAGTCCCCTCAATTCCTCATGGATCCCATCATCTAACTGAATTTTGAAAAAATGGGACCCACCTGGAAGTATATACATACGAACAAAAAAAAATTGTAAGAAGCTCGCATTCTATGGTTTTTGGTTTGGTATGGTTCGTTCGGTGGTCATCAATGTCTACGTCTGTTGCTGTTTATGGTAAAGGCCCCTGAGACCTCTCTTATGAGGGCATTTTCAAATTATTGTGTACCCATTTAGCGTGAGTCGTCAAACATAACTTAAAAACCCAAAGTCAATTTGGTGACGACAAATAAATATTCAGTTGGTATGAAAATTTACTGTTTGGTGTCTTTTTATAAATGAGCACGTAAGTTAAATTTAAGACTAGTTCATTTTCACATAAACCATAGGCTTAAGAGTCCGCAGTAAGCTCGAATCTCCATACAAACGTAGTTACGCTCTCATTTTAAAACTACGTGTTGGATTGTAACGAAACTTTGCATGTTCAATAAAATGAGGTATATCTATGTCTGAAATTAGTTTACGTAGCTTCAGATACCATAATAAAAAATGTACAGCGAATTTAAGTTTTTCATACAAAACTAGTTTTTGCTGCATTTACTTTGTTTTATAAAATTGGAACCATATAAACTAATTACAGACATAGATATACCTCATGTCATTGTATATGCAAAGTTTCGTCACAATCCAACACGTAGTTTTAAAATGACAGCGTAACTACGTTTGTATGGGAAGGTGAAATTCGGCCGAGCTTACTGCGGCCTCTTAATTTAAGTCACACTAAGTGACACCCGGTTATATTTTGTCTGGCGACTCACGCTAGGTACACACTCATGTAAAAATGCCCTTAATTGCATAGCATTTGAGGCAAAAGTTGAGATTTTGCAACTGAACTTCCCGCCTAGGAGACATCTCGACTACATATTTGTTGCTTGTAACCCAAGCCCGTGTGGCCCGACACGCACTTGGCGGCTTTTTTTTGTTTACATTGGCTCGTCACAAAAATATATATTATATTTATAAAGTAGCCAAACATTTCGGTACACGTCTTTACTACCCAACCCCGTGCCAATAAATTTACTGTAACTAGCTACACGACCAGCTTTTGACACTGAGTGTACTATTAACATTATTATGAAACGTCGGTGGGGCAATTTGTTTTGTGTGGCCTTGTAAATGTAATGTAATATATAATGTTAATGCTACTCATACGCCATATCATAACTTGCCTCTAGACAGATGTGTAATAGCCATGAAATAGAACGCTATATGTTTTTGCGTTTGAAAATAGTTTCCCGCATGACGATTACCACTCGATTTTACAAATCCATCATGAAATAAAGTATGTAACCTAGTCGTGACCTATTTTACAATTATAATAAATTGACCGGTTAATTAGAATTTTGCTTGTAATCATAACCCTGCTAGTGTTTTTCTCGGTAGAGCTCAAAAGAACCCGGAGTCCGCTTTAGCAGCTAATCCCAATATTTGGCGTAGGCTAGTGGCGTGGCCTATGCCAAATCTTACAAAATCGTTCAAAAATCGTAAAACAGTTTTTATGAAAGCGACTGCCTCTGACCTTCAACCCGGAGCGAAAACTAGACCGCACTTGGCTGGTTTTTACTCACCAGGGCCTAAGGAACACGCTGCTAATATTATTTGGGATCCTCCCGGGGCTACCGGTGTCGACATTAAACTATAAAGTAGTAGTCCTTCTGAGTGGACACAGGCACATAATATATGTTATCCTATAACCCTGCCTGGGTACTCTGTCAGCAGGCAGATAACCAGGCATTAATTAATATAAAAATATTAAAAATAAACTGTAATTGTTCATGACCTCCCTTTATGCACATAATGACTACCGGATCTTTTAACCTCATCCATTGTCAAGTCACTTTTTAATGATCTGTAAAGACGGCGACCTTACTTCATTTGGGCAACTTTCAAGCTATACTTTATTTTAATCGATACCAGATTTACCACTATAAAAGGACGTAAAATAAAAGACTTTAATTATATTTAAGATCTTTTTAAACTGACGAGGCCAGCAGTCCCTTAAAAATAATGGGAAGTTAAAATAACTGTGTTCACTGTTTTATCGAGGCATATACATTTTGGTAAAAATAACTTGGAAACATTTCTATAGGAGTCGTTACGCCCCTGCTTTCAGAATGAGCCCCAACCTCATTGTCTCGTATTGCAACGGTTGCATTGCATTGTATTTGCAATGCAACCGCTATGTTACATATAATTGTGTTCCGATATTATGTTGGGCAAAGGGCTGTTTACAAACAAGTAGAGAAAAGAAAAAAATCTGCTCTTGGGTCGAAAAAGGGTTTTCTAATGATGTAATATACAAATCAGCAAAGTGCGTGTCAGGCCACGCGCAGTTTAGGGTTCCGTAGTTGCCTATTTGTCTTAGTTACATATACAAGGGCGCGCCAACTACATGGAGCGGTTGCGTCGGCCGAATTTGTACGAAAGTTCCTTCGGCCTGTGGCCTTTATAAGTGCACTTAGAGTTGGTCGACTATTACTTGGTAACGTCATGCCTAATTATCCGTGATAGTTTTCCTTTTAAATGCATTATATGTACCTACTACTGCAACGAATTTTTGCACATCTCCAGAATAGCCATTTTGCTAGACCATTTGAAAGCCCAATATCTCGCAAATAAATCACTGAGTTGAAAAATGGTTTTAAGAAACCCATATTTTGTAGCAATTTTTCAGCTAAAGTGAGCGTCAATGGAATTTGCTAACTATGTAAACAAACCGCCTTATTGAAATTTTCATTATTTATCTTACGATACCCCACACTGTGAGTACTAAGGGTTTAACGAGAAAGAAATAACACCCCTACTTAAGGTGTACGGGTAAATAAAATATTTTTTTAAATGTTATTCTACTGTTTTGTCCGCGTAATTGATTTACGAGATCGTATATAGTTTTCTAGTAGTAAGGGTTACTGAGCTAGGCCGCAGACGGACAGACGGCCAAGGCGAAACTATGAGAGTTCCTTGTTGACTACGGAACCTTAAAAAAAAGGAGGATAGGTTATAAGCGCTTCAAAAGTGGCACACTAAAATGAGTTAATTAAGATTTGGTGGCCATTATCAAACACGGAATTTCATATAGACAACTTTGCCGTTTTGTGTACAACTTATCATATATGAACAATTTGCAAACATCTACATTTACTTGGCTACTCTATACCCCAGTACCTATCCAGGATTTTGGTTCACGGGCGTGACTCCATTTGGGCTGGATCCGCCATTGCTAGAGCCCTATCGTCAAGTTTTGCAGCGACTCTTATTCTGCCATTTGCGATTCATTTCATGTGAACATCTGGCCACGTGTCTAACGAGCAGCCTTGTCCACAGTGGAAGACGCGAGCGGCCGCTACACCGCCATGTTCTACTGGGGGAACAACTACTGGACCGGCTCTGCTGAGCTCTGCCATGTGCTCAACGAACAGCACGCGCCCTCCAAACACAGGAACAGTAAGTGGATACGTTTGTTCATAGTGGGCGCCAGGGGAAAAACTTTTGGACCGAGTGTGTAAAGCTTTGTCATCTGTTGAATGACCGGCATGTCGGTCCCAAGCATAGGAATATCATCATATCAGGCGAAAGACGTCCCTTGCTGGACATAGGCCTCCCCCAAATAGTGCCACAGTGACCGGTCCTGCGCCACCCGCATCCAGCGTACTCCCGCGACCTTTACCAGGTCACCAGTCCACCTTGTGGGGGGCCTACCCACGCTGCGCCTTCCGGTACGTGGTCGCTACTCGAGAACCGGTAGGCAGCGGTACGAGGAACGGTAAGTATACAAATCTGTCCACAGTGGAAGACGCGAGCGGCCGCTACACCGCCGTGTCCTACTAGGGGAACTACTAGGGGCCTAGACAAAGTGACATTCGCTTGCGCTTCGCCATAGAATCGCTTTGTGTCTCTCTATCACTCTTCCAAATTAGTGTGACAGTGACAGTTGCGTTTCGTTCGCTACGAAGCGTTAGCGATTGTAACATTTGTAACCTTGTCTAGGCCCCCTGGACCGGCTCTGCTGAGAACTGCCATGTGCTCAACGAACAGCACGCGCCTTCCAAACACAGAAACAGTTAGTGAACTAGTTTGAGCGTGTTAGACCACGTGACACCCGTTCACCACGTGGCCAACTAGAGCTCTGCTCTGCTCTAGGACAACATCGACCAGCCAGGGCCATGGCGCTGCCGATTGCCATGTGCTTAATGAACGGCACGCCCCCTCGAAACACAGAAACAGTAAGTGATCGAGTCTGTTCACAGCGGATGCCAGGGGAACAACTATTGAACTGTTTTTTTTTTATCGTATGGCAAATCAGTATTTAGAACCGTGAGATCTTGGAAAAGACAGTACGGTTGAACTGTCTTTGCTGAGTTTTGATCGAGTATGACGAACGAGCTTAGCGTGGACTTCAAGCATTACTGTTCCTATGTTTGAAGTACACGCAATTTCCATGTTAAAGACTTAATCTGTACAAGTTACATGATATAAGTTGAGTACACGCTAAAACAACATAGTTCTTAGCAACATGTTCAACGAACAACTCGCTGAACTGAACCGTAACCGACAAGTATGATTAAAGCGACGCCTTGATTCGAGTCGTCCACGCCCCCTTGACAGAGACACGCTTATGCCATCCACACAATAAGATGGTTTTTTTGGTCAAATTTCGATAAATACCTTACTTGGTGAGATTTTAGATGAGCTAAAATAGGTACTATAGATTTAACTTGATTGTGTCGTAAAACCATTATTTTACATTTATTGCTTGAGTGGCCGAGTAAAAAAAGCGGCCAAGTGCGTGTCGGACCACGCACAACAAGGGTTCCGTGTCTATTAAAAAGGTCGTATCGTTATTAAAATCTTATGGCACTTACGTCATTTTCTTTAAGGAAGGCAGTTTTTTATAAATATCTCGAAAACCTTTGAACCGATCTTGTTCAAAATAAATTTCGCTGAAAGAATTTTATAATCCCTATGAGCATGATTTTTTTCATATTTTTAAAATACACGGTTCAAAAATTAGAGGGGGGGGACACAATTTTAGTGACTTTCGGGGCGATTATCTCCGACTCTATTCACTTAATCCAAAAAATTGCTTAGAAACCTTATATTTGTTTTGAAAGGCCTGTCGATTGATGTACCACAAGTGGGCTTGCAATGAAAAAATAATTTTTGACTTTCAGTTTTATGTATGGAGTGCACCCCTAAAAAAAAACTTTTTTAGTAATTTCATTACAAAACTATGTAGCGGTTAACAAAATACACCCTATCTTCAATTTTTTATTCAAATACACCCTATGGTTTTATTTATTTATACCAGGAATTCCAACAGCTATAAAATATTCACTATACTTTATAAATAGCAATAAAGAGCCAATTATAGGAACTCGCAAATAGAAAAAGTTTTAGAGTAAAATGCCTGTGACATACTGACGGACAGACAGACAGACATGACGAATCTATAAGGGTTCCGATTTTTGCCATTTGGCTACGGAACCCTAAAAAGGAAAATAAAGACCCAACTTTGATCTTAATCTGGGTGTTCAGGGACCTATTCAGTCGGAACGTGGTTTTGTAACAGACGGACTGCCTTTCACATTATTAACGACATGTTCACCTCTCTGGCACTACTCAATGTTATAGTTAATGCCACATACAACTGCGCTCAATTTCCGCGAAATAATTTTTGAGTCATGTCTTAACGAATGAAGAACGAACGAATGAATTGAAGTGTTGGAATGATCTCCCTCCACCTATCCAAGGAGCGTCTAGCGGGTATTCCTTTAGGCGCCAGCTTAAGGGCTATTTGTTGACGCTCCAAAGATCCCAACCCTAACCCATCCAGCACTTTATTTTATTTTTATATTTCCTTTTCGCGTTTTTCAATTTGTGTCCCTCATCCCATTGGGCTTGTGTTACATATTTAAGAAATTTTGTATATTCATTATTTATTTATTATGTGTAGGTATATATATATATGTTTGTATAGGTAGTATGTTGTGTTGCGTTCCGTGGGTCACGTACGGCGCTGTATGAAAATCAGCGCTGTAGGTGTCTGTCTGACACCTCGGCATAATGCTGAGACAGCGACCGATTCACTCCGCAAAGACACACAGACACACATTATGTGTCAATTATAATGTATTTTTGTCTCTGTGTGTCTTTTGTGTAGTGAATAAATGCCTTCTTTCTTTTCTTTCTTTCTTTCTTTCTTTTAATGACAAATATGCATCTGAGTCCATCATCTTTTACTTGTTATTCTCTCCCGGTAAGCCAGGAGCTAATGGTGGCAGTTTCTTAGAAAACATACTATAAATTGGAGTCTTATGGAGATGCCTCACCATGGAATGGGTTTACCGATAGAACAAAAACACGTGTTTAGTCGAACCGATGGCCGTTGGGGCGGAAAGGTTCTCGAGTGGCGACCACATACCGGAAGGCGCAGCGTGGGTAGGCCCCCGACAAGGTGGACTGATGACCTGGTAAAGGTTGCGGGAGTCCGCTGGATGCGGGTGGCGCGGGATCGGTCACTATGGCACTCTTTGGGGGAGGCCTATGTCCAGCAGTGGACGTCTTTCGGCTGATATGATGACGTGTTTAGTGGATTTGGACCCCGTATAATCATAGTTTTATATAGTGAATCAGGGGACGTAACCATTGGAACGAGCAACGAAAAATAGTTGATTTGCCCATCTACTGCCTAGCTAGCACGATCGTGTTTCATCATCATCATGTCAGCTGAAAGACGTCCACTGCTAGACATAGGCCTCCCCCAAAGAGTGCCACAATGACCGGTCCTGTGCTACCGGCACCGCCACAATTCATAATATCTACCTTAAGTAAGAGCAAAGTGCAACGCGCGTTGAACTCTTTAGTATGGAATGCGCAGACGCAGCATAGGTTACGACGCGACGTCTATTATTGTACGAGTCGACCATTGTATGGGAAGTTCTCCATTATTCAACTAATGCGCAAGGCAAAACGCATGAACCAACGCAATTGACTTGTAAAATGTGTATTCCGAAATGAGACATTTTCAGTAGCAGAGTAACGCATCGACCCAGATATTCACGCCTGTATTCCCAAAAGGGGTAGGCAGAGCTCATGAAACTGATGTTCCAGCGCCACTTTTAGCATAAATGTGGGTATAAAAGATCGACTAAATGTGGTTGGTGGGTGTTGGAGGTTGCTAGCCCATCGCCCACAACACACTTCAACCCTGATAACCCTGAACCCCGATTTCCAGATATAGAGTGAATAATATCATATCAACGGGGCTAACCAAAATGCTTTCTGAGCATCCACCCTAGCGAACCTGCGCGAATTCGATCATCTCAGTTCTACTTACGTGCCAGTCATTAGAAGTAGTGTTTGGCGACATGGATGAGTTCATCATCATCATCATATCAGTCGAAAGACGTCCACTGCTGGGCATAGGCCTCCCCCAAAGAGTGCCGCAATGACCGGTTCTGCGCCACCCGCCCTCCCGCCGTCAACCTACGCGCCTGCCGGTCCGTAGTCACCACCCGAGAACCTTTCCGCCCAAACGGCCATCGGTTATACGTGCAATGTGTCCCATCCACTGACACTTAAGTTTAGCGATTCGGAGGGCTATATCGGTTACGTTGGTTCTGCTGCCTAGCCTGCGATATCCTCATTTCCGATGCGATCATGGAGTATTTATTTATCGTATGGCAAATCAGTATTTATTTAGAACCGTGAGATCTTGGAAAAGACAGTACGGTTGCCAGGTTGTTGCACTTTTAGCACCACCCAGGGGTCACGTGTAGGGTAGCGATGGGTAATTCCTACGGACGTGGTGCAACTTCGACCCAACTCCCATCACAGCCATCTCCATTGCCCTTTGGGAGACTGAGCCTTCCAATGGACGAGTCGCCGGCGCAGGGATGTGCATATCCTGTCATTACTTTTCAATACACTGTTCAGCCCTACTTCCCCTCCTTACCTTTCTGAGCGGTTTAGTTATATGGCAGACGGCAGTGGCCACCGCTTGCGGTCGAGTACTAACCTTACTCTTGCTGTACCGTCTAGAAAGACGCGAACATACTGCAGATCTTTTACTGCGCGCGCTGTTAAATTGTGGAATGAGTTTGTCGCTGAGACAGTCGCAGTCTGTTGCGTCACTTAAGATGAATTTGAAGAAGTTGTGGCTTTCCAATGACTTGTGAATTGGTTGAATATAGTATTTATTTATTTATTGTATATTTGCGATATATCTGTTACATATGTTAGTGTGTATTATATTTTATATTGTATATTTATATTTGTATTGGCATGTTTTTATTTGTCTAGAATTAATACTAATTAGTATTTGCTTTCATTTTCTCTGTTTTTGTACACGGTATAAGTTTGCCTATCTCGTTCTACCTACCTTCCTCTCAATTGCTCAAAGGTTAGCTGGAAGAGATCCCTTATAGGGATAAGTTCGCCTTTGTACTTTGATCTATCGTGTGACATGTATATTCCTTAACCTGTTATTGTGTACATACGAGTTGGCAATGGAAGAGTCGAATGTGAATGATGAGCAAACGGAGATGTGTTTGCAAGTGAACGAATGTTTTTGTTCCAGAGAGCGGCTCCCAGATCTTTGCGGACTGGCGCGAGGACGTGTCAATGTCTGGTCTCGGCCCACCGTTCGAGGCGGCCTTCTACAATGTGCGTCTGTCCGCGACTGCTGACGACCCTGACATCATCAAGACTGTGAGTGTTTCCTTAGTAGGGTAGTCTTTCAGGATCAGGAGTAGGCCAAGGAGATGATGGCTCAAAGTCGCCATTGATGATCGACGGTCTAACAACCAAGGGTGCTGATGCTGCGAACAGCTCGGATGAGAGAGAACTGGTCTTGGATGCGTAATGAGAGGAGTCCCCAGTTGCCTGAGTACCCTATCATCGTTAAGACTGTGAGGGTTTTTCATTGGTGCGTTTTCAACTCCAGATGCGCGTAGAAAATGCAGGTTCAATTTCGGAATTCAGCGCACACTCTGGAGCTCTGACGTCCTTCACACCCCGCAATACAATATCTACATAGCAACTAGCGGAGTTGAAGGTTGAAGCACTTCCTCAGTTTGAATGACAATCTGCTGTGTACTACTTCTTTTTAGGGTTCCGTACCCAAAGGGTAAAAACGGGACCCTATTACTAAGACTTCGCTGTCCGTCTGTCTGTCTGTCACCAGGTTGTAACTCAAGAACCGTGATAGCTAGACAGTTTAAATTTTCACAGATTATGTATATCTGTTGCCGCTATAACAACAAGTAATAAAAACAAAATAAAATAAATATTTAAGGGGGCTCTTATACAAGAAACTTTTTTTTAACTGTTTTTATAGATAATGGGACGGAACCCTTCGTGCGCGAGTCCAACTCGCACTTGGCCGGTTTATGTTTTTCAAGCTTTTATTTAGTTTCACCGTTGTCTGTCTGTCTGTCTGTCTGTTATGATAATATAATCTTGCAAGTTAAATTTGACCCATTTTCCGGTGACCGATTGAGCCGAAATTTTGGGTGTAAGTATAGTTTGGATGACAATTCAATATTATGGTATACCATCTGATGATGGACATAGAAAGTGGCCATGGGAATTCAGTACTTAACCGACGTAACCCCGTTGAGTTTGGGCTCGTTAGAATCGTCTCAATGAGTAGTTTATGATGGCATACAGAAAAGTACAGTCAGAAATAAATGAAATATTTGCCAGAAACCTTCTAGGTGAGCGCTCTGTAACGGTATTGTTTGCGGAAGATTGCTTGAATGTTTAGCTAATCTGTCTCTCCACCGTTCCAGCGCCGCACCCTCCACCTCGGCCTCTGCCTCCCGGCCTCGTGCACCCGCGAGGCCGTCGGGGCCCTCGTGCAGGCCTCGCGGGCCCCGCTCCTGCGGCTGACGGTCACGGCGGTCCGGTCCCCCGACCATGGCGGCTACAACTTCGTGGAGGATAAGACTTTCCAAGTGTTACTGTGAGTGATTTCGCTGTATTTATTCTATTGCTCATAAATGTATCACATCACATCACACATCACCAGCCTATATACGTCCCACTGCTGGGCACAGGCCTCCTCTCATGTATGAGAGGGAACGGGCAGTAGTCCCCACGCTGGCCCAGTGCGGATTGGGGTCTTCACATACACCTTTGAATTTCTTCGCAGATGTATGCAGGTTTCCACACGATGTTTTTCCTTCGCCGAAAAGCTAACGGTAAATATGAAATCATATTCCGTACATAAGTTCCGAAAAACTCATTGGTACGAGCCGGGATTCGAACCCACGACCGCCGTTTGACAGCCGCATGCCTGAACCACTGGGGTACCGTAGCTTCATAAATGTATATAATTATAGTCAAAATAGTAAGTTTATATATTTGGCGTAAAAAAGGCGTAAACTTCATTCATATTATTGACGTAGACTTTACTTAACTTCTATATAGTTGGAGCAGTCTGAGACTAAACTATACAAAACTAGCTGCCCGGCCCTTCGCACGGATTCCCGTAGGAATGAAGCATTTCCCGCGGTAAATAGGAGCCTTTGTCACTCAGGGTGAGCTACATTTCCAATGGTGAAAGAATTTTTGAAATCGGCACCGTAGTTTCTGTGTTTATTCATTACAAACATACACACACACAAAAATACAAATATTTCCTCTTTATAATAGTAGTGTAGATATGATATTGGATTAGAATCATGTTGGTTTTTGAGAAAGTTCCTAATTGCTATTGATTAACAAGCTGTGAAGCCTACCCTCCGAGCCAACCGAACCTGTGTTCCCAGGGTCCTATTTAAGGTACCTACAAAGCTATATTAATACTGAAATTAACCTGCAGCTCTAGTGGATTAAGCACCTTGAAGTGTACGTAATGTAGCTGTAGCGCATCTTCGTGCATTCGTCAGTCATAACGGGACTCAAATCCAATAAGGCAGGCTCAACAGTGCAATAAATTCGCGAACGTCACAATTTTCCGTTACTAAAATAATATACAAATACAACCACCGTCCGTATATGTTTCCCAATGTTGCGTATAATTTACAAAACTGAGATCATTACACATCTCGTAATGCCGTTTCGACATCCAATTATAAAGTAGCTCGTGTTCCAAGGGACTAAGGTCCACGTTGGCGCGGCGTTTACGTTTATAGCAGTTATAAACAAGTTTGAATGTGTTCTGGTCTGAATTACGACAGTTGTTCTAGAATTGGTTATTTGAACCGGGAAATGGAATTTCTGAAGTAATTGTTGTTCAATCAACAATTACTTCAGGAATTCCATTTACCAAGGCTCCGGGTATTTTATGTCAGGAAGCATTCCGTTAACGCGACATACAATATAATACATAATCATAATACATAGAAAAAAAGAAGAAAGAAAACATTTATTCGTGGACAAAACATCACGCCTTTATTCCCAAAAGGGGTAGGCAGAGCACATGAAACGTATGTTCCAGTGCCACTCTTAGCATAAATGTGGGTATAAAAGATCGACTAAATGTGATATTGCAGTGATAGGTTGCTAGCCCATCGCCCACAACACACTTCACCCCTGGTCCCATAGTCGACTTTTACGACACCCACGGGAAGAAAGGGGGTGGTGAAATTCTAACCCGACGACACCACACGGGGGGTGGACAAAACAATGGGTATAAAAAACAAATCATAGTAACTTAAAAGTAGCAGGGTCCACGAAAAGGCCCCGACTCATCATCATCATCATCATCATCATATCAGCCGAAAGACGTCCACTGCTGGACATAGGCCTCCCCCAAAGAGTGCCAAAGTGACCGATCCCGCGCCACCCGCATCCAGCGGACTCCCGCAACCTTTACCAGGTCATCAGTCCACCTTGTCGGGGGCCTACCCACGCTGCGCCTTCCGGTACGTGGTCGCCACTCGAGAACCTTTCCGCCCCAACGGCCATCGGTTCTACGTGCTATGTGCCCCGCCCACTGCCACTTAAGTTTAGCGATCCGGAGGGCTATATCGGTTACCTTGGTTCTGCTGCGGATAGCCTCATTTCTGATGCGGTCACGCAGAGAAACTCGCAACATGGCCCTCTCCATTGCCCTTTGGGTGACTTTGAGCCTTCTTATGAGGCCCATAATAAGCGACCACGTTTCAGTGCCATATGTCATCACTGGCAACACACACTGGTCAAAGACCTCCTCCTCCCTCCTCCTACCTCCTGGAAGGCAACACAAAACAAATACCTACATACTAACCTTATAATACTTACTACTAATATCATAACTCTTTTCGATTGGTCTTAGGTAGTTTAAAATCTATTTATATGCGCCTATCAGTTCCGTCCGCGTTTTATTTATTTTTATTATGGTTGTTATTCACATATTATAATAAATATTTGGGGACAATCTTACACAATTCGATCTAGTCCCAAACTAAGCACAGCTGCGATGCAAATAAATACTTAATTATATAGAACACATCACATGACACAGAAACAAATATTTGTTATTCTAATAACATTTATGTTGTTCTCAGTTACGAGACTTTAGAGTATTTTTTTCGTTTTGGCCTCGAAGTATGAGTTTTTTACTTTAATATTGTTATGGCACTTGTATAGGTAGTTGTGTTGTTTATTGAATAAATGACATTCATAATGAGTAACTAGCTTCTGCCCGCGACTTCGTACACGTATAAATTATTACACAAATAAATGCCATTACCGGGATTCGAGCCCGGGACTTCCAGCTTCGCAGGCAGGGTCATTACCAACTAGGCTACGGAGGTCGTGAAACGTAAAACAAAACGTATGATTAAGATTATTTATTGTGGCCGACTTATTATAAAACTGTCATTGGATTTAGAATCTTCTGTCTTGGACAATAGAGTTGCTTTTTGAATGCCCAACTTAATGAAAATTCGGCCAATTTAAATAATCTCAAGTATATCCATAATTGGATTCGCACGAAGTCGCGGGATGAACCTTGTTAAATACACGTCCACTGTCGGTGAGTATAAAGGAAACGATCCGTCAATGTCAAGAAAAAAGTTAACTGTTTATCGAAAGGTCATCGACCTGTCAAAGGACACTCCGGAGGTCCAACTTAATCTATAAACGTAAAAGTCCAAACTGACACCGACTCGCTCACTTCAATCAACGCCCAGTCCAAACCGTTGAACCTAGAAAGCTTTTTTTTCACAATAGGTATTTTGTATAACGTAAGTACCTACCCACTAAGAAGGGATTTTCAAAAATTCCTCTCTCAAGGGGGTAAAGACGGTTTTGAAAGTTTGTATGGTGAGTAAAATTTTGAATGAGAGACTTAAAACTTTGTGTAATGAACTCCTTATTAGAGTGCAAGAAAAGTAATTTTAGGGTTTTGGAAACATCCACCCCTAAGCGGGTGAAATAGGGGTGCGGGTGAAAAAGTTTGTACGGGTGAGATAGTTTGAGTGCCGCGGAAGGCCATAGAATAGTTTTTATCCCGGAAATCAGTCCCTACGGCGGTGAAAGTTTGTATGGAGTCCCACGCGGACGGAGGCGCAGGCAGAAGCTAGTATGTTATATGTTAACATTTTCGTGAACTTGAAATTTAGTGCCCTTGTGGAAGTCTAATGGAAATGCCAAATGCTATGATATTCAATTTCAATTTCAAAGCCTTTATTTGCTGATACATTTATTTATTTTTTACACACTATTATATTTATATCCGATCAGCGTGTCGTATTGACACAAAGGCCTCCTCTGTTTCCTTCCATCTGAACCTGTCTCTTGCTCTTGCTAGCCTGACCCACAGTGGGCCAGCCACCCCTTTGGGGTCATCTGACCATCTCATTCGCGGTCTCCCTCTTTTTCTTTTCGCATTGTGTCGCGGTATCCATTCTGTCGTTCTGTTTGTCCATTTCTCCTTACTTCGCATCATATGGCCTGTCCATCTCCATTTTGCAGTATTTGATTTTCTCTCTACATCTTCCCATTTTGTTATTTTTCTGAGATCTTCGGCTCGTTTTTTGTCTTTCCTGGTGTATCCCAATATGCTTCTTTCCATTGCTCTATGGCAACATCTAAGTTTTTGAAGTTGTTTTCTTGTGACTGTCCATGTTGGGCATCCATATGTTAGTATAGGCAGAATGCAGGTGTTGAAAATTTTCCTTTTTATTGCTATGGAATATTGTTTGCTTTTTAAGATGTTTTTAGGGACCAAAAAACCTTCTCCAAGCGTTGGTTATTCTTCGGTCTAGTTCCTGATCCATTTGGTCGCTAAATGATATTAGTTGTCCCAGATATATGTAGGTTTGAACATATTCCACATTTTCCCCTTCAACAATTATTGTGTTCTCTAGTCGGTTTGTCATTACTTTGGTCTTGGATTTGTTCATGGTTAACCCTACCGCCTTGCTCTTATCGGATAGTTCTTGGATCATAATTTGTAGATCCTCGGGCGTTTCAGCTTTGAGAACAATGTCGTCTGCGAATCTTAAATGGTTGATTTTGGTGCCATTTATATTAATGCCAAATTGGCCCCACTCTAGACTTTTAAATATTTCCTACAGAACACAGATAAATACTTTCGGCGAGAGTGGGTCGCTCTGCCGGACTCCTCTTTTTATAGGGAATAGTTCCCCAAGAGATTCTGTATTTACCAGAGCACAACTGTCGCAGTACACGTTTCTGATAATTATGATGTATTTGCCCTCAAGGTATTGAGGGCTATGATATTATGATACCTAAAAGCTAAGCTATAATATAATTTACTTTAAAAGCAGAGTTTCCATTGATTTCTATTCAATATTCTGCCATATTATCTATTCTGTGATTCTGCTTCAATTGTGCCTGTACATTTCGAATAAGGCAACATACATTAAAAAAACGCCGACGAATTGAGAAGCTCCTACTTTTTCGAAGTCGGTTAATAAATGATCTCCTCAATTACACTCGATAACCCGTAGTGTTTAGGCTCAATCGACTAACAATCGCAACTAGTTAGCAACTGCTGATGATGACTGTGCAAAAAGTACAGAGGGCAAAAAAAGCTGATCCCAAAAATTTTAGACAAAAACCTTTACTTAAATATCCTGGCTAATGAAAAAAAAACCATGCCTGTGACAGAAAATCATAAAACTACTCACTCACATAAAACATTATACGTGCATGTGTAAGAAAGACGACATATTTAGTCTAGTGGCTAGTACTTCGAAGCTGACGGTCTTGGGTTTGCAATCCCGGCAACGGCAAATGTTTGTCTGATGACCCTGGATTGTTCCTGAATCGTGGGTTTTCCATCTTTTTAAGCATTTAGGTATTTATTTGAGGATGTAGTATATAGTCTCCCTATGTCACAAGCCAAGCAAGCAAGTCTCATGTGACAATGACAATGCAAGGTCTAGATCGATTTGTTAACATGATCCCCTATATGTAACATCACTTTCTGACACAGAGGAGTCTGCTGTGTTATGGCCGTCCTGCTCGTATCGGCGACGGCGTACGACATGCAGCTAGCTCGCGATGTGCGCAGGCGCCGCCGCCGCGCCGCCAACATGGCCACCGAGGGCGCGCGGGACGTCAGGCTAGACTTGAACGGGCTGCACGATGCCGCGGACAAAGGTAAAGGTCATGCTGGGTTAAGTCAGTCAAGGCTTTGTAAAGGCGTTGGTACCGAAAGTCATACAATGTCAATAATGGTCTGTCAATGTTAGTAAAAGTCAGTCAACGTCAGAAAATGCCAGGTTACTTAGGACAGTAACGTTGGGAATATGGGTTCTAAGCTACTCATACATACATACTCAATGATATCTGGTAGGTTAGCATTATAAACATGACCAGCTGCAATGGCCATGCTACTTATTTATATCGGCGACGGCGTGCGGCATGAAGCTAGCTCGCGATGTGCGCAGGCGCCGCCGCCGCGCCGCTAACATGGACACCGAGGGCGCGCGAGACGTCAGGCTAGTCAATGTCTGTCAATGATTTACTGACGTAAAAATCAGCTGATGTCACTATAGGTAAGTAAAGTCAGCTATAGGTCTTAATTGTCATATCATGGTCGAAAGTTGAGTCATACTCAATGATGCTGGTAACTTATCATTCTAAACATGACCCGCTGTATATAACCGTCCTACTCATATCGGCGTAGGTACGACATGAAGCTGGGCAGGATATGCGCAGTGGCCTAAAAATTTAAAGTAGTTAGCTTATTATTAGATGTTTTGTCCGCAGGCAAATCGATGTATAACGTCAACAACAACATAGCGATCAACACGAACAATTCCGAAGAACACCTCACCGCCGAAACGTCCTCCACCAATGAGGAACTCAAACTCAGTAAGTACCTGGTGCACACTTGATCAAAGGAAGAATATTGTCACCGAAGCCACGTTGAGGCGACTTGCGCGTTGTGAGGAGGCTGTCATCATCAAGCACGTCCAATGCAACAAAATCTACTATACTCATGTCGTAACCACCAAAGAATACATCATCATCATCATCATATGAGCCGAAACACACAGAGTGGTGGACACAGGACTCCCCCAATTAGTGCCACAATGACTGATCCCGCGCCACCGCGTTTACCAAGTTTATCAAAGAGTAAGTCCCAAACTAAGCAAAGCTTGCACTGTGGCGCGTAGGTACTGTATGTCGCCCCGATGTGTCATCTCACTTAACCTATTTATACTCTCCAGGCGTCTGGTCCGAGCTGCTCCTCTCATTCTCGATGAAGGCGAACATCCTGCAGATCTTCGACCAGTCTGTCGGCTCAGACACCGTGCCTGTGGTCCATGGACTGCGTTCCTTGTCCATGGTCTGGGTTATCTTTGGGCATACCTGCATCGTCGTATTCAAGGTACGTATGTTACAATTACAACCATGCTATTGGAGCCCGGGATCCACTAAGCTACATACTTAATCCCAAGAATAATGACACCATTATGTGTGTGGAATCGAATGCCATGTGACCTTAAAACCGGATTTATACTTGTCTGATGGGGTATACAGATTATGTGATTTTACTCCAAATTTGTCAGTACAACATGTCGAAATCATAATTGGCTACCTATAGTGTACAGATGTAGCAATCCGACCACATGTGCCGTTGTTCCACAGTACGCTGACAACACGGCACTGCGAGCGATACTGGAGAAGAGCTTCTGGTTCCAGTTGATCATCAGTGCAGTCTACAGCGTCGACACCTTCTTCTGTCTCGGGTGAGGACAATAGCCGGGCGTTTCACTCTGATATTCGACTGTGACCACTGACCAGCGACCCTGACGGTTGTAGCCTGACAACGTACCTATATTTCTGGATTAACCGTTCCGGTATCTGCGTATCGAAATAGAAAGTTACGTTAAGAGATAGAAATGTGCGAGACGAGTTGTCATTGTCAGGTGACTATTTCATGAAATAGGCACTTGTTTTCTTCGACCAGTCAATTCGCCTAGGCTAGCTGGAAGCATCTTCTTCACAGTAAGAGATATGACGCGTACAATGCGTAAAACAGCCAACGTTGGTGAGTCGTACGATAAAAAAGAATGCATATGCCGGGCAATTTTCATTAAATTTTAATTAAATTATAAAGGATCCTGTTGAGGTGTTCAAAAACAGAATAGTCAATTTTGTTGAACATGCCTAACCTGGCTAATACCACTACTCCGATCCGTTCCGATCGAGATGCGTCTATAGATCTTGGCTACCGTTTCAGTGGCATGCTGGTATCCTTCCTGTACTTCCGGACGAACGCGAAGGGGAAACTAGACTTGCTGACCAAGGGCCGTCGGAAGATCACCTCCGGTCTGCTCCAGTTCTTTGGCCTCATGGGTTATAGGTTCGCCAGGTAAGATGGCATTTTTGATATCCTTAAAAGCACTTCCGAAAATTCGACTGTTTTCCTCCAAAATTAGCAACCTCCTGAACAGGATACCCGAGCTGGTCTCATGATAGATGTTGGTTATAGCAACTCCAAAGATGAACCAGTCATATTTGGGTCCTTTGGGTGGGCTTAACGAGTATTTGATGATTGAGAAAAAAAAGTACATTTGGCAAAAACGCACCAAAAATGTTTTCTTGGCTGAAACATGATAGACTTAAAGTGCTCATGGTCGTCTCGCCACTACCAGTCAGTAACTCTTCCAATGACATATATGTTGATAGATTGACAGCGCCATACCTCTTCATGCTGGGAGTGGTAGAGGTGACGATGAAATGGTTCGCGCACAACGCAGTCTTCGAGCCCCCAGCCATGGACCATGAGACCTGCCCCAAGTATTGGTGGAGGAATCTTCTGTATATCAACACCTTGTTCCCGGTTGAGCAGATGGTGAGTATTATTGAAGCTACTGTCTTTGATTGATGTGTCGTTTACAGTGGCGTATGTGCTCCCGACCAAATGCTTGTTTTACGTTCTACTTTGTAACTCCTGTTTCATTTTCCAGTGCATGCTGTGGAGTTGGTACCTGTCCGATGACACCCAGTTCTACGCCGTCAGCGCTATACTCCTCATCCTAGCCACCAGGTATAGACATTATACTATTACTTGTAATATGGTCATATTAACTTGAGTCGTTACGAATAAATATTACCTACGCTAGCTTGCCATCGAGGTGGTATTCAATAAAAAGGTCTAAAGCAGCTCTCACCTGACCTTCGAAGCGGGAAGGGACACCCGTTGTTAGACCATGTTGTCAATGGGTATCTTGAGTGTTCTTTGGGAGGTCTCAAGCCACCTGAAAGCCTTCAATTTGCCTTGCCTTCGCCTGAAATTCAGTCTGCCAGCACATCTAGCATAACATGACCCTAGATCCTGTCACGTCGCCCGTGACTTCACGACTCCTGTCTCACTCTACTAATTTGCACAGATTATAAAGAAGACGGTAGATTTTCCCGTCTTGCGTCCCCCGCAGAACCACTCGATGATTAACCCTCTATAACTCATAACCTTCTTTTTTAATTATTTTATTGATTTCTTATAATAAAGGAAAAATAAAATACACGTGTTTCAGGTTTTTTTTTAATATCGTTAATTTTGAAAAAATAATCAAAAATAAGGAGGGTTGCCTGGAAGCAACAATGCATAAATATTTGAAAAAATAAATTGTAAATTGCTAATGTTACGATATCTGGAAGTTTCTAAAGCAATTCTTGTTTTTTTAACCCCCAACGAAAAAAAGAGGGGTGTTATAAGTTTAACGTGTCTGTCTGTGTATCTATGTATCGGTTTATCTGTTTATCTGTGTATGTGTGTATCTGTCTGTGGTATCGTAGGTCCCAAACGGATAGACCCATTTGAATGCGGTTTTTTTGTGTGATAAATAATTTTATCCCAAGTGTTCTTAGCCATGTTTCATCAAAATCTGTTCAGCCTTTTTGAGATATTGGACTTTGAAATGAAAACGTCGGGGGTTTTTCCAACTTTTCTAAGTTGTAGTGTAACACAAGGCAACCCCGCATTTTACAGACACGTTTTGCATAAATCCGAGACACTTTGGAAACTTGCATTTGATTAAACCCTAAGATAGGGATAAGAGTACTCATACAAAATTACTACACTTTTCGCCTAATGTAGCCTACAGGCAACTAACACTAATTACCAAAAAAAACTGCAAAATTCGTAAAATTTGGTTCAAATTTAATATTACATAATGAATTCGAAAAACATACCTCTTCACTGCTTCAAAAGAAAACACCTAACAAAAACACTTATAACATTTTTTTTTCAATTTTTGAATTCGGAGCCAGTCCGCACTGGTCATAGGTACACCTACTCGCGGGTGATCAACTTCAATTTGAGACTTACAGCGCCATCTAGTTGTGTTCCACTGTACTAGTTTCTCTCGCCTAGAGTGTAGACGACAAGCTACAGTGCATGAATACGTTGAAAAACCGATTGTATGAATTTGAAAGACGATCGAACGGTATGTTGCCTGCAGTCTACTCTATGATACAGAGGGTTAATGATCGTCATTTGTTCCAGCCACTTCAAACTCTCCGCCGCTCTCACCTTCGTCTTCTTCATATCATCACTCCTCACGACCGGCTACGTGTCCTGGAGCAACGACCACATCCCCTCCAACGAGGACCCCTTCACACAGTTCGACAAGATCTACGACAAGCCCTGGACTAGGCTGGGGCCGTATCTGGTCGGCATGGCTGTTGGCTGGATTTTGTTTAAGACGAATTTGAAGATCAGGATGAGCAGGGTGAGTATTCAATGCAGAAGGGTTACGAGGGTTTTCGATGTCGTAAACGCTCTGACCTACAATACTTTTCAACTGTAAATCCCAAGAAAATAGAGAATATTAGCATTTTTTTCGGCATTTAGCATTCGGTCTACACTCTTGATGACTCGACCCGTTCAAGCTAAAACTAACTTTAACTAGTATGCTGAGAGGACTCGCGTTATGCAGAGCTGAACGGCTGGTGTCTTTGAGTCTCGGCCGTCCCTTACACTTCCGCAACCAAGAACCCGGCTAGCGGGCGCCTACGCCGTAGTCGCCTTCCGCTACATATGAGGAAAACCACAGGATCGACTACGAGCGTAGCGCGTAGCTCTTGCATTAAGCACTTGAAACGAAAACGAACGTTATGCTGTACTGAGAATTATCGGGTTGGCCCTGACAGCTCTGGTCTGCCGAGCTCTAACTCGCAACACTAATCTAGTCGCTTCAAAGGAAATTACCCTATCCTCCCCCTTTCCAGGTGTGGGCCTGGATTGGCTGGATCATCTGCACGGCCACGTTCCTGTTCCTGATCTTCGGTCTCTACAAGACCGAGCTGAGCGTGGCCACGGCAGCTGTTTACAGTGCTGTGTCCCATTCCCTGTGGGCCGCTTGCGTGGGCTGGGTCATCGTGGCCTGCTCTTCTGGGCATGGAGGTATGTGCATAAACGGTTTTAGAATCTTTCCAGCCTGTGTATTCACTGGCGTCCATGAAGGAAGGAATTCTACCAAAAGCAGTTGGTAACATTAAACTCTAGATTGTACAAAATTTTGAATGAACATAAATAGGAAATAGAGTAGTTTGTTAGTGTTCCGGATCGATAAGGTAAAAACGGCACCCTTATGGTGCGACTCTGTCCGTCTGTCTGTCTGTCACAAAGTTAAATATATGTTATCCATTTGTTATTATTTATATTAGTCGTCTAGTACAGTCCTGACAAGCATGAGTGTCTGCCATACGCAGCAAAAATATCTGACACGTTCTAATGGCGCTAGTATAAAGTCATGACAGATATTAATACGCGCGTTGTTATGACAGATATTAATGCTGGTGACTGTACCCACAACAACCTTATTTAGCTTACTAATGGGCCGGTTCGATTGTATGATTGTCCCCTAATATTGATTAATGTTGTCCAGGTTGGGTGGCGCCGCTCCTCTCAGCGCCTGTACTCTACCCGTTCTCTCGGGTGACCTACTGCGCGTATCTGGTGCACCCTGTGGTCCTACGCTATGTGGCCATGCACCTCACGCACCCCATACATCTCGGAGAGTTGCTGGTGGTAAGTGTAAAGGTCATTAGAGCCACCCGGCGCGTGACCCGCACCGCCTCGCCTCGTAAATGTACTAATTACGGAGTGGCTGTAGTGAGCGCTTGCCCGTACAAATCCATATAAAGAATACTAACCGCTCGAGGCGAGGAGGTGCGGGTCGGGCGCCGGGTGGCTCTGAGTTGTGACCTTAAGTCTATGATTGATCTTGATTAAACTAGACAAACTGTAACGGAACAGTAATGATGGCCTCGGCAGCTGTCATTCCGTGGAAACTTGTCAAACTTTGCATACATTCAGATTTAAGGCTCCTCAACACAATCGGCCATTATGGCCCATCATACAGGACGCAACTACGTGTTAGATGGAGACTTATACTTCCATCGCGTGTACCGCGCCATGACGGCCCATTTTATTGGTACAACGTACCTACTTATTATGTTTCTGTTTTCAAAGCCATACGATTGACACTTTCGCAACCGGAGTAAAATTGGAACACACCGAAACACACACTGGAACACCAGAAACCGTCAGAGCTCGCTAGGCTTGTAAGTTTATACAACTGCCCGCCTAGCGGGCTGAGCCGGCATCTGAGCAAACATAACGAGTACCTACCAGGCGGGTTCTGGGTTGCGAACGTGTTAAATAAATAAATTATAAACTCTATGTCACATTTCCAGTTCGTATTGTTCCTGGGGCTGACTGTGATCTCCTACTTCATGGCCTTCGTGATTTCCGTGGCCTTCGAGGCGCCCATAGTCACCATGCTGAAGATTCTGTCCCCGCAGCGCAAGCCGCATCGCGTATGAAGAAGATAACACAAATATTGGTTAAAAACTCTACTGAGCTGGCTTAACAGCGGCGAGGGTAACAAAAATTGTACTTAATGTCAAACTGTCAAGTTTTTCTAAGAGGCTAAACAACCGTTAAAGGCTAAACGCGACGGATTAAACAAAAATAGTAGAGGTTTCAAGTTAAATTCATGCTTTTGCACCGAGAAATATAGAGGGTATCATTTGACTCGTAAAGTGTATGTGACCTTCGGTGGCCAATTTTACACTTCGTGGCAGTGGGCGGCATGGTTTGAAAGTACATTAAATTACTGACATACAATGGTATAGTTAACATATTGTCACCGCCAAACAAGACATCCAGTAGAGACAGCACGTCAACGTCATCACGAGAGAGCAAATAGAAACCTTACCTTAAAGGGCTTAAAGACTGACTTGTTTTAACAGCGGCTCACCTATCGTTCTTTGGCGCTGCGGCTGCGACAACACACGACACTTTACGTGTTCCTGGCATTCAAAGGGTTGTTTTACTTTGCAAGATTTAAGTCATATTAAACCATGTTGTAGCGGGTAAAACACCCAGCTGCTTTGACAGCGACGTTGTGGCACTCTCAAATCTCCCGAAGTAGCCACGACCAATACATCGAGCAAGTTATCATTTAAAACTCTTCATTGAACTTAGTTCTTGGTTTGACTACGAACTGACTGACAATCCACCCGCCAAAAGGCATACCTAGTTACGTACTTTCGTATTCCAATGCGTGTATCGAAAGCAGTACACTGCCGGAGTTAACGCGAAAATCATAATATGAGAGCAAATGTGAACGTCGCTTGGCAGACGTGACGGTTACTTTGTCAAGGTACCGACGCCGACTGTGGTCGTTTCTGGACACACACGTGACGACATTATACGTCCTATGCATCAAAAGGACTAATAACACACTCAAGTAAGCTTTAGATTTATTATTGTTATACCACTGCAATTGTATATTTAATTTAAGTAGTCTTGTCTCGCTGTATCTTAAGCCTAAAGCATGCTGAAGAGGAGATTATCGCTCAAAAGTTACCTAGGAAAGCTTGATGTTGTACAGTTACCAACAACTTCATCTGAACGGACATGGTGGTCAAAAATATCTGGTCACGAGTATGTTTTGTATCGTGAGTTGTATGTTTTATTTAAATCCATGGATCAATTACTCGAAGAGTACATCTGAATGTCTGTATATTAAGACCAGCTTGACAATACTGGCTTACCACGAGCCAGCTTGACCCAACAGGCAGTCAACCGAGTGATGTGATATTTTTGAGCATTGTGAATTAAGTAAGTACTTACGATTTATTTGATGTTGACTGTACAGGAATATTTATAAGTGTAGGTATGTTATTATTATTCAAACTTAAGTTCAATCCAAAATGAACCTTACTCTAATACAAGTAGATATAGTTTTCGTCCTTTCATTGTCAATTAATATCGAAAACAGCTACCAGCAAAACAAATGGTATAGTTTGTTTTACTCAAACTTACGGAAATACACTTAACATGGGATCTTTTGTTGCTAAATATGAAAGGAGAATACTTTGTTATCTTCTTCTTTCAGACATCATAAAACTAACCAAAGTGTACTGGAGTAGCTTCCGTTTGTTCTATTGTTTATGCGTAATTGTGTTACAACCCTACTTGAAGATAACAATGAAACAAAAGATGCCGACATGGTTGGTTTTAAGTACTCCTTGCCTTTTTAAGTAAAACAAACGATACAATACTTGACAATGCGTTTAGATTTTACGTGCGAAAATGTTTATCAAAACAACATGAATCAAGAATCCCGTTTGAAATTGAGACAATTTATTCTTAAGCGTGCGTACACGTACTTTATTGTTCTGAATCAGTGTTAGTCTACTCACAGAAAAAATCGCGTCTATGTATGAATTAAAAAAAATATAGTAAAATGCCAAATAATTCTAAAGTCAGAACCCGGGGCTGATTGTATTGTGTAGATAATTATCCCTGATGTAGATTTAGTTGTTATTTTTTAGCATTATTTAAATTATAGTTAAGAGTTCAAATGAGAATCATTGTTCAAAAAAGTGCAATTTTACAATTTTGAGGTTAGAATTTATAAATACAAAAGTGAACGTACAAATTTTCGTTTTTTTGACAGGGACCGCAATTAGTATTTCATTTAGACGGCCGGTAAATTACTTTTAATTAACGACCGTTCCGATTTCTGTAAAATCGCAATGAAGTATTCGATGAACATGATATAAAGTGAGATAAACTCTAGGTTTCAGGTTAGTCTACACTAAATACGATATCTAGACGCACGTGGCCGATTGAGACGTTGTTGACAAAATTGGCAACAGCGCCCCATTATCATAATTATCATGGTGATAATCAAAAATGTATTGATAAGTTGCTTCAATAACGTCGATATGCACGATTGATATGATACTTATTGCGATATGATTATCACGCGATACCCGTGATAATATTCATTGTGTCCGTGCCTCTATTGACTCGAGGACTTTGAATCCATGGTCAAGAATTAAATTTAGAAAAATATGAATATCGACTGGCGTGTCCTGTATTGCCTATTTAGAATCGAAAACTTGCTGATTAAGGTCCCTGTATATTACCAGTAAATAGATCTCAAAAATATTGTTATTAAAGGTCCAAAACACGAATACAATTTTTATTACGCTATGCTGCATTTTTAATCTCATTATTGTTATTAAACAATTCTGAGGCTGTATAGTAACGGATAAATTAAATTGATTGCAAAAAGCTGGTACTTAATCATGACAATTATTATTGCGTAAAAAAAGTACATTTGGATTTATCCAAAATAATACTAATGTAAATAAATAGACTGGCAACTTTCGCGCTCGTATTTTGAACTGCAGCCATCTTAATTTAATTTTCCTTCGTAGATAAAAAGTAAATACTGATATTTCAGCTTCGATCGGGTTTTACAACGCAAGCGGAGCAGAGCGATGGAATGCGGCCAATGTTCATCACTAAGGTTCATTATATACCTGTATCCCCCTGAATCCTAAGTCGTGAACAGAAATAAGTTTTTGGAACTGTTTAACTTTAGTTTAAACATGTGCACGTAACAACAGGCAAAAACATGTCACCGTTGTTTGTTAATTCGTTAATAAAAAAAATGTTTTCAATTTACTGAGTCTCATGGTCACCCTAATTGCTACGTTAAACTGTCACTTTAAGCTATAGACCAAGTCTTGTTGAATAGGGTGACCATTAATTATGTTGGTGTTTGCTATTTAAAATTATTATCTATAAAGTAATCATTATCTATTGTTTGCTTCTAGAGTCAGTGCAATAGAAACAAAAAAAATATCGTCGTACACAGTTTTTTTTTATTTGTTATGTTTATATTGGTTAAATGATTATTGAACTCTGCCTGCTGGTTCCGAAGTTTACCCCTGTTATAGAAACTCACAAACTTTACCTGTTTATAATTATCACTAGCTGCCCGCGCGTCTTTGCCCGCGTACTGTAAAAAGCAGGAAAACCTGCGGGATAAAATAAAGCCAGTAACCATCTCAAAAGTCCATTCCAGGTGATTTTTTTGTAAACGGATGAGCGGTCTCGGAGATTAGTGATTACAATACACTCGTACATACAAACTTACAAAGCTAGAATCTCACAGACTTTTCCTCTTTATAATATTAGTATAGATATAGACAAGCCTGTGGCCTTGAAGTCAACGTGTGCTTTTAGCCCTAGCTAGAGTACCCATTCAGTTTAAAATAAAAATATATTAAATATTATATAAACTCTTCCCATTTTATACATTTCGTCCTTATTTCATACAGGGTACGAGCCGAAAGTTTCACATACTTATAGGATTGTAAGTAAAACTCGTAATTGTAAATATAGGTTGTAAATATTATTCTAGTTTTAAGATTTTTTTATTGTATTTTCTAATTAAAAATATAAATAAATTGTTTGCATTTTATTTCAACTTAAAGTACGTCATTATATTATTAACAAGCTCACCTAATTATATATCTAGTACTTAAAGCTGTATTTCATACGGAAAATCCCCCAAATTACTTAACAAAAGAAGTAAAATATTTTCTTTTTCAAAAAAATAAACATGATTTTCCAACTTCCGTTCGAATATGTCTACGATAAGTCTTCATTAAAATTATTGGGAAACACTACACTTTCACTGCGAGGAACCCGCTAGCGGGCGTCTACGCCGTAGCCGCTTTTCGCTACATCGAGAAAAACCACGGATCGACTACGAGCGTAGCGATTCTTGGCATTGAAAGTGTTAACCGTCACCATGGAAATAAGGCATTTAGTGAGAGCCCAGTGTTGCCATTTTTTTTTGTTTGTATTGCAGACTAAGGCCTGAATCACACGTGTGCGGCCTGCGGTGGCGGTCAGGTCAACATTGAAAATAGCAGTCAAATTTACTATTGACCGCCACCGCAGGCCGCGCCAGTCTGTGTGAGGCTTTAGCGTGGACGCTTTCTAGCGCGGTTCACTTTCCTTTGTCTCCCATTTACTTGCGGAGTATGTAAAGTATATAATACAAAACTGAATGATGCTTTTCGCTCTTGAAGCCGCAAACGCAGCTTGACCTCACGCTCGTATTTTAATTCTCTCAAACTCTTAAAATTTAATCAACTCTCGAAAAACAGAGTAAACATATCGCAACTAGGGTTGCCAACCGTACTTTATTATACAGGGCGGGTTGCACCGACCTACGATTACTGACCGATCAACGTTAAATATGGCGCTGACAGCTGTCAGTCCATAGAAACTTGTCAAACGTTCCATACATTCAGATTATAACGAACACCGCTTACGATTACAGACGGTTTGGTGCAACCCATATAGTATTGTTCTATTTCTTGATGCATTGTAATATGTACTGTTGATGAAATATATAGTACCCAAAAATACGATATTTTGGGGACCTTAGCTGGCAACCCTAATCGCAACTCTAATAATGTGAAGTCCTAACTGTTGGCGCAATCCGAGAGCCTCCTCAGCAGGCTGCAGCAAGGCATCTCCACAAGCAAGGACAGCAGCAGGGACGCAACCAGCGTCAGCAACGTCGTGCCCGCGAAGTAGGACCACTGGGGACGAAATGGTACCGGTAAAATTAATGTGACTTTGAACATAAGGTCTCTCACACAACGCAACAGCGGCCTGTAATTTGACAGCTAATCACATGTATTTGTTTCCTCGCAAATGTGATGAAAAACATTGTGTACCTATAGCACGGGCGTAGGAACATTGCGAGCTCGAGTCATCGGAGGCCCGCCGCCCTGATAGACTCTTGTTCGCAATGTTCCACTTACGACCCTCGTCAAGCAATATACTATTATATCCTGGATAAACGAAAAAAGACGTAGGTTTTGTCTGTAGAATTGTAATGTTGTGAGTGGGACTTAAATATGAAGCGTAGTAGGTATTTATTACTTATTCTGTGATGAAGGTGGAAATGAATATTGCGTCATGTTTTTATTGTTTACTATAGGTACTATAAGTATTACTCTTACGTGGTGGAGGGAAACTGGGTTTTCTGCCGACAAACTGGTATGCAGTTTGGCAGATATTAATTATAGTTCTAAATGTTATGTTGTTAAATAAAAAAAAATAAAAAAAACAAGTTTAAGCCTGCAACACACTGGCGCGGCCTGCGGTGGCGGACAATAGTGACAGCTAATACTAGCAAGCAAGCAAGTTTACTATAGTCCGCCGCGCCAGTGTGATGCAGGCTTAATAGGAACAGTCACCAAAATGTTCAAAATGGCGACCACTTTATTATATTCATCGGATTCATATTTAACGAACGAGGCGGTAGGTGGTCTACAAATCAGTTCAATAATGTTGATCTACGGTACCAGACAATAATAGGTACTTACTACCTTTACCTATGTCTGACGACCGCCTTAGCCTAGTTGGTAGTGACCCTGCCTACGAAGCAAGAGGTCCTGGGTTCGAATCCCGGTAAGGGCAAAAATTTGTGTGATGAGCATGAATATTTGTTTCTGAGTCATGGATGTTTTCTATGTATTTAAGTATTTACGTCTATTATGTATATCGTCGTCTAGTACCCATAACACAAGCCTTACTGAGCTTACTTAGGACTAGGTCGATTTGTGTAAGATTGTCCCCTTATATTTATTTATTTATTTATTTATTTATGTCTGGAAAAATCATGAAAATTCTCCTAAATAACCTTCTCGTCGTTCTTAATTCTTCACGCTGACTGATGTTATAATAATTATGAGAATATCTGAGAAAGTTATATAATCTTAGTTAAAAACGACATGATATTTTTGGCCCCTATTTAGTCGACAACGACATTCTTCCACTAGTCATAATAATACTCACGATGCACATTGTATCAGAACATAGTACTCCATCCAGGCTGAGCAGCACAGTCCTGGTGATCGGCCCGTGGAGTAGCAGCACGCTGTAGCAGAGGCGGCTAAGCGCTGCCACCACACCCGAGTCGAGGAGCTGACGGCTCAGACCTGAAGTGGAAGAGCTCAGACATCATTATAGCAGCTGAAAGACCACTGCTGGATATAGACTTTCCCCAAACACCGCTAATGTCCGTTGCTCCTGCCGCATGCGGCGAACTCCCGCGACCTCTACCAAGTTTTCAGTCTACTTCGTGGTGTCTACTCCGACCAGAGGGGCACACAGGGGGAGACACAGACACTCGAGGACTAAGTGGCTAGGCCGTGTGAAAGTAGACTGACTAACGTATCCTATTGGATACGTCCAGGAGATGACGGGGAGACTCGGACGGGGATGACAATGGCGAGGATACATATCTTGAACAAATTTCTGCAGTACTGAAAAAAGGCTCCGCAACCCACGAACCTGTTCAGCAGGGTTCTGACATAACTGATCTGTAATGCCGTCATCATTTGCGAATCTTTTTCTGGATAGCAGACTGGCCCTATTATAGTTTCAGTGCTTAGAGAGAGCCCTATAGGCAGCGTTTACGCACAGGCGCAACTTCAGCCGGCACGCAGCGCGCCCTTGTCATACGCTATTGATATCTACACATTACTACTCACCAGCATAGTTGGTGGCACACACTAGGGCGGGCCACAGCAGCACCACGGGCCAGACGAGGTGCAGGAAGCAGGAGGCCCACGCCGGGCCGGCCCACGGCACCGCTGACGCCACGCCCAGCGCCGAGAGCGATGACAGCCAGAGGAAGAAAGACGTCAACTGGAGGAAATAATGTTACTATCAGGCAGGCTCACCATCAGCGTAAAAGTGTCAGTTCTTACTGAAATCTAATTTCCCCGGGCTCAAGCCACTTCCAAAGTTCTCCTGGATTGCCCAAATTAGATCTTAATAAGGATGTAGGGCGTAGCAAGGATATTGTTAAGGAGACAGGAGAAGCGGAACTTTCAGGACCAAGGAAGAAACCTTTAAGTACAGGAGCACTTACGAAAACAATCATACTCTAATATGTAACGGCAGCTACTCCCATTGCCTATAACTGGCTTCGCTTTATTCCAATAACCAGACTTACCCTAGAAACCTTCAGCTGTCCGCCCATCCGCCGCACCAACCAACCAGCGAACACCCCGGTGAAATACGGGGCCACTCGAGCCCAGGGCCGCTCCAGGGTTAAGCGGTAGGCCGCAAACACGTCAGCCAACCTGAGCACACCAGTCAAATAGTTGAAACAGTATAGGTTAGGTTAGGTAACTTGCGGAGCACTCCAATAGATAGTAGCGGGAGTAGCCCTAAGGGCTTTGGCGTTCTAAAATGTGACTGGTTGTGATGTGAGACTGTTCGAGCATATCAGTAAAAGCATTTGGCATCCCGAATACCAGAGGCTTTTCACTGAATGGTTGGAAGGGTGTGTCGGTCTGCTATCGGGCTTTACAGCCATATGTGGCGGTGTGAACTGCCGCCGTAATAGGGGTAGACACTAAATAAAATAATCAGTAATGTCGTATTTTCTCGAAAGAGGATTAAAAAGGAAGTCAAGTGGAGAAAAAAAACAAATTCGTGTCAAGTTTTAAGAGGGGGTATATTCTGTCCCTTTATCACAAAACGCAACTTCATATGAAACGATGACGCTTGTAGTTTGTGACGTCACTAACAGACGGCAACATGCCGTGCCCCATCGTATTCGGCGCCACCATCGACGCGGTCCGCCGCGCCGGCTACGCGTCTCGCGGCAGCCTCGCGGTTTGTGACGTCACAAACTATTTGCGTTTTCTCTCTCTAACAAGCAATATCAAAACAGGATTCAGGAGAAATTTGCGATGGGTACAGATAGTTTATAACATGGATTAAAATATAGGATACTTTCAATCCCGAAAATCAGCCCCTAAAGGAAAGAAATAGGGGTTTTAGGTTGACAGGGTAGTCGGGAATATTGAGTGAACGATTAAATAGCTCACGGCTTGCTATATTCCCCAAACGCCGCGGTCGCGTCGGCAGCGGTGGCGGCCAGCACGCACAGCGACGCCAGCGTGAGTGCGGTGTGCCGGCGTGCCGCGAGCGCGCACAAAAACGCACCTGCGGCGTGCAGTTGCGTTTCCATGGTGAGGTACCAGGATACTTGCATGCACTGGGTGAGGGAATACGTGTATTATTAACAAACGCTTGAAAATATCATCTTAATTACTAAACTTTCGAGGAATAACTATATTTGCACCTGGCAATTTGTCACAACAATCTAGCGACAACAAACATTCAACTCATTCAAGATCAATCAATCAATCCTCGAAAATGCCTCCACTCCAAACTAGGTACGCAATAGATACAATTAAAGAAGGGGAGGGGCGTTCCGAATATGATTGAACTAACCCGTTCATCGACAGGGTACACATTAGTAATGTACAGTATGTTCCTCCACCAAGTCTCATCACAGTTGTAGTCCCGGCCCGGCAGCTCGAGCACCGAAGTTCGGTGCGTCGCACGCGCCAGTACTGACGCTAGGAAGATGGCGTAAACGTACGACGGGAGGAGCCTGGAAAATAAAACATTATCATCATGGGCCTACATGTATACGTCCCACTGCTAAGCACAGGCCTCTTCTGATTGATGGGAACGAACGGGCAGTACGAGTACTTCCCACGCTAACTCGGGGCGGTTTGGAGGATTCACATACTTTCAATTTGTTTGCAGTTGGATGAAGGTTTCCACAAAATAAATAAATGAAAAGAAATCGCTGGCTACATTCAAACAATTATTGTCATTTGATACCATTTCAAGGACGCGTTTTCAAGGAACGTGAGTAACAGACAGACGGACAACAAAGTGATCCTATTAAGGGTTATTTTTACAAGGAAACCAGTTATTGTGATGGAGTACCTGACAGCTCTGTTGGTGATGAAGCACAACAGCTGCAGCACCTGGCCGCAGACGCCTCCGAAGCTGACCAGCTCCTCGACGCTGTACTGGCTCTTCAGGTAAAAGAAGTGGTACGAGCTGAACAGCCCGCTGGAAACAATACGATACTCTTTATAGAAGAAAGCAGAATTTGGTTGAATGGTGTAACAAGTTCCATTATTTTGCAGCGTCGGCAAAACTCCGCTTGAGGCGCCCGATCTCGGAACGAAAGAGTTTGGGTTATTAGCGATAATATAACTGAAAGATGGACGGATGCTTTAAGTCCGACTTAAACGCGGTCATGCTAGCTAGGCGGTTGGCCGCACTAGTAGCGAGTGGTATTTTTGTCAGTGACTGACAAAGTCCACCAATCAAACGATGATTGAACATAATTATGTAGTCGATCTAGACCCCAACACCCCTCGTTTCAGTGCTGCCAGCTGGTTTTACTAACGTTTCCGAAAATTCTCAATGAATCGAAGACGAAACGTACATCTATAAACCAAACCATATAGACTATTTAGTATTTAGGTACCTTACGAAGAACAGCGTATCGAAAGCCAATGATCCCGTCGCTAGGATCATAAACACATTGTTGGTGTTGTCCATGTCAGTCCCGTTGTCTGCAACCAAGTTCCAATTATACATACACACGTAAACTCACGCCTGTGAATCCAGACGTGGTTGGCAGAGCTTGATGAGCTGGCTGAGCTTAATGTGTGGAAGAGCCTAAATGGTGAGAAATGTGCTATTTCACTTTAACCCTATGCCCCCAATGTGGTTGATGCAACCCACCCTAAGTTGAAAACTGTTTCCTCACCTACCCTTTTCTTTGCCTTACAAGTCTGAACGCTCGAATAACATTACACAAACAGGTGCACAATATACTGAAAAAGTTATTTTTCTTCGTGCTGACGAGGTTCCTCCCATAAGAGATGTCCAATAGGCAGCGGTGTGGACACCGAATGAGGCAATTTCAACAGAACTAACCTGACAAATAGCTGACCATAGTCGCCACATGAATGAACACCACCCAAAACGTCGTCAGAACCCTGATCGCGTGCATTATCGACAAATCCTTATTCGCCATGTTGGTATTGAATATTCTCTTCCAACCATAATTGAGAGAGAAGCAGAGAAGCAGATACTGGTATGCACTCCTTTTAACTTTCAAGCTAGCTAGGGAGTTATCGTATCTAACTCTTGGGCAAGGTTGATAGCCCTCACTCTTCATAGGGTTGGCGCATTGCTTCCTGTATTTCCCACAGCGCTTGCAGCTGTTGGCAGCATTCTCCAATGATACTACGTCCAACGTAATAGATGGAGGCACAGCGTTCTGTTTTACAACCTTTTTCACTGTCACCAGATTTATATTTGAATTCTCTATGTTGTTAATAGTCAAAGATTCGTCGACTAGATTAGACTTGCGTATGCTCTCGTTCAAGTCGTTGTTGTACTTTTGGACGTTGAACGTTTTTGAAGCGACATTCCTTCTGCATCTGAGCATATTATAGTCGACTAGCGTCGCTATAACAGACAGAAAGATCAAGAGTAAAGTGATAGAGAGTAGACTGATGGTTTCATAGTCTTTGGTGACATCGTAGGACACTTCTACGCGTCGAGAAGAGGTGACTTTAACAGTTCTGGGGGTAGTTTTGTTGGTTTTTAGGGTGTCTGTAATCATTATGGAGAAGTTTATGAGGCTGGTGATGTCTTCTGGCGAGCAGGAGCGAGGAAGGCACAGACCTTGGACGATTTCGAAATTCTGAAAATAAAACATCGATGTGTAAAAACATTATAAAGCAGTTCTTACGACACAAATAAGTATTGTACTGTACAATTTTCAATATAAATAAGCACCCAATGTTATACAGGGTGTATCAAAAAGGGGGTGTAAACCGAGCAAAGGCATATTCGGTAGCGCATTGCGATTCCAAATTTCCTTAATTCATTTGGTATGACAACAGTCCCCCTCGAGAGTGAAGGCAGCCCAGCGCACAGCTGTGTTATGATATGAAAACAAATCTTCTGTGTAGGTTTGTTATTTGACAAGCAAAAAAAACAAAGACTGTATTGTAAACAATAACAAACATTTCAATGTAAACAAAACCAAATCAAAATAATTAAAACATAAACGAATTCATTTTTGGAATCGCAATACGCGACCGAACATGCCCTTGATCGGTGCTCACCCGATTTTTGGCACATCCTGTATATTCCTCTTACCGGCCGCTCAAGAGAATACGCGTGTTGTGAGTGAGAGAAATGCATCTGCCTATTCCTGTCAACGCAGCGAATTGTCTAATCTAAAGGGCAAGTGATTCTGAAAAGTCGATACTGAACCCCAAGCAGGCGTAATGCTTGTTTGCCACCACCATATAGTAAAACTCACCTTGGCCATGGTGAGCTTGGTAATGTTGAGCTGCAGTCTCACTACAGAGTAGCCTAGGCGTACCGGTGCCTCTCTGGCGCGGTGTAGCTTCTCCGTCTCTGTCATCGGCCTCTCTTGGCCTGCTATGAAATGAGATAGACATACTTTATACTTTGGGTATATTATTTTAGAACTGCCAGCTTAGAGATGCATATAACCAATAGACACTCTATGAAGCTAGGTACACATCCGTTTTCAAAAATCCTTCACCTATGTATAAGGCCTGCCACACACTGGCGCGGCCTGGCCGCGGCGGACGATAGTAAACTTGTCCGCCGCTGTCAAATTTAGTATTGTCCGCCACCGCAGGCCGCGTCAGTGTGTGGCAGGCCTAAAGTGGACCTCCGAGAAAGACCAAGGAGAAGGAGATATGGCCCCGTCTACACAAGCAAGCGATCCAAGCAATATTGAAAAGGAGCTTTACGTAAATATTGATTGATGCATATTGTGAGTCCACGATATTATTGACATCTCAGTATTACAAGAATTACTAATCACTGTGTAAACGGTGTCTATTATTAAGCTGGCTAGTTATTCGAGACGAAAAGTGCATACAGGTCGACGTATGACAAGGGTCTAAAACAAGCCATATAGTTCGAGGGGTAGGCTTTTAGACCAGAGTTATACACTCTACTTTTCACTTCGACAGCGAGAATATAGTAAAAACAAAGAATATCCTAATAAACTGCTGTAACACAGATACAAAATATTGGAACCACGAATAAACGCCTCTGACCGTCTAATAACCGCGTTCAAACGGCTGAGCGCGGCGGACAGCATACGGTGCATATGATAAAGCGAGATAGACAGCGTCTATCAAACTCATAGCTTATGTCATGTATGCAGCCAACCACGCTTGAACGTTTGGACGCGGCTATAGACGGCCGAAGGTGTTTATTTTTTTAATGATTGTGAATCGGGAATAAAAAACGCCCAATTTATTATGTTTCCTGATTCGTTGATTTTAATATAATTATACCCTATTCTGATAAGTTGATAACAAACACAAATGGTTTTTTTAAATAGTTATGATTGGTGGACTTAATACGTTGAAGTGTATTGGTCAAATTAAAATGTTTTAAAATCATAAATATGTTTACATATTTTTCCCTAGGGGCTAAATGTGCTAATTTAGCCACACTTTTCGAGCATGAGAAGTGAAAAAAAACTTTTTATACTCGTCAACCTTAATTTTGAATTAAGACTTCGTACACCAAACTTAAATCACATACTTTTTAGTATGGAGCACCCAACTCAACATTTCATAACTGTTGAGACAAATAATATGAAATTGACCAATCACGTGGCGCCTTTACTGAACTATAATGTATTTGACCAATAGGATGCCGTCATGAGAAAGTCAAAAGGTAAATAGACATCAACGCACAAAAAAGAAAAAGCCGTTGGTTGCACTTCGTTCTCAATATATACCAAGTTTGTTTAATTAGTTCAGTTGACTCGTAGAAAAAGTATTGTATACAATAGTTATATGATTAGCTTTTTAAGTCTCGTACCTTAATTAGGCCATTCAGCAAGCTTCGTCGCCTAAATTTGGTACTCTACTGAAGCATACATTATATAACGATTGCATAAAATATTATTTTACATGTGTCGACTTGTACCTTGGCTGAACTCCTTCCGTAACACAGCGTTAAGATATGCCTCGTTCCGAGACCTCCCCAAGGCTTCTTTCTGCTCTCTAATGCTTTTGTTATTATCCTGAAACACACATGCACATGGCTTAAAAGGGGAAGCTGTTGGGTCATACACAGATTTAGGTTCGCGTCTTTCCTGTGGACATTATCAAACTTAAGAGCTACGAAGCCTAATTTCACAGTGTATAAACGAAACTCGTCTCGCCTGTGGTCAATAATTAAGAGCTCACGTGCATATAAATAATGTTTTTATCGAATAGTAATATAGAAGAGGAGACGCCGTTTAGTTTACTTGTTTACTGACGCTATGCCCTATTAGTTATTCGGCTTTACGCATAACGCATAAGTCGCATAAGCGCGAATAGCGTATACGCGTATCCGTCTAGTGGTCGGTTTTTTGGTGCACATGAAAGGTGGAAAATAAGCCGAATAGCGTCGAATGCCCACACTTCGTTCACTCACTCATTTGCTCGCTTGCTCCTAGAATTGCATCTGCGACCCAAAAGGTTTCCATACGATAATAATTAACTTTAAAAACAAAGTTTTAACCGACTTCAATTTAGTACTCCGCCAAGCCAAGAGAACATTTCCTATTTTTTTTACAATTGCACATGAACTGATTTCCGATAGCAAATGCGTTGATTACTATAGAAAAAACCGAATATCTGTATGTGGGCCGATAATATTTGAGGACTTCCATCGATTCCCCAAGATCATCACCAATGGCACTTCATTAGTTCCTATTTCAACGGAATCTTATCAGAACCTGTGACGTACTTTTGCACTTTTAAGTACATAATTGTGAGCGACGTCCGCTCTCGGCGGCGTCGGCTGGGCGAGTGAGCGCGCGCGCTACCGGCCGCGGCAATGCTCGCCCCTCACAGTCACCTAAGAATGACCTAGTGCCGAGACACAAGTCGGCGACGGACGAGCTCCGCCCCTATGTGCTCGGACAGTGCGTCGACCACGCTCCGTGACACAAGTCGGCGACGGACGAGCTCCGCCCCTATGTGTACGGACAGCGCATACTACCACTCGGCGCCCGAATGGTGTGTTTGGGCTTCGCCCGTGTCCTCAGACACTTTGGGTAATCGATGTTACCAAAATAAAAGAAGGAATAACGAGAAATAGACTTTTTATTTACTTTTCCCTAACTGCCCTATCACTGCCCTAAGTGACTTGATTTCAAGTCCCTAACTTCCTATTACTTTGTAGTTTTCTTCTTCTTCTTGTTGTGACTTCCAGGAGGCTCCGTTTGACACTGATTTGCTCCGGGCCGTACCTGCTATTTATACCTGCTAGTGGGTGAGCAAGACGTGCTGAGTGAGACAATAAAGGTTACGCCCACTTTGACTTGACTAATTTACATTGCAAGATGTTATTGGGATGTTATACATTTAAATGGGCGGAAGACTAAGCTGATTTACAAAGTTCTAATATGGCTTGAGATCTTATAAGTACAGTAGGGTTCGTAAATATTTTCTTATCTGAATAATCGTACATGGAAATCGGGCAAACCGTAATTCGGTCCCTTTCTTAACACTTATTCATCATTTGCGCTGAACCTACTGAGTTTACTTATTTGTAAGTTTAAACATTTAATAGAACTTTTAATAAGCTTTCTAACAATATATAAATCATTCTGATACGATGAGCCGTTGTAAAGGTATAAATGTAAACATATTAATTACAAAGTGAAAATGCGCCGTACTAAGTTCTAATTCAGGCTCGGTAGCCGCGGCTCTCGTTACGGTCATGTTGGCGCGATACACCCCTCCCCTCCATGGCGGCCAGTCCGCGCTGCGCTCGCGCATAGGCAACATCTCCTCTCTCTTTCTAATACAATTTGTACTGGGATTTTACTTTAATGTTTACAATATCAAATGAATGCTATGAGAGGGTGTTTTATGTAAATAATTGCTATGGGGATTCTAACTACTGGGTTCTTTATTTACTCTAAACAATCTAAGTCTTTATAAATAATCACATATTTCTCTTACGTATAATCTTCGTATGACGCGATGCGTAGCTCTGCCGTCGCGTGTTGATGTTGTCGTCCATAATTCTCCCCCTTTAGTGTGAGGCGAAGCCTCGCACTATTGGTTGCAACGGTGTTATCACTTAGGCACTTTCACTGATTGACTTTTCTTTCACTGATTCTAACACTTATTATTTTGACGCTACGTTAAAGTTCCCATTCTCCGGGTTTAAATTTCTTCGATGACTGTTCGACGACTTCTAATGAGTTTGCTTCAGGTGGCTGCTTGACTGGTATGGTAATCTTCAGTTTTAGTTGATCCCGTTTTCTTTCTTTGGCCTTCCTGCAGGCTGCTTCAACTAGTTCCCTTGATGGTTGAGCTATGTATATTTTCCTCTCTGCTTTATTCCGCGCCTTCGGCGCCTCGTTTTCCTTATCCCGGTGGTCGCTGCGTCTGCGGCGCCACTCTGCCCACGCTATCCTCTTCTCGCTGGGCTTCAATGTTGGGAGATCGGCCGCGGCATTGGCGTCTCCCGGCTGCTCTACGGATGTGTGGAAACAGTCCACTGATGATGCTGATGTCGCGACGGAGTTGATGCCCTCCATGGGCTTCCGCGAAGTCGGGCTCGCGCACGCTGCCGCTGCGTGTGCCCCGTAGTGCGGTACCGTTGCCTTGAACGGTATGCGTGTGTGTACACGTAGATTGATCGGACCCCCCAAATCCGATGATAGACGACCGGCGGTCTGTCTATTAATAACCGAACCCTTACCCGGGTTTTTGTACTCCTTGGTACGTAAAGCTTCCCTGAGCTTGCTTAATTTATTGCGCCAGTCCTCCTTCTGGACGGCTATCTTCTTTTCGGCGTCTTCCAATTGACGCGCCATTTCCTCCAACTCCTTCTTCATTTTCTCCGCCGCGACTGGGTCCAGGTCCCTCGTGAGTGCCCGCTCAGATGGCGAGGCTCGGTCGTGAGCCTCGTGGAATGTGAGGGACCTGACGCCTGATGTGATGTTGCTCGTACTATCTTCACTCGAAGTTATGCCGGTGCCCGATGTGCTGCTCCTGCGGTGCCCGCGGCCCGCGTAGCCGAGTCGATTGCCGTGCGCACCCGTCGCGCCGGCCCGAGCTCGACCTCGATTCATCGTCCTGGACGAGGGGAACGGCCCGCTATCGCCCCAGGCGTGATCGGTGACTCGTAGATTGATCCGGTCGAAGGACCCGATCGACTAAACTCCCACTTGCTCGATGCGGCAGCCAGCGTTGATGAAACTGGATTACTGGAACTGGATACTGGAACTGATGCTTGCTTGCTGATTTTCTTGCTGGTACTAGTTGCTTGTAGAGATGTTACTTCCTAGTTGTTGCTTGTAGAGATGTTACTTCCAGGAGTGACGAGCGGACACTGATTTGCTCCTTTTTTTTTTTTTTTTTTTTTTGAACCTGACTGTTGCTATAATAGGACGGACCCAATATAGCGGTCGAACTGCGTGGTTGGAGGGTGGCCTGGGGAAAATCCAGGGGAAGCCTCCGGCACGACCACGCGGGGAAGTTTGTACACTGGAATACTCTAAGAGTTTGCGCTCCAGTGAGATTGGTTGAACGGTATCAACCGAATCTGGGGTGTGAGTGGTATCGAACTACTGGGAGTTTTATCGCTGGTTCGCTAAAACCTAGCCTAGCTGAGAAGAGTCCAGCAAGAAACTCAGCTAGGCCCGACTTGCGTCGGACTGACTCTACCCGGTATGCGGCGGTACCGGGACGAAAGCGGACTGTATGTGTCTGTGTTGTCTCGCGGTGGACGTCCCCGCCGGCGGGAACGCTGAAGTGTACGCGATGTGTTGGACGCCGAAAGCGCAGCGTTCCATCTTTCGATGGACGCTGTGATTTCGTCGTCCGGGTCCGTGAGTGTGTGCCTAGGACGCCGCTGTGCGGCCCCTAATCAGTGAGCGCCGAGTAACGACAGAGGGGGGAGGGATGGGGACGTAGTCAGCAGCCTTCCTAACTAACGGATTCCTATGGTGGGGAGCGTTATCAAAATAACGTCTGGCAGCCTGCTTAAAGAAACCATACATGGTGCTAATCTCCATGTCGTGGTGCAGGCTGAGGTTCGATTGGTACCACGGGGCACCAGTCGCCCTTCGGAGAAAACGATTCTGAATGACCTGAAGCGGCTTGAGCGATGACATAGGCACGTGAGCGAATGCTACACTTGCATATGTCATGATTGGACGAACACAAGTCTTGTAGAGTGTCAGCTTATTCCTAAGTGACATTTTACTAAACTTGTTGATCATCGGCCCTAGCCTTCCTAGCACGAACAACGCGCGGTTGCGTACCCTACGGATGTGGCTACGGAAAGTCAGTCTCCTGTCGAGGGTCACTCCAAGATATTTGGCCTCGTTGACCCAGGGGATGGGTCGGTCAAACATCTGGATCGGAGCCACCCGCCTTTCTGTACTAATGCAGTCCGACGGATGAAAGACTATTGCAGTGCTTTTCTCCGGGTTGACTTCGATACGCCAAAGATTAAACCAACGACCTAGGTCGGAGATTGCCTCTTGGAGGTATCGCCGGATAGTAGCGTACTTACAATGAGTCGTAAAGAGCGCGGTGTCATCCGCAAACAACCCCAGTTGCACCTTAGGGTGCCTGGGAATGTCGTGAATAACGAGTAGAGAGTGGGAGAGAGCACGGAGCCTTGCGGGACTCCGGCCCGGATGGGGTGTGGGTCCGAATACGTTCCCTCCAGTCGGTATCGAAAGCTTCGGTCACTGAGAAAATCTCGTATTGTGAGTACGAGTCTGTCCGGCATTCCGAGCTGGTATAACTTGTATACAAGCCCGTTATGCCAGACCTTGTCGAAGGCTTTCGCTACGTCGAGAAAGATCGCACCGGTCTTGAGCCCCTGGAATCGAGAGAAACCATCCAACACGTGCTCCGTGACGCGGTGCACCTGTTGGACGCATGAGTGTCCGGATCTAAAACCGAACTGCTCATCGATGAGGAGGTTATTCTCAGCCGTAAATCTGAGAATTCTCGTGAGAAGGATCCGCTCATATAGCTTTCCAAGGGAGCTAAGTAAGCTGATCGGCCTATAAGAGGCAGGCGAGGTCCGGGGTTTGCCGGGCTTCGCTATCCCTATGACCGTTGCACATTTCCACGCGGCTGGAAAGTGAGCATTGGTCAGTGCGGCATTGAAGATGCCGACCAAAAGGAGGAGGAGGGTTTCGGGGAGAAGTTTCAGGATGCGATTGGATAGACCATCCGCACCCGGAGCCTTCCTAATACGGAGACGCCTGACAAGGTCACTGACTTCCTTAACCGACACCGGTAAAATGGGTGAAGTTACGGGGAGACGCGATCTCCTGTCCACCTCGGAATCGACCCTACTAATGTGGGCTTCGTCGGTGTTGAGGAGGTTGGGCGAACATTGGGACTCTAAACTACTCGCAAGGCATTCGGCTTTCTCACTGTCCTCGAACGCGGGGGTTGAGTGATCCGGTCGATCCAAGGGAGGGATGGTCCAACAGGCATCGGATTTGAGAGATCTCGCTAGTTTCCAGTAAGCCAGGTGACTAGGCGTTATCTCCCCCATCAGATCCCTGAACGAGTTCTCCCGAAATTCGGCAATTCTCTGTTTGGACTCGTTAGACAAGTCCCTCAGGATTTGCCGATTTTCGGCAGAAGGGTGATTTGAATAGGTACGTATGGCGCGATTTTTCCTTGTCACCAACTCTCTCAGTTCCGTAGGTAGAGGTCGGTTTTGGATGTCCTCCGCCGACACCTCCCTTGAGGCTTCGCTTCGAACAGCGTTGAGGTAGTTGGTGAAAGAATCGATCGCTTGGTCTGTCTGTTCGGTTGTAGTTATATTGTCTGGGATATCTCTAAGCAGGGGGGAGTCCGTCTGTAGGAGACCTGATTGTACCTTGTCCCAGTCCACGAGTGTCCTGGTTCGAGGAGTACTATTGGGGTGAGGGCCTAGTCTCAAGAGGACTGGCCTATGATCCGAGTCTAGTTCGTGTAGCACTTCTATAGAACGCAGAGTTAACGCTACGTTCTTTAGTAGAGCTATGTCGAGTATGTCAGGTCGGTGGTCTACGTTATGAGGGAAGTGAGTCGGCTCTAAGGGAGCGAGGAGATCGAAAGGGAGGCTATCGATCAAAAGGTGATGAAGCCGATTGCCGTTGGGATTGGATGCTACGCATCCCCAGCTGATATGCTTACTATTTAGGTCCCCGGCCACGATGACCGAAGGACCTAGGGAGGCTAAAGAGTTGAGGTCAGTCAGAAGTAAGTCTCGTTGAGGTGAAAGGTAGGTTGACGCAATCGATATCGGGGGGTGCCCCTCCATCGAGATGCGACAGACCGACACTTCCATATTAGTCAGGGGCGGTGGATTGAGACTTATGCAATGTAAGTTACGTTTGTAGAAAATGAGCGTGCCCCCGAATGGCCTACCATCTTGCCTATCATCTCTAATCTGAACGTATCCAGGGACGCGAAAGGCTCTAATGCCGGGACGATAGAAGGTCTCTTGGACCAGAAGTAAATCTACTGAGTGATCGCGAAGGAAGTTCATCACCTGGTCCTTCATACCCCTTAGACCATTGGCATTATAAATGCCAATGGTAATCGAAGCAGGTTTAAGCTTCTGGGATGTACTATCCATACTAATAGGCACCGTTAACCTGGCTGCCGCTTGGTGCGGCGAGATAGCGAGTAGCTGATGCGAATATGTGGGTAGACAGGCCGCTCGCCACCTCCGGTGGGAGTACCTGTACTAACTGCATAAACGCATAGAGTGGGTCCATAGCGGGCCGGCCCGCTTGACTGGCGGCGGGTCCCCATACAGAGGGGCCCGCCTGGGATTGGGGTGCAGAAGGCACCGGGCGGGGACCTACGGCCGCTGAAGGCGGCGGGTTCCTAGGGGCTCCTAACCCTACGGCCGGAAGGGCGGGGAAGTTTTGCGGAGTGCTATGGGGGGCACCCCGGCCCGCACTTTGCTTGCGCCCAGAGGGAGGCGAGGACTTCGACTTTGCCCCGGTGTCGCGACTCTTTGGGCGGCAAGGGCATCCCCCATAATTGGCAGTATGCCCATGGGGGAGCTTGCGACCCAAACAGTTGCAGCACCGTATGCCGTTCGGGTCCTTGCAGCCTTTTGGGCGCTCGCAATCGCGAGTCGCGTGATCCCCAGCGCACTTGACGCAACGGGGGGGAGAGTGGCAGCCACGGGCGCCGTGGCCAAACCGCTGGCACTGATTTGCTCCGGGCCGTACCTGCTATTTATACCTGCTAGTGGGTGAGCAAGACGTGCTGAGTGAGACAATAAAGGTTACGCCCACTTTGACTTGACTAATTTACATTGCAAGATGTTATTGGGATGTTATACATTTAAATGGGCGGAAGACTAAGCTGATTTACAAAGTTCTAATATGGCTTGAGATCTTATAAGTACAGTAGGGTTCGTAAATATTTTCTTATCTGAATAATCGTACATGGAAATCGGGCAAACCGTAATTCGGTCCCTTTCTTAACACTTATTCATCATTTGCGCTGAACCTACTGAGTTTACTTATTTGTAAGTTTAAACATTTAATAGAACTTTTAATAAGCTTTCTAACAATATATAAATCATTCTGATACGATGAGCCGTTGTAAAGGTATAAATGTAAACATATTAATTACAAAGTGAAAATGCGCCGTACTAAGTTCTAATTCAGGCTCGGTAGCCGCGGCTCTCGTTACGGTCATGTTGGCGCGATACACCCCTCCCCTCCATGGCGGCCAGTCCGCGCTGCGCTCGCGCATAGGCAACATCTCCTCTCTCTTTCTAATACAATTTGTACTGGGATTTTACTTTAATGTTTACAATATCAAATGAATGCTATGAGAGGGTGTTTTATGTAAATAATTGCTATGGGGATTCTAACTACTGGGTTCTTTATTTACTCTAAACAATCTAAGTCTTTATAAATAATCACATATTTCTCTTACGTATAATCTTCGTATGACGCGATGCGTAGCTCTGCCGTCGCGTGTTGATGTTGTCGTCCATAATAATTGAGGAATTCAATAAGTCATCTGTGGTCTTCATCATCAATTCCTCGCCACCAAAATGATTCCGGATATTCCACGAGTTATAATAGAAAATACCAAAATCACTACACGCGTGCCTAATAATATTGAGGAGTTCCCTCATCATCTAACTGAATTTTGAAGAAAATGGGACCCACCTGGAAGTATATACATACAAACAAAAAAAAATCGGCTCATCAATGACGGAGTTCTGAGGTAACAAACATTGAAAAAAAAACATCCGAATTGTGAACCTCCTCCTTTTGTTGAAGTCGGTTAAAAACAGAGATTAGCGATGCCTGGGTTGAAATAAAAAATAATATGGAAGAACGCAAACTATACACATTGGCATGAAGTGTGGATGGGCATGTTTGTTGTACGCGCACGTGACAAATATTTTCGCAAATACATGACATGACATAACGATAGCTCATAGTGCAGTGTGGTGCCGGCATCAAATTAATAAAGTATCGGCAATGCGCCAGTGACTCGTCTAGAGTCGCGAGTGACCATAAATAATATGCAAGTGTTGTTCACCACTGAGTTCAGTATGAGATCCTGAAGTAATCCGCATGAGAGCGCGGAGTATTTGGTGGATTGAAATACCAACCCAGTCATCGCCCGATCGGATCGGTTCGCAGCTTTTTTCCACGTCAAAGAAAGCTACGGTGCTTAGGTACCATATGGCAGACCGTTAATTGTATGCCACCCTCAGGATATAAAAAAAATTAGATGATGCTTACCAAATACAGGCATTGATGTTTCGAGCCGAGCCAGTGCCGCCGGCCGCTGTAGGCGCCAGAATTGTAGCGCCCCGAGGCGTCCACAGCTTCACAAATAATAAACCATAAGTTCCACCGATTTTAAACTAATTCTTGGCGTTTTGGTGGCGCTCTAATCGCGAGAATCTTTCGAATATGTTAGTCTCTATATTTTCAATCGCGTAGCCGTCCGAGTGCTCGACGCTATGCTATGATACGCCGATATGGCATGGTCATAGCAATGTGGGTTAATATCTTACTAAGAGGATATTTCTTCATTCGAATTTAAGCCATGCCACTTTGACTTAGAGTACTAAGTCCATAATACTAGTACAGCGTCAAGCACTCTGACGTTTACCTTATTCGTGTAACATCAGAGTCCCTGGGCGACCGAGCTCTGCTCGGGTAAAAACAGAGAAAATACGGAGAAAACTACCGTTTTGGGGAAAGTGATTGCAAATAGGTATATAAGTCTACTTATACAAATATTGCTTGTTTAATAGTATAGGATAGGTACATAATATATACTATATTATACTACCTACCAATCATTTAACCAAACATAACATGACAATAAACACATGCTTGTATTCCCAAAAGGGGTGGGCAGATTACCTAATGGAATTTAGTTGTCAGTGCCTATGTCAGTGTCACTTTTAGAACCAGTAGGTTTATGGGGAAATGTGATATTGCAGTGATAAGTTGCAAGCTGATCGCCTTGATTCTTCTATTCTATTTCAAAACCACACGTGCTTATTAAGGGGGTGAATAGGAAACGCCGCTCTGACTAGATTAAGACACAATACGATGTGATTTTCAGATATATGATTCTTGACTATATGATTGTTTATCTGATTTATCCGATACATGATTACGTAAAAGTTCCTCTTTAGAAAAAAAAATCCTAAGTTGTTTTTTTTTCTATTTTTTTCGCAACGCAACCTACTCGAATAATACATTATTTTATACGACAGAATCAAGTTATTTAATACCTACTATAGTATTTTATGTCATCTAAAATCTTAATGAAATACATAAATAAAACTTCACTAAGTTATAGGTATTTATCGGTTCAAAAAAGCATTCCCGAAGAGTGTTGCATCTCTTTTTCTCGTGCGCGGAAGGCATAAGCGCTTCTCTGTCTAGAGGGCGTGGTCGAAGGTCTCTTAAAGGGGGTGGTGTTACTACACTTACTACTCTTAGGGCCAACACACAATTAAACGTTACGACGTCGTGCTGCAAGCGGCAGAAACAGAAAATACTGTAGTAATTTACTTTAAAATCAAAGTTTAAATCGACTTCAATTTAGTACTCCGCCCAGCCACGAGAACTATCCACATTTTTTTTTTGAACTGATTTGCAATAGCAAATGCGTGGACTATTGTAAATACACAAGTTATAATATAGAAAATCCAAAATAACTACACGCGTGCCTAATATAATTGAAGAGTTCCCTCAATTCCTCATGAATCCCATCATCCAACTGGATTTTTGAAAAAAAATGGGACCAACTTGGAAGTACAGTATGTACACGCGGCGTACAAACAAAAGAAATTGTACGAATCGGCTCATAAATGACGAAGTTCTGAGGTAACAAACATATACAAAAAATCAACCGAATTCAGAACGTCCTCCTTTTTTTTGAAGTCGGTTAAAAACAGCACACAGTGCGATGTCACGGCGTCGTGACGTCGCACGTTGCGGCAACGTGCCACGGCACGACGCCGTGACGTGATTTTTACGTTGCACGCCGTAGATTTGCACGTCACGACGTCGCAACGTTACACGACGCCGCAACGTGCCACGGCGCGTCGTCGTAACGTTTAATTGTGTGTTGGCCCTTAGCCCTTACACACGAGGTAATACATTTTCATAACTTGAGAGTCGCCACGACGCTCAACTCTCCATACAAACGTAGTACCTAACTATGGTTCTCATTTTAAAACGACTTGCTAGAATAACATGAAACTTTGTATACACAATGAGATCCGCCATATCTATGTCGGAAACTTGTTTCTATTGCTAGGAAAAAAAAACAGAGCGAGTAGAATGTTTTTCATGAGTTTCTAATCGGTAAATTTTTGTTTCTGTAAGGGCTGCACACACTGGCGCGGCCTACGGTGGCGGACAATAGTAAAGTTGACAGCTAATGATAAGTTTACTACTGACCGCCGCGGCCAGGCCACGCCAGTCTGTGAGCGAGCTCATAAGAAGGCTCAAAGTCACCCAAAGGGCTATGGAGAGGGTTATGTTGGGAGTTTCTCTGCGTGATCGCAACAGAAATGAGGCTATCCGCTGCAGAACCCCTATGCCCTAAACCTTATCAATTCTTATTTAAGTCGAAGGATCCAGACGGTCGTTGTCAATGAAACTAAATCAAATGGTTCAAACGTCAAACTTGGAGTACCGCAGGGATCAATTCTGGGACCTTTTCTCTTTCTCATATATATAAATGATTTGCCTGATTTAGTGAAGAACAAATGTGAGATAGTACTTTTTGCTGATGATACTTCGCTAATTTTTAAAGTTAATAGAAAGGTAGATGACTATAGCCATGTTAATGAAACTTTAAAGGAAGTACTTGAATGGTTCACAGCAAATAATCTTTTACTGAATGCGAATAAAACTAAATGTGTAAAGTTCTCGCTACCTAATGTGAAACAAGTTGCCACACTTATAGAATTAAATGGAGATAAACTTGAACTGGTTGATCACACGCTATTTCTAGGCCTCACGTTGGACCACCAGTTACAATGGACGCCTCACATATCTGTCTTAGCGAAGAAGCTCAGTTCTGCCGCATACGCAGTTAGACGAATAAGACAATACACAGACGTGGAAACGGCCCGTCTGGTGTACTTTAGTTACTTTCATAGTATTATGTCTTACGGCATAATAATCTGGGGGAAAGCAGCGGACGTAGATACTATCTTCGTTCTGCAAAAGAAAGCCATTCGATCTATCTATAACCTAGGCTCTCGAGATTCGCTGAGAGAACGGTTCAAAAATATAGGTATCCTTACAGTAGCATCACAATACATACTAGACGTGATAATGTACACACATAAACATATTAATAATTTAAAGAAGCAGTCTGAAGTCCATAATTTTAATACAAGAAATAAGCAGAAACTACTCATGCCCAAATTTCTACTGCAGAAAGTAAAAAAAACGTTTATGGGTAACTGTATAAGTTTTTATAATAAAGTACCCTTAGACGTTTGGAAATGTTCATTCAAACGATACATTAAGAATGCTCTTCGGAAGAAAGGGTATTATAAGATCAACGACTACTTGGAAGATAATGAAGCGTGGCCAACCATTCAGGTTCGATAGTCGTCGCTTTTATGCTGTTGGTTTAATTTTATTAATATTTTGACATTTTCATTGAATTATTTTTCTTGAAAAAAAAATAATTTTAATTCTGACATTATAGAAATTATACATCTCATACCTAATTATTTTTTATTTTAATTTATTGTGACATTAGAGACTCTATACATCTCTGTACCTAATTATTTTCTTTTTTAATTTTAATTTTACTTTGACATATCTGTACCTAATATTTTTTTGTGTGACAATAGTGACTCTTTACATCTCTGTATTAGTTATATTTAATTGTCATAAGTTGTATTAATCTGTCATTGGAGACTATACATCTCCCGGTGCGTATGTGCCCATGTTTGTAAGGCTGTTGCTCATTAAGAATTGTTATGTTATAATCATGCTTATTGTTGACTTGTGAAAGAGCCCATGTGGCCTACTTACAGAATAAACGTTTGATTTGATTTGATTTGATTGATAACCAAGGTAACCGATATAGCCCTCCGAATCGCTAAACTTAAGTGGCAGTAGTTAGCACGTAGGTTCATTTCGCCGGTTAGCGACCACCTAATTTCATGTGCCGGTTGGCGACCACTTAGCTGAGTTGGTGAACTGAAAGGATATTTTCTCGGTTTTTTAGTAGATTTCTATTCTAAAACAACAATAAAATTAGGGATGCAACGATACCGATGCCGATAATCGTAAACCGCAGGTTAACGTTATTTTTGACGATCATCGGTATCGTAAAAAGTATTACGATTAATAACGATTCTTAAAACTAGTTCGATAGCAAATTATTGGAGAAAAAATACCGTATTTCCTAACTTTCCCCGTGTGGTGTCGGGTTAGAATTTCACCACCCCCTTTCTTCCCGTGGGTGTCCTAAAAGTCGACTAAGGGACCAGGGTTGAAGTGTGTTGTGGGCGATGGGCTAGCAACCTATCACTGCAATATCACATTTAGTCGATCTTTTTCACATGTATGCTAAAAGTGACGCTGGAACATACGTTTCATGTGCTCTGCCTACCCCTTTTGGGAATAAAGGCGTGAATGTATGTATGTATGTATGTATTTCCTAACTTGAAAAATTGGCCATTAGTATTTGTCCATCAAACCAGCTGCTACTGTAGATTCAGAAAGATTGTTTTCCACAGCTGGTTTAGTCCATACGGATATATGAAATAGACTTAAATATGATAATTTAAAAATTATAAGTTTTCTTAATAAGAATTTGAAAGAAATTGATTTTAATGACATTTAGGTGGTAAACTGTCTAAAATTTTAATAAATGTAGATTTTACTCAATTGTCTTGTTTTATTACACGTAAATTAAAAAATCGTAATGCATTCGTTATCGTATTCGCTATTACGATGCATTCGTCATTCATATCGGTATCGTAATAGACATATCGTTGCATCCCTAAATAAAATGCATGTACAACTATTTGTCTCAATAGGGTCTGTAGAATTCAGTAGAATTGATGTTATCTTCAATAGAAAAAACCTTCACCTTCAGGTGGTCGCTAACCGAAATGACCCTAGAACCGATGGCCGCACATAGCAGGGCACATAGTAGAACCAATAGCCGTTGGCGCGTAAAGGTTCTCGAGTGGCTACCGGAAGGCGTTGGAGGGTAGCGCAGGACCCCGGTCACTTTGGCACTCTTTAGGGGAGGCCTGTGTCCAGCAGTGGAAGTCTTTCGTCTGATATGATGATGATTAAAACAACACACAACACCCATCTACATATAAAGAAACATCATCACTCGCCCGTGTCCATTTCGTCGAATCTAAAAAAATAAGGTAAATAACTGCTTCGTAACGCACCGGTCGACGACATTCAAGCAAAAAGCTATAAAAACACACATGCGATTGCATCTCAAATCACGCCACTAGTATATCTTATTGCGAAGCGCTTAGAGTACGATTTGGCGCGGCAGAATTAATTGTAGCGAGAGTTGGCGTGTAAAATTGAATAAACAGTGAAAATGGTGTAATGAGTTTGAGCACGCTATGGGGTAACGGTTGGAGTCCTAGAGCCGGGTTCGGACCTTGGCTAACTGACGTCTATTTCATACTTTCATAGGCGAGGCGCCATTTTATGTTTTCCGGGTGTAAATAGAGTCCGCAGTAAGCTCGATTCTCCATACAAACGTAGTTACGCTCTCATTTTAAAACTACGTGTTGGATTGTAACGAAACTTTGCATGTTCAATGAAATGAGGGATATCTATGTCTGAAATTAGTTTACGTAGCTTCAGATACCATAATAAAAAAGATACAGCGAATTTAAGTTTTTCATACAAAACTAGTTTTTGCTGTATTTCGTTTGTTTTATAAATTGGAACCATATAAACTAATTACAGACATAGATATACCTCATGTCATTGTATATGCAAAGTTTCGTCACCATCCAACACGTAGTTTTAAAATGAGAGCATAACTACGTTTGTATGGGAAGGTGAAATTCGGCCGAGCTTACTGCGGCCTCTTAATAGACAATACCGAAATCACTACACGCGTGCCTAATATAATTGAGGAGTTCCCTGAATTCCTCATGGATCCCGCCGTCCAACTGAATGTTTGAAGAAAAGGGACCAACCTACACTAAGAAACCAAAACAAAATTCGTACAATTTTCGAGTGAAGGAAAACATCGTGATGAGAGTGAGGTCTAGTTTTCCCTCTGGGTTGAAAGGTGACAGTCGTTTTTTAACCCCCGACAAATAAAGAGGGATGTTATAAGTTTAACGTGTCTGTCTGTGTATCTGTCTGTGGTATCGTAGCTCCCAAACGGATGGACCGATTTAAAAGCAGTTTTTTAAACTACTTCTACTTGACGTGCATTTACTTATTTTTCTACTCCTGTACTTTTATCTGTCATTTACATAGTCCCGAACACTAATATAAAGACATACAAAATAAGTCTGCAGAAAAGTCTATACTCTATTCCCCATAACAGTACGGCACAACCGTGCTGTTTTGCCGCCAAAACGATACGCTTAGCAGCCATACGCTTCTAAACCTGGGTAGTGCTACATTGTGCCACGGCCTACTAGACACGATCGAGTAGGCCGCGACGCGACTAATCTAGAGGGCCATGCCGAAACATAAAATACATTAGGTACTACCAACTTAACAAACCACTGAATGTATTTACTTCAAATAAATTATTGTACTAACGGCATTGCTGCCAACTTAAGAAAAACCTCGGTCTTAATATGACAGTACTGGCAAGTTGAATTAAGAACAAAACAGACCATAAACAAGAGGTGTCAATGTGTCATGTTTCCAATTTCCCACCAAAGTTCCAGTTCAAAATTAAAAGACGAAATATGTCAAATATGATGACTATTCGTTATTAATAACTTCTTAAGATTTGATTCGTGTTTATGAAGTGAAGAAAAATGTGTACGTTCCTTTTAAAATGGACGAAGAAGAAAATAACTGCACCGCTGATGAAATTGCGTGAGTAGTAATAGAACTAACGGAAAACTTACTGCCTGAAAAGTCAAATTATGCTATTTATTTAAAATAGTCGTAGAAAAAATATTGTATGCAACGGTGTATAACTTGGTCTTAAAACGCTCGTGGCGTCTTTAATTGCGATGCTCGCCAAGGCTCGCATCGCAACTCACGACACTCGCGTTTTAAGACCCTGCTTATACAACAGTTGCATAAAATACTATAATTTAACTCAAAATAATTCTCAACAAACTTCAAAAATCAATGCTGTTAGGTTACTGCCATTGTACCTACCTACCTAAAGTCAAAACCAAATTATTTCATAATAGTTTTTATCCGATAGCTATTCGAATATTTAATGCCCTTCCAAGAGAATTTAAAAGCCTGTCTCTTAAGGAACTTAAAAATTAATTGACCCTCTGGCTACAGAACGAATGTTTCTATTCTATTGACGAGTTTTTGAAGCGGAAAGAAATTCGTCGCAGCTATTAATTGTAAAAGCTATTAATTGTAGTGTTTCATTTCATATATAACCATGTTCCCCAAAACATAAAAGAGGCTAAAAGCAACGCAGTATTCTCCAAAAAACTGAAGACAATGTTAATTGACCTAGCGTGTTACACGGTCTTAGAATTTATGCAAACGACCAACCCGTTGACCCTAACACATCAAACACCTGTTAATGTAAACTGACTGAGTAACTACTTACCTAATATCTATGAACTGTGTGTACCTATTTAAAATGTGACCTATAAATATGTTTATACTATTTATGAATAAATGATCTGAATCTGAATCTGAATCTGTAAGCTTGTAAACTTAAAATTAAATTTAACAATGATAACTTTGACATAGTATATTATATATATATATATATATTCTTGTATTTTTTATGCGTATTATTTAGGTAAGTAATTACAATTGTAAATATAGATGAGTCGATTACTACCAAATCAAATCAAAAAAGTTTATTAGGTACGGGCATTTTTGTATGAAAATAATACCGGTAGTTATAGGTACGGTTCCTGTTCTGCAGACATAGGTATACCATACCTACTTCTAATATTAACTCTTTAGTCTTTGCTGGCATAACTTATAGATTTGTAGAGGAGAGCTCTCGTAACGTAAGATCACTTTCGCTTGGCGGCATCGGCAGGGGAATACTGTCCTTGCTGACTTATTTCAACTTTACCCCTAGCTACACCTAGGTACACCCCTAGGGGCCCTAGGTAGTGTAGAATTAATAGTAGTAGCTTATTCCATATAGGTAAGATTCGAAAAATTGGCCGTTAGTCGTCATGCAATTCCGAATGAAAACTAATATGAAACGCAGAAAATGAGTATTGCTGTTTGAAAAGCACTTATAAGAAAATCATAATCATATTATGTATGTATGTATGTATGTAAGCACTTTATTGTACACAATAACAGGTTAAGGAATATACATGTCACACAATAGATCAAAGTACAAAGGCGAACTTATCCCTAAATCAATATCATAAATCATAAAATCATAAATCATAAAATACAATATTTCCCTGTGATACCCTGGATAAGGAGACGCTACACGGGCCGATATCGACGGACGGCCAACCAAGGTCACAGAAAATCTAGTATGGAGTGACCTTGATTTGGTTGGCCGCTGCTACCGACACATCCACACGGGCCGAATCACGCGTCGGCCTGCATGCAGTCCGGCCGATGTCGGCCCGTGTAGCGTCTCCTATAATTGAAAAACGTAGGCGCCTGTGTCCGTTAAAATTTTAATGCAAATATGTTTAAACTCATAATATCTATTGCACACATATTATTACAACTAACAAAATGGACCCTGCAGGCCTGCAAGGGCACAGCAAAGAAGCTTGTAACTAGGTTATATGGATACTACTCATTCTAACTAGATTTATTATTAGTTACTAATTAATTTGGTAGTTACTAAAGCTAATTGACATTAAAGTCAAACTGAAACTATTGTATATTTACACAAATTGGAAAAATAATGCATAAAAATGAATTTAATATCTTTTCACGGACACTTCATCAAAAAAATCTTGTCGTGTTTATGTCCGTCTTGTAACGCTTGAGATATATCAATACAATAAGTTACATTAAAATACTATTAAATAAATACATGTAAAACACTCACCTATATACGTCCAAGCGCGCCCCCTATTAAAATCATTGAAAAACACTTTCAAATCGCCGAAACAGTTGCTCGAAACCGCCAAATGCACTCCATTTCTTAACGTAGGCCACACCAAAGCCAGGTAAGACGGGTCGTACACATTGTATAAACTGTCTAACACCTCTCCTCTAAAATGTAAGGCTCGGAGACTCTTTCTAGAACTATTTCTTAGAGCGTCCACAGTAAACAGAATTAAAAGGTACACTAGTTTAGACATGGCGACCGCACTCGCCGCTTTATGCGAGCCTAATGCGATTGTTTAGAAGTGTAAGTATATGTGAACGGTTGAGCGGAGCGTTGGGGATGTGCAGCTTGGGTGTGTACTTGTGTAGATAGTAACGCTCTGAACACTAATAAGAATATATATCATCGAAGTGGAATCTTATTGTGGAACACAATTTATTAGTGCACTAGAAATGAAATCGCAACTTCGTTATGCGCAAACGTAGAATTTACCGCATGATTTATAGGCTTGCTGGCCAGGCCCGATCTATTGGCAATTTCGCTGACTTAGCGTTTATCCCTCACGCACTTATACTTGCTAGTGAAGGATGTATGATCTACGTCTGACAAAAACGCTTTCACATATTTCTAACCTTACAAGTCATATTATTATGCCTTCCGATTGACGGATCAGACAGTCGAAGATACTTTCTGCATAATATGAGGTTGGAGCCGCGAGGGCACTTATTAATTACTTATAACGTAGAATTATTATATAATCTGCGACTTAGCCCTCTAGATGCCATTCTTGACTTTGAAAAGTGCACCAAGTATTTTTGCATAAACGTGTGAATATGAACCTTAGATGTAAGCATGAAGGCGACTAAGCGAACGCCATAACACCTGAACGTGATCTTGACGCCGTGGGCACGGCAACATCTCTTTTAGTTGTTCTTGGCGTCCAAAGGGAAAGACCGACTAGTTTTGCAAGCTTGTATCATCATCATCATCATCATCATATCAGCCGAGAGACGCCCACTGCTGGGCCAAGGCCTCCCCCAAACAGTGCCACAATGACCGGTCCGGAGTCACCCGCATCCAGCGGACTCCTATGGCCTTTACCAGTTGTCCACCTTGTATGTAAGTGATTATCTCCGGAACTGCTGATCTGATTTCAAAAAATATTTCACCAGTATAATTGTCCTTTAAGATAGCCAATTGAACTTTGAACTTTAAGAATGCCAGGCAATTTCTGTACAAAGTGGAACCATTTTCTTTGCTCCTTAACCTGTCCTTAAGTGTATATTTCATCCCGCGACTCTACCTGGGTTCTCTTCAGCACGTGTATCATGAGACGGCCGCGACATACTCTCGATTTACCCCGCTCTATACCTCTTGTTCTAAGTGTTCTAATAAGAGAGAGACGGACAGTGCGAGAAAAATCGAGAGTATGTCGTGGCCGTCTCATGAGACGTGCTAGGTCTGACACAAATAAAACAACCTCACTGTTAGTAATAGTATTTATTACCTGCAAAAAGACGATAACTTACTCCTATAATCCATGCACTTATGTAAATACAATTCGCTAGATTTATGATACTGCAAGTAACATGTCACTGAAGTCTGTAGGACGCACACACACACGAACGACTGCGAGACATATACGCTGCTTACATCCTGGGCCGCTTGTTCGGCCGCTGGCCGTCGTTCAAGAAACCGCCCTGCTGACGGAAACAGTGGTCAATAATGGGTCACTAGTAAGGTAAAGTCAGCATCATATTTTATACTTAGTAAGATGAGTCTTGTGATTGCAACTAGGTATATCTGTCTGGTAATTATCATAGTAAGATCACTATCACATAGAGGGCATTATTAAGTTTGGTTGCAATTACTAGACTCCATCTTAGCAGCCAAAGTAGCCGGTGTCGGTACACGTTTTTATTACTATAAGAATAAGAGTGTGTCAGGATATATTTGGCTACTCTGCCTGCTACTAACTAAATGACAAAAACAAAAGTACTAGTAGGGACGGAATGTTACTCTTTAACTTTGGTTTGGACTAAAGCAAACGGGGGAACAAAAATTTCATCTGAGTGATTTCATTATGACATCTATTTTTCTTGATGTTATAGTAGACAATATGCTAAAATAAGCATCTTTTGTAGAAAAACTTTTCTCGTCAAAAATGGCCGGAATATTTGACCTCAAAATTGGAATTTGGACTGCAAAAATGACCCAAAACCGAATCGGAGCACCCCACCATCAATGTGGTCTTGTCTGCCCTACCCCTAGAGTGTTTATAAAAGTGAACGGAGGCGCGGAGGGACAGCAGCCCTCGCCCGGGTGGTAGGGCTGCTGTTCCCGCAGCGCCAAATGGCGAAGGCACTATTGTCAGTAAATACATGCGTTGGAATATGCGGCAACGGCAATCTTTCATTTCAATCGGTCTTATCTCAACTTTCGGGTCAAATATCTCGGCCATTTTTGATTTTAGAGAAAAGTTTTACTACAAAAGATGCTTATTTTAGCGTATTGAATGAATTTTTTAGTCTTTTAGGATCATATTTTTTCACATTTGTTTGTGCCCCCTTTGCTTAAGGCCGACCCACTTGGATCCGCAAGGACAGCTCGTCGCTAAAATCGGGGTTTTTATTTTCACACATTCGAACCTAATACGACAAAAAGTGTGTGAATTTGTAAAGTTTGCCCAAACGCATTATTTAATAGTACTCAACACTGTCGTCTCAAGACACTCCCTACAAACGTAGCTTGGTTCTCATTTACAAACTAGAATGAAATGAAACTTTTTATACACAATGCGATCGGCCATATCCAGGGCGAAAACTAGATTCTGTTGCTATAAATTGTATTAGTCTTCGTATTAAAAACGTTCTACTCGCTCACTTTTTTTTTAATTTCATTTCTAGCAACAGAAACTTTGCGTAGATATAGGCAACGAGACGACGGTCCAGGGTCGGCCACGCGCATGTAACACCCCTAGAGTTGCAAGCGTCCATAGTCTACGGCAACCACTTCCCATCAGGTGGGCCGTAAGCTTGTTTGCCACCGAAGTGGTATAAAAAATGGCGAACCGCGTTCCATAAATTTTAATGTTATTCTAGCAAGTCGTTTTAAAATGAGAACCAAACTACGTTTGTATGGAGAGGCGGAACGTCTTGGCGACACTTAAGCAGAAAAGTATCAGCTTCGAGCGCAGCCTTAAGCAATCGTTGGCACTAACTTGACTGCCGTCTGACAAGCCTGCATTTCAGACCATATTAGACCTAGTCTTCACTTTCTATCAGGTTAGGCAGAGTTCGCACGTAATCCCATTTATAATGAAAAAAAAAACATTTACGATGCAACCGGAATAATGACGAGTAGGATCAGGAGATAAGTTAAATCAGTGACGATAAGTTATATGTATAACATATCAATAATGAGAAAATTAAAAGCAATAACTTCTAACATACTCCAAACAATATAATATCGTCGGGGATAGTGCAATACCGCGTAACTAGCACTAGTAAAAACTGCGTATCTGCACAACCCTCCTAGGGCAAATCCGCGTAACTGACATTGGTTAATACCGCGTATCTAACAAATGTAGCCAAATTGAGATTTCCCGCCAACGAAAGTAAAAACCCGATTAGAATATACTAGTCAAACACCCGTTGCATTTGACCAATAACAAGCTAGTTATGGCTTAATAACAATACCGCGATTCAATCACTCTCAAGTGACGATTCCGCGTATCTGCAATCAGATGACTACGGTAGGCTGTTGCGATTGTGTTATTGTGGTGAAAAAAAGTGTCAGGTACTAAAAACAACACAAAAACTTTGGGTAAGTGTTTCTTTTGAATTAATTACATAATTTTTGGTAAAAAAAAGATAAATAAAAAACTATTGCTTAATTAGGGCTGTAGATATCTTAACGTAACAACAGTCAACAAGTTTATAGATCTTATTTTCATTTTGAAGGTTTATGATTGTAAGTATGTACTATTTGATTTATAATAAGTGGTGGCTGCCTACTGAGTGTTACCTAACACTACACACTAACATTGTACGAGTACCTACTCGTACAATGTTATTCTTGTGTGTGTGATTCTTTTCACAATGTGATTCTTTAACTAAGTAGGTAATCTGGTAAAATCGTAATAATTCAAGATTATTTAAAACCAAAGAGTGCTGTATTGTTGGAATTTACTGGAACTCATAAGTACGTTTAAATCGATTAAAGTGCCTGATTAGGAAAATTCAACTCCAGTTGTATTGATAATACAGAAGTTTTTTTTTCTGAAGCCATGCAACTAGTTTGTCGGGAACTTGGCATTGTATCAAATATAATACGTTGGTTTTTCCGAAACTGGGAAACCCTGTTTTTTCTTCCTGATTAATATACGAAGAGCTGCCCGCCCCGGCTTCGCACGATTTTTAAACCTGTATAATATTTCACCCTGTATAATATACCCTATGTTACTCGGGAATAAGGTAGCTTCACAACATTTTAATAAATAATTATTAACCATATGTTTGAAGTTGATTACATTTTTTGAAATATTTTTTTGTAAAGAGTTGAAAACAAGGTTATTTTTTATTATTTTCTATCAGCCATATTACTAATTACAAAAACATACTACATTTTGAGACACATACCATGCTTTGTTGATTAAAAATTTTCTATAAACTTCATGTGTTTTCTTGCAATACCGCGGAACATACTGAGTTTGTTTCCACTTCATAGCTTAAGTGGCTAAATCAAAACCGCGTAAATGATGTAAATACCTAATTCGTTATGATTTCATAAAATTAGATTCACTATCTTGTAGAACTCGGTATTCAATATGTTCTGTGTAAAAACATAATTAATATCTTCCAAAATAATAAAGATAAAACGTTTTAAGCTCTTCCTGTAAAATTGGGTGATGAGTAGATACGCAGTATATACTAGTGCTAGTTACGCGGATTTGCAATTTGTATGTCGAGTAGATACGCAGTATTTACTAGTGCTAGTTACGCTGTATTGCACTATCCCCGACGATATATCACAATGTCAACAAAGTTAGAAATCCAAATGAATTCGATTGGCACTTCCATTGCATTGCCACATTGATACTGCATCCTGTTAACCGTCCGCATGTACAGTCAGCGTCACATACATCTGTACTCTACAGGGTGTTCAAAAATATCTGAACGTGCACTCTATGGCTTTGACAATAAAGTCGTGTTCAGATGTTTGTGAACTCCTTGACCGCTCAGATGTATGTGATGGCGACTGTACCAAAAGCAAATTCTAAATTTGAACCAACCGGTTCGGATAATAGCTTTCGACGATTCATTTTGATTATTTTTTAAATAACAGTAACATTTTGTTGTTTCTATAGAAACTCTAGGAGGTTTGACAAGCATCATGTCACTAGCCGACTCTCGAGATGCGTGTTCCCCTACTACTTAGCGGATGGTAATAGGGGAACGCGAGTCGACGGCGCATGAAAAAAACGCAGTCTGCATAGGCCGTTATAGCTCTCGAGATCATTTTGAGCACTCAGGCTTAGGCATTATTCTTGTTTACTCAAATCTCTTTCGTCAAACAAGAATACGGGCCTGCCTGCAGCCTGATGGTGAGCAGATACTTGTCTAAATACAGGGTGTTTCAAAAATGGGCTGTTAACCGACCAAGGGCATGTTCGGCAGCGTATTGCGAATCCAAAAATGCATTTCTTTTTTTTAGATTTGTTTTTGTTTACATTGAAATGTTTGTTGTAGTTTACACTACAGTCTTTGTTTTTCTTGACATTGGTTGTGTACGACATCAAAAACTTAAATCTGCGTGTCACTTAAATCTGCGTGTCAAAAAGACATACACAAAACATTTGTTTACAAACACAGCCCGTGCGCGCAGCGGTTGAAAATGAAATAAACCCTCCCACCCTTCACCCTCGCGGGGGAACGTTGTCATACATTAGCAATGCCAACAAAAAACGACTGTAATCTAAACAAAAATAAAATTATAATTGTAAACAAATTAAAGACATAAACAAATGCATATTTGGAATGGCATTGCGCTACCGAATGCCCTTGCTCGGTTCACATCCCATATTTTATACACCCTGTATGGGCGCTTGCAAGCGCGTTGCCGGCCCTTTACTGATTTGAAGATTCGTTGTGTTGATAGCCAGAGACAAATGCTAGGCTCGTCACTCTCACCACATCGCATACTCGCGTAGTCTAAACAAACTCATCAAAATGATTTTCAGAGGTCTACTGAGATAAAATCGGATAAATAAGTTGTCAGACAAAATGGACACGTATGTATGTCACTGTTTCGCAAAGGTGATCGATTTCTTTATTGCAATAGATTGTTTAATCCATGAAGAATAAGCCGGTCTCCTACCTACAACTGACACGTCCTTTACGGATACGGATAGGAGAAATACCTCCACAAAGGGATCAAGAATACGTGAACACGGCTTAATTTAGACATTAAATAAAATAATCAATAATGTCTTATTTTCTAGAAAAAGGATTAAAAATATAGTTAAATGGAGAAAAGAGCCACGCAAGAGGTTAAATAATCACAAAGAGTGTTCAAAGTTTTAAGAGGGGGTATGAAACTATTGTCATTTACTATGACGCTCGCAGATTGTGACGTCACTAACTGCGAGCGTTTTCTCTCTCTAACAAGCAATATTAAAACGGTTGTAGCTTCGTAATTCTTGAGATATCTGAATGGGATTTTCGTCACTAGGTATATTTTGATGCCTTCTTTCTTTTGGAGTAATTATAATTTTCGAGTGTACACCCGTGTAGCTAAGGGCATTGGAATGCTCAGATATTTTTGAACCTTTGGGAGACATTACGTTATGAACTCGACAGTACCTGGTTCCTGCAGTCTCTTAAACGATCGTCCTACATTTTATTTTAGCCGTAGCGCGAGGTTTTTTAAAGATGTTTCTTAGTGAATTTAACAATCTATAGAAATGTTTCTATAGCAATCGCAGTGTCATTTATAAAACATAGAAGGCTCTCGAGAGGTCAACAGATTGTCGTCAAATTTTGTAAGCAGGTTCGTTAATCATAGTTTTTTTTTTCATGAAGCCACCATTTCGAAATTCGATAAAAAAAATCTTTTTAAATGCATTTTTAGGTTTTTACAGCTCACAGAGCCACTAGTAATATAATTTACATAATTTTTTTTTGCTGGTACTATCAAAATATGCTTTTGTAGAACTAGCAATGTTTGTTATTGTCATCTCTTTTTACTAGAAGACGAAGGCCAAAAATACATACAATAAACACAGCTTAATCCAGCCTACTTTATAAAACATTTTATTTTCTAATCATGGTCAGAAAGAAGAAAATTATTTAGTGTCCTCCCGAGCACCTTGTATACGTTTTTACTTATTTCTGTTGACATTGCACATTAATGGGGTTGGCAACTGTCAAATGTTTGACTAGATGTCGCCATCAGGTTTAACCTAATCACTAGCCTTTTTCTATGGGATTTGGCTTAAACGGCTTGATTCTAAACAAGGAAATTCCGAAAAAAAAAAACAAGAATTTGACAGTTTTGGTAGGACTGACGGTAAAACCTATGCTGGCGCCATCTGCAAATACCTTCGCCCGGCCAACCCCATTGGAACATGCAAATAACTTGCGAAACAGTTTATGTGCTGTGATGGTATGTATTTTACCTGTGCCCATGGCGTATCTAAAACGGGTACCTCTGAAAAGAATGCACAGAACATATTAACGGCAAAGAAAAGCAGGTTTTATAGTGTTGCTGAAATTATTTGAGGTGACGGGATTCAAATAGTGTCTGAGATAAGACTGATATTTTATAGAACCCCAAATAATTTCAACCATGTTTTGTAACAATCTTATTGTGTGTCTGAGTCCATACATAGGCACTGGATACACTGTGTTGATTTCTCGATATTCTTGATACTAAATTAATATCGATTTTTACGAGATGCCTTTTAACCCACCTACCGCAAATTTGCAGTTTTTGTAACTGCTTATGATTTTAGCAGATGTATGAACGTCTGTTTTTAACATAGAACACAGGATACCTTATCAAGGTGCAAAAAATATTATTAAAACCAGGTTATTCCCCACTGTACTGTCAGAACACACAATAAGACCCCACTGCATTTCTTTGCACGTCTTTCTATGCACTATTTTCTAAATAAACTAAAATAATATGACAAAATAAAAAAGGGCATGCAAATGAAAAAAGCATTTTTTGAAATTCTTGCAAAAAAATACAGCTCAAATGTACATGAGGTTAGGTGCAGGCGAAAATTAAATGTATAATTAACTATTTATGCATATCCTAGCTAGGTTTGCAAATAAAATGAAATAAAGGAAGGGTAAAGAAAGTATAGATCAATTGCATGTAGCTAAACGAAAAAGATCCATCACATTCTCAACAAGAGAAACTATTTAATTGATGCAATTATTTTTTTCTAGTGGTTTCAATTTCGATTATTAATATCTCGAATTTAGCGAAAGCTTATATTCGTCCATTTTGTTTTACATTATTTTAGGCCTAGGTACCCTTTTTAGAGATGTAATGAATAATGTTTTGCAAGATGAATACTAAATTATCCGACAAAATACGATGGCGAAACATTATATACCACACCTATGCAGCCAGCACAACTTGCTGCCAAATCGAGTACGCCTCAGCGACGCTTGTCTCACTCGCACTCCACTCGGCTCCAAATTAGAAAGAGGAGAGTAGATTCGTAAGTCTTGCGTTGCGCCATCTGTTGTGCTAGCTGGGTTATGAAATTGTCACAAATATCGATGCTAAAACAACTTTGCATGTATAAACCGAAGAAACAACGCAGGATGATAAAACGTACAGTCGACGACTGAATAAGTTCGTCGCTTTTGGAAATTGATAGAAATAACGGACGTTTTTAGCCGTAGACTGTACAAATTGGCACTTAGGGGGTGGTATTCCACTTGTCCAAGATCTTTGTCCAATGTGTATTTGCGTCTCATGTTTTGCTTAAGTGAGTGAGGCGCAAGACTCATTGAACAAAGATGGATGTGGAATACCACCCTTAAATCGGGCTCGCGTATAAATAGCGTAAAAGCATTCAAAAAGCACCCTAATTGGTATCCAGAGAAGTCACGGTGAATTATTGATCAAATAAAGAAATCAGGTTTGTAGGCAACGTGCGGTGAATAGGTGATAGAGAAATAGACCTACAATTAAGTCAGTATGATTAAAAGTAATAAACCATCTCTGGCCTTAGTAACTAGCAGGCAATAGAGCGTTATAATTATAACTTATAATAGCAACTAAACATCTTGACCAACATGCGAGCTTGTCCTTGTAAGTCCCCGAGTACTTGTACAAGTACAAACTAAGCATAGTAGTTCAGACCTGATAATGAAACTGCATAGCACGAATAACTGCCTAATGTACTTACCCAAGTACAAATTCTTCAATCCCCATTTCCTGAGTATTTTATCTCGGTCTGAAGCACTATTCTTGGTTTGTACTTTCACACTGAGAGATCACCAGATGGATACTACCCAAAAAAGTCATGGAAACTAATCTAATCCGAATCTTAATGCGTACTAGCCATAGAAATAGAAAACATTCCAAGAATCGTGCTCAATGCAGGAATATTTGCCCTTACCGTGATTTTAAACAAAGACCTCCAGCTTCGTAGGCAGGCTGACTACGAACTAGGCTACAATGGTCGTCAAAATACCACCTTAAGAGCGGTTATACGCGGTGACTTAATTCAGTGATACAGACGCGATACAGTTTTGACACAGATGAAATACTAGTGTCTTACAGAAACAGATACGGCACGCGCCTGGGGCAGGGGCCTGTCTGAGCAGTGGCTGTGTGTCTCGCTTTATCTTCAAGAAGGCAGGCGTGATTTCATTTGTCGCCGCGCTAGGGCTGCCTGCTACCTTAACTAGTGAAAATGTTAACAATAACTAGTGTTTCTCGCGGCTTTGCTCGCGTATAAGTATTTTACTTATTGGGTACTACTCTGAAAAACTAAATAAGGGTGTGCGAGTTTTGTATAAGTAGGGTTCATTTTATTATGTATGATGAAGAATCAGTGTGGAATTACCCGTGTGGTGTCGTCAGGTTAGAATTTCACCACCCCCTTTCTTCCCGTGGGTGTCGTAAAAGTCGACTAAGGGACCAGGGTTGAAGTGTGTTGTGGGCGATGGGCTAGCAACCTATCACTGCAATATCACATTTAGTCGATCTTTTATACCCACATTTATGCTAAGAGTGGCGCTGGAACATACGTTTCATGTGCTCTGCCTACCCCTTTTGGGAATAAAGGCGTGAATGTATGTATGTATGTATGTATGTATGAAGAATCATAAAAGTGCGACATAAATTTGCACACTGAAGTATTTTAACACAATATTGAAACAAATGTAAATCTAAAACATTCAACATTAATAATATATATGCTGCATAATAATTAATTTGTCTTTCAAGACTTGCAACGTGTTTTTGCATTGAAGTATTTCTTTTTAGCGTTGCTAAGCAATATACAGTAAGTAAGTATAATCTTCATACTAATAACTAAAACTTTAAAAAGTTGAAAAACCCCCAACATTTTCATTTCAAAGTCCAATATCTCAAAAACGGCTGAATAGATTTTGATGAAACATGGCTAAGAACACTCGGGGTAAAATTATCTATGACACAAAAAACCGCATTCAAATCGGTCCATCCGTTTGGCAGCCACGATACCACAGACTAGACACAGGCAGACACGTTCAACTTATAACACCCCTCTTTTTTCGTCGGGAATTAATAAAAGATTTCAAAACCAAAGAGCCCGGAAATAAGGTCTAGTCTTCACAAACGCTCGCAGCAACTTTAGCCAGCCAGCCTAAACACGCATCTGTATCGCTGCATAAAGTCGTGATGTATAAACCGCTTTACGATAGAACTAAAGTAAAACCCGCTTAACACGATCACGCTTAAAACGATTTCTCGCATAATACGCCATTTTATGTCAGTCCCTACAACTTGAGACTTGTTCTCATAGATTTCTTAACGCTTAATACGATTCTTCATCCCGTTTAATACGCCTAAGCGCACGCGTGTTCTCTCTCGCGGCAGCGGCGAGCGGCTGCAGACGAATTCTGTTTATAAATCCTATGTTTTCAAGGGAGAAACTTGTCATGGTGGCAAAGCAAGTAATGATAAACTGTCCTGGCCTGTGCCAATTCTGATGGGTCAGAAAAGTGGCGTTTGCTCGTGATTGGTAAGGCGAAAAATCCACGTTGCTTCAAAAACGTAAGATCGTTCCCTGTAGCTTGGATGACCGGCCTTCGTTTCATCCAGTGGTTAAAAGCTCTATATGATCACTTTCAGATTAAATATAGACGGATAATTCTATTAATTGACAACTGCCCCGTTCACCCCAAAGGTGTTGAGCTACAGAATATCAAGCTTGTTTAATTACCTCCAAATGCAACAAGCAAATTACAACCGATGGATCAGGGCATCATAAAGGTCCTTAAACAAGTTTGATTGAGATGACCATGTACCCCACCCCCTATCCCGTATAATACGCTTTCCCACTTAAAACGCGTTTTTCGTTGGGTCCCTGAGAAATCGTCTTAAACGGGTTCTACTGTATTATCTAACCGCGTTTAGAATAGGAATTGAGTTCACAGTTTAGTTTACTTCTCGACTAGTCGGTAGATCGCCAATTAGCAACTATCCCATTCCGAATCGGTCGAATAATAACTCCCAGGGAAAGTAACGAGTGAATTTTTGGCCCCATTGCCATAATGAAAAAATGTTTTCCACAGGCCAGGCGAAATTCAATCTTCCATCAACATCATAATGGCTGTCAGGGAAAGCCTACTCTCACTTTATCCGTATACCGTGGCCAAGCCGAAGCGTCGTGTTAAGTCTCACCATGAATCCGGGCATAGCGTAGTTGTTGACCGGGGCGCCAAAGCCGCCGCGCGCTGGGAAGCCGCGGGCGGGGAAGCCGCCGCGACCGCGACCACCTGCAACAACATGTCACGTCAGGACAACATGCAACACCACCAGAGGGCGGGAGTTAGTGTTGTCGGTTAGAGCTCGGCCGAGCCGTCAGGGCTAATGCAACTTCTCAGTACTGCAAACTCTAGTTTTTGCTTCCACGGCTTGAGCCTTCAAGGCGCGGGAGCGGTGGGCGGTGAGTAAGAACGCAACATCGCGCTCCCACATATGGTGCCCAGTTTGATATGCTAACTACTAACGGAATCAACGAGTTCGACACTACTGCTAAGATATTTCGAGAACTTTCATGTTTGTGAGAAAGGTATAAAACATATTTTAACTAACAGTGGACACTTAAGTTTTATGAACAACAAGGTAGAATTGAATTAGATGGTTAGTAGACTTTTAGTTCTTGGACTTGGGTTCTGACCTCTGAAGTTACCACGCGCGTTGAACGCGCCCCCGCGCGGCCTATAGTTGTTCTGGCGATTGGCGTTCGGGTTGGCGTTGGGGCTGGCGTTGGCGTTGGCGTTCGAGTTGCGGTTCTGCTGCTGCTGCGGGTGCTGCCGCTTATTCTGTGGACAATCGAAGATTATTAAATGCATGGTCATGCTATTACTAACGACCATAAAACCCATCTTCTTTTTCGATATTGTTGTTTATTAGCAAGGAACTAAACACAGTTTCTGTCATCATCGGGAGCCCTGGCGACCTTACACAGCACCATGGCTGGCCATGCAACACCACCTATACTCTCAGTCCCCTTTTGAGGTCCTACTTCCCTAGTTGCACCGCTCCAAATTCGAGCGGGATGACATGGCTGTGTGCTACCTCTCAAAAGCCTTCAGCGACAAACTTCGCGAGATGCTGGCCGGTCGTCCACGTCCGAATGTGTGCCATAAGCGGATGCCTTGATTTGTGTCGTACACGCCCCCTAGACAGAGACACGCTGATGCCTTCGGCGCACGAGAAAGAGACGTAACGCTCTTAGGGAATGGCTTTTTTGGATATATTTCGATAAATACCTAACTTAGTGAAGTTTTATTTAAATTTCATAAAGTGAGATTTTAGATGGGATAAAATACTATAGTATTGACTAGATTGTGTCGTAAAATAATGTATCGTTTGAGTAGGCTGAGTAAAAAAAGGAAAATACAGACCCAACTGTGGATTTTTGTCCTAACGAGGGAATTTTAAGCAATCATATATCGATAAAATCAGATGAACAATAATGATTGTATCAAGAATCATATATATATATATTATCGTTTCTTAATCTAGTCAGAACGGCGTTTCAAAGCACCCGATAATTTCCAATGCACCACCTTAAAAGGGCAGTGTCTCGCAAGTTCCCGCCCCGCCGGCATCGCGCTAAGTGTGCGACAAAGACCACATGATGTACCTTGTTAGCGTTGGCAGAGTGCGCCTTCTGCTCGTCCTCATCGCGGTACTTGGAGACGGTGACGAGGAACCCGTTGACGCGCAGCTCGCGGTCCAGCTTCAGCGCGCGCTCCACCGACTCCTTGTTGTGGAACGTCACCCGGACTGTGGAGAAACGACCCGCGTCAATAGGGCATGCACGGTACCGGCCGGAACGCTCTTGGCAATGGGTAGAACGCATCGGGGCGAGGCATTTTAAAGTTTCCCAATTTAAGCATCTCGTATTATATCTCTTCAAGGAAACGTTATTCACTTTTTGAAGTGCATCTTAATAAAAACCGGCCAAGTGCGATCGGACTCACTGACCGAGGGTTCCGTACCATTATCTATAAATAACGGCAAAAAAATCACGTGTGTTGAATGGGAGCCCCCCTTAATGGATAAGAAAGTATGTGTGTATTCATACCGCCTTTCATGTGCAAAAACTACCCCTGTGCAAAAAAATAAACCCTGGATTCAAACCATAATTCCAAAATCTTTAAAAAAACTGCATGTCTAATAAAGTGACTGTAACTTGACATGTTAACGTATAGCGTTTCTTAATTAAGATATAACATTCGCAGGAAACATTACCCATTGTTCATCTTTTACAATATATCAACTCACCTCTGTAGTTGCAGACACGATCCTTTTAGAGCTAAAAAAACCATCTCGTCATGCCAAGAGACCCTCCCTATTCTAACTTTCACTCCGAAAACCACAAGTGTTATGTGAAGACGTTTATTCTAAATCGAACCGAGCGCAAATCGAAATAAAAATAGATTTTTTATAGAACGATGAAAATAGGAACGAAATAATAGATAACTGCATTATTCACGCACAGGCCTTCAAATAGACTTGAATTATAAAAGTTCTGCTAAATTGTAGACCCCAACTCCAGTGGGACCGATTATTTTACTGCAACAACTTTTACTTGATTGCTATACTTATACATACCTAAAGGAATCGTGTGAAAGTAACCAGTTGGCCAATTAGAAGCGTTTTATAACTTATCTACTAGGTACTACATTTAAACATCAGCATTACTTGGAATAAAAATTAAAAATAAACCTTTCTTTCGATTTATCAACACTTGAATTTGTATGGGTAGCTCACAAGTAATAGAACGCTCTTGGCAATGGGTAGAACGCATCGGGGCGAGGCATTTTAAAGTTTCCCAATTTAAGCATCTCGTATTATATCTCTTCAAGGAAACGTTATTCACTTTTTGAAGTGCATCTTAATAAAAACCGGCCAAGTGCGATCGGACTCACTGACCGAGGGTTCCGTACCATTATCTATAAATAACGGCAAAAAAATCACGTGTGTTGAATGGGAGCCCCCCTTAAATATAAATTTTATTTTCATTTTAGTTTTTGTTATAGCAACAGAAATAACCCGTTCGCGCTAAGTTGGCCGGTCCGTTTTTCGCTTTGTCTAAATCTGAGGTTTAACTATGGGTGAAGGCAAAACTTTAAGAAGTTATGTACGAAATATTGTGTTAAAGCTTATGACTTATTTCGAAAATGAGAAGAAAAACCGTTTTGCTGACGCTATCCTTCGAGTGACGTCATATCGCCATCGGCAAACTTAGCGCGAACGGGTTATACTTTTGTGAAAATTTCAACTGTCTAGCTATCGCGGTACTCAAGATACAGCCTGGTGACAGACAAGACGGATGGACAGACGGACGGACAGACAGCGAAGTCTTAGTAATAGGGTCCCGTTTTTACCCTTTGGGTACGGAATCCTAATAAAAATGATGGACGTGTCAGTTTGGAGCACAACCCAAGAAACTGGCTGCTACAATTTCCTCTTGTAAAGATCTTTGGCTCGCCTAAGACACGTTTGACGATACCCGACTGATGAGCGCCCTCTGTTCTTGCGCCCAAAGTAAACCAACGGTTCATTAGCATTCTGGATCTACTAGCGACATGTCATCGAGAACATCATTGAGCATCCGCATGTTGGTAGGCTACTCACGTATCTTGTACTTGGTCTTGCTGAACTCGTGTATGTGGGCCACCTCGCCGCACTGGCCGAACAGCCGCTTCACGTACTCGGTGCCCGCCTCGTAGGGCACGCCGACCAGCACGGCGGTCTCGGCGCGCGACTCCACCGCCACGGAGATGGCCGAGCCATCGATCACGGAGCCTTCCTCGGTGAGGGCCTGTTGGGAGGCGGCGTGTTAGCGATGGTGCACGGTCCCCGTTTTAGGACGGGTCGCACCAAACTGTTTGTAATCGTAAGCGGCTCTCGTTGTATGGATGTATGGAATGGTTGAAGAGTTTCGGAATGACAGCTGCCGAAGCCATATTTAAAGTTGATCCGGCTTCAATCATAAGTTGGTGCAACCGGCCCTTAGTGTTTTTTCGCTCGTTCCCAAAATACCGCAAAGTTTGTCCATTTCGAATGCGCGGAATACGGTAATTGACTGATTATAGTAAAAATAATTACTCATCACTTTAGCAATACGACGCATTCATTACTCTTAAAACTGCAACACAATAAGCAAAAAATTATTTACGATAAAACAAGTAATTAGAAACGATAACGACTGTATTTCCATACAAGTTGACGTTTCATAAAAACTCGCTCGATTACAGAACGATCAACGTTAAAAATGGCGCCAGCAGCTGTCATCCCATAGAAACTTATCAAACTGTCCATACTACCAGATTTTAATGAACACCGCTTACGATTAGAGATGGTTTGGTAGTCAAATACCGTATTACGCATGCTGAATAGAGGTTTTTCCGATTGCTAGTGAGCTAGAGGCCTGTCAAAGTTGACATGTTTGAGGATTATTCTTCATTCATTTCATAATGATAAGTCAGATTTTGACGCCACTCTTTTTAAACAGATTTGTCACAGAAATGTCACAAATCTCTCTAATGTCTCTCTATTATATTGCCTGGTGAATGTTAATTTCAGACAACTCTAGAACAGAAGTATTTTGAGAAACGTAAAAAAAATCAATTCAGGTATATTTTATGAATGTGGTATTTAAATAAATTGGTAGATATTTTGGTAACAATACTTTGAAACTGTTCGTTTCGAGTGTGTAAATATTTAACATAAAAAACACAAGTGATGCCACCATCTTCACTCTGGTTACATGCCATGCCAGGGATTAATCACTTTTTTCTTGAATGTACTGAATCTTAATGAACATTATGATGTAAGGTCCCAAAATCTTATACTTATTACCATCAAAAAAGATTTTTACAGTAAAACGATGCATTCCATTGAATGACATTCTGGTTGATGAAGGGACTTGAGGACTACAAAAAGTATAAACCAAATCAGGTGAATTATGGCAAAACTGTCATAGTATAATATAAGAGGATATTTATGATAGTAGACAGGAATGCACCGATATTATAGGACATAGAAGAGGTTCAATGGATAAGAAAGTATGTGTGTATTCATACCGCCTTTCATGTGCAAAAACTACCCCTGTGCAAAAAAATAAACCCTGGATTCAAACCATAATTCCAAAATCTTTAAAAAAACTGCATGTCTAATAAAGTGACTGTAACTTGACATGTTAACGTATAGCGTTTCTTAATTAAGATATAACATTCGCAGGAAACATTACCCATTGTTCATCTTTTACAATATATCAACTCACCTCTGTAGTTGCAGACACGATCCTTTTAGAGCTAAAAAAACCATCTCGTCATGCCAAGAGACCCTCCCTATTCTAACTTTCACTCCGAAAACCACAAGTGTTATGTGAAGACGTTTATTCTAAATCGAACCGAGCGCAAATCGAAATAAAAATAGATTTTTTATAGAACGATGAAAATAGGAACGAAATAATAGATAACTGCATTATTCACGCACAGGCCTTCAAATAGACTTGAATTATAAAAGTTCTGCTAAATTGTAGACCCCAACTCCAGTGGGACCGATTATTTTACTGCAACAACTTTTACTTGATTGCTATACTTATACATACCTAAAGGAATCGTGTGAAAGTAACCAGTTGGCCAATTAGAAGCGTTTTATAACTTATCTACTAGGTACTACATTTAAACATCAGCATTACTTGGAATAAAAATTAAAAATAAACCTTTCTTTCGATTTATCAACACTTGAATTTGTATGGGTAGCTCACAAGTAATAGTCTATTTTTTTATTCCGTAGACTAAAATGACAACCACAAATGTCAAACGTAGAAATAATGTGACCAGCTATATACAAACAGTGCTGATCTTTGATATCGGATTGTGAATAACCGATAAAATCTTGAATTAATTTTAGACTCAAAATAAACAATAAATAAAATCTACTCACAAAATGATATGAAATAAACAATAAATAAAATTTACTCACTACTAATGTACTCAAACATTAAAAATGACATTGACGTATCGCCGACCTGACGCGACGCCATTTTGGTTTACGTATTTGGCATTCGTTATTTTACTCGTATAGTGATCGGATGTTTTCAGTGCGTGTTCTCTCGTTTTTAGCACGTCACGGATTATCCATTCATTTTGTTACAGACGCTTCATCATCAAATATAAGTACCTCCCAATCGTTTATTTTCGGTTAGTACCGGTTGTAGCACATCACTATTTATAAGACGTAAAAAACTAGCAATACATGAAATGTCATTTTAGTCTACGGAATAAAAAATAGACTATAGTTATTTACGAAATCCCTTTACATTGGACACTTTGAAAATCAAGTTCACTAAAGTATGATCTTCTTAAAGATGTTTGTTCTATCTTCAGTGGTCCTAACACGAAAATAAATAATGCGTTCCAATTTAAAATTAACACGTACAATGCATAGGAGTAAAAAACAAATAAAATCTCATCACCGTAGACCCAGTTATCTCTACCCATTTCTCACACAATAGCCCCAACGCCTGTTGGAACTGGTTCACGGGTATCTATCTTCTGTACCCGTGAATGGGTTCTAGCGGGTGTACTAAATCACATTAAACTTCGTTTCCAAAGGGCCTCCACGTGTTGGATCTATATCCCCCCCCTCACGCCTTCTAAATGAACGGGCTTTGTCCCGTGAATATAAACCGGAAAACGTGATAATAATGTAGTTAACTTATGGCACAAACTATATTTATTTTTTGACATGCCTTTGTTCTCAACTCATACCTGCAATGGTTTTCACCATCAAGGAGGAAAACAACCAAACAGGCCAACTATAGGAAGATTATGAGCCAGGAAGATTGTATAAACATTCCCACCTACATAGTATTTTCCAATTTACTTAACCGGGAATCGAACCCATATAAACACACGTGAACTTTGTTACATTTCGACGTTGCGACGGTTCGATTTACAAAAGATACATACATTCAAATTTCATTAGAACATTCAAATACTCATTCTATAATGGGGCGTTAAAATTTATTGGAATATTATAAGCAAATCAACACCCATGTGCATTGGCGTCTATGCTACATTTAGCTTATAAAATTGTATAAAACTTGGTTGTTTACCTTTTCCAGACTCTCTTTGTTTTTGAATTCGACTATAGCCGACAATGTCGGCGTTATGGTCAGTTCGGTAACAATGATTGGACCACGTCTAAAAAAAGAGAAACAATTTTACAGTTAGTACTCTTCACAAGGCTGTTTTCCATTGCCTCGCATCGGAGAACATAATAAACAAAATAACATTTCAAATAAATCTTCAAGTATTTTACATAATAGAAAGACTGATATTTGAATGTGAATGTTAATTGCAAAATCACACTAGCAGGGGTTTGTAACCATGTAGCACACAATTATAGTCCCATAAATACATATAATAAAATACAGATATAGGGATGCTTTACACCAGGAGACATTTAAAAAACTGGTTACAAGCCCCATAGACATGAGGCGTAAGAATTATTATACTCACTTGATGGCGTTGATTTCTCCATACTTGGAGAACAGTTCCTTCAGCTTCTCCTGGTAGTCAAACAGGTAGCTCGCCGGAAGGTTCTCCACCAGCAGCTTACCGGATTCCACCTGAAACGGTGCACGGCTTAGTATAGAGTACTTTGGAGGGTGCGCCCGCACATTACAGCCACTAGGGCCGCCATTATGCATCCCCTCTACCCGGCCACTAGTAATAATATTAATAATACTAATAAGGAAGCGCTCATAGCCTTGCAGCGCCTGCGAGTCGGAAACCATAACGCAGGTTAAGCAAAGATGGCAGCGGTCAGTCTTTGGATGGGTGACCGCCCTTATGTTTGAGTGGTTTTTAATATAAATGAGCGTTCCCGTGCTTTGGAAGGCACGCTACGCTGTCTATGACGGTAGTCGTTAAGCCGAGTTAGAGGCCTTCGGGAGGCTTAAAAACTTCTAACAGTCGAGTTGCCCACTCACTTGACACAGGGAGGACAACTGTCACTCGCGTCCGCAGGAGCTACCTACCACAACCCTGCACGTGTCCCCTGGGTAAAGAGTGACAAACTTTAGGGCCAAAATAATATATGCCATACGAATAAATAAATTAATTAATATTATTTATTTTATTTAATCGTACGGCATATATTATTATCCGATTACTAATCGTTTATTTCAGTCTAAGTCCATATAGTTACATTACAATACATTGCTAAATTATTAATTTAAAATACAAATAATCATCTTACATTTATAATTAGAAAACTCGTGGCCTGGCTCATAGAGTCGATCTTATTAGCTGTAAGAATTACTATGAGAGTACTCGCTACTCGCCGGCGGTGGGACAAGTCCCTAAGTTGGGCTCCAAATACGAGTGAAGTAACACTCCACTGTGTCCTGCGTCTAATAACTCCTATTTACCTTTTCCTCCTTCGGCTCCTCGGCGGGTGCTTCGCCGCCGGCCTCCTGGGTCCCTGCCTCCGCCTGTGCGGCCTCTTCTAGCGGGGCATCGCCAGCACCGCCCTCGTCCCCTAAACACAATGTTATGTTAGCCTGGTACTATCAAAGCTGTAACCACGAAAACCGAATACAATTCGGATATATCAATATCGCACTGAGACTACGCCTCGTGAACACCGCAATACGAGTATTATGGTGACCTGGTACTTTGAAAAAGACATGGAAAAATAATGTTAATGGAAAAGTGCAATGGTAATCGATTCGGTGGTGTCGATTCAAAAATGGGACAAATACAATGTCATGAAACAGCTTTGTGCAGAAGTTAAAGGGAAATAAAGGAATAAGCAAATCTTATCAAAGCATAGCGGTTGGCGGTACATTGAAAAATAACATAGCAAAAGCATTTAGTAGACTAAACACATACTAGTAATGAGCCCATTGAAAGGCACTGAGGTTAAGATTTAACCTGTTACGATCGCTTGCATACATACTTTTTGAGTATAAAATATGTATAATGTCTGCTAGGAATTTCAATGAAAATGTACAGTCAGCTTTATAAACATGTATACATTCTAGGTGGTTCTAGGACCTTGTAAATTATTGCTTAGAGATACGGTCGAAAACTGTAGTCATGATTATGATACTAAATGTACATATAAATCATTAAACAACATTAAACATATTTTCGTGTTGTTCAGAAGGTGAAATTTATCACAAAGTCGAATGTTATTGTGACAGAAAGAGAAAATGTTTAGAGTTCTTTTAATAATAAGGGTTAAAATTTGCAGACATTACATTACACATACTGTAGAAAAATTCGCATAACAGTTATAGTCGATAGGTTAGAGTTGTGTCCAATCTACTTAAAGGAACAAAGCCTTTGTTGACTGAAACCGCAAAACACCAAAATTACCGTATTGCAAAAAGTCGTTACTAACTAACAGCCACCTAGAAAGTTCAATTGAATATCGACTCTATATCCCAAAGTAATAGGTTACGAGTCCACAGATAGGGAAATGGCGGCCCAGGAGCCTTTGTACTTGTTCTCTTTTGTACTGATTCTCAGAGCTCAGGTAAACGCCAGGAATGTATTGAAATATTATATTTCTATTTAAAGCAATTTAAACTTTTTGCAAAGGCCCTAGAGTTGAAAATCCAGTAAAATTATAATAAATAAATATTAAATATTAGGGGACAATCTTACACAAATCGACCTAGTCCCAAACTAAGCAAAGCTTGTACTATGTGTACTAGACGACAATAAACATACTTATATAGATAAATAAATACTTAAATACATAGAAAACATCCATGACTCAGGAACAAATATTCGTGCTCATCACACAAATAAATGCCCTTACCGGGATTCGAACCCAGGACCTCTTGCTTCGCAGGCAGGGTCACTACCAACTAGGCTAAAGCGGTCGTCAATAGCATAATGCATGCAGTTTTTATTTACGAAGTGTGCTTATCTTTTATGACGGACCATAATGAGATAGCAAACCCGCACAATGATACAATGGATTGAACACAACTCAAACCGAAGGACTATACTAATCTTCAATCATTGAATTGTGTTTGAAGTTCTATGTATCATTTGGATTATACACTATCCTGTATTTATCTACACCTATCCTATATTTTAATCCAGGCTATACACTATCTTTGTGCCAAATTTCATTCCAATCGGTTGAGCCGTTTAAACGTGATCGAGTAACAAACATTCCAATTTTCGCATTTATAATATTAGTATGTCTTTCCCGCTCACGGGACAATGATGTCCCGGACCTTTGGGAGGCGTGTGTGGAGCTAGGTACCTACAAAGTACCAACTGAGCCAACACGTAGAGGCCCTTTTGACAATTTAATGAAATGAAAGAAGTACACCGAGCGGATGCTGTCTCTGCCCGTGTCATGGGACACACACAGAGACAGCACCCGCTGGGATGTATAGGGCCTATTGATGGTTGATGGAATCTAAATGAAAAGTGGTTATTGGGTTAAAATGATGGACTAGTGGCTGGGCTATTGGGTGAAACATCGGATGCCTGCCTAATAAAACTGTTTCAATTTTTATCTCTGGCAGACGGTGACTCACTAACTGCTAGATGGGCCCCTATTAATAGCGACATAAAAAATTGCCTAAGGGCAACACCGGTCAGAGAGCTGGGGGGTAGAGAGGTGGCACTGGACTTTAAACATATAGCCAACTCGCCACTTAGGTGTCCACATCTATCCTCGAGCAACAGCTCTTGCGACTCCACTCTGGACGGCCAGTAAAGGCAAGCCATATTAGTATTATTATTAGGATTGTAAAAACCCCGCTAAGAATGAATTCGAATAAAGTGTATACTAATGTGTAAAAAACTTAACCTGAGAAGCAAGATTATAGGACATGATAATTATATCAAGTGTGCTTTTTGGAGAGGATTCGTGTGAGAGACAGAGAAGCATGATGGCATGCTGCCTTTGAGTAATTGACTCGACACGTGATGTGCGTTGCGACGCTCACGTCAGACAAATATGAATCAGAATTTACTTTGAGAACATAACTTCCGTTTGTAACCTTGAATTAGTCAAAGTCCCAAACGCTTAGGCCATAAAAGATGACTCATCCTCCATATCACCAAGCTAGGGATGTCACGAATTTCGGATTTATTAGGAAAAGGAAATAATACAACACAAGACGAGTCGAACTAATCAAGCAATCACAATCAACCAGCAAGGTAAATAAAAATGCTTCCTATTGGTCAAAATCAATCACGTGACACCGCGCATGCGCGGCACGTGCCACTCGACGGCGGCGGGCGGCCGGACCGGTCGCACTAGCTAGTTCGAGCGACAGAGAACATCGTTATCATTTCGCGGTAGCCCCCTCTGCTGCCGCAAAGCAATTTCGTGTCGTGCCGTACCTTTAGCTGAAGAGCGAAAGAGACGGCTGAAAAACGAAACATTTCGCGATACGCTTCTGCATGCATTCGCATTGTATGATGCGAATGTTTAAAATGTTTATGCGAAAACGAATATTCGTAACATCCCTAGGCCAAGCAAGTGATAATGATTAGTTACACCTATCGACGCGGAATCGGCTTTCGCCGAGTGGTTTGTACCACATTCCTCGTGTTCGTAATCCCGTCGATGGACGTCGCCTCGCGTCGGTCGAGGCGATCGACGTCTTTTTCGCTCTTATTGCGTGGACATAGATAAAGAGAAAAAGTCTCTGAGATTGTAGCTTCAAGTTTATAAGTTTTGGATAATTGCTGGACCCGCTTAACCGATTTCAATAATTATTTCACCTGTACTTGTTACAGGCTATATTTTAATCCCGCGGATCTTGCCTGCGTTTTTTACAATACGCGGGCAAAGCTGCGCGGGCAATAGTATAATGTATTAAAATGAACAATTACCCTACTTTCAACTAGGTTTGGTGATATGGCTACAGCTGTACAGCACAACTCAGTACATTCACTTTGTAGTATTCCATGCCACAAGATTTGGAAACAACACTTTTGGGATCAGCTCAGTGACCGGACCCTATCAGTCACAGCCATTTTTAAATTCATAAATTATACTGAAATGACTAATTTCATCTGTAGTAATAATAAGCCCCATTGTAAATTGAGTAGCTTTCTACACAATCATATCAGTTTTACGCCTAATTATCATTAAAAAAAAAAACCGGGTTGTACTCCGGGAGAGCCGGCAGAAGTGAAAACTTGAATATAAATGTTGTGCAAAAACACCGAACCGTAACCCCCTCCCCATACTCTCCCCCGGTTTTGTGATTGGAGTTTTCACTTTAATAAGTTTCCTACAAGTAGCCAAAATCACTTAATACAATTATCACACTAATTTGTGTGGAATGTGCAAAGTTATATTTGTCATAGTTGTGTGAGAATGAGCAATCAATCCAAAGTTGAGTCCGTCACAGTAGTTGTGTGAAGTACAAATTTGTGTGTTCATAGTTGGTACTATGACAACATTGTACAGACGAAAGTCTGCAATAGTTCTGTGAAAAGTACACTGCTGTGTCTGTAATAGTGTTGTGCCTACCATAGTTGTGTGGGAAGTTCGATGTTGTGTTTGTAATACTTGTTTGGAAGAACAATGTGTAAATCATAGATTTTCAGGACTACACTATCTGGCAGGACAAAGTGCTATAATATATTTGCTGCTCTATTTGCAGAATGGTAAGTGCACTTCGGTCACACTTAAACACTTTTTTCAATCAGATTTAGCAGGCAATCAATAAAAATACTGTTGCACAACATTTTGAAATGTCGCAATAAATACCATGAACAGAGGCCGGAATTCTCGTGGCACTTTCGAGCTGTCATAGGGACTTCTCATTTATCGACTTCCGATATTCTTATTATATCGATACATTATATAACACAACATATTAAAGAATATTGAAAGTAGAGATAAACAACAGGTGGTCTTATCTCTATATATATTTATGCAACGAAACAAAAAGAGTGAAAGTTTACATTGTCAGATTTAATCAGTTCAGTTCAGTGTTTTATCAATTTCATGTTACAAGTCTGTTTTAGTGCTAACAAGTGTTTCAACATTAGTTTCTCTTTAAAAGAAATAGATATTCATTTTTTTTTTCCAAATTATCTGGTTTTAAATTACTTTTTTCACAGTCAAATGTATCAATATGTGTGAATATCAGAAGTCAATAAATGAGAAGTCCTTCTGACAGCACAAAAGTGCCACGAGAATTCCGGCCCCTGGCCATGAAATATAGTTAGATAGGTGACCAAAGCTACCAAAAATAGGAAAAAGAAAATAACATATTATTTAATTTATAAAATTGAGATTCAAATCAATTAACTAGTAAAGAAAATATTTATTTAATATCTCAAAATTTGGTTGACCCCACAAGATACAATTTACAGTAATCATTGCAAGATTATTAAGAGAAGAAATGCTTTATTTAATAGTAGACATAATAATTTAATTTAAAAACAAAGTTTTAACAGACTTCAGTTTTTTAGTACTCCACCAAGCCACGAGAACATTTCCACGTTTTTTTTTACAATTTACCACATGAACTGATTTACGATAGCAAATTATGCGTTGATTACTATAGAAAAAAACCTAATCTGTATGTGGGCCAATAATATTTGAGGACTTCCGTAGATTCCCCATGATCATCACCAATGGCACTTCATTAGTTTCTATTTCAACGGAATCTTATCAGAACCTGTGACTTACTTTTGCACTTAAGTACAGAATTGAGGAATTCGATAAGTCATCTGTGGTCTCCATCATCAATTCCTCTCCACCAAATTTATGATTTCCGGATGTAAATACACACCTTATAATAGAATATCCCAAAATCACTACACGCGTGCCTAATGGAGTACTGAGATAACAAACATTTAAAAAAAAAAAAAAAAAATACAACCAAATTGAGAACATCCTACTTTTTTTTTAAGTCGGTTAAAAATGTGGCATATTTCCATTTATTTCAAAGCAAACAAATCATATCCTTAGTGTACTCTAAAAAAACCCAATGATTTTGCTTGTTATAACTTACCATGACAAATTTGGAAATAATTTATAATGTGTAACAGATATATTGATGCCCTAGTTCACAGTCATACTAATTACATGTTATTTGTCACTGAAATTGTAACTTTATGATTTGAGCACTATCATACTAATTACACCATTTTTTACCCCATAATTAGTACGATTGTGAATTACGGTATCAATATTATCAATTAAATAGTTATGCAGCGACAGAATCCGCCAAAACTTCATACATCATTAAAATTCTAAAAAGTCAGAAAAAATATTAATGAATATTTTGGTTCATCTACATTTGCATAATATGCACAATAAATCATACAAAAAAGACAATGCATGCTGCATTTAAATTTATATACAATAATTTCCGGGTCGAAAGTTTGTCGGATTCTTGAATAAAGCATCTTAGAATAACATTTTTCATTGAAATCAACAAAAAAACGCTATTATAAATTAATGATTTTCAAAACCGTATTTTTCCTCGAGTATAAAACTAGCTGTTAAAAAAGACATAGGAATTTCGCATATAGCCGTAAAGGCAGTGTTGGCAGTTTTTTTTTATTTGTTGGTGCTTTGGCTTCTAGAGCCATCTGCCACGAACAAGTTTACAATGATTGGACTTACCTTGTTCAACCTGCTCCGTGTCCCCGTTTCCCTCCAATTCCTCCACGGGCTCGACCACTTCAGCTTCAGGGACCTCCTCGACCGCCTGCGCAGCTTTCTGCTTTGCCGCCTGAGCCTTCGCACCGCGACCTCGCTTCTGAGCCACCATTGTTAACTAGAACAACTTACTAACTTCAACCAAATCAATAGCCCTTAATAAAAAAAGCTAACTTTGCCCCAGTTCTCAAAATAACAAGCGACGCTACGCGAACTTCAGCGGCCGATCGATCGTTTGACGCCGCCTAGATACGCAACGCAACAAAGGCGCAGTTAACGCTTGGGCGCGAAACATCGCAGAAGGCGAAATCAATTAAAACGCCGAGTTTTACGCCGAAATAACGCCCTTTGTCGACAAATTCGACTATTGCGACTTAACATTCATCAAAACAAGCCACCCGCGCCATGGGCATGGTGGCGTTAATGCTTACGCTTCCTATGGAAAATTCACGAAACCTTACACCGCCTCTAACGCGTTACCCACAACGTTACTTTATAAACTTACGAAATCACTAGGACTTACTTACTGAATTAAAGCGGGGATGAGTTTACGACGGCGAACACAATCGACGCTACAGTTTACTAGAAAAGACGCCAAACTAAAAGCAATAATAACATGCAGCCGGCATCACGCAAGCGCACCCGCCATTAATGAAAAAAGTGAGGTTATTGGTGTTGCCATTCTAAAATTGCAAATTGAAGTAATTATTGTATTTTCTTAAGAAAGCATGAATAGAAAACCAGTAACATCTATACTTATTAGTACTTATTAATTGATGTTTATTTTGTTATCACAGCACAAAAATACCGAAGAAATAAGTGAGGATAAACATGGTTTCAATTTATTAATATTACAACAATCACGCTTTTGTTTAAAACAACACTGAAAACACCTCAACAAAGTCGATCAAGCGACCTTATCATATATCTGCATTGGGGATAGAAATACCTTTTTGGATAAGGTTTCATGTTAAATCATTACATTGAAACTTACGCTAAATATAATTATTTCTGTTGGGAAAATTATATTGGTTACTAAATAAACAATTGATAAATTGTTTGCTCACTTCCGAAAGACGCTACAACATTTAGTCGTTTTTACTATGCCTAAATCAATTTGTTCTTCGAGTTAGTATTCATTTATTGGCCACACTAAAATAATCGGATGTCGTGACTGGGCACTACAAACCTACAATTCTGACTTCTGATGGGCAATCCACATTAAGTGATTTGTCAGCCCCAATTCATCAGAATCTGACTAATTGCTATAGTGTGGATGCATATTCCAACCGTCAAACGAGTTGTACGGACTAATTGCATGAAAATCACAATTTGGACCATGGAATTTGCATGATCTGCCAAGTTTTTTTTTCTCACAAAGTTCATTCAAATAAATTGAAAAGAAAATTAAAAAATATATACTAAAGAATATTGTATTAATATTTTACACTGTATTTTTTTTTTAAACGGTTCATTTAGTGTGGCCAGTTAACAGTAAGAAAGCGAAAATTGCCGCATTCAAACGGTCCTGCGAAACGGACTGCTAGATTGTTACTAACCGATGAGATAGGGCGAGACAGCACGTCGATCATGAGGCGGCCGTGACATACTCTCGATTTTTGTGTGCTGCATGGCTATTACGTGTCGGCGCGCGAGCTCTCTCAATTTTTCTCGCACGATCCGTCTCTCTCTTATTAGAACAGTTAGAGCAAGAGGTACAGTGCGAGAAAATCGAGAGTATGTCGCGGCCGTCCCATTTTAGACGTGCTGTCTTGCCCTATCTCATCGGTTAGTAACAATCTTGCAGTCCACTTCGCAGGACCGTTTGAATGCGGCAATTTTCACTTTCCTAATGTTAACTGGCCACACTGAATGAAATTGTAGTTGCAGTTGTTACGTCTGTACAGGTCGACACATGTAAAAAGAACCCTGGCGGCCATACTTTTTATATGGCCGCCAGGGCTCTTTTTACGTGTGTCGACCTGTACGCTACACCCAATTCTGACTTCGACATGTTGTACTGACGAATTGGGGTAAAATCACTTAATGTGGATGGCCCATGACACGCTAGCACACTAAGTTTTAAGTCGGGCATAAAGCATTTGTCCCTCTTAGACTCGCATATTTGCCAGAATGGGACGAATGCTTTTTGTCCGACATATAACTAAGTGTGCTAGGGGGTCTGATGGGGTATAGACATGTCGTGATTTGTCAGCCCCAATTTATCACAAGCTGACTAATTGCTATCGTCTGGATGCATGGATGCATGTTACGCTGCTGATCCAACTGTCAAACGAGTTGTACTGAGAAATTGCAAGCACATGTGGTTGGATTGTTATATCTGTACGCTACACCGTACGATCAGCAGCGCAACATGCCTCCAGACAATAGAAATTAGTCAGCGTCTAATAAATTGGTGCTGACAATTCATGACATGTTTACGCCCCATCAAATCTTGGTCAAAGAGAGAAGCTCTTTTATTTAATGGAGTATGCAGATTATGTGGTTTTACCCCAATTTGTCAGAACAACATTTCAAAGTCATAATTGGGTGTAATACAGATGTAACTAGAACGTAGTGGTTTATTATTCTCTTTGGATGTAACTATGTATGCAATTGTGGCTGACAAATCATGACATGTATACACCCCATAACGCTTTCAGCGCCATGAACGCGCTGGGTGGACGACTTTTCAATACAATCACTACGAGTACCAATGTTTTGGATAAATGTCTATCCTACTTTGAAACAAGACGTTCTTCCCGGTGTCTAAGAGACGGATAGTGCCAGAGAGCTCAAGCGCCGTCTTGTGATATCTAGCCGTCAGGCTCATTCATCCTTCTGTCTTCTTCAATTCGTATCAGCTCTTAAGGGGTCTATTCATGTAATGATTTATCAGAAGATGACTAATTGCTATTGTCTGAAGGCACGTTGCGCTCTTGATCCGACCAAAGAATATAATGCTCTATATATAGCCCGCGAGCTAGCAACAGATTTTTGTGACCAATCAACCCCCTTGCGATGAGAAGGTTAAGATAATTGTATCATGAAGCCCCGTGGAAGTCAGCTGCGGTTCCGTTGGTGGGTTGACCATCAGCAGCCGGGTGGTATTAATAGCGGGGTTCCCTTGTTTGGCGTAATAACGTTTTGTCTAATTTCAGTTTATCTAACAACTGTTAGTATAATGCATTTTTTGTGTAAGTCAATTTGTAGAGTTCCATTTTTCATAATAATAATTTGTTCGAAATACGTTTACCCTAAATTACGTTTTTCATCTCTTGTTTTGCCGACTATTATTTTATCTAAAATTCAATTTGTCGAGTCTTATTTTAACTAATCATCACATTGCGGCATAACGTTTTTACTTGGATTTTTTGCCTAATAGTGAATCATTATAATATTCACTTGTTAAAAGTAGGTACTAATTGTACAAAAGACGGTTTACCATGCATTGTTTTTGTTGTCATACTTACTAACTTTTTGTCTAATTTCGGTCCAGCTGCGGTGAGCGAAACACCCAATATCTAAACAGACAACCTCTCAAAAATATGTACACAGATACTTTGTCGTTACTGACATAAGACACATGTGTAGACATCTTTGAAAGGTTGTCTGAATAGATATTGGAGAACTCAACTGTATCTCTATTTCTTAAACCTTTCTTAAGGCAGGTCAGTGTTAGTTTCTGGCGACAGTCCGAGCGGAGGGCGGGGAGTGATTAGACAAAATGAAATTATGCAAAATGTATGTTAGACAAAATTTAATTATGTCAGTCAAACAGTATTCAAAGTAAGATTATACCAACTAAAATTTATCTAAAATGAAATTAGGCCAAATAATATTAGGTGAAGTGAGTATTAGGCAAAGTGATTTTTGCACAAATGAAAATTATGCAAAACGAGCTATTATCTGAAACAAGATTAGTCAAAATAATATTAGGCAAACCGAAATTAAGCAAAACATTGTTAGGGCAAACAAGGGTAATCCATTAATAGCAGCATATAAACTGTCATCTGACAAAATAACTGAAAAAAAACTTTATCATCACATCTGAAACAAAACATCATCAATTCATCATTTCATCATTCAATTGAATTGCGGGTAATCGGCTGATAAAGTTTTTTTTTTCAGATGTTGTTTGTTTTGATGATGAATTGATGATGTTTTGTTTCAGATGTGATGATAAAGTTTTTTTTTCAGTTATTTTGTCAGATGACAGTTTATATGCTGCTATTAATGGATTACCCTTGTTTGCCCTAACAATGTTTTGCTTAATTTCGGTTTGCCTAATATTATTTTGACTAATCTTGTTTCAGATAATAGCTCGTTTTGCATAATTTTCATTTGTGCAAAAATCACTTTGCCTAATACTCACTTCACCTAATATTATTTGGCCTAATTTCATTTTAGATAAATTTTAGTTGGTATAATCTTACTTTGAATACTGTTTGACTGACATAATTAAATTTTGTCTAACATACATTTTGCATAATTTCATTTTGTCTAATCACTCCCCGCCCTCCGCTCGGACTGTCGCCAGAAACTAACACTGACCTGCCTTAAGAAAGGTTTAAGAAATAGAGATACAGTTGAGTTCTCCAATATCTATTCAGACAACCTTTCAAAGATGTCTACACATGTGTCTTATGTCAGTAACGACAAAGTATCTGTGTACATATTTTTGAGAGGTTGTCTGTTTAGATATTGGGTGTTTCGCTCACCGCAGCTGGACCGAAATTAGACAAAAAGTTAGTAAGTATGACAACAAAAACAATGCATGGTAAACCGTCTTTTGTACAATTAGTACCTACTTTTAACAAGTGAATATTATAATGATTCACTATTAGGCAAAAAATCCAAGTAAAAACGTTATGCCGCAATGTGATGATTAGTTAAAATAAGACTCGACAAATTGAATTTTAGATAAAATAATAGTCGGCAAAACAAGAGATGAAAAACGTAATTTAGGGTAAACGTATTTCGAACAAATTATTATTATGAAAAATGGAACTCTACAAATTGACTTACACAAAAAATGCATTATACTAACAGTTGTTAGATAAACTGAAATTAGACAAAACGTTATTACGCCAAACAAGGGAACCCCGCTATTAATACCACCCGGCTGCTGATGGTCAACCCACCAACGGAACCGCAGCTGACTTCCACGGGGCTTCATGATACAATTATCTTAACCTTCTCATCGCAAGGGGGTTGATTGGTCACAAAAATCTGTTGCTAGCTCGCGGGCTATATATAGAGCATTATATTCTTTGGTCGGATCAAGAGCGCAACGTGCCTTCAGACAATAGCAATTAGTCATCTTCTGATAAATCATTACATGAATAGACCCCTTAAGAGCTGATACGAATTGAAGAAGACAGAAGGATGAATGAGCCTGACGGCTAGATATCACAAGACGGCGCTTGAGCTCTCTGGCACTATCCGTCTCTTAGACACCGGGAAGAACGTCTTGTTTCAAAGTAGGATAGACATTTATCCAAAACATTGGTACTCGTAGTGATTGTATTGAAAAGTCGTCCACCCAGCGCGTTCATGGCGCTGAAAGCGTTATGGGGTGTATACATGTCATGATTTGTCAGCCACAATTGCATACATAGTTACATCCAAAGAGAATAATAAACCACTACGTTCTAGTTACATCTGTATTACACCCAATTATGACTTTGAAATGTTGTTCTGACAAATTGGGGTAAAACCACATAATCTGCATACTCCATTAAATAAAAGAGCTTCTCTCTTTGACCAAGATTTGATGGGGCGTAAACATGTCATGAATTGTCAGCACCAATTTATTAGACGCTGACTAATTTCTATTGTCTGGAGGCATGTTGCGCTGCTGATCGTACGGTGTAGCGTACAGATATAACAATCCAACCACATGTGCTTGCAATTTCTCAGTACAACTCGTTTGACAGTTGGATCAGCAGCGTAACATGCATCCATGCATCCAGACGATAGCAATTAGTCAGCTTGTGATAAATTGGGGCTGACAAATCACGACATGTCTATACCCCATCAGACCCCCTAGCACACTTAGTTATATGTCGGACAAAAAGCATTCGTCCCATTCTGGCAAATATGCGAGTCTAAGAGGGACAAATGCTTTATGCCCGACTTAAAACTTAGTGTGCTAGCGTGTCATGGGCCATCCACATTAAGTGATTTTACCCCAATTCGTCAGTACAACATGTCGAAGTCAGAATTGGGTGTAGCGTACAGGTCGACACACGTAAAAAGAGCCCTGGCGGCCATATAAAAAGTATGGCCGCCAGGGTTCTTTTTACATGTGTCGACCTGTACAGACGTAACAACTGCAACTACAATTTCATTCAGTGTGGCCAGTTAACATTAGGAAAGTGAAAATTGCCGCATTCAAACGGTCCTGCGAAGTGGACTGCAAGATTGTTACTAACCGATGAGATAGGGCAAGACAGCACGTCTAAAATGGGACGGCCGCGACATACTCTCGATTTTCTCGCACTGTACCTCTTGCTCTAAGTGTTCTAATAAGAGAGAGACGGATCGTGCGAGAAAAATTGAGAGAGCTCGCGCGCCGACACGTAATAGCCATGCAGCACACAAAAAGATTAGTCAAAATAATATTAGGCAAACCGAAATTAAGCAAAACATTGTTAGGGCAAACAAGGGTAATCCATTAATAGCAGCATATAAACTGTCATCTGACAAAATAACTGAAAAAAAACTTTATCATCACATCTGAAACAAAACATCATCAATTCATCATCAAAACAAACAACATCTGAAAAAAAAACTTTATCAGTCGATTACCCGCAATTGAATTGCGGGTAATCGGCTGATAAAGTTTTTTGACAGAACGTGACGAACAAAACGTGACGATATGAACCGTTGACGGACGAAAATTTATGTAGATCACTCGAGACCCCTGATAAATTTTAACACTATGAAAACAATACAATTGGCCGCAGGATATCTGTAAAATTTCTGTCACAACACACGGTTTCAGTTTCAAAACTTATTAGTTCTTTTGCTTGACAATTGGATTTTGATATCGCATATTAACATGACCCGTGGTAATTTACTTTCATTTAAAGGCGTACGAAAACACATATAATATGCGCATCTTCAAGAAACCTAATAAAATTATTATGGAGTAAATATTTAAAGAAAATAATTATACTTAAGTATATACAAATTCTCCTTATCCATTGTTGAAATTGTTGAAATTATCTATCCTAATATTATAAGAGGACAAAGTCTGTGAGATTGAAGCTTAGCAAGTTTGCGTGTTTCAAAAATATTTGAATGCGTATAGATTGGGGTTTCTGGGTGGTGGTAGGCTATATTTTATCCCACGGGTTTGCCTAGTTTCTTCGAATTATGCGGGAGAAGCAGCGCGGGCAGCTTGTCGTCTAATAAATCAATTGTTAGCTTAGCGTTGGTTAACATTTACTTTTCCTCAATTTCAACAAGCATGCTACAAAGAAAACAGTAACACTTGTACCATAAAATGAATTACGATACAAACTTACAAATATTATGGGAAAAACGGGGCGGGAGTAAAGTAAATAAATAAAAACGAAAAACGATTATAATGCAACTTAATACAAGAGTACAACTATTTAGTAGCACTATTATTATTATTATGTATGTCTTTCCCGTTCACGGGACAACGATGTCCGATTATTATTATTACTATTACTATTATTATTACTCTTTAATTAAGTAGTATTATGTTGGGTCTCTATCCATAGACTGCAATTGAACGAATGAAAAGAATGTAATAATTGGTAGGAATTCAGTTGTATATATTGGCAACACTACACTTCTTTCTGCTACACATATTTTACGCTATGGCATAAAAAAATATATGTTGCGAGTTTAGCATGTTAGCTAAGTAACGTAAAAATGTAAAGTTATACGTCCGAACGTTTAACTTGACGAAGTGAGCTACACACTTTTGGCCTGTTATTTTGTCGAATAGCTAAACGCATGGCATAATATTTAAATTACATCTAACGTTGTTCACGACTATTGTTTATAAATCGTACCAAATGTTATGAATACCTGAAGTATTACAAGTGCAATAACAGTTTTTCTACCAAAAATCTTTTATGGTTAAATATTTAACAGGGCATCTTGTATTTTTATTAATAAGTTGAATTAACTTGTTTATTTACATCGTAGGTTTAAAACTACCAATAAATACATTTTCTTGGTGCGGCCTTTTAAAAAGTGAAAATATACCACCGTAAACATATTTTATTTTTGTGGCAACCCACGTTGGTCTTGGATTAGGTTTCCGAGATAATTGCCGGAAATTTTGACGTCAGCGTCACTGCCATTTCAAGCAATTCGAATATTGTAAAGAGTAAAGTAAGTATTAAGGAGGAATATTGCTCAAAATTGAGCAATCATTGCTCCAGTATGGCGCCATTCTGGCCCCATTCAAATTGCCCCATGTGCAGGAACTCGGGAAACTAGGCAATTCGTTTGATTTGATATAGAGCAACACGAAAATGAATGGAGCAATTCGAGAAATCATTTCCGTAATTATTGCCGCAATTTCTATAAATTGCCCTACATTGCTCAATTACTTGCTCTGTTAGTTTCGGCGACGTGTCGCCGGGCAATAATTGCCCGAAAAATCGCCCGTGTAAGAGCACCTTTAGGTGCTTCCTTTTATGGTGGGTAGACACTGAGCAAACGAACGCGAAGCATTTACGTGACAGCTACTTGTTAGAGTGAGATACATAGCCGTTCGTTGGCTTGGTCTGTACCCACCATCAGGGGGCTTGCAGGTGCTTGCAGTGGGTGGGGCGCGGCGCGTTAATAACCTAGCGGTCGCGGAACCTCAGGTTCCAAGTCAGTCGAGTCGAGGGCCGGCAGCGGCACCGTGCGAGCGAGCACACGTGCGTGTTGAGACATGCCGCCGCCGCCGACTTGAACGCGACGAACGAACGTAACAACGTGTTATTTTATAATTATAAGTAACATATTTTTTTAAAACATGTAAAAATCAACAAACCGCCACAGCTGCTCAGTTTATGGCTGTTTAAAAAATGCCCAAAAGGACGTTGGATTATCTTTTTTTAATCTGCCCGCAATTTTTTTTTTTTATTAATTTATTGGCCAAAATATTAAAAATATTAACGGGATACCTACTGCAATTTACTTCGAATTGAAATACTGGTTTGAATATATATTTTACAATGCACTTGCTCTGAAAGTGCGCGCCTTTTCATGGGTCAACATGAACACAGAAAGCCCTCCATGCTGTCCTTAAAACTTCAAAAGTTAAATTGAATTAGTTAATAGAGAATAGAGAAGTGGCAGATCAATTTTATTTACGTGTGGTGTTATTCATAATGACGCTGACATACATTGTATGCGAAGTAAGCATGTACTAAATTAATATCGGTTCACTTTACTCAAGCGACATTCAATGACAACATACAGACAATTCATGGATGTATTCTTGGCGTGACAGCCCTAGCGCTACACGTGCTGTGTGTGAATGAATACAAGTTATACGATAGACAGAGATGCACAGAGTAGGCACGTTTCTGTGGTATTTAAAAGTAAAACCATTCCATGTCATTAACACTGTCAATCATTCATATGTCGCATATTTTCGCTAAATAAAGCCTTTAATCTATTCGGGCTTATTCCTTACAATTTATTTAGCGAATATAAAATCGGAAAGCAAATAATGACTAAAAATGGCTAAATATCTCAAACCAGACAGACTCGACGTGGATCCGTTATCCGGGCACAACTCAACCGCCCAATGGCCACACTGGAAAAAAACGTTTGAGAATTTTTTAGAAGAATCTTTCCACGACGCATTGGATGACGCCGCAGCCAAAACATCGGAGGTACAATTAAAACTACTAGTAAATCATGTTTCTCCGAGTATCTATGAACACATCGCACACGTTGAAACGTACGAACAAGCTATTAACATATTAAACGGTATTTTCACGAAACCTAAGAGTGTGATATTTGCGCGATATAAACTTGCAACCAGACAACAACAACCTGGAGAATCGATTGACCAATACATACAAGTACTAAAGCTTTTATCTAAAGAGTGTACATTTCAAGCTGTTACAGCGGACCAGAACGAAAAGGATTTTATCAGAAGTTCCTTCATTTCTGGCCTTGTCTCTCCATCTATAAGGCAAAGGCTACTAGAAAATATGAACTTAACTTTAGATGAAGCTCACAATCAAGCGCGTGCTCTAGAGTCTGCCCAAAGTCAGGCTGAAAACTTTAATTCTCCCCAATCCTCCGCTGTCTCTGGTGATCAAGTATTTCGCAAAACTGCTATTCCTACTACTAAATCTCAAGAAACGTGCTTTTATTGCGGTAACTCGCGCCACCCTCGGCGGGTGTGTCCAGCAGCACAGTCAACGTGCCTCAAGTGCGGCAAACAAGGACACTTCGCAAAAGTATGTAGAAGCGTAAGGTTCAATACTGCTGCAACTTCCCAAGAAGAAACTTCATGCTTCGTGCTAGCTGCAACCGGAATAAAAAGATGCACCTTGCTTATAGAAATTAATGGAGTACCTGTAAAAGCCCTTATTGACACGGGCAGCACGGCCAGCTTTCTTGATGAAGACGTTATCGCTCAGTACGGGTTACAGGCTTTGCCATGCCGCATGCAAGACGTATCGATGGCATCATCTGCGCTAAAGTCCCAGGTCACCCAAGTATGTCCAGCTACAGTCAAAATGAATGGGCAGGAGATCCCAAATGTTATATTTCGAGCCATGAAAAATCTCTGCTGTGAGGCCATAATAGGCCACGATGTCCTAGAAAAATATTCAAGTCTAGAAGTCGGATTTGGCGGACACATGCCAACGTTAAAGCTGTGTACATTAAACCAAGCAAATATAGACCCAGTAGACTTATTCCCAAATATGTCTCTAGAATGCAAACCCGTAGCAATAAAATCTCGTCGATTCTCACCAGATGATCAAAAATTCATACAAGGTGAAATTCAGAAACTGCTTGCTGACGGTATAATCGAAGAAAGCTCATCTCCCTGGCGGGCACAAGTCCTCGTAACATCAGGCACGCACCATAAAAAACGTATGTGTGTTGATTACTCCCAAACCGTCAATAGATTCACATACCTAGATGCCTACCCACTTCCCAACATAGAAGAGGTAATCAGTAAAGTATCGAACTACACAGTGTTCAGCAAAATTGACTTGAAATCGGCATATCACCAAATTCCTATCACTCCTGACAACAAACCACTCACAGCCTTCGAAGCGGCAGGTAATTTGTACCAATTTTGTCTAATCCCTTTTGGGGTAACGAACGGAGTGGCGTGCTTTCAAAGAGCCATAGACTCGATTATTCGTCAATCTGAAATTGAGGGTGTATTTCCTTATCTTGATGACATCACCATCTGTGGAATTGACCAAAATGATCATGACGCCAAACTCCGGAAGTTTGTAGAGCTAACAGAAAAATAAAGATTAACAATCAATAAAGAAAAGAGCGAATTTTCGCTAAGAGACTTAAGCATCCTCGGTTACAACATTTGTGACGGAAAAGTCAAGCCTGACCCAGACCGCCTGCGCCCACTACGTGAACTGCCGATACCTCCAAGCTCCGCTTCTCTCAAACGAGCTATTGGCCTTTTCTCGCATTACTCAAAATGGGTACCTGACTTTTCGTCTAAACTCCATTCACTAACAAAAGTGGAACGTTTTCCTATGAACACTGAACAAGTTAAGTCTTTTGAAGAACTCAAGAATATTATTATGAAATCATCACTCGCAGCTATCGACCCCAACGGGATATTCACAGTAGAGACCGACGCTTCAGATCACTCAATAGCTGCTTCACTCACCCAGAATGGTCGACCTGTGGCTTTTTTCTCTAAGTCACTTAATGATAGTGAAAAGAAATACCCCGTTGTAGAGAAAGAAGCATGCGCCATAATTGAAAGCCTAAAGAAGTGGCGTCACTACTTAGTCGGTCGGCGCTTTAACCTAATCACGGATCAAAAATCTGTTGCATTCATGCTGCAGGGACACGCAAGTAAGATAAAGAATTATAAAATCCAAAGATGGCATATTGAACTGTCAAGTTATCGATATGACATTAAATATCGCCCTGGTAATCAAAACGTTGTCGCGGACACGCTTACAAGACAAATATGCGCCGCGAGTATTGACGACAAGCTCCGAGACTTACACCAATCGCTTTGCCATCCCGGCGTTACTCGTCTAATGCATTGGATACGATCAAAGAACTTGCCATTCTCTATCGACGATGTGAGGCGTATGATAACATCGTGTCCCACCTGTGCAGAGATTAAGCCGAGATTTACAAATAAAACGGGAACTCTTATCAAAGCAACGACTCCATTAGAGCGAATCGCCATGGACTTTAAAGGTCCTCTGCCATCATCCACGAACAACAAATATATCCTCACCATCGTGGACGAGTACTCCAGATTTCCATTCGCTTTTGCCTGCGCAGATACTAGTACAAAAACAGTAATAAAACATCTCACGGAACTTTTCTCAATATTTGGATTCCCATCAATGGTACATACAGATCAAGGTGCTGGGTTCATGTCAAAAGAACTTGATTTTTTACACTCCAAGCACATCACTACCAGTCGATCATCTCCGTACAACCCCCAAGGGAACGGCCAAGTCGAAAGACTCAATGGCACGTTATGGCAAACCACTCGCCTAGCCCTGAAAAGTAAGAATATGCCTTTAACAATGTGGGAAGAGGTAATGACTCAAGCTCTACACAGCATAAGATCACTTCTCTGTACGGCAACAAACAACACGCCTCACGAAAGAATGTTCAACCACCCACGACGATCGTCTTGGGGGCAGTCCATGCCATCTTGGCTGCAACAATCTTCTAAAGCTCTCCTAAAGAAATTCAACCGTTTAAGCAAATATGACCCATTGGTTGAAGAAGTTGACATATTGGAATCAAACCCATTTTATAGTTCAGTGCGTCAGTGCGTCTATCAAACGGGAGAGAACTAACCGTATCAAATCGACATCTAGCCCCGAGTGGCAATACTGAGGAATCAGAAGCTGCTTATAACCAAGATGGGCATAACAATATTAACAATCCCTCGCCTGAGGATCCAGAAGCTCCTAATAACCAAGATGGTCATAATAATATTAACAACCCCGCCGTCACACCCGATCCGGGACAATTGCAACATTCGCAGCAGCTGGGATTAGAGCAGCGCGAGGGATTCGTCCTTGAGGAACTGGAACAGCCAGGGCCTGCAGAGGCTGTGGGGACACCGTGCAACTCCCCAGTATTACGACGCTCTGAGCGCATCCGTAGGCCTCCTGCCTACCTCCAGGACTTCCAGATGTAGGGAAGAATGTGGTATTTAAAAGTAAAACCATTCCATGTCATTAACACTGTCAATCATTCATATGTCGCATATTTTCGCTAAATAAAGCCTTTAATCTATTCGGGCTTATTCCTTACAGTTTCATATGCCTAAACGTCGTTTTTGCTAGGAAGTGCAATTTCTGTACTTGTACTATTACTTATTCTGTGCCGCGATTTTCGCGATTGTCACGACATAGCCGATATTGGCAGGACTGCATGCTGGCCGACGTGTCATTCGGCCCTTGCGGATAATGGGGTACACAGGTTATGTGATTTTCGGTCAGATACTTCTTATTTTACTTTGAAGTAAAATATTTAAAATATAACAATCATGTGCTTTGGTATGGCATTATTATTTTTACAAAAGGTCACTAAATAAATAAGGTAAATAGCCACAATTTGTCAGAAATTGGATCCGACTAATATATTTACTATAGTACTCTTCTATATTGTATGGTTTGTAGAGCCCATGAAAAGTCAAAATCAAATATTGACAAGAATCCAATCAACACTATTTAAATTTGATAAAACAAATACGTATCTCTTATTAGTTTGTGCAAATACTATTTTACCAAAGAAACCAACATGACGATCGAGTTCCTTTTTCTAATCAAAAGGAATTGCTAAGATAAGATATCAGTGTTAAAATACATAAACGATTTCAACGTCTAGTTAGTGTAATCACCAGTTTTTAAAATGACTGAACTACAAGGTGACGACTGGGAACTACCATGTTCAGACGACGAGCTCTCCAAATCGGGAACAACCATCGGCAAGCACTGGGTCGTCGACGCGTCAGAGTTGGAAGAACTTTACAATAAAATCGACAAAACCGGCACCTTATCTTTAGAATGGAAATGCCCAGGCCGCCGTGCACCTTCGCCCGTCAACGTTAAAAAAGAAGTAAAAATCGAAGTGCCGCAGAGTCCTGTTAAAGAAGAGAAGTCTGACTTTGATTTTATGGATGAAGTTAGTTCTCTCAGGTTACGAGTTAGGCGAGAGGGAGAGGACACGTTGCGAGGCTCAGCTAAGAAGAAGACTACGTCGTTTGACGGTATACTATCGAACATGATCAGGCACAAACGCATAGAGCTGATGGAGAAGCAAGCAAACACTCCAACTACATCTTCTCCAACCACCTCCTGACCTTTTCCGAGTGCAAAGAGCCAGTTCAACATTCGGAAGTCATAGTGTTGTCATGGCTTGCTGGCATATGGATTTTATTCTCGAATGCATGGTTCCTAAAATGTGTTGAGGTTGTTGAGGGTTGATCGACATTTCTGTCCTGTGGGCAACTACTCAGTTTTTGTCCACATAAGTACTGGAGTACTTAACCAATTACAAATTTAATTCATGTTTCAAATGCCGCAGTACGCTGTAGTTGGTAGTGACATTCTCTCAAAAATCAATCCCAGAGTTCGATGGTGAAAATAAGTGCTTCCTAGATTGGAATATATGCTACTATGACTTGATAGGTAGCAAAATATCTTGTAAAATAATGGTCTTTATAATAAAAAAAATTTTTTGGTAAATGAGGGTGATTCTACAAGTGTTCCCACCACAGTCAGTCCCCTGATCGTATTGTCAATGTACCGGCAAACTGTCATGAAATTTTAAACAAGTTGAGGAAAACTACAAAATTACTGAAAAAGTGGATCCAATCTGCAAGTTATTATTATTTATTATTATATAGCTTTTATTCCATTTCTTTGCATATTTGTTATTATTTTCCTTATGTATTTATCTTTAGGTTGGAAATCGATCCCTTTTGGGTAAGAGCCTCCCCCATCTTTTTCAATTTTTCTCTTTCTTTGTCGTAATTCCACCAGTTCTTCCCTGCAACTTCTACAATGTCATCTGCCCTTGGTCTTTCAACCCTTCTTTTGCCCAGTGGGCCAGGCCACTTTGTACACTGTGAGGTCCATCTTTTGTCCATGTATCTTATAATGTGACCTGCCCATTGCCATTTGAGTTTCAGTGTGTGTCTGAGAGCATCTGTTAATTTCGTCTTCTTCCTTATTTCTTCACTTTGAACTTTCTCTATTTTTCTAAGTTTCAGGATGCTCCTTTCCATTGCATGTTGAGTAGTGATTGTTTTATTTCTTATTTTATTGGTAAATACCCAGGTTTGGCAGCCATATGTTAAGCTAGGCAAGATGCAGGTCTCTATAACAGTCTTTTTTAGTGGCAAACTATAGCTTCCCTTTAGGATTTCTTTTTGGGCCCAGAAACTTTTCCATGAGCAGTTTACTCTTCTTTCCACTTCCTTTTCATTGTAACAATGAATCTGCAAGTACTTTGAAAATAATGCGAGCAGGGGACTGACAATGGTTCAAATGCTCATACAATCACCCAGTATTATGGGACATTTGCAGTTTTTTTCATGTACTTGACCCCTAGCAGTCGAGCATCCTAATGAAAACCGCACATTTTTAGTGGATATTCACACTAATTCTCCCTTCAAGACTGACCCAAACACATGTCATGTCATAGTAGAGCAACAGAAGTTGATTGATTCTTTACATAAACATGTAGATTTAGATAATTCAGGGCAATGCCTGGTATATCAGAGCTATCTAAAATATAGGTGTTGTAGTATCCTAATTAAAGTAGATGTAAAGTAGTTTTATTTCATTGAATACCTTTAAAGCTGGCCATACACGCTAGGGTATGCCTGCCCGGTTTTACCTGTGCAGTTCTACTGCACAGATAAACCCCAGCGGGGTGGATCACACACATGCAGCGGTAAACCTGCACAAACTCTCAATTCTAACCATGTCACCATCGTCGCCTGTGCTTGATGCTGAGGACTGTTAGTGTTATTGTTTGTAGTACTTAAGTGGAAGAAAGCCAAAAGCAAGCAAGCAATTCCTTATATTTTCCCAACAGTTTTTCATATATGCAGCTGCTTTTTTGTTCCTGTCGTGGTATTTTGTACATTTGATTCTCCAGAGGCAAGGCTCTGATTTATATTATTCAACCAAATCAACTAAGATTCGAGAAGAAACGTTTCGTTAACGACTTAGGAGACGTTTTTCGAGCAAACACAATCTACCCTTCCGCGATCACAGCACAACTGCAGGCGAACGCTCCACACGCTCAGTTTTACCTGCACAGTTCAATTACCCACAGGTAAAAAAAAAACCGGCCAAGAGCGTGTCGGGCCACGCTCAGTGTAGGGTTCCGTAGTTTTCCGTCCGTCACAGTAAGTGTCCCCACTTAAGCGTTAAACAAGCAATACTTAGCGGACAATTTATTATTCGATGATTTGATTAATTAATAAATAAAAATTAGACAACGAACGACCAAAGACAACTAAGACAATTCGAGCACGACAAATTTTCGACCTAATGTATGGGTGCACCTGCTCCGACCCCATTAAATCAGGAAAAATCTTAACACCGCCATGTGCGATATGAACGTTCCGCGTACAGTCACCAGCAATAAGATCTGCCACAACATAGCACGCATAAATATCTGACACGACTCTATGTCTAATGCCATAAGGACGTGTCAGATATTTTTGCCGGCTTTGTTTCGGCAGATATTGATGCCGGTGACTGTACAGCGACATCTATCGGCAAATTAAGTTGCGCGCGACCTTAAAGTATGGAAGATGATTTATATGAGATAATTATTTATTGCGTGAACCGATTTTCACCGTTTTTACTTTATTTGAAAGCACGTCATTTCATTGTGATTTTGTAGAAATTACAGGTACAATAAACACCTGCTTATACGGTTAAATTACAAACTTAGTTCAGAAATTAATTTGTATTCTTTTTCAAAAACGATTCAACCTATCAAGTTCAAAATAATTTTCCTAGAAAGTTTTTATAAAGTTCTACTTTTGAGATTTTTTTCATATTTTTAAAACTTATGGTTCAAAACTTAGAGGGGGGGAGGGGACACATTTTTTTTTGCGGCGGAGCGATTATCTCCGAAAATATTAACATTATCAAAAAAATATTTTTGTAAACCCCTATTCATTTTTAAATACCTATCCAACAATATATCCCAGGTTAGGCTTGAATTGAAAAAAAAATGTATCACCCCACTTTACGTATAGGGGAGGTACCCTAATAAAACATTTTTTTCCACTTTTTATTTTACCACTTTGTCGGCATGATTGATATACATAATAGTACCTTTCTGCGTTCTAGTGCTAACGGTTACTGAATTTACCCGCGGACGGATGGACGGACATAGCGAAACTATAAGGGTTCCTAGTCGACTACGGAACCCTAAAAAGTATTTTGATATTTGCGCAGGTAACCTGTACGGTCGTAGAAAACTGCACAGTCGAATGCCACATGCCACATACGCTCAGTTTTACCTGTGCAGTCGAACTGTACCCTCGGCGCCTGTCGGCGTACCCTACAATAGCGTGTATGGCCAGCTTTATTATAAGTATCAATTTTAATGAGATAAGCTGCAAACGCACAGAGCGGTGGCGGGGCGGCGCGGCGCGGGGCGGAGGCGGTACCGGTTGTAATGTTCGAGCTAATACTAAAGGGTCCGCACAGAAAACCGCGCCGCTCTGTGCGGATCGTTTCATATTAGCTCGAACATTACAACCGGTACCGCCTCCGCGCCGCTCCGCCACCGCTGGCAGTGCGTTTCGGCCTGGATGGATAGTGAAACTTTTGTACCTAATCTAGGTAGATACAAAAACTTTCACTATGGACCCAAAAGACATGTCATAGAAGTATAGAGCAACAGAAGTTTATTGATTCTTTCAATAAATATGTAGCTTTAGATAATTCACGCCAATACCTGGTATAATAATGGTCATTCAAAATATTAATGTCGTAAGTAGTTGTCTAATATTGAACTACATATGAAATGTGAATTCAGTTCTTTATTTCTGAGGTATATAATATATACAGGGTGAAAATGATAAGTGATCTCTCTCGATTATTTCTAAATTAATACAAGATATCGAAAAACAACTTGTTCTATTTGTAATATGAATTAGAACGATATTTAAGTCTTTTTTGTACATGAAAAATTAAAATCATCATCTCCATGGTGTTTTCCTCCGTAGTGACCTGAACGAGCCCTGGACCTGATTTGGCAGTAGTTTTACGAAAGCGACTGCCATCTCGCCTTCTAACAAAATAACATTTAAAATAAGATAAATGTACAGATTTCTATATTTAAAGTAGTATACAAAATTAGGATTCGAACGGCGACCACAGGCATACATGGCCTGTCGCTACTTACCAACTGAGCTATCGGAACAATCCGTCTCGGCCACTAAATCTTTCAATCACGCCATAGGGAGGCGTGTAGCGACCTCTATCTAGAAGACTTAGGCTTTTTAGGGCGTACAAAATGTCTAAAATTTAAATTCTTATAGCAGATTCTGGCAAAGAATACAAACATTTGTTTCAATATCTATTTGTTGTCTATTATTGCCTATAACAGAGAATTGTTGCAGCGTGACTTGGTTGGAGACTTGTAGGTAGTGAATTGAAACTGTTGTTAACTGTAGAATACGAAGTCTATAAATCCTATTATGTACAACTCAAGGTAAACGTCCAAATGCTCGACACCTGACTTTACTTGGCACCTTCACCCTTAATTTAGGTGAACAACAGGGGTCCATGACCTGAAGCTACAAGTATTAATTGGCACAACTGGCCTATTTTGCTCGTTTAAATTTGTAAGCAAGGCGACAAACACTGATACGTTTACCTTACCTACAATATAGTTTTATATACGACGACCGCTTTAGCCTAGTTGGTAGTGACCCTGCCTACGAAGCAAGCGGTCCTGGGTTCGAATCCCGGTAAGGGCATTTATTTGTGTGATGAGCACGAATATTTGTTCCTGAGTCATGGATGTTTTCTATGTATTTAAGTATTTATTTATCTATATAAGTATGTTTATCGTCGTCTAGTACCCATAGTACAAGCTCTTGCTTAGTTTGGGACTAGGTCGATTTGTGTAAGATTGTCCCCAAATATTTATTCATAATACACTACATTTTATAGTTTCATGAGGGTAGGTCGAGGGCGCCAACTTCGCAGTCAGTTCCCGGACAGCTGAATAAAAAATCTTAGTGCTTTCGTGAGCACCCCTGACCCCCTAGCACACTAAGTTTTATGTCGGAGATAAAGCATTCGCCCCATTCTGGCAAATATGCGAGTGCAAGAGGGACATACAACTGAGTGTGCTAGGGGGTCTGATGTATGTTAGATAGGTTCACTCATTTTAGCGCGCGGATTTATGTGTGAGTGCGTTTATAATTATGCAGGTTTGGTTAGTGGGGTGCGGCAGTTTTCGTTACACGCACACACATAGAGGCATTTACAAGCGCGCACACACATACAGCCGCGTGCATAGATTAGTTGAACTACAAACACCACTCTCGCTTACTCTCACATTATCTTATGATTTCCTAACCCAGAAGACTTTTAAATAAGAGGTAATTCAGTTGCTAGCTTGAACTGTAGTAAAAATAAGTATGTTATGTAATACGCACGCTCACACACACATATACACTTCTAACATTGTGAGGGCAGGAGCGCTGCTTATCCTGAAGTATTCAGAGATATCTGTAATAGTACATTACGTAACTAGGGCGGTGAATTCGTAAATGCCCCAGATCGCAGGTGTTTGCCATAAATATGCGCTCGGGGGCTTTACGAATTACCGCCCGTGTTGCGTACAAAATTTTACGTCTTCACCTGGCCACAATGCGAGTTTTCCCGTACGCGCAGCGTGCAGTAAAACTCACATTATGGCCAGGTGTGACGTAAAATATGTTAGTGTAATCTGTAAAATATGATAGTTTTTATTTCTTTTGGTAAACAATACAATATAAAACTTGTTAAAAAAAAAACGCAAATCCGTTTAAGGGTATAACAGGGATCGTGTTCTGATAAGAAAAAAAAAAACAAAATCACGCGATTTTATTTATATTTAATAATTATATACCAAGCCTTCGGCACCTCGGGGCGACGGTTCGCAACGTTGTAAGCCAGTTTGTGTATACATTCCGTACTTCACACTGCATCGCAGCTCCGGCCGGCGAAATATGTGTGGCAGCGTGTGATGCAGCTAGCCCAGGCATTATCCGGTAAGTCGAGCGGACTCCGGCCTCGTGAGTCCCTCAAACTCCTCCATCAGCTGTCTGCACTGGTCCATGTTTGTGACTATGTGTTCCAACGTCCAGTGCTTTCTTAGGAGCGCGTGCGAAATGTCGAACTTGCCCTGTCTGTAAAGAGAGGTGAGTTGGACGGCCGAGTTATGCGACTTGTAGGAAAATGTACCCGATAACAAGATGTTTTGGTGAATTATAGTCTAAAGCCAGGTTTAGACGAAGCCAGTGCTGGCTTGTTATTGTATGTAAAACAGCCAGCGTGGCTGCCAGCACTGGCGGGAATAGATCGCCTGCCTATTTTTCAAGCTAGCGAGCTAGCACTGGCTTCGTCTAAACCTGGCTTAAGAGTTCAGGACACTAGACATTTTTTATTATAGCATTGCAAAAAACTGGCAAGGCCATAATAAAAAAAACTGATATCTAGTATGATAAGACTCCCAAGTTTCGTTTGTTCCTCGAAACGAACGCGGACTAATGACCTGGTGCAGGACCACCGGTCACTTAGGCTCTCTTTGGGGGAGGTCTATTTTTAGCAGTGTATGTCTTTCGGGTGATATGATGATGATGGCTAACTCACTCACCTAATACATTGAACACCGGTGCAATGCGCCGAAGTCTTCAGTTGCACCCCCAAATCGTGCACCAGTGTCCACAAGTATTTGTCGTACTCGTTCACCGATTGGATCTCTGCAAAGTAAACCACGAATTGTATTACTGGTTATATAAATATTTACGTAACAACCATACGTTTTTAGTAAATAGATAAGGTTCAAAACAGCGCCATCTATGGACAATTATCGTACTAGAATCCTGCGCATGGATACTTAGTTCACTTACAAGCTAGGCTGTAGTAAAGGTCATGCCGTACACTAGATGGCGCATAAATAAAGGATGTTATAAATTATTTTGAATCGATTTACGATTTTTTACGGCCTGTTTCTGGTTGTTTTTATTTGAAAAAGTTCGATAAGTGAAAATGAATATTTGTTACTGATAATATTTGACATTTCGTGTAACGTAAAATATTAATATCCGTCAGTGGTGCTCCAAGCGACATCTCTTGAAGTTCTTCATAACTATTCGACCGCAGTATGGGATGGGTTACTCTACTTATATTTACTTTATGCTGTTATTGTTGTCTCTGCTACTGGTACACTCAAAAATGTAGTGACGCCGCTTTCCATATTTTGTACCTGGCTGTCATTTATATGACTTTTATTTTTGATCCAAATGCATTTGACAACTTTTATCAAAGACTTATGTCGATCCTCACAAAGGCGTGTAAAAATATGGGTGCATACAACTTACTCATAAATCTGGGGGCACGGCAGAGCCCCGCCAAGTCGAGCAAAACAGCGAGCGGCACGGCCGTACCATCCTTTTCTCGAAGCAGTTCAGGCCATTTTCTACCCCTAGGTACTTGTATGTCCCATCGCTCATATGTCAGCGGATTATGCTTTCGGTACATACTTATGTGAGGATTAAATCGACAAACATTTTTGCGCTTGACCGCCTGCTGCACTATTCATTACTCTATCATTTCTTACCTAGAAGTGGCCAACGGTAATTCTGGGGATCAGTTTACCTAGAGTGAAGTCCGGTGGTTCAAAGTGGACACACTTGATTCCGTAGAGCACTGGCAGCTTGTTGTCGCTGGGCCTGATCGGACCCTGCGACGCGAGGTCGTACAACGTCTGCGAGTCTCTGTGGAGTCCCGTCATTCTGGAACAAGAGTGATTTTCGAGAACATATATTTCTTGTCATTAAACATAATGGTCATCTTCTGTCATTATGGCATTCTTTCTCAGTAAGACACTGCAGTGTTGGGTACCTAACTGACATTTTATATGTAGGGGAGCACTGCAAGACGGAACAACATCTTTCCAATCCTAATGCCAAGTGCCGACGCCATTGGCACGTGCTACGGCGGAGAACAATTGCCTTCCGTTACCATCGTTGCATTAAGCAAATGGAGCGATAATCATTCTTCTAGCCGCGCAAGTTGCTGGTGGCTTCACTTGGTCTTGATCTTGGTACGAGTATAATCACTCACTCGTATACCGTCTTCTGGTGCGAGCTCTGCATATGCGCGACCACTCGGTCCACCTTCTCCCTGGTGACGTGCCGGTGCCCGGCGCGCTCCACCGTGCGCCCGTTCCAGAAGTGCGTGTCCGTCGCCTTCCCCAGCTGCCCGTGCAGCTTAAAGGCGCGCGTCAGCCGGGCCGTGTTCAGCTTGTATGTTAGACGGGTGCCGTCGTTTATACCAAGCACTGGAATGAGACAAATACCAGTAAGTCTTGGCAAGACATCACTGATGACTTGTTGAAGCAGAGCCCAATGGGATTATAAGGCCTTTTAATTTTATGTGTGTGTGTAACAAAGAAAATCAAGCAATAAAAGTGGAGATGGGCAGGCCACATATTGAGAGAAAAAACAGACAAGTGGACTCCCAGGTTTGACATCAATACAAGAAGTGGAAAACCAAACTGTAGATGGTCAGATGACATCAAAAAAATTGCTGGGCCATTATGGAAAAGGTTGGCCAAAGACAGACAAAAATGGAAAATGTTAGAGGAGGCCTAGTTATGTGTCTGCTGGACATGCTAATACAGAAACAACTGAAGATTGAAACAACATTTTTTTTTTATATCAGCACAAAGGCTAATAAAAAAATTAAATGTTGCGCTGTTGTGATTTACCACATATAAAAAAAGTATTTGACGAAGCATGTTCTGTTTGGTTTGACTTTGATTGTAAGTTTTGTGATGGCCACTAATCACTGTTAATTAATGAAATAAGTTCAACATTGTCTGACCCAAGGAACCAAGTTTTATGTTTATGAATCATAGATATCAAAGATCAGCTTTAAAACTAGATGCCTAATTGTCTATGCTTGTCCTGTTACTTTTGACTTCTGGGGCCCGTTTAGTAGTCACCATATAGTCTTACGCAATCTAGTGACCAGTAGCTAATTTTTTTTAAGGTACATATTACACAGGCTTCAACTTAGGTACTTTGTTTAATTGTACCCAACTGTGTTTTGTATATGTGAAGCACAATAAAGGGTACAGTGCATTCATCCTTACTTGTCTTATTTGGTAAACAACATTCTAACCTCAAAATGTATATTTATAGACTATAGCAGCTAATTTACCGTAAAAAAAGCGTTTCTAGACAAAAAAATCGTGAAGTGATGTCCGAAAAGTCCTCCCGGCATGATCTAATACTCACAAAATTGCTATTCTATCCTAAAAAGATGCATTTTGAGGTTAGAATGTTGTTTACCAAATAAGACAAGGATGAATGCACTATATAAAAAAAAATGACAATTATTCAAACATGCATCACTTAGCAGTCTTATTGTTAAAAAAACCCCGATAGAAACATTTGGGCAAAATTAGCCATCAAATGGACCCCACAAGATGGCGTCTGAGGTAGAGGTAGACCGAAAAGGAAACATGGACGACCTTGATTCGTTTTGTACAGCAAACACTTGCACAGGACTGAGATGAGTGTCAGAAAAATTGGAGGCTTTTGCTCAGCAGTGCAACACAACATAGGCTACTATAAAATAGAAACATACACAGAACACCACTGCTAAACAGCCCCAAATGCGTAGCCCAGCTGCACCGGAAGTCTTCATTGGTATATCGGGGCCCACAGGCTAACGGGTCATCTGCATAGTTGGGTACTAGCTTTACTGCCATTGGCTCATTAGTTGCCCCCACTATCTCCACTCTCTGTTCTGTGGGCCGACCAGGCAAGGCATTCAAATCTGGAATCACAAATATATATATTTAATGGAAGAACGGTTTATGATTGCCTTGGACCTACAAAAAAAAATTAAGCCTCAGAACGGCGCGGCCTGGGGCCTGTTTCACGAAGCTACAAGTTACAAGCGGAAGTCTCTATCGATAGGTATTGAAAAGAGACTTCCGCTTGTAATTTGTTACTTGTAGCTTCATGAAATAAGCCCCTGGCCGCACCAGTCAATAGTAAACTTGTCATTAGGTGTCAAATCCGCACCGCCACCGCAGGCCGCACCAATGTATTGCAGGCTTAAAGGCTATAAGTATTAGCATGTTCATGTTCAAAAGATAAAATAAAAATATAGGATCATTAGATTGGAGCTGTATGGCGGTTAACTCTGTTTTCTGGCTACAGAATGCGAAATTAGCTTGAGAGTTACCGCTCTCACGGTAAATTAAGTAGATGAGATATAGATGGTGAAATTAGAAAGTTTACAAGTCAGCAATCATTCCCAAATAATAAGTAGAAATCTAACCTTTACACAGATTGGTTATAATCGTATGTTGGACTTGTCTCACAGGGACGCATGGTGGTTTATAGACACAAATCACTCCATTCAAAAACTTGTAAGCTGCAGCTGCATCACGGAACTTAACCATTGTACATATTGCTATTAATATCAGTTTTTGCTTAACAGTTCCTAACCTAAGCAAACTTTCATAGCAAAACAAAGCAAATGCGTTTTTCAGGTAATTATAAATTACATGTGTTTACAAAAAATAGACATAGTCTGTGTTTTTTTTTCCTATTACCTATTTACAGAATCAAATGAGTACATTTCTGAAAAAATTCTACGTTGCAATTAAATGTGAATGTACTATGTTAATTTAATAACTCGAAAGTTATTCATGTTGACACTTAGTAAAAAAAAAACGCCTTAAAGCCTGTCAATGGTGTTGCTATTAAACAAAACAATTGAATTGTTGCGTCAAGACAAGTTTTCTACTAATTTAGTAGATTCAAAATGTATTATAAAAATACAACAATTAATTTATTTAAATACAAGTTGCTGTATTTTAATAAGTTTTAAGAACCTTTTCTTGTTTGACATTTCTGGCTTACTGAAGATCCCTTGTAATTGAAAAAAACCGGCCAAGTGCGAGTCGGAATCTCGCACGAAGGGATCCGTTCCATTATGTATAAAAACGGAAAAATAATCAACTTTGTTGTAACGAGCCCCATTTATTTTATTCTGTTTTTTAGTATTTGTTGTTATAGTGGCAACTGAAATACATCATCTGTGAAATTTTCAACTGTCTAACTATAGCGGTTCATGAGATACAGCCTGGTGACAGACGGATGGACGGACGGACAGCGAAACCTTAGTAATAGAGTACCGTATTTACCCTTTGGGTACGGAACCCTAACAACGATCGACGCATCGAAAACGCCTGGAAGCTGGAGCTGTCACGTTTACGTGGACTTCCGCATGTCTATCATGACACGGCTGCGACATACTTCGATTTTTCTGGCACTATACCTCTCTTTCGAAGTGGTCTAATAAGTAAGAGGAGAGACGGATAGTGCGTGAAAAATCGATAGATCCCGCGCGCCGTCCCGTGACAGCCGTGCAGAGGTTTGAAAGCCCACGGAACAGATAAAAAAAGTTAATTACTAAATTAAAAAGAAGAAGTATGGGTCAGGGTTTTATTCTGTTTTATTTTCTTATTTTTGACAAATGTAGGTTACCAGGGCACGAGGATTCGGGAATAGATAAAGACAAAAAGGAACCGGAGGGATCTCTGGCCGAGGTTCAGTAACGCAGTCGCAGGACCCATTGATTTCAATTCGTGTCCTTCGTGTCGTGTCACACTAGCGATGGGCGACTCAACTCGTATAATCCGGATGATCCGAATCAGCGTCTAAACGAGTCAATCTGAATCAAGCTGATGATTTGGCCCGTCAGTTAAGCCGGTTTGTCTCACTCGCACTCGCACTCGCAATACAATTGAATCGGATCGTACAACTAATTGCGAATATTGCGAGTCACGAGTCACTCCAACTCGCTTACGAATACGAGTTACGAGCGGATACGGATAAGAAAGCCGCGAACCAAACGACATGCGGCCGTGCCACGCCATCCCCATCCGAATGATGCGGATACGAGTCAACTCGCATTCTGATCCGGATCGGGGGGCGAGTTGATTCCAATCATCCGAGTTGGAAAAAATTCAACTCGTAACATCGCTATGTCACGCGAGGCCACTGATTTGGATTCGCATGCAGTGTTGTGTTGAGACAGAGATATACGACGCGTAACGAGTCTCTGACGTCGAGCAGTTTACCACACCCCTTGCACCCCACCTCCCGTTGTCTGCTCCAGCAGTGGATATGACATCATGCCCTGGTGCGTGGAAGCCTCGTCGCGCTTATGCTGTTGTTGCTGCTAAGGCTGCTGCGAAACGACCGGCCGATCCTCCACCACTGCAGAAATCTATAGCACGGTAAGCGCAAGACAGCGCCCGGGCTCTCTCGAGTTCTTTCGCATTATCCGTGTCTTTCTAAGTTTTCTATTCATGTTCATATAATTTATTTCATAACATGTGTTTACATTGGTGTCAAAAATACAATTTGTTTCAACGTGCATGTACCGTTTCGGGCATATCAATCTACTAAGTACATAATAGAAATAAAAGTTTCTAGCAAAAAAATCATTTTTGGTACAAGCTTTTATCGCCGATTGTCCCTTTCTGTATACCAGGGGTTCCCAAAATTTTTTTAGGCACGCCCCGTTGCTGCCTAAAATGAAGTTTCCACGCCCCCCTTCGCTTCGATGCAAGGAAACGGAAGTGAATGGGTTAGCTAGCCCAATCATCATCATGTTCCTAGCGTTGCCGTTAGCGCCACGGCTCTTAGGAGTCTAGGGTCAGCTGAGTACCTAATCCCAAGGATCGGCGAGGCACTAGTTTTTGCGAAAGGATTTCCCGAGGCCCCGCGCCCCCCGCTTTGAAAACCCCTGCTGGATGCCATGATAAACTACTCATTGAGACGATACTAACGAGCCGAAACTCAACGGAGTTACGTCGGTGTCGGCGGTTAAGTACTGAATTCCCATGGCCTTCTGCCTCCATCATCAGATCAGCTCGGTGGTACAGTCACGTCTATAAACATGTACAGTCAAGGAATTTAAATTCCTACCCACCTAAGGTTCTATATTGTATAACAAACAGTCACCATAAGAGCTATCTAAGCACAAAGTTACTTGACATATCAGACGCATTTGTTTGTGTTACTAGGCAACTGATATGATTAATTAAATTACGTTGACATGGTGAACTGTAAAACGTCAAGGCACTGCTAAAAATGGATGACAGTAATCGAAAATCTAACAAAATATGACATATATTTTATCGCCGTACCCAACGGCGAGCAGTGTCCCTACTCACATTTAACCGACGTGTTATTTCATGAATCCCTACTCCTTCCTGGTGTAATTCCACTAGTTGAGCTCGCAGTACTTCACGGTTTGCGGCAAGCATTTTATTATTTTTCTAATTAATTTCGTATTTGAAAATTATTTCACAATTTTCTCGATTGTCATTGACGTCAACTGACATGTGTTTAATTATTTATTAGATAAGTATACGACTTCGCAAAGAGGTTATCTGTAATGTGCAGTGACAAATAATAGGTATTGAATTGACATATCAATACTGAAATGTAAATTTCGACCTTAATGCATCGTGAATGCCTAACAACATTTCAACAAAATGGGTAGGAAATTAAATTCCTTGACTGTACACGTTTAGGGACGTATGTCAATGGAATAACGTTGAAAATCGCATACATATTTATAGACGTGACTGTACCATAATATTGAATTGTCATCTAAACTATACTTACACCCAACATTTCTGCTCAATCGGTCACCGGAAAGTGGGTAAAATTTAACTAGCAAGATTTGATTACAGACAGACAACGGGACAGGTGAAACTAAATAAAAGCTTTTAAAAAGGGAACAAATTAAACATACGGTTATTTAGGTGCAAAATTAAAATAGTAGAAAAATATTTTTCGCTGTTTCCTCCCCATAAAAATGGTAGAAAAAGGTGACGGCGGAAGTTCGTCGTCGCTAACTCGCTACGTCGTGTTCGCTGGTTCGTCCGTCCGTCGATCGCAAGCGCTCTGCGCTCGCATTCTCAAAGCAATGGCCGATGGTCAGATGTGATGCTTGCAGTCTCGGTCCACAACTTGACGCGAGAGCCTTACGAGCTCCAACTTCTAACAGTTCCTCTACTTCCAAACAAAACTGTGTGGTGTAAATTTCAGTGTGCGAACGTGTAACAACTTTATTCTGTGTTTGAACCTTGTGAAACTTTAAATTTGTTAGTGGTAAGTTTGCATACCTATCTTGCCTATTAGATTATGTTATTTTTGCACGTAATCTTTGGTTTTTGTGACCGTGCTGAGCGCATTAAGCGAATTTTGGTAGCAAATGTCAACTGGTTTTCATAAACAGGTACCAAGAAATAGTTGTTGTTTACCTACTCGGTTACTATGCAACTTTGCTACTGCCACAATGTAGTTCAGTTTTTACTAGAAGTTAAAATAAGCAAAACGCTTAGAAAGTCAGTTGGTAACTTAGTAAGGTTATAATACTTATAATTGCTTCTTGCTCTGAAAACGTTTTTAGCTGTCGTAAAAACGTCGGCAAGTCAATTTCTTTACGACCGCTTATTAGATCGATAAAGTTGTTCGTTTACTAATACATTACGTGTGTTAAAATTATGAAATGTTTGAAAATCGAATGGTGTTACGTCGGAAAATTATCGTTGTTGTCTAGATAATTATATTTGACATACTATTTTCAATTTATAGAAATGGCTCCATTATGCTCCATTATTACCTGTGTGGTTCACCACCTCCTTTCTTCCCATGGGTGTCGTAAAAGTCGACTAAGGGACCAGGGTTTAAGTGTGTTGTGGGTGATGGGCTAGCAACCTATCACATTGTCGATCTTTTATACCCACATTTATGCTAAAAGTGGCTCTGGAACATATGTTTCATGTGCTCTGCCTACCCCTTTGGGGAATAAAGGCATGAATGTATGTATGTATGTAGCTCCATTATGTTCGTAATTATCCTGTCACTGTGTAATATGCTACCTATTTGTTATCTTTCAAGTTTAAAAACGGATCACCTTATGACATTTTCTTTGAATAATAGGATGAGTAAGGAATTGAACATATCCATCACAAACTGTATGGACGACGATTTGAGACGGATAACTAATTACAAACTTTTGGGAAAAAGCATGCACAGTCAAACATCCGAGACATTGTTGGGCCTGGAAATACGAGTTGTGTAAGATATTTATGCATGCGTTGTTATGGTATGGTACAATGTAATGCATGCAAAACTAGTGCCTGAGATTGATGTATCCTCTATATATTTTCATGACATCCAGAGCCTCCTGTCTACAATGTTGTACTTGATTTATGATATTCATATTTGGTGCCGTGCTGCTACTCTCACATATTCCAAAGAAATCAAGCAACACCACAAATAAAATGTAGCCTATGGCCTTCCCTAAGTGCGTAAGAGCGGGGTGTAGAGTGTCCATCTAAATTGCATTTGTTTTATATGGACGCTGCACACTCCACTCTGAGCGGGGTGTCCACTCAGGCCTTACACTAACATCCATTCAGTCTGCTGGTGAAGAATTTTCTCATCAGATGTGTGGTGAAACCACACAGTACCACCATACTGGTACTGTAGTACCAGGCAGTGCTCTGGTCTACCACTATAAGTCCTTAAATAACATATAATAACTATAAATATATCCTCAAAGGCACACAAATCATGCTTTGCAGTTGGAGCCACTACAAAATAGGCCAACTGGACTTCATGAATATCCTCACATAACATAGTGCAAGTTGTGACGATTGTGTTTATAACAAACCATGGATATTTTAAAGGCATGGGATTCAAATCTCAGCCAGAGCAAGTTATGACGATTGTGTTTATGACAAACCATAGATATTATAAAGGATTCAAATCTCAGCCGGATACACTACTAGTTAACCAAACCTGACCATCAGGTGTTTGATGAGTATATTTAAGCCATGGGATTCACACCTGTGATGTTTACTATATCAGCCGGACCCACTACTAGCTAACCAAACCTGACCATCAGGTGTTTGATGAGTATATTTAAGCCATGGGATTCACACCTGTGATGTTTACTATATCAGCCGGACCCACTACTAGCTAACCAAACCTGACCATCAGGTGTTTGATGAGTATATTTAAGCCATGGGATTCACACCTGTGATGTTTACTATATCAGCCGGACCCACTACTAGCTAACCAAACCTGACCATCAGGTGTTTGATGAGTATATTTAAGCCATGGGATTCACACCTGTGATGTTTACTATATCAGCCGGACCCACTACTAGCTAACCAAACCTGACAATCAGGTATTTGTTGAGTATATTTTAAGGCATGGGATTCAGAGCTGTGATGTTTAGTATCTCAGCCGGACCCACTACTAACTAGTTTCACCTGAGTGTCATCAAGTGTATAGTGGGTTATGAGCTTGCAACCTTTTAATTAAATTAACCAAACTAAAACTGGCACTGAAAATTTAATTCCATGGGCGCTGTAATACTGGCGCAAATCTATGTGAAATGGAAATAACTTTAAAATTTAGGAAATCATCTAGAAATTCCGCAGGTTTCAAAAATCATGCACACATCGAATTTAATAATATGCTTATCAAGTGTAACAAAATAGGTGCAATGTCGATAAACACTCAGCAATTTAAGCAACGTTTTAATACATGCAACTTTAACACAAGTGCATAGAGTATGGTTTCGCTTAATATCTTAATCTATAATATCAGCAGTTATGTGTTCCATTGAACTAAATATATTGTAGATATTTAGTTGTAAGAATTTCGATATTTTCGTTAAGTAGTTTTGTCATTAATTTCGTTATGTTACATCGCATTTTACGCTCCGGTGTCCTACGCTACCCCCTATTCTAGTGGTTCAGGTATGCGGCTTTCGTGGGTTCGAGTCCCGGCGCGTACCAATGAGTTTTTCGAGACTTGTGTACGGAATATTTACCGTTACCTTTTCGGTGAAGGAGAATATCGTGAAGAAACCGGTATTATCGCTAATAAGGTCTAGTTTTCCCTCTGGGTGGAAGCTCAGATGGCAGTTGCTTTCGTAAAATTAGTGCCTATGCCAAATTTTCAAAGTCAAAGCGGACCCTTGGCTCCTTTAGGGTCTGACATTGACAACCGGGAATAACGCTAGGAGGCTGATGATGATGAGTACCACAGCAAAATTTAAAAAAAATTTTAACCTTTATCGGCGATGTCCACATTTATCATGGGAAAAAAAATTAAACTCGCAACAGGTCACGTGACCGTAAGATTGGACAGATTGAAAATTCGCAAGACGGACGTGAGCTGATCGAAATACTGTTACAATGTCATGAGTTTTCACTTCTGCCGGCACTCCCGGGTCGTTTTTTTCTCGTGAGTGACGTCTGTATAGCGAGACATAGTAAAGGACATGCAGTGTGCACATTACCAGTGGTACGTCCCTTTTGGGAATATATTCCTTTAATTTTAATTGCACAATTCAAAAAGAAGTACATGTATGTATGCATATTTTTTCCCGACTACGGCAGAGGCAGCAGGAAGGGATATATTTTTAGCAGTGTAAGTTTGTAATTAAGTGTGTTCCACTGAACCGATTTTGATGAATAAGGTGTCAATCGATTCGAAATGATGCTCGGGGTGAGCTGACAGAGGCTACCTTATGTATTGTTTACAGTTTTTTTAAATTGTATATGCCTGTTGGAATGTATGTATGTATGCATATTTTTGTAAGTTATGTCGTCTGTGTCACTGTGTCTATCCTCGTTCAGTCCTATCAATATCGCTATTATTTTGCCATATGTTTGTGTGTCAGACTGTAGTGGGTGTAGGCAAATTGAATTACATTTGTTACTTTTATATTAACACCAGCTTCCGCCCGCGACTTCGTCCGCGTGGAACTCGTTTATATCGCAGCTCCATACAAACTTTTACCCCCCCCCATTCCACCCCCTAAGGGGATGATTTCAGGGATCAAAACTATCCTGTCACTCTCCATCCCTTCAAATATCTCCACTTAAAAAATCACGTCAAGTCGTCGCTCCGTTTTGACAAACAAACACATACACTTTCTTTATAATATTAGTATCCTGGATTGTTCGCGTTGTTCCAAGTTGGCTCAGTTTGGGCTGCACAGGGTGGTTCCTCAACGCTCCGGGATCTCAAATGCCGCGAGCCATCCGGTTGCCTGTCGGACACTGAATCTACGTGTCATTACTTTAACTATTACACCTTTTAACGCAACTTTTTTCTTTGTCATGTATAATGGTTGCGTTTGTTCCTTTATTCAACGTCAAATATAGCTACAATATTAATAATATACACAGCCGCACAAAAGCTTTGGTCACAAAGCATCATATGACCTTGTGGCGATACCAAAAAACGTTTGGCGAAATTGCAGTCCATTTGCAGTAAGTGGCTTATTATATTAGGAGTCCTTCAAACTCAATATGTACATGTATTGTAAGCAACTTCAGTTCAAAGTGTTCTTTTTTAACCAGAGTTTGGGTAGAACTGCGGTAATATTTAGTCTGTTGTGTCACAAATTGCGTGATTACTGACGAGGACAGAGCACTCAGACGGAGCCGCAGGATAACTTATAGTCTATGTACACCAAGGACCATTCTAGAGGTCAAAGAGTTTTTGAAATAGGATGGAGGACCGGTAAGACCACTGCCGCCCGAAAAAAAACCTTGTTCTTACTTCCGATAGATGTTAATTATTGGATGGTACCTCACCTCATTTGGAAGTGAGGTGCTCATACAAACTCATTTTAATGTCATGTCCTACCGAACATTAGCTAAAATATTAATATCGTTATTCCTCCGATATGGGCTCCAAAGGATCTTTTAGACGTTACGTATCGTCGACGTACGTTCATCAATGTATTCAATGTTACTTGAACCGTCGAACGAGCTCTCGTGAACAGCTCGCCTCGTTATGCCAGCTGAGTGGCTTTTCATACCATTATGCGCATAGTTCTTGCTGCTTCAGAATCTCGAACGGAGAGCCAAGGCTGTAAGTGGATGAGCAATGTAAATAGCTCAACTAGTTCATTCGTCAATAGAAAAGTCGGAGTTTTCGAAAAGGCAAAACGCCTGGCCAAATAACATTGGAGATGAAACCGGAGAATAAAAACGAATCACTACATAGTATAAGGGCGGGTGGCACCGACTTACGATTACAGACCGATCAACGTTAAATATGGCGCTGACAGCTGTCAGTCCATAGAAACTTGTCAAACGTTCAATACATTCAGATTTTAACGAACACCGCTTACGATTACAGACGGTTTGGTGCAACTCACCCACAAAGTCGCTTCCGGCTGTCTGTCCCTGTTAGATCTTTAAAACTACAGATTTTGATGCGTTTTTTTAAATAGATGTAGTGATTCAATTAGAAGATTTGTATGTATAAAATTGCATCCGTGCGAAGCCGGGACGGATCGCTAGTAGTATATAAATAGTAAAATAGATACAAACGAATCTAAACGGAAGTTTCTTAAAATATCACGACCTTATCGTGCTAATGTGAAATAACATTTTGTATGGAAACCGAACCACCTTAAAATCGATTTGTTGAAGTTTATGGATTATGGCTAGTTAGTGAAACGATTTCACATTTATTTACGTAATTTTGATTGGTTCTTTTAGCATGCGTTAGTAGCAAAATATTACATTCAAATCGTGGTGTTGGAGGCCAGAATCTATCTATCTATTTCGAGCAGTGGACGTCTTTCGGCTGATATGATGATGATAATGATAATGATGATATGACAAATAATTGTCTATGAAGTAGTTAATCAAATATCCAAAACAGTCTTGCATTGCTCTCTCTAGCGTTGAAATATGCCGTTAGAGACGCATGCGTAGGTGTCTTTGTTTCGATTGATTGTATCTCAATTTATGCGTCTATCATTGTTTGGTGGTCTACACTTAAAAAATTACTAGCTGCGATCACGTATTTATTGCAAAGAGCGCAGGCAAACCCGCGGGGCAAATAGCCTATAACCATCCAGAAAGTACATTATACACACGGGTGAAAGATTTTTTTGTAATCGAATAAGCGGTTCGGAAGATTACCCACAACATACAAACTTACAAAGCTGCAATCCCACAGACTTATCCTCTTTATAATATTAGTATAGATCAGGAGGTTAGGTTAGTAACTTAGTAAGTATCATCATCGTCATCCTCCTAGCGTTATTCCCGGCTGTGGCCCAAAGGAGCCCGGGGTCCGCTTTGACACCTAATCACAAGATTTGCATAGGCACTAGTTTGACGAAAGCGACTGTCATCTGACCATCCAACCCAGAGGAAAAACTAGTTTCCTCACGATGCTTCTTCAACGAAAATCTAACGGTAAATATTCCGTACATAAGTTCCGAAAAACTCATTGGTACCAGCAAGTAGCTTTGTAAGTGGTAGGGAGTATTATCCTGACCCACATAACGTTTTCAAAAAAAAGCTCCCGTCCTTAGAATTAATGGACATAGGCCGTACTTTATCACGCGGGTTTGCCTGAGCTCTTTGCATTAAGCATGCATCACACTGGCGCGGCCTTGCCGCGGCTGACTGTAACATTGACATTAGCTGTCAAATTTACTATTGTCCGCCACCGCAGGCCGCGCCAGTGTGTTGCAGGCCTTACACGGGCGGAGTCGCACGGGCAGGCAGTTATATTATATTCCTATAGTATTTCGGCTGTCTGGCTGCGAGATCGTCTCTAAAATGTTTACGAGCAAAAAACACTTCCGTTGCGAATTATCTCTGGCTAGCAAAAACTCGAAAAAAAACGATTCGGAACATGACCGTGAGTAATTGAAGCTTTGATATTATGTTTTCGAGAACATTTAGAAATCGTAAGCACTAGTAGCGACGCACGGACACACAAACAGACGGTTTTGAACTGCAGAACCCATCAATTTACATTAGTTATTTGACGACCGGTTTAGCCTAGCCGGTAGTGTCCCTGCCTACAACGCTAGAGGTACCGGATTCGAATTCCAGTAAGGGTATTTATTTGTGTGATGAGCACGTATATTTGTTGTTGACTCATGGATGTTTCTTATGTTTTTACGCCTACTCCTTTTGGTAATAAAGGCGTGAATCTATATATGTATGTTAATAGAAGCCAAAGTTCAGATTAGAATGCTACAAAAAAATAACAGGAGTAATGTGAAGCAAAAATATTGACATATAATATAATATCACTTACGAGATTAGAAAGAAAGGGAACAGAAGAGCGCATCCACAGGAGCTCTGACTACCTTTCTCACCAACAGGAACAGGACACTCAAACATTTAATCATGGAAAAAATAACACGGATAACAAAAGACATTTAAAAAAAACACATTTGGCTTTGTCACGAAATGGACCCAGCTCAGCGTGTTGCTAGCTTTGCATCCAGCGCTGGTCTTCCGGCTGGTCACCACATACGAGGGCTGTTCCGAAAATTTTTAGTTAAACAAAAACTATAAGGAATATAATAAAACTTTAATTACAGTTTTTCAAAGTATTTCCCTGCTACATTTATGCTGTTATGCATTCGACTGAACCAACTTTCAAAACAGGAAAAAAACTGTTCTTGCGGAAGGTCAAAAAAAAGTCGCCTGAATTCGTCTACTGCTTCATCCGCCGTCGAAAATCGTCGCCCACGTAATGATTTTTTTAACGTGGGGAACAGAAAAAAAGCACACGGAGCCAGGTCAGGGCTGTACGCAGGGTGTGGTAGCAGTTGCACTCCTGATTTGCTAAAAAAATCCATGGTTCTGGCAGCCGTGTGAGCCGGAGCATTATCTTGATGAAAAATTATGCCCCGGGTTCCAGTACTTGGACGGCTGACGTTCAGCTCCTGGAAGGCCTGTGGCAAGCAAACTTCACTGTACCATTGGCTGGTAACTGTTTTATGATCCTCAAGTGGAATTACGGCTACCGGTCCACTACGTCGAAAAAAAACAGCAACCATTTTTTTGTTGACGCTTCGGCCGCGAACTACTTTAGTAGGTAAATCATCTTCTTCAAAGACCCATTGCGTGGATTGCTGTTTTGTAAATGGGTCGTAGCTATATATCCAAGATTCGTCGGATGTCACAATGTAGCTCACTTGTTGTGAATCGCCTTTATCGAATTTTTTTAGCATAAATTTGCACCAATCGACACGTCTATCTTTTTGCTCCTGTGTGAGAAAATGTGGTATCCATCGAGACGAAACCTTCCGAACTTGAAGGTGGTCATGCAAAATGGTAGAAACTGCCTGGGATCCAATCTTCAGTTCATCCTGAATTTCTCGGTGGGTAATGTTTCGAGATTCCTTGATTAGCCACTCCACCTTGATAACATTTTCTGGAGTGACTGCCGTTGGCGGTCGCCCCGGTCTAGGCTCATCTTTGACGTCGCTCCGCCCACGCTTAAATTCACGGAACCAGTAACTGACAGTGGCAAGAGATGGGGATAATGCCCCAAAAACACTAGTTAAATTTTCACGAGAATCCTTGTAAGTTAGCCCTCGTTTATAATCATAATATATCATAGCACGAAATGCTTCCCGCGTTAGCTCCATTTTTGCGAGCAAAAAGTGGCAGACATGTTTTTTTTCTGATTTCATAAAAAAATAACGGAATGTCACTGGCTAGTGACATTTACACGAAAAAGTTTGTAATGAAATTTGCCTTTGAGCTACAGTAAAATTATATGAATACGATTAATAGTACGCTGTTGACTAACTATTTTCGGAACAGCCCTCGTACTTAAGAACAAGTGTTCGTTACCAAGGCTGCGGTCTTTCGTAAGGAGGTACTGCCACAGACGGGGCCTTGTGGGATATTCCGCTGTGCCCTGCCTCTCTCAAGAGTCTTTGTCTTGAGTGACGAGAATCCTAACAGGACATGGCATTGAACATCACCTGTTTGAAACGGGGACAGACCTCTTTTCAGCAAAAAGAGCTGGCAAAATAGATCACTTGCTGGTCGATGCCGCATACTAAGGCCGATGAATCAACAATAATAATAATAACCACTTTCAAATGTGTTTAGGGACCTCCGCTCAAGTGAACGAGGCCATGTCCAAGCGATCTTACAAACATTCGGAAACGATCAAGAAACTCCTATTTCCTGGAAAAACCCGAGCTGTTCGGATCGCTTCCACACTTTCACTGCGACCGGTCCGTGCGGGCGCTTGCATACGAGTATGTGTAAAGATGGCCGATGCGGGTTGCAGCACTTGCAGCATTTTATAAAAGTGCCCGCCCAGCCAAGTGCTCAAGTCATTTTCCTTCGGGTGTTGAAATAAAGTCCTTTTCGGACATGTTTCTTTTCCTTGTCTTAGTCTATGTACCAAATTCAATAAATATTTACCTTTCTTTATTTCTTTCTGAACACTAACAATGATGGACGTGTGGGTTCGAGGTCCAAGGCGAAGGGGGGGGGGGGGGGGTCTGAGTGGTCGAATCACTGTTCTAACTCGACGACAAGAACATTTTTGGCCTGTTTGAATTCATAGAAAGCTTCTTCGTGCAACGTACATTTAATCACGATTTCGAAGTCCCAATTCTGACCATATTTCGCCTTATTTCCGAGCAGTGAGAAAAATAGTACATTATTGTTGAAGCAAGGGAAGTAGGCAATTGCTGGCTGAGTATTAATTTTAAACGGACGACCTTGGGAGTCCGTTTAATTTAATACGAAGCCAGTGAATGCCCTTCCAGCTGAGACAAATATAGTGCTTTTCTCAAAAATTGTGCAAGAAAACAAAAATGTATTTTCTGAAAATGATAAGGCATGCATTTCTTCTCGCCGCTTCAAGAAATTGTCGTATACGCCTTCCGATATCTGTCTTTTGGCTTTGCAAATTACCAACAAATTACACTTAAACAAATAATCAATAACTGAGCTTGCAGCTTCTTTTAAATCTGGAATAATTTACACGTCAATTTTCTATATTTTCCGTAAAAAGAATTAGACACTGTATGTTAAAACAGAATATTTTTTGCATTGCCGCCTTTTAATTTTTTTTATAATAAGTAGGGAGTGTATTTTTCTCCCGAAAGCGCCATAAGTTATTTGAGACAACTAAAAAGTCGCGATGAGTCACAGCTACTGATCTTGCGTTTTGGCTGTTTAGGACCTATGCCTTTTATTTATATGGCGGTGTCAACTTTTTAAAAAGTTTGTACCACGACAAATAAGGGAATTTGTATGCAACATTGTAGTCGAGCAAAATCGAGCCGGCAAGGTTTTTTATTTTTTAAATGTTGACTAACCATAAACTATGCACTTCACGTCCTGATTTTTTACCAATAAAGTCAACATTGCCGATGATTTTTGAGAAAAGTAACTTTACCACCTTCTTGGCGCACATATTATATAGGAATGTTTCTTTTAGAACATATTCGTCGCCAAGGCCACACACACTCGTAATCGTTTCGTTTTATCGCCCAACAATAAGTAACTGTTTTATCGATACGGGAAACGGTGATATCTGTGTGACGTCACGCAGTTTATAACTCGTTTTTGTTATTATTCTATTTGGACCTAATGGCGGTGGAGACAGATTAGATAATAAAATACAAGACCGGGTTGCACTCCGGGAGTGCCGGCAGAAGTGAAAACTTCGATAATTTAAATTTTGCAACAAAAAATTCTTTCCTCCTCCTCCCTCCCCCTGCGTGCCAATATATCTAATAACAACCTTGTTAGTAGTACGCTATAGTTCAACTTAACTCAGCAAAATTGATGAAGGAGACGATGAAATAATATACCAATCTGTTTTTGCCATTGTCAAATATTTTTCAAAGCTTTATCTCTTTAGGAATAACGGCCAAATTCGAACTATTCGAATTCCCTTAACTCAGCAAAATTGATGAAGGAGACGATGAAATAAAATAGCAATTTGTTTTTGCCGTTGCCAAATATTTTTCAAAGCTTTATCTCTAGGAATAACGTCCAAATTCGAACTATTCGAATTTGCTCAATAGCAAAACGGTAAAGGACGCGCGGACAAAATTACAAATATACACCTGCGATCTGGGACATTCACGAATTCACCGCCCTAGGTACGTAATGTGAAGTGAAATGGGGGGGGGGGGGTGTACGTTTGTATGGAGCTGCGATATAAACGAGTTCCACGCGGACGGAGTCGCGGGCAGAAGCTAGTTAATTATAATACAAGCACAATAGTGCATTGTAAATGCAAATGAACTGATTAGAGATTTGACGACCGCTTTAGCCTAATTGGTAGTGACCCTGCCTACGAAGCAAGAGGTCCTGGGTTCGAATCCCGGTAAGGGCAAAAATTTGTGTGAAGAGCACGAATATTTCTTTCTGAGTCATGGATATTTTCTATGTATTTAAGTGTTTATATCTATTATATATATCGTCGTCCAGTACCCATAACACAAGCCTTACTGAGCTTACTATGGGACTAGGTCGATTTGTGTAACATTGTCCCCTTATATTCAAATATATTTTTAATTTTAATATAATTTAATATAAACAGAAACTATAGTTTCCGACCTAGATGTAGCGTATCCCATTGTGTATACAAAGATCCAAGTAATTCTAGCATGTCGACTTTAAATCGGAACCCTGCCTGGCGACCCTCAAGGGCACATGAGGCACCCCTGGAGTTGCAAGCAGAATCGCGCTTGGTTCTTGAGGAGTTACAAGCGCCTAGCCAGCGCTTGATTTGGAGAATCGTTCTGGCGACAGCTTAAGGCTGTTATACTACCCAAATGAAATCTAAAATCGAGCCCCTCCTCACGCCACCCGTCCCACCCCTCGATACAGTGACGATACAACAGCGCCACGTAAGAAGTGGCGACTTAAATGAACTAACAGGACACTGATTTGTAAAACGCAGTACTAAAGACCGAAAAAAAGCATAGTGGTTGTTATAGATGGCGTTAAAGTTAAATTGGAATAATATAATAATTATATTACTTCATCTTAATGTATACATTAATGTTCATTTTATGTTCATTTTAATGAAGTTAATTCTTATTTCAATAACATTAAAGTTTTTAAAGGGTAAATAAAAACAAAATGAAACTTCTGTACCTATAAGTTGCTACAGTTTACATGTAAACAAATCGGCAAGTTTTATATAATATCATTATAAGGTGAGTATTTATAAAAAGTTGGGTCATAAATAAAATATAGTATTTTTTTGGGGTTCCGTAGGATCGTAGGATCACTTTGTTGTCCGTCTATTTGTCGGTTCAAATTACATTCTACTCATTTAACATGCATGACCCTTCCAACGAAGTGTAATAAATATCAGGAAAATATTGAGTTTTGATAAAAATCAGTTCTTTATATCCCGTATTCCGAATAATTAATTTAGTTTCTTTATAAAGCAGATTCTGTTAATAATAATTATTCAACATAATTGTCAAAGGTTTAGCTTTTTTTACATAAATCCCAAAAATCCACATTAATATCGAACTACCGGTATTAATATCGAAATCCCGGGATTGGCACTAAATATCGGAAATCAATCCCGGGATTGAGAATGATCCGATATTGCTTGCCCTGCCCATGTTTCAACCTAACAACAAATAATAAATCCCGGGATCCCGATATTTCGATATTGGTCCTTCTCAATACTGATATTGACTTCATCATCATCATCATCAATATCATCATAATCATATCAGCCGAAAGACTTCCACTGCTGGACCTCTCCCCCAAAGAGTACCAAAGGGACCGGTCCTGCGCCACCCGCATCCAGCGGACTCCCGCGACCTTTACCAGATCATCAGTCCAACTTGTGGCCTACCCACCCACGCCGCGTATTCCGGTACCTGGTCACCAGTCAAAAACCTTTCCGCCCCAATGGCAATCGGTTCTACGTGCTATGTGGGCGCGCGCGCCTACCCCCGCCGCCTCCCCGAAATCACGATGACTATGCTGACGCAAAAATTATGCTGACTTCATACTACTTGATAGTTATGATTCGTAACTTGTATATCCTTAACATGAGCATTATACCATAAAATGAATATACATACAAAATGAGTGTAACCCGAGTGGTATACCCGATGATAGTTATACAAAATAGACATATATATTTTAAAATTGGACCCGGGTATGTCCTAAAACTACGACCAAGACCACCGGGGGATGGGCAGCAGCATCCCTGGAGTGCGGTGGAAATACTGCGATCGCCAACCCGCATGCCAAGCGTGGCGATTATGGCATATACCCCCTAATGTTAAGTACAAAAATACCACGGCCCCGAGGTTCCGGCGACCCCCGGTACCCTGGTTGTGGTAGCGGCCAGGGCACCAGCGGGGTCAGGGGTGCGAAGAATCTCCGGCGAAGATCCGGCTACCACCACCGACGACCCCTGGCCCTGGCAACTTATAACACGCACACACTGCGGACCGACGAAAGGATAGCGGAACTGGAGGAAGGATTGAGCAAGTTGCGCTGGGATGTCATAGGGTTATCTGAAGTCCGAAGAGAGGGGGAGGACACGATAACCCTCAAATCCGGCAACTTGCTCTATTTCCGGGAGGGCGACCAACAGTCCCAGGGAGGTGTCGGGTTCCTCGTCCACAAGTCCCTCGTAAATAACGTGGTGAAGATCGAGAGTGTGTCGACTAGGGTGGCGTACCTAATACTCAGAGTAGCCACCCGGTACTCATTGAAGGTCATTCAGGTTTACGCACCGACCTCGGCACACTCCGACGAAGAGGTGGAGGCTATGTATGAAGATATATCGAAGGCCATGCATAGTTCCAAAACCTACTTCACCGTTGTTATGGGGGACTTCAACGCAAAACTGGGCAAGAAAGATGGTGAAGAGCTGAGAGTGGGGCAATTTGGAGTTGGAAGTCGGAACTACCGGGGCCAACTACTGGCTGGCTTCTTGGAGAAGGAAGGACTCTACATGATGAATTCCTTCTTCAAGAAACGCGAGCACAGAAAGTGGACCTGGATGAGTCCCGACGGTGCAACTAAAAACGAGATTGACTTCATCATGTCGACGAGGAAGCATATATTCAACGATGTCTCTGTGATCAATACGGTCAAAACCGGGAGCGATCACCGTCTGGTAAGAGGCACATTGAATATATGCGTCAAGCAAGAGCGCTCTCGATTGATGAAGTCTACGCTCCGTCCAGCATCAATTCAAATTCAAAACCCCGAGAGCTTCCAGCTGGAACTCCAAAACCGTTTTGATTGCCTAGGCGGCGATGTGGACGAATTGAACGACGGGTTTGTGGAAGCTGTCCGTGTCACTGGGTCTAAGTTCTTCAAGGCCCAAGGCACTAACGGGACTAAAAGGCTATCTAGCTCCACTAAGAAGCTCATGAAGGAAAGGAGTGAAATGATTCTACAGTCTTCAGCCGACGCGACCTTATACCAGCAGCTCAATAAACAGATCTCCAAGTCCCTTACCCGCGATCTGCGCCAATTCAATACAAATCGTATTGAAGAGGCCATACAGCGTAATAAGGGCTCTAAAGTATTCTCGAGAGATCTGTCTATAGGGCAGAGCCAGCTCGCGAAGTTAAAAACTGAAGATGGTAGAATCGTTTCCTCTAAACCTGAGATTCTGGGTGAGATAGAGCGCTTTTATGGACAGCTATACACATCAACGCGCAGACCCGAAGTTAGTCAGGCGGAAGACCCTAGAGCTAGACTAACCCGACACTATACCGACGACATCCCGGACATCAGCCTGTACGAGATTGTAATGGTTCTTAAACAGCTCAAGAACAACAGAGCACCCGGTGAAGACGGAATAACAGCCGAACTTCTGAAGGCGGGTGGAAAACCGGTCCTTACGGCCCTTCAGAAGTTGTTCGGTTCCGTCTTACTGGAAGGGAGAACTCCAAAGGCATGGAATAGAGGTGTGGTGGTGCTGTTCTTCAAAAAGGGTGACAACACTCTGCTGAAGAACTACAGACCCATCTCACTTCTGAGCCATGTCTATAAGCTGTTTTCGAGGGTCATTACAAACCGTCTCGTACGCAGGCTAGATGACTTCCAGCCTCCCGAACAAGCCGGTTTCCGAAGAGGCTTTAGTACCGTAGACCACATCCACACGCTTCGTCAGGTTATACAGAAGACCGAGGAGTATAACCTGCCTCTCTGCTTAGCGTTCGTGGACTACGAAAAAGCCTTCGATTCGATTGAAACCTGGGCTGTACTACAGTCTCTCCAGCGGTGCCAAGTTGACTATCGCTATATCGAAGTGCTGAAGTGTTTGTACGAGAGCGCCACTATGTCAGTCCGACTCCAGGACCAGAACTCGAAACCTATTCCGCTGCAGCGGGGAGTCAGGCAAGGAGATGTTATTTCTCCAAAACTGTTCACCGCTGCACTGGAGGACGTTTTCAAGACTCTGGACTGGAGAAGGCTAGGCATCATCATCAACGGCGAGTACATCACTCACCTTCGGTTTGCTGACGATATAGTAGTCTTGGCTGAGACCATGGAGGACTTAAGTACGATGCTCGATGACCTCAGTAAAGCATCCGAGCGAGTTGGTCTAAGAATGAACATGGATAAGACGAAGATCATGTCAAATGCCCATGTAGTACCAACTCCCATTACAATCGGACACTTTACGCTCGAAGTTGTAGACGATTATGTATACCTAGGACAGACGATCCAGTTAGGTAGGTCCAACTTCGAGAAAGAGGTCAATCGTCGAATCCGACTCGGCTGGGCAGCGTTCGGGAAGCTACGGCAAATCTTTTCGTCCAATATTCCGCAGTGTCTCAAGACGAAAGTCTTTGACCAGTGTGTGTTGCCAGTGATGACATATGGCACTGAAACGTGGTCGCTTACTATGGGCCTCATAAGAAGGCTCAAAGTCACCCAAAGAGCAATGGAGAGGGCCATGTTGGGAGTTTCTCTGCGTGACCGCATCAAAAATGAGGCTATCCGCAGCAGAACCAAGGTAACCGATATAGCCCTCCGGATCGCTAAACTTAAGTGGCAGTGGGCGGGGCACATAGCACGTAGAACCGATGGCCGTTGGGGCGGAAAGGTTCTCGAGTGGCGACCACGTACCGGAAGGCGCAGCGTGGGTAGGCCCCCGACAAGGTGGACTGATGACCTGGTAAAGGTTGCGGGAGTCCGCTGGATGCGGGTGGCGCGGGATCGGTCACTTTGGCACTCTTTGGGGGAGGCCTATGTCCAGCAGTGGACGTCTTTCGGCTGATATGATGATGATGATGATTTTAAAATTATAACCAACGTTTATTATATACAATGAGTTATTATATACGTTGAAAATATATCAAATGTTGTCAAAGCGAATGAAATTATAAGTACTAAGTATTTATTTTAATACCCTTCATTACACACCGGTCAAGAAAGCGCAAGCCGCGAAAGACTCAGTGAGGTACAGCAGAGCCGGTTGGTTCTAGTCTGCCGGTAGCCACACGTAGTACTCGTCGCGCCTGCATTACTCCGCCATGGGGGTTTTCCAGCTGCATTTGCGCCACTACGTGCACTTCACCTCGTTTGTGGTGCGCGTGCCGCGGCCGCTGCAGGAGACCATCGCGTGTGCTGACTTCTGGCCGAAGGGTGTCGTATTTCGGCGGTTCCGGGGTAACCTACCTAATTTTACACCGGACTTGACGGAGCTACGCTGTGTCGTCGCCTAAATAGTTAGTTTTTACATGTTCCTGACTATTGTATGTGTGACGCTTTAAGGCTGCTTTCACGTGCACACTAGCGCCACTGGATGTGTTAGAGTTAGAGCATGCAATATCGGAGCATTCTCAATCCCGGGATTGAAATCCGATATGAGATTTCAATCCCGGGATTTCGTTATTGAAGATATTTCATTAAAAAACCACTTTTCTCTGGAAAATATGTCATTGATATTTATTTATATCATAATTTACATTCGAATCCCGGCTCGTACCAATGAGTTTTTCGGAACGTATGTACGGAATATTTATCGATAGCTTTTCGGTGAAGGAAAACATCGTCAGGAAACCGGTCTAATCCCAATAAGGTCTAGTTTTCCCTCCTGGTTGGAAGGTCAGATGGCAGTTGCTTTCGTAAAATCTAGTGTCTATGCCAAATCTTGCCATGGCCCATCTGGAGGGCGCTAAATAGGCTCAGATCGCATGTAGGCCGCTATAAGGAAGACATGGCCAGATGGGGACTGCATCGTGGCCAATCAACGGCGCAAACCATGGTGCACCTGATGGCGTGCCCCACATACCCACACTCCTGCTTGGAACACGACCTGAGAGACGTGACTGGCAGAGCTGTCCACACCGCTGGGCACTCTTATTTGAGGATCCTCGACACGAAGAAGAAGAATATATTGTACTTTCCAAAAGTTTTTTTTTATTGGGACTGGAATTCCGAGACACAGGCCCCGTCTTTCAATCCCTTCAGTAGTTTTTCATATAGGGTAGGCGTAGGCCCCATCACATATGTTCAAAAATCAACAGAATTTCCTTTCTAATTAAAGTAATGTCCCCATGACCCATCTTTTTCATTTTCATGGTGCTAGCCAACTGACAATATCTTCGTAAAGAAAAATGAAAAATTTCTCTAATTGATCCCTTAATACTGTTAATAAGTAGTAGTAATAACCTTAAAATGACGAAAATGAACTACAAGTACCTAAGGGATTATTGACACTGGGTTGTCTTTCTATAAATGAGAAATTGAACATGGAAATAATTGCCCAAGATGATCAGTTTTATTTTATTGTTAAAATAGAAAACTAGTCAACACTTTCAAGAAAAGGAAATCCTACACTTTTGTGTAGGGTATAATAATATAAAAACTACCATCAGTTTATAAAAAATGACGATAGTACGGATATAAGGTAAGTCCCGGGATTTTATTTCCGAGACTTGCAGAGGCAACCCTATTGCATTTTATCAGTGTACATTTACCTCTTCAATAATCTTGGTCAATATGAAATGACTGATGAGGGGCCTTTATTCCTTATAATTTAGGTAGGTATCTCGTATGATATCATTGATGACATTTTATTTCGTTTCGGCAATCATTTACTAAGTAGGTGTACTTGTAGCAATTTAAGAAAATAAGTACAAAATATGCCCAAATATTTGAGAAGATCAATTCGAAGTTCGAAACATAAAGAAATAAGCATCCGCGCCGATGGAAAATCATTTAGGTATCTAAGCAAGCTTCGTACGGCACGCCGCCGCTATGGGTAGGGAGGTATATTTATCACAACACACGAAGTTACGCGCGACATAGATAGGCATTTTTATATTTATAAGGATAAATAAAGTCTATTTGAACTTATTCGTTACCTACTTTAAGTGTCAGCGGTTGGTAAAACCGGAGATTCCATTTGCAGTCTGTACCTAAATAAAGATAAATTGTATTGTTTTACGTAGGTAGGGGTAAAAGAGCATATAAATCAAATAATTATACTCACTCAATGTAGTCCGAAGAATAAAAAATACAAAAAGTATAAATTCGCTGAGATTCGAACTCTCGGCACGATTAAAAGTCGCCTTTATTCCTATCGCTGAAACCATTGCGCTGCCAATGCTTATCTTAAGCGGGTGAAATTCACAAGTATATGCGTATTGAGGATTGTAATGTTTATGCTTAGTAATTATCAAGCTAACCAAATACTCTTTTCACTGTTTAGTAAACATAAATTTTTACTTACGTTAGAACCATTGCTTTTCGGAATCTAATAAATATCTTAAATTACATTTTTTTGGGAAAAAGTAGTACAGGTCCGTCTGGCACGACCGCTCAGCGATCACTGTCACATTTCGAAAGAGTGACGGAGAAAGACATTGGAGGCCGTAAGTCGATATCTTTATACGATTGAATTTTACGATGTTTATTTATTATAAAAATATTGCCTCAAATTATTGAAATTCGGAAGCTGTCAAATTATTATTTTGATTATGACTGATTTTGTTCCTTGTTTTGTTTCATAGTGTCACGTAGTAAATAAACAAGTAAAGTTGAAATAAACTTTCAAATTGGAGGTTACTTTGGGAAAGAATTGTATCGAGCGAAGTGTTACGAATCGAATATCGAAAGCTGTGTTATTGAAGATAATATAATCAAGAATGATATATATTTTTCACAGATCTAGAAACATCATCGTTTCGTAGAAAAATACGATAATTCTTGGGGTATTTTCGCATATCTGGCTCTATGAGCGGCCTTAAGACATAATTTACTTTAAAAACAAAGTTTTAACCGACTTCAATTTAGTACTCCGCCAAGTCACGAGAACATTTCCTATTTTTTTTACAATTTACCACATTACTATAGAAAAAAACCGAATTGATGTATGTGGGCCGATAATATTTGAGGACTTCCATCTATTTCCCAATATCATCACCAATGGCAATAGTTCCTATTTCTATGGAATCTTATCAAAATCTGTGACGTACTTTTGCACTTTTAGGTACATAATTGAGGAATTCGATAAGTCATCTGTGGTCTTCATCATCAATTCCTCGCCACCAAATTTATGATTCCGGATGTAAATTCACGAGTTATAACAGAAAATACCAAAATCACTACACGCGTGCTTTATAAAATTGAGGAGTCCCCTCAATTCCTCATGGATCCCATCATCTAACTGAATTTTGAAAAAAATGGGACCCACCTGAAAGTATATGTATAAATACGAACCAAAAAATTTTTTTTCGAATCGGCTCATCAATGACGGAGTTCTGGGGTAACAAACATTGAAAAAAAATATACAGCTGAATTGAGAACCTCCTTCTTTTTATGAAGTCAGTTAAAAAGGCGCGGCACTCTCAACAGAGCACCCACAAATATATGGGTGGAGTGGGTGTCGTAAAAGTCGATTAAGAGTTTATGTGCCCTGTTGGAGATGGGCTAGCAACCTATCGCTGCGATATCACATTGTGACGATCTTTTATACTCACAATAGCATTTGCCCGCGAGTCCGTCCGCATGGAACTCGTTTATATCGTAGCTCCAAACAAATTTCCAGCCCCCATTTCATTGAATTCATTTGAAATATACCGTCTTTATACAATGCCTGATTGGTTACTGGAAATTCAGGCTTCTAGTTTTATCCACAACGAAGTTAAAGGGGGGTTGAAAATGGTCTGACCTGCTTCGAGGAAAGGATGGTACGGCCGTGCCGCTGTTTTGCTCGACTTGGCGGGGGCATTGCCGTGCCGCCATATATATGTTGTCATATAACATAATCTAATAACAGGTGCTGCGGGCATGTGGCTGATCTGATACCACAAATCCGGATTAGTCATACATATCTTTTTCACTGCAATGACCGCGATAAACCCTTTTGTTTTTGATAAAGTGGGTATGATAACGCGATAAAGCGCATAAAGATTAACGGCGAATAAAAACGACTAAACGTTATTTGTATTAAATACTAATTAAATTAAAAACCAATGTTTTACTGACTTCAATTTAATACTACGCGCGCGCAAGTGCCTGTAAAATTTTAAGGCTCGCCGGCGCCGTTGTTTCATGTGTTAAACGCTGCGATTCCATAAATACCTGCGATTACCGCATAGAAGGTAACTATGGAATCGCAGCGTTTAACGCATAAAACAACCGCGTGCCTAAGAGTTTCCTTGATTTTCCCATGATCCCATAATCAGACCCTGACCATGGGACCACATAGGGATACCCCTTCAAATATAAACAAGAAAAGTCCAAATCGGAAGTGTTCGAGTGACCGGGGAACAAACATAAATAAATTCCGACTTGGCTTCAATCTGATCTACAACAAATGTAAGGTGAAGGAAAACATCGTGAGGAATCCGGTCGAATCCTAATTAGGTCTAGTTTTCCGTCTGGGTTGGAAGGTAAGATGGCAGTCGTTTTCGTAAAATTAGTGCCTATGCCAAATTTTGGTGATAGGTGTCAAAACGGACCCTTGGCTCCTTTATGGTACCTACACCGGGAATAACGCTAGGATGATGATGAGTTGTTGATTAAGAATTTGTTACAAAGCTTCATTTAACTAACTTGCATTGCTTGCTTCGGGTCGATTTTGACCAAATTCTCGACCCAATCAAGTTGGAATTTAGTATACTTGTGGGAATCGTAAAGCCAGTTTTATCATTAGAGATAATTAAGATCTTTCTAAAGTGTACTTCTATTGATTGTCCCACCAAGACAAATCTGCAGGGGCCTATTAAGTCTTCAAAACTCGTCCCACACAATGCTGGCCAATCATTAGGGGCACATAAAAAGATGGTCTAGACTATAGACCCCGAGTTCGTTGACCTCTGCGCGCGCGTCCTTTCGACTGATCTGCGCAGCTTGTTTATACCGCTCAATAGCAAGTGATTTAACAACGTTATGCTCGCGCTTTTGATGTAAAAATGGGGTGCATATGAAATTTTCAACGCCATTTCACAACCGGAGCTCATGAGCAACATGAGCTCCAATGGAGGAAATTTCTCTGAAAGCGTACTGTACACGACCATTCAGGCTCTAGAGCATCTATACTCAACCTGTGGCCCGCCATCCACCATGCGATCCTAGTATAAAAACCTCGTTACCTCGCGATCGTCGTAGAAAAAAGGTTTTTCACTTCTCATGCTCAAAAAGTGCCTCTTTATGCTGTGTGTAGGCGTCATTAAGTCGCTTTTTGTGGTCTAGTGCCTAAAGTAAAATATTCGTCGAAGACAATCGGTCCAACAGCCACACGAGCAACTCAAACTTCATAGAATAAACTCTTTTTTTTTATGTTTCGTTAGTATTCTAAGACCAAGGCTGGGATACCAACAGCCAAATTGCACAATAAAACTTCATGAAATAAACTTATAGTTTTCATTTCCTCGCAATCGAAGTGAAAAGTAGAGTGTACAATAGGTCCATAAAACCCATTTTACACTCGATTTTATATCCATAAACGTCTCGCGTAAAATTTTGCGTTTTATGCACTTGTTGTACAATCTACTATTGTTTTGTAGTATGGCTACAGGGTGATTATATACATTTGCTTTAATTTTAAGGGCAGATTCTTTACATGTTATGTACATAATTTCTCAAAGAAACGTATTTCCTAACTCGCACCGTTTTAAAAATAACTCAAATCAAAATTTAATCACTAATTTAAGTTAAACCAGTGTAAAATCTTCTTAATTCATAACCAAATATTATTTTCTCGTACGTAATAAGCAATTGCACTACCAGTGAGCTAAATTTATTAAGGAGCTGTCACTGCTGTCACGCAGAACGTTTAAGGTACTGACATAGTTGACACCAAATTGACGCTAACTCTTCCTTAACTCTAAAAGACCTTTTACAATAGTCTGCAAGTAAATATTAAATTACTTTATATTAATACTTTTTTTTTAAACCTATATACAGGATATCTTATAAAAATGTACCAAGCACTGTGTCGAAGATAAAGCAAATAAATAAAGACATCCTGTAGAGTGTGAGGATGATGGTAAAAAGCAGCCCGCATTACAAGCAATATAACACGCACAAGGAGGCGAAGTCTCTTTAGACTTAACGGTTCAATACCGCATTTGTTTTATTACAAGGTTATATTTAACACGCATTGTTTGTTTGTAATTTTTAATAGAAAGTTGGAAACACTTTCCATACGTTCAGATTTTAACTAACATCGCTTACGATTACAGACTGTTTGGGGCAACCCACCCTTAATATTATTTCACTGCCCTGCTGAGCCTATGTTGAAATTGCCCGCAATAAGGTTCACGGGTCAGTTAACTATGTTGTTGATGGCACATTCTAAATTCTTATATAAAAACATGGGTAGCAGAATTTAGGAACTGTTGCAACCGTTTGCCCAATCGGCGCCGGCGCACGGAAAATGTGAAACGTTGCACACGGCGGAATAAACGGTTCCTGTGGGGTTAATTGCATTGTTTATTTCCTACTGGTATTGACTGGTTGCCTCCGTTGTACGCTTGTGGCCAAATTTCTCCGCTCCGAGTACCTCTCAGCTTACTTGCGGAATGTCATGCCATTGCCAGACAAATAATGAATGAATAGGGTGTGTGAAATCTAAATCTCAATAAGGTATAATCATCATCCGACACCATCATATCAGCCAAAAGACGTCCACTGCTGGACATAGGCCTCCCCCAAAGAGTGCCAAAGTGACCGGTGGGACAACGTAAACTGATGACCTGGTAAAGTGTTTTTTTTTTTTTTTTATGAAACATGATCTATACGTGTCCCAAAACTCAACGATAAGCCGGCACCAGAGGATGGAGCTGCTTATGATTAGTCGAGAAAAAATAATAAAAGAAAATTTCTCAAAAAAAAAAAAAATATCTTTTGAAAATAATTGCCATAGTGGTGTCAATACTATTTTTTTAAAGAAAAGAAAAGAATGTGGACTGTAAGAAAAAATCTTTCAAAATTGTAGGGACATAATGAATTTTGATTATTTTTTGTGTAAAAACTACATGTATTATGGTATTTTTAACAACTGTGTTAGATAGCAGGGCTACTTAAGTTTCCAAAAACAAAAAAAAAACAGTAATATTTGAATATTTGTAGACATGGTCGTTAAAAATACCATTAGGGATGTCGATTTTCGATGAATTTCATTTTTTTTCTGTAATTTCTAAAATAATTGAGATATATATTTTTCCTTATTTTTTCTCGACTAATCATAAGCAGCTCCATCCTCTGGTGCCCGGCTTATCGTTGAGTTTTGGGACACGTTGTATAAATTGCTCTTTCACGTGCACATTTCAATTAACTTCCTACCATTTACACACATTCATTTCTCTTAGTTATTTTCTTATTAGAACATGATCCTATGCCCTTGATCGGTTCAAATGGCAATTCTGGTACACTCTGTATATCCCTTTATGTCGCTTGCATTAAGCAAGTGTGACAGATTGGGAGATACACGAACACGAACGAACTTACAAGGTTATCAAAAATATGTGAATACGTTACACGACTTTATTGTTAACTTTGCTTGGTCAGATATTTTTGGACCTTTTGGTTGTACATATATTTATGAGCTCCTTGCGAAACAACGCATCCGAATAACATTTTACATATTCATTAACGTAGTGTTTTTTCCTGGTGGCGAGTAAGGTCATCAGAGCGAAAATCGACGGTGTATACATATGTCGTTTAAATAGGAAATGAGCTTGTTTTGAAACGCGATAAATTAAGTTGTACTGTAGAAAAGACTGAACTCATGGAAATCCGAGAATACGAGAAACACGTTAATAATTTTTACTTCGTCAAACGCGACCGAATAGAGGGTGCACAATCACATACCTGAAGTGTCCAGGTCTGGAGCCTCCCAGGGGCTTTCTGTTCTCTGAAGGCACTCTCAGCTACTAAACGGGCGTGCAGATCTGACTTACCACCGGTCTTCGCCTAAAGATACCTCAAAGACACCGCCCAAACTCTCTTGATGTGACGTGCACTCTTAAGAGTATAACTTTTTAACTTCTATGCGGAAAGCGCGATCTTTATATGAAATTACGATAAATTAGGCGCAGCGTGTGCGACTTCAAAAGCAGAAAATTGAGGTAGTAATGGCCACAGGAAGTAGTTCCTCCTAGTGTTGCCCTATCTAAAACGGAAGTTATATTTAAAGTTACCATACGAAAGCCGATATTCAACACGAGAGTTGAACATTCCGCTCACCTAAATAAGCAGTATTTACGATACTAATAAACGTTAAAACTAGACAGATTGCTTAAAACTATGACTCTAAGTTAATACCTAGAACATTAGTTAGCCAGTGGCAGTGGGCACAGTTTCACGACTGGCCTTCTGTACTGACCAGTGGCCGTCTTGACCGTGACGACTCTACATACACCATCAGCTCCCGGATGTAGAGCTGAGATGCGACCTAAAGGCCATTTTAACGGACTTGTCTGTTCATTGATTAACAAGACCAAAGTACCAACGACAATGTTTGTGTTAACCTTATTCCATTTTGTCCTTTGTTGAAGTGTGTATACGTACTCCGCATGCCATCTGCGCCAAAAGTCTTGATGCATTTTTTGAATCAGCTTCCATCGCTGACAAACACTAATCTTTTGATCAACAAGATTCTCTTCAGGAATAATCGACAAAGGCTCTAAAGTAAGAAAATGTCCAGGGCTAAGCGCCGACAGGTCGTTTCTATCCGAACTTAGAGGCGTCAATGGACGAGAGTTAAGCATTGCTTCGATTTGTGTGAGGACGGTGTAAAATTCCTCGAAGGTTAACCTTTGATTACCGACGACTCGAGCGAGATGCGTCTTGACCGAGCGGATCCCAGCCTCGGCTAAGCCGTTGAAGTGCGGGCTACCCGGTGGGTTAAATGAAAATTTAATCTCTTGTGCATCAGCTGCGCTCTTCATAATGGAACCAAGATAATTACTTGCCCCGACGAAGTTGCGACCCTGATCAGAGACAATATCGCTACACCGTCCACGACGTGCGACAAATCGCTTTAACGCACAAAGGAAGGCTTCCGTCGATAATTCCGAAGCAAGTTCTATATGGATAGCCTTAGTGCTGGTGCAAACGAATACACAAATGTAGCCTTTGTATGTTCTAGCGCCTCGTCCACGTCCGAAAGCGATATCAAAAGGGCCTCCATAGTCAATGGCGACACTCGAAAAGGGTTTTATTTGAGAAATACGACAAAGAGGAAGATTTCCCATTAGCGGTGCCGAAGCCGGCGATGGGTTGACACGAAAGCATTTAACGCAACCACTAATCACGGCCTGAATGGCTCGCTTGGGCGACAGAATCCAAAATGATTGCGACAGTAGATTCTGTAAAGTTTGAGCACCGGGGTGTAGAAATCTTTTATGATATTCGTCAATGATTAAAACCGTTAATCTATGGGAGCGAGGCAATAGTATGGGGTGCTTTATCGAAAATTTGATTGGAGAATTGACTAAGCGACCGCCCACCCTGAGAATACCCGCGGTGTCAATAAACAACGAAAGCTTGCGCAAACACTTTGGCAATGAATTCAAACGACCCTCTCTCAAGTGATTGATCTCTACACCGAACATAGTAAGCTGCACATGTTTTACTAAAAACATGAGAGCCGTAGTCGTTTCAGACGACTGTAGAGATCCGACAATCTTTCCATATTTAGACGATCGTAGGAAACGGAAACAGTGGGCTAACACACGCTTTAAAGTGAAAAGCGAGGAGAACCTGTTGAGGAGTTCATCAATCAAGTGAGGATCGTTTGCAACAACTAGACTGCAAAGTCGTTGCTCGTCTGCGACAGAACTGTTTGGTGGCCCAGTCAATGTAGACCGAGGCCAGTCCTTTTCTTCTTTTAGGAGCCAGGAGGGACCTCGCCACCAAAGATCACATTCAACAAGATCTTCGGGCAACAATCCTCTCGACCCAACGTCGGCGGGGTTATGTAGAGTGCTCACGTGGCGCCAGCGATCAAGAGCGATAATATCCTGTATATGGCTTACCCTATTAGCCACGAACGTCTTCCAGCGCGACGGGCACGACTGGATCCAAGCCAAAGCTACGCTTGAATCAGACCAGGCGAAAACTTCCGAGACATTATGTAGAGGTCTTAAAGCCTCCTTCACCGAGAGCATTAGATCTGACAGAAGCACGGCAGATTGAAGCTCCAGGCGTGGTATGGACTGTTTATGCAGAGGCGTGACTCTAGATTTCGCGCAACAGAACTCTACAAATGTAGAGCCTTCTGCACTGACCGCCCGACAGTAAATGACTGCCGCATATCCACGCTCTGACGCGTCACAATATCCGTGGAGCTGCAGCGAAACAAAAGAATGAACAATGCGTCGGGGAATAACGACAGATTTTAACAACGACAATTGCGATTTGAAACGCATCCATTCCGAAGCTATTGCTTCTGGGACGTCATCATCCCATTGGACGCCCGATGACCACAAAACCTGCATCAAATATTTCGCATGAAACGATGCTGGACACAAGAACCCTAACGGATCATAAATGCGTGCGATGTGCGAAAGAATCATACGCTTGGTGCACCTTTGGTCATTGGGAGTAGTAACCTCAAACTGGAACGAATCTGTTTGTGGACGCCACGACAAACCTAATATTTTAAGCGACAAGTCTGAAAGTTCGTCAAAACATTTAAAATCACTCGAGTACAACTCAGTGACAGGAAGATCAGCGATAAAACCTTTATGATTGGAGGTCCATTTTCTTAAATGGAACCCACCCGACGACAATATCTCAGAAAGGTCTGATCTTATTTGTAGAGCCTGCTCGATAGAGTCAGCGCCTGTGACAACATCATCAACATAAATGTCTCTCTCCAAAACTGGCGAACCGTCAGGATAGTCGGCTGCGGAATCCTGAGCTAACTGTGCGATACTTCGAAGAGCCTGGTAGGGAGCTGACTTGACTCCGTACGAAACCGTGCGCAGCATATAATCTTTAACCGGGCTGTCAGTTGATTGACGCTATAAAATCCTCTGGTATTCAGCATCCTCTTCCGGCACGACAATCTGACGGTACATGGCTTTAATGTCACCTGTGAATACCACTTTATGCCACCGAAATCTGGTAAGAATATCAAAGATATTTGTTTGCAGCTTAGGACCCGCCAGAAGCGTATCGTTTAGCGATATACCATTGCTATCGTGACAGCTAGCGTCGAAAACACAACGTAGAGGCGTACTGACGGACGCAGGTCGAAGGATTGCAAAATGGGGGATATAGTAAAATTTCCCAACACTACTTGGGGGAGGTCCTACTTCCTCCATATGACCGCTAGACTCGTAATCATCCATGAATGAAACATAAGCTTTACGAAAATCTGCATGTCTAGCAAGCTTGCGTTCCAAGGAGAAGAGTCTGCGCATCGCGATTTCACGAGTGTCCGAAAATATAGGCTTATTCGTAGGATCAACGAAAGGAAGGGGTACCTCGAAGCGGCCTTCACTCGTACGACAGAATTTACTAACGAAAGTATCTTCGCAAAGTTGGTCCTCTTTCGACAAGATTGGTTCACTAGGGCTACTAACATTTTCTAACTCCCAGAACCTTTTTAGAGAACTATCCAACGACAAATTTGATTGCAAAGAATTCGACACGAAAAAACAATCTTTCCGACGACAATTTTTGAAAGATTGTGAATGGCTCTCATCGCATCCACCCATGATGACCCATCCAAACAGGGTTTCAATAGCCTTTGGCTGACCCGGACATCCCTGACTCCGACCACTCAGCAACGATGAAGCGAAGATGTCTGCATTAAGCAGTAAGTCGATTGGTCCAGGATCACCAAAGTCAGGATCAGCAAGAGTAAGATTCTTAATATGAGACCACTCCGAAGATCTAACTGCAAGACATGGTTGATCAGCGCAGATAGAGGGAAGCACTAGTGCTTCACAATCAAAATTAATTAAATTTGTTCCAATCGGTTTAATGGAACACGACAATGAACCATGTGGTTTAGCTACCGAATTTCCAATTCCAGAAACTGATTCACCCGTCTGATGTATATCTAGTCCAAGCCGCTTCGCACAAGCTTGTGATATAAAATTGCTTGCACTTGCACAGTCCAATAATGCACGAGCTTGCTGGTATCGGCCAGTACTATCCCGCACCGCTACCCGAGCAGTAGCAAACAACACCATATTATTATTCGATGCGGATGTCAGAGTGACATTGTTGGTGGATGAACCACTAGCGACAAGCTTTGTTGACAAATCAGAATCTGGAGCCGATGATTCAATCTTATTAAAATGTAGCAGCGTATGATGCGAATACCCACACACACCACAACGGGATGCTTTTTGGCATTGCTTCACCTTATGGTTACTCGAAAAACAACAAACACACAAGCCCCTAGATTTCACAAATTTAAATCGAGCATCAGTACCTAATTTTATAAATTTTTCACAGCATGCCAAACTATGCTGGTCAGTACAGAATTCACACATACTTGTAGTGGTGACAAGAGTTACCTTTGATTTTTTCTGATTATAAGTTGCATTGATATGCACTTTATTTTGCACATTATTGTTAGAGCACTTTAAATCTGATGCATCCAATGCTCGAATTTGTTTCTCCACAAATTCTTGCAATACTTCAAACTTGGGAATATCGTTGGAGTTAAATTCCAATAAGAATGCTTCACGGGAAGATTTATCAAGCTTGGACCACAATAAATGAACCAGCATGAAGTTTTTATCTGGCAGGCCAAGCTTTTCTAACACTTGTAAAGTTTCCCTAAAGATTCGATTCACTTTCTCCATTTCAACTCCAGATTTAGATTTAACTTGCTCACACAACAGCATTTTTTCATAATAACTAAATGCAATCTGTCGCTTTCTATTATAATACTCATTTAATGCATTATATGCATCAAGGTAACTCTCGTCTGATATAGGATAATTCTTGATTAAATCTAGAGCCTTACCCTGAACGCTTGTTAACAAGTAGTGTAGTTTTTCAATGTTTGAAATGTTACGTTTGTGAATTAAAGATTCAAATAACTGGCTAAACGACAACCAGTTCTCTAATTTGCCATCAAACTGTTTGATTTGAATCTTTGGCAACTTCGCGGCAACATTCTCACAACTATCACTTATTGTTTTAACTACCGGCGCGCGCTGTCGTAATCGCGATAAAATTGACTTAACTTTCATTTCAATGATTGATAATAGACGATAAGGGTACGCGTCCCCAACCTCCCGAGCTGTTATTACTGGATCCTCGTCTTCCACAGTAATAATATCCTTTTACCTGAAATTCCTATCCAATGTCCTTTAGTTTCCTATCCTGCATATATGTCCCCATTTTCCTTTTTCCTCTCCGTGCCAATCCAAGGTTGCTGCGCCGATGGATGCATGGCTAGGGGCGAGCCTAGTCGCGAGTGTGCCAAATAGGTCCTGGAACCGGGCAAGTCCAGTGTACTTTTTTCGCCTTACCTTGGCAAGCGGGGCACTGCCAAGGTGGACAATGTTTTTCCCTTGCTGCTCGTGGGATCACTGATGATGAACAATAAAAATTTCTCTAAAAATGACGGCGACGTGGTTTGCCACCCGTCACGCCCTGGCCCACGGGTAGGCAAAATGTGGTCTGAAGAATGTCGGATAGCTACGTTGAATGTTCAGGGAGGTATGAATGACAAGGTAGATGAGATATGTGATATGATGAATGAAAGACGGATTGATCTGTTGTGTGTGAGTGAAACTAAGCGGAAGGGGTGTGATACCACCAAACATGGTCCTTACTCTGCATACTGGTCAGGGGTCACAGATACCGAACGTGGTAGTAAGGGCATAGGTTTCATCCTTTCTGCGAGAATGAGTGAGTGTGTGAATGAGTTTGAGTGTATCGGCCCAAGACTCATGTGGATTAGGCTTAAAGTGGGTTTAACCCGACTATTTATAGTAGGAGCTTATGCTCCAGTCGATGACGGCGGGTCACAAAGGAACCAATCAGAGCGTCTTGAGTTTTGGGAGAGTGTAAGAAATGTGTTAAGAATGTGTGAAAACAATGAGAGAATAGTTTTGTTAGGCGACCTCAATGGGTGGGTTGGGGTAGGGAGAGGTGGGTACGAAAGTGTTTTAGGAAAGTTTGGCGATGAAAAAGTGAATGAAAATGGCGAGAGGCTGCTTGAGATATGTTTGGAATGGAGTCTCGTTGTGACTAATACTATGTTTAGTCACAAGAGAATCCATATGTATACGTGGCATAGAGGCAATGTGAAGAGTATGTTAGATTATGTGATTGTGGATAAGCGGATAGTCAGTAGAGTGGTGGATACCAGAGCATATAGAGGAGGAGCCAGTGTAGGCACAGATCACTTCCTGGTAATAAGTCGCTTGAAAGGCCTCTTCAAACGATGGCGACACTATTGCTCGGATTCTACCACTGAACTCCAACGAATAAAAGTCGAAAATCTTTAAGACTTGGAAACACGGGATCGCTACAAAAGCATTTTGAAAGAGAATATTAGTGGAGAGGCGGTTGTGAGTGGAGAAGATATGAAAGAGGTATGGAGATGCGTGAAAGAAGGAATGATAGGGGCCGCTACCGAGGTGTGTGGTGAAACAAAGAGAAAGAAAGGAAAAGTAAACGAAACCCCATGGTGGGATGGAGAAGTGAAAGAAGTTGTGAACGAGAAGAAGAAAGCTTGGCTTGATTTAGTAGCCATTGGAAATCTCCAGAGTAATGCAAGGACGGATTTAAAGGAGAAGAAAGAAGAAGTAAAACGTTTGTATGGGCAATTGAAGCAAAAGGTAAAAAGTGTGATCTTGAGAAAGAAAGATGATTTGCAAGAGAAGATGGATAAAAGATTCTCTAAAGATTTCAAAACCAACAAAAAATTGTTCTGGAAAGCTGTAAAAGCGGCTAGAGGCTCAACAACAGTATCAGAGCTAGGAATAATTAGAGATGAGACTGGAAGTATAGTGAAAGGGGAGCAAAACGTACTGAGAAGATGGAAAGAATATTTTGAAGGCTTGTTTGAAAGAGAGGAGAGAGACACGGTAGAGTCACGGAACTCTGAGGTGACTCCCAACCTTGAAGGTGATGAAAGGGAGATAAGCATGACAGAAATTGTGGATGCGGTAAAAAGTATGAAGTCAGGTAAGGCGGCAGGGTATGATAGGGTAACTGCTGAGATGATTCGGAGTGGTGGCGGAGTCGTTGCAACCCTGCTGCACCGACTCTTTAACTTGTGTTGGAGATATGGCAAGGTGCCGGACGATTGGACTAAAGCTGTCATTGTTCCAATTTACAAGGGAAAGGGTTCGCGGCAGGATTGCAAAAACTATCGTGGCATCAGTCTTCTCAGTGTGGTTGGGAAAATGTATGCAAAGATACTGATAGAAAGGGTAGTGAAAGAGACTGAGAGTAAAATGTGGGATGTGCAAGCAGGGTTCAGAAAGGGGATGGGGTGCGTGGATCAGGTTTTCTCTTTACGATGCATCACCGAAAAATGTTTGGCCAAAAACCAGAAGGTGTATTGTGCGTTTGTCGATTTGGAGAAAGCCTATGACAGAGTGGTGAGGGATGTTTTGTGGTCAACTCTGTCCATGTATGGGGTAAACAACCAATTGATTCAGGCATTAAAATCCCTCTACGAGGGATCTAGAGCATGCGTAAGGATCAATGGTGGCTACACAGACTGGTTTAGCATCCAAAGAGGTGTTAGACAAGGTTGTGTGGCCTCGCCATGGTTGTTTAACTTATTTATGGACAGTTGTTTGATGCCTTTAAAAGAGAGTGAATGTGGTTTAAAAATGGGTGAGTTACTCGTCAAATGCCTCCTATAGGCTGATGACCAGGTGCTCATTGCGTCATCAGAGAAGGAGCTGCAAGAGATGGTAACTTGTATGGATGACTCGCTGAAGCGGAAGGGTATGAAAGTCAATGTGAGTAAGACAAAAGTGATGGTATTTGAGAAAGAAGAACGTGTGACTGTGTGCAATATTCTGATTGACAGTGAGAGAGTGGAGCAAGTAAATGAATTTGTGTACTTGGGTTCCTTATTTACGAGAGACGGAAAGTGTGATGGTGACATTGAAAGAAGAGTAAAAGCGGGAAATCAGGTGAATGGAGCATTGCACGCGTTTGTGAGCAGCCAAAATATAACAAAGAAGGCTCGACTCGCGGTTCACAGAGGAGTGCTTGTTCCTACACTGATGTATGGTAGTGAGACTTGGGTATTTCAGAAAAAGCATGAGATTAGACTGAATGCAGTTGAAATGAGAGCGTTAAGAAGTATGTGTGGAGCTCGTTTGAATGATCGAATAATAAATTGTGTAATAAGAGAAAAATGTGGAATAGAAGACGATGTAGTGACTAGGATTGAGAAAGGTACGCTTCGGTGGTTTGGGCATGTTGAGAGGATGTGTGAAAGTAGATTGACTAAGAGGATTTACGTCCAGGAGATGGATGGAAGGGTCGGTAGGGGGCGGCCTAGGCGAGGGTATCATGACCAAATTTCAGCAATACTGTTAAAAGGCCAGGTCAGGAGTACCCGCAACCGACGAGCCTGTATGAGGAGATGTATGGATGTGATCGAAGCGAAAGAAGTATGTAAGGACCGTAGTATTTGGCGTTCCTTAGTCTCTGCCTACCCCAATGGGATACGGGCGTGAGTATATGTATGTATGTATGTATGTTCATTTCAAAATCTGTAGTGACAGGAAATTCTGCACTGCAGTCTTCACTATTCGCTATCACTTCTCTTTGCGCTCGGTGGAAATCCGAGGCGATTAAATTTACATCGGATTCGACATAACCTACTAAATCCGTTCCATGAATAAGTTCTATTCTCATCATAGCGTAATCTCGCTCAACCCTGCTCATATTTGCCTTGGCATCACTGTTGGACTCGTTGTCCGACATATTGATCACAATTCAACTAAAATATACGCGAAAAACTAACGAAATCCGACAAAATAGTTGTTTTGTTTACAATGTCGATGCGAATCAACGAAACTTCCACTTGACACTGACAGCTTGACACTTGCAACCTACACGTTGCCATACGCAAGAAACGCACTGAATGAATGAACGGAATGAAGGAGATTTGCTATGACACGAACTATCACAATGCTACCAACTAAATTCTACTACACTAAAGATCAACACTTCCTGCCCGCCATTATATACACACAATTAAAAGTTTACCCTCAACTTTTTTATCAAAAAATTACAACGCGAAAATTATGATTTTAATGAATTCAGCATTAAATAGGTCAATTTTCACAATACGGCCGAAGGACCAATGTTTTGAAACGCGATAAATTAAGTTGTACTGTAGAAAAGACTGAACTCATGGAAATCCGAGAATACGAGAAACACGTTAATAATTTTTACTTCGTCAAACGCGACCGAATAGAGGGTGCACAATCACATACCTGAAGTGTCCAGGTCTGGAGCCTCCCAGGGGCTTTCTGTTCTCTGAAGGCACTCTCAGCTACTAAACGGGCGTGCAGATCTGACTTACCACCGGTCTTCGCCTAAAGATACCTCAAAGACACCGCCCAAACTCTCTTGATGTGACGTGCACTCTTAAGAGTATAACTTTTTAACTTCTATGCGGAAAGCGCGATCTTTATATGAAATTACGATAAATTAGGCGCAGCGTGTGCGACTTCAAAAGCAGAAAATTGAGGTAGTAATGGCCACAGGAAGTAGTTCCTCCTAGTGTTGCCCTATCTAAAACGGAAGTTATATTTAAAGTTACCATACGAAAGCCGATATTCAACACGAGAGTTGAACAGAGCTTATTTTAATTATTTCTAATTGGATTAAATTGACTCTACTGCGACAACCGTGATGATCACAACGGTATATTTATGAGTTTTAGAGGACAAAGTATCAAGAACGTCATAGAACATATACGTTTGTATATATCTGATCAAACAAGGGTCTCATAAATACAACATGACTTTAGATTTCCCAGCGCGGCCGATTCTCCGTGCAAACGGTTTTTTAACCCTCGACGCTAAGTGTTAAGCGCAAAGTGTTATAAGTCTCTGTGTATCTGTCTGTGGTATCGCAGCTCCCATACGGAAGAACCGATTATGGTTTAGTTTTTTGTGTCATAGATAATTTTATCCCGAGTGTTCTTGGCCATGTTTAATGAAAATCATGTTCAGCCGTTTTCGTTGGACTTTGAAATGAAAATTTCGGGGTTTTCTCTACTTCTAAGTTGTAGTTATTAAAACGGCATAATGGGAGCCGCCATATCTAGGTCGGAACCTAGTTTTTATTAGAATGCTTAGAAAGAGACGGATATTCGATATCGCCGCGACACTACTCGCGCACCGTCCTGTGTTATCCGTGCTGGTCGACACTGGACCTGTTTCCTCGCAATGTTTTCTTTCGGCGGACCAAAGAGATATACAAAGTAATCTTCTATACCAATCTTCTAGTTGGTTAGTATCCCAATGGCCTTGGTTTGTGATTACGGTAACTCGCAAACGGTACCGTTTGTTCGGTGACTGATGACAGACTTGTTACGGCTGACCTCCGGAGAATTTTGTCAATTGTACGCGGAGATGTATGGTCAACTTGTGTACCTATACAACGTGTTACAAAAATAACGCAAGACCGTTTAAGGGCATAACAGTTATGGTGTTCTGATAAGAAAAAACTAAAAGATTTTTTTTGACGCGCGTTTGGTTTTTTACATTTGTATGGAGCAGGTCGCCCCAGTCGGCACAACGTTGTATAAAGTGAGAAAAGTTTTGCCCTGTTACAATGTATGGCGTTGACATGACTTTGACCTTCTGCTGCGGACGTAGAATTTTATCATTTCTCGTTTTGGATAAGCCCGTCACTCTCGCACTCGCATGTATATACTTGTTAGAATGTGACGGATGTCTTATCGACAGCGACAAGTGATAAAATGTCAAACATGCTACGCCGCTGGGCTGTATGTGTTTTTACCAGACTTCAACAAACGAGATGGTTGTCAATTCGTCGAAATCTTTTGTTTTATGGATGTTCCCTGAGCCGATTTGGAAAAATCTTTTTTTGTTTGATAGCATACCCTTCCGAGGTGATCAGATCAGATGATGACCATGGATTAGATCAGGATCTGACGATGGGATTTGAGAAAATCAAGGGAACTCTTATACAAAATTTATAGCACACTTGAAGCGGAGTACTGAATTAAAGTCGGTTATAACTTTGTTTTAAAAGTAAATTGTGTTAATAACATAATAAATGGTGTAATAACACCTTTTATTACAAGAAAAGTAAAAATGCAATTTTCATTTTGAAATGTTTAAGCCATTAGATATATATTACTTCGTAAAGATAGGCCCAACGCCCACGAGTAATTCGTCCAATGCGGTGGCCCGCCACGAGCAATCGCGGGCCACCGTGCCTTATAGTCTTCAGCTGTCACAGTGTGTCACAGTATGTCAAGCGAATATTGTTCGGACAGGCGTATCATTACTTTCGATATCATTGGTTTAAGCCTATACAATATTAGACATCAAGAAAAACGTTTTCGGTTAATAAATCACATTAATGATTAACAAATTAGTTTTAATCTTCGTATTTATCCTTAAATTAAACCGGATTAAACGAATTAATGAGTAAATTACTAATCGTCTTTCGTTAATGGACAATTAACCAGGAAGGAAAAAGTTACTAATATTTAGTATTGCAAAGTTATGTTAAAATATGTCTTCGGTGTCCAATCGTGTACATTTTAATTAAGTGTTCAAACTTGCTATGAAATATTGACATTACTTTCCATGTAATATTATAATACTACGGCTGCGAAGAGTGCTAAGTACTACATTTCAGGTGCGGCGAGACGAGAGGTTTCTGTTATGTACCTACTCTGCAATATGCCGAAGTTATCGGAAATTTCCGGAAACACCGTGTATACAGATTTTTATGTTTTTCTGTTGTGTGTGTGTGTCAAACGTGTCGGAATACCTGAACCACTGTAAACGCGGCATTTGCGTATTTCAAGCCATTTTTCACGTGCGAAAGTGATACCGAATAGGGTAAATCGCCAATAACTGGCCACCTCATACTAAAAATCAACTCTATTCACCTATAATAGAATTCATATATATTCATTCATATTAGTAACAGCTGTTTATTACCTTTCAATAATGGCCGCGTTGCACTAGATTGAATTCTCTTTGTAGGCAACCAGAGTTCATTTTTAACCTAAAGCTTTTAAGAAAATATATAATTATTGAACCTGCCATATAATTTCACGGGATCGGTTTAGAAATGTGACCTGTAGAGGATATAATTCATGACTATGCTGAGAGAACTTAGTTCGCTTAGCTCGTTCGTTCAATTAATGCAGTTTCACAAAATGCGGCTACAAACGATTGTTTGTTCATCATATCAGCTCGCCTCGACAACCGACAATAGTCATTGCCGATCGCCCGATTACCAATTGTTCGGGTAGCACTTGAACAAACTGCAAAACATCATTGTTCCACTTTACATGTCACGTGTAAACACGTGTGATTATGGGAACGCGCGACGGTGATTAAAAATAACTCGATTATCGGAAAACAACAGCAAACGAAAAAACCACGAAAGTCTAGTGTAAGGCCTGAGTGGACGCCCCGCTCAGAGCAGGGCGTGCAGCGTCAATATAAAACAAATGCAATTTATAATATTTACATGGACGCTCGACGCCCCGCTCCGAGTGGGCGTCCACTCAGGCCTTACTCAGAGCGGGACGTCGAGCGTCCATATGAATTGCGTTTGTTTTATATTGACGCTGCACGCCCTGCTCTGAGCGGGGCGCCCACTCAGGCCTTGCACTAAGCAGCGCATCAAAATGGGCCCATAGAAAGGGTGCCATTACCATTATGCGGGGTCGGGGGCGGGGTGTCAAAACGATGCCAGGCAGCCGTTTAGTTCGAACACGCGCATACCGGGTTTTAGGCACGTGTTGGGAAATTTGTAAGAAGCTCGCATACTATGTTTTTCTCGTTCGGTGCAAAAAAAGTTTTCGCTCTCCTCGTAAAGTAAGTGCAAGGCCAGAGTGGACGCCCCGCTCAGAGCGGGGCGTGCAGCGTCCGTATGAAACAGATGCAATTTATATGGACGCTCGACGCCCCGCTCCGAGCGGGGCGTCCACTCAGGCCTTACACTAAGGGGCGGTACAAGTACTAGGTTGCACGCGTTTTATCGCAGCGCGTTGCATGTGATAGAAAGGGATGGTACCTCAACAACAGTCTACGTCCCACTGCTCGGCACAAGTCTCCTCTCATGATTGAGAGGGTACGGGCATTAGTCCCAACGCTGCTGTGACAGAGCAGACTTCCGAACCGAACATTCGGTTTGCGCCGGAAAGTTTCTTAGCTTGTCCGACTTGGAACAACGTGGCACGAGGCCAGAGGAAGACGCCTTTTCACCCTCTTAGGGGAAGAATGTCGTAAAATACCCTTTTAGTGGGATTACACAAATATCTGTTATACAAATACGAGTAGCCTACCGTAAAAAAAGTTTTCTAGAATAGTAATTTTAGTTCTGCGTTGATAGATCAATTAGGACTTTGCTGATATAAATAGACGTAAGTGGAGTTCAGACTCAGTTTCGTACAGTCAAGTGTAAAAATATAGGTGCATACAGCTTACTCATAAATATATCCCATAACTCTTATGTCAGCGGATTAAGGTTTTGGTACTTATTAATGAGAGGATGTTATCGATACATATTTTTGCACTTGACTGTACCGTAATGAACCAACCGTTAATGAAGTACCTACTTTGTTTCATTTGGTGCACGCAACGTTTAGAGCCGTCCGGGTACTTTTACAGGTATTTCATCGTTATCACTACTTACATGTACTTAAGTCTTATCGCCAATCAACTGAAGCAAGGTGAGCTCTTTGAAAACGTGGCACCATAAAAGAGTATAATACCGTCCAATTAAATGTGTTTTGACCGGTTATTGGGTATTGAATCTACCTAAGTACCTACGAAGCTTAAGGTCCTGAGTTCGAATCCCGGTAAGGGCGAATGCATTAAGCATGAACATTTGTTTCCGAATCTTTTTGTCTGTATTTAATAACTATTAAATATATCGCCGTCAAGCCTTAATGTAAGGCCTGAGTGGACGCCCGCTCGGAGCGGGGCGTCGAGCGTCCATGTAAATATTATAAATTGCATTTGTTTCATATGGACGCTGCACGCTCCGCTCTGAGCGGGGCGTCCACTCAGGCCTTAGATTTTTTTTTTTTTTATCTGTTACTTATCTTATTGAACTTACTGTGGGGCTAGTTCTCCGTGTGGTAGCGCGCTCGTAACTCCTCTGGTGACGCCAGCATCCACTGGCTACCCCTACACCATGTAAGCCCATTGACCACTGTCATGGTATTAACAAAAATATCGGCCGACGATTCAAGAGAGGTAATGAAAGCAAACTCAAATATTATATTTATTCAAGTAGGCCCAGTAACAAGCACTTTCAAATCTTCAGGTAGAAACATAATCTTAAGCTAATTACTTACAGTTGCTTAGAGTAATTTACTAAAATTAAAAAGTAAAATTTATATGAAGTATTTAATTTTTTTTATAAAAAAATACTAGTCTAGAATGTTTCTAGAAAGACAGACTGTTGTAAAAAATCGATTTAAACGCCTTAACTACATTTGAGAAACTAACGTGTTCAAAATGGAGGTTTGTATTACATTCTGGGGCGTTTTCTTTCAACAATGTAACGGCAGAGGAAGGTGATGAATTTAAATACTTAGTTGTGGAGACTGGTATCTCAGTAAAGAAATATTCAAATTCAGTAGCTACTTCCAAACTAGAATCTACAATTCTGCCATCAATTTTAATTTTAAGATCAGTCGGTGAGTTTTTCGATATACCAGTCTCCATATTAATTACATTCCAGGTTGTTTTAATAATGTCAGTGCTATTTTTTATTTTCTGAGATAAATAATTACGCTTGGCTACATGACAATCTATTTTAAATTGCTTCGAATATTGCTTGACATGTTCTTTAAATTCTTCACTCGTATTAAACCTCATACAACCGTATTATGCCTCATACAAGGCATACAGTACTTGTCTACGTTTATGTAAGTCCGCAGTAGCCCACTAACTAAAAACTGCAGAAGATTTATAAAAGTAGTACATTTCTGTAGAGTTCTGCGTTAAAAGTCAATGTATTTACTTGTATGTCATAGGTTACAGTAGGTGTTACAGTTTGGTAAATACGTATCACTATGCCTTACCAGAAGGTACACAAATGGCATAAAGAATAGGCATGATGACTCATGTTCAAATTGATAACGTAGTGATGCTAAATGGAAAGTAAACCATCAAATTATCCTAATAAAGTATAATTAAAATCGTTAAGATACCTTGAAGGTTTAGAAAAAAAATATGCATTTCTTTTGATCAATTGTCCATGAGTAAATTTAAAGGTACCAATAGAATCCTTACGCTTTTTATAGAAACAAAATTGTACGACAACTATGTACTTAAATGCAGTATTTCGCGACCTAAACAACAATATTACCTGATTTTTCATACAACGATACATGTAGTTTGTACTAACGAATGTTGTTGTGACGTCATACCTATCTGTCAATCAGTATGAAGCGTTTTGCGCTGCCGCCAGCGAGGTCAATATTTGTCTCAAATTTTTGGGTATTTATGTTCTTTAATTGTAGTTGCTGCCATGTAAACATTTGTTCCTGACCAAAAACTGGTACGAATGACATCATAATTTTTTTTTAGTCATGATCCCTATTTTACATGCAGCATACTCTACTCCATTATACTCGTAATGTTCAATTAACTTTAGTCTTAGTTTTACGTTTTACTGCACAAGTGCATAAAACGCCATTTTCCGCCCACCACAAAGAATACATAGTATTCTATCATAACGCCAAAAACTGCATGCAAAACATCGGCCCTAAGGCCCGCAGGATGGCCTTCCGGCGGAGTGCACTACCGCGTACCACAGTAAAACTATAGCAATAACTCGCCACCTGTCAGTTGCATAATGGGTGCCGTCCGTGGGTTATTAATACCATGTCCTTCGCTTATTACGGCGCGGCGGGCGATCATTGCAGAAGCGAAAGCTATAAAGAAGGCCTGCACGGCTATCATGCGACGGCGCGCGAATTCTCTCGATTTTTCTCGCACTATCCGTCTCTTTCTTGTACACTTACACTTAGAACAATAGATATAGTGCGAGAAAAATGGAGACTATGCCGCGGCCGTGGCATGATAGAAGTGCTGGAGTGAAACAGAGCTTCAAGACGGATCGGGTTAGCGATGCATTTTGGACGCCCTCTGCCCCATCCAGGGGAAAACCTTAAGTCCTTTGCTTTTTACAAGCTTTGTAAATACTCGTATGTCATGAATTATAGTCGGAAACCTAATTCAAGACCAAAAAAACTACGACAGATATGTCACTGTCATTAAATGTCAAAGTCACTTATGTCATTGTCAATCGAACATGTCAGATGTAGCCAACCTTTTTGCATTGATCATCAAATCATAGTAAATATTCGTAGATATGGCCAACATTTTCAATATCAAAAAAGTTACATTCAACAATACGCATTATTAAAACGTAATTGTTTTTTCTACCTGATATCGTTCAAAAACAATTACAATATCCCAAAACAAAAATAACTTTTTAAACATTTTATAAATCTATTCATATATAAAATGACAGATTGACAATTACTAATCTATGGGGTCATGGCTGGTGGGGTCTACAGATTATATGATTTTACCACAATTTGTCAGTACAAGTGTCGAAGTCATAATTGGGTGTGTCGTATAGAATATAGATGTAACAATCCAATCACATGTGCATGCAATTTCTCAATACAACTCTTTTGACAGTTGGATCAGCAGCGCAACATGCCTCCAGACAATAGCAATTTAGTCAGCTTCTGATAAATAGGGGCTGACAAATCATTACATGTATAGACCCCTTGAGAAAATGGCGGATGATTGTGATTATAAAGTGAGCTACACACTTTTGGCCTGTTATTTTGTCGAATAGCTAAACGCATGGCATAATATTTAAATTACATCTAACGTTGTTCACGACTATTGTTTATAAATCGTACCAAATGTTATGAATACCTGAAGTATTACAAGTGCAATAACAGTTTTCTACCAAAAATCTTTTATGGTTAAATATTTAACAGGGCATCTTGTATTTTTGTAAATAAGTTGAATTAACTTGTTTATTAAAATCGTAGGTTTAAAACTGCCAATAAATACATTTTCTTGGTGCGGCCTTTTAAAAAGTGAAAATATATCACCGTAAACATATTTTATTTTTGTGGCAACCCACGTTGGTCTTGAATTAGGTTTCCGAGATTATGTAAGTACGTATATGTCAATATTTAAGTTTTCCGTCATAATTTGCAATCCATTTTTAAGTCACTTGCCGTTATTTATTGAGCTGAAGTTTTGGGTATTAGTAGTAGGGTTGGGTAGTAGTATTAGTTTAGATGACAATTCAATATTATGGTACCATCGAGCTGATCTGATGATGCAGACAGAAGGAGGCCATGGGAATTCAGTATTTAACCGACGGAACGCCGTTGAGTTTGGGCACTTCATGCATGGTGACTCGTTTTACTGATGTCCTGACAGCGGAATTAGGTACAGACCGAGATACGTTACGTAAATATGCTGCCGGCAACTGTCATCCCATAGGAACTTGGCAATCTTTCTACACTATCAGATTTTAACCAACACCGCTTACGATTACAGACGGTTTGGTGCAGCACTCCCTAGATTGCCCTTGTTCGTTGACACGGAGGGAATGCATTTACGCATCCCGCCGAACCCGGGCAAAGCCCGGGGGGTATGTGGGAATACCTACACTCGCCCTTATGAGGGAATACTCACTAAAACACTCTGCGGCGTCAACCTTTAAGGTCCTTAGAGCCACCCAGCACCCGACCCGCACCGCCTCACCTCAGAACGCCCGTACCAAGCCCGTCTTCGGTGTCGCTTACCGTGTTGCTATGCACTGTGCGGTGCGGATGACCTCACATCTTCTAGCGTCCAGCGACAATAATCGATTGAGCTCTGTTACCGAAACGGGCTTTCGTTCCGCATCGGACTGGTAACGTTATTTGAGCGCGTTTTAAATGGATTTAGAGTTTACTGCCAACTATGCGTCCTTGAGGTAACACTCCATGATATAGACTTGTGCCAAGGATATGTCCTCGAGGTACGCGAGTAGACTTTTGTGCCAAGTGTATGCCCTAGCGGTACACCCTGAATATATGATGTCCCTTTTTAAAGCATCGTTTACCGCTATCGTTAGCCCAGAGTTCCAACTTTAACGAGTGCCGAAAAATTTCCATTTGTTTCATTTGCGGTTCCATTTTGACCATCATTGGACCTTAACTAGATTCTTCTGACACCAATGCCCGTCTCTAGAATCGTGCATGAAGTTTAACCAAAATAAAGAGTTGGTGGTGGCGCTGGAAATGAAAATGCTACTCTGCTTATGCCTTTTGGGCATAGATACTCACGTGTTTTTATATATGTGTTTTTTACATACCAGCCCCGCTATTCTGTAACTTGTTTTGAGCTCACCTCGCCGTTCCTTACCCACAAATAAATCTTGATGCCGAGATTTGTATTAACTGAGCGTAAACAAATGTCTGGTTTCAAGTTTCAATAGGTGAGGCGCATAAACACGGAGAGAATAACAGCCCAGGCATATGCGAGTGCTTGTTAGTACCCAAACCCAGACATTTTTATGGCATGGAGTATCCGCATTTCCGAACAAAAGTTACTGGCATTGAGCATAAAGATCGCGTTAAAGACAATTATTTCCAATTAGCACGACGCCTGTCTGAACTGGCGTATGCAATTATGTTGCCCATTGTACATACTACCTTTGTTCACGTGTAGCCCTGACAAAAGACAATTCGTCGGATAATGGGACGAGAAAAACGTTATTGTCGCGATTCTATTATTTGCCTTCCATGATTTTTGACGACACGAGGCGCGGGCCGGTATGAGTTTGAATCTGTTGAGCTGTTCAAAATGGTTGCGCAACGATGATGTATAGTCCGATGCAATGAAACGAGATCACTCTATGCAGCGGGTATAAATCTATTCAGAGAATAGGACCCTATGTAGATCATAGACATTCATACTGATTTTCCTGTTCCTTATAGTGGCGTAACGAGATACTGTACTTGTTTATGCTGTATTATTTTTTCTTAATAAGTAAATAAAATAAACTATACCTCATTCCACTAGAATCGTCTAATATGTTCATGTTCAGCGACAAGTCTTACATCCCACATTTTTGAGAAAAGCCCTATTATAACCTAGGCTAGAATGGCAATACGGTATTTGGCAAAAGTCAAATCAGCTTCTTTTTATGAATTATTATGGCCGTTAGTATGGAATTTGAAGGGTTTACTTGCTTGTGACGTCACAATCACACAACGTCCTTATTGTTAGTATTTATGAAATTAAAAATCTTAAAATAGGAAAATTTTATTTATCTGTTGTTAAAGAAAAAACCAATTATTTTCAATGTTGTCCAATTCTCTATTGCCTCCTTCCGTGCTTCAACTAAATACACAAACATAATCGTTTCTTGAACAGTATTTCTTCATGCACATACCGTCTTGTGCAGAACCCTACAGTAATATCTAGCATTTTTTTAGCTGCTCCGATATATTCGTATCTGTGTCACATTCAGAACCGTGGAGCTAAAGTCAAGTGCAGTGCAGATAACGAGTTGCTTTTAAATATATATGGATACTGTCTACTTCAGCTCCCGGTGATTTCGAGCAGTTACACCCGCCGACTTATTGTAGTGATACAGTATCGGTGCAGGTGATAATTACAGGTCATCTAAAGCAGCTTCAGTTGAGCATTTACATGTAACAGAACATTCGCCGAACAACGAACATAGCCAAGCATAGAGGCAAACATCGCAGCGAACTTTTTTGCGATCATTCTAGCGACGCTCTAGACAATGCTCTTCATCAGGCGTGCGGGTGAGAGGGATGGCCGAGGAGCAATTACAAAATTGCTCGGCTCTGCAAAATGCTCGAAGCTCGACGCCCGCTTTAGCCTAGTTGGTAGTGACCCTGCCTACGAAGCAAGAGGTCCCGGGTTCCAATTCCTGTAAGGGCATTTATTTGTGTGATGAGCACGAATATTAATTCCTGAGTCATGGATGTTTTCTATGTATTTATTTATCTATAAACTATGTTTATCGTCGTCTAGTACCCATAGTACAAGCTTATATATGAGTATGACTACAACTTAGAAAAGTTTAAAAACCCCGACATTTTCATTTCAAAGTCCAATATCTCAATAACGGCTGAACAGATTTTCATGAGACATGTCTATGAACACTGAATAAAAATAAAAATATCTGTGACACAAAATAAACCGCATTTAAATCGGTCCATCCGTGTGGGAGCTACGATACCACAGACAGATACACAGACACATTAAACTTATAACACGCAAAGAGGAGGGCTCTTTGCGTCGGGGGTTAAAAAGGGCGCTGTTTGACTATAGAAAATCATTCCTTCAGTGGTTTCTATTACCCTACCAACTTTGTACTTCTTCTTAGTCGCTTCACTCTTGGCAGAGTAGTCGTGATCGTGATGTCGGTTTAGTGGCAAGCTTGACAATACGTCACCATTCGTCTCTAAAGGCCGCCTTCCTTGTGCATATGTGTATGCGTCTGCGGCGGCCCTGATTTGGTCAGTCCATCTCATAGGCGATCTGCCGCCTCTTGTGCCCTCAATCCTGACCTGCAAGCCGCTCGACAGAGTCACCGCCTCTCCTTGATATGTGGCCGACGTAAGTAAGACTGATGTTAAACTACTCCAATATGGATTTGTTGGTCCGAAATTCGGTCCACGATACTCCTAACATCCTTCTCCAGCACCACATTTCCAATGCGTCGTACTTCGCGCTCTCCCTCAAAATTCATATTAACAGAGCGTTATTAAAGTTTCATAAAAAGTCGTTGAAGTGTGAGTCAGTCAGTTCTACATCATCATAAATTAGCTCGACGTCCTCGGCGATTACATTCAATTACGTACAGACCGCTCTACCGAATCTCGATTATAGAAACCGTCAAATTCCAAGGTCGCCAACGGTTGCGGAACAGAGATCCAAGGTCAACCTTACGCTGTCTCAATTCAAAAACGCCATAAACTCTTTGAAACCTTGGAGGTTACATACGACCTATGTCCGCCGAGCAATTTCGATGCGAAGGAAAAACACCTTAAATACTCTCGGACTACAACGACCTATATTCTTAATATGTTTTTCTTTGGGCATTGCCACGTCGTGATTCGATTTCGCATCAGCCTATTTTCCTTTTCGCTTACGTGACGGCCTTTACGGCCTTGGCTCATCTGTTCGGAACAGAGTGGCGATCCGATTGGACTGTTAATATGGACATTTTTTCACTTACATGAATGGAGCACGTGCAATTCGAGGTCTGTACGCCCTTGTGGATGCCCTGGAGCCATTGACAATTTGTATACTGCTTGGTATGTGTGGAGGTAAAAGGCTTTGATATTGAAGTGACTACGTAATACATTTGACGTACAGTCTGGGTGAATAGACTAGAGATCTGCCATGTATTTCATATATTAGAGAAAAAATATTACGTATGAAATTTAATTCTAAATAGCTACGAAAATAGTATTAAAATTTGAACCAAGATATTGGATAAGTGGAATCGGCCGGGCCTCCTAAGAAATTTAATTGAATATTGGATACAAAATTGGACATTTGATCAAATAAATCGAAAATCTTGGTCAAAAGAATTTTGTTCAAATATTTGACCTTACAGATGGACATAGATATTGTGACTTCATCAAAATTACCAGAAACACCGACATTTGATCAAATATTACGAATGACATTTAATTCAAAATGGCTACGCAAATTGTATAAAGACTTGAACCAAGATATTGGACAAGTGGAATGGACTTCCGTCAAAGAAATTTGATTAAACATTATATACACATTGGACAAAGATCTTGTGCAGGTGGGATACCACCCTTAAGCTACGGTGCGTTTACTTAAAAATGCTGACCGCACCATCGTTTTATTATAAAACCTTGAACTAAGCGAGCTGTTTTCTCCTCAATAATAGACGCTGTAAACCAGGCCGCCGTGCAAAAAACGTACTTGTTTCAATAAACGCTGTCAGCCTCGCTATTCTGCAACTTGGTTTAACCTCACCTCGATGCTCACCCACAAATATATTTTAACTAAGCGTAATTAGAGGTCTAGTTTCGTTAGGTGGACGGTTTTGGTGAGGCGCGTGCCGAATAAGTCCTCATGCACTGACGGTTATATTGTTCGCAAACTCAAGTGGTGACCGAGTTTATAATGCTATCTCTTTCAATCTAAAGGACCTTGAAACTAAATTAACGTACGAGTATTCTATACGTAGTGAACACAGCAATGAACATATTCTAGACCTTCTTTCGATAATTCTCAGAAGTGCAATGTGAGTTGTGTTATGTATGTATATTTACTAGAGATTATTTGAGTTGACCGAATTGCATCAAATTAGCAAAATTCCATTCGAAAAGCAACTCTAACGTGCAGGCTAGAAGATGCCCATTCCAATGACAGTTTTATATAAAGTCGGCCACATTAAATAATCTCAGCCATAACAATTACGTGCAATAAATTTAAGATTTTTTGTTCGACAATGTGAATAGAATAGAATAGAATAGACATCTATTCATGACACCCACGTATAGATGCTCATTAATCAGCATGCAAACAACATTGCCACGAAATTGTTCCTCTCAGCGTTGTGCTGGCCAGCACTGGTCTTCCGATGGAATGAATGAGAATTCAAATCTTTACAAAGTTTCAGTTGCATTCGTCCCTCTCGCACTGAAATACTTGTTAGTAGGAGAGGGGAGGAGCAACTCGGCTAGGTATTATACTGCTGATATTACTTTACCCCGACCGCTTTGATTATTTGCGTACAGCCATGCTTGCGGACAGCGGCGCATTGACCTCACAACAAATTGAATAACATTGACATTGTCCCGATGTCCGTTTTGTTTGCGTTACGTCACCGGCCCAGCACGGAACGACACACGACAACCACATTACGTCATGCTGGAACAGAACTAGAATACTGTCCGTACTGTCTTTTCCAAGATCTCACGGTTCCAAATACTGATTTGCCATACGATAAATAAATAAGTACTAGAATTCAGTGACGTTAGGAAAGTGAGTTTTTCTAGTCTGAGACTCGGACTACATGCTCCGAGAATCCCATCCTGATTTAAACCTTTTAAAGGGATGCCTCTTCGTCAGATATACGTTCAGGGATTTTTTTTGCTTTATTCGTTTTGGTTCTATGAGACATTCGATTTCATAATTTTAACGTGATCATGTCGTCTAATTATGTATAGGTTAAGTTGGCTGAGGTAAATAAAGACTTAACATTGTTATTTTTTCTGTTGAGAAAGATTTTAATCTGCCCTGTTTTAGCAGTATAAGACTGCAAAATCTCGTTTTTCCCAATCCCTACTTTTAAACCAGCCCACTCGTAAAACTTGAGAAGCATCAAACCTATTTTAAGAACATGTCACATAATATTATACTGACAACATTTTAGACATAATGTTAAAGTACACACATACTCGTACATATTAATAAAGCTATGACGTATTTTCTGACCTCTTGACTTTCAACTCGACGATTATGTTGATTTCTCAGGTTTCCACCCTTTCAGTCTATAAAGGCAACCATTAATACCTGGAATATTGCTTGCCCGTATTTTTTTCTTTTTATTCATCCTTTACACAATACCCTTCATCCATTGAACTACACTTTTATTAAATTATACATTTAGGTATTGCAAAAATATAAAAGATGATACATATTATGCCTTTGAAAAGCTTATCACGGTGTACAGTCTTTGTAAGGGTAGAAGGGCGTGGGTTAGTGATAGAGAAAAAGTGGGTGTAATGTGCTAGCCATATCACAGAGTCGTCAATGTCGTCGTTTGTAATGTAGCTTTTATTCAAAAGCCTGTCCCACCGTTAATACCCTGATGACGTTCTGACGCTACCGCTTATGGATGGGGGGCTGTTTTCGATACTAGGTTCAGCTCGCGAGCTCGTATATGTTGACCCGGGATATAAACTATCCTATATTTTAATCCAGGCTATACACTATCTTCCTGCAAAACTTCATCAAAATCGATTGAGCTATTTAAGCGTGATTGAGTAACAAACATCTTGGTAAATAATGAATAAAATTTGAATCAAATATAGAATACTAGGATTTACGTCATGCTGTGTTTTATATGAAAAGTTCACAAGGGTGGGTTGCACCTAACCGTCTGTAATCGTAAGCGGTTTTCGTTAAAATCGGAATAATAATAATAACAATTCATTAAAAAAAACCCTTATGGTACATATTGTGCTTGCACTGCTGAATGTATGGAAAGTTTGACAAGTTCCGACGAGATGACAACTGCCCGCGCCATATTTAACGTTGATCGCTCTTTAATCATAAATTGGTGCAACCTACCCTTAAGGAGTAACATGGTATAGTTAATTCAGACTAGTAAAGGTGAGGACACCTACCAGGAGGTCCTGGTAGCCTCTCTGAACAATAATTGGAGTCTGTACGCTTCAGATTTTGTAATTGATTTCATTTATTTTGATGTTATATGTACCTTATATCACTTGTATGTGTGTATGTAATGTAAGTATCAAATGCGGCCCACTTTAACATGTTATCGTTGCCGCCGGCGTCAAGTCTGACTCATTCTAACAGGGCTGTCCCGAACATTGTCAATATATCCTAGTTCCTTTCTAATCATATCCTTTATCATACCCGTTATACTCGTAAGTGCACATTTCATTTGCACGCTAGTATGTAGCTAAATATGTGATTGTACCGGAATATAATGTAAGTTACCACCATATTGTACCATACTTATAGCAAATAAATCATTATAGGCATAAATTTTTAAATGAAAGGAAAAATTGAAAAATTTAATGCTCCGAGCCGGATTCGAACCGGCGACCACAGGCATTCATGGCCCGTCGCTACTACCAACTGAGCTATCGGAACAATCTGGTTCGGGCACCAAATCCCTCAATCAGTTCCTTCATATAACGCCTTAAGGAGGCGTATGTAGCGACATCTACCAGAAGACTTAGGCTTCTTTACGGCACCAACGTCTCAAATTATGTTGAGAAATCGTCAGTAACGATGCGCCACCCCATACTAAATTAATATTTGTTTTTAAGCAGTAACGCTGCTAAAGAAAATTATAAATTTTTAAATGAAAGGAAAAATTGAAAAATTTTAATGCTCCGAGCCGGATTCGAACCGGCGACCACAGGCATTCATGGCCCGTCGCTACTACCAACTGAGCTATCGGAACAATCTGGTTCGGGCACCAAATCCCTCAATCAGTTCCTTCATATAACGCCTTAGGGAGGCGTATGTAGCGACATCTACCAGAAGACTTAGGCTTCTTTACGGCACCAACGTCTCAAATTATGTTGAGAAATCGTTAGTAACGAGTATGAGTATGGGGTGGCGCATCGCATTAAATTTTTCAATTTTTCCTTTCATTTAAAAATTTATAATTTTCTTTAGCAGCGTTACTGCTTAAAAACAAATATTCATTATAGGCATCCTCGTCTTTAATGGAATTAATATAAATAAAATAAATATTTTGGGGACAATCTTACACAAATAGAACTTCTCCCAAACTAAGCAAAGCTTGAGGGATACTATAGATAGTAGGCGACGATATACATACTTAAATAGATAGGTAAATAAATAATTAATTACATACTAAAACATCCATGCCAGTTAAGCATTTATTTGTGTGCTGAGGATTCGAACCCGGGACCTCCGTCTTCGTAGGCAGAGTCACTAATACTATGCTAAGTTTTATGTCGGACATAAAATAAAGCATTCGTCCCATTCTGGCAAATGTGCGAGTGCAAGAGGGACAAATGCTTCAAATCGGACATAAAACCTGGCGTGCGAGGGGGGCAGGAGGTCGTATATTACTTTATTTGAACAGTGTTGCAAAAAGTTTATAGGTGAATAATCCATGTAACTTAACGTTTTAAAATGAGATAAACAAAAGCACGCTATTGTAAATTAATGTTTTACAAAACTGTATTTTTACTGGAGATGTATTTTTCAGTGCCAGCCCTACAACTATACGCCCCCAATGCCCCCATCTTTTGGTAATTTTACTGGAGTATATTCGTCATGCTTTGATAACGAAGGCCGAATTACAATGGTTATTATATATTGTTTAAATGTGGCTCATGCGCATTCAGCACGGTTATCGCAGGACGGCCCGCGAGCTATATCGCGGCACATACTATCGGCCTCTTTCAAAGCAAATTAAAAAGAGACAGCTGATTTCAGTCAACCTACTCTTAGGGGGGCCGTTGGGACTATCTGCCCTTTGTAATTGGAACACTTAGAAAGAGTCGGATAGTTAATTTCGCGTGTGGTCTTATGACTAACCCTGCTAAAAGAACCCATAGTCAGCCGGCTACATAATCCCGAAAATGTCCATATGTAGATTGGTGCTAGTTTTTACCAAGAGACCGCCGTCCGATCTTTCAACCGGTTCACCAAGCAGTACTTGCTGCCAAGTCGCGTCGCGCGTGAAGGCCTCCACCCACCGGACGCGTGTGCTGCGCGGCGCGTGTGCTGCGCGGCACACGCGCAAATTGTAAAGCATTGAAACTGCACTTCAAACACACATCGAACGCGGCACACGCGCAGCTGCAGCGCAGCACCCGCGCGGCACACGCGCAGCACCCGCGCAGCTGCAGCGCAGCACACGCGCAAGTTGTAAAGCATTGAAACTACACTTCAAACACACATCGAACGCGGCACACGCGCAGTACCCGCGCAGCTGCAGCGCATCACACGCGCAGCACACGCGTCCGGTGGGTGGAGGCCTTGACTTGCGACTCCTTTCCTTCTTACACTACGCAAATTAGAAAGAGGAGGGTATTTTCTCGTTTCGCGCCGTCAGTTGTGCTAGCCCCAAGTGCCAACTTGATCTCATTATTCTCATTGGAAAATCTCAAGATTGTATATAATATACTTTAAAAACAAAGTTTGTGTTAGTGTACTTATAAAATTTGAAGAGTTCCGTCGGTTTATACAGGATTCCATCATCATATCCTGACCTGATGAGTGATGACCATGGGACCAACCAAAAATCAATTTTCCGAAGCGGTCTATGCGTGTTCGAGTAATAGGAGAACAAACTTAAATAAACTTCCTCCTTTATTGAAGTCGGTTAAAAATGCGGCATAGAGGTTGGCGAAGTTATGTCATATCGCGCCTTATGATTCTAAAAGGGGTGAAACAGTGTTCTGTGGGTAAACCCACATTATAGGGTAAAACCACGCATGTCACAAGGGAACTAATAAGTATTTATTACGGGTTTTCCAGCGAAAAAAGAACAGCTTCCTACGAATTGAGGATAACTCCTATTTTGAAGATTTCTTCGGCGATTGCAGGCGGCGCAGATGCAGATATCGGCGTCAAGTGTACTTATAAATCTCGGCCTTTGCCGAGTAGCTATCCACTTTGTCATGTAAATCTAAGGACAGTTTGACCCCAATCGCACCTGATAGAGATTGATGACACGTCTCGTCTCTGTGATGCAAATTCCTCAAAATTACTCGACTTGAACTGTGTGCTGAACTGCTGACTCGAGACGTAGACAGCGGCACGGGTTTGATTATACAGGTTGGAATTTAACGGATCAGTAAAGGTTATTGGTAGCTTATCTTAGATTTAAGAGGATATTTTAAACCAATTGTATACTTTAATATATTCATAAAACGTAACAAACCTCTGATAAATAAAATGTGTTTTTACCTTTTCTCACAAACACAGTTGAGGTGTAGTCCAGTAAAAGATAGGTAATACAAGAAATCGTAACGGCGTTTTAGCTGAAATAGTTCTGTTGAACTTTTATGAATACGACTTTTTTATAATGAACAGTAAAGATGTAAAATCTATTTTAATCTTTTTTTGTATGATAACGTTATCAATATAATTACATTTGTATTGACTGACGTTTGTCATCATTCATGCCTGTAAATAAGATATGAATTTACGGAGATACAATTTAATCGTTTTTAGTTGTGTCTGAAAACCAGCCTTTTAATTTAGACTTAGGAACTTTAATCGTATACGAATTAAGCCTGTAACTAAAGTATTTTTGAGATACATCCTTGCATACAACTTTTAAGTCAATTAAAATATTTTTTTGGGATTGATAAAAAATTCATATTGCCTTTATTAGATTTTCTCAGATATTGTCAGGTTTTCAGGATTTTTATAAAGTTTTCCGAGAAAATCACTTTAATGGCAAACGATAATTAAGACAAACCCTTATGGCAAATTAAATTATGCGTTAATAAAAAAATCCGGATACCTTCGATGTCCACGAAGGTATCCGGATTTTTTTATTAACGCACATCCGGAAATCGCAGGCGTGTCGCACAAACGTAGGCCTGCCCCGTAAAACCTAAACAAATACAGACACCCTGTATACCCAAAACTAGCCAGTAGCAGCCAGAAGCCCTAGCCCGCTTGTTTCAAGGTGATGCGTCTGGCGCACATCCAACATTCCAAAACGGTACTGTTTCGCGTCAATTTTTCCTCGGCGTTAACCAACTCGGAGTGATGCCCGCGGTATAAGCGGCGTCTGGTTTGGTCAAGGCTGAATCGTAGAGCGTACTGCTTTGTATCATACTCACAGTAAAAAACGTCAGCTAGAGCAGTATCACATACAACGTCTCTTAAATTCACTGCCAGCGATATCGTAATGCGGGTTACACTCGTATACCCCACTTGTCAGACTAGGGAATGCAATCTCGCGTAGCCGAGATCCCGCGAGACAACAAAAGCTCACGAGATGTCCTTATTTTACGAGACTGAGTCTAGTACAATTTTGAACGGGATCTCGTGACACGGGCACTGAAAGAAAAATCTTTTATACCTGATTTCCACTGAAACCCACTGCGGGATATAGACTCAAAATGTCCTGTTACTCCAAAAGAAAGAAGGCAAAAAAACTTAGTGACGAAAATCCCATTCGGATATCTCAAAGAATTACCAAGCTACAACCATTTAAATATTGCTTGTAAGAGAGAGTAAACGCAGATCGTGCGTTTTGCGGTAAAGGAACAGAATATACACTCCCCCCCCCTCTTATAAGTTTCATCATCATCATTTCAGCCTGTTAACGTCCACTGCTGAACATAGGTCTCTCCAATCGCACTCCAGCGTGACCGGTCCGTAGCCACCTGCATCCAACGAGATCCAGCGATCCTCACCAGGTCGTCGGTCCATCTCGTCTCTTATAAGTTTGTGATTATTTAATCCCCTGCTTTACTTTTTCTCCATTAGACAATATTTTTATTCCTTTTTTAGGAAAGTTCAACATTATTGGTATTTTTTTTGGTGTTACTGATACCGATTATACTGATACACCGTTGATTACGCCGAACTACGTTTTAAGTTTATTGTAGCGGGGGTGAGTAAGTCACATCTGACTTTTGTACGGAATTGTTTTACTGCTTTAAGCTTTATCTACTGTGGTAGTTTGTGCGGAAAGAGTCGTCAGTAGTAGTCGTAGGATTTGAGAGCGTACAGTCAGCCAGGAATGGTTTACCACTTTCAGACTCTTGGTCCGTTCAGGTTCAAAAGTGGAACACAGCCATTTTTTGCAGACTGTACCAGTGCTATGCTACTGTTTTTGTTCTGCTACCAACTGTCACGTTTATTTCATCATAAATTTAAGAGCATCTTGTCGGTGAAGTATTTCTATTTGTCTCTGTCGTGCCAGCCCTTTGATTTGCTGATGGGGTCAGATTTAGGTTTGCGTCTTTTCGGTGAACATTGCCAAAGTTAAGGGCTTTAAAGCCAAATTTTTGGTTGAACTCTGAATCCGCATAAACGGCGTCGCCTCTTCTATAATTCTATGCGATAAAAACATATTATATATAAGCATAAGCCCTTAACAATTTGCCCACTGAAACGACGACTTTTGTTTTACTGACTGACAATGACCCTGATACGACACGACACGACATTATTTGGCCCACATAACTGCGCCACGGTCTTCCCCTGCCACTCCTACGTTTATTTAGCTGTTCTTTTTCGCTGGAAAACCCGTATTATTAAATACCTATTAGTTCCCTTGTGGCACGCGAAGTATGTTATACCAATCCAAGCATAAGGCCTGTCTGATGATTCGAACAAAAATTAGGGCTTTAAAGCCCAATATCTCGCAAACTCATCACTCGAATTGAAAGACGAGACGAGAAGAAAAATGGTGTGAAGAAACCCATCATATTTTTGAACAAGCTATCCAACGATACCCCACACTATTGGTTTCATGAGAAAAAATAATTGACATCACTAGCTTAGATGTAACGGGGTAAAAAAAACACGAACTTATTGTACTGTATTATCGGCGTGATTGGTTTATACATCCATGCCGAATTACAGTTTTCTAGTTGTAATGGTTACTGAGCTAAGCAGAAGACGGTCAGACGGACGGACGGACATGGCGAAACTATAAGGGTTCCTTGTTGTCTACGGAAGCTTAAAAAAGAACCTTAGGTATCTACATAGAATCACACATGACGATGCATCCAGTGGCACTATTCCAAATGGGCCAAATGGCCGACAATTATTGAAGTCCCCACCTAAATGCCATGGGTCGCGCGTTGAAGCCTTATAGGAAATTTAATTCCGCTTTTGGGGTAGTTTTCTCTGCACCGTTCGCACCCGGCTGCGTGTATGTTGCATTTGGTGTGCACAGGGTTGGGCAGTATTTCAATTACATGTATTTGAAATACGTATTTGAAATACAAATACGTATTTTGTATTTGTATTTCAACTACAGGTTGGAGAAGTATTTTGTATTTGGTATTTGAAATACCGCACTCACATGTATTTCGTATTTTGTATTTCAAATACTTTAAGTTTTAAAATACATTTGCACAAAAATACATGTTATTTATTTCTATAACCGTATAATGGAACGTTTTGAATATAGTTACGGGCTTAGGGCACTGTGCTGTGGCAACACTTTACTGTAAGTGTCAACGACAAACGTCAGGTGCCAATTTATGAATTTAGTTCGTTACGCGGTTTTTTATTACGTAGCATAACCCAAACTCAACGGGGTTACGTCGGTTAAGTACTGAATTCCCATGGCCACCTTCTGTCTCCATCATCAGATCAGCTGTACTGTATGGTACCGTACCATAATATTGAATTGTCATCCAAACTATACTTATACCCAAAATTTCAGCTCAATTGGTCACCGGGAAGTGGGTCAAATTTAACTCGCAAGATTTGATTACATACATACATACTAACATGACAAGTTAAATACCTAAAAGCTTGTAAAAATGTGTAAAAAGTGTTGTGAAATAAGTATTTTGTATTTTGTATTTGAAATACATTATTTTGAATACTGTATTTTGTATTTTGTATTTCAAATACCTGTCACCAAAGTAGTTTCTAGTTTGTATTTCAAATACATTTTTACATGTATTTTGTAATTTGTATTTTAAATACAATGAAGCCAGTATTTTGCCCAACCCTGGGTGTGCAGCTGTCTCTTTCCGATGCGCGATGACATTTCAAAATTGTTCGGTCCCTGTATAAAATGGGAATTAACACTGAGAAACTAGGTGTCTTTAGGTCATTTGCTTACATACCACAGATAGATGCGCAGTCCAGGGTTCAGGAGTCACAGCCAGTCACAGGCACACACACGAGCTCACACGCGAGATAGACTTGGTATGTGACGTCACAGGTGGAGCGACATACGCCTTATTTTAATGCAAGCAAAGGGTCATCTGTCGGTCATTGTCAATAGGTAAGCGCGGTGCGCCCGGGATATGGAGGGGATGCAAGATTGTTTATTGAACATACCCCCGCCCTAAACATGACAATGTTTACGAAAAAAAAGGAAAAAAAAAAAAAATAAAACAAATAAAAAAAAAAAAAATACAAAGTTACTTTAAGGGATTCTTAGGGTAATCTAATAATCCGATTGGTAGGTCTTGTCAGAACACCCGTAGCCGTCCTAACTTGTACTACACGCACGACGCCATCTTTCCCGGGAACCACTGATATGATGCGAGCGCGTCGCCATTCCAATGGAGGGACATTATCCTCTCTCAGGAGGACCAAATCACCCACTGAGGGAGGCTCAGTATAGACTGCCCATTTAGGCCTTGTTTGCAACGTCGATAAATATTGAGTTTGCCATCGTGACCAAAAGTGTTGTAGCATCTGTTGTACAAGTTGAAATCGAGTGAGTTTATTCGTTTTAATATCGTGCAACGGGTATTCGGGAATCGCAGTTAAAGGCTCTCCAATAATGAGATGGCCTGGTGTCAGGACTTCAAGGTCGTTAGGATCCGATGATAAGGGGCACAACGGACGCGAGTTGAGGACTGCCTCAATTTTAGTAAAGACTGTCGTCAATTCTTCATAGGTGAGGGGAGTGTCTCCGATAACACGTTTTAGGTGAGTCTTGGCTGACTTTACAGCCGCCTCGAAAAGACCGCCCCAGTGTGGGGTAGTAGGAGGATCAAAAATCCAAGTGATATTTCGCTTTGCCATTTCCGAGCCTAGAGTATACTTATTTAAGTTAAGGAAATTATGGACTTCTAAAAGGTGGTTATCCGCACCCACGTAATTACGTCCACAGTCCGACCGAATAAGCGAAGGGGTGCCACGACGAGAGGCAAAACGAGTAAGGGCGGCGAGGAACGCTTCTGTAGTGAGGTCTGACACTACCTCCAGGTGGACCGCCTTGGTCGCCAGTATCGCACAACGCCCGAGCTTCAACATAATATCCGCTAGATGTTTTAACCTGAATGACGGCGGTAGGGAGTAAAACCAAGTCTGAATTTATAACGGTTGGAGCACGGGTAGGGTCAGAAATAGGGGGGCAGTCTAGTTATTGTGGGCTGTCATGATGGGAGCAACGCGAGGAATATGGTGACAAGTCTCGTTTATCTCTACTGGTGGAGGGAGTAGGGGGGCGCTCGTGGCGCTCACTGCGACGAGGAGGCGGGGAAGGGTACCGGTTGGGTGAGCGATTCGAAGCACGGTGCCATGTCCGAGATGAAGACGGCGGGGGAGATCCTCGGGGTGAGGCTGGCGGACTGGATCGAGGTGAGGACCGGTTCACATTATAATAGCGGGAGCGGGAACCCCCGCCCGTGCGAGAATGCGGGGAGGTCGGCCGAGCTGGTTCCGGAGAGCTTCGAAAAGACACTGATCGAGTCTCTGGTTTAACACGAGAGGAGTAAACCGGGTTCCGCGGGTCATTGAAACATAGGAGGGTATGATGCGTCGGGCGCCTACAGGTTCCACAGCGATAATCGCGCATGCAAGATGCAATGGTGTGTTTATCTAAACATCTATAACACAGGCCATTCATTTTCACAAAGATTGAACGATCGCGTGGGTTCATATCTAGGAAATCTTTGCACTCGCGTAGATAATGGGACTGGCTAGAACACATAGGACATTTTTGTTCACGCATGTCGGTCTCAGCAACTAAGAACTGACGTGGGGTTCTGACTACTGGTGGTGGGGGCTTTGCTTGAGAGGACGGTGCGTCTACTAAAGAGGTATTTCCGACATTGTCGTGATGACGACATTCCTCTTCGAGGAAATCAATCAGCTTATCAAAAGTAGGAGGTCCCTAAGACCATCGCCGTGACGACGCTCAAATCGCGATCGTAAATCCGTGGGAAGTTTCGCGAAACAAATGTGTACAAGGATATATGACCAATGTTTTACCGGTAATTCAAGTCGCTCTAAACAACGATATGCAGTAAGGAGGGGGTTAAGAAAAGAAACTCGTAGACCAGTCAACCGGGGACTGATATCAGGCAGGGACATAATCTGTGCGATGTATGTATCGGCAAGTACTCGCGTATTGTGGTATCTCCGTTTGAGAAGATCACGAGCTACACTATAATTGCCGGCTTCAACTTTTAAATGTTGTACTAAACGTTTCGGTTCGTCAGACAACGCACTCATTAAATAGTGCATTTTATGGGTGGAAAGCAAATCACTTCGGGCATCAACAACACTGTCAAATTGGTCTATAAAACTAATCCAAGCGTCCGGACGTCCGTTAAAGCGCGGAATCGGAAGATCTGGCAACCGTTGGGAACGAGGGAGGTCAAGGTCACCCACTGCTGTTGCGCGGTCGGGCACTGAACGCATTGGGGTACTGGCAGAGATAGGTGCGACTATTTCATTGCGCCTAACTTTAATATCTAAGATCTGATCGCGCACCGACTTAATAATATCATGCACATAGGCATATTCCTCCACATCTATAGCCCGATCCAAGCCGCCCAAGAGAATGGCACTAGCATCACGACATTCCTTATACTGATCCTCGACTTCGCTAAATAAAACTATCAGCCGGGCACGGTCTGTCGAGTTAAGCCGTTGATAGGCGTTCGAAATCCATTCACTGGTCAGTCTTAAAGTGCCGATTGATTTTCTATACTCCGCGGTTTCCGTAAATAAGGTTGCCCGCATAGTATCATTATCTCCGTTCTCACTCATTTCAACTTGTATAGGCAACCGTTAGCAACAAGGAAAACAAGAAAAATATATATGAACAGTAATATCTACACTCAATTTCAATCGTATACGCTTACAAACAAGGCCCAATTTGGAAGCACGTTCGTTTAGTACACCACGAGGTGCAGAGGTACTTACGCAGAACTATGCAAAAGGGTTTAGGAAACACAATTAGAACAAATAAATTCTTTTCCAAACTACAAATTAATGGTTATGTGATATTTAATACGTAATGCGTTATTTCGGCCCTTCAAGCTAATTTAGACCGTCGTGCTTAAGTCTTGTTTACGAGAAGGTTAAACTTAAAATAGTTATTTCAACAGAGGCTATGAAACCACGCTCTGCTACCAAATGTATAAAATGGGAATTAACACTGAGAAACTAGGTGTCTTTAGGTCATTTGCTTACATACCACAGATAGATGCGCAGTCCAGGGTTCAGGAGTCACAGCCAGTCACAGGCACACACACGAGCTCACACGCGAGATAGACTTGGTATGTGACGTCACAGGTGGAGCGACATACGCCTTATTTTAATGCAAGCAAAGGGTCATCTGTCGGTCATTGTCAATAGGTAAGCGCGGTGCGCCCGGGATATGGAGGGGATGCAAGATTGTTTATTGAACAGTCCCATTTAAGTAACCTATGTGTGCTTTTGTTTTAAAGGATACTGAATACTTAACCCTATGCGCTGTATAATTATAAATCAGCCGTCCCCACTGCTGGGCACAGACCTCCTCTCATGGATGAGAGGGAACGGGCAGTAGACCCCACGGACCTTTATATGTTTTTCGTGGATGTATGCAGGTTTCCTCACGACGTTTTTCCGTCACCGAAAAGCTAACGGTGTATATGAAATGATATTCCATACATAAGTTCCGAAAAACTCATTGGTACGAGCTGGTATTCGAACCCTCGACCGCCGTTTGACAGCCGCATGCCTGAACCGCTAGGCTACCGTAGCTTTATAGAGCGTAAAATATCGTTTGATAACAGTGCAAAAAGGTGGCTTAAATGGGTTCTTTTTTAGATGCTTCGTCAAATTTAGGGTACGACACACGATGAACCTATTACCTATCCCATATAACATTAGAAAAAAAAATTGTTAATCGTTTTAAACTTCTAACAAACCAGAGAATAACAGCAGATTTATAAACATCGTCCTCCGCGTCACTTGGGCTGGTGTTCACAACAGTCACCAAAAACTCATAGTTAGGTAACTAGCATATTGACTATGACCTCCGCATACATATCATCATCCACCTAGCGTTATTCCCGGTTGTGCCTCAATGGAGCCCGGGCCGCTTTGCACCTAATCCCAAGACTTGGCATAGGCACCAGTTTCATGAAAGCGGCTGCCATCTGACCAACCCTGAGAGAAAACTAGACCTTATTGGGATTAGACCGCTTTCACCGAACAGCCGCTGTCAAATATCAAATGATATTTCGTACATTTTTTTACACATAGTTCTTACAAATCACGGGGTCAATGTAAACTGGGGCTGCGGTGAGGTGAAACCTAACTGGTTGTGAATAACTCACCTGAACCACATTAGGGAATATTAAAGTTCTAAATCACGAGGCGCTGTGTGCGGCGTTTTCTGCAAGCTTACATATAGTTTGGGGGACGCCTTGGCCAAGCTGACCCTGTTAACCAATACTAGAATTGTTAGTACCAGACTATATACAGGGTAACATTTTAATCAGTGTCCAAATTGTTTGTAGGCATTTGGTATCACTAATAGACTCCATTTTTGAAAAAAACTGGTACCTAGGTATTTTAAAAATTATAAATTGTCTATCCCAAAAGAATTATCCGTACTGCGTGGTTACTGGGCATTCAGTACCGCGCGGAGCGGGGCGGGGCCGAGGGAGGGGAGGCGTGCTGTGCGCAAGCCTTACTACCCGCTGAGGTGCCCGCGCGGTAAGGTTTTTTTGGGATAACTTTAGGCAGCAATTACTAAAAATTTTTGTACTGAATGATATGAAACAAAAAAAAACGTATTTTATAATTTTGCTGAAGAATCTTATACTTGAATTTGGACACTGATTAAAATGTCACCCTGTATTACTCGTACAGTCAGCATAGTTCGTAGCAGCCAAATATAGCGTAACACATAACACATCCTTACTCTCACATTTATAAAGACGTGTGCCGAGCTAAATATATGATGCTGTCTGTATAAGTTGGAAAATACAGTAATTTGTATTAATTGTCACACAAATTGAAATCATTAAGCGGTGACCGCTTACTATCATGTGGCCCACCTACAGGATATTTATTAACAGAGAGCCTTCTGTACGTAGTACTGTTATTTATTATGTGTCTTAAGGGCCATTTACATGGTGCAACAACTCGCATGCGCGGTAGCCCGCCACCCGCAATGTTATGAAAATCGCATGGGATTGTCGCATCTTGTAAATGCGGCTTTATGGCGTCCCTCGGCCTATTGTTAACTCGGCCCGTATGTGATGTGACATAAGTTTATATAGCTTATCATGCTAGGTCGTAGTTTGACCTACATGTTTTGGAATTCAACGTGTGTGTTCCGCATTGTTCGGGTAGTTGTACTAAATGAAGTATGTAAGCTGCTGGCTCTTTGAGCATGGTCTGTGATTTTATTTTAAATATAATAAAATACAATAAAATGCATACATACTTACAACTAGTGCCTATGCCAATTCTTGGGATTAGGTGTCAGTACCAGTTTGTGTCGCATATATTATATACGCGAGGGCGTAATGTCGTGAGCCTAATTAGGGATTCACGTGTTTACGGCCAAGATGGAAATTATTTTGCTCGAGCACATGCTTTTCAAATCTTCTATGAGTAAATTGAAAGGCTAATAATGGCTTTTTTCTGAATAGCAACAGGGAAGAATAGTACTAATATCATCCCTTATTTGAGGGCAGCAATGACTATTTTCTGTATAGTAGGTGTGAATATATTTGTGTCTCTCGGTTCGAGAGAATCTTAATTCAAGATGATGTCGAACTCTTCAAGATATTTTTATTTAACGAAAATTAACCGATAACTCACTTGGTCCGTCGTCGTCACTAGGCTTGTGTAATAGGTACACATAGGTACTACCTATCAGTGGCGGCGCGCGAGTTCTCACTGGGCATCGCGGAGCAAAAACAGGGCTGTTTTTTTAAGAATTTTAGGCCAGCCGGTGGGAATCGGCTTGTATGTGCGCTTTGCCAATGCTGCCTTAGTCAGCTTATTGTGGGACTAGGTCGATTTGTGTAAGTTTATCCTGCGATATTCATTCACTAACCCGAAACCATCTCTTCCAGACTACACCCGTGATGCCAAGCACCTGAACTCACCCGCTCCGTGCCGGTGCCGATTGACTATCACGGATGCCGTGATGGCTTTCATGACGAAGAAGAAGCGTTACAAGTTCGGTGTGCAGTGCTGCCTCGAGGAGCTCACAGAGGTGCCGTTCGTCTCTGCCGTGCTGTTCGCGAAGGTCAGGCTGCTTGATGGGGGGAATTTTCAAGATCACTCCAGTCGGTAAGTGATACAAATATTGGCAATTTGATGTTTTTTTGTCCAGCATTCGATTGCTTTTTTTGTGGGGCAAGCCAGCCCTGTTAAGTTGGTTTCATATGACAGACATTCAGATGTACTCTATGGGTAATGATTCCAAGGATAATAGGTACATGCAAGTATACCTTATCCATGCTGTAGAGCAGCCATACTGCGCCTTTTGTCCACGAGGCCGCATAGACATATTGGCATTTTGAAGCCCCGGGCCACTACTGCCACAAGGTACATATTTATGGTATTAATACTAGGATCGCATGGTGATGGCGGGGCCAATCGTAAACGCATACGAGGTTGAGTATCCTAGGACCTCGGGTAAAGCTTGGCAGACTCAAGATCAAGACGTGGGAGGCAAAGCTTATCTCAATTAGTAATCTATCGTGGGACCTCAATTAGTAACCTATCGTGGGACCTCAATTAGTAATCTATCGTGGGTCTGAGATGTATAGTTTAAGAGGACAGTGATAAAACCCTGTCACGAGTTGGCTCTCATGCATTGGGCATTAACTGGTTGATTAACCAGTGTGACCAAGTTATTGTATGACAAGCCCCCATCATGAAGAAATGCGTTCGCTACACCTGCATTATATGTATTATATTATGTCTCGAATCGAATGGTAGTATGTAAGGAACTAGGGTGTGTGTTCTATGCGATTTTATTTAATTTTATGGCTTTGCGAACGTAATAATTGACGAATTATGTAACTCTTTATATGTAAACGTCGCATACGTTGTTTCACGAACACGACGTCCATGGTAGTAAAATTGGCTCAGATTGGCCCGTCTTACAAGAAGTCCCAGTTATTTCCAACACCACTGATAATATTAGAAAATAAAATTGTTTTATTGACCAAAAAGTTTAACTTACCATTACGAGTATACACGTAAACACAACACGTAACATTATATTAGTTTCAATACTTTTAGGAATCGTAAAAAAGCGGTTTAAATACAACTAAAGATAACATTATATGAGTATAAGTAATATAAACCAGTTTAAGATGTGTAATTTTGTGACTTATTTCTTTGTAATAAAGCAAAAACGTTGATACATTGCCTGGCAGTACATAGAAAGAATAAATAAAATAAATAAATAAATATTACGGGACAAACTTACACAAGTCGATCTAGCCCCATTGTAAGCTCAGTAAGGCTTGTGTTACGGGTACTAGACGATGATATATTTAATACATCTAAATGCTTAAATACATAGAAAACATCCAAGACTCAGAAACGAATAATCATGCTCATCACACAAAATATTTGCCCTTACCGGGATTCGAACCCAGGACCTTCAGCTTCGTAGGCAGCGTCACTACCCACTAGGCTAACCGCTCGTCAAAATAACAGTAATTTCCGTCCGAGTTTACGAAATCCCTCTACGTAACTTCATATAAACTGCACTACCGGGAATTGGTAATCCGGTAACCGGTGGTGATCGTAAATTCGAACATAAACCGGTAATAAACCCATTTCGATTGACGGCTCAATTTAACCCGCTATAGAATTTAACACTCGCAATTGAAATACGGTATGCGGTTAGCTAGCAGTCTTTAACTGAAGTCGGTATACAGACGAACAGAAGAAATTAAAATAATATTTTAATTGCACCGTAAAACGCGAAGACATTAAAATATATGTGGTGGTAAAGACATATTTCACTGTATTTATATTTACTTGGTTAGCTGGAAACGGATGAAATACGATTTGTAGAATTGCATCCGATATAACAAAATGGCGTACTATCTCAGCGAGGATTTAATTCCACTTCCGGATTTAAAATTCGGTTTCCTTCAGCAACATTATAGTAATTGATGTAAAAGACTTTTTGTCCGAGAATATGGCAGAGCTGATATGAACTTAGTCTATGTTTGTATTTTACGTGTGTTCCACCATTTTCGTGAAGAGAGAGGCTGAGGGTTGTTTTAATACGTTCTGTTCTATTGAATTTAACTGATTCAATTAGTAATTCGTCTTGCTCCTTTGTCAGTTTCACCATCTTCGATGACAAAAACGCGACATCCGTGCCGCCATAATGCTCCGAAATGACTGCGTAGACGGCGTACGACCTATGCACGTGGCGTACGGCGCTCGTAAGCCGCGTCGGGCGTGTGAGAGAGACCACTATAGTGCATTTCCATAGTGAGCATTCGTACGTCGCGGACAGCGTCACACCGGACGCGTTTAAATTAATAAATAAATAAATGGTTTTTATTCTGCAAGTAGGCCGTAATGCCAATTTTACAAGTCAACATTCTAGCAGCGTTTCTGAAAAAAGGTCTCTTTGCCTTATCAAGCTTATTGATTACAATGATCGTTCTTAAGCTACTTAAAATAAGACAAAAAGAATATGAATACAAAGAAAAAAAATCATCATAATGCGTTGTTCTAACTACAAGAAAACATGTCCGAACCGAATAAGCTATATGAATGATTAAGCTATTTTGGGCTCTGGTTTGGGCAAAATGCATGGCCAATCAATTAGATAGTCCTCAACCCTGTAATAAGCCTTTTACATCAATGTGTTTTTTTTTTTCAAGTATTCTTAAAAGCTGGTTTGTTGCAGACCACCGCCTTATGCATCTCTTACGTCGCTGTTGACCGTCAAAATGGCCCCACAGAATGGATGTCATTGCTAATTGCCATTATGCGTGGATGGGAGCGAGCGGGGTTTCAAAACGATGCCAGGCAGTCGTTTAGTTCGAACATACTTCATACCGGGTTTTAGGCACGTCTTTAGGTAGACATTTGTAAGCTATTCTATGGTTTTTTCGTTTGCTTCCATCAAACGCTTGCTGCGCGCGGATCACTTAACGTATGAACAAGCGCCCCTGTGCGCTCTCTCTTGCACTTACCTGTCATGAACGGTGCGACAGAGTTGGCAAGGTGTCTGTACCCACATTTTACGGCCCCGCGCGAAGCGAACATTTTTAACCGAGCTAACGAACCGAAAGAAGTTCTCCGCCTCAGCTTATTGGGCCAAAATTCTTTCGTATGTCCGGATGCCCTTCCGTCCCCGGGTGTTTCGGCTGTAGAGGACTACAGGCGGCATTTCTCAACCGATTCTCGTAAATATTTGTGTGCTGGTTCCATAAAAATATTGTTTATTTTTTTTGGAATAAGTTTTTTAGAAAAGACAGACTCGCGAGTTCTACAGCTGACAGAGTCACTAGGGACACAGTAACAGGGTGAATCCTAATTCTAAGTCGTGAACAGAAATATGTGGTTCTTACTCTTTAACTTTAGTTTAAACATGTGGACATGGCACTTGGCAAAAATATGTAAACGTTGTTTCTTGATTCGTTAATTAAAAACATTGTTTTTAGTTTACTGAGTGTCATGGTCACTACGTTAAACTGTCACTTTAAGCTACAGACCAAGTCTTGTCGAATAGGGTGACCATAAGGTTGGTGTTTTTCCTAATAAAAGTTATCACTAATAAAGTAATAAAGTTTAATTGTTTGCTTCTAGATTCAATCAAAATTTTCTGTTTACGACGTATGTTTCACCCTGTCACCCTGTAGTTTAGTGTAATCACGCCCGTATAGACATGTTTTGCGATCGCAAACCTCGTTAATATTCAAACGATCCCTTCCTGTGGAAGTAGGAACCGCGTCCCTACAATTAACATGCCGGCGACGCAAGTAAGTCGCGAGGTTCCCGCCGAATGGCGACACGCCTGCGACGCCTGCGTCACCACTTCCTTGTAAAGTAAAGAGTAAAACCATATTTGACCGAACTGGTAATTAAATTCATATGATCAATTTAGTTCAGGTGAAACAATTGGGATGAACCAAAAAAAAATATACCCTGTTTTTTTTTTTCAGTAGAATAGACATATTTAAGAAACTAATTTCGCTGATTTTGCAATGCGACATTTATTTATTTTTTTAAATAATAAAACAATTATTATATATGATGACGTCAGAGAGGGACAAGTACGCTTCTTGAACGCATTTTATACGAACGCAACCCACATAGTACTGTCATTAGTGTCATTGATAGTAGAGTGACATTGACGTCAACGGGTCCAAATTAAATGATAAAATATTTTGAGCGATGTTTATTTAAGAAAAAAAACTGTTCATTTATACAGTGCACATATAATTAATTTAATATATTTCGGTAAATTTTTACAAAATATTCATGACACAATTTTTATAAACTATTGCATGAGAATAAAACATTTGACTACAATTCGGACTTACGACTTTTGAAGTTTTGTAAAGACCCTTTTACAACAAGTGACATTATTTTTTTACCTTTTTGTCTCACTTTGTCATTAAGGAAAAAATGCGATGCAAATTTAGTGTGATATGACATTTTATATAATTCTCTACGTTTTTGCGTGCATTCTATCCTCCTCCTAATACAGGCACTAGTGACGGTCACCGTGGCACTGCTGTTTGAAGGTCATTAAAGGTTATTAAAAAAAAAAATGATATCTCGTAGGATATTGAATATTTAATTAATCTAATAAGTACATATTGCTCAGAAAACCTATCCCTCCGAATGGTTTTGAGTTTACTATACATTGTAAAAAAATGGTTCATCCCAATTGTCGGGTTCTGACTAATTTACTATGTATATATACAGCGCTACGAACATTTTCACGATCATTCTAAAGAACACTAGAAAATGCTGTGCGGGAAGTGTGAGCGGCTCAATCTTCATTTAATAATCGTCTAACATGCACCCGTGAATGTATCTTAGGCTCGACATTTACATGCATTCCGACACCAAAATCCCGTGCGCGATACCAACTCCAGCAATACTAGTATACTAGTTGCTGCGATTGGCTCTTCGCTTGGCTCCGTTCGTGACGTTCGACACATTTAAAAACGATAGTAGCACGTATAAAAGAACGTCGAGCATGCTCGATGTTCTTTTACACATGCAATGTGCATGTTAGAGTCTATCAGGTCCTTAAAAACCGAAACGCACTGACAACGGTGGCGGAGCGGCGCGCGGTAACGGTTGTAATGTTCGTACTAATTCGGAAGGGTCCGCACAGAATACCGCGCCGCTCCACTCTGTGCTGACCCACCGTTGTCAGTGCGTTTCGGCCTTAAAAGCATACTATATCTAACATTGTACGCTGATCTAGTCCCGAAATGACGTACACGAGACCCTTATGTTATGGGAATAAGGTCTAAAATCTGTGTAGTTCATGGTGAGCGTCTTATTTGGCGTAGCTTTTGTCGCTTACTGTACCAGCCTTTAGCTGTTATTTCGAGACTTTCGGGTTTCGAACGTTAACGAATACCTAACGCTCTTATCGCTTACGACCCAGACGGCCAATTAACGAGTTAATTCCTAACAGATTAGGCATTCTTGGCCGCTCACTTGTTTACAACCGGAGTTCCGACTTGGTAATGTTTGCTAAACGTTTAACTTCGCATTTATGCCGTTTTAAATGATAGTCAAATAGAGATGTTGATCAAATCAGCCTTTTTCTTTATTAAGTTTGTACGTCAAAAACCGTCTGTTATTATTTATACGAATTCATAAAAGGAGGAGGTTCTCAATTCGTCGGATTCTTTAGTTTTTTTATGTAGAGAACGAAGGAACTCTTCTAAAATGTGCATGTACTCGTATGTGCATATTCATTAATTACGTCCCATGAATGGACAGTTAGGGATAGTAACAAAACCAACAGTTAATGTCAATCGCATACGTTTAGTAACAAAACCAACAGGTTAGATGTGAGTTCAACATCACTATAGTTATCCTTAACCGGACATTTTTTTTGAACTCCCATTAAGTTTATTGAAGTCAGTCAAACCTTTGTTGAAGTTTGTTGGGAAACAACAATAGCCCAAGCATTTTATTTTCATTAGTATGGAATAAAGTGGAAATTTGTAAATAGTTCATAACAACAGCTTTATTGTGTGTAACTGATATATTATCATTTTAGTAATTACGTAGACTCAAAATCCGCCAAAATATTAGTCATCAAAAAATCGATATTTAACCAATTCCTGAAAAAAGAGGAAATATATTAATAGACATTTTATTTTTTGTTTTGGTTAATTTACAGGAGCTCTTCAAGAATAATAAATAAATCAAATATAAAACATAATGGATGTGTCATTTATTTTTATATATTTACTTCCCGATGGAAATTTTGTAGGATTCTTGGATGAGGCATCTTAGAATAACATTTGAAAATTAAACAAACAAAAAAACGCAGTTGTAAATTAATGTTTGAAAAAAAAAAATTGCCTCTGGTACAAAAAAATAATTTGCCTGTGGTACAAGTGATGTTACGTTTTTCTATGGCCAAACAGCATCCGTTTTTTACCTTATGTATAAGTTGAAGCTTGATGTTTTCGTAGTATGTCCGTATTGTTCATCAGTTATGTTTATTGGTTATGAAAGAAAAAAATATTTGTACCGTTAAACTATTCTCAGAAGGTAAATTAGCTACTTGTCAAAGTCACGCCGAATACAACTTGAATTCTACTGTAATAATCCGTAGCGAACAATTTTGTGTAAAGTAAACAAGTCAGGTGCACCGGCTCCAATGATACTAAACCTAGATCTTATACAGCCAACAAGCTGAGCTTACCTAATCCGTTCTGAGAAGTTCCCGTAGCAGCCGTTTTCTCGGGGACGGAGCGAGTACCAGTGTTTCGATATAGGGCACGTGAATTTTATGTACGTGCCATTCTTAAATGAAATAAAATAAAGTTTACCGTGTCATGTCATGTGGGAAGCCTTTACGAGGTCCACTCATAAGATAAGGTTGTTTCTCTTATGAGTGGACCTCTGGAAAACTGTTTCAAACTATCCATACTAATACTATAAATGCGGGAAGTGTGTCTGTTTGCCTCTCTGTTACCTTTTCACGCTTAAACATGTTCTCCGTGAGCGTTTTATGTAATTCAATGTATGTACTTACCTACCCTACTTAATATCCAGCCTGACATGTAAAACAATGTGTTTTATCAATAAAAATCTGATTTCTGAAACCGGGGAACTGTTTTCGATGAAATTTGGTTTAGAGATAGCTTGAGTCCCGGGGAAGGACATAGGATAGTTTTCATCCCGGAAATCATCCAATAAGGGAGTGAAATAGGGGGTGAAACATTGTATGGAGCTACGATATAAACGTGTTCCACGCGCACGGAGTCGCGGGCAGATGCTAATAGTGATTTTATAAGGTGTGAATCCATTGAACTATACTATACTATATATTTCATTTGTGGAATGTAGAGATGTTTTTGTTAGAAAATCTTTATCTCACTATACTTATTAACGGCACGGTTATCACAACACGGCGCGCGAGCTGTGTCGCGGCGAGATAGACTATCCGTCTCTTTCTAAATATTCTAATTAGCATGAGACGTATAGTCTTATCTCGCCGCCACGATGCAGCTCGCGCACTGTCTTATGATAAGCGGGCAGCTGTGCGTATTACAAATAATATCGCGAGAGAAACCGCAACTGTTGTTTCGGAGACCACTACATACAAACTTACATACGTCAGTCATTCACTCTATATTATTAGTAGATCATAGTTTGTGTGTTTAGTTTACCGCAATTGATCGTGCGAATTCCGATGCGCAAACATTGTGCAGACGCACATTATTCATCCACACATTGTTCGGCTCGACGTATAATAACATTTTATATGCATATATAAATCACAATTCCAGTAAACAAACATTCATTCCAATTGCAATCATACGTCGAACTCCTGCGGTTTATTTGTGCAGTGAAACACATACTGCAACCATCCAGTATTACTGAGCTTTGATTGCGTATAGTTGTTGCAAACCTCGGAATCTAATTATACTGGCTACGTCACGGTCGAGTGCAGACGTTTCGTGGCTAGGCAGTATTTTTCTTCGCCGTTGAGCAAATGGAACTTTCAATTGTAGCTTCGCATATGAAAGCTTAAAGCAGTAAATTAACTGGGGCGTTATCTAAAGCCTACACTGCGCGACCATCATAGCATGTCGCGCGAGCTGCGTCGCGGCGCAGGAGTTTATTCTTCTAAGCGTGTTAATTAGAAACCCCCCTAGTAGTATAGCAAGCTCGGTTACCTATATTAGGTTACCACTCCCTCAATTTGGCTCTCGGCTGCACTAAATTACCTGCACAATGCGCCCGCGCATGCCGACCTAACCGCCGGCATCCTGCGTGTGCCGGAAGCTGGATCACAGCGCTTACGTCGCCTCAAACCAACCAGTGTAAGTCTGACCTCCGAGTCCGAGGCATATTTAGTAGCAAAGGAGGTCCTTTGCTACTAAATATGCCTCGGACTCGTAAGTAGGTACTTATGGGCAACATTACTATGCACGTAGAACCTTTGGCCGTTGGGGTGTCACGTACCGGCGGATGCAGCGTGGGTAGACCCCACAAGGTCGACTGATGACGTGGTAAAGGTCGCGGGAGTCCGCTGGATGCGGGTAGCGCAGGACCCGTTGTTATGGCCCTCTTTGGGGGAGGCCCATGTCCAGCAGTGAATGTTTTTCGCAGGACATGATGAGATCTCTCGGTCCCAAGAACGTGGCTGGACCGTTGGGTAGACTAAGTACGACAGTTACGATTTGAATGTCATATTATATTATACTATACTATACTATAGCCTGGCAATTTCGTTCGTGACACTCCGATGGTCCGCGTGGGGGGCAGGGGACGCTGACGTGTTACTCGCCGCTACACACGATATGATTTACTTAACGAATATGTCTGCGGATATCCCTTACAATATTCTAATTTGTTTATAAGAATATTGTGTATATAGTTGTGATACCGAGTAACCATCAGGAATCAATGATTAGTTGATTTATGTAAGAAATTTATATTTTTGACGGCCGTTTAGCCTAGTGGGTAGCACTACACTGCCTACGAAGCTGGACGTCCCGGGTTGGAATTCTGGTAAGGGTAAGTTATTTGTGTGTTGTAGCACGAATATTTGATCATGAGACATGGATGTTTTCTACGTATTTTTGTACCTATAAGTATATTTATCGTCGCCATTGAAGTTGAATGTTCCTTAAACTTTTTTTAAATAGCTATATACATTATATAGAATTTGTTTGGTTTGACGGTCCAATAACTTTGTCTATCGGCGGACTCATCGTTGCGTAGCAATCTCGTGTGCGTTTTGTGAAGAGCGGCCGTGCTCATGTACACATGTTACCGCCAACCGCGACCGCGGTCGGCGGGCGACTGACGCTCCTGACTGACAGCCCCGCTGCCCGCACACTTCATACCACCCCCGCTGTCCTTCGTCCCTTGTCCCCCGCGAACCATGGGCGTGTCACGAACGAATTTGCCAAGCTATAAAGGCCTTCTACACGATCAGGACCAACCGCCAACCACCGTGTCCACCGTTTCGTGGGTCGGGTTGATATAAAAATGGACCGTGTAGTTGACCAACCGATATTTGGTTGATGTCAACGGCCTTGGTCGTGAGCGCATCCCTCGCGACAGGCTGCGTCGGTGGTTGGTCCCAACCGTCTGGAACGCTGTCGGCCAACCGTTGATCCGACCAAGGACACGGTGGTTGGCGGTTGGTCCCGATCGTGTAGAAGGCCTTATAGTCAGGAGCTTGCAGACAAGTAGTACTCGTTTAAGAATAGGGCAGGGGTCGCCAATTGTACAGTCGACGGGCATCATAGTCACTTAACGTCGCTTCCAAATAGCTGAGCGTCACTGGCTACGCAAGCGCAGCAAGTCGCTGTAGGTCGAAGTTAGGATGCGTTTACACGAGAGATGTGCGAAGTGTGAGCTTGATAATCGGTGAGTGCGGAAAACGCTAAGCTATGGCAAAATATACTCAATTCAATTCAATTCAATTATTTATTTATGTCGAAACAACGAACCATATAGATATATTCAGATGGCATCTGTAGTTGCCGTCGATCCTGATTGATTGATGCTATGCTTTTAGCTGGTACCTAGTGAGACACCGTGACTCCTGCGTAGACACCGCACTGTTATTATTTATTTATATAATAAAACACCTTTGAGTGTGAATTATAAGCTAGACTTCCGCAATAGTCCACTCAGGGTCCCAAAGGACCATGGCGTTTGGCGGCGCGCCATGGTGGCGACCTTCTGCACGCCGCACTGCGGCCGACCATTACCTTGCCGACAACGAGGCAATCTCTATTTTACTGCATTCTGACAAATGGGGATGTTGACTGGTATTGTCAGCTACTGTATTGGGTACTTTCCATTATTCCAATTTAGGGAAGTATAGTGTGGCGGTTTCCCCTTGCCCTCCCCACCGCAGTTTACGAACCGAGGTCTCGCTTCGTGATACCCGAACCAGAGCCCTGCCAGATTACGTCCCTCTTTGAGCCTATAGATTAAGTGCTCTGAATCCGTTCATTGGCTCAGTGCCATTTTTGATTTTACGACTATTCGCAGTGACGCGTACTGACGTTGACACAGGTGAAGTGCGCGTGACGTAATCGTTAAACTTTCCCGCTGTACGGTTGAGTCTAAAAATATGTATACGATTTTGGGTTTATTCTCCATGCGGTAGACCCTCAGGATATATTTGGTCCTACTCAGTCCACGGGTTAATAGTTTGATGATAGGGCAAAAAAGTTAAATAATTAATTTCACATACCGTAAAACGGGGTGAGTAGGGTCAAAACTGACATTCAAAGCTCGATAACATTTTATTTTTACACATGCAGATGAATGTTGTATATAATAATGTACGATTCTCACCGAACGGGCCGGGCTGGAGCGCATTCTGTTACATGACATGCGAAGGAATTCGAACCGTATAGTAACATTAATTACATTGGGTCACTATCAAATTTACCTTATCGCTAAATGACAATATAGCTGAAATGTCTGGATTGTGTTATGTCTTTGTAACTACATAGACATGAATGCTAAATGCCTCTTTGGCAAAACGTCTGGATCTTAGAACGTAACAATTTAAATTGATCTAGCAGCAAAACATCTTTATCTTCGAATGTCTTTATTTCTTAATAGATATAAATGCTAAATGGTCCGGTAGCAACAAGTTTGTATCTTAGAACAGTTAGAACAGTCAAAAAGCAAACAGTCTGGATTGTGTAACGTTTTTATAGCTAAATGGAATAAACGCCAAACGACCCATTAGCAAAACGTCTGGATCTCAAATGTTAACGTCACGAGTATTTTGCAAAATTATAAAATTTTGAGTAATTAGTATATGTGATCGATTATTAAATAAATTTTAATTTGCATGGCAAAATCCAAATACAAGTTAGCAAAGGAATAACTTCAAATTTTATATTTAAGTGTGATGGGATAAACCAATGGTTTTAGGGGTTATGCGTTACTAACAAATAAAAATGTCGGAATATCCATATTAATCTTCTAACTTACAACTTATAAGCCTTTTTTTTACGTTGGGGAAATGCCTTTACCTATCCCGCCCGCCACGGGGAGAAGGCAGGGGGGGTATGACGGACTAACCGTGGTAGAAGCCTTTGACTACCGTCTAAAAACCCAACGAGTGCCTGCTCTGTCTTAAGGGAGGGGCGCCGCGGGATCGCTTTACGCATTCGACCGCGTGCGACAACTTATAAGCCTAGCTTAAACTGTTACCTGCATATTTTTAAATTATGTCATTAAATTTCCAGACGTTTTGCTACTAATTCGTTCTGTGTTCATGTCAATCAAATAATTTTACTTTCGACGATTTAAATTTCATGACGCTTTGCTATTAACTCGTTCTGTGTTTACGTCGATTAAATAATTTCACTTTCGGCTCTAGATATTCTAATCATGTGGACTTTTTATATTTTCAGACGTTTGGCTACTTATTCATTCTAATTCTTAGCCATCCAGCTGAACTGTCTTTATGCTGAGTGAGTATTCTACTTTCATGTCGTCGCAACTGAATTAACTATATGCTGACTGTGTATTTAAATTTTATGTCATCTAGCTGAAATGGTCGCTCCGACCCCGCCCGGTCGGTGAGAATCGTACATGTGTTCCGGACTTTTGTATTTTAGTTTTTTTTTTAATGATTTTGGATAGTTCGATTTCATAACTACGATACACACGAAATCCCACCTCAACCCGTAGTCCCTTGTAGTTGGGGTGAGATGGGATTTCATACAAAGTTGATGTTGGAAGATTGTTGCATCATTTTTTTTTATTATGTATATACAGCTCCATTTTAAATTGAAATACGTTATTAATAGCAGTTACCTTAAAATCCTATCGAACCCCCCTTTCATCCCTTCTCTCCCCATTCATAACCCAACTCTCCTCGCGATCCCTACTCACCCCATTTTAGGATACTCAATTTTGAGTCAGATACATCGGTGACATTACCACTATACGGAAAATTTAACTTTCTTTCTATTTATAAAAAGGGCAAGTCTGTAAGGCAAAGCTTTATAAGTTTTTATGTAATGGGTAATCTCCAAAACCACTTATTCGATTTCTAACAATCTTTAACCAAGAGGTGTATAATGTATAATGGACTTTTGTGGATGGATAAATGGCTAAGTACTCTTTTAGTTGTTCCGAACTTCTATTGTTCTTATCTATTCTATTCTAAGTTACCTAACGAATGCCGAAAAATAATGCACGGGCGTTGAATAGGTTCTTATTTGTTTAAAAAGTTCCATCGAAATATACTAAATGCAACTAAGTAGTCGGCATCAAAAAAGAATATCAAAATAAACACACCGTGAATCCAGCTATGATATTTTGGCTCCGCGTCGCGATTATTAATAGACGTGCATTTACGTGCCGTGTTTACTCGGGCGTCACTGTCACGGGCTTTGTTTCCGTTGTAGATGTTTATCGTTACGCCGTCGCTTATTGGTGATGCGGGTTGATAGGGTGATAGGTGACGGGTGATGAACTTCACGAGTATATTATATTCGTCTATAGCTAGTCAGAATCGTGAGCCACTGTAGCCGATTGATAAGGCACGCGACGGCTGCTCGTAACCACTGGGTTTCTTTAAATTATGATTTCGGTGAAGGAAAACATCGTAAGACAACCGCGGTGTAATCCCAATAAGGTCCTGTTTCCCTCTATGTTGGGGGAGATGACGCCGGCGTCGGCTGAGCTACTGTGCGAACGACATTGTCTCTGTCCGCCGGCGTCAGCCTGCGGAACCTAATCTCTTTCTAATTAAAACACTTAAACGCGGATAGTCTATCACGCCCCGACACAGCTAGCGGCGCGCCGTCTTGTGATATTAGCAATGTAAATATTAGCTCTGGAATTGCAAGCGTTGGGGAATAGGCAGCGGTGCCCGCTTATAATCACACGGGTATTTAGCGCCAACGTGATGTACATTAAGTTTACGCTGGTAAATAATAAAGTCTCGTGAATCTCGTGATTAAAGTTTCACTTTCCGTGCCACTCGCAATTAACGAACGCACTCGTGCAGCGATCGAGCAGGTAATAGACTAATAAATCAATGCGGGGAATTTATTAGCGACATGAGCATGCGTCGGTGTCTTGTGATCCTGCCGGTAGGACTATCGTGGCTAGCACGAATGTCGCCGCGACGCGACGCGAGAAAATCTACCCGCCTTTTTCAAATTTCCACAGTGCGAGTGCATGTGATGGGAGTCGTTGTGTTGCGAGTGAGTGACTTGGCACTGTAATAACCTCTAGCAACCATCGATAAATTGTCCTTATCACATTAGGGTCGCAGCATGTATTTTTCTTTCATACCCCTCTATCGCACGTCACCTCGGTGAGTGTCACTGGTGAGTGACGTGGTGACGGACGGAGTGAGGAAGCAAGTGTTCTTCTCATTGATCTTCTGTCTGGCAGTCAATTATTTTTCTTGGTCACCTCTTCTCTCGTAGCCACCAACGTTGCTTAAGGTGGTTCACCGACCATACAAAACGTTTTTTGACATTCGCAGATTAACGTTGTGATATTTTAAGAATAATTTGAGAAATGAGTTTGTCATACTTTGGGACTTCAAATTATTCTAGTTTATACAAGTTTTTCTAAGAAATGGGGAATTTCGCGCAAATGTATAGGAGGAAATATTTCAAAGTGGAAATACGTTTTCTCTTTTCGTATGGTCGAGTACGTAGTATTCCAAAGGTATGCTTCCCGCTTCACCAGCACAATTAGTGGCTTCTTTTAGATCTAAAAAGGAAATCGGAAGACGATGTAGAGGACAGATCGAAGTGGCGATGATTAAGGCGGAAAGCTGACCCCACCAACACGTTTTTAACCTAGTTTATCCTGTAGTTGGTAGTGACCCTGCGTATACGAAGCTAGAGGTCCTGGTTCGAATCCCGGTGATATTTGTTCCTTCAGTCATGGATGTTTTCTATATCAGTTTGAATAAGTATGTTTTCTCAAACATGCTCGGAAAAGGACTAGGTTGATTTGTGTAAGACTGACCGGTGTTGTTTTATTTTTGTTTATAAATATGAGCTTCATAGCTAGTAAGAGAGTGTAGGTCCACGGGCGGTGTAACCACTCGACAACGACCTAAATCGTAACATTCCGTATTGTTTGTTTGGGATGTGGGAGCACTGGCGCGCGCTATTGTTTCTCTTTAGCACTATTTGCGGCGTACGCGCTTCCTTGTCTGACATACGGGCGAGTTGGACGGCTAGCTGAAGTTTGGTGGGAGCTGGTATGTTAATAATTTACTTTACAAACAAAGTTTTAACCGACTTCAATTCAGTACTTTGCCTTAATTGACGTGTTTTCATCGATTCCTCCAGGATGCCATCGTCATATCCAGACCTGATGACAAAACTTAAAAGGGTTTTCCAAATCAGTCCACGCGTCTTCAAATAATCGCGGAGCATACAGAAAAATAATAATTATAATTAGAAAGAAAGAAAGAAATCATTTATTCATAGCGAATAAAAAAAAAAGACAAACTGTCGACACATAAGCACATACATATTTGCCACAAAATGGCCACAACTTAGCGTAATGCTGGCGAGGTGCAGCGTATTTGATTCCAATTGAGAACGTTCCTCTTATTGTGAGCCTCCTTCTCTTTTGAAGTCCATTAAAAAGATGCTTGTGTCGGAGATAGAAATGAAAACTAAAGGTAGATAAAAAAATCAGAAATCACGGTAAAAATAAAACTAAGATTAATTATACAATAATTTTAAAACCGAAACTGCTAGAGTAAAAAACGCCAGGGATAACGTTCTACCTCAGAGCATAATAATAATAAATATATATTTGGGGAAAATCTTACAAAAGTCGACCTCGTCCCAAACTAACCAAAGCTTGAACTGTGGGTACTAGAAGACGATATACATACTTGTATAGATACATAAATACTTAAATACATGGAAAACGCCAATGACTCTGGAACGAACATTCGTGTTCACCCCACAAATAAATGCCCTTACCGGGATTCGAACCCTGGACCTTCAGCTTCGTAGGCAGAGTCACTACCAACTAGGCTAGAGTGGTTGTCAAATGACATTTTGGTTATCATATCGACCAAAGGTTTTCAATCTAGGGTACCTATGTGCAAGACAGGCAATTTATCTCGCTCTATACCCCAGTGCTAGCTGTGCGAGATTGCCTTCTTATCTGCCAACTTTAAATTGCTGTAGGACGTCCCATCCGCCTGTGTGTCGCTCTCCTATCAACCGCTAAACAGGAGTCGGGTTTGTGTAAACAGATTGTAACTAGAAACGCTCAAAGTCTGCGCCCAACATGTTAGTAACCGTCCAGGGTAATGGTATCTATTAGTGGTCTTCCATCGGCCTGGCTAGGCGAAGCGGGGCCAGAGATCTCATTTGTTTTGTAAACCCCATTGACCTAAGGCTCCAAGACCCGGCCAGAGCGCGAATTGCGGAGCGGCAAGCGTTTTATCTGTTCATTGCGCGGTCGAGGCGCGCAACGCGCTGTGGTTAGTTGGGATCACACGCAATGAATTACAAAAACCATAGCCGCGCAATGTCGTGGCCGGGCCGTTAGGGCTGGTTGCACAAAACCGACTGTAATAAATACTTAGGGGTCTTCGTTAAAATCGGAATGTTTAGATAGTTTGACAGGTTTCTATGGAATGATAGCTGTCGGCGCCATATTTAACTTTGATCGGTCTGTAATAGTAACTTGGTGCAAACCGCCCTTATTATTTCGTAGAACGTTCATCAAACCTAGATTAGCTAAATGCCTCTTTAATTAGTTTATCTTTATCTATTAATAATGTTTTGATTGCATGAAATAATATAAGTGGAGACGCCGCTCATGCGGATTGTGAGACCATACAAGAATTTGGCTTCATAGCCCTTATTTTGGCAATGTGCAAAGAAGGGATTCGCACCTAAACGAATAAAAGGATAAAAACACTGACGCCGCAAATAAGACTCCGACAACTCTTGAAATACAAAAACATTTTGCTCGAAACCAGAGCACCTTCGATATAGTCAGGGTTCTTTTTAATTAAACAAAATGCAGTCTATTTTTGCCCTCAATACCTTTGTACAGAATTTCCACCCTTTATGTATTTGAGTTTCAACAAACACGTAACAAGAAACTGAACAAAAGACATGGACAAATAAGGGAAAATTGGCGTAGGTGGTCATCTATTATGTTCGGCCGCGAATGTTGCTGAAATAGAAAGGTTCGAATTTCATAGCACTTTCAGTTGTTTTCGTCGTTTTTCCTATAGCAAGGTAGTCAGTTCCCTAAATACAAGCATCATAGTACAAACGCCGACACAGTTAACTGACCGTCATGTATTTATATTGAACCTTATTACAATGCATATAAAGTGCACGGATGATCGGTTAACTGCGTTGGCGATGGTACGAAACAAACACTGTATAAGCGCCGTATTACATATCCTATATCTCTATAGGCTATGTAAGGCGCTTACAAAGTCTCTTTCGCATTGGTCTTGTCTAAAATTTACTCACACGCGATTGTGATGCTAACTGCTATACAATTTTGTCCTAGAATAGCGTAAATTCACTTGACGTACAAATCAAAGTCAGATGCACTGTGCAGAATTGACAACGTATACGCTCGGCTTTGTGATAGCAAGCCGTCGTACAACTGACGTTTCTTTGGCTCCAGTTCTTTGCACAGTCCACATGAAGGGTAAACAAAGGCTTTGTTCGTGTGGTCATTGTTTGTGACGTCACTGGCCGTGCATGAAACGGTCGTCGCTGGCTTGGTCGCTGACGCCCGAGATGCCAACAAGCCAAGAGTTCAGTTTAGCCTTTGTTATGACTCCTTTAAAAAACAATGAGCCCTTTACGATCAAGTGTGACGAAAAATTAAGATAAGGTTTCAGTAACTATTGCCATAACTGTTATATTTTTGGGACATACTGTATACCTTTCCCGTTAAAAATGGATCGATCGTTCTATCGATTGATAGAACAGTTTCTATAGGATATAAAAACAACCCCTTCCTTTCCAAGTCTCGGTAATAATGTACTATTTGACTTACACAAGTTTTGCGATTAGTGGTAATTAAATAATGTAACGTGTCTTTCATGTCTTTAAGTTCAAATATCACTCAGTGCATCACTCACGTTAGATTTCCTTATTAAATGTATTTCTTCCTCACAAAATTATGAAAAGCATTGTGTGGAACACGGACGGAGTTAGGTAATTGTGCTGCAATGCGGCTGTACGCTTGAGTTTGGGGGGTGCTGCTGCTGTACTGAAACTAACTATAGGCATATTCAGTATTGAACCTTCATACAACCAACTGAACGAATGCAGGAGGAAACAAAAAGCTTAAGGACCAATTGCAACTGCAAGAGCTCCATTGAAACTGATGAAAGCTCGCCAATATCTCATCACATCGGGTCCTCATTAAGAGAGCTTACTCTGCCAGAAATTACATCCAATGTGTACATGAGCAATCCCTTCCGTCTCGGACGACAGACCACCGGTGACGTTTAATTGGCCTGAGCTATTCACAAACCATTTTGCATTTCTCCGTGAACTACCAGATAAACCCACCCAGCAACGGTATGTCACCGCAGGTCAGACTTACGCTGGCTCGGCTGTGGAGGCACGGTGGTTTGGCTTTTACGAATAAGAGCCGTTACGACCCAACAAGCTTTCAACGTGCGTCCGAATTCACCTAACAGACTCCAATATGTAACATTTGTACTAAAACCTATTTCAGTTAATGCCCTCAATACCCTTTGAACACTAATTGATAAACGGCCCGATAACGTACGCTTACGACTGCATTCAGGAGTGCGATTGGCCCGTCCCCATTATTGCTTGAACCCTAGATCTCATACAACTGTGTGTAATCAGAGCTCCAATGGTCACTGACTGGTGGTGTTTGGTGACCAAGGGAGAAGGCTTGCGGCGCTTTGAACTTTGCAGCTCGGTGCTTTGACATGAGGTGATGCCTTTGTAATGAAAGGATGTGTTTTAAGTTTACATGCCTTTGATTGTTTCTAGTGCTTGTCTCTCAATGTTGATCTAGCAGCGCAGTAATATTACGTTTAAACGTTTATTTCTTAAAAATACACTTCAATGCGTAATTGGTTGGCAGTTCGTGCTGCTCTTGATACATTTGTGTCGCTAGTATTATTCATACTGTATTATTTATTGCAGTTTCACTCAAAATATCCGTTCTGGCCCTTCGGGCAACTGAAGCCACCTATCATTAGTGTTGCGTTCCGTAGCATGTCAATTTGATCATAGTTCACAATTGGACGATTTTGTAACGAAAAATAATGCGTTAAATTGTGAACGGTTTTGTCAGATCTGAAAATTGGAACTATTACTTAACTCACGAAACGTCTGGTTCAACTTCTAGCAACTCAACTGTAGCGCCTATTACAATACACCTCAACTCTTACGTCATACACGGCAAATGTGTGATGCTATTCTTAAAAAGGGATGAATGCCGATTCTGCTGCTTTTTTTTAAATAAACTTAACGTAACGTAGAGACTATCCGTCTTTTTCTATTTAAAACACTTTAAAAGAGACGGCTTATCTATCTCGCCGCGAGACAGCTCGCTTGCCTTCTTGTGACAACCGTGCTGGTATTATCTATAGGGATCGTCCGAGGGGCAACCAGGGCGGTTCCACAACACTTCGGGAGCTCAAATACCACGAGCCATCCGGTTACCTTTTGGACACTAACTCCGTTTAATTGCTCTGAATACGGTATAAAACTTGAAAAAAGCCCTTTTGTTCCCATAAACACAAAAGGCAGTGACAAATAAATTCGTGCGAATTTTTACCCCATCTTAAAGTCAAAGTATTTATTTCTTAAACATAGGTTAAACAGGTGTTATAAAATGCAGCTTGGTATCACTATGTCTTACGCGAAGGTGTAACAAAACATATAAGAGTATGCTTAAATTAATGCTATACCTCATCTTGTAAAATATCTGACGATCGCGATCGTTCATGAATAAGGACATCAGTCTATAGGTGATTCAGGTCTGCATTGTAATATAGTACTCGGCTCTGATTCGACGGAACGATTAACTGGCCCCAGCTAATTTATTGCCATTTAGCAGTTCTGCGCGACGTTCAGCCGCGACATGGATGTATATAATGAATATTGATAGAAAGCATCCTTGCTCTACGTTACTATTATGCGCGACCGCATTATTTGTTTAAGCTTTCATCAAGTTAAGTGTTTAGTATCTACATAATATATTTCTACACAGAATTCTGTAAAAATCTATTTCGGGCTCGTTAGAACCATCTTGATGTCTTCGCAAAAGAAAGCGTAGCCGGCAATAAAAGTTGTCTATCTGCCTTGACTGCGCTAGCTCTGACCCGACTAAGGGTGAAAAGGTAAAGAATCTAGGTCAGTGTTAATGTGGCTTCAGATTGTATTCATTATTCTTAAGGAATTAACTTTATTAAATATACGTTGTACAAATTAGATTATGTTTAGATTTAAAACCTACAGTACCATAGATTGCGAGGCATAACAATGTGTGATGCTAAAAAGGGGCTGGACTCAGCATATTGTTGCAGTTTCAGTGGTTCGACTTAGGATGGTGGGTTGCACAAAACCGTTTGTAATCGTAAGCGGTGTTCGTTAAAATCTGATTGTATGGAAAGTCTGACAAGTTTCTATGGAACGACTGCGGCCGGGGCCATATTTAACGTTGATCGTAAGGTGCTGCAACACAAACGTGATCATGGCGCCGGCAGCTGCCATCCCATAGGAAACTGTCAAACTTTCAAACAATCAGAACGAGTCTTCCGATTGCCGATGGTTTGAACCAACCGACCCGATCTTACAGCAAATGGCGACGGATTTCAAACCGTGTATGCACTTCGTTACAAGCGTGCTAAGCCTTTCAAGGAAAACAAACGGGGTCAACCTCGTTACAAAACTACTGAATCTGATCCTGACTTGGAACAGTGTAGCGTTAATGGACTTTTTTAATGACACGACGAGTAAGACCCGTAAATTGTTTAATTACTGTTTTACGAGTATACTTTCCTTTGTGATCCCATTTCGGGTCCGTATTACGCTTCAAGATATTTAAAAAGAGTCCGAATTAGATTAGGTTTAACCCGCGACGCTTTAGAAAAAAAATGGAATGGTAGTTTGAGTATCCGGTAAAGGAGTTGTTAAAGATACCTAAGAAGATGACAATATAAAAGAAACCAACGCACGTGAAGTCGCAGTCAAAAACGAAGAATGTTTATATAAATTAAGCTTTCGTGACGTGACTTAAGGTGAAATTTCGTCTAGCCCATGACAGGATTCTAATTAATTTCTTGTTAAATTATGACGAAAGAATTCCAATGTTTCTTTATTGCACACAGACCGCGTAAGCCGCTTTAGCTTCTAAATTTGTACGACGTCCATCTTATGAAAACTCTTTGATGTTACAAAAACTGTCGGAACATTCAGATGCAATTTGTGGGAGATTAATGTTCAAATCAACTTTGGGAAGTCGGATGTTAGTTCTGATTGAGATGTCTGGTTTAATATAGATCAATGGACCGTTGTTTTGTAAATTGTATAACTAAACTGTACCCAGCCGAGGGACATTATAGGCTGATTTATTATTATGTCCTATATTCGTTATTAATCTTAGTGTCAGGTTTTTACCTACAAACAGTAAAATATAAAACTATACATACGAAACATAAAAGCATTATTTATACCTACCGGTGGTCAGGGCGACAGAGATGGGGACCTCCTGGCTATCCGCGCTGCGTCCACGAGTACCGCCTTCCGTATCTGACCCTTGACCTAGCCATCTAGCGAGAGTCTCTATTATAACTAACTATAAAAAAGTCAGGGAGAGATTCGGTAGGGGCTAACCATCCCGCGCCACATGTTGCCAGCGACGTCGACATCGGGTAAAGTGACGCAACATTTGTCGTAATTCGCTCGACGTCTTACGTGGAACTATGAAATCTTGTGTCGTGCGATATTGCCAGCTGGACATGTGGAGCCAATTTGCGCGATTCCTTTGACGTGGCTAGCGGCGCGTGACGATTTGTGCATGCAATGTTAGCGGTGTCTTTGAATTTAAGGGCAAATATTATGTGTCGAATATGAGTTCTTGAGACTTGAATGGTTCCTTTATATTGAAGTTTATACCAATAGTCAGGCTTTTAGTCGAATTGTGTAAGATTGTCACCCAACTTACAAGTACCTACATTTGTAGAGCCACCGCACACTGAGCCATTCGTGGCCGCCACAAGCTGCGGACGAGTCCTTTCATACATTTTGTGTGGACATTTTTAAAAATTTATGTACGTAATTAGCATGAGTCGTCAAACAAAAATTCAGTGTCCGTTTAGTGACGACAATTAAGTATTCAGTTCGTATAAACAATCACTTTTCCTTTTAAATTTATAAATTACTTGTTATGCATAAACAGGTTATTTAAATGTGAAACAAGTTCATTTTTGTAGGTATACTATATTAATTTTCTTCACAAAACCGAGTAAACTGACACCGATTGAATTTTTGATTAACAAATCACGCTAATTGTGTACACATTGTATAATATATGCCCGTATATCATCGGCACACACCGCGCGTTTAGTGGCCGCGTCCGAGCCACTAGTTACGGGAGTTGCGCGCGCTCGCTACTAGAGGCCGCGTGTATATAGTGGTCAATTCATGATCTTCAACGACACTTAAAGACAAAATAGCAAAACGATTGACGCCACGCCACTGCAGCCTAGGCCAAATTGATACAGCACAGAGCTCATTAAGAACTTGGGATTAATTGCTTTCCATTGATTACTCTGACCTATTTACTGCTGACCCAGCTGATGACGTCGTGTACCGAGGCCTTCGGAATTATAATATGTACTTGTATACAGTTGACCTAATAAAATATATATGTATTTCTTCTCAAACATGCAATGAAATATTGAAGTTGTGTTCTTTATAATCGGATGTAAATAAATCGAAGTATCAAGTTTTGGGCGCAGCGGGACGAGATATCTGTTATAAATATGTGTAAATAATTGCTGGTCTAGCCCTGCAAAGCGACCTTCTTTCGTTTCGATATCAGTTGTCTACCTATATCTATTTGGCCGGCAGTCCCTATTTTCCCGGCCTCTGCAGCAATGTACTTTTGTTGGCTGTGCACAGCACAAAAGCTGTGCACAGCCAACTTATTAACATACCTAGTAACTCACCTTCCCATCCGAATACGAAATACAATTCTATTTTACACTTTCCTTTCGTAGAATATAATATGGTACAGCTTTCAAGTCTCGACCTACTTAAATTCTAATTTAACTCTAGTTGCACTCAGTCCACAACGGTGCATTCCCATAAATTTTCAAATTAAGAACGTTCCTTATTCAAACATTCATATTCGTCCGTTCCGATTCGGGCGCTCGCGCCGCTCCGACGCTACTTCCGGCGCATTCAATCATGGCGGCGGTTCCGGCGGCGCCGGAGTATCTTTTCAACTTTCCTTACCAACTGATCATATAATGGTGACTTATTATTTTTGTATGGGAAGCTGAAGCTTGTGGTCCGCCTGCAAAATGTTTCTCGCTAAAATCAACAACTGACTTTTTAAAATGTACCTACAAGTAAAGCCCCATATGTGGTGTCGAGTTAGAATAACCCGCTTTCTTCCTGTGGGTTTCGTAAAAATCGACGGTTCGAGGTTTGAGTATGTGGTGGGCGATGGTCTAGCAATCTATCACTGCGATATCTGTTTGTCAATTTTTACAAGCTTTTATTTAACTTGCCCTGTTAGTATGGGACAAATAAGTATTGCGAGTTAAGTTTGACCCACTTCCCGGTGCCCGATTGAGCTGAAATTTTGGGTATAAGTATAGTTTGGATGACAATTCAATATTATGGTACCATCGAGCTGATCTGATAATGGAGACAGAAGGTCGCCATGGGAATCCAGTACTTAACCGACGTAACCCCGTGGAGTTTGATGGTATACAGAAAAGTACAGTCGGCAATAAAAGCTTGTACGAAAAATGATATTTTTGACAGAAACTTATTTATATCCACTTTTATGCTAAATGTGACACTGGATCAGGAGTTTCATGTGCTCTGCCTAGTACCTAACCCTTTTAGGAGTAAAGGCGTGAAGTTATGTATGAATCTATGTGCAGGTAAAAAGCCTTGGTAAACCCAGTCTTGCATGTAATCCTGGACTGTTCAAATATGTAGTCTTTAGATTTGTATGTGTTACTTAATTTAAATATGTTATTTTTACTTTCATCATACATACCACCATGTTCGGTTCTGGCGCTTCGCTGTCCGATACCACAGCACGGTCTCTTCGCTCGCACTCTATATGGTCGCAGTTCTACCTAGCATACATATTATTCATAATGTAGTATTCATTCACAAATTATGTTGCCTACTCCCATGTCCATGCTCTAAGCAGCAGTCAATATCTACGTAATTAATTACATTTCAGTATATTACGTAGAACTCTACGGATGACAAATTGTCCCGCTATAAAGCAATCCAGGGCAGCTTGCATTTCTTCCTAATGGTTATATTTGCGGTAGAGAAAAAGTTTTAATCACAATAACCAGTTTACAGATCCTAGTGACTGTTATTCTATACCTTTGCTGTGAGCAAACCACTCTAGTATTTCTGATGGGTCTCGAATTTGAATACTCTACGTGCTACCAAGGTTAAAAAGTTTCATGTGATTCCAGTATCCCGTTTTAAAATGAGAACCAAACCTTGAACATTTTAAAAGTCTCTAGCACCATTGACTCAAGTCTACTAACTCTCGCGGTGCGGTGCGCCACGTAGGAGCGAGTGGTCAGAGCGTGGCCCCCCGCTCGCACCGCTGTTATTGTACGTTTACTTGTGCTGGTTATTAAATTCCCTCCACTAATATAAATTGCACGAGGAAACTAAGCTACATTTTCAGTGTCTCATTTTATTTTAGCCAAGTATTATACACGGGTCTGAAGCGGTCCTAAGTGCTCTTATTACTGGGCTTGGATTCACAGCGGTTAGGTACCGACGACTTGCCTCGGCAACCCGAACGGCTATCACTGGAAGGCCCGCGAGCTGTGTCGCAGCGAGGTAGACTATATCAGCCTCTTTCTAATTAGAATGCTTCGATGAAACGGATAGTCTGTGTCGCCGCGACACAGCTCGCGGGCCGTCTTGTGATAGCCGTGATTACCCCTCTTAATGGCAATGGCACCCATTCTGTAGGGTCATTTTGCGGCGCTACTGGTTATGGTTTTTTCGTTCGCTGGGTGAAGTCGTTTATTATTTTTACAAAGGGTTTCAATCACGGAATTCCCAAACATACTCGGCCGGACATTCCGTGAACGTGTCCAAAAACCACCGTAGGCTACCAAAAGATCTAGTCCTTGTTAAAATGTTTAATTTCAATTGCCAAGCCTATATTAACTACTTACCCCTTATTCATAAAACTCAAAATGCCCCTGATAATTGAACGGTGGTTTTTCCCCTTTTGGCGAACGCTAATGTCAACGTGACTGGTAAAAAACAAACTAATTTTAACGACGATAGGTTTGTGTTTTTTAGCAAGATATTGCAAAAAAAAAGTAGGGTAAATTTATTATCTATACATAAGCATGACAAGCTCCACTCTGCAGCTTGAACAAAAACCGACTGAAGGTACGGGAGCTGAAATTAATATGGATCAAACTAGCAGCTCGAGACGAGGTTACTTGTAGACTGAAGCTGTCTAAGCGCCCCAAGTTTTATTCTAATGAAGTTTCAGAAATGAAGTCGCATTATACATACTGGTACACTAGTTTATCACAAGACTAGCTGCCCGCGCGTGTCTGTCCGCGTATTCACACGCAAGCGAAGCGGCCTGGTAAAATAAGCCTATGTCCGTCCCGTAGTTTCATTCTTACACTGTTGAAATAAAACGCAAACAGCCAACTAAAAAACTAGACGGGCCATGTGAAATTCAACCTTATGTCATTTTCATAATGACATCGAAAAAATATACTCACTTTTCTTCAGTTTTATAAAGAGCCGACACTTGGCGATCGCGAACTCTTTTTTCTATCGCCACAATAATTGACAACATTTCAAAATATGTAATAATGCCTAAATCGAAAACTATTTCGGTAATTATCTTATCTGAACGTAATAAAGTGGTTTTCCCATTTTTATTCTTACTCATTTCGGAGAACATCACCAAAATCTGTAAAACGCGGTATACCCCGTGCGTGACGTCATTCCTAACTCTGTTAGTGAAAGATGTGGACAGGTGCCATAGAGAGACATAATAATGACGTCATATTTTACTTACGACCTATTGGAATTCACTATTTTTAATTTTGATATGAATGAATGAAAATAAACATTTAGGGAGAAATAAAAAAATACGTATACCTTAAAATTTCATTTTCTATCGAATTAAATCATATAATGGACCTTTAAAAAAAGGAAATGTTGTCAATTCGTTACTACTACTTGATTAATGCATCGTATTAATGTGTGTTTGAAGTGTAGTTTCAATGCTTTACAACTTGCGCGGGTGCCGCGCAGCACACGCGCCGCGCACGACATGCGTTCGGTGGGTGGAGGTCTTTAGGCTAACCGGCCGTCAAAACAATTGCTACGACAGGCATTCAAATTCTCAGTACAGACTTGACTAATGAACTTGTCCCGATTCCTGATTCCCGCGTCTGTGCCTGTGAGCTAAAACGAACTATATTTCCGTTAATGTTCACGCTATTCTAATCCATACACCTCTAGTAATACGCTGTATTATAAGCATAGAGAAATATGCTCGGGTAGTCTGTACGTACGGAATTGATTCAATTGTCGAATTAGCGATCACTCTATTCCTGCTGCGCTCTTTGCAGGTCAAGGTGAGATGTTGCGAAGAATTATTTCAATTAAAAAAGTCAAAGATCAGAATATTGAATTTAGAGGATGATGGATTCTTTATCAGACATTTTATATATTCTGGTCTGTGTGTCACCTTTTGATCACGTTTCAACCTTGAACCGATTGAGATGAAATTTAGCGGATAAAAACATGGGATACTTTTTTACAAGCTTTTGTTTAATTTGCTATGTATTTAAGTAACCTTTGTTCGGGTGAAATCTTGTAAATCAATTTTGAAGCAGATATCTTCGACCAAAATGTGGACATGGGAATTGAGGACTTAATAGACGTAACCCCGTTGAGTTTGGGATCACTTGGAATACCGAAAAGTACAGTTGGCAAGCTTGTACCAATGTTTTGTTTTTTGATAGAAACTTATTATCCCGTAGCGTAGATGAAATTTCAATGTCCCGTGAAATGGGAGAGATGATTTTCTGTGGGTGAGCGATAGTTAGGACTACGCCTGCGAGAATTTAATAGCAAGCATCTTCTAAACTCTGATCTAAGTGCTAATAGGTAACGAGTTGAACCCTGATGAGGAAAAATAAAGCAAGCTGATTAAATCCCAATTAGGTTTACTCGCAGTTTCTCTAGAGAAGATCAACTAACAGCCACTCCTACAAAAGTAGTGAGGAGCCATTATTTATCAATCTAATCAGAATTCATTGGCAGTGGGCTGGTCACATCTGTCGCAGAACCGATGGTCGGTCGTTTAAACTGTTCTTGAACGTAGTCGGAAGGCCAGGAGAGGACCAGTTGAGGAGAGTAGCTAGTAGTGTCCGGATGGCGAAAACGGGAGATCGGATCTTATAGCGTACCTACCCTGGAGGAGATCTACGTCCAGCAGTGGATTGCGTCAGAGGCGTTTTTACCTATGGTGCAGGGTGTGCGTTGCTCACGGGCGCAGCGGTTCTAGGGGGCGCCGAGCGCCGCCCGCTACCAATCCATATTGACCACGCGCTTACTGGGGGGCGCTAAAGTAATGTTTGCACACGGGCGCTACATGGGCTGGAGACGCCTCTGGATTGCATTAGGCTGATGTAATGTGTGTGGTGATGTGAATCGGAATCTAAACAGTATGTAACTGAGAGGGGACCGAAAAACGTATAAGGGGAAAGGCGAGTCACGAGTTTATCGAAATTACTCTAAATGACCTAGCTAGAAATAAAACAGAAGACCAACGACCTCAGCGGTCGCCGAACCGCATTACTATTTGATACTTGACGAACCAACCCCTACAAACAATGCAACTCAGTGGAACAACGTAGCAATTGAATACGTACATGGTTATTTCGTATTGAATGCTCACCCGCGGCCAGCTGACCTCGTTATATAGGTAGTGGTGCCACGAAAACGGTAGGTAGCACGCGATCCTGAATAAAATGTGTTCATATAAATAACTAGTTAACCTGGAATAGGGTGGTTGACTGGTTGAAAATACATTTTCTTTTATTAGAAGACCTTATTCGGATTAGACCGGTTTCTTCACGATGGTTTCTTTGAGCGAAAACAAAAACGCAGTATTTTTTGTGCAAAAAGTAGTCTATAATAAAAGCTTGTTCCAAACATGTTTTTTAACCGACTTCAAAACAAAAGGAGGAGGTTCTCAATTCGGTTGTTTTTTTTTTTTTTTTTTTTTTTTTTTCAATGTTTGTTACCTCAGAACTCCGTCATTGATGAACCGATTCGGAAATTTTTTTTTTTGTTCGTAAGTATATGCTTCCAGGTGGGTCCCATTTTTTCAAAACTTCAGTTGGATGATGGGATCCATGAGGAATTTAGGGAACTCCTCAATTTTATTAGGCGCGCGTGTAGTGATTTTAGTATTTTCTATTCTAACTCGTGTATTTACATCCGGAATCATAAATTTGGTTGCGAGGAATTGATGATGAAGACCACAGATGACTTATCGAATTCTTCAATTATGTACTTAAAAGTGCAAAAGTAGGTACGTCACAGGTTCTGATAAGATTCCGTTGAAATAAGAACTAATGAAGTGCCATTGGTTGGATCTTGGGGAATCGATGGAAGTCCTCAAATATTATCGGCCCACATACAGCGATTCAGTTTTTTTCTATAGTAATCAACGCATTTGCTATCGGAAATCAGTTCATTAGGTAAATTGTAAAAAAAAATAGGAAATGTTCTCGTGGCTTGGCGGAGTACTAAATTGAAGTCGGTTAAAACTTTGTTTTTAAAGTAAATTATTTATAGAAACTTCTTAGGCTTATAACAGACAGATTCTGCCCGCGGTTCCATCCGCGTGCAACTTGTTTAAATATCGTAGCTCTATACAAACTTTCACCCCCGCATTTCATCCCCATAAAAACTATCTTATCTAACTACATATCTCTATACCAGATTTCAAATCTGTTCAGCGGTTTAGGCGTGAAAAGATAATAACACTTTTTCATTTAGAATTACTTATATTGTATGGATATTAATGTATTCCACTGTAGACTGTCAAAGTTAATTATATACAACTACTATGACATTGGTGTAATGTACATTAATTTCTATTGCAACAACATTGAACTAAATTATACACGATTATTAATGCGTACGTATAAGTATGGTATGTGTAGTTATCGCGTGTTGCATCATCTTAAACGGAAGGAAGTTTCCTAACAGCCATAATGCATACAGTATATCATCCGTCTCCGCCCGCCACCTAGTCCAGTCAACGACTACTTTTCACCCGACTACGGCACTGCCGGAAGAAGGGGATATGGTTTTATTCAACATCTGTACCCAATGTGTCCTCGGCTTCTTTGACCATCTGGTCAGGTCCGGAGCGCAAAGCCTGGGAAAGCTAATTATCACTGGCCGCATGGCAGGAAAGAGGAGTTGAGGACGGATGCCTATGCGGTGGGCGGAGCCACTCTTCAGGCCACCATTGCATCAAGTCCAGGGCTGTTATTCGCTACGCGTTAATGCGTCTCAGCCCGCCGGTCACCCGTCACGAAACTAGAGCTCTACCTACCCTTACTTACTACGCATCGCGGTGTCAAGATATATTTGTGGTTGAGCGTTGAGGTGAACTTAAAACAAGTTACAGATTAGGGGGGCAGAACCGAGCAGCTTGGAGAGTGATGGTTAAGAGCGGCCGCAGCCGTCATGTCGCCCTCAGCCATGAGAATACGACAAGGAAGAAGAAGGTTTTATAATTTTATTCAGCCAATGTTTTTTATTTGACGTCTGTTCCACCGTAGCGCTTAAGATACTGAATGAGGTATCAGTCAATTTGAAATTATGCTCCAAGTGACATGCTATCTTTTGTATCATTTTTTTAAATATTTTTTTCGTAATCGTGATACAGGTTTTTGAACGTTTTATGCTTTTTTAGAACATGGTGGATATCCTACGTGCCATGAGTAAAAGCTGAAGCGATCGCTGCCCGGCTAGCATACTAATCGGCCATATATTTACGTTCGGACGTATAACTTTACGATTGTGCCCATATTTACGTTACTTAGTTAACATGCTAATCTCGCAACATATATTTATGCCATTGCGTAAAATATATGTAGCAAAAAGATGTGTAGTGTTGCCAATATATACAACTGAATTTCTACCAATTATTACATTCTTTTCATTCGTTCAATCGCAGTCTATGGTTAGAGACACAATATAATACTACTTAATTAAAGAGTAATATTAAGCACTGCCCTGCTACTAAATAGTTGTACTCTTGTATTAAGTTGTATTATAATCATTTTTCGTTTTTATTTACTTTACTCCCGCCCCGTTTTTCCCATATTTTTTGTGAGTTTGTATCGTAATTCATTTTATGGTACTAAGTGTTACTGTTTTCTTTGTAGCATGCTTGTTGAAATTGAGGAAAAGTAAACGTTAACCAAGGCTAAGCTAACAATTGATTTATTAGACGACAAGCTGCCCTCGATGCTTCTCCCGCATAATTCGAAGAAAGTAGGCAAACCCGTGGGATAAAATATAGCCTACCACGACCCAGAAACCCCAATCTATACGCATTCAAAGATTTTTGAAACACGCAAACTTGCAAAGCTTCAATCTCACAGACTTTGTCCTCTTATAATATTAGGATAGATAATTTCAACAATGGATAAGGAGAATTTGTATATACTTAAGTATAATTATTTTCGTTAATTATTTACTCCATAATAATTTTATTAGGTTTCTTGAAGATGCGCATATTATATATGTTTTCGTACGCCTTTAAATGAAAGTAAATTACCACGGTTCGTGTTAATATGCGATATCGAAATCCAATTGTCAAGCAAAAAGTCGTAGAAAAGTAATCCATCCAAACAGCAAACGAACTAATAAGTTTTGAAACTGAAACCGTGTGTTGTGACAGAAATTTTACAGATATCCTGCGGCCAATTGTATTGTTTTCATAGTGTTAAAATTTATCAGGGGTCTCGAGTGACCTACATAAAATTTCGTCCGTCAACGGTTCATATCGTCACGTTATATGTACCAAAGTCAAGAGCATGTTAGAATGTGACGTAAAAAAAGTAGTTTTATGTGCAAGACATATAAATGGTCACATTTTACGTAGATGACGGTATACCATGTTAGCTCATGACGGTAAAATTTTATACGTCGGTTGTGGGCATAAAACATGTGCATAAAAGACGTCATTTCGTTAGTATGCTAGGGCCGCTGGTAAAACTTTCATCCCTACGTATGAATTGGTTAAGGATGGCTCTCCTTTCAGCCAGTATAAAAAGAAGATAAGTATAGAAATCCTGTGTAATTTGTTAACCATCGAAATTTAAAAGGTCACACAGACCCAAAATTTTGATGTTTTAAATTTGATATTTTCATATTCAAAATGGTTGTATTTGATATTTAATCAGACGGTAAATTGGAATTTCAACCTTGCAGCCGTTCGATATTTCCATATTTTGTACTTCGGTGTTTTCACTGTCGATATATCAATATTCAAATACAAGTTTCGGTAAGCGAACTATGACTTCGGGATGAAATGTTAGTAAAATAAAACTATAGTAATATTGGAGGTACAAAAACCATTTCGTACATACATATGATGTGGTGACGCTTCGTTGCCCGGACTACCTGAAAGCCATACGTTTAGATTAATCCACATCAACGGCTAGGTGCGCAGGATGCACGTGATGTTAATGAGAGTGGATGCATGCGCCTTTTGCACCTATAAGTATACCTACTCTGATTTTTACGTAGTGTGAAGCCGGATTCGTGCGTAATCTGTCGTGACGTGATAGAATGATGTCGTTTTGATGCGTTTAGTACGGCTAGATTCGCACTTATATGACGCGCTTTTTTTACCTTATTTGGCCCCAGTCACAAATAGTGCTGAGGGATAACCTACTCTGTAAGCCTTATCCATAAAATAATATTATAAATGCGAAAGTGTGTCTGTTAACTCTTCACGCTTAAAACGCTGATCCGATTTAGATGAAATATGGTATCTATCTCCGTACCAAATTTCATCTAAATCGGTTCGAGGAAGGAGATAAGAGAGTTTTTATCCCGGAAAGTAGGACGATATAAACGAGTTCCGGGCGCACGGAGTCGCGAGCAGAAGCTAGTGGACCTGTAAAATTTGATGAGTTCCCTCAATTTGTCCAGATGACCTTGGGACCACCTGGAAAGGAAACCCTAACAAACAAAAAAAAAATTTCCTTGGTCAGGCGTTTTCGAATACGGGAAGATTATACCTACATTGAGAACCTCTTCCTTTTTTGGAGTCGGTTAAATTGAAGCATAGCGCGCAACTTCTTTCAATGTTATTATGAGAATCGGTAATTTGGTTCCAAAACCATAAGAGTAGCCATGTGCGGCGAACCGCAGACAATATATCACCCGAATGCACTCTCGATGCGTAGGACAAAACAGACCCTATGCCTTACAAGATAAAGTTCATTTGAGTTCACGTAAGATGCCTGAATCAATAAACACCAGTGCTGTTTTGATTTGATGAGTTTAACAAGTGTCCCGTTTCACTTGGACGAGTTAAGTGAAAAAAAGGTTCGGTGTAAGTGAAAAACAAGAGGCGATAGGGCAGATGTTGATTATTATCGCCATATAGTCTTATGATGGGTTATATTGTTATTATATATAGTCTTATGATCGCTCATACAGAAAAAGAAAACCCGGTCACGTGCGAGTCTGACACGCGCACCGAGGGTTCTGTACAATGTTTCATACACCATCCCTGTTCTGTCACGACCCCATTCATTCTGGAAACATCATAACGGCGCCTAGTTTCTAGTACCGTAGTGTGTACATAACTTGAAAACCGGTATGTTTGTTTTTCAGCAATCATTCTTTATCACGTGTACTAATTTAGAAAATTCCTTTTGTATTTGATAGGACTACTCAAATAATAATATATGGGTACATATACATACCCATACCAGTTTGCAAGTTATGTACCCATATAATAATATCATAAGAATTTTACCTACAAATGCATTAACTTGCTTTCTAAAATATTTTTGATAATTAAAAAACATACGCTAGATAGAGGGATCATTATATTTTAACGGTTTTATTTTGCTGCAATATTTATGATAACATTAATAACTTGAGCAATATGTAATAATTTCAAAATGTTCGCTTGGTACCTAGGCCTCCTCCAAAGAGTGACGGACCCTGCGCCACCCGCACCCAGCGGACTCCTGCGACTCACCAGTCCACCTTGTCTACCCAATCTACCTTAACCTCTCTCTCCCTAGCTATACTCGTATATCTCACATGGTGGTGGGGTTAGCTTTCCTCGACTTAATTTTCCACTTCGCTCTGTCGTCGACATAGGTTTTAGCGCCCCGAAATTGTCCCAGGGAGCACCCTGGTCGTGCCCGCGCAAACGGGCCAGTCGCGAGAGTCAAAGTAGAATGCGTCAAGCGAACCTTTGGCCCTCCTTGGCAGCGACATGGTTAAACTATCGTTGGGGGTTTAGTGGGTAGTCCGGGAGTCCCACACACCCGTCTGGTCCCCCCTGACCGGGCGGACGGTGCGTAAAAGCATACAACCCCAACGTAAAAAAAATGGTTTCGGATAAGTTGCACTCTGTTTCTCATAATACGCGGCTCTCAGTACAATACAAGCCGCTGTTTCACTTCGTGCTCGTTCGGCACACGTGAACAGGGGAGTTGTGAACAGAAAACCCTTTGTACGTTAACCTTTTGTATTATTTATTCTGTAGTACAAATACCCATATCGTCAGCGTATATAAGTGCTGCTGAATTTTGCGCGTGAGTGAGTAGAACCAAGGACTCAGTACTCAGTACTAGAAAACGGGCTCAGTACTGAGCCTTGGTGAACACATTCTGTGACCGCTATCAGTGCGCCTTAAGAGGAAACATTACCTGAGCCCTTTTTCAGATTTTAGTAAGTATTTCAGTCACGTTGACAGTTAGGTGGAACCGCGCACTAGTGCGATAAGGACAGCTGCAGCGTCGACTAAAAATCTTAAGTGAAATACTCAAAAATTGTGGTTTCGTTCTCGCGTGTGTTTTCCCCTCCGAAACTTAACCAATCGTAAGAATCTAATGGAAAATGAATAAGAATATTAAAGGTCGTCGGACCGTGTTCGATAGTTGCGATATTATTGTTGACGGATACAGATCCGTCAACAATAATATCGCATCTAATCTATCGCATATTTTCAATAAGCCGCAATTAATATACCTACCATTGTACAGATAATGGTAGGTATATTTATTGCGGCTTATTGAAAAGACCGGTTTAAAGTATTGTTTGATACACGTTTACGAATATCAAGAAAAGCTAAAATTACGGACAGATATTGATAAATATTTATATTAATTAAATTATCAAAAAAAAAATTAAATCTACATACGGTCAAAAACCTCGGAGGAAACAGTCGAGTAGCTTTATTGATAAATGGCCACTCACCTTTCCTCTTGTTACCTCAAATTCCCAAATTAGTTATATGGTCTTCTGACCGAAAACAGTTATATTCATATGTATAAACTGTACTACAGTCGGCACTAATAAAACTGCATTTTTACGGAAACTAGGTAGTTGAATTTGAATAATGATGTTATGCGAATTATGCCACTGGTAATGAGCACCGTCCTTCTACGCGCATTAACGTTAATCCTCTTACGGACGTGACGTCGCAGCCACATTCGACACGCTCGTGCTCGCGTGACGTCACGGAGCGTGTGGTCTGGGGCCTGATTCGACTAGGTTTATTCGTAGCTCGTAATATAGCTACGGTTGAAATAAAATAGATCTAAAACCAGTTGTGATTGTGGATAGTTATAACTGTTATAAGGGAAGAGATAGGTCAAGCGTATCATGTATTAAATATGTATATCGTCGCCTGATGTTACCCACAAGCCTTGTTGTATTTATTTATTTATTATGTAATTCTTTGTCCAAAGTCTGCACGTGAAAGTTATCGGTAAAGGTTTGTAGCCACTGTAGTACTTTAACTTGATGCCTTAACTCATAACACATATATGTGTGAGGAGGTCAGCACGCCGCTATCACGCGACGGCGCGCGTACTCTCGATTTTTCTCGCACTATCCGCCTCTCTCTTATTAGAACAGCACTTAGAAAGAGGTAGATAAAGTTCGAGAAAAATCGAGAGTATGTCGCGGCAGAATTATACAGACCCGTCCACATCAATGCCTAGTGCGGGTTGCACCAAACTGTTTGCAATCGTAAGCGGTCTCCGTTGAAAGCTGAATGTATGGAATGTTTGACAAGTCTCTATGGGATGACAGCTGCCGGGCCAAGGTAAACGTTGGTCTGTAATCGTAAGGTGGTGCAACCCGCCCTTAGATAACTTGACTAGACACAAACAGAGACAGAAGTTAGTGTTAGTATGTATATCCATCTCTCGCTCAATTAGGTAGACATTTTCGAAAATTGGTATTTTTTTATTATGTTCGTTTTCTAGTTGACCTTGAACAGTAATAGCCCTGGTTGACGTCAGTTTGAAAGATATTAAAATTAATATAAGTACACAAAGCTGCTAAGCTCTAGTTCAATATTAATTAAACTGATTTTCAGCCAGGTAAAATTGTATTGGTCGCGGGGCGTGCTTCTAACATCTAGGCTATTTACTAAGTAACTCCACTCGCCTCACCAATTTTACCTGGTATGCTTAGAAACTCAAAATTAAAAAAAAAAGTTAATTCAAGTTTGGTCGAAAAAACACCTTAAAAAATTGCAAGAAGGTGACCTAAATTGTATTGTTTCCTGCTAAACATAGGGTTTAAGAAGGCTGGCCAGGTAGGTACCTTCATTTTATAGAAGACCATAGCCAGTATACTTACGATTACAGACCAGATTACAGATTTTTGCCACGGCATATTTTTACGACTTCTTTTTGTTGGAGTAAAAATAATTACAAGTTTGACATGTAATACTGAATTATTATGAATAAATATGATTGTGATTGTTATAATTATCTCTTCCTCAATCGCACTCGCATATTCGAATATGAGAACCATCAGGCGACAGAGAAGGAGACTCACGAAGCTGGCGCTTCGCGGTAGCCGGTTTGGTATGAATGACTCTTCGAGGCAAATGGCATGGCATGTTCAGGTATTTTTAGTATGTCTATGACTACTGCAACATCACTGGGAAAGGGGATCCTAATGTGCAAGAACTTTAACAAGAATGCGTGCAGGCGACTAACGGCGGTTGGAACGCTCGCAGAACAACCGGTTTCCGACTGACCATATGTAGTTCTCGGCGAGCTTTTTGAATATCAACCTTGACAACACAACAAAGCGTTGTTAATGGGTTCTTGCTCCATTGCAGTTCACCGTAAAATATATAAAACTATCTTCTGCCCGCGACTCCGTCCGCGTGGAACTCGTTTATATCGCAGCTCCATACAAACCTTTAACCCTCCCCCATTTCACCCCCTTAGGGGATGATTTCGGAGATAAAAACTATCCTATGTCACTAAGAATGTCTGAGACTTGGTACGACTTTGTCTAGATTTCATTACTTTTTAGAGATAAACATGCAGCTCCATCGAGACTTGGCTAGTTTTTTACAGAATGTTTTTGATGGGATATATATATACATATATAGTGTGGATATTAATTCTAACTGCCCGCGCGGCTTCCCCCGAGCAAAGAATGCGGGAAAACCCGCTCATCCGATATCAAACATTCTTTCATCTGCGTGCAGAATGGACTTTCTGGAAGGTACGCTACATTTTAATCGCCAAAATCTGGATAAAATCGAAATGTACGCGGTATTTTAGATTTTTGACAAAGTGTCGTTTGACGCTTGAGGTCACAAACACAAACGAGGAAAATAGATATTTATAATGTGTTTGCCGTATTTTTTTTATAATATCAATAGGTACTCGTACCTATCGATATTAGTTAGTTAAAATTAACTTTGTACATAGTATAAGTTACCTGATAGTTGCTACACGCTTCCAAGGTCCATGTATCTTAGTTTTAAGTTCTCGGTTGCAAATAAATCTTATCTTAACATGGATTATTGTCATTCATTCATCATTGGGGCAACATGATAAGCAAGTTTGCAAGAAATCAGAATTACCGGATTTGACGCAAGCTCTGATGTATTAAGTTACTGGATTCCAGCCTGTACTGATGTTTTAAGTCCTACAGCTAAAAACCATTACTTTTCCTTAATATTGTTATTGCTAAGTAACCGTGAATAGCCCTTTTATAAATTAAATACGAAAGTTAAAACACGAATCGAATGCCTCTGTTTTAAATAAAATATCACTTTTTTTCGAAACATGTACTCAAAATAGACCAACTAACTTTAAATTACTGTGCTGGAAATAACATGTGTTACGCTAATTTAGCAATTTAGCTTCAAAAGAGGACCTTTTAGTCCAAAAGTCAAAATAGTAAATATAACACTTGTTAGATTATTTGAGAAAACTTTTTTAAGCAGTGTGAGATGCATGATGTACTCGTATGTAAATTGTGAAATACGGCATAGAAAATTCAAGGTTCAACTTCTATCGAGTGGGGAAAAAAACAAATTTTTAAAACATAACTTGGTTTTCTCTTTTTTAGGGTTCCGTACCTCAAAAGGAAAAAACGGAACCCTTATAGGATCACTTTGTTGTCCGTCTGTCTGTCTGTCTGTCAAGACCCTTTTTCTCAGGAACGAGTGGAGGTATCAAGCTGAAATTTATATAAAATACTCAAGACTATTGTCCCTTGAAGCTGTGAAAAAATCAAACTTAAAAGCCAACGCAATCAAAAGATACAATCGTTTATGCTGCAAATTTTTGAGTTTTTCGACACTCGCAAAACCTACGGGGTACTTCCCGTGAACTCAGAAACTTGAAATTTGGCATAAAGCAACGTCATATATCACAGACAAAGGAAAAATTACGAAATGTAGACATTTTTAGTAAAATCATACAAAAAATGCTTTTTTAAATTTTAAACTTAAGACCTTTTTCCTCGTAAACGTGTGGAGGTATTGAATTGAAATTCATGTCAAATACTCAGAGCTATAGGACCTTTCAGATGTAGCAAACCAAACTTTTATGTCAACGCAATCAAAAGAAATTGCAATTCAAGTCGCATATTTTGAAACTGACAAAGGAAAAATTACGAAAAGAAGACATTTGTATTAAAATCATACAAAAATCATTTTTTGAAATTTTAAACTTACTACCTTTTTCCTCGTAAATGCGTAGAGGTATTAAATTGAAATTCATGTCAAATACTCAGGGCTATAGGACCTTTCAGATGTAGCAAAACCAAACTTGTATGTCAACGCAATCAAAAGAAATAGAAATTTAAGTCGTATAGTTTGAAACGGAGTACCCGCAAGAAACTCGAAACCTAAAGGGTACTTCCCGTTTACACAGAAACTTGAAACTTGGCACGAAGAAACTCCATATAGCACAGACAAAGGAAAAATTACGAAAAGTAGACGTTTTTAGTAAAATCATACAAAAAACATTTTTTGAAATTTTAAACTTACTACGTTTTTCCTCGTAAACACGTCTAGGGGTATTAAATTGAAATTCATATCAAATACTCATGTCTATAATACCTTTCAGCTGTAGCAAAACGAAAGTTTTACAAGTCCACGCAATCATAAGAAATAGCAATATAAGTCGCATAATTTAAAACTGAAAAAGGTGTATGTGAAGTGTCCAACCCGCACTGGGCCAGCGTAGGTATACGTAAGGGTATCAAAACCTAAAGGTACTTTCCCGTGAACTCAGTTTTATATCAACGCATTAAAAAGAAACAGCAATATAAGTAATCCGCTTATTTTGGCGTTCGCAACTACTCGCAAGGAATAAATCAAGGCCTAAAGGATGATTACTAAATTGATAAAGTGACCCTGTTTAAATTTATGCTCCCTTAGCTTTCCACATTGTAATGTTACGGATTCCATTTTCATTTATCATTTAGTAATAAACATACAACAACTTTTGCTTGTTATAGGTTTGTAGTACGGAACCCTCGGTGCGCGAGTCTGACTCGTACTTGGCCGGTTTTTTTAGATGTCTTTTGACTTGGGCTATCACGCGTTTGCGGCTCCATGTTGACTTTTAGCACACCCTGTTATACGTTGTCATAGAAAACCCTAAGAAAGTTCCGCAAGCTTTACAAGCCAAATCTTATATTACACAGAAGTGAGTATGTCCAGTAATCGTTATTGCTTCAACTCCTTTTACCACGGAGATTTGCACCTTACAGTCTTAGATATAAGGATCTTAATGACCAAATGGGTGTAGATTTATGGGAGTTACTGCAGTGGAGCGTCGCATCATTAGATTGTGTAAACGAAATAGCCTCTTCGACACTTATTGTTAGAAATCGCTTCGGTTGGCAATATGTACTTTCAAATGTTGGCCCATGCGTAGCTAGTTAGGCTCCATTATATGGCATTCAATGATTCTGTAAGGATTATATTTGGTGGAATAATATTAGTCAAACTCAAAATTATCTTTATTCATGTAGGCCTAGTAACAAGCACTTTCAAATCGTCGGCTAATTTTTTAAAGTAATTTTCAACACAATTGCTCGTAAGGTACCTCTTATTGTGTCGCTTTTAGGCTCATAATCCTGGATATTAAAAACGCGTGTTTTATAACTTTACAACACTTGTGTGTTATGGTTATATCCCGATTAAGTCACGTTGGCACCTTGCAGCAAGATATATGCATGAACACGGTGCATTCTTAAATTGACCAGGTTGTACAAAATGTACAGCTTTTTTTTTAATTTTCGGCAAATGGATTCTTACTCGACTAAACAAATTAAATCCTTTTTGTTAATTAATTGACTATTTCTTTTTGTATATGATATGGAAACGTTTAATTTAGTAAAACTATTCACTTTTCATAACATTTTACATGAATTAAATACAGATAACATATTAAAATGAAAATATAATTTTATTTTGTATTGGCTGTTTAGAGATTTCTGTGCCCACACTGCGCAAACTTCACGAAAAAAAAACTGTTGGGTGCCAATATAGGTTATATTTTGAAAGGTTATTTATTTCACAAATATTTGTAAAATTTGTTTTGTTTATGCGTGTTTATTATCAAACTCGTGGTGACTAGAAAAGTGAAATATAGAATGGACGCCACTGGAAATTCTTGGCGATGTGCAATTGTGAGTAAAAACCTGTTGTCATCTTAATGATTTGCTTAATGTAAAGTAAATAATTTGGCAGGCCAATAACATTTTCATCTTATGAAAATGATTTTTTCCTCGCAAAATGTGTTGAAAAACGTCGTATGATACGCGTGAGCTTTGATAATTACATCCTCGGCTTCCTTATCACGCTCACCTGCGGTTCGCGTGAACAATTTCGCCTCTGATGTAATTATCAACCTACCTCACTTGTATCACAATGTACTATTATTAAACATAAAAAATAAAAATAATATAAAGTCAAAATTGTATAATAAAAGTCTAGAATGTTTCTAGAAAAACAATCTAATGATGAATGAACACACCAGTAGGTAAGGATTATTTAATGTCATTAAATTGATCGAATCTGAATAATGTCAATTTGAAGACAGATACACATTAACAGATCCTCACCGTTAGCTATTGCAAATAACGCAGACAAAACGGCATGATAAAGTACAACCTTGATAGGACGAATGCTGTATTTTATCGATTATCACGTGGCAACCGCTACCATAAGAGTGGTAGGTCACTGAGACGTTTACGTTGCCTGTCCGCGATCTGCGCGCGCCGGCCTTGCGCGACCTTCCGCCGGTCAGCTGCGCCGGCGCGCCCTCGGCCGCCATCGCACGAGTAGTGACACACCCATCGATACATAAACTTCGAAGTCATTCCCAGGGGTAGACAGGGCACGTAATTGATTTTGACACTTGCTATTCAGAAAACAATCATTGTTGCCCTCAAGGATCAAAATTGTACTTTTCTTGTCTGATCCTGCTATTGAGATAAGAGTAAGAGAGGTGTGCTAACCCGTAGCAAAATTATTTTCGTCATGGGCGTAAACATTTGAATCCTTCGTTACGCTCAAGATTCAATATAGGTACCTACCGGCCTCGCTCCCTTGAGACACAATCTACGGGGATGGCTCTTATTTCAGAGTAGCTAAAATTTTATCTTCTATCACTAAATACAAATGAGACAAAATATTTAATTTATTTTTTATAAGGTTTAGTATCACTAACAGTACTCAAAGTTCATTCGTGTCAACGTACAGTTGTTCCAAAATTGTAGTTGCCCTTATATTGAAAAAGTTACAGTTACAGTAGATGAACACCTACATGGGTATTCTCACATATACCAAGTCATCAGGAAACTGCTCTGGATATTCAAGTCGCTGAGACATATTGTACCAGGAAAAATCACCAAGCAATCAAAGTCAAGTAACATAATAAACGAAATATTATATACGTCCTTGGTACAATCTGTCTATGGGCCGATTTTTCATTCCCAGATAAAACTATCTGTCAGATAAATGTTAGCTCTGTCCTTTTCTTTCATATTACTTAATAAAAGATGGTGATAATTTTAACTGACGGATAACTTTATCTAGAGATTGAAAAATAGAGGAGAACAGCCGGACAGCCAGGCATACAAAAAAAAATTGGCTAAGCTGAAACACAGAACTACATCCGCTTCGCTCGCTTCTTTAAAAAAAACATATTTTTATTCCGACAGCTTGGTTACAATCCTTTTGTCAATATTTACAAAAACCCGTACTCATAGGATAAGTCCTGGAGTACTCGCAAACAAAACGTATTTATACGCAGATATATAACTTACCTAAAGCCAATGAAAGTAAAGCCTCCGTTACACTGCCGGCGCGGCGGCGGTAATTCTTATTTATATTCATGAGAGGGATGAGAGCTCTGTGGGTGGACGGAATCTCGCCGTTGCATAACCAACGAACGTTCAGTTAGGATAGGCTAGGCAAATACTAACCCCTTTACTAATGACATACCTTATACGAGACAAAGTGGAATTTAAAAGTATAACTAGTGGCTCTGTGAGCTGTTGAACTCGCAAGCCAGCCCTTTTCAAAAAACCCTGTTTGTGTTTTTATTTGAAAAACTGATCGCACCTACATACAAAAATTGTCGAGAATCGGTTGAGGAATGCCACCTGTAGAGAACAGCCTGAAAGCCAGACAGCCGGACTTCCGTACATACGAACATTCGAATCCTACTATGTAATATTATAAATGCGAAAGTTTAGATGTTTGGATGTTTAAATGTTTGGATGGTTGTTACTCAATCACGCTCAAACGGCCCAACCGATTTGGATGTTTTTTTTTACGAAGATAGTTTATAGCCTGGATTAAAATATAGGATAGTTTTTATCCCGGGTCCACGCAAACGAAGTAGCGGGCGGAAGCTAGTAAAATTTAAACGTCATACAAAAGTCAATTAAGGCCTATCAGCGGCGTAAATTTGCTGTAATTAATTTACTCGTAAATACCACAAAAAAAAATTACTTATCCAGCTCGTTAATTGTTCCCTTAATCCCGCCGGCGGGGACGTCCACTGCGAGATCGCGACAACACAGACACATATAGTCCGCTTTCGTCCCGGTACCGCCGCATACCGGGTAGAGTCAGTCCGACGCAAGTCGGGCCTAGCTGAGTTTCTTGCTGGACTCTTCTCAGCTAGGCTAGGTTTTAGCGAACCAGCGATAAAACTCCCAGTAGTTCGACACCACTTACACCCCAGATTCGGTTGATACCGTTCAACCAATCTCACTGGAGCGCATACTCTTAGAGTATTCCAGTGTACAAACTTCCCCGCGTGGTCGTGCCGGAGGCTTCCCCTGGATTTTCCCCAGGCCACCCTCCAACCACGCAGTCCGACCGCTATATTGGGTCCGTCCTATTATAGCAACAGTCAGGTTCAAATAAAAATGTTCCCTTAAATGTGATTGATACGTGGTCTAACAAAAAATTCATACATGCATACGGCTTCTGGTGGGGCCACATGCCCGTTGCCGACACTTTATTGATTTGTGCGTTCTTCTTGTTGTCAGATTAGAAACGTTTGCAGGTCCCTTACTCTAAAAACAGGATCAGGATACTTTGGCGTCCTTACTCACCACTAGGAAAACATTGCGCAATAGCAGAAATAGGCTGAAATAGGCTGAAATCGTAAGCGAATTCGTTAAAAAATTAATGTGAATTGAAACCTTGACAAGTTTCAGTTTTATTCATATTTTGGTAAGGACAAAATTCTTGGTCAGTTTAAATCACTCAATAAATTTTCCTATGAAAGTTTTTCACTTCTCCAGTTTGTACCCTCTAACCGGGCCAACTACTGGCCAAGAATTTGGTCCTACCCGTTTAATGATCGGTGTGTAATCGTTGATTGGTGCAATTAATGTTTCCGGGTGCGGATACCAGGTGATCTTTATATTCACGCATTGCGTCATGTATGCCGGAGTCTTAACCTCGAATCGATGCGAATGTCGCGCCAAGGTCGTCACCCCTGTACTACAGCGGTTCATGAACCTCTGGGACACCGACTCGATATCATCCCCGTCTCGTTTCATGACGGATGTATGTATACGTAGGTGAAACAATAGCCTGTTGCCTAGCGTGGTACGCGAAGCGGAGGGATGAAAATCGTGATATCGTTATCTATCTACACTCGCGGACATAAATTTCGGGTCAACCTAAATTGAATATAGCAATAGGTTTTTTATAATTAACACTAGTTTTATTTACATAATATACTATTCTTTAAGATACGACAGCATAGTGGTTCAGGCATGCGGCTGTCAAACGGCGGTCGTGCGTTCGAATCCCGGCGCGTTACAATTGAGGAACTTATGTTTTCGGTAAAGGAAAAATATCGTTAGGAAACCTGCGTACATTTCCGAAGAAATTCAACGGTGCATATGAAGTTGGGGACTTCATATGCACCGTTGAACCCGCACTGAGCCAGCGTGGAGACTCCTGCCCGTTCCCTCTCATCCATGAGAGGAGGTCTGTACCCAGCAGTGGGACGTAGGTAGGTATATACTTAATATTCCACTACGAGTATATTAGCAATTTCCGGGATCCTATCATAATAATATCAATTTCCAATAATTAGGAATTCTGCGATATCTCCCTCCGTTAGTGTTGTTTTTTTAATGGGTATCATGGGTTTTTGCTAGTCCGATTTAAACCTGGTAACATATTTTTTTTAGTTTTAATGTTAAATTAAATGAAGATCATCACAGGATTAAAAAAAAATTACAACCTTGCACTATTTTAGGAAGCGAAGCGAAACATGCCACTTTCACCCCTCTCGTAACTTCCGTCGATGGCGTATTCGCACCACAGAGGACTTCCTTTGTCAAACATATTATTATAGGCGAAGCCCTCGCAGACCGTTCGAATAAATCACAGAGTACGATACTGAGTTGGCTTAGAACAAAGATATGCACTGCCATAATTCGAGCCAGTAGTGCATACGAGGCACACGCCACAAATTCAAACCTGCAGCAAAACTGTTGAGGTTTGACGGCGGAGCAGCTATTCCAAGTACTAAGTAATCTTCACCTGACTGTACATTGCAGAGACTTGAGTTATTATTATTATTTGTTATACATTACTAGCTGTTGCCCGCGACTTCGTCCGCGTAGAACTTGTATCTTAGAAAAATGATTGGTATTAAATTATTGTAGGTGGAACCTTAATTATCGCCGACCCAAACAAAGTTCTACCATCTTATGGGATTATTTCAGAGATAAAAACTATCCTATATCCTTCCAAGGGTGTCAAATTCAGCGTACGGAAAATTTCATCTAAATCCGTTCAGGGATTAAGCGTAAAAGGAAACAGTGAAATGAGTTCATTAGTTTAAATTGCTAAATTTAAATTGAAAACTCCGTTTTTAGAAATATAAATATCTTAGGAATCATCAACAGACATTTCTGTTAAAATTGTATTTTTTTTATAATGTATTAAAGAAAGCTACATTACTGGAAATGTTTGCCTAAATCCGTTCAGTAGTTCACGTTAGTGCGAGCTACCTGTATAGTTATGAAAACCTATCTAATGCTAAAAGACGTAGAACTTTCCATCTCCATCTGCTGTCCCCATTTAACGGTGTTGTTAGAGCATACATGATTTTGATTATCTAAAATAAACTTTATAAATTAACAAAATAATCCGCAGTTTAAATGAAACATTACCTTCTTTTCGGTTATGGGAACTGGAAGCTGTTCGGTTTTGTAAGGGTCGTGGTTCTACTTCTCTGCTACCAGACGGATTATTTATTTTGGCTTACCATATAATTAGTATAAAAGTCCTATGAATTCCCTTACTTCAAAAAATACTTATTCCTCATACATACATTCAACCCTTTTTAACCTCCTTACAGGATGAATTTCAAGAAATGTTGTAATTAGTTACCTAGTCTTTTAGCGAAGTTCCAGATCCCTTAATTAAAAATTGTCTTGTTCCCTGTACAAACATCCAACTCCTTTAAGCTCATTTTGGGGATGAGTGTTTTTAACCCCCTTATGGAATCCATTTCAAGCAGTCTAAATTATGTTGCCCCCATAGGGGATGAATTTGAAAATAATGAGTTTTGTAGTCTTTTAAGATAAAGGCTAAGACCGAAGTTACAAATCTCTTACTATAATATTTTCTTGATCTCCATCCCTTGAATGCCGTTTTAAACCCTTTAGGGGAGGATTTTTTCCAACACGCTGAAAGATCTTTTTTATTCTGATAATAATTGTTTATACAACGTTTTAAGTCTCCAGCTCAATAAAGAGTTTTACTAATCCAAACTTTGCACCCCCTTTTAACCCCCTTAGGGATAGAATATTCTTAAACGCTGGAAGTACTTTTTTATTTGATAAGTAATCTTTCTACAACGTTTCAAGTATCTTACTAAAAAAAAGCGTTTCCCATACAACCCTTGCCTTTTAACCCCCTTCGGGGTGGAATAGTCTAAAACGCAAGAAGTCCTTTTTTCGTAATCTAATAAGTAATATCTCTACAAAGTTTTAAGTCTCTAGCTCAAAAACTAAGTTTCCCCCATATTCACTCTAAACCCCAATGTCACTCCCTTAGGGGTGGAGTTTTCTAAGTCACTGAAACGACTTTTTCTATATTTGAATAAGTAATTTTTCTACAAAATTTTTACTCTACCGAAATAACAAAGTTTCCCCCATACAAACATGTCACCCTTTTTAAAACCCCTTAGGGGTGGATTTTTCCAAAACGCTTAAATTCTTTTTTTGTATACAAATAAGTAATCTGTCTACAAAGTTTAAAGTTTCTAGCTCAAAAGGAAAAGTTTCCATCATACAAACTTTGCACCCCTATTTAACCCCATTTAGGGAGAAATGTACTAAAACGCTGGAAGTTCTTTTTTTGTATCTTAATAAGTAATCTTTCTAGAAAGTTTCAAGTCTCTAGTTCAAAAAATAATGTTTCCCCATACAAACTTCGCACCCCTATTTAACCCCCTTAGGGGTAGAATTTTCTAAAAAGCCGAAAGAACTTTTTTTGTTTTATAATAAGTAATCTGTCTACAAAGTTTCAAGTTTCTCTTTCAAAAGGGAAAGTTTCCCTCATACAAACTTTGCACCCTTATTTAACCCCTTTAGGGGTGTAATTTTCTTTAACGCAGAAATTACTTTTACTGTATTTTAATGAGTAATCTTTCTACAAAGTTTCAAGTTCATGGTTCAAAAATTAATTTTCCCCTCATACAAACATTACACCCCTACTTAACCCCCTTAGGGGTGGAATTTTCTTAAACGCTGAAATTACTTTTTTTGTATCTTAATAAGTAATCTTTCTACAAAGTTTTAAGTCTCTAGTTCATAATATAAAGTTTCCCCCATACAAACTTTGCACCCCCATTTAACCCCCTTAGGGATAGAATTTCCAAAAATCCCGTCTTATCCCTTGCCTGCGTCATAAAAGGAAGTCCTGGTGTAAATTTCAAGTTTCTAGTTCCAGTAGTTTCGGCTGTGCGTTGATGGTAGATCAGGTATCCTTCTTTTATATATATAGATTATTATCTGTAATAAATGAATCATATGATACGAGTATCTATTTTAGGAAATAAGACGGTATTTAACGGACCTATTCTTTGGCCGCGAGTGTAGACACTAGCTACCCGCGCGGCTTTGCCCGCGTGTTGCAAAGAACGCAGGCACACCCGCCGCTTAAAACATAGCCAATGTGCACCCGGAAAGTCCATTCAGTACGCAGGGCAGCTAGTAAAGTTAAGTAAGTATCTTAGCTACTATCTCACAGACTTTTTCTGTTTATAATATTCGCATAGATGAATGTTTAGGGGTTTAAGAGACGAGGTAAGCCTTAAAGACAAAACTTTCTTTCATTTTATGAATTTAGTACTATTAACTAAACTACAGACGGATTACTGTCTATCAAAGCCGTTATGTATGATTTTCCCCGAACGGGCCGGGCCGGAGCGCACCTGAGCGCATTTCACAAGTTGCCAACGGAATTTGATGCTTTAAATACAGACATTAGATTTCATAATTGAATGGTCTTGCCGCCGGTCGGCTCCTCGCAGATGTGGTCGGCTGCACTCGGCTGTCGCCGCGTCTGACCGCCTCCGTCCGGCTTTTGCCTACTGCACTCTATTAAAGCACTGCCGACGGGTGCTCGAGTATCCGTTACGATGCGATAAATAACTTATCGGTGACCTGCCTCGCGATCTGATGCCCTCGAAATTTACCTGAACCACAATTCGCTGAATAGCTACGTCTTTCTCTACGTTATTAAAATTGGCGCAATACTAAAAAAAAAGATGCCAAAACGTTTAGGCTCACGCGGCAACCCTTTGAATGCCTAATTAAAACGACCTCCGAAGTAATTCGTTCGCCTGGATGCGATATGAGCTTAATTTAAGTGAATGGTCTACGCTCCATGCAATATTACAGGGACAATTATTCGCGTTGAATATTCGGTAATTAATAGGTATTCGGCATATGTTTCCATGTTCGGTATTCGGCTGAATGGTTCACACATGCCGAATATTTACCGAATGATTTTAGAGGTATTTGTCTGAAAGTTGCAAGAGATTATAGTCATTGCCCTGCGAAATGACTATTCTGAAACGGATACTTATGGTTATTTCATTCGCCTTATTTTTAAAAATTACATTAAAAAGCCAACAAGGTTTACCACTGAATGCGCCTGTTTTGGTATTGCTGATAAAGGCGTAATATTGGGTTGGGCTCATTCCATCTAAATTTCATTATACCTCTTTTTCAATAGTCCGAGATCTCAAAAGGCCTTAGTGTCAAAAGACCTAAATTACAGAACACCTAACTTTTTTTTTCATAATACCTTGTTCGCAATATGGCTAGATTTTACAATATCTAAGTTTCATAATGGCCAAACTTCACAATACCATAGTCGCAAAACATACTATGTTCAAAACAACCAAGTACCAGAATACCTACATTTCAATGAGACTAGTTAACCATCATGTATACTCTGCTTTACTTACCTTCTTGTTACTGTAGCTAGCTCCATAGCTGCAAAAATTTAGGCATTTTGAAACTATGACATTTTGATGTTCTGGAGTTTTCAGCTTAGGTTCTTTTAAAAATTTGTCGTATCTGTGATTCGGTATTTGAAATAAATGTACATTTTAATATTTAGGTATTATGGTCATGAGACGTTTTAGTTTAAAGTAATTATGAAATTTGTTCATTGTAGCAATTAAGACAATTGGATATTTAGGTATTATGAACCTACGGAAATTTGAACTTTAGTGTAATTAGTGTTTAGGCGTTATGGAAATTAGGTGGAATGAGCCCAATTCGTAATATTGAACCAGTTGAACCGAATAATTCGGACTTATATTCGGTTTGGCAAAAGCTGGACCGAACATAAGTACATATTCGGTAAAACACTGTGTGTGGTGTGTGTATATGTGTTGTGTTCCTAGTGGTGAGTAAGGTTGCCAGAACTCAAGAACTTTGCCCAACTTCAGGAAAGGATTGTGCAAAGTGCAGAAAAGGGAGTACGGAAGCGGCCCTTGACAAAAACCGGGATAACGCAAGGTATAAGACGACCATGTTAACTACGGACCTGTTGTCAAATTCCGCTAAACCATGTCTAAGGGTGGGTGATCGTTAAAATCTGAAAGTGTGGGAAGTTTGTCAAGTTTCTATGGAATGACAGCTGCCGGCGCCACATTTAACCCTTTGAACGCCGAGAGCCACAAAAGTGGTAGAGTGCTGTCGTGCCCACCACGCCAACAACCTTTAAAGTGGTTATGGCGGACACTGTCAAAACACTTTTCTTACTCTCAGATAAGTTTCATATTCGCTCTTTAGCTGTCAAGATGCTGGCGTGTACGTCACATTCTGACACGAAAGTAAAAGCGGTCAAAGGGTTAATGTTGATCGGTCCGTAAGTTGGTGCGACCCGCCCTACGTAAAACTATCATTTTCTCTTTTCGCAACGCACTGACACACACGCGACAGCTACAAAATAGTCACCATATAACAGTCTATTTATAAATATTATAATGCATACAATTGATACCAGCCCTGACACGTGCATGAGATTTCAAAGTTCGTACATCTCTAAGCTATGCATGCAACGCTAACAACATAGAATTCAATATGGCAGATTCTTCGGTGGCATTCAGGTGTACATTTATTGCGTCTAGTCCGGATCCAAGGGCATCGGGAGAGTTTGCGTGTGACGTGACTTGATGAGACGTATTTTTATCGTCCGGACAGAAAGTAATTGAAGATACGACAAGACTGGACGGAAAGAAAGACGAACGAAGAGGTTTTGAGGATAGTATGAGATAAAAGATGTTAGCATATATCCATATTATAAATAGGTGAGGCAAGATTGTGGGCCACCCGATACGGCACGACAACTTCTTCTTGAACATCCTAGAAGGTAAGAGAGGCAGAGGAAGGCCTAGGCTAACATATTTTAGCCAAGTAAAGGATAAAGTTGATGTGGAGTTCTATGAGGAAGTCAAGAGGCGGGCAATGGCAATGGCAGAGAAGAGTGGCGGTTAATCCACCGACAAGAGCGAGGCTCTTGAGTAATGAATGATGATTATAATGGGAAAGTACATTTGGGGAACATTACTTTACCGACTTTCATCTTTCCCTGGCCAGACTGTCACTCGTAAATTGTATTCTATAAATAGCTCTCTACTTAATATTTGTTTTACAATAGCCTTATATTGATTATCTGACCCCCTAGCACACTAAGTTTTATGTCGGACATAAAGCATTCGTCCCATTCTGGCAAGTATGCGAGTGCAAGAGGGACAAATGCTTTATGTCGGGCATAAAATCTTGTGTGCTTGGGGGTCTGGCATTCTTGTAATGGCACCGGGTAACTTATTATAACAGCGTAAAAGTTGTACGTGGAAATAGACGCGGACAGTCTGAAATAATCAAAGCAATCACGATATATCCCCGCAGCGCCGTTTACCATATGCAATCTCATAACGAGTCATCTATCACCCGTGCGATGCCGATGCAAATAACTAAAGGCACGTGTAGCAAGCAATGCCACGGTCAGAGGTCACGCTGCCAACTGAGCCTAACCGGATTGCTAACATTTGGGACCTATGCAAGTGTGCACACCGAAAACGCGCCGTCGACGCGCGTTTGTGCCGATGTACACGTGATTCGATCGACACAAAAGCGTCGACGGCGCGTTTAATAAACGCAGTGTGCATAGGTAATTTGTTTGCGGTGAGCGAAACTGTCCAATAACGAAATTCTATATGCATCATCATCGGCCTATATCCGTTCCACTGCTACGTATAGCTCCTGGATGAGGGGGATTGGGTAGTAGCCCTCACGCTGGCCCAGTGTGGGTTGGGGACTCGGCGTACACACTTTAATTAAAGGGAAAAATGTGTAACTTGATTGCTTGTTTTCGAGCTGGATATGAACCGGCAGTTCGGCAGACTAAACGACATCAACGGTTGGGTCTAGACGACGATATATTTAATTTAATAGATAAATAAAACCAGAAACAAATACTTATACTCGTATGCTTATCAAATATAGGACCGTCCGCTTCGTAGGCAGGATTACTACCCTACCCACTAGGCTAAACACTCATGTTTTTTTTCAAAAGCGATACAATAACAAATAGATTGATTATTTTCGCCAAACTGATGCCAAACAGTTTGTTAGCGAAGACAACTACTGTATTACAGTTCGATGGTTTATGACACCGTTTTCGAGCAAGCATGATGTAAATATAATTACGTCACCCATGCATAAAGCGATGATGCATTATCCCCAGCGTCCCCAAAGTGACTTACCAACAAAAATAGCGAACTATACGCTCGGAACGGCTCGTGACTCATTAATGTACCATATTTAAATAAATATAATAGCAAGAATTTGCACCATTTAGCACAACAATTCACAACATGTCTCTCTTCCCTCACCAGTAAAACTATAGACCCCTATTTGTTACTACTGGGTGTTATATCACGGGCCGCACTCATATCGGATCGCCTGGGATGTGTCGATGAGCGTTGTGATTTGGAACCCTGTATTTTATGTGACGACATTTGCATGCTTGGCTAAACAATGCTAGAACTTTCGAGATGATTGCTCAGCCAATGGGATTATTTGTATGAGGATAAAGAGCATTTTATACTATTGAGTGTATACGGGCCTTGTACAGTTGAATTGTACACGTTTTAATTGCTGTTAAAAGTAAGTCAGACATATTAGGATGTAACCCAAACCTAAACCTTCATTAATGTTATGAATGTTTAATGTCCAATGTACGTAGTTTTAAATGAAGTTCTGTTTATTATATAAATTATCTGATTGTGCATTATACATTATAATTTAGAAATAAAATGTGTTATTAGTTATTATTAATAATTAGCTGACGTTGCGAACTTCATATCGCCATACAAAATATATGAGTAATTGAGTAAATAAACAACATTATTTACTTTTTCCATGTTTTAGTTAAGGGGGTGCATTAGAAATTATCGCGTGCTTGAAAACGCCGTTCTGGCTGGATCAAGAAACAATAAGGTCTGCTTTTCAGATATATGATTCTTGACTATATGATTGTTTGTCTGATTTAATCGATGTATGATTGCCTAAAGTTTCCTCGATTGAAAAAAAATCCTTAGACCGAAGACAAATACAAATCAAACATTATAAAAATCGGTTCATCCGTTCTTTAGTGGTAAATTGTGTAACTAACACGATTTTTTTAAATATAAATATAATAAGTTCCGTTATATCACGGAGATCAAATAACGATTACACACCGATCAAAGTAAAAAATGGCGCCGGCACCTGTCATCCCATAGAAACTTGTCAAACTTCCCAGACATTCGCAAGTTTTTAACGAACACCGCTTACAATTAAAGACGGTTTGGTGCTGTAGGACATACAGCTTAATTCTGCTGGTAAAGCAATAAGAATATAAGATGTTATGTAAATGTTTCAATTATCGTAATTTGTAAGTAAAGTAACGGACTGCCCGAGCGCTCGATTTTCGATTTTAAATATGTACATCTACACGGTAACTTCACCATTCCTTTATTTAAATTCTCTGTAATTAAACCAGTAATCCTGTTATGCTGGACCCATTTTGTGTACATCGATGTCTGACCTAGACCTTCACTTGGATCACGAGTTTCGTCTCTCTACTCGCGCAATTTATCCGTGATGCAGCACCGGACCGGAAGGCTTAATAGGAAACCGATTAATGCAAGCGACAAATCTGTCGACGGACATCTGAGTGACCCGAGTGCACGCGGATTTCACATTAACTGTTATAGTATTAGGGCCCAGAGTCGTGTGGATTTAAGTCCTTGATAGGTACGGAATTAAAAGATTGAAAGAATTTATTCGCATAGAACACAGTAAGTACATGTTGTTATTGTTACAATACAGAGAGTTCAGTGTGTTCAGCCTGCGTACAGGCGTGCGAACATTTCGAGGAGCGATTTATTCCACAAAGTATAAATTAACCAATTAAATTAAAAAATAAAATGTCATTTCGGATTGTGAAGTTTAACAAAAAAAAATGTTAAAATGTCAATAATATAAAAAAAAACATTAAAATATGATAAAATTCAATCAGTCAATTAAATTCAATATTTTTCGCAAAGCCACTTATCATCTAAATACTGTCTTACATTATAGGAACACACTTATCCAAGAGCCAGGTTGTCAAATTGTTTTTAAAATTATTGCCTTCAAGTGATAGCTCCAACAGATAAATATTGTAGTAAAAACAGAATTGATTAAAAACGCTACTAAATGAATAACGTAATTAAATTTGGTACTACCTATCATTTTTCAACTATAGCAAATCCGTGTTCTGTTGTGTGAATCAAACTTTCATTTCATTTCATAACTTCACTTGATTAAACCCCAAGTATGTTCTCCTGTATGTATGTTCCCAATCCGCACTGGGCCAGCGTGGGGACTACTGCCCGTTCCCTCTCATGCATGAGAGGAGGCCTTTGCCCAGCGGTGGGACGTATATAGGCTGATGATGTGTGTGATGTGATGTTCTCCTGATTACTCGATGACCCCTGGACCGATTTGGAAAATTATATCTCTGTTTGTAAGGGCGAAATGCGAAATCGAGGGAGCTCTTCAATTAAGGCGGAGCAAGTTTGTTTTAAGAGCAAATTATGTGCATAGCATAGTTTGGAGTGGGGCTTCTTATTCAATTGATCGATTAAAAACAACACTAAACTTTTTGCGTGGCCGCGGTATCGGTTTTAAAAGTTCGTGGTAAAAGCACTGGATTAGCTTCATTAGTCTTCATTAGATTAGCCTCAGTCAGAATGGCAATTGCAGGATTTGTATTATATTTAAACAAATACTCGTCCTGCAATTGCCTCCTTCCCAGCCACGGCAATAATTTACTATGGCATGCTTGAAAACTAGCTTCACTAGGTTTTTCGTTATGTTCCGGTTTTTCTTCGTCTGAGGTGAATTAATACTGCAATTTCTAAGTAATCAAACCAATCTAATCGATTGGGTATCCCTTTGACACACGGAGGGCACATGGCGCATGGGCATATTGGCGAATTGTCGAACGAGCGCAGTGTGTTCCATTGTTGTGTGCGTATGCGCATACGCGCGTCCGGCCGCGTTAACTCGCGCCGACCTAAATAGCCCTGATTGACCTGATTAGACAACAGTAGGGCTTATTCAAAACGCACGATAACCAGTGTAAGATTGCCCTTGAGCTTGCTTGAAATAAATAAATAAAATAAATCAATAGCGGACAATCTTATACAAATCGACCTAATCCTAATTATAACTTTACATACGCAATAATTCACGTAATATTCCGTTTAAAACAGTTTTATTTGAATGAACATTTTGAATAAATAAAGAGAAACATTTATTTTTAATTAATGTGACCGAGTTTTTAGAAAACATTGATAAAACAGGTATTTGAATCTTCTACCTACATTGAAGCAATTCGGCCAACCCAAATCATCTAAGTATACCTAGGTAGGTACCACAACTTATGCATTTATAGAAAAAACTTATTTTTTAAGTATAGACTAATATAAGTCCTAGAAGCCAAAAGGTCCACTAGGGAAGAGTCACTTGAAACCGGACATGCTCATTGTAAATTGTTTTCAAATTGTTGTTTTATAATTAGTTGATACAAATGAGTCAGAGGAATCCCGAACGTTGGTGGAGCGCCAACTGACTTGTTTACTAATACTACTTTTTTTATTCCATTTCTAGCTTTGAGGGAGTATTACCTACATAGAACGCACGTGGATCCGCGGTATAAAATATAGACTATGTCCATCCAGAAAGTACGTTCTATATAGTGAAAGAATTTTGGAAATCGGGTCAGTAGTTCCGGAGATTTGGTTAATTATTACAATAATTATTTGAATCCATGATGGCGCCGCAAAGTTCCAATCGCGGAATGGCGTCTAAGGGTTCATCAACTTTTGCATGGTTATCACAAGACGCCGCGTCTATTTCTTATTAGACTACTTAGAAAGAGACGGATAGTCGCCGCGACACAGCTCCTCTTGTGATAACCGAGTTGAGCGTCGGTATTCTCTCAAATTCTCTCAAAGAAGGTATAAGACTGACACAAAATGTACTGAGAAGAATAGTTGTGATTGTACTTGTGATTATATTGCTACTAATGCCGGATTTAAACATTGACGTGATGCCACGTGATGCTCTCTGATGCGCTCTGACGACTGCCACAATAGGAGTCGTCACTCTTATTTTGATCGTCAAGTCGTCTTTTATTTTAATCGTATTGAATGTATGAAACATTGTCGATTTGTCGCGTCACGAAGCTAGATAAATATATGTAGTATGAATGGGTCATACAGATTGAGCCGTATTGTGACCATAAATTAAATATTGACAAGACCAAAGCTATCCAGTTTAGAACTAAGAACTAATAAATAAATAAAAATGTAGACTTAAAATGTAACAATACTAACATTCAAACAGTTGACTCCGTAGTATTTTTAGGATTAACGCTTGACGAAAACTGTACCTGGAGAAAACATATTGACGTGAGTACCAAACACGTCAATATGTTAACGTAAACAAGCACCAAAATAAATAGATTTGTTTATGCACTCAAACGACTAAAAGCTATCGTGTCCTTAAAGACAGCCTTAAATGCTTACCATAGTTATGCCTCCTCAGTATTACGATATGGACTCATAATATGGGGTAACTCTGGAGAAATTGAAAGAGCATTCAAAGCTGAAAAAAAATGCATAAGGGCATTAAGTGGTATTTCAGCCAGAGAGTCATGTAAGGCTGTTTTTAAAAGGCTTTATATCCTCCCCTTGCCATGCATGTACATAGCGGAAATCTGCTTATTTGTTAAAAGACACAGTCAATATTTCACCACTATTGCTCAAATAAACCCCGATGCACGAAGCAATCGGTTGAACAAATTTGTAGGGACTAGACGAAATTTAGCCATATACCGCAATAATGCTGGAGGGATGATTGCGAAAATATATAATAAACTTCCACAAAAAATAATAGACATGCCTCTCATTAAGTTCAGACGAGCAATTTTACATTATCTAGGGGAATGTAATTATTATAGCGTCAATGAATACCTGAATTATACTACGGACTTTCATGGAGGAATTTGAGTTTATTTTAATTTTATTTTTATATAATGTTGGTGTCATAAGGATTGTATCAATTTAATTATTTTAATGTGTGTTTTAATGATATTAACAGTCTTGACATTGAAGCTTATTAATACTTGACATTGTAATTATATAAATTTACACAAAATAATTATAATAAATAGATTTGCATGCCTACTTTTATAAGGTATTGACATTATATGGACATTACTTACCATTCATTCGTACATAATGTAAAGCAAATAAACAAATTTCATTTCATTTCATTTCAAAAAATGTTGAGTGCATGAAATCGTATAAGAGGGACGCCGCTACGCTTTTTTGCCATTACTAAGGCAATACCGCAGAAGAGACACGAACCTAAATCTCTGTATGACCCGAATCTGGCTTTACATGTTTAATGGGTCGCAATAGGTTTTGAAATTGGTATATACCTAACGGCAAAACTTGATACAATAATGATATAATTCAGGATAACACTAAAATATATGTAGTACAATTTATTAAGGTTTCAACGGAACTAACGGAACTGTTATATTATAGAAAAGAATGCTTACTAAAATACCACGTTATTTGTGTTAAAATGTGTTTTTCTCAAAGGCAATATCTTATACGCACCATTATAAGGAAACATTATCTTATATTACATTGAATTCATTTCCGTTTGGCTCAATTTCGAGAGCGTTCCACGAATACCTATTACCTAATTCATTGGCTCCGACGATTTCATAGTAGTTTACAATAACAGTCAAATCCTTGTTTTGCTAACAAGGTTCACTTGTATCATATGTTATGAGTTGGTGTAACGTTTGGGATTGGGTTGCAAGGTTACATGAGCGTCTTGCTTTCGTAGATTTGTTGTTGCGAGTAAATAGTTTGCATCCGGCTTGGAGTTATCCAGAGTGCAGAAATCCTGACGTTTCAGATACTGTGATAATGTTTAATTTGATATTCATTCACGATGAATCGATCTGTGTGATCAATGATGAGTAAATATTTTGAAAAAAAAAACTGAATCGACAATAAAAGCTATATAATGATTGAACCTATTGACAAAATTGCACGTCGTGTTCGTTCGTCGCTTGTTCAGGAATAATTCAGTTTAATCTATAAGGTGCCATCGAATTAGGTACCAATATTTTAAGAGGTGTTACATTACATCAAAACAATTAACTTTAAGTAGAAATTAAGATAACTTTTTATATGATATTTTTGTTTTAATTTTCAGAACAAAATATATAATTTAAAATTTCGTTCAAAAATAACCATCCTGTGTATTTAACTGACAAGGTGTTTAACACTTGCTGTCAAGTGAACATCGCTGTGTGTGACACACGTCAATGATTCGCGGTAAAATTGTTAACTATCTCATTAACAGAGTTTTTTTTACGCAGTAATGTTGTTTCCTTATTTATCTTCAAAAATTAACACAATCTATTAAATATTTCTTATATAAATAGACTCCTACAGACGAGTACTATCAACTCTAAAAGTATTGGTACCTAATTCAAATGCACCTTATATACAATTTTGGGGTTTTATTTGAGAAAGTGTGCTTATTCCAGTTTAGTCAAAGCGCTTCGAACTCTTGTAAAATGTCTCACCCGTAGGCCGTGGCTGTATAAAATGCAAACTCGTTCATCAAAATCGGTTGTCTTAAAAACTACGGTGGAACACACCTAATTACATACATCATTATCATCACAAAAACTTAAGAGCCGGGCTCTTTTCAGTGGAGTATTCGGCATTATATTTTTCTCTCTGCCACTGTTTTGAGCTCTTGATACGACATTCATTACATTAACTTTATCTTTCGCTTGGTCCATAAACGGACGTCTTCGTCTACCCCTGCCTCTAATATGCCTGCATAAAAACTGTAATTGAAGGAGAGATAAAAGGAAATCTTTCTTTCAATTATAGTTTTTATGTTATTGTCATATCGTATCAGGTGCCCCAACATATTTCCCCTTCTGTTTTCACTACTTGGTCTGAGTGTTTTCAATAGTTTTTAGTAGACATCTTCTTTCTCCATGCCCACATGTCAAATGCGTTCAGTCTCTCTCTATCACGCTGGGTTAGAGCCCAGATGTAGGTCTTATTAAATCATTTCTTATATTTCGAGACATTTTCGCGATTAATATTTGCGTTTTAACATTGAAAGCTTTTTTGGCCATGGCTATGCGTGCGATGATGTCCGAAGAGCATCTGAAGTCACAGGTGCCTAAGCTTGTGAAATCCAACATCATAACTATGCCTTTTTCTCGGCCCTGCCGCTTATCAAAAATTCCTGAACACAGTTCTAATTGTGAACGGAGCGCTGATATCAGCCATTAGTTGCAATTAACACTGTGAGATCACAGTTTGCGTACATGACTTCATCTTGCAGTGCGTTTCGTTGCGGTCACCGCCTGTTATACCGGTTGCTTTTACTTATGTCAGAAAACACTTTATATGTCCAGATTTTTTAATTTCAAGCAAAGCGTAAATGGAACATCCTAATGCCAATTACGTCAGTTTCCAGTTCTATCTATCTGATACAAAATACTTTTCATTTACAGTATCTAATGAACACAGTCGGTAGTATCCTCAGAACATAAGCACATTTGTGACGATAAAACGTATAGTGCTAGCTGGGCTGTACAGATAATTATGTGCATATTTATGTACGTACATTATTACCCCTGACTGTACATTTAAAACAATGATGTTCTGACGTAAATTGAATAATTCATTTCTATCTGTGACGGCCACGAAAACACACAGCTGGCAACATTCTGTTAACGGCATCAGCGATTATTGGAAATCATTGGCAGTGGAAAGCGCACGGCCTGTAGTAATTGCTCGAGTAGGGAAATCTCACAAGGCTGATCTGATCCGTGCTGGCTGCATAAAAGTCGTCGCTTTGTGTACTCTAAGGATGTGTACGATTTTGAGCCTTAATAACCACACATAAGTTTTCATAAATTTATATATTTATTGTAGTCGTTTCACGCACTAAGTCCTTTTGCTTTCGGCACCGTCGCAAGCTCGTCGTGAGCTCCTTGATCATATCAAACTATAGTCCTGAGGGGGTGTAGTGTATTGCTATCCTTATCTCGTGCGCATACGTCACGATGACCGGAGTGGGGGGCAGTAGTTGTCCGACCGTTGCCGGGAGTGGTGGTGTGCTGTCGAGCCAAGGAACGTGTAAATAGCAACACCGGTATACCTAGAGAACGTGCAAATAAGTGAACACTACAGGGGGGATCACGTTACGTTTTGAACGCGCGTTAGGTAGATCCAACTGTCATTTTCCCATATAAAAAGTTACATTTAGATCTAACTGACGCGCGTACAATGCGTTACGTGATCGACCAGCTGTTTTCCGTTTTAATATTGTACACTTTTAGCGTTTTCTATAGGCCTAGGGTGTTTAAGTATGTGACGTCAGAGTTGAATTTACTGTAGGTACGAGTATGTTTCGCTAGCGCTCTATCCTGTAAATATATTTATTTGTAAATAATTAAAAGTATTATTTGTGATTGTTGCAGTGAGGAGGTCCGCAACCACGCCGTACGATGGAACGCGCAGTTCTCGTTCGTGTGCAAGATGTGCGCGAACGCGAATACTGGCGTGCTGGAGCCGGCGCTGATGCGCGTGTCCGTGCGCAAGGAGTGCAAGGGTATGTAATGTACGAGGACACGCGCAGCGCGGTTAACAAGTGTCGCGCGAAGGATGTATTACATCTAACTTTCACAAGTTTCATTGGGCTTGGAACACTTCGAGATTTAACAGTGATATAACTATGCCATGACGTGGCTGTCATATCGATGGGATACATTAACTGGTTAATTAACCATTACGTTGAATTTCAGTTACAATTACAACTTATATCTCCTATAGTGTTCTAAACGCGACCCAAAATGAACTGTGCAAGTCAGAGAACGAAACGTGTAGTTTACCCCACGTGCGAGCTGTGCTCTTCGCATTATGCTAACGAAGAAACAGGTCAAACGAATGACTCGACAGAAGCAAGTCACTTCTTGACTTCATTGTCACTTGCTTCTGCTAAGTGTAAAGTGCGCGAACGCGAACACGGGCATATTCGAGCTGGCAAGGCAAGGGCAAGAAAGCAATGCTAAGCCGACTCGTTCGTTTTCGCTTTCCGTTGATACGAGGCACGCTGCGACGAACTATTCGTGTTGGTGTAAAAATTGTACTGGAACGAACTTCTGGCCATTTCGCCAAAGGGTTATCATCAGCCATACATTTACTAACGGTTTCAACCGAGCCAAAGAGTGTGCAGTTGCAGTGTGCGTGCGTTTTTGAAATCCCCATGTTACTCAAAGTTATATGTAAAACACCATAGCTCAATGACGTTTTAAGTGTGAGTTTAGGTACAACTTATATCATATGATTGCGTACAAAATTAATCATATGATATATATAGTCCTAGCGGTACACCTGTAAAAAGATGATTTCATTCGACCCTAGTTCTCACGTATAGAAAGACGGCTGTAAGAGCGGTTACACACGACTTCACGCGGCGACAAGTGCGCAGCAATCGCGCAACAATCGCGCAACAATCGCGCAACACTAGCAATCCAAAATCTCCTGTATCTGCTGGCTATACTGTATGGCGTTTGTAGCGCTGCTTCTAAAACTCGCCGAGTGTCTAAAGCAAACCATTTACAGATCACACAGTGATTAATCTACGTTCTCATACTCCATATTCATCGGCACGTATCCGAATTAAAACTACTGAAGTTTAAACAAAGTAACGACAATGTACACACGACCTTTTAACATGCTGAATACTGAAAACCGTACAAAAATAGAAGGTGACATGGCTCCGTGAAAGCCTCCTATTGATGTGACTTTGCGTTTTTGCCGGAGCATAGGTATTGACAGGTTGATTCCGTTTGGTATTCGTCCTATCACGTCTCTTTGAAGTTATCTGGTTTTTAGAAATGTGAGTAACTGGAATTGATTTTACTAGGGAGTTGAGACTTTTATATTTTGTAGTGTTTTGCATTATTTGTGTTGCGCCGACCGAGTGCTGATCGGATCTTTTCTGCTCAGATTTATAATATGAATCCTGGTTTAAAAATGCGATCGCTTTCACAGAGCGCCATTGTTCCGTAATTCCGTAGGTGGAATTTAAATCTGCGTATATCTTTTGTAGTCAGTCTTTGAGGGGCATCGACCGGAATTGTCAATTACCAGCGTCGGGAATTTCCCACGACAAAGATAAATTTTCTGAAAATGAAATGCAAGATTTGAATTTCTATTGAATGTTCACAAAAATTGCATTGTAAGTTGGACTTTAGAATTAGTCTTTATACTTCATTGTTAGTAGTTAGATAGTGAAAGTTGACTAGTGCGAGGAATAAAGGGAGCAAAGCCGCTAGGCTGAACCACCATGTTTTATTCTCATACTAACATAGGTAAGTAGATATAAATATAAGTCATGATGTCAAAGAATGCTGGTATGCCGCTCGCGCTTGACCATAGATTTAGTCGTTATTAAGCCGCCATTGAAGTATTTTCGTGTTTTCCTCATCGCCCTATATACACATAATACACATGTGATAAATATGTTTTGGCCGGATTCATACTTATCTGATGAAATGCTCTCTGATGCGCTCCGACGCCTTATACAAAAGGAGCCGTCTGAGTGCATCAGAGGAGTGTGAATCTAGCCGTGTTGTATATGTATGTATGAAACTACTATCGTTCTCTCGAGACAGTCGCGACACAACACCTCAGAGAGTATGAGTCCGGGTTTTAGCTTTAGCCACAGGACGGTCGCGGGATAGAAATCAGTCAGAACCTGTAAATACATGACATTTTAATCAGTGTCCAAATTTTTTGTAGGCATTTGGTATCGCTAATACACTCCATTTTTGAAAAAAAAAACTAGTAGGTATTTTTTAAATGATAAATTGTCTATCCCAAAAGAATTATCCGTACAGCGTGGTTACCGGGCATTCAGTACCGCGCGAGCGGGGCGGGTTCGAGGGAGGGGAGGCGTGCCGTGCGCAAACTTGACTACCCGCTGAGGTGCCCGCGCGGTAAGGTTTTTTTGGGATAACTTTAAGCAGCAATTACTAATTTTTTTTGTACTGAATGATATGAAACAAAAAAAATATATAATTTTGCTGAAGAATCTTATACTTGAATTGGGACACTGATTAAAATTTCACCCTGTATGTGTGCGCGACTTTTCGTTGCACACGTCAATATGGCATCGGCACATCGGCAGACTGAAGGGTCGTAGATCGGTTCCTGAAATGACGCCCCTCGGCTAGGTAGAAGGACTAGGAGGTAACCGACGTAGGGGGGTTGCGCGGGGCGGTTCGTGTCCGTTCTTTGAGTCTTCAGGGCAGAATCGTGTCACTTCCAAGATAAAACTAGTTCCTGAATAACTATTGCCGCTGCATCCAAAGGCGCCAGAACCCTTGTTCTGTGAAGTAGTTTTAGGGAAAGTCAAGATCAAAATCAATTATTTATTCTGCAAATAGGCCACAAGGGCACTTTTACATGTCAAACGGTAAATAATAATAATCTTACACATTAATAATTCAAAATTGGCAGATTAAGGACCGATATAAACGGTTTACAAACTAAATGTCACTAAGTTAATGAATACATAACAAAATTCATTCGATATAAGGTCTGTATCAGCATTAATAAGAAGTTGATGGTATTCATTCAGTATTCTAGAGATGTATACGGTCTCTGAGCGTCCAAATACAGTTAATAATTATTCTAATGTTCGTAGAGATGTATACGGACTCTATGCGTCAAAACAAAACAAAAAAATAATGCATCATTAATGTAATATTGTCAGAGATGTACAGGGTAAATAACAGTAAAACGTGTCAAGATCAGAATGATGTCTCTCGTCGAAAGAAGTCTTACCGCTCTAGTGGAAGAACAGTATTACCCGTTCTCAGTCAAGGTCAACTCCGTCAGTCCAAGTATGCCGGTTGTTGAGAGAATTGAATAGTTTACGGCCCGCCTCAGCCAGGCTCCCATTGAAACTGCCTAACTCGTGAATAACTTTACGGAAATTCCAGTGATTTCAGTCTTGCATATAACCGGCAGCTATTTTACCTAGTCAAAATACGTGGGTGCTTTGAGGAATATTTCACCTGTTGTACAAGTAATTACAGAATGTAAAGTCACGTTCGTAAAATGACGTTTTTTAAATAGAATTATTGTAAAACTAATGTGATTGTTTCTTACCTATATGATTTAAGAATAACAGATGATCCAGCTGTTTCGACGTGCGTTATTTTTATTATTATAAATATTTTCCTTTCCTCGGGCAGACTCGCAGATAAAACTAGCTGAATTATTACCACTTCATAGTCCACGAGCCAAAGCCCTTGTTCTTTTGCGTGACTCGGTTAGCAAAATAATTGCCATAATCGATAACGATCGAAACGAACGCTGTTTTAGAGTGGCTTATCTGCAGTAATATTACATCGATTGTTACTGGGGCATCCGTCATTCAGTTGTCACCCAACTATAAATATAAATATAGACTTATACGCTTATTCATCATTCATCAAGTATACAGTTAAAATGACGTTGAAATTCGTTCATCCGTAGTTAACTGATTCTTTGACATTTATGTTTTGAATGAACGGGACGAAATACATTATAGTTAACAGAGGTTTGTTAATGGGGCTTATCCATAATAATTCGTACTATCCATACTAATATTATAAATGCGAAAGTGTGTCTGTCAGGCTTTGGTACTTTTAGTCCCGGGGAAGGACATGGGATAGTTTTAACTCTAATGTGGCGCGGACGGAGTTGCGGGCAGAAGCCAGTACGTTATAATAGGTTGACAGGTGCCCTGAATAGACAAACTAAATCTTTACAACGTTAAAGAGGTTAAAGATTGTACGATATGTACACTCGACTACAATAAGATGTACCATTTCTTCATCAATAAAATATAATCAATAATAAGGTGATAAACCTGATACATATTTTTGTAGTCACCTATACTGGAATGACGTGTGTCGTCTTACTAACAACAATGTCTTTCCAGGTGGTCGCTCATACCAGAAGCTCGGATTCTGCGACGTGAACCTGGCGGAGCTGGCGGGCGCGGGCGAGAGCACCCGCCGCCGGCTGCTCGAAGGCTACGACCCGCGCCGCCGGCTCGACAACTCGGTGCTGCGTGTGCGCATCAAGATGAACATGATCTCCGGGGACCCGCTCTTCAAAGTGTGAGTTACTGGACTGTTTCAGATAATCTAACTGTGTTTTCGAAGGGAATCCTATCCAGGATACGCCTAGCGATGTCGAGACGACCGATCCCCTGCAAATGAGGGAGGGAAAGAGTGACTTGAAGAACCAGTCTTGGCTGGCCGAAAAAACGCTTACTATTATTTAGTGCACAAGGTCAAGAAGGCTCTGAGGAAGTAGAGGATGCTCATCATTATCACTGTCTCTGTCAGAGCGTCATCAGGCAAGGTCCATGGCACTTGCTCCTCGAGTATCACCTGAAGTCCGGTTCCTGCGCCGCGAAACCGCTCTTCAAGGAATAGCGCTTCCCCACCGGTTTAGTGAGGCCGACTTCAGCCTACCCTGCCTGTCGTAGTCTAGAACAACTGAAACCTGAGACCGCGGTCTTTTTGAGGCTGTATGTTTCTGAACAATTGATTACGACTTATTTGGTAATTTCCATAAGCCGTGCTGTCGTCAAAACAGACTGACTAATACTTCTAAGAATTATATAACTTGTAATGAAACGAGTCAACAGGCATTTCTAAATATGTTTACAAAATGACAAACAAGAAAACAGTATCCTACATGTGTTTCTTATTAAAGATCCGATTCGACTATCATGCCACGATGCCACCAGTATTCAAAAGATGCCTAGTCATGTGGATGTATAGAATGTACTCAATGCACCTAACCTAACCTAACTAGGTTACGCTCGCATCGATTTAATGATTATACCTATTACAGACCAGATTGCTCCTGAGAGCAATTAGTACCAAATGCATCTTAACTGAGAACTTTATGTGCGTGTTATACGGTTGCTTTTCCAATAACAGCGGTCAGTGAAGCGAGCTTGTGCAATTAAGTAGGATAAGCCACGATATTTAATCGATAACTGAAGAGGCGATAATCTACCCTTAACGATACTTGAGTGTTTGTGAAGAACAGCAAGAAAAGATTAATGTAAGACTTTATACCTTATTACAAAGTATCAAGTATCAGCGATGGTTCTTGAATGAGTTCTTGGTGTGATTTATTGCATTATTTGATGAATAAGGTATGCGGCCAATAAATCCGTCTTACGGAATCTGTTTTCAATACTCTTACGTGTAGCGAAATAATGAACAGAAGATAAAATACATAAATGCCTCTTTTCATACGTTAGCTCCGAATGATTACATCATCATCATACCAACCGAAAGACGTCCACTGCTGGACATAGGCATCCCCCAAAGAGTGCCACATGACCGGTCCTGCGCCACCCGCATCCAGTGGACTCCCGCGATCTTTGCCAGGTCATCAGAATACGAAATACCGAATTATTTACTTAAATTGTACGGAACGATAGTTTTCGTTTGATAAACAAATTATGTAATAATGAATAAGGGATAATTATATGGTTGGCTAGCAATTGCTTGCACAAGGTGCAGTCAGTCAGGCGTGCAGTTAACTTTGCAGTGTGTCCAAGCTTGTTAATTGGAGAAGAAAGTGGGGTCACAGAATGTGTGTGTAACATATTGGCGTTCTCAAAAACAAAACCCTCACATTCCACAGGCCGGAGCGTAAGCAGGACGCGGTGGACGGCAAGGCGGACAGCGGGTCGGAGAGCGCGCCTGGCGGGCCCGAGGACGACTGCGCGTCCTCCACACCCAGCAGTGGATTCGGCTCGCTCACCAAGCGGTCCAACTACGGTCAGTCAGTCACCCAAGCATTTATACGTACGGTACCGGCCGGTGCTGGTGACACGGGACAGAACAAGAAGCAGCTATACCTTACCCTTGTTACACGTCACAGCATTATAGGTATTGTTTCAGAAGTTCCCCATGATGAACTGGCTTTGACAGCCAGACAGACTCCGAGTGATCGTATAAGTGTCCCGTTGGACCAATTTTGGTATGGAACACTTATAAGTTTCTATCAAAAATTTCATTTTTGGTACAAGTTTTTTATACTGCCTATACTTTTCGGTATACTGAATATCCTCATCAAGTACTCATTGGGACGATTTTAACGAGCCCAACTTCAATGTGGTTACGTCGGTCAAGTACTGAATTCCCATGTTCACCTTCTGTATCCATCATCAGATCAGCTCGATGGTACCATAATATTGAATTGTCATCCAAACTATAGTGGTATAATTAGAGCAACAACTCAGATCCCGTGCCCGAATGATGCAACAATTACATGCTTATACCGCTGCTTCCGTCAGTCTGACTTGCATGGCCCCAACGCTATGTACAAGTCCTGAAAACTTCACGGCTACATCAACAATATGCGAAAAATTGTTCGCCCATATGAACGAACCTCCGTCTTTCAGGGATTATCGTTTGAACTAAGACTACAAACGACACTAACGACTCTTGTTATTTACAGAAGGCAGCCACTCGATGCCGCTGTCGTCTGTGCCGTCTTGCGAGCTACCTTCGCCGGACCCAGACGATGTGATCGACCATCCGGGTCAGTACACCTGAATATGAACACGGGCAAAGCGTACTATTTTGTCGATCGTCAGTGCTGATGTTCCTAGATAAAATTGAACTTTTCACCCGTTGACTGCACCTTTAGTTTAGGATTGAGAAATAGTTTCTTGCATCTGTTAGAGATAGACAAAGCGCGTGACTGTCGGCAAAACTGTACCTTTAACCGTTCACTGTTGCTGTGCGAACTGAACTCTTATTGTTTTCACCCTACCATCAGCATTACAGTCAGTCGGTGAAAACTAAAGTGTATAATCCAACATTTAAATAAAGGTGCCCTATGCGATTAAGTTTGCGCAAATACTGTACTGTTACTTGAAGCGGTTAAACCCAACGATTTTTTTCAGCACTAATACACCATATAGCCACTGGAGATTTTGTTTTGACTAGGGCAAGTCTCGCGCGATACTGGCGCGTTCGTTAAGCGTGTGTCTAAGTCAATCTTATTTATTGACTTATAATTTATGAAAGTGTGCTATGGTTCCTACTCCCGTACGAACTCTGACTAGTCAAGACAGTCAAGTCTTTTAACAATTGTGTCCCGCATATCGTACTGTACGTTGGTGGATCTTCCACATCGCTACGGCGTTTTTCTGCGTCTTTAATAACTCATAAAATAAAAGACGATCAGAGTTAGGTTTCGCTATAACAATACCTTTAAATCCGAGCGTTTTAATCCACCGAAGGTTTACCCACCTGCAAAATGTAAATTAGTGAATACCAACACAACTTTTAAGTTCTCACAACTCCTTGAACATGTGGACTGTTAACGTGTTGAATCTGTTAGCAAAGTTTACCAATGCTTTTGCGAGGGTATATATTACATGTATAGATAGATGAATTTTGCAAATGCTGCCTTCATTTCGCTTGCGAATGTTAACATAACCTTCCCACATCCATGTTTACATACTCACTTATTTAATCCATACTGATGTTATGAATGCGAAAGCCTGTCTGTCTGTCTGTTGCGTCTTCATGCTTAAACCGCTGATCTGATTTAGACGAAATTTGGTGTGGAGACAATTTGAATCTTGGGGATGGATATAGGATAGCTTTTATCCTTCGGGGGAATGGCGGGTGAAAGTTTGTATAGAGGTGCGATAAAAAAAAGCTAGTAATACTATAAATGCCAGTAACTATGCCTGTCCATAACCTTTTCACGCTTTAACCGTTGAACCGATTGTGATGAAATTTAGCATACAGATGGTTTATGATCTGGGAATGGATATAAAGATACGTCTTATCCCGAAGGGGAGAAATGGGGGTAGAAGTATCTACGAGAGCGATAATTGACTGGTACCTCGCCTTCGGAAATATAATAGCAAACATCCCTTAAGAAAGATCATCCCTTAAGGCGATTAGCGAGTCTTACGAAGTCGCAGGCAAAAGCTGGTAGCGTATTTTTATACGACCTGTTCAGCCTTTTATGTAGTGCCGCGCGGGAATTAGTTACCTATAGAAGAATATTATTTTGTCTGTCACGGCACGTGTCTAGCACGCTCAATGTCTGTAGCTATACAACCAAAAGCTCATCTAATGTAATCGGCAGCAAGGCAAAAAAAATGATAATTTTATAGACCGCAAGAGACTAGCATTTGTTGCTGCAATCCCAGTGAACAAAGTCTACGCGATTTTAATTGACTTCTGTACTCTAACCGGGACTTGTCAAGATTTTGCATAAACAAAACATAATCGAGTTCAGTTCTCACTTTTAATCTAATAAGCATTTCTAGTGTTCAAAATGATCTACACGCGAACTCTAATGTCAAGGGAATAAGGATCCGTGAAGGTCATTTTGAGTGCGTTATTTTGCCTAGCTACTTCTGATGCTGACTGTACAGGCTTTGTAAATTCCCTGCTGGGCGGGGTATTTCGGGCTTATAACGTCGTCACCATCGTGATGATATCGTCGACTATGCATTCGTATTTCACGTAAAATACTTGCTTCGCAACCTACATCTAGCATTATCTATTCTACATTCCAAATTGCATATATGTATGCAATCTGATATTTCAATACCTACTTTGTGAAATTCGTTACAGGCCACTTTTCTTTTTCAACATAAGTAAAAGGTCATTCAAAATAAAAGCAATGTTTCTTAAAAAAGGTTCCTGAATGACCCAGATACATCGTTCGCAAAACTGGACATAACTGCAACATAAAACTGCGTCCATCACACATTAGAAATAGGCTCAAGTCTCACTTAGTAACCAAAACAATGTTCCCAGCTGCGATGGACTTCGGATTGAGGCCAACTGCAGCGATACAACAGTGTCTATTGAACGGCACTTGGTGATCAATGGTTCTCCTTTTGTAGCCAATTGTATCCTGACGGAGCTACAGGAGCTGCTCTTATACAGCTAAATTAAGAACTCATCTTAAAATGGCTGACGTCTTACGATAAAGAACCTACTTAAATTGGGCACGCAGTGGTTTATTTGCCGCCTCATGCTAAAGCGGAACTATGTCAAGGATAACAAATGATATACTAATTCTGTCACACTTATTGAGATTGTTTACTACCATCTCGCTCGGTTAGGGTATTGTTATTACCATAGCCCAATTAGGGATGTATCTCCACCTTAGAAGACCGCAGCCATACTAACGCCACTATTATTATTATTATTATTGATGTGCGGGCGCTTCTACGAGCAAGTGGCAGCCCTTTTTTTAGATTTCACCGTTAAGGCCCGTTGCCTCTAGGAAATTCCAGATTCTTTGGGCGGTGATATGTTGTACCACTCCTCTTTCCTGGGTGCACGATGTGCCGCCCTAGGTAGAGATCAGTGGCGTGCCTAGGGTTTCGGAATAGGGCAAGCCGAGACATGTTTTTGTAGTTTTTACGGTTATTGTGGATAAATCAGTGGCGTGCCTAGGGTTTCGGAATAGGGCAAGCCGAGACATGTTTTTGTAGTTTTTACGGTTATTGTGGATAGATCAGTGGCGTGCCTAGGGTTTCGGAATAGGGCAAGCCGAGACATGTTTTTGTAGTTTTTACGGTTATTGTGGATAAATCAGTGGCGTGCCTAGGGTTTCGGAATAGGGCAAGCCGAGACATGTTTTTGTAGTTTTTACGGTTATTGTGGATAAATCAGTGGCGTGCCTAGGGTTTCGGAATAGGGCAAGCCGAGACATGTTTTTGTAGTTTTTACGGTTATTGTGGATAGATCAGTGGCGTGCCTAGGGTTTCGGAATAGGGCAAGCCGAGACATGTTTTTGTAGTTTTTACGGTTATTGTGGATAAATCAGTGGCGTGCCTAGGGTTTCGGAATAGGGCAAGCCGAGACATGTTTTTGTAGTTTTTACGGTTATTGTGGATAGATCAGTGGCGTGCCTAGGGTTTCGGAATAGGGCAAGCCGAGACATGTTTTTGTAGTTTTTACGGTTATTGTGGATAGATCAGTGGCGTGCCTAGGGTTTCGGAATAGGGCAAGCCGAGACATGTTTTTGTAGTTTTTACGGTTATTGTGGATAAATCCATCTTCTTGCCTCATTATTGATCAATCTTCAGTTGCATATGCACTTGCTAGCGAGGACGAGCTCACCAAAACACACTGAAGGCATGCTACTACGAGATATAATTTTACCATTGAGTTTTGTACCTTGATTTATTAAACTGTCTTTTATGCGATTTACGGATTGACTACTCTGAGAAATACACAAATCAGGCGGCAAAACCTGGCGAACAAATTAGTTGTTTCTTCTGTCTGAGCAAAGTTTAAAGAGTTTACCTTTCCCTCGCCAATCAAAACTTGCACACACTTTAAATTATCACAATCACAAGGAACTACTTCCTCCATTGTAAATCCGTTTAAACAGCAACACAGCAAACAAAATACTTAATGACCGCTAAAATAAATAACAAACTGAACGCTAAAATAAACAACAAACAAACAAAAGTAATTAAAATTGAAATTTGAAACTACACTCATCAAGGCGCACGCGCGAATTTCGCATTTTACTACACTTGTGTACAACTTCATACGCATGCAGGGCTTAAAATCTCGTACTATTTGCTATATGAACCTATAAGAACTTATGTCTCATTATTAAGCAGTCTTCATGGGTAAGAAAGAGACATAGATAGCTAGAATAGAAGCCGGTCGAATTTTGTACCACGACGTAGGTAATAAATTTGAAAAATGCAATGAGAGCGCGAAACAGTACGAATGGAAATAGTTCGTGCTCTCATTACCTTTGATTTTTGATCGATAATGAGTTTTGAGAGGCCGGATTTTGGGCTTGTATGGCAGTACCGCCACTGGTAGAGATACTTCTTTTGTGCATGAGTGTTCCGTACCGCAGGAGCAGAGAATGTAACGCCACTATACTTGCTCTGTAGGTATTGGTAAGGTTGTCAGAGCTCCCGAGGCCGTGATGTGCTGAGGGTGACGGAACCGATATCAATATAATCAATCCTCAAATCAGGAAAGCGTCCGCAACGCGCTCTTGATTCTTTTGGAATAGCAGCTTCCATAGCCTGCGCTGTCTGGTTTGCCAACGTGGTAGTGTTCATAAAAACCGGCCAAGGGCGAGTCGGACTCGCGCACGGAGGGTCCCGTACCATTATCTATAAAATCGGCAAAAAAAATCACGTTTGTGGAGCGCCCTTTAATATTTATTTTATTTTGTTTTCAATATTTTTTGTTAAAGCGGCAACAGAAACACATCATCTGTGGAAATTTCAACTGTCTGGCTATCGCGGTTCTTGAGATACAGCATGGTGACAGACTCCGTCTGTCTGTCACCAGGCTGTTTCCCACGACCGCCGTTTGACAGCCGCATGCCGGAACCACTAGCACTAGGCTACCGTAGCTTAAAATATGTGAAACTTCTTTTTATTTGATGAATGTCGTGTCGAAACGTTCCCATGCAAATATCTATCGATATCAATACTGATGCTTTCGCGAATTCTTCTCACGTCTGTTCCATTTCAAATTGTAGTTAAAGCAAGCTCATTTTAAATATAGTAGTTAAGTTAACCTTTGCACCAGCATCTTATTATTGAATGACATTCCCAATTTACCTTTCGGATACTTTGACACTGACATCGCTGAAGCGCTCTTATAATTTTGACAGAAGTGTTTCTCAAAGCTCCACTGGGAGCCACGGGAATCGAAAGGTGAAAAAGGAAAATGTGTATCGTTGAATGATCGAGATAACTCTTCTATTTTCTTATTCTTAGTTAGTCCTGAAGCTTAGTGTATACTTAGGAAATTCATATCGAACATTAAAATTGCAAGCTAACGGCTAGTTTTGATTTTTTTATATGTTTTTAGTGCCACTACCGGTACTGTATATCGAAGTTTGCAGCTTCGAAAAACCTGCGCTACCTCGAAAAACTACGAATTTTTGCACTTTTTCGAATCATCATGAATCCTTAATTAAACGGTTTTTTAAATAAAAATACTTTGTTTAAGAAGACTAAATTGCTACAATTTGAAACCAGAACCAGCTCTGTAGGTGTTGTTCTCTCTGCTATATACATCTCTCTGCTGCTCTGTTATATAGTCAATACAAAAACAAGTGCGAAAACTTCCTAGTGTTTAGTGCTGCAAAGCTAGCACAGGTTTTTCGAAACTGCAAACTTGGATATACGGTACTGGTAGTGGTCAAATACGACTGGCATAACTAGGGCCCGTTGAAAGACGACTTGTAAAAAGGGCCTTGGGTCCTTGGGTTTTAAAATGTCTAGTGTCACAAGTACCGCAACAGTCGTAGACTGTAGCGGCAACGTATTCACCAGGGTATGTGCTAACCGCTGTGTTAATGGGCTGTTTATCGAACGTTTCAGGCGCGGGGACGCTCACGGCGGGAGTGAACTGCGCCAACTGCCTGCAACAGCACACGCACTCGCGCAACTCCTCCAACACCTCCGGGGACTGTAGCAGCAAGGTGAGAGCGCATACTGTGAAAGTGTCTCGTCGTCCAGTACCCGTAACAAGTCTTATTGGGCGCACTATGGGACTAGGTCGATTTGTGTTAGATTGTCCCCTAATATTAAATTTAAGCATTGTAGCATTACTAGCGTCGCTCACGCATCTCTCCTTATAGGTAACTTTTATTTCGCACACTGCTCCGTTGTCGCTCGCCTCTGGAGAATACTCTCCCATACAATCTAAGAAAATTGGATTTAGAGGATCCTATCTAGTACGGTGTAAATTTTGAAATTGGAACAAGAAATAGTTAATTTCAATCGAAAGTCTATTTTGACTACACACCTAAGTTCACATACTTGTGGAGCGAGCGTCGTCCAACATCTCCGGGGAGTGCATTTGCACATTACCACGGGGCGCCGTTTTCAGTAATGTAGTACAACAACAACGATTGGTGAGCGAGATAAATTGTGAATTGTGTAAGACTGTACTGTAACGGGACTTCGTGTTACTGGTTCCGCTGCTGACTCAGCCGAGGGTCTCAGTCTGTGCCATCGACAGAGGCTTCATATTTGAGCCGTTCGTCGTAGAGACCCGGATCGTGGGGACCAAGCGCGCACCTAATCTTCAATGGGTTGTGCAAGCGCTTGGTCGAGGCTTCTCGTGACCAGAAAGGCTGGCTTCTGGGCACACTAGTGCCTGGGCGATTTTTTTACCTTTATTTTGGTGTTTGATTTCTTAAACTTGGTAATTATAATTATTATTTATTTCGTTTCCACATATTTCTAGGCTTCGGGATACGGTAGCTCCGTGTCGGCCGCGTCCGCGCACTCGCGACAGAGCTCCGAGGGCGACTCGGCCGACGCGTCCCGCCCGCACCACAATAGGTACACCATCCCACGCCGTTACATATACTCGGCCTCTGCCGTAGGGAGAGCTACCTGCAGGGTACTTGTATCTTTTTGGTCGAGCGTCGGGTATATCCACGATATTTTGACGACTAACCAACCTAATGGTTGATGATAATCCATCATCTAGGCTAAAGTGGTCGTCAAAGTATTGTAGCAACAGATCGGGTTGCTCAGTTTGGGATTGGGTAGATATATTCACCTTATAAACACTATAGTTGATATATCCTAACGCGCTTTCGAAAAGTTACTCGATGCAGGGCAGACGTTGACGTTACTGTAAAATTCGAAGTTCGTATATATTTAACGTATTTGCTTTTGGGAACAATAGAGATTTATACTAACATTTTTGTTAACGATTTTCATCAAAACCCCGCTTTTCATGCAAGAACCAGTTGGTTTACTTTTGTATGGAAAACAAGCTGGAGTGGGTTTATGTGAACTTTAAACCATTTATTGGTTTTTCATACAAACATCCGGATATAAGTTTTCTATCATAAGAAATCCTTGATACGTTTTAGAGTGGTGTACAAGCGGTATTAACTATTAGAATAAGATCGGATTCGACCGAACAGGAATAAGGACTTAACAAGGGGTTAAATGTCAAAATTGTATCTCCTAATCAGTGATCGGTTTTTTGGATTCTCCCTCGCGGGATATCAAGTAGAAAAGTTAATATAGATACGACAGTTTCCCGCGATACCGAACAAACCGTACAAAAATATATAATATTTTTGGTGAGCAATAAAACCATTTGACATTGTGGACATTGTTTTTCTCAATCTACCTCTCAGTTGAAAGAAGTGTAATTCACTTTTTGATAACGATTTCATTTATTCAAACAATTAACCCGTAGTAACCATATACCTATTAGCTGATAGACACGCGTACTTACTCGCCGAACTTTTATCCAATCGGTATAAAATTTGCCGCTTTGGAGGCAGCAAATGAGCTGTTTTGTAAACACTTGTGCTCATTTGTTCGATTTAGACAAAAGAACCGAGACTAAGTACTCGTCTATCAGCTACTTAGATGTTTTAAAGTGTAATAAAATAAGCACATTGTATTTTTTTGCCTTTTCTAACAACATAAAGCCCGGATTCCCGGGGAATATCCATACCTACTAACATAATGATTGAGGTCGTTCACCCCATGTCGAATCCAAAAAACCGAACACTGCTCCTAATCCTAGATTAAACTCATTCGTGTTTGGTCAAATCGACACCTAGACATTATTCGAATTAATAATAGTTTGGATGTTGGTGTAGCGATGGGCGAGTCAATTATTAGACTTAGGGGAAACTCGAATTAGAATCTAAACCCGTCAAGTTCTTTCGCAACTCGAATCAATGACTCCACTTGTCAGTTCGACGCGCATACTTAACTCTAGAATATGCATGATTCCTACGATTTATTTTCGATGCCAATCGATTCGAATCAGTTTTTAGAGAGACAGAATTATGACGTCACCGCTGTCTATTTGTATAGTCGTTCGGTTTGAGTTGTGTTCAATCTACTTAAAGGAACAATGCCTTTGTTGACTGAAATAGCAAAACACCAAAATTACCATATTGTAAAAAAGTAGTTACAGCCTCCTAGAAAGTTCAATTGAATATCGACTCTATGCCCCTAAGAAATAGGTTACGAGTGCACTAATAGGAAAATGGCGGTCCAGGTGCCTTTGTACTCGTTCGATTCTCAGTGCTCAGGTATAAACGCCAGGGATGTATTGAAATATTATGAATCAATTAAAGCAATTTAAACTTTTGCCAAAGGCCCTAGAGTTGAAAATCCAGTAATACGTTAATGCATGCAGTTTTTATCTAGCAAGTGTGCTTTTCTTTTATGACGGACCATGATGAGGTAGCAAACCCGCACAATGAGACAATGGATTGGACACAACTCAAACCTCAAACCACTATACTAATCGTTGTATGCAATATTTAGTAAATTACTGTTTTGATCGTCAACTACTGCGTTTAGGTGCAAAGTTGTCATAAGTACATTTTTTTTCTTAAAGTGTAATGATCGTATTCGCAGAATGACATTTAGCTACTCTTGGACAATTAAATATTTTTTATGAATTTTCAAGGTCCATATATTTTTATCATTTTAAGTATATGTTTCATTTCTACTTTAAAAATAATTTTATGATTTACATGCATAGCAACACTACGTTAACAATTTTGACATGAGTCTACCTACACCCCTATTGACACGGATCGGATAACAAATGACAGTCGTATCGACTTCATTGCAGCGACGTAGCGGAGAGTCGGCAAGTCAAGTCAACTCGAATCAAGACTACGCGTACTTTCAACTCGATTCGACTCACCGACTCAAATTAGGGGAAGATTCAACTCGAGTTATTTGAGTTATAAATAGTCGACTCGCAACATCGCTACGTTACTGACGAGCGGTAACAATCTCAATTGGTCGTGGAAATTTTAAAATTTGATACGCAACGATTCTGGTTTTTGGCTGTTAAGTATTCGAGACGTGTTCTTTATCAAAGGTGATACGGGAAACCAAAAGCAAGTCTTCAGCATAGTTAGCTTGATCTTTTATGTCGGACATAAAGCCTACCGTTAAATGACACGGCGTCTGTGACGGGACAGAGGTGCTAATGACTACAGAGGGTAAAGCATTCTGTCCTTCACTGGCAAGTGCCAACAATGCAAGTGCGAGAGGGAGGAATGCTTTAAGTCGGACGTAAACGCAATCATGCTATCGTTGAGATTATTAAATTTGGCCGATTTCTGTCGGTGGAATTGGAATTCTCTACTCTTCTAATACGGCCAACTCTAATAATCTGAAGTGTACTTAAAACTTCTAGGAGGTGAAATGTATTTCAGATTATAACATGGTGAATGGTGAAAGTACGTTTCAAATAAAATAATTAAAAATTACTACCTCCAAATATATATTTTTTTTAAACTAATTTACTTACTAAATAATGCTGCCTGGTTTAGTAGGTCGATGTAGGATGTATTTTTAACCAATAATTTATTTCACCGCGAAACTTCACTGTCTCATAGCCAGTGAGGGTTTTGCAAATGTATTTTATTTTCGGGGTGGGTTTGTTTTTTATTTTATTTTATTTTTTACTTAGTGCTACCTCTTTGTTGTATAAATGTGTTTATTTAGATAATTATCTTGTGGCTGATGCAACTTATTTGATAAATTGCCTTCGATGTTTTACACTCATGATGCAGTAAATTTGATATTCTGGATTAGAAAAAATAATAATTATTGTTATATGAAAGATATTGGTTTATATATCAAATCGAAACTATTTTATTTTATCTATACGTCAAAAAGATTCATTAAATTTACTGAAATTATGACATAAAGTGGAGCTATAAAAGAACTGATGTTTATGGAAATATTGTGGCGTGAAAATATTTCCTAGACATCTGACTTAATGCTACCTATAACCTACTCTCCGGTCAGGGACATGACCGGGGATCTTAAGCTGCGGTCACACTGCGGATCGTACGGGGCGTTGGCTCGTGAACTATTTTTACAGGTAGAGATTTTGCTAAGAAAAAATAATATGTCCGGATCCACACTGCACGTTCGCCGTTCCCGCCGATGCACGTCTACACCGAGCGCCTACGGGCGAGGCATGCGTCTTGTGTGGACCCAGCAAATGAGGCGTATAAAATAGCAATGATGTTGTGTGTCACATCTTCGGGGGTGTAAAGCCACTCAGCTGCATCGGGCGTACGGTACAGCAGATCTTATCTATGATTAAGGTATGAAGTTTCCGCGGTGGCTGGTCTACTATAAGTATTGACGCTGCGTCAAGTTGAATTGGTAGTCACCTACAAAATAGTAATAACTGAACATTACCATTAACATAGAAATAACTGCATTAAAGTCTGTCTTTGTACGCTTTTGTAGTGTGGAGATACTTTTGCAGCCGAAATTCCTGGCAATGATCATACCGGTTAGACTCGAAATTAGAGTGTTTCATTATTGTAATAGTTATCTTTGATAATTATTGACATTACTCATAAAAAAGGTATATTAGTTAGAAGAATAAAAATAAACCGGAAAATTATTGGTATCTTTATTTGACACAACATTCTGAGAACTTATCGAATTCTAAAACGAAGTGGAAATCGAGTCTGCGCCTCGTCACTTGCCCTGTGTCACCGCAGCCTTTTAACCTTCCACCGGAGATGTGCTCTGTGTTTCTATACAAGTGACGCCTGGCTGTCAAACGCCAATGCCCGCAACACAACGTAACTAACCGATTGTGAGCTTTATTAATTTCGATATTTTTTTTATGTTCCTCCCTCGTCCCCTCACCCGCAGTCGCTTGTGTAAGCACACAGGGCGAGCACAAACACTGACCAAGCTGCTACTAGAGAAGTCCATATCGTCTGACACGTCCGACGTGTATCTGACCCCGAACGCGACGCTCACCGGACCGCCGGACGTCATCCGGCACGCGATCAAATCGCCAGCCATAGAAGACTATAAGACCCCGGACACAACTCTTACCAACGAACACTTCGCCATGCCGACATACTTTGACAAGAAAAAAAAAGCCGCGGCGACCATGATAAGCAACGCCGTGCAGCCGCTGACCAACTTCCAGATATTCAAGCAGAAATCCCTGAACACGATCCCGGCTTTGATAGAGAGGAACAAGAGAAACGAGGAGTTGTTCACCAACTTTCCCTTCCTAACACCGTTAGCGCACAGAAAGAGCTCCCTAATATCCGAGGCGAACCGCCTGTCCGGCTGCATAGAGGACGAATTCTACAGCATCACATCGGACCACGAGCCGGAGGGCGCCATCGACGTGCGCAACCGTTTCAAGAGTCTATCGAACAAGAGCATAGACAAGGATGTGTTCACGTCGACGCCGAACGACAGGACGGTGAAGGTGGTGATACAGAGGTGCCACTACGCGTCGGAGCGGCGGCGCGGCGAGGTGCTTAGACACAGTTACTCGGACCCGAGGTTAGTGCCGACCCTGTGTGGCTTGCTTTTGTGCTGAGTGTGGTCGCGTGGGGCTCGGTCGTTTGTGCGTACGTGTGTTCGTTTTAAGGGGGTGCATTTGAGATAATCGCCTGCTTTGAAACGCCGTTCTGACTAGGTTAAGAAACGATTAGGTCCGATTCTCAGATATTCTTGACTGTATGATTGTTTTATCTGATTTAATCGATACATGATTGCCTAAACTTGCCTCGGTTGAAAAAGTCCACAGATGGGTCTTTATTTTCTAGATGGTTCTTTTTTACGTTGCCTACTTAAACGATACATTATTTTACGACAACAACAAGTCAATACTATAGTATAGTATCTCATCTAAAATCTCACTTAATAAAATATAAATAAAACTTCACTAAGTTAGGTATTTATCGAAATTTATCCAAAAAAAGCCCTTGCCGAAGAGTTTTGCATCTCTTTTTCTCGTGCGCGGAAGGTATAAGCGTGTCTCTATCCAAGGAGCATCCCCTTAAAGCACTAAGTCTTGGTATAGTTCACGTTAAATTCATAAGCCATCGAAGACCCGCGGGAAGCAATCATGCTGGAAGCGTGTCGCTAATTTGCCCACGTATAAATGTGCGCGTTCAAAAATACGGGTAACAGTTTTATTTTTTTACGTCACACCTGGCCATAATGCGAGTTTTACTGCACGCTGCGCGTACGGGAAAACTCGCATTGTGGCCAGGTGAAGACGTAAAATTGTGTACGCAACACGGGCGGTAATTCGTAAAGCCCCAGAGCGCATATTTATGACCCTCACCTTCGGTTCGGGCCCCAAACACCTGCGATCTGGGGCATTCACGAATTCACCGCCCTAGTTACGTAATGTACTATTATAGTCTCATTTGCCACGGCCGTGGAAAGTGACGTGACTCGTTCAGCAGCGGTGCCTCACGAGTGGGACTGAGAGGCCGCGCTTCGATATCTCGCTCTCGCACTCGCGTATGGCGTACTGCTGCATATTTTTGACAGCGGGTACAGTCGACTACAAAGAGATCGATACGGTCAATGTTACGAAAATATGTATACAACACCTTAATGATAAGGCAATAACGTCGTGTATACAATTTTTTGTAACTTTTGTAGTATCATCTCTTTGTATTCGACTGTACCTACAGGGATACACTGTTTTGAATGGAAAATTACATTGCGTTAAATTGGCTTTTTCGTGCAAAATGGTGGACACGAAATTGTCACCGCCTTGTATCTGAAATAAAACATGGTTTCGAAACCGGTTTGGATTCTCGTAATGCGACAGCAATCTTTACGAAGAGGCACTTTTGTGACTCGTAAGACGACGCCATGTAATAAAACTACCACTAACTACGGCTCTCCCCTGTTCCAACAACCTACCGTTATCACGAATACTCTCGTATCTCACTTGACATCCAGTACTACGATAAGAGGTTTTGAAGAATACACGACCACGACCGGGCCACACTAGCCATCTCCCTCCATCCCTGTAATATCTGCGCGTACTAACTTGGTTGAGGGCACGAGCGGGACTGTCTGCTTCTCTATCTCTCATGTTCGTTCTTGTATTATCTGTCTCTTTCAGTTTTTTTTTGTTTTCGGGGTTTTGTGTTAACCATTTCTAATTTCAAAATCATTTTATATGTATACTTGTAGGAGTGGTTATATAACTTATAAGTTATGTTATAATGTAGATTATAATGCTTGTAATAAAGACCTTGATTATTTAGTGTTAAGGTACATATTCAAATTAAACAAAAGCAACTGGCAAATTACAACTGAATTGATTTCTTTGCGGGGCTAACACATCCCAGCGAAGCTACGCGGGAACATGTAGCTCTTTCTAATAAGCAAATTGCGAGAGAGACATCCATACCGGACAATGTAGCCTCTTGCTTCTAATTGTGGGTTCTCTCGCAATTTTCTAATTAGAAAAGTGTTGTGCTAGCCCCAGCCCCAAAGATGTGTTACATTCTTCTGGACTCTACTATTCCTCTGGACTAGGCTATTTGGGTAATTTCGTATATTCTGTATTATGTGGTGTATGAGCGCTGAGTCATGCTGTACGATGACGCGCAACTGTACTGTCAACTGCGAGTGGTCAAAATATGTGAATACACTTTAGTATTTAGTGCATAAGGTTCCTCAAATATTCTTTTACCTCTGGGAAGTTGGGAACGGACAAATATTTATGAACTCGACTGTACTTGTATTTCTTTATTGTTGTACAGTCAGCACCTTACATCTACGGTAATATTTGGCTGCTGCCAACTTGTGTGACGTCGACTGTACGGTCCGGTCCGCGCAACGCCCCGCGTGATCTTGATCGTGTCGTGTACAGATCTCACGGTTCTAAATACTGATTTGCCATACGATAAATAAATAAGATGGAGTCGTCATATATATGATAGTGACAGGGCATTATTAAATTTAGTTGCAATTACCAGACAGATATACCTAGTTGCAAATACAAGACTCCATCTTAAGTAGACTTCAAAGAGATCGATACGACCAAAGTTACAGAAGTGTTTATACACGACCTTAATGTTTAGGCAACAAAGTCGTGTATATATTTGTAACTTGGGCCGTATAGATTTCTTTGTATTCGACTGTACAGTCAGCATCATAGTAGTAGTAGCCAAATATTTCGGTACACGTCCTTACGTGTTACGATATATTTGGCTGCTGCTAACATGAGGTACATACAAGAGTCCGTGTCATATACAGTCAGCTTTAGAGAAACATGCCCCCCCCTGCATACCAAATTGCTATGCAGGGGTGGGGGGCATGTTTCTCTGCAGTGGTACATGCAGAGCGTGTACTTTTTGTTTTAACGTTTTCACTGTTCTTTAAAGACAGAAAACAATTTGAGTGAATATCTACCAAATATATTCCAAGGTCTCCAGAGCTCCCGATGACGTCATGTGACGTTTGCGCATACTCTTGCCGCCAAATGTCAGTGTGAGTGTACCGTTACGTCACGATATACGACTCGCAACAAAAGTCGAGGCGAATGGATTGAATGGAGTATACTATACGCCATAGTATGCGTTGCTCAGACTGCTTGTGGTTATGTCATGCATTCGGAACCCTGCCGCTGCCTTCGCACAGGTCGTAATCTGGCGAAGGCAGAGATTCCGGGCGCATACGAGTGTGTTCTGAGCTTAACGCAGTTATTCTACCCGCAAGGAGAATCGAGATATATGGGCCAATCGACATTTTCCTTACTAGTTCTCATGGTTACGTTTCCAGGATCACTGTTCAAAACTGTGATATTACATGTTCAAAATCATCAGATGAAATTTTGTTGACGTATTCAATCCTATTTTAAGGTGCATGTTCACCAGAGATGTGTGCTGTGTTAAAATATATATTTCACACCTCGCAAGCTTGACAGCTTGGCGTCAAATATACGAAAACGCAGCTTCGCACTGATCTGGTGAATATTCACCCTCATGGTATATCTTCATAACACGCTAGTAAAGTTCAAGGCAGCATCATATATCGTAACACATCCTTACTCCCATAGTAATAAATACGCGTTCCGATATACTTGGCTGCTACTAACTTTATGATGCTGACTGTACATGTTGCAATTGTTTTTTTAAATATCTGTCATATTGTCTGCCTAACGAGACACAATAACACCAAGAATTTGTTGATTGATCCGTGTACAACAAATGAATCCCACAACGCCTCGTCTCCTGGGCAAGTAACTTGACATAGTCCCTGTCTCAACGGCTCGTCAATGTGGAGTGTTGTCCCGCTCACACTCACGTATAACGCCGACCCGACTGTCCAGACGCGGCGACGGCGAGTGTGCCGCGTGCGCGGCGCTCCGCGACTCGCTGCCGCGCCGCCCGAGCTCCGCGCTGTCAGTACCCGAGCGTGCGGTGTGGGCGCGTCCTAGGGGTTCTATACATTACAAAATTTTGATTTGATTTGATTGTGTTCGGTGCGCGGGAAATTACGCGGGTTCAGAATAGTATAGTGCGTTAAAATTCACCTCGGTTTTAATTGTGAGCCATGATTTGTCACCTGACCCATATTTCAATATTTATTTATTGGTATTCTATATCGACAATTGTCATCTAACAATGACAATTTGACTTGCATGGCTGCGTCGACAAGTTAAGTTTGTTTCTGGACAGCTTATTGACCCAGCAATGCACGTGGAATAGTCATTGTCAGGTGACAATTTTCAATATGGTGAAATAGGGCCCTGGTATGACAGTTCGCCGACTTCGCTGTGAGGAACGATCGTGTCGTGCTTGACGACCATTTTTTTTTGCAAACCCGTCAATATACTGCGAAATGTCAATTTCAAATGACAATTGTCAACTTGGTGAAGTAGGAGCCAAGTTGTTCTTTTTTAGCTTCAGATACAGTAACATTAAATATTTTAAAAAAACATTTAGAAATGTAATAGCAATAGTCATTACTACTTGACCTTTACAAACAATTTAAATTTAAACCATTCAAAAATACTTGAACGAGTTTCCCGAGGATTCGCCCACACCAAACCGCGTGTTATGCCATTTGAAACTTTATTCCTTTTGACATAATGGCATGTGGCATTTACTGTGCTAATTTACACCATCGTCAATAAAAGTGTAAGCTAGCACATGTCGTACTGACGCAAGCATTATGCATACTACGCATAATGCCGCATATACATTCATCCGTTTCGCCTTGCCATACCAAGATTTACATTCAAATCTAATTTTGTTCTATAGCTTGTTGACTCGAGCCCAGATGGTCGATGGCATTAAGGTTTTCTTATGGCGCTGTCACTGGCATAAGAAAATTGGAGATCTTTTGTCGCGTATTCGTCAGATGTTTTGCAAAGGACCATGTGCAACTTTGCATGGAGCCTGGCCCTTAGTCCAACAGTACGGAGAGTTGAGTCATTAAATAGGTATTTGAATCCGCTTACTTTCGTTCTATGGCCTCCAGGTCGAATTCCAGCGCAGAACTGGGATATTTTTCGTTTTCTCATAGACTATATTCACTCCGACTAAAATATGAACGTTCAGTTCTGCAATGCCATTCGACTTTTTGCCCATGGAACGAAATGAACTAGATTTAGAGACCTATTAGTGAACGAACGATCGCTGTTGGGTTTTAGACCATTTTGACGCATGGTCCTTTATCGATTAATAATGAGTAACTGTCGAATTCTGATGTCCAAGTGCGCGTCGGCCACAGATCGAGATCGGATCGGTGTAAATGCGCCCTAAATGGATCGCGTGTGCGTGCAGGCAGTAGATGTCGTTACGTTTCGATATTTCGTGTAGCTAGTGCGCCGCTTATGCTGTATGTTGAGGCAGACTGCGGCATGTGTGTGAGCTGCACGCCAACTGCGCAGTCGATGTGCAATTCACATGCCACATGCGGTTGTAATGCGGTTCTGTCTCAATCTTTAGCGCGCCATTCACCGAAACCTTTCAATGCTTCACAAATCAACGCTGATATTGAGACCTCATTATTATAGGTATTAATTAACATTGGAATAGTTAATTGGAAGTACCTATCAATGGCATATTGTCATTTTACGTGAAAATTTTCTTTTGTGAACGTTGGTTCGTGAACGGGCATTTTCAATAATTCGTGCACACAATTAGCGTGAGTTGTTAAACAGAAATTAACTCGATGTCAGTTTTGTAACGAAAATTAAGCACACAAATCATGTGAAATTGAACTTTTTTCACATTTAATTAACGTGTATAGGCATATAATTCATAGTTCATAATTTAAACAGAAAAAGCTAGTTTTTATACAAACTGAATGCTTAATTGCCGTTACAAAACTGAACTTAACCGAGTTAATTTTTATTTAACAATACACGGTAATTGGGTGCACGAATTATTGAAAATGCCCGAACAGTTTTGCTGAATGGCTTCCAAATTAAATATCGTTAATATTGTGTTAAATAAATTATCGTTCTTAATGCTTTTAAGCCATAAACTGTATATTATAATATAACCCAGGGACTATTGCGTAATGGTCATAGTTAACCTCGTGCCGCCTAATGTGCAAAAGGATGTTGATTGACATTCGACTTTAATTCTTTAAAATTCGTATTTCATTTCTTCATTGATTTTAGTTCAAAATAAATGCAACTATAATATCTCAATAACGTGACTCATTTTCAATGATTAAGTGTTGCATGGTGGGCAGCACGAATTAAGCAAGCAAATTGAAGAAAAAGTATTTTTTGACAATTTAAATTTTCTTCAAAACAACATCAAATTGGCAACTACAAATTACGCTTTGATGATGACGAAATAATACTGCAACTAACGGCAGTAAGGTAAAATATGAGCACTTAAACATGCCCATGTTACTTTAGAACCGAACTGCAGTAGTCTTGCTGATATATCGCTTACCGTCAAGCCTTGTTAATTCAAACAATGTAAATTCATAGGACTACTTTGAAAAGTATATTGCTTTAAGGTTTTTTTACTAATTTATGTGCATGATTTCTTAACATTTTCTATAATATCGCTTCTTTCGCATACGACGCTTTATATACAAGTAGGCATATTTAAACGCATTGCCAGTATATGTATGATATACTTACCAATAATTTTACCGATTTTGCATTGAAGTTAGTTACTATATTATAATTGCTACCCGCATCGTAATCCGCACATATTTTATACACATGAAAGTCATCCACAAAAATAAAGATTAACGTTATAACTTTCAAAATGAATGATGGGTGAGACCTAAAATTGTGCATTTCATAGCGAAAACCTCAACCGTCAAAATTGGTCCAATAGCTTCAGTCTACCGGATATTAAAAAGGATTTTGCTTTTAAGGCGCCGTAGGTTCAGCGAAGTTAAGCGAACAGTGTTTTTGAAACAATATAATGAGTCTGTTTATAATAATATGGTTTTAAAAAAATACGAATAGTAATCTTGAGGCTTTTCTGCAGGGAAATCAGTGTTTAGAAACATGATTAAGCATTTTTCGCTCGATAGAAAAAAATCACGAAGGGTCTAAAATACACTTAAAATATTTGTTACAAATTACGAACAAAAGCTAAAAATATTCAAATGGCTTCTAAAAATCGGCAATATCATGTTTGAGGGAAATCAGTGTTTACTTTTTTATTTATTTAACCGGCCAAAAATATTAAAATTAAAAAACATGATTTCCGCGCTTCCGAGCACGCACTTCCATCTCGCTCACGCTTATGCTCAGTGAGAGGGAGAGAAGACCATGAACCTACGGCGCCTTAATGTAAATATGTAGACAGACCGGGTGTTTTACCGATACAACGTGTAAAGTGAATTACGTATGTATGTGTTAAATTGCTCACCAGTTTCACTGTAGGTACATTAAGACGAGGCGCCCCACGGAGTTTATTTGATGCCTCAAACTTTGGTGTTTCTATTTATAAATGCCATTACGTAGAGCAAAACGTGCGACGGATGTACTCGTATTACAGTGAATGTACATATTTATGTAATATGATTGAAACTAGCTTTTTAGCGGTGTGTGTTTTTTTAGAATAACCAATAACGCTGAAGGTTGCTTTCCTCCGATTCGGTTCACAGATTGAATATGGTTGCATTTCCTCCTCTAAGATATGTGCCAACGATTTTATTTATTGTGACATAGTTTTGAGATGTAAAATGTAATATATAGATAAATAACATTTGATATTCGTTGGTTATGTACATATTGGTAACCATTTTCTACTCGGTCGGTGGAAATATACCGTATATTACAATATAAATAATAAAGCATGACAGCGGTTTTTCTATGCATTAAGTAGTTTGATTTTTTTTACTAATGAAACTTTATTTTTACATAATTGTATCCTGATCAAAATGTCGTTCGTTTGTATGTTCGTACAAGTCGTGTGCAGTTTTTGTGTGTTACAATAATTAGTATTAAGTCACGAGATTACTAAATATTTTTGAAATTGGAACGTTAGTATACTAATTTGGAGTTTGAATTTAATTTGGTTTCGGAAAAAGTCTAGTTTTTTTTTTATTGAATGGTAAAATGTGTTTTTATAACTGACTTTATTGCGTTTTGTGGTCGCCGCCACACGGCTGATGTGATGATTGATTTTATGGAGCCTTCTAGGTCCTGTGTATTCTCATACCAGACTATTAACTCGCCATTATAAAGTGCACCGGGTTTTTTTTTTAACGACCCTGTTATTGTTCATTGCCATCCAGTTGGCATTCGTGTGGCGGCGAACAAGTAACACATTTAATTGACAATTAGTAGACTTTGTCTTAATAGAATTTTGATCGTTAAATTCACGAAGCGTCCCACTTCTCATTGCAATCTAGTTTATTGTATAATGTAAGGGCTTCCAGCAGCGGTGGGCTATACACTGGTAGCGAGAGACCGCGGTCCAAGTACTGAACGAGTCTTAAGTGTACGGCATGAATAAGGAGCGCGCGGCTCTCATGTTGGATACCAATGATGTAATATAAGAAAGAGGTAGATAGGTTATAAGCGCTCCAAAAGTGGCACACTAATACTCCGCCAATAGGCATGATGACGGTAATGGAAATTCACAAAAATATGGTATATTTTAGTGAAATTTTAATCATAGAATTCGAAAAATGCTCATATTTGTTTATTAAGTAAGAGATTATTATTGATTTTGATAAAATTAAACTGAAATATACGGACGCCCGCCATGATATGTTAAATACCAATCAGAACGTATGACGTCACGTTTGTATATACAAATACCCATAGCGGCCATTACCACAGATTAAAGAGAAAACTTACGTACTGAACGAATAGTAAGACAGGGATAGAACCATGTTGTCTGTCAGATCTTCATACGTCATTGTTCCGCTTTCTCGCTCGCACGGCCGCGCAAGACTTGTAAACTTTTGAATTTATGTTTATTCAATGAGCAATTGAGCGATCTAGGTAGCAAACGTCAGCGTCAGCGGTCGTCAAAGGTCAGCGTTCTGTTTATATAAACGTGACGTCACTCGGGACGCCATGACACTGACACGCGTTTTAGCGCCAATTTGAAATTTAAAAACTAAAATGCATTTTTTTCCTACTTAACTCTTATATTCTCTTGGAAAATCTTATTCGTTTTACATAATAAATGTTTCTAAACCTTATAGAACAGTTTTTAAAATGTGTCATCATGCCTATTTTATGACCTTGCCTCAGTGTCGCATCGTCAATGGACACGTATAAATGTGCCTCAACTGTCAGATTCGGTGGCCATTTTAATAATACACGGAATTTCATATCAGACAACGTATCTACGTCATTTATATATTATATCATTGTTCGATACATACAAATTGCCGGCCCCGCCACATGCTTCGTTTCAAGCGGGTATTCAAGCCTCTAGTTACAATTATACTAGTCTAAAGTAGTCTAAACTGAACAATACTACAAACTTACCTGTAGCGTGATGTACCTAGTTTTAGTTCCCCCGTGCCGCACTTCGCCCGAACGTTGTTGTCGTCCTTGTCTAACGTAAAATATTCGGGCGAAGAATGGCCGTAGCGTCAGTGTAAGCCCTGACCGTCCACATAAATTGCATTTGTTTTATATGGACGCTACACTCAGGAGTGAGAAACGCTTCGTGAATCGAACGTTCTATAAACCATCATGTGCATGAGCGAGTTTCAACATGTTAATATATGTGCGCGGTTGCTTAGGAACCCGTCGTCGGGGTCGCTGACCGCGAGCGCGTCCGAGAGCGGGTCGTTGGACCGCGCGCGCGCTGCGTACGAGCGCCGCAAGCGGGCGCCCGCGCAGCAGCCGCAGCAGCAGGCTGACGACGCGCAGGTAACACCTTCACACGGTTCCCATCCTCGTCATCGTATCGGCCGAGAGACGTCCACGGGTGGACATAGGCTTCCCGGGGGCCCTGGTTATGACAGCGGCCAGGGTATTAGCCGAGTCAGGGGGGCAAAGAATCATGATGACATAGTATAGACGTGACTATAGTAAGAGAGGATTACGCTCAGTTGTGGGCGGCAGGCTGGAAATGATATGCTTTTTGGACAAGGCGTTTGAGGAGGAAAGATGAGGAATGCAGCGTATTCGTAACCATATCTAAAAAATATAATGCCATATAAAGTAACCTAGACGCGTTATAATTATATTTTTTTTTCTTGCCTCTTCTAACAAAAAGAGACTACGATAACGACCTTTGCCAGCTCCTAAGCCATATTTTTACGGGATATGCAAAAAGTTATGTGCATGCATACGTACCCTACGTGCCCAGCTGACCAGCTATATAATAGGTTTTATAGTCTTGTTTTACGTGGCATTTTGGCTACATTTGGGCTTTGAAAGGGAAGTATACATTTGGGATGCTACGTACTCGTCCATACAAAAAGAGAAAACGTTTTTCCACATCTAAATATCTTCCGATCTCAATGATTTTTAGTACGTTCATTAAATATTTATAGGCATCTAATTTATTTTTAAAGAGAAATTTTTAAACTCAAATATTTATATGCTGAAGCGCTCGACATCGAAACCAAAGTGATTAGTTAAGATTTAGTTGTGAACGTTTTCTCTAGAAATGGAAATCAGTAATTCGCGAGCTGCCAGCTAGAGTTCCCTGTAACCCGCCGTGCTAGCCCTGGTATCGTAGTATAGTAATGGTTGAACGTGTCCCTGCAGCACCAGGTGTCGTGTCGCGTGGAGAACACGCGGGTGAACCCCAACTCGCTGATCGACGAGCTGCTCGCGGCCACCGACCTCAAGCACGCCGTCGACGACTCCGCGGAGAGTGAGTACACACCGCACTGCCACATCAATATTTGCTATTATAACTCCACGAAAAATACGGTTTTGAAAAACATTAATTTATAATAGCATTTTTTTCGTTGATTTCATTTTAAAATATTATTCCATGATGCTTTATTCAAGAATCCGACAAACTTTCCACTCGGAAGTAATTATGTAGATTGAAATGAATGCATTGTCTGTTTGAGCAAATGTAAATGAACCAAAATAAAGGCTAAATACTTAATAATATTTTTTCTGACTTTTCAGGAGCTAGCTGATTCATTACTTTTTTGTTGTTTGAAATTTTGTCAGGTTCCGTCGCTGGATAAATATTTAAATGATAATATATCCGTTACACATAAAAAATAAGCTATGATAAATTATTTACAAAATTGTTTTTTTTCCATACAAGTGGTCAGTTCATTGACTGGACTATTATTTGATATTTGGTTTCAAATACCGCACTCGCATCTATTTAGTATTTCAAATACATTTTATTGAATTTTATAATCGTATAATCGGTATATAAGAACGTAAACGTGTTAAACAGAGACACTAGGAGCGATTGCAGGTTACAGACCTTGCTAAAACCGGTCATTTATATTTTGTCACTTGTATTTTAATACAAATTTTTAAAATGCAGTATTTTATATTTCAAATATACAACATAAAATTATTTTCTGTTCTCACGATTATAATCTGTGTATTGATTTCATAGAGAATGCTGCAACGTCACTCTTTTCATCGTTGAATAGGCTATGTTACTTCCGAAACAACCGAAATAAATGTTTCGATACGCTCTAGACAACTTCGTATTTCAATAATATGCGTCCTTGTTTAAGGAGACTCGATCCGATACAAAATTGCCAATCTATGGCGTTTCGGAACGTAGCAGCGTCGCGTCATCTGTCAAAAATCTACTTAAACTTGCTGCTGTATCCAGGGTATTAAAAATGTGTGTAGTGTAATTTAGCCAATCACAGCACAGTACTGCAACATTACCGATTCACTGCCGCGAAGACAAGTCGGATAGTAGAACTAAACAATATAGGACTTACGACATTCAGTTTTCTTATATACTCGTATTTATGACTTAAATTATTAACTTTAATGAACTTATTGTTCACAATAGTGTCATAATCAAGCTTTTTAATCTCTTACCTTACTTACGCCACTCAGCAAGCTTCGTGGCCTAAACACGGTACTCTACTAAAAAGCTCTCTATTATAGCACAATTGTGAAAAATAGTATTGTAATTTAATTAAAGACGGGATAGTATTTTGTGACCTGCCTGTTTGCGACCGACGTGGTATTAAAAAAAAAGTGAAATCATAAATAAATCTTGTACAATATGTATGTAACGTATATCCGTCTGTCCGCAGCGTCCGGGCTGCAGCTATTCATAGCGCGTGACGGCACCGCGGAGCTGGGCTCGCGGCAGCGGCAGGAGCGGCGGCCCGACTACCAGCGCGTCGTCATACACCCGGCGCACGAGCACAGGCGAGTGCCACACTAGTACTAGTACTACAGTCAAGTGTAAAAATATGGGGGCACACAACTTTCTCATAAATATGTCCCATCACTCTTATATCAGCGGATTAAGGTTTTGGTACATATTTATGAGAGGATTACATCGATACATATTTTTGCACTTGACTGTACATTACTACGCGCTACGCCGACGGACCTAACTAACTGATCACCCCTAGCGACAAGGCCATCATGTGGCTGACAGACCTTAATAGTATTTTTTTTATTTCACGTTTAGGCGTGGTACTCGACTGAAAAAGCATACATTATATATAACGATTGCATAAAATACTATTATAGTTGTACAATTTGTTGTACAGTTTCAATGCCATACGATTAAATTAATAAATAGTACATTACTACAAAGGCCGGCAAGTAAGGGGTTGCCGGCTGAGTACATGTAGACGACCCGAGCGTAGCGAGGTCGGATAGTTACGAGGCTGGCAACCCCTTTTCACGCCGAGGTATGTATAGTGCTTTTCTCAAACATGCAATGAAATAAAAACACCAAGAAATCAAACTTCAATTTTCATGGCTAAACGCCGTGCTGCTGTGCCACAAGTTGTGGAATGGAAATTAAAATAAGACCATCGAATTTTGTATGAAATGCCATTACGGATCTCTCGTCTGCGCCCGAAACGTGACACTTCGAAGCCCATTATGAAGAACAGGACTTCAATATTTCATTTCATGTTAGAGAAAAATATATTTTCGAGTTGAGGGAACCAGCTAATTTTAAAAATATCACGCCGTTAGCCTGCGAATGTCTAAAAACGTTTTGTATGGTCCTCGAACCCACCTTAAGAGCCCTCATTGTGTCACGATTGTATGAAATACTACTAAAATGAATGAATATTCCACCCAACAGGTAGCCAACAGCCTGAGTGTACGCCGACGTGGGCCTCGGCAGCCGGCACCGATGACCCGCGACCGCCCGACGCGGCCCGGCCGCGCCCGACAACGCCGGACACCAACCAAATACCTTCTATACCGACTTCTACACACACTCTTCCGTAAACTGTGTTCAGTTGTTTTTAAAGTTTTTTCTACGTTGACAGTATTTTTTACTTTCATGTTTAGCGAATTCGTTGTTGTTATGCTAGCGAGGCGTTGGTTGAAGTGCGATATGTGCTGTCGGCAGCAGAAGTAGCCAGGAGAAGTGGGCAAAAAGATATTCAATACACACGGTCTGTGCAGCTAAATATGAATTTTGATATTGTCTTCGGTTTCCGCGATTATTGCTTATTTAATAAAACGATTTAAAATAACACTTTTGATCACGACCGCAAGGTGGGGCTCGAAACGTCGGGATGTGTTTTATACTGGTTTATATAGTTACGCAGGGAAACCCGCGTGATAAAACATAGCCTACAACCATCCAGAAAGTCCGTTCCGAACGCAGGAAAAGGATTTTTGAAATCGTATAAGCGGTTCCGGAGGTTAGCCAATACATGCAAAACTATAATCTCACAGACTTTTCGAAACTAAAACGAACTTCGTTCTTGTACATCCCTCTCTGTCGCTCGAACCAGCAAGTGCGACTGAGACGGAGATACACACACGAAATTCGTTTTCGTTTCGCGGTAGGCCGTCTGTATGAGTTTGTTCAGATGTTTTTGGTGTAGTTCTGCTGCTGACTGTACTCGTACATATGTAATTGCAATGCCATTTTTAATATTTTACAAATGCTAAATTGATTCATAGTGAATTATGGTAATTTGGAGGTAATCTTTCTTAGTATTTGATATAATTTATTGAGTTAAGTCTGTACCCTTCCGTACGTGTTTTGGTTAGTAAACTCTTGGGTACACGCCTCGATCGGCAGCAAATAAATCGTTCTTAAAATTAAAAAAAGAGGCTGCTATAAAATGTTTGCACCATCCAAAAAAAAACACAGACGAAAGGTAGCAGGACTTATAACCCCCAGTTTTATGAATATCCGCTTGTAGATATATAAAACATATATACTGTGCTGCTAAGATTGAGTGTACGGCCTGAGTGCGTGCGTGCATATGAGGGTCGTTCTTCTTTTTAACCGACAATGAATCGTCTTTTTTCTGTTTTTTGCGTTTTTCAACTATTGATAATGATGGTTTTAATGTTTGATTTTAATAAACGTTGCATCTATTTTTTATTAGGACTAATTCATGATTCTTTCCGTGGTGATAATGTTTTTTTCTTTATGATAGTTTTTCAGAAAATACTGTGACAGAGTGGTCGTTTTCTGCGGGGACCACATTTTGGATTACCACTCTGTCACGCGATTCTATGGAAAAACCACCATAATGAAAAACATTATCGCCACGGAAAGAATCATGAATTAGTCCTAATAAAAAATACATGCAACGTTTATTAAACTTACGCGACCCATGAAACAAATGCAATTTATATCGACACTACACGCCCCGCTCGTGGCGGAGCGTGCACTCGGGCCGTACACTGAAGCGTCTTTATAAAACCCGGCCGCGGCGAGCTTGACAGTGCCATAGCTGTCGGCTGATGTAAATACTTTGACGTATTTATATGGCAATGCGGTCACCACAATCCCATTGCAATCGCGGTTTGATAACATAATTCAGCGAACGAAAAAACCTAAGAATGAGAGCTCCTTAAAAAATTCCCAAACACGTGGCTAAAACCCGGTATGCGGGTGGTCGAACTAAACATCTGCCTGGCATCGTTTTGACACCCCGCCCCCATCCCCACATAAGGAGCTATTCATAAATTACGTCATCTTTTTTTGTCGATTTTGGACCCCCTCCGGGGGGGAGATGATAGGGGTATCATCATCCGGTACCCTCCTCGCCTAATAAAATGACTATAGTATCAATGGCCGGCCCCCCTCCTATTTTGAAATGACGTCATTTATGAATAGCCCCTAATGGCAATGGCACCCATTCTGTGGGGCCATTTAGCGGCGTTACTTAGATGTCTATGTTTTTTTCGCTCGCTGATACTATATTCAGTCATCTTCCATTTAGACTTTTCTTCTTTGACGCGCGAAATAGGACAATGTTTTTCATGACATACAGGGTGGAAAGATAAGTCGGGCCCTGGAGGGAAACTAACTTAAATCCTTTAGCTGGCTCATTTTACTTATAGGAGACATTCCTTTATTTTTAGAAATAAACAAAACTGCATTTAAAGATTTTCGAAAACTCGCTTGCCTCGTCCGGGACTCAAACCAACTAAAATTAAAAATAATCATCATCTATCAATTAGTGTAATAAAATAGCGAGTGTTTGTTATTTTTTAATTTTAGTTGGTTTGAGTCCCGGGCGAGGAAAGCGAGTTTTCGAAAATCTTAGAATGCGGTTTTGTTTCTTTTTAAAAATAAAGGAATGTCTCCTTTACGTAAAATGAGCCACCTTAAGGATTTAAGGTAGTTTACCTCCAGGGCTCGACTTATCTTTCCACCCTGTATAATTTCCATAGTAAAACCAACTAGGTATTATTATGTACCGATTATAACATGATATTCTGTATGTTGTTACTCGATGTCTGTATATTGCATTATTTAAACAGGGTCATCTGTGCGTTAAGAAAATTGAAAGTGAATGCTTCCGACCTTGAGATTTATTAGCAAATGCCATTTCCATGAGCAATTCTGGAATGGTAGCCAAATGTATAAACTTGTCAAGAATTGCTTCCTTATTGTAAATAATTAGTGTTTATAATTATTTCCGTGACAACCCTAGCTCCGTTGCCTCGGCAGCTAAAGTCGGCGTCGTCCAGTTAGCGTGCTTATAGCTGACATATAAGGCAGACTCCTCGAGAATAGCGGGTAGATTGTGTCCATGCTCGGTGAGGATTATGTTTTAAGTAAACGGAGTATCGATTCATTTATTACAAATAACTAGGTATCGTCGGTTTGAAACCCTTAGGGAGATTTGATTTAATTTACCATTTAATGCGTCCAAGTGGATATATGAAACTTATACAGAATGTAATTTAATTCGTCATACAATATAGCGAAGTGTGAATCACAGAGACACTGACATTCTGAGATACTTTTACGAGCAAAACGTATAGCTGACTTTTTTTGGTATAAAACCAGGTTGATCTATGGGACCATCGAAACCGGCCGACTGACGAAAATGTATGAACAGCTGTTTTTTTGGCACAATACAAAGTTGATCCCATAGTAAAAGTTATTCAGAATCCTGAATAGATTCACATTTTGCTATATTCTATCACGAATAAAATGTCATTCAAATCATTAAGGGTCCTTACGCCTACAGGCGAGCGTATTTTGAAAAAGTGCTTACTTTTTCATTCAAGATTACGAAGTAACTAATAGTATTAATTCAAAAACTGATAACGTACTTAAGTACCTAATCATTTCTTAAAATAGGGGCTAACTTCAAATTTTCATTTTCTCTTTATAAGCCTAAATTAAATTAGTTTTCTTGGGAGTCTATTTCAAATTTTGCAATTTTTTTGGTGAAAACAGAATTATATCATAATTTTTACCGCAAATTATACTTGTATTCTGCCCTAACAATAATATTATAGCAAATTGTAACCTAACCTAACCTACGTTGCCGTAAATATTTTTTTATAAGATGTATTAATCACGCTGCAACGACACCGCGCGCCGAAATTTTTATTTTAGAAATGCTATGGAGATGAAGAAATGATTATTTAAGTCTGTTATCAGTTTTTGAATAAATACTAATAGTTACGTCGTAATCTTGAATGAAAAAGGAAGCATTTTGCAAAATACGTTTCCGCTTCTGCTTATGTACGCGTAAGGCCTCTAAAGCAAGTATGATAATACGTCGTACTTTACTTTTAATACGGTAAAATGATTAGTTTTTAAAATCACCATCTACCCGCAATTTTCGAAATATTTTCTAAACAATAAGAGCTGTGAGTAACTATCCGCTAGTTATCTATTTATTGTGCATATATTCGCGTATCTGTAAGCGTATTATTATACATAACTTAAGTGATGCAGTATTGAATACTAGGCTGTACGGGATTGTGAGTTTTAGATTGACTTGAGAGGCATAGGAAGGCTGTCAGTGGACTTTTTTTGTTGTAATAATAATCAACGAAAATGTACGAAAAAAAAATTGTAGAAACCCCTGACCGATGCACAATTGTCATGAAAACCAAGTCGGTGATAATCGACACTGATGGATTGAACAAATCAACTTTTTCTTGTTGTACTGTCCTAGATCGTTCTGGTGTACTGGTATATAAGCAAAGAGTCAACAGTGACAGAGTTACTTAGAAACACTACTATAAATAGGACCCCTATCATGATAAGGAGCCCCCCATGGAATGGATCGTGTTTCGTGGTTTTTACACCCCATATAATCGTAGTTTTAAACGAGAAGGAGACGTAAGCATGGCTATGCGCAACAAGAAATTGTTGATTCGCCCATCCATAGATGTCATTCGTTCCATTCGCGCCGGGTTTTTATGAATCCTCAAATCTGACGCTGGCTCGGATCTATAGGAAATGGTATAGAGAATACAGCTTGTGTATACTGTATACTATTGTATCGTACAACTGACGGCGCAGCGGAGAGATGACTCTTAGCGTACGGCCTGAGTGCACGCTCCGCCACGAGCGGGTTGTGGGGCGTCCATATAAATGTCATACGTTTTATATGGACACTGCAAGCGGCGCGGCGCGGGCACCGACGCCGTACAATTAATATGCTCGTATTAGGTATGTCACCATACCTGTTTTAATACAAGACAATATTATCTAGTTTATTAGAGTTTAATAAATCGTAGGTTGACAACCAATACTTTATTAATTAACGAATGTCTACTTAAACAAAGCCCGTATCTCAATATTGATTCAATACTGAAATGAGAGGTTTCTAAGATTAGCAAATCGCTGTGATATTTGGTTGTCAACTAACTGAATATATATCATATGTTCAGGGAGCAAAGCTATATCTGCAACCAAAATTCACTAAATGCAGAAAAAATATTTAAGAAATGTCAACTGTGTTACAGCAAAGGTTGTGTTTCCTTATTATATGTAATTAGTGAGTTTTGGTGGTCAACCGGCGATTTGACAACGGTCATTAGCATAGAATATGTGCGTAGATATGTATTTGTGACCTTAATGCTATTGGCAATTGTCAAGTTTTTAAAAAAGCTAATTACCTAAAAAAAGTACTGATATGAGCTGGAATACTAATCGTTCATCCAAATTCCGTTTTGATGTGCAATTGATACATTTTGACGTGCAAGTCAGTATTTTTGTGTGTTGTTTTGGTAAACGGTAAAAATAATAGCATTTTCTAATTCAGCTTCGCTTCCTGAAGAGATATGAGAGTTAACTATAAAGGAGTCGAAAGAGTGTACTCCTGCAATACAACATATGTTGTCAAAAACATGTCACACTATCTTGCCATTTATGATTTTGGCACCTTAACATAGTCGGTTCTCGCTGTAATTGCTCGGTTCTTTCAACCTTTTCGCCGTCAAGACAAAATACTAAAAGTGACATTGTCACGCCAACATCACCGTTAGAAGAGAGCTAACATAAACCTTATATGAAAGACTGAAGATTGCTTTGACAACGGACGTTATGACGACTTTAGGGGTACTTGGTGCACGACACCTTTAGATGTTCTTGGCGTTCAAACGAACAAGCTAGATTGCTTTAAAGAGTTTAAAGCGACACACACGCCGCTCGCACCGCGCGGCTACAGTAGGACCTGACTTTTAAAGAGTCGGCTCTGCGCTGTGCCCACGTCGCTTCCCCTTGATGTATGTACAGTTCTGCATATTTATTATTTAGCCGTAAATGCCATACAATTTATGTAATTTATATTTAACTTTCATTTGGCAGTTTTGAAATTCGACCGGAGTTATTACAGGACATTTTGTTTGAATAATAATTGTAATTATTACAATTTAATAATAATAATTGTTTTGTGTCGTCCGTTTGTCTATTTTATGTGTATAAATAGTGTATTATACCCCTGTAGAAACTCCGGTTTTCTACCAAGTATTTTTATTCTAAGTGTATTATAGTATCTCGTAAGTAGGCGTTATTTGAAATTCGACTTTGTCGCGCGCTGGCACTGCCTTGGATTTAATTAAACGCCATTTTTGTTTATATGTCAATTGGTTATTTTATTCCTTTCACCCGTCGGAAAAAAAATGAATCCTTAACTCACATAAAAAACATTGAAAGCACTATTATTACGAACAAAGCGAACGGCCCGAATATATTCAAACGTCACTTGAAACATAACCATAAAATGTACCATGCTACTGGGTCAACACCTAGTATGATAAGGTTTTATGGTTATTTGAAGTCTTGGTACATTTGAACCGTTATTCGTGACTATAAAACTGTTCGTGTTTTGTCTCATAGGTATGACACTGATTTGTGTCATCGGCACTGTATAAGGGTAACTTTTAATAAATTTCAAAATCTCAAGATTTTTTGGAACCAACGCATAATTCGATTTAATATTTGAATAACATAACTGTACATTCATTCTAAAAATTTTAAATTGGAAATTTGTTGAAGAAAAATGCATAAAAATAAAATCGCACATATGTGTCACTGGCATAGGAGTAAGAATTTTTTGATCAAAGACGTTGTGTCACCGGCGCCGAACGTGTTAACACGTTCACTGTCCCCATGTAAAATGATGTCACACGTCGGAGTGTGCAGTTCGAAGCTGTGAATCCATTGTGGAAGCACGGACTCCTGAGAAGCAGGTGCACGATCCCGCATTGAGGACATTTCGTATTTAACACGTTCACAGTCCAGTGCCCGATGGGTCACGACAAACTATCTCCACAAGTCCGTGCCCCGTAGATGGGTCACTATAGCGACCCAGCTACAGGTACGCACAGATCACTATAATTATAGTTTTTCCATACATTTAGGATAGTTAGCGATCAATTAACTCTTAATTTGGCGTTTTATTTTTCGCGATTTCGTGGTTGGCTCCATAGCAAAAGTTGCTCAGTGTGACCCTCCCTATTACCCCCTGGCACTTCAGATCACGACTTAAAAATCACACAACATATTCACTTTGTATATTGTTATCATATTCACTTTGTATATTGTTATAATCTGAGTGCGTACCTGGTCGTTTCATAGCGACCCAAACGTGGAGCACGGACGTGTGATGGAAGTAATTTGCTTGGACGCACCTTGCTGAGTGTCCTAAACGAGGTACTAGACTCAAAAGCATACATTATATATGGATTGCATAAACTACTATTGACATTTATAGAACAAAATAAAACAAACTTTCATACTTCAATATTGTATTCTCGTGAATATAAAGGTATAATGTGTATATATTGCAATATAAAAAGGTGACCTGATTGTATTTTCCCCTAAACCTAGTCAGATGGGACATAAATAGTAAAAATTAAAATCTCCATACAGTGCAATTATACATAAAAAGCTATGGGAAAAAGTTAACACGATTCACAGTAGACACCTTATGACAATAAATATGGACGTAAATATAATTCATAATCAAAATACTTAACATTAAAAAGTATTACCTAAAAAGGTGTTGTCACATATTGCAAATCATTAAAATTGATTGTTTTATACATAAACACACAGCAAAATGCACACAATGTTATATGAATAAATATCATGATAGCTTTATACACGGTGTGCTATTGGCTGAGGTCGCTATTGACAGACATCAAATTGCAACCACGGAGTTTCGTTCTCATTTTAAAACTACGTGTTGGATTGTGACGAAAGTATGCATATACAATGACATGAGGTATAACTATGTCTGTAATTAGTTTATAGGGTTCCAAATTTTAAAACAAACGAAATACAGCAAAAAAAATTGTATGTAAAACTTAAATTCGCTGTATTTTTTTTACTATGGTATCTGTATAAACTAATTACAGACCTGGATATACCTCATGTCATTGTACATGCATCGTTACAATCCAACACATAGTTTTAAAATGAGAGCGTAACTACGTTTGTATGGAGAATCGAGCTTACTGCGGACTCTGGGACAATTTTCATAGAGAATCGATTATTATCCAAGTTTTATTTACAAAAATCGACTACTTTAAAAAAAAATACAAATTTGACTGGGGTACACATAACATTTTTTGCTCCTAATGACCTAAGGGATGCGTGGTTAAAATCTTTAGGATTCCTCGAGAGCAGCGTGTATTTCATAAACCCTAACATGTCAGCCACAATTATGATAACTACGAATTTACCAGCAAATATAAAAGTAATCGAACATCAACATATTGTAATTGTAATGTTATATACTTACATTGCGAAACGCACTACACCTGCTCGAAGAAATATTAATTGATCCCATCCTTCTCTAATATCGGCAATATTAACTATTCATATATTACTACTAGTGGATATTTCATTAACTTAAGATGAATGCCTACCTGCGATTTTCCGATACAAACGCTCTCGACTGTTTCCTCTCCGGTTTTAGAGCAATGAATTTTTCAAATAAGATCAATATCATCAATATCTATGCCGCTATGTTTTGCTTTTTTGGATATTTTTATTTTAAAGAAACTTACAGCGCCTTGAAAATCGCAAAAACGGCTTAATTGAATTGGCTGCCAAAACAGGCGTAGTATAAAAATATGATAATAAATATCAAAAAAATCAAAACATAGCGGCGTAGATTATTTATTCTTCTTGCAGTTCCCAAAATGTTAGAATGATTGGTTGCGTTTTGGAGAAGGAAACCGTCGAGAGCGAAACCTCGATTTTTGAGTTTTTTGCGTGAGATTTTTAGTCCGAAGTGAGAATAGCCAGTCAGCATTATACTGTTGGGAGCAGCCATAGTAGACAAATATATCGCAACACGCCTTTATTACTATAGTATTGCCCTATAATAAAACTAAAATGTTTGCTCTTCACACACAAACAATATTACAGTGAACAATTCCTTGATTGTTGGACTGGCACATCAGATTGATGGCGGGACAAATGAACGATACGATACGGAGTAAATCGCGTATTACAAATCCCAACGTCAACGTTGGCCCTCAGTCAATTTAACTTACACACACAACCTCCCCTAAACGCATCTGCATTCCGTCGAGTATCAACAACACAATCACCGGTTAATCTCAAATAATTGTTTCAGTTCCAATAAAACATGAGTAAAAAAAGTCGAATTACATCGTGATTCCTTACAAACTTTACGGCTTTATTCATAAACCTTGACGTATTTTAGCTTAATATTCGTGTCTCTCTGTCACTTTCCCATTTTTGTTTGTGAGAAAGGGTAATCTGAGTTTAAACGTGTCACATTTTCCTGCAATGTCTGTCCGGCAACTATTGCTGTCTTACGCTGACTTTGTACGCTAAAGCAAGATGCACATACTTGCCGGCCACACGGTAAAAATGTTGACCGTTTAGAAGCCCCATAAAACACGTTTTCGTTAACAAAGGTTTGTTACGGTTTGCTATGGGTAAGTGAACAGGTTTCAAATTGTAGAGAAATGTTGCAAGTATTGATATTGATATTTATTTATCTCATAATATTGGTTCTTTATTGTATGGGCAAAAATCATTTCCCAAAGTGTCACTTCCCAAAAAATGTTTCCCAAATGATCATTTGGCAAAAAATCACTTGTCAAATTATTGTTTCGCATTTCATCACTTGGCAATATCTCCTATGGCAAAATATTACTTCGCAAATTATTGTTTGGCATAGTTTTACATAGTCAATTTTCATTTAATCAAACGTATTATTTGGCATAACATGCGTTTTCCAAATTATTGCATGGCATACGATTTAGATCCTAATTGTGTAGTGCATACGAAATCTATTTGAGTGAGATTACATATTTAGCTAAGCGGGTAGTTTGTAAAAAACAAAAGTAAATAATTTACTGGTAAGTTTATATGTTTTTTTGTACTATAGGTACTTAGGTAACAATATATTTGAACAAATATTTTGTTTGGAAAACAATATTAGCCCGAACATAGTGTTTGCTTAATAAACTTTTGTCTTAATAACACTTGACAAAGCAAAATTATGCCAGATGATATTTTGACCAAATGAACAAAATGCGAAACAAAAATATGCTATTCGTCGTTTGGGAAATGAAACTACTGCCATAAGTTTTGTGGGAAGTGAAATTTGGCGACTAATATTTTGCCGAAACAGCAGGATACCCATAATATTACATTGCATTATAAATAACATTAAGGGGCTACCCGATGTTTCCATCGATTTTTGACAAGTTTTGAATAATATCTCCTACTTTTGCACTACAGATATAAGCATAAATCAAACGGTTATCGGTTCTTCAATCTTTTATCTCTATTCTAGTCTACCGGATTTTGAATCAAATGAATACTTAATTTTGTATGATCTTTTTAAACATTGTCTAAAATAACACTTATTTTGTATCTCTACTGACGTGAAAGATCTGACACATACGAAATCTACATATTTGGGTTCGTCTGTGACGTCCCTAAAAACTGGTCAAGGGTTTTCAGTTTAAATCAATTAACACAAAAGTTATGGCCAGAAACCGGTTTTTTGGCCTAAAATTGTTCAACTTTGATGCCAAAAATCACGAAAACAATGAACTTTGAAGTAAATATGGGATATTATATTGCTTAAAGCCGTTGTTGTTAACATAATAAGCTACAAAAAACCTAAGAAAACTAAGAGATTCAGATCGAAGGTACGATCCCATACGCCAATTATGGGAGCCCCTTCATGTCAATCTATAGGAATATAATATTCGCCAATCCATACTAATATGTATATGTTTGTTTGTTTGTTTGTCTGTCTTTCACGGCAAAACAGAGCGACGAGTTAACGTGATTTTTTAAGTGGAGATAGTTGAAGGGATGGAGAGTGACATAGGATAGTTTTTATCCCCGAAATCATTCATCAAACCAGTGATTTGGGGGGGGGGGGAAAGTTTGTATGGCGCTGCGATACAAAACGAGTTCCAGAAGCTAGTTTCTAATAATTTCAATGAAACAATAGGTGGCAGGATTACATATTTAGCTAAGCGGGTAGTTTGTAAAAAACAAAAGTAAATAATTTACTGGTAAGTTTATATGTTTTTTTGTACTATAGGTACTTAGGTAACAATATATTTGAACAAATATTTTGTTTGGAAAACAATATTAGCCCGAACATAGTGTTTGCTTAATAAACTTTTGTCTTAATAACACTTGACAAAGCAAAATTATGCCAGATGATATTTTGACCAAATGAACAAAATGCGAAACAAAAATATGCTATTCGTCGTTTGGGAAATGAAACTACTGCCATAAGTTTTGTGGGAAGTGAAATTTGGCGACTAATATTTTGCCGAAACAGCAGGATACCCATAATATTACATTGCATTATAAATAACATTAAGGGGCTACCCGATGTTTCCATCGATTTTTGACAAGTTTTGAATAATATCTCCTACTTTTGCACTACAGATATAAGCATAAATCAAACGGTTATCGGTTCTTCAATCTTTTATCTCTATTCTAGTCTACCGGATTTTGAATCAAATGAATACTTAATTTTGTATGATCTTTTTAAACATTGTCTAAAATAACACTTATTTTGTATCTCTACTGACGTGAAAGATCTGACACATACGAAATCTACATATTTGGGTTCGTCTGTGACGTCCCTAAAAACTGGTCAAGGGTTTTCAGTTTAAATCAATTAACACAAAAGTTATGGCCAGAAACCGGTTTTTTGGCCTAAAATTGTTCAACTTTGATGCCAAAAATCACGAAAACAATGAACTTTGAAGTAAATATGGGATATTATATTGCTTAAAGCCGTTGTTGTTAACATAATAAGCTACAAAAAACCTAAGAAAACTAAGAGATTCAGATCGAAGGTACGATCCCATACGCCAATTATGGGAGCCCCTTCATGTCAATCTATAGGAATATAATATTCGCCAATCCATACTAATATGTATATGTTTGTTTGTTTGTCTGTCTTTCACGGCAAAACAGAGCGACGAGTTAACGTGATTTTTTAAGTGGAGATAGTTGAAGGGATGGAGAGTGACATAGGATAGTTTTTATCCCCGAAATCATTCATCAAACCAGTGATTTGGGGGGGGGGGGGAAAGTTTGTATGGCGCTGCGATACAAAACGAGTTCCAGAAGCTAGTTTCTAATAATTTCAATGAAACAATAGGTGGCAGGATTATGCTTAGGTTAGCTGTACTTTCCTAAGCCACAAAATGTAAGCCCTTAATACAAATGGACGTCAATTTGTCCATCAAGGCGAGTATTGTCCAATTAGTTAACTACGCACTTGTGCAACACGCGGCACGTGGTTCTACTGACTGCCATGCCGACTATAGTCTTTACTTACTATAACTACGTATAGACTGGCGGAGAAAATAACGGCAAATCGCGTTGGAACACTGAGCTGTGAACAATTATATTTTTCTTCAATTCACATAATGCAAAAGCATCACAACCTCTTTAAACTTTGTATGATTTTCTTCAATGTGAATACTATTAGCGGTAAGCCACCCTTTAATTCTCCTAAAAAGCAGAACCAGTTCAATTAATTACGGAACAGTAACTTTCTTAAGGTGCGACCACACCGCTGCTTAAAATACGGCGACGGTACGGAATCGCAGTGACGCATCGTATGCGTACCGTTCTAGACGCATGCTCCACACACAGCATGCGTCAAAAACGGTGCGGATACGATGCGTCACTGCGTTTCCATACCATCACCGTTTTTTAAGCAGCGGTGTGTGGAGCATGCGTCAAAAACGGTACGCATACGATGCGTCACTACGATTCCGTACCGCCACCGTTTTTTAAGTATTGGTGTGGACGTACCTTTAGTTACCATGTCAAGTATCAAGATTAGACCATAATACCTTGATAATACTAATTTATGACGTTTGACACATTTGACAATGACATTACTGTTGCCATATAAAGAAAGGCTCTTCTTTCCCTGGCCAGACTTTACAACATTTTGTTGGTGTTGTCCATCAGGAACCGCCACAGATATAGATATACACTAGATAACTTAAACCAACCGTGTCACTTTTTTTCTACCTGCTGTGAATTCCCCGTTGTCCGCGCAAAATCGATTTTGCAATGAGGCATTTTCTTAATATTCACGGACAACCGGCTATCACAACAGACGCGCACGGAATGTCAGTCGGACGGCCAACTCGGAATGCTAAGGTAATCATACGCACTCTTATGCCAGGGGATGTCTGCTGTATACATATGACAACTCATAGACTATAGTGGACAATGTAGTCATCGCCTAGGGCTCACTCGGCGTCTTCGCTGGCCTGCACGGGGTACCTGCACTCGGGTGTGCCGCACTCGCACTTCATCCACTTCGATTTGACCGACCAGAACTTGTCGCCGTAGTCGAAACTGGAATGAAAACATGTGTAAATTTGGAATTGAGGTGGGCTTCATTCATTGGTTTACAAAGTACTGTTACAAAAAAAAAATGTTATACAAATACAAGGTAAGTGCGTCATATACATACAAACGCCAACACAGTTGACTGACCTCCCTGTATTTATGTAGAGCCTTATTACAATAACCATAAGGCAGCGCGTTCGCGCGCGTATAATCCTCAACATTTCAACAAATGCTTTCTGCGCAGGTAAATTGTTGTAACTTATATTTGCGGTACACGGCGTGCTCATGTACAGTCAAGTGTAAAAATATGGGTGCATACAACTTACTCATAAAAATATGTCCCATAACTCTTATGTCAGCGGATTAAGGTTTTGGTACTTATTTATGAGAGGCTGTTATCGATACACATTTTTGCACTTGACTGTACATCGCTGTAACTTATATTTGCGGTACATGGTGTGGTGTAGGCGAGAAGCCCTCTCTGTACAGTCGGAATTGAAACTCACGCGAACTCCTCTCCCTGGTGGATGTCCCTGGTGGCGAACAGGCACACGGTGGGCAGCCGCAGGTCGCGGCAGCCGGTGAACACTCTGACCGGAGCCAGGTTGGGCTGGCAGCTGTGGTTGATGAAGCGGGCGGCGCTGCCGTAGCGCGCCGCGTCCACGCAGAGCTGCACCTTGTACTGGCATTGCTGGGGGTCATACTAATATTTAGGGACATTTCCAATAAACCGTCTACCCAATACGGGTGAACACTAAATAAAATAATTAATCCATACTAATATTATAAATGGGAAAGCGTATGTGTTTGTTTGTTTGTCCGTCTTTCACGGCAAAATGGAGCGATGAATTGACGTGATCTTTTAAGTTGCGATAGTTGAAGGGATGGAAAGTGACATAGGATAGTTTTTATCCCCGAAATCATCCCCTAAGGGGGTGAAATGGGGGTAAAAGTTTGTATGGAGCTGCGATATAAACGAGTTCCACGCGGACGGAGTCGCGGGCAGAAGCTAGTAGGGTCATATTTTCTCGAAAAAGAATTAAAAATGTAGTCAAATGGAGAAAAAATCAACGCAAGAGGTTAAATAATCACGAAGTTACAAGTGTCTAAAGTTTAATGTTCTGTCCCTTTTGCCCAAAACGCAACTTCATATGAAGTTTGTGACGTCACTAATATACGGCAACGCGCCCCGCCCCGCCGTGTTCGGCGCCGCCCCCGACGCGACCCCCGGCAGCCTCGCGTATTGTGACGTCACACACTGTTTGCGTTTTCTCTCTCTATCAAGCAATATTAAAACGGTTGTAGCTTCGAAATTCTTTGAGATATTTGAATGGGATTTTCGTCACCATACATATTTTTTTCCCTTCTTTCCTTTGGAGTAATAATAGTTTTCGTGTCTGCACCCCTATTAGCGTGAGTTGTTAAATAAAAATTAACTCTGTCAGTTTCGAGACGACAGTCGATTTGAGAGAAAAACTAAAAACTGCATACAAGAGATACGGAAGTTTTCTTTTAGAAGTCACAAGACCGATTTTTAGAAAAAACTAAAAACTACATTTAAAGATTTTCATAAAAGCCTCGTACACTGCCGGGAATCAACACCGGTCAAATCTGTCTAAAAATCAGAGTTCGTTTAGCGTAAAATTAATGTACTGGATGTAAGGAACAATTATGTCTATAAAACCCTGTATCTGCAATCACAGCAAAATGCCTTATTGTATAGTTTTAATAACAGACTGCTTTTTAACGTATTGGCCAGAAACTGCGCAGGAACGCGAAGTCTGGAAACGGCCCTCCGTTACCAGACTTCGCGTCCGCCGCAGGGCTTTGCCCAGGCAGTGCGACTCAGCGGGCTCTTAATAATAATATAAGTAATAGAAAGGGATCTCATATATGCCGTTACAGAAAATTCTTACACTTTCGCTACCAAGATTCGCTACGAGCTGATGATCCTGTGATTTCCTCGTATGCAGCGGAAAGCGACTACGGCGTAGGCGCCCGCTAGACGGGTTCTTGGTTGCGAAAGTGGTCATTTTTTACAAGCTTTTAGTGTCCCGTTGTCTGTCTGTCTGTCTGTAATCAAATCTTGACCAAATCCAAACCAATTGAAAACCAAAGCGGTGACCTATTGAGCTGAATTTTTTTGAGTATAGTTTGGATGACAATTCAATATTATGGTACCATCGAGCTGATCTGATGATGGAGACGGAAGGTGGCCATGGGAATTCAGTACTTAACCGACGTAACCCCGTTGAGTTTGGGCTCGGTAGAATCGTCTCAATGAGTAGTTGATGATGGTATACAGAAAAGTAAAGTCGGAAGTAAAAGCTTGTGTAGTCGCAGAATAATCTGCTATGGGAAACTGAAAGAAAATAACTACAACTCAGAAAAGTTGAAAAACCCCCGACACTTTTATTTCAAAGTCCAATATCTCAAAAACGGCTGAACAGATTTTCATGAAACATGGCTAAGAGCACTCGGGATAAAATTATCTATGACACAAAAAAAACCCATTCAAAACGGTCCATTCGTCAGGGAGCTATGCAACAGACAGACACAAAGATATACAAAGAGACACGTTAAACCTATAACACCCCTCTGTTTGCGTCGGGGGTTAAAAACGGGTGGAGGAAGAGATGGTTCGCGTAAGCTTGAGCTTGCATTGTGGGGTCAGAGACTCTAGTATAAGTTTTACCGAGACAAAACTTTCGCGTTTAGCTGTCAAATCCCATACAAATTGGGGGTAAAACGCAAACGCGATTGTAAAGTTTTGCTTCGGTAAAACTTACACTGGAGCCTATGAAAGGCCGGGCCACACTAACTGCGTGTGCAGCACGTACACCGCTGCGTTGTAATGTATGAATCCTCATACGACATGACACACCGGATTCATACATTACAACGCAGCGGTGTACGTGCTGCACACGCAGTCGGTGTGGCTCGGCCTGAAGGGAAGGCACTCGGTGCATACCTCGAGCAGGTCCGGCTTGATGTCGAGCGCGAACATGTAGTGGTCGGCGGCGCGCGCGTCCGCGTCCGCCATGCTGACCAGCTCGCCGCAGTACGTGGCCACGGGGGACCCGCGCACCACCTACATCACAACATTACACGATTAACAATCAATACGGTATATCGCCAATAGCTGACCTCATCATCGTCATCATATTAGCCGAAAGACGTCCACTGCTGGACATAGGCCTCCCCCAAACAGTGCCAAAGTGACCGCGCATCCAGCGGACTCCCGCGACCTTTACCAGGTCATCAGTCCACCGTGGGGGCCTACCCACGCCGCGCCTTCCGGTACGCGGTCGCCACTCGAGAACCTTTCCGCCCCAACGGACATCGGTTCTACGTGCAATGTGCCCCGCCCACTGCCACTTAAGTTTAGCGATTCCGATGGCTATGTTGGTTACCTTGCTTCCGCTGCGGATAGCCTCATTTCTGATGCGATCACGCAGAGAAACTTCCAAAATGGCCCTCTCCATTGCCTTTTGGGTGACTTTGAGCCTTCTTATGAGGCCAACAGTAATCGACCACGTTTCAGTGCCATATGTCATCTGGCAACACACACTGGTCAAAGACTCTTGTCTTGAGACACTGCTGAATATTGGACGAAAAGATGTGCCGTAGCGTGATCTCCTGGAAACCACCTCATACTAAAAAAGAATTCTATTCACCTTTATAGGTGAACTCCCGAGCAGTTCGAAACATGTCGCCCGTAGATTTAATACGCCAGTTGAATTATTATAGTAGTATAATTCCATTATTAGTATTTTTAATAAAATTCATTTTGAGTAGGTGTTAATTACTGGTCACGTTATACGTAATTGAATTCTGTTTGTAAGAGGGCAGAGTTAATTTTTAGTATGAGGGGGCCAGTTATTGAAAGGTGGCCAGTTACTGGCGATTTACACTACGCCTGAACAGTACTTTTTATATACTTTTTTTACGATTTAAGTTTATGAATAGTATTGGGATGACGCCATACATGATAAAAGTCAATGTTTTACAAGTCAGTTAAATAGTTACACAGTACGTAGTATTATTAATCAATTATTCAAAAATTAATCAATTATATCAGGGTATTATTAAAGTCGCCATTTAGCTGTCATGCTTGTGTCACCGTACTAAAGCTGAAAAGCACTATAATAATATTGTATTTCCTATTTTGTACGGCAAGCGAGAAGACATTATATTATTATTGGGTATTGAAACAAAGTTTTTGGGGTGACAATTTTTTTGTTACGATCAACAACTTCAAACCTATCAAACGAACTCTTTAAACCTAACTACCAAATCGTATCCAATGCTAAAAAATCGGCCAAGTGCGTGTCGGGCCACGCGCAGTGTAGGGTTCCCGTAGTTGCTCGTCTGTCTTAGTTACATCGACGTGCGGTGCGGTTGCGTCGGCCGAATTTGTACAAAAATTGGCATTTTTAAGTACACATTAAGTTGGTCGAATATTACTCGGTAACTAATTATGTCTACTTGTCCGTGATAATTTTCCCCTTAAATTCATTATATGTACTACTACCAATTCTTTCAAATGCCGAATTACAGTTTTCTAGTAGTAATGGTTAGAGCTAAGTCGAAGACGGACGGACGGACATACGGACATATATGGCGAAACTATAAGGGTTGCTTATGGAACCCTAAAAAAAGGAGAACGACATAAAAGCAATACCTAGGTTTTGGGCGAATATTCAGCGTTTTTGAGGCGTTTTTTTTTGCCGCAAATACTATTTAAAAGGAACGAGCATCCGAGTTTTGATGAAGATGTTAGCCAGTACCAGTACTAAATCTTTTTTGATTAAACGTTTTACCTCTGATGAAATAATGTTGAGCCGACAATGACGTTAAAACCGAGCGGTTCAAACGCTCGGATATTCGCCCCTTTGCCAGTGTGTGTGTGGCGCCGCACGAGCATACCTTGGCCGTGGCGCGCAGCCCCCAGCCCTTGGCGCCGCCCGCGCGGAACACGGCCGCGCGCGCCATCACGGACCCGTCCTGCGTGCCGCGCGTCACCACCGCGTTCGTGCACAGCTTCTGTAACGACAACATGCATCGTCATCAGAGCCCGGATTTCACACGGCAAAACAAAACACTATCGTAATCTAGCCAGTGGTAGAAACATTATTTTATCGATATCGATAATTGTGTACTAGAATAAGAAACCGTCACCGAATAAAATAAATATTTAATACAAAAATACGTCAAGTTTGTATTATAGACTAATTAAGGGTTTCTCTATCCACGTTTTGATCCGATCTTGCACATTACTCACTTTTATTTTTATTAATAACTGTAATATTAAGGTATTGTACATATATAAAACACGTCGGTTTCAAAGCGTTATAAGAAATAAATAATATCTAGACGCAATTTATGTTTTATACGTGATGAAATGACATTTAAAGTCTTATGGAGTAATAAGTGTCTATTATTGACTTTATTGTCTATTATTTTCAATGGTGTGGTAAGTTGATATTTGACGTTATTTAGTATTTGACATTAATGTTTTATTTTTATTTATTTTATTATTGAATTTAGGTTTAGGTTTAAAGATCATTTATTCTCATGAAGAATTTTACAATTCACTTATTATGAGAACTTAAAATTAAACATAAAATATGGTAGTAAGTATAAAAAGAGGGTAATTCTATACATAAAAGTGGGTAATTTTGCACAACACTCCGACAGTATTCTGCCGGTACATATTGTCAACACAGCTAGAAGATCCGTGCGCCGAGTTGTAAGATAACGAAATCATTGAGTTACGCAAACTGGAAGTGGCATAGCGTATTTGTTTTGCAGGTATTTCGTTTTGTCACTAGGTGATAGATATACATATATGATACCATTATTATATAGTTTTTGTATTTATTTTGTTAATTTGCTATACATTATTTCTGTGTTTTGTATTTGTTTATATGTAGGTATGTGAAAGTCTGGTATAAACGGTAGTTTTTATTTTTTTTATTTGTTATTATTATTATAAGTACTATTTATATATATATATATATATATATATATATATATATATATATATATATATACATATATATTAATAATTGTTATTAAGTTACGACACGTTCTAAACATCGGTGTTAATATATAAATTACGATATAATATTAGGCGATCAAGTTTCGTTTTGTTTAGAAAATGTGTTCGTGAAAGTTTAAATCAATATACATTTCCTTGTGTGTTCATATTTATTATATGTTTTTTGAGCATTTTTTTAAAACGATATACTGACTTTGTGTTCTTTATATGTTTGGGGAGCTTGTTGTACAGCTGAGCACCTTCATACAACAAGCATTTTTTCCCATAGTTTGTTCGTGGTGAAAGCAAAATTAGATCATTCGCATTTCGAAGCCGGATTTTTTGCTTGGTTTTCTTTTTTGTAAAGTTTATTTGAGTAAGTATGTTTTTATTTAAAACTTTACGAACTAAAACACATGTATTGTATATGTACGATTCCATTATGTTAAGTAATTTAGTTTCTTTATATATTTTGTTGGACGGTGTTAGGTAGTTGTATTGAAATAGAGTTTTGATTAATTTATTTTGAGTTATTTGTATTGCTTTAAGATTAGTTTTAGCCGCCGTGCCCCAAACTTCAATTAGGTAGTCGAGATGGGGTTTAACCAAGGCGTTATATATCGTGTACTTCACTTGGTGTGGAAGAAATCTAGCAATACCTCGTAGTGCTCCTATTAATGAGGTAATTTTTAACTTAATTTTTTCTATGTGCGGTTTCCAATTCAGGTTTTTATCTAATATTAGGCCTAGGTATTTTTCTTTATCTACACGTTTAATTATCTGACTGTCTATTTTTAAGGGATCGTACTCAGTTATTTTCTTGTTTTTTGCCAAAAATATTATGTAATTAGTTTTGTTTATGTTTATTGTGAGTAAGTTATTTTGAAACCACTCATTTAGTAGATTGAGGTCACTTTGAGCTTGCGTTATGACGTGTGTGATTGTATTACCAAAATAAAATAGGCTTGTGTCATCAGCGTATAGCGTAATATCCCCTCTTAGGCCAACCTGGTGCACATCATTTATGTAAATAAGAAATAATAGCGGACCTAAGATGGATCCTTGAGGCACTCCACATGTAATTTCTTTCGGGCTACTTTCGTGATCACCTATTTTTACAATTTGATAGCGTTCTGATAAATACGATTTAATCATTTTGTGTGCAGTTTTATTAATACCTATAGTATTTAGTTTATTTAGTAGCAGTTCATGACTAATTGTATCGAAGGCTTTCTTCCTATCTATGAAAACTCCGAGAACTACTTGTTTTTGATCGATATTCACTTTTATTTTGGTAACAAGATCTATGGTAGCTGAGAGCGTATTCGACTTATTTCTAAAACCGTATTGTTTTTCGTAAAGAAAGTTTGTTGAATGTAATCATGCAACAAGACGATTATAGAGAATTTTTTCCAAAATTTTTGAAACTACTGGGAGCACCGAAATCGGCCTATAGTTACTGGGGTCAGATTTGTTTCCTGATTTGTAAAGTGGTGTGACTTTTGCAATTTTGAGACTATTCGGAAAATTTCCTGCTTTTAAACATGTATTTATGCATTTAACAAGTTCATCACTGATCAAGTCTTTGACGCATCTAATTGATTTTGCACTAATGCCATCCAAACCGGTACTCACATTTAGTTTAAGATTGTCTATGATGCTTGTTACTTCGTCCACTGTAGTTGGGGTTATCTGCGTAAGCTCGTAGTTTGTCATTCTGGTCATAGGGGCTGTTGCTGGAGTTATCTGATGCTTGTTTTTGATGTTCTGGGCTAAAGTAGATCCGATAGTTGAAAAGAATTCGTAAAAAATTTCGCATATTTCCTTTTCGTCAGTAGTAGTTCCATTATTAGTTTGTAGATTAGTGGGGACTGAAAGCTCCTTTACTTTGTTATTAGTAAGACTATTAATAAGGGTCCACATTTTTGAAGGTTTTCCTTTACAGTCTATGAACTTTCTACTGTAATATAGGTTTTTTGCCTTTTGAATATAGAATTTCTGTATAATGTAATGAGTGTTAAATTATTTATAATGTACCCAATTAATGACTTATGAATTTCCATTTTATGGTGTAATGTAATATTATGACTGTAATGAAAGCATAACTAACTGTAATAATATGTAAGTGTTTTGGTCTTGCACTGTAAACTTGCATATGTTTGAAATAAATAAATAAATAAATAGTCATTATCGCGACTTTTTAGTTGGCTCAAATACCTTATAGCATTTTCGGAAGAAAAATACACATCTAGTTTTTTATTAATGAATATAAAAAGGTTGTTTTGCACACTATAAATTTTCAATAATGTAAAAACATATCAGCCTGTTATTTCTATACCTATATTCGATATCGATAAAATAATGTTTCTATCACTAGCTACATTACGATAGTGTTTTGTTTTGCCGTAAAAAATGTGTGTCACACACACTGTGACAGCTGAAGACGACGAAGACGTTGGGCCTATCTTTACGAAGTAATATATATATCTATGGAAACAGTTAATTGTTCACAAGATAAGCTTTCAAGTACTAAACGGACAGCTTAAGGAATCTTAACTATACGTCTAGCACAACTACCTGAAGTCACTTCCCGCGCGACTGGGCGTCTCCTGTCTCACTCGCACCGTGCAAATTAGAAAGAGGAGGGTAGATCTTGCTGACTCGCGTTGCGGCGCAGCGTCAGTTGTACTGGCCCCCCTGAGGTGCCAACTGGGGCGACATGACCTCATTTCTCCGATATTATGAATAGTTCAGTCAGTAGCAGATGTTTCCCCACCCACGAGCGATTATTATCGCTATCAGATCCCATTAACTTAAAACCAGATCTATGTAAGTGTTCACTCACACAGGGACACAGATACTGTATAAAAAGGGTATCAGCGTAATTCGTCCCATTCGGCTTTCGTTCGATTCGTATTTCGTGTCATTCTATATTCGCCACACATTCTTTATGGTCTTGTTGGCTATATGTCTATCTTCGTAAGTCTAACTCTGTAACTTGTCTCATTCTTAATAAATCTTAATCGTATTTCGTCACAGTCATAGTATTTATTTAACTTGAGACTAGGCCAAATTATTACATATTTATTTCAATAATTGGGGACATACACAACTCTTCTTCTTGAAAATTTCCTGCTACCCAAAGGTTGCCTGGAAGAGATCGCTTTAAAGCGATGAAACCGCCTGTTGTTACCTTTATTTGTGTACATGTTTTTCTTATGATGTGGTACAGTCACTACATAGTATAAAACAAAGTCGCTTCTCGCTGTCTGTCCCTATGTATGCTTAGATCGTTAAAACTACGCAACGGATCTTGATGCGGTTTTTTTAAATAGATAGTGATTCAAGAGGAAGGTTTATATGTACAATGTAGTACCCGTGCGAAGCCAGGGCGGGTCGCTAATAATATTATTATTAAGAGGCCGCAGTAAGCTCGGCCGAATTTCACCTTCCCATACAAACGTAGTTACGCTCTCATTTTAAAACTACGTGTTGGATTGTGACGAAACTTTGCATATACAATGACATGAGGTATATCTATGTCTGTAATTAGTTTATATGGTTCCAATTTATAAAACAAAGTAAATACAGCAAAAACTAGTTTTGTATGAAAAACTTAAATTCGCTGTATTTTTTTTATTATGGTATCTGAAGCTACGTAAACTAATTTCAGACATAGATATACCTCATTTCATTGAACATGCAAAGTTTCGTTACAATCCAACACGTAGTTTTAAAATGAGAGCGTAACTACGTTTGTATGGAGAATCGAGCTTACTGCGGACTCTTAATGTTGGTATTTTTGGTATTTTGATATTGCATATTTGAGTAGACTGGACTGACCGCGTTGCAGGAGCACGCGTGGTTGCACTGGAACAGCATCGGCGGCTCGTGGTAGGGGAAGTCAGGCGGCAGCCGGCCCTTGTGGAACCACCGCTTCACGCCGAGCACCTGGCACGAGCACGTGTCGGACGAGCACGTGCCGTCGTTGCAGAGGCACCCCTGGAACACTGGATTAGCTCAACACTTTGGCGTGTAAGTTCATACTACTGCCCGCCTATAGCGGGCTCAGGCGGCATCTGAGCAAACATTACGAGTCCCCGCTAGGCGGGTTCTTGGTTGCGAACGTGTTAAGGTGCGCTGAGCTATTACTGAACAAAACTAACGAAAATAATAATTTGAAGACAATCTTACACAAATCAAACCAGCCCCATAGTAAGCTCAATAAATCCCTAAAGAAATCTAGCCCTTATTGGGATAAGACCAATCCTCACAATGTTTTCCTTCACCGCAAACATACCGGTAATTATTCCGTACATAAGTTCAGAAAAATTCATTGCTAAGAGCTGGGATTCGAACCCACGACCGCCGCTCAACAGTATTTAAGACATAATACTTAAATACATAGAAAACATGCAAGACTCTGAAACAAATATTCATGCAAATATATGCCCTTACCGGGATTCGAACCCAGGACTTTCGGCTTCGTAGGCAGCATCACTACCCAACTAGGCTTACCGGTCGTCAATTTCAAATAAATATTCGGAAATATCACACTTAACCTTATCATGCTAAAAAAATAAAATACATAAAGATCAAGTCTGTCAACATCCTTACTAAACGGGACATTCATCCAAGTGAGGCGCCGTTTCTCTCCTACAAATTGATGCGTCCAATGGATTGACGCAGTCCGAGTACTCAAAATGATCTACACACGAACTTAACGTCAAGGGGATAAAGATCTGTGTAAGTCATTTAGAGTTGGGGGGTTATTTTCAGGTACTGCCGAAGCTACGGTAGCCTAGTGGTATAGGCATGCGGCTGTCAAGCGGCGGTCGTGGGTTCGAATCCCGGCTCGTACCAATGAGTTTTTCGGAACTTATGTACGGAATATCTACCGTTAGATTTTCGGTGAAGGAAAACATCGTGAGGAAACCGGTCTAATCCCAATAAGGTCTAGTTTTCCCTCTGGGTTGGAAGGTCAGATGGCAGTCGCTTTCGTAAAACTAGTGCCTATGCCAAATCTTGGGAATAACGCTAGAAAGATGACGACTTCTGATGCTGCTTGTATCATTTGGTTGGCGCGTCACGTCAATCTTCAATCCGTTTGGATTTCCATCGGGCCTTACTGTTCTCAGACCGATTCCGACATTGCCCCATTTGGCTTGTTAGAGCGATCGCAAAAGACCGATGGGCCTCACTAAAATACGACTCGACCCATGTAAAATGAGCTCTAGCGGCCATACATGTTAGGCCAGGCGCGCACCATGAAGTGCAGGATTATATGGCACCCGGAGCTCTTTTTAAATGTGTCGAGGTATACATGACGCGACAGTCACCTGCAGCGTGTCGATGGTGGTGTCGACGGCGACGTGTCGCGGGGTCACGTGACGGATCACGTACGAGAAGTCGTCGGGCGCCGGCGTGTCGTCCACCTCGTTCACGCACGGGATCGGGTGCCGCTCGCGCCCGTTCGATATGTCACTGTTAATGATTAGTTTTAGTTTAGTTAGTTTAAACACTTATAGAGCTCTGTTAAAGGGCCAAGACGTGGTCTTTTTTCACTGGAAACAAAGTATCCTTTGACAGAGAGATACTCGCCAATCTTGCCACCACAGCACAACGAAACACCACTAAGGACAAATAATAATAAAGAACTTCATCATCATCATATAAGCCAAAAGACGTCCACTGCTGGACATAGGCCTCCCCCAAAGAGTGCCAAAGTGACCGAGCCGCGCCACCCGCATCCAGCGGACTCCCGCAATCTTTACCAGGTCATCAGTCCACCTTGTGGGGGGCCTACCCACGCCGCGCCTTCCGGGACGTGGTCGCTTACTATGCGCCTCATAAGAGGGCTCGAAGTCATCCAAAGGGCAATGGAGAGGGCCATGTTGGGAGTTTCTCTGCGTGACCGCATCAGAAATGAGGCTATCCGCAGCAGAGCCAAGGTATCCGATATAGCCCTCCGAATCGCTGAACTTAAGTGGCAGTTGGCGGGGCACATAGTACGTAGAACCGATAGCCGTTGGGGCGGAAAGGTTCTCGAGTGGCGACCACGTACCGGAAGGTACGTAAGTGAAGTGTAAAAAATTTCTACCTATAGAATTGGATACGAATGGTCAATACCACTCGTTTTTCAATTTTCTATCGCTCGTATTTCAAAAATAGCATTTGATCGTTTATGACCGTTTTCGAGTGAAAGAGTCGAGCGCTCGAGAGTCAAAAATCCCCCTCAACTCAACTCAAAAGTCAAGGAGACTCAAAAGTCCCCTGTCTATTTCCGAATCACTTTTGAGAGAGGTAGGGCACAGCGTAATGTCATCACGCTTGAATCTGGAGCAGCCCGACTGGGGGAGTACCACCGCCTTACAGAAGACCACAGCCATAATAGCACTGCTGCCTATTCCGTAGGTATTGTAGTGTTGTGTTCCTGATGGTGAGTAAGGTTCCCAGAGCTCCATCCTTAAAGGCCGGCAACGCACTCACAACACTTCTGGTGTTGCAGGTGTCCATGGGCGGCGGCAATCGCTTACCATCAGGTGATCCGTCTGCTCGTTTGCCTCCTATAACATTAAAAAAAACTGACCTGCAGAGCATCTTGTGCCGCGCGCCCGCCTGTCTCGAGCCCGCCATTTGCATGTTGAGGGAGACCGCGCTCAGGCACTCGCCGGAACACACCTCCGACGGCAGCTCCCCCGCCGTGTTCACCACGTCCGTCTGAAATTACCGCACCGATACAGAATCCACTTCTCCGTAGGGTTCCGTACCGTAAAATCAGAGCTGGGTCATTGTCAGTCAGTAAAACAAAAATCGTCTTTTCAATGGGCAAGGTCAACCGGGGCAAATGCGTCTATGGGGTAAATGCGTCTTTTGAAGATATCTTCGAAACGCATCGTTTTGGAACTATAACAACACTCAAAATATGGTTGCCGAACTTTCAATTCAGACGATTGTAATAGTTCTAAAAAGTTCGTTTTCGGAGATATCTTCAAAAGACGCATTTACCCTAAAGATGCATTTGCCCCGGTTGACCTCACTAGTTAAGGGCTAAAGCGGCAATTACACTTCGTCGTTCGCCGCATGGTGCATGCGGCGACCGCAAAAGTGTAAAGAACACGTTAGTCTGCCGCATTCGCCGATCGACAGGTGCCAACGCTTAGTAAAGACGACGTTTGTTTGCCTAAGTAGTTTAACACTTTCGCAACTAGGCAAAATTCCGAACAATACCCCAGAAACAGACAGAACTCGCTAGTCGTGAGGGTTTATAGCTCGTGCTCGACTCTCGGGTATGCCGGCTTCTGAGTAAAGTTTACGAGTGCCCGAGAGTCGGGTACGCGGTGTCCAATGTGTTAAAATGAATTCGGCGACCGCACGCGGCGAACGACGAAGTGTAATTGCCGCTTTATGTTCATATATAATATGTTTTTATCGCATAGAATTTTAGAAGAGGCGACGCCATTTATGCGGTTTCAGAGTACAACCAAAAATTTGGCTTTAAAGCCCTTAACTTTCAATTAAATCTGACAATGACCCAGCTACGAGTATAACCACGAACTTCGAAAGTCGAAGTTAGGGTATTTCCATCTCTATCGCACTCACAACTCTAGTGACAGGGATGCATGTATACGAACTCCGAGTTTAGATTTTCGTGGTAGCTCCGCAGGTACATATCAAAAATCACGAATTGGGAACTCTATTTCTCTGTATTAACACATGACATTTAATGATTTAAATTTGGATTTAAAAGCTAGATAGTTGGACTTTAATTAAGGTTTATAGCTCATTACTAAACAAAACATTTGTATTTATTTGTTACTTTAGATCCATTATTTTCAATTGGTAACCGTAATCTGGAGTATAATATTTGCTGCCCATTCAGTTTTAGTTTGGCGAGCTTGTCTATAGTTTCCTTTTTTTGTAATCCTTTCGAGAAAATTCAACATTATTGGCAACTTTATTTGTTGTCAATACCCCTAATGTACGATTCTCAGCGACCGGGCCGGGCCGGAGCGCGCCTGCGCGTTTGTTGCAAGTTGCCAAAGGAATTTGAAGCTTTAATATAGTATAGACGTTAAATTTGATATTTGAATGTACTGGCGGCCGGTCGGCTCCTCGCGGACGTGGACGGCTGTGGTCGGCTGTCGTCACACGTGACCGGCCCCGTCCGGCTTTTGCCTACTGCACTCTATTAAAACTCGGTCGGCTGCCGCCGGGTGCTCGCGCACCCGTTGCGACGCGGCGCCAGGCGACCCGGCCCGGCCCGTTCGGTGGGAATCGTACATAATTGTTTCAAATCGGAAAAGGATTAGAGTGGCTACAGATTAGCAAACTTTACCTCTTTATAAAATGAGTGTAGAATAGGATTACACTATTCTAGCTTCTGCCCGCGACTGCGTCCGCGTAGAACTCGTTTATATTGCAGCTCCACAAACTAACTTTTACCCCCCATTTCACCCCCTTAGGGGATGATTGCGGGGATAAAAACTATTCTATGTCACTCTCCATTCCTTCAACTATCTCCACTTAAAAAAATCACGTCAATCCGTCGCTCCGTTTTGCCGTGAAAGACGGACAAACAAACAAACACACACATACACTTTCGCATTTATAATATTAGTATGGATTTTACTTTGTACTCACGCGGGCACCGTGCGCGAGCAGTATGACGACGCACGCGTAGTGCCCCTGCCTGGCTGCCACGTGTCTGAAAAATACAACACACGTCAGTCAATTTTTTAACAGACTTAATCATTATTATTATTCATAATGTTTAATTACCTCAGACCGTCATTTATTAGCCTTTTGTTTGTATATTCTTCCAGGCTGTACCCATTTTTTTCAAAAATCCAGTTGGATGATAGCATCCATGAGGAATTGAGGGAAACCCCTTGATTATATTAGGCACGCGTGTAGTGATTTCGGTAATTTCTATTACAGCTCGTGTATTTACACCCGGAAATCATAAATTTGGTGGGGTAGACCACAGATGAATTATGGAATTCCTCAATGATATTTTTAAGTGCATAAAATAAGTAATTAAAATTATAGAAGTACGGCACAGCATCTGATATGATTCCGTTGAATAGGAACTAATGAAGTGCCAAAGGTGATCCTTGTGGAATCGACGGAAGTCCTCAAACACTCGGCTTACACACTGACACAGCGATTTGGTTTTTTATCTCTAATAATCAACCCATTTGTTCTCGGAAATCGGTTCATGTGGTAAATTGGAAAATAAATGTGGAAATGTTCACGTGGCTTGGCGGTCAATGGGGTTGGCAACTGTCAAATGTTTGACTAGATGGCGCCATCATAGGTTTTACCTAATCATTAGCCTTTTCTATGGGATTTGGTTAAACGGCTTAATTTTAAACAAGGAAATTCCGAAAAAATAACAAGAATTTGACATTTTTGGTAGGACTGACGGTAAAACCTATGCTGGCGCCATCTGCAAAAATCTTCGCCCGGCCAACCCCATTATAAAAAAAAAAGTCGGAAAATTGAAGTCCGTTAGAACTTTGTTTTTCAAGTAAATTGTCAATGTATGTATAATGTTTTTCAAGTTTTTTCAAGTAATTCCATTTTTTTAATTTCGAATGGTACAGTCAGGATCATACAACTCTTACAGTAATAAAGACGTACCGAAATATTTGGCTACTTTGCTTTGGCTGCTACTAACTATATGACGTTGACTGTACCAGAGTTAACTGAGTGCACTTTATGTGCATTGTAATAAGGTTCAATATAAATACAGGATGGTCAGTTAACTGTGTTGGCGTTTGTACAACAACGGAAATGCCCATGCATGTGTGTGTGTCCGTGTGTGTGCGTGCGCGCGCGTGCTCACAGCGGCGTGTCCCTGTGCGCGTTGACGGCGGCCACGGCCCGCGGCGCCGCCTCCACCAGCAGCCGCAGCGAGCGCGCGTCGCCGGCCAGCGCGCACCAGTGGGCGGCCGCGTTGCCCTCGTTGTCCGTCGCCGCGGGGTCCGCCCCGTGCTCCAACAGCAATCTGAAATAAAATACTTCATTACTACAGAGGCCAGGAAGTAAGGAATTGTTTTTTTTTTGCAAAATCAAAATAATTCAAGTTTTCTACCAGGCCTTTTTTTGCCTTCTTTCTTCTGGAGTTATAATATTTTTCGAGTCTACGCCCGTATTACTTATAACTAGAACTTGACGAGCGCTTGCGCCCTGATAAAGATGCCCGTAGCGACTCCTGACTAGTCCAACATGGCCACGTGCCCGTAGCGACCAGCTTTGTGACACTAAACAGTCTGGCCTTAAAACTGACGTCCCTTATACGTTTTTTAAAGGACAAATTGGCCAGCTTAACTCACTCAATTAATTTTTCTATGAAAGTGTTCTGTTGTGACATGAACATTAACCATACGCAATTTTTTCTGCCACAACGGAACTTTTTTCACTTTTCACTTCTTGAGTTTGTATAACTAACTACCGACTAACCAGGGTGACTATTGGCCAAGAATTTGGTCCTAACGTATAACGTTATACTCTACACCATTGTCTGACCTGACGACTCTAGCGTGCGAGTGCTCGGCGGCCCACACGAGCGGCGTCCAGCCGCCGTGGTCGCGCGGGTCCACGTGCGCGCGCGCAGATCCCAGGATGGCCGCGCACGCGTCCGCGTGCCCGTAGCGCGCGGCCGTGTGCAGCGCGGTCATGCCGTCGGGGCCCTGTGCCAACAAAACATTATACACTACTTATTGGTAATAACTACAACTTAAAAAAGTTGAAAAACCCCCGACATTTTCATTTCAAAGTCCAATATCTCAAAAACAGCTGAACTGATTTTCATGAAACATGGGTAAGAACACTCGGTATAAAATTATCTATGACACAAAAAAACCCGCATTCAAATCGGTCTAATCGTAAGCTACGATACCACAGACAGATACACAGACAGACACGTTAAACTTATAACACATCTCTTTTTTCGTCGGGGGTTTCTGTAAAAAAATACACTTTTGGTACAAGCTTTTATTGCCGACTGTACTATTGCAACTAGTCAATGAGACGATTCTAACGAGCCCAAACTCAACTCGGTTAAGTACTGAATTCCCATGGCCACCTTCTGTCTCCATCATCAGATCAACTCGATAGCACCAAACCATACTTATACCCAATCGGTCAACGGGAAGTGGGTTAAATTTAACTTGCAAGATTTGATGGAGAACATGTGAAACTAAATAAAAGCTTGTAATAAGCATTTTCCAAGTCACAATTTTAATACAATTTAGATCTAATATTTTAAAGGTATTCACTATGCAACATGTTAGCGATTTCTTAATTTGATTTCCGTTTATTACCGCGCTAAGTCAGTGGTACAACAAGTGCTTAAAACAAAACCATTTCATCCGACGTCGGTAAGAAAGTGTTGTATTATTGGATTACCTACCTAGGACTGTAAAAGAAAGAAAGCCCGAAATCGCAGGTATTTGTGACCCGAGCCGCAGGCGAGAGAGTTGGTAGTGACCCTGCCTACGAAGCAAGAGGTCCTGGGCTCAAATCCCGGCAAGGCATTTATTTGTGTGATGAGCACGAACATTTGTTTTCTATGTATTTAAGTATTTATTTATATGTATGTTTATAGTTATGTAGGTGTGACGTAAAAATATTGTCATTTATTTACAAGTCGTTGAAAGTCAAAAGAAGTTTCATATTTATATCAATTTCATATAATTATTTTCAGTCACCAAAGAAAAAAAAAGAAAGTATAAGTCGATTTAGTCATGTGACTTTCCAGACCTTAGGCACAAGGCCATGATTTAAAATATGTTTTATACTGGTAATCGTCGGGCCTCTCGCTTAAATAACGAGACGCATAACTCAGGAATGATCTATAAAAAGGTCATATACCTATAGTATTAATACTAGCGTTTGCCCGCGACTCCGTCCGCGTAGAACTCGCTTATATCGTAGCTCCATACATCCTTTAACCCCTTTAAGGACTGAAGGATCCTAGGACCTTTACCAAATTTTATCTAAATCGGTTCGACGGTTTATCCGTGAAAAACAGACCTTTGGCATATGATCACTTACGGGCAAGTTGACGTCGCACCCGGCCGCGACGAGGTACCGTATCACTCGCAACAAATCGACGTCGCTGGCCGGCTCGCTCTTTTCGTCTTCCCTCTCGCTCTCGGGGTCCACGTCCATCTCCAAATCGGAATCCGCGTGCTTGGGCTTCGATTGGGTCTTTTTGGAGAGTGCTGCAAATTAAACAAAATTTGATATACTTAGAAAAGTTGAAAAACCCCCGACATTTTCATTTCAAAGTCCAATATTTCAAAAACGGCTGAACAGATTTTCATGAAACATAGGTAAGAACACTCGGTATAAAAATATCTATGACAAAAAAAACACATTCAAATCGGTCTATCCGTTTTGGGAGCTACGATACCACAGACAGATACACAGACAGACAGGTTAAACTTATAACACCCCTCTTTTTGCGTCGGGGGTTAAAAACATAGCATTTATCTACGCACATGTCATTAGTGCTCTGAAATGCGTTCAGAAACCGTAGGAAATGACCAGCATTATTACCAACGATTTTGCTATGAGAACTTTCTTGTCTGTGGTAGTAAGTAAAATCTGTACTCTAATGTCATTACAGTACAGATTTTTGTATCGTTATGAGTTTAAATTTGAATAGTTGTCAAAACTCAAGCGGGTCTCTATTCTAGTATCCATAGATATTAAAACATTTATCGATACGGAACGCCAATTCAGTATGTTTTTTTTATATTAACCGCACGACATTTGATCTCGAGTGATTTGAGTATAGGAACTTCATTCGTTTGTCTATGATTAAATAAAACCATTCGTCATGACGAATTGCCGCCATTGCTGTTGTCATTTTATTGTTGGTTTTTTGCTGTTGCTTACCTACTTATGAGTAGTACTGTTCATAATTAGACCTTAAAACACTCGTGTGTTCCTATTATGAAACTCGCTGACGCTCGTTTCATAAAACCAAACGCGCATTTTAAGGCCTGTCATTATGGATCAGTCGCATAAACTACTATAATGTAACGAAAATAACGGTAGTACCCTAGTGGTTCAGGCATGCGGTTGCCAAGCGGCGGTCGTGGGTTCGAATCCCGGCTCGTACCAATGAGTTTTCGGAACTCATGTACGGAATATTTACCTTTAGCTTTTCGGTGAAGGAAAACATCGTGAGGAAACCGGTCTAATCCCAACAAGGTCTAGTTTTCCCTGTGAGTGGGAAAGTCAGATGGCAGTCGCTTTCGTAAAACTACTGCAAAAATGCTCAACCTTGGGATTAGGTATCAATGGGGATCCTGGGGTGCACAACCAACAAGGAGAATGAAGAATGTAACGAAAATAGCATAGGGAACTTAAACATGGCCAAGTACATAACAGTATTTTCACGAGACTATATCGAATATGAATCCCTCCGAATCGCTAAACTTAAGTGGCAGTGGGCAGGGGACATAGCACGTAGAAACGAAGGCCGTTGGGGCGGAGAGGTACAGGAAGGTGCGGCGTAGGTAGGCTGATGACATGGTAAAGGTTTTATTTATTTATCGTATGGCCCCTGGGGTCGATATTGCACCACGTCCGTAGGAAGTTACCGACCGCTACCCTACACGTGACCCCTGGGTGGTGCTAAAAGTGCAATAAACTTGGCAGCTGTGCCTGTTCTCTCTGAATCTCACGGCTGACCGTCACTGCGAATAATATGCTCAGGAAACCTGGTAAAGGTTGCGGGAGTCCACTGGATGCGGGTGGCGCAGGACCGGTCACTTTGGCACTCTTTGGGGGAGGCCTATGTCCAGCAGTGGACGTCTTTCGGCTGATATGATGATGATATCGAATAGACTCCCAAATTTTCGCATAGATCGCGAAAGGCGCTGCAGATTTCAGCTTTGGATATCGCAGGACCTCGAGTCTGCCACCCACTAATTCTCTTAAAAAGCAACAACCCACTAATTTATCATGGAACAGTTACTTTCGAAGTTGCCATATTACGTATCAAGATTAGGAAACCATACTAATTTAAGACGTTTGACATATAGGACGATGGTACTCCTGTTGCCATAAAAATAACATCCTATTATCAGAACACTTGACTGTGACCCGCACTCTGCAGCACTCCCCGTTCACAGTCTGCTAGGAGTAGACGCCGCACTGTCAACAGCCGCGCCGCTGTCTACTCACCATTGCTCCCTCTGGTCAGGCGGGAACACCCTTTTATCAGAACACTTGACTGTGACCCGCACTCTGCAGCACTCCCCGTTCACAGTCTGCTAGGAGTAGACGCCGCACTGTCAACAGCCGCGCCGCTGTCTACTCACCATTGCTCCCTCTGGTCAGGCGGGAACACCCTCTTATCAGAACACTTGACTGTGACCCGCACTCTGCTTATTTTTAGTATATTTTTTAGTTTATCAGACCGCAGTTTTTATATTTAATGTGTTACGAATAAACGCTTGTTTTTCTGGCGCACGGACTCACCTCTAACGGCGCACATGAGCGGTGTGAGCGACCGCTCGTCCTCCGCGTCCATGTTGGCGCCCGCGTACTGAACCAGGTACAGAGCCGACAGGTGCCCGCGGCGCGCCGCCGCATGGGCCACTGTGCCGCCCGAGCTCGTCACTGGCTTGTCGATGTCTGGGCAGGACACTGGGGGAAAAAAGGGGTTTTTTCTAGGGGTCTCATATTGTCGGTTCCCACTGGTAACAGTGGTAAAGGTATACTCAGCCTGCACAAACAATACATTATTTTAAGACACAATCACGTTAATAAGTAAAATCTCACTTAATGAAATATGAATAAAACTTCACTAAGTTAGGCATTTAGTGAAATTTGTCCGAAAAATCAATTTCCGAAGAGTGTTGCATCTCTTTATCTCGGGCGCGGAAGGCATAAACGTGTCTTTGTGTAGGGGGCGTGGTTTTCGCGAATCGACCCGAATACAGGCATCGCCTTAAATTATCGCGTTTGCATCGAGCGTTTTTCCGTTCGATACTGTCATCGCAAAGCTAAAAGTCGTATATAAACATGAGACACTTATAAAGTTGGCATTTTTAGGCAGTTTGTGTTTGATTCCGATTCGCTCCCTTTCACACATACCTCCACCGATTTGCTAAATCTGAACTATAGGATCGAAGGCCGATTAAGATTGTTAATGTGGAGTTCTATTGCTAGTTAGTTTACTTCGTTCCTGACGGGATTTCATTCCTTTTGAGTTCTTATTTCCTGACCAACTGAAGCATCGCGCGGCAGATGACGGCGAGCTCAAGACTCAAGATTTTTCCGCCGATGATGGGATCTGACACGAATCATAGGCAGAAGTTATTATTATTATAAAAGAGAAATGGCAGCCTCGAGGGCCTTTGCCAGGGTCGGCAAGCGTATAAATTAATTACGAAATACAAATTTAAACCATTTTAGAAGTTACCAGATCATACTTAGCGCCCGCCAGTATCGCGCATTAGAGGGTAACCACGTTGCTCTCACCATACCTCGCCTTCAGAGAATCAACGACAGTGCAGGTAACAGCTGCGCGGGACTATAGGCTCCTAGATAGCAACGCGTTCAGTCTTATAATTGCTCGGCCACCGTACCACCCACGTCGACACTCGACTCCTGAACGCTATCAAGATTTTTCCAGGGACGATGGGAACTGACTGCTGGTATATGCACTTACCAATCATATGAAGGAGTTCCTCAGCTTCAGCATTGTCCAGTATAACGCGGGAGAAGACATCAGACCTTCGCAGGTAAGCGTTCCTTACAATTGGGTACAATTTTCGAGTCACTCGGTATATGACGCTGCGGGTGGTACGGGATCTGGCACTCACCGATCATAGGTAGGAGGTCCTCAGCCTTAGTGCCCGCCATTATCGCGCAGTAGAGGGCACCCACGTCACCGCCACCGCCCCTCGCCCTCAGACCCTCAACGTCCACGGACAGTGCTGGTAACAGCTCCGGAGGGATTATGGGCTCCTGTTCCAGTGCCGTTGGATCCAGGGTCGAGAAGCCGAGGTATGCTGGTGTGCTGTGAGTAAATAAAAGGAATGAATACTGTATCCAGACAAAAATCAATATTGGTCTGTTTGGGAGCCATGATGCCACGGAGAGATATACAAGTTAAGCTCGTCTAGATACTAGTATTATAAACAGGTAAATATTTCTGTCGCTAGTATGGTTACGTCATGGTACAGTCCGCTAGGAGTAGCCGCCGCACTGTGGACAGCCGCGCCGCTGCCTGCTCACCATTGCTCCCTCTGGTCAGGCAGGAACACCCTCTTATTGGAACACTTGACTGTGACCCGCACTCTGCGGCACTCCCTGTTCACGGGCTGCCAGCGGTACGAGTAGACCCCGCAGTGGGGGCAGCCGGGCCGCTGCTTGGGGTCGTTGCTGATGCCACATTCCAGGTGAAAGTAGTGGTTCTGGTTGCACCGGTAGAATACGCCCTGGAAAAGATAGGTGTAACTAAAGGTCACAGCTCATTAGAGCCAGCCGGCGCCCGACCAGCACCGCCTCGTCTCGAGCTGTTAGTATTCTTTGTATGGATTTGTACGGGCATGCGCTCACTGCATCAACTCCGTAGTTAGTACATTTACGAGGCGAGGCGCAGCGGGTCGGGCGCCGGGTGGCTCTAATGAGCTGTGACCTCAATGGCGAAAGATTTCCTCCATTTCGAGCTATACTTGGCTGTAAATTACATTTTTCGATTCGAGCATTTTAAACACATAAACAAGATACATATCGAACTGTAAGTAAAAACATGTATGTTTAACATTATACAGATACCCAGTGTTCAAAAAAAAAAGATCATTTTTTTTGTTTGCACTTGTGTGGACTTGGCACATGTGATCTCCACCGCACCGACCTGAGTACAGAAGCACCCGCACGCCGCGCAGCACAGGTGCGCGCGCAGCTGGCCGCGGTGCCGCGCGCACGCGAGCATGTACGGCGCGCGCGGCCCGCTGCGCACGAGCGGCGCGAGCCCGCGCGCCGTGCGCAGCGCGCCGTGCGAGCAGCCCACGCGGATGCCGTCCACCAGCTCCACGGCTTGGCAGAACACCGGCTCCGCTGGAAGACATACGTGTGTTCACGTCTAGGTGGACTACACAAACAAACTACCCAGCCAGAGGCACGAGAGTAAACATATAGCCTATGTCCCAGCAAAGTATTGTGTTGCAGCAATTTGCCCCATTTTTGCACTCTAATTGAAATTTTAATTCCGACTGACAATGATGAAATGTATAACATTTTAAATTTTGATGACATATCTTAACATGATTTGTATGCTTTAAATTGTATATTATATGTATAGTACAGATTTCCATTTACTTGACATTTTCATTTGAATTGACAACATTTCATATTTTTGATCCCTAAATTTTATTGGTTCTGTGTATTTAGTTTAAAAAGACAAATACGCTAATAGTTTATTTATTTATCTAGGGTTCGTATTTAATTTGTTAATAATTTTTCAATATTTACTTATTCTAAAAGGGCGTAACTCCAATTCTACGCAGGAATAGCCTTTACCTTACTCTTAACACGATCGAAAAAAAAAGTGATCTGACATTGACAATGACATCTGACTTTGCCATTGTCACTGGAGTAGGACATAGTGAGTATTATATTCTTTGAGTAGGACTTTTGAATGATCCATGGAACATGGCGGATCGTGCTCCAGACATTTTTTCATTTTCTACATCCTGCTCTTTAATGTATAGTTTTGATAGCGTATTATGCAATAAATGGCAAACGTGACGGCTACAGTTTATGAAGAATTTTCCTGGAAATGCGAATAACCAATTCTTGGGCATCATTCAGCGGTTCGTGGTCGCGGCCGCCATTATACTTTGTACTGCTCCAGCTATCACCCAGTGCATCGTGAAGGCCTTCCACCGTACATCATGCATGTGAAATGTTTTTTTTTATTTCTGTACACTGTCTTTGGCAAAGGCCCTAGAGGCTGCCATTTCTCTAATAAATAAATAAATAGTCACTGAAGTAAGTCTGTGGTGTGTTGTTTGTTTAAATTGTACTATTTGTTAAAAATAAACGGTTTTTTCGACGAATTTGGCTGTGATAAGGGATACCGATACTGCATTACATAAATACGACACCTTGCATTCACACGGATACGACGGACGATCGATACTTGGTGTACATAGGAAGCGTATACACCTCGTCGATTCATGCGGGTTTCTCCATAGTAGGCAATAAATCTCTATAATATAGAATCTTTTAATTTTATTTTACTTGGATACAGTCGTTAACATCGTTAGTAAACAATTTACGTCAATGCCAAATTCAAATTTGTGACAGCAGACCTTTTCTGTAACATAAGGTTCAATCAAATATTGTTAACATAAGGTTAACAATATTTTATTAAGCTATATAATTTTTTTAACACTATAATATAGTGTTCAGGAGGCAATATGCTCTTGAATCATATATTCATTTTGAAGTGTTTACAAAATGAAATGTTGTCAATTGTGGCCTAGGCCAGAATAAATGTTTTCCTATATTTTTAAACAGTACGAACAGGAAACTTTTAAGATCGCGGTTTCAATTCAAGACGACTTCAAGTGAAACTTGACACTATTCCAAATGTCGATGTCGGCCCCTCGGTACACGTATCCTGTTTAGTGGTCAGTCACTAACCGTCCAAGTCTGTAGCCGAAGCGTACACGTTGCTAGTGGCCTCGCAGTAGCACGTGGCCACCACACCCGCCTCCTCTTCGGGGCACGTGGCCTCTGAGCCGTCGTCGCCGCCCGCCGGGGTTCTACTGTTGAGACATCACACTAGTAAAGCACTTAGGCCGTTCCAAACAGCTACCATTTTAATGACGATGAAGAGCTCGATCACCGAGTTTTTCATACATTCGCCCGAGCAACGGCCCAGCAAACGGTGTCACGCGTCAAAATTGCGTAATACGCAACTGTGACGGACACTTTGACAGTCGGGTAATACGTTCCCGCTTCAACTCGGGCCCTGCACGGCTATCACAAGACGGCGCGCGAGCTCTCTCGATTTTTCTCGCATTAACCGTCTCTCTCTTATTAGAACACTTAGAACAGGAGGTATAGTGCGAGAAAAATCAAGAGTATGTCGCGGCCGTGTCATGATAAACGTGCTGCAGTTTACCATGAATCATCCTTTAAAAGTCATAACAGGCAACACTGGTCGAATAGCCAGCCGTTATTAAGCCGGTTAAAAACAATATTGTAATTTGCAGCTTCGTAAAACGGGTCACACGGAATCACTACAATAACCCTCAACCAAAGTGACGAATGGGGCAATAAAACTTCGACTGTAGAGACGCTACTATTTAATTATACCGATGAAGGATTTTTCGATGTTGAGAATCAAGTCACGTACTTTTCTTGCAGATGACGTAAAAATAAAATAAGTTTAGTGTAGCCTTTTTTCATGTTGCACGTAGAACCGATGGCCGTTGGGGCGGAAAGTTTCTCGGGTGGCGACCACGTACCGGAAGGCGCAGCGTGGGTAGGCCCCCCACAGGGCCTGGTAAAGGTCGCGCGAGTCCGCTGGATGGGCGTGACGCAGGACCGGTCATTGCCTCACTCTTTGGGGGAGGCCTATGTCCAGCAGTGGACGTCACTCGGCTGGTATGTTGATGATGAAGCCTTTTACCGAACCTCCAATAACGGAAATTCTTAACAATACTCTTGTAAAGATGACATTGTCTTGTCGTTGTATGTATAGCAACTTTTTATAATTTATAAAAAATAAATACTGCAAACATATAATTGTGAAAATACACAACTAAACAATTACAACGTTAATTTATTGTTCATCTGAATAACGATGTCAGTCAATTACCATTGATACTTTGCCAATATCATTTAATTAAAGAGGCTGACAAGTCCTGTTTAATAAATATACGTCCTACTGCTGGGCAGAGGCCTCATCTCATGGATGAGAGGGAACGGGCAGTAGTCCCTACGCTGGCCCAGTGCGGGTTGGGGACTTCACGTACACCTTTGAATTTCTTCGTGGATATATGCAGGTTTCCTCACGATGTTTTTCCTTCACCGAAAAGCTAACGGTAAATATCAAATGATAGTCCTGTTTACATAAAGACGTTGTGTTTGAAGAACGGGACCTGTTGGGAAGAGAATTATATAAGAATATAATTATCAGGCAAACCTTCAAAGTAGCAACCGTTTCAACCTTTGCCACATAATCTATAAAATCGCACAAAATTCAGTTCTTGTGCGCACATACACAGTTTACTTGCTGTATAGCAAACGCATTTACAGACAAACGATACGAGTATTACTTTGTCACGCTTTTACTCGCGTTCTAATTAGCCAAAGGGGGTTGGTCCACTAGAGGGGATTCCCTTGTTTGGCCTAATAACGTTTGTCTAACAAGTAATACCCGTCAGCATACCCAGACCCTGTCAAACTTCAACAGTTCGTTCAGTTTGGACATGATACTAACATAGCTCCTGCCCATAGCCTGAGCGCAGCCAGGTGGACCGGCGCGGTCACTCGTTGATCGACGCGTCGGCGGCGCAGTAGAATCGTCGTCGTATTCTAAGCCGGACTCGACTTCGGCCAGTTGGCTGGCCTTCGTCCAGGTCGTGCATTTTGCTTAGCTATACTGTCTACTCACTTGTCTCCCTCTTTGATATCCTCCTCTTCCCCGTAGCCTGAGCACAGCCGGGTGGACCAGCGCGGTCTCTCGCCAAATGACGCGTCCGCGGCGCAGAAGGACTCTTCGTCGTCGTCTTCACAGTCGCTATCGGCCTCGGCCAGTTGGCTGGCCTTCGTCCAGTTCATGCGTTTGACTAGCCCTACTGTCTACTTACTTGTCTCCCTCTTCGATATCTTCCTCCTCCCCGTAGCCTGAGCACAGCCGGGTGGACCTGCGCGGTCTCTCGCCGAACGTCGCATCTGCAGCGCAGAGAAACTCTTCGTCGTCGTCGTCCTCTGAGCCGGACTCGGCTTCGACCAGTTTGCTGATCAACTCTTCGTCCAATTCCTCGTCTTCCAGTTCGTGCATTTCTTCATCACTGGTGATTAAATTACGGTTATCGCAAGTGTGACGCGACAAATGGCGAGATATATTTTAATATGTGCCATTGCGTTATCTACTACAATTTTTAATCTTATATTACTCAAAATTTAATCATAACTTGGAGACTATCAGTTGATTTTTAAATTTAAGTACTTTTTATGGCAGGATGAAAGCAAGGTTTTGTGGCAAGTGATTTGTCATATTTTTTTGAGAAAAAGTGCAAAATTGTGTTTTAACTAAAACAGATGTTTTCGTTGAGCCACTTATTCCTGCCTCATAATTATGAGAGTGCATCACATTACCCATCGCCAGCCTCTTGGCTATTGTTAAGTCCTTCCGGGTTGATAGCCCGCAGGCCCAATTCACAAAGGTGCTTCAGTTTCTTCACATTGTTTGATTGTACTTCAGTTTGTGATTCTGTAAACAGGGTATAGAGGATCAATGTTATTGTTATGCACTGAGCAAGGCAGAATAAGTGTTATGGCCAGGTCAGACTGTCCCTTTCATAGATGCGACGAATATTCGGTAATAGGGGTGTAGATACCAAATAAAATAACCAATAATGTTGAATTTTCAAATGTCAAATGGAGAAAAATGTAAAGCAGGGGATGAAATAATCACAAAGTCATGAGGCACTTGTCCCACTGCCAACAAGTGGTGAGTACTTTCATAGTAATTCTTACTCGCTTTGAGCAAGCATGAAGTAACACTCTTTTGGAGTAATAATAAAGGTGGAAACACATTATTAACACGTGACACGACCCGATACCACGCGACGCGTGTTGAGTTGAATCAAATTGTAGTATTTTCTATGGCCAGAATCACACTATGAACATGCAATGTGGCGTCGCGTCGCATGTTCAGTGTGGTATTGGGTCGCGTCGCGTGTTAATAATGTGCTGGCACCTTAAATTTTGAGTCTACACCCGTATGCACACAAGGGATATTTTTTAATGTTTGTATTCATTCAGAATTAGCACTGCAGTAACTTCACCAATAATTTTAGAAGTAATATTTTCTTGCAATTTGCAATTTTTATGGTCCATATTTTATTTCCTGTTTAATGAAATACTCAAATTACCTTCAATTTCCATCTCCTCCCTCTCAATATCCTCTTCCTCCTCATAAGCTTTCTCAACCTTCTTCTCTTCCACAACTTCAAAACTCTTTCTCCTAGCTGACCTGCGAGTCATCACACCATCCTCGGATCGGTCTATAACGTTACTCTGTGGTTGCGACTGCAGCCATCTCAACTCCTTATTCCCTAGTACTTTAGGTGTCGGTTTAATTTGTCGAGACGGTCTCTTCATGGGTGCTGGTTCGTTGTACTTCTCTTTCCTGGCTATAGCATTAGCTATGACGTTGTCCGAGAACTCCTTGCTTCTCCGGCGAGTGCAGCGCTTCGGGGTGCTGCCGTCTGATGCTTCTTCGTTCTCTGAGACGCTGCTAACAGCCTTTTCTTTCTTTGGTGAGAAATCTTCATCCTCGGAATCCCACATGACAGGCACGCGAATGCGGTTGGACCGCCGCGGGGAGATTTCCTCCTGTTTTTCTTCAGAAGACACTATTTTCATGTTTGTGGATCGCGTTCCTGTCTTCTCGGAGCGAAAAGTGAGCACTATTCGAGGTTTCGGGTCCTCCTCTGTCGTCTTAAGTTTGGCGTCGATTTTGTCCAGTTTCACGGATGGGTTTGGGCTGGGCTCGATCTTCTTCCTGTTGTCAGGCGCTGCTAGCATGTTGCCAGAACACTCGAGGTCGGCTGAGGCCTCGCTGTCGCACTTCACTTCCACTGTCCTTAGCATATCAAAACAAATGTAACAATCCAAAGCCCCGCACTTTATCCGTCATGTAACACATATAGTTATTCGAAACGCTAACATCTTGGAGATAAAAGGAGTAACAAGATTGTACTTGAACTTTCTAAACTAGATTTGTAATGGACAATCCACATTAAGTAATTTGTACCCCAAACCCCAATTTGTCAGGACAACAGATTACAGAGAAAATTACAGTAAGTCGCGGCAAAGAGAATATTTTTTTTTTTTTTTTTTTCTGGCTTTACAAAGATTAGCCAATGTCACGTTGTTTTGAGTAAAAAGTTAGGGAAACAAGGATAAAACGGGATGATTTCGGAAATTTGGAAAGGAGAGGATTGGGTTTTTAACATATAAATACATTATAATTTAATATCATTTTTCTCTATAAATACTGATAAAATTTTATAAATGTCATACGAATTACTTTGTAATAAACAATTAATTGATGTAGGAAAAGGAATACGCAATGATTCAAGGCTAGAAAAGAAGGCAGTTCGATCGTACTGCGTGCATGAAAAGAAAACATGGTTTAGATCCCCATAGTCACCACAGGAGCAATAGGGATCCGGTACTTTATTCATCATGTGTAATCGCTCGCGGGTACATACATGACCCAAGCGCATCCTACACAGTACCGAAGTAACAGTTTTTGAAAATACTAATTTGCTAAACCATGGTTTCCTTGGAATGTATGGTTGGATATTTCTATAATGAATTCCTTTTGTCTCACTACTCCATAGCCTATTCCAGTCTTCGTACATATATACTTTAGCCATATTAACTAAATCATGACTATTATGTTGTAATAAAACTTCAAAACTTTGTAATAAAAATCTATTAATTAGTTATCCAAAATGCACATACAGTTTTACGTTACTACTTGAAAACCCTCTCACTGACAGTTGCCGAAACAAACCACAGAGTACACAACACTCGTCCCCTTCAACAAAAGCTTAGGCAATATAATAATACAATAAACGCTACTCAATACAATTACAAGTTTAGTCGCTCTGGAGCTTTTCTTACTCGAGTGGACCTCCTAGGGGAAGGACACCCCTCAATATCCTCCCTCTCTGTAACATCAAAACCATGATGGGACTGGATCCCAGGCTCCATTTCCCCTCCCTCATTTTGACGATCCACCCCAGAAGGGGGGTTAGTATCTATAGGGACAGGTTCATCAGAAGGCCCATAAGTATTCCCTAGATTTTCCTGGACCAACTCAGGTCTCGAACACATTTCAGTTTCAAACTCTATATCCTCCACTCTACAAGGTCTAAGAGAAGAAGCGTGATAGTGCTTATATACTCCATTAACCTCTACTATATATCTTATTTCACTCAATTTTTCAATTACTTTACCCTTTATCCATCCTTTACCTTGGCTAAGATTTTTACACCATACAATATCTCCTACTTTAAATAACATAATTTTTTTATCAGTTCCATTACAAATCCTTTTAGAAACAATATTATGTGGTTTCAATAAATCAAATCTACTACGCGGTTTTTGCTTAAACAGAAATTCATTAGGTGACATGCCTGTTGAATTTGGTGAATTTCTGTAGGTAAATAAAAGGTTTTGTAACAGAACTTCTGGGCTCAAGGTTGGATGTTGTTTTCTCAATCTGTTCAGGCTATTTTTTATGGATTGCACCGTTCTCTCTGCCATCCCGTTTGATTCCGGATGGTAGGGAGGAGTTTTCACTGCTTCACACCCATTAACCTTCAAAAAATTTACAAACACTGATGAACAAAACGGAGGACCATTGTCGCTAGCTAGTGTAGCCGGAATACCTATGATAGCAAAAGTTTTACATAATTTTTCAATCACTTGTGAAGCAGTGGTACTCTGCATAATATGTACATCCATCCATTTTGACCTTGGATCAATAATCAAAAAATAGGTAACAGTTCCTACATAAAAGAAATCAACATGTACTCTTTCAAAGTTAAACTCAGTTTTGCTCCATTTGATTAATGGGCTTGTATTTATAAAACTCCTTGTAGCCTGACAAGTATCACAACCATGTATAGCTTTCTCAATATCTAATCCTAAATTTGGCCACCAACAGTATTCCCTCATTAACATTTTACTATGTACTATTCCTTGATGCGATTCATGAAACATACTCAATACTTTTGCCCTTAACTTTGCTGGAATAATTACTCTGTGGCCTACTTACTCTTATAATACACTTACACACAAATTACAATCACAATATATAACATTTAAATACCTAAATTATATTTACATTTACATAATATTTATATGCTTAGATTATATGTACATATCCATATATATATATATTTAATATTTCAAGTATCCGCGTTCCATATATATTGCCTACCTATTGGTCGAATGTCGATATATCGATAAACTTGTCGATACGCAGAATAATCGACCTCTGGGTCCGCACCAGCCGGGCGGCGTCTCTGCGCCCGCGCATCGTGGACAGAGGTCAAACCAGTCACAGCCTAGACGCGACACTAACCGCACGCTTGACGCTCTCGCTACCAGCTAACGCGGCTTGTACTGCTTACCATATTTACTGCTTGTTTTTCTACTTCCGTGCTTTCCTATAAACTGTACTTCTGCCTATGAACTAATTCTGTGCTTGTGCTTGTGCCTCTCGCTCTTCCGTGCCTTCTGTTTTGGATTCTGTGTGCCTACTGGGACAATACAATGATAAAACTGTAAGTGCAGTGTTTTATTGAAACCAACACCCGTAGGACGATACATAGCCTCTAAAGTGGTGACCCCTTGAGAAACACAATGTCGGGGGAGCGAAAATCCGGGGCCGATAAGCAGCCAGACGCAGGCGCTAGTGATGGGGAAGCGTCGATAGGACCGGTCGATGTTTATAAGGTCGGCGTTCGAGTGCCACCCTTCTGGCCTGAGGAGCCAGACATATGGTTTGCGCAAGTCGAAGGCCAATTCACCATATCCAGAATCACTAGTGATACTACCAAATTTAATTACGTGATTGGGCATCTGGACAACCATCACTCTAGGGCAGTAAAGGATGTGATCATCAATCCGCCCGCAACCAACAAATACGACAAGCTGAAGAGCGAACTCATTAAGAGGCTTAGCGACTCCAAGGAAAAGCGGATTAAGCAGCTGATGATGCATGAAGAGCTCGGAGACCGTAAACCATCGCAGTTCCTCCGACACCTCCAGGGCCTCGCAGGTACCAGCGTCACTGACGAATTTATGAAGACGATGTGGATAAATCGTCTGCCCCACGGGATCCAGACAGTCCTCGCAGGTCAGCCAGTAACCACAGATCTGGAAGCTTTGGCAGACTTGGCAGACAGAGCAAACGACCTCGCCTCATCTTCGCCGAGGGTAGCAGCAGTGAGCAGTGCAGTTCCCAGCTCCCTCATCACCGACCTCACACGAGAAGTGGCAGAGCTTCGTCGGGAATTCCAGAAGCTTAAGGCGTCGGGAAGGAACTCCAGATCCCGCACCCCAACGGCGCAAGGGTCAAGGAGCAGGCGCAGCGCCTCCAGGCAGCGTTCACAGTCCAACTACAGGAAGTTCCCCTTGTGCTGGTACCATAGCAAGTTCGGAGAGAAGGCTACCAGGTGTACCCGCCCTTGCGACTACACGGCGGAAAACCCAAGGGGCGGTCGGTAATGGCGGCGGACGATTGCCCCACCTCTTCAACTGGCCGTCTGTTCGTGACCGATCGGTCTTCGAAGATGCAGTTTTTGGTCGACACCGGCAGCGACCTCTGCGTCTTCCCGCGGTCGGCACTTCGCGAACGTCGTTCAAAAACAGACTACAATTTGTGTGCTGCCAATGGGTCTAGTATTGCCACATACGGCTATGTAACTTTAGATTTAGATTTTACCTTACGTAGAACCTTTACGTGGCGTTTTGTAGTGGCTGACGTGACAAAGCCAATCATAGGCGTAGATTTTTTAAATTTTTACAACCTTGTCGTGGACTGTCGAAATAAGCGTCTGATCGATAACCTTACCTCTATTGCAGCTGTTGCTACGTCAGCCAATTGCCCAAATGTTTCGTCGGTGAAGGTGGTGACTGGTGAGACACGGTATCATGGCATCCTCAAGGACTACCCAGAGATCATCACTCGACCAGCAGGTAGACACCACACTACACCACACAACACGTTACACCACATACGGACGACACCAGGTCCCCCAGTCTTCTCTCCTCCTCGTCGTTTGGCGCCGGATAAACTTAAGATCGCCCAAAAAGAGTTCCAGTCTATGCTGTCCTGTGGAACAGCTAGACCTTCGGAAAGCTCCTGGGCATCTCCACTTCATCTGGCGCCAAAGAAGAACAATGGATGGCGTCCCTGTGGCGACTATCGTAAGCTGAATGCCCGAACGGTGCCTGACAGGTATCCGATCAAGCATATCCATGACTGCACCCATAATGTTGTAGGGTGTTGCATTTTTAGCACATTGGATTTGGAAAAAGCTTATAATCAGATACCTGTCAGCCCAGAGGACATTCCGAAGACCGCGATCACAACGCCTTTTGGCTTATATGAATTCCCTTATATGACCTTCGGTCTTCGGAATGCGGGTCAAACCTTTCAGCGGTTTGTAGACGAGATAACCAGAGGGCTCGATTTCGTCTACACATACCTCGACGACTTCCTGATTTACTCCCATAGCGAAGCCGAGCACGAGGAACACCTGCGGAAAGTCTTCCAAAGGCTGAAAGACTACGGCATGATGATCAACACAGCCAAGTGTGTCTTCGGCGAAAAGGAGGTAACTTTTTTAGGATACCAGATCTCGCAGAAGGGTTGCAGACCCTTGGACTCCAAGGTACAGGCCGTAAAAGATTTCCCGCCCCCCGCCAACGTGCGACAACTAAGAGGCTTCATGGGCATGCTCAATTTTTATAGGAGATTTCTTCCTCAAGCAGCCCAAATTCAAGCCCCTCTCCACGCCCTGTTAACGGGATCGGCGAAAGGCAAGCAACCCATTACCCTGTCAGAAGACGCATTAGCAGCATTCCAAGCCTGCAAGGAGAGTTTGGCCAATGCCGCTCTGCTGGCTCACCCTGACTGCTCAGCAAAACTCGCTGTAGTGACTGATGCTTCTGATACAGCTCTTGGAGCGGTTCTCCAGCAGTTCAAGGACGACGCGTGGGAACCACTGGCGTTTTTCTCCAGGAAGCTCAACCCCTCGCAGACTAAGTACTCACCCTACGACAGGGAGCTGCTTGCAATCTACGAGGCCATCAAATACTTTCGGCATATGCTCGAGGCCAGGCATTTCGTTGTCTATACTGACCATAAACCCATCAGTTTCGCTTTTCACGAACGAAAAAGTAACTGTTCACCAAGGCAGTATAGACACCTCGATTATATCTCCCAGTTCACGACGGACATCCGGCACATATCCGGGAAGGATAATGTTGTTGCCGACACCTTGTCGCGTATAGAAGAACTGGGAGTGCCTGTAAACCTCGAAGCATTGGCCGAAAGTCAAGTGTCCGACCCCGAATTGCAAGCGCTTATTAGCGAAGGTTCTTCCCTGCAGCTGCGGAAATTGCACGTACCTGGAAGCCGGTTGCCATTGTACTGCGACGTCAGTACCCCAACCTCCAGACCATATGTCGCGAAGCCCTACCGCAAACAGGTATTTGAAAGCCTACACTCCCTATGTCATCCAGGCTCCCGCGCCTCTGCAAAGTTAGTCGCCGAAAGGTTCGTTTGGCCTGGGGTGCAGAAGGACTGCAGGGAGTGGGCGCGCGCATGCTTGCAGTGCCAGCGGGCTAAAGTTAATAGGCACGTAACTGCCCCCCTTGGCACCTTCAGTTTACCGCGCGCACGGTTTAAGCAGGTCCACATCGACCTGGTCGGACCCCTCCCCCTGTCGCATGGCTATCGGTACTGCCTTACAGCCGTGGACAGGTTCACTCGGTGGCCGGAGGCAGTCCCGATACATGACATCACCGCCGAAACCGTTGCCAAGGCCCTGCTGTCGACCTGGATAGCTCGATTCGGCTGTCCTACAGACATTGTAACTGACCGCGGCAGTCAATTCGAATCCGCGTTGTTCCACTGTCTGTCAAAGATAGCCGGATTCGAGCACAAAAGGACGACAGCCTATCATCCTGCTTGCAACGGTCTCGTGGAACGGTTCCATCGTCAACTGAAAGCGGCGATTGTATGTCACGCGAATGAAGGGTGGACAGAGTCATTACCCTGGGTGTTACTTGGGGTAAGAACGGCTTTTAAGGAGGACTTACAGTCATCATCGGCAGAACTGGTCTACGGAGAACCACTGAGACTTCCCGGCGAGTTCTTCGGCTCACCAACGGGCGGTACCACGGACATGTCCGAATTTACTGCCCGCCTCAGGAACTTCGCTCAAAAATTAAAACCAGTACCAGCTGCCCGACACTGTTATCCTAAGGTCTTTATTTACAAAGAACTGAAGACTTGCGATTACGTATTCCTCCGAGAAGACGCATTGCGAGGTTCACTCCAAGCTGCATACACCGGACCCCATAAGGTTCTTTCGCGTGGGGACAAGGTATTTAGGATCCTCCTGAAAAACAAGGACAAATCAGTGTCCATAGATAGGCTTAAACCAGCCTTCATACTGTCTGCTGACTGCGAAAAAGAAGATCTTGGTCCCGTTACCCCTGCTCCTGCACCTCATCACTATACTACCCGATCTGGTCGTCAGGTGAGGTTTCCAGACTACTATCGCCCTTGACGGTCTCTGGAGGGGAGTGGTGTGGCCTACTTACTCTTATAATACACTTACACACAAATTACAATCACAATATATAACATTTAAATACCTAAATTATATTTACATTTACATAATATTTATATGCTTAGATTATATGTACATATCCATAATATATTTAATATTTCAAGTATCCGCGTTCCATATATATTGCCTACCTATTGGTCGAATGTCGATATATCGATAAACTTGTCGATACGCAGAATAATCGACCTCTGGGTCCGCACCAGCCGGGCGGCGTCTCTGCGCCCGCGCATCGTGGACAGAGGTCAAACCAGTCACAGCCTAGACGCGACACTAACCGCACGCTTGACGCTCTCGCTACCAGCTAACGCGGCTTGTACTGCTTACCATATTTACTGCTTGTTTTTCTACTTCCGTGCTTTCCTATAAACTGTACTTCTGCCTATGAACTAATTCTGTGCTTGTGCTTGTGCCTCTCGCTCTTCCGTGCCTTCTGTTTTGGATTCTGTGTGCCTACTGGGACAATACAATGATAAAACTGTAAGTGCAGTGTTTTATTGAAACCAACACCCGTAGGACGATACATAGCCTCTAAAACTCTACTACCCCATAGAATACATTTTTGTTCAACACATAACTCTGATCGTTTTACAAAATATGGTTTTAATTCTTCTTGGGTCACCCTATTTGGCCAACCAGAACAAATATATTCATAGACTTTACTCAAAATGGGATCTGTCCGAGTATATAAGGCAACCTCTTTAAAATCTAAAGGAATATCATCACTAAAATTCAAAAAATTTATTGTATCTGTAACTACAGCTTCTTCAGGCAAAGGTAAGCGAGACAAGGCATCCGCATTTCCTAATAAGGTACCCTTCCGGTATACTATATCATATGTGTATCCAGATAGAACAAGGGCCCATCTTTGAAGTCTAGCATTTGCAGTTACCGGTATTCTTTTTAGTGGATCAAAAATAAATTTCAAAGGCTGGTGATCAGTAGTTAATGTAAATTTTCTGCCATACAGAAATTTATGGAACTTTTGTATTGCGAAAACTATACCTAACGCTTCCTTTTCCACCTGTGCATACCCCTCCTGAGAGTCACTTAACGTTGCTGATGCAAAGCTAATGGGTTCTCCGTCTATTTTGTGGCTAAGCACCGCACCAACTCCATACTCACTGGCATCAGTCGTCAAGTATAGTTCCTTACTACAGTCATAAAGCACTAACAATTGTTTTTTTATTAATAAATCTTTGCTGCATTCAAATGCTCTCTGGCATTCAGTTGACCACACTAATTTGTTATTACTTTTTAATAATTTGTGAAGCGGTGACAATACTTCTGACAGTCGGGGTAGAAATTTCCCATAATAGTTTAAAAGTCCCAAATATGCTTTTAATTGTGTAATGCTTTGTGGAGCAGGGGCTCTCATAATGGCCTCCAGCTTGTCTGCTAAAGGTTTGATTCCTTCTTTCGATATACAATGACCTAAAAATTTTATCTCTTTACTGAAAAATTGACATTTATCCAAATTTACTCTGACATTATAAGCTATGAGACGATCTAAAACTTTAGTCAATTGTTCATAACAGTCTGCAAGATTATTACCTTTTATAACCACATCATCAATAAAACAATTTACATTATCTAGTCCTTGTAAAATTTGATCCATTGCACATTGAAATACTGAGGGGCCACTGGATACCCCAAATTGCAACCTGGTTGGTCTGAATAAACCTAAATGTGTATTTATTGTCATATATTCCCGGGCTGACTCCTCAAGTAATAATTGTTGATATGCTCCACTTAAATCTAAAACACAAAAAACACTACCTCCACTTAATGCAGTAAAAATGTCCTCAGGTATGGGCAATGGATAATGCTCTGTGTCTAGAGCTGGATTTAGGGTGACCTTATAATCAACACATATACGCATTTTTTTATCACCTCTCTGAGCCAATACTATGGGACTAGCCCATTTACTATGACGCACCCTTTCTATAATTCCTGCCTTTTCTAAATTTAAAAGTTCCTTTTCCACTTCCTCTTTTATTGAATATGGTATGGTATAAGCTTTGTGAAAGACAGGTTCAGCTCCTGGTTTGAGTTTTAAACTAGCTTTCATGTTTTTGATATGAGATGACCTGTCCTTCTCAAAAACTTTATTATATTTGTTATACACCATTTTTATCAATTTATTTTTTTCACACTGTTCCCAACTTATCCTGACTAGTGTGATTTACATTTACTTGTTTAATTTCAAAACATTCTTTCCATTTAGGAAAAATCACTTTCAACCAATTTCTTCCCAGCAATGGATGAAAATAATTATCACAGTCAATCACAACAAAATACAATGCTTTGTTCACATTACTTATCCATACCTTTACAGACCCAAGAATTTCTGAATGATTTCCTCTTCCTCTTGCTGTTGTACACCCTGTTCTTCATTCACCTGCTTAACTCGGAAATAGCATTTTGTAGCAATGTGCCCCTGCCTATTGCAATTATAGCAGGTCCAACTTTTCTTGAAGCATTTTTCTGAAGAATGGGGCCCTCCACAGCGTGTGCACTCACTCCCACTAGCCCTATTTGCCGTGAACTGTGCCTTTCCTTCTCGAGGACGTTCCGGTTCCCGTCGTAAAGGTGCTCTCCCAACTTGTTTATGTACAAGGTGCACCCCCATCTCCGGCTGCATCTTTTTCATCTCTTTCTCTGCACTCTCATATGCTATGGCCACTTTGACCGCTTCATCGAATGACAAACTGTCTCCAATGGTAAGCAATTTCTTTACCAATTGCTCTCTTGCCAGGCCACAGACTAGTCTATCTCTTAAAGCTTCGTTTAAAAAGGTCCCAAAGTTGCAAAATGCAGCTCTTTTTTTATTTCTACTACGAACTCATTCACAGATTGCCCTTCTATTTGGCGACAGGCGTAAAATTCATACCTGCCGGCTACCGCAGATTTCTTTACCACATAATGTTGGGTCAACGCTTGTAATAGCTCATCATACTTCTTGGTGGATGGTTTATCCGGAGACACTAGATTTCTCAACACGTTGTACGTCTCCGGTCCGATGAGTGTAATGAGCATCGGTACCTTCATCTCGGCTTCCACTTGGTTTACGATCAGAAACTGCTCCAGCCGTTCACTGTAATCTTTGAAATCCTGCTTCTCCGGGTCGTACTGTTCTAAACTGCCTATTAACGCCATTGCTTCCAGTTATCCTCGTCGCCAATATTATGTTGTAATATAACTTCAAAACTTTGTAATAAAAATCTATTAATTAGTTGTTATCCAAAATGCACATACAGTTCTACGTTACTACTTGAAAACCCTCTCAAGTCTCACTGACAGTTGCCGAAACAAACCACAGAGTACACAACAATGACAATAGTTAACGTATGAGGCAACGTCTCCGAAGCGTATGGCTTCATTTGCCAATTGGTCGGCTCTTTCGTTTCCCGGAATGCCTACATGACTCGGCACCCAAGCCAATACAACAGCACAACCCTTCTCAGAGCACTTATTTAACAGATTCCTAATCCTAAAAATAGTCGGTGACTGTTTGTGAGACTTAAATGGAAACCGCATAATCGCTTCTAAAGAGCTACGAGAATCTGAAAATATAATGGTATTTGGAATCTTTAATAAAATAACATATTCTATTGCTTTAAACAAACCATAACATTCACCTGTATAAACCGAAGTTTCAGGCGGAAGTTTAATTAATTGAATCCCCTTATATTGTGAATGATAAACTCCAACACCAACGCAAGTGCTATCTGCATGTTTTGAGGCATCAGTGTATAAACAGTGAAATTCGGGCCATTGACTATTAATGATGCCAACAAACTCTTGTTTTGGATTAAGGTCATGTTTAGAGACTCCTATGTCGAATTTAATATCAGGAACAGTAATAAGGCTATTATAATTAAATTCGTAAAGAGGTAAAGTTGAGCTTCTACATGTGGGTGCTTCTAATCTTTCAAATTTTTTATAACTTGTAACTAAACATGGGGGATCTTTGTGTTTCCAATATTTACAGGTTTCGACCTGCTCAGTTAGTTGCCTTACTTTTGGGAACAAAGGGTGAGTGCTCAATTGTAATGTACGAAAAAAGAATTTATCACAAAGAAACTGTCTTCGCAACCCCAAGGGTGGCTCACAGCACTCTACCTGTAAGCACCTAATTGGACTCGACCTCATAGCACCCAAAACCAACCTCAAAGCCTTTGACTGAATATAATCTATTTTTTTAGTGCTTTTGAATTACTAGGATGGAGTAAAAATGTACCATAATCTAATAAACTCCTTATCAATGCATTGTATAATAGTCTCATTGTAAAGGGATGAGCACCCCACCAGACTCCTGTGAGACATCTCAAAACATTTAGATTCCGCTCACACCTCAATGTTATATATTCTAGGTGCGGGATACCAGTTAATTTCTTATCTAATACCAAACCCAAAAATTTTGCTTGATCTTTGATAGGTAGCTGAACTCCATTATAATCAACATGAAAAAATGGAATATTTTGCTTATGAGAGAACAACACCACGGAACTTTTAGCCGGAGATAAATCTAGACTGTTATTATCTAACCAAGTCTTTAAAGCAGTTAAAGCTAAAGAAAGTGAAGCGCTAGTATTATCTAGAGATCGTCCAGAAACATATAAAAGTAAATCATCAGCATATTGAAGAACATTTGCATGTACTTCTACAGACTTTTCAATATCATAAGTGTAAACGTTATATAGTAAAGGGCTCAAAACAGAGCCTTGAGGTAAACCCTTCCATACCGTTCTTTGGATATTTTCATTTCCAACCTGATCCAGTGAATACTTAATATACCTTTCGTACAACATATTTACAATAAATTTAGTTATTAAAATTGGAACATTCAACTTTACCAGTTTATTTTGTAAAATTGAAATGTTTACGTTATCATAAGCAGCATTAATATCTAGAAACGCTGCAACCAAGAAATTATTGTTCGCTAAACTGATTCTTATATCTGTGGTAAAAATGCTCAAGCTGTCAAGAGTGCATTTACCTTTCCGAAACCCAAATTTATTAGTGTACAACTCTATATCACTAATTACACATTTTGGCACAGTGGGTATATGAAGATCACTGATAATAAAGGATTAATTAGATAGAATTAATCTTTATTCGACATCAGATAAAACATGACATGACAACAATTGGACAACACAATATTGACACAAAAGACATATAGATTTGAAATTAAAAAGAATATCATAGACTGTCTTCAGCCTGTTAAAATACGTAAGGCGTAACCTCTTTTATTATCACCATGGACCAGACGCTTTCTTGGTCACCCCATATAGCTGAGGTGAGTCAGAGGATCTTTAGATCCCTTCACTCCCTAAGACGTCTCCAGAATTTCCTTCCTCTAGGTACCAAGTTGACCCTTACTCAATCTCTTTTGCTTCCTCTTCTGGACTATGGCGATATTGCGTTTCTGGACCTCAACGAGGAGCTACTTGATAAGCTGGAGCGTCTACAAAATGTATGTATCAGATATGTATTTGGTCTACGCAAGTATGATCATATCTCTGAATTCCGCTCTAAGCTTCGATGGTTACCGATTCGCCGGCGCAGGGATGTGCATATCCTGTCATTACTTTTCAATACACTGTTCAGCCCTACTTCCCCTCCTTACCTTTCTGAGCGGTTTAGTTATATGGCAGACGGCAGTGGCCACCGCTTGCGGTCGAGTACTAACCTTACTCTTGCTGTACCGTCTAGAAAGACGCGAACATACTCCAGATCTTTTACTGCGCGCGCTGTTAAATTGTGGAATGAGTTGCCTTTGTCGCTGAGACAGTCGCAGTCTGTTGCGTCACTTAGGATGAATTTGAAGAAGTTGTGGCTTTCCAATGACTTGTGAATTGGTTGAATATAGTATTTATTTATTTATTGTATATTTGCGATATATATGTAACATATGTTAGTGTGTATTATATTTTATATTGTATATTTATATATGTATTGGCATGTTTTTATTTGTCTAGAATTAATACTAATTAGGATTTGCTTTATTTTCTCTGTTTTTGTACATGGTATAAGTTTGCCTATCTCGTTCTACCTACCTTCCTCTCAATTGCTCAAAGGTTAGCTGGAAGAGATCCCTTATAGGGATAAGTTCGCCTTTGTACTTTGATCTATTGTGTGACATGTATATTCCTTAACCTGTTATTGTGTACAATAAAGTGCTTACATACATACATACATTTATTCTAACAAAATTGACTACTACTCAATAATTTGTTATGTTCTAGGAACCATTCCAATCGGATTTTTACAAGATGTTCTGCAGTTTTCGCTAATACGGATGATAAAGCAATAGGTCTGTACGATGCCGGGTCTGAACTTGGTTTATTGGGCTTTAGTAACAAGATCAATGTTTGGGTCCTCCACGCTCGAGGAACAATTCCCGTAATCATAATTTCGTTAATTAAAGAAAGGCAATTATCATCAAGATGTGACAAGAAAGAATACGGAATCCCGTCTTCGCCAGGGGCAGAATCTTTTGTTGATGAAAGCACGCCTTTAAGTTCTGCAAGTGTAAACGGTGAATTTAAATTATTAATATTGCTATTGTTTGATAAAATTATTGAACTAGGAATGAACGGTCTACATTCATCAACACAAGAATGAGGTGGCATAAGTACAAGATGCTCAGGGACATAAGGTGGTGCTAAACGATCCATAATTTGTTCTGCCAAGTCTGGAGATATTTTATTCAGTTGATTGTCTTTGAATGCAGATCTAAACCTTCTAATATTTTGCCAAACAATTGTTGGTGAAACATTAGGACTTAAAGACTTACAAAACTTATGCCATCCTTCAAATTTCTTCATCCTTAGTAATTCTTTAGTTGAATTAGCAATTTCTAAATAGGTATTAAAATTATGATCTGTCATATCTTGGCAATACATTCTCTCAGCCTCCTTTCTTTTTTTAACTGCAAGTGTGCATTCGGAGTCCCACCATGGTGGGGATGGTATGAATCCTGGACCACTACCTTTTAACGGAAAAGTTTCATTAGCAGCTTCAATTATTGCTGCTGCTAATGCTTCTGAGCAATTTGAAGTGCTTAAGTGACCCACACTAGGTAATTCCTTTATCTTTTGTTCAACAGCCTGCCTGAACAAACCCCAAGTAACATCTGTTACATCTGTCAGCTTATGTTTAATGCGTGGTTGCCTTGTTTGCTTTGGAGGTTTTATAAATGGAAAAGAAATTAATAACGGAAAGTGGTCACTTCCATGTGTTGAGTCAAAGGGAATCCAGGTAAGAGATGACGCAAGGTCAGGGGTACAAATAGATAAATCAAGAGCACTTGGGGTTCTACCTAGCCGTGTTGGAGCTCCAGTATTTAAAATACATAAATTTCTATGATTAAAAATCTCAAGCAATTGTTCCCCATAATATGATGTTTTGGCACATCCCCAAAATTTGTTGTGAGTATTAAAATCGCCTAAACAAATAAACGGTTTTGGTAGGGACTTTAGGATTAGTTTTAACTCACGTAATATAGCATTATTTGGCTCTGCAAAGTATGCAGACACATAGCAAATACCATTAACTACCACCGCAATAACTGATAAGTGTTCACTGTGATCAGGGAGAGTGATAGATGTTACTGAGAGTGAATTTTTGACAAGTATGGCCACACCACCATACCCATCAGATCTGTCTTCTCTGAGACAAGTATATCCTGGCATTTTAAACAATGAACCTTGTCTCAACCATGTCTCTTGGAGACAGATGAGAAAAGGATCATGCTTATTTATAACATATATTAAATCTTGTTTTCTACTGATTAAGCTGCGACAGTTCCACTGCACTAGACAGGACCTTTGATCCATTGTTAATATTTTGGAATTGATAAATTGCATTAATAACTGCAGCAACGTTGGACGGTGATACTATTTTCGGTTGTGATAATAACTGAATAAGAAATTTAATTATATCAGAAGTATTCATATTCTCATCATTATTACTATTATTTTCATAAATAGGTTTTCCTTTTTGTAATACTGGCTCACTTATTATTTCTGAGTGAGCAATATGATCAAATCCCTTTTGGGGCCTTGAGGGAGTTCTTGGTTTTAAAAAAACTGTTTTTTTGTATGAATGAGTCCTATTGTTTGAGGTTGATGGCAAGTTTGTATTGTATATATTGTTTAGGGTATGTGGAGAAGAGGATGGTGTCGGAGTTGAAAGTAAGGCTTCAGCATAAGAACCTCTAGAAACCGGTGGGTGCATTTTTATGGCTTCCATGTAGGAGATACAACTTTTACTCATAGTCTCTTTAATATTTTTTTGTCTACTAAATTCTAAACATGACTTGCTAGTGGCTTGATGCCTTCCTTTGCACAGACAACACCAATAGTCATCCTCTTCTACATTACAATTGTCACCGGAGTGGCCTTGGCCACACTTGTAGCACTTTGGTACTGAGCGACATTGATTTTTGACATGGCCAAAACGACAACAGTTATAGCACTGCACTGTGGGATATATATATAGATCAACTGGCAGTGATGTATACCACATATATACACGTTTAGGCAGTATATGGCCGTCAAATGTGATGATGATGGTTCCGGTACTGATGAATTGACTAGTATTATTTACAGTAATTTTTCTTTTTATTCTTCTAATTTTAATGACTGGACCGCAACCAATAGGCACCTTGATTGCAGCCTGAACTTCGTCATCTGACAAATCGGTAGGTACACCTTTTATTACACCCATTCTCGTAATATTAAAAGTTGGAATGAATACTTTATATTTTTCTTTTTCTAAATTTTCGTTACTCAAGAATTTGTTGGCATCACTATGCGTCTTAAAAGCGAGGCTTATCCGATTCCTGCCCACTCGCTTAATGCTCCCATCCTCAATTCCCTGTATGCTATTGCGTTGCATGAACCGACCAAATGTTATTGGGTGAAGGGTTGTGCCCTCAGTATTGGTTTCTTTTTGTACATGTACTACGAACGGAGCAATATCTGTATGTTCATATCGAGCGCGACCAACAGGCACCCTTGTCGAAAGAGAATCGTTCGCGTTTGAATTTAAAGTAAGACCGGGAGTAATAGGAGTTTCTACTGCTACTACTGGAACTGGAATTGGAGCTGGACTGGAAGTAACATATTTAGACTCTTCACTCAAATTATGCTGTAAGTTGTCTTCGCATTTACAATCATTCTGCCCTACTTTCCTTCCTGATTTCCTTTTTCTTTTGTTACAATTTTTGCATACTACAGAAAGCAATTTTCTTTTTAGTTTTGTTTCTGTAGAGTTGGATACAGATACATCTGTATCCATTGATGACTCTACTGCTGATATTAAAATCTCCATTGGAGTTGGAGCATTAGACCCTGGGGGAATCGTCCCCCCAGGGTCGGGGGTGCTATCCCCCATAGAAAACTAAGATTAACTTATACTATAACTCACCGAGGAATATTTACAACTAAAAACTAATAAGATAACACTAATTCTACAAATATATACAAGAGATAGGAACACCAATCCTCAAAAAAATTAATTATAAATTTTTGTTGAAAAAGCCGCGTCCGCCACACACGAAGTTTCCCGCCCTTTCAAAGAGAATATTGAATATACATAGTGTCGCGGCCGTGTGTTATGGGCCATCCACATTAAGTGATTTTACCCCAATTTGTCAGTACAACATGTCGAAGTCAGAATTAGGTGTAGTAGCGTACAGACGTAACAACTGCAACTACAATTTCATTCAGTGTGGCCAGTTAACATTAGAAAAGCGAAAATTGCCGCATTCAAACGGTCCTGCGAAGCGGACTCCAAGATTGTTACTAACCGATGAGATAGGGCAAGACAGCACGTCTAAAATGGGACGGCCGCGACATACTCTCGATTTTATCGCACTATACCTCTTGTCTAAGTGTTCTAATAAGAGAGAGATGGATCCTGCGACAAAAATTGAGAGAGCTCGCGTGCCGTTGCGTAATAGCCGTGCAGCACACAAAAATCGATGTCACGGCCGCCTCATGATCGACGTGCTGTCTCGCCCTATCTCGTCGGTTAATAACAATCTTGCAGTCCGCTTCGCAGGACCGTTTGAATGCGGAAATTTTCGCTTTCTTACTGTTAACTGGCCACACTGAACGAAATTGTGGTTGCAAAACACCGTTTAAAAAAAAAAACAAAATTACAGTGTAAAATATTAATATAATATTCTTTAGTATACATTTTTAACTTTCGTTTCAATTTATTTGAATGAAATTTGTGAGAAAAAAAAACTTGGCAGATCATGCCAATTCCATTGTCCAAATTGTGATTTTCATGCAATTAGTCCGTACAACTCGTTTGACGGTTGGAACATGCATCCACACTATAGCAATTAGTCAGATTCTGATGAATTGGGGCTGACAAATAACTTAATGTGGATTGCCCATTAGATGTGCTGTCTTGCCCTATCTCATCGGTTATTAACAATCTTGCAGTCCGCTTCACAGGACCGTTTGAATGTGGCAATTTTCGCTTTCTTTCTGTTAACTGGCCACCCACACTGAATGAAATTGTAATTGCAGTTGTTACGTCTGTACGCTACACCCAATTCTGACTTCGGCATGTTGTCCTGACCAATTAGGATAAAATCACTTAATGTGGATACCCCTTAACACATATTCTGGTGCATATGCATTACATGATTTGTCAGCCCCAATTCATCAGAAGCTGACTAATTGCTATCGTCTGGATGCATGTTCCAACCGTCAAACGAGTAGTCCGGTCCGACTATTGCATCAAAATCACAATTTGGACCATGGAATTAGCATGATCTGCCAAGTGTTTTTTTCTCACAAATTTCATTAAAATAAATTTGAATGAAAATTAAAAAATATATACTAAAGAATATTGTATTAATATTTTACACTGTAATTTTGTCAATTTTTATAAACCAGTGCTTTGCCACTACAATTTCATTCAGTGTGGCCAGTTTTTAACAGTAAGAAAGCGAAAATTGCCTCATTCAAACGGTCCTGCGAAGCAGACTGCTAGATTGTTACTTACCCATAAGATAGGGCGAGACAGAGGGGCTACCGCGAAACGAAAACGAATTTCGTTTGTGTATCTCCGTCTCTGTCGCACTTGCCAGTTCGAGTGACAGAGAGGGAGATATTAGAACGAAGTTCTTTTTCACTTCGCGGTAGCCCCTCTGCACATCTATCATGAGACGGCCGTGACATACTTTCGATTTTTGTGTGCTGTACGGCTATCACGCGACGCCGCGCGAGCTGTGTCGATTTTTCTCGCACTATCCGTCTCTCTCTTATTAGAACACTTAGAACAAGAGGTATAGTACGAGAAAAATCGAGAGTATGTCGCGGCCCTCCCATGTTAGACGTGCTGTCTTACCCTATCTCATCGGTTAGTAACAATCTTGCAGTCCACTTCGCAGGACCGTTTGATTTGAGTGCGGCAATTTTCGCTTTCGTACTGTTATGGGGAATCCACAGTATGTGATGGGCAATCCACATTAAGTGATTTTACCCCAATTTGTCAGGACAACATGTGGAGGTCAGAATTGGGTGTAGCGTACAGACATAATAACTGCAACTACAATTTCATTCAGTGTGGCCAGTTAACAGTAAGAAAGCGAAAATTGCCGCATTCAAACGGTCCTGCGAAGCGCACTGCAAGATTCTTACTAACCGATGAGATAGGGCAGTCATCATACCAATTCCATGGTCCAAATTGTGATTTTCATGCAATTAGTGGTTATTACATTGTCCGGAATTCAGGCACTGACGAGAGGGACGACGCAATACGTTAGATAACCACTTAGGTAATGCCTACCACACACTGGCGCGGCCTGGCCGCAGCGGACAATAGTAAACTTGTCCGCCGCTGTCAAATTGCTTTCGGCCACTTTCGAAACCAAATTTTGGAAACCAGTAGAGAAAACGGAATCATTCGTCTTGTTTAGAAACCAGGTTTCCTAAAAATAAATCACAGTCTGTTTTAGAAACTCCTACCGAATACGGAATGTTAAATCTGCTTTCGAAACCTCAAGATAAACCGCGATGAGTGTAGGTAATGTACAGTGATAGGAATAATCATCCCAAAAACGCTAATTAACACAATTTATTTCTTTCCATTTTCCCTTATCAAATAACTGTTAATATAAATCCGTATTATGCCTAAAACGCTAAATGCCCACTCAATAGGTAGGTTAGGTTAGTTAGGTATCTTCAGATGCCCGAAGGGCAAACAGACGAGAAATAGGAGCCCCGCGGAGCGGGGCTCCGTCGACATCGCTAACGTAAAGATAAAACGACAAAAAATGATGTAGGCACGACATCATTTACTCTTATACCTTACCTTGCAATCAGGGGAAATAATTCGTGTAGTTTTGTAAATTGGTACAATTATACCTTGCGGTGTCCAGATAAACATACTAAAAGTCCTCGAGTCTGAGTTTTTCGTAGGAATGACAGGCCCTAAACATGCTTTTAGAGAGCGGTCGCTATGTGAGCTCGGGGGCTGACGAGGCCCGTGGGTGAGCCCCACGGAAACTTACTATCCCTAGGTGTCTTCGTATCCGGAGTATCCGGAGACCAAAGTCCAGAAGGTAAGCGGCCAGGCAACTTTTCGTAACAATGAAAGATCCAAATCAAGCCTCTTGATCCAAAGAAAGCACTTGGCGGCTGAAGGCCACTTATATTGTACTTTCCCCAAGTGGCAGCGAGACCAAAGGCCGAGCTTTACGTTGGAATGAAAGGCACACCACACACCCACTTTAGAGAGCGCGCCCAATACGAGCCGCTACGCCACCTGAGGCCCAAATTCCCGAAGATAAGACGAAGGCTAAGCTTTTCGTAGGAATTAAAGGCCTATAGCATGCTTTTAGAGACTGCTACCTAGGCGAGCTCGAGGACCGAAAACCCGAAGGCAAGCCCCCACGGTTACTTACAATCTCTAGGTGTCTTTGCACGCGAAACCTGTGGCCAAAGTTCCGAAAGTGAGTGGCGAGGCTTGCCTTGCTTGCAAGGCCTAATCGTTGGAATATAAGGCCCAAAGTAACCCTCCTTGTTCCGCTATAATTATTGTCATAACTTGCAAATTCTAGATGGTCTCTATGAGTGGTATTGCTGATCCCACTGTAATGTAATGATAATAACTTGCTACCCGTGAGCCGTACCGCCTGAGCAGTACGCTTACCATGAGTTTGACAATGACGGCTTACGCTAACGAGTATCAAGTTTTCTATCTGTGCATCCCGCTCGTACTGTCAAAGTGCAATAGAGATGCACAGATAGAAAACTCGATACTCGTTAGCGTAAGCCGTCATTGTCAAACTCATGGTAAGCGTACAGGAGCACAGTATAGAAGAATAATACAGTAGGTAATCTGAGACCGTTTAGGAGCGTTCGTTACCAACTTTCGCTCGATCTCAATGCGCAGGGCTGTGTCACGATTGTGGCTGGGCATACCTATAATACTAATTTTGCTTTTAAGTATGCAAAGTATTTCTGTTACACTGTTCTGTTCTGTTAGACAATATTGTATAACAATACGGTTTATCATGAAATTGTCGACACTCACTTCGACGAATTTCACTTCAAAGTCAACGTTTCATGTCTTTTCTTTTCGTCGACAATTCAGTTCGTGGAATGGTCATTACAAGTTATTTTAACACATGAATTTTTACTTGTCGGATGTTTCATTAAATAGTTTTGTGATATATTGTTTCAAGTATTTTTAATTAACATACTAATTATTACAAGCATTAATATTTATAATCAAAATAGTTGGCATACACCGTTATCTTTGGCAATTATTTTAACCTAACCGTGTCGACGTCGCTGGGTGCCTATTTCCGCTCTGAGGGACACAAGTGAACCCCAACCCAACCTACTTACCTACCTACTACAACATGTTCAGATCCCCTATACCGTCCCGGAGCGGGCGCCATGCAGTCAACATACTCAACAGTACGTTCAAATGCAAAAATTCCTTCGACTCACTACCTCTAGATGCCTCACCGCCGATCACCCGGCAGACAAGGCAATTCACCCGCGCCGTACTGGATGAGTCACAGGGATCACAAAAGGACAATGATAAAGAGAATGAACTGCTCACGTCTGAAAACCAAAATCTCAACAGCTACTTTGATAAAATAACTCACTTCTGTAATCAAATTAACAAGCTACTGACACCGGAGAAGGACAAAAGAAGCGTTACAACAGAAACAAGAGAGAGGGTCCTCACCATAGCAGAGACGATCAAGACACTCACCAGCCAAATAAGCAATGATATTGCAAAGCAACCACCCTTATCATCTGAGGGCAACAATAAAGACAACTATACAAAGAACAACAACAGCAAAACAAATGAGACAGCCCACGGCACAACAGGTAACAATCAAGGAAATCATCCGAGACACTATCGAATCCGAGTTCCGAAAGGTTAAGGATGACATGATACATTCGATGACAGACACAGTGAGGGCAAATGTACCATCGTATGCCAGTGTTGCATCTACACCAGCGATTTGAACATGACAGACACAGTGAGGGCAAATGTACCATCGTATGCCAGTGTTGCATCTACATCAGCGATTCGAACAGACAACCCGCCCCTGTACCATCAAAACAAACCGGCCATTATCCTCACCCCCAAAATTACAGCAAACAGCTCAGCAGATACCCTGATGGAGTGGAAAAGAAACGTTTCCTTTCGCAACACCTCTTTCGCCCCAGCAAGCACCAGATACATCTCCAATAATAAGGTACGTGTAGAGTTTGATACTGTAGATCAGCGTGAGCGAGCGCTTGTCATGACAAATGATGTAAGCCGAAATATTATTGCGGAGACAACCAAATCCTTAACACCGATGGTGATCTTGAAGGGAGTATCCGCTGACATTCCAGCAGATCAGCTTATAGACGTAATTAAAAACCAGAACCCAGGCGTCGCGGATGCAATGGAAACCGAACAAGACCTTGAGTTCCTTTTTAAAAAGGGAAATAGGAATCCCAACCTCTATAACGCTGTCTTCAAGACATCACCGAGCGTATTCCAAAAGATCACCACAGCCATTAAACTGAACATTTACCACCAAAAAGTACACCCCTGCGAGTACCTCCCGATACTCCAGTGTTATAAATGTCTAAGATATGGGCACACCCGCAAGTGGTGCAATTCCGAACATACAGTCTGCTCCCACTGTGCAGACTTTGGACATGAATATCGCAACTGTCCGAAAAAAGAGGACTGCACAAAACTAAGATGTAATAAGTGTACCTCTCACACTACGGAAAATACTACTAGCACTAACACAAGGCACAGCGCCACCTCTATGCTATGCCCCCCGATTGCTTATAATGCGTAATAAAATGAAACAGAGAATAAATTACGGATCACATGTCCATGTGATCCGTAATTTATTCTCTGGTTATTGTCCAATAACCCCAGAAAGAATGACAATACAAGACAATACATCAACCCAAGTAACTTACGATCCAATGAAGGGCGCGGAAGGAAAATCCAACAAGAATACAAGTTAACCTGGGTAGGTGCCATGCTGCCACGGAAGAGTTCAAACAGTCCATTGCAGACAAGGAATATGTACATATTATTCATCACGGAACCATATGTAGGCAATGGTCAAAGAATAAAGCCAATAGACGGCTATGACATCTATCAACAAACGGATCTGAATAGTGCAAATCATACCAAGGCCTGTATAGGTGTTAAAAAGACACTAGGAACATATCTGGGTCTGCAACAGCACATAAACACTAATCTCGTTACAGTCCAATTGGCGCTTAAGAACAACAAGAAAATACTACTAACTTCCATATACGTGGAACCCAGACAGGATGTAACAAATACGTTAATTCATCTAGAGCAGTTAATAAAAGAACATAAACATCAGCAGCATATAATCTGTGGAGACTTTAATGGCTGGCACACGTCATGGGGCTCTGCTAAAGACAATGATAGAGGTAGGAGTGTATACGATCTCACTCTAAGCAACGATATAATAATCTGCAACTCCGGTAATGCGCCAACCTATGAAACCATTACACATGGGTAAACAAGAACATCCATCTTTGATTTCACAATGACGACGGCTAACATAGCAAACAAAATTAGCAACTGGGAAGTAAACCAACATATTGTAACCTCTTCGGACCATCACGCAATATTATTTAGTATTACCCCCAATCACAACAGGCTTCAGATGAAAATCTCTACAACGACCTTTAAATACTACACGGAAAGGGCGAACTGGGATCAATTTAAATCAGAACTTAGGAGGAGAATGAATGAGTCCGGTAAGATAGATATAGATAACCTAGATGCCACAGAACTAGACGAATACGTTGAAAACGTCACCAAAGTTATAACCGACACATGCGACGACACCTTCGGAAAGAAACCCCCATTTATTCGCACAACATGGTGGACTCAGGATCTGACCAATCTCAAAAAGAACGTAATTCATCTACATCACAGGCTCCAAGAATTAAAAAGGGGAAATAAAGATTTAACAAACATTTTAGCAGAACTCAGTGAAGCGCGCACTGACTTACAAATAAAATCCGCGAAACGGCCACACAAGGATTCAGGGACTTCTGTAACAACCAAGGCAAAAAAGACTTGTGGTCAGTTACTAATCGACTACTTAAAACAAAACCGCCAGTGTTACCGCCCGCAACACTCAAGTTAGATACAGCTGTTTATACTGAGTCAGCGCAAGATACGGCTGAACACCTGATGTCGAAATTCTTCGCGGAGGATGATCCCAAGATCTGAACCTCGATTTGCCATCTCACACGCAAGCAAGAATGAAGTCACAAAATGAACTACAGGATACGAACTCAGAAGACGAACCCCCATTCACATTTGACGAGATAAAAGAAGCAATCACAGGAATGTCTCCCAAAAAGGCACCAGGCATGGATGGGTTCACTGCCGATATCTGCAAGGCTTTTATAGAGGCACACCCGGAAGTGGCAACGGGATTTACAACAGATGCCTGGTCTTAAACCATTTCCCAACAGCTTGGAAAGTTGCCTACATCAAGATACTGCCTAAACCATCTAAAGATAACTACAAAGATATATCATCATACCGACCAATTGGACTTATAAATGTACCTACTAGGGAAAGTGCTCGAAAAGCTAATTGCCAAAAGATTAACATATCACATGACTAAGCATAACACTAACAGTCACCACCAATATGGCTTCCGAGGACAAAGATCCACCACGGATGCGTTATATAAAGCGATGAAAGTACTCTAGGAGGCCAGAGAAAGCAAAAAACTGATTCTGGCGATCTCGCTAGATATACAAGGGGCGTTTGACAATGCATGGTGGCCGGCGCTACTTAACAGACTTACATTCATAGGATGCCCTAAAAATATACATAAATTAATAAGCAGCTACATAACAAACAGGAAAATAATATTAAAGTACTCCGACGCTACAGCAACCAAAATACAAACAAAGGGCTGCGTGCAAGGATCAGTTCTAGGACCCATATTTTGGAATCTTATTATGGACACTCTTCTTGACAGGAAACTACCGAAGGGAGGATACATACAGGCCTATGCAGACGACGTTCTTTTGATAAGCGTGGAAGATAACGTCGAGAAACTGCAAGAAAACTCAAACACACAGGCACAGAAAACAAACTGATATTTGGACCAAGCAAGACTCATATGATAACACCGACACCAAGGGCTAAAGCAGCCAAAATTCTAATGAACAATATAGAAATCAAATTTAATGATCACTTCAAACTACTAGGAGTTATCATAGATCAAAACCTAAAGTTCATTAAGCGTCGTGAATATGTAATAAAAAGGCTCAAAATATTTATAAGAAACTATGTATCTACATCAAATGACATCAAACCTACATGGGGAGTGCATGCCAAAAATATCGACACAATATACCGACACGTGATAGAGCCAGTCATCACATATGGAGCTGAAATCTGACATAAGGTGCCGTACAAACTATAAAAAGGTATGGAATGCACTCCTCTGCCTCCAGCGGGGATTTGCAATCAAGATAATACACGGCTTCAGAACGCTACCAACAGTGGCCTCCATCGCGTTGGCTGGCTTGACCTGAAAGTGAGAGAAGTAGCGTCAACGTTCTCGAATTAGCGAGTTCTTGCCAACAGATATACTATATGACAAACGCATCGACATCGCTGAACTTTTACACCCGGCGCAACGGATAAACACAATCTTAGCAGAGGCAGTCAACAAAGAAGACCTAAAAACTTACTATGAGAACTCTGATATGCACCGGGTTTTTACAGATGGCAGCAGACATGACGGAACAGTCGGAGTGGCGTTTGTTATCGAATATCCAGATGGTAGATGCTTCACTAAAAAACTTAAGTTACTAAACTGCTGCACCGTTTTCCAGGCAGAGTGCTTTGCTCTCGCTCGCGCTTGCCAAGAGTCCTACAATAAGGGAATTAGAACGGACCTTCTTTTCAGACTCTAAATCAGTCCTAACAGAGCTTACAAACCGCAGCAGCACCAACAATAATATTAAAATCATACATAAAATTCATAAAATAAAAGAATCAGATGAAATGAGCTACCAATTCTGCTGGATTAAAGCGCACGCAGGCCTTGAGGGCAACGAAAAGGCTGATTTACTCGCCAAGGGCGCTGCGACATTACGAGTACATAAACAACCGGACTACGATTTTTTCCCCTTTCATATCACAAAAAGAACTTAAGACAAAACGTAAAGGAAACCCATGACAATATATACAAAGAGTGTCGTACGGGCCAGCACCTAAAGAAATGGTTACCAACCATCGAAAACACAACAACTACGAAAAAAAACAATACTCACATTTCAATTAACGCAAATCTTGACAGGTCACGGGTACACCCGTGCCTATCTAAACAGATTCAAAATAATCAATGATAACACATGCCCCTGCGACAATATAACACTGCAAACCATATCGCATCTATTGAAAAATTTGAAAGAGCAAGAGAATGGAATTTTTTTCGCCACGATATTCGATCGGAAGCCTTGAAGGAAAATCGAACTGGTCAACCTGGAAGTACAAAATCCTAATCATGCTACACGGTACCGCAGATGCCATGGATGTGCTTGAAGGAAGGTTGAATAACACACACGCCCTGATATAGCGTACGCTGTTGGGGTCGTACTCGTATGTAGAAAGCTAGAAAACCCCACCGAAGATGATTGGCTGAGGATCAAAAGGGTATTTAGATACCTAAAAAGGGACGATATCCCATGGCATAAGATACAATGCAAACTGTACCAGAGCCATCATCGAAGGCTATAGTGACGCGGATCACGCTGGTGACGACCTGACTGGACGCTCTACGACAGGAGTGTCACTTGTCTTTTTGCTGAAGGAGTTGTTTCTTGGCTAAGCCAGCGTCAACCGTCAGTCGAAATCTCAACAACTGAAGCAGAGATTGTAGCAGCAAGCGAAGGCGCGCGTGAGATAGTCTGGCTCCAAAGAATCTTTTGCCAGTTTGGAAGGTATACCAACCTTAAAAGTGGACAATGAGGCAGCCATACGCCTTGCCAATAATCCCGAGTTTCATAAACGGACAAAGCACATCCGAGTGAGACATTTTTTTGTTCGTGAAACCGTGCAAGAGGGTCTTGTTGATATTCAGAAAACGAGCTCTGCTGAACAGTTGGCTGACCTACTTACCAAGACAGTCCCGAAGCCTAGGCTCGTCAAGCTGACAGCCGACTTGGGGTTACAAAACTTTTCCAGCTAGTGAGGGAAAGTGTTAAAGGTTGCATACCAACGGAAAAGGAAAAGTAACTAACAGACTAATGTGGTTGCTATGATACAAAAACGAGAAAAATAACTTGCCAAAGATTTTCCCTGTCATAACAATACATCTAAATCTAAATAAGATATCGTAATAAACAATTATATGGAGTCCTAGTGTGGTGTGATTAATTATCCATCCGTTAACATGTTGAGGAGAAACCTCTTTCACTGCGATGTAAAACCTAGCGGTATCTTTTAAGAAGCAAGTTTTGTTTATGTCTGTCAAGTAGCTTGTCTAGAAGAGATGTCTGGAAAATATACGGAGATTTTATCAGATACTTAAGTAATATGGTTTCTTAACATAACACGCGTATATCAAAAGTTACCAGCCTATTCGGCTCCTTTTGATATCGTGGCACTGGCGGCTCGCTGCCTTCATTACCTACGAGGCGGCTTCTTTTTGACTAATTTGAATTGCGGCGGCATTCGGTGAGTAGCATCGAGTAGACCAGGAGCGCAGTGCCGTTTTTGTACACATCATACATAAGTTTTGTTGTATAATTTTGTAAATAGGTTAGTTATCGTTTGACAAATAAAACTTCATATATACACAACAGTACACACAAGTGAGAGCGAGTGAACACGGCATCGGCGCGGCGCGGCCCCGATTGAAGCATTCTCCATCATTCCCGAAGGCTATGTGTGCGTGCGTGCGTACCGAACACGCGCGCATGTGTGCAGCCGTGCGGTGTACCTTTGTTCGATGTTTATTTACTGTCTTCTATACTGTGGCAGGAGTGTATACCCAGCGTGGTGACACAAAGACGTAATATGTGGATAGCAATGTACGATAGTTTAACCGACGATGATCATTGACACGAGGACACTGGATAACATCAAATGGTAAATCAAAAAAGTAATGAATTGTATATTCGGAGAACTCATAAACATACGAAATGTTTTCGGACGAACGATATTCGGTCAATAAATTTTAGTGATTGCGATAGGTTACCGTATATAAATCAATCACACCGACAAAACAGTACAATACAATCTAGAAAAAAAAGACCGGGTTGCACTCCGGGAGTGCCGGCTGAAGTGAAAACTCAGACACACCTTAAAAGCTCAATATCACTAGCTATAGCAATGCAATCCATTCTGTAGGTATGTATTTTAACGACAAAATCAATGTTAATGTTTGCACACGAAATAGTTCAAAGGATGTTTTGACCTAGCGCACTACAATTAAGGTTCAGTTTCTTAACTCTGGTGATGTCCGTCGCAGCTCTCGCACAGTAAATGGCCGTGAGAAAAAGGTCCTAAGCGCAATGCAGATTGATGCACTTACGCGTCTCGAGCAACGACTGTCTTGACGTGGCTGTCGTGCCAGCGCCGCTCCCCCCCCCCCCCCCCGCCCCCCCCCCCCCCGCCCCCAAGCCTGTCCCGAATCTCTCACAATACGAATCTTACCGTCACGTGACACCTGTGGCGAGTTTACAAAATTTTCCCCATCCCTAAAAGTGCATAGCGCCGCTAAAGAAATTTCACTTCAAAAAAAGCATAGTTACACAGAAATAGCGAAACAAGGAGTGGGGTTACCAGGGAGCATGACATTTTTGTTTGTAGCGGTAGACAACCAAAACTGCTAGTTTTTAAAGGTCCCTTAGTAGGACCCGGACTTTCCTTTGTTCCCCTATTTACCTTATTTTATTTTGTTACAGTCTCCGCTGGAATGGACCTGAATATTGAAGGTCACATAATGCACATCGGTCAGCAGTAACTACCACCTAAAAAATTTTTTTATAAATATCACCGAAACAGACCTCGGCAAAATTATAGAACTCAGATGTGTCTTCAGCGGAATGCCTGTAATCCCTTGCAATTTCAAAATTACTTTCGGCTCAGCTATTACGGGAATAAATAATTAACAACAAGGTAAGGTGAAACCTATCTTACAGTGAACGCCCCTCCGTAACCCAACATTATTGTAAATGTAGTCATAAAATAATGTTATTGTTTTCAGTCGAATGGCTAGACAAATTTTATCAGAAATTTACAGTGTCATATAAAGTGCAGCTAACCCACGATCTAGAAATAATGGAGTGTAAGGCAACGGGAGCCACAGGGACCTATACAAATTTAGTATATTTTGGATATAAGGCAACGTCGGCTACAACAGGAACCACCACACCAGCCAGTACTGCGACAATAATAAAAAAACGACTAACAAGTAAGTATACCTAATTATCTTTAAGGTGGTTCGACGACCATAAAAAACGTATTTGACATTTGCAGGCTAACAGCGTGATATTTTAAGACACTTATGTAGGTAACACACTTTCATAAGTTGGTTTTTCAAGTGCGCGAATTTCCCCCCTTTCCTGGAATAAACTTGTAAATTTTGATTCTTATTCTTATTCATAACGGAGGGTAGCTGGCAGCCCTACACGTCAGACTGGTCCTACGCGATTTAATAAAATAAAAACAACGGCGCAAAAAGCGCTAGAAAACGCTATTCGGGAGCTTCAACAAACGGTTATAGATATGTCAAATAGGAGGAGCCGCTGGAGTCAAAAATAAGCGAGCATAACAACATAATCAACAACCAGTTCGAGTCTCGCCGCGAGCGCGCTAGCGACAGGTCGTGACACTAGTAACCCGTCAGTGCGCGTGAGCAAAATAATTGTACACAATGGTTAAATGCATAGCAAACAACTGTAATAAAGTGATTAACGCGAAGGCCCCTGGAGTGCAGTGCAATAAGTGTAATAAATGGTGGCACGCCTCGTGTGGTTCATTATCAACAGATCACCTTAGTACATTGTCTGCAACGGAATCAATTGACTGGAGATGCCCTAAGTGTATACCTATCAAAGGTGCTTCCAAAAAACGTATATCGGTGATTCTACCAGACCGCGAAGACGATGATTCCGAAGCTGAAATACAAGTAGAACCAGACAAAGTGCTGTTGGAAATGAGACAAGAAATTAGGCAGCTACGAAAAACCGTTAAAGAAATAATCGAACAAGAACTTAAATCTACCCTCGATTATTATTCTAATAAAATCGATGAATTTGAAAACAAACTAACGGAACACGAAACGAGATTTAAAATACTGGAGAACCAATACAAAGACGTAGCCAATTCATGCAAGAACCTTATGTTAAAAAATGAAGTACTGGAGCAAAAACTACACAAAAGCGAGCAGGCGCTGACATGTAACGAAATTGAAATATGTGGGGTCGCAGAACAAGAGAATGAGGACGTCAACAAAATCGTGACATCATTGAGCCAGCTGCTGCACCAAAACCATAGCGATGTTGTCAGAGCCTACAGAAAAAAGAAGCCCTTCCGATCCGGCACCGCGCAAGCAGAACGCGCCAAAGTGGACGCGCCAATTGCGGTGACCCTGCGCGAGGGCAGGCGCGAGCACTGGTGTGATGCAGCTAAATCAGTAGAATTAACCGCTCAGGATATTGGAGGACAAGGCAACAGAAAGGTATACCTACGCGAGTCACTTACACCAACAACATCTTACCTACTGTGGAGTGCCAAAACCAACCTAAGGGATAAATCGCTTTGCCAATTCGTATGGTGCAGAAACGGACAGATAATGGTACGAAAAAACCATGGAGACAAAAAGATTTTCTATGTCAGATCGGAAAAAGACATTGAGCGAATCGGTAAGGAACTACGGAAAACATAGGTATGTACCAAACGCTTATTAATGTGATTAGAACTCGAAGGAAGTCAATAAGCCAATATGTCAATAAGCCAATATACATAAAACACGAGCAATGAGTAATATTCCCGACTCCAACATTACTGAGACACTCCACGACTCTTGGACAGATTTTATGTTTAATTTACCAAACGCTCTAAACAGCTTAATATTACTACACGTCAACATCCGGTCAACAATAAAAAACCACTCTCAACTTGAATACATAGTCACTAGCAGTCCACGAATAATACATCTAATAATAATCACAGAAGCTAACATAACAGAAAACATAGCGAGCTTGTTCGATATACAGGATTATGTTATGTATACAGAATTGCGAACACAAAGAAAAGGAGGCGGCATTATCGTCTACGCACATAAAAGTATATCATTCATCAAGACTCCAGTGAATACAGTGAATTTTGAGTGTATGCATGGTGAAGTGGAAATCTATAAAGGCGGTAAAATAAATTTATGTGCAATATACAGGCCACCTAACTTAAATAAGGCTAATTTTATAAACGAACTATCACAGTTACTGTCAAAATATCCCACACAATCGGATTGTATAATAATAGGTGATGTTAACATAGATATTTCATGCACAAATACTATTGTAAGGTCGTACCTAAATAGCCTATATGAATTGGGTTTTGTTTGTTGTATCTCACAATTTACGAGAGTTGAGTCTAATAAAAATGGAATATCCAAATCCTGCATAGATCACTTATTCGTTCGTGACGTCGGCAAGCCAAGTACTCCCGCGCGCTCGTTGCGATCAGCTGTTGTGCGAGATGCGCCGGCCGATCACTACATAACTGGACTAGCCCTTATCAGCGCTACGAGCGTGAGTACCTTTAAAACAGTAAACAAGATGAATAACGACCAATTAAAACGAGAATTAAGTCAAATTGACTGGAGCCCGGCTCTACGATGCGACGACCCGAACGAATTAGTCGATCTCATAATCAATGAATATCAATCAACCTATAACAAGTGTACATATAAGTCCAAAATATTTTTAAATAAAAAACAGGATAATCCTTGGATAACCGATAATTTAATAAATATGTGTAACAAAAAGAGAGAACTCTTAAAAATATTTTTAGAGGACCCAACTAACAAACAAAACGAGCTTATATACAAAAAATATAGAAATAGAAACAATAGAAAAATATGTCAAACTCGAAATAATTTTACAAAGAAGGAAATATGCCAAAACTATAGGAACCCAAAAAAAACTTGGGAAATTATAAACAAATTGTCAGGCAGACTCATTAAGGCAATTGATGATGTACTTATTAAATCATTTAAGTTAAAAGCCAAACAACTATCCAACACATTTGCAATGGAGTTTAATGATAATGTCAAAAGTGTAAAAAATAATTGTAATGTGCCATTACTTGACGAGACAAAATATATTAACACTCCCAACCTAACATTTCGCTTAGAAAAAATTAACGAACAAATAGTACATAAAATAATATCGAAAATAGACGACAAAAAAAGCCCAGGATACGATAAAATAAGGGCAAAAGACATAAAATGCATCTCCGAACAAATGACCCCTGTCTTAACACACCTTATAAACTTATGTATATCGCGCTCCATTTATCCGGACAAACTTAAGATAGGGCTGGTAAGACCAATATATAAAAAAGGAAGTCATGCAGACACAAATAACTATAGGCCGATAACAATTCTACCCGCCATAGATAAAATCATAGAAAAATATATTGGCAACGCATTAAACTCATTCTTATCAAGTAATGGCATAATTCACGAAAAACAGTTTGGCTTTCAAAAAAATAAAAGTACATCACAACTCTTATCATTGTTTACAGACGAAATTAATGAACATCTAGAAAAAAAACACCATGTACTTGCAGTAATGATTGATTTTAGTAAAGCTTTTGACACTTTGGACCACATTACATTATATAAAAAATTAGAACAAAATGGTACACAGGGACCCATGCTAGAACTTATTAAAGACTACCATGCTAACAGATACAGTGCCGTAAGCATAGCGGGCGAACAGAGTGACCTAATTCCGACCTTATGCGGCTCGGCACAAGGCTCAATTTTGGCTCCGACGGAATACTTGATATACGTAAATGATATGTGTAAAATCTTCCGGCACGGTTCTGTATACCAGTTTGCAGACGATACGTGTATAATCACAGCCCATGAGAACCTAGAAACTGCACAGACTATGATGCAGCATGACTTTGATATACTGTGCAAATGGGCTCACGACCTAGGTCTGTCACTAAACTACGCGAAAACTAAACTGATGCACATTCACTCACCGTACAAAAAAACCAACTTCACACCAAAGATCGTGGCCCATGAGCACAAGTGTCTACATATGCCTAGTACAACTTGTAACTGTAATCACCTGGATATTGTAACAGAACATACTTACCTCGGGCTAATTATAGACCATAACTTCAACTGGGGCCCACATATTCAACGGGTATGTAATAAACTTAGATCTATATTAGCAAAGCTATGTATACTAAAGCACAAAATCCCGTATAATACACTAAAACTCCTTTACATGTCTTTAGCGGATTCCATAATAAACTATGGCCTAGAAAGTTATGGAAGATCATACAAAACCTACCTAAATGATATTTATAACCTCCAATTACGTTTACTGAAGACGATCGTACCTACGAAAGTTAAATATAAATATAAAAGTAATTATGGAAACCTATTCAATTACTGCAGAGTGCTAACTGTATATGAAAAAATAGACTTAGCCATAGTAACCCAATACTATAACAACATAAAGTACCTAGACAAAAAAACGCGACCCTCACGGTTACGCAACTTAGATAACATCCCAACGTTTGAGGTCGCAAAAACTAACAATGAATACGGTCGAAGAATATGGAAATGCACTTTACCGCGGATATTGAATAGATTTCCAAATGAACTAATAAGCTCATTAGAAGGCCGAACATGTAAACAAGCTAGAAATATGATAAAAAAACACATGCTTAAATTGAGAGAAGAGATAAACCTATAAGTTATGTAATTGAAATTGTATAACTAATATAATTAATTATAGACTCCTTTAGAATTTAAGATTAGTAGTTAAGAAATATGTATGCTACTTTTGAAAAATAAGTGAAATAAACAGATTAAATTTTTAATTTTTTTTTTTTTTTTTTTTACCAAAGTGATGTGTTAAATGTTATAAAAAGACTGGGTTGCACTCCGGGAGTGCCGGCAGAATTGAAAACATGAATAATTTTAATTTTGCAAAAAAAATCCTTCCCTCCCCCTGCGTGCCAGTATATCTAATAACAACCTTATTAGTAGTACGCTATACGAGTAGTTCAATTTAACTCAGGAAAATTTATGAAGGAGACGCAAAAATACATCCACGGTTGGGGAGGAACAGTCACCAGCATAAATATGTGAACATGGGCAACGCTGCAAAAATATCTGATCATCAATTGAAGGTATAATTTTATGACGATACAAAGGCGGTAAAAATATGTGATGATTTACAGCCGGCATAAAAATAATTTAACTTTAACAGCATAAATATCGGATCAGACCGAGTAAAACTATCTGATACTCCACGAAATCAAAATGATGTGACATATGACCATCGTAATTATCTATCCGCTGTAGAAGCATAACCATCGGATCACATAACGACAGCATAAATATCTGATACGATTGTCAGTAAAGAATATCTCCAAATTCTGCAAAAAATAACTTTATCTGTATAAATATAGAGTCTTAATTTGAATAGGCGCTTCTTGAAAAGCGTATTAACCTGTCATTGGATTTTGCCGTCTTATGTTTAACGACATTATTTCCTATGATAAAATAAATAAGAGACAGTTGATCTTAGCTTTTGAATCATGGACATGGTTTCGGGAGTTTTTTTTTGTATTAGTGCGCGTGTCGCGGCCGCTGCAGGAGACCATCGCGTGTGCAGACTTCTGTCCGAAGGGTGTTGTGTTTCGGCGGTTCCGGGGCAACCTACCGAACTCTACACCGGACATGACGCAACGGAGCCACACTGTTTCGTCGCTTAAGTAGTAATTAGTGTTTTAATATTATATTTAATGTATGTTAGTCTGTAAGGTATTTGTGACTATGGGCCTTAGTTGCCTGAAATAAATGTTTTATTTTTATTATTTTATTTTGTTTTAAAACTATTTAACTTTAAGCAAGGAATTATATAAACGACACCGCACACCTAGCATCAAAAGAAGGTCGGTGATTATTTTCGCAAAACCATTTTTTTAGCAGTGTATTAAAATTTATTATTTTATCAAAACTGAACCAGAATTGGGCAGCAAATGCAAGAACAAAAAAATAAAAGTTGGCAATTAAAAAAAAGGTTTAAAACCAACTACTTATTTCAACAACTGTATAACAAACTTATCTTAAAGAGCTTTTGGTTTCCAAGTTAAGTCCTATGCCATTAAAAAAAACGCAAAACCTTATTACAAAAGAACACTGTATACGGCACTCCTGCAACATTTGATTCCATCTGGTTACTGGAATAAGAGAAAAAATAGTTTTAAAATAAAACCATTCGTTTTTTTTAAGCAAAAAAGTAGAAAAAATATCATCCAAGCATATAAAAAATATGAGATATTCGTGTTTTTACGCAAGAAGCGGGCAAAGTAGGCATGTTTCACGGCATGTATTTTAACGACAAAATCAGTCTTAATGTTTGCACACAAAATAGTTCAAAGGATGTTTTGACCTGGCGCACTACAATTAAGGTTCAGTTTCTTAACTCTGGTGATGTCCGTCGCAGCTCGCGCACAGTAAATGGCCGTGAGAAAAAGGTCCTAAGCGCAATGCAGATTGATGCACTTACGCGTCTCGAGCAACGACTGTCTTGACGTATCTGTCGTGACAGCGCCGCTCCCCCCCCCCCGCCCCCCGCCCCCAAGCCTGTCCCGAATCTCTCACAATACGAATCTTACCGTCACGTGACACCTGTGGCGAGTTTACAAAATTTTCCCCATCCCTAAAAGTGCATAGCGCCGCTAAAGAAATTTCACTCCAAAAAAAGCATAGTTACACAGAAATAGCGAAACAAGGAGTGGGGTTACCAGGGAGCATGACATTTTTGTTTGTAGCGGTAGACAACCAAAACTGCTAGTTTTTAAAGGTCCCTTAGTAGGACCCGGACTTTCCTTTGTTCCCCTATTTACCTTATTTTATTTTGTTACAGTCTCCGCTGGAATGGACCTGAATATTGAAGGTCACATAATGCACATCGGTCAGCAGTAACTACCACCTAAAAAATTTTTTTATAAATATCACCGAAACAGACCTCGGCAAAATTATAGAACTCAGATGTGTCTTCAGCGGAATGCCTGTAATCCCTTGCAATTTCAAAATTACTTTCGGCTCAGCTATTACGGGAATAAATAATTAACAACAAGGTAAGGTGAAACCTATCTTACAGTGAACGCCCCTCCGTAACCCAACATTATTGTAAATGTAGTCATAAAATAATGTTATTGTTTTCAGTCGAATGGCTAGACAAATTTTATCAGAAATTTACAGTGTCATATAAAGTGCAGCTAACCCACGATCTAGAAATAATGGAGTGTAAGGCAACGGGAGCCACAGGGACCTATACAAATTTAGTATATTTTGGATATAAGGCAACGTCGGCTACAACAGGAACCACCACACCAGCCAGTACTGCGACAATAATAAAAAAAACGACTGACAAGTAAGTATACCTAATTATCTTTAAGGTGGTTCGACGACCATAAAAAACGTATTAAGTTTAAGACACTTATGTAGGTAACACACACAATTTCATAAGTTGGTTTTTCAAGTGCGCGAATTTCCCCCCTTTCCTGGAATAAACTTGTAAATTTTGATTCTTATTCTTTCTTATACATAACGGAGGGTAGCTGGCAGCCCTACACGTCAGACTGGTCCTACGCGATTTAATAAAATAAAATATAAACAACGGCGCAAAAAGCGCTAGAATACGCTATTCGGGAGCTTCAACAAACGGTTATAGATATGACAAATAGAAGGAGCCGCTGGAGTCAAAAATAAGCGAGCATAACAACACAATCAACAACCAAAGTGATGTATTAAATGTTATAAAAAAGACCGGGTTGCACTCCGGGCGTGCCGGCAGAATTGGAACTACTACTTACTAATTACAGACGTTTCGAATGTCACTGTCTGTCACTTTTTCACGGCTCATATTTATTTGAATTTACATAGTTTACGTGGCTCTAGATGTCCAAATTTTATCGTTTTCTTGTTAATCAAGGCCTGACTGCTGTGCAAAAGTGTAGGCAGCTCCCAATTCCGAACAAATAATAACATATCTTTACAGTACATATGGTGCTACTTTCCCGCACTAGTGCGGAAAAGACCACTTTTCATGCATCGAAACTTTAAAGAGCCATATGTACAGTAAAACGTTGTACGATACACGTGCGAATAGGTAATTCGCAACTCGTGTCGATTTAAAACACTCCCTTCGGTCGTGTTTTAATTTATCACCACTCGTTGCGAATTTCCTATTTTCGGCACTTGTATCGTAAATAACTATTTTGTTTCAGACGTTGCGGTCTTCCTTGGCAACGTTGTGTCGTGTCGTCGTGACGTGTCCGACGTCAACGCCCTTGAAAGACTATGTAATAGTTATATTTTAGTGATAATTTCCATATTGTGTTTAGTTAAGTGTTTTCTGTGTTCAAGTGTTGGTTTCTGGTAAGTGGATGCATGCCGCAACCCAGTCCGGCGATGGCACGTTAAATCAAAATTACATTTGTTTACAATGCGATAGGTCTTTTTAATCCAAAAGGGGCCTTAATATTCATATTTCCAAAAAACATCGTCTTTAAGTCAGGACGCCCCGGCTCTAAATTTAGACCCGGTTTGTTTACCGGCACCTGTTTCCGACAGTCCAAATTCTACCCCATTCCATTTGTACCTTAGTGATCTAAAAAATAATGTGCCTGTCATCAAACGAGTCCCGCGTGGTGCCAGCATCTCCGTCGCAAACCACCTTTCAGTCCTAATTAAAAAATGTGTGGAGAGCAACCAAATTGTAGACTGGCATAGTCTCGTTCCTTTTTTCCTACACTACTTTGCACGCCAAAAAAGATGACGCTATTTCTTTAACTCAAAAAATCAAAAATAACTGCTCGACAAATTCACCTCCACCTTTTGCTTCTCCTAAGATGGGAGCACTATCTAGAACCAAATTAATTGAAGGCAAAATTGGCGACGGGGATCTTAAAGGTGCCGCGCGTCTTCTTTTTACTAACGACGTGTTGTCGCCTGATACTCCTGATACCCTTTCGGCTTTGCATTCGAAACATCCCCCGGCTCCTGCGATCCCATACTTTTTCGACCCTCCTTCAGCACACCAGGCCTGCATCGAAATTGAAGGCAAAGACGTCATTGACGCAATAATTTCATTCAAAACCGGTTCAGCGGCCGGCCTGGACGGAATCTCACCCCAACATTTAAAAGATTTAACTTCCTTTTCTGTGGGTGATGCAGGTGAGCAGCTTATTTGCTCTATTACAAAATTATTAAATTTTATGTTTTCAGGCAAAATCAACGCTGATATTGCCCCTCTTTTATTTGGTGCCAATTTGATCGCCCTCACTAAAAAGGACGGAGGGGTGAGACCCATTGCTGTGGGGTCAACATTAAGACGTTTGGCATCCAAAATTGCGGTGAGACACATCAAATCAAAATTACAGTCAGTTTTCGAACCTGTGCAATTAGGTTTTGGCACGAAGGGTGGGTGTGAGGCAGCCGTCCATGCCTTAAGAACCTACCTTACCTTTCGCATGATGATTGCGAAATTGTAGTCAAAATTGACGTCAAAAATGCCTTCAATTCAGTAAACAGGGATACCATGCTGACAGAAGTTAAAAACAAAATTCCGGAACTATATCAATACCTTCTCCTTTGCTATGCAGACCCTTCCAAATTAATTTACCGTTCCCATGAACTTTCTTCGGAGGTCGGCTGTCAGCAGGGCGATCCCCTCGGGCCAGCAATTTTTAGCTTGGCTATAAATCCCATTATTCAAAATTTAAAATCAAAATTTAACGTTTGGTATATAGATGACGGAACCCTGGGAGGCGATGTGGACACTGTAATATCAGACTTATCAGATATTAAAACAAATTTTGAAAATATTGGTTTAGCAAATGTGAACTCTTTATTCATAAAACTTCTTACGATTTGGATGATTTAAAATTCAAATTCAATGATCTGACACCCAGTATAAAAATTGTAGACAGAAAGTCACTTTGCCTCCTAGGTTCTCCCATTTTTGGAGAATCTTTTCCTGATTATATTAATAACACAATTTTTAAATTCCAAAGTCATGCAAATTGTTTACTCGTAATCAGTCCTCATTATGCTCTGGTAATTTTATAGTTTTGCCTTTTTGTCCCCAAATTCACGTATGTACTCCGCTGCTGCCCCTTTTGGAAACATCAAAATTTGCTTTCACCAATAGACGATTTAGTCAAAATTAGTTTAGAAATGATTTTAAATATTCAACTCAATGAATCATCTTGGTTACAAGCATCCCTCCCAATTCGGTTTGGCGGCTTAGGAATACGCAAAATCTCGAGTGTTGCTTCCCCAGCTTTTTTGTCGTCCACCCATAGCACGTCACGTCTCATAGGTAATATCCTAAGGGCTTTGCCCACAGACTATGAGACTGCGGGCTTGGAGGATGCCAAGAATGCTTTTAAAATTGCTTGCCCGGGTAAAGATTTTCCAGACAACCCAAAATCTCAAAGGAGCTGGGACGATATTTATTGCGATTTAACGTTCAAATCGATTCTGAGCCGCAGTTCAGGTCCAGAACGCGCGAGGCTTTTGGCGGTTGGAGCCAGAGAGGCTGGTCACTGGCTGCATGCCCATCCTTCACCAAATACCGGTACCTTTCTGGATCCGACCTCTTTTCGTCTGGCGACTGGTTTACGGCTTGGGGTCACAGTATGCACTCCACACATATGCCCTTGTGGCACAGACGTGGACCGACTGGGTCACCACGGACTATGTTGTCAAAAAGTGCAGGCCGCTTTGCAAGACATGCGACTCTTAATGACATAATCCGCCGGTCTCTTGCCACCATCAATGTGCCTGCTCTTCTTGAGCCGCCTGGCATTGTCAGAGATGATGGCAAAAGACCTGATGGAGTGTCTCTGGTTCCGTGGAGTTTGGGACGGATGCTTGTGTGGGACGCTACCTGTGTAGACACACTGGCACCATCCCACCTCCACCGGACTACTTCTAAAGCGGGTGCAGCGGCGGAAAATGCCGAAAATCTGAAACGCATTAAATATAGTGGCCTCGGCAGAGAGTACAACTTTGTACCTTTTGGCGTCGAGACCCTCGGTCCATGGGGTCCCAGTGCGCAAAAGTTATTTGCGGAAATCGCGAAACGTCTGGTTGACGTAACTGGTGACCGAAGAGCTGGCGGTTTTCTCGCGCAACGCATCAGCATTGCAATTCAGCGAGGAAATGCCGCCAGCATCCTCGGTACAATGCCTCGAGGGCCGTTTTTAGATTTAACTTAGCTTTAATTTAATTTAGTTAATGTTATAGTTATCATCTTGTATATACCTTATTAATACAATATAATATATATTCATATGGTTATGGTATAATAATTACGATACATAAATAACATTTCTTAAAAAAATACATATACCTAAATACAAAAATTACTACACTTAGTGAAAAAGTTATTCACACTCTCTTCAAATCCTCCCATCAAGAATGTTGTTGTAATTAAAAGTATAATAAATAACGTAAAACTTTACCGGTGTCTTCCCTGTAACCTACCATAGACCTTTGTAGGACTCCCCTACACAATATTTTTTATAATCTTTATCAATGATCTGATATCGTTCATGAGTAATTCTGTTGAAAGCACAAAACTGGTGATATTCGCTGACGATACTAACGCGGTGGTGTCGGCTGAGAGCATGACACAGCTAAATGAAAGAGTGAACTTTGCTTTGGAAGCTCTAAACACATGGTTTAGCGAACTAACAAACTTCTACTTAACTGCACCAAGACTAATTCATTATTATTCAAAACAACTTCGAGAAGCAAAGACAGCCTAGAGATATCATCAAATAGAGTAGAAATTCAGCAAGTAACTTCGGTGAAATTTCACGGCGTCTGGATTTATTCGAGTTTAAATTGGAAGGATGAACTGTCTTCATTAGTTAAGTCGATCAGCTCTGCTTGTTATGCGCTTAGAAGTTTAAGAGAGGAGGTAAAGTTGCCTCAACTAAAAATGGTTTATTATGCTTTGGTGGAATCAAAACTTAGATACCTACAGCATTAAATTTTGGGGCAGCAGTTACCGTTATAACATTCAGTCCGCCTTTGTGGCCCAGAAAAGAGCCATCAGAACCATGGCCCGAGTACGTCAGACTACATCTTGTAAAATGTATTTTTCAGAGTTTAAAATTCTCACTGTTCCTAGTCTATATATACTTGTACTTCTTAGTGACTTACTCAAGTACCTAAACTGTATTGAAACACCGGAAGACAGACTGAAGCGCCTAGCAACAAGAAGAATGGACCTACCACGTATGTTTACCACCAAACATGACCAAACTCAAAGTTGTCAAGCTCTTCGGGTTACCAAGCGATTGGTCTCTTTAATAACCTACCCGCTGAATTAAGGTGCATTCCTAATTTAAACATATTTAAAAATAATCTAAAGGTTTTTTGTTGCAGAAATGTTTTTATTCGATTGAGGATTTTTTGTCGGCATAGGGTTTAAGTTTTTTTTTTTGACATGGTATTAACATTATATTATTAGAATTATGACATTATTTATTATTTAATTATAGACATATTACGAGTATTTTCAAATTGTATTTTTGGTAGTGTATTTTAAAGGAATTTATGCTTTGTTAGGTTATTGATTGTGATTCTATTAATTTAACTGTTTGTGTTTATGATATTTTTTTTATTAGTTTGTAAATTGAACATTATTACTATTTTAAATTATTATATTCAATCACAATGTATATTGTTAAGTGAATAAATGACTATGACTATGACTATGACTATGACCAGGCTGTCTCTCATGAACCGTGATAGTTAGACAGTTAAAATTTGTATTTGATGTATTTCTGTTGCCGCTATAACATCAAATACAAAAAAACTGATTTGAAAGAAATATTTAATGGGGCTCCCATGCAACAAAACGTGTTTTTTTTGCCGTTTTTATATATAATGGTACGGAACCTTTCGTGCGCGAGTCCGTCTCGCACTTGGCCGGTTTATAACCCCCTTAGAGGTAGAATGTTCATAAACGCTGAAAATTCTTTATCTGTATTTTAATAAGTTATCTTTCTACAAATTGTACACACATTATTTATGAGAAATTTCAACCCCATCTTAACCCCTTCAAGGGATGAATTAGAAAAAAATCCCTTATCATTGTTTTTGACTGTACATTAGGAGCTTGTGACCGAAGTTTTAAATGGCTAACTTTAAAAACGACATGTTTCCCATACAAACTTTAAACTCTTTTTTAACCCCCTTAGGGGATGAATTTTAATAACAACGCTAGATCATTTGTTTTGCTTTTTAGTAAGAAACCTTCATACAAAGATTCAAGTCTATAACTTTGCAAATGAACGATTTACATACAACGGTTCGACCCCTAATTCACCTCCTTATTTCGAAAAATCCTTTCTTAGTACACGTCCACACGTTAGCGGTTTAGGCTGTGCGCTGTCTGTCAATAGATTAGTAACGCAAGAGTTTTATTTATATATATAGATTACTAGCTTCGGCCCGTGACTTCGTCTGCGTGGACAAGGGATAAAAACTATCCTATATTTTAATCCAGGCTATAAACTATCTTCGTGCAAAATTTCATCCAAATCGGTTGAGCCGTTGAAGCGTGATTGGAGTAACAAACATCCAAACTTTCGCATTCATAATTCATAATATCCAAATCGGTTGAACCGTTGAAGCGTGATTCACATGATTTAGTAACAAACATCCAAACATCTAAAATCTAAACATCCAAACTTTCGCGTTTATAATATTAGTAGGATTCATACAGCTTTTAGCTAGTACTTGTAAAATTAATTAGGAGCAGTGTCTGCCAACAAACCGCACTGTGGTTTGGCAGATTTGCATATAGCTCTAAGTATGTAAGAAATAACTACAACTTAAAACAGTTGAAAAACCCCCGACATTTTCATTTCAAAGTCCTATATCTCCAAATCGGCTGAACAGGTTTTCATAAAACATAGCACTCGGAATAAAATTGTCTATGATACAAATAAAACCGCATTCAAATCGGTCCATCCGTTTGGGAGCTACGATACCACAGACAGATAAACAGACACGTTAAACGTATAACACCCCTCTTTGCGTCCAGGGTAATTAATAATTGGCCGGCCGCGCTCCGTACGAACAGCACGGCTATCGCACGCGACGGCGCGCGAGCTCTCTCGATTTTTCTCGCACTATCTGTCTGTTTCTTATTATTAGAACACTTAGAACAAGAGGTATAGTGCGAGAAAAATCGAGAGTATGTCGCGGCCGTCGCATGATAGACGTGCTGCGTAGGGCTTGCATTATTCACCCGATTTTGTTATCCAGATATTTCGAATATTAAAAATCTTGATATTCGGATATCCGGATAAAACGAACAATTTTCGAATATCTCTTTAGTCCCATCAAAATTTAATTCAATGATGAAAAAAAAATACATTAAAATGTGAATAGGGTCCTGTCTCTTGACCAAAAAACGATCGGCCAAATGTTTCATTTGACCTAATGCATTTTTCGTCAAAACAGTGGTATTTTCGGGAATACTTTGAATATCATCAAATAGGTTAGGTTAGGTTTGTTTTTTGGTTAAACATTAGTGAACCGTCAAATATTGGTGAATTTGGCAGCCAAGCAAATAGTTTCACTAAAATATGTGTATCAGTTACTAGGAACCAGTAAAGAAACGTCGATTTATGTATTTGCCATAATCATCTAAATATATAAACGTAAAAGTCCTGACTGACTGACTGACTCACTCACTCACTTAAATCAACGCCCAGCCCAAACCGTTGAACCTAGAAACCTAATTTTTTCACAGTAGGTAGTTCATATAACGAAAGTACCCACACTAAGAAGGGATTTTTGAAAATTCTACCCTTGAGGGGGTGGTGCGATGTTTGTATGCACCTACTAGCGGCCGCCCGCGACTTCGTCCGCGTAGATTTTTGATGATGACAAAGATATAAAATAGGTAAGTGAATTTTATTCTTAGTTAAAATGGTCTAGACATATTATTTACATTTCAAACAGTGGCCAGACACTGATATGCGATTGTTAAAGAATTTTTAAAGATTTTCCAATCAGATTACCTACGGGAATTGTTTGCAGAATGCTTAATACTTATTCCGTCTGTTACCTGATGCTTTAATCTAATTTTAATCTTTGGCAAAAATGACTCTGCAAGATATAGAGCGACGCATGGATTTGGAGCTAGAAAATGGGGATCTTAGTTATTATGAGTGAGATTTAAAAAAAGTTAAATATCGTAACTATCGTAAGGCTGTTAAAACAATCTTAAACTCAGCACTGGAAATCGAGAAATGGAGACAGGTTAATGAAGAGTACATCTCTTAAAAAATCCAGTGTTCCCCGTACAAAACCTTCAACCTTTTTTAACCCCCATTGGGATAGAATTTGCTTAAATGCTGAAATTACTTTTTTTGTATTTTAATAAGTTAACTTTCTACAAAGTTTCAAGTCTCTAGTTCAAAATATAATGTTCCCCCCATACAAATATTGCACCCCCATATGGGTCGGTATCAAAACGACTGAATTCTCAAAACGACCAGAACCACAAAGACTTGATCGTAAAACGACCACATCTGCAAAAAGCCTTTATCTCCTAATGACTTTCTAGTAAAACGACCACTTAGCAAAAAGTCTGAATAGAACGGCTTACTATCAAAATTACTTGTTCGTAAAAAGACCACCTCGCAGAAGGTATACATCTTAAAATGCCTTAATAGCAAAGTAACTAGATCTTAAAACAACTTCCTAGTGAACTTCCTTCCTAGCTTGCTGAAATGGTTATAGATAGAGCGAAATTACAGTAGGTAAAGATTCTGTTATCTACAAATATACTGCGGTGTTAGTCGAGAATGGAAGCACACATCTCAATCAATATCAATGCCTTTGTTTGCTTTAACAGGATTGAATAAATACTGGTTCCTTTCCCTCAGATCTGAATGCAATTTTTCAATGCATGGATCCATTTGCGTTACATGGGGTTTTAAAGCCCAAATTTTTGTTACAGTCTATAGTCTGGACGTTTAGGTATTTAAAAGAATGTAAACAAACAAAACCACGTGACTTGGTCATTCAACCAATAAGAATAATAAGATAATACCATAGACACAAAAGGTTGCTATTCACAGCAATCTTATTGGCTGAATGACCAAGTCACGTGGTTTTGTTTATTTACTTCTTTTAAATACCTAAAAGTCCAGACTATAGTCCCCTCCCTGTCGGGTAAATCTTTACTACTGAGTATTAAAAAATCATGACAGTAGTAAGGTACATGTCCGAGTGCTCCATGCTGTACTAGTATATATGGCATGAGCACTCTAGGTCAAAATGATTTCTTCGGCGGTCGGATAGCACCATAGTGTCGCCTATCCACCAGCCAGCCACGATTCGACGTTACAGCTATCGGGCTACGGCTAGACCCACGTCAAAAAAAAAAATGACAAAATGACATGGCTTAAATCCGAATGAAGAAAAATCCCGTTAGTTAAAATTTAACCCATACTGCTTATAGTGATATTGATATAGTGTGCCCATGCCAGCCATAATGTATTCAAGTACAGTGTGGAGCATTTGTACGTTTACCGTACTAATAATGAATTTAAAAAGAAAACTATCAAGGATTTAACGAGTAATTAGTCGATAAACTTAAAAAATGTACTTTTGTACAATTTTGCGCGACCCAACCGCAACGTTTATTCGGCGAGCGCATGTCAATGTAATAAAAATAGACTGGCAACTACGGAATCCTACACTGCGCGTGGCCCGACACGCACTTGGCCGGCTTTTTTACAACCTTCGTTCGTAAGAAAAGCTCCGTACTCGACTCGTCGTCTGTTTGGGTTCATCACGTTAAGTACTTTCCAGAGAAAGTAGGCGGCCCGATTAGACGCGGGTCTCAAATTATTATGGATGGCACTTACTTCTTAATTACGTTGTCGTAGGATCCAGTACCCTTCTCTGCTTCGATTTCCCTTGTGATGGCCTCAGTATCGATAACGCCCTTCACTTAATGCCCGTATATCATAAAATACGGCATGTTATTTTTTGTCGAGTTTGACCGGTTCGAGTCCCGACTATGACAATCAATTTTTCATAAATTCATAAATGCAGAATATATTGTTTTAAAAAATATAGGAAAGTCTCTTTTACAGAGAATGTACTATTTCCAACTTTTAAGGTAGTTGCCATCCATGTGGCATTCGATCTTTCCACCCTGTATATAGATTTAGATGAAATTTGGTATAGAGATAGTTTGAGTACCAGGGAAAAGGACATGGGATAGTTTTTATCCTGCAAATCATCCCCTAAAGTTATGAAATAGGGGTAGAAGTTTGTATAGCGCTACGATATAAACGAATTCCTAACGGACGGAGTCGCAGGCGGAAGCTACAGCTACAAAATTAAAACATTATCAAAAGATGTCTTTTGGGGTCTGGAAAAATGCACCCGTGGGGGATAATTTTTTTTTTAATTTAGATACACGTATGGACTGCAACCCTCAATATTTTAAAGTTCCTAACCCAAAGGATAAAAACGGGACCCTATTACTGAGACTCCGCTGTCCGTCCCGCTGTCTGTCTGTGTGTCTATCCGTCTGTCACCAGGCTGTATCTCATGAACCGTGATAGTTAGACAGTTGCATTTGTTGTTGGATCAACAAACTATAAGGTTCCGTTTTTGCTATTTTGGTTACGGAACTCTAAAACTGAGTTAGTTTTTAGTGATAATACTGATAATTTGTAAAAATTCAAATAAGTAATACTAATAATTGAACAGTTCCCAAACATCGTTTTTTTACATTCTGAAATACCTTAAACCATTTAAGTACTTGAATTCTAAATTGAAATACGAATCACTTGAGCTCACCGCTCCCCGCTCCCCGCGCCCCGCCGCCGTAGGGTATATAAGCCGCGCGCCTAGGCAGGCATGTTTTGTTTTCATTATAAATGTGACAGTTGTGTCAGTAACACGTTAAGCGCAGCAGCCAGTCGTTTATTGTAATTGAATGATAGCACGAGCAACGTTTTTTAAGAACTTTGTGTCTCAGCACAATTGTTTATTTCGTCAAATTCATTTTATTCTGAAACTGTACTCAGATTTAAATTCTAATTAAATATTAGTACGTTAAGCTTCGTACTTTTTCGAAAAAAAATAACTCCGTCTCGCCAATACTAACACAATGACTGTTGAGTTGTTGGATATTGATGGGGCCGTGTTGGCTCACACCGACCTATAATTGGAGCCTGTCTATTCCGTGCCATCTCCTACCTACTGTATGATACGCAGGTGCAGGGAGGTCCGCGAGCAAATCGTTAGTCACGTGGTGGCCAACTGGGAGGAGTTTGCCGTTATGTCTCATAACAGTGACGGTGATAATATATTACTCCAGTTCCGCTGAATACTGCCTTGAAATGTCGCGCCCGTTTACTTACGGTACTCTATGCGAGTTGGTAGCGGCAGGACAACTCTTCGGATGGGTTTTCGAAGTTTACCGTAAAAATCAGCTCTAATATATGAGAGTTGGTACTGTGGGTAATCCGGTGGGCCGACTACGATTTTCAAGTCATTTGTCTAGCGGTCATTTTGATGTATATATTCGTAGTGAATTAATCCCGACAATATCCGAGCCCCCTTCCTCTTCTCTTCCCCCTGTGGTTGCCAAGAAGATTATCTCGAGAAGCTGTGAAGTGGCTACTACCCCACCACCCCATTTAGAAACAGAATGTGACTTATCATTATCTCTTACCGCTACCAAAAAAAAAATCTAAGAAACGCCGTGCCAGGTTCACGAATGCTACACGGAGCAAACAGTTCAAAACTGCTGCAAATGAGTATATGCAAAATAAATCATCAGATCACAGAGCTGCTGTGAGCAAGTACCAAAAAATTAACCCTGATGTAAACAGGAAAGCAGTAGCTAGGTATAAACAAGCCCACCCCGAAGTGAACCGAGGAGCAGTGGCTAGGTATAATCAAGCCCACCCCGAAGTGAACCGAGGAGCAGTGGCTAGGTATCAGAAAGCTCACCCTGAAGTGAATCGAGAAACGTCCGCTTGGTATCAGCAAGTTCACCCCGAGGTGAACCGTGAAACGTCCGCTAGATATCAGCAAATTCACGCTCAAGAGCATAGAGCAGCGCAGTCTCAATATGAGCAAAATAATCCTGGCGTACGGGTAGAAAGAAGAAGACGTATCTGGAAAAGCAAGGGTCTAAGTGGAATGGCATATGATGTGGAGACAGAGTACGAGACCGACAGCACCGTGGCCTTAGGTGCTATGAACAACAAGTGACAATGGTGTAACGCTCTGAAGTGGAAAGAATAGGCACCCGGTATGTGTTGTAGTGCTGGCAAGGTTCAACTTCCACATTTTGAGCCACTGCCCGAGCCTCTCTATAGTTTGCTAATGGACTTGCACCCTGAACATGAACATTTCATGAAATGCGTACGTAAGTATAATGGCTGTTTCCAGATGACTAACTTTGGAGCAAAACAAGTAATAAAAGACGGTTTCATGCAAACATTCAAAGTTCAGGGACAAGTGTATCATCTGGTTGGAAGTTTGCTACCAGCACCTCAAAAGGAGCCACAATATTTACAAATATACTTTGTCGGGGAAGATGAAAGAGAAGTGAACTTGAGGTGTAGCAACTTTTCCGACGTCAAACCTGGCTTAGTAAGGCAACTGCAGCGGATGCTACACACGTATAATGCCTATATAAAAGATCTGAAAGTTGCCCTAGACAAGGTGCCTGCTACAGCTAAAACGTTTAAAGTAGTCATTAATGCTGAGAGGAAGCCGCCTGACTCCCACAGGGGTTGTTTCAATGCTCCTACATCGAATGAGGTCGCCTTGGTAATGGTTGGACAGCAATTTGAAAAGCGCGATATTATCCTTGAGAGCCACGACAACTCATTGCAGCGTATTAGTGAGATCCATCGATCTTACGATGCCCTACAGTATCCACTATTGTTTTGTCGTGGGGAGGATGGATATTCCATTTCTTTGCCTCAACGTGATCCGGTTACAAAGTTACCTCTTAAAAAAAAGACAGTCTCCTCTGCGAATTATTATGCATTCCGCTTAATGATAAGACAAGGAGAAGATAATTACCAACTATAATTCCGTTTCCTTTTTAGCCAGTTTTTGGTGGATATGTACGCCAAAATGGCGATCAGTTAGGGCTGAAGGTGGTACTCCCATCATCTATTACTGGAGGACCACGTGACATGCACGAGCGTACGCAAGACGCCATGACTTATGTGCGTCACTACGGTCGTCCTGACCTTTTTATCACCTTTACGTGTAACCCCCGTTGGAAAGATATCACTGATTTGCTACTGCCTGGCCAAAAGCCATTCGAACGGCATGACATCGTATCGAGGGTATTCCACCTAAAGGTGAAAAAGATGATGGGTCTTTTTACAAAAGCGAATGTATTTGGAGAGATACGTTGCTTTACATACTCAGTGGAATGGCAAAAACGAGGGCTCCCACACGTTCACATCTTGCTATGGTTAGAGCAGCGTATCACCCCAGACAAGATTGACAAAGTACCCTCGACCACTCCTCCCAGACACCCAGACAGGAGACGACTGGTATCCACAATATAGGAGAAGGTGTCCGACTGACGGTGGTCACACAATACAGATTAAAGAGTTGGAGTTAGACAACCGCTGGGTTGTGCCTTACAATCCTGTGCTGTCACGTACGTTCATTGCTCATATTCATGTAGAGTTATGCAATTCTGTTAAAGCAATCAAATACATTTGCAAGTGCGTGAACAAGGGCGGTGATCAGGCTACCTTGACTCTAGAAAATGAAAATGATGAGATAAAAATATATGAAACCGGCCGGTATATAAGTAGCTCCGAAGCAGTTTGGAGGATCTTAAAGTTTCCTATACATGAAAGGTTTCCGCCTGTCGTACACCTCAGTATTCACCTTGAGAATGGTCGACGCGTGTATTTTACCTCCAATAACATCGCAGAAAAGATAAACAGCCCACCTCAGACAACGTTACTCGCTTTCTTTGAAATCTGCAAAACTGATGATTTTGCTAAGACTCTGCTGTACTCAGAAGTCCCATCGTACTTCGTCTGGAACACCAAAACATTTGCCAGGAGGAAAAGGGGAAAAGCGGTCCAGGATTGGCTTGGAGTAAAAAAAGAGCATGTTCTGGGTAGGGTATATACGATACATCCAAATAACACCGAGTGCTACCACCTACGCTTATTACTTCATGAGGTTAGGGGCCGACATCCTTCGAATATTTAAAAACTGTCAACGGTATCCTCCATCCAACATTTCAGTCAGCGTGTAACGCCCTTGGACTGCTAGAGGACGATAAACATTGGGACATAACTTTAGAGGACGCTGCTTTGTGCGATTCTCCTTTCAAGCTGCGCGAACTGTTCACAATGATGACAGTTTTTGTCAACTTACTGATGCATTAAGCCTTTGGGAAAAATATAGGGACAGTTTTTCGCCAACTTGAGAGAGAATTGCAATATAGTGCGGAGTTTTTCATGGATGAGGTGTATAACAGATGCTTGATATTGATCGAAGATGTAGTTTTAGCTCAAGCTGGAAAACATTTGGATCAATTCGGATTGCCTAGACCAAAAAGATCCGCAGGAAATCTGGATAATCGCGAATATCTACGAGAGACAAATTATGACCCTTGCGCCCTGGGAGAGGTAGTAGTAGGTCGCATAACGAGGAATTATTGACAGACGAACAGGCAAATGTTTATCAGCAAATTCTAGCCAGCGTTGAAAGAGAGATTGGGGATATTTTTTTCGGGTTGTTAGGTGGGTGTCATGTTCGGTTTTAGTCATTATCTGCGAAAGCAGACAGACAGAGCAAACATGACTAAAAAGTAATGTTCTGGCTTTGTTATATTCTGGTTTGGTCATATTTAGTCCCCTTTAGCCATATTCTGTTTTAGTCATCTTCTGTTTTAGTCATCTTCTGTTTTAGTCATCTTCTGTTTTAGTCATCTTCTGTTTTAGTCATCTTCTGTTTTAGTCATCTTCTGTTTTAGTCATCTTCTGTTTTAGTCAAGTTCGTGTTTGGTCATGATTATAGTCGTTTTAAGTCATATTCTGCTCTGGTAATATTCTACTCTAGTCATATTCTGCTTCAGTCATGTTCTGGTTTGCTCATACGCGAGGTATTTAGTTTCAAATATATTAAACCTTTATTGCCAATAAGTAACCAGTATTCAAACTGGCTGATATGCAGGCTAATTTGTACCTATTTATTCGAATGTTATTTCACACATTGCTTGTCATGCTATTTGCACGTGTCATATTTCTTCGTGTGATTTCCTGATGTCCTATAAAATATTTAATTCGTTTTAATTATGGGAGAACCCAATGGGTACAAGTGGTCGGTTGACATTTATTGAAAGTGGAAAAGGGAAAAAGATTTTGTTACACGATGGCTTTAAGTATACTTTGAATCGCGGATCTTCATACTGGCGTTGTTCAAAGAGAGATGTCTGTATTGGGTCGGTGACTTTAGACACAGAAAGAAAAAAAGTGTTGAAAGAAAACATACGTTATATTTGTGAGCCTGATTTCTCCAAAAACCAGATGCGAGAGCATTTGGATCTGTGTAAGGAAATGGTGAAAGAAGTGTATCAACCGATACCAATTCTTTTTGAGTATGTTGTCGAAAAAATGTCGAAAGATAAAGAGGTAGATGTTTGTTGATATTCCAGCGTTTAAATCTGTCAAAGATTCTCTATACAAAGTCAGAAACAAAGAACTGAAAGTTCCAAAGACTACGTTCTATAAGACCACTGATGTAATAAGTCCCCCTTTCCTGGCACAAGACTTTTTGATTTGTGAAGAAATAGTTGACGGGGAGAAGATGTTAATATTTGCTACGTTAAAGGCGAGAAAACTAGTTACAAAGCAGTCCAGTTTTTTTGCTGATGGGACGTTTTATATAACTCCTCGACCTTTTCAACATGCTCGTGCTCCTCCATCTTTTACTGTCATACCCGTAGTTTTCTGTCTTTTGCCGAATAAGACAGAAAAAATTTACAAAAAATTAGGTATTTGAAACATTAAAACAAAAACTTTCGATGAATATAACTAATATGAAATTAGATTATGAACTGGCTGCAATTAATGATGTGCGCAAATGTTTTCCAGATGCTAAAGTGACCTGTTGCTTATTTCATTATAAAAAACCGATAACAAAAAAATCAAAAGCTCTGTCTATTGGAGAAACTCATGAAGGTCGTAAAATTATAAATATGTGCATGTCGCTACCGTTTCTGCCCGAAAATAACATAGCCTAAGGGTGGTCATTTATTTTGTCAAATGCGAATAATACTCCAGATTTTCATAAACTTGAAGATTATTTCGAGAAGCAATGGTTGAAAATAAATAACATGAATTGCTTAACTACTACTACTACAGAACTTACTTACTAGGACAGAACATGACCATACGCAGAACATGACCAGGATAGAACATGACCAACGCAGAACATGACTACGATAGAACAGGACATGACTAGGGTAGAACATGACCAAAGCGAAACATGCCCATTAAGGAACATGACTAAAGCAGATTATGACTAAAGCCGAACACCTAACAAACCTTTTTTTCTTAGATGCTCCTGGTGGCACTGGAAAAACTTTTCTTATAAATTTAATATTAGCAAAGGTAAGAAGTAACCGAGGTATCGGTTTGGCTGTCGCGTCATCAGGAATCGCTGCCACACTACTGGAGGGAGGCAAAACTGCTCACACGGCTTTCAGGCTGCCTCTAAATGTAAACCATACTGAAACTCCATTGTGCAATATCCCGAAACAAAGCAACGCGGCACAAGTGTTACGCGATTGCAAAATTATAGTTTGGGACGAAAGCACTATGCGCACAAAGGGGCTTTTGAAGCGTTAAATAGATCCCTAAAAGATATCCGAGACAATAACTTCACGATGGGAGGGGTCACGGTTTTATTAGCTGGAGATTTTCGTCAGACTCTCCCCGTAGTACCAAGGGGAACTCGAGCTGACGAAGTCAAAGCATGCATTAAAGCGTCAAATATTTGGCCCTTAATTAAAAAACTAAACATAACAAAAAACATGCGAGTGCATCTTAGGGGCGAATAGGGAATGGAGAATATCCGATAACTGAGGGCAAAATTGTAATTCCACCAGAACTTGCGTCAGTTGTGCATACCGTTCAAGACCTAATAGCCCGAATTTACCCAGATATCTAAAACCTGCTCAATAAACCCACGGAGTGGTTGTGTGAACGTGCTATTCTGAGTCCTAAGAACGACCAAGCTTCAATTATTAATGACACTTTATTGAAATCGTTCGAAGGCGCAGAATTCCAATACAACTCTGTGGACTCTGTAGTAAATACGGATGATGCTATTCACTATCCTGTGGAATTCTTGAATACACTCAACCGGCCTGGACTACCAACTCATAAACTTGTACTTAAAGTGGGTGCTCCAGTAATGTTACTGCGTAATCTGAACCCTCCCAAGTTGTGCAACGGGACCAGGTTGCGTATAAAAGCGTTATATAAAAATGTGGTAGAGGCCACTGTCATTACAGCCATGTCTCGCAGCAATACAACGCTATCTGGAGCATAGCGTTGTATTGCTGCGAGACATGGACACTTACCCAGCGAGACCGAGAAAGATTAAGTGCCTTTGAGATGTGGTGTTGGCGAAGGATGGAAGGAATTAGTTGGACGGAAAGAAGAACGAATGAAGAGGTTTTGGATTTAGTCGGAGAGAAGAGATCCTTGCTAAGGACGATTGAAAATAGAAGAGGAAATATGTTGGGGCACCTGTTACGACATGACATTTACATAAAAACTATAATCGAAGGGAAAATAGAGGGAAGAAGAGGCAGAGGAAGGCCGCGACGTGCTTTTATGGACCAGGTCAAGGAGAAGGTCAATGTAGTGTCTTACCAGGAGCTCAAAGCAGTGGCAGAGCGTAGAGCTGAATGGCGGTTACTCCACCGACAAGAGCAGTGCTCTTAAGTTGAAGAAGAAGAAGCATAATATGTCCTTATTGTCCTTATGTCACTCTCATGACTAAGAGATATCTAACGACGCCTCACATGTTAAAATCCGTCTAACTGCTGAAGTTGTAAACAGTGCTAAAATAATAGACAAACATACCTACACTACATCTTTTTTGTAAAATGCTTTTAGTGCTTATTAAGATAACAAATATAAAAATTACAACATGTGAATAATGTGTAGTGTTCCCATCCCCATAATCCAAAAATCGTTTAGAGTCTAAAATAGTCACTGTTTCCTAAGAATCTAAGATTGTACAATATCGTACACATAAAATTTCTTAAGTAGATAAGTGAGAAACGGCGTAATTTACTTGGTCTTTCTTATTTTTTCGGATAAGACTGAATTCAAACTAATTCGCAACTCAAACATCGTACAGATTTCTTAAAAAATGAATAAAATGTTGATTTATACTGCCTATTCAACTATTCTAAATATTCGTTTTATCCGGATTTGAATTGATTCTAAATTCGAATATCAAATCGGGCGAATATTCTGATAAAACGAGTATTCGGATATCCGGATTGCAAGCCCTAGTGCTGCAGTGATCAAAACGATCAAGGCGCGCATAGCAAGAAATCCTGTCCGAAAACAGAAGTTGATGGCTTTGCAGATGGGTGTCAGTAGAAAAACCGTCAAAAAGTTTTTAAACGAAGATCTTAGCCTACGAGCATACAAAAAAAGAGTGGGCACTTAATGCCCGTCTAAAAACAAAAGGCTTAAAATATCCCGGAAGTTGTTAAAGCAGTACGCGAAAAATCAACACCGTGATATCCTCTTTACAGACGAAAAGATTTTCGATATTGAAGAGAAGTACTATAAACAAATGATAGAGTGTACGCTAGGAGCTTTGAAGAAGCAGGAAAAAGAGTTCCGCGGGTGCAACATGGGCATCATCCATCATCAGTGGTGGTGCTCTGGTTGGGTGTATCTTATTATGGGCCAACTGTGGTTCATTTTTGAGAAAACGGGGTCAAAATCGGTGCCAAAGTATACCAAGAGACGGTTTTGGATAAGCTTGTCTAAGATTTGCCCAGCACGCTATTTTCAGGACATAATTTTGTGTTCCAGCATGATTCTGCGCCAGCACACAAAGCCAAGACTACTCAAGCCTGGTTTGACCTGCAAAAAATCTACTTTATAAGACACGAAGACTGGCCTTGTTCCAATCCGGACCTTAATCCTTTGGACTTTAAAATTTGGTAGGTCTTAGAGGGGAAGGTCTGTGCTAAAGCCCATAAACATTTGGAGAGCCTGAAGTAATCTTTAAGAGAAGCAGTCGCTGAAATAGACATGAAAATGGTGCGTCCTGCGATAGACGATTGGCCGCGCCGATTAAGGGTCTGTATTAAAAACAAGGGAGGTCATTTTTAAAAAATTTCAGTAATTTTAATTCTTTATAAAATATACTTTAAATTGGTATTATAACGCGGCCTACTCAAACGCCGGTCATCACTAGTAAGGCCCGCGGATTGGACGAATCTAGTGCTTCACCGCAACAGCCAATAGCGGCAGACAATCGGCACGCACTGCGCGTGAGTGACGCCTTGGAAATACGTTCCCGCCGCTCCCGTGCCAGTCCGGCATCCGACGCGATATAGTGATTAATATTGTATTGATATATCCCGTATTGATATTGTCTGATATTCCCAAAGATAGAACGTTTAGTGTGGAGATAATTCATTTGTTTGATATAAACCGTGCCCCTTACTTGGCAATAAACTGTAACAAGTAACAAACTTAACGCGTGTGTTTCACTTAAATACACGCCCCGCCGTCGCACGAACCACGAACCCGAGCTAGCTGGCGCTACAGTATATAATTTATTAAAAACTGATTGGTACTTTTGTTTTTATCATTATTTTCATTTGTGACAGAACTTTGGGACTAATTGGGACCGACTACGTATAGTATACTATTCTTTGATCGGCAAATATACTGCTTCTCTATAGAACTCGGGCTCCCTTCGGAGCAAAACGCACAAAACGCAAAATGTACACTACACGCAAAATGTAACCAATAGCAAAATGTACAATTCGCACAATGTACTATACGCATATTGTGAAATACGCGAAACGCACACGAAGCAAAAAGTACATTCGCAAAATGTACATATCGGAAAATGTACAATACTCGCAAAATGCACATTACGCGAAACGTGCAATACGCAAATAGCCACACACGCAAAATGTACAAAAACCGAACAGAGGTTTTACTTTATTTATATTTTATTTTATTTAAAGTAATCCATACAAATATTATTAATGGGAAAGTTATTATCCCGGGATATTATACGGTTCCCGCGGGAACCGCGATAAGCGACTTCCACGCTGCCCGAGTCGCGGGCAAAAGCTAGTCTGTAATAAGGACTCATTCCTTATCGTCTATCGTTTATATTAATTAACTGGCACTTGAGAATACTACAATACCAATGTCAACTCAAGATTAAATTCCGTTGACACTGTCACCGTAATTCTACTTCGATTTCGGCATTGTTCAGCACAATGAATAATATTCCTGTTAGTCAAAAGAACCAAAAAGGTAATCCACCTTTACTTCTTAATGGCTATCGCTACAACGGAAGAAACAGGCGTGAAAACGTAAATGGTACTATTCTATGGCAGTGCGTAAACAGCGGTATGTGTACTGCATCGTTATCAACTGATACCAGTTATAGCGTTTTAGGGCAGTGGCCACATGTTTGTGATCCTGATGAGGATGCTAATGAAATATTTATCACAATGAACAAAGTTAAGAAAGAAGTATGCGAACATTTGGGTCCTGTTCAGCAAATATTTGAGGACAATTTTTCTAATCTGCATCCAGCCACTGCACCAACCTTTGCTTCCAAAAGGGACACTGTGTACAGAGCAATCAAAAAATACCTAAACGCGGAGAAATTGGTATTTAGACACACAAACGATGTATCTATACCGGAATCATTATCCGGGGGATTTGTGGTGAATGATGATAATGGACGAAACGAAATAATAGTGTGTGCTACAGAAGTATCCCGGGTGTTCATGGTGTCCCAAGAATCTGGCACCTATTTTGGTGATGCCACTTTTAAATGCGTTCCTAAGCCGTATACCAATTATATTCCATCCATTTAGATGTAGATTCAGATGAGCATTCCACAAATATTGGTCCCGTGGCTTATGCACTTATGGCCAAAAAAAACCAGGACAGATATATGCGATTATTTCGTATATTGAAACAACAATTGGGGGTCGAGATAAAAAACTTCAAATGCGACTGGGAAATTGCACAAATAAATGCGTTTCGAGCTGTCTATCCGGAAGCAGTCTTTAGTGGCTGTTTCCACCATTTCAACGCAGCAATTCATAAGAAAGCGAATAAACTGATAGCAAATTCAACGAGTTCGGAAAGAATGGCAGTTCAAAAATTTTACCATTACTGCTGCCGGCAAATCGCATTCCGGAAGGATGGTTTGAAATTTTAGAGTCTGCGACAAATACTCCGGCTATGATCGCTTTTCGAAGTTATTTCGAAAGCACATGGTATTCTGAATTATATCCGAGTGCATTAAGCTGTGCGAATCAACGTCATCGCACCACGAACGCCGTTGAAGGATGGCATCGCAGACTGCAAACTAAAATCCCAAAAAAAATAGTTTATTTTGCTTTCTTCACAAATTGAAAAAGGAGGCGAAGTTTGCTGATCGCAAAATTACAAGGAGTCTATTTAAATCACCAACAAGAAATCGCAATAATAATGGCTAATATGCGTGAGAAATAAACATAAAATGATACTAAGTGCCTTAATTTAGGGAGAAAGATCCCAACCCACACATGTATAAAATATGACTTTGGAACCTTCTGTCAAAAGCAAAAGTCACACATTTCAACGGTGATGTCTCGTGGATTGGATCCTTTTCCATAAACGTACATCAATAGATCATAGATAACCACTTGAAAAGCACATTTTTTCGCTTTTTGTACATTTTGCGTGTGTGGCTATTTGCGTATTGCACGTTTCGCGTAATGTGCATTTTGCGAGTATTGTACATTTTCCGATATGTACATTTTGCGAATGTACTTTTTGCTTTGTGTGCGTTTCGCGTATTTCACAATATGCGTGTAGTACATTGTGCGAATTGTACGTTTTGCTATTGGTTACATTTTGCGTGTAGTGTACATTTTGCGTTTTGTGCATTTTGCTCCGAAGGGCTCAGGCTTCGGATATGTTTTTGTTGCACTCAACATGTTCTGGAAACATCTTCTATGCACGTAATTATTTAATACGTAAAATTTATTAATATTATATATAATATAACAGTAGATTAAGATAGTAGATAAGAAGTAGATTACTTACGAATGATACGTTATTCCCTGGCAATTGTAGGCTTTTTTAATATAATAGGTGCAAAATGACCGCATGACGCATCACACACGACGAATCGCGGTCATTAGTATAAAAACAAAATATCGGAAATCGTGGTTTTTTTTTTACCTGAGGCACCCCAAGGGTCAAAGTAATAATAATACAGCATAGATAAAATTGCATCATGCACGCAACTTTGATGATTAGTCGTCATTAGACTACCGTTGAGTGCTGTCGAATTGTTGCGAGCTATAGATAACAGAGATACTGACATTGGATTTCAATTATTTATTTTAAAGCTAGAGTATATTGTGGTTTCTACACTATGGAAAATATACAACCAGGTATGTGCATTTTGTATACATACAAATAGTTATGTTTCATTGTATAGTTTTGATTTAAATCCACATTTTGTGGACTACTGTTAAATTAAAGTCTATTTCATCAAATCATAGGGCAGTATTCGGTCATGATTCTTGATGTATGTTTTGAGACTGTTCATTTTATTTCAGTATCATTCTTAAAATACTGCTTAAACCTGCTGCAACTATTTTGTATCTATTTTTGTATCAATCGCGCGCTCGGCAAAACAACTTTAGTTTTGCTTGCGGTCAGTATTCTAAAATGTTTATTTTATTGGTTTTAGGTTCAACTGAGAACTGAGGTGAATGTTGTTACTCGAATTGCCATATTTAATAAGGCTTAAGAGTGCTCCACAAAAATTTAGAAAAAAAATGGATGGATTTTTTTGAAAAATACTACATGAAAAAGCTTTGCTTCGCGGTTGAACAGAAAGGTGATTTCCTGAAAAGATTTTCAAGATTGAAATACGAAATAAAGTCTAGTTGGCAAGCAGCTGGTCGAAGTGAGGTCGTCTTTTTAAAGAAAAACGAAAAATAGTTGCAAGGCACCATAGACATACCTATAAAAATATTGTTAAAAAATTAAGAAATGAATTGTTGATTCCTAAACCCGGATTCGGTAGCAGCAATGACGGAAATACCAGTAGAAGATATTTTGCTAATGCTGACGTATCTGCTCGGATAACTGGCATCGATCAAAACCTGATTTAAGGATTCGCCGTAATTTTGCAAACCATTTCACAACTGGACACGAAATAGACGTTACGAAATTTTCCGTGTATTGCGAAGAAACGGCCTAACTATATGTCGAACTTTATCCTAAGCAACCTGAAGTCATATTATGATAAGCTGAGATCAGCTTTGAGTAACAGTCTGCAAATGTTGCCAATGTCTACGGAAATAATAACTGCATTAAAGGAGGCCAACAATCCGGGGAATGTTTCGGGCGTACTGAAAGAATTAGGAGACATCCTTTTACTGACAACTGCTAGATCAACCCAAAAAATGTATGTTCCTATCCTTTTCTTCGCGGCTTTGTGGGAGCAGAAAGAAAATGTCCAATGGAGCTTGTCAGGGGCTGGCGCGTTAAAATACTAAACTGATTTCTGCATTGATAAAAGAAGTAATGTTCGTGATGAAGAGCGGAGGAGATGGTCTCAAAATGTCGGAAGTAGTGTTCCATGCTATGTTCGGTACGTACTTGGACAATTTGAATGTGCTGGGTTCCATAACAAGCAAGGCTAAGTGGCACACACGCAAAGAAATGAACGGCATTTTCCAACAGCGGAGCTCGATAGCTAAGGTAAAGTTTTCACCCATTGTTTTCAAGTACGTGTCGAAAATGGCGCAGTCTCTGTTGACGAAGTCTCTGGGTAATGTGGACCCTATGTCCATTGGAAGACCATCATTTACTGGGTTCAGGAAACGTCACTTCACTCAGGAGTTTTTGACATATATTAGCACGGGGAAAAGCGCAATCAACTTCACAAGCGAACCAACCCAACTACAATATGACACCTACAGTCCACAAGATGTTGATCCATGGGCCCACTGTCATACAACATGCTTTGTTACCCATAGGATCATTGTCTGAAGAAGCCGCTGAAGCACGGAATAAACATTTTCGACTATATAGAGAATGTTACAGTCGAAAATTTACACGGGAGCAGTGTAATATAGACGTCATAAATCGGTTACTTTTAACATCTGATCCCTTTTTGAGCAGCATCAGACAAAAAACAAATTAAAAAACAGCAATCATTCTCTACAAAAGCCAAGGAAATGCTATTGCCATACACATTTACCTAACTGACAACGGTGAGGCCACGTGAAGAAAAATAATATACTAGTCTATCAGCTTACTTAAATTTTTTTTTGTTATTTAAAAACATGTGTTTTTTTATTGAAAATTGTTAAAATAAGATATCGAGAATTTAAAGTACCTTAAATATACCCAATTTTCCCTAACTTTTTTCATTATTTTCCCTAAATATACAATCATCTGTGGACTCAAAAATGTAATAAAATATGGATGTCCGACTTTTTGGGTCAAATACCCCTGTGTGTGGCTGGTAGATAAAGGTATTCATTTGAAGATTTGAATACATAAACGGCACAGTAAATTATTTTAAAATGGGTTATTCGCAAATTTTCCGAAAAAATATTCTAATGGTCCAAAGACATTGTACAGAATTACATTATCAAAGGTATTAAATGTTATGGAAACAAAAATACAAGATCATTTACAAAATAATCGTAATTCTGTATAGGAATAATGTAAGAATAGATTTACTGATACCATGAATTAACTGAAATGTACGTATGTTGAAATTATACAAAAAATCTGGTCTAATAGTTATTTTTTACAGCTCCTCGATATTCAAGGTACGTTTTATCGCTTGTATCTACCGACAACAATATGGCTAGATTTATTTTTTGAGATCATACCCCACGATACAATATGGCTGCGCGACGAAGGTATACTATGCCAATGAACTTGTGAGGATTACGGTCACCGACAGAGTGACGTACATCTACTATATGAAGCATACTTATGCGATTTATTCTGTTGAGTATGTATCCCAGAATATTTTAACTGAAAATAATTGTATAGGTACTCCATAGCCAAAATAAGCGGAGCGGAGTGGCAATTTTTTTTATCAACTAGAAGCAGTTTGTTCATTTAACTAAACCTTTATATTTTATTTATTTGTTGTTTATTTTATGAAATATCTGGTTAACATTTGGTCAGTGGTATTCGAATATAAATTCTACCCACACTCCATGCCTTTGGTACCGTTTTGTAGCCATGTTATGTAACTTTTATCTTGTCATTATAACAAGTCCTTCATAATTTAAGTATTCCTGTATCAACTCATGTCCGAGTAGATTAATTAGTAGTGCAATAGTTAAATGAGAACATGCATTATTCCGAGGAATATTGTGATAGCTACAAATAGTTCAACCAGCTCGAAAAAAATAAGGTTCATCAGTTCCAAAAGAGGTGGACAGTGTATGATAATTGCCGGCCGTAAATTTCATAAGAGAAAAACATACAGTGATAAGAAAACATTTTGGCTTTGTGCTAAATCGGTATGTCGTGGAAATATCACTTTAAGCCCTGACCGCAAATTAATTACAAAGATGACAGAACATCAGCCAGATTGTCTGACTAATCCTGGAAAACATGCTATAATGATAGCATTAGATCGTCTTAAAAGAAAAACTTCTGAAACCCCTAGCCCAATCCAAAAACAATACCAAGACATGGTCTGTAATCTTGAGCAGAACAACGTTCATTTACATCATGCTATACCAAAGTTCGCGAGCATCAAATCGAGCATTTATCGTAATAAAAGGAAAAACTTAGGAGTTTCAAGCATACGCAACAATGATCCAGCCGAAACAGAGATTCCCACACAATTCCAATTTTTGCTTGCGGATTATAATTACGATGGGAACAAAATTTGACAAAAAGAATATACTTCGCATTTCTGAAATTGAACAGTACTTATTACCCGATGGCACTTTTAAGTCATGCCCACGTCCATTTAACCATATTTAACCAAATTTACACGATTCATGGATACCATGAGGAGTCGAATTGCATCATCCCTCTGATTTTTGCTTTTTTGGTCAGAAAAGATCAGAACACATGAGATATTATTAAATCTTATAAAATCACAACTGCCATCCCGGAATCCGAAAAAGATAACTGTCGACTTTGAAACGGCGGCAATGAATGCCTTCTCACACGTTTTTCCAGGTATCGATGTTAAGGGTTGTTTTTACCATTTTGGTAATAGTCTGTGGAGAAAAGCTCAGTAGCTGAAATTAAAACTGAGAACTGATCGTAAACACGTGTCGCGTTGCATCACTTTAGCTTTGTTACCAATCAGCAGAGTTGCAGAAGGAGTACAGTACATATCAAGCCGACAATGCAATTACAGAAATAATAAGGTTGAGTTTAATGCGTACTTTTCAAAACAATGGCTGAAAAACGACCATTTCATTCAAATATGGAATCGTGAAGGTGTGACTTTTAAAACCAGCAACAATTTAGAAGGTTGTAATGCAAAACTAAAACGATTTGTAGGACGTAAAGACCCCACTTAGGCCAGAACATTTTGAAAACATTGCAAAATGAACCAAGATTTTATAATATTTCAATGTCTGATCTGAACAAGAACTTCAATGAGAATTTGACGAAAAGAGCCAAAGAATATGAACAAATAGCGGCAGAAATTAGCAGAGCGGTTAGAGACCTACAAGACGGTGATATAAGTGTGGGACACTACATCGAGATAATAAGCCCATTTGCTGTATAAAATTAAAAGCCCCACAATTAGAGTAATACAAGTTATATTTTCGTTAATTTACGTAGTAATTTCGGTATGTTAAGTGGTGATTTAGTTATGTTATTTTATTATTATGGCGAATAAAGGTTATTATTTACCTATCTATGCAGTATTTTTACAAAAGAAAAGTATTTATAAACTACATGTTACTAATCGGTAATTTAAAACCAGTTACCAGTTACAATACGGGTTTTTTTCCTCTTTCGAAGCTGGTTCGTAACCGCGGTTACGAATCGGTAACTTAAAATTCCTGTATTGTAACCAGTTACAATACGGGTTTTTTCCTCTTTCGAAGCTGGTTCGTAACCGCGGTTACGAATCGGTAATAGAAAAGTCCCGTTTTGAAGCCAGTTACTGAATGGGATTTTTTTCCCGTTTCGAAGTAGGTTACGAACTTTGAGTTACCAAACGGTACCAAAGGACACAATAATGTTCGATTAACTGTATTTGGTAAATTGTTCGCCTCTTCTGTAAAGAGCACTTAACTATGTGTTATGTCAATGCCAATGAATAGGTGTATTGGAAACAGATTATCTGTTAACTCAAGTGCACTAATGGGCAGAGTGCATGTGTACGGACCAAATGATTTTTTTAAATGATTTCGAATGAGTCGATTCAACTGAAGTCTGGTGAGTGATGAAAAATATTTCGACTAGTTTCTAATCAAATAGTGCCACACGCAAAATAGGCGCAAATATGACGTCGAGTTGCGGAAACCCAGCCCGCGTATACCTATAACCTATAATCAAATAGTGGTCAAAAATACACAGCAAGATCAAAGTTTGCTGGAAAGTGAAAACATAACATTGCGAGGGTGCACCCAACCAAGAGCATCAACATAGTCTAATAATGTTAATCCTGCTAGAAAAACCAGTAAGACTTTGTCAAGCTTTATAGAACCATTTTCGAAATGTAGAAGCAGCTGAACCTCTTTGTTAATCTTGGGAAAATGCAATTACGCATCCCATCCTGTCCGGGGAGGCAGGGCGGGAGTAGCGGACTAACCAAGGAGGCAAGGCGAGTCAAAGGGGGTGTCACAGTGTCTCCTTGGCTTTCAACTGCATACAGAAATAATTAAGTCCTCTATCAATATTAGGGAACTGCTGCCAAACTTGTTATTCGGTGAGAAACAAACAGACATCATTGAAAGCTCAGCCAAAATCCACAAATGGCCTTGTTTGCTGACGATCGAAAGATAGCGAATTTCAAAGCTGTGTTTGGATATGATGAAGCATAATCCTCCGATTTTTTCGAGGATTATGCTTCTTTTTTATTTTTTTGTACTAAACTTGGGTTCACCATTATACAACAGAATCAAAACAACAGTCCAAACAATGGATGGCTGCAGCAAGGACTGTTTTGTCGGCTGGGAATTATCATGATTAGACTCCCTAGAAAAGGAGAAGAAGACTATCTCTGGCCGTTATTACGTAGACCGGACCGTTTTCGGAAATTGGACCAAATTTTTGAAAAATGGACCAAAATTACCCCCCACGAAAGTCCTCTTTCATCAAGACAATGCCCGAATGCACACCTCAACTATGGCACTGGCAAAAATTCACGAATTAGGCTTCGAGCTGATCCTTCCTGCTCCGTATTCACCGGACTTATCGAGGCATGACATGCATATTTACTTTCGCTTTATTTTTTATTATCACTCCTGCAGTGTCAGACAGTTTGTTCAAGTCTTCAAAGTTCAGGTGCAAATCTCTACGTAGGATAGTTTTCTCTTCTAGTCAGCTTTTCAATCAGTGCCATCGTCATAGATATATAGATATTTTACGTAATTTCAATATCATTCGCCATCGTATTGTTTGAAGACATTTTTCTGATGAAGAACTAAAATCACAAAAGCAACAAATGCCGGTTTCTTGTGCAAACAAAAATCGTTTGCAGATTTTCGTTGATATTTCACGGAACCGTGTAATGCGTATACTACTGAACGTTACTGACTTTTTTACTTTTACTTTTAGGAAAAATCAGGTGGACAGGGCCATACCCTGATAACTTTAATGTAATAAAAATATTGTTTTAGAACACGCCATTTTGCACGCCACGAGACCGAGAGAGTAGAGAGAGAGGGTAGAGCAAGGAGTATAATTTAATAAGTAAACGTAGTGGTTATATTCTCTTTGGCGATATCTTTGGAAAATAAATAATATCTGAATTAATTATTTTTACTAAATGGTATCCCTAAATTCCCACAATTTGTCAGAAATTGGATCTGACAAATCAGAAGAGATAATTGTATGGTTTGTAGAGCCCATAAAACTATGTTTTCTAGGAATGCGAAGTGAGATTTTCATCTGCAAAACAAACAAAACGCAATATGCCTTATCTGTGATACTGAGAGACACTAAACGAAACGCTTCAAATTTGAGGTTACCTTTGCTTTCGGACATCGCTGTCCTCCGCGGCTTTTGTTTTGATTATAAATAGCGTTGTTTTATACATGATTTACAAGAAAACAGTTCTAAGCACCCGTGTAAATAGTTAAAATACCCCGTCAAGATGGACGGTGATTTGTACGACGAGTTCGGGAACTATATCGGGCCGGATTTGGACTCTGATTCAGATGATGAGCAGAGCGTCTATGATAATCGGGAGGGTGATGAGGATGCCGTGGATGATGACGAGGACGCTGATGCGGAGCCCGAGGCCGCGCCAATGTCTGTTGTTCTTCATGAGGATAAACGGTGAGTACTTAAAATTAACTCGTTATGGCGGCGTTATGGTCCAGGTGTACCAAAGGGTACGCAGTAAAAGAGACGCGTGACTTAGATTTTTTGATCGGGGTGGTGTCATTACGATACCTATTTAAAATGATTGTTTCGTATAGAACACGTCAAAATAAGCATCTTTTACTTGAAAACTTTTCTATGAAGAAGAAGAAGAAGAAGGGAAGAGCTCTGCTCCCACCACCGTCTTCTAACCTATCCGCCATCCGAGTTGGTTCACGATACCGAAATTTAAGTCTCAGAACCGTTTAAATGACTAACCAGACAAATTGTGTCCATTTAGGAGCCAATATCTCGGTAATTATCAAATTTAGAGAAAAGTTGCCCATACAAAACATGCTTATTTTAGCGTCCTCTATACGATAGCATAATAAAAAATGTCTCATAATGACACCAACCCCCATGAAAAAAAATTTAAATCCTGCATACCCTTTACTACACCCCAACCTAATAATGTGCCTTTACTATTCCGCTAAATAACGTGTAGGTGTACTGTATTACCTGTTACAAATCAAACAGTGTGTTTTTGCATGGAATCAAATTTAATATTTCCACCCTCCCTCCGTTCAGTGAAATAGGCAATTAAATATTGCAATCCACCACCCACTATTAAACAACCTAGAAAGGCGAGGCTTGTTATGCAGGCCTACACTTTACTTTTGGATTAAATATCTTGAAATTTATATTATTCCAGTGTGACTTTGCAGAATTAACCTTCATAAATTTATTTATATAATAATCACAATGCATGTTTATCCTTGTGAAATCCCATTGTGGTATTGTGGAATGAATCAATTGTTAATAGAAAAATCAAATGTTATTTTGTGGAATTCCATGAAAAATTACTAGACCAAAAAATATAGCAAAAGAATATTGTCCTAGTAACTTTCAGTTCAACAACTCAGCAAATTCTTAAGCACTACCTATAATACCTACCAGTGCTTTAAAGGATGTTATCACATTTTGTATAACTTTTAGACAATTACTAAATAACTTTCATAGACTTCACTCTTTTTAGGATATGTAGAAATCCTATTATTTTTATATAAAGAAACCTTGTCCTTCTGGTGATGGGTTACTGGTCATTTAATGCTCAATTACCCTACTATGTGATTATCAAAGGGTATTGCAATTATTCCCTGTAATTTAATTTAAAGAAGATAAAGCATGCTATCAGCCCAGCTAGCATGGTACGTTTTATCGTTTTGTCTTACGTAACGTTTCTGTACATTTTCGCCGTAAAACGCGACGATAAAAGCTATCGTGCTACTAGGGTGTCAGCTAACATGAACATTTAACAGTTAATGTATTATAAAAAAAAAAACTAGATGCCAAGGAGCCGTAATGCAATAGTTCAATCATGTAGCATATTACAGAAAATATTTATTTTTACATTACAGCAAAGCTTACGAAAACACTCGAAAAAAAAATAGCAAGCCTCAAGTAATTTTTCCTATTTTATATACATAAAGACCAAATAAAAGATGCTGTGACGCAGGATACAGTGACATCATTAATCTGTATTCTGTACAACCTTCTTACTACTAACTTATTTTCATAAAAAGTTGCTGATTCAACTCGGTCAAATACCATATTGATGAGTTCGTATTACCAACTACAGTCTCCATCATCAGACCAACTTGTTGGTACAGTCACCGGCATCAATATCTGCCGTAACAAAGCTGGCAAAAATATCTACGTCCTTATGGCATTAGACATAGAGTCATATCAGATATTTATGCGTGCTATGTTGTGGCAGATGTTATTGCTGGTGACTGTCCCATAATGATGCATAACTTAACTACTCCAAATACCATATTGATGAGTTTGTATTATCAACTACGGTCTCCATCATCAGACCAACTTGTTGGTACCATATGGTACCATAATGATGCATAACCAAACTTACTTAAACTACTCCGAATTTCCAGATATTAAAATGAGTGAGTAATTGTTTGCCAGTTTTGAACAGACAAGTCACATATTGTCATTTAAATTTTAAAGAGTGCCATTTATATATTTTTCAATCATTCAACTATCGGTTTATCTTAGAATACATTATGGTAAAAATATGCCCCCAGAAAAAAGTCAGTTTGGTGACGCTTATTACGCACAGCATTATTTATTATGTTACAGTCTATTTGGTTGCTCGCAAAACTGACACATGAAAACTTAACTCAATGATTGAGCTACTGTGTAGTTTATTCTAGGTCTTCCTCTTCCTCGCTTCTCTATCTTTCCTTCAATTATTTTATTTATTTATTTAAACTTTATTGCAAGGCGGACTTAATGCCATATGGCATTCTCTACCAGTCAAACCTAAAGGCAAAGCGGAAAAAATTGTGGGCAGTGCGAGAAACAAAAATAATAATAAATTACATTACGGTATTACTATATACAACATATTTACACAAATACATATACATAAATAAAATCAATACTCATACTCATACTCATTTATTCATATATTATATAAATATTACATGTTACATATTTAAGAATCACAATTGTTCTAAGTTTCTCGTTAACTGCCTGGTTTATTTTTATAATATTAATGGATATTTTAACTAGGTTGACTACTTTACTATTTTTTTTCTATTCAATTGTTACTAATTTCTATTATCTGGTATATCTTGACATTGTTGACATTCTGCATATTTAAATTGTATTCCAATTAAAATGTTGACATCATAATTTTAAATAGAATATTGGTACTTAGCCTTTATATTTTTGTTGTTAATTCTATTTTTTATCTATTATATCTTGACATTGTTGATATCCCGTATTATTCAATTCTATTTTAACATCATAATTTTCAACAGTTATGTAAATGTATTTAAAAAAAACTTGCATGCTTAGTAAAGCAGAATGTATTGGACATCTAATGTTTATACCACCTTGTTTACATTCTTGCAATTAATAAATGATTATTGATTATTGCCTCACGTATGCGTTAGAAACGAAAATTGCACGTTAAATGAAAGCTTGGGGGCCATTCATAAATTACGTCATTTCAAAATAGGGGTGAAGGGGGTCCGGCCATTGGATGACGACAGTAATTTTATTTAGGCCATTTCAAGGTAACAGGATGATGTTAGGGGGGGGAATCGTCAAAAAAACGATGACGTAATTTATGAATAGCCCCTTTTAATATTGTCACCTAGGGCTATCTTCGGGCGGTAAAATAAAGAAGGGGGATATAACCCCAGATTCAAAGGCAAGATAAATATGCGGTCTGGGGCTTTCTATATTATGCCTATGGTTAGTAAAAAGTTGTCAGGTACTATGACGATCGCAGATCGTGATGTCACGATCTGCAAGCGTTTTCTCTCTCTAATGAGCAGTATTCAAACGGTTTTTGTTTCGTAATTCTTTGAGATATCTGAATGCGAATTTGGTCACTAGGCATATTGTTTTGCCTACTTTCTTTTGGAGTAATAATAAATTTGGAGTGTACATCCGTATTAACAGGTACTACCCGCAAGCAGTAGAAGTATACGGTCCGGACGTGGAGACAGTAGTGCAAGAAGAGGACACGCAAGCCCTGGACAAGCCTCTGATTGAGCCCGTCAAGCACAAGAAGTTCCAGATGCAGGAGCAGGACCTCCTGGAGACCACGTACGACATGGAATATCTGGCCGATATGCTGGACAACACTAATCTGATGAGGAATGTCACGCTGATGGGACATCTGCATAATGGTAATCTAGAGATAAGCTTAAGGGGCTCCCATACGCCAATGACCTTCGATCTGAATCCCTTAGTTTTCTAATGTTTTTTTGTAGCTTATTATATTAACAACAACGGCTTTAAGCAATATAGTATCCCATATTTACTTCAAAGTTCATTGTTTTCGAGATATTTGGCATCAAAGTTGAACAATTTTAGGCCAAAAAACTGGCCATAACTTTTGTGTTGATTTATTTGAAATGAAAACCCTAGACACGTGTTTAGAGACGTCATAAACGAACCCAAATATGTAGTTTTCGTATGTTAGATCTTTCATGTCAATTTCAATAGAGATACGAAATAAGTGTACTTATAGACAATGTTTAAAAAAAACATACAAAATTAAGTATTTCTTTCAAAATCAGGTAGACAATGATGGAGATAAAGGATTGCATAATAGGATAACCGTTTGACTTGTAAATCTTATAATTCTACCTGTAGTGCAAAAGTAGGAGATATGATTCAAAACTTGTCAAAAATTTATGAAAACCTCGGGTAGCCCCTTAATTGTTTTCGGGTGCCAAATGTAGAACACAAATGATGCGCCCGAGCAATACCCCAGAAGTGGTAAGTAAGTGAGTGAAGTGAGTGCTGATCAAGCGACTGCAATATAAAGAGGAGCCTCTGGATTTGTTATTTTTTCTTCGTGTATGTTTGTTGTTCAGCAACAATTTCATACCATAATGTCTGCTTGATGATAATTTTTATTTGTTTGAAACTGCTTTCAAACAAATTAACATTCAAGGTGATCCTTTATAAATTTGGTCACATCCTAATGATTCCTTGTAATTTTTATATGGAATTTTGTGATATGATTTAATGAGTTTATTGAAATATTTTATTAACCGATATAGCCCTCCGAATATAATCTTAAGTGGCAGTGAGAACATTGCACGTAGAACCGATGGCCGTTGGGGCGGAAAGGTTCTCGAGTGGCGACCACGTACCGGAAGGCGCAGCGTGGGTAGGCCCCCCACAAGGTGTACTGATGACCTGGTAAAGGTCGCGGGTGGCGCGGGACCGGTCATTTTGGCACTCTTTGGGGGAGGCCTATGTCCAGCAGTGGACGTCTTTCGGCTGATATGATGATGATGATCAAACCCCGGAGTTTTCGGTGAGGGAATGAATGACATTAGCCAAAGAATAGGTATTGACTTAAAAAACAGAATGTACGGCCCGCACCTACTGAATAATTAATTAAAAAAAAGATCCTTATTAAAGAAAACATACGTTCATATCTGGACATTCTAGACCTCGTTGTCTTGTCGCACTGACAATGCTTTTCCGTAGAGCGTGAATGTTTTTGTATCGACCTTCTCAATGTCGATGTTTGTATAATTCAACAATACTATTGAATTTTCGCCTTTTAAATCTTTGCTCAATCTCAATGAAAATTTCTTGATGAAAAATAAGTAGATCTTGATGAAAGATAATAGAGTAGAATAATTATTAGTATTTAATTTTAATTATTATCTCGTAATGCTATGTAGAAATGCCAAAGTACCTACTACTTAAGTCAAAATAAAATTGTATACTTTGTTTACAATTCGCAGTAAGGTATTTATTCATTAGGCACAATATGATATTTTGTCAAAATAACCTATCTGTTTATCTCTACTCTTTCTCAAGTTATTCCCGAACCGAAAACCCCGGGTTTGATGATGATTCTCGTATAAACCTTTACTCTCGCCACTCACGCATCTATGACAAGTAGGTGGTAATGGACCGAAAGTAACTAAATAATTTATTCCCAGGCAAGACTTCATTCGTGGACTGTCTCATGCGCCAAACACACCCAAGTACCATAAACAACGAGACGACGATCCCCATGCGGTACACAGACACCCTCTTCGTGGAGCAAGAACGTGGGGTGTCCATAAAAGCCATGCCGGTCACTCTGATGCTGAAGAACATTAAGGGGAAGTCCCATTTGCTGAACATCATGGATACCCCGGGACACGTGAACTTTAGCGATGAGGTCACGTCAGCTTTGAGGATTTCTGATGGTGAGTCGAACGTTATTGTATTTATTGTTAAATTTCGGAACATTTAACTGGAAAAATGGATTCCGGTCCATATAAGAAAATATATATTTGTATAAAAACATTAACACAACTATTAGATTAGATAACACTAAGAATGTGGAATAAATAAAAGTTAAATAAATAGATTTGAACCCTGCCTGTGCCTGTGTCCCTCTTTTGGGCATAGATGCTGTACAAGCAAATGTTCATGTTCCTCTAAATTACAAAGAGAAACAGCTAATTAAAAAACCGATATTCTAGTGGATGTGTCTGTGTATTTCCCCGCGAAGCTCACGGCCCTGGGTTCAATCCTAAGATTTAGAGTGAGGAAAATAATTTTGCTTAGTTAATAGATATTTGATAATATTGATACTATGACTTCCACCAGGCGCGGTCCTGTTCGTCGACGCCGCCGAGGGCATAATGCTGAACACCGAGCGTCTGCTCCGCCACGCGGTGCAGGAGCGAGTGCCTCTAACGATCTGCATCAACAAGGTGGACCGCCTCATGCTGGAGCTGAAACTGCCGCCGGCGGACGCCTACTACAAACTGCGGCATATAGTGGACGAGCTCAACTCGCTGCTGGAGACTAATCAGCCGCTGGACAATCCTGATGAGCCGGCCACGATCTTCTCGCCTCTATTGGGTAAGTAACATGACTCATAAACCCGTGATACTGTTTCTAGCTTAAGTTCCTCTGCTAAGACGGTATTAAAACAAGTTTCTGGCGAAGATTTCATTTTTGGTACAAGCTTTTATTGCCGACTGTACTTTTCTGTGCACCATCATCAACTACTCAATGAGACGATTTTAACGAGCCCAAACTCGATGAGGTTGCATTGTGGGTATGGGGTTAATTACGGAGTTCCTATGGCCACCTTCCAGCTCCATCATCACATCAGCTCTGTCATAATAATATTGCATTGTCATCCGATCTATACATGCATGCAAAATTTCAGCTCAATCGGAAACCGGGAAGTGGATCAAATTTAACTTGCAAGATTTGATTACAGACAACGGAACAGGTGACTAAATAAAAGCTTGTAAAAAGATACAATGTTCAATAAAGTGTCGTCCAGGGCTTATTCTCTCTCTGGCTCATTTTATATTCAAGGGTGTCCTATTGCATTTGTAAATAGTGTTACCTTAGCCAAATGCTGCTTAAATGTAGAACTAGCGGTCCGCACCGCCTGGAACGCACCCTTTGGAACACATACGGGTCGAGATTCTCAGCAGAGAGGGAATAAGGAAGAGATATTATCTCTTATCTTATCTAGATGAGGGCCCTTTCGGATGCACTTCAACCCAGTGGGATCTTTTGTGCATTTGCCCTCTCCTTTACGCCTACTCGCAAGCTCGCCGCTCCATCATTTCCACAAAACGGATGATGCAGTTCAGCGGGAGCACCTTGAATTCCTTTGGTTGCGGATAGCCGTTACCAAAGTAATTCATTATTTGTCTGGCAAGGGCAGGACATTCACACAATAAGTGGAGGAAGAGGTAGAATGAACACTGCTCCACTAATCGATATGTTACGATGTATGAGCTAAAGTTACAACTGCTGGTACTGACGAATCTTTCAAACAATTCCCTTTTTATAAGCTTTTATTTAATTTGCACTGTTCGTATGTATGTATGTATGTAAGTAAGTTGTCCGTCAAAATTTTCAGTGCATTCCGAAATCCGATTGTGCTGAAATTTTGGGTAAAGGTATAGGTATAGTTTGGATGACAGTTCAATACTATGGTACCATCGAGTTTATCTGATGATGGAGACAGAAGGCGGTCATGAGAATTCAGTACGGCAGTAGTATAATGATAGTAGGGCAGTTTCAGGTGATAATCACCAATTTTTTTTCAGGTACATGTTTGGTCCATAGCTTTAAGTTTTTGATAGTAGGTACCCACCTTCGTTGGCCATCTTTAGTTTTATGGCGGTAATTTTGAATATTACGTATATCAAACTTATAGTCTTTAAATATGTATACATAATTGGGGTCAAGGAATAAAACTAGATATTTTTTAGAGTCGAGTTCCTAAAGGATACCAAACGGAACCCTGTTCCTAAGCTTCCGCTGTCCATCCGGCTGTCTGCGTATCAGCAATCGCTAGACTGTTCAAATTTCCACGGAAGTTGTTTTTCTATTGCTGCTTCAACATAAATACATTCCTAAAAATAAAAATAAATTTAAAATTAAACAGTTCTCTCATACATGAAACGTAATTTTCGTATATTCATAACAATCGGTATATCTCTAGAACCGTAATATGTAGACACTTGAAATTTCCGCAGCTTCTATAATAACGAGTAATAAAAATATAATAATGTTAATAATCATTTTTTTACAATACCTTAAACCAACTCTAAGAAAAAGATGTTTTACATTTATCATCATCATTATCATCATCATCATAATCATCAGCCTATATACGTCCCACTGCTGGGCACAGGCCTCCTCTCATGTATGAGAGGGAACGGGCAGTAGTCCCCACGCTGGCCCAGTGCGGATTTGGAACTTCACATACACCTTTGAATTTCTTCGCAGATGTATGCAGGTGTCCTCACGATGTTTTTCCTTCACCGAAAAGCTAACGGTAAATATGAAATCATATTCCGTACATAAGTTCCGAAAAACTCATCGGTACGAGCCGGGATTCGAACCCACGACCGCCGTTTGACAGCCGCATGCCTGAACCACTGGGCTACCGTAGCTTTACATTTATATGCAGTGTTATATCGGTAAAATACTTATCTAGTTGAATTCCCTGACCCCAAATATGTATATTTAAACTTTTAACTATAGGGAGACATTGGTCGGAAACTATAATTTCGTAGGCAGACGCTTCTGTAAACATTCACTATAAACATTTATTTCAACACAATACGTGTGTAGAATAAAAATGTATTATTACGAAGTTTTTAGGAAGAAGGCAAAAAAATATGCCAAGAGACGTGAATCCCATTCAGATATGTCAAAGAATTGCGAAGCTAGAACCGTTTTAATATTGATGAAGGTGGACAAAAGGGACAGAATACACTCTTAAAACTTTGGACACTTGTAACTTTCTGATTATTGAATCCCCTGATTTACTTTTTTCTCTATTTGACTTTATTTTTCATGCTTTTTCGGGAATATTCAACATTATTTTTTAACCCCCGACGCAAAAACAGGGGTTTTATAAGTTTAACGTGTCTGTCTATCTGTGTTTCTGTCTGTGGTATCGTACCTGACGGATGGACCGATTTCGATGCGGATTTTATCGTGTCATAGATAATTTTACCCCGAGTGTTCTTAGCCATGTTTCATGAAAATCTGTCCAGCCGTTTTCTTTCCGACTTTGAAATGAAAATGTCGGGGATTTTTCTACTTCTCTTATTTTATGTGGCGTATTGATTCGCAGGAAACGTATGTTTCGCCTCGTCCCTCTACGACGTGTGCTTCACCCTGGAGTCGTTCGCGGCCATGTACGCCGCCGCCCACCCCAGCTCCGGCCTCCGCGCCTCCGACATGGCCAACTGGCTGTGGGGAGACGTGTACTTCAACACGAAGACGAGGAGATTCACTAAGAAGCAACCGCATTCGTCCGCGCAGAGAAGCTTCGTCGAATTCATACTCGAACCGCTCTACAAGATCTTCGCTCAGGTACATACTCATACCCGTACTCGTACTGGATAAATGTCCTGTCGTGTAACGCTAGCAAGATACATGGAGATTGGTCTACACACAAGAGCCTAGATTTTAAATCTATGAAGTTGGACCCCCAACTAAACACTTATATGATCACTCAATGTCTGCCCGTCTGTTTTCATTGGCTTCACCTGACCTGGTGCCTGTCTGCAATCAAATTTGCAAGGCAAAGAGGAACTTCCGAACACACACACACACTTTCTTTACACATGTAATGAAAGAAGACATCATGGCAGGTCGAGCTGGTCTGATGATGGAGTCGGATGTAAATCCTAAATTAAACAGGAGTTGTTAGTGTTCTTTAGAGTCGTTTCGACGATTTATGTGGACCGTTTGACTCGGCGCGTTTCTCTCGCCGGCGCGGCGCGCTGGTGGAAGGGTATCACGCCGGGCTATGCCTCTCTGGTGTAGTTGACGACATCAAATAGATACAGTTAAAATCAAAGATTGCCTCCAATATATTTTGAATTTTAAGTGGCAGTGGGCGGGAGCACGTAGAACCGATGGCCGTTGGGGGCGGAAAGGGTTCTCGAGTGGCGACCGCGTACCGCAAGGCGCGGCGTTGGTAGGCCCCCACAAGATGGACTAATGACCTGGTAAAGGTTGCTGGAGTCCGCTGGATGCGGGTGGCGCAGGACCGGTTACTCTGGCACTCTTTGGGGGAGGCCTATGGAGCAGTGGACGTCTTTCGGCTGATATTAATCTTGTACTTGTGTTGATGATGTGATATAATTGAAGTTCCCTGTCTTGTGTGTACAGGTGGTCGGCGACGTGGACGACAGCCTGCCCGCCGTGCTGGCCGAGTTGGACGTGAAGCTCAGCAAGCAGGAAAGCAAGCTGAACGTGCGGCCTTTGCTGCGGCTCGTGTGCAGCCGGCTCTTCGGCGACTTCCGGTCAGTTGCGACACTATCATGTTCATAGCGTTATCCACGGTTGTGCCTTAAACCAGCCCAGGGTCTGCTTTGACACCTAATCCCAAGATTAGGCATAGCCACTAGTTTTACGAAAGCGACTGCCATCTGACCTTCCAACCCAGCGGGAAAGCTAGACCTTATTGGGATTAGACCGGTTTCCCCACGATGATTTCCTTCACCGAAAACTTTAAATGTTTCGTACATAAGTTCCGAAAAAACTCATTGGTACTAGCCGGGATTCGAACCCACGGCCGCCGTTTGACAGCCGATCATGTTTATAGGTAGTGTAGTGGGTGATGTCACTTCCGGTTGTGTAACGTTTTGTGTGTTGGCTGGCTAGCACAGCTGTGATACTCTTGGGACAGCATAAAAGAAAAGGCTGGGTTGCACTCCGGCAGAAGTGAAAACTCAGTGACATTGTAACAGATTTTTGATCAGAGGCTCTAGTATAAGATTTACCGAAACAAAACGTTACGACCGCGTTCGCGTTTAGCTGTCAAATCCCATACAAATTGAGGGTAAAACGCAAACGCGATCGTAAAGTTTTGTTTCGCTAAAACTTATACTAGAGCCTCTGGTCACGTATCCGTCTTACGAATTTTGAATCTGTCTAATCTTACGGTCACGTGACCCGTTGCGAGTTTATAATTTTTTCTTCATCACAAAAGTGCACAGCGCCGCTAAAGAAGTTTTCACTTCAAAAACACAATGGAATTTAAACCAAGCGGTTAGGATAACACAATCTCCTTTTGTTCTGAAACCAAAGGGGAAGCAAATGAATCTCTTCTTATGGGATTCGACAGCTAAACGCAAACGCGGTAAAACTTATACTATAGTTGGTGCATTCCTATTTGCATTATGACAGAGCTGTCATCCCAGTACAATAAACGTCAAATTTGACATAATTTTTACTGGGATGACAGCTGTCAAATAACGCAAATGGGAATGCTAATACTATAGAGCCTCTGTACATCGTATTATGTTTCCAGCGGTTTCGTGGAAATGGTGGTCCGTCACGTGCCCTCGCCGCTGGACGCGGCCGCGCGCAAGGTCGCGCACACGTACCGCGGCGCCGAGGGTGCGCTGTGCGACGACATGCGCGCCTGCGACCAGTCGGGGCGACTAGTCGCGCATACCACCAAGATGTATCCGACGGACGATTGCAGCTTCTTTCTGGTGAGCACTGCTTATCCTCTGGCCAACAGACTTAAAGTCGCCGTCAATGGATTTTGCTAACTATGTAGACAAACCGCCATAGTAGACAGACATAGAAAAACTTAATTTTACATCACATTGTACAAATTAGACTAAAAAAAGACCGGGTTGCACTCTGGGAGTGCTGGCAGAAGTGAAAACTTGAATAATTTTAATTTTGCAAAAAAAATCCCTTCCCCCCCCCCTCCCTGCGTGCAATATAGCTAATAATAACCTTATTAGTAGTACGCTATAGTTCAACCTAACTCAGCAAAATTGATGAAGGAGACGATGAAATAAAATAACAAGTTGTTTTTGCCTCTGCCAAATATTTTTCAACGTTTTATCTCCTTAGAAATAACGTCCAAATTCGAACTATTCGAATTTGCTCAGTGGCAAAACGGTAAAGGTCGCGTGGGCAAAATTACAAGTAAATTTGCAGAATATATAATTGCGAAAAGTGTTTAACGGCTTTATACTCCTTCGAATAGTGTTCTGTTTTGAATGAAGTCGATTCGGCTAACAGCAAAATATAAAAGTTTGATAAAACAAAATGCATTTGCATTTACGGAAAATGTGTTACGACTTTATACTGTTAACAATAAAGTACAAATTAGATCTATGTCAAAGCCTTCGATTCGATTGAAACCTGGGCTGTACTACAGTCTCTCCAACGGTGCCAAGTTGACTATCGCTATATCGAAGTGCTGAAGTGTTTGTACGAGAACGCCACTATGTCAGTCCGGACTCCAGGACCAGAACTCGAAATCTATTCCGCTGCAGCGGATAGTCAGGCAAGGAGATGTTATTTCTCCAAAACTGTTCACCGCTGCACTGGAGGACGTTTTCAAGACTCTGGCCTGGAGAAGGCTAGGCATCAGCATCAACGGCGAGTACATCACTCACCTTCGGTTTGCTGACGATATAGTAATCTTGGCTGTGACCATGGAGGACTTAAGTACGATGCTCGATGACCTCAGTAAAGCATCCGAGCGAGTTGGTCTAAGAATGAACATGGATAAGAAGAAGATCATGTCAAATGCCCATGTAGTACCAACTCCCATTACAATCGGACACTTTACGCTCGAAGTTGTAGACGATTATGTATACCTAGGACAGACGATCCAGTTAGGTAGGTCCAACTTCGAGAAAGAGGTCAATCGTCGAATCCGACTCGGCTGGGCAGCGTTCGGGAAGCTACGGCAAATCTTTTCGTCCAATATTCCGCAGTGTCTCAAGACGAAATTCTTTGACATATGGCACTGAAACGTGGTCGCTTACTATGGGCCTCATAAGAAGGCTCAAAGTCACCCAAAGGGCAATGGAGAGGGCCATGTTGGGAGTTTCTCTGCGTGATCGCATCTGAAATGAGACTATCCGCAGCAGAACCAAGGTAACCGATATAGCCCTCCGGATCGCTAAACTTAAGTGGCAGTGGGCGGGGCACATAGCACGTAGAACCGATGGCCGTTGGGGCGGAAAGGTTCTCGAGTGGCGACCACGTACCGGAAGGCGCAGCGTGGGTAGGCCCCCGACAAGGTGGACTGATGACCTGGTAAAGGTTGCGGGAGTCCGCTGGATGCGGGTGGCGCGGGATCGGTCACTTTGGCACTCTTTGTGGGAGGCCTATGTCCAGCAGTGGACTTCTTTCGGCTGATATGATGATGATGAGATCTATGTGCCCCTAGTCAAACTCCCGTTACTTACAACTTAGTAAATATAGCTTACAACCTTGATTCAAACATGGGATACTTTTTATCCCGAAGAGTCCAAAGGGATAAAATTGGGTATAGAATTTGAAACGGGAATTTACGCGGACACAGTCGCGGGTAAATACTATTGGTTATGATCAATAACGGCTGGCCCTGCATGTGGTATGTACGAGTATATATACGCTCATTAGTTTCTAGTAGATTGATTAAAAGAAACAATGATAACGTTGTGTAGAAAAATAATTCGCTCTGTCATTCATAATTTGCTTTGTCAAATTATTATTTAATCATTATATACATGTATTACTCTTCACATAATAAGAAGCATGACCCGGAATATAGAATTAAGTTACTTATAAGACCATTTGTGTGCCCTAACAGGGTGTCATGGAAGCCTTTGTATAATAATGTAAACATCTCATGTACATGACTTTACAAATAAACATTCTATTCTATTCTATTCTATTCTATTCTATTCTACCTCAAAAACTTGTAGAGTGAGTGGGCAGCAAGATTCTTGCTTCTAAAACCGTCTATCATCTAACTCTGCCTAGCTACTATCCTACGGATTTATGTACAGTCCAGTTCATAAATACATGTACGTTATCAAAGTTTCAAAAGTATCTGGGCAACCTCTTAACAATAAAGTCGTGTTCACATGTTTATGCTCACTTTGTCCGTCATATGAACGAACTCGACTGTATCCTATACGGTTGCTTGTTCTCCAGGTGCTGACACGCATAATGTCCGGTACGTTGTACGCGGGGCAGACCGTCAGGGTCCTGGGTGAAAACTACAGCACCCAAGATGAAGAGGATTCCAGGATCATGAACGTCGGCCGGCTGTGGATATACGAGGCGAGGTACAAGGTGCGTGAAGGGGGTGACTGGTGGTATAATTTGTGACCATATTAAAGCGGACTTCATTAGTAGTCAATACACATATGCACTTGTATACATACTAATACCTTATTTTGTCTTATAGACATGAAGACTATGACGTTTGTAGGGAAATACATATATGATCTTCAAGTCTTTGAAATAAATAGACGCTTTTTTCGTGAGCTTTGTGTATTGGTAATGTAATAATTAAGTTGAAAAACCCCCGGCATTTTCATTTCAAAGTCCAATATCTCAAAAACGGCTGAACAGATTTTCATGAAACATGGCTAAGAACACTCGGGGTCACATCAGCTTTCGAATAAAAAAACCGCATTCAAATCGGTCCATCCGTTTGGGAGCTACGATACCACAGACACGTTACTTATAACACCCCTCTCTTTGCGACGAGGGTCAAAAATATACACTATTGATATTCGAAATCGTATTCCATGGCAAGTTACTAGAATTATATTCTTTTGCTATTGCGCTAAGCTAAATAACCAAATGAAAAAAGAGCTAAATAGACAATTTTAAAGTATTATTGTGTTTAAACAAATGATACTTACTTAAAGTAAAGTCAAAATAGGTCGGAAGTTACAAAGCATGTTTAGTTAGAAGCTAGCAATACTAAGTGTAAAGTTGGCGCGCAGTGCCAGAAAAGAAGCGTGTTAACTTGAATTAGGACTCTAAATGTTATTTGGCTCGCATTGACGACCGCTTTAGCCTAGTTGGTAGTGACGCTGCTTACGAAGCAAGAGGTCCGGGGTTCGAATCCCGGTAAGGGTATTTATTTGTGTGATGAGCATGAATATTTCCTGAGTCATGGATCTTTTCTATGTATTTAAATATACTATAATAAACTAATATTATAAATGCGATAGTGTGTCTCTGAACCGATTTAGATTAAATTAGGTAGAGAGATAGTTTGAGTCCCGAGGAAGGACATAGGATGGTTTTTGTCCTAGAAATCATCTCAGAAGGGGGTGAAATGGGGGGGGGGGGTGAAAGTTTGTATGAAGCTGCGATATAAACGAGTTCCACGCGGACGGAGTTGCGGGCAGAAGCTAGTTTATATATGTCAAGTACCCATAGTAACAAGCTTTGCTTAGTTTGGGACTAAGTCGATTTGTGTAAGATTGTCCCCTAATATTTATCCATACTTCCATACTAATATTATAAATGGGAAAGTGTATGTGTGTCCGTCTTTCATGGCAAAACGGAGCGACGAATTGGCGTGATTTTTTAATTGGAGATAGTTGAAGGGTTGGAGAGTGACATAGGAAAGTTTTTATCCCCGAAATCAACCCCTAAGGGGGTGAAATGGGGGGGGGGAAGTTTGTTTGGAGCTGCGATATAAACGAGTTCCACGCGGACGGAGTCGCGGGCAGAAGTTAGTTGTTTATATTTATTATTTAATACAAATTGTTTATCCAGGTGGAGCTAAACCGCGTGCCAGCCGGGTGCTGGGCGCTCGTGGAAGGCATAGACCAACCCATAGTCAAGACCTGCACCCTGGTGGGCGCGGACGAGACGGAGGAGCTGCACACGTTCCGGCCGCTGCGGTTCGACACGCAGGCCGTCGTCAAGATAGCCGTCGAGCCGGTCAACCCGTCCGAGCTGCCCAAGATGCTGGACGGGCTCAGGAAGGTCTGTGGGGGACGTTACATGTGTTCTACCAGGTTTTTTTTCATACAACGACGGTGGCAAACAAGCAGAAACAGACTTCATTGTCTTGGTATTAAATATATCATACCCAACACATTACAATGTAGGAACCATGGCTCTATCACAGCAAGGAAAAATAATGGTCATTCTCCAAAGACATGCTTACAAAAAAAATATTACTATAACATTTTGTATTTATGTATACTGGGTCGCAAAGATACATGCTATCAATAATTGGTAATTACTTGAAGGAATACCCGTGAAAATATCGTTTTATTCATCTTAGAAAACCGTGAAATACAAAGTAACGGTTTTTCAACTCGTCATAACTTGGCGTCAGTATTGACAGTCAAGCTTCGGTTGGTAGCTTCAGTTGGTTGGTTCTGTTGCTAATTTCATCGCGTTTAAATATGAAATCGCCTAATAAAATAGGAAGTGTACACCAACTGTGGGAACCAAGCCGCGAATTCGCGGCGTCGGGAACAGATAGGTGAAGGTTAATACTTCGGTCTTTATGACCTCGTCGTGTGCAAGTCCGACAGTGAAAGGGTGACATGGCTTTGCAACCGTCCGTAGGCTACGCTGAGCGCTTATCAACAGGTGGACCGTAGGATTGTCTGCCAACGTCATTTATCAACAGGTGAACCGTAGGATTGTCTGCCAAAGTCACTTATCAACAGGTGGACCTTAGGATTGTCTGCCAACGTCACTTATCAACAGGTGGACCGAAGGATTGTCGGACAACGTCACTTATCAACAGGTGGACCGAAGGATTGTCGGTCAACGTCACTTATCAACAGGTGGACCGTAGGATTGTCTGCCAAAGTCACTTATCAACAGGTGGACCGTAGGATTGTCTGCCAACGTCACTTATCAACAGGTGGACCGAAGGATTGTCTGTCAACGTCACTTATCAACAGGTGGACCGTAGTATTGTCTGCCAACGTCCCTTATCAACAGGTGGACCGAAGGATTGTCTGCCAACGCCACTTATCAACAGGTGGACCGTAGGATTGTCTGCCAACGCCACTTATCAACAGGTGGACCGTAGTATTGTCTGCCAACGTCCCTTATCAACAGGTGGACCGAAGGATTGTCTGCCAACGTCACTTATCAACAGGTGGACCTTAGGATTGTCTGCCAACGTCACTTATCAACAGGTGGACCGTAGGATTGTCTGCCAACGTCACTTATCAACAGGTGGACCGAAGGATTGTCGGTCAACGTCACTTATCAACAGGTGGACCGTAGTATTGTCTGCCAACGTCACTTATCAACAGGTGGACCGTAGTATTGTCTGCCAACGTCCCTTATCAACAGGTGGACCGTAGGATTGTCTGCCAACGTCACTTATCAACAGGTGGACCGTAGGATTGTCTGCCAAAGTCACTTATCAACAGGTGGACCGTAGGATTGTCTGCCAACGTCACTTATCAACAGGTGGACCGAAGGATTGTCTGTCAACGTCACTTATCAACAGGTGGACCGTAGTATTGTCTGCCAACGTCCCTTATCAACAGGTGGACCGAAGGATTGTCTGCCAACGCCACTTATCAACAGGTGGACCGTAGGATTGTCTGCCAACGCCACTTATCAACAGGTGGACCGTAGTATTGTCTGCCAACGTCCCTTATCAACAGGTGGACCGAAGGATTGTCTGCCAACGCCACTTATCAACAGGTGGACCGTAGGATTGTCTGCCAACGCCACTTATCAACAGGTGGACCGTAGAATTGTCTGTCAACGTCACTTATCAACAGGTGGACCGTAGTATTGTCTGCCAACGTCCCTTATCAACAGGTGGACCGAAGGATTGTCTGCCAACGCCACTTATCAACAGGTGGACCGTAGGATTGTCTGCCAACGCCACTTATCAACAGGTGGACCGTAGAATTGTCTGCCAACGCCACTTTTCGCCAGGAGAGCATAGACCAGCTAGGACTTGTCCTACCCTCTCCACATTTTTTTTTGTTTTCTTTGCTTGTGACGGATGTGTGACTTGTGCAATCCTCTGACTAATAAAAGCCTCAGTCTCAGGGTATTTACCGCTATGCTCTATTAGACACACCGAGCTTTAAGGGAGCCAGTTTGGCTATGTTACCAACTACACTGTGTTCCGCAGGTGAACAAGTCGTACCCGCTGCTCTCTACTCGCGTCGAGGAGAGCGGGGAGCATGTGATTCTCGGCACCGGCGAGCTCTACCTGGACTGCGTGATGCATGACCTCAGGGACATGTACTCGGAGATAGACATCAAAGGTACTCGACTAGTCTCTATATGTCGGAGGGGTGCTGATGTGTGGCGAATGTGGTTGCACTTTTCAAATATTGGCTATATCAGTCACCTGAGGGCTCACGAGCGATGTTGTCAGCAGTGATTAGCAGTCGCTGAGGCCGAATACGGCTAGAAGATGATGATGATGAGTTGGATCAATCAACTATTTGTTGTTGTTAGTTAAGAGTTGGCCAAGATCACAAAGTCTCATAGAAAAAATGGTACAATAGGGAAGATGAAATTATAATATTCACCACTATTTTGTGATCAAAATGTTGACATAACATAAAATAATTGCTAAAGAATAATTGAAGAAGTGTTTTTACTTTAGTTTATACTAATGTCAAACAATAATCACGGTTAATGTGAAATGGAACGTTTTTTAAAATAGACCAATCAGTCTGGTGACGTCACTCGTGTTATGACAACTAATGAAAGGTTGTGATTAGGTATAAAGGGAAACATTGTTTCATTAAAAAAAATCGATATTTCGAATAAATATGGCTACATCCATATCCAGCTTTATTAAAGCAGACTCTAGAAACCTTTCAAAACGTAGTGTCGACATGGTCGTACATTTTTGTTGTTGAAAGTGCTGAGTATTTTAGCGTATTTTCATTTCTATAATAGCGTTATTTTAGCCGTTATAGTAATACCTCGTACTTTCTTCAGCAACTTCTACACATAGCAGTTATTTCAGGTCAAACAAAAAAGGAATGTTATGGCGACAAATGTCCAAATCAAAGGGCCAGTTAAAAATATTTTACTTGGAAATTTCGTTGAAGTTGATGGACACATTGGCACACAGCAAGAATCAACACTTTTGATCGGAACATTGGCGGCATTGTTGTGACTACCTGATGTTGATGGATTCTCCATTTTTCAAAGTTCACACTGGTCTGATTTGTTTATTAGCAAAATATCTCAAAATTCAAAACTTAGGCAACTATGACATCTACGTACGAACAAAAACGGCGAGTGACAAACATGAGTGACGTCACAGGAACTGTAGAACCGTTTTGGCGCGAAAGTTGTCACTCTGTGACGGCAATTTTTTACTATAAATTATAGTATTTTAATATTTCTATACTTTCGTGGTTCTACATGCAATTCTTTCATATGAAAGCAAAATTTAAAATATTGCATGTAGCTGTATAGAGTCCGGAATGTTAAGTGTCACGCTGGCCCACCGGCCCCTGTATTTTTTTAAATATATTATGCCCATAACACGCACCGAAATGCCCAATAGGAGTGTGGACTCAAAAAGTATTATTACTTCAAAAGACTGAACGCAAAAAATCCCATTCAAAAGTCTCCAATCTACAACCGTTAGGGCTCTTCCAGCTAACCTTTGAGCAATTGACAGCTTTACTATGTTTCCTTTTATGATTTCAGTCGCCGACCCAGTTGTGTCGTTCTGCGAGACAGTAGTCGAAACGTCATCACTCAAGTGCTTCGCGGAGACTCCCAACAAAAGGAACAAGCTGACGATGATAGCGGAGCCCCTCGAGCGGGGACTCGCCGAGGACATCGAGGCGGGCGCCGTTTGCGTCACCTGGGACAGGAGGAAGCTTGGAGAATTCTTCCAGAACAAGTCAGTATCAAAGTCTCACTGAAGCTCCGTCCAAAACGTACAGGGCGTATTGATGAATCAAATGTACATCAAACACATAAATGTGTACACCGAATGTATGTTTGAAAACCCGTTCTTTTCAGAATCGGTAAACTTTTCTTGAATGGTATAAAACAAACCTAACCTGACCTAATTAATGGGTTCTACAGAATGGACTTTAAGTTGTGTATAAAAAACTAACGGTTTCTGAGTAACAGATATTCGATGAAACGAAAATTCGGCGATACCATGCATTCGGTGAAATAATAGGGACACCGATTTTATCATTTATGGTTGTGGATAAGACATCCGTCACCCAGAATGTAACGGATTTGTTATCTTAGCGATGACTAATAAAGTGGCAACCACGACTGCTGAACAGATCATGGCATCATCAGCTTATAAACGTCGTGCTACTTGGCACAGGCCTCCTCTCATGGATGAGAGAATAAGCAGTAGTCCCTACGTCCACTAAGCGACTTCACAACATCTCTGTTCTTTGCAGGTTTCCTAACGATTAAAAAAAGCACACCGAACTTGCTAAAAAGCGATGATATTGACCTATGTAGCCTAGTTGGTAGTGACCCTGCCCACGAAGCCGGAGATCCCGGGTTCGAATCCCGGTAAGGGCATTTATTTGTGTGATGTGCACGAATATTTCTTTCTGAGTCGTGGATGTTTTCTATATACATATAAGTATGTTGTATCATCGTCTAGTACCCAATAGTACAAGCTTTGCTTTGATGGGACTGGCTCGATTTGTTTGTGTCCTCAAATATTTTATATTTATTTTGGCGGGCAATCCCTCAAACCATTTTGCTATACGTGGGCGAAGTCTTGATCAAAAGCCAATGAATTCATTTCTCATAACATTTTCAGATATGACTGGGACTTGCTGGCGGCCCGTTCGATATGGGCGTTCGGCCCCACGGCCACCGGACCCAACATTCTGGTCGACGACACTCTGCCCTCGGAGGTCGACAAACATCTGCTGGCTAGCGTCAAGGACAGCATAGTCCAAGGTATCTACCATAGTCCCACTGTACAGCATTGTAACATACGAATGGCAATCACCTCTCAACCAGGCATTAACACGTTCGGCGCCGGTGACACAGCGTCTGTGATCAAAAAATTCTTATTCCTATGCCAGTGACACATATGTGTGATTTTATTTTTACGCCATTTTCTCAACAAATTTCCAATTTAAAATTTTTAGATTGAATGTACAGTTATGTTATTCAAATATTAAATCGAATTATGCGTTGGTTCCAATATCTTAAGAGTTTTTGAAATTTATTAAAAGTTACCCTTATACAGTGCCGATGACACATTTCAGTGTCATACCTATGAACTATGCCAGTTGACACGTATCTGTGACCATTTTATTCGTACTCCTATGCCAGTGACACAAATACGTGACTATGATAATTTCGCCCGGCATAGCTTAAGGGCTCAGTTAAACGCTGCCGCAGTCGAACGTCGAGTCGAACTAACATTCCACTACATGTCAGAGAGGCGACTGACGCTGCAAAATAAAAAAATAACGCATTTTACTAATTTACCTATAAACTTTGCCAGTTGGCACGTATCTGTGACCATTTTATTCGTACTCCTATGCCAGTGACACAAATACGTGACTATGATAATTTCGCCCGTCATAGCTTAAGGGCTCAGTTAAACGCTGCCGCAGTCGAACGTCGAGTCGAACTCACATTCCACTACATGTCAGAGAGGCGACTGACGTTGCAAAATAAAAAAATAACGCATTTTACTAATTTACCTATAAACTATGCCAGTTGGCACGTATCTGTGACCATTTTATTCGTACTCCTATGCCAGTGACACAAATACGTGACTGCGATAATTTCGCCCGGCATAGCTTAAGGGCTCAGTGAAACGCTGCCGGGGTCGAACGTGTTAACACGTTGGCAACCAAGGACCCGCCTAGCGGGCACTCGTAAAGCCGCGTTCGCATTTGTCTGTCGTGTTGTGTTGTGATGCTCTCTGTCGTGATGGCTGCTGTTCACATTTATCTGACCTGTTATGCCGCATTTCCATACTTCACGCGTGCCCATGACGCGTCACAACACGACACTGGCGCGTGCGCACTCGTCTGATGTTCTGTGTCGTGTCGCTGCACCGCCCCCGCACCCCACCCGTTCTGACGCGGACCGGGATCGCTTGTGATGCGACACAACATAAGCCGTCACAACACACGGCATCAGATAAATCTGAACGCAACCATATATATGAAACCGATACCGTTCTGATGCATCACAACACAACACGACAGACAAATGTGAACGCGGCTTAATGTTTGCTCAGATTCCGGCTGAGCCCGCTAGGCGGGCAGTAGTATGAACTTACACGCCTAGCGAATTCTGTCGGTTTCTGGTGAATGTTTCCATTTTTAGTCTGGTTGCGAAAGTGTTGAACAAAACAAATGCAAGTCTCTTCCTTATGATATTTGACATTCCATTATACCATTTTATATTTATAGGATTTTGGTGGACGGGCCAATAGAAATGTAGCGGAAATAGTAACTTGAAGTCGGCGTTTTAGGGTTCCATACGCAAAGGGTAAAACGGGAAACTATTACTAAGACTCAGCTGTCTGTGCGCGTCTGTCTGTCTATCCGTCTGTCATCGGCTGTATCTCGTGAGCCGTGGCAGTTGGACAGTTGAAATGTTCACAAATTTCTGTTGCCGCTATAACAACGAATACTAAATATTATTATATATCCCCCTGAGACCGCATACAAAGAAAAAGTAATTTCAATTTCAACAAAATAAATATTTAACGGGGCTTCCATACGACAAACGTGATTTTTTTGCCGATTTTATAGATAATTTCCCCCATTGTTGCGCGAGTCCGACTCGCACTTGGCCGGTTATTTGATATTAATGTTATGGCAACTCAATTGTTTAGGTTTCCAGTGGGGCACACGCGAAGGCCCTCTGTGCGAGGAGCCGATTCGCAACGTGAAATTCAAGATTCTCGACGCGGTCATAGCTCAGGAGCCGCTGCACCGAGGCGGCGGTCAGATCATACCCACCGCGCGCAGGGTGAGTACACAAATCACGGGTGGACACTGTAGTGACCGATATCAGTATTGGTACACTACGCTACGGTACAGTCGCCATCATGTATATCCGAGCGGCCAGTGCTCACAAAACAAATGCCTCGACAATAGAGACGTGTTTTACTTATTATTTGGTTACGTATTATATTTGCTAACGCTCTAAAATGCGTTCAGAAACCGTAGGAAATGACCAGCATTACTACAACCGATTTTGCCATGAGAACTTTCTTGTCTGTGGCAGTAGGTAAAATTTCTACTGTAATGTTATTACAGTACAGATTTTTGTAACGTTACGAGTTTAAATTTTGAACAGCTGTCAAAACTCAAGTGGGTCTCTATTCTAGTATCCATAGATATTAAAACAGTTATCGATACAAAACGTCAATTCAGTACGTTTTTTTATACAAACCCCACGACATTTGATCTCGAGTGATATGAGTATAGGGACTTGATTCGTTGTCTATGATTTAAAAAAAAACATTATGACAGATGATCGAATTGCCGCCATTGCTGTTGTCATTTTATTGTTGGTTTTTTGCTGTTATACTTACTACTACTTATGATATGTGTGTAGATAAAGTAGTGTAGGCAACTGTACATAATTAGGCCTTAAAACACTCGTGTGATCCTATTATGAGACTCGCTCACGCTCGTTTCATAAAACCACACTCGTATTTTAATGCCTCATTATGGATCAGTCGTATAAACTACTATTACGATATTTGTGAGCGCTTTGGTCGCGACGTTCGAACACACAAGGGGCTAATAGGGGGAGACGGGTGAACGCGTGCAGGTGTCAAGGTATTCAGTTATTGAGTTCGACACTATAGCGACTTGCAGTGATAGCTACGTTTCTGATTTGGATAATAGAATAAAACAGTGATATTGATGTACAGTCAGCATCATATACTTAGTTGCAACCGAATATGTCGGAACACGTCTTTATTACTAAAGGAGTAAGGACGTGTTACAATATATTTGGCTGCTACTCTATATGACGCTGTCTGTACACTAGAGTGATCAACAGTGGTTACTAATGGACGAGTTGAGTGATCTTAACGTTTATGATTTGGTCATCCGAGTAACCAACAGTGAAACTGCTACAGAAATATGTATATATAATAATTATTTAATGCACTCAAATTACATACTGCTCAAGTAGTGGACCCGATTCTACGTGAACATGGCTTAAATAGTCTAAAACTAAATTGTCTAATTTTTAGACATCATTTAGGCGGCAGATTAATTCGGCGATTCACCGAGCGTTTGAACCGTTCGGTTTTAACGTCATTGTCGTCTCAAGATTATTTCATCAGAGGTAAAACGTACCGCAGAACTTTTAATCAAAAAAGATTCAGTACTAAATTAATATTTTGTTTTTAAGCAGTAACGCTGCTCAAGAAAATTATAATTTTTTTAAATGAAAGGAAATCAGTCAGAATCAGGAGGAGGATTCAGTACTGGTATTGGCTAACATCTTCATCAAAAGTAGACTCTGATGCTTGTATCTTTTGATACTATTTGCTGTCTCCGACAATGACGAAAAAAAACGCCTTAAAAACGCTGAATATTCGCCCTTTGGCAGCTAAGCTAAGTTGAATAGACCGCTAAGAAACGTCAGATTCAAATTAGCGCTGTCTTTTGATTATGACTAGTGATGTGCCGTTACCGTAAATTACGGTAAGAGAGAGAATTTTGGGGTAACGTTCTCGGTAACGTTCTCCGTAACGGTAATTATCGAGAAAGTAGTCCAAGTCCTAAATTTTTTCAACTTTTTTTAACGTTATCCCATTTCAATTAGGGATAATAATCTACACAAAAGAAATCACAACGATCGGAATAGAGGGACTAGTAAATTACCAAAATTACCGTAAGTTACCGCCGTAAATTACCAAGAATATTCTCCGGAAACGTTCTCAGGTAATGTTACCTACGGTTTTTTTAAATCTATTCGTTTTAATACAGTGCAAACCATTAAATTAAATTTATAATAAATACAGTTCTTTTTTTAACCGACTTCAAAAAAAGGAGGAGGTTCTCAATTCGGCTGTATTCATATTATTTTCAATGTTTGTTACCTCAGAACTCCGTCATTGATGCGCCGATTCGAAAAATATATTTTTTCGTATGTATGTACTTTTAGGTAAGTCCCATTTTTTTCAAATTTCAGTTACATGATAGAATCTATGAGGAATTGAGACGACTTCTCAATTTTATTAGGCACGCGTGTAGTGATTTTGGTATTTTCTGTTATAACTCGTGTATTTACATCCGGAATCATAAATTTGGTGGCGAGGAATTGATGATGAAGACCACAGATGACTTATCGAATTCCTCAATTATGTACTTAAAAGTGCAAAAGTACGTCACAGGTTCTGATAAGATTCCGTTGAAATAGGAACTAATGAAGTGCCATTGGTGAGTATCTTGGGGAATCGATGGAAGTCCTCAAATATTATTGGCCCACATACAGCGATTCGGTTTTTTTCTATAGTAATCAATCTGTTTTTTGCTATCGGAAATCAGTTCATGTGGTAAATAGTAAAAAAAAATAGGAAATGTTCTCGTGGCTTGGCGGAGTACTAAATTGAAGTCGGTTAAAATTTTGTTTTTAAAGTAAATTATTCATTAAATATTTCGTTATATGGAATAGACAAACTTTATTCAACAACACACAATTTAAGTTACATGGTAATCTTAGATTGAAGACTTAACATATAAATTTAAATATAATCTAGATATTACTATATTTACATTGTATAAATCATTAATATTGTAATAAAAACAAATTGCGATTCCGATTGCCGTAAGCATACTTGGTCCACCCCCCACCATAACCACGGGATAGTGATAAAGGGTGATGCTGAGGGCTGACGACCAATCAGGAACCGCTAATTAGCTTATTCGTAAACACTATATACCCCTAATGGGTTTTTCCACCTGCTATAATACAATACGACCGTAACTGATAAGCATTTACCTGTTTGCAAAATAACGTATTAGCTAAAAATTAACACGAAATGTAATAAATATCCTTAAACCAAACGTATTATCAGTATCACCCTAACATTGTCCAAACAAAATATACTCGCGGAGAACTTCAACGAGAAGTTACGGTAACTTACCGTAAATTTCAACGGCTAGAACTACCGTAAGTGGGTAATTTCTCGGCGGCACAGAATTTTACCGAGAAGTTACGGTAATTTACCGTAAATTTCAACGGCGAGAATTACCGTAAGTGGGTAATTTCTCGCCGGCACATCACTAATTATGACAGCTGCTCGTAGAATAGCAAAGTGTTTTAGCGACACCCAAAATAACCAAGTTTAGAGGCCACTATATTATCGGGTCCAGTGTCTGAAGAGCATACTTTCCGGTCCTCTTTCTTTCGGACTATTAATAAAATGGTGCAGAAAATAATAGTATGTGTCGGCACAGGTGGCGTACTCGGCATTCCTGATGGCCACGCCGCGGCTGATGGAGCCGTACCTGTTCGTGGAGGTGCAGGCACCCGCGGACTGCGTGTCCGCCGTGTACACCGTGCTCGCCAAACGGAGAGGTCAGTGGGCACTGTTGTACCCAAACCGAGCTTCAATTCTTAAGGTGCAACGTCACTGACGAATTCCATACAATTTTCGTTCGGACTAGACGTCTAATCTATCGATGTCAAGAACTTGAAATTGTGATATTTAGATAATATATGACCCTCTTCTCCCGCAGTTTGAATAAATACACGTACAAACCAGTAATATTCAAAATATAGCCATTTGAAATTCATAAAATTTTACTCCGAGCCTTGTATGTGTGCGTGAGTAGACACTGTCCGTGTAAATGACATGGCCGCGTCACATGACAGCACGTGGCCCAAAACCTTCACTAGATGTCTTTGATATCAAATCAAAATTAGTTAGACAGCGGGGTCAATAGTAGTAATTATATTCACCAGACGGCGACACCATCGTACAATCCCGTTTTTTTCTGGTGAAAGAGACGGCATTCATTTTATATTGCTACGCTACTCATTTTGGTAATGACGTAAGAGCTATGTCATTTGTTTATTGATAGAACGAATTTCAAAGAACAATGTATGAAGTTCAATGGTTTGCCTTTATTCGTGATTATTTATTGAGATTGCCATGAACAATAACCTAAAGTCCACGCAACGATAATTATGCATACATTTTGCGTCTTATTAGAAAGGAGTAAGATACAATATGGAAAAGTAATCTGTGCCACCGGCCGTATACATATATAGGATTTGATCAAATGAATTTGCAACTTGGATTGATTAGTTTCGATTGAGTGAATGTTAATTGATGTAGCATTAAATATAACAGACAAATAAATGTTTTCTTTCTTTCTTTCTTTCAATTGTGCATTTGGAGTGAACTTGTTAAATTTAAAACGTTCGCTTTAGTCGACTACACAGTTGACAGTAAAATAACTAACTACTGCAACCTATATATGAATCGACTGTTCAAGTGTTCAACTACCGGAGATTAGATTACCGGACATGTCAATTAACTAATGCCTGTTCCCAATAATCAGTCCACGGATAGTTTTCCTTACAAGCATTTTGACAGATTACCCGTTGAAAATGTGTCAAATGTCGGTAAGGAAAACTATCAGTGGATTGATAATTGGGAACCGGCCTAAGTCACAAGTAGTCTTCTTTATAAAATGTTGTGAAGGTAGAATTATATACTCGTAGGCATTCTTCGGTGCTGGGACTGATGTCTGTTACGACCGGTGGCTAGGCAGATACGAAACCGGTATTCCATTAATTGGGTACGGCACTGTTATATTGTAAGGTTTAGCCGCGCCGCGACAACACAACGGTGCCCCCACCACCAGTTAGAAATATTGGTTACCGGTATTTATTAATGCCTAGTGATACCTTATAATACCGGTTCCAAACAGGTATTATTTCGATACAGTTTTTTTTTGTTCTAAGGCGGGTCGAGTTGGCACCTTTACATCTTTTATGAAAGCGTTTACGGTACCGGAAAAATTAACCGTAACCGTAGTTTTATGGTAGTAAAATATAAAGGTGCAGCTAACTATCGAAATGGCCCGGAGAAAACTGATACGTACGTATTTAATTTTTTTTTTTAACTTTCATATAGGCAATACAAACCGCCATCTTGGAATCCCGAAATACCGGAATCCCGGACCGATTTTTCCACTAGTCTAATACCGGAACTGAAAAGGACCAATATCGAATTACTTTTTAAACCTACTAATATTATAAATGCTAAATTTTGGATGTTTTTATATATAGATGTTTGAATGTTTAGATGTTTGGATGTTTGTAACTCGATCACGGCTCAACCGATTTAGATGAAATTTTGCACGAAGATAGTTTAACCTCCTAAGGCCCATAAATTATGCCCATATAGTTTCGGGCAATTTTTAAAACAAACGAATGTCAACTCTATTTCCAACACAACACAATTCCAATGCCATTTTGTATTGTATGCTGGGCCTTAAGAGAAGCCGAGATTAAAATAAAGGATAGTTTTTATCCCGGGTCCATGGAGGCGGAAACTGGTTTTTAATAAAAAATATAATAACTTCATGCAATTGTAAAAAAAGGAACGCATAATCAAGTTAAGTATTTACATTTATTTGAATAGTTTTATTTGTAATGTCTGTGCTCTATTCTTTTTCTACCGAAGAATAATCACTTTTACGCTCTAATGATGATAGTGGTAGGAGCATAATTTGAAATGTTCGAAGGTAAAATAGGCTTCCGCTAAAACGGACAACTTTTATGAATGAACGTAGAACACCGTGCTCGTAAATGGGGAATTTAGGTAATAATAAATGCCTCGTCTTTTTTACTGGTAAGTTTGTTTTTTTTTCACAAAAACGTAGTTTTTCGGGTTGTTAACCCATTACAAAAACGTTAGTTGACATAAAACTTACTTAAACTTTTGGTTTTTTAAATAAATGTAAAAAATAAATGTTATTCATTTACTCTTACTACAACAGGTTCAGGGAGGGAAGGTGTATTTGGGTTTCACATGCCGTATCACATACGCGCTGATTCTATTGTATAGACAGTTTCCAAATACACCATCGCTCAAACAGCTCAATACTTTTTTTTAAGTAAGAAGGTTGGTTTTGCTTTTGGAGATGAGTTTTTTTATTTTACTGTCGAGGCATAAGAGACGTGTTCAGATATTTGTGAGCACTCAAATATATCTGATGGCGACTGTACTTTTTGACGAACAAACTAAAAAAGCTGCAAAACTTCCAATAATGTAAATTCAAGTAATGCAGACGAAGTAGACGAACCAAAATTTGCGAATACGTAAAATAACAAATTATTGTCCTATCTTATCCTATTATACTATTAAACGAGGAATATATATATATATATATACACACGATGATTCTTAATTCGTGATCAAGACAAGTAACATATTACAAGCGGATGTCTCTTTCTATCAAAAGGTATTGAAAAGAGACTTCCGCTTGTAATTCGTTACTTGCAGCTTCGTGAAACGAGCCCCAGGAGTCAATTTTTCTAATTCTGTAAATTGATACCAACCACGATTAACTCGAAGTTACCTAATACAGACGTTCTTTCTTTTTCTGAATAAACCTGAATAAGGAATCACTTTATAATTCAAAATCATCGTCACCCTAACGGTAGTTTGCAAAAATTTTACGTATGTGCGTTTGACGTATCTACTTAACTTCAAGAAATGTAGGGTGACCAAACATTCAGTGGATATTAGTGTTTACATTATCATGAAATTGAAGTATCTAAACAGTGATTTAATTGCATGAGACCTCATCCATTGAAATCCGTTTTGGCTGTTTATCAATATTTTTCGACTCCTGATCACGGATTAAGAATCATCGTGTATATACATTTTCGATTGAAGTCCCGAAATTCCGGTATTGTGGTCCAATATCACATTTCAGTACCGGTATTGAGAATCATCCGATATTTAATGCCTTATACATATGTACATATATCTTTTTCGTTTTTGAGGATTATAATAATGACTTAATGAAAATTGGCATAGTAATAGATCAGCCTATATTACGTTCGACTGCTGGGCACAGACCTCCTCTCATGGACGAGAAGAAAAGCTTAAGAAAAAAAAACGGTATCATGAGTATACCGGTTTGGAAAAGGCATTATAAAAGTGTAAGTAAATACAGTAAAAAAACCGGTAACGATATGTATATCTACACGGTTCCGGTTCCGGTACCGTTATGTTGGCGACGCGGCTAACATTTACAATATAACGCTATCGTAATGGAATACCGGTCCCATACCGGTATACCGTAACCGAAATGAGTACATGCTCGTGAATCTGCCTTTATAAAGTATATTTTCGGACAATTATTAAAAACTGAATCGATAACAAATATCCATTATACTTAATTGAACGAGCGAGTGAGGCGAACGAAGTTTTTCATTTAAAATTGGGCAAATATTCTTTCGTATGTCCGGCTGTCCAGACTTCTCCTCTACATGTTCTCAACCGGTTCTCGTGAAATCTTGTGAGCTCGAAACTACCAGAGACACGGAAATCTGCTCTTAGGAGTAACCAGACCGATTTTAGAACAAATATAAACTGCATTTAATAAATTAACGGTCATATCTCTCTAAAAACCAGAGTAGCTTTTTTGCATATAAAATTTACTAAGCCTAGTAGTATATCGCCATGAACTCCCAGGGCCCTATTTAATACACATTACAATCCTACAATTTTGTATAAAGGTGACATATTTGTAAAGATTTACTAAGAAAATCTTTACAAATATGTCACTTTTATACAAAATTGTAGGATTGTAATGTTTATTAAATAGGGCCCTGAAAGTTCATTTATCCATCACCACAGAAATATTTTTTTTATCGGATGTGGTTCCGGAGATTATACCCTACATACAAACACGCAAAAAAATCACAGATTTCTCCTCTATATAGGAATCGTTCCGGTAGCCTAGCGGTTCAGGCATGCGACTGTCAAACGACGGTCGTGGGTTCGACAGATAAGTTTCATCTCATATTTACCTAAACAAGACATTCAATAATTTTGTAAGGAAATGTCCACCTCTGAACATTAGTACTGATAAATCTTTCATATAACTGTGAAAGCAAAAAAAGTAGAATTCTAATTTTGAATTTTGACAATCATCGAAAACAGTACCATATTGTCAAATGGTATATTTCTCTCTTTCTGACGCGCTCTCGGACGGGACTCGAGAGACTGGCCACTAACAGTTTTGATATACCTAAGAAGGATATAACAAACTCGCCCGTTATTCACAAAGCTCACCATATTCGTCCGGTGACGCAAAGTTATTACCAATTTTGAGGTCTTATTATTTTAGTCGGAGTTTACGGGCGAATATTGTGAATAATATTTAGCCTTTCTAATTAGTCCTGCAAGTCAATATGGATATAACAGATCAAAGTAATATACTAAGTATCTTACTTTACGTACCTTATTCCGTATAACATTAGATTTTCTAGGGAACATATCTTCGTTTATGATCCTTTTAAAATACTGTACTAGTGTTACTTATTTCGATTATTTAATGTGTCTCAAATTAAACAATTACGTTGTTGTTAATCAAAATGGTTTTCATTCAAATAACATGAAGATTTATGCACGATTCGTCTAATGTCAATGGAATTGGGTTTAATAGATAAAGGTTGGGCTTTGATTTGTCAATTGTAAACCTATGGATATTCATGACTTTCCAATTAAATCAAAGGCGTAACATCTTTGTAAAGGATATACGTATCCAAAATAGTATATATGTAGTATGTAACATGTAAGAATATGTCCGCCAAAAATATAGGGGATATTTGTGGATAATCTAGATACAAACATACATACATACATACATACATATAATCACGCCTCTTTCCCAGAGGGATAGGCAGAGATAAGGGATCTCCATTTGCTACGATCCTGGCAGACCACTTTCGCTTCACTCACTTTCATAATATTTCTCAAACATGCTCGTCGGTTTAGGGTACTTTTGACCTGGCCTTTTGTTAAGATTTCTCCAATTTGATCGGAGAGATACGAACATGCTTATCAAAAAAAATTAAACATATTGAAAAAAAATTTTTACACGTTACAAGTCAATCTAATTAGTTGAGACGGTTATATTCGTTCGAAAATCCAAAAAGAAAAACAAAAAAGAAGTACTTTCGTCGGGATTTGAACCTGGTTCAATGATGGTGTTACAGACAGATTTAAGCAAAAGAGAAATTTACTGCGCTACCGTATGACATTAGGTGATGAGTGAAAAAGTCAGGTGCGTGTAATAGAGTGGGCATGCTCGCTGGCGGATTTCTGTGTGTATTGTTATATGAAGAGAGAGAGAGAGAATGACATACTTTTATTTCATACCCAAAGTTAGAAAATTGATTAGATAAATGAAGGGGAGAAGGAAGACAATAAAGTTAATATACAATCGTATAAACAGTCAGTAACGGTGACTTATTTCATCTACGGATATTGTATGAATCATTTCATATATCGATACCTAAATAGAATTCCTGCTTTGGTAATGGACATGGCTGGAGGCGTAGGGCGACATACGAATTTCAATCGTAATAGCTGGAACATTAGAAGCTAAATGAAAATGAATAGTACGACTTTTTGTGGTAAGGCAATGTGTTTACGTTAGCGCTTTAATACTACAATCTGATTTGAACCTTATTGCTAAAGAGTTAAGGTTGTTAATGGGTTGAAATTATTGATGATACCACCAACGTCTGGCCTCGTGACCCTATTGACCCTCGTGACCCTCTTGACCCTCGTGACCCTCTTGACCCTATTGACCCTCGTGACCCTATTGACCCTCTTGACCCTCTTGACCCTCGTGACCCTCTTGACCCTCGTGACCCTCTTGACCCTCGTGACCCTCTTGACCCTATTGACCCTCTTGACCCTATTGACCCTCTTGACGCTATTGACCCTCTTGACCCTCGTGACCCTCGTGACCCTCTTGACCCTATTGACCCTCGTGACCCTATTGACCCTCTTGACCCTATTGACCCTCTTGACGCTATTGACCCTCTTGACCCTATTGACCCTCTTGACCCTATTGACCCTCTTGACCCTCGTGACCCTCTTGACCCTATTGACCCTCTTGACCCTATTGACCCTCGTGACCCTATTGACCCTCGTGACCCTTTTGACCCTCGTGACCCTATTGACCCCCGTGACCCTCTTGACCCTCGTGACCCTCGTGACCCTCTTGACCCTATTGACCCTCGTGACCCTATTGACCCTCTTGACCCTATTGACCCTCTAGACCCTATTGACCCTCGTGGCCCTATTGACCCTCGTGACCCTTTTGACCCTCGTGACTCCGTGACCCTATTGACCCTCGTGACCCTCTTGACCCTATTGACCCTCGTGACCCTCGTGACCCTATTGACCCTCTTGACCCTATTGACCCTCTTGACCCTATTGACCCTCGTGACCCTCTTGACCCTATTGACCCTCTTGACCCTATTGACCCTCGTGACCCTATTGACCCTCGTGACCCTATTGACCCTCGTGACCCTTTTGACCCTCGTGACCCTATTGACCCTCTTGACCCTATTGACCCTATTGACCCTCGTGACCCTATTGACCCTCGTGACCCTATTGACCCTCGTGACCCTTTTGACCCTCGTGACTCCGTGACCCTATTGACCCTCGTGACCCTCTTGACCCTATTGACCCTCGTGACCCTTTTGACCCTCGTGACCCTATTGACCCTCGTGACCCTCTTGACCCTCGTGACCCTCTTGACCCTCTTGACCCTATTGACCCTATTGACCCTCTTGACCCTCTTGACCCTATTGACCCTCGTGGCCCTATTGACCCTCGTGACCCTTTTGACCCTCGTGACTCCGTGACCCTATTGACCCTCGTGACCCTATTGACTCTCTTGACCCTATTGACCCTCTTGACCCTCTTGACCCTATTGGCCCTCTTGACCCTCTTGACCCTATTGACCCTCTCGACCCTATTGACCCCCTTGACCCTATTGACCCCCGTGACCCTATTGACCCTCGTGGCACTGTGACCCTATTGACCCTCGTGACCCTATTGACCCTCGTGACCCTCGTGAAGAGTATAAAAGGGAATGCCGAAGTAGTATGCGGGATTTATTCATTTCTCATCGTTCGGACTGGCAGTGTCTCTGGTTGTGGGCTGTGAAATTATTGGTGTGTGTTACCTCTATTGTGTTTTGGTGAATGGCTTGTTATTGTGAGGAATCTCTCTTCATAATTATGAGTCTTTTACTTACTTAATTTTACAAGTTAATTGTATATTTAAAGGGGTATTAGGGCCTAAGCTATATTTACTTTATCGGAGGTACTCCGGGAGGTTTATATGGTTAAATCAAATATGTTTAATTTGCTAGCGGCCACTCCCTAGAATTAGACATGTTTGACAAGTGTTTTCGGAACTCAGTCAAAGCTGTATTTACCGTAACGGAGTTGGTCCGGAGGTTTATATAGTTAATCAAATATATTTAATTATGCCAGGGTACTCTCTGGGATTGAGTATGTTTGACGATTGTTTTCGAAATTTAGTTGGGGTTAATTCTTACTGTCCAATCAGCCGGAACACTGTCAAGAATCAGTTATCTGCGGAGTCAGCCCCACCTAACGGTGCCAACGGGGATGAATCCGTGTCCGTGTAGTTACCAGACTTGAGGTGTGGTCTGGCGTCTACCTCTTTACCAACATAGGAGACGAAACCCTTTAATCGGGGCCCTCACGTCTCTCAAAACAACTGACGGTGGAAACGTGGCTTGAGCATTTATGTGACGAAAAGCATAGGAGGATATCTCCGCTCGTGGAAACCGATCGGTTGCTTGAGGGGTCGTTCAGTGTTAAATATACTTATATATCAACATACCGTATGTCCAGTTAGTGCATCTTACTCGCTGTTTTCCCTTTAGCCTTCGGGCACAGCGAGGGGAGATGAATTACACAGGCTGTTAGAGGGTTGTCATCTCAGTTTCGCCGACTGAACTAATTACAGCTTCAATAGGGATACATTCTTGCTTCTGAACTAAGGTATGGTTCCAGGAGTAAGCAGAATAGGGACTGTGGGGTAGGCTTAGGAGTAAATTCACGCGTTATGGGGTATTAGGGCTTGAAACTATATCTACTGTAACTAAAGATATTACAAGTGTTTGGTAGGATTAATAAAATTGAAGTTATTATTCTTATAAAATCTAATGACGACTAAAATTATTAATGAGTAACCAGTGTGATGTTTGAGTAGTAAGGCAAGTGGTGTTGGGTTGCCGTGGATTACACGTGAAACACGAGACAATTGTTAAATATCATTAAAAAGGTCACAGTATTATTCATGAAATTGTGATATCAGGATTGTCTCAGAAAGATGAAATAATTCTGGGTTTGATGACAGGCTGAGCAGTTCATCAAATCCATTTAAAATATCTTATTATCATGAGAGAGAACTCTCCATTTAAAATATCTTATTTTCATGAGAGAGAACTCTCCATTTAAAGTATCTTATTTTCATGAGAGGGAATTCTCCATTTAAGGCATGGTTTGGGTAGAATGTCTCGCGTGTAATGAACGGTTTACCACGGCATTACTCTACAGCCGTCGGTATAAAATGGTCCAGGCCATCTTAGTTATACATATAAACGATTAATAATACTAAAAGATGTCAGTCGAGTTTGTCTCGGTGTATCTTCTCGAAACTGACCGCTAGGTTTGAGACACTGGTAGATTCATTCTCTGAGTCCTAAACTCGTAGGATAGCTAGGTAAGTAACTTGAATAGGATGTCCAGACTCCATTCCAACAAGAGAGTAGCCAGTGTGAGCAAAAGATTGCCACACGACCCGTCGATAGAACTTTGGTCCAAAATACAAGTATTTAGGGCAGTCTTCTAGATAATAATAGGTTTAAATAAATAATCTTGATTTTATGAAGGCTACTCCTTGTTCAACCGGACATGTAATAGAGGATAGGTGTTTTTCTACCAAAAACAATTTTTAATTATAATCATAAAGTAACCTACAGTGTAATTATAATCATAAAGTGATTTATAATTAATTTATTATTCCTACAAGATTTAGGACTTTGTTATGCTCATAAATAGGAAAATAGCAGTTAAAAGTAGCATTTCAGTAGGTTAATTTATGTACAGATAAGCTAGCTTTAATTTTATTATGAATGGAGAGTCCAAAAACCTGTCAAGCTTTCATAAAAGGATTTAGGGTTATTACGGTACACAACACTTCGGGGTTCAACCACTAGCGATCACATTTTGGCCAAATCGTCAGGTATTCTTAAATAAAAGCACGCAACAAAAGTAGGTTTAATAAGTAGGTAAATAGAGAGTAATTTACAGTAGTCTAGTACGAAGGAATAGGGTTTTACATTAAGTTAGAATTCATTGCAAAATATTTAGCGTTTCTTGAGCTTCAGCGGGAAGCTGCTTCGTTAGCTGTAGGTCTTCGCAAGCGTTTTCTAGCCAGGGGGGGTAAACTGTTACAGTTTGGTGCCGTTCCCTGGGATATCTTCAGTAGCCCTCACGGGCTACAGTTTGTTGCCTGAAGTTGGAGGTGAGCTTGATAGGTGTTGGACTCTTCATTATTTTCTTTCAATTATCAGCTAGGGACTCCGCTAGGGCAGGTTTAGGACTGCATCTGAAAAACAATAAAATTTTATTAGATTATTTGCACATTGCATGTGGAACCAACAGCCGTCGGGGCGGAGAGGTTCTCGGGGCGGACACATGCTTGCCGGGGGGGCGCGCGGTGTGTCTGCCCCGATGTATAGGACGCGGGGCGTTGTGGCACTCCTTGGGGGAGGGCTGTGTCCGGCGATGGGTGTCTTTCGACTGATGTGATAATGATTATGATGATTATTTATATATATATATCACATGATATCGGTACTTTTAGTAAATATAAATTATTAAAATTATAGATTAAGGCGGACATTAGTATAAGAAAAAAAATATAAACTCATTGACTCTGGGGGGCGTCAATGAATAAATAATTTAAGATATGTCGGGGCGTATTCAGTGTGTCTACAAACAAAAATAACAGTTGTAAGGTAGTTCGTAAAACTAGAAATTAAGTCTTATAAATATAAAACCTAGGTCTTGTGCAGGGGATATTTCATAATATGTCAAGGAGAAATGAGCATGGTTTAGCACAACGGAGAGAGGAATTGCATTTTTGCAAGAAGTAGGCATTGTATAGGAACGCCGGCAATATTTATGTATTTCTATTATTTGGGGGCGAGCCTTCATCGCCAGTAGAAACAAAACCTAGCTATTCATAAATTCTGAGCACCTTAATCCTTTAATGTGGCTAATATATTTTGTAGTTTACCTTGAGATGTCGTTGAGGCTAGTGAGGCTCTGGTGATGTCGTTTCTTTGGCGGCGTGTAGGCACTGAACTGATATTTTCCAGTGTCGGAGCAACCTCAGAGCAATCCTTGGGTTTTTGGAGTGGTGGTCGCATGCGGTTGTTTCTTGGTGCTCCTTGTACCTAAAACGAAAATCATTAATGTGAATAATTTTGTACTTGTAGACCATGAGAATAAGGTTATATAGTGTTAGAAGTGTATGTACTTACACTATATTGTATGTGGTAATTAGGAAAACCTTGAAATTTGTATAATCCCAGTTCCTTGCAAGAACTTTTTAGTTCCATGTACAAAGACGACAATTTAATTACGTTTGAAGATACCATGACAAAGGCAATCGGTCGGGTGCATGAGTACTTAATCAATGTAAGTAGGAAATACTAGGGCAGCTAGGGAGTATCTTTATACGTAATAAGAACAAAAGTTTTACATACCAGAATTATTACTTCAAGGCGGCAAGTGTAGATAATTCCGTGTGGGGAATCAAAACGTGCAGTTCTGCCTAGGCGCATACAATTACTTCAGAACGCATGTACGTCAAAAGGTCACAAAAGTAAGAGATAACTCACAACGTTCGTTCACTGTGTTCTCGACTTATAGAATTTAGAAGGAAAATCAATGGAGATTCATAGCCAAACTGAAATTGCGGGAAGACTGACACGAGGCGCGGCAAAGAGAATAAATATAACCGTTAACCGCTAACACGCACGAGGTGTCATTGCGTTTTAAAACTCCTATAGATATTATTCTCCATAGGAAGGATCTGCGGAAATAGTATCTTATAATCATTATTTGATTTATGCAACGCAAAGATTGCTCTAGCATTATTTTATGGTTTTTAAATATAAAGGCGAGATTTTGGAATCACTTCAGTGTGACACAATGTATACGAAAATACAAAGACGAAACGCTTTATGGGGTGTACAGATTATGTGATTTTGCCCAGTTTGTCGGTACAGCGTGTCGGGGTCGTGATTGTGCAACCGCATGTGCATGCAGTATCTCTTGACGAAAGGATCAACAGCACAACGTGCGTCCAGACGATAGCAATCGGTCGGATTCAGATGAGTTGGAACTGACAAATCAAGACATGTATACACCCCATTAACTTAGCGCGAGATTCCATAGATATGGGCAATTTATTGCCATACGGAAAAGCCAGTGTAGAAGGCCTTTAAGAACAAGGAACCGCAGATTTAGAGCAGTCTTGTACGCCTGACAACTTGTTGCAGCCGTGTGTTGTAGTGAAACATGAGACATCAAAATATACTTCTCCTTCTAGCATAGCAAGTTGATAGGGCGGACGGATCGCTTGCAGTACGGGTTTAGTAACAGCAGCGCTAACACGAGAATCAAAGTTTCGTGTATATGCGTCCCTTTCACTCGAGTATCGTGAGAGCGATAGAGATGGGAATACTCGAGCTTCAACTTTACAAGTCCGTGGCTATAGCTCAGGACTTAAATAATAAGGGCATGTAATAAATTTTATTTTAAATAAGGTCATTGAATTAACGTGAAGGAATTATTTCATTCTTACGGTAGCGGCAGCGACATCTATGGTAACATTCACAGATTGTTTCTTTTGAAGATGCTTTTATACTTACAAAGCTGCAACATACATTTATGGGTCAAGAAGGTAGCTAAGCCTCAATTAATGGGATTCATATCACCATAGCTACCCATTTCATTATGTATCAATACAACGGATAGAACAAATTTGATAGAGCAGCAGATAGATTGGTTTGAGAAAAGTGAAATGTTAGCCACGGAGGCTATTGTTCAAGTCAGGGAAGGTTGTGAGGATTAAATAATAAATAGACGTGTCATTGCGAGCATTATATGTTCTGGTTCGAACCTCAGAAAAAACAAGGCCAACAAAGACAAGAAAGTATGGAAAAATCCAGGGCCCAGTATATTTTATTATCATACAGAAGTCACGCGACGCGCGACGTGCATAGTATAGACATTGAGTTACAGGCATGAGAATTTTATTGAAAAAAGGAGAACTAAGCATAACCATACATTACATGGATAAAAATCAAGAATCCACATTACATACATTATCTTATATAACTATGACAGCTTGTTTGGATTATTTATTATGAAGTTAGCTGCATATGAATACCAGATTTAGCTTGGTAGCAGTACAGACGACCGTCTCATTATGAAATAGCAAGATAACATTAACACACACAGACGCGGTACAATATGATATGAAAATACGAAGATCAAAACAAGCAGAAAAGGAATTTCAGTTCAAAATGTTCCGAAAGATTGGATATTCTGATAAAAGGTATTCAACACGTTCGCAACCAAGAACTCGTCAGTAGGCACTCGTAATGTTTGTTTAGATGCCAGCTCAGCCGTTAGGAGGGCGGTAGTGTGAATTTACACGCCTAACGAGTTCCGTCCACTTCCAGTGTATTATTACATTTTTGGTCCGGATGCGAAAGTGTTAATGAAGTAAGGAATACTAGTCACATAGAAACTACAGATCTATCATTGCTTTCGCATTAGGGAAAATCATGCCCCGAGGAGGGTTCCGCTTGAAGGACTTCATGGAAATGGATAGCAATCTCATGGACTGGTGTGGGACGAAATTTCATATGCTGTTTCTTCACGGTAGTAGAGATGTGTCTCATCTTGTTGACGTGCTGGCGACCCTGGAAACATAAATATGAATATTACTCTTCGCATAATAGAATGAGCTCCTACAAAAATTATTCACAAGGGTGGGACGAGCATATGAAACCTTGATTCTTCCCAGTATTACTCCAAGCATTGATATTATATGAAAGAGAGTTTAGTTATAATACTACATAGGTCATCCTGAATTTAATTATATTCCCTAAATAATAAACATGCATTAAGGAGAATAACTTGGTGCGGGGGCGTGGGAGTGTCTAAATTGATTTGAGTTTAAATTACAGAGGTTGTGATAATTATTGACATTTAATAACAAAAACATATTTATTCCAAACTTTGATTCACTTAAGGAACAATGATATCTTAGTTTGGTAAATATACGAGTAGCCACGGATATACAAACTTCCTAATTGGCACGTACAGAATTTTATTAATACTATGTAATGTATGCCGAACAGATGCTGTTTCGTGCATATATTATGGAGCACAGAATCATTGGAGAAACACAATAGATATAATATACGAGGAGCCACGGATATACAAATTACTTAGTCTGCATGTACAGAATTTTATTAATACTATGTAATGTATGCCGAACAGATGCTGTTCCTTGCATAAATTATGAAGTACAGAATTATTGGAGAGAAACAAAAGATTTAATTACCTTTTTATATTACACCACACTAGGAGAATAACGATGTCTAGTGAGTGGCTTAAGCGGTCAGATTTGTGTTGGGTAGCAGCATTCCCCTCACGGATTCATACTGCTGTAAAAATAACAAACAGAAGGTTATGTTAAGCGGGAACATCAATAATTAATGTATGATTATGACAGTTAAACAAGATATAACTTTTGAGAAAGGGAAGTAATGGAAATATATTTTAATAAGATGACATGCTCGTCACACTGAAATTGAGACGAAATTATACAATGGTTTAATCGATATATATACATTCGTGGATCTACTATATATCTACTTACTATTGGGGGCCATTGTATGGTAAATTAGACGGGAAGATGTCAGTTTCCGCTGGGACCACTAATGTTGAGACGGGCCCCTTCCTTGGCATTTTGGCTTAATATTCCCAGTCGCATTATCGAGTCATCAATTAAAAGGGCGAGTGCATTCTGCTGTTCCTGGAAACACCATGACAAGAAATTATGACACCAACGGACATTATCGGACCGACGGACAAATGGACATTTAGTTATTTTGAATGAAAAATTGAATCAGGATGAATATCAGAAGAGAGAGACAAGTAGTATGTGAATTACTCTAAACTTGGATATAATATATTAGTAGAAAACTAGGTTAGCTAAGATAGCGAGAAGTTTTACGATCATTCGCAAATGTATGCTAATTACCACTGAAGTGTTACTGTTTGTCGATACATTGCCGAGTATTACGGGCTGCATGGCACCTTTTAACGTTGAAATACGTAGGAAGTCGCTTTGAACAAGGACAGAAAAAGGAAAAATTAACGTTAAGGCGGAAAGAAAGAATATTCTGGGATAATACATACCTTGAGGAAAGCGTCCATGTAACTAATCCAGCCCAAATAGCGGTAGTGTTGCATATCACGTTTGTTTTAATTTAAAAGTTTTAAATATGTTGAACCCATGCATCAGAAAATCGAAATCGGATCACGACCCACGACGTGCAATTTTGACAGTTGACACTTGACAGTGACGCCACGCTATGATGTGTCAAGGCATAGAAGAAAATTGAGTGAAGACATAGATCACAGACAGTATTCGCATATATCGAGTAAATAATTTTCTTGTAGAATTACGCTTGTACGTTATTCAGGAATTAAAAATTGTATTTTCATTAGTTGCACGAAATAACAACAAATAATGACAGTGGTTTAGTGACATCATATATAAAAACATCTATTCGGCTGTAGATGGCGACACTATATATGAGAAAACTCAAAATATCGACAATCTATGCCAGGAATACACTACTCAACAATAGATGGCGCAAACGATCACTGACGGGCCATGACTTTGGATCCATGTGTCAATGGGAAAGTTACTCTATTTGACGACAGATGGCAGAGAGATGCAGTTTTATAATAAAATTCTTACGACAGATATGGATACGTGTTTATAACAACGCAAAGTTGAGAAGTAATTTTAAAATAGATAATTAATGCTCGTATTTGTTAATCAACAATCGAGTGTATACAGTTTAATATATTTGCTACAGTTAAAAAGGTATTAAGAATTTCCGAACGAAATGGACGTCAGGATCAAGTGTCATGTCATATGAAAGAGAAAAATCGTCAGTTGACTTGAATTTCACACACAGTGTTTATACAAATAAATTTCTGTTTTCGGGACTAAGTGAATATTCAAACATTGTAAAACCTTTTTCAAATAAAGTATCATTCAGGAACGATAAATCATGTGAAGACCTATAAAGACTAGTGTGAATGCAATCACAACAAGAAGTTATTAATTGGATCAAAGTGTTGTTGTAGCAGAATAGTTTTCCATAGTGGTGTTTTGTAACAAATAATAGTGAATATGGTGGCTCTCAAGTTAAAAAGGTGCTTCCTGACGTGGAAAGGGTAAACGTAGTAAACGTTTAAGCTTTTCAATTTTTGAAACCCATTTTGGCTTTGTGTTGTTAAAGTTTTGCAGGGCGCTGCCCATATTATCATTAAAATAGCGAAAATACAATTCAATTCAATTTCAATCATTTAAGATAACAAGGATCTCGGGTTTTTTTTTGTATGCTTGTGGGTAATTTGACTTAAGGGGTACGAAAAATCTTAAAACTAAATATATCACAGAGGGCTCACATCAGACAGTTTGAAACGGGTTCTAAAATTCGACTCATTCTCTTAATAGCTTGGTAGCGCTGTGGGAAAACGTCGGCTTTCTAAGTCACTGAGCCGGGTTCGATTCCCGACACATTTATATTTTTGTATTTTTCTTTTGTGTTTTATCATGGGTGAAAGACAATGAAATAGGTTTACCTACAAGATAGTATATTACTTTGTTGCAAAATGCTCTATACAAATTATAAAACTTGCGTTATTGATTGACTGTCAGGCAGCGTGGCTTAAAGCCGTTTGAAGATAAATATGAGGGATCGGCGATTCGGCAGCAGATTTGGGTGGATCTAGATGATTAATATGAGACGTCTTTATACTTGGAAAACCTCATTAACAATATACTTAGCTGTGGGGCTTAATTACATTAAGGCCTACTAAGGTATATTTGAAATCACTGCATCAGAGGTGTCAGAACAAGTTTGATCTATGATTGTGTATTAATGGCAACGACTTAGGGATCTGGTAATGCTGGTTTTTTTTTGGAGTGGGGCAAATTGAGGTGGTTTTTATAATTTGCGAAATAGATTTTTATTGGGTAGGTTTGTTTTGTCAATTGGACTGTCGTTCGCCCGTCGCGAAATTGGACCTACGTGTGGTTGCTGGGTATCGCGGTTGTATTTGTGGGTGGATGTTGAGGTGCGCAGGTAACAAGTTACAGAATAGCCGGATTGTGAAAACTGATGGTTGAGTAGTAGTAGAAACTTTGATCAATGATGTCGATTTTGACTAAATTCTAGGTTTATTTTTCAATCAAAGATGGCGGATCTGGGTTTTTAAGAAAAATTTTTTGTATCTAATTCCATTAATTTGCTAATACTAATTTAAAATGTTGGGTTAATTTTGAATTAATTTTGAAAAATTATTATTGGTATGAATTTCAACTAATTTACGAACGTTAATTTCTAATTTTGGGTAAAAATTGGGATATAGCTTTGATTTTTGGAATGATCATCTATATTAATTGTATCTTACTCATGGATATGAATTTAAAAGTGAAACAATATACTAAATTTTGTATTTATTAGTGCAGTTAAATCTCTGGCGAGTATGATGAATTTTTATTTGTGGGGAAAATTTTATATTGCATCAATCAATGTCCAATAAGTGTTAAATCTGTATTGAAATGATTACACCTCATATGCTTTGGCTATCTGTAACAATCGAGTGCATAGGCGAATGAGGAAGGTACAAAATGATATGAAGCATGGATGCATTAATAAGGTATTGTAGGGAGAGAAAAAGGAGATGAATGAAAAGGTGGATTGATAGTGTGATTCATGTTTGGGTTTTTTTTATGTAAACATGGGTTGCTACAGTTTGACAATAGCTAGAGTGTAATCAAATAACCTAGATTTGTTGGTTTTGTTGGGAAAAAAAAAAAAAACAATAGGTCCCTAAATATTTATCAATAGGTTAAAATCGTGAAAACGATTCGACTCTTAGCATAGAGTAGTATTTGGGGACTTATACTACACACGCATTTCTACGCAAGGGTATACACACCTCAAGTCGGTTAAAATAAGTCAAATTGAGGGTTAATCATAATTGAATCAGTGAAACTAAGCCGGAGTTTATTAAAAACTTTAATAAATTATGACGTTTTTGTTGACTGTTCTACCTGATGAGGCGAACAAGGTTACAACTGGATTTACAAATAGCCGCATGTTTTGGTTATATTTTCTTTTTCTACATTTCTTACGCTGTTTTGACAAGTCATAATGGGAATTGGCTTATTTTATAAGACATGATACAGGTGCCAAGAAAACTAATTATTAATGATGTAGTTTGGGAGCACGATTCGAGCTTATACATTGGAGAATGAACGTCTCGGTACTTCTACCAAATAGTTTCTGTTTTACGTGGGGAGGTTTTGTTGGATTTATTCAAAGGAAGAGCAATGTTTCCTAGGATCACCGATTGAGCAATGTAATCACCGATCCGGGGTAAATCCTCCTTAATCGAATTACTAGAATTTATCAGATTCACAACCTGGTACCTCGGAGTGAGACAGAAATCCTTGAGGAAAAGCTAGTCATTAATCATTGTTATGGTTCAAGGGAGTCGTGTTAACTGACGAAGTCATTGATGATCATTTAGTACTGGTCAAAAACACATCACGAGTTTAGAAAAGGGAGGGTTGTCGCTGACAAATCTAGGACCTAGGGGTGAAGATTCTACATGCATGACCTAGGTCATACATTGCGAAATATTCACCGGGGCGTGTTGTAATAGAGTGGGCATGCTCGCTGGCGGATTTCTGTGTGTATTGTTATATGAAGAGAGAGAGAGAGAATGACATACTTTTATTTCATACCCAAAGTTAGAAAATTGATTAGATAAATGAAGGGGAGAAGGAAGACAATAAAGTTAATATACAATCGTATAAACAGTCAGTAACGGTGACTTATTTCATCTACGGATATTGTATGAATCATTTCATATATCGATACCTAAATAGAATTCCTGCTTTGGTAATGGACATGGCTGGAGGCGTAGGGCGACATACGAATTTCAATCGTAATAGCTGGAACATTAGAAGCTAAATGAAAATGAATAGTACGACTTTTTGTGGTAAGGCAATGTGTTTACGTTAGCGCTTTAATACTACAATCTGATTTGAACCTTATTGCTAAAGAGTTAAGGTTGTTAATGGGTTGAAATTATTGATGATACCACCAACGTCTGGCCTCGTGACCCTATTGACCCTCGTGACCCTCTTGACCCTCGTGACCCTCTTGACCCTATTGACCCTCGTGACCCTATTGACCCTCTTGACCCTCTTGACCCTCGTGACCCTCTTGACCCTCGTGACCCTCTTGACCCTCGTGACCCTCTTGACCCTATTGACCCTCTTGACCCTATTGACCCTCTTGACGCTATTGACCCTCTTGACCCTCGTGACCCTCGTGACCCTCTTGACCCTATTGACCCTCGTGACCCTATTGACCCTCTTGACCCTATTGACCCTCTTGACGCTATTGACCCTCTTGACCCTATTGACCCTCTTGACCCTATTGACCCTCTTGACCCTCGTGACCCTCTTGACCCTATTGACCCTCTTGACCCTATTGACCCTCGTGACCCTATTGACCCTCGTGACCCTTTTGACCCTCGTGACCCTATTGACCCCCGTGACCCTCTTGACCCTCGTGACCCTCGTGACCCTCTTGACCCTATTGACCCTCGTGACCCTATTGACCCTCTTGACCCTATTGACCCTCTAGACCCTATTGACCCTCGTGGCCCTATTGACCCTCGTGACCCTTTTGACCCTCGTGACTCCGTGACCCTATTGACCCTCGTGACCCTCTTGACCCTATTGACCCTCGTGACCCTCGTGACCCTATTGACCCTCTTGACCCTATTGACCCTCTTGACCCTATTGACCCTCGTGACCCTCGTGACCCTCTTGACCCTATTGACCCTCTTGACCCTATTGACCCTCGTGACCCTATTGACCCTCGTGACCCTATTGACCCTCGTGACCCTTTTGACCCTCGTGACCCTATTGACCCTCTTGACCCTATTGACCCTATTGACCCTCGTGACCCTATTGACCCTCGTGACCCTTTTGACCCTCGTGACTCCGTGACCCTATTGACCCTCGTGACCCTCTTGACCCTATTGACCCTCGTGACCCTTTTGACCCTCGTGACCCTATTGACCCTCGTGACCCTCTTGACCCTCGTGACCCTCTTGACCCTCTTGACCCTATTGACCCTATTGACCCTCTTGACCCTCTTGACCCTATTGACCCTCGTGGCCCTATTGACCCTCGTGACCCTTTTGACCCTCGTGACTCCGTGACCCTATTGACCCTCGTGACCCTATTGACTCTCTTGACCCTATTGACCCTCTTGACCCTCTTGACCCTATTGGCCCTCTTGACCCTCTTGACCCTATTGACCCTCTCGACCCTATTGACCCCCTTGACCCTATTGACCCCCGTGACCCTATTGACCCTCGTGGCACTGTGACCCTATTGACCCTCGTGACCCTATTGACCCTCGTGACCCTCGTGAAGAGTATAAAAGGGAATGCCGAAGTAGTATGCGGGATTTATTCATTTCTCATCGTTCGGACTGGCAGTGTCTCTGGTTGTGGGCTGTGAAATTATTGGTGTGTGTTACCTCTATTGTGTTTTGGTGAATGGCTTGTTATTGTGAGGAATCTCTCTTCATAATTATGAGTCTTTTACTTACTTAATTTTACAAGTTAATTGTATATTTAAAGGGGTATTAGGGCCTAAGCTATATTTACTTTATCGGAGGTACTCCGGGAGGTTTATATGGTTAAATCAAATATGTTTAATTTGCTAGCGGCCACTCCCTAGAATTAGACATGTTTGACAAGTGTTTTCGGAACTCAGTCAAAGCTGTATTTACCGTAACGGAGTTGGTCCGGAGGTTTATATAGTTAATCAAATATATTTAATTATGCCAGGGTACTCTCTGGGATTGAGTATGTTTGACGATTGTTTTCGAAATTTAGTTGGGGTTAATTCTTACTGTCCAATCAGCCGGAACACTGTCAAGAATCAGTTATCTGCGGAGTCAGCCCCACCTAACGGTGCCAACGGGGATGAATCCGTGTCCGTGTAGTTACCAGACTTGAGGTGTGGTCTGGCGTCTACCTCTTTACCAACATAGGAGACGAAACCCTTTAATCGGGGCCCTCACGTCTCTCAAAACAACTGACGGTGGAAACGTGGCTTGAGCATTTATGTGACGAAAAGCATAGGAGGATATCTCCGCTCGTGGAAACCGATCGGTTGCTTGAGGGGTCGTTCAGTGTTAAATATACTTATATATCAACATACCGTATGTCCAGTTAGTGCATCTTACTCGCTGTTTTCCCTTTAGCCTTCGGGCACAGCGAGGGGAGATGAATTACACAGGCTGTTAGAGGGTTGTCATCTCAGTTTCGCCGACTGAACTAATTACAGCTTCAATAGGGATACATTCTTGCTTCTGAACTAAGGTATGGTTCCAGGAGTAAGCAGAATAGGGACTGTGGGGTAGGCTTAGGAGTAAATTCACGCGTTATGGGGTATTAGGGCTTGAAACTATATCTACTGTAACTAAAGATATTACAAGTGTTTGGTAGGATTAATAAAATTGAAGTTATTATTCTTATAAAATCTAATGACGACTAAAATTATTAATGAGTAACCAGTGTGATGTTTGAGTAGTAAGGCAAGTGGTGTTGGGTTGCCGTGGATTACACGTGAAACACGAGACAATTGTTAAATATCATTAAAAAGGTCACAGTATTATTCATGAAATTGTGATATCAGGATTGTCTCAGAAAGATGAAATAATTCTGGGTTTGATGACAGGCTGAGCAGTTCATCAAATCCATTTAAAATATCTTATTATCATGAGAGAGAACTCTCCATTTAAAATATCTTATTTTCATGAGAGAGAACTCTCCATTTAAAGTATCTTATTTTCATGAGAGGGAATTCTCCATTTAAGGCATGGTTTGGGTAGAATGTCTCGCGTGTAATGAACGGTTTACCACGGCATTACTCTACAGCCGTCGGTATAAAATGGTCCAGGCCATCTTAGTTATACATATAAACGATTAATAATACTAAAAGATGTCAGTCGAGTTTGTCTCGGTGTATCTTCTCGAAACTGACCGCTAGGTTTGAGACACTGGTAGATTCATTCTCTGAGTCCTAAACTCGTAGGATAGCTAGGTAAGTAACTTGAATAGGATGTCCAGACTCCATTCCAACAAGAGAGTAGCCAGTGTGAGCAAAAGATTGCCACACGACCCGTCGATAGAACTTTGGTCCAAAATACAAGTATTTAGGGCAGTCTTCTAGATAATAATAGGTTTAAATAAATAATCTTGATTTTATGAAGGCTACTCCTTGTTCAACCGGACATGTAATAGAGGATAGGTGTTTTTCTACCAAAAACAATTTTTAATTATAATCATAAAGTAACCTACAGTGTAATTATAATCATAAAGTGATTTATAATTAATTTATTATTCCTACAAGATTTAGGACTTTGTTATGCTCATAAATAGGAAAATAGCAGTTAAAAGTAGCATTTCAGTAGGTTAATTTATGTACAGATAAGCTAGCTTTAATTTTATTATGAATGGAGAGTCCAAAAACCTGTCAAGCTTTCATAAAAGGATTTAGGGTTATTACGGTACACAACACTTCGGGGTTCAACCACTAGCGATCACATTTTGGCCAAATCGTCAGGTATTCTTAAATAAAAGCACGCAACAAAAGTAGGTTTAATAAGTAGGTAAATAGAGAGTAATTTACAGTAGTCTAGTACGAAGGAATAGGGTTTTACATTAAGTTAGAATTCATTGCAAAATATTTAGCGTTTCTTGAGCTTCAGCGGGAAGCTGCTTCGTTAGCTGTAGGTCTTCGCAAGCGCTTTCTAGCCAGGGGGGGTGAACTGTTACATGCGTTCATATTGCATTCTAGAGTGCCAGCCACAAGAACATTTAGTTTCACTATTTCCTAATAGAGGCGCTAGTATAGATTTAGTTTTGCGCCCTCTAGTTTGATTTATGAAAAAGGTTTGACAAGGACTGACTTTGAAGTGACTAAATTCACGAAAAAGCACTTTTATGCATATTTTCGGACTACATTTTAAAAAGAAGCACTGATTAGTGCAGATTGATTGCGATTCATACGTAGCACGCTCTTCGGCTTCCGCAGTTTGAGACACATGTTGGTACTGGTCACGGTTTTGCGTAAAATGATGAGCAACCATCGAAATTATATATCGCGACATCTGTTAGCAACAGCTCGACAGGAACCAGTGATGTTTAACCTTAAGCAATGATCAAACCTATGTTTCTTATAAGAAATGATCTTATAAGAAACATAGGTTTGTATGTTATGACGCTAATCAGGGGTCGTTATTCAACATGTGTGTCTGGCCATGGCATCGTAGCTGCCAAACCGATATGCGATGGTTCTTAGCTGTGTGTTACATTTGGGATGTTCAGAGAAGCATCGATTATTTTATCACGACAGTGTCACAAGCATATGGATGCTATGGCGACTCGAGAGTAGTCACACTTGGCTTATCCTACCATTTTGTTTGACAGGTCACGTGACACAAGACGCCCCCGTGCCCGGCTCCCCCCTGTACACAATAAAAGCGTTCGTGCCGGCCATCGACTCGTTCGGGTTCGAAACGGACCTGCGCACGCACACGCAGGGCCAGGCCTTCTGCCTGCAGGTGTTCCATCACTGGCAGATCGTGCCGGGCGACCCGCTGGACAAGAGCATCGTCATCAGGTATGGACACTGTGGTACCCAAAAAATGTAACCCGGTTTATAGAATTTTTTTATTGATAGAAGTTTTCACGATTCTCACACATTATTAAAAGCAAACGGGACTTAGTCGCTCATGATTAGACTTGGTAAATTTAGTAGCGTGCCGTGGTTCTAGAATCTATGTAGTTGTTATATGTTAAAATAATATTTTCGAAGTCTAAGATGGATTCTAGACCCACGGTATGCTACCAAAACTCCCAAGCCTATGATTAACTTATTATTGTTTATCTCCTTGAGTTTTCTCGACGTTTCGGTTGTGTCGACATCCTTGGCCAAGGGTGTCCTTAAAATAATGAGCAAATCGGTGTAGTCATCAGACAATTAATCGTTCTCAAACCTTGTGAACCTTTAACACTTTCGCAACCAGACTAAAAATTTAACAATTCACCAGAAACCGACAGAATTCGCTAGGCGTGTAAGTTCATACTACTACCCGCCTAGCGGGCTCAGGCGGCATCTGATCAAAAATTAGGATTGCCCGTTAGGGGGGTTCTTGGTTGCGAACGTGTTAAGAATAGTTAGCGCGTACTGAATGAGTTTGCCCTAAGGTTCGAGAACATCGTGAGGAAACCGGTCTATTGTCAGCCAGGTTTAGTTTTTCCTCTGGGTTGTAGTCAGGCGGCTGTAGCTTTCGTGAAACCAGTGCCTGCGCCAAATCTTGGGATTAGGGTCCAAAGCACGCCGAGCTAGGATACCCTAGCAGGATGATGTTTGAGATAAACTCGCTTGTTTCAGACCGCTAGAGCCGCAGCCAGCGACACATCTCGCGCGCGAGTTCATGGTGAAGACGCGGCGCCGGAAGGGCTTGAGCGAGGATGTGTCCATCAACAAGTTCTTCGACGACCCCATGTTGCTGGAGCTGGCGCGGCAGGATGTGCAGTTCAACTAGACTTAACTTATATTTAATAAACGATCGCAAACGACACATGGTTTTTTTGGGTACTATGGTGCCCGTGCGTTTTTGTTGGCTACCCGTAGTAGCCCTTGGCCCGTCCGCTTACTGTCCGCGCGGCTTGGCCCGCATATTGCAAAGAACGCAGGCAAAACAGCGGAATCAAATACGGCCACTGTCCATTCTATATACAAGTGAAAGATTTTTTTTCTTTAATGACTACCTCCATAATATTAGTATGGATTCACCAAACCTGACAGTAGCAGTGAAACTTACTACTCGGCGCCATGTGGGTTGTTGCAGAATGAATCCTAAGTATAGTAACAATCTCCATAATTCTCTGTTGCATACAAGCGTAGAGATCGCATTTTTATTGATGGTATATCGTTAATATTAAAGAGGAAGTCTGTGCGATTGCAGTTTTGTGGGTTCGTCGTACGTAGGATCTCCGGAAGTTTTTATAAATATCCATCAGATAAAAAATCTTTCATAATGATATATTATGAATTTTCAGGATGAACTTCGCGACATAGGCTATCTATATTGTATATCGCGGCTCCGCTAGGGTTCCCAGTAATGTGCGGACAAAGCCGCGTGGGCAGCTTGTGCTTTCAAAATCAATCTGCAAGCAGTTCGCCGCTAGTTGTCAGCACCGTAGTTGCAGCAGCCAAAGTACCCAAATTTATCGTAAGATATCCTTACAGTAATAAAGACATACCGAAATATTTGGCTGTCACTTACAAGATGTATGACGTCACAAAACAGATAACCTATAGACCAACATAGTTGCCTGCGTTTTCACCTGTTTATATAAAACCAATTACAAAATAAAATATTGCGGTAGTCCCTAGGACCCAAAAAATATTCATAATATATTATGGACGAATCGAACAATTATTATTCATTTTAGACATACTTTAAAAAAAGAGTCAAGGTTTTGGAATTTAAAAAAAAAACAGATTTGGCAATTGATGTCTTGGGAGTATCAGCGTTATTCGCCCCATTAGTTTTTCGTTCAATTCGTATGTTGTGTCATTCTGGATTCGTCACACATTCTTTATTGGTCTTGTTCGCTATATGTCTTAATCTTCCTAAGTCTAATTCTGTAACTTGTCTCATTCTTAATAAATCTCAATCGTAATTCGTCACTTCTTCCTAGGACTCATTCTTCATTCTTCCTTTTCGATTTTGGTCTCATTCAATTATTCGCCTAAGTTTTTTGGACACGTTCGATGTTGGTCACATTCGTAATTAGTCTCATTCGTTTTCAGTCCAATTCTAAGTTCGTTTCATTCGTTTTGCGTCTTGTTCGCTATTTGTAACCGTCTTTTCCCGTCAATCTTAAATTACCATTTTTAAATATTTTTTTAGCATAATAGTTTTAAAAATAGCGGTCATATCTTGGTAGAGGACACGGGTATGTCCTAAAACTACGTCTACTCCCAGTGTAGGGAAAAACTGTAAATTACTAAAATTTAATTTGTTTATTAAACTATGAATAGACGATCTGGCAAAAAAGATATGAATATAGCGACTGAAGGCCTCCACCCACCGGACGCGTGTGCTGCGCGGCGCGTGTGCTGCGCGGCACACGCGCAAGTTGTAAAGCATTGAAACTACACTTCAAACACACATCGAACGCGGCACACGCGCAGCACCCGCGCAGCTGCAGCGCAGCACACGCCCAAGTTGTAAAGCGTTGAAACTACACTTCAAACACACATCGAACGCGGCACACGCGCAGCACCCGCGCAGCTGCAGCGCAGCACACGCGTCCGGTGGGTGGAGGCCTTAAGACGTACGTCGTACGGGACGAGTAGCGAACGTGCCCAAAAAAGAACGAGACTAGTTGCCAATAACGACAAAAAAGAGAGAGACCAATAACGAGTGTGTCGAAAGATAAAGTGCGAATGATACTAAAAACGAGAGACATATGAAGAATGAGTCCTAGGAAGACCGTGACTAAATACGATTAGGATTTATTAAGAACGAGACAAGTTACAGAATTAGACTTAGGAAGATTAAGACATATAGCGAACAAGACGAATAAAGAATGTGGGACGAATCCAGAATGACACGACATACGAATTGAACGAAAAACGAATGGGGCGAATAACGCTGATACCGTCTTGGGTACAAGCCTGATTCTGCTTAAATCAACTTATAAATTTTCAAATTCAAAGGCGATAATGACGAGGGTTCAAATAAAACAACACCTGAAACATTATCAATTATAATTCTTCACTTTACACGTTATCTGACCCTACGATCGCGCGATCTCGACCTGTTATGCCGGTCGCGGCGCTCGCGCTCGCGATCTCTGTCCCTATCGCCTCTGTCCCTGTCGCGACGTTCGCGGTCCCGGTCGCGGTCCCTGTCGCGGTCGCGTCTGTCGCGGTCGCGGTCTCGGTCCCTGTCGCGGTCCCGCGTGCGGTCCTGCTGCTCGCGTGGTCTGTCCTCCCGTGGTCTCTCCTCGCGTTTGGGCGGCTCGCGCGGCTTTTCTCTTGAGTAACTGGAACTAGATATATAGATAGCGTTAATAGCACACATGTTAACCCAATCATGGCACACGCGTCAGAGCGTAACGGGCGCTTTTCGTTACAAATTGACAGCGAGGCGCAAGTCTTCAGAGGGAAGACCAGCTAGCAGCTCGCGATTGACTATAGGTGCTTTTTTTATGAAATTTCCATTTCCCGAGAAAACGGTTTCCAGTAACTTAATCTTACAAATCATTGCGATTTTGTTGTCGATCGCTTCAGCATATTCTAGATTTATATGTTTCGATAAAAAATGAAACCTACGCGTCATTGCTTTAACTACGTTACTATCCAATTAGTAGGGATACACTGTGAAAAAAAAAAAAAATTAGTAGAAACGCACTGACAGCGGTGGCGGAGCGGAGCGGAGGCGGTACCGGTTGTAATGTTCGAACTAATATGAAACGATCCGCACAGACCGGCGCCCGCGGCGCGGTTTTCTGTGCGGACCCTTTCGTATAAGCTCGAGCATTACAACCGGTACCGCCTCCGCACCGCGCCGCGCCGCCCCGCCACCGCTCTCTGTGCGTTTGCAGCTTAAATGAAAGATTAATACTTTCTGCGGTTTTTCGTAACGTTTATCTGTTGATAATGAAAAAACAATGTATATTCACTGTTGTCAAATACCCTATTCATTCCACTTCTGGGACTGCAGGCTTGTAGGGTCCGTGTACCCAATTAGCGGGAGTTGTTATATAAAAATTAACTCAGTGTCAGTTTAGTAACGACAATTAAGCATTCAGTTTGTAAACATATTCACATTTCCTGTTTAATTTATAAATGATATGCATATACACGTTAGTTAAATGTGATAAAATCTTCTCTCTGTCCGTTTTACAACACGCGCTAATTGGGTACACGAATTATTGAAAATGCCCATAAACATGTATACACTTTTTGACCTCATCTCCAAGGTCCTCGTATTAGGTCCTTACCTATGAAACTGGCGTTTTGTATGGATAATTTTATGAAAACTGTGATTTTCATACATTGAATTTTGCGGATTATTCAGCAATGTCAAATTTAAACCAAACAAAATTTTTGTAGGAATATAGAAAACTTTTAAGCCACGCACGTTACACATGTCTTAAATACTTAATAATAGTACGCATCATAAAACTATACGTAATTGAAACACTTGAACCGGCAGCACATGAAAAGGGTGGGTTTCAAGCTTTAATTTTAAACACTAAATAAAAAATTAAAACCTTTTACTTGTATTCAAAACCTTTGTTACAGTCGAATATTGAAAATAATTTGGAAGTTGCAATAGAAATGAATAAATTACGTACAAAATAAGTAATATCTGTGAAAAAAAAACGCCAATTTCATAGGGCCTAATATAATGTGTCAAAGTTTGACGGTACAAGTGTATTGTCGTTCACCTGTCTTCGCCGTAGTCCCTGCGGTCTCTGTCGTCGTGCTCGCGCCGGTCGGCCTCCGCCCTGCCCGGGTTGTACGCCCGAGCCACGGGCTTCGGGGGCGCGTTCCTGTTGTGTTCTCCTAATCTGTGTGCAACATGTAATAATAATATAGCCTTTATTGTTCCTTGACTTAGTGCTAACGGGTTCTTGTAAAAACATAGAACTAAATGAACTATTAGTTTACGGGCAACCACTGGGGGCTGCAACACAGTGAATAACTAACAGTCTCCAGGGCTCCAGTGTATTGTAACAAATGTACTTTAGAACAATAAAGATTTATTTATTATTATATATACCACTTCATATCGGTTGCAAGATTACGTTCAATTAAATAATTTATTGAGAGTTCAATTTAAACTTCCATATGTCATGTTAACAAATCATATTTCTAGCACTTTTTACGGTAGTGCACCTAATCCCAGGAATTGGCGTAGGCACTAGTTTTACGAAGCCAACTGCTTTTTGACCTTTTAACCCAGAGGCAAAACGAGATTATTGGGATTAGACCGGCTTTCACACGATTTCTTTCACCGAAAAGCCACTGTTTATTATCAATGATATTTCGAATTAGTTTTCCGAAAAATCCTGTTGGTGAAAATACGAGGGAAAATAATTCTGCACTACATCTGTATTAATAGTCTTATCTTATCTAAATGAAGGTCCTTTCGGATACACTTCGACCCAATGGGATCTTTTGAGCGTGTGCCCTCTCCTTTACACCTGGGCATTTTCGCGAGAAGAGATGCATCGTTAGTGACGTCACCGAGTATAAGTTAAAAGTGTTCCATTTTGTAACTTTTATTTGTCATACAAATTGTATGGTTAATTTTGGTTACAAAATGGAACATTTTTAACTTATACTCGGTGACGTCACTAACGATTCTCGCGAAAATGCCCGCCTACTCCCAAGCTCGCTCCATCATTTCCATGAAACGGAATTTCAGCCTTCGGAAAACCCTTTGGGATTTCTTCGTATGTTAAAATACGTGTTCATTGGTTGACCGTGACTCGGATGTGGACCTTCATGTAAAATACAAAACTATACTAGTATTATTCAAAGGTACCCTTTTCTGAATGGCCATAGGCATTTTCTCCCGCGCGTTTGACTGCCTTCCCTGCAATGAGCGGCGTTTAGAATTTAAAAAAAAACACCGGTTCGGCAGAAGTGAAAACTCAGACACACCTTAAAATCTCAATATCACTAGTTATAGGAGTCTTACATGCAATGCAATCCATTCTGTATGTATTTTAACGACAAAATTAATGTTAATGTTTGCACACGAATTAGTTCAAAGGATGTTTTGACCTAGCGCACTACAATTAGTTAAGTTTCGAGCAACGACTGTCTTGACGTGCATAGCACCGCTCCCCAAGCCTCGTCCCGAATATCTCACCTATATAAGGTCACGTCACCTCCTACGCTCCTACACCTCCTACACCTGTGGCGAGTTTAAGGTTCATGGTCTTCTCTCCCTCTCAGTGAGCGAGATGGAAGTGCGTGTTCGGAAGCGCGGATATCATGTATTTTAATTTTAACTTTCTGGCCGTTCAAATAAATAAAAATGTAATCACTGATTTCTCTCAAACAAAATATTGCTTTTGTGAATTATTTGTTAGGAATGTTTTAATTGTATTTTAGACCGTTTTAGACCAATTCGTGATTTTTTCTATCGAGCGAAAAATGCTTAATCATGTTTCGAATCTGCAGAAAAGCCTCAAGATTACTATTCGTATTTTTTTGAAACCATATTATTATAAACAGAGGCATTATATTGTTTCCAAAAGCGGCCAAGTGCGTGTCGGGCCACGCGCAGGGTAGGGTTCCGTAGTTGCCCGTCTGTCACAGAATGCGGACTTAAAAGGGGGCAACTCTACCGTCCACGGTAAAAGGTTCAAATTCGAATGACAATATGCACCCGAAATTAAGTGCATTTCTTACCAGTTAACTAGTTATGTCTACTACTCGTTACCTAGTTATGTCTAATTAACTGTGATAGTTTTCATTTTAAATTCATTATATGTACTACTGCCATGATTTTTTTCACGTCCCCAATAGTAGCCATTTAGCCGGCAGGGAGGGCGGGACACGTGACTCGAACAAAAATTGGGACTTTAAATCCCATTATCTCGCAAACGCATAACAGAGTTGAAAAATAGTTGTAGGAAACCCATAATATTTGAACAAGCTATCCAACGATACCCCACACTATAGGTTTAACGAGAAAAAAAAATTCATCACCAACTTACATGTAAAAATGTTTTTAGGGTTAAAACTTTTTCTACTGTTTTGTCGGCGTGATTGGTTTATATACCCACGCTGAATTGCAGTTTTCTAGTTGTAAGGGTTACTGAGCTGACCTATAAGGGTTCCTTGTTCACTACGGAACCCTAAAAAGCTCTGTTCACTTAATTTCGCTGAACGTACGGCGCCTTAACAATTTTTCCCCATCCCAATCCCAAAAAGTGCACTTTTCAACTTTTCACTCCAACAGTGTAACAACTAACCTGAGTTCCAGCTGCTTCTGTATAGACACCGGTATCCGCGGGAACAGCGTGTTGAACCAGTCCAATTTGATCAGCATTTGCCTGACGAGGGCGCCTATAGTGGTCGTTCCCCCGCCTCCGGCCCGGGGGTCTATCTCCTCTTCATCTTCGAGGTAGTCAGCAAACCAGTCGAACAGGTCGGCCGGCGGTTGGGTGTAGCGTATGTACATGAAACCTGGAAGGTAGAGAGAGTTGGTTAATAAAAAAGCTTTAAATCTTGTTCGATAGAGGCATACGTCGTGTTAGCGGCACTCCCGAACGCGCCTAATTAATATGGTTTGACGGCAGATCGCGAGTCAACGATAATGTTGAATGATCTTGCTTGTTATTATTGTGAAATATAATCATAATATAAGGAATCAGTGGTCTTATTGTTAACAGTACTTGCAATCATATAAATACGGTGTAACAAGAATGGTGGCGATCCGTTATAGTTATTGAAATCGCATTGCGACTGGAATGGTCAAACACATTTTTGTCGTTTTTGGCGAATTTTTGTTATTTCCAGTACCAATACTGCCTTAACCCATTCGCCGCCGCAGAAAAAAGTTTTTGGCATTCGTATGACGTCAGTGGCTAGTGTGTTGCATCAAATGACGACCTCTGTAGTAGCCTAGTTGCTCCCTACGAAGCCGGAGGTCCCGGGTTCAAATCCCGGTAAGGGTAAAATGGCGGCGAATAGGTCAAATGGATCGCATTATTTTGGTGAGACCCTGTATGGTACGTTGAAGTTATAGAAATAAAGTTGGGTCCGATATTTCTGCGCGCCCTGCAGCCCCAGCTTTAAGGTGTTGATTATTTATTTTACGGGATGCCAACAGCTTTAAACTCATTACTAACATGGATTTTAACAAAAAGGCCAATTACAGGATCTCACAAAATATGCGAATACTTCACAGTGTGAACCCACTCATAAACAATTACACGCACACTTTATTGCTGGAAATTCGTTACTCGCGCACTAGCTTACTTGTCAGCACAATATGTAGTAAAATGGTAACCATGTAAAATGGTAAGCTGCGGCACCGGCATATATTAAACCCATTCGCGCGCACAGTTCGAGTTGACACCGTTGCGTTGCCACCAGCTTCATACGAAGTCCAAAAACAATAGACTTAAGGCGTGCCACCTCGCATTTTTTTTTCTCCAGTCCAGTGCCATTTTATTAACACGTTCGCAACCAAGAACCCGCCTAGCGGGTACACATGTTTGCTCAGATGCCGGCTGAGCCCGCTAGGCGGGCAGTAGTATGAACTTGCACGCCTAGCGAATTCTGCCGATTTGCGGTGAATTGTTTCATTTTTAGTCTGGTCGCGAAAGTGTTAATAAATAAATTTTGAGCATTCGTGTGCACGAATGCAGCAGCAGCAGTGTTGCTTATATGTTTTAAAAGCAATATGCTTGTAGCATAGGCATATACATTATCATAGGGTTGATATATCATACCATAAGATATCAAATTTATGTTTAGGATGACATACGGGCGTAGATGTGTTGTCATATATTTGACACGTCGCATGATTGACTTGCATTGCTCGAGGTGGGAAATATAAAGCATAGCTTCGCCGTTCTCTTGTTCATCCTAAACTTAGCTTTCAAACAAAATCATCAAATAAGGTAAACAACAATCGTCAAACAATAAATCATGACCTCCACCTTTCTCTTCCTTCTATTCAACGATTTACACACCTCAACCTTTAACACAGGGCAGTGGTTATAATTATAAGTACAGAGTTCAAGTTGGTCGCTTCAGCAGCGTCGAAAGCAAATAAGACAATCCCATTATACTGTAGATCGCGGTGCTTTAGAAAAGTAGATCTCAGACGATAATTAACTTTAAAAACAAAGTTTAAACCGACTTCATTCAGTACTTCGCCAAAGAACATACTAACATTTCCACTTTACCACATGAACTGATGCATTGATTATAACAGAAAAAACCATCGCTATATGTGCGCCGATACATTTGAGGAGTTACGTCGATTCCCCAAGGATCTCAGAATCACCCTTGGCACTTTATTAGTCATCAGTACCAGTTCACCAAATTTGTGGTTTCCGAGAGAAAAAACGAGAGTTATAATAGAAAATACCGAAATCACTACACGTTGATATTCCTCATGAATCTCATCATCCAACTAACTGGCTTTTCGAAAACAATGGGACCAATCTAGAAGCATATAATTTCAAATAAAAAATAATTGTATTCGGTTCATAAATTACCAAGTTCTGAGGTACCAAACATTTAACAATAAAAATAACATGCAACATAATTGAGAACCTCCGCCTTATTTTGAAGGCGGTTGACAAAACATATCGGTTTCATATTCACATTGTAATATTATACTTGATCGCCCGATATTTATAAATTACTAGCTTCCGCCGAGACTTCGTCTGCGTGGACCCGGGATAAAAACTTAAAAACTACCCTATATTTTAATCCAGGCTATTAACTAACTTCGTGCAAAATTTCATCCAAATCGGTTGAGCCGTTTAAGCGTGATTGAGTAACAAACATCTAAACATCCAAACTTTCGCATTAATAATATTATTAGGATAAGCAATCGCCATAGTCGTACGACGCCCGCATATTCGCATCAATATTATTATGTATTCACAAAGTATTTAAGCATCAGTAAAGGCCGAGCCACACCGACTGCGTGTGCAGCACGTCTGCGTCTGCGTAGACGTGCACGCAGACGCATCCGGTGTGTCATGTCGTATGAGGATTCATACATTATAACGCAGCGGTGTACGTGCTGCACACGCAGTCGGTGTGGCTCGGCCTTGAGAGTCTGTAGCTGACCAACCTCTGGTTTGAAAGCTCAGATGGCAGTCGCTATTGTAAAACTAGTGCTAAACGCATATTCTTGGGATTTAGGTGTCAAAGCGGCCCCGGGCTCCCTTTAGGGCACAGCCGGGAATAACGCTAGGAATCCTCCTATGAGATATAAAGATGATGTGATGTGACAGTTTCGACATTGGGGCCCGCCGGACGGTCTGAAATCTGAATTGCTGAGTAGACACGCAGACAACTGACATTCGCATCGGCATGAATATGGTAAACATATCAATTATGCATGAATCCTTTAAAAACAGCTTTTTATAGAATAAAAAATACAGTGAATATTGCATTTGGTTCTCTTAAATCAGTTAATTTGACTAAAAATACAGTTTCGTTTTCAATGATAAGCATATGCAACCAATGTATGTTGTGTTTAATCTTTTTCAGTGCCATGGGTATAGCCAGTTTTAGGCCGCGAAAAGAACAAACCCTTCTACGTAAAGAAGAAACACTTCGACGATAAAGGAAACTGAATCACGTACGTTTTTATGGTCATAGTGACAAGAGCGAAAAGGGACTGTGTTTCAATTTCCCAAACAGCACTTTACAAGTACTTATGTAAAGGCTGGCGTCCGATATATCTCTGTGATATATCTTTACTTCACGTCACACCTGGCCACAAAGTGGCCATTACCGCCCGGTACGCCAAACCCATTTCCGCGACAGGGGGGAGGCGAGCAGGAGGGGGGAGACGAAAATTTTAGTACTCACGGGCGGCAGTAAAAGGCCTCATATTCCAGTTATTCGAGGATTCAAATGAAGTGTTTCGCAAGTTGTGTGTCATTATATGAGCGGTATATTTCACAATGACGTCTGAGACATGCTTTCCCCTCGACTTGCCGTTTATGTCGTTTTTTATAAAATAAAGTTTAACTCACCGAGCGCTCTGATGTAAGGCGAGTCCGTGTGTTGCAGCAGCCCGTTGACCTGTTTCCTGGTTAGACGGAGCGTGTAAAGCTTGTAGAGGAGGCAGAACGCTGTGGACACTATGCCACCTGCGCCCACGCCGCGGACCTAGAGAAAACCAAGTTATAAAACACCATACAGTCTGGCCAAGAAAGAGACAATTAGTGGTAATCATTTGTGAATTGTCTCTTTCTAATATTTCGACTGCCACTTATAGAAAGGGATGAGTATATATTTTCACATTCCCTTTTTATACTTTCATTTTTAGTTACAACCAATTTTGTTTTTATATTGTTTATGATTATCTTGTATTTATGATTAAGCTAGCTTTAATTTATATTGTAACTAGCAATAGTTTTAGTTTTGAAATAAATTTTGAAATCATATGACTAAATTCGGAGATTATACACGCAAACTTTAATCCTTTATATTTAGATAAAAAATTGTTGTGCACTGGGCCTCCAACGTACAGTCACCATCAGGGGCCGTAGACAAGGTTACAATCGACAAGCGCTAACGCCAATAGAAAACGAATAAAATGTATGGAAATGACAGATGCCGACGAAACACTTTTCGTTGACATCTGTCATTCCCATACATTTTATTCGTTTTCTATTGGCGTTAGCGCTTGTCGATTGTAACCTTGTCTACGACCCCTGATATATCAGCGCAGCCCAAGTGCTCACAAATATCTGAACACATCTCGAATGCCTCGAGAATACAGACTTGTTCAAAGTTTTTTGAGCGCTTTGGCCGCTCTGATATATCTGATGGTGACTACTAATTACTTATGTCCACCTAGGACTTTAATATTAAGTCTGAATTTTAAGAGGAAATGTTACTTACAATCTATCACTGTCAGGACAAGAGTTCTTCAGTGAACTGTAAATTCAACATATTGGCCTATCTCGAGTAATGGTGTACATGACTGCAAACATATAAAAAGCTCGAAAGCCTAGTATGATTCGTGTTCGTCGCCGTCGCTCTCGTATTGGCCTTGCAAGACACATATACTAGAGATTATTTTAGTTAAACGAATTGTATAAAAGTCGGCAATTCAAAAGCAACGTCCAATGTAGAAGATTTCAATAGGGGTGTAGACACGAAATAGAATAACCAATAATGTTGAATTTTCCCGAAGGATTAAAAATATTGTCAGATGGAGAAGAAAGTAAAGCAGGGGATTAAATAATCACAAAGTTATAATATTGTCCAAAGTTTAAAGAGAGGGTATATTGTGTCCATTTTCCGCAAAACGGACCTTCTTATGAAACGATTGTCATTTACTATGACTCTCGCAGATCGTAACAACACGATCTGCGAGCGATTTCTCTCTCTAAGAAGCGATATTAAAACGGTTGTAGCTTCATAATTCTTTAGTCTGTATGGGATTTTCGTCACTAGGCTTTTTTGCCTTCTTTCTATTTGGAGTAATAATAATAATAACATTAATGGACAATCTTACACACATCGACCTAGCCCCAAACTAAGCAAAGCTTGTACTATGGGTACTAGACGACGATACACATACTTATAAATATAGATAAATAAATACATAGAAACATCCACGACTCAGGAACAAACATTCGTGTTCATCTCACAAATAAATACCCCCACCGGGATTCGAATCCAGAACCTCTTGCTTCGTAGGCAGGGTCACTACCAACTAGGCTAATGCCCGGAATACACGTGGCTAGTTTTACAAGCTAAATAGTACTGTCCCATATAACTATCCAGGCTTGCTATCCTCGCTTGAAACATTACGCGGTCGACTAATACATTTTGGGTAGTAGTACATCCGTAATCCAATGGCAGTTTAATAAAAATTCGGGCACATTCAATAATATTCAATACTTTTATGGAAGATGCTCACCTTTTACAGCCGAAAGCTGAAAAAAGGCCATTGATGATGGTTGGATAAAAAGCATCCGTCCCTTACTAGCAAATATGTAAGTGCGAGCGAGACGCTTTATGTCCGACATACGTGATCGCTCTAGCTATACCGAGGCCTAGGGCACCGGAGCCAACGGAGACATGTCCTCGGTCGACCACGACCCATCGAGTGTTAATTGATTTGTATTGGATACCAACACGAGCTCTTCTTTAAAATCATAAATAATACTTGCATTTAAAAAACAGGCATTATGCGTATAAACAATACACTCGATAATAGGCATGACGAATTTATGTACAACGAATAAGATTTTTCAAGAGGATATAACAGTTAAGTAGGAAAAAAATGCATTTTAGTTTTTACATTTCAAATTGCCGCTATAACGCTTGTCGGTGTCATGGCGTCCCGAGTGACATCACGTTTGTATAAACAGAACGCAGACCTTTGACGTTTGCTACCTAGATCGCTCAATTGCTCATTGAATGAACATAAATTAAAAAGTTTACAAGTCTTACGCGGCCGTGCGAGCGAGAAAGCGGGACAATGATGACGTATGAAGATCTGACAGATAACATGGTACTATCCCTGTCTTACTATTCGTTCAGTACGTAAGTTTTCTCTGTAATTTGTGGTAACGGCCGTTATGGGTATTTGTTTATACAAACGTGACGTCATGCGCTCTGATTGGTGTTTAACATATCATGGCGGGCGTCCGTATTAATTAATTAAAAAAGAAGAGCATTTTTCGAATTCTATGATTAAAATTTCACTAAGAAAATACCATATTTTAGTGATTTTCAATTACTGTCATCATGCCTATTACCTTGTCCGAAATCACCATTATTGGAACTCCTTAGTTGGAATATCCATTATTAGATTGTGATACGGATTTTGTTTTTGTTTGGTTCGGGCGATTGAACTGTCGCTCGTTGTGAGTTGTGACAGATAACGGTTGCTGCACCGCTTTTAAAGACTGGTTTTACGGTTTTATATCCACCGCTTTGCTGTCATTCTTGAAGCCTTATTATGTGGACTATACCCTGTCCACGATAACGAGCTAGTATAGCGGCCTCTCATTTGCACTTTTGTATGCAGATGAAAAGGACAAACATTGGCAGTGGGCGTGAACAATGGCACCTTACTGACAGGCTCGGTTTACATGCCGTCGCTCGGAGTATTTATTTTTATATATTTGATTATTCTCTTCCACGACTCGGCGTTTAGTTTAGAAATAGCTTCCTGGAGTAACAAGCCGAGTCCCAAAGTAAGAAGAATATAGTCCAGTAAACAAGCCGAGTGATAGATTAAGGAAACGCCGGAAACAATAGAGAGTGAGCACTATAACGCGTCCGCACCGTACAAGAGCCAGATGTCGACTGAATTTTGATCGCCATGTAAACCCGCCCAATGCACATGCGTCGCCCTTATCGCTGACCAATTACGTGCTTTCTCAGTTTTCTAGTACTAGCTCGTTATCGTGGACAGGGTATAGGTTATGAGCTTGCTAGAAGCCCATGCAACATTTTTGCCAAGAAACTGCAATTTAGTCTACTAACGGGCCAGAAAAACATCAAGAAACGGCTGATGGACCCACATAACATGATGCAGTTTTCCTTAACAAACATAGCCAGCGGTGCTCAACCTCTTTTCATCCTCATCATCATTTTCAGCCCGTAATCGCTCACTGCCGCGCATAGGCCTCTCTTCGAGAACGCCACCCGTCCCTATCCTGAGCTAATCTTATCCAGAAGTGATCTGCTACCTTCCTAATATCGTCCACCCATCGAGCTGGTGGACGGTCGACGCTTCTTTAAGTTGCCACCAATCTGACACCTTTTTGGTCATCATTCTGCCTGGCAAGATGTCCTGCACAGCTCCATTTGTGTTTGGTAATGGTATCTCCAACGTCGCGCACCTTAAGTGCGACGTCGAATCTCAACATTCCTCACTCGGTCTTGTAGTTTAATATCGAGCATGGCGCGCTCCATGGCTCTCAAGTCTCAACCTCTTTTGCTATACATAAAATAAAAATACAGTCTATAAACAGCGTAGATTCATACTCATACTCACACCACCGCACATTCCCGTCTGTCCGGCGGTCTTCCTGCTGCCCCTCTCCCACGGCTCGAGATGCTTCACCTGGTAGTAGATCTCATCCACCACCTCGTGATATGTCTTCAGCTTGAAAAGATGGACTGCAAATAACGGGGTTGGTTAGAAATATATAATTACATGCCCATTTAAGACACCATACAAAAAACGTACATAAAATGATGCCAAACAAACGTAAGCATGGTAAGAGACCCTTGCAAATTCAGAGGAGTCTGCATGATGCAGACATTGTGTTCTTTGAGAAAATGGACTTTTGCTGTTGGTGCTTACGGCATAGGTCATGATATTCTCCTTTTAGTGCACACTGTCAAAGCTGTGGATGTCACTACCATCTGTCTAGTTTTGCGCTTTATTTAGAACTCCGTCCGGGGCTGAATGAACGCGACGTGCCCACCTGTTTCCGGCCAGGCGTCTCTTCATAACATAGAACTCCGTCCGCGTGGAACTATCGCAGGTCCTTACAAATCTACACTTCTTCGGGAATGATTTCTGGGACGCAATCTCTATACCAAATTTCATCTAAATCGGTTCAGCGGTTTAAGCGTAATGAGGTAACAGACAGAAAACAGACACAGTTTCGCATTTATAATATTAGTAAGGATTTAACTGTTTATTTAGAAAAAAACGATTTTAATTATGCAGCAGCGACAGGGTGCACAAAAATGAGAATCGCCCAATAACAGTGTCAGCGCCAAACGAGCCAAAGGTTCCTGTTCCCTGAGAATTTCATTGATGTAAGGGGTTGTGTTGACAATAGGAGACAAATGAAGAGCACTGGCATCTGGAATTATTGACGGTGTTTCTTAGAATCTGTTCTTTGCCTAATTTTCATTAGTCCAAAAGCATATTTAAGAATGGCTACTTTTAAAAGTTCCCACTGTAATTAAAACTACTACTTGTCACACGTTTACACTCACGTAAAATACAGGATGAGCTACTGATGGATTCGAAACATGTCGCCCCATGAAGCGGGCAGCTAAACCGTAATAAAATATTGTATAGCTGAGTCAAGAACATATGTAGATATTTACTAAGATATATAGACTATAACCAGAAGCGGAAACATCAACATATTTTAGCTCCCCGCTTGCGTGGAATGCCCCATATTTATGTAAATCTAATGTATTTTTTTATCATGTTTCATAATGTTGGACAAATTAAAATTCGCCAAATGAGAGTGAAATCTTTAGGGATACAATATATAACTTGTAGAATCTATGATGGATCATTGGATTCAAAGACTTCGGGAAATTAAATAGTGCTATAACCTAATCATAATATGGGTGCCACATTGACTGGTTACCATTCTATATGACAGCCATGTCATGAAAGGGTTAAATGTCCTAATAAACTCGGACACAACTCATCATAAATTGTACAAGTTATAGTACATCACTTGGGGAATGGATAGGAGAGCAACACAGTGTTGTAATATAATGCAATGAGATTTAGTTAAGATTTAAATGACTACTAAACATTTTTTTTACATATTTGTAAAATAATTAAGAGGCCGCAGTAAGCTCGGCCGAATTTCACCTTCCCATACAAACGTAGTTACGCTCTCATTTTAAAACTACGTGTTGGATTGTGACGAAACTTTGCATATACAATGACATGAGGTATATCTATGTCTGTACAGGTCGACACATGTAAAAAGAACCCTGGCGGCCATACTTTTTATATGGCCGCCAGGGCTCTTTTTAAGTGTGTCGACCTGTAATTAGTTTATATGGTTCCAATTTATAAAACAAACGAAATACAGCAAAAACTAGTTTTGTATGAAAAACTTAAATTCGCTGTATTTTTTTATTATGGTATCTTAAGCTACGTAAACTAATTTCAGACATAGATATACCTCATTTCATTGAACATGCAAAGTTTCGTTAGAATCCAACACGTATTTTTAAAATGAGAGCGTAACTACGTTTGTATAGAGAATCGAGCTTACTGCGGACTCTTAAGTGGAAATATTTATGTCCCTTTAGTAGGAATCGTTCGTAACAGGACAGAATAATGAGAAATACTTCATCATATCTGACACTAAGAACATTGCAGGGTAACAAATTTAGAAAAATTAAAAATATTGATATATTTCATCTATAAAGGGCCCGCATTGAATGGTTAAGAGCAGTGTGTGTTGACCTGAGGATTGCACCCCCTAAGCCAAACTCCATTACATGGAGTTTTACACGGCTACTAGAGCCGTGTAAAACTCTTCCACTTTTCCAGTATTAAGTAGGTTGGCTAAGGTATGGCCAAATTTATCTTTAAAGAATAAGGCAAAAAAAATATCATTCATCTAAAGAGTTTCAGCCAATGGCCAATTGCATAACAATTTGTAACTTTTATCACAAACTGAAACCTACTACTAATTTGCTGCTGGTATTATATAAGGGTGGGTAGCACCAACTGACGATTACAATCAGGGAATGCAATCTTGTGAGACCACAAAACCAGTCTTGCAACATTAAGGAGTCTCGCGAGAATGGGCGTTATCACTGCAATAAAATAACCTTTATTCAGACAAATTATAAACTGTTTGATGGCAGTTTTAAATTCAGTATTTATAGTTTGATTATTAGTTCTTACGTGTGCAAATGCTATGAATTTCATTAAGATATTGTTAACTTGTGAAATAAAAATAAAATATGCATTTAGTGGTTTAGATTACCCATGATAAAACAAATACATTTTTAAATATATTTTTTTTTTGATTTTTATATATTTAACTATCAGCTTTTAATGTAATTAAAAAATAACAATATTAAAATTTAATTTTAATTGAGTCTCATTTGTGTGTACACAAGAGAAATAGAGCCAAATAATAACAGATTGGTACCCTAGAAACGGCAACAAGACACCGGGTGGAAGGTTCAAAAGATGGGAAGACGAGTTAAAACTGACAGCAGGCCCGAACTGGAGAAGGGTCGCGAAAGACAGAAAACAGTGGAAAATGCTGGAAGAGGCCTATGCCGTACGGCAAACTGAACTCAAGAGATATTCTATAATCAAATTTCTGCAACCAAACAACTCTCAAAGTTCAGATTAAACGGCTTATTGATTGATTGATTGAGTCTTATTTTGTGAGTCAGACTAAACTTTTGCCAAGTTGTGTTTTATGTGGAAAGTTCAATCTCCCAATCTGGCGAGCTCTCGTACGTAAATTGTAACTAACTAAAATAAGACCAAAATCTTCTGAGATCAAGATTGCATTCCCTATTAGATACCCTATCGTCATTAGATATGGCGCCGGGGTGAGAGGAACTTCAACTATCCATACATTCAGATCTTAACAAACACTGCATACAGACAGTTCGGCGTAACCTACTCTAAGTTGTTAACTATTATGCAATGTCCTCGCTTAGGCATCCTGCTAGCTGCCACCGTACCAAGTTTATCTTCTAGATAAGAATTCAATACTTATAACATAAAAACAATATGAACATTGGTTGATGCACCATCTATGTATACTGCAGGTATTAGGATAGTGTTGTACCATGATTCCGTGAATATGTAGCTAAAAACTAGTGTAGCTTATAATATAAATAAAAGCAGTAGTGACGGATGGTAGTGACACGACACGGAATGAGAACCAATTACAATGAATGGGTATGAAAGACATCAGTAGGAATGATGTTCTAATGTTCAAATTTCTAAAGTTCAGAATATTCAAATTAGCAAGTAATGTTTCTCTCGCCAGTAAAGTAAAAAAAAACGTGTTTGTAGTCAACTCCACTGCGTCGTTAAGTTTGCTTACCTACCTTTGAAGTAACTCGAACCTTGAATATTGGCTAATATTAAATGGTTCAAATTCATAGTTTCCTGACTACCCCATATCGGTAGTATGTTATGCTGCTTGCTTGTCTTCGCAGACTTTTGCTGATCTGAAAATCACGTTACATTTAAAGCATCAAACAAAAACAGTCACTGCGAGTAAATCGCAACGATATCTTACCTTCCGATTCAGACATTACACTATACTTATCGTTAAAACGTGGTGTAAAAACTTAATAGCACCTTGTCAATTCAAATAACAAATGTTAGGCAGTTGATAACAATGAATAGAAACTTCTATAGCACAAATTAGTAATGTTAAGGATTGTACAGTCTTCACTTCACACGCATAGTTGACATGACGTTATGGAGCAATGGCGGCGGGCGAGACCGGAAACAACGATCAAGTATCGAGTCCATGGCAAATGTTGCCAGATGTTGACGCTATTATAAAGCTTGCCATGCAATGTATTTAAAGATATATTTTTCTATTATTGATTTGAGTCGATGATGCAATAATCGATTACTGACTTAATTTACCCACTGACCAGGATATAATAGGCAATTGGGAGATATGATGTGGCAACTACTGACTAGAAAGCAAAGGAATACTATAAATCTGTATTAGGGCACATCGCGTCTATCATGAGACGGCCACGACATACTCTCGATCTTTCTCGCACTATTACCTCTTGTTCTAATAAGAGAGACGGATAATGCGACAAAAATCGAGAGTATGTCGCGGCCGTCTCATGATAAACGTGCTGCACGGCTATCACGCGAGCTCTCTCGATTTTTCTCGCACTATTCGTCTCTCTAGTATTAGAACACATAGAACAAGTTATAGTAAAAATCGAGACTTATGTCGCGGCCGTCCCATGATAGCCGTGCTGTTCACCTTCATTACACTTTTGTGGCTATCATACTTATTAGAAAGAGATGACTTTTTCTGAATACCTCTGTTTTTCGAACACATATGCTAACTGAGTTGAAAGGCGAAATCGCACATGTATTTAATCCACATTTAATCTCTCTGTAAAGCATACTCACACCAACTTGCTTTAGTTTGAATGAAAGTTATGTTTCGCTGTAGAGCTAACAAATTGATAGTTTTGTAATGGCCTTAAGTGTGCAGAACGCGGCTTCAGGCAATAGTGAGACAAACGGAAATCAGATAAATATCAGATTGGATGTGTATTGACTGTTCTTACAAATATATGCTATGGACACTGACTTTTTCTTCTGATTCAGAGGCTGAATGAAGATCATATCAGATAATTGATATGCTCAGATAGCCTAGGTATCCACACTTGTTAGCGTTGATGATTTAACACAGACCTCAAACCTATAATCAGTTACTCACATTTGGCAATGCTGTAATTGTGGGTAAAATAAAGATAACCATGTTATAAACTGTATACTAATGCAGTAAAAAGAAAAATTGATCATAGATACACATTTATTAACTTAACTTATAAAGTAAAGTTGGAAGGGTAACTTATTGATAATACAGCTCGAGGTTCATCCCGTCGTGAATTTCATCTGTATACGGAGTTAAGGAAATAATAAGTTGAAAAATTTAACATTATCTAGCTGGCCCCACCTGAATACCTGTGGGATACAATATAGCCTGTGTAGAGCCATGAGTAGTAACGGAAGTTACTCCCTACTGTGGCAAGTTATGATAGATTTTTACTAATTAACTATGAGCGACCCAACCAAAATATCATCATCATCAGCCTATATACGTCCCACTGCTGGGCACAGGCCTCCTCTCATGTATGAGAGGGAACGGGCAGTAGTCCCCACGCTGGCCCAGTGCGGATTGGGGACTTCACATACACCTTTGAATTTCTTCGCAGATGTATGCAGGTTTCCTCACGATGTTTTTCCTTCACCGAAAAGCTAACGGTAAATATGAAATCATATTCCGTACATAAGTTCCGGAAAACTCATTGGTACGAGCCGGGATTCGAACCCACGACCGCCGTTTGACAGCCGCATGCCTAAACCACTGGGCTACCGTAGCTTCAACAAAATATTACCTTAACATAATATAGATAAGCTCCTTGGGGGAGCCCTACGTCCAGCAGAGGACATCTTTTGGCTGATATGATGATGATAATATTGGCTGGACATCCCACAAATTTCAGGTCAATCTAAATTTTCAATTAGCGACCCACGAAAGTTAATTGAATAAAATCATTTAAAAATAACCCCCACCTTTAAGGGTTGTGACAAACTATTTGTGTGGCTTATGGTTTTAAACTATAGTGTAGTAGTTGACGACAGTCAATAATCACATCTCTTTACAACCAGGTACCATGAAGACAATGGTATAAGCATGTTTTGGGAGTGTAAGTTAAGACACCCACTGACTAACTACTATTCTACCTAGCAATTTATATTAGTTAGTAGGTAGAATAGTAGTACTTGTATTATCTAGAGTTATCTCTGATTAACCTAATTTTTGCATGTGTTAATCCTTGCAACCATTACTCAAAGAGAGTATTATTATTATTCTTTATATCTGAATGTGTAAATGTAGCTTGACTGGACTGGCTTTCCACAAGGTGGCTTGACCCGATGTTTGTTAGCTAATGCCTAGCTAGGGCTTAGGAAAGAAAAACCTAGAGATACACATGAAGTACCATTAAAAAGGATACAATCCGATAGTTTGATGTGGTCTTTGAATACGGTGTACCATTTCTTCAGCACGATCTTGTCGTACCGAGTGCCAGTTTGTGCCGCAATCAGCTTTTTGAGGTCCCCCACAGTGTCGTCAGGGTTACATTTCACCCTCACCTTCTTCCCCAGACGATCGTTGCAGGTAACTTCTAGCATTTTCTAGAACAACACGAAAGTTAGGTTTATAGGTTGGTTACTGTTAGAAGGGTGCTGTATATAATATTTTACTTACAAGTTAGATTAGTGGTGAATCTACTTATTTGTTCTGTAGTGCTTTCTTTATAACAACAATAAAAACATGCAGCACCCGCTGAGCTGACAAGCTGAGCTGACAGTGTGCGCGTTTAGTTATACCTTCAAGCGTCAATCGTCTAAATGTATCATGGGTTTAAATAATTGGTTTACTAATTTAATCACAAACAATGTTAAGTTGGTCGTCGTTTCATCAGATATGGAAATGAATACGTGTTTTACAACAATGCATTTTCGTTTCCTTCATTACCTACTTAATTTGTAAAATCATAACGCTCGTATCATTTAAAAAGTTATATTGCCTTCTTGACGTCATATCCTGATTGAGATATTTTAAATACCTGTGAAATAAATAAATTCATAATTGGTTTCACACAAAAGTTGCATCAATTTGATTAAAACAAATTATTACCATATAATTATTTCCAAAAACATGCATGATATTATAAATAAAATTATAAAATCCGTTGCTTGAACAGGAAGTGTCTTCCAACTATCCACACGTCACTCGAAGCGACAGACACCGACAGTGAGTGAAGTGAAATTTCATTTCGGTGATTGTGGTTGTGAATCCGCCGAGGAAAATGCAAATTCCAGATGAATACGTCTCTACTGCGGAAGATGTTGCAGATCAGGTCAGATTCAGCAAATTTATTTTTTAAGCTCCGTTTCAATACTTCTAAGGCAACAATTACTTAGAAGTCCGTTCGTACTTTGGATCGGTTCTGTCACGTCACCGAACTTTTTCTTGTTGGCTCGCACCCTGTTGCACGGATTTATGAATGTAAATAATAAAAATAGTTCCGGCACGTTTTGCTGTGTGTGCCAAAAAGGTGTATGTCGATGCACATTGTGTGCTGTGTCGATGTTACATTCGGTGATACAGATGTTGCCCCTTTTAACCTACTTATCATCTCATTGGTTTCACGTTTAACTGATAAATCCCAATGTTACATGTAGTACGTGTCTTAGCAGAATATCCCCAGTGTGTTCGTTATAAAAGTTGCATGCGAAAACATGTTAAGTTTTATTATGAAAAAAGTATTTCTGAAAAGTTTGTTCTTTCGCGCGATGTCGATGTAAACTTGTTCAGTACGCAACAATTATAACTTTCACCGTTACGCAAATGTAAAATGTAGGTAGTTTGATATTCAGATTTCGTCACCATGTCCTTTCCAAGCTGGGCCAACACTGCCTCTTGACCACGACTGGTATTTCACATAGTAACTGCTATCCCATGATGATAAACCACAATCCAGGAATCAGATCCATTGTTTAATCGACCCAAACACCAACAAAATATTTACAATATTTAGCTACACATCACTTCCTATGAAATATCTTTTATTCTATTCTATTTATATAATGAGGGTGAGACAGGTAGAAATTCTCAATGATATATTCTTTACCATGATGTTCCGAATCTAGTGAAAAATATGCCTAGTTTGAGTAAAAGTACCTTCTAGCCAGGTCACTTTCTCTTTATGTAAAGTATGTTGGCAAATACATGTACACCTAATTTGTAACAGTGTAACCTGCTACCATGCAAAACATAGCAACAATTGCTATGTTTATAGTATCAAACCATAACATAGCTAGGTTGCTATAACAATGTGTATATTTTACATTATGGCTTGAAACTGTCTTAAATATGACTACCTGCATTTTGTTTATTCAACACAGTGGGTAGTGGTTTTAGTAATGACAGATATTTTTATTTACTAACATATTTTTTGGTACAGGAAACTGCATTTAAAAACACAAACAAAAAAACATAATATGTTGGGACAGTTTTCCCCTTGGTTATGCATCTACTTTCCGGTATCTGAAAGATTAAGGGGCAATCTTACATGCATATAACAAGCCCCACGGTAAGTACAAAAAACTATGGATTTTTACAGAGGAGCTAAACATGTTGCCAAAATGAGGGATGGAAAGGCTATCCAGCTAAATTATGAACTATTCTTAAAATGGCTGATAGCTTACTTTATACAACCTACTTTATTTGGGTGGGTAATGGTTTTCGCTGCAATCTGACGCTAACTCAGTTCAAGACTCAGAACTATGATAAAGACAATCCCTTTCTGTCGCACTTATTGAGATTTGAATACTACCATCACTGTTGGTTATTACTAGCGTAGCTACTCTTAAACATTATAGGTACATCTCAAAGCTTGTAGCTTGGTTGGCTCCATGTGCATTGTTCAGTGACAATCAGCGGGCACCCTAGCTTTCTACAATATCTCTGACTGAGAATACACATTGTCATGCTACACAAAGAACACTACCAACACTGCAATTACCGCCTCAACTTCCTACCTCACAACACTCTTCAACCCTGGGCCCTTAGTCGACTTTTACGACACCCATAGGAAGAAATAGGGTGGTGAAATAATGAAAATTGTTGTGACTAATTGCTAGGTGTATCTTGTAAACCCACATTCATCCATCAATCTTTAAAAGGCCAAAATAATGTATGCCATACGATTAAATAAATCCATGCTAAAGGTCAGGGGTAATCATGTCCATGTTTTTACAAGCTTTTATTTAACATACACTGTTTGTGTGTAATTAATTATAAACTATGTAAGTTGACCTTAGAAATTAGCGAAATTCAATCAAGCTGATCTGATGACGGAGACTGAATCAATTCCTAAACTACACTACATAAACCTGTTCAGCTCATTAGAACCCTCTTAATGAAGTAGTTCATGATTGTGCGTACCCTCTGAGCACTAAACCCAACTTCAATGAAATATATGGTATTCAGAGGGACTGGTACATGTTGCCAAGTCGCCTAGCGCGCGTTTCAGCGTCTCCTGTCTTACTCGCACTGAGCAATTAGAAAGAAGACGGTAGATCTTCTCATGTCGCGTTGACAGGGACCATTGTCCTGGTAATTTTGTGGTGGGCACAGCGGGATTCAGCAGTGTAAGTGACCTTGTTTTTAATAATTAGTGGCTGATACACATTAACTAGTTAATTAACCGTCAATGTGACAGCCACGTCCTGACAATGACAAGGTTATCATTGTGGAATTTCCCAAACTGCCCATGACCCGTGACTCCCCTTATTTTCCGTCTTGTGTAGTAAGAGAAATGGGCCTTAATTCTCTACGGAAAGCCCTTTTTAGGGTTCTGTACATGGAACCCTTATAGTTTCGCCATGCCCGTCCGCCTGTCCGTCTTCGGCTTTGATTAGTAACCCATATAACTAGAAAACTGTAATTCAAATCATTCACACCGACAAAACAGAAAAATGTATATATATACTATATGGTCCCTTGCGCGTAAAGACGCCATGTTAACTTTTTCTCGAAAAGCCTTTAGTGTGTGGGTATTGTTGGATAGTTAAAAACAGTTATGAGTTTCTTAAAACCATTTATCAACTCTGTGATTCGTAGAGTTGTTTTTTTCTATCTAATATTCATTTTTTTTCCTTAATAAGTGTTCACTCCACGTAATGCCAGTTAAGGCTTAAAGCTAGAACGATTGCATAGAAATGTGTGTACTTTTGGCATGATTTAAAACATGGGTTATGTAATAAAGTCAGCATGAAAAGTGACTGGTCAAACAAAGACGTCAAAAGTCTTTATTAAAAGGCCTTCTACACAATCGGGACCAACCGCCAACCACCGTGTCCTTGGTCGGGTTGATATAAAAATGGACCGTGTAGAAAGCGGTTGACCAACCGATATTTGGTTGATGTCAACGGCCTCGGTCGTGAGCGCATCCCTCGCGACAGGCTGCGTCGGTGGTTGGTCCCAACCGTCTGGAACGCTGTCGGCCAACCGTTGATCCGACCAAGGACACGGTGGTTGGCGGTTGGTCCCGATCGTGTAGAAGGCCTTTAAAAGGGAATAAGAGCTTTTGAAGACGTCAATTGCGCAGTTACTTTTGATGCTCACTGTACTTCTGTCCACTAAAGTCTGCTCGGTGTCGAAAATCTTTGTGCATCCCAAACTGAACGCACTGGAGCCCTTAAGTCTCGCTGTATCTCGCTCGTCCTAGGGCGAAAACGATCTTCGTCGCCTTCGATGCAGTTTTTGGACGACTGCCACGGCTCCCGCCACTCGCGACCCCGATGACCCCACCCCTTAAATCATTCGTAAAGAAAGTAAAATTGCCTCTTTTTGCAAACTCGCCTCCTCCATAGTTAATAACCTGAAAAAAATCAATGCCTCATAGTTCAATCTTCATTTCACCCATCATCCATTACAACCATACTCATCATTCATACACAGAATCACTTACTTCGCGGGGACTGCTTTCTGAAAAATCAAAGAGATAACAAAAAAAAGCCCCTTAAGGCGCCGTAGGTTCAGCGAAGTATTTATAACAAATTACGAACAAAAGCTAAAGATATTAAAATGGCTTCTAAAAATCGGCAATATCATGTTTGAGGGAAATCAGTGTTTACTTTTTTATTTATTTAAACGGCCAAAAAATTAAAATTGAAAAACATGATTTCCGCGCTTCCGAGCACGCACTTCCATCTCGCTCACGCTTATGCTCAGTGAGAGGGAGAGAAGACCATGAACCTGCGGCGCCTTAAATCGCCTTTTATTTACGACACGACAGGTGGCCTATGGGTCTCCCCACACTTATCGACGCGGAATCGGCGTTAGCCGATCAAAATACTCTTTATGTCCACGCAATAAAAGCGAAAAAGACGTCGATCGGCTCGGCCGACGCGAGGCGACGTCCATCGACGGGATTACGAACAAAACACGAAGAATGTGGTAGAAACCACTCGGCGAAAGCCGATTCCGCGTCGATAGGTGTGGGGAGACCCTTACTTACCAATGATCCTAGCACCTAATTACCTGGCCCTACATTTGTGGCACCTAGTATGTAACAGAAGTTACTAACTTATTATTTGCGTAACGGAGTCACGTATGAATATCTTAGTAATTGACTTGGAAAGGTCAAGGGCACAGCATTTTAAACCAATTGGTAGTTATCTGTCCATTATAATACCGGCTTAGAAATGGCATTAGAAATAGCCGGTTATGTCAACTAGCGCCTCGGAAAAACAACTCTGTAGTGATAGAGTTTAGGTTCCTAATACGAAGACAATCTCAACTCTCAGAGAGTTCGCTTACTCTAAAGGGTAGCAAAAACTAACATGTGACATAAAGGCATAATCTTAAAAATAAGCCTTAATTCTAATTCGCCGCCACGCTACGCTCGTAGCGCATCGGTGTAGTGCGTAGCAGTGTATCTCCACATTAAGCGAACGCCGTAGCGCTATCGTCACTGGGGCTGACTATAGGTCAGATAATATTCAAATTAATTTACTTGTTTTGCAATCTAGGCTCCCTGTGTCGGACCGTAAGGCTGCAAGGCTGGGCAGCACAAAACCGCGAGATAGACTGTCTGTCTCCTTCTAATTAGAACAATAAGAAGAGACGGGCTGTTTATCTTGCATGCGGTCTTGAGGCTATCTCAGGACAGCCTACAAACTGTTTCGCGGTGACATAGATTATCCGTTTCTTTCTTAGCATGCTATTTAGAAAGAGACGGATAGAGTATCTCGCCGCGACACGGCTCGCGGGGAGGGGGGGGGGGGTGGGATTCTGTGATAGCCGCCGTACTGGGAAGTTGTCCTGACACATATATGTTGCAAGACCAAAACGGGGCAAAATATGAAATTTAGGCCAAATAAATAAATATACAAACATTTGAATATTTGTTAGATTTCTTAACTATGGCCGGGATAATTTCGAGCATGGACAAATGTATTAGTTAAGGCATTTCATACATATTTGCTTAATCAGCATTACAAATAATTATATTACGTTAACATTTACGATGTTAATATTGTACGATAAGATATCATATTTATTATGTGACTGAATTTTTTTATCAATATGTCTTAGCAATGCAATATGTAATTGGTTGCTGATATGATATTGTGTTTCTAAATATTCTTATCGTTTGTGTTATTTTTTATTGCATACCTCCGTATATTTTACTATTTCGTAATAGTACAAGGCACTACAAGGTCATATTAAGTATACAATACAACGGGGATGTAGACATTTTATGTGTTGCAATTTAATCACCGTAAGCAAGCAATTTTCCGTTGTGATACATTTATTTAGTACTATTTTCTGCCCGCGACTCCGTCCGTGTGGAATTCGGTTATATCGCAGCATGGAGCAATTCCACACGGACGGAGTCGGAGCTGAAACTTTCACCCCCAATTTCATTCCCTTAGGGGGCTACCCGAGATTTCCGTCGATTTTTGACAAGTTTTGAATCGTAACACCTACTTTTGCACTACAGATAGAAGTATAAATCAAACGGTTATCGGTTCTTCAATCTTTTATCTCCATTTTGGTCTACCGGATTTTGAAACGAATGAATACTTAGTTTTGTATGATCTTTTCAAACACTGTCTAAAATAACACTTATTTTGTATCTCTATTGACGTGAAAGATCTAACACATACGAAATCTACATATTTGGGTTCGTCTCTGACGTCCCTAAAAACTGGTCTAGGGTTTTCATTTTAAACAATTTAACACAAAAGTTATGGCCAGAAACCGGTTTTTTGGCCTAAAATTGTTCAACTTTGATGCCAAATATCTCGAAAACAATGAACTTTGAAGTAAATATGGGATACTATATTGCTTAAAGCCGTTGTTGTTAACATAATAAGCTACAAAAAACCTAAGAAAACTAAGATATTCAGATCGAAGGTACGATCCCATACGCCAATTATGGGAAAGAGATTCAGATCGAAGGTACGATCCCATACGCCAATTATGGGAGCCCCTTAGGGGATGATTTCCGGGATAAAAACTATCCTATGTCCTTCCCGGGGACTCATACTATCTCTATAACTTTCACCTAAATATGTTCAGCGGTTTAAGCGTGAAAAGGTAAAAGACAGACAACAGACACACTTTCGCTTTTATAATATTAGTATGGATCGGGACACATTCTAAAGTACACAAATGATGAAATTGGACACAAAATCAGACAAAACGTAGCTATAGTTGGAAGGAGACAGCTGTACATACATTGTTGTGACGAATTGCGTAGTATTTATGTATGAAGTGTACTTTTTATATCCCGATACTAAGTTTGGTCTCGTGGCACAATTAAATAAATTTGGTCACAACGGATAATTGCGCGCGTATAAATATTTGGCAAGTAGCAATTCTACGTGTAGGATTTAGCATAATTAAATAAATGATACTTTATAGTTGCATCAAAAGGTGGTGATAGACTTCAGCATTCACTTGTAACGAGGATATCGAGGAGTTTTATTATTTTTATGTTTATTTGGGCAAACAACTGTAAAATAATAATACTACGGCGATAGGATATACATCAACCAGCAAAGTTGCCACCATTTAATATGTATGTATATTTTGAACTAGGATAGTAACCAAAACTAACAATGCGAATACTAGTTTCAATTTAAATTTGAGTACCACAAAAAGAAAATAAAATTTACTTACTGTTGCATGCATTACATTACGGGTAAAGCATTCTAGCGAAACGGCTATACGTAGATTTGCTTTTAGCTTTTTACCGAGCGAACAATTTTGTTATTTATCCGCGAACTCAATACCTGGCTTATATCAGCTGAATCTCAATATCCTCGCAAAAACCGTGTTTGTGTTAGTAGATGAACGGAATCCTGCGGCAGAGTTGGCGGCGCACTGACAGCGGTGGCGGAGCGGTGGCGGCGCGGCGCGGAGGCGGTACCGGTTGTAATGTTCGAGCTAACATGAAAGGATGCGCACAGAGCGCCGTTCTGCCACCGCTGTCAGTGCGCCGCCAATTCTGCCGCAGGATTCCGTTCATTTCCGACTTATAAAATCCATACTAATATTATAAACGGGAAAGTGTCAGTGTGCGTTTGTTTGTTTGTCCGACTTTCACGGCAAACCGGAGCGACGAATTGACGTGATTTTTTTAAGTGGATGTAGGTGAAGGGATGGAGAGTGACATAGGATAGTTTTTATCCCCAAAATCATCCTATAAGGGGGTGAAATGGGGGGTAAAAGTTTGCATGGAGCTGCGATATGAACGTTCCACGCGGACGGAGTCGCATGCAGAAGCTAGTACTTCTTAAACGCGATTATTCAAATAGTTTGTTTCCCTCAGGTGATACGCAAAGGGAAAAATGTCCTGCCCACGGTGGCCAGGCTGTGCCTCATTAGCACGTTCCTCGAGGACGGGCTCCGCATGTGGTTCCAGTGGTCGGAGCAGCGGGACTACATGGACATGTCTTGGGGCTGCGGCAAGTTCCTTGCCACCATGTTTGTGGTGAGTGCAGTCTTCTTACAGACTATAATTTACTTTAAGGCGCCGTAGGTTCATGGTCTTCTCTCCCTCTCACTGAGCGAGATGGAAGTGCGTGCTCGGAAGAGCGGAAATCATGTTTTTTAATTTATTTATTTTTGCCTTTCAAATGAATCAAAAAGTAAACACTGAGTTCTCTCAAACATGATATTGCCGATTTTTAGAAGCCATTTTAATATTGTTAGCTTTTGTGCATAATTTGTAACGAATATTTTAAGTGTATTACCCTTTTAGACCTATTTTCGTGATTTTTTTCTATCGAGCGAAAATTGCTTAATCATGTTTCTAAACATTCGTATTTTTTTAAACCATATTATTATAAACAGACGCATTATATTGTTTCAAAAACTCTGTGTATTGTTTCAAAAACGGCGCCTTAAAAACAAAGTTTTAACCTACTTCAATTTAGTTTTAACCTACTCCGCCAAGCCACGAGACATTTCTCATCCAATTTACCACATGAACTGATTTCCGAAAGCAATTGCGTTGATTATTAGAGAAAAAATCCCCAATCACTGTATGTGGCGCGATAATATTTGAGGACTTCCGTCGATGCCACAAGGATCACCTTTGGCACTTCATTAGTTGCTATTTCAACGGAATCTTATCAGAATCTGTGACGTACTTTTGTTCTTTTCAACATAATTGAGAAATTCCATAAGTCATCTGTGTAATTCCACTCCACCAAATTGATGATTTCCGGGTGTAAATACACGAGTTATAATAGAAAATACCAAAATCAATACACGCGTGCCTAATATAATTGAGGAATTCCCTCAATTCCTCATGGATCCCATCATCCAACTGAATTTTTTGAAAAACCTGGAAGCATATACTTACAAACAAAACACCCGAATTGAAGAAACTCCCTTTTATTTGAAGTCGGTTAACAATAGTCCAACGCATGATATGTACAACAAAATGTTGTCAAGGTGTTACATGTCCCGCTGACCATCTCTGGAGGATTCGTAAGATCGGCTCGACGAAAGTTACAAAAATATGTAAACTTGACTTTATTGCCTTAACGTAAAGGTCGCGTTTACATTTTTTTGTAAATTCCGTATCGATCTCGTAGTAGTAGTAGTCGACTGAACAGGGAGACGTAATTTTTGTATGGTAAAATGAAGGCCCGAAACGTCCTTCGGAAAGTTACAATAGAATGAGCTAATATTAGAATATGCGGGCGCTCTGTAGTATCCCTCATTCTGTGATATTTATTTATTCTTTCAATCAGTTGATATTATTAATACATAATACCTATGAATTGGGTACTTGTGTGGTTTTCATGCATAGTGAACCACACAAGCTATCACAATAAATTGTAAATTACAGATAATTATCAAGTTCCTAATGTATACTTTTATGCTAATGTTATAAACAGGAAAAACTGTGTGATTGTAGCTTAACTTATCTCATCTAGCTGAGGGCCCTTTCGGATACACTTCGACCCAGTGGGATCTTTTGACCGTTTGCCCTCTCCTTTACGCCTCGCCTACTCCCAAGCTCGCTCCATCATTTCCACAAAACAGAAGCACCTTGAATTTCTTTGGTTCCGGATAGCCGTTATCAAAGTAACTCATTCTTTGTATGGCAAGAGCATGACATTCATTCATCATGAGATTGTAGCTTTATATGTTTTGGGTAATCTCCGGTACCGCTTAACCGATTTCAAAATTTATTTCACTTGCGTGTAGAATGTACTTTCTGGATGGTTATAGTATAGGCTATATTTTATCCCGCGGGTTTCCCTACGCAATTTATACCGGGTGGAAAGGCACGACGATCCTTCCCGCAAAGGGGGGTTAGTTTAAGTGATGGAAAATCGATTCGTAATGTTTAGATTTTTTTTTACGATCAATTATTAAAAATAATAAAATTAATTAATGTTCTTCTGTGACAACCCTACTATTACTATACGTACTAATTATCGTTTATACGTATTGATAAAGGTCACTGACTCTTGTGTAATTGTTAAAATGTTACTGACCCTAATGAGGGTGGTCACTTGCAGTATTTTGCATTAAAAGTTAACTGCCTATAACTTCAAAACGGTTATGAATATGAGCCTAGTTTCTTTAGAGGAAATACTGTACTCAGTCTAAACAATCCCCCTTTTGCGGAAGGGATCGTCGTGCCTTTCCACCCGGTATAGAAAACACGCCTAGTACAACACACTGCCGACGCGGCCATGCGCGGGACGCATCTCTAGTGTGTGAATCGCCTAAATGTGTTTCTCTCCACAGATTATAAACCTGCTGGGTCAGATCGGTGGCTGCGTGATGGTGCTGGGCAGGCTGAAGGTCGACATCGCGTGCGGGATGCTCTTCTTCATCGTCGTTCTTCAGGTATGATCTTGAAATATTGCTTTGAAGTGTTAAGCATGTGCTACACGGCATACAACCAGTTTCTGCCACGTGACCTTGGTAGAAAAACAGCCGTTGTTAGCCATGTGGTTGCGTGCCAAATTTCGCATGACCTTGGTAGGCAGGCGCGCTCGGCAAACCGTTTGGCGGAAACGGTGATTTACAGCCATGTGGCCTGGTTTTAAACACGCGAACGACAGTCGCACGCCGCACGCACCGAGTGTAGACGTGTCGCGCAGGTTTAGGTTCAAAATGGCGTCGGCGAACGAACGAGAGGTGGTTACCGAACTAATTGAACTGCATAGAGAGCTTCCGTGTCTGTGTGACTTAACTAGTGAGGAATATAAGGACCCTAGCCAATGTGTTCCGCGCACGTTTGCCCCGCACAAGCGTTTCAAACACACTGAGCTGAAGTTTGGGACCGTTGGAAGCCGTGTAGATAGCAGAGCTTCTGTCTCGCTTCTACCAAGGTCACGTACCAATGGCACAAACTGCGGTTGTTTACCGTCTAGCACATGCTTTACCATTGAGACATGGTATGACACATAGATCCTACTATAATTTGTGTTATCATCTGACTAGTTATTGTTATTTCTTCTACTGCACCAGCCTCCTCTCATGGATGAAAGGGAACCGGCAGGAGTTATTCCTTACACTGGCCCGGTTTTTTAAAATGTAAATTACAATCCAGAGCAAAAGTTTCTGGTCTACGTTGTATAGAATTTCAGGACAAACGGTACCCGACCCTTTTGATCTTGACTTATAGGCCAGTCATTTTATCCAAATAACCGAACCTACCCGGGAATAATTGGGTCATTGTCAGTCGGTAAAACAAAAATCGTCTTTTCAGTGGTCAATAGTTAAGGGCTTAAGTTTAGATATAATATGTTTTTATCGTATAGAATTATAGAAGAGGCGACGCCGTTTATGCGTATTCAGAGTTCAACCAAAAATTAGGCTTTAAAGCCCTTAACTTTGGCAATGTCCACCGAAAAGACGAGAACCTAAATCTGACAATGACCCAATTAGTTCTTGGATTTTTTTTACGTAGGTCCCTCGGGGGGTCACTGGGAGTGTACATTAAAAAAGTAGATCGAATCGAGCTTCTGCGTATATTCGAGAAAAGGATTTTCTTGAATAACTCGGCCATTTTTGATTTTACAGTAAAACCGTGAGGACAAAAATTGTAGGAAATTTGATTCTCTACAAGTTTGGTCCCTACAATTTTTCTTCTAGGATCGATTTTGGGGGAAAAAAGGTGGGAACCAAAATTGTTCAGAATTTGATTCTCTACAACTTTGTTTCTCTTCATTCATGCCGTAAAACGTGGAACACACGAGATATTGATAATATTTTGAATTTGTCGCGTTTTTCAGGTTTAATTTCCAAAATATAATACAATACTTTTTTTTTGGAGGAAAAAAATTGAAAAATTTAATGCTCCGAGCCGGATTCGAACCGGCGACCACAGGCATTCATGGCCCGTCGAAGAAACTGAAGGAACTGATTGAAGGATTTGGTGCCCGAACCAGATTGTTCCGATAGCTCAGTTGGTAGTAGCGACGGGCCATGAATGCCTGTGGTCGCCGGTTCGAATCCGGCTCGGAGCATTAAATTTTTCAATTTTTTCCTTTCATTTAAAAATTTGTAATTTTCTTTAGCAGCGTTACTGCTTCAAAAACAAATATTAATTTAGTATGGGGTGGCGCATCGTTACTGACGATTTCTCAACATAATTTGAGACGTTGGTGCCGTAAAGAAGCCTAAGTCTTCTGGTAGATGTCGCTACATACGCCTCCCTAAGGCGTTATATGAAGGAACTGATTGAAGGATTTGGTGCCCGAACCAGATTGTTCCGATAGCTCAGTTGGTAGTAGCGACGGGCCATGAATGCCTGTGGTCGCCGGTTCGAATCCGGCTCGGAGCATTAAATTTTTCAATTTTTTCCTTTCATTTAAAAATTTGTAATTTTCTTTAGAAGCGTTACTGCTTCAAAAACAAATATTAATTTAGTATGGGGTGGCGCATCGTTACTGACGATTTCTCAACATAATTTGAGACGTTGGTGCCGTAAAGAAGCCTAAGTCTTCTGGTAGATGTCGCTACATACGCCTCCCTAAGGCGTTATATGAAGGAACTGATTGAAGGATTTGGTGCCCGAACCAGATTGTTCCGATAGCTCAGTTGGTAGTAGCGACGGGCCATGAATGCCTGTGGTCGCCGGTTCGAATCCGGCTCGGAGCATTAAATTTTTCAATTTTTTCCTTTCATTTAAAAATTTGTATTATTATTATTGCTAAATGCCCTGAGTCGGGGCATTAATGGGCACTTAATTGCTAGTTAAATTGCGATTATCGCAAAAACATTCTTATTACGGCATTCTCGTAATTACCACATCAAACCTGTATTTCCAATGAGTGAGAGGTACGATATGTGTACATTACTTTTAATAAAAATAATAAATCAGCCTATATACGTCCCACCGCTGGGCACATGCCTCCTGTCACGGATGAGAGGGAACGGTCAGTAATATTAAGAATTAATTAAGAATATGTCAGAACGCAGATATTTGGCTATATGTATAAAGGTCACAGCTCATTAGAGCCACTCGGCGCCCGACCCGCCACGCCTCGCCTCGTAAATGTACTAACTACGGACTTGATGCAGTGAGCGCATGCCCGTACAAAGCCATATAAAAAATACTAACCGCTCGAGGCGAGGCGGTGCGGGTCGGGTGCCGGGTGGCTCTAATGAGCTGTGACCTTAAGAGTCAGTATCCATTAAAGCTGTGCGAGGTTTCGAGGCGGCAAGCGAGTAATAAATCACCAATAGCAAGCGATACGCGTGCGCGCCCAGCAATGCTACTGGTGGATTCTCCGCCCACCGCCTTGCAACTCTGATAGATACAATATTTAATAGATGGGAGACCTAGCGGATGCCCAAAAGAGGTAAATTAACCTGACTAAATTGAGAAGAATCAGATGACTAATACATCCTCGACATCTCCTGTCTATAACCTTTAGTCGTATTGTATCCGTCACGTGAGTTTCGGTACAATATTATGACAGGCAATAAATGCCTATACGCGCTAAGCGACAGGAGATATGACACTGTATCTCGTTCCCACTTCGTCGGACATGTGTGAATGTGTGAGGGAGTCCCTCTGTACGTCTATCATGTGACGGCCGCGTCATACTCTCGATTTTTCTCGCACTATACCTCTTGTTCTAAGTGTTCTGATATGAGCGAGAAAAATCGAGAGAGCTCGCGCGCCGTCTTGTCATAGCCGGCAGATAACATGGATCTATGTTTTTCATGCTCGTTGTTGAGAACGGAAGTAAGACGAGATCGGATATGTAGAATACGTTCAATAGGGATCATCATCATCATCATATCAGCCGAAAGACGTCCACTGCTGGACATAGGCCTCCCCCAAAGAGTGCCAAAGTGACCGATCCCGCGCCACCCGCATCCAGCGGACTCCCGCAACCTTTACCAGGTCATCAGTCCACCTTGTCGGGGGCCTACCCACGCTGCGCCTTCCGGTACGTGGTCGCCACTCGAGAACCTTTCCGCCCCAACGGCCATCGGTTCTACGTGCTATGTGCCCCGCCCACTGCCACTTAAGTTTAGCGATACGGAGGGCTATATCGGTTACCTTGGTTCTGGTGCGGATAGCCTCATTTCTGATGCGATCACGCAGAGAAACTCCCAACATGGCCCTCTCCATTGCCCTTTGGGTGACTTTGAGCCTTCTTATGAGGCCCATAGTAAGCGACCACGTTTCAGTGTCATATGTCATCACTGGCAACACACACTGGTCAAAGACTTTCGTCTTGAGACACTGCGGAATATTGGACGAAAAGATTTGCCGTAGCTTCCCGAACGCTGCCCAGCCGAGTCGGATTCGACGATTGACCTCGAGCATAGGGATGTAGACACTAAATACCTCATTTCTCTAAAGATCTGGGAGATTCTTCATTACCATTGCAAAATTTAACATCTCTAGGAAGATTTTCCGCGCGATAAACCGTCTTTCTAACCGCCGCCCCTGTTTCCAGACGTTCGCGTACAGCATACTATGGGACATGCAGTTCCTGCTCCGCAACCTGGCGCTCATCGGGGCCCTGCTGCTGGTGCTGGCCGAGGCCCGCGCCGAGGGTCGCAGCCTGTTCGCGGGCGTGCCCTCGCTGGGAGAGAACAAGCCCAAGACATACCTGCAGCTCGCGGGGCGCGTGCTGCTTGCGTTCATGTTTATAACGCTGTTGCGGTTCGAGTTGTCGCTATTGCAGGTGAGTGCGGGGCTTTAGCATACCTGCCAGGTGTAAGTTCACGTCGCTGGATAGTAAAACTGTTGCGCGATCGGCGTTGCAAATGGCATGTATGTACATATATACAGGCCATGTGAAATTCGTAGTATACTTCTTTGTTGTAAATTCTCGCGGCTGATAGCGCTGGGTGTGATGTGGACAACGTGGAGGAGCTTAGGCGATGAGAGCGGCGTCTTTAGGTGACTCGTCTCGCTAAAATCCGTTTTTTTATCACTTTGTTATTACCAGAAAACAGAAGGTAACGGACAACTGAATCCGCGATTAGTTTATGGTAAACGATTTCTGATTTAATAAGTGATTCTGTGTACGAATAAATATATAAATAATAATAATAAATAAATATAAGGGGACAATCTTACACAAGTCGACCTAGTCCCATAGTAAGCTCAGTAAGGCTTGTGGTATGGGTACTAGACGACGATATATATAATAGATATAAATACTTAAATACATAGAAAATATCCATGACTCAGAAACAAATATTCATGCTCATCACATAAATGTTTGCCCTTACCGGGATTCGAACCCAGGACCTCTTGCTTCGTAGGCAGGGTCACTACCAACTAGGCTAAAGCGGTCGTCAAAGAATGATGAGGGATGGTTGTAATCTTAGAGCATTAAACCAACCGGAGTGGCCATTGACAGGCGTTCCCCTCTGCCAAAAATATATGACCAGTGGTCATACACATTGTATGGACTGACGTTTATCTGACGTAGCTATTTTCACGTTACGCATACATTTGACGTTCCCCTCCCCCGCACAAATCGGCAGACTTTTATATATAGAAAATGACTCATGGCCGCTCCTGTTGGTTGCTCTAAGGTTGTAATGGATGATGGGTGAAATGAAGAGTGAACCATGGGATATTGATGTTTTCAGGTTAATGACTATGGAGTTGTTAAAAAGAGGCTAGTGTAGTTTCTTTACGACCAATTATATGGATCGACCAATTATTTCCTGCCAATTATATGGATGGATTATGACAGGTGATTTCGTGGTTAAATCTCAAGTTTATGAATTTCGTGCAGTCTTTTAAAATCATATTAGGTGGCTATAGTATTATCAAGTAAGTTATCACTGTCCAAAGTTTTAAGAGGGGTTATGTTCTGTCCTTTTTCCGCAAAAGGCACCTTCATATGAAACGATTGTCATTTGTAAATGTGAATGTAGTAAACTGTGACGCTCGAGGATCGTGCGTTCGATCTTCTAGCGTCTTCTCTCTCTAACAAGCAACATTCAAACGGTTGTAGCTTTTCGTCATTAGCCATACTGTTTTGCCTTCTTTCTTTTGAAGTTACGAGATTATAGCGGTTACGGTTACGCAGTTGGCGAAAAACTAGGTTTGTTTGAAAAGTGGTACTGGTAATTCGCTCCGCACTGCATATACTTATAATGTTAATCTATTCACTGCTGATGTCAGAATTAATAATAACTAATGAATAGTGAGAAAATTATGAGTTGCATTAATAAGATAACATTATTACATAAGAGCCATTATTAGATATACATACATAGTGGCTTGTATGTATTCATCCTTGGAATTATTATTCAGTACAGTGGCAGAGAGAAGAACAGTGACCATTGCCTATTACTCCACCGACAAGAGCCCGGCTCTTAAGTTTATGATGAATATGACTAGGGTGACCGGGCGAAAATACAATTAAAGGAATTTCCCCAGACATGAAACCTAGCTAGATTGACTTATGTATGACCAGTTAGGGGTATTAATATACGTACATAAATATCTGTACACGTCTTTATGTCATTGACAATGAAGTCCCGCACAGATATTTATGCTTGTGACTCCGTTCGCGTGGGTTGTTTATATCCTAGTGTCATACAAACTTTCACCGTCTTAGGCTGGGCTCACACAGTTGAATACACTGAATGATAATCTGACTCACTGAATATATAACGGTGCACCCTCTGGTAGCAATTTTACACAGAGTGTACCGTTTTATTAGATCTTATGACTCGGTGCATGAATTCAGACTGTGTGAGCCCAGCCTTAGGGGATGACTTCCGGTATAAAAATCTCTATACCAAATTTCATCCAAATTGGTTTAGCGGTTTAAGAAAGTAACAGACAGACAGACACACTTTCGCTTTTATAATATTAGTTTGGATTTTGATACCATAAAGAGAGAGTTTTCTAAAGAGTATTTGTATTGTATTATAATACATCTGACTATCCATCCGTTCACATTGAACTTAAAAATGAAAAAAAAAATGTTGCAAAACGTTGCCGTCTTTCACGTGACGGGTCCATATCGGGTTGCATAATATTTGTAGCCATAAAGCTGATAGGCATAACTACTTGAGAGCATAAATAGCAAATGTCATAAATTTATTGTGCATAAAAGCTTTAAGCATAATTTGTGTTTATTTTCTAAGCATCACTCACCGCGCATAATTTATGCATCGCAATTCATATGACTAAAAATAATTATGATCTTCAATATAATGACTAGAATTTGTATGCTGATCAACATTATAATAATAATAATAATAATAAAAATCTTTATTGTTCAGTAATATAAAATACATGGTACAGTTTGGAGCTCTGGCGACTGCGTTAGTTTTAACTGTGTTGCAGCCCCCAGCGACTTCCCAATTACATGGTCAGAGGTTGGAAAAAGAACATCCAGACTTATAATAATGATAATTAAGTAACTAGTTCTCACACTTACATTATCCGATTTGTAACAATTTATGAATCTAATAAGAGTAAGTGGTATCCATTCAAATATCTATGCATGTGTACACTATTGCGCGTGCGCAAGTGTGTGAGTGTGCGTGCGCGTGTGCGTGAGTGTGTGTGTGTGTGTGTATGTGTTTGCGTGCGTGAGGGTGTGTGTGTGCGTGCGTGTGTATGCGACCCTGCAGGATCAACCCCGACCTAGAAGATTTTCGGTCTCCTCGTAGCTCATATTACTCAACCAGGCCCATACTGTCTTTTTAAAGGAGTGATTAGAGAAGGTTTTGATAGTTTTATAATCTAGTTTAATTTTATTATATATTAAAGGGGCAGTGTAATTGATGTTTCGTCGCGCAAATATGGATTTGTATATGGGAATAGGACAACGATCAATACGTTTATTTGTTTCAGGTAACGAGGGAATTACTTTACGGTGATATCTTTTTAGGCATTGCATGATGTACAACTTGCGAACCGGTGGTTATTATGGTTAAACAAAATATGACACAGTACAGTTATGACAATGAAAGTATTATGCGCAGAATTATTAATGACAAAAGACTTTTATGCACAACAACTTTATGCGTAAAGTTTTATGGCTTTCGAAATTATGACGAGGGGTCATTATGCGTCTAGATGGGCACCCTCACGTGACGCCACAATCTTATAACCATATGAAGTTGCGTTTTGCGAAAAAGAGACAGAACACACCCCTTCGTAAAACTTTAGACACTTATAACAACGTTGATTTTCTAACCCCCTACGAAAAAAGAGGGGTGTTTTACGTTTAACGTTTCTTTCTGTGTATCTGTGTGGTATCGTAGCTGCCAAACGGACGGACCGATTTGAATGTGGTTTTTTTTAATAAGATAATTTTACCCCGCGTGTTCTTAGCCATGTTTCATCAAAATCTGTTAGCCGTTTTTGAGATATTGGACTTTGAAATGAACACGTCGGGGGTTTTTCAACTTAAGTTGTAGTTAGTTGACGACCGCCTTAGCCTAGTTGGTAGTGACCCTGTTTACGAAGCAAGAGGTCCTGGGTTCGAATCCCGGTAAGGGCAAAAATTTGTGTGATGAGCATGAATATTTGTTTCCGAGTCATGGATATTTTCTATTTATTTAAGTATTTACGTCTATTATGTATATCGTCGTCTAGTATCCATAACAAAAGCCTTACTGAGCTTACTATGGGACTAGGTCGATTTGTGTAAGATTGTCCCCTTATACAAAAAAAAAAGTTATAACATTTACAATTGTATGTCTCTCCCAGATCGTGCAAGACCTCCTCGGCAGCATCCTGATGGTGCTGGTCACCATCGGCTATCGCACCAAGCTGTCCGCGCTGATGCTGGTGGTGGTGCTGACTGTACTCAACCTGTACCACAACGCGTGGTGGGCCGTGCCCACGTACAAGCCCCTGCGGGACTTCCTCAAATACGACTTCTTCCAGGTAACATGTCGTCGGGGGTAACAGTGGGCCTACCGCGAGACGAAACCGAATTTTGTTCGTGTATCCCCGTCTCTGTCGCACTTGCTCGTTCGACAATGACAGAGATACACGAACGAAATTCGTTTTCGGCCCTCGGAGTTCAGTTTGCGAGTTGTGTCTTTGGGGTTGCGGGTTCTCGGACGGCGACCCCATAGCGGAAGGCGTAAAGGTCGCGAGTCCGCTGGGGGATATGGGTGGCGGGGGACCGTGCGCTTTGGCACTCTTTGCGGGACGCCTGTGTCCAGCAGTGGACCGTCTTTCGGCTGATATGATGATAATGATAGTTATATACTCTGAACTCTTTCATTACTTGTTTGCTCGGGTTGTCCATCAGCCCGGTCAAATGCAGGAAACAGTAAAGCGGGCGATTAAATAATCACGAATAATAATTGGCCAAAGTTTCAAGAGATATTGTGTCTGTATTCCGCAAAATGCACCTTCAGTACGCTTACCATGAGTTTGACAATGACGGCGTACGCTAACGAGTATCGAGTTTTCTATCTGTGCATCCCGCTCGTACTGTCAAAGTGCAATAGAGATGCACAGATAGAAAACTCGATACTCGTTAGCGTAAGCCGTCATTGTCAAACTCATGGTAAGCGTACTGATGAAACGATTGTCGTTTACTATGCTCGAGTGTCGTGACGTCACGAACCCCAAGCGTTTCCTCTCAAATATCAAATTGATAACGTAGAATGGATAGTAAGCCTTTAAATTATCGTATGAATTAAACCCGCAGTGTGGTGGACACGTGTGGTGTCGGGTTAGAATTTCACCACCCCCTTTCTTCCCGTGGGTGTCGTAAAAGTCGACTAAGGGACCAGGGTTGAAATGTGTTATGCGTTATCGACAAAATGTGATATTGCAGTGATAGGTTGCTAGCCCATCGCCCACAACACACGTGGGCGATGGGCTAGCAACCTATCACTGCAATATCACATTTTGTCGATATTTTATACCCACATTTATGCTAAAAGTGGCGCTGGAACATACGTTTCATGTGCTCTGCCTACCCCTTTTGGGAATAAAGGCGTGAATGTATGTATGTGGATGAATTAAAAATATAATTAAAATCATAAAAAGATATATGTCCAAGAGTAAATTTGAAGCTACCAATAGAATCCTTAGTGTAAGGCCTGAGTGGACGCCCCGCTCAGAGCGGGGCGTCCACTCAGGCCTTACACTTACGCTTTTATGGAATCAAAATTGTACGACAACTATGTACTTAAACGCATTATTTCGCGACCGAAACAACAAATCTCAGTTGTGACCTGTGTCTATCAGTATGAAGCGTTTTGCGCTGCCGCGAGGTCAATCTTTGTCTCAATTTTTTGGGTATTTATGTTCTTTAGTTGTAGTTGCTCCCATACAAAGATTTGTTCATATCCAAAAAAATGTTAGTAATCATCCGTATTGCATTCCACAGACCTTGTCCGTCATCGGCGGTCTCCTCATGATCGTGTACCTCGGTCCGGGCGGCGTCAGTATGGACGAACACAAAAAAAAGTGGTAAACGGAGCGCTGGGCTCTATGGACGATACATGTGGTGCGGTCGTGTGGCGCCAGCGGCAAGTGACAAAAATGTAAACATACTTGACTCGTAACATCATTTTGTGACATCACGTTCGTTCGAAAGCTTCCCGCGTGTTGGCACTTGAAGTGTTGACTCGTCAATTTATAAGTACACCCCTAATGTGTTGTTGTTTACATATTTGGCACTTTCTGTTGGTCTGAATAATTATATGTATGACATTGACACGGGAGCGGCGCGGCCGGTATGTATATAAATCTGTCTGGAAATAATGCGACTGAATATGCACTTTCTTATTTTCTTGTTGTTATTTTTATCGTAAATCGCGCATCTTGATTTTAATTAAAGTTCGTATATGTCAATTGTAGCACCCTTAAAGTGATAAAACTATACAACTCATCAGTGCCTCTCTTTAAATATTAACGCCGTTGATTTAAGTGTAAGCGCCGACGCCGTCTAAAAGGCGTCTACGGCGGCCAACTTAGAGAAATCGGAACCAAGTTGTATAGGATGTAGAACCACAGACACTAGTTAAAACAGAAGAGGAGTGGGGTTACACCTGCCATTTTCCCACGCTGAGCGTAAGTTCCATTTCTAAAAGCCATGATTAGTTAACTGCAAAAATACATTAATGAGTTCGTATCAAAGATCGAACACTGGCAGATTTCTTCGGGAGATTGACAGTTTTAAACCTTGTATGTGGCCATGCACCTAGGCTGTATTATGCGAATTTTAATGGTTATATTTTGTGTAATTATTCCGGCCATTATTAAGCGGCCGCAGCCGGCTCCCAAATGTTTTGTGACTCCGCGCGGGAGGTGCTCCATAATCGACTGTAATATTAAGAGAATAAGATTCTATTTTAAACCGCCTACCCGCGCGGGCAATTATTATTAGTTAGCGAGACGACAATAATATGGGTATAGTTGGGCGGAAGCAAGCGGGCAAAGTTAACACCCATTATTACTGAGTCTCAGTCCTATTGTTACACAGCCATGTCAATATTTGTCTGCAATATGGAGGCAAAGCCTTCCTGATTTTTTGTTTTATCAGTATTTCATAGTCTCGTGGTGGTGTGTGCGAATAACTGCCTTTTGTTATGCATTATCATGAATATCAAAATGCGTTAAACCCTTGTCTACTCAGATGTCAAATCAGCAACTGGCGTGACTCGACAGAGAAACTGTAAGCGAACAGCTAATTATTACTTTTTGACGTATAGAAAAACCAAAGTAGTGAGATTATATTTGTATATAATATTGTAAATGTGAGTTTATATTTGTATATAAGGTGTCTTGAGTTTTCACATACATTGAAAAGCATAACAATAGTTTTGTATAAAATCGAACTCAGGATTTCCCTTCTTCAGGGCCAGTAAATGCACGCTCATTACCATGCATGCATGGTCCTAAACTGGCGCAAAATTGTGCATTAATTAGTCTCGTTCCCTAACGGATCACCTATGGGACGGCCAGTAAGGTCAAGTGCCATACGTAGTAGGTAACTGAAGGTCCTCCAAGTAGACAACTCATAGAGCTTCGGATGTGTCTCCCACCCAATTTAGTCCAGAGTGTTGGCTCAATATTACAGGCTAAATCTTCGTGCTAAATAGTTTTTTTTTATATTTAATCTGGTACTTCGCACACATTACCACACCCCATATAGTTTCATTTGTAAACCTGTTTCCAGAAATGAGTGATATTTGAAATCGGATTGTTTATATATAAGCGTACTGACTGAGGGATCCCTTTACGTAGGTTTGATAGGACTCGCGATTTTTGAATATTTGTATTTGATGCGCCGTGATTGGTCGCTATTTTGAATACTTACTGTAGTGAACCCGTTTAATCCGTTGTATCGGCGGCGGGACCGGTGCGCTGTCACAATGCAAAAGTCGGCGTGCTCGACAAAAAGTCGGCGTGCTGGACAAAGTCGGTGTGCACGTTTAAAAAATGTCCTGCCGCCGTATGCGTTTTATAAACGAATCGTCGAGCCTTATAAGCAATATATTTCATTCCGTATACCCTGTTGTGATGTCATTGTAAATATATATTTTGTACTTATCGTGTGAACCCTTAACAATGTATAAATTTAAGGTTTTAAGAGCTTGACATCTGCTTATTTTATATAGATTATATCGTAACAGTTTCAATTAGAAAGCAACCTTCCTCAGTGGAAAATAAGTATCAAGTTCACGTAACATTCAACCGAGGGATTTAATCTATATAAAATAAATCGTTTTAATGTAAATGGGTATAATTCCATTAGCCATAAGTAAACTTGGGCTGGCATCACACGTTACGTTTAAACGCATAAATTATGATTTACACAAAAATATATTTTCAATTAAAGACTATAATTATATTTATTTTTATATTTTTTCTATTATTATGATTTAATCTTCAAGATCCATTTGAACTCCTCGACTTGTTCTAAATAAAAATTACATTAACATCAACTTTTTTTATTTTTACCTTTAAATGCCAAGATAGATTTTGTTCTTCATATTGTTTAAACTATTCATGTTTAAAATACTCATATATTAAACAAAAGTTAACGTAGTTAAACGGAAGGGATCCAAACAAAGATTAAGACATCAAAATTCCTGGCTGAATTAAGTCTTTTTTTTCTACAGTCAATTATGGATTGGGTCCGTTTTGTTCAACTGCGTCCAAATATCGTAATAAAATATTCAGATCGTATTAAATATGTTTTAGACCGAATTTATTTAAATGTATGATTTTATGATTAGTGGGCGGCTGTCGATGTAGATGGAAATCACATGAAAGAGTCGCAGAAAGATAGCAGCAGACGTGTCGTGGCGACACGACTGCTTTCTATGTATTTCTATGACGGCGACTTGTCGAGCTGCGAATATTATTCATAGAAATACATAGAAGCCATCTATTACATGAATCTAGGCTAGGCTTAGGCAAATTTCGATCTAAGTGGAAAATTGAAAATTATTCGCCACGAGCGGTATTTAAACCCGCGACCTCTGTAGTCCGTCCTTCGCTCTAGCCAACTGAGCTACCGTGGGTCCGCTGGTGGCGACGAATATTTCTATCCCTTCCACTCTTCTAATTACATCTTAGGGAGGCATAGGCAGCCCCTTAATTATTATCTGTCATATCGCTATTTTCCCCCACAAATGTGCACACGTCAGCCACCCTTTTGTGACTAGCTTCTGCTATTACAAAGAGCGTAGGCAAAGACGCGTGAAATACAGCCATGTCCCATGAGGGCCCATTCTATACACAGTAAAATATTTTTTCAATCAGATGATTACGAGTACCTACTTCCGGAGATAAAAGCAAATAAATATCGCGGACAATCTTACGGAAACGGAGACACTACACGGGCCGATATCGGCCGGACTGCATGCAGGCCGACACATGGGGACCGATTTTTGACTTTCGAGCGCTCGAAAATCAAATAAAAGTCAATACGTTTGTAGTGTCAAAATGGCCGGCGCTTACTTTCTACCAATAGAATTAAATACTCGTATGAGTGGTCAATACCACTCGTTTTTAAATTTTCTATCGCTATTTCAAAATAGCATTTCATACATTTTGACAGTATTCGAGTGAAAGATTCGGCCCGTGTGGAGACGTGTACGTTCCGGCACGTCACACCATACTAGATTTATTGTGACCTTGCTTGGCCGTCGAAAGCTTGTATCGTACCATGGGGTACTAGAAGACGATAAACATACTTATACAAATAAATAAATACTTAAATACATTAACATTCATGACTCGGTAACAAATATTCGTGCTCTTCACACAAATAAACGCCCTTACTGGATTTCGAAGCCAGGGTCCCCCTGATGGTCAAAACTTTGAGATATAAACTTTCAAGAGCGTGTACTGTCGCCAACACAGTTAACTGACCATCCGTGCAATTGTAATAAGTCAGTTAACTGTGTTGGCGTTTGTACACTCACAAACTTCACCTTATAACATTATTATTATAAATAAATGTATTTCTAATGACAAGCTACAATAACAATTTCCATAAGATTCTAATTGCTTCAGAAAGTTGGTTTAAGATACCGAAATATATATTTATAACAAGGCATCTTACGATATGCTATCATTTATTTTACTAGTTGCCAGACTCCACACACTCAGCTATAATGTATATTTTAGTATATTTTTATACAGGGTGACATTTTAATCAGTGTCCAAATTCAAGTATAAGATTCTTCAGCAAAATTATAAAATACGTTTTTTTTTTGTTTCATACCATTCAGTACAAAAAATGTTAATTATTGCTGCTTCAAGTTATCCCAAAAAACCTTACCGCGCGGGCACCTCAGCGGGTAGTAAGGTTTGCGCACGGCACGGGCACGCCACGAGGACAAAGATCTGTCCAATGTATTTGCATCTTACATTATGCTTTAAAAAAATGTGTGACGCAATGATTATTGGACTAAGATTTTGGACAAGTGTAATAATATCTCCGTTTCTCTCACAATATAGGTTTTAGACAGAGAACGTACGCCTGCTTAGAAACCCTGTACGTATTGAAATCGTGCCTTCGCTAGGACAACGAGTCCTGGCAAAATATATATTTTGTATCTTTGTAGTGTGTGGTGCTTGGCTATATATTATATCTTAGGGTATATTAATATTATAATATTCTACATTATTATTACATAAACTAACGATCGTGTTACCGAAACAGATTGTCACACATAAGTAATTATAGTTTCAACATTTTTGTGCGACTACACTGATTTTTGCATTGATGATTTTTGACACATAGCACGTAGAACCGATGGCCGTTGGAGCGGAAAGGTTCTCGAGTGGCGACCACGTACCGGAAGGCGCAGCGTGGGTAGTCCCCCGACAAGGTGGACTGATAAAGGTTGCGGGAGTCCGCTGGACGCGGGCGGCGCAGGATCGGTCGCTTTGGCACTCTTTGAGGGAGGCCAATGTCCAGCAGTGGACGTCTTTCGGCTGATATGATGATGATGATGATGACACTGATTTTCAGATTTCAATAGTATGGTGAGTGCTGCCACCTCATCCCAGTAAAAGTTATCCAAGGAACTACTCATTCGAATAAAACAGTAGATCACTTACTTATATTATTTAATTTACCTTGTGGAAGGTCATTGACTATATCCCTTGTCCGACAGAATTCGTTTAAATACTTGGGAGAAGCCAACAAGTAATACTAACCAATAGAGGTCATTTTGCACTGAGATGTCAAATGTCAACATACTAGTGTCATCTGACTCATCTGAAAACTGTACTAAACCTTACGTGCTTGTGATAAACATATACACTTTCAGCCGACTTCAAAAAAGGAGGTTCTCAATTCGTTGAATCTTTTTATGTATGTTCCGATTACTCGAAAACGCCTGGAGGGCTTTGAAAAATTTTTTTTTTTTGGTAGGAAGGGTATACTCTCCTGGTGATTCCAGTAATCGTCTGGGTCTGATGACGGGATCCTTGAGAACTCGAGGGAACTCTTCAAGTTTTAAAGGCACATTTGTAGGTACTGATTCGAAGTCGGTCAAAACTTTGTAAAGTAAATTATAATTATTTGCAACGACTAATATCTATGCACGCCGTGGCCGGCGATGGCGAAATTGTACGTATAATTGTATTTGAGCTTTGGAAGAGATTTTCGATTCACATTTTTACTACTAAAAACTTAACAACGGGTAATAAGTGTGATACGAATATTAAAATAGCTATCACGAGAGTATGTACTTCGAATTACAGAGAATATACGTGATAATTAACCTCTAAGTCCCCACTTGCGCGGAGTTGAACCTTATGTCGCAGCATGAAGGTTGCTATAGTACTTCTTGACGGATTAATCCGTCGTTATAACACTAAACTCGCGCTTTGTTCACATGCGTAAATTATTGTTTTTCACGCGTCTTCAGACCTTTCAGACCCGTGAATAGCAACAATTTAACCCGTCACGGGCGTCGAACTAGTCCGGATATATCCGTCACGGGCGTCGAACTAGTCCGGATATATCCGTCACGGGCGTCGAACTAGTCCGGATATATCCGTCACGGGCGTCGATCTAGTCCGGATATATCTGTAACGGGCGTCGAACTAGTCCGGATATATCCGGCTCGGGCGTCGAAAAGATTATAGAAACTTCCAGTCAACGCAGACTACGAGGCCAAAACACGATCTCTAACAACAATGCGACATTGCATCTCTATATATTTAACACATTCGACACCGCGTACCCGACACTCAGGCACTCGTAAACTTTACTCAGATGCCGGCATACCCGGTAGTCGGGCAAGAGCTATAAACCTACACGCGACGCCAAAGTGCCCGACAGGCGGGCAAGCATTGCATCTTCGCTACCTCAGGGCTGCCACTGCCACTAACAGGAAAATTTGTATGTCTTCCTTCTGATTATTATGTACTTACGTGGTCGAAAAGTTGGCACAGTTGATTATTATATTTTATTACTTCACTTTGTATTTTTATTTACTATAAATTTATATATTTTTTATATTTAAATAGATTAAAATAAAAAATCTTATTAATTGGTTACGTTAACACAGCCCTGAGCGTTCGCCGCTTGCCCGACTAGCGGGTTCGCGGCGTGCGGCATTGAGTTGCACGTCGTTGCCCGACTAGCGAGTACTGGCGGTTTCTGGGGTATTGTTCGAAATTTTGCCTGGTTGCGAAAGTGTTAATCACCTATTGCTCGGCCTCAACCTTCTCCTTAATTCCGGCCACGTACGCAAACACTTTATTCGCCAGCTGCCGATACTTCTCCGCGTGCACGCTGTCAGGCAGCGCGTGTATAGCTGGCTTACCACTATTTATACACTCCGACATACTCTGATCAACCTCGAAACTCGCCAGAATCTCCAAGCCCATATCCTCAGCGGTCTTCTTCGTACCGTTGCCGAAGATGTAGTTGCGTTCGCCGCACTTGGAGCATAGCGCGTGCGACATGTTTTCGACCATGCCGATAACTGGCACCTTTAGTTTCTCGAACATGTTCACGCCCCGTTTGGTCACTTGTAGGGCGGCGGATTGCGGCGTGGTCACTATTAGGGCGCCTGGTAATAATAGGTGCGAGATTAGTACGGGCGACGTCGAAACATGTGTTTACATCATTTCATCTTATTACTAGCTTATGTACTAGCGACCCGCTCCGGCTTCGCACGGGTACTATATTATACATATAAACCTTCCTCTTGAAACACTCTCAATTTAAAAAAACGCATCAAAATCCGTTGCGTAGTTTTAAAGATCTAAGCATATACATAGGGGACAGACAGCGGGAAGCGAATTTGTTTTATACTAAGTTTTGTTATCACCAAAACGAATACTGTATGCATATTTTTGGACGCCAACGGTAGTGAGTGAGCTCTTAAGCTAAGTCCACACTGAGCCCTTTTTCCGTTTAACAAGGGCGTGCGTCCTATTGCTGTCGCACTCATTCTTACAAAGACTGACTGTGACAGCTCTACTACGCATGTCTTTGTTTAATAATAAAACCGGCCAAGTGCGAGTCGGACTTGCGCACGAATGATTCCGTAGCATTGTCTATAAAATCGGCAAAAAAATCACATTGTATGGGAGCCCCTTTAAATATTTATTTTATTCTGTTTTTTAGTATTTTTTTTATAGCGGCAACAGAAATACGTCATCTGTGCCGATTTCATTTGTCTAACTATCACGGTTCATGAGAGATAGCCCGGAAACAGACGGACGGACAGCGGAGTCTTAGCAATAGGGTTCCTGTTTTACCCTTTCGGTACGGAACCCTAAAAAAGGCACCGTGTGTTATATTTAGAACACTATTCAGCCCGCATACGTATTCACTGCAATATCCACTACGGCACTCACCGTCAATGGGCAGGTTCTGCGCGAGCGACAGGTGCGTGTCCCCCGTGCCCGGCGGCGTGTCCACCACGAGCACGTCGAGCGGGCCCCACGCCACGTGTCGGGTCAGCCGCTCTAGCGCCTGCATCACCATGAGGCCGCGCCACACCACCGCGTTCTCGCCGGACACTAGCAGGCCCATTGACATACTAAAATAAAGGTTTTTTTTTATAGCATTGGCATCGCGCTCTCGGCGAAAAGAAAGGATGTTGTATTTAGGTTATCTACACATCTTAGGATCGTTAGTATAGGTCGAGTCCTGGGTCCATTTCGCGACAAAGCCTAGTGTGTTGTTTTATTTTATTATCTGTGTTATTTTTGCGAGAGCTAAGGTAGCCCAGTAGTTCAGGCATGCGGCTGTCAAGCGGCGGTCGTGGGTTCGAATCCCGGCTCGTACCAATGAGTTTTTCGTAACTTATGTACGGAATATTTACCGTTAGCTTTTCGGTGAAGGAAAACATCGTGAGGAAACCGGTCTTATCCCAATAAGGTCTAGATTTCCCTCTGGGTTGGAAGGTCAGATGGCAGTCGCTTTCGTAAAACTAGTGCCTATGCCAATGGAATTAGGTGTCAAAGCAGGCCCCGGGCCCCTTCAGGGGCATTACCTAGGATGACGATGATCTGTGTTATTTTTGTCACGAATAAATGTATGAGGTTGAGTTCATTGCCTCAAAATCGTAGGATTGTTTAGTCGGGCACATTTGACATATGACTGTCGAATGTCAATTACTCAAACACTCATTCAATACATGTATGTTTGACAGGCAAATAGGTGGCCGATATGATTCTGCCTGTTAAATGCTCATAAAGAAAGTGTGACACTAACGCACAACGAGTGATGGATAAAAAACCGGCCAAGTGCGAGTCGGGCTCGCGCACGGAGGGTTCCGTACCATTATCTATAAAAACGGCAAAAAATAACACGTTTGTTGTATTGGAGATCCCCTAAAATACTTATTTATTTTATTTTGTTTTTAGGATTTGTTGTTATAGCGGCAACAGAAATACATCATCTGTGAAAATTTCAACTGTCCAGCAATCGCGGTTCTCGAGATACAGCCTGGTGACAGACAGACGGTCGGACGGACAGCGAAGTCTTAGTAAGAGGGTCCCATTTTTACCCTTTGGGTACGGAACCCTAAAAATCACATATTTAGCGTCATTTAATTGAGTCGTGGCACGAACAAAACGCGATTAATTTTTTATTTATTTTTTATACCACGTCGGTGGCAAACAAGCTTACGGCCCACCTGATGGTAAGTGCTTACCGTAGCCTATGGACGCTTGCAACTCCAGGGGTGTTAAATGCAAAATACGATTGTGCAAAAGTGCGACTCGCAATAAAGCTACACGAAAATAATGCTATTGCGGATTGCGGAATATAATAAAGCATCACACTCACCACTTGACGCCGTAGTTGAGCAGCGGCTCGATCAGGTGGCGGTCGTTGAGCATCGGCTCCCCGCTGATGTTCATCATGAGGGGCACCGAGGGCCCGAACACGTCCGCGTCGAGGAGCCCTATCTCCTTGTCAGGCTCTATCACTTTCATCGCGCAGGCGAGATTCACTGGCAAAGAAAAATACTATGAAAATGAAAAATGTTTATTTAGGTTAAGAAACAAGTTTTAACAACAGGCAAGGTTGGAGTCTCCTATTAAGCATAAATTTTGCTTGTGTCAGGAGGCACCGCTCTTCCATTACAAAAAATGGTGGTAAACCATTATAAACAATACCATAGAAGTGTAACATTTCTATATATCAACATTAATTTTTTATTTGATTACTTAAATTTACTTAAGACTAACTCGTGGCATGCATTTAGGCGGAAATCTCAATATGACAATCCTTTATTAAGGTGCGTAGGAATTAGAGCGGGTCACGCTGAGGAAGGTCATACATGAGAGGAGACCTGTGCCCAGCAGTGGGACGTATATAGGCTGAGGATGATGATGACGCTGAGGAAGCCCCATCACGCGCGGCTGCTCGTGAGCCAAACAGTTATTGTTTATTTAGCCACACACACGGCTCGGTCATTTGCTTATACTTATTCGTACGCGCCTTATGCACTAGCGTCTGGCAAAGGAAAGTTGAACCCACTACACTCAATTACGCGGCTACACTGAACGTCATACGCATACATTTTAATCAACATTGTTGTCGCGTAATTGAGTTTAGCGGGTTCACCTTTCGTTTGCCAGACTCTAACAACATCATGTCGTTCTGTCCGCAGCACGCTCGGATACAAGGTCAAATTATGCGAGGCAAACCTACGGAATTGAGTAAATAGGTGAGCCATGCACGCCTCAACTTGTGTCTGCCATTCATATAAACCTTTAGAAAGATCTCCACTTGCGATGGGCGTTACAAGTGTTTATGCAATGACCTTGTGAACCTGTGATTGCGGTGGGAGATGGCACCAAAGAAGAAAGAGTTAGCCAGGGTATGTAGACCTATTTTCATGAGGCGACAAAATACCCGACGAGCACGGCTAACATAAGATCGAGAGCGACATGTCTCTAGTGTGAGGTGATATAATCTCTAATAAAGTGCTTTAATTATTTTCCATTCTACAACGACAGTAACCCATATAAAATATAGCGACCCGCCCCGGCTTCGCTCGGGTACTATATTATACATATAAACCTTTCCTCTTGAATCACCGCATCAAAATCCGTTGCGTAGTTTTAAAGATCTAAGCATACATAGGGGACAGACAGCGGGAAGCGATTTTGTTTTATACTATGTAGTGATATGTACATTTTTGTAACACAATGCATAAAAATGTAAGCGTCTATAAAATTAAGGCCTTCGTATATTTTTATTGCATTAATTCTAAACTCTTTGGGGGAGGCCTATGTCCAGCAGTGCACGTCTTTCGGCTGATATGATGATGATGAATTCTAAACTTACCAGCAGTGGTGGTCTTCCCAACACCGCCCTTCCCAGACGCCACCAGTATGATGCTCTTGACTCCGGGGAGGGCCTTCTTCTCAGGCAGCCCGCGCGCCTGCACCTTGGCTTTGTGCTGTTCCAGCTCATTCTTGGTGTGCTTCAGCCGGATTGGGTTGTAGCTGGATAGAGACTGCAAAGAACGGGCATACTAAATAATAATGAAAGTCCATCATTCAAATCTTGCTGACAATAGTCCAGGTTACTCTCAAGGTGTAAGAGTGAACTTTAGACGTGAGAAATTTAACTTTATTGCAGTAACTAAACAAAATAATGTTCTGTTGGCGGATTAAGTGGTCAATATGACATTCTCTACCAGTGAATAACAAGGTCAAGGCACTTTAAAATTAGAGCAAAATACCATTATTTATATACAAACATACGCAATACTTGGTATATGGGATCATGGATGCTATACCAAGTTTACATTTGGCAGATGTTTACAAACATTTGTTTGAAAACTGATATGCTCAGGGCTGGGGGAGGTCTTTATCAGGAGGCCCACAGAAATGTTCTATTTTGCGGTTACTGTAGTTTTAAATATGTCATAGTAAATTTCTGGAAAAAAAATGCTTAGGGCTTGTCTCACAGTTGCAGGTAGAGGGAGGGCATTCCAAAGACAAACTGCCTGAATGGCAAAATAATTCATTCTAAAGCTGTTATTCAATGGAGTTGAGGCTGTAACCAGTAGTAGTAGTAGCTTACATCCAGGGGTATGTTTTGCAAACAACACTAATTTACCTCAAGTAAAAAAAGACAATCAATAATAATTTCTATCCATTCCACCCAGAATAGCACCAATGCCGGTTGGAGCCGCCTCACATGTATCTACAACGTACCCATGAATGGTTTCTAGCAGGTGTATTATGTAACACGAAACTTCATCTCCGAAAAGGGCCTCCACATCAGGGTTTCTTAAACTGTGGTCCATGGACCCCTTAGGGGTCTATGACATGATGGCTAGAGTGGCTGATCTTCACCCTCATGCCATTTTTGAGGGCCTCCTCAAGAATGGCATGAGGGTGAAGATCAGCCACCCCCGCCTGGTCAAACATATTACGAGACTAATGCGCGATGTTGGTGAGACACACAGCAGTAACCAACAGTTTGAAAAAGAGAAAAATACATGATGCATTCTTTCTAAATCCCATTCCTTGCAGCAGTACATCTAGCTATAAGAAAGTTAAGATTAAAAACTAAGTTGCGGTCTAGTGGCCGTAATGGTTGAATTGGTGAGCCAGATTATGGATGTAAATTTTAACAAATACATACTCTGTATGTATAACATGCGACTCCAGTTGTGACCAGTTTCCCTGGCTATCAAAAAAAACTGATACTATTTTCTGAGACAAGAAGGCGCAGGAAGTCATAACATAAATGCCAGTAAACTTCGTACTTCGAACCCCATTGTTATGATAAAACGGAAAATTATCAGTAAATTAATGAAGAAAAATATAAGCCTTACGGTATATGTGTTGCAGAATAGTTGCCTGTGGACTCTTTGGAGCACTCGTTGCACATTCATAGTTTGACAAAAACTAACACAGTTTTAAATATTAATACAATTATATGCTGTTTTAAATACTTAACAACAAAAATTGTTAAATACGAACGTAAAATAGTCTCGATAACAGTGATCGTTGTCGTTGACGCTCAGCTGACATTTGGTTTGGCATTTGGCTGACACAAACACAAGACACAACGCAAGCAAGCAAAAACGCATGGTTTACTTATAAGAAAAGCATTTTCTTTCTTGTCGAACATAATTTTGCCTGATTCGTTTTAGGGTATAAGTTAATCAAAGCAGTTAATTTTATATGTAAATAACCTGATTATTTCGCAATATTTAATCTAAACTTGTAGTGGCTGTTAGGCAGATTCTAATACCGAATAGGCATGAATTAAAAAAATATAACTGTCATGTGTTTATGCGATATGTCTGAATTTTCTGCGACACATTTTCGAACAATTATCGAATTTTTCGTGCTAGATAGTGAATAAACGACCGGTGTGAAAATGGCGCTCTGTTTGCGCACGTTTTCCCATAAAATTTCTCCCATAAACGGTATTGTTTCCACAAAAAGCCATTCCAGCCGATTGTCTAGAAAAATCCCCGTGCGGGCGCAATTTCTGGAAGATGTAAGCATATTACGCTTAATTTACCTATAATAATTTATTTTTCTTGTAAATGAACTGTATTTAACATCAAACACAACCTTAAAAGTGGGACATTACGTGTTTGACCACGTTATTTTTATCATCATGTGCCATATATTATTTCCTTGACATTGGCTCAATTAGAGGGTGAGCGCAACCGTGTCCGGTTTTATTCCGCAGATCCTTCACCGCCGGCGCATTTCTAGCTGCCCGGTGCCCTCGCGATGTGCCGTAGACTCTAATATAGACAACCTCTATATCCACGAGCTGACTGCGGCGACGTCGCTGCGAGGTTACCGCGACCGGAATAGCACCGACCAGGATGTTTACAACAGACTGAGTTGCTACAAAGACGGCATAGCTGTCCGATCACTTGGGCTCACATCTGATGACTATGTTGAACAGAAGGCATTACCATATGAGTTCAATGATACACACTCCAGTTTTAGAAATATAGACCTATCGAAATATGAAGATATAGAGGTAAGTTATTGAGTCTTTTGATGGTGGCTCCCCCAGGAGTCACTAGTCCATACAAAATGTATACAAAAATATGTCTTGGAACCCACTGGGTCCTAGGATTTCAAAGGTGAAGTTGTTATAAGTTTAGGGTGTAGCACAATGTAATCTCCTGACCAGTCATGACTTGAAAATCAAGATTTGGTAACTCAAAGTGCATAATCTAATGTTTTACTGATTCCTCTATTGTATTCAGAAATCTTTATGATTACAAAATTTGTTTATTTGCGTGTTTGGTACATGTTTCGTCATATCGTTGATCTTTCCTTACACAGTTAAAAGTACAGTTTCATTTGAACCATGCAATTAGCATTTGCAACCCAGCCTATAGTAAAATAAATAATAATAAAAATAGCCTTTTTTGCTGAGGTTTACAATTGGCTAATAATTATGCTTTCAAAAATATAACTTATTATTTACTGGAGATAAAGGCCTCTTCTAAAGCTTTCCACACCCTGCAATCCCCACCATTCCTTTTAAGCTCATCTTCCAAACCCATCCTAAGTATAGCATAAAACCACACTTCTACAAATATTGAATAAATGTGTAGTAAAAAGAGTAAAGAAAGCATTGTAAATATTGTGTATGTGCATCATAAAGTAAATTTGGTAATCTTGACTGTATAAATCAGACTCTGCAACCAACATGTCTCTCCGCCTTCGAGTACAACGCTGTGTACAGCAGCGGGGGCTCACTGGCGCCCGAGCTGCAGCAGGAGCGGGACGGCAGGCCCAGTGAGGAGCAGCTCATGAAGGTGTTCCACGTGTTGTCCGACAATGTGAGTACAGTGCACTTACCATGCCCAGACACTGCAGGCTGGTCTCTCCATTGAGTACAATGCTGTGTACAGCCGTCTTGTCTTGGAATTGTTAGTTTAGTTATTAATATTATACTCCTCAATTACTGAATATGCTGAGCTGTTAGCTGCTCCTAACAATTTCACGGTTACATCCTAATGGAGCCTAGTTTCTGCTACACTACCTGATCCTAGTTTTGTTTAGTTCCTAGTTTGTGGGTGGCTTACGATTACAGACCGATCAACTTTACATTACATTACATTACATTACATACATTACAACAATGTCGGCCAAAATACGGCTGCTATAAAATGAAACTAAAACGTCTAACGTAAGCCGAATCTTTAAAGTACACTGATTTGTCCACAGATGCCCAAACTGTTCATTAAACCGCTTGACTACTCAATCTACCATCCCAACCTGATATTCGTCAACAACATCAGAGGAACAACCACCGTGTAAGTATTACGTCATATCGACATACGTGAAAATTGTATGTGTATCTGACATGTTTTAGTTTTAAATTTACATTATTATCTTATATTGAAATAGCGACCCGCCCCGCTTCGCACGGGTACTATATAATACATACAAAACCTTCCTCTTGAATCACTATCTGTTAAAAAAAACCGTATCAAAATCCGTTGCGTAGTTTAAAGATCCAAGCATACATAGGGGCAGCGGGCGGGAATCGACTTTGTTTTATCATCATCATCATCATCATCATATCAGCCGAAAGACGTCCACTGCTGGACATAGGCCTCCCCCAAAGAGTGCCAAAGTGACTTGTTTTGCTTTGTTTTATACTATTTAGTTATAATTTTTTTGACCATGTACCATGTAAATATTATTTCAATTTTTCCTTATTATTTTGATTTAACTTTCATTTACATTATTGTCATTCTTATACACTGACGATCTTTTTGAGAATTCATGCTAATTATTTTTTAAAATTACATGTAAATATTCAAAATGAAATAAATGAATCTATCTATTTTAGTACAGTGTAAGTATTTTAAGAGTCAATTATAAGAAAAAGGTTAAGAACAGGGTGGGGGTCGCATTACATTATTCCATACTAAGGGGGGTTGTGGCATGAAAAAGTTTGAAAAACTCTTGTTTTATAAAAATCGCATAGTGAGGTAATGCACTTACTACCATAAGGGTGAACATGCAAGTTATCAAATATATGAAAAACAAACCTTCCCACATATTTGGTCAATATTTAATTTACTTTAATAAGGCTCTATGCACATGTTGAACAACGATCTTGCATACCAAGCTCATTGTTGTTCACTGACGACATGCTTTGCGAACTGCAAACAACCTCCGTGCGAAGGACAAATTTTAGTGCGATATCAGTGACGTGTAAAGTGGAATTGTCTATAGGCACCTTTCGGAGTAGGAACTATAAAATTATTACCGTACCATGACATCTTCCGTTTTCAGGGGCCTCATCCACTACGTGAAGCAAGTGGCGCTCCTGCGAACGGTCGGCCATCTCAAGTTCGCTTACGTGCGCTTGGAGGTTATGAAGATCACCGCGCACCCCGAAGACTCAACTATCAAGTGAGTAAAATACACCCACAGCGAAATATCAGCGAACGAATAAAAACATAGAATGCTAGCTCCTTACAAATTTCTACCCAAACACGCGCCTTAACGCCGAGTCACATCGACTGCGTGTGCAGCACGTACACCACTGCGTTGTAATGTATGAATCCCCATACGACATGACACACCGGATGCGTGTGCGTCGACGTGCACGCACACGCAACGCGTGCGCACGCAGCATTGGTCGACGTACGTACACACGCACAGCTCGGTGCTGCGCGTGTGTACGCGCAGCTCTCTTGTATTTATTTACAAATTCGCTGGTGCGCGTGATGGTTTCCATCATGAATATGGAGATCAAAGGAAAACTAATTGATGTTGTTCGACAATATGAGTGTATTTATAATATTAGGTAGACACAAAGACTACAAAAACGTGGAATACAAAAAATATATATGGGAACAAATTGGTGCATCAATCGGGAGTCCAAGCTTGTAGCATAAAGTCTTGTCGTGTTTTCAAATAATTTTACTCTAGATTAAAATACGAGACCAACTTCAAAAGAATCTCTTGACATGTGGAAATAAACATCGAATATCTTCGTGTGATTCAAGTTCACGACATAAGTTGTGTTATTCACTGTGTTCTCCTCATCTTCCGTCAATTTCAAAAAGGAAATTTCAAAAAGTCTAACGGTTACAACTCCGATTATCAAAATTCCGAATTTCAAGACCCCGAATAATAAGAAGTCCGACGGAATAATAATCCGAAATATCAAAAATCCGAATACCGATTATTAAAATACCGATTTTCAAAAATCCGAATATCATTACACCGACCAATTATAAACCCAAATAAACAAAAATCCGAAAAATCTGAATTACGAATTCCTGTTACTAATAATTATCAAATTAATCATTAAAACAACGCCCAACGTCTAAGATCACTCCCGCAGCTAACACACACGAATTAAGTACCTAAGATCCGCATTTTAAACGGCTGGAGTGGAGAAACTGAATAGCAAATCACATGAATACACAATACAACATGTTAACCATTTATGGGAAGATGGGTAGATGGAAAACGAATTACAAGCATTTCCTATACAGAATATTGTGAGCAAATTGTGTACAACATCATGTGTATTATCCTCGTAAATATATAATAAAAAGAAGATTAAGAATAAGAAGATTATAAAAAAAATAGAATGTTGGGCGTATAAAGGCAGACTTACACGCCAATTATTTTAACCTAACCTATTATTATTATTTCTTGTAGCGGCTTCCGGACCGTGAGAGCCCTTATATCACTGCGACCATTGCTGATCTATTGTGATCGCCACATACTACAATTCTTAGTCAAGTCCTGCAAACTCGAAGAATTGCAGGATACTATTGAACTCAAGAAATTTGATCTCCTCCGGGCACATGATGTGTTTTCCCAGAAAGGAGTTGCGACTGCGCATGAGGCAGGGGCACTCGGTTAGGATGTGTGTAGGCGTCTCCTCCGCATCCAGGCAGAGTCTGCACAGCCTTGTGTCACACAGTCCTATCGCTTGCATGTGCTTATTTAGGCGACAGTGCCCTGTAAGCATCCTTACCAACATGCGTAGACGGTTCCTGCTTAGCGCTAAGGCATCAGAAGACGCCTTTTTGCTATAGGCTCTAATGAGCGCCTTGGAATGTTTCAGCCCTGGTATAGTTCGCCAGGCTTGAATGCTCTTGTAGAAACAGTAGGTCTTTAGAGTGAGCTTGGTCAGGCTTTTGGGGATGCCACAGAACGGCTCTGGTCCGCAGAGCGTCCCCTTCGCCCCCGCTCGTGCAAGCTCGTCGGCCTTCTCGTTTCCCTCTATACCGGCATGCCCTGGGACCCAACGTAATATGACTTTGTTTTTTGCGCCCAGGTCATTCAATAGATCCCGGCAGTTCACATTACCTAACCTAACCTAACCTAACCGCCAGCGGGTCGACGTCACCCCGCTTCGCGGGGTGCCTATTTCCGCTCTAAGCGACACAAGCTAACCCTAACCTACTAATAATACCATTGTTACGACTATTTGTTGCTTTTTTTACTGCGAGGGGCTTCGGAGAAAAGGCAGAACCCTATTCTTTACGGGAGATAAAAATCATATTTTCGGTTTTTTTTATTTCCCGTGTAGTTACACGCGATAAGACCGCCTGTTGTCTACCATTGTTTATGTTCAATTTACCTCTATTTTTCTATTTTATTTTTACTATGTCTTGTGAACAATAAAGAATATTTGTATTGTATTGTAGTTTCAAAAATCCGCATTTCATAATTCCTAAGAAATAAAATTCCGAATATTGAAAACACGAAGTTCATTATCCCGAATATCAGATATCCGAATTAGTAATGAAATTTCGGAAATTTGATAATCGGAGTACTGTTTTTCGGGCTAATGACACTTTGCGCTTCTGATTGTTCGGAGTTATAAAAATCGGAAAAACAAACTATCGACATTATGAAATTCGGTAAAATGAAATTCGTGTTTTTTAGTAATCGTCATTATAAGTCATAGGAATTATGAATTTCGGAGTTTTGAAAATCGGAATTAGTAAATTCGGAATTAAATATTTCGGAGTATTTGAGTGTTCCCGTTGGAAAGTCACATGGCAGTCGCTTTCGTAGGAAACTAGTGCCTATGCCAAATCTTGCGATTAGTTGTCAAAGCGGACCCGGGAATACTGCTAGGAGGATGATTATCATTATAACTTTTTCTTTTTTATTATGTCTTATTTGCCCACCCTGTATGTTGGGCAGCTAAACGATAGTACAGTCAACGTCATATATAGTGCATTCATCCTTACTTGTCTTATTTGGTAAACAACATTCTAACCTCAAAATGCATCTTTTTAGGATAGAATAGCAATTTTGTGAGTATTAGAACTTTTCGGACATCACTTAACGATTTTTTTGGTCTAGCAACGCTTTTTTTACGATAAATGCACTATAGTTAGGGTGAGTAGCACCAAACCGTCTGTAAAAATCTGAATGTATGGAATGTTAGACAAGTTTCTATGGACTGACAGCTGTCAGCGCCATATTTAACCATGATCGGTCTGTAATCGTAGGTCGGTGCAACTCGCCCTTAGTAGCAGCCAAGGTAACCAAATATTTTGGTACACGTCTTTATTACTGTAAGACTAAGGGTGTGTTAGGAAATATTTGGCTACTCTGGCTGCTACTGACTATACAATGAAGCTGACTGTACAGTCGCCATCACATACATCTGAGCAGTCAAGGTGTTCACAAACATCTGAACACGACTTTATTGTTAATTCCATAGAGTGCATGTTCAGATATTTTTGATCACCCTGAAGAGTACAGATGTATGTGACGCTGACTGTACATGGATGGTGTTATGCAGGATGCGGTGGCGCGTTCGCGGCATCTCCGGATTCAAAGTTTTCTTCATGTTTTGGAAGTACAAACTCTGGAACATGAAGGAGGCCTTCGCCGACCAGGAGCTGTGAGTATTCGGCTTAACAAAAAAAAAAGTAATACTTTCGCAACCGGACTAAAAATGGATCAATACACTAGAAACCGACCGACAGTACTCGCTAGGCGTGTAGGTTCATACTACTGCCCGCCTAGCGGGCTGAGCCGGCATCTGAGCAAACATTACGAGTGCCCACCAGGCGGGTTCTTGGTTGCGAACGTGTTAATGGTTCTTATTGACTTTTAGATTCGCCCATTTTTTTTATACTACAGCCGCCATCATATATATCTGAGCGGTCAAGCGGGTCAAGGTGTTCACAATCATCTGAACAAAGCCATTGAGTGCATGTTCAGATATTTTGGAACCACCTGAAGAGTACAGATGTATGTGACGCTGACTGTACAAGTATAGAGAAAAATCGGAAATCCTCGGAGGGCGAGCCCGACACGCACTTGTCCGGTTTTTAAGGACTGTAACGCCTAATTTTAGTTTGATCTAATAGTCATGTAAATCATTGCAAACTAATGACTAAATCCATCGTAAACGCGCCGAGATTATAGATTGTGACGTCATTGTCTATGCCCGTTCAATATTGAGCGTTTTCGGTGGGTGCAGATTTAAAAAGAAAAAAACATAAGAAAGTTTTAATGCTGTAGTTAATATTCCTCTGGATTATACTTTTGACTTTAAAATAAAAAAAATATGCATAAGCCTATTCCTCATAAGTTTGTTTGTTTTCTCTCAGTTGGTACGACGGTTTTTCCACATTCTACGTCGGTGCCGACGGGCTGATACAGAAACACGTAGCTGACAAAGTAAGTATTCGTGTCATTCCTTTATTACATACAGTGTGTGGCTTGTAACAGGGGCAAATATTTAAAGGGACGCTTACTTAGAGCATCTGTAGTAACCTCTTGTGTCCATTTTTTAAAATTTATTTTTTAAAACGGAGTAATCTTGATCTAAAGTTATGACCTTCAAGTTATGTATCTTGGCACCACGAGATCATAGCACAGCAGTAAATGCAGATTTTGAGGTAACATCATGTACTGAGTCATAATAGTTTTTGCATTTTTGTTTTTAAAAGATATTTTGGTGATTTTTAATATATTTTTTATCATTTTAGTATTTTTTAAATAAAAAAACCTACCTGTGTCAACCCAGCAGGGTAAAAAATACACGTGATCTTACTTTAAAGAAAAAAAATAGAAAAAAATGTTTATTATTTTCAATTAAAATTACCTGGAAATAAGTGCCCATACGCCCAATAGTCTACCGTTAAATTTTTGCCCCTGTTGTAGGCCACACCCTGTATAATCCAGGCCTATTTCCAGCGATAAAAAAAATTGGTATCATACTAAAGTAGGTAAAAGTACATTCGTGGCTGCCGTCTCCCGGTGAGTACTTATATTATAGCAATACTTGCGTTGGGAGGCTCCGCTCCTCGTCTACATGGAATAATATAGTATAGTAGTGGACGTCTTTCGGCTGATATGATGATGATGATATTGATGATTATACATATTATCCGGCTATTTCCCGAGCTCCTTTAGGGGCACAACCTTGAATAACGCTAGGAGGATGATGGTGATGAGATGTTAATTATCAGATGGTACAGGTCGATTCACGAAAGCTGGCACGAATGAATTGAACGAGTGAATGATAATGTCTATGTGTGCATCACATAATTATTAAATACAGGTTGATGCAAAAAGTGAATATGATAATTGTGTTTTAGAATAGCATTCTCTTTGCTCTCTGCTTTTTTTTTACAGTTCGAAGAAGCCATCACCTTTCGATTCTTGACATTAAAAATAAGTCAGAAAAATATACATATGTTTCCTTACTATGGACTTCAATAATTACTTAAAGGATTAACATAATACTTGGTGCAGATTATAATATTTTTTTTTTCTTGAATAACGAAAACGTATTAGGTTTACAAAATATTAGGAGGCCCCTGTATAAGAACGGCACTCACACTGCCACCCACAGTGACAAGTGACATTACTTTCGGTCAATTCATTCATGCCAGCTCTCGTGAATCGACCTGTACCTCTCCTCATTCGAAGTAGGACATTGTACCACCTCATTCTTTTTTCATGTCCCAACACTATAATGAGCCGTTGTAACAGGTAATGCCAGACCAGGACACGATAATAGACGACGAGGAGAAAGCCCCTATAGCGGCCAAGATCGCCCTGCTGATCGGGCTCATACCGCGCAACTACCTCTCCGACGTGTCCCCATACTTCACCGCGGCCGCGGCCGCCGACGACATTACCGCGCTGCCCTTCAAAGCGGACTAGACTGCGCGGGCCCCGTAGCCTAGCGCTTCAAAGTGGACTGTGCCGGCCCTGTTCTTGTGTCGAGGTCAATACCCTCCTACGCCCGTGTGATACAATCGCGTCGTATAGTTTGTAGCTGTCAAGGTACCCCAAATATTTCGGTACGCGTCTTTGTTACTGTAAGAAAAATGCTACTCTGGCTGCTTCTAACTATATGACGCTGAGTGTACCAAAAAATTGTACATGCCTACAATTCGACGAAATTGTACATTTTTTCGTTGAAAATGTTGTAGAAAAAGTCAAATTGTACGCTTGTGAAGTTTTGTGGTATATGCCCCTGGTGTTAGAGTCCAGTTGTGTTGGAAACAGACCAATGGTGTACTAAAAAAAAAACACAAGTTGTCTATGAGAAATTCCGTGTGTGAAAATGGCCACCAAATTTGACAGTTGTGACGGTGACACGTGTATACATGGACCATAATAATAATACCACGTGCAAGCGAGCTGGTAGCATACAATTCTCGACAAGTGTGACAGAAAGGGAAATATCATTCGTTGTCCTTCCCATAGTTTTCTTTTATTCGCCACAACTAATTTAGTATGAAGATGTGGCACATAAACCGTTACCCGTTCAAATGGAGTACCTCGTTGTTTATGGCAAGTCATCAGCCATTTAACCATTTAAGGTAACCGATATAGCCCTCCGGATCGCTAAACTTAAGTGGCAGTGGGCGGGGCACATAGCACGTAGAACCGATGGCCGTTGGGGCGGAAAGGTTCTCGAGTGGCGACCATGCACCGGAAGGCGCAGCGTGGGTGGGCCCCCGACAAAGTGGACTGATGACCTGGTAAAGGTTGCGGGAGTCCGCTGGATGCGGGTGGCGCGGGATCGGTCACTTTGGCACTCTTTGGGGGAGGCCTATGTCCAGCAGTGGACGTCTTTCGGCTGATATGATGATGATGATGACGATGATGATAAGCCATTTTAAGACCAGTTGTTAATTTAGCTGCATAAGAGCTTTTCCGTCCCTCGTGGCATCCCGTAAAGCCTGTCCTGGGTATCATAGGTCCATACGCGAAACTGGGTCAAGTTGAAGTTTACTCGTTTTTGGTGTGCCAGTTTCTACTATCTACCTTTTTTTAATATTACATCGTTGGAAGCAGAGTTGAAATTTCGTTCACAAACTACATAAATTACTGAATTCTTAGTATAAATGTATTGAAATGGCCTTAGGATGATATGTGTTAAAAATGTAAATTAATAAAACACTTTATTATTACGTACGTTAAATTTAAATAACTATTCATTTTCGTTATTTAATTAAAGCACTACTTAAAGGTTATTTTTCAAGTAATATTTGTTTACATTTTTGTCACATTTATTGACCTCGAATTTAGTTGTTCGTGGCGAGACTGCTTGGTACAGTTGGCATCAGATGGCTACCCAAAATAACACTCTTTAAATGATCTAGACAGTTCTTAACCTCTTGGCATTAAAGTCGTGTGTTGGTTATATTGAGAATTGGCCTGCTAAGGTACTTTTGCAGACTGTACAAAGAGGGTTATAATTATAAACCTATGGTCACTGATTACAGAACTGTCTCCCAGGTAATTTCAGATTGCAGTCTTCTATTATATTATAGCTAATTAAACAATATAATTGTATATAGATATCTGTCACACCTACCGATCATTCATATGCTGGGGCCACACTAACGAGAAATGCCATTAATTATCGCGTGTGGCCGTACGGTTAACGTCCATTATCGCGATAATTAATGTCATTTCTTGTTAGTGTGGCCCGGGCAATAGAGTGCACCCTCGCCACTACTCGCCTGTGATCAAGGCATGTCTACAATAATTGAAGTGTTAATTTGCATCTGTACCTGATTATAGCTACTTTCGGTCTTCGATGCGGAACGTATGCTGTCCTTTTCTTAAACGATATATCCGACCAGAGAAGTGCTATAAGAGTCAGATTAAATCAAATCTATTTTATTTGTTTTTTCATATAGCTTATAGATTTGAGTTACGCTGGCTACCAAGGGCAGAGCGTAGGGCTTATGCAAGGCGAATTTATGTTCGTAATGTTCGATATAGAACAGAGGCAAAAAGATTATAGACGCGTCAGTCTTTGGCCGAGCCTGTGTGCGCGCGTGTGTGCGTGCGCAAAGCTAGGCAGCACTCACACACACAGCAGCGCGCAAAGACGAGTTGAAAAAATTGTAATAGATAGTGCAAGTCGAATCTATCGAGCCGTGATTTACACGCTGTATACATATTGCGGTATATGTATTTATCTAAGCAGGACTCACGGCACGAAACGTTAGACTTGCACAGTAGAATTAAAATTCGTGTGTCTATGATATAGATGCTATTATTACACGATTGATTTGACGATTATAGTCTTTGCTTTAAAGTCTAATATTGAATAAACTTATTACGTTATTACCATCGATAGTGTTATGAAAACAAATATCACTTGTATACTTAAATCGGCGAGCATGGAACAATTGGATTATAGAACATAAATGTTTTTGCATTTTTCCGTGTGAGCTTTGTATATCACTGTAGTTAGTAAATCACGTTGTATTATATTGTTTTTTTAAATAATTTATTAGAACATTACATGTTGTTTTAATTACCTGCGTATTCGTTATTCTTCCCAAGTAAATTTAAAATATGTGTATATAGTTATTGGTTTTTTAATTAAATATAATTTAAGCCACCACTACTAAGTATGTCGACATCATTATTAGAGTTAGGCAGTTGACAATATTATATAATTTTAAAATATAACAATCAACAATTTTGATTTGAAAATCCCCCATTTTCATTTCAATGTTGAATACTTCAAAACCGGCTGAACTGATTTTGTTGAAACATCTCGGCCACGTCAGCTTTCGGACAAATAAACCGCATTAAAATCGGTCCATTCGTTTACGTTAGGAGTTACAATGCCACAGACAGACGGACACGTCCAACTTATAACACCCATTGGCGTCGGGGTTATGAATAGTGAAGGGGAAAAACTTCCTATTAATAGTTTATGACAAAAAAATAACTACAATTTAGAAAAGTTAGAAACCCCTGACATTTTCATTTCGAAGTCCAATATCTCAAAAACGGCTGAACAGATTTTCATGAAACATGGCTAAGAACACTCGGGATAAAATTATCTATGACACAAAAAAACTAAACGAAAATGGGTTCATCCGTTTGGGAGCTACACGATACCACAGACAGATACACATCCTTGAAAGTTGGTTTTGATCGAAATTTTCATAAATTAAAGGAAACCGCTGAGCATGCCTGAACCACTGAGCTAAGGTAGCCCAGTGGTTCAGTCAAGCGGCGGTCGTGGGTTCGAATCCCGGCTCGTACCAATGAGTTTTTCGGAACTTATGCACGGAATATTTACCGTTAGCTTACCGGTGAAGGAAAACATCGCGAGGAAACCGGTCTTATCCCATGCAATAAGGTCTAGTTTTCCCTCTGGATTGGAAGGTCAGATGGCAGTCGCTTTCGTAAAACTAGTGCCTATGCCAAATCTTGGGATTAGGTATCAAAGCGGACCCTGGGCTCCTTTAGGGGCGTTACCGGGAATAAATGGACTGTACAGCTGTTTCTTGCTCCGTCAATAAATCGTCAACATAACTATTGTCACTCATTGTCATTGGCCTTGCGCCGCTTCGTTGTCACCAGGGATGCCCCGGATGCGGATTTTGTGGTCAAACACTCAAAAACGTAAATAAACAACGTCCATCTTATGATATTACGCAATCCTCAAACACGTTGATACTAAACTACTTATGCCGCGTTTATACGCTTGCGATGGCTTGGCGCGTGAGCAGGACGCAGCTATGTCAACGAATGAGATCGAATTATAGCCCTCTCCCTCTAACGCATAGCTGCGTCCTGCTCACGCGCCAAGCCATCGCAAGCGTATAAACGCGGCATTACAGGTCGACTCATGTAAAAAGAACCCTGGCGGCCATACTTTTTATATGGCCGCCAGGGCTCTTTTTACGTGTGTCGACCTGTACAATTGTTGCGGACAGATCAAAAACGCGTGTGCTCTTGGCCACAGAAACGATGCAAGAAGTTTTTTACTAAAGGTGAAAATATCTATGGTTGTCACATTCGTCCGCAATTTGCTTAAGCAATGAAGGCGAATGTGCTATATGTAACAGTATTTAATTCGTAGGTCTGAAAGGGCTTTGAGGGGTCGTCTCGCCAAATTGTTGAACATGACGTTGATTTTCATGAATGAGTAGGTACCTTGTCTTTACTTTTCGATGTCACCTGCCATAACTAATCGATGTTGCCGAAATCGCAAAACGACGAAGAACAAGTCGCTTTGTATGGTCGGCACTATATCTGAAGGTCGTTCAAGGACAGTCCGGAGCTAGTAGGAGCTTTTTTTCAGATTTTCGTACATATCTCGAATATCTGTACGAAAAGCGTTATGTTATGATAACTTCAGATAAAAGTTTTTACATAAAATTTCCTACAAAATTGGTCATAATAATTTTTACTCTACGATCAATACTTTGGGAGCTACAGGATGTTAAAGTAAACAAAGAGATAAAAAATAGTTTATTTAAGAAAACGTCGTTTTTCGTAGTTGTTCATCATAACTATTATGATTACTTAGGATAACAGTTTGTCCATAATATTTCCTACAAAATTGGTCAAATTTATTTTTACTCTACGATCGATACTTTAGGAGCTACATGTTTAGGTTAAAAAAATTGACGATTTAAGAGATCGTTTTTTCGTAGTTCATCATAGTTCATTTTGTTTTTAGGATAAGCAAGCTCAGTCACCTGCTTATCGAACATACAATTCCCATGTCGATCCATTGAGAATTTCTAAACAAAACAAACAAATAAAGCTGCAAAACCACTGATTTCTCACTGACATAGTTGTTTCTCCGGGAAAGGGTGCAACTACGCCCTGGTGATGTATGGAACAAGTGGAGGGTCTCTCCGTGTGACCCCCAGAAAAATGACATTTCCCCCTGATATTTCAAGATTTGCCTCGGGGTAAAAAGTTGGAGTACACAGCCTGGTTAAACGTTCAGACCTAGGTCAGGGGTTCTCGACCATTTCAGAAACATATCACAAATGGTTAAAAAGGCTAACTCCATCATCTACATCATTAGAAAAGCATTTCGTATACTCAGACCTGAAACAATGATAAAAATCTACAAAACATATGTGAGACCCAGTCTGGAATATGGTTTTCAGATATGGAACCCATACTTCAAGAAAGACATTGAGATGATAGAAAAAGTTCAGAGAAGATTCACCAAAATTCCCACACAGCTCAAATCATTGCCTTACGAGGAAAGACTACACAAATTAGGCTTAACAACACTCGAAGAGACGTGAACGGGGGCAACTGATTGAGACCTTTAAAATCTTAAATGGCTGTTACGACTGTCCAGAACTGAGCGACCTGTTCACTCGAAATACAAACACACGTACGAGAGGACACAACTTTAAATTGTCAGCAAATAAATGTAAAACAAACATCGGCAAAAACTTAATCTCAAATCGAATAGTTAATGCATGGAACAAATTACCCTCAGAAGTAGTGAACACTAGAAGTGTTAACCAGTTAAAAAAAAACTCGATAAACTATCTAAAGCAGTGTGAACCTGATCTAAGTGAACTATGATTTAGACGTATCAGCGTCAGCTGCCTGTCTAAAATAGAATAATAATAATAATAAATATTCTATCATGAAATCAACGACCGATTAAATTTGTCAACCGCCGTTCTAATGCTAGAAAACACGACTTTGCGCGAAATGAATGACCAAGTTCAGTTTCATCGTTTTTTAATGTAAGGTAAATTATTGTCATAAACATGCGAAAATGTTTTCGCTTTTTCGCTTCTCTGCTGCTCTACTTTTTTCAATTATTTGTGCTCACTGCTGCTTCGCAATGAGTGGTACATCAAAGTCATTTAGCAGTAGGACCCAGTTCCGCAAAGCCAGGAATACTGTGTGAATGCGTTCAACGTATGCTAAAATCACCCTTAACACACATAGATTAAAAGTGTCGTCAGCCGCTTTTAAAGAGCGCGCCTATGCTTTTCTCTACAACAAGTTCATTCGATTTTCAGTTTTATAAACTTAGAGTTAAGGCCGTTTTTCAAGGACGAGCGTGGAAGGTTGTGTCTCCCTGTAGGACTTGGCTACACGAATATCGACCTTAATCTATCTGTATTAGAGGCGACAGCAACAGCGTGGAATTGCGGAAGAATGGTTCGCGCAGCTGATACTCGCAAAAATACCAAGCGCACTGAACCATAATCAACCACTCAAACCTAGACCTCCGCTAGCGTAGAGTTTCGGGGTAGGTATTTACGATGGGCAAGCTGGTTCGCTGATGGAAAAGGGTTTGTGAAGGTAGGTTTTTCCATCGCGCTTGCGTGGCCGGGACTTGCGATTTGCGGGATGTCTTTAGCGAATTAGGGGTAGGACAATGAGATACCAGATATCGAAAGAAGTCCTTGCGGAAAAAATGCGCTACGCATATGACACGTAAGATGGGTAAACCTCTTCTGTCTTGCAGTTTGGCGAAGTTGTATGTTTGTGCAATGTAACAAAGTTTTTGAAATAACTCAATAAAAAAGGAATAAATAAATAAAAAAGCGGCCAAGTGCGTGTCGGGCTACGCGGAGGGTAGGGTTCCGTAGTTGCCCGTCTGTCACAGAATGCGGACTTAAAATGGGCTTTTGGGGTTTTTATTATTGCTATCGAACCGCAGATCTCAAACTTTTAGCAGCAACAGGTTATTTACGAAAATCTCCGAACAGCATCAAGCCGCACATCACAACTAGCCGCGCGCGCCAGAAGCACCGTGCCGTAAGTCCGCCTAAGTTTTAGCATTGCCACGGGTGGGGGGGCATGTCTCAGGGCAGGTCTTTTGCGCGCTCGCCGCGGGCAAGAAGCACCGTGCCGTGAAAAAGTAACTCTACCGTCCACGGTAAAAGGTTGAAATTCCAATGACAATAATATATATGCACCAGAAATTAAGTGCATTTCTTACCAGTTAACTAGTTATGTTTACTACTCGTTAACTAGTTATGTCTACTTAACCGTGATAGTTTTCCTTTTAAATTCATTATATGTACTACTGCCAAGATTTTTTTCACGTCCCCAGTGGTAGCCATTTAGCTGGCAGGGGGGGGGGGGGGGGATCCAACGATACCACACACAATAGGTTTAACGAGAAAAAAAAAACATCACCAATTTACATGTACACCATAAAAAAAAAATTATCATGATTTTATTCTATTGTTTTGTCGGCGTGATTGGTTTATACACCCTCGCCGAATTGCGGTTTTCTAGTTGTAAGGGTTACTGAGCTAAGCCGAAGACGGACAGACAGACAGACAGACAGACAGACATGGTGAAACTAAGGGTTCCTTGTTGACTACGGAACCCTAAAAAAGGATTAAATACCTACACCGTCCTCGCCGTACATATATATTATATTTTTTATGTATATGTCTATACTTTAGTGCTTCAATATCCTTCAGACTTTTTTATTTATTAAGGGGATGCCTTTGCTTCGATTCGACCACGCCTCCTTGACAGAGACATGCAACACTCTGGAATGGCTTTTATGGACAAATATCGATAAATACCTAATATTGATTGTATTGTTTGAGTAGGCTGAGTAAAAAAAGGAAAAAAAAGACCCAATGTTGTTTTTTTTTCTATCGAGGAAATTTTACGCAATCATTACTAAATCAGATAAACAATCCTATAGGTAGTCATGAATCATATATCTGAAAATCAGACCTTATTGTTTCTAATCTAGTCAGAACGGCGTTTCAAAGCTCGCGATGATCTCCAATTCACCCCCTTAAGTAACATTCTAAATAAACTTTATCAATAAGTATTTTATGGGATAGTAAAGTAAGTAGTCTAAATATTTATTATTTTCAGCAAAAAATCTTGTATTATCGAGTAAGTACAAAAGGCGGACTTGAAAGCTCACCATTAACGCAAAGCAGATAAATCGCTAAGCTGTCGCTTCGGAAGACCGTTTCGGTACCGAATTAAGAGGTATCGGTCGCAGCCCTCCAGCTGCAACCGAAACCAGTATCCGGTATCTGCCGGCGCGGCATCGGCAGTGGCCTGCAGGCGGGCGGCGCGCGATGTCCCGCCCGCGAGACGTGGAACTCCTGCCGCTCAAATCGGCTCTCGCGCGCGACGAGCCAGACTTCACGCTCCTCTCCAAGCGGACGCCGGCTTCTAAAAGGTAATTTATATAAAAGGTGGCCCTTATATTCTGTCGCATATGTTTGGTCAGGAAGCTCACATTTTTGGCACCTTTAAACGTTTTGAGGGTTCCGTAGTCAACAAGGAACCCTTGAAGTTTTTCCACGTCCGTCCTTCCGTCCGTCTCATCGTAACCATATTACTTCTAGAAAACTGTTATTCGGCATGGGTATATAAATCATATCACGCGGACAAAACAGGAGAATGAAAACGTGAAAGAAAAATGTTTTTGGGGTACATACCTCCCCTACACCCAAAGTGGGGATGTAATTTTTTTCTCGTTAAACCCATAGTGTGTGCGGGTTATCGTTGGATAGCTTGTTCAAAAATATTATGGGTTTCTTGTAACGATTTTTTAAATTAGTGATTGATTTTTTTGTGAGATATTGGGCTAAAGCCCAAATTTTTGTTCGAGTCACGTGTCGCCCGGGCTATACCCCAGGAAAATAACGTTTTTTCAAACATTAATTATAACAGCGTTTTTTTGTTTGTTTAATTTTCAAATGCTATTCTTCGATGCCTTATCCAAGAATCCACCAAACTTTCCATCGGGAAGTAAATATATAAAAATAAATGACACATCCATTATGTTTTTTGAGTGATTTGTTTATTATTCTTGAAGAGCTCCTGTAAATTAACCTAAACAAAAATTAAAATGGCTTAATATTATTCCTCTTTTTTTTAGGAATTGGTTGAATATCGATTTTTTTGATGACTAATATTTTGGTGGATTTTGAGTCTACGTAATTACTAAAATGATAATATATTAACTACCTACACACAAAAATGCTGCTGTTATGAATTATTTCCAACTTTCCATTTTTTTCCATACCAATGAAAATAAAGTGCTTGTGCCAAACTGGCTGCTACTGGGAATGTGAAAAAATCGTGGCAGTTAGTACATATAATGAATTTAAAAGGAAAACTATCACGGCTAAGGTAGCATAACTAGTTATCGAGTAATAGTCGACCAACTTAAAATGTACTCAGAAAGGCCAAAACTTTCGTACAAATTCGGACGACGCTAACCATTTAGTTGGCGGGCGCGAGTAACGAACAAGAACAGGCAACTACGGAACCCTACACTGCGCGTGGCTCGACACGCACGAACCCACGACAAAATCGAAAAGTTCGCCCATAAGACAATCCCTATATCCATTGGCGGCATTCAAGACTGCTTTAAAAGGATACATAAGGATACAAAAGAATATATTATCTTTCTTGTTCGCGTTTATATATTTGGTTTTTGTATTCAGGTCATTGTGTATTCAAAAGTTTTGTCTGATAGTCATCTCCCACATGAGTTTGTTAACTCATTTGCTCAAAGGTTAGCCGGAGGAGATCGCTTTAGGGGATTCGTCTTTGTTCTTTTTTACCATTCGTTTATGTATATATTCTAAATACAATAAACTCATACATGACATACAAAAACCCTATGTATACGAAAACGAGAGTAAAGCAACCTAGCGGTGACCAGGGGACCGACTTTTGACTTTCGAACGCTCGACTTTTTCACTCGAAAACTGTCAAAATTTATGAAATGCAATTTTGAAATAGCGATAGAAAATTTTAAAACATGTGCTAGTGACCACTCGTATTTAATTCCATTGTTGGTAGAAAGTAAGTGCCGGCCATTTTGACACTACAAACGTATTTACTTTTATTTGATTTTCGAGCGCTCGAAAGTCAAAAATCGGTCCCCTGTTTCTGTTAGCCAGCACGCGCGCTCTGTCGATTTTTGTCGCACTATTCTCTTATCAGAACACTTGGTACAAGAGTTATAGTGCGAGAAAAATCGAGAGTATGTCGCGGCCGTCCCATGATAGCCGTGCTGGTGGACAAAATATCCTCAATTAACACATTCACTGCCGAGAATCGCTACGCTCGTAGCCGATCACGTGGTTCTCCCGATGAGTAGCGGAAAGCGCCTCTACGGCGTAGGCGTACGCTGGGGCTTGGGGAGTTCTCGCCAGTGAACCTAAGAAAACAGCCGATTGCAAACATAGTAACAACAATCCTTTCAGGGGCCGTAGACAAGGTTACAATCGACAAGCGCTAACGCCGATAGAAAACAATAAAATGTATGGGAATGACAGATGTCAACGAAATGTGTTTCGTCGGCATCTGTCATTCCCATACATTTTATTGTTTTATATTGGCGTTAGCAAAGATTTATTTATCTTTGGGCGTTAGCGCTTGTCGATTGTAACCTACGGCCCCAGTTTAGCAACACAACCAAGTTGACGCAGATAGATAGTCGCTAGCCGGCGCAACGACCATATGGTCCATGCTGTTAATGCCAATAGCTCCTAATACACTGCTACCAATAGACGCTCGCAAAAGCTGCTAAATGTCTCTTCAAGTCTTCATCTGGGTTTCATGTGAGATTTACCTACATTACTGTCTCATTCAACAGCAGCTACTAATGCGTAGCTAGTTGACCAAGGACCCTGGGGAAAAAAAACGGGCCCCTAAACTGTTTATTCCGCAGATGGGAGATTTTTTCGCTAGTTCAATAAGAGGTCTGCTAATCAAGTTTTTGGGTCTTGGGGGCCCGGGGGAACTGCCCCGTCTAGCCTTTCGGTGGCTACGCCAGTGAGCGTATGTCTCTCTGCATATAACTGTCTCCATTGTCCTCTATTTTTGAATCACGATATTAAAGCGTTTATAGATGGTAGGTACCTACACCCTGCTAAGATTGGTTGTTTCAACCTGTCACCATCTTAAATTACGTCCTTTTTATGCCGTTAAAGTCTGTCTGTGTATACAAAGAAAGTTAAGAGTTCTCTGAGAACATAATTAACGTTAATCGGCCTATAAAGCGTGGTGCAACCCTCCCTAAGACAATGTCCTCTCCAGGTTGCTCAACAAGCCCTCAGCGCCCGCGGCGGCCCCGCTGGTGGCGCTATGCAGCGCCCCGCCCCCCTCCCGGCGGCGCGAGGAGCTCACCGCCATGGCCAACCTGAGGAAGAAGGTGTCACCGGCGCAGTTGCACCACAAGTGAGACACACAAAATAGACTAACATCGAACAATCCCTCAGCGCCCGCGGCGGCCCCGCTGGTGGCGCTATGCAGCGCCCCGCCCCCCTCCCGGCGGCGCGAGGAGCTCGCCGCCGGACAAAATGTTAGATAGGGACACGTATGTAAACGCATCGATCGTGAGCATGAGGTGGCAGCCGGTGAGCAGAAATTTAGTAAAAAAAGTTATTAACAACATGAGTGCCAAAAAAGCTCCCGGCAGTGACCTTGTGCGCATGACCGATCTAAAACTACTAGTAGATGAAGTAAGTCCAGTCATAGCCAACTTAATTAACTTATCCGTAAAGAATAATACATTTCCTAGTAAATTAAAAGAAGCCATCATTCGTCCAATTCATAAAAAGGGTAACCGAAAGGAATTTTCGAACTATAGACCTATAGCGATCTTGTCAAGCGTAGAAAAAGTTATGGAGAAATGCATCGTCAATCAAATCGGAAATTATCTACAAAACAATTCTATTCTAAACAAGTGCCAACACGGCTTTCAAAAAGGTAGAGGCACTCATACTTTATTAGCTAAATTTACAGACGAAATTAACAATCACTTAGAAAACAAAAAAATAGTTGTAGCGATATTCTATGATTACAAAAAAGCTTTTGATACTCTCGAATTCGGAACCCTTTTGAATGGAATGAACGAGTGTGGCGTCGGGCAGCCGCTGAACGCCTGGTTCCGCGACTACCTGACGTCACGGACTTATCGTGTGAAAGTGGGTGATGAGCTCAGCTACGAGGTGGCGGTCGATTGTGGAGTGCCGCAGGGGTCGGGATGTGGTCCAGTATGCTATCTGATGCACGTTAACAGCATAGGTGGAGTCATACGTCACAGTACACCTTATATGTTTGCTGACGATTTATGCACTGTGAGTGCTGGAACTGATCTCATTGATATTAGTCGTAACATTCAGTTAGATATAGATGCAATAGTACAATGGTCCCATGATAATGGTATCATGCTAAATGCAGAAAAAACTAACCTACTCGTAATTCATTCACCATATTTAAAATTACCCGACTATACTATCAGTCTAGTTGCCCATAGTTACCAGTGTTTGCATAATAAGCTAGTCAACTGTAGAAGTGAACCCATACATAAAGTAGAATGTGTAACTTACTTAGGCGTAAGGATTGATACTAGCTTTTCTTGGTCTCAGCACATTGATTATGTATGCGAAAAACTAAGACTGTTACTAAGTAAATTTTACCATCTAAGTTATAAGGTTCCTCTCGGTACATTAAAATGTTTGTACTTCGCGCTGGTAGATTCTTTGCTGGGCTATGCCCTCGACTGCTATGGCCTGACATTTAAAACTTACTTAGACAAACTAGAATCCCTTCAGTTAAGATTTTTAAAACTACTAGTACCCAAAAAAGTAAAAAATTCTTGTAAACACGACTATAGCAAACTTTATAAAATTTGTAAAATCCTTCCTGTATCCTTAAAACATAAATGCCTTTTGGCCACTAACAACCATAGCAATCGGGAGCAAACCCTGCAAAGGACTACTCATCTTCATAGCACTAGGTCGGTGTCCACTGGGAAATTTGATGTGCCAAGAGTTTATAACTACTATGGAGATAGAACATTAAAAAAACGTTTGCCATATATCTATAACAACTTGCCTGAAGACATCAGACTTGAGCAAAATGCACGCGTATTTAAAAGAAAATTAAAAAAACATTTTCTAGAATCCTTACCCTAAATATTTATTCATACCTACATAAACATACCATTAGATATACGATATATTACCAAAGCATGTATATATTACTACTGTAGAATTATGTTTAAGTCGACTATTAACTAGTTTTGAAAATTAGATAAGTTATTATAATAAGTCTTCCTGCAGTCAAACTGTTAAAACAGTTTTGCAGGACTTTAAGTAGTTAGTGTTTTTGTAGAATTTTTAGTAATGATTAAATAAATAAATAAAATAATGGCCAACCTGAGGAAGAAGGTGTCACCGGCGCAGTTGCACCGCAAGTGAGACCCACACCATAGACTAACATCGAACAAGCCCTCAGCGCCCGCGGCGGCCCCGCTGGTGGCGCTATGCAGCGCCCCGCCCCCCTCCCGGCGGCGCGAGGAGCTCGCCGCCATGGCCAACCTGAGGAAGAAGGTGTCACCGGCGCAGTTGCACCGCAAGTGAGACCCACACCATAGACTAACATCGAACAAGCGCTCAGCGCCCGCGGCGGCCACGCTGGTGGCGCTATGCAGCGCCCCGCCCCCCTCCCGGCGGCGCGAGGAGCTCGCCGCCATGGCCAACCTGAGGAAGAAGGTGTCACCGGCGCAGTTGCACCGCAAGTGAGACCCACACCATAGACTAACATCGAACAAGCGCTCAGCGCCCGCGGCGGCCACGCTGGTGGCGCTATGCAGCGCCCCGCCCCCCTCCCAGCGGCGCGAGGAGCTCGCCGCCATGGCCAACCTGAGGAAGAAGGTGTCACCGGCGCAGTTGCACCACAAGTGAGACACACACCATAGACTAACATCGAACAAGCCCTCAGCGCCTGCGGCCCCCGCTGGTGGCGCTATCTATCAATCAATCAATAATAATTTATTCATCAGAATATATATATGGGTACATAGGGTGTTACAACTTATAATATATACATTGATCCATTATATCTATATTCGGCCGATAGGCATGTGAATAGGTATTTCTTGAAAGTTCAAATGTCAAGCTTTATTAAATTGTACAGTCTTTAGCAGTCATTATAAATTAAACCGATACACGACCGTACAGGTACGCACACACACACACACAGCTCGGAACTGAGCTCTATTATTGACGATAACCAGGCTAACTAAATAGCTGATTCAGCCTTTGTTAAAGATGACACAATTCACGTAATTGCTAATCTGCAGGACTAACATGATAACTAAGGGTGTGTCGATATTGTAAGTAGGTAGTACTTTAAAACAAATAATGACCTAAGGCAAGTGGGATGATTTTAAGCGGTCTAAGCTTTTCACCCGGAAAGTTATTAGATTCGCAGGTGAAAGAATTCTTGAAATCTGTAAAGCATCGGTTTCGAAGGTTACCTAAAACAAAACATACAAACTTACAAAGCTGCTCACTGACTTTTCCACTTTTAATTTTAGTATAGATTTACATCTCTAACCTACCTGAGTTCTACAAATTATAACTTGTGATTACATTTCAGAGAATCTAATCTTGGAAACTTTATTATCGTGCGACCAACAGGACTTCCGATTCTAACAAGTTGTACTTAATGGCTGTCAATACGAAGCTACGGGTCTTGAATCCTCGCGGCATATGTTAAATAAACTTAGTGAACATTTACAACTAGGTAATATAAGTTTACTCGAAGTTACAGAACCCATTTTCACTAAATGTGCCCGCATTTCACAGACTATTCCGTCTAGCTCAGCAATAAAGGGTCTTATATCTATACTGCTACACTAATATTAAAAAAATTATAGCATTGAAAGTTTGTATGGTTTGGGTAATAGCCGGTACCGCATAAACGATTTTTTAAAAACCGGCCTAGTGCGTGTCGGGCCACGCGCAGTGTAGGGTTCCGTAATTGCCTGTCTGTAATTATTTGTTACATCGACACGCACCAAGTAAAGCCCGGGTTATATTAGAGCCACGCCGCGTGTCTCAACGCGTGGGATTGCCAATCGGTTACATCATGCATTTAGTATTAACGCGGTTACATTAGCTCAGTCCCGCGTGTCGCCACGTTCAAGACAAAGTAGGTAAGCGTCGCGACACGCGGCGTGGCTCTAATATAACCCCGGCTTAAGTGGTGCGGTTGCGTCGGCCGAATTTGTACGAAAGTAGCGTACAGTCACCAGCAATAAGATCTGCCACAACATAGCACGCATAAATATCTGACACGACTCTATCTCTAATGCCATAAGGACGTGTCAGATATTTTTGCCGGTTTTTTTTGGCAGATATTGATGACGGTGACTGTATAATATCTGTGTGTAAACCCTGATTAATGACCCATTATTAATGACATATGAATTCGATCATATAGTGACGTTAATACGTCGGCTTGTTGATGACAAGGTTCTACGTAGGGCTAATATAAAATTGGTCAGGGTTTACAGTAGCGTGAATATAAATAGTAAGGTAATAAATAACGTTTAACGATAAGTCTTTCTACGAACCATCAACCATATGCTAATCTATTGCGTGCACTGATACCTCCTTCGGCAAAGGGGAATCATGAGGCATTGGGATAAGCGGGCCGTACGAAATGCGGTTTTGTTTCGAACGATAGAAGTCAGTGTTTAGATTGGCAAATAAAACGTTAACCGTATTTGAGACATCGATTTACGGTGGATGTTGCGTTAGACTGCGCTACAAAGATAGGGTGAAACTGCCATTAAATGGCGCCCGAACACAAGTTAATAGGGTGAGTTGCACCAAATCGTCTGTAATCGTAAGCGTTCAAATCTTTAGATACTTAGTTTTCATTATTCCATAGAAAGATTGTCAAGCATACAAATCTCAATAAGTGTGACGTAAAGGAAATATCATTCAATGTCCTTGTCATAGTTCCACTTTTTTTTCCGGGTGTAAAATACACGAGGTATAATAGAAAATACCAAAATCACTACACGCGTGCCTAATATAATTGAAGAGTTCCCTCAATTCCTCATGAATCCCATCATCCAACTGGAGTTTTGAAAAAAATGGGACCAACCTGGATGTATACATGTATGTACCTACAAACAAAACGTAAATTGTACGAATCGGCTCATTCAACATTTAAAAAAAAAACATAAAATAATACAAACGAATTGAGAAGCTCCCCCTTTTTCTTGACGTCGGTTAAAAAGAGACGTAAGCTTATTTGACAGTACCTACATTATGGGGACGCGATGTTTACTACTTACGGCCCAATGACCCCCCGTCGTCGTATAGGTATCTCTCTTTATGCATGGGCTGAAGTAACAAACATTGAAAAAAAAATACAACCGAATTGACAACCTCCTCCTTTTTTTTGAAGTCGGTTAAAAAGAAAGAGATTATGGGCGTCCGATGTTTGTTGTTCCAGACGCGCGCCGAGCAACAACAACAACAACGAGGAAGACCACAAGGAACCGGAGAAGTTGGACAACAGGCCTAAGCTACTACAAAAGGTACCTTAATCTACGTGTTTTTTTAACCGCCTTAGTAGTCCAGTCAATGAACTGACAACGTGTACGGAAAAAATGACAATTTTGGAAATAATTTATAATAGGTTATTTTTTGTGTAACAGATATATTATCAAGGGACCGAGTCCGACAAAGCTTCTGAAAAGTCAGAAAAAATCTTAATATTCTTTTTTGACTTTATTTAGGTTTATTTGTTATTTGCTCTATATAATAAAATATTCAAGATAAATCATACAGTAAAAGACAATGCGTGCTTCATTTAAATCTACATAATTACTTCCGGGTGGAAAGTTTGTCAGATTATTGAATATTAAAGCATCTTAGAATAACATTTTAAAATGAAATCAACAATAAAAAAAACGCCATCACAAATTAATGTTTTTTTAAAACAGAGCAGAAGCCTACTTAAAGTATCCAAAACGAATAAATCATTTGTGAAAAAAAACCACACTCACATTATAGGAATAACGAGAAAAAAAAATACATCAGCAACAGGTACCCTTTAAAAAAACAACAGTATTTTATACCTACTACTGTTTTGTCGGCGTGTTAGGTTTATATACCCACGCCGAATTGCAGTTTTCTAGTTGTAAGGGTTACTGAGCTAAGCCGCAGATGGGCAGACAGACAGACGGACGGACATGGCGAAACTATAAGGGTTCCTTGTTGACTACGGAACCCTAAAAATATATTTATTAGTTTTTAGTAATAAAAGGTAATTAAGTTTGTAAAATCCTGTATGGCGCGCGGTGCGAAGTTCATTCACCCGGTTAGAGTTCGTACGTATCTACAAAAGATGGCGGCTAGCGGTCACTCGGCTGGATGATTAAAATTAATATTAATACAAAAAAAACGCAAAGAAAACTTTATTATTTGTAAAAATACATACATAGATTCACGCCTTCATTCCCAATAGGTGTAGGCAGAGCACATGAAAACCTATGTTCCAGTGCCACTTTTGGCATAAATGTGGTTATAAAATATCGACTAAATGTGATATCGCAGTGATATGTTGCTAGTCCATCAACACATCACACTTTAACCCTGTTCCTTTAGTAAGACTCTTACGACACCCACGGGAAGAAAGGGGGTGGGGCTATTCTAACCCGAAACCACACGGGGTACGGCACAAAAATATATATAACTAGCTGCCCGGCCCGGCTTCGCACGGTTAGTTTTCCGTTTTAACGTTTTTCCGTAAAAAATAACCTATGTTCATCAGGGATAATGTCGGCTTCTAATGGTAAAAGTGTTTTTCAAATCGGTCCATTGCAGTAGTTTCGGAGTTTATTCAATACAAACTCACAAACAATCAAATCTTTCCTCTTTATAATCCACTAGCTTCTGCCCGCGACTCCGTCCGCGCGGAACTCGTTTATATCGCAGGTCCATACAAACTTTTACCCCCCATTTCACCCCCTTTGGGTGATGATTTCGGGGATAAAAACTATCCTATGTCACTCTCCATCCCTTCAACTATCTCCACTTAAAGAATCACGTCAATTCGTCGCTCCATTTTGCCGTGAAATTACGGACAAACAAACAAACATACACTTTCCCATTTATAATATTAGTATGGATACAAGTTCCACGCGGACGGAGTCGCGGGCAGAAGCTATTATTAGTGTATAATTAACGAACCTGCTCACATAACGTCACGAGAATCGGTTGAGTAATGCGACCTGCAGAGGCTGTATACGTAGATATGAACAGCCGGACATACGGAAGAACTTTTGCCCAAGATGAAACAGAGAAATTCGTTCGCTCCGCTCGCTTGTTCAATAAAGAGGACAATTACGTCTTTGAGATTGTAGCTTTGCATGTTACCGTCAATCCCATTTTGCCAATTTTGCCATGGACAATATGTATAGATAAGTACCTATATACCAAAACCTTAATCCACTGACATAATAGTTATACATATTTATGAGTAAGTTGTATGCACCCATATTTCTACACGATAAAACACGCGCACACCACACACCTGCACTTACGCACATTAAACGCTAAATACATACACACACACATACACACCAAACACACACACTCACCCCCGCGCACTCAACACACACACCTGCTCGCACATGCACATACATTCTCACAAGCACTCTGTTTCAAATAAGTTCCTTCTAATTTATTAAAATGTAAGGAAAGTTAATGTATAACTATTTAATTTATAAGTTTATCCAAAGCTTAATAAAAATAAAATTATAAGTAAATTCTATTATAATATTACCGAATCTAAGTTAAAACTAAATTCAACTATAGGTTTTTATTATGTACTATTTTTGGAAGAGCGAGATCTCCTGATACAGGTATTTTTATACCTACTAGGAGACCTCAACCTTACCTACTGTAAACTGAACCCTATTTGTTAAATGAAAATAAACATTTGTATTTGTACTTGACTGTACGGACTCCTTACAATACCAGAAAAGTTATTTTAGGGTTTTGGATAAACCCACCCCTAAACGGGTTAAATGGGGTTGCAAAGTTTGTATGGGGGAAACTCTTGTTTAAGCTACAAAATTAAAACTTTATGAAAAGATTCCTTATCACGACGATATTAATCGAGTTTCACGCGGACGGAGTCGCAGGCAGAAGCTAGTAGGTAAAATATTCGTTTCGTGGTCCCAGATCACTTCGGTGCGGATTTTCCCGTGTCGTAATGCACTGCGGCGCGGTCAAGGTCGCGGCCCACTTTCCCGCTATACAGAAGTTTGCACTCACTGAAGACTGAACGTTGCTAGTTATTATTGGCCATTACACGGTCAAAATTATCAAGATGTTTTTCTAGCTGTCCCTATCTCATGCATGTTATAGGTACCTACCTGGTGATAGCTAGTCAGCTAGAATAATATCACGATTCACCGTGTAATGGCCGCCGTTAGCGTGATTATCCAAAATAAAGAGTTTTTGTTATTTTGGCACACGCCTTGCGCTCCCACAAAAAAGGATTGAATTTATCAGGATAGTAAAAGGCTAGCTAATGAAATATGAATATTAGCCTAGAATAAACTGACCGATTGGTGGGCGCTCTGCTTGTAGGCGTTTTTCTCTACAAACGGTTTTTCGCAAGTTATGGCTACGGGCGTAGCGCTGCGAAAAGTTTGGCAGTGGATGTGATAAATAAGTACCTACCTATAAAATGGCGGCGCGTGAAAGTTCAACCCCGAACAAAAAAGTTACGAGAGAGTTTAGAGTATAAGTAGTATTAGTAAATTTTAAGTTAGACTGTAGGAACGCTACACCAATGAGTAGGTCTACCTACCTACTTAACTGGCAAAATTCGCCCAGCTGGCAAAGTAAGAGCCAATATTTCACAAGAGAAAAGGTAAATTTCAAGCCTAACGATATTTAAGGCGCCGTAGGTTCAGCGAAGTTAAGCGAACAGAGTTTTTGAAACAATATAATGCATCTATTTATAATAATGTGGTTATAAAAAATACTGATAGTAATTTTGAAGCTTATCTGCAGGGAAATCAGTGTTTTGAAACATGATTAAGCCATTTTCGCTCGATAGAAAAAAAACACGAACATAGGTCAAGAAGGGTCTAAATTACACTTAAAATATTCGTAACAAATTATGCACAAAAGCTAAAACTATAAAAATGGCTTCTAAAAATCGGCAATATCATGTTTGAGGGAACTCAGTGATTACTTTTTTATTTATTTAAGCGGCCAAAATATTAAATTTAATAAACATGATATCCGCGTTTCCGAGCACGCACTTCCATCTCGCTCACGCTTATGCTCAGTGAGAGGGAGAGAAGACCATGAACCTACGTGCCTTAAAGTCAAAAGATTGTGTTGAATGTGCCTGCTTAGTCACAGTTGTGACAAATTGGGTCCTTATTAAATGACTTGCTGATTGTTGAATAGAGGTCAGTAAAATACCGGTCAATAAAATACCTTCAGAGGCCGTTTAGTTGCCTACTTCTAATTATTATATTTAAATTCAACTAGTCCTAAACTGTGTTTATAAGCGAGATTGAACATAGGTTTCCGACATTTTGACAAAGTAAGACTATAACCCGTTCGCGCTAAGTTTGCCGGTCCGTTTTTCGCTTTGTTTAAATCTGAGGTTTATTTATGGGCAAAGGCAAAACTTTAAGAAGTGATTTACGAAATATGGTGTTAAAGGTTATGACTTATTTCGCAAATGAGAAGAAAAAGAGTTTTGGTAACGCTACCCTTCGAGTTACGTCATATCGCCAGCGGCAGACTTAGCGCGAACGGGTAGTACTAATTTTACCGGGCTATTATTATTCATCTTAATCAATCAGACAATTCGTTGAATTGAAAGCAAAATGGGACATAAATACAAAACAAAATTCGGTTATGAGATACAGACTGTATGACAGTCGGACGGATGGACAGCGGAACCTTAGTAAGAGGGTCCCGTTTATTGTCAAAAGAAAATTCTCTAACCTAAATCTGTGTATGACCCAAATAGTTGACAAAGACGGTACCTAATCGAGAAAGCAAATCCTAAATATATTTCAAGGTAAAAACCAATTTGGCGAAGTTTAGCAAAAATACCGGTGGCCCAAGCAATTACGGCGCGCCAACTTCACCGTATCTAATGAACTTTCATCTCGAGACTCAACCACCGCTCCGGCCCTCGCGGAATGCGACAGCGGGGAGTCAAGGATGACGCTAGTCCTTGAAACTATACGAGTGTATGGTGTTAGGCCCATTAATATCATTATTTGGGAAGTTTCACAGTTCTCTGTGTATCTCTCCCAACTCCCAATCAATCCCAACTCATCCCTAGTACCTCGTCGACCAGAAAAAACGGAGACAACGAATTTTCGCAGATATGAGACCTAGCTAGATCGATTTTTCGCCCCTATATATCCGTTTTCGAGGAGGTGAATACACTCATAATCGTAGTCTCTATGCCATGTAGCGCCCATGTGCAACCCTACCGCCCTTTAGACTACATTTGTTTAGTCTCTTTCTTACTAATAACTACAACTTAGAAAAGTTGAAAAACCCCCGACACTTTCATTTCAAAATCCAATATCTTAAAAATGGCTGAACATATTTTCATGAAACATGGCTAAGAACACTCGGGATAAAATTATCTATGACACAAAAAAGCCGCATTCAAATCGGTCCATCCTTATCGGACACGTTTTAACTTATAACACCCCTCTTTTTGCGTAGGGGTTAAAAACAAATGTCAATCGCCGGCCTCTAGTTACTTATTGCCCTCGAGCCGCTGAGCCTCATTTCCTTTGTTTTCGCGAGAGCTATTTTGCTCGAGGGAACTTCCCTTCAGGGCTGTAACGCTTGTGTCTCAAGGCTTTCTTAAATGCCACGGTTTGTTGGAAAAAGTTAAAATAGCCGTAAGTAGGTAGTTTTTGAGACGACTACGAGAAATAGTAGCGACAAAATTTATTTAGAATGTCGTATCGTCTAACTTCCGTCTTTGCATTGGAGTGTAAATTCGCGCACAGAAACATCATGGGTATACAATACCCATTGTGAGTAAAATTCGTCAATTTGATACTATTTGACTTTTGATAATACCGGTTTGATAGCCATGCAATAACGGTTTTAACCGTCAGTTTCGTCCTGAAATGGGAATAATAATTAAAACATCTTGGGAAAAGATGGACAGTTTAAACTATTGCTTAATGGTAAAGATATCTATGTCTCGCTCTAATACACTTGGCATTACAGTGAGTAAGTGAGTCGTATAATTCTGTCGCTTCATCCATATATGTTGTTGACTATAGGATGTTCGGCACATGAACCGCCAACATTTTTTTGGATTGTTGGTGGGGTCATTTGGAGTCTTTCCACTTTTGGAAGCTGGGTCCTTATTATTAATTAAAACAAATACGAACGCTTCAAGGCGGGATTTTGGGTAATTTGAGAATAGAATCATATCTCTTATAACCGTGACCCCTAGGACCCAGGTTCCAAGGGTGAAAAAATTGCAAATGACCAATATCCTAAAAAAAATGGCATTTTATGTGCCAAACATTCTGTAGAGGTACAATCTCGTTCTGCGATATATAATTGGAAAGCCTTCGTTAGCCCACTGTCCCAGGGCTTAAATGAAACAATGATACCTATTGTTGTGTTTTTGTTTACTTTGGCGGTACTCGTCGAGACGTCGGTATGGTGAGATGATGAACAAAACTGCACAGTTAAGGCGCCGTAAGTTCAGCGAAGTTAAGCGAACAGAGTTTTTGAAACAATATAATGCGTGAGTTTATAATAATATGGTTTATAAAAAATACGAATAGTAATCTTGAGACTTTTCTGCAGGGAAATCAGTGTTTAGAAACATGATTAACACTTTCGCAACCAGACTAAAAATGGAAACATTCACCAGAAACCGACAGAATCCGCTAGGCGTGTAAGTTCATACTACTGCCCGCCTAGCGGGTCCAGCCGGCATCTGAGCAAATATCGCGAGTGCCTGCTAGGCGGGTTCTTGGTTGCGAACGTGTTAAGCAATTTTCGCTCGATAGAAAAAAATCACGAACATGGGTCTAAAAGGGTCTAAAATACACTTGAAATATTCCTTACAAATTATGCACAAAAGCTAAACACATTAAAATTGTTTCTAAAAATCGGCAATATCATGTTTGAGAGAAATCAGTGTTTACATTATTATTTATTTGAACGGCAAAAATAATAAAATTAATAAACATGATTTCCGCGCTTCCGGGCACGCACTTCCATCTCGCTCACGCTTATGCTCAGTGAGAGGGAGGGAAGACCATGAACCTACGGCGCCTTAACACTTTCACTGCCAAGTACCCGCCTAGCGGGCGCCTACGCCGTAGTCGGTTTCCGCTACGCATGAGGAAAACCACGGAATCGGCTACGAGCGTAGCGCGTAGCGGTTCTCGGCAGTGAATGTGTACATTAAAATTTCCCAATGTGTCTGTAGGTGCTCCGAACCCGGCCTGTGAGCATGGTTGTGCAGTGGAGCGAGATCCGCACAGCCTGGCAGGACAGCGACTTCATCACCGAGTGCCTGTGTTGGCACAACGTGTACCGGCAGCGGCACGGCGCGCCGCAGCTGTACATGGCGGCTGAGGTACCCGCCATGGCTCCCACAGTTACGCGATTTAGAAATCTAAATTAATATTTGTTTTTTAAGCAGTAACGCTGTTAAAGAAAATTATAAAATTTTAAATGAAAGGAACCAACTGAGCTATCGGAACAATCTGGTACAATTTGGTGCCCGAACCAGATTGTTCCGTTCGCTCAGTTGGTTAGTAGCGACGGGCCATGAATGCCTGTGGTCGCCGGTTCGAATCCAGCTCGGAGCATTACATTTTTCAATTTTTCCTTTCGTTTAAAAATGTATAATTTAGAAATCTATTTGATACTTTTGCAACCGGACTAAAAATGGATCAATACACTAGAAACCGACAGACAGTACTCGCTAGGCGTGTAGGTTCATACTACTGCCCGCCTAGCGGGCTCAGCCGGCATCTGAGCAAACATTACGAGTACCTACGGGCTCTTGGTTGCGAACGTGTTTAAATAAGCTTCTGTCAAAAAAAGCATTTAAGGTACATGCTGTTATTGCCAACTGTACTTTTTTGTATACCGTCATCAACTACTTTTCAAGATCAAACTCAAGCGGGTTACGTAGGTTAAGTACTGAATTCCCATGACTACCTCATGTCTCAGCTCGATGGTATCATGATATTGAACTGTCATCCATACTCAATCGGTTGAGGTTAAGGCGCCGTAGGTTCAGCGAAGTTAAGCGAACAGTGTTTTTGAAACAATATAATGCGTCTGTTTATAATAATATGGTTTAAAAAAAATACGAATAGTAATCTTGAGGCTTTTCTGCAGGGAAATCAGTGTTTAGAAACATGATGAAGCATTTTTCGCTCGATAGAAAAAAATCACGAACATAGGTCTAAAAGGGTCTAAAATACACTTAAAATATTTGTTACAAATTACGAACAAAAGCTAAAAATATTAAAATGGCTCCTAAAAATCGGCAATATCATGTCTGAGGGAAATCAGTGTTTACTTTTTTATTTATTTAAACGGCCAAAAAATTAAAATTAAAAAACATGATTTCCGCGCTTCCGAGCACGCACTTCCATCTCGCTCACGCTTATGCTCAGTGAGAGGGAGAGAAGACCATGAACCTACGGCGCCTTAACTGGTTCATAGTTCAGTTCCAACAGTTGTCCCTCACTAACAAACTGACAAACAAACAGTTCAAGTTAAATAAAAGCTGGTAAAATCATGCAACATAGGTCAAAAAGTCGGTCGTAAGTGCCTGTGATGCCAAACAATATTCAAACTCGTCCATTTTATCTTATCATCAATTCATCAATACTTTGTCTTTCCAGCTATGCGATTACGCACAAGCCTGGGCTAACCACCTCGCTCACACCAACAAGTTCTTCTATAGGAACGACAGGGACGTCGGCCAGAACCTCTACCAGCGGCCCGTGAGCGCACTGCAGCCTGACGTCACGGGTATATAAACAAATAATAGATAATAATAACTCGTACAAATTATTTTCTTTTGATAAGTTATTCAGTCATTAATTACAGGGAGTGCGAATCTTGGATTAAAAAAATGTCACATTTGTCCGATATGTATCATAAATCGATGGTATAATTCATCTTCATATAAGCCGAAAAGCATCCACTGCTGGACATAGGCCTCCCCCGAAGAGTGCCACAATGACCGGTTCAGCGCCACGGATATTTTTTTTTTGCTTAAAATGCAATACATTTCTGTGTTTCTCCTTTCTCATTGTGCGTTTTGTCCAGGGCAAGAAGTATCGTCGTATTGGTATGCAGCAGTTCGGCAGTACAGTTTCTTCAAGGAGCCAGACATATTGCACGCAAATGTCAATGCAGGTAACCGTTTTAGTTTATACTTGTCACGCCTGCCACGGTGCACAAGCCATCATCATCATCATCATATCATGACATAGGCCTCCCCCAAAGGTGCCACGACCGGTAGGGGAAGAGGGGGGACAGTGGATCACGGAGAACAGTGAATAAAACTACCTAGCGCCATCGTTTACGCACACATTCAAACGCCGACGCGTGTTTGAAAACTCATCTCGACAGGCCCTACACTGCGCCAGTCGCCCGCGAGCTCAGGCACAAGGAGGGTGCGTTATCGCTGCCGGTCGAACAACACAGTACGCAAAATTTATTTTACATATTTATTGAAAATGTTTGTAGGCAAATTCACGCGTGTTATTGAATGTCTTTTTGTTTTATCTTGTTACTTTGTGATTGCAAATTGTGTTGATTGGTGTTTTGAGTGTAAGTAATGATATATATTAAAATTTTTTGGTGAATTATTCTTACTGTAACGTTTTATGGGGTACACTGGGCCATCTCCTTGTGGGGAGCAGTGGATATGGGTCCAGTGGTACTATGTAAACCTAGGAAACTGGCTACCTCGCCTAGACTGATCATATTATATTTTTATGATTATTTGTAAACTAGTGAAACTAAAACCTGCCTATATGGCTGCCTGATTGCTGTGATTTTATATTGTAGGAAGACATTTGTGCCTATACTACAGATTATAATAAGTGATATTAAAATTAACGATAAGTATTTTTTTTGATGACATAAAGTATTGTCTTTAAGTTTTCTTTTTTGAATTTATATTTTCAATAATAAAGCATAACTTTTGTTGATTTATGACGTTATTTTATGTAACTTAATACATATGATCCCGTGTTCCCCCTATGGTCCATAGTTCCCAATGCCCTGATTCAAGGTTCCCCGAGCATGGGGAACAGTGGACCAATTCCCATTTTTTTTTAAAGTCACTCTGTGGCCTAAAGTTCCATTTGTGTGCCTTCTATAGTGCATTTTATTAATGCCTTAATAACCCCTTATTAATATGAGGACAAGAAAACGGACATAAAGTGTGTATCTGCTGGGCTATGTGCCTCAAAACAAAAACTGATCCACTGTCCCCCCTCTTCCCCTACGTGGTCGCTACTCGAGAACTTTTCCCCGCCAACTTACTTTTTTCCTTCATGGTGGCGTAATTTATAGGCTATTACAGTTGGATAGAATGAGGGCAGAAGTGTAAGCATAGAGTGGAATGCACCAAGTATGTAATCGTAGGCGGTGTTCGTAAAAAACCGAATGTAAAGTTTGTCAAGTTTCTGTGCAATGTCAGCTGGTCTGTAATCAGTTGGTGCGGCCCGCCCATGCATTCCTTGGCTTACTCAAATCATGGCTCCGCCGTCTGTTCCGCAGGGCACTTCACCCAAATGGTATGGGTGTCGACACGCTTCTTCGGCGTCGGCAAGGCGCGCTCCCGCGCGGGCAAAGTAATCGTGGTGGCCAACTACTCGCCCCCGGGCAACTATTCCGGCAAGTTTGAGGCCAACATTCTTCCGCCGCTGCCGGAGAACATGGTCGAGTTCCCGTTGCCGGAACACTGACGATTCTCTATAAGGGGAAGGAGGTTTCATGCCGAGGTGACGATGAAAAGATAAGGGTAACGCTAAGCAAGCACCGCGATTTTTTGCCGAGCGATAATTTTGTCGCAGAAATACAGCGTATGGGATGTATTTGTTTCCTCGCAAATGTGATGAAAAACATTGTGTATAAGACGGGCGTAAGAATATTGCAAACTCGAGTCATCAAAAGCCCTACGCTTTCGCCGTCGGGTTTCTGATAGACTCTTGTTCGCAATATTCCACTTACGACCCTCGTTAAACAATGTACTATTGTGGGATAAATACTCAAAATAATACGTTGTAAGTATGTGTAAGTTGCTTCCCTTCTTCGAAATTCTTGTTGAGACTGAACAATCCTTTGACGTTTTCATCACAGTGCGCAAAGGGAATTCTACAAACATGTGGCAAAAATTCAATCGTGGTGGGGGCTTAGTCTAAGTAATGACCCCATAAAAGGCCCAAAAATGTATTACGGACGATGAAGCCTAATTAAGGAAATGCAGTGATAGACGTTACTCAGATCACCATTGCTTTGTTCTAAAATTACAATTCACCAAATGATAAATTGTGTGTCCATAAAACGATGATTTAGTTCCTAATACCGTCCGTAAAAATGGATATTTCGATAATATTTCATTGTATAGGATTATACTCAGCGTATAGAGGTCATAATCGTAGATATGAATATAAACAAGAGTCATATTAAAGCAACATATCTTTAGGTCATGGGTGTTGTTAGTTTACCGAGTGAATGAAATTTGAAATAAAATTATTACTGCTCTACACTACTACGTAGTCGCTTCCGCTGCATACGCGGAAAACCATGGGATCGGCTACGAGTGTAGCACGTCGCGATTCTTGGCAGTGAATGTGTTAAGATGTAACTATAGCTGGTAGCAAATTACCATAAGCCAGCTTGAGAATATGTCATTGATATAATCGAAGTGTGATTTCTATAAGTCCACTATGAGCTAAGATGACTAGTGTTCTAAGCGTTACAAATCCGTTTGATTACAGAGTAATTCATTATATTGTAGGAAACGAGATAAAATATAGGAATAATGAGTACCTACCTAGTGGGTACCATTTTGTTTATAAGTAGCAACAAATTATGTTTACAGTAGTTACAAGTACCTGACATTTTTACAATTCCAACCCAGCTAGCACGACAAGTTTTATCGTTACATTTTACGGCCCGAATGTACTGAAACATCACATAAAGCATAACGATATAAACGTATCATGCTACTAGGCCATATCATTTATTTTATCGTTAGTAAATGTACTAGAAGAAAATAACTGATCGGTAGGATACACTGTTGGTAACGATAAAATATATAGACTATACCTAGTAATATTATTCACGCAAATTTTGGCTACTAGCCTATGCTAAGTATACTTACAGTAGCGAAATATTAAAGTACTGATAAAAACCGTATTTTTTACGATTAGGGTACTACCTAATTCTCATGATTTCGTAAAAAATTATAGATTAAGTTAGCAGCATTTATTGTTCCTTACTTGTTGCCATATAGTCTAAGATTATTTACAATTAAGAATGTATGAGGACGACAGAACATTACCTAACTACTAAAAAAATAACAACGTTATGAAAAAAAAAGGTTTATGTGGTAACAAAAAAGGAGTAAGTACCGAAAGCTAACTTAATTGACGTGGTAACTATGCTATGTACAAACTTTTCTAGACATTTTTAAACCAATCATGATCAAATAATTATTTGTATTGTTTGTTTCCTGTATTGATAAATATATATTAGCAGGAGACAACACAGACAGACACACACGATCAGGCCTAGTAGCATGATGCGTTTTATCGTTGTTTTACGACACGTTACAGTACATTTCCGCCGTAACATGTGACGACAAAATCTATCGTGCTAGCACGGCAGACCGAGGTTTCTAACTTATTCTGACACCTCCGTTTGTCTTGTAGTGTTATAATTGTCAAAGTATTTCATTAGTAGCTAGTTGCTTAGCGCTATTTATACCCTGTTAAATTATTCGTAGATACCTATATTAATCATAATGTGGCAATGTCTTCCCTAAAGGTTGTTTGAAATTTAATAGTTTCCCGAGCTTTCTCGTAGTTTAAAATTAGACCTGTATTCTGCTGGCAAATTAGAGAGAGCAAATTATAAATATTCTAGGCATAAAATGGAAAATAGAATAGCTTGCTTCTATATTCTATCAGAATATTATTCATGCTTCTTTTCAACTTGTTGATCTGCATACAAACTAATGAAAAGCTAAAAAAAGCGTAGGTATGTAAAATAAATACTCAGGTACAGTCGAGGCTAAACATATGTAGGTATACATTTTTCGCCTTGTTACTAGGGAATAAGTTGTTAAACTCTAAACATTATCTTTGAGGTCAATTATACAAAAAAGGTGAGTTTCTTTTTGGTTTTTATTAGTGAAGAAAAGGGATCCCGGTTCCTTATTGTAAGGTATTACCGGGAAAACGCTAGTTTGATGATGAATCAAAAATATGTAAACAGCACGGTTAGCACAAGACGGCGCGCGTGTCGCGGCGAGATAGGATATCGGTCTCTTTCTAAGTGTTCTAATTAGAAAGAGACGTACTTACCGTCTATCTCGCCGCGACAGAACTCACGCGCCGTCGTGTGCTCACTGTGTTCTCTCGATTTTTCCCGCACTATACGTCTCTTTCTAAGTTGTCTATCTTATCTATCTAATGAGAGAGAGTTCGCGCACCATCTTGTGACAGCCGTGCAGCACGGCTGTCATGCGACGGTGCGCGAGCTCTCTCAATTTTTCTCGAACTGTCCGTCTCTCTCTTATTAGAACACTTAGAACAAGAGGTAAAGTGCGAGAAAAATCGAGAGTATGTCGCGCCCGTCTTATGATAGACGTGCAGATCACGACTGTAGTGTTGCCGCGGAATGCTATAGATATGATTTTATATTTACATATATTTTCATAACATTTAAAGCAACCGTTTTATATTTTGTACACAGAAAAAAGTATCATTAATATAGTAGGTATGTTCAAATAATTGCTGCCATAGAAATTATTTTATAGATCGTTATAATACATGCATACCTACGTTTATGGTTGAGATTATTTGACGTGGCCGGCTTTTTATAAAACTGCCATTGGAATTGGAATCTTCTACGTAAGATTATAGAGTTGCTTTTTGAATGGACTGTTTTGATACAATTCGGCAAGCTCAAATAGTCTCAAGTATACTGTCCAAATATATATACAATATTATTCATTACGCGTTAGCTGCCCAGCACTAAAAAAACATATTAGCTAGGAAATAATATAGGTACATTTTACATTATACACGCAATAGGTAGAGGTGTTACACAACACTTCTACCTATTGCGTGTCGCTATCGCTCTCCTTCATTTTATTTTAATATCTTTTTTGAGGTACGAAAACGCCAAGTTAGAAAAATGGGCGAGACTGTCATGTACTCGTATCGTTGCACTCAAGTGTACCTACAACCCGTGTTTTGATTTATGACCCTGAATGTTATTATAATGTCAGTGTATATTTAACATATTTTGGTATTGTGTTAATTAGGGTAAACCCATTGTAAATGTGTTGATTTGAGCCCTTTAAAGTCTTATGAATTAGTCTACACTAGTCGAAACATACTGCGATTCAAGTTTTGGAATTTGAAGGCCTACTACAGAACAACTAGTGTACATTTTACAAGGTACAATTGTCGTAAGTTACTAGTAAAATTAAATTATAGTAAGTAATAACTCGTAACATTTTGCACAGCTAGACTGGATGAAAGAATAATCTGCTACAGTTGGTGGTTTTAACTCTTATTCAAACAATTAAGCCGCGAACAGAAGGAACACACAACACTAATTTAATCGGCAGCCGTTCGTAGTGGTCAACCACTTGGTTGGTTATTATTCTGCCTTTCAATTTAGAAATAAATATGTATTCACATACGCACAGGACACACACATTACCTAAACAAATGAAACACGGTGTTAGAGGTGTCTGGTCTGACACATACATCGATGATTTTCAGCCAGCACCGTCGGTGACTCACGGAAACGTCGTACATGCTACAATTGTAATATATAAACCAGGAACCTAAATACGAACATATCATTGGGATAGGCGAGAGGGGAATAAACATAAATACGAGATTTGATACATTTACGAGTAGGTTAAGAATATTGAGATCAATTCCATTTTTCGCACTGGCATAATTTTGAATAAGAGGTAAATATCATAATAAATAAAAAAATAAAAATAAAAAATACTTTATTTCAGACCAATTGATCCATAGTGTGTTAGTAACAAGTGACTTAAGACTAATTAAATTTGGTTAGTAACACAAGTATAAAAAGAAAGTTCTTAAATAACAAATTGGGCAACGCCCTTAATCTGCCCAATCCAGTAAGACAGGATTGGACAGTCAAACCTCCACGATAATGCCTGTAGAATGCTGTTGGCACTTGCTCTCACCCTGGCTAATAGCGAGGCTATCTTTTTTCGCATGATCGCCTGGAACCCGTCTACACGGGTTTCGGCGAACATGCCCGAAGCACTACACCTCCTCGGCAGTCCCAGCAGCATTCTAAAAGCATTATTGTATTGCACGCGCAGGGCGCTATAGGCTCGCTTTGTATACTTAACCCACAGGCTGCTCGAGTAAAAAGATTGTGTATACGCTTTAAAAAGCGTTATCTTTACGTCGTATGAACATCGAGCAAACCTGCGAGCAAGCATATTACTACGTACCGCTAACGCCCTGCGCTCCCTCTCAATATCCATATCATCTTTCAGGTCGCTCGTGATAATATGTCCCAGGTACTTGACCCTATCTACGACCGACAGCTGACTACCGCTTAGCCAAACTGGTGGTACATTATAGGGCTTAACTTTCCCTGCCGAAAAAATCATGACCTCACTTTTAGTGGGGTTGTACACAAGCCCATGTGCCCGTGCATACGCCTCGCAGGTAGCCAAGAGTTGTTCGATGGCTCCAATAGAAGGGCCAAGCAGCACCATATCATCGGCATAGCTTACGTTATAATACTATAGTACTTGAGCTTAAATTTAGTACCCAGTAGAGCTTTCTATTAACTAACACTTATCTTCCACGACTCACGAATCTTAGCTCTTGTAGGTTTAACTAGTTCTAAATGTTGTTAACGCTTGGTTGTTGTAGAGATACATATGAACTGTTTGGAGTGTCCTTATCACGCGTGACAAGATAGGAGCGTCTTCTCGTTCTATCGAATCTTGTCACTTATTGTGTGTAAGGCCGACCATGATACTGGGTCAGGGCTGTTACACCAGACAAAATATGATATTTTAAGAAAAATGCAAATGTGTGACGAGTTACAAAAGGCGACTGTCTCTTTATGCACGACTGCCGAAGGAGTGGAGGGTTATGTTTTTCGAGCGTATGTATGTATGTCTTATTTTTTGGCACGCCCTGCAGCCTAAACCGTTTGATGGATTTAGACATATGAGGTGTCGTTGGATTCCTCTTAATCGTGGAAGTGAAAAAAAGCAGTTGGGTTTTTGAAAAATATTTTAATTTCACTTGTTGAAGTTGGATTGTTAATGCTCCAAAAAGTAGACTACTTACACTTACGGAATAAAGATAGAAATCCATAATAATGAATGAAAAAAAAACAACGCAAAGTAACTCCGAACAGTTCGAAACAAGCAGTATTGGATCGTGCCAAAATAGCATTCTTTATAAACTTCTCACGACTAGCAAATTCTATTAAGTATATCTATTATTACTAAGCCGCTCATAGATATTTTAGATCGTACAATTTATAAGGTACTTATTTTCTTGCCCTGTCAAATGAATAACTAGAGAAAAACAACCGTCAATTGTCTGTTCCCGATAGCAAGGAATAGTTTGATGAGTGGGGACTTGGAGAGCGTTACCGTCCAGGGCAAAGCTGGACGTTTGATGGTATAATATGCTAAGGTCGGTTTTATGAAGATTAGCGTTTGCTCCTGTTACTGGATTTGTATGGCCCGACCCGAAATGCCTAGAAGATGCGTTACACCGAATGTCAGATCCATTTTTAAGGTTCCGTAGTCAACAATGCCATGTCCGTCTGTCCGTCCGTCTTCGGCTTAGCGCAGTATCTATTTTTTTTTCGCGTTAAACCCATGTTGTGAGGTATCGTTGGATAGCTCGTTCAAAAATATTACGGGTTTATTCAAACCATTTTTCTGTTTAGTAATTTGTTTGCGAGTTATTGGACTTTAAACCCCTAGTTTTTGTTCGAGTTAATAACATATAATATGTGTAATAATACATAATATGTGTCGTGTCGCCCGCCCCCCGCCGGCTAAATGGCTAGTACTGGGGATGAGAAAAAAATCGTGGGATAGTACATAATATGAATTTACAAGAAAACTATCACGGCTAAATAAGCATAACTAGTTTCCGAGCAATAGTCGACCAACTTAAAATGTACTTAAAAAGGCCAACTTTCGTACAAATTCGGCTGACGCAACCGCAACTTTTAGTTGGACCGCGCGTGTCGATGTAACTAATACAGACAGGCAACTACGGAACTCTGTACTGCGCGTGGCCCGACACGCACTTGGCCGATTCTTTACTGATTCAATGAGCTTGAAAGCCAGGACTTTTTTTTCAGCAACTTGTAATGGGCAAAGTTAGCACGTTACATAAAAGTACTGTATTTACCGAGGCTGTTCCGAAGTTCTAAATATTATATGTCAATAATACCAGTTACGTGATCCGTATTCATAAAACTTAACAGCACGCCATCCGAGTTTCCTTCCTTTACAATAATGCCGGTGACAGATGAACACAAACTTTAGCTATAAGTAACACCGTTTTGAACGACTTCAAATCCTTACCCGAATCGCTTAAAGTGTGACAATAAAATTTGTAGAGTTCCCTCGATTTCTCGAGGATCCCATCATCATATCCAGACTTGATGACCATGGAACCACCTGGGAATGCAAACAAACAAAGAAAGAAAGATTCATTTATTCACAAACACACAGGACACACATATTAAACAATAGAATAAACAAAAAACAGATAAAACATGAAACAAGTGTGTGTCTCTGCGGCAGTGAACCGGACACTGGCTCAGCATTATGCTGAGGTGTCAGACACCTGCAGCGCTGATTTTCAGCCAGCACCGTCGGTGACTCACGGAAACGTCATACAAATGTAATAAATAAACTACCTACATTTTTGGGATAGATGAAAGAGAAATAAACATAAATACAAAGTGAAATAATACGTGTACACACTACCTAGATGCAGCTTCAATAAATTATTAATATTTACAGTATCTACACATTAAAAACAAAAACTAGATAATAAATGAACAATTGGCATATTTACTGCTGTCACAGTGCTGGGAATTAGGTTTTGGAACAAGAATAAACATTCCAAATAGCTCCAGAGGTTTTGGAGTAATCGGGGAACATATAAATAATTGAAGATTCCCGTGAATTGAGAACCTCCTTATTTGAAGTCGGTTAATAATATTAGGTTGTTTTTTTCATGAATAACCCCTCGTTCCCACTATGTCGTCTGTCGGGACGATTTTGTATCGTGTGTCCTCGCCTCATACAGAGGCGACCGCTTTAGCCTAGTTGGTAGTGACATTATTATTATTATTATTATGCAGATTGGTGTCCGCAGTGTGAACAGCTTCATATAAAATGTTCTGCCACTGCGACACACCATAAAAAGTCGTCCCGACAGACCACATAGTGAGTACTTACTAGGGATTAGGGACGTATTTAACGTTAGTATCAATATTGTACCTATTTAATAGGCCATGTTATAAAGCATTTTACTTTATTGATATATTACGCAATTAATTATTATATACTATTAATGGCTGTGAACTGTTACTGTTATCGGTCGGATGTGGCTTGGCGATATTTTAGTTAATAAACGTATAAAATGAAATATTGTTACTATCTTTCTCCTATAACTCCGTTCCCCATATAGGGTAAATCGCCATTGACTGGCCCTCCGACAATAATAATGAATAGATGTATAGAGTTCATTTTTCGTATGGGGTGGCCAGTTATTGGCGATTTACTCTACCTTAGAATTATAATCTTAAGACTACATAGAGTAAATCGGCAATAACGGCCAATAATTACCAACGTCTATTTTATTATATCACTCAATCACCAAACACGTTGAGACTAAATTACAATCGTAGTGGACAAATCAAAAACGTCAGAAACGAAGTTTTTTTTTTACTCATGGTGAAAATATATAAAGCTCGCGCCACGTGAGCTCCTTTCTTGTCGTGAATTATGCTACATCCGTATCCACAAAAAATCCTTGGCGATTTTTGCGGATGCAGATGAGGAATTTAGTGCGGAACTTCCGCGGTTGCAGATGCAGATGCGAATGTCTGCAACATCCCTGACCCCCTAGCACACTAAGTTTTATGTCGGACATAAAGCATTCGTCCCATTTTGGCAAATACGCGAGTGCAAGAGGGACAAATGCTTTACGTCGGACATAAAACCTAGTATGCTAGGGGGTATAATACCTGTAAGAACATTAAAATAAAACGACACAAAAAGTTTGATCCGCGTTTATTACAGTACACTTGAAATTAATTATAATAAAAAAACAAGTTAATCGTTGTTTAAATATTAAAATATAATCGTCTTAACTAGCTTGCACGCACTATGTGCCGACTAGGTGCGGGGCCCGAAACGCGAGCTTAGCAAAGAGTTCTAACAGTGCTAAAGTCAAGACACTTCCAGAGGTCAGTACCGTGCTATAAAGACATGTTGATTTTAAATTGGAATGGTAATCATTTAGCGGCAACTCCAAATATGTGCAACCGAGACCCGCCAACACGATTCCAACTAATATCACCGATAGCACATTCCGATATTGAGCCCTCAAAGTTACTTAAATATATTTTTTACACTCTCTGTTTTTATTATCTTAAGAACTATTCAAACTCTTCATGACACAGACAACGCCGAAGGTAAGTACAATGTCCTAGACATGCGTGCTGCCTCTCTCTAACCTAAAGTCAGATAGAGATTACACGTAGAGTATTTGTTTTACACCCGTTTGTTACGCTTAAAGTAACAAATGTTGTTGATACATCACTTTTAAGTTTGAGTGGCGAGCGCTAACGAAATGTTCCCTAAATTGAACCCAGACGTCAAACACACGAAATATGGTCTGAATCGCTTTTCCAGAACGCATTCACTCCCCTTTGTACAAGGCACAGAGAGAAAACAAAGCCATTACCTTTCATTGTTAAGTTCAGCCGCTAATTGTTTACGTTGAGTACTAAGTACGCTGTTACTGCTAATAAAAAGTTGGTAATACCGGGTGTACTTACCTTTCGTTTTAATTTGAACCTTGCTACTACTTAAGGCGCCGTAGGTTCATGGTCTTCTCTCCCTCTCACTGAGCATAAGCGTGAGCGAGATGGAAGTTCGTGCTCGGAAGCGCGGAAATCATGTTTTTTAATCTTAATTTTTTGGCCGTTTAAATAAATAAAAAAGTAAACACTGAGTTCTCTCAAACATGATATTGCCGATTTTTAGAAGCCATTTTAATATTTTTAGCTTTTGTGCATAATTTGTAACCAATATTTTAAGTGTATTTTAGACCCTTTTAGACCTATGTTCGTGATTTTTTTCTATCGAGCGAAAATTGCTTAATCATGTTTCTAAACACTGATTTCCCTGCAAAAAAGCCTCAAAATTACTATTCGTATTTTTTTAAAACTATATTATTATAAACAGACGCATTATATTGTTTCAAAAACTCTGTTGGATTAACTTCGCTGAACCTACGGCGCCTTAACAATAGTGACTCCGTTCAGAGTAAATTATTCATTAACCCTTTGAACGCCGAGCACTAAAGTGGTCGAGTGCTGTCGTGCCCACACAACCTTTAAAGTGGTTATGGTGGACACTGTCAAAACAATTTTCTTACTGTCAGATAAGTTTCATATTCGCTCTTTAGGTGTCAAGATGCTGGCGTGTGCGTCACATTCTGACACGAAAGTAAAGGCGGTCAAAGGGTTAAACATGGCTTTTTTCATTTCGTAGCGTTTGTGGCACGTGGCTACAAAATATTGTCGTAAGATAAGATCCGTTCTAGAAAAGAGATTCGGTTTACGATACTGGTAGCTATGTCCTTAGTTCCTGTCGGCATTGTCGCGTTATAGGGACACCCTGTATAGGGTCGAATGACTGGTCCGCGTTGTTCAATTGCTATACCGGGTACTATCGACAACACAGTCAACTGACCATCCGAGCACTTTATGTGCATTGTATAAGGTTCTGTATAAATACAGGATGGTCAGTTAGCTGTGTTGTCGATAGTACTGTAATTACTTGCCGAGCCAGAAATTTACGACGCTATAGGTAACAAACTTATGTTTCAAACGTTTGTAATACTCACATTAGTCACTCGACCCTTAACTTAATTCTTTCGCGTTTGCTTCGGGGTTTATGGCTGGCTTCATAATGTAAAATGACACTATACAAATCCATACTTATGAAAACTGCCGTCCAGAATAAAATAACAATGTAAAAAACCTTTTGAGCGACTGTGTACCTAATTCCAATTGCAGTATGGTCTACAGACGGGTTTCTAAACGCGTCTGAGCTTCATTGTTATTTTATTTGTAAACACCGTCGAAGCCTAGTTCGGCCGCTGAGGATAAATAATTTCATACATTGACGTCTCACTTTTGCTGTACGCGAGCGACAGACGTCGTGACGGGTCAATATACGACATTCTTCGACGCACGGCGACCGCGCTTTAATAAAACATCTGTATAAAACCTAATACATTTGGTCATAAAAATTAAAATTACATAATTACAAAATTTTACAATAGAAAATAATCGAATTATCCACAATAAAATAAAACTTTTATGTTAAAAAATATAATTAAATATGACATCTATAGAACATTAAATATATGCTTAATTACAATACGTAATATTTACAAGTAATAAAAATGTTTTGCACTCATATAATCACGACAAAATGTGTCGATTTAGAAAAGATTTTGTTGGAAAACCCATTTAGGCGACGTTTGAGAATGTTTATAATAATTATTAGCATCAGAGTAGACCAGCTATAGTCAACCTGCAGCCCACGGAGCATTTGTATCACATATGCACCATGCGATCCTAGTGTAAAAAACCATATATATTTACCTGGGGCTCCTCAGCTAAAACTACTTAGATAGAAAAGGTTGAGTATGGCTGGAGTAGACAGACTTCACGACTTCAAGCAGCGGCAGCGAGCGCCATTCGTGGGAACGAGACATCCGAGCGCGGCCTCTCGCTCTCAAGTATGGCGCTGGCTGCCGCTGACGATCTCTGTATTTTATTTATGACCAGCATAGATAGATTCAGTGTCAGCTTCAATAATGGGTTTTTATTTTAGTAACTAAAATAGGACTTTGATTTTCCACTTAAACTCTACTACCTGAGCTATAACCACGAACTTCGAAAGTCGCAGTTCGGATATTTCCATCTCTATTGCACTCATTTATTCGAGTAACAGGGATGCATGTATACGAACATCGAGTTTCGATCTTCGTGGCAGCGCCGCTGTGTGCAATCGAGTACAAAAATATGTATCATGAGGTGTAATTGTCAGTGAGACATTTTTTTCTGTATTGGCACTTAAAATGGTCTATGGCTGACGCGACCATTCAGGCGAACAATAAGTCGACGTTGTAATTGTTTTAGTTATTGTATTTTCAGTTGTGTAGTCTTTATTTTTACTACTGTATCAAAAGTTGCTATACAACGACTTCTTTACTAAAAAAATCGTACGATTTTCCGTTGGGTAGCAAAATTCATTAAAATTGTCACATGTTGTGTGCAAAATTACGTCACCAGCATGAAAAGTACGGTATATAACTCATAAACCACCCTCGCCCTTATGACAGGGGATTGAGGTTTCGGTACATATTTGTGAGAGGATTAAATCGATTTTGCACTTGACTGTACACTGCCGGGTCGACTAGTAATAGTCAAAACAATGACGCGCAGTTGCATTATTCAAGAGGCAACCGGATGGCTCGCGATATTTGAGCTTCTGAAGTTATGTGGAACCGTCCTGTGCAACCCGAACTGAGCCAATTTGGCTTGGGGCGGAAAAAAATACTCCTGGTGCACGTTTTTGGATGGCATGAACATTTCATTATATATACAGCGTACACATTTTCAGGCAACCACTGTTTCAAACGGCCGCCCCGCGACATTTTTTTTTGTCTCCTATTTGCTATTTCTGCCCCAGGCCAAGTTGGATCTGTTCGCGTTGCACGTAACGGTTCCAAAAAACTTTAGAAGCTCAAATATCGCGAGCCATCCGGTTGCCTCATGAATACTGCAACTGCGCGCCATTGCTTCTCGAAAGAAGTCTGCGAAAGAAATATTATAAAAGCCAACAGCTTGGCTGGTTTTAGTGTCACGCGGACCGTCCGCGCGGACAGCTCCGCACGACCAATATGTATGGCGCGTCCGCGCGGACCCGTCCGAATTACTCTAAAACGCTCCCTTAAGCTTAATACATCGTACGTGATCCGCGCGGACGGTCCGCGTGACACTAAAACCAGCCCTGCTGTTAAAAATAAGTATAAAATAGCTTAACCAACCATCTACAAGTGCATTGGGAGCGGAAGAGGGGCGCCTTCCACGTTGTGGTGACGATAGTGACGGGTAAGTCGGTCTCTCCTTTCTTTGTGGGTATTGGGGTGAACCGAGGTTTCTAGAATAACGCAGAATACAGGCCACCACTTTTCTCGTCGCGTTGCGCCACATTTTCTATCTTTTTCTTTTTTTACTAGACGACCCCGCGAAAATCGATTTAATTCTCTACCAAATATGTACAGAAACCTCAATCCCCTGTCATGAGTGCGAGGGGGCACATTCATGACTTTTCATGGATGCTAGTGGAATTATCATTGTGACGGCTATTTGTCAAGTCGGTAAAACATAGTATAATTGCGTTTGTTCATTACAGAGTTCATATATCCATAAATATAGTAGATTCAAATCAAAGATTACATACCATTGAACGTGTCAGTACATTTGTCTGTATTTTATTAAGTCCATGTTAAAAATGATACTAACAATATATTTTATACAATCAGATAGTCAAACAGCAATAGCACGTCTTCGCCATCTACAATATGAACACGACAAGGGAAGTATTTTAAAAGCAAAATAGCACTAACGATTAGTGACAACGACAATTTTGTATAGGCCCGTTTTTCAACAGCATGACAGTTCCTTTGGAAATTGTCTATACATGTCCGGGCCCAATTTCACGGATAATGTACAGAGAATTGTCGAATGACAACTGCTAAATTGTTGAGACATGGGCCAGTATAAGGTTGAACAAATGTCTATATATTTTTGGGCCCAGTCTCACGAAAAATGTACTTACAGAGAATTTTCAAATGACAACTGCCAAATTGTTGTGATATGGGCAAGTAGGGTTGAACGAGGGTAAGTACGAAACCTTTAGAATTTAGTTCGTAATATAAAATAATATACATACTTGTATAATTTAATTCCCAATCGTGACATATAATACTCTAGCGAACCATAAAACATCATCTCATACAATTTCATACAATTTGACTACGAGAACCACTGTCCAATACCAATTGGTAACAAAAGCCGATCTATTTACATACCTACATACATACAGTGCTAAGCGGCAATACTCTCATTATTAGTTCTACTTTTCCTTTAAGTGTATAACATCATCATCATCATATCAGCCGAAAGTCGTCCACTGTTGGACATAGGCCACCCCCAAAGAGTGCCACAATGACCGGTCCCGCGCCACCCGCAACACATATTGAGTTTGAATTCGTAGAACTAGTGCCTATGCTAAATCTTCGGATTAGGATGTTCCACTCGTCCAAGATCATCGTCTAATGTGCATTGCGTCCCACTCACTCTTTATGCAAAATGTGAGATGCAAATACACATTGGACAAGTGGTATACCACTCTTAGGCGTCGAAGCGGACCCGGGGCTCCTTTAAGGGCACAACCGTGAATAACGCTGGGAGGATGATGACGTATAGAGTTTAATGTGAATAGTGTAACACATAAACATTGTCACACACACAGACAGCTGACTGTACAATGTGTGTTTTGTGTTTGTTTCACCGTGAATGAACTCCGACCAAGTCAAAGAAAGTTTTTTTGAAGCCACGATATAAACGAGTTCCACGCGGACGGAGTCGCGGGCAGAAGCTAGTAATCCATATGTAAGAGAAATGAAGGTTCGTATCTTTGTTAGTTTGTTTGTAGGCGTAATCTCCGGAACCGGTGTCATACGATTTAATAGTACATTACTAAAGAGGTTGGCAACCCCTTTTCACGCCGAGGTATAGGCCAAACATGCAATGAAATAAATTTATAAACACTCCAAGATATCAAACTTTAATTGCCATGGCTGCACACCGTGATCCTGTGCCACAAACTGTGGAATAAATTAAAAAAGACCAACTTGCAAACCTCCAATTTTGTATGAAATGCCATTAGGGATCTCTCATCTCGTTGCGCCCGAAACGTGACAATTTGAAGCCCATTATGAAGAACAAACAATGAATGAAATACAGTTTAGATAATGAAAAGTCGAAGATAAGACCGCCAGCGGTTCACTAGATTATTCCATCGCAAAACATGCTGTATCAAAATCAAAGCATAGACAACATAATCGCAGTAGACTGTCCAACTCTAAAAAAAATATTATTAAATTGGCCGCAGGTGATGCCGCACTCTGCCTTGCAGAGTGCGGCATCACCTTTTTTTCGCACCCTGTTTAGGTGTACCCCACAGCCGGGCAATGGCATCCCCTCTTTTACTCCGCTGATAGCGATGGCGACGATTTGGACGCATTCTCCTTGGATTGGCGGGAGCACGCTATTGCAGTGTAGATAAATCGTGGGTCTATCTATACTTCAGATGCCAAAATCATTTTAGCGTGGGATAGTCTCTTACAATATTTTTGTCTATGATATGATTATTGTGATTATATTAAATATTTATGTCCGGATGATAACCTGGTAAAAGTCGCCGGAGTCCGCTGGATGTGGCACTCTTTGGGGGAGGCCTGATGTCCAACAGTGGATGTCTTTCGGCTGTTGGATGATTACATATGTATTACTCTTAAAGCTTGACTTAACCTATGCGTGTATCGTCCTAAATCGAGTATAAAAGCGAATTTTGAAAACATTACGTCCGTCCAACTTACAATGATCACTCGAAAACACTTGTACATAGATTTCTAAACAAATTTATTGCATAGGCCATTATTGTATTGCTTTCTTTAAAATATATCCGCTGTCGCATATGGCTACTTGTCGTATTATAAATCGCAATATTCTAATAAGTCTTAACTTGACTTAGTTTGTACTAAGACTAAAATTACACTCTTTCAGCCTACTTATAGCATCTTTGATATAGCATCGCAAGTCGAAGCGAGTAAGTGAATCGACGTATCTGGCTTTATATTAACTTGACTTAAAGGCAGTGTTGTGATTTAGCGTAGCCGATACTTGAAGACTCTAGCCTTAGCTAAGGCGACGTCTGACCTTGATCGGTATTTTGTACGTTAAAGTGAGCTTGCAGATGTCGCGCAGATTAAAATCACGGTCGGTATACCGTGCAGTCGAGTTTTCCAATATCTATACAGACTACCTTTCGAAAGTATCTACACATGCGTCTTGTGAAAAAAGCTACGGTAGCCCAGTGGTTCAGGCATGTCGTGGGTTCGAACCCCGGCTCGTACCAATGAGTTTTTCGGAACTTATGTACGGAATATGATTTCATATTTACCGTTAGCTTTTCGGTGAAGGAAAAACATCGTGAGGAAACCTGCATACATCTGCGAAGAAATTCAAAGGTGTATGTGAAGTCCCCAATCCGCACTGGGCCAGCGTGGGGACTACTGCCCGTTCCCTCTCATACATGAGAGGAGGCCTGTGCCCAGCAGTGGGACGTATATAGGCTGATGATGATGATGATGATGCGTCTTGTAATAATAAAGACTGCGTTTACATGTTTTTTACAAGGTTGACTTGACACTGATAGTTTAAGCCCTTCCTAGAATAGAGGTGCCGTGATATGCCTTTCTTAGAAAGAGACGGATAGTCTCGGTACATCTCGCCGGCATATCACGACACCGCTATCCTAGGAAAACGGGGTTTTTGCATATCGTACCGCTTCCGAACAGACGAATCAGTCGCTTGAGAACGGCGTTATGCAGTACTGATGACTCGCGTTAGCCCCGACGGCTCGAGTATTTAAGGCTCGGATGAGCCAACTCACAACACTACTTAACTGGTATCAGGCCAATTGATACACTCAGCATTTAAAGTCTAAATTATTTTCTATAGCCGCGCTTTATGCCTCCTTATCACTTGTCACGTGACAATGACCATCACTACATATAATCACGCTTAGGCAACTAACAAAAGCATCTTCTACGACCCGTTAGGATACAGACAATTGTCATAACCAGGTGACAATTGTCAATTTAGTGATTCAGGGGCCTTTTGACAATCAGAAAATAATTTAATCCATAATTTACTATTCACTTCACATATCAAGCTTCAAATCTGGACCAGCCAAGGAAAACCATTTAAACAATACAATGCCACAATCTGCCGAAGCATGTAAAGCCTATTGGAATCATGTAGCTCATATGATAGTGTTGATATAAGTAGTATATATTAGGCCTATAGTCGCCGGCTTAGCATTAACAATTGAGACTTAAACTTGACGTAATGACTTTGACTGTAACCTCTAGCTGGTATTACAGGCCTGACTGGATTCTATTCTACAGGCCAGGTGAAGACCAATACAATATCAATACCATAAACATAAAACAACTGTATTTCAAGTTGGAAAAATAACGCCTTGAAGCATTATAACATAATCTTGCCAGCAATTTCAAATTATGAGTATTCTCGGGATTTAAATTAGACAACAAGCTTGTCCGTAAACCTAATATAATATTTGTTATTTTAACTCGACGGAATAAGCTTGCCTGTACGTTTAACCCGCTAGAATATTTTGTACAGTCTACTTCAAAGATAGGTTTACACTTTTGCATCTAATATTCAATTGACATAAGGCGACGTAAACATCTCTTTGATATAGACTATACTTTGCCCGTGATTACAAATGAATATAAGAAGCTTACCTGTACGATTTACCAGTTAGACTGTACGCTAGCCTGCAATTACAAGTGAATATAACTAACATGCCTGTACGCGTAACCAGGTTGCCTGTAGTTTTTAAGAGTTTTAACCAGCTAGACAGTAAGGTCTTGTAGCTCGCCTATAATTTCAAGTGGATATTATAATCTTGCATGTACATTGAACCAGCTAGCCTGCAGTTAAGTGTATATAACAATCTTGCCTGTACATAAACCCAGCTAGACTGTAGTTTTAACTGGATATAACCAGCTTGCCTGTACATTGAACCAGCTAGCCTGCAGTTAAGAGTATATAACAATCTTGCCTGTATATAAACCCAGCTAGACTGTAGTTTTAAGTGGATAACAATCTTGCCTGTACATTGAACCAGCTAGCCTGCAGTTAAGTGGATATAACAAGCTTGCCTGTACATTGAACCAGCTCGACAGTAAGTCGCGCGGCCCTATGGTGAGCAGTACGCGACGCGGCGGAGCCACGTGTCGACGTACCACGTGTCCCGGCGTTAGTCGGCGGGGCGCGGGGGCGGCGCGCGCGGCGGGAGAGGGGAGGCGGGGACGCTCCAGCTCTCTGCTGTCGCCCATCTGACACATGGCAAGGTGGAGATTGTAGTTAGACTAAAGTAAGACTGTTAATAATTATAGTAGGTCCAGTTAATAAGGCCCAATAGTCCGCGTGGACAACCCTTTTAGTTAAGAGTTAAAAAGAGAAATAGATATAGTGGGCGCCTATTATTGGGCCGTATATTAATCGGACCCGTAAGGTCAAAACGGATGCGTCCGTCGGTCCATAAAACCATCTTGCTCGCACTGTGATGCATGTATTAAAACGAGTCACAGACAGAGACGCGCTTATACCTTCCGCGCACGAGAAAAAGAGATGCAACACTCTTCGGGAATGTGGTTTTTGGACAAATTTCGATAAACATGTAACTTAGTGAAGGTTTAATTATATTTAATTTAAGATTTTAGATGAGATACAATGTACTATAGCATTAACTTGATTGTGGCGTAAAATAATGTATTGTTTGAGTAGGCTGAGTAAAAAAAAGGAAAAGAAAGACCCAAATTTTGTTTTTTTAATAAGGAAATTTTATATCTTATATCGATTAAATCAGATAAACAATCATATAGTCAAGAATCATATATATGAAAATCAGACCTTATTCTATTTCAATCTATTCCGAACGGCATTTCAAAGCACGCGATAATTTCCAATTATCGCGTTCCCTTAAAGTCCCTATATGTGGGCATTTTCAATAATTCGTGCACCCAATTACCGTGAATTGTTAAATAAAAATTAACTCGGTGTCAGTTTTGTAACGATAACTAAGCATTTATTTTGTATTAAAACTAACTTTTTCTGTGTAATTTATGAATGATATGCCTATACACGTTAATTAAATGTTCATTTTCACATGATTTGTACGCTTAATTTTCGTTACAAAACTGACACCGAGTTAATTTTTATTTAACAACTCACGCTAATTGGGTGCACGAATTATTGAAAATGCCCATGTAATTATGTAGATTTATGTATATCAAGTTAGTGGCGGGATAGTTGATACATTACGACTCGGCATGTAAAAACAATTGTGTATTTATCTTGTGTACTATCACAAGTTATAGCAATTTGCGAAAAGTTTTTACCTATCCCGCCAAATTATACATAGAAAAGAAGCTTATACAGTACTAAGTACTTCTTACTCAGTACTAATCACCGTAGCCTAAAATGCTCACTCAAAATTTCGATGCAGATGAAACAAATGTTAAGTGGGACTTTAGATCTATACTGGTAAGGTTCACATTCAATTGTCACTCACCTGGGATTGGTGTGCCCGTGCGCGTCCCGCCTGCCTGCAACGTTGTGCCACTTGACGTAACCGCTCAGCCTCCGCTTGAGGAGTCCGGCGAGCGAGTGAAGCCAGCCTGCGACGCGACATACAGTCACGCCCCGTAACGCCAGCGAGCTCTTTGGTTACCGTGATACCCTGGTACTTTCGTACGAGTTGAGGCGATTAGGTTGGTAGAGGCACGGAAATTATAAGGAGCCACTGGTGTTATAAGGAAGGTTTTTGGTAGTTAGGAATAGGCAATGGGGCACGGAAATTAGAAGTATTGTCGTTGGTAAGTATTAAAGGTAATAGTGAGTTAAGAAAATTACAAATATATTTGGTAAAAGGGTTTACCGAATGACGTAAACTATAAGGGTTATTGGGTTATTAGAGAGTTTAGAATGATAATTATTGATAGTATAGGAACGATTATGAAACGATGGATACCAAAGGAACCGACAACATACGACAAGGAATAGGAAGAAAACTAAGCAACTGGTTTAAGGAACATCCTATCGCACTCAAAACTCCTGTTTTATTTTAACCAAAGAGCTGCGCATACTGCCTTGTGCCCGATTGTTAGCAATGAGGATGGAAATGGACATGAACCTACACCAAGCTAGAAGCAGGCCCGAAGACTGGAAACTCACTGACGCAGTACATATTGAACGCACAAACAGCTATAGACCTTGTCTTTTTGCAATGAGATTCACGAAAGTTAACTCAATGGTTCAGTCAAAAGGTATGTATAGCTAGCACAACTGACCGTCCCTTTCCAAATTGCACCGTGCGAGTGAGAAGTCGCAACGTGACTCGGCAGGAAGCCATGCTAGCCTCCCTGGCTCATCACATTGACATTTATGTGAACTTCAGGCTCGACATGTATACGATCTATCGCTGTGTATCTCGTCTCAGCGATCCAGAAATGTACGTTAATTTCAGATATATATACCGTACCAGTGAAATCCCAGTCCATTTGACAAGCGTAACAATCGTGACAAACGAGGGAAAACAGCTAAGTACCATCGAGAAACCTGGACTACAAAGCTGAAATACGGAGTCATGTTTATAATTATTTTGATATAAATTCGAAATCTAATTGAATTTCTAATATGAAATTATAGTTTTGAAGTTTCATGCATTTGAATACCCACCCCTCTCCAGGTTCGTGTCAGCGGTCTAATTGCCACGACTTCATATAAAACGGGCGTGGCAATTAGACAACAATTTTGACAACAAATTTGACCGTATTGCATCGATAATAGAGCGGTTTGTAGTGGCCTCGTACTGGCGAAGTATAGCCGATGTCGATATAAGGACTCTACCGGTGCCTAGTAAATTATAAATAATTCCAACGTCTACACTTTCACTTGATCGAGGTGCAAAATATATCGAATTGTGACTCCGCATACAACGATTTATAAAAAAATTATACACTCCTGGAACCGATAGTACAAAGCTCAATTCCCAGCACTCCTCGATTTCAGCCCGCACTAGCATGGTGTTAAGGTGTATTTTAGTGTGGCGAGGCAGGTGAAGAGCAACAGATGGGCAGGCGATGTGGGGCGCGTGAGCAAAGCAAGGAACAGTTGAACAAACATCGGCCAATGTTTGATCAAACTTGAACCCACAGAAATACAGTTTACACAGGGTATCTAATACAGAATACAGCCAACGTTTAGTGTTTGCAATGGTACCCTAGTTGGCGTCACTCTTGCAAGGTATCTGTCCCGTACGTAAGAACGTGCCGTATCAATTGTGTACGCTCAGCTGCAGAGAAACGTGACCTCGTGCATAGAATTTTGTATGCAGGGCTCAATCTCTGCATCAAAACTGTACTAAGATACTTATCTGTTGAATAGACTGATTGCAAACACTATCCATTGAAAAATGATAACACACAAGCTTAGATTAGTGGGCTAACACATTCACTCGTAAAGACGCGATTCTATATTCAAATCTAATAAACTTACTGTTTTTTAGTCTATGCCACAAGGGAGCTCTACCCGGCCACCATACAAGAAACATTGGCAATGAAATTTGAATCAGCTGCGATGGGAAAGAGAGTGAAGTTTGTTTTGTTTCTTGTGGGTGTTAGAAAATCCATCGCATAGTATATTCGTAATAGCTTTTTATATAGTTAACACGTCTTCAGAGCGTCAAATCATACACGTCATATACTACGCCGGCGGACATATAATTTTACTGCAATATAAAGTATTTTTGGCATGTAGCGACATATACATATATTATGGGCGTATAATACAAATATTGACGTCGTTATGTTTGTGATAGGGCAGAATCGCGATCAGACGATACAAATAATTCATTTCAACATTCACAATGTGCCAGTCTCTGCGAAAAGGGTCGTTTGTACACCTTACTTTATGTTGCGAAAATCGACTTTCTTGTCTAGCAATAAATTTATCGCATGGTGCACTGAGGTATTTTTCCCAGATAATCACACTACGGAATCGTCTAAGCACAACCCACCATTTATATGGCGAACTAACGATTTTATCCTAACACCATCCATGACGGTTGAAGTAGTTCACAGGTTCTAGTATATATCGATACATAATAAACGAAATAATCTTGTCACTCCTGATAAGAAAAAGTTGCTCTAAAAGGGTTAAAAGTATGGTGGGTTCCCCGCGTGGGTTAGAATAGCACCTCCTTTCCCCCCTTGGGTGTCTACTATGGGGATAAGGCCGAAGTGTTTTGTGGGCGATGTGCTAGCAAGATATCACGGCAATATCAGAATTTTTCCATAATTAAACTTGTAACTGCTAGACACAGAAAACAAGATTTCACGTGCTCTTCTGCTTACCCCTTTTGGGAATAGAGGCGTGATCTTCAAATTTGTTTTCAATTATTTTGCGAGTTGTCGAGACTAACCCTAAATCATTTATATGAGCAATATTCATATAAACGACCAAGTTCTGCTCAGATTGGTACAAGTGATATTTTTTTTTCATACTTGACATGAGGTTTGCGACACGTGTTCACTAAGGGTGAGTTGCAACAAACCGTCTGTAATCGTAAGCGGTGTTCGTTAAAATCTGAATGTATGGAACATTTGACAAGTTTCTATGGACTGACAGCTGTCAGCGCCATATTTAACGTTGATCGGTCTGTAATCGTAGGTCGGTGCAACCCGCCCTAAGCCCGAACTTGATCAACCGACGTGGAAGGTGAAGCCAGCAGCACATTGAATTCGATAATTTGATTATTTTATCTCACCAATATTTATCTATTTATATAAACGTAAAAGTCCTGACTGACTCAATCACTCACCTAAATCAACGCCCAGCCCAAACCGTTGAACTTAGAAAGCTGATTTATTGACAATAGTTAGTTTATATGAAGTAAGTTTCCACTAAGAAGGGAATTTCGAAAATTCCGCCCTCAAGGGGGTAAGAAGGGGGAAAGTTTGTATGGGAAAGGAGAAAAATTTTAAGTGAGTGACTTATAACTTTGTGTATGGACTTCTTTTAATTATTATTGTTTATTTTGTACCCCTATTGTCGAGATGACTATGCAAAGAAGTACTTACCATCGGCGATAAAAGCTTGTACATTCGCCGTCAATGACATGCTTACACTTTGCACCTAACTTCTTTGTAAGAAGGTGCAAAAGTGTAAACAAGTTATTGACATCAACTGTACCAAAAAGTCATTTTTGAAAAAGACTTATTTCAGCCGATACCGTTACGTTTATCATTATCTTTGTTTAATTTAGTGACATTTAGGCAGCGAGCAAAAAAACAAATTTAGGTAAATGTCAGTTAAGTTAACCGTTTATATCGGTTCTTAACCTGCTGTAACATTATTATTATTTTATTTAGACATGTAAAACAAATATAAATTATAGTTTTAGTTTGTGTTTGTAACTCATTTCTGGGTAGAAATAGAAAACAAAACATTTTGTAAATCTGTGTACAGTCAAGTATAAAAATATGAGTGCATACAACTTACTCAGAAATATGTCCCATAACTAATGACAGAGGTTTAAGGTTTTTGTACTTATTTAGGAGATGATGTTATCGATACATAGTTTTGCACTTGGCTGTACCCACGTCTTTTTTAGGGCCGCCCAAAGGAAATATTAGTGAGATAAAATACGGAAGTGGTAAGGGCAATTTTTTCATCTCCAGACAAGTTGGTGACCACGTAACCGATTCACGCCCACGATTTGTGGGCCGTTTCACGAAGCATTACAATTTTAGAAGACTACGCACGCAATCAAATGTCTGTCTTATGCTTGTATTGCTGTCTTGGCGTGATAGTTACAGTAAATGCCAATACCGTGTTCAAGCCATTATAGGATGTAATCTACTGGAAATTAGCATTATAATTCCAAAAATCAACTCTACCCACTTATTGCTTGACTGAACTGTGAAAGAAACAGTTTGTCAGGAGAATGAAACATTTGCCGCGAGTAACATCAATGAAGTCACTGTGACTGTACATTCACTAGGTCGGAAGCTAAGCTTTGTAAGCCCGCCTTCAATAGAGGACATTAGATTTAATGAGGGTCTTTAAAAATACATTATGTCACCAGTGTGCTAATCGAATAATCTTTATCAACATTATAATAAGGGTAAATCGCCAATAACTGGCCACCGTTTAATAACTGGCTACTTCATACTAAAAAAAGAACTCAATTCACCTATAATAGAATTCATTTTAGGTATAAGGCCACGTATAAAGTTCATTTTTAGGATGAGGGGGTCAGTTATTGAAGGGTGGCCAATTATTGGCGATTTACCCTAATGTTATTATTACTTATATCATATAACATAGACTTTTGTCTTTGATTACAACAGCTTTGCGAAATTACAATTTTAAAAGTATAAAGGGGTGTAACAGAACAGGGGTGTTGTCAGCCTAAATGGCGCCACCCTCTAATATGGTGGCGTCGGCCTCAATTGACAACATTTAATTTTTTTAAGTGGTCCATTTTATGATTTAGTTCGACAGAAAATGAAATTTTAAGGTACACGTGTTTTTTTATTACTCCCTAAATGTTTATTTTCATCCAAAAATATCACAATTAAAAGTAGTGAATTCCAATAGGTCGTAAGTAAAATATGACGTCATTATTATGTCTCTCTATGGCACCTGTCCACATCTTTCACTCAACAGACGTAAGAATGACGTCACGCACGGGGTATACCGCGTTTTACAGATTTTAGTGATTATCTCGGAAACGAGTAAGAATAAAAACGCGAAAACCACTTTATTGCGTTTAGATAAGATAATTACCGAAATGGTTTTCGATTTAGGCATCATTACATATTTTGCAATGTTGTCAATGGCGCCACCCCGTTATCTGGTGCAGTCCGCCTCAATGGCGCCACCCCGTTATCTGGTGCCGTCCGCCTCAATGGCGTCACCCCCCGGTCTGGTTTTGACAGGTGCGGGCGCTAGACAAAAAACGCCGGGCCAGTTGACGTTTCAAACGAACGTCGAGCCATATAAAGTAGGTATCATTTAAGCTTCAAAAGTATATTCCAAGACCTCATTCTACCTCTTGTGGCATTTTCTGAACGGATATCGCCTTGGACATGCTAGGTGAATTTCGATTAGGTGTCAAAGTCGATGGCATAATGTATTCCGGAAAAACCCTCATACCCTATATATAGGACAAAAATATCTGTACAGGACTCTATTATCATTGTTATAAATGTACAGATATTTATGTCATTATCTATGTACGTATATTATTAACCCTGACCGTATCTCCGGGTAATCAAGAAACCGGTATACTTTGACAATAGTTTAAGCCGCCGATGGTAAATGGTACTAAAGGTCAGCGCTCATTAAAACCCCCGACACCCGACCCGCACCGCCTAGCCTCGGAACTCTACTAACTTCGGAGTTGAGGCGGTGCGGGTCGGGTGGCGGGTGGCTCTAATGAGTTGTGACCTTAAGACGGAGCCGGAGCCGATCACACCATATAATACATGTGCGGATCGTGAACTGAATGATATGGGTGATACTGTGAACTGACTGTGTGTGTGCACATTTATCTTTTATCGTATGTACTTATATATAAACAAGTACAAGTTACAGTTTGGCAAGATGCCGCCACTGAAAACGACTTATTATCCTGGTGCCGTCCGCCTCAATAGCGCCACCCCCTAATCTGGTGCCATCCGCTTCAATGGTGCCACCCACTAATTTGGTGTCGTCCGCCTCGATGGCGCTACTCCCTGATCTGGTGGCGCACGCCACAATGGCGCCACCCCCTAATCTGGTGCTATCCGCCTCAATGGCGCCACCCCCTATGTCGGCCGCCTCAATGGCGCCACCCCCTAATCTGGTGTCGGCCGCCACAATGGCGCCACCCCCTAATCTGGTTGCGCACGCCTCAATGGCGCTACCCCCTAATCTGGTGCCGCCCGCCTCAATGGCGCCACCCCCTTATCTGGTGCCATCCGCCTCAATGGCGCCACCCCCTAATCTGGTCCCATCCGCCTCAATGGCGCCACCCCCTAATTTGGTGCCGTCCGCCTCAATGGCGCCACCCCCTTATCTGATGCCATCAGCCTCAATGGCGCCACCCCCTAATCTGGTGGCGTCGGCCTCAATGGCGCCACCCTCTAATCGGATGTCCTCCGCCTCAATAGCGCCACCCCCTAATCTGGTGCCATCCGCTTCAATGGCGCCCACCCACTAATTTGGTGTCGTCCGCCTCGATTGCGCCGCTCCCTAATCTGGTGGTGCACGCCTCAATGGCGCCATTCTCTAATCTGGTGGCGTCGGCCTCAATGGCGCCACCCTCTAACCGGATGTCCTCCGCCTCAATAGCGCCACCCCCTAATCTGGTACCATCCGCTTCAATGGCGCCACCCACTAATTTGGTGTCGTCCGCCTCGATGGCGCCACTCCCTAATCTGGTGGTGCACGCCTCAATGGCGCCACACCCTAATCTGGTTGCGCACGCCTCAATGGCGCTACCCCCTAATCTGAAGCCGCCCGTCTCAATGGCGCCAACCCATTATCTGGTGCCGTCCGCCGCAATGGCGCCACCCCGTAATCTGGTGCCAACCGCCTCAATGGCGCCACCCCCTTATCTGGTGCCGTCCGCCTCAATGGCGCCACCCCCTTATCTGGTGCCATCCGCCTCAATGGTGCCATCCCCTAATCTCGTGCCCTCCGCTTCAATGGCGCCACCCCCTTGTCTGGTGCCGTCCGCCTCAATGGCGTCACCCCCCGTTCTGGTTTTGACAGTTGCGGAGGCGGATGTCACGTCTGTTATTGTGAATAGTTCAATTTGAATCTGAATCAATTAATAAAATATAAATGTGCACACTTACAATCACTTTACGTAACTAACACACAGAAATAGTCGGACCTTGAAAGTTACTAGTTGCGACCACTCTGCTCCTATCAGAAATATAGATAGATTTATGAAAGCGTTAATATTGTACAGCTTCTTCTTAATATGTATTACCAGATTGTCGATGTCTTGTTCATTGAAATCGAATAATTTAAGCGCTAGAATAAGTTTTGATTTCCGATTTAACACTATCTCACATTCACCATATCGGAAAAATAGCAGGTAAACAAAGACTCGACTTTGGATTTTTTCTAGAGAAAATTAAAGCAATCATGCTTTGGCTCCTGACAAGCAGTCATGATATTTTTAAACTATAGCGAACATTTTAAGCGACGGCGTTTTGGATTCTGCCAAACAACAAAAAAATATTCAAGAATGATATTAAAAATTAATTTACATGTTTTAGTTCACAAAGCAGCCGTCGACAAAGCTCATGATTTGCCAATTCATGTTTTTAATTTAACAGTTATATCAGATACGGACAGTGTCGCCGCGTAGTAAAACTTTCAGCAGCCCAACTTCAATCAAAGACTAGTTAATGTATAGACTGCTAATGACAACAGCTTCATTAGCCGGCGTTGTATAAAGCTGCGGATCCACCACAGATGCTTTAAGCTGTGTTTCCATAACAGTAAAACCTCTGTCAAACAAGACAGGTGTCAAATATATGGAGGCACATTTTCGCACACCTATGCACTTAGAGCATTAAACCAACCGGAGTGGCAATTGACAGGCGTTCCCCTCTGCCAAATACGTATGACCAGTGGTCATACGTATTGTATGGACTGACGTTTATCTGACGTAGCTATTTTCACGTTCCGCATACATTTGACGTTCCCCTCCCCCGCAAAAATCGGCAGACTTTTTATGTATAGAAAATGACATATGTGACCACTCCTGTTGGTTTAATGCTCTAAGCCTATGCAGGATCACAGGTTCACAAAAATTTTGCACGGCGCTGTGACCTCACGTACAACGCCATCTAGCGACCGTGTTGACATTGACAGTTATTATTTACCAGTCCCTATTTTAATGTAGGTGACAGCAGTGGCAAGCGCAGCAGTACGACGTTCCCTGAGGCTGGCTACCTCGTGACAGAGACCAGAGAGTTGGTAGAGCGATGGAGCCGAAGAAAAATGTTTTTTTTTTAAATAACTCACAATTTATGGGCCGTGGAATTATAACTCATACAGCCAGGCCACGACTAGCGGCGGCGACCGCGGTGACCAAACTAATGCACAGAGACAGTGCCGTCTGTGTGCATTTGTTTGGAATGCTCACAGCGAAATCGTGGCCGAGCCGTCAGAGTACGTATGTCTGTAAATGTATACCAGCTTAGACAGGACTGGCTTCCGAAGAGACGGGTTGACCACTAAGATACTGCGAGGTTAAAGTTCAAAGCTCATTAGAGCCACCCGGCACCCGACCCGCACCGCCTCGCCTCGGAACTCTACTAACTACGGAGTTGATATAGTGAGCGCATGCCCCATATAAAGAATACTAACAGCTGGAGGTGGTGCGGGTCGGGTGTGACTTTTAACCTCGCAGTATCCTAGGGGTCAACCCGTCTCTTTGCGTCGTTCTCGTGGCTTTTATAAGAACTGCGCGCGATAGACTGTCCATTTCTTTCTAATTAGAACACTTAGAACGAGACGGGTACAGAAAACTTTAATTTCTTTGGCTGTAGCGCTTTAAAACTCTCTATTCTCTGCTTATACATAACAGAAGAAATAAAATGTATATATTATTAGCATTGTATATTAAATATATCTTATCATAACTAATGCAAAGTTAAGTCAGTTCCAAAATAGCAGCTTGAACATAAATGTATATTCTAAAAAAATACTTATGGAACTGCAACTTTGGTTAAATTTCTTAAAGTCTCATACTTATGTAATAAAAGTTAACTTAAGCTCCACGAAGTAACAGATAAGTATGTACCGAAAATACAGAACACAGGTGTCAAGAAATTATGTTTTTATAAATCTTTGACTAATACATTCATAATGATGTCGTTAAATATTCTAAGATACACATTATCTTCGACAATTGCACACCGTGTCAGGTTTGCGTGCTGTTTTCGGTGCAAACATAGTATTTTTTTTTTACTTGCAAGGATGCCCTGATATGATAATCCTCGCGCGCTATCTAACAGTGACGACACGCCGTCGTCCCGCGGCCGTACCTTGGTCGTCGTGGCGGTGGCGAGGCGGGTGCGGCGCGGGCAGATCCGTGCGGAGCCCGTTCCGCGGCTCCGCACGCGTCAGACTCTGGCTGCGGCCTTCGGATAGCCTGGTGATCAATGTAGTGTTAAGGTGGTACGATTTCGATACAAAACGTTATTTAACATTCACAGAGTAACAGCGTGATTTTTTAAGAAACCAATTTTCATAATGTGGCTTTCCATGTGCGCGAAATTCCCCCTTTCCTTGAATAAACTTATATAAACTAGAATAATTTGAGTAAAATGGTTTTACCAAAGTATGACGTCACATACTAATATCTTAAATTATTCTAGTTTATACTAGTTTATTCAAGGAAAGGAATAATTTAACAACCTATGAAACATTGCTACATAAGGCTCCTAAAATGTCACGCCGTTAGCCCGCGAATGTCAAAAGACGTATTGTATGGCGATCGAACCACCTTAATTCAAAAAGAGCTACGCAAATAGTTTAAAAACTTGAACCAAGATATTGGACAAGTAGAATGGGCATCCGTCAAAGAAATTGGATTAAATATTAAATATACACATTGGACAAACATCTTGGACAATTAGAATACCACCCTTATACACAAACAAGCTACAACCTCACAGACTATAATGTTCTTATAGATAGTATAGATAATGTACGTCGAACGGAACACACAATATGAAAATGTACCTTCCAATAAAATATATTATGATCACTATAAATTTTAAATGAAAGGAAAAATTTAATGCTCCGAGCCGGATTCGAACCGGCGACCACAGGCATTCATGGCCCGTCGCTACTAACCAACTGAGCTATCGAAACAATCTGGTTCGGGCACCAAATCCTTCAATCAGTTCCTTCATACAACGCCTTTAGGGAGGCGTGTAGCGACATCTACCAGAAGACTTAGGCTTCTTTATAATTTTCGTTAGCAGCGTTACTGCTTAAAAACAAAAATTAATATTATGATCACCTTTCATGAGACATACAATATCCGAATAATGGTTTCCTGTTGGGCTATTCCCACCGCAACAGTGATAAATCCAAGATGGCGGCGGGTGCACGGACGCCTCACACACTTCCTCTTTACAATATTAGTATAGATAGTATAGATGTTGTTGTCTCACCTGGCAAACCTATTGTTGAGCAGGAGAGGCGACGGCGGGTGTGGATGCAGCCGATCGTGCAACGAAGGGGGCTCCAGATCCACGCCGTTAGCTGGAACGGCGGGCAACACGTCAACATGTAGGCTATCATTGGGTGATGCCTGGCCAAACTATTTGTGTGATGTCTAAGGGTATAAAGCCCTTTTGCGTCATGTTTTCACTATAACCCAAGTAATTGATCAGAGATCTCAGTTTTTTTATAAAAGTCGCAGTTTTATTAATTACGGAGTTTGCGACTTTTTTATAAAAGTGACAATACACCCTAAATTAATCCATAGCAGCCAACGGAAAAAACGTAGATGTTTAACTAGCGCCGTAAAATGGCCCCACAGAAAGGGTGCCATGGTAGGCGGGGCGTCAGAACGATGCCAGGCAGCCATTTAGTTCGGACATGGCAGTGTTGTCAAACTGGTGTATAGACCAAATGTTCATTTTCAAAAATTGTGCCTTCTTGTGCAGTAAAATGTTGTGCGAGTCGTTCAGACAAGTACACCGAAAAAGATGAAATCAGTTTTCACAAGTAACGAAAGCAATACACATATTATTTTGATTTTATTATTAGGATCACATTTTGTAAAGGGGTGGTATCATACCAACTGACATCAATACTTGTTTAGTAGGTTAAACACAATAATAAAATGATTTATTATTTTTATTTATCTAGTATGTACCTGGGCGACCGAAGCCACTTGGGTGAAAATAGAGTATTTTTTTTTATTGATATGGGACCTAGTTAAAAATCAAATTTTCACCCCGTAAACTCAAATTTCGTCAAAATCATTGGTGCCGTTTTTAAAGCCGCGTCTCCATATTGCGCGGCTGCCGCGCGAGCCATGTTCGACCGCGGCAAACGTGTAGTTTGGCTCGCGAGCCAAATTTAACGCCATGTTTCTACCAAGCGCGGCTGCCGCGCGCGGCAAGACGATCCGTCACGATCGAGAGTTCGAGAGTCGAGTCGATCGACCAGCTTGTACTTGACAACCATGGACGTATCACGTCCGAAGCGTGCGGCTGCCGCTTTTACAATTATTTATAACAATATTAACAAGAAACCATAACGGAAAGTTCGATGGTGGATGAAAAAGATGTTTATGAATAGAATGTTACATGGTGGTGTGAGACTTATGGAAGACATGAGATATGAAGTTGATGAAACAGTAATTTTGTTGCTATAATCACTACATTTACTGTTCCATAAAAGCTGTTTAGAGCTGTATAATTTAATTAAAGTACACTTTTCGTTATCCATGTCAACTGCCGCGCGAGCCAACTCAAATCAAAACACACCCGTCCCAACTGTGCGCGAACAAAACACTGACGTTCCTTTGCCGCGCGCCAAAATACCGACAGCAAATGGTTCGTCGCGAACCATGTTCGAGGGCGGCAATGTTCGAGTTGGCTGGCGCGGCAGCCCGGTATCCACTGCGCGCGGCTGCCTCGCGAGCCAATGTTCGATGGTTTGCCGCGCAAAATAGAGGCGCGGCTTGAAACGTGGTTATAAATAAATATACTAGTTTAACAATATAGGATAGAATCTGCAGTTGATTGCATCATTGTGATCATCGTACAAAGGATTTAAACCAAGGCACTATTTTTTTGTACTTTTAGTAGGCAGCTAAAATTAAAAATATATTTTCACTTCTCATGCTCAAAAAGTGCCTCTTTATGCTGTGTGTAGGCGACATAGAGTCGCTTTTTATGCTCTAGAGCCTAAAGTCAAATCTTCGTCGAAGACCAAGGCAATCGGCCCAACAGCCACACGAGCAACTTAAACTTCATGGAATAAACTCTTTATTTTTATTTTTTATGTTTCGTTAGTATTCTAAGACCAGGGCAAGGATACCAACAACCAAAGTGCGCAATAAAACGTCTCGCGTAAAATGGTGCGTTTTATGCACTTGTTGTACAATCTACTATTCTTAACCTAAACATATTACGCCAACGTTATGACAACTAAATAGCTCCTTGTTGCATGCCGTCCGACATGATGTCCGACACGGCAATGCATTCGTAAATTGACCAATTGCGTTCATTTGTGTTGGGTAATTGGGAATAGGTAATTTTGGGTAGCTGTGATTGGATGCGCAGTTGACAATGCGCATACCGGGTTTTAGGCACGTATTTAGGTAGAAATTTGTAAGGAGCTAGCCTTCTATGATTTTTCGATTGCTGTTCCTTAGCAGAAAACATTGAACAGTCAAGGACACCAATATGTATACACCACAAAGTCTCAAAAATATGTAGGCAGAGCTTATTTCTGCAACAATAAGGATGTAGTATCAACTGTTTAGACAACCAAAATGAATTCGACCAATCACGTGGCGCCTTTACTGAACTATTATGAATTTGACCAATAGAACGTCGTCTTGGCTACACAGGAAAATACGCCAAAGAATAAAAAGCCGTTGCGCTGCCCTTCGTTTCAGCAAGGCTAAGATTTTCAATAGATGCAAAGTTTGTTTAATTAGTTCAGTTGACTCGTAGAAAAAGTATTGTATACAAATCTTGCTAATCTTGGTAAAAAGCTGCATAGTTACCTTGTTAAACGTATTTAATAATTATTGTACCTATAGACGTAGATATTGTAAATAATAGAAATAGAAGAGAGTAGAGACTGCTCGATCCCACAGTCAAACTGTGCAAACGGTTTTGTTTGTGCTGTATATCTTTTTCTTAATAAATAAATAAATAAATAAATAATAATAATAGTTGTATAATTAGCTTTTTAACTCTCGTACCTTAATTAAACGTGGTACTCGACTGAAAAAGCATACATTATATAACGATTGTATAATATTAGTTTATGCAACTGATCCATAATGAGGCCTTAAAATACGATTGTGGTTCTATATATGGATCGAGCGTGAGCGAGTTACATAATAGGATCCCACGAGTGTTTTAAGGACTAATTATGTACAGTTTGTAAGTATAAGTAGCAAGTAACAGCAAAAAAGCCAACCAAAAATTGTCAACAGCAATGGCGGCAATGCGATCCTTCGTCATGTCACATTGTTTTTTTTTTTAAATCATAGACAAACGAATGAAGTCCCTGTAATCATGTCATTCGAGATCAAATGTCGTGCGGTTTATATTAAAGAAACATACTGATTGCCGTTTCGTATCGATAACTGTTTTAATATCTATGTATACTAGAAAGGAGACCCACTTTAGTTTTGACAGCTGTTCCAAATTTAAACTCACAACGTTACAAGAATCTGTACAATAATTGTACCACAGACAAGAAAGTTCTTATAGTAAAATCGGTTGTAATAATGCTGGTCATTTCCCACGGTTTCTGAACGCATTTTAGAGCACTTATGATATGTGAGTAGGTAAAATACTACAGTAGTATTATAATTACCCTCGTGTCCAAGCATGGGGTGCGGCCGGCCGGTCCGCGGCGGCGGGTCCGGCGAGCGGCCCGTGCTGTGCTCCCGGCTCAGACTGCAACACAACGCGACAGAGCTATAACCACGTACTTCGTAAGTCGAAGTTCGGGTATTGCCATCTCTATCACACATACATTGCTCGTGTGACAGGGATGCATGTATTACGAACTTCGAGTTTCGATTTTCGTGGTAAAGCCGCAGGACACACGCCCGTGACGACACGACGGACGACAAGTTTAAGGCATTTTGTGCCCGACTAGGGACGAGAAGCAGTAAGGTCTAGTTTTCCTTCTGGGTTGGAAGGTCAGATGGCAGTCGGTTACGTAAAACAGGTGCTTATGCCAAATCTTATTCTTATGCGCGACATCGTAAATACGTCAGGGGTGATAGTTAGGGTGAGTTGCACCAAACCGTCTGTAATCGTAAGCGGTGTTCGTTAAAATTGGAATGTATGGAACGTTTGACAAGTTTCTATGGACTGACAGCTGTCAGTGCCATATTTAACGTTGATCGGTCTGTAATCGTAAGTCGGTGCAACCCGTCCTTAGTCTATATTTTCGTTTCTGATCCACCGTGTGTAGTCTTTCACCACCCCCTTTTTTCCCGCTGTGGTCTTAAAAGTCGGTGCCGATTAATGTACGGCACGATAATCCGCGTGCATCTTTCTCTCTCTCTCTTTTTGCATGAGATAAAAAGAGAGAGAAATATAGTGGACGCCGATTATTGGGCCGTACATTAACCGGTAACGTCGATAAGGGAACAGGGTTCGAATGTTTTGTGGGCGAGGGGGTAGCAACGTATCCCCACCATATCACACTTTGTCGATCTTTTATATCCACATTTATGCTAAAAATGGGTCTGGAACATAAGTTTCATGTGTTCTGCCTACCATTTTTGGGGAATAAAGGCGTACATCTATGTATTTATGTATGATCTCTAATTGCTCAAATCCTTACAGGGAAAATTTCGTTCCGACCTTTCACTGTCAACTATTTCGTAGCGTTACGCTCGTAGCCAATGTAATGGTTTTCCCGCTATGTAGAAAAATTCGCTTGCGAGCAGAGCGCCCGATGATCGGGTTCCGCGAAAGTTTTAACTAAATTCGCCTGTATTTTATAAGCTTATATTTAAATTGCACTGTTCGTATGTATGTTAGTAAGTTGTCCGTCAAATACTAGCAATCCATTTTAATTGAGCTGAAATGTTGGGTAAAGGTATAGTTTGGGTGACAATTCAATAATACGGTACCATCGAGCAGATCTGATGATGGAGATAGAAGGTGGCCATGGGAATTCAGTACGTAACCCCGTTGAGTTTGGGCTCGTTTGAATCCTCTCAATTGTTGATGACGGTATACAAAAAGTACAGTCGGCAATAAAATGTAACAAACATGAATTTTTACCTGTCTCTTTTGTACAATTAATTATTTACATACATACATACATACATGCATACCACGGACGACAATTAATAGGCGTTTCGTGCCCGACACACGCGGTTTAGACTTTAAGAGAAGCGCATCAAACGAACACCGGGGGTTCGAATCCGGGCTGACTTCGTCGGAGCGGTTCGTTAAAGGTCAACATCACGACGAAATCCAAAGGTGTATATGAATAACAGTGTAATAAATAATAGTATTGCCGGAGTCCGCCGGATGCGGGTGGCGCAGGACCGGTAACTTTGGCACTCTTCGGGGGAGGCCTATGTCCAGCGGTGGACGTCTTTCGGCTGATATGATCATGATGATGATAAAATAATAGTATATAGCCTAACAGTGAGATACATACAGACTTACGAATAAGGCCACGTTAACAAGTCTTAATTCACAAAATTATTCAATGTCCGAAACGATTTTAAGTGTATCAAATTTGCACCGCCACTATAATATATATGTATATATAAATGTTGGCCCGATCGAATAATTAACTGTCAGTATAACACATGCGATATAAATGAATTGGAAAATTTATAGAATAACATTATAAAATTACGATTATCCGTACAAAATCTGTACAACATTAGTTAACAATATTAAAAGGTTAGTTTGTAACAATATTAAACACAAGCTTTCTCCCGCGACTTCGTCTGCGTGGACCCGGTATAAAAACTACTATCTTCGTGCAAAATTTTACTCAAATCAGTTGAGCCGTTTTTAAACGCAAGCGTGAGCAAGTAACAAACATCTAAACATCCAAACTTTCGCATTTATAATATTATAGTAGTAAGTAAGATTCATCAAATCATCATATAATATTAAATGAATTAGTAGTTTAGAGTCAAATTAATATCGATCTAACTCATCATCCTCCTAGCGTTATTCCCGGTTGTGCCCCTAAAGGAGCCCAGGGTCCGCTTTGACACCTAATCCCAAGATTTGGCATAGGCACTAGTTTTACGAAAGCGACTGCCATCTGACCTTCCAACCCAGAGGGGAAACTAGACCTTATTGGGATTAGACCGGTTTCCTCACGATGTTTTCCTTCACCGAAAAGCTAACGGTAAATATTCCGTACATAAGTTCCGAAAAACTCATTGGTACGAGCCGGGATTCGAACCCACGACCGCCGCTTGACAGCCGCATGCCTGAACCACTAGGGTACCGTAGCTCTAATATCGATCTAACTGTGGTTCAAAAATACACAAATCAGAAACTGAGCAGCAAACCATCGGTATTTATCAGAGGTTTTTTTACGGAAAAAAAAAAGCATTTAATAATCTATCGAAACAAACAAATTTCATATCGCGAGCGCAATGCGATGTAGAAACTAACTTTTATGCATACAGTGAAATCAGTGACGCATAATTTCGGTGTCCGAGAGGCAACCCGATGGCTCGGTTGCTACGGCCTCCCGACGCGTTGTGAAACTGCCCTGTGCAACCAAACTGAACCAGTTTTGACTGGAGCGGAAATTCGAAGGGGGATGTCGCCAGGTATTCGATTGAGACCAGCATGCCATTATATAAAATGCTTTAAAGCCCTAATTTTTGTTCGAGTCATGTGTCCCCCCTCCCTCATATTTCTATATGAAACTTCTGTCAAGCGGCGGTCGTGGGTTCGAATCCTGGCTCGTACAAATGAGTTTCTCGGAACTTATGCACGGAATATTTACCGTTAGCTTTTCTGTGTAGAAAAACATCGTGAGGGACCGGTCTAATCCGAACAAGGTCCAGTTTTCCCTCTGGGTTGGAAGGTCAGACGGCAGTCGCTTTCGTAAAACCAGTGCCTACGCCAATTCTTGGGATTAGGTGTCAAAGCAAACCCCGGGCTCCTTTAGGGCACAACCGGGAATAACGCTAGGATGATGATGATGAACTTACATATTAACATACGAAAAACTTAAATAAAATCTCATCAAATGGCTTGCGAACATTTAAACGGACAAGTTATTTACATAAGAAGAAGTCAAACAGTGGCATGGCTGGCACAACCGGCGCCGCGACGCGACGCGAGTCGACAAACATCTACCCTCCTTTTTCTAACTTGCACGGTACGAGTGAGACAGGAGAAACACAACACAGTCACAGTGAGCCGAGCGCGAAGCGAGTAACCAGCAAGGTGCTAGCAGTGATCACCCAATACATGTCGCCGTTGCATCGATTTTGATATAAGTAGATTAGTATACAATTTTGCACGGCTGTTTGCAAGGTTAAGAGTAGATAAGGCGTGGAGAAATAATTATAAGTATATAATCAAATGGCTGCGACATTTGAAAGCATAGATAAATATCGCGAAAGTAACTTTATACTTTCAAACTGATGCAGAACCCTAAAAACATACTGACGCATAAGACAGACAGACATCGCGAAGGTTCCAATTAAAATTAGGGCAGACCCCACAAACATACTGACGCACTGACAGACGGACGGCGCGAAAGTACCATTGTACTTTAAAAATGGGCAGAACTTTAAAAATATATGGCTCATAAATAGACATCGCAAAGATAACGGTGCCTATTAAAATTAGGACAGACCCCACAAACATACTGACGCACAGACAGACGGACGGCGCGAAAGTACCATTGTACTTTCAAAATGGGCAGAACTTTAAAAACATATGGCTCATAAATAGACATCGCAAAGATAACGGTCCCTATTAAAATTAGGACAGACCCCACAAACATACTGACGCACAGACAGACGGACGGCGCGAAAGTACCATTGTACTTTCAAAATGGGCAGAACTTTAAAAACATATGGCTCATAAATAGACATCGCAAAGATAACGGTCCCTATTAAAATTAGGACAGACCCCACAAACATACTGACGCACAGACAGACGGACGGCGCGAAAGTACCATTGTACTTTCAAAATGGGCAGAACTTTAAAAACATATGGCTCATAAATAGACATCGCAAACATAACGGTCCCTATTAAAATTAGGACAGACCCCACAAACATACTGACGCACAGACAGACGGACGGCGCGAAAGTACCATTGTACTTTCAAAATGGGCAGAACTTTAAAAACATATGGCTCATAAATAGACATCGCAAAGATAACGGTGCCTATTAAAATTAGGACAGACCCCACAAACATACTGACGCACAGACAGACGGACGGCGCGAAAGTACCATTGTACTTTAAAAATGGGCAGAACTTTAAAAACATATGGCTCATAAATAGACATCGCAAAGATAACGGTCCCTATTAAAATTAGGGCAGACCCCACAAACATACTGACGCACAGACAGACGGACGGCGCGAAAGTACCATTATACTTTCCATCTGGGGCAGAACCCTAATAACATACTGGCGCATAGACAGACAGACATTGCGAAGGCTAAGGGTTCCTATTAAAATTAGCGTAGACCCCACAAACATACTGAAGCACAAACAGACGGACGTCGCGAATGTACCATTCTAATTTCTTTCAAAATAGGCATTACTTTAAAATCACACTGGCGCACAGACAGACGGACGTCGCCAAGGTACACTACTACAATATGATTCGCTCAGCCAGATTGATATACCCACACCATATAGGCGTTAGTAACTTAACCCTTTAAAATGCAGAGGGAATATTCCCATCACGAATGAACCTCATTTCTATGAGATAGGATAGGGTTCAATTCTATGAAAAACCAGATTTTCAGCCTTTATGCCCGCTAAACGGTTAAATAATACTAGAGGGCTCTGTGAGCAATCAACCTCACGAATCTTTCTGTTTCCAAAAACTGTGTCAACAAAAGAAATCCATATAATTGTAGAACCTTCCTACCTAGAATATTTCTCGAAAATGCGACCCCTTAAGGAGAACAGCCGGAGTCGGCTGCTTCGTTCGCTTCGCCCGTTCGCTCAATAATATGAATAACGATAATCATTCGCATAAAGCAGTTTAGTAGCTTAGTATCTTTCGCTCAGGAGACACAAAACATCTAAATTTATTTTTCTAAAGCTTTGTGAAACGTTTATAACTAAAAAACATATGCATAGACCAAAAAGAAACAATAACAAAATGCAGCTGCGAGCAATGTTTTTAAAATATTAAAATAAATATTATAAGTAACAATCTTACACAAATCGACCTAGTTCCATAGTAAGCTCAATAAGGCTTGTGTTATGTGTACCTAGACGACGATATATTTAATAGAGAGAAATACTTAAATACATAGAAAACATCGGAGACTCAGAAACAAATATTAATGCTCATCACGCAAATATTGGTGATGACCTGGTAAAGGTTGCGGGAGTCCGCTGGATGCGGGTGGCGCAGAACCGGTTACTTTGGCACTCTTTGGGGGAGGCCTATGTTTAGCAGTGGACGTATATCGGCTGATATGAAGGTCAGGGTGATGGTGACACAAATATGTGCCCTAAAATAGGTTTCTAACCCAGGACCTTCAGCTTCGTAGGCAGCGCCAGCGTCACTTGCCACTAGGCTAACCGGTCGTCAAAAAAAAACGTCTTAGCTAGATGCAAATTAATTCCCTTACATACTAAGGGCAGTGCAAATTATAAATAATGCCCGATTTTACCTCATACCTCTATTTGGTAATTTAACCTCGTTAGTCCCAGATAGATTTTTGCGATTTTGAATTTAGAACTTCCCTTAATTCTATTATAGTTCGAAACCCGATTTGAATTCAAGTAATGGTCGATTCACTAGAGCTGGCGCGGACAATATATGCAAATGTCATTAATTTTATAGACATTACGAACTGGCCCATAACTCACCAACTTGACAATTGTCACCTGACAACGACAATTCTCCGTACATTGCTGGTTCCACAAGTAGCCTAGCAAACATCTTAACTCCTAAGCATATGTATGGAAAATTGTCAAATTGGTGTAATACGAGCATGTACGCGGGCACTTACGCGGATAAGGGCTCGGACACACGTGTGTACATAAAGGTGATAGCTGAGCGGTCAGCGGGACGTACCTCCTGTGGCGTGGCGTGGCGTGCAGGTCGACCCGCGACCGCCGCTGTTGGCTCTGGTGGTAGAACCGCTGCAGGACTATGGGACTAGTGTTGCCAGAGCTCTGTAACGGCAGACGTGTTGGGTGAAAAGCGGAAGCGGGGTCAAGAAATACCTTTTCTCAAAAATCATCGGCGAAGTTGACTTTATTGGTAAAAAATCAGGACCCGAAGTGCATGGTTTTAGTCAAAACTTAAAAAATAAAAAAACCTTGTCTCGATTGTGCTCGACAACAATGTTGCATAAATTTCCATCATTTGTTGTGGTACAAACAGTAGTCTCAAATAACTTATGGCGTTTTCGGAAGAAAACTACACTCTCAACTTACTATATAAAAAAACGAGGAATTGCAAAAATTGTTCTATTTTTAAATACCACTGTAACTGTATACACTGTACTGCTAGTTGTTTTTTAGGAAAATATAGAAAATTGACGTGTAAAAGATTCCAGATTTAAAAGAAGCTGCAAGCTCAGTTATTGATAATAAAAATGGCGAGAAGAAAAGCATGCCTTATCATTTTCAGAAATTATATTTTAGTTTTCTTACAATTTTTTTGAGAAAAGCACTATATTTCTCTCAGCCGGAAGGTCAATTGCTGGCTTCGTATTAATGTAAACAGACTCCCAAGGTCGTTCGTTTAAAATTAATACTTAGGTGTTTGAAATTAAGACATACCTACAGGTCGATTCATGTAAAAAGAACCCTGGCGGCCATACATTTTATATGGCCGCCAGGGCTCTTTTTACGTGTGTCGACCTAAACCGTTGTAGTTTATTAAAAATCTTGCGGGCCATTCCAGCATGTACGCTTTTTACAATAATGCCATATTACTTGAAATTGCATTTAATTTATTCTAAAGGCGGGCACTTATATATTTACCAAATTGGTTTCGATTTTCGCAAGTGGCGTCTATTGTTTCGCCGCGGACGTCGTGCGAATTCCAACAGTGACGAACTCGTGAGCCAAGCCGCGTGTCGCACCGCGTGGGATTGCCAATCGGTTACATACATTTAGCATGAACGTGGTTACATTAGCTCCGTCCCGCGTTTCGCCACGTTCAATACAAAGTAAGCTTTGCGACGCTCTAATATAACCCAGGCTTTCTATGAACCAGTGGCTGAGATGTGTTGTACAGACGCCAACACAGTTTATATAGAACCTTATGCACATAAAGTGCACGGTTCAGTTAGCTGTGTTCTCGATGGTACGTACCGCAGGCGAGGGCCGCCACCGGTTCTCGACCGAGACGCGGCGCGCGGGCGGCGGCGGCGGAGACGCGCACGCCTCTAGCGTTCTGGAAATGCACCGAAGTCAAGTTTAGTACCACGCCTGGCCTTGGGTCTTCTAAACGGCTTCTATTGCTGTCTCACGCTGACTTTGTACAAGAGCATGATGGGCTTGCCGACCACACATTGCTGTAAAAATGTTGCCCGTTCAGAAGCCCCATTAAGACCGGTAAGTTAGAACATGAATGCAGTGAATGATCAGGATTTAAAAGAACATGAATGCAGTGAATGATTAGGATTTGGCTACCCGAGCTCAGAGATTGGTTGATCAGAGAATTACCTAGTTCTAGTACTCGTTAGAATACTTGGTAATACAATGAATATCATGATCATATAAGCCGAAAGTCCACTTCTGGAAATAGGCCTCCCCCCGTGAATATCATACTAGAAGAAAGATAGAAAGAAATAAAGAAAATCATTTGATACTCCAAAAACTATACATAAATAAAAGTGTAAGAAAACTATCTTTATTATACAGGGTGACATTTTAATCAGTGTCCAATTTTTTTGTAGGTATCACTAATAGACTCCATTTTTGAAAAAAAACTATTATTTTTTAAATCATAAATTGTCTATCTCAAAAGAATTATCCGTTCAGCGTGGTAACTGGGCATTCAGTACCGCGCGGAGCAGGGCGGGGCCGGGGGAGGCGAGGCGTGCGGTGCGCAAACCTTACTACCCGCTGAGGTGCCCGCGCGGTATGGTTTTTTGGGATAACTTTAAGCAGCAATTACTAAAAATGTTTGTACTGAATGATATAAAACAAAAAAACACGCATTTTATAATTTTTGCTGAAGAACCTTATACTTGAATTTGGAAACTGATTAAAATGCCACCCTGTATATTAATAAAATCATCATATATTTGATTAGCCAAATTTGACATTTAGTGCTCACTTGGCGCTAGCTGGTGATAACAAAAACAACGCTTACATAAGACTTATTCGCAGCCTACATGCAAGTGAACTTCCGAATAATGAGTGGTGGCGCAGGACCCGTCACTTTGGCACTCTTTGGGGGAGGCCTATGTTCAGCAGTGGACGTCTTTCCGCTGATATGATGATGATGATGATTCATCAAATAGATTTTAGCCCCTTATTTCAGATGGGTTAAGCGTAGAGATTGTGTGACAGAAAGGTATGGAATTAGTGAAAAGAAAATATAGTTACCTCCGTCTTGGGTAAGGCGAGTGGTTAGCGAAGTCAGTCTCGAGGCTCGCTGGCTGCGAGGAGCTGCCACCAGCGTGCGCGCTCGCCGACGCCCACCACGCCGCCCTATAACGACATTAGATAGATGAAACGTTTATTTGTTTGCTACATTCACACAAAGAATATCGTACAGAAACAATTGCCAATACACAATATGGAACATATATGCGTATCGTATGCATAGACCAGCGCTGGCAATTACAGCCAGCATCATGCTGAGCCGGGTCCATTTCGTGACACGGCTTAGGCCGTATATGTATCTTTTGTCTTTTGCATGTGTTACTGCGTATTAGCTGTCACGAATTAATGATTGCATTAAATTGAACAGAATAAACATAATATTAACAAAACAAAAGTTTAAACATACAATTGCTGTGTGCGTTGCAGCAAAACAAATATTGTACCGCATTAGCCAAACTGTACACTTTAAATCCGGCCACGACATTGCGCAAATAGCGACGGTGCAAATAATATTCCTAGTGACGAAAATCCCATTCAGATGTCTCAAAGAATAACTAAGCTACAACCGTTTTAATATTGCTTGTTAGAGAGAGAAAACGCTCGCAGTTAGTGACGTCACAACCGTTTCATACGAAGGTGCGTTTTGAGGAAAAGCGACCGAACATACCCCCTCTTAAAACTTTGGACTCTTATAAGCGATTATTTAACCATTTGCGTTGATTGTTTCTCCATTTGGCTACATTTTAAATCCTTTTTCAAGAAAAAACATCATTATTGATTATTTTACTTAGTGTCTACACGTTTCATGATGGTCATGGAATTCTTGGGATTAGGTGTCAAAGTGGACCCTCAGCTCCTTTAGGAGCATTGCCGGGAATAGGCATGATGACAGTAATTGAAAATCACATAAATATGGTATTTTCTTAGTGAAATTTTAATCATAGAATTCGAAAAATGCTCTTATTTTTTTATTAAGTAAGAGATTATTATTTGTTTTAATAAAATTAAACTGAAAAATACGGACGCCAGCCATGTTATGTTAAACACCAATCAGAGCGCATGACGTCACGTTTGTATACACAAATACCCATGACGGCCATTACCACAGATTACAGAGAAAACTTACGTACTGAACGAATAGTAAGACAGGGATAGAACCATGTTATCTGTGAGATCTTCATACGTCATTGTCCCGCTTTCTCGCTCGCACGGCCGCGCAAGACTTGCAAACTTTTGAATTTATATTCATTCAATGAACAATTGAGCGATCTAGGTAGCGAACGTCAAAGGTCTGCGTTCTGTTTATACAAACGTGACGTCACTCGGGACGCCATGACACTGACAAGCGTTTTAGCGCGTATTTGAAATTTAAAAACTAAAATGCTTTTTTTTCCTACTTACCTGTTATATTCTCTTGAAAAATCTTATTCGTTGTAATATAATAAATGTTTCTAAACATTATAGAACAGTTTTTCAAAATGTGTCATTATGCCTATTGGGGGACCACAGGTGCAGGGTGCACGTGTCCCCTGGGTGGTGCCAAATGAGCGACAATACTTTCGGCGAAATAGGCGCTCCTATAAAATATCACATGGACTACGCCTACTCTACAGATCGCCATACGATTAAATAAATTACCGGGAATAGCGCAAGGAGGATGATAACCCTTATTTCATGGAGGTCTCACCTGGCGGGAGTGGGTGTGAGCTGATCCACGGTCCACTGGCAGCTGGTCACCATGTTCCTGGCCGGCTGCGGGGTCGGAGGTGCCTCGAACTCGCGTGCGCTTGTCACTGTGTGCGTCGCCGTGGTAGTCACAGTCTGTCGTTGTGGCGAACAATACGGTCAGTAAGCTTATTGGGAAAAACACGTTTTGTTATTGGCGAGCGGAAGTCCTGCGTCCGCAGTGGGACGCTTTTCTTAAAAAAAGTATGTGGGGACAATCTTACACAAATCGACCTAGTCCCAAACTAAGCCAAGCTTGTACTATGGGTACTAGACAACGATAAACATACTTATATAGATAAATAAATACTTAAATACATAGAAAACATCAGACTCAGAAACAAATATTCATGCTCATCACACAAATGTTTGCCCTAACCGGGACTCGAACCCAGGACCTCCAGCTTCGTAGGCAGCGTCACTACCCACTAGGCTAACCGGTCGTCAAATACAAATATAGATACATAGAGAAATATCCACTCTATAAAAAGGGGCTACTCTATAAAAAGCTACAATATCCGACGACGATTCTGTGACATGGCGAGTAGTTGCCGCCATTAAATAAGCAATCCTCTAGTGTCAGGCAGCAGTAGCACTAGTACCGACTGGAGAACGAAGATAGGAATCTGGAAGGGCTCTTGTTTGGACATCACGGAGCGGGTGAACCTCGGTTCGTGTACTGCGGTGTGGAAGGCAAGGGGGAAACCACCACACAATGCTTCCTCAAAAAAGGAGTAATAGACTACTCCACCGACAAGAGCCAAGCTCTTAAATAAATGATGATGATGATGAGAGAAATATCCTTGACACGGAAAAAAAAATTTTTCGTGCCCATCACACAAATAAATGCCGAAAACCATTGTTTATGTAGGAACCCCACATTTATTCACTTCACCCCAAAGTATCATTCTTACAATTAATGACAAAGGGTACACACACAGATAGATAAACAAGACTGTTGCCTGAACTAGGGGTAACCTGTATTCCATTCACCAAGTCTCCAATCCCCAGATGTCTCCAGATACAATCATGTTTCAATACAGTTTGAATGAAGGAGCAAAAAAGAAATAGCAAAGGCGAGGTAAACAGAAAAGAAAAAGAAAACAAGTTTCTGAAAAAAATAATTTTTTGTTACAAGCTTTTATTGCCGACTGTACTTTTCTGTATACCATCATAAACTACTCATTGAGACGATTCTAACGAGCCCAAACTCGATGAGGTTGCGTCGTTTAATTACGGACTTTCTATGGCCACCTTCCAGCTCCACCATCAGATCAACTCTATTCTATGGCATAACAGAATTTGTCTGCTTTTCCCAAGGGTTGACTGCTAGAGAATGCTTACGGCATTAAGTCCGCCTTTTGTACGATAAGTTGTTCTTTAGTGCAATAAAGATTAAATAAATAAATAATATTGCATTGTCATCCGATTTATAAATGCACGCCAAATTTCAGCTCAATCGGAAACCGGGAAGTGGCCCCATTTACAGACAGCTAACGGGACAGGTGAAAGTAAATAAAAGCTTGTAAAAAAGACAGTGGAGTCTTCTTGTGTGTGTGTGTGTACCTTGATTCAGGAGGCTATAGATGTCGCACACCTACTTGTATCGATCTCACCTTGGCCGGCGTCGGGTGTCCCCCGGTGAAGCTCGCGTACCAGTCGGCCACCGACACGTTGCTCCTGCCCGACTTCACCACGAACGGGTGCTCGAGTAGCTTCGCATATTTCGGCCGTTGCCTGTAGTTCTTCGTTAGACTGGGGACAATATGATGCTTATTAACACTTTCAATGTCCGTCCGTTATATGTAATGCACCGTCAAACTAGGTCTGCCACGTCTACGCGACTTCAGAAATAGATGATTCTATACATTTGTGCATTACATGTCCGACACCGCCTGTTAACATCTATTTTTTATGAGTTGTTATGTCTATTTGATTCATATTTTAAGGGTCCGCAGTAAGCTCGATTCTCCATACAAACGTAGTTACGCTCTCATTTTAAAACTACGTGTTGGATTGCAACGAAACTTTGCACGTACAATGACATGAGGTATATCTATGTCTGTAATTAGTTTATGTAGCTTCAGATACCATAGTAAAAAAAATACAGCGAATTTAAGTTTTTCATACAAAACTGGTTTTGGCTGTATTTCGTTTGTTTTATAAACTGGAACCATATAAACTAATTACAGACATAGATATACCTCATGTCATTGTATATGCAATGTTTCGTCACAATCCAACACGTACTTTTAAAATGAGAGCGTAACTACGTTTGTATGGGAAGGTGAAATTCGGCCGAGCTTGCTGCGGACTCTTAAGGTGTGCAATAAAGAGTATTTGTATTGTATTCTTACAGTAGTAAAGAGGTGTACCGAGATATTTGGATACATTGGCTGGTACTTACTATATGACGCCGACTATACCGTTCGTTAGCCATGAATGATATGACGGAGCTTCTTAGAAAAAAATGTTACAACATGGACTTCTAACATGCGAGAAGATGGCCTATAATAATATACTTTGAAAACAAAGTTTTAAACGACGTCAAATCAGTACCCATATCGCTACAAGTGTGCCTATAAAACTTGAAGAGTTCCCTCGATTTGTCCAGGATACCATCATCAGACCCTGACCTGATGAATATAGGACCACCAGGAAAGGATACCTTTTCTAACAAAAAAGATTTTTCCAAATCGAGAGGAGGTTCTCAATCCGAACGAATTGAGAACCTCCTCCTTTTATAAAGTCGGTCAAAACAGTGAAAGAAGAGATGTAACCATAGCAACTAAAGTAAAAAAAAGTTGATTCACCGTGAAGGATTTTGAATTATTCGTTTCTGACACAACAATAATAACACTTACCATTGCGACACAAAAGACTTGAACTCCGGAGAGAAATTGCTGTCCTCGGGCAGATGGGGCGGGTCGTCAGATATCACCTGAATGCAGAGAATATATTCAAGAATATCACATAGTCAACGGGCTACGGTAGCCAAGTGGTTACGAACCCGCCTGGTAGGCACTCGTAATGTTTGCTCAGATGCCGGCTGAGCCCGCTAGGCGGGCAGTAGTATGAACTTACACGCCTAGCGAATTCTAAAGGTTTCTGGTGAATTGTTCCATTTTCAGTGCAGTTGCGAAAGTGTCAACCAAAAGCCTGTTTACCTTAGTGAGAACCTCGAAGTCGTTCTGGCAGTTCATGTACGGGAAGACGCCCGTCGCCAGCTCGACGAGCGATATGCCGAGCGACCACACGTCCGCGCGTATGTCGTAGTCGGGCCGCGTCGGGTCCGGCGGGTCTATCCGCTCGGGCTGTGGACATGACAATCAACATCACAATTGACAATATTTCGAAATATTTAATGACGCCTAAATCGAAAAGCATTTCGGTAATTATGTTATCTGAACGTAATAAAGTAGTTTTCTGTGTTTTTTTCCTGCTCGCTTTTAAGAAAATCGCGAAAACGTATATAAGTGGTTTTCACCGTGTGTGACGTCAGTATTATGGCTGCCATATGAAAGGTGTCCAAACTGCCGTACAGAGTCGTAGTATTGACGTCATAATTTACTTACAACCTTCTGGTATTCGCTACTTTTCAATTTGATAGTTTTGAATGAAAATCACAATTAAGGGAGAAATAAAAAAACACGTGTCGCTTAAAAAAACATTCTCTAGCGAACTAAATCATAAAATGGCCTACATGAAAATATGAAATGTTGTCAATTATGCTACGAAATTTCACGAGTAAAAGTTGCTTCACCCAATTATCAATCAAATAATTTACTATACCCCGCCCGTTCACTCTCATACATGAGAGGAGGCCTGTGCTCAGCAGTGGGACGTATATAGGCTGATGATGATGATGATGATGAATTTACTATAAAAACAAAGTTTTAACCGACTTCAATTTAGTACTCCGCCAAGCCACGAGAACATTTCCACATTTCTTTTCCAATTTACCGATACAACTGATTCCCGAGAGCAAATGCGTTGATTATTAGAGAAAAAAACCCAATCGCTGTATGTGGCCCGATAATATTTGACGACTTCCGTCGATCCCACAAGGATCACCTTTGGCACTTCATTAGTTGCTATACCAACTGAATCTTATCAGAATCTGTGACGTACTTTTTAATTGAGGAGGAGGATTGTTCCGATAGCTCAGTTGGTTAGTAGCAACGGGCCATATAATGCCTGCGGTAGCGGGTTCGAATCCGACTCGGAGCATTATTTATATAATATTTTCTTCCTTCAAAGACATGTCTGTTTGCACACTCACCGCCATATACGCCGCGCAGCCGGCGCTGCGAGTCTTGGCCTTGGAGTCTACGAGCCGGCCGCTGATGCCAAAGTCGCACAGTTTCACGTTGCCGCGCTCGTCCAGCAGTATGTTGCTGGGCTTCACGTCGCGGTGGATCACACCGTGCGTGTCCTTCAGGTACGACAGCGCGTTCACCGTCTGTGTACATATTTAAAATTTAAAACACCCCCTTATCACATCATGTCGGATCCAGACTCTCTCGAGGCGCTCGACACGATTCTTGGCGAGGGGAGGCCGTAGGGGTGCTAGCCATCCACACTCTCGATTTATTCAGTTGCTCGCTAGGTACGTCTACTACAAGATGGACGCGATTGAAGTGACGGCGTTAGCTACTTTATGTGCCTACCAGTATTATAATCTCTTGCGTCTGTATCACCAAAATAAAAAAAGAAAGGCTAAACGGAGAAGGTAGTGAATGACATCAATACACCGCAACAGGAGGACCCAACAGCAAACACAAAGTGGGCGAGCGTGAGAGTGTGGTTGATTCCCTCGCGTCCTTTGACTCGCGTCCGAAAAACCGACAAGCGGAGCGGCAGCGAGGCGAGCCGAGGAAAGACGAGGGGACACGAGCGCACCGTCCACACTCTCGTACCCTCCTGTAGCCTCGCGGAGTCTGGATGGGGCATCAGGTCGCGCCCATTGTGCAGACCATGCGCGCGAGGCCGGAAATAAGTATAAGACCCGACACTTTCACACTTATCGATCGAATCGAAGCTACACGCCAAGATCCCGACAGTCGGGCACACGATAGGGTTGCGCTGAAAACATTGGCAGTAAAACTTTAGTCAACCCTCATTGTCGTAATTTATCACATTTCAATAAGTTTCTAAATTTAACGTACCTATCAGGCTGATAACAATCTAATAATTGAGACTAATAATTCAAATACTCCGCTAAAAATATATCTGTTAGCGGCACCCTGCTCGTCAAAAACAGTGCTCGATATCGGGTCTTCCGAAGTGGCCTTTAGTCGTCTATAGCTCCAGTGCCGCGATCGAGACTATTCTTAGGTCATCCGGCGTGGGCACGGAATCTTAAAATACCCGATAGTCGGGTCAAAAAAATGGACGGTAGAACGTACCGCAACAGTGACTTTTCCCAGGATCACCTCTGGAATGGGCGCGCCGAGCCGTTTCAGCAGCTTGTCGAAACACGACGCCATCAACTCCATACATATCCACACGTCCGCGTCGGTCACCAAGCAGCCGAGACATCTCACTGGTGACACAAATTTACAATACAATACAAATTCACACGGGTCGAGGCACTCCCCAGCATAGTTATCACGAGACGGCGCGCGAGCTGTTTCGCAGCGAGATAGACTTACCGTCTCTTTCTTAGTGTTCTAATGTACGATTGCCACCGAACGGGCCGTGTCGGGTCGCCTGGCGCCGCGCCGCAACGGGTGCGCGAGTACCCGGCGGCAGCCGACCGCGTTTTAATAGAATGCAGTAGGCAAAAGCCGGACGAACCGGTCACGTGTGACGACAGCCGACCACAGCCGTCCACGTCCGCGAGGACCGGCCGCAAGTACATTCAAACTCCTTTGGCAACTTGTAAAATGCGCAAATGCGCGCTCCGGACCGGCCCGGTCGGTGGGAATCATACATTATTGCACACCTCACACAAACAAAGCAGTTAGAAAGAGAAACAATACAATAACATGTAGGTAGAGGTAGACAACAGTCGGTCTTATCGCTGTAGAGCGATCTCTTCCAGACAAACTTTGGGTATCGGAGAAAGAGATAAAACTAGATTATGTAGTAGGTGGTGCAAAACGCGTCTTACTCGAAAACAAGTGTTGCCGGGTTAGGGTCGTACATTCCTAAGGCTTCAAAAATATGCACATATACATCTGAAGACATATTTCTATCAAAAATATGTACACATGTAACCTGTCATGTTAATCTGAGCAAGCCTCTAAATAATACGTAAGCAATTGCAAACTCAGTCATCGGTATATCTCGTAGCATTTTTGAGCTGTCATAAGGACTTCTCGTTTATCAATCACAGAGGTTCTTTCACGTGGTTCGACGACCATACAAAACGTCTTTTGCGAATGTTTCGCAGGCTAACAGCGTGATATTTTAAGAAGCTTACGTAACACACTTTCATAAATTGGCTTTACATTCGCGCGAGTGGACTCACGCGTGAATCGCGTAATGAAAATGCTTGTTGCTGGGCCTACTTGAATAATTATCATTTTGAGTTTGAGTCGTCTGCTGCAGAGGCTATAAGACTGCATGCAAGATTAAACATGAATTCAGGAACACATACCAATGTATGGACAGTCGTGTGAGCCCAGCACAACGTCGAGATCCATCAGGATACGTTTCGTCTCCTCCGAATTGCCGGACCGTCGCATTTGCTGTCAACAGACGTGGATCATTAGCATTACGGCGTGAAAATATCGTAATCTTGCTTCTGCCCGCGACTCCGTCCGCGTAGACCTCGTTTATATAGTAGCTCCATACGAACTTTCATCCCCTCAGGGCACGATTTCCGGGATAAAAAAACTATCCTCTGTCCTTCTCCGGGATTCAAACTATCTCCATACCAAATTTCATCTCAATCGGTTCAGCGGCTTAAGAGTCCGCAGTAAGCTCGATTCTCCATACAAACGTATTTACGCTCTTATTTTAAAACTACGTGTTGGATTGTAACGAAACTTTGCATGTTCAATGAAATGAGGTATATCTATGTTTGAAATTAGTTTAAGTAGCTTCAGATACCATAATAAAAAAGATCCAGCGAATTTATGTTTTTCATACAAAACTAGTTTTAGCTGTATTTACTTTGTTTTATAAATTGGAACCATATAAACTAATTACAGACATAGATATACCTCATGTCATTGTATATGCAAAGTTTCGTCACAATCCAACACGTAGTTTAAAAATGAGAACGTAACTACGTTTGTATGGGAAGGTGAAATTCGGCCGAGCTTACTGCGGCCTCTTAAACGTGGAGAGGTAACAAACAGACAAACAGACAGACACACTTCCGCATTTATAATATTTAGGCAATATTTTGCTTACAGGGAGACTCCATCCCCTGGATCAAATACCTCAATTGTATTTGATGTAATAAATAATGTTTTCACCTCAGCAGCTCGAACAAGCTTATTTTGCTGCGTGTAAACAGTGTGCAAAATGCGATTTTGCTCACTCCGTGAGACAAAGTAACTTTTCAATTTTGGTGCGGAGCACTGACATTTTGTCGTATGGGGTCTATTACAAGTTCAGAATATTTGAATTTTATTAGCACTGTCCCTTTCATTCAATTACGAAAAAAGAAAATGGCAGATATAGGTCGATCCATAGTTCGACCATCGAATTTCAAAGTAGACCCCCAAAAAAGCGGATAACAACTAACACGTTTGAAAACTATCAAATTAACTAGTTTAAATTACCAAAATAATTAAACAAAGGAATTTTAAATTGAAGAATATTCAAATAAAAGATCTCAGAATAAACTCCGTTTTTTATAACAAATAGGTAAACATGAATTTTATTATGCTAGCTTATTAAAAATTCTAGTTTAAACAATTTGAATTCTATGAACGTATACCACAGATGCAGTTTCGGAACACAAGCGCGGGGCCCCGCCCCTTTTAAAAAGTTGCGCGCTGTTAATTTGTTTGAGATTTTACTATGTATATTATTCGTCATTCTTGCGTTATAGATATTGGTTTTAAATATAAAAACTACTAGGATAAATCAATTCTCTAACTAGGAAATATAGTGAAGTCAGTGACGTGACGGAGGCAGTATTTTAACAGTAGATACGGCTAGTTTTTGGTGTGCACGCGAGATACACATAATATGCTAATGTGTGCCCTTTGTATAATGATAAATATTTCAAAAATATCTCGTAGATATTAGTAAAATCTGTGAACTTTAACAATAACACGGTTCATTTTTAGTGATGTGTTAGTGTCACAAGACACTCGTATACTTAGATACTGAAATATTCTTTGGTTTCTCGCGCCTTTGTCTCGCTTTTCTAGTACTGAATAACGGCGCGGCCGGCGCTGAGATAAAACAAGCAGTAACTAACGCCCAATTAACTTTTCTTCTTGAATAATCTTGAAACGAATAGGTACGTGATACTATGATATATTTTTTGATGTGAATATGTTCTCACTGCTGAGGTGAAAAGTTGTATGTGTTACTCGAGAGACTAGTAAAGACTGTTATTGAATGACATGGGGTGCAGTGCAGTGTGCTGTGCACACTACTGCAACACAGTAATATAACTGACTATATGTCAACCTTATTCGCATAGCTATAAGGTCGACAGATGGTCAGCTATCTGTCTCCGCCGGTACCTTGACGGCGATGACCGCGCCCGAGGGCCTGTGCAGCATCTTGACCACCTGGCCGCAGGTGCCGCTGCCGAGCTCCCCGAGGTGCTGCAGGTCGTCCACCCCCGAGCGGTACTGCATGTTGTTCACCGTCAGGTTGCCGCTCACCTGTGCATTAATAGTACATTACGTAACTAGGGCCGTGAGTTCGTAAATGCACCAGATCGCAGGTGTTTGTGGCCCGAACGAATTACTGCCCGCGTTGCGTACAAAATTTTACGTCTTTACCCAGGTGGTGTGGCCAGCCACAATGCGAGTTTTTCCATACGCGCAGCGTGCAGTAAAACTCGCATTATGGCCAGGTGTGACGTAAAATAAAATAATAAGTTTCTGTCAAAAATTTCATTTTTTTACACGCTTTTATTGCTGACTATACTTTTCTGTATACCATCATCAACTTCTCATTGAGACGATTCTAACGAACCCAAACTCACCCACCCAACGGGGTTACGTCGGTTAAGTACTGAATTCTCATGGACACTTTCTGTCTCCATCATCAGATCAGCTCAATGGTACCATAATATTGAATTGTCATCCAAACTACACTTATACCCATAATTTGGATACCATTCCGTGATTAGTTTAGACCCTTTCTCTTTCTTATATTTCACTTGCAATACACATTCATAAATAACTAGCGACCCGGCCCGGCTTCGGACGGGTACTATATTACACATATAAACCTTCCTCTTGAATCACTCTATCTATTAAAAAAAACCGCATTAAAATCCGTTGCGTAGTTGTAAAGCTCTAAGCGTACATAGGGACAGACAGCGGGAAGCGACTTTGTTTTATATTATGTAGTGATACTAAATATGACATGTTACCATTCTTTAATTAAATTCATATAATAGTAGTTTATGCAATCGTTATATAATGTAGGCTTTTTCAGCCGAGTACCACGTTTAGGCCACGGAGCTTGCTGAGTGGCCTAATTAAGGTACGAGAGTTATAAAGCTAATTATATAACTATTGCATACAATATAATACTTTTTATACGAGTTAACGGAAATAATAATTTATCAAACAAACTTGGTATCTATTGAAAACCGCCCTACTGAAACGAAGTGCAGCCAACCGCTATTTTTATTTTCGCGCGTTCATGTCTTCTGGAAATCGAGCCTCGTGATTGGACAAAATTCATTATAGTTCTATACACAGTTATCTTACATTCATAAGATGACTGCTGGCAGTCATCTTATGAACCCAACTCAAATGCAGTTGATTTAGATATCGCTGTCAGATGTCGCAGTCTGTGTGGAATTGACGGATAGTAGTGGTACTCGAGTAGAAAAACATGTATTGGAAAATAGAGTACTTCTATCCATTGTATCTATAATTAATGCATTATTATTGTGTTAACTCGTAAAAATTATAACAAAATCATTTAAAAATCCCCCGACGTTTTCATTTCACAGTCCAATATCTCAATAATGGCTGAACAGATTTTCATGAAACATGGCTAAGAACACTTGGGATATAACTATCTATGACACAAAAAAACCGCATTCAAATCGATCCATACGTTTGGGAGCTACGATACCACAGACAGATACACAGATACGTTAAACATATAACACCCCTCTTTTTGCGTCGGGGGTTAAAAATACATATATTATATTATATATTATTATTATACTTCTTGACATTGCTTGTAATAGTCTGTAATAGACAACCATTTAACGGACCAACCCTTTAAAATTAATTCATAATGCAAGTCTCTTGCTACTGCATAGATCTAAACACTGCACCATAAAAAAAAAAAAAAAAGATGACAATTTTTGCCATAAAATTATACACCGTGGGCCCGAATGAGCCAAAATATTTGACCATCAATTTCTGTGTTTGATAAGATAAAAAAAGTTATGAGATGATTTGTCATAAACTTCTTGGTTTCCGAACTATAGTTTTACATGCATTGTAAAGTTTCCCTGTAAAAGAACCCATTCTACTGTCATACGTCACACGTCACTCGCCGTCAATTGTTTTACTGCAGGTCGAGTTCAGAGGTTTATTTTTAATTTGGATAATAGTAAAATTAATTAATAAGATAAGTTCTGGAAAATAATAAACTTGAATGACATAATTGGACCTAAATATGGTACACATTATTTGCTTATAATACTGCCAGAAACCGATGGTGTAAAGTTGTTTGGGTCAATGGGGCCCACGGTGTATATTTTAAGAAGATAAACCTCAACCCTTGATGACGGGACACTACAATAGTTCTTATATCTCTCGCGCTTTGTACGCATATTCAAAAGATAAACATGATTACACACGCGCACGGCTCCAACGACTTGAGTCATCTAAGAATTCTAAGACATCAGCCTGTGGAATCTGTGTCAAAACGTGAGAAGTAAAGCTATTATCGAACCGCAATTACAATGGGATTGGGGTAGAGTGTCCCCATACACAGACGTCAAAGTTTACATGAGACGGTTATTCCAATCCCAAACTCATCACAACAATTTACTTTAAAAACAAAGTTTTAACCCAAAACGGTAACCCAGTACCCAAATTGTTTCAAGAGCACCTCCTCGTAAGGCCCATCGGCCTAATTTTAGGACAAACATTTTCAGCCTAACTCATTAGATTCTTGTAATAGAATTTAAACTTTATTTAGGGGCTTTACATTACATAATAGTTAGTTATTATAGACCTAATTTTAGGGCACTGGGTCGTTATTACATAAGTCCTAAAATAAAGCTTGGGCCTTACGAGGTTAAAATTTAAAGAGTCCTGGGATTGATACCCTTTAAAACAAAAAATATAATTTTCCAAATAGGTCCAAGCATTTTCGAGTAATCAGCGAACATACATCAAAATAAAATATCCAGATAAATTGAGAACCTCCTTTTTTTCGCTAGTACTCTGCTCTCTCCTCTACCTACCTCCCTTTTATGAAATGTGAATATTGCAAATGTATAAATACATGGGGCTTAAGTTAAGAGAAAGCCAGAACTTGCCTTGTGGACCTCCCTCATTCTGTTTTCTGTTTCCGCCGCATGAGGGGAGCGGGGCTGGAACGCGGGTATGTCCTTGCCGAAAACTGTAACAAACAAAACATATTATAAGTACATACATATACCAATAGAGGAAAAGTCTGTGAGATTGTGGCTTTTGCAAGTTTATAAGTTTGTATGTAATGCTTAATTGACCCAGGCTATGTTTTATCCCGAAGGTTTGCCTGTATTCTTTGCAATACGTGACTGCTATATGCAAGGGCCCAAAACTTACAGTTCATACAGGCGTTTCTTAGCAGAGAATGACAGGCTATTGTAAGAATTTTTTTTTTTTCATACAGAATAGAACCTTGACGTAGATGGCGTGAGGACGTGGATGTATTCTTCAACATTTGGGCGGAAGAGGCACCTAGTAGGGACGCATGGAGTTCACGGGGGCCTTTACCCAGCGGTGAGAATCTAGGCACACAAAAAAAATTTAAAACTCTGCGAGTCTCAGACATATTAAAATATAATGAAACAAGTCACTCGCATCTTTAAGGTCGAATATCGCTCGACATGTTTCGAAGAAATACGTGGTGTTTGCAGCACTCGCGATGCCGGCGCGGTTAGCACACTATTATGAAGCAAGAGTATTATTTTCCACTAAGAAAAGGGCCGAAAGGCAAAAGAAGGAAAGGTCATGAAGATGTTAGACAGATAACTGAGGTCTCCGGACCTAGCTGGATGCAGTTGGCCAATATCCGAGAAAAGGGGCATGGGATGGAGGAAACTTTTACCCAAATTGGGTCCATATAAGGAAACAACGCAACTTATGAGCCTGGGGTCTGCTAGGACACCTAATACCAAGATTTGGCATCGGCACTAGTTTTACGAAAGCGACTGCCATCTGACCTTCCAACCCAGAGGGAAACCGAGGGATTAGACCGGTTTCCTCACGATGTTTTCCTTCACCGAAAAGTTCCGAAAAACTCATTAGTACGAGCCGGGATTCAACCCACGACCGCCGCTTGACAGCCGCATGCCTGAACCATTAGGCTACCATAGCTCTTAGAAAACACTTACATTATTAAGGAATATATTATTCTATTAAGTGTGTCAACTTGTATACTTGATTTTTTTAATAAAATAGGGCTGGTTGTGTAATAAAAGGCAAGAACATTCTGACCTATTTCGAAAACCAGTGAAAAACAATTGGAAGTCAAAGGCCTCACAATGCAATATTTTTCAGAGTTTAGGCACCAAAATTGTTCAAGATACCCAATCTAGACACATATCTTTCGCAAGGTGGAAATTGTTTAGACATTAACAGAATAAATTAAGAAGAATAGAATGTATAAACAACCAAGACAAATATGGGGTAATATATAATATAACTAAACTAAATAGATATCCATAGCCCTTTATTCCGAACATTTGTTTGTATAAAAGTGAAAATTCTTGTTTATATAATATTAGGGATGCACCGATATGTCTATTACGATACCGATACGAATGACGAATGCATCCTAATAGCGAATACGATAACGAATGCATTACGATTTTTAAAATTTACATCTAATAAAACAATACAATTAAGTAAAATCAACATTTATTTAAATTTTAGACAGTTTTAACATGATTAAAATAAATTTATTTCAAATTCTTATTAAGAAAACATATTTTTTAATTATCACATTTTAGTCTATTTCTTATATATCCGTATGGACTAAACCAGCTGTGGAAAACAATCTTTCTGAATCTACAGTAGCTGGTTTGATGGACAAATATTTATAAGGCCAATTTTTTCAAGTTAGGAAATACAGTATTTTTTCTCCAATAATTTGAAATCGAACTAGTTTTAAGAATTGTTGTTAATCGTAATACTTTTTACGATACGGATGATCGTGAAAAATAACGATAACCTGCAGTTTACGATTATCTGCATCGGTATTGTTATTTTCTATCGCCTGCTACTCTTGTCCGGTAAGGGCCTGTGGTTTGTTTCAGTTTTCCTTCCCACCTCTTGACTTGGCGACCTCTGGCTCTTTTACCATTACACAATGCAGTGCAACTATTTTAATATACAGACTGTGCTTCTTGAAATCAATCACCTTTCCGTTTTCTAAATTGGTTCAGCATTTAATGGTGAATAGGTAACATACAGACACATAAAGTTAGGAAGCTTTTAGCCAAATAAACAATGTACTTGATTTGTGTGTCATAAGTAGGTGGCTTTAGGTGTTTGATACAGCAGACTGGAGAATGAAATTGTAATTTATTAATCATATGGCACCTATTGAACAAGCAGGATTCCGGAAAGACTTCTCCACTGTAGACCACATACATACAATAAAACAGCTAATCGAGAAATGCAATGAGTACGGAGACACATACTATCTGGGTTTCGTGGATTACAACAAGGCATTCGAATCCCTGAAACATAAATATATATGGATAGCTCTTCAGACCCAAGGAGTACCAAGCAAATACATTAGAATAATAAGTAAATTGTATACTCAGACTACTGCAAAATTAAAACTAGAAAATATTGGAGAAGAGTTCCGAATCAAAAAAGGGGTCCGCCAGGGAGATCCGCTGTCTCCAAAACTGTTCTCAGCCGCACTAGAATACATATTCAGAAACTTGAACTGGGAAAATCAAGGACTAAATATAAATGGTAGAGTATTGACTCACTTACGGTTCGCAGATGACCTCATTATTATCAGTGACAGCCCATCCAAACTTCAAGAGATGCTACAACAGCTAACCATCGAAAGTGAAAAGTTAGGACTGTCAATGAATACACAAAAAACCAAAGTCATGACGAACCACTTGAAAGAAGAAATTAAAATCAATAACAACATAATTGAATATGTAGATGAATATATATACTTGGGCCAAATTATCTCACCACAACAGCAAACACGGAAAGAGATTAAACAAAGAATATCAGTCTCATGGAAAAAATACTGGGCCATGAAGGAAATTATGAAAAACCCAGGGATAAGAATAAAAGAAAAAAGGAAAGTCTACAATACATGCATACTTCCCTGTATGACATATGGTTGCCAAACATGGTCACTAACTAAAAAAGATACAAAAGATTTAGAAACCTGTCAACACAACATGGAACGAAGCATCCTAAATATAAAAAAGCTAGATAAAATTAGACTGAAAGAAATTAGATGAAGAACAAATATAAACGATATCACAATAAAAATAAAAAGGTTAAAGTGGAGATGGGCAGGGCACATATTTAGAGACAAAAAAGATAAATGGACAAAACAAATATCAGAATGGTACCCAAGAGAAGGGAAAAGAAAAAGAGGTAGACAGGTTAGGAGATGGGAGGATGACCTTAGAATAGTAGGAGGAAACATATGGAGAAGGAGAGCAACAGATAGAAAAGAATGGAAATCTTTAGAGGAGGCCTATGCCGGAAGGCAAGACGACATTGTCGACGTCTAATATACATATAGAATTAAGGTTTTTTTTTGCATGTAAAAAGTCGTTAAATAAAGGCTTATATTATAATCATATGGCAAATCAGAGTATTTAGAACCGCGAGATGTTCGAAATTGTAATTATATGCGATGATCTTGATGATGAAAATGCAATTTGTCAATAGATAAAATATTGTGTACTAATTCTATATGTCTAAGGCATGACCTTAAGCCTAATCTCTTTAGATCACTTAAAATTTAATTTATGTAGAATTTTGAAAGAATTAGCCTGCTTCGTCCCAAACGACTTATTCAATTTATGTAAATATCATGAGCAGCAAGTTTATGAAAGCTCAGTACAACTTAACCAGGGAGGAGGACATTATAAAAACTGAATTATTGTTGGCATTATAATGTATTTCCAAAGACAATTATCAGTGTAGTATGTATTTTTAACACATAATCAGCGTCTTGTGGATATATTTATCAAATTGAGTGAACACTGAATGATTTATAGGCGTAAAAAACACACGACCGTGACTCCATCGACGATTGGGTAAAGTCCGAATGGGTGGGATGGGTGGCAGTCCACAGGCAGCAGAGTGGAATGATGAATGGGCTGTACTTACGAGGTTTGTTTGGCCGCCGTCCGCTGCCAGGTCTGCTGGGCCCCAGCGCACTTTGACTATGAAATGGACCTTCTTTTCGATTCATACGCAACTCGTTCTGGAAGCGTTCCTCTAAACCCTTGAGTTTACCTTCTATTGTATGGTTCGCCATTATAAATAACACGTTTGCCCTACGATTAAACACATTTAAGTACTCATTACATTGATTGTTTGTAACACAAATTTACAATCAAAAAAGAGCTGCAGTCCAAGGATATCCTTATTTCCTTCCATGGACCACAGACTACAGACGTAGTACCACAGATTGGTTATACTAGTATGACATGACAGGTCAAGATTGGCAGACTATTCTTTTCGCTTTACATTGCTGGCTTGCATAAATTCCAAGTTTATATAATGTACCTTGATTATTATTAGTTGGGCTATTATTTATTAGAATCAATAAACGTTAAATATTATAATCAAATTAACCATTACAAGTAAATAGTGCTTCTACATTTATAAAAGGTAATAATTATGGCATTTAAAAGAATCAGGTGTGGTACCTGTAACGGTATGTAATTTATTTTTTGTAAAATGACAATAAATTATAACTACCACCAATGAGTGAGAAGAAATTCTCAAAAAACATATCGGTCTGATTTGGTCACCCTACGAGAAAGAGAGGTCTAAATCAAGCTCTCACTTGAAGTTCACACCCCTAACATTTTGACGTAAACTAAACTTCCTTCAGAACTGTTCAGAACGAAAGTGCCATTCATTTCATTCACTTCGCTTGCTTGCATTTATCGTATATCGCATTATCTGATTGTAAGCAGACATTATACTAAATCAAACTATTTACGATATGTGTAATTGTAATATATTGTATTGTATAGAAGTATGATGCAGTCTACGACCGAGGGTTGCCTAAATATCGCCGAGTTAGCTAACCAGCTGACTCGAGAGAAGATATTTATTAGTTCTGAAAGGCAGCTACTGCAGAATCTTAACGAGGAAGTGGAGAAGAGTGCCTTAGAATTGCTGGAGGCGGCTTGGATATGCTCGCAACAGCGACAGAATCTCACGGACTTGATAAACTCCCGATGCGAAGCTGACTCAGTCGCTGCCTGCCAGAGAACCAGCTCCCTCGAAGGCACTACCTTCATAGACGTATACAAAGTACTCAAATACAAGGTCAGTTGTATAATTTATTTTTTAATTTTTTCTGGATTTTCACATTAAACTTGAAAGTATTTTCGTATGTGTGCTTATACAGTGAAAGTTATGTGCATATTATTCAAAGTTTCAAAAGTTAACATTATGCTGATTTTTAAACCTGTTATGAAGTATATGAGCTGGAAAATACTATAAAATCAGTTTCTTGTTTCACTGGCCTCCATATCCACCCACTTTTTATCAAGTTGTTGTTTGTTACTTTATCACTAAATATAACAAATGTAACATATATATATATATATATGGGTCTAATTAGGGATGGAGTGGGAAAAGACCAAAAAATATGCTACATAGTAATTACCCATATAAAATGTATGAGTAATTGTCGTTACGAAAATGAGAAATTTAAAGCATAGATTAAATTAAGGCCTCAACTATGTACCATATTATTTGATCTTCACCCGTGTACTGTGTAGTTTTTTTATTTATTTGCTTTTTATTAATCTCTGTTACATACTATTGTAGTGAATTGGACACTATAATAGCACAACATTTATTTTGTCATAAATTCTTTGGTTAGTCAACCTTTCAAATCCCATTACTTCTAAGGGACCCACCAATTTAACACTTGCTTCTGTCATCATTTGGTGGCATAATCAGTACACACTAGTATCAAGCACTAAGCTTATCACCTGATTGTCTTGTGTCTATTTTAAAGTTTAAGCCTGGTCATCAAATTGGATTGTTAGGTTTTTTATCTAAATAAAGTATATATTTTTATATGCTAAGCTACATATTAAAATAAAATAATACAAAATGTAAATCATACAAATGTTTACTCTTTATACATTGAAAAAAAAACTTAATTTTTCTAAACATTATTTTTTCTTCTTGGTTTGCTTGAATTGGAAGCCTTCAGGCTTTGATTAGTCAAGTTAGTAAAAAATCGTACCATCTGTGTCACAGATAATTTTTTGATCACATTTGAACGTTGCGCAAGGAAAAGGCCCGCTGGCGTACAGCCACAATTAAAACTCATTTCTAAATTTTAATTCGAAATAATGTAGTTGAACATGTTTTACTAGTGTTTTATGTTAAGATTTATTTACAAATATATTTTCAAACAACTGAACCCCTAGCACAGTAGGTTTTATGTCTGACGTAAAGCATTTGTCCCACTTGTACTCGCATATTGGCCAGAATGGGACGAATGATTTATGTCCGACATAAAACTTAGTGTGCTCCGGGGTCTGGACCCAACATTTTTTGGTGCATAAGTGACAGATACAATTTAAGAAAAAATCTTTTGCAACCATGGCCTTAATAAAGTTTGTTGTAACTCTATATATCTGCTTGTTATGAAGTCATTTACGAGGAAGTGTGATACAAAAATATAAATGGCATCAAAAATAAAAATATATATGTTTATGAGAAATATAGACAAGTCACTTTATGATTTAGTTTTTTTATTATTTACAATTTCTTGTTATAATTTGATGATTTACTATCCATATAAGCAAGTACCCTATTAGTAAAAGAATAGCTTTACCGTAAGCGACATTCGCTAATGCCACAAGATCAGATTCCACAAAGTACATGGCATAATTTTATGAACTAGCAAATGAAATACAAGACATGGAATGTACAATGTACATACGTAAGCTCATTGCATAAAACGCAAAATGCTGAATCGAAAAAAGAGACCGTTTTGCGTATTACATGAATACAATACAGAAAATTGTATACTTGAGATTATTGACTTGGCCGAATTGTATCAAAGTAGTTTATTCAAAAAGGAACTGTAACTATTTAAGTGGAAGATACCAATTCCAATGACATTTCTATAAAAAGTCAGCCACATTAGGTAATCTCAACCATAGTACCTGGACACAAAAGTTACGTATTGTCATTGTCAGGTGACAATACGGGTGGGTGTACGCTCAAAATGTATTATTACCTCAAAAGCAAGAGGGCAAAAAAATATGCCTAACAAAGAAAATCCCATTGAAACATCTCAAAAAATTACGAAGCTTCAACCGTTTTAATGTTGCTTGTTGGAGAGATGAAACGCTAGCAGGTCGTGACGTCAAGATCCTCGAGCGTCATAGTACATGACAATCGTTTTATATGAAGGCGCGGTTTGCGGAATAGGGACGGAACCATACCCCCTCTTAAAACTTCGGACACTTATAACTTTGTGATTATCTTACCTCTTGCGTTGCTTCTTTTCCCATTTTACAACATTCTTAATCCTTATTTATTTAATTAATTCATTCTTTATCCTTATAAAGAAAATACATCATTAGCTGTGTCCACACCGGGCGAACGGTTCGCCCGAGCGGCTCGCCCGAGCCATCAAAAACGCTCGCCCGAACGGTTCGTGCGAGCCATCAGAAGGCTCGGGCGAGCCGTCAAAAGACGCGGCCGCAAGCGCTCGGTCGGTGTGGACGGGCGTTCGGAAAACGCGCGCGGCTCGCCCGAGGCAAGCCGGCTCGGGCGAATTTACTTACCGTTAGTTAGTTGAGCTCACGATCGCAATAAAGCCGCACGTGCGCACAGCTGTCGCTGCGACAACTTTAATTTTGCTTTTTTTTTCCTGGAGCCTGTTTACCTACTATTTTACTTACTTTCAAACGAGCAATAGGTACCTATTCGTATAAATACTTGTAATCACGTTCTCGGAAAAAGCTCTAACGATTTCGATGAAATCTGCAATACAGAGGTTTTCGCGGCTGAAAAATCGATTTAGCCAAGTCTCATATGTCACAACTCATATTTATAATCGCTTCCATTCGCTTTTTTTCCGCCGCTACATAAAGTAGGTACAGTCAATGTCACCAATATGTATAGGTACACCACAAACTCACTGAAATATGTATACAGACCTTGTTACTACGGAAATAAGGTTGTTGTATATATATTTTTGCAACTTTGGGTATATACATATCTTTGACCTCGACTGTACATACCTGTCAGACATTTTTTTTTCCTTGACAAACCTTGGATAACTATCGATATTTACAACTGTCCTACAAAGCTACATGGATATAATAATACACTCTATGTTTAAGTAAATAAAATACGTAGGGCAAAAATCGCTCTCGCCTTCTGTCGTTCGGCCGAAAGGGCCGAACAAAAAACCACCGTCCACATAGGCCGAGCCGCTCGCGGTTCGGGCAAACCGTTCGGGCAAGCATTCGGAGGCTCGCCCGAACGGCTCGGGCGAGCCGCCGATCGCCCGAATCACGTCCACACCGGGCGAGCACGTTTGGGCGAACGGTGTTCGGGCGAGCCGTTCGTCCGGTGTGGACACGGCTAATCATTATTATACAGGCGGGGGTGGCTAGCACAACTTGACGCAAATTAGAAATAAGTATATAAATAATACCCGTGTGGTGTCGGGTTCGAATTTCACCACCCCCTTTCTTACCGTGGGTGTCGTAAAAGTCGACTAAGGGACCAGGGTTGAAGTGTGTTGTGGGCGATGGGCTAGCAACCTATCACTGCAATATCACATTTAGTTGATCTTTTATACCCACATTTATGCTAAAAGTGGCGCTGGAACATACGTTTCATGTGCTCTGCCTACCCCTTTTGGGAATAAAGGCGTGAATGTATGTATGTATATAAATAACAAAATTAAGGGACAATCATACACAAGTCCCATTGTAAGCTCAATAAGGCTTGAGTTATGAATACTACACGACCATATATACAATACTAGTAGATAAGTATAAATGCCTACTTTTATTTATTTATTAGCCTTTATGCTGATATTATATATATAATATATGTATTTTTATTTTTTCATTCTTCAATTATTTCTGTAACAGCGTGCAGCAGACACATAGGCCTCCTCTAACATTTATACTTATCATTTATAGATAAGTATAAATGCCTACTTAAATGACTTAAATACATAAAAAACATCCATGACTTAAAAACAAATATACATACTCATCACAAGAATATTTACCCTTACCGGGAATCGAACCCAGGACCTTCAGCTTCATAGGGAGCGTTACTACCCACTAGGCTAAACGGTGGTTAAGGTATATGTCAAACATTTGTTTTTGGTACAAGCTTTTGTTGCCGACTGTACTCTTTTGCACAATCGTCAACTAAGCTTTCAAGGGGTTCCAGTGAGTTGTATCTCGCGTAATTGTGGAGTTCCTATGGCCACTTCCTTGTAATAAGTTTCTGTGAAACAAAAAATTGTTGGTACAATCTTTTATTGCCAACTGTAATAAATGCTTCTGCAATTAGGCCGTAATGGCACTTTTACGAGTCAAAACTGTTTCAGTAGACTGTACTTTTCTGAATCCTGTATCTACTTCCTATACCCGATGTCGTGCGAAACAGCAGTGCGTTCAGTGTCGCCACATACAATTTTGGCATAATGGTAGAACAGGATACAAAAAGTGGTAGAATGTAAAATGAATTGTAGGTAGATCTACCACTCAAATTTATAACCCCGGGAACCCCGCGCGGCGACACGTGGTAGCTGTGAATTCTGTCATCTCCATACAAAATATAAACTTAAATCGAAAAAATGTACTGGAATGACAGATGTCATAGAATTCGTGCTTGTCAAATTCAAATGCTGAGCAGGCGAGACGGCGCAAAACTGTCACTGTCAGCTGTCACTAGTGTCAGAACTTGTGAAAGATGTCAACTTCATCAACTTGTCAACGTCACTATGTTTTGACGACCGGTTAGCCTAGTGGGTAGTGACGCTGCCTACGAAGCTGAAGGTCCTGGGTTCGAATCCCGGTAAGGGCAAATATTTGTGTGATGAGCATGAATATTTGTTTCCGAGTCATGGATGTTTTCTACGTATTTAAGTATTTCTATTTATTATATATATCGTCGTCTAGTACCCATAACACAAGCCTTATTGAGCTTACTATGGGACTAGATCGATTGGTGTAAGATTGTCCCCTTATATTTATTTATTTATTATTTATTTATTTACTATGTACTCAACGCGTTCCGTTTTATGTGATGCTGGTAAAATTGCTGCAATTATACAAGAAATGATAGTAAAGTTTCGTAACATTCATATAATTTTGTTTGCTATCGTAAAACAATTAAAAAGTGGTAGATTTGAGACCGAGGGTGGTAGGTCGGTAGAACGGAGGCTAAATAGGTAGATCTACCACAAAGTTGGTAGATGTGACAACACTGTGCGTTAGAGTCGTGCTTTAACATCGATGCAGAAGCGATGCTGAATTAAAACAGCGCTACTGCATCGCTTCTGTCGCGCGTTGCAAATGCGACAAGGGGGCACACAGCCGGGCTGAGCGCTAGTTTGCCTACCAGTTTGCTACCTTTTTAACCGACTTCAAAAAAAGGAAGAGTTTCTCAATTCCGCTGTATTTTTTTTCTATGTTTGTTACCTCAGAACTCCGTCATTGATGAGCCGATTCGAAAATATTTTTTTGTTCGTATGTATATACTTCCAGATGGGTCCCATTTTTTTCAAAATTCAGTTAGATGATGGGATCCATGAGGAATTGAGGGGACTCCTCAATTTTATTAGGCACGCGTGTAGTGATTTTGGTATTTTCTGTTATAACTCGTGTATTTACACCCGGAATCATAAATTTGGTGGCGAGGAATTGACGATGAAGACCACAGATGACTTATCGAATTCCTCAATTATGTACTTAAAAGTGCAAAAGTACGTGACAGGTTCTGATAAGATTCCGTTGAAATAGGAACTAATGAAGTGCCATTGGTGATGATCTTGTGGAATCGATGGAAGTCCTCAAATATTATCGGCCCACATACAGCGATTCGGTTTTTTTCTATAGTAATCAACGCATTTGCCATCGGAAATCAGTTCATGTGATAAATTGTAAAAAAAGAAATAGGAAATGTTCTCGTAGCTTGGCGAAGTACTCAATTGAAGTCGGTTAAAAGTGTTAAAACTTTGTTTTTAAAGTAAATTATTTATACCATGTGGTATAAAAATTATAATATATATATTACCAGTACGCAATTTACCGACTCACCACAAACACTAACCACATAACCTGATAGGATTTTTTATGTCGCATACAATACATTTTCCATGGATTTTTTATTCGTTCAAATAGTTCGGGGCAACACGGTATTTGACAAAAGTCAAATCAGCTTCTTTTGGCTTCTTTTTATGAAACGTCAAAAACGCTCCGTTAGTATGACATTTGTAAGGATTACTTGCTTGTGACGTCACAATCGATCAACGGTCTTATTGTTTGTTTTTATGAATTTAAAAATCTTAAAATAGCAAACATAAATGAAAGATTGATACTTTCCGAGTATTTTCGTAATGTTTATGTGTTGCTAATGAAAACACAATTATTTTTTACTATTGTCAAATCCCCTAATGACGCATACGATGTGTCATCTTTTGTACAAAGTTAGAAGGGACGGAAAAGCGGTACACATAATTGTCAGCGAATATGTTACTTATTTATATAAAACGGTGTAACTGGATTTTATCACATATTGTGAATGCGTATGATAATAATAGTGCTAAAATCGTTTTATTTAAAAATACACATTCGAAAAGGGCGCATTCTAGTCGCCACTTGGCGCGCAAAGGGTTAACTTCAAAACTCCATAATAGGGGTGTCGACACTAAATAAAATAATCAATAATACTATATTTTGTCGAAAAAGTATGAAAAATGTAATCAATCGGAGAAAAAAGTAACGCATGTTAAATAATCACAAATTTATAAGTGTCCAAATTTTTAAGAGGGGGGGGGGGGTTTGAGTGGTTAATATAAACGAGTGCTTCCGTGCTTTGGAAGGCACGTTAAGCAGTTGATCCCGGTTACTGCCTATGACATTAGTCGTTTGGCCGAATTAGACGCCTTCGGGCGGCTTCCGAACTTATAACAGTCGATTTTTCCACTCATTTGACAAAGGGGGCCAACTGTTACTCGCGTCCGCAGGAGCTACTTTTTTTTTTTTTTTTTTTGTTTAGGAGGGAAAATGCGTTACGCATACCACCCGGGCGCAGGGGATGACCCGAGTGGTTATGTGGGACTTCCGTATGAGCTGATGAGACCCACGGTGTACCCACTAAAAACCCCCCCACTTGCCGCCTCGCCGCCATGTGGCGAGGTTACGGGAACGCTTGCGCACACATCCGCGACCCCGCCGGCGGTAGCCGCCCTTAAGCAGCTCTTCGCGGATGCCCGGAGGCTCTCCACGTGAGGCGCGCCAGATGATTGGACGCGCCTGCCACCTCGATCTCCACCTGTTCAGTAGCGGACCCCCCTGAGTCCGCTACAAGGAGATCTTGGGTGCGGAAGATCCAGCACCCAGTGGCGGATCAGGTCTGTGGTTCCGCCAGCGGAAAAGCGGCGCACCGTAATACCGGCATTCCTCTTCCTCTGCGGTCCCACCAGCGTCGTTTCCGCGGAACGACCCCGCCAAGTTCGCAGGGGGTAGGGAGAGTGGCGCACCGTTATACCAACACACCTCTCCCCCTGCGATCCCGCCTCGGCCGCAGAAGATAGGGAGAACGGCGAACCGCAATACCGGTACTCCTCTTCTTCTACGGTCCCTCCCCTACGCATCCTAAGCGGGCTAAGCCAAGCCCGCTTGGAGCGCCCTCCTCGGGCCAGCCGGCAGCCCAAACAGGCCGGCCCTGGGGGCCTCTTAGCTTCGCCGTGGGTGACCAGTCCACGGTTACTAAGCCCCCCCGCCCCGACAAGGCGGGCACCGTCGAGGGGGCCGCAGGAGCTACCTACCTCAACCCTGCACGTGTCTCCTGGGTGGTACTAAAGAGTGACAAACTTTAAAAGTCTCGAATTTCGTTAGCGACGTTTCTGCTTCATAAACATTTAATGTTAAACTTTAAAAGGCCAAAAATAATGTATCTATACGATTAAATAGCGTGACGAAATAAATACAAGAATAAGTTGAGTGACGTAATTCCAGCCCAGATCGCGTCAGCATCTAACTCTATTCTCGGAGTGACGTAAATTTTCAGGTGGCTTCACTCTGTCGAGACAGATTTGTTCTGCAACCGAAGGCTCGGCCTGAATAAATTGAATATGCTTAACATTATCGATATCGTCGTCTACGCTACGGTTGCCTAGTGGTTCGGGCATGCGGCTGTCAAGCGACGGTCCTGGGTTCGAATCTCGGCTCGTAACCAATGAGTTATTCGGACCTTACGTACGGAATATTCACCGTTAGCTTTTCGGTGAAGGAAAACATCGTGACGGAACCGGTCTTATCTCAGTAAGGTCTAGATTTCCCTCTGAGTTGCAAGGTAAAAAGACAGTCGCTTTCGTAAAACTAGTGCCTATGACAAATCATTCACAAGGGATTTGGTGTCAAAGTGGACCTTGGGCTCCTTTTGGGAATAATGCTAGGAGGATAATGCCAATCGATCTAGTCGTCTGGTCGACATCAAGGATATATAAAAAACTAATTAATTTGTACCAAGCTATACGGATAATATGATTATATTTGCTCTAAAATTAAACGAAACAATCAAATGACACTCTCTTCATTCATTTGTTTATTTGAGCATTTCTTTTAATAAAACACCATCTTCTTATTTACGAGATTTTATGCAACTTTAATGTGTTACCAGATATACAAAGTGTATGGAAAATGGTAACAACATTAGGAAAAAAGTCTTTGGGCTTTTTTTTGTCCTATTGGGATCGAAACAGTTTTTGATTCTTGATGGTAACGACGTAAAACACCTAGAACATTTTACAATTTGAATACGCTCCTTTAATCTTAATTGCAAAAAATAAGAACTAAAGTACAAAAAGCATTCTCTACCAGTAGCCTTTTAGGCAAAGTATACAAATTGTGGGCGGCGCAAGGCAACTTCAGATAATGCACGTTATTTTACCAGCAGGTAAAAATTTGTATATAGCCAAAATATTTTTATTTCCGACTATTTAGGACCTAATAAAGTTACTTTTATTTGAAGTCCGATATTGTGTAGGATTTTTTGCCTCTACATAATTACAAAAAAAATGATATATCCGTTTCACAGCAAAAATCTGCTGTTATAAATTATTTCCAAAGCATTTTTTTCCATACTTAAATAAAATGACTAGACTAATTGGCCATTTTGGCCTGGCTGTAAATGAGGCCCGTGCCTAGAAGGGCACTTATGGTGTATTGACAAAGCACCTAATAACTTATTCAATCTACTTAAACACTACTTTTACCGCGTTGATTAGAGTAACTGTTCAACGAAATTGACACTTTAATACCCGAGACTTAAAGTTTAAATTCCCATGTAAACGCCGGATGCACTCGCGTTTTTAAACTTACTGGTTGTCAACTAAGCTAATTTGTAGTTTAACAAAAATAACGTAAGTTTCAATTTTCTTTAGAAAGTTCTTCATCGCGTTGTTACTATAAATACATAACGCGAAATAGGTTTCTTCCTTAGTCCATCCACCAAAAAATTAAATGTGTTGTTTTACAAGCTATTTTGTATACAATAATTTACTTTAAATACAAAATTTAACCAACTTCAATTCAGTACTTCCCCTTATTTGAAGGGTTCCTTCGATCAGAGGGGCTACCGCGAAGTGTAAACGAACTTCGTTCGTCTATCTCTGTCTTTGTCGCTCGAACTAGCAAGTGCGACAGAGAGGGAGGTACACGAACGAAGTCCGTTTTCGTTTCGCGGTAGGCCCTCAGATCTTGATCGAGATCGTAAGAAGCGAGCGTAAAGTCCTCGAGTAGTAAATGGGAATCGTTTCATATGAAGGTGCGTTTAGTGGAAAGGGGACAGGACATACTCCCTCTTAAAACTTTGGACACATAACGTTGTGATTATTTAACCTATAATGTTGTTTTTTTAGATTCTACTACAGTCAAGAAAAATACATTATTGATTATATTATTTAGTGCCTACACCCCTTTTGAAACCTTTTTTGAAGTTGCTTAAAAATGGTATACATAGTCTTTGGTATGGAATACAAGTACTTAAAATCTTAATCCGGCGACGTAACAGCCATGTGACAAATTTATGAGTAGGTATGCACATGCATCCATATTTCTACAATTGACTGCACTTTACGGTAGCCTAGTGGTTCAGGCATGCGGCGGTCGTGGATTTGAATCCCGGATCGTACCAATGACTTTGACGGAACTTATGTACGGAATATTTACCGTTAGCTTTTCGGTGAAGGAAAACATCGTGAGGAAACCGGTCTAATTCCAATAAGGTCCAGTTCTCCCTCTGGGTGGAAAGTCAGATGGCAGTCGCTTTCATAAAACTAATTCATATGCCAAATCTTGAAGTTAGGTGTTAAAGCGCGGACCCCGGGACAGTAGAAAGATGACTGCACTTTCCGTATCGTACCCATCAGACAGTGTTCATTATTTTCAGTGAGCTCAATCGATAATCAATTTGCATTTTAAACCATGGTCATTGGTGTGTCATGGTAACTCGTCATTAGGCTAAGCGTTTCCATAATTCAGTACGAAGTGTACGTGGCTTAACGGCGCCCGAGGTGAAGCCACGTATTAGAAGATTATGAGGTACCTATTCTTGACTACATATATTGCCTAATCGCCGTTATAAGAAACGAACCTTGTGACGAAACGTTTAGGCGTAGACTGAGATATCTTTTGTTGGATAACCCTTGTTCATGAGTGTTCTTGTACATGAGTTAATGGAAATAATGTTTTAAGTAATTATTTGATTTATTGATAAGAATTTATCTGATACTATTTCTTGTATAATTTGTTATTCAAGTTTTAAATCGCAATACGTAAATTGGACGAGTTACTGTACTGGACGTTAAATACTGCGTTTAAGTACATACTTGTTGTAATATATACATTAAATTATATTGTTGTATGGTTCTATTGTTTTCTTTAAATTTACTGTTTAGAAAAAAATAAAAAATACATTTTTAAAGCTCACATTTCTTTCATTCTTGGACCCGGGATAAAAACTATCCTATATTTTAATCCAGGCTATAAACTATCTTCGTGCAAAATTTCTTCCAAATCGGTTGAGCCGTTCAAGCGCGATTGAGTAACAAGCATCGAAACACCCAAACTTTCGCATATTAGTTGGATTTACACTTTATTGCAATCACTCCATGGTTTACTTTCAACATATTAGCAGCAACACTATACGTTATAGAATGGAACATGAGGAAAATACCCACATGTTAATGGTCTGAAGTTGTTTTATCTTAACGATCAAACTTCCATGCCTGAAGAATACACCTACAGCGTAATGCTGAACCAGTGTACGGTTCACTACCGCAGGGACACACTATTTCATGTTTTATGCGCTCCTCTTGTTTCTTTAATTATTTAATATGTGTGTCCTGTGTGTTTGTGAATAAATGTGTCGAAGAGCAGCACAGGGATCCTAGGCGTTTTCGCTTCTTTTCGCCATCGTCCAACGCGACAACATTACCATCCTCACCACTTAGATGGTTGGCAGTCCTCTACTGTGCGCTTCTCCAGAAGCTTCCTGCCTCGCACAGCTAATCTGTGGAATGGATTGTCGCCTGCGGTATTTCCGGACCGATACGACCTTCAAACCTTCAAGAAAAGAGCGTACTCCTATCTTAAAGGCCGGCAACGCACTCACAACACCTCTGGTGTTGCAGGTGCCCATGGGCGGCGGTAATCGCTTACCATCAGGTGATCCGCCTGCTCGTTTGCCTCCTATCACATAAAAAAAAAAAAAAAAAAAAGGGTACCAAAACTTAAAAATAATCGTTATAATCTTACTGTAAACGTTGTTCACAGGAGGCGCTGGCCCTAGGCGAGCTCCTTGGATGGCTACGGGACTGCCCGCACCTAGTGGCGCTATGCCTGCTCCTCGGCGAAGAGTACATGTCTCCTGCGCTTCCTTGCGCCCTGGTAGCGGGGCTGTACGGAAGTTGCAGATTGCCCGCGGACAGGACGCGCCTGCTTGCGGTGTTGCGATCGCTTGTCAAGCATCAGTTGGCGACCACTTCGGACCCGAGGAAGTGAGTATGGATAATGTTCCTTGAGAAAGGCAGCCGGCTGCCCCTACTTATATAAACTGTTATGAAGCTTTGCTCGCTCCACCGGGGACCATTTAATGTGGGAATAGGACAACTCTGCATTTTGAACGCGCGACTGTCGAGGTAGGCAAAATCTCCTTTATCGATCGCCATGTGACTGCTCATATAAATATGACGTGATTCGTGACATGTATTTTTCATAGTGTGATAAAGTTTCGGAAGGACACTAAGAAGTGCTCCCAAGACTTCCTTGCACCGCAGAGTTTCTCCTTGGCCAGTCCGCCACGCTGCACGCTTGTTCACAATGTCTTTTGCGCTCTGTTAACCTGGTACCCTAATGCGCGCTTATATACTCGCGCTAATATACATTCACTGATACTTGTCACTGCAAAATAAAAACTTTTTAACAAAAAATTAAACCGCCGAAAAGGAACTGAAAAGCAAAAAATAATAAAACTTTTTTATTTAGTTTAATAACTAAATTCTTAAACTATTGTAAGTACTTATACCTAAGTAAGTATATAATTTTGTAATTATTTTGACTTTTTAATTACCTAACCTTAATAACTAAGTTCTTAAATTAATCTAAGTGTACCGAAGTAATTTTGAGTCGGCGCCAAACAAGCATATTAATTAATTATGTAAAGGACAATGATATATTACCCATTTGATTTGATTTGATCGGACATGTGAAAGAGCCCTTGAGGCCTGCTTACAGAATAAATATTTGAATTTTGAATGCCGAGCGTTCACGAAGTTATGGTTAATGTCAGCGAGACACCAACCCGAACGGGCCACACGTGAGGGCACACGTCGTAGCGAGTGGTCGTGCGGAGAGCGCATTTTTTGGAATGTTAATGTTTATGTCTGGAGATTTCACATTGCATTATTCATTTGATTTGGTCTAACTTGTACTTGTTTGGAGTAATCTTTGTTCATTGATTGTTAGGCGCCGACTCAAAATTACTTCGGTACACTTAGATTAATTTAAGAACTTAGTTATTAAGGTTAGGTAATTAAAAAGTCAAAATAATTACAAAATTATATACTTACTTAGGTATAAGTACTTACAATAGTTTAAGAATTTAGTTATTAAACTAAATAAAAAAGTTTTATTATTTTTTGCTTTTCAGTTCCTTTTCGGCGGTTTAATTTTTTGTTAAAAAGTTTTTATTTTTCAATTTTCTGTGGCTTACTTTAGTTAATTACTAACTTAATTTCTAGTTACATGCAATATTTTTGATTACTTTTAAAATAGCTTCCTACCTTACTGAAACTGTTAATTGCTTTATAATCCTAATGTAATTATATTGCTTGTTGTATAATATAAATTCTTTAAAAGAAGAGGCTTTATATACCAACATGGGTAGGCCTACAAGAAATGCTGCTCGAATGAGAAAAATACATTTAAGAACTCACACCCCAAGGACTGATTGACAATATGCATCTGACTATCAATTCAATTCATTTATTCAAAGACCAACATGGATCACTATTGTTAGTAAAACTTAGCTTAATATTAGTAATTACAAAGTTCATAGTTAGCACACATAAAGTTAATTTAAAGAGATAATACATAGTAATAAATTATAATACGATTTAGGCCGGTTTGAAATTCACATTACAGTCAACTAATAATAAAAATTTGTAAATGTTTCTGAAGTAATCTAATTTAAAAATAATAATTATTCACTGGATGTCAAGTTACATTAATAATTCATTTAAATCTCAAAATGTCAAATGTCATGTGACCTCATAATTAACATGTGTGTTTGCGTGCACCATACAGCAGTGGTTTATATACACACAGTCCATATTTACGTTCAGCGACCATTTTCAGGATGCTGTTGGCACTGGCCCGTACACTACGCACCAGGGATGTACATCGCTTGCGCATAGTAGTGTGGAAACAGTCCACCCTCGCTTCTGCAAACATCCCTGACGCGCTGCAATTATATCGGGGCAGCCCCATCAGCATCCTGAATGCGTTATTAAATTGAACACGAAGAGCACTGTATTGTGCCTGAGTATAGTTCGCCCACAGGCCGCTGGTATATAAGGACGTGCAGTAGGCCCTGAATAGGGTTAACTTGACCCTTCTCGAGCATCCAGCAAACCTGCGAGCGATCATGTTAGCTCTCACAGACAATGCTCTTCGTTCCCGCTCAATGTCAGTACCGTCTTTAAGGTCAGACGTCATAATATGCCCCAGATACTTAAACTGTGATACCACAGTCAGTACCTTCCCATTTAGTTTTATCGGCGGAACATCCTGTGGACTTTTATTCCTAACCCTAAAGACCATACATTCGCTTTTCAACACATTGTATTGCAGACCGTGACTCATTGCGTACCGTTCACAGATGCCTATCAGTTTCGTAAGTCCGCATGGAGAGGTACTCAGCAGCACCATATCATCTGCGTAACTGATATTATTTACGCACACTCTGTCAATATGGCAACCGATGCGGGCGCTGCTGAGCTCCTCTATAAGTTCGTTTACATACAGGTTGAAGAGCTTAGGAGAGGTTAGTCCTCCTTGTCTTACTCCACTCTTCAACCTGTATGCATCCGAAAACGCCCCCGCCCATCTTACGACATTGGATTGGTTAAGGTACCAGAATTTGAGAGAGCTAGTCAGGTCAGCTGGCACGCCAGAGTCATTCAATTTCTGCCAGAGGATGTCGTAATTAACCATATCGAACGCCTTAGATAGGTCAAGGTAGCATGCGTATACATTTGTCTGTCGGTCCATGTAGTACTTGACAGTATTTTAAGAGCCACAATTGCAGTTTCTGTGGATAATCCCGGCTTAAATCCAAATTGATTATCGTGTAATTTCAGATATTTATCAATGTGGGAGTTAAGCACACTATCAAACACCTTGGCTATAATGGTAGCTAGTGAAATAGGTCTGTAGTTGGTTTTGTCGCTACTGTCACCTGTTTTGTTTTTCACGATGGGCACCACCACAGTCTTCATCGCGTCCGAGACGGCAGGTACGAGTGCCCTACACAGAATGTGTACAACATAGCCAGAACTCTTGGCAGATGCGGGCCAGCATGCTGGAGGTGCTCAATGCTAAGACCATCGTGCCCAGGAGACTCACCCCGTGTCATACCTTTAATAGCTTTGATAACATCTTTTGCGGTAGACCTGGTGATCATCCCCTGACCACGAGACCCAGCATCTGACACCCCCGTTGACTGTGGTAGCCCCAGTGGTAATTCGACTTGGAAATGGTGTTGAAACATGTCGGCAATACATTTGTTATCATTAATGCCTTCTACAAACCCTTAAAATCTCGTTTAGAGTGATGCTTCGCGATAATATCTAATTTAATTTGTTCTTCGTTCTTCTGACACCACTTTAAACGAGATCTAAAGATCTTTTTGCTTTCTCGCATTTCATTAAACACTGGTCCTGCTTTCGGCTTAGCATGCCACAACCAGACCTCAAATTTCAACCGATTTTCGACTATGAGAAATGTGCGAGGGTCTGATTCTTACTGGAGACGATGCTGTTCGGAGTTGATTGCTATGGTAAGAAGTCTAGGGCCTCCTACCTGGTTTATGACCTTTTCGTGCAATGATCTAAATTGGCCGGATATGATAAAAGCTTTACTCATTGCGGATGGCCGCAATGTAAATGATAGAGACAGCATACCATTCCCTGAACGACTAAAATTGGTGCAAAAATATCCAGTGATTGTTGCCAGAAGCCGCGGCAGGCATATGTGGCGCTGAGTAGAGTAAATACACTTGATGGTATTGCTTTATCTGACCTAGAGCCGAATAAGGTATTACACAAACCTCACGATAAACTAGCTTTAGCAGAAATGCAGAGACTGAGAGGTCTACACACAAGAGACTGACAGGTGTAAAGCTCATTCAACACACACATACACACACACACACACACACACACACACACACACACACACACACACACACACACACACACACACACACACACACACACCACATGCGTGGTCATACATATCAATCAGTAAGTGAACAAACAATCATCCCCTGTTTACCTACCCTTAGGGTTGAAATTTTTATTTAAAATTTATATGGGACCAACTTCGAGGTATAACCCTTTCTAATAAAAAAAGAATTATCAAAATCGGACTACTCTGTAAAAAGTTATGCGTGATCATACATAAAAAAAAAAATATACGCGTTGACTTGAGAACCTCCTCCGTTTTTTTCGTCGGTTAATTAGCAATAATTTACTTTAAAAACAAAATTTACACTTCAATTCAGTACTTCGCCAAGCCACATAGGTACATGAAAAGTTCCACATTTCCTTTCCAAAGTACCACATGGACTGCTTTCCGAGAGGAAATGCGTTTATTGTCACAGAAAAATTGGTACTTCAGTTGGTACTTCAACGGAATAGTGTCAGAACCTTTGAAGCACTTTACATCCTTGAGGAGTTCCAGAAGTCATCTGTGGTATTCGTAATCAGTTCCACTTCACCAAAATTGCGAATTCCGAAGGAGTTATAATAGAAAATTCTGCAATCACAATACGCGTGCCTATAAAATTTGTGGGTGGGCCTCAGTTTCCCTGGAATCCATCATCAGATCCTGACTTGGTGGCAATGGGACCACCTCAGAAGCATACTCTCTCGAATATAAAAATAATTTTGAAAATGAGTTCACAAGTTACAGAGAAATCGGTGAAAATACATTTAAAAAACCGGCCAAGTGCAAGTCGGACTCGCGCACGGAGGGTTCCGTACCATTATATATAAAAACGGCAAGCATTATAACTGGCGAAAAGATAAGAACCGTTGGGTTTTTTTCTTAATTTGGATTTTTTAGTTTTTTAGTACATAGCTGCAATTTCGTGCCAAGTCGTGGGCGTAAGCAGCTCTGTATACCTGCGCTTTGTGAAGCCCTTTACGAACAAAATGTAACAAAAATAGAGTTGTGTATATTTTTAACCGCCTTGCCATTGTAATCACCTCTTTTGTACGGTCGAGTTCTCCAATATCTATACAGACGGCCTTTCAATAATATCTACATCTTATGTCAGTAAATATAAAGTCTCTGTATAGATATTTTTGAAAGGTTGTCTGTGTAGATATTAGAGAACTCGACTGTACACGAGTTGTAGCACCCACACCATTTATTCACGAGCTTTTATTTAACTTGCCCTGTTCATACACAGGTCTCTTGGTTGTCCGAGATTTCTTTTCAATGTTCATGTTGAGACATTCAACACAGCTTTCTTTCAATGTTCATGTTGAGACATTCAACACAGCTTTCTTTCAATGTTCATGTTGAGACATTCAACACGCTTTCTTTCTTTCTTTCTTTATACTTGTGAGTGGCTGAAAAATGGTTTGCAAATTTAGTAGCACATCTTACTTTGCTTACTTATGAACAGTGACAAAAACACATACATACATTCACGCCTTTATCCCTAAAGGCGGTAGGCAGAGCACATGAAACTTGTGTGATGTGTCCCAGTAACACATTCAGCATAAATGTGGGTAGAAAAAATATTCGAACATAAATTATGATCTCGGCAGAATACTCATGTGGATAGTTACAGAGTGTATTAAAATAAATTGCTCTGATAAGTAGTTGCTTGCAATTGCAAAGTTTGCCCCAGTTAAAGCTATGCGAAAGTTGTAAGTTTGTCATTAATGACTAGCGATGTAAGTTTTCAGTAGAAGAAGGATTTCTATACACAGCGGGTGTGGTGTAAGATCCGGAAACAAATCCGAGTAACTTATCCGAGTACAAAAAATCTTTGACGAGAAGGAACTTTCAGGTGGAGATCCATACTAGTATTATTACAATAGGCGCCGGGTTTTAAGACTTATTTCTGTTAATATTTGGTAGTATTTTCTGTATGGACTAGTAACTCCCAGAGGAGCCAGGTAATTCTTAGGTAACATTATAAAGTGAGCTGTACTTATTGTGAGTAAGTTTCGCGGTTTTGTGAGGGTGTAGCTGTGTATGTTTGTATATAGGAAGTAATCTCCGGACGTCATCATCCTAGCATAATTCCTGGTTATGCCCTAAAGAAACCCGCGGGGTCCGCGACAGTAGTTTTACGAAGGCGACTGCCATCTGACCTTCCAACCCAGAGGGAAAACTAGAGCTTATTGGAATTAGACCGGTTTCCTCACGATGTTTTCCTTCACCGAAAAGATAACGGTAAATATTCCGTAAATAAATTCCGAAAAACATTGGTACGCTCCGGGATCCGAACCTACGACCGCCGCTTCACAGTCGCATGCCTGAACCACTAGGCTATTGTAGTCTGATCTCCGGACTGCACATTCGTTTTACGAAAATATTTCACCAGTGTATAATCCCTCGGGATGGCTATCCCATTTCGATTGCGTTCTTTGTAATACCCGCGAAAACTGATCGCCGAAACGATTTAAATAAATTCTTATTCTTATTCTTATTTGGTCATTTGACCCGTTCAGCAAAATAAGAAGGCAGCGAAGGTCAAGAATGATCTAATAGCAGAGCGTTGGAGATTTTTGGAGCGTCATGCTTATATAAATAAATAAAAATATAAGGGAACAATCTTACACAAATCGACCTAGTCCCATAGTAAGCTCAGTAAGGCTTGTGTTATGGGTACTAGACGAATCGTCGTCTAGGACCCATAACACATATCGATATATAATAGATTTAAATACATAGAAAACATCCATGACTCAGAAACAAATATTCATGCTCATCACACAAATATTTGCCCTTACCGGGATTCGAACCCAGGACCTTCAGCTTCGTAGGCAGCGTCACTACCCACTAGGCTAACCGGTCGCTTATCTTAGAAGCCTTGATCTTGACCGGATATAGTCGCGAACTTGATCATGGGCTCGAACGGATATGGCTAGACGCTACTCAATTATTCTGGTGTCGATTGATTGCTATTTCAGTAAGCATTATAAATGCGTTCTCGGCTAGCATAACTGACGGCTTTGCGACGAGTGAATCTACCCTCTTTATTAATATAAAGAGGGTAGATACACTAAACGTATTTTTTTAAACTTAGATTTGACGTGAGAACCCTTTGGCAGCGCTGTGCACTTTTGTGATGGGGAAAAAATTTAAACTCGCTACAGGTCTCGTGGCCTTAAGATGTCACGTGACCGTAAGATTCGACAGATTAAAAATGAGTAAGACGTACACGTGACCTGATCGAGAAACTGTTACTGTTACTGCCGGCACTCCCGGATTGCAACCCGGTCTTTTTTATTTAAAATTTACTGCACAAAACCAATGTGTATAAATGGCGGACTTAAGAGAGAAGAATACTAACTACGTATTCTTTCATACAAAAAGAGCAAATGGATTTTCACTTCTAAATACTGCCACTCAAGTGGGACTGGGCCGGCCACGTCTGTCGCATGCATCCAAACAGGTGGGCTAATGTGGCTACCAAGTGGGTGCCACATGACGGGCGACGCAGACGGGGCCGACCTAGACGGAGATGGCGGGATGACCTGGATGTGTTCTTCAACAACTGGGCGGTAGAGGCACCTAACAGGGACGCATGGAGATCACGGGGAGAGGCCTTTGCCCAGCAGTGGGACACACAATAGGCTCGTAAAAAAAAAAATGATCTCAATGATCTTTTAGTACTTTATTGACATAATGAAGTTACATACCACGTATATTCACGCCTTTATTCCCAAAAGGGGTAGGCGGAGCACATGAAAAGTATGTTCCAGCGCCACTTTTAGCATAAATGTGGGTATAAAAATCGACTAAATGTTATATTTCGAGGGAACTCTTATAATTCTATAGTCACACTTAAAGCGATTTGTGTTTTTTTAGAAGTCGTGCATTTGTTTTCAGAAAACAGTTCATGTGGTAAAGTGGAAAGGTAATGTTGAAATGCTCATTTATGTTGCTTCGCGAAATACTGAATTGAAGTTTACACTTTGTACTGAATTGAAGTTTACACTTTGTACTGAATTGAAGTTTACACTTTGTACTAAATTGAATTTTACACTTTGTTTTAAAGTATATTATTTCTTGTTACGTAAGCTACGGTAGCCTAGTGGCGCAGTCATGCGGCTGTCAAACGGCGGTCGTGGGTTCGAATCCCTGCTCGTACCAACGAGTTTTTCGGAACTTATGTACGGCATATTTACCGGTAGCTTTTCGGTCAAGTAAAACATCGTGAGGAAACCGGTCTAATCACAATAAGGTCTAGTTTTCCCTCTGGGTTGGAAGGTCAGATGGCAGTCGCTTTCGTAAAACTAGTGCCTGTGCCAAATTGTGGGATTAAGTGGCAAAGCTAACCTTGGGCTCCTTTAAGGCACAACCGGGAATAACGCTAGGAGGATGGATGATGATCTCTTGTTACTTAATTCATGCTTTGCGAATATAGCTTTTCATGCCATGCGAATTGATGCACAGTATGTAATTCTTGAATAATTTACTTTAAAAACATAGTTTTAACCGACTTCAATTTAGCACTCCGCCAAGCCACGAGAACATTTCCTATTTTTTTTACAATTTACCACATGAACTGATTTCCGATAGCAAATGCGTTGATTACTATGGAAAAAAACCGAATCGCTGTATGTGGGCCGATAATATTTGAGGACTTCCATCGATTCCCCAAGATCATCACCAATGGCACTTCATTAGTTCCTATTTCAACGGAATCTTATCAAAACCTGTGACGTACTTTTGCACTTTTAAGTACATAATTGAGGAATTCGATAAGTCTTCTGTGGTCTTCATCATCAATTCCTCGCAACCAAATTTATGATTCCGGATGTAAATACACGAGTTATAACAAAAAATACCAAAATCACTACACGCGTGCCTAATAAAATTGAGGAGTCCCCTCAATTCCTCATGGATCCCATCATCTAACTGAATTTTGAAAAAATATGGGACCCACCTGGAAGTATATACATACGATAAAAAAAAACGAATCTGCTCATCAATGACGGAGTTCTGAGGTAACAAACATTGAAAAAAAAATACAGCGGAATTGAGAACCTCCTCCTTTTTTTTGAAGTTGGTTAAAAATTAAATACATGTGGGAAGGAACTAGGTCAAAGCAAGCAAATAATAGAATCGAAAGACCTAGTTGCCACAGGACACTCGGACTCGGACTCCTAAACCAACAAGAAATCCGATGTGTGTAAATTAGAATTCATTATTTGTTATAGTGTGACAATCGGTTAGCCTAGTGGGTAGTGACGCTGCTCACGAAGCTGAAGGACCCGGGTTCGAATCCCGGTAGGGCAAATAATTGTGTGACTTGCATGAATATTTGTTTCCGAGTTTTGGATGTTTTCTATGTATTTACAAGCTTTAATTTAACTTAGCCCTGTTAGTATGGGACAAATCTTGCGAGTTAAATTTGACCCACTTCCCGGTGACCGATTGAGCTGAAATTTTCGGTATAATCTATATATATTTATAGTTTGGATAACAATTCAATATTATGGTACCATCGAGCTGATCTGATGATGGAGACAGAAGGTGGCCATGAGAAATCAGTACTTAACCGACGTAACCCCGTTGAGTTTGGGTTCGTCAGAATCGTCTCAATGAGTAAGGTCTGAGATGAAATTCGAGATCAAAAATGTAAACAAATGGGTTGCCAGCATAAAAAAATAAACGCAAGCAGTGGTTAGTCTAAACTTGTTGAAATACTTATAAATATTATCATATTCAGACTGAAATAATATCGTCAAAAACATTTTACCAAATTAAAAAGCCAATTTTTTTTTTATTACGTATTGCCGTTGTTTAAATAAAATATGTGGAGTTTTAATTTATGCTGTTGGCAATGGTGAGAAGTTTTAAACATTTGGTTAGTAATTAAAACAATTACCGGTTTCCTATTTGTTTAATTGGCAAATATTCATAGTGATTGATGAATCATTAAATATTTCTGAACATACAAAACCATTGTGAACGAAATCCCATAGAATTCGTTTGGGCACAAGCAAAGAGGCACGTCGCCAGGAACAACAGACATTTAAAATGAATGTAATTAAGACCTTATTTGAGGAATGTTTGCCGCGTTATGTGACGCTTCAAAAATGGAGTGACTGTGTAAAACACGTCATTAAAGTAGAAGACAAAATGTGACCACCTGATTGACACTGTCAAAGATAGATTTATTATAAATGTAAATTCTGATTCTGATTCCACTATAAAAAAATATATATTTAAGTGTTTTATTTCCTCCTTTTATCCTTTCAAAATATTATAGATATCCGAAAATCTTTCGGGCTGTAGCTCTATGTGTCAGTTAAAATCATGCATAGTTTATATTTAGTGAATACATTGGATAAAAAAGATTTTAGACCCCTGTAATGTCACTTTGAAATTGACAGTTTTTTGTTTACATTTTTGATCTCGAATATCATCTCAGACCTTAGTTGATGATGGTATACAGGAAAGTACAGTCGGCAATAAAAGCTTGTACCAAAAATGAAATTTGACAAACTTATTAAGTATTTATATCTATTAAACATAATCGTCGTCTAGTACCCATAACACAAGCCTTCTTGAGCTTAATGTGGATCTAGTTCACCTAGTGTGACATTGTACACCTTTGTTTATTAAGTTTAGTATCAGTAATAATAAAAATGTGATCCATCCTATCCTATCATACATATCCTATATATTATTATTATACTATTAAACGAGCAATATGTGTATATAAATAAATATATTTGAAATCACGTTCTCGAAAACGGCTCTAACGATTTCAACGAGATTTGGAATATATTGGTTTACGGTGGCGAAAAATGGATCTAGCTGGGTCACGTGTCTGGGAAAATTCGGTTTCTCCGTATTTTTACCCGAGCAGAGCTCGGTCGACCAGGGGCTGTAGATTAAGTTTTGACTTTCCCCTCCGCGTCGTATTCCTCATTGTAGTAATCTATCGTAAAACTAAATAAATTGGATTTCTACTATGGCATTGTAATTATTTTAGCCATCTAAAAAAGAGGGGTGTTATAAGCAGAGTTCGGAAAGGGTGATTTGTTTTGAGAGCTTGCATAAAGTGGACATACCTGGCATTTAATTGTATTCTTAAACATTGCGTTCATAAGGTGCCTACTATGTTAAGACATAATAGGTTAAGTAAGCGTCAGTAAAACCCATACACTAATGTATGCCTACTAACATTTATATGCATCCAATGAGTAATTTAATTACCAATGAAATGATATCATTTCTGCTAGGAGCGTTATGTCGCCGAACGGAACGAACACAAGTGAATTAGAATCTACGGAGTTTATTACAATTACACAAAAACTTTTGAATATAATGAACTTAGTAATCTTTTTGCAATGCATTGTACCTATAGTTATCATAATTAATGAAGTTTTGTTTAGTGTTAATATTTATTTTCTCAAATCAATAAAAGGTCTATAGCTACCAACAGGCAGGCCGTATGCGTGTCTGCCAACATCCTAGTATAAAAAACACTTTGACTGGGATACAATTAGGCCTATATAGGCCTATATAGGCCTAATTGTATTGACCTCATAAACCAACCTTACACCAGCCGAAGGCTTCTTAACCAGCTATCAGCATTAGTTGCGACTGAAGGCTGAACAACAACATCCGACTTTGCTGATACAATGCTTAGAGACTTCTGTGCAGTCGATATCTGCACAAGAGCATATAGATTAGATTTAGATTTCTTTATTTCATTAAATAAATTTACATTATAAGTTAACTTTAAGCTAATTTACATGAATTTATTTAATGTACGTCAAATGATGAATATTAATTGATTGAAATGTCACAGGTAAAATACAAAATTATTATTGACATATAATACAAAATGATTAACGATAAAGTCAAAATAAATATTGATATTGATATCTCGTAGTTATCGTCAAAATGAAAACTAGAAACATTATCAAATTATAATGTTTTTTTTAATGAAATTAACCAATACAAATATGTTATATATATACTCACATACAGAATACAACGGATGTTCTAATAAAAAGGTTTTCAGCTGAGGTTTGAATGTTTCGTCAGATGGTTCTGTCCGCAATTTGGCGGGTAGACGCTCGTACTTAACTGATATAATGCTTAGAGTATATTTTCACCCTCTTTTGCAACGCTTAATCAGCAAGGCTGTACAAGACTCGAAAATCTCACCCTTGTGCAGTCTTCAGTCTCCCCTAGAACTCTTGTATATCTTTAGTAAAGCTTAATACTTGTTAAAGGCTGTCTTATTACTAAACATTCAGCCTGTCCAGATGTCCAGCAGTGGACGTGTTTGGACCTCGCTTATGATACAATGTCCACCTGTTTCAGGTTGTTCCGCACAGGGAAATGCGCGCTGGCAACGCTGTACGGGGTGTTCAGGGACGGGCACGCGCCCGCGCGGCAGTTCCTCGCTGCGGCGCTGAACGCGCCCGTGATGGCGGCGCTGCATGAGGACGAGTTCTTCCTGGACATACACCCGGACAGGGCCATGGAGAGGTGAGGGGTGCGGGGGCAGTGTTTGGGATGGAAGCTGGTAACAAGTTAATTTTCATATTTGTATGAAAATGTGGTCACTAAGTATAAACTGACACTTACTTATTTTTTTTAACAAATTGAAAATGCATATCTTCTCAAGCATTTCTTGCACTATTTCACTAATAATATAATGTACGTGAGACCATATAAGTATTATTTCTTGATGTTGGTCTCCCATACTGTGATGTGCAGGCAGACCTGTCGTTTAGCTACACACCTATATGAAATCGTGATTCCGCCCACAGATTCTCGCCTCAAGACCGTCTGAAGAAATTCGGCCAGTCCAACAGCGCGGAATACAACGCCAAGGTGGCCCGTTACCGAAAATGGATCGTGCAGCGACTATTCATATTGACCAGCAAGTTCATATCGTCGCTGAGAGAGCACTGGGCCAACTTCCCGGCGAGCATCGCTTGGCTCATACAGCAGAGTGTGCATCTGATCAAGCAACATTCCCGGTAAATTATAGTCATAATGAGAAAGGATTAGGGGTCAGGGTTGTAAAGTGGCCCTGTACCGCAAACAGCGTGCATCTGATCGAAAAACATTCCTGGAGTGAGCACCGAATCACAATGAAATAATAATGTTACACAATTTTCTACATTTCTACAAGTAATATTTTGATTCATGCGTAAATTCGTCCGACATCTGGGGACCGATTTTTGACTACTCCTTCACTCGAAAACTGTCAAAAAATATGAAATGCTATTTTATAATAGCGATAGAAAATTTAAAAACGAGTGGTATTGACCACTCGTATTCAATTTTATTGGTAGAAAGTAAGTGCCTGCCATTTTGACAGTACAAACGTATTCACTTTTATTTCATTATCGAGCGCTCGAAAGTCAATAATCGGTCCCCTGGTTTTCCGTTCGCATTATTTTCCTCTTGCATATTTTCTCAAAATATTCTTCTTCTGTTCTATTCTTTTTATAAATTGGAATAGAGTTGCATTTGTTTTGCATCGTTCGATTTTGAAAACGGAACAAAGTCTACTTTAGTTCGTATTTTGCGTTGATTCTAATTTTATGGCCAATTTTCCTAATACGCTTCAGGTTAAAGGCCGAAACGCACTGACAGCGGTGCGTCTCGGCCTTTAGTCCTCCTATTATTTTATAACAGTATTAGCATTGAATTGTAAAATGGTCTCCCACAGAACACCTGAAAGCGAGCTCCACGGCCTCTGCACCGACCTAGTCCTGAACCACTTCATATGCCCCGCCATTCTGAACCCCGAGGCGCACGGGATTGTGGACGCGCCCGTGTCCTACATCGCGCGCACCAACCTCATGCAGATAGCGCAGATACTGCAGGTGCTGTGTCTCAGCAAACACCAGGAGGTGAGTCTTGGATTTGTCGCTGTGGATCGTGCTGCATGTGCTCCCGAAGTAGTCCAGCCCACCCAGTGCTGAACCACTTCATATGCCCCGCCATCCTGAACCCCGAGGCGCACGGGATTGTGGATGCGCCCTTGTCCTACATCGCGCGCACCAACCTCATGCAGATAGCGCAGATACTGCAGGTGCTGTGTCTCAGCAAACACCAGGAGGTGAGTCTTGGATCTGTCGCTGTGGATTGTGCTGCATGTGCTCCCGAAGTAGTGCAGCCCACCCAGTGCTGAACCACTTCATATGCCCCGCCATCCTGAACCCCGAGGCGCACGGGATTGTGGACGCGCCCTTTTCCTACATCGCGCGCACCACCCTCATGCAGATAGCGCCGATACTGCAGGTGCTGTGTCTCAGCAAACACCAGGAGGTGAGTGTTGGATTTGTCGCTGTGGACCGTGCTGCATGTGCTCCCGAACTAGTCTAGCCCACCCAGTGCTGAACCACTTCATATGCCCCGCCATCCTGAACACCGAGGCGCGCGAGTGTGACGGTTGAACCGGCCTTGTTACCCTGAACCATTTTACCTCGTTCTGATCATCTTGAACCGTCCTAAGTGTTATCCGAAATCATTCTACGTGTCGACCTTAAGCATCGGACCTGTTGTCATATACTATTTAACCTCTTATCCTGAAGCTTTCTACATATTGTTCTCAAAAATTTGTTTCTGTTGTCATGTGTCATGCTACCTGTTATCTCAGGATATTAGGTACTTACGCAGGAGAGCTCTGTATCTGTCATCCTGTACCATTTTATCTGTGGTCACGTGGCTCCGCGCTAGGTTACTTGCCTTTATTGCCCCTCTTTTGACTCGCGCCCTAAAACCCGACAAAACAGGGAGCGGTGCATGACGAGTAACGGCCCGGCCACGACATTGCGCGGCAGCGGCAGCGGTTTGTCTAATTCATTGCGTGTGATCCCGACTAACCTCAGTGCGTTGCCCGTCTCGGCCGCGCAATGAACAGGCGAAACGCTCTCAATTCGCCCAATGTGGCCGGGTTCTTTCCTCGCTATTTCCCACGTCACTCGACGAGAGAAATTCGCTGATTTCCGGCCTGTGATCGCGGATATTAACTAGCTGCTCCATTGTCTCGTGTCCCCAGGTGGAGCCGAAGCTGGCGGATCTGTATTCCAAGTTCGAGCGCGCGTGCGTGTACTCGCTAGTTGACGAGGTGTGCGGTGACGCGCTCGCGCCCCGCGCGCCCGCTGCCCCCGCGGCCGCGACCGCGCCGCGGACTGACGCGCCGTGCGCGCCCGCGGCCGCTCTGTTCTCACACCCGGACCTGCACAGTCTGGTGAGTGGACATCTGGCATCCGCCGAGTCGAGCGAAATAGCGGCGCGGCCGTACCATCCTTTTCTCGAAGCAGTTCAGGCCATTTTCGACCCCCCTATAAGTTTGTTGTGGATAAAACTAGAAGGCTGAATTTTCAGCAACCAAGCAGGCTTTGTATATTTCAAATTTCATTCAAAATGAACCAGTAGTTTAACAATTATAACTTGTTAAAATTTCTTAACTTTGTCACTCACTCACTTAAAATTTAAATGCACTAGTAAATTTGTGCATTATTTGTGGACGTTTTCCAGAAAAATTGAAACTAACAATTATAAAACCTCTACACAAAAAACATAGCAAAGAAGACATGAATAATTACAGACCCATAGCGCTTATTCCTATTTTCTCAAAAATTATAGAAAAGTATATTTATAATAGTGTATCTGGCTACTTTGAACACAATAATTTGTTTGTAAATGAGCAAAAAGGTTTCCGTAAAAACATGACGATCAACATGGCTATCTTTGACTTAGTAGAAACTGTTCTAAAGAATATGGATAAAAGGATCCCAGTATCTGCGTTGTATATGGACATGTCAAAGGCGTTTGACTATGTTGACCATAGAATACTTTTAGATAAGCTGTATCGCTACGGAATACGTGGTAATATCCATTCTTTAATTCAATCTTATTTAAGCAACAGAAGACAAACAACTCAAATAATTAAAATATGTTACAAGACAAAAACGGAACAGATCTACTTATGGCGTACCACAGGGAAGTGTTTTAGGACCTCTGCTGTTTCTCATTTATATAAATGACATGCCTAACACAATTGACCACCCCATGGTTCTCTTTGCCGACGATAGTACTGTAATCTTCTCTGGGAAAAATTTGAAATCTTATGAAGCTGATATCAACAAGACATTAAATACAATTATAGAATGGTTAACAAAAAATAATTTGAACATTAACTTAAGTAAAACAAAACTCATGACATTTCAGCAGAGAACGAATTACGTGCCTAATCTTACAATAGCTTATAAAGGACAAAAAATTGAAGACACTGACATAACAAAGTTTTTAGGATTAAATGTAGATGATAAGTTGACATGGAAATATCAAATTGACTCTATATGTAAGAAATTAAATCAATTCTCCTATGCATTTTATAATTTAAGAAAAAAAGTTAATCTAGCTGCAGTGCTTACTGCATACCATGCTTTTGTGACATCAACTTTAAGATACGGTATAATATTCTGGGGGAACTCGACAGATCGAGAAATTGCATTTCGAGCGCAGAAAAGGTGTCTAAGATCTTTATGTGGTATCAACTCTTTGGAATCTTGTAAGCCCCACTTTCAAAGACTTAAGATCCTAACTCTTCCTAGTTTATATATATATGAAATGTGTGTTTTCGTGAAATGTAACTCCCATCTGTACCTAAACCTTAAGAGCACTCGTTTAAAACATAAAATAAAATACGCAATGATACCCAAAACAAAGTTATTCCAAAAAAATGTAGTTGCAATGGCTCCGAAGATATTTAATAAATTACCAAAGTGTTTAATTTCAATAGACCAACTACATATATTTAAAAAAGCCTTAAAAAATGTTCTAGCTCATAGAAGTTATTATACCATAAATGAATATATAAATGATAGTGACTTTGACATGCATGCTCAACAATTTGTAAGCCGTAAGGCGCCACATAGTGAAACTGACCACATTCTGTAACATCCTGTAACCTATGTTGGACAAATAAATGATTTTATCTTTATCTTTATCACTCACTGTCAGACCGATCATCAAAAATCGTCAATTCTAGCAGCCATAGAAGCTTCAAATTTAGAAGACAACTAGTGTTTAGTGAATTAATCAAGGAAAAACTGAAATGGTTTGCAATTTCGGGACAGTTTTCTAGATACACCAACCGCCTAAATATGCACATAAAGCCTGAGACTCGGCTCTACGAAATATCTCACAACTGTCATCTGTTCTTACGTCACTAATGCGCGAATGAAGTATCTGCGTTGCAGTAACTTTTTTATTTTGTTGCAAAATGCCAAATAAATAACTTATCTATCTATCTATCTAACTAAGAACGCACTAAACGCGGCCACTGTAACGCGTTTCAAATGAGGGTGTACGGTAGGAAGGAGCAGCGTGGGTAGACCCCCAAGGTGGACTGATGACCTGGTAAAGGTCGCGGGAGTCCGCTGGATGCGGGTGGCGCAGGACCGGTCACTTTGGCACTCTTTGCGGGAGGCCCATGTCCAGCAGTGGACGTCTTTCGGCTGATATGACGTTGATTTTCACGTGTGCAGATAACGTTCCTGCGTCGGATATCGTTGAAGCTGAACAACAACACTCCAAGCGTGACGTCGGAGGAGATGTCTAGCGGGTCGGGGCCCGTCGCTGAAGCCGGCGCGTACAGGTAACATACAGGGTGATGTGTTATAAAAAACGGGGCAGTAAAAGGAAATCGAGTACGCAAATCTGTTCTTTATAAAAGCGATTGCAGAAAAAACTACTGCGTTTAATTAATTTTCTAAACGCCTTGTAATCGAACTGAAAATAAAAATAGGTGTTGGTTTGATTGGGGAAATTAATAATGCTGGTTGCAAAGATTACTGTAATTACTCACTAGGAGCAATTGCAAAATTTACAGGAAGCGAGCAGGAGACCACAACCTGGAACTAAATTTTACTAAAAGAAAACTCATGCAATTTCGGCCCTATCAGAAATGTAACTTAAATGTAGATTATATATTCCAAAAAACTAAATTAGAATGCGTAAAAACTTTCCCGCTTCTGGGAATACACATTGATACAACTCTGAACTGGAAAGACCACATAAACGCAATATCTATAAAGTTGAGCCGTTTCACATACGCCTTATACGAATTGAAAAAGAACACCGACGAAAAACTGCCATATGTGCCTACTACGCTTACGCTAATGCATGGCTCAAGTACGGTATTGTACTGTGGGGAAACGGCACTGATTTCAAAAAAATGTTTATACATCAAAAGCGTTGTCTTAGGATAATTTGGAATATAGATAATATGACTAGTTGCAAAGAATACTTTATATAACATAAAATCTTAACCATCTATGTATATTTTAGAAGTAAGCGTTTTTGTTAAAAATAACTTACACCTTTATCGCCTCTACACTCGTCCTTCACATCTGCGCCCCATTAATGAGATCCCAAAAAAAAATCAGGAAGACACGAACAACCACAGAATTAAAACCCAGCTAAAACTTTACCTAACTTATAAAGCGTATTACTCTGTACAGGAATTTTTAAATGAAAAGTAATTAAATCGAATTGATCTCTTTTATATAGATATTGGCTCGGAAATCCTTATTAGCCACTATGTTATATTAAATTAAAATGTTATAAATATTGTGATGCCCTTACTGGGTGCATGTTTGATTCTGTTTTAACATTTGTCACCTGTATTTGTAACAACATGTATGCAATAAAAATATTTGATTTGATTTGAGTGGAGTTGTCTGCACATTCGATATTCAATGTTATTAGAATAGCATTAGAATTTGTATTTGACTGCTTTCTCGAATATGTATCTGTTTGACGACCAGTTTAGCTTAGTTGGCAGTGACCCTGCCTACGAAGCGAGAGGTCCCGGGTTCGAATCCCGGTAAGAATATTTGTTCCTGAGTCATGGATGTTTTCTATGTATGTCAGTGTTTGTTTATGTATAATAATAATAATAATAATATTTGCGGACAATCTTACACATATCGACCTAGTCCCAAACTAAGCAAATATATAAGTATGTTTATCGTCGTCTAGTACCCATAGTACAAGCTTTGCTTAGTTTGGGTCTAGGTCGATTTGTGTAAGATTTTTATTTTTTTATGTCTGTTCATTGTATAAGACGAATATTGACATATAGCCATGACACTATGTCAGCCGGTTTTCCACTTGTCCAAAATCTTTGCTCGCACATAGCATTGTGTCTCACTCTCTTTAAGCAAAATGTGAGACGCAATTACACATTGGACAAAGATCTTGCACAAGAATACCACCCTCAGCGACTGGGCTACCCCGGATATTCACGAGAAAAGACGCCGTCTCTACGACTTGTACGATTCGAGAACTATTGATAAGAGGCCGGAATTTCTAGAGTATGTTAAGAACTACTCGAAATCTTTTAAGTTAATGTGTGTCGCCGCTAAAGCCGATTACTTGTCAAGAAAGATTCAGAACTCCAAGGATAAGGTTAAAACTGTATGGCAAGTTATCAACACTGAAACTGGGAAACGCAAGATGAGAGATCCGCACTACAGCCTACGAATTGATGATACTTTAGTTAGTTCTGACCACCAAGTTGCGGATCATTTTGAGCGGTTCTTTTCTAACGTACCCGTTGAGACCACGAAGTCTTTAAACTCATCACCAGATGTCGCTGAATCGTTATTGAAAGCAAATGTAACGGAATGCACAGAAATCTTTAGATTCAGTCACGTGACCCCACTTATTCTTATAAAAGCGTTTAAATTGTTGAACTTAAAGAAGACTGAAGATCTTTGGGGCCTTTCAGTCAAAGTCTTACATTCCATTGTAGAATCAATTGCACCTTTCTTAGCTAATATTTTCAATAAATGTATTGATACTGGAGTATTTCCTGACCTCATGAAACACAGTAAAATTATCCCGTTGTTTAAATCAGGAACGAAAACTGACCCTACCAACTTCAGGCCAATATCAATACTACCGGCACTAAGCAAAGTTTTTGAGAAGCTTATTCTCCATCAGCTTATGTCCCACTTTAGTTGCAATAAACTGCTCAATACCAATCAGTTCGGATTCACTAAGGGTCGCTCTACCACCGATGCCGGTGTGGTACTAATTAAACATATTTTTGATGCCTGGGAAGAGGCTCAAGATGCTATTGGAGTGTTCTGTGATTTATCAAAGGCATTTGATTGCGTTGATCACGAGAACTTAATCAGAAAGTTGAAACATTATGGAATTAAAAACGGTGCTCTTGATCTTGTGACATCGTATCTCTCGGAGAGAACACAACGAGTAGTCATCAATGGAACCCAATCAGCAGGGACAACTGTTGCTCTTGGTGTTCCCAAAGGCTCGATTCTGGGTCCGTTTTTGTTTCTGATTTACATCAATGACCTACCAAATATGTTGCAAAATAAACATGATATAGTGTTATTCGCAGACGACACGTCGCTTATCTTCAAGGTAGACAGGAAAGAGGAAAACTTCGATGATATTAATGATGCACTCAACACTGTTGTGAAATGGTTTACAGCAAATAATTTACTGCTAAATTCCAAGAAAACAAAGTGTATCAGATTCACTTTACCTAATGTCAAGCAGGTAAACAATACCAAGATCAAATTAAAGGGTGATGAACTGGAAATTGAAGATAGAACAGTGTTTTTAGGTATCACCTTGGACTCAAAACTACAATGGCATGCACATATCACCGCCCTAGCCGGAAAACTTAGTTCGGCAGCCTATGCAGTAAGACGCATAAGACAGTTAACAAACGTTGAGACCGCCAGGCTGGTGTACTACAGTTACTTCCACAGTGTTATGTCCTACGGAATCCTGTTGTGGGGGAAAGCAGCTGATATCCAGACCATATTCGTGGTACAGAAACGCGCTGTGCGATCCATATACGAACTAAAAGCTCGAGAATCTCTCAGGGACAAATTTAAGGAGGCAAACATTCTTACTGTAGCATGCCAATACATTCTTGAGAATATCATGTATGTGCGGAAAAACCTTCACGAGTTCAAACTCAACAGCGATATCCACGACTTCAACACCAGAAGTAAAAACAAGATCGCAGTGAAGGCCAGTCGTCTCCGCAAGGTTAGCACTTCGTTCGTGGGGAACTGCATACGTTTTTATAATAAAATACCCCCCGAAATTGTTAATTTACCGTTCAGTCAATTTAAGTCTCATGTTAAAAGTAATTTGCTAAGCAAGGCGTATTATACTGTCAACGATTTCTTAAACGACAAAAATGCCTTTAAGCCAGTAGTAGGCTAATTCTATTAGGAATATACCTAAATACACATTATAAGTACCTACCTGAAATAATTGTTCCATTTTATGTAAGAAGAGAGCACGTAATGCTGTTTCTCGCCGAGCAAGTCGCTTATTAATCTTTGTTCTTAACACTGTCCGGTGGCTTGAATATGTCATGCTCGCTTAAAGGGCTTTGCTTACGGTGGCGTCGTTGATCGGGTCGCCACCTTCCCTAACATATGGTTGAGGGAGGCGATGGCTGAGATATGCGTCATACTCGTGATCGGGTGCTGTTTGTGGAGTCCAGACTGTTCATGCTTGCAAGGGCATAGTACCTAACTTCTTAAATACTAGTGTTATTTTATTATTATTGTATTGACGAGAGACATCATTCCGATCTTGACACGTTTTATTGTTATTGACCATGTACATCACTGACAATATTACATTAATATTCCTTTTTTTATTGTTTTGTTTGGACGCTTAGAGACCGTATACATCTCTACGAACATTGAATAATTATTAATTGTACTTGGACGCTCAGAGACCTTATACATCTCTGGAATACTGAATTAATATCATTAACTTTCTGTTAATGCACAGACCTTATCCTAATCGAATGTAATGGTCATATTTTGTTTTGTTTTCATTAACTTTGTGACATTTAGTGTGTTGTTATATCAGTCCTTAATGTGCAAATTTTAAATTATTATTGTGTAAGATTATTATTCTTTTATTGTAAGATTATTATTTTTATTGTAAATTACCGTTTGACATGTAAAAGTGCCCTTGTGGCCTATTTGCAGAATAAATAATTTGAATTTGAATTTGAATTTGAATTTGAATCAGTTACTCACAAAACTTAACTTCTAGCAGTGAATCTGGCAGCGACACATCCACCTCGGACGCGTGCGCATCCAGCCTCGCCGCTCTCCTGCAGACCATGGAGCCCAACTACCGGAGCAGGCTGCACGACCTGCTCAGGAAGATGCCCGATCTCAGCAAGCCCCGGTGAGCAAGCCTTGACTAGCGTAGCCCTGTCCAGACACGTCCAGCAGGGAGTCACGCGACACATCCACCTCGGACGCGTGCGCGTCCAACCTCGCCGCTCTCCTGCAAACCATGGAGCCCAACTACCGGAGCAGGCTGCACGACCTGCTCAGGAAGATGCCCGATCTCAGCAAGCCCCGGTGAGCAAGCCTTGACTAGCGTAGCCCTGTCCAGACACGTCCAGCAGGGAGTCACGCGACACATCCACCTCGGACGCGTGCGCGTCCAACCTCGCCGCTCTCCTGCAAACCATGGAGCCCAACTACCGGAGCAGGCTGCACGACCTGCTCAGGAAGATGCCCGATCTCAGCAAGCCCCGGTGAGCAAGCCTTGACTAGCGTAGCCCTGTCCAGACACGTCCAGCAGGGAGTCACGCGACACATCCACCTCGGACGCGTGCGCGTCCAACCTCGCCGCTCTCCTGCAAACCATGGAGCCCAACTACCGGAGCAGGCTGCACGACCTGCTCAGGAAGATGCCCGATCTCAGCAAGCCCCGGTGAGCAAGCCTTGACGAGCGTAGCCCTGTCCAGACACGTCCAGCAGTGAGTCACGCGACACATCCACCTCGGACGCGTGCGCGTCCAACCTCGCCGCTCTCCTGCAAACCATGGAGCCCAACTACCGGAGCAGGCTGCACGACCTGCTCAGGAAGATGCCCGATCTCAGCAAGCCCCGGTGAGCAAGCCTTGACTAGCGTAGCCCTGTCCAGACACGTCCAGCAGGGAGTCACGCGACACATCCACCTCGGACGCGTGCGCGTCCAACCTCGCCGCTCTCCTGCAAACCATGGAGCCCAACTACCGGAGCAGGCTGCACGACCTGCTCAGGAAGATGCCCGATCTCAGCAAGCCCCGGTGAGCAAGCCTTGACTAGCGTAGCCCTGTCCAGACACGTCCAGCAGGGAGTCACGCGACACATCCACCTCGGACGCGTGCGCGTCCAACCTCGCCGCTCTCCTGCAAACCATGGAGCCCAACTACCGGAGCAGGCTGCACGACCTGCTCAGGAAGATGCCCGATCTCAGCAAGCCCCGGTGAGCAAGCCTTGAACGACCTGCTCAGGAAGATGGCCGAACTGTAAGCATCTAGCTAGCCCCAGCAAGACCCAGTGAGTATCTGTGTTCAAACAAAACTAGACTAGGCCGAATTAATAAATTTAAAGATAACCATACCCTGACAAGCATAGTTCTGTAATTAGACTTAGTCAAAATAGACAGGCACGCCCGTTGAGCAAACACGGTAAACTGAAGGCCAGGAAAATAATGACACGAAATATTATTACTATTCGCTGAATGTTTATGATTTTTGCATTTAATGAATGTTTCCACCTTTATTGTGTGGGGTATAAAAACTAAAACCTAAGAAAAAAAAAACAATAAAATAACCTTCCTTTGACAGACAATCACCACCCCAACCAATCGACGCGGCAGACACGCAAAAGAAGAGCATCCTAGCGAAAGTGCCTAAACCGAGGCTGCCTCGGAGCGGCAGCTCGAGCGCCTCGCTCGCCGAGCCGACGGAAGAACTGGAGGTGTACGTCATACAGATGGCCCGGCAGGACGAGAGCGACTACGTCGGTACGAATGTAGACCTTATGTCAGTAGTGTAAGGTAGAAAGTGTAACCGAGGTTGCCTCGACGCAGAAGCGACTGACGAACTAGTAGTGTACGTCATACAGATGGCCCGGCAGGACGAGAGCGACTACGTCGGTACGAATGTAGACTTTATGTCGGTAGTGTAAGGTATAAAGTGTAGCCGAGGTTGCTTCGACGCAGAAGCGTCTGACTAACTAGTGGTGTACGTCATACAGATGGCCCGGCAGGACGAGAGCTACTACGTCGGTACGAATTTAGACCTTATGTCTGTAGTGTAATGTAGAAAGTGTAACCGAGGTTGCCTCGACGCAGAAGCGACTGACGAACTATTGGTGTATGTCATACAGATGGCCCGGCAAGACGAGAGCGACTACGTCGGTACGAATTTAGACCTTATGTCTGTAGTGTAAGGTAGAAAGTGTAACCGAGGTTGCCTCGACGCAGAAGCGACTGACGAACTAGTGGTGTACGTCATACAGATGGCCCGGCAGGACGAGAGCGACTACGTCGGTACGAATTTAGACCTTATGTCTGTAGTGTAAGGTAGAAAGTGTAACCGAGGTTGCCTCGACGCAGAAGCGACTGACGAACTAGTGGTGTACGTCATACAGATGGCCCGGCAGGACGAGAGCGACTACGTCGGTACGAATGTAGACTTTATGTCGGTAGTGTAAGGTAGAAAGTGTAACCGAGGTTGCCTCGACGCAGAAGCGACTGACGAACTAGTGGTGTACGTCATACAGATGGCCCGGCAGGACGAGAGCGACTACGTCGGTACGAATGTAGACTTTATGTCGGTAGTGTAAGGTAGAAAGTGTAGCCGAGGCTGCTTCCTCCGAGACTACCTTGGGACGGATCAAAAATCATTTTAATTTAAGAATGAATGAATGAAGAAACATATAGTAAAAATATATATATTTAAGAGCATACAACAAACGTAAGTTTTTTTCCGTTATAATAGATAATGGTACGGAACCCTTCGTGCGTCTGTGTCTGTGTGTCTTTTGTGTGGTGAATAAATGTCTTATTTCTTTCTTTCTTAACACAATGACTGTGCGTCTAAAGGTGCGCTTAAACGGCGCGGGGTAGCACGATCCCACGCGAGCCGAGCCGTCCGTGTAGATGCGGCTCGGCTAAATCCGAACGCAAGCCTGCTCGTATACACGGCGCGGCTGCACGTGGGTTAGCCAAGGTCATTTGCGCAAGTTGTTTGTCGTGTGCTTGTACCATCTGTTTAGACGGCGCGTATTGACCCAAGCCGAGCCGAAGATGGCGCGCGCGCCTTTGATCCGTGTCGAAAAACCGACAAGAGATGGATCGTACGAACTTTGCCGAGCCGCGCCGTTTTAACGCCGCTTAACATGATTCCTTTGTCCAGGTCTGGTGCCGGAATCCAAGGTGCTTGAGTGGTATTGCGGAGGGTCCGAGGGCGACGCGGAAGATGCCGGCTCCGCACTGGTCGCCGCCCCGGGCGCGCCCGTGCAGAAGCGGACAAGGTGAGCCGAGTTGAATGTCTTTCTATTTAGGGTCATTTCGCCGGTTAGCGACCGCCTAATTTCATGTGCCGGTTGGCGACCACTTAGCTGAGTTGGTGAACTGAAAGGATATTTTCTCGGTTTTTTAGTAGATTGCTATTCTAAAACAACAAATAAATGCATGTACAACCAAGTGTCTCAATAAGGTCTGTAGAATTGATGTTATCTTCAATAGAAAAAACCTTCTCCTTCAGGTGGTCGCTAACCGAAGGTGGTCGCGTAACCAGCGTGATGATGATGACCCTACCTTGTACGAGTATTATGACGGGGCCACACTAACGAGAAATGCCATTAATTAACGCGATAATTGTAGTGTGGCGGTACGGTTAACGCCCATTATCGCGTTAATTACTTTATTTGTATACCATACACGAAGTTTCGAGTCCCACACTTAAAATTTAACTCCATCCCGGTACAAACTTTCAACCCCCTTTTTACCCCCTTGAGGGTGGAATTTTCAAAAACCCCTTCTCAGTGGGTACTAACGTCATATAAACTACCTATTGTGAAAAAAAACAGCTTTCCAGGTTCAACGGTTTGGGCTGGGCGTTGATTATAAGTCAGTCAGTAAGTCAGGACTTATACGTTTATATATACAGGGTGCCTCGTGAGGAACCCGAATAATTTGGCCAGCGTATTCCTAAGGTCGTATGGAGTAAAAAATGTTATATGAACATAGGTCGAAATATGGTTTTTTTTTTTATGTTTTCATACATAATAAATAACTTCTTGTATGAAAACATAAAAAAAACCATATTTCGACCTATGTTCATATAATATTTTTTACTCCATACGACCTTAGGAATACGCTGGCCAAATTATTCGGGTTCCTCACGAGCACCCTGTATAGATAAAATACTTAAATGCACAGAAAACATCCACGACTCCGGAGCAAATACTTGTGCTCATCACACAAATAAACGCTCTTACCGGGATCTGAACCCAGGACCTCTTGCTTCGTAGGCAGGGTCACTAGAGTCACGAACTAGAGTCGCCGTCAAAGGAATTTTCTAAAAAAACCTTTAGGCTAACGCCGTCGATTAATGCTGGGGCCACACTAACGAGAAATGCCATTAATTGACGCGATAATCGTAGTGTGGCGGTACGGTTAACGCCCATTATCGCGTTAATTAATTGCATTCTCTAAAACACAATTGTCATAATCACTTTTTGCATCAACCTGTATTTATTAGTTACGTGATGCACATATAGACATTATCATTCACTCGTTCAATTCATTCGTGCCAGCTTTCGTGTATCGACCTGTACAAAGAAGAGTACACATAACAAACAATCTTTATATTTCAGGTTTTCAGTGTCGCACGACGAGGTATCCTTGGGCAACACGTCGGACAATCTGGAGGCGGTCTCGGAAGCGGCTTCCAACCACAGCGTCACCTCCAGCCTGGAGCTCGAGACGGAGGATCAGAACGACAACTTGTCCGACATGGTGAGTGGCACGTGTCGATGCCTTACAAACTCAAACTCAAAATTATATTTATTCAAGTAGGCCCAGTAACAAGCACTTTCAAATCGTCAGGTAGAAACATAATCTTAAGCTAATTACTTAGGGCCTGTTTCACAATCTCCAGTTAAAACATATCCGTCAGATGAATGTTGGCTGTCACTTTTCTTTTATATGACGGGAGAAAAGGATAGCAATAATTTTAACTGGCAGATAACTTTATCCGGCGATTGTGAAAAGCCCTTAGAGTAAATTATTAAACATAAAAAGTAAAATTTATATGAATTATTTAAAATTTTACAAAAAAAAATACTAGTCTAGAATGTTACTAGGAGGACAATCTAATGTCAAAAAATAAATAAAACAAGTATAATTAATTATAAACACAATGTCAACATTTTCCAAAAGGACTTTATAAATTATAAATCCAGTCAAAATTAGTCCCAAGAAGTTTTATCATTCATGTAGTCTTGTGCGCTATAATAAGCTTTCGAAATAAGTTTACGTTTCCAGGAAGTTTGTTATAAAACCTTACACAATTACCCATGAATGATTTTTTTATTTTTTGGAGCCGAGTGGTTGGCACCGCGAGCTTTTGCTTATTTCTAGTATTAATATTATGTATGTCACAGTTTCTCCTGTTGTTTTTATTTTATTTTCATAGATATATTGACAATGCAATGTCATGATATTAACATTTTTAAACTTATCCCTAAGTGAATATCTATGTTTCAATCTATATTTCGCCCGAATAGCCCGTTTCTGCAGAACAAAAATCGAATGAATGTCCGAGGCACTGCCCCACAATAAAATACCATATGACATAATGCTATGGAAGTAGCTAAAATATACTAATCGAGCTGTTTTCACGTCTGTTAATTGACGGATCTTACTCACTGCAAATGCTGCAGAACTCAGAGAGATTAGCAATATGGGGACCCCATTGAAGCTTTAGAATCTAACTATAAACCAAGAAAAACTGTGCTATCAACTAGTTCCAATTCCTCATCTTTCACAAAGACACTCCCTTGCTCGTGTTCAACGTGATTCGTGACATATTTAATACATTTAGTCTTCTTCTCATTTAACAATGAATTATTAATATTAAACCAATTTACTACTTTAGAAATAGCATTGTTTACGTCATTGCAAGCTTTTTTCTGTCTTATAAGTTTGAAAATAAGTGAGGTGTCATCAGCAAATAATACTATATCATGGTGGGTCTTTACGAGTATGGCAAGTCATTTATGTAGATAAGGAACAGGAAAGGCCCCAATATTTATCCCTGCGGTACACCCATCGAGACCAATGACCCCGGTGATCGCTGTCCATTCACTTTGACTCTTTGCATTCTACCATGTAAGTATGACTTTAGTAAATTCAGTGCTGATCCTCTGACTCCATAGACTTCGTTCACACGGCATTGTCCTGCACGTTTTCTGCACGTCCGTTCGGTTCGCTTGACAAGTCCGGTGAGTATTCGTTTAAGCGTCCTCGTGGCGCCCAGCACGCAAAAACGAACAGTGGAATTTGAAATTAATTTGATTTTTCATCAACTGACACGGCCTTTCAAAAGGCGCGTGGGCGCCACGAGGATAAAAAGTTGTATGTGCCACTGTGTATACGTTAAGATGTATACTGCAAAATACGTGCATGACAACTGTGAACGAAGTCTTACTATACAGTAAAATACAAGTACTCTTTATTGCGCACCTTAAAACACGAATTAAATAGACGTAACTGCTTAAATAAATAGATGTTAACAGCAGGCGGTCGTATCGCTAAAGAGCGATCCCTTCCAGACAACCTTTAGGTAGCGGAGAAATAGTAACAAAAATTTACAAAATAGGTAGGTGGCAAAATTGGAAGTAAACGAACTTAGAACATACACAGTTACATCACAGTTACATAATAAACATACACACATAAAGCATAGAAATAAACATACTAAATGGGGTGTAGACACTAAATAAAACAATTTCTCGAAAAAGGATTATGTCGTCAAATGGATAAAAAAACATTGCAAAAGGTTAAATAATCGAAGTCATAAGTGTCCAAAGCTTTAAGAAGGGGTATGTTCTGTCCCTTTCTCGCAAAACGCAACTTCATGTGAAACGATGTTGCTGGAAGATTGACGGCAACGTGCCGCGCCCCAACGTGTTCGACGCGGCCCCCCGGCAGGTCCCGTAATGTGACGTCACACACTGTTTGCGTTTTCTCTCTCTAACGAGCAATATTAAAACGCTTGTAGTTTCGTAATCCTTTGAGACATCTGAATGGGATTTTAACATTTTCGTCACAAAACTGACACCGAGTTATTTTTTATTTAACAAGTCACGCTAATTGAGTAAACGATTTTTTTTAATGCGCATATTGCTTTAACACATTCTGCTTAAAATGTATCGATCACAATAGAAGAAATATAACACTGTTCAATACATATATTCTATCTGCCATTTGGGTAAGGACCAAATTCTTGGCCAGCTTAACTCACTCAATTAAATTTTCTATAAAAATTTTCCGTTGTGACACAAAGATTAACCATACAGTTCTATGGTTATTTTTTGTGTCCCAACGAAACTTTGTTCCTTCAGTTTGTTTGGCTAACTACGGACTAACCAGGCTAACTACTGGCCAAGAATTTGGTGCTCACATTTTGGTCCGTCCATTTGCGTCAAAAGTTCCGAGCCCTAATTATCTGTACAGGTCGATTCACGAAATCTGGCACGAATGAAATGCCGTGCTTATACAGGGGCCTCCTAATATTTTGTAAACATGTACCTAATCCGTTTTCGTTATTCATGTAGTATTATAATCTGCACCAAGTATCATGTTAATCCTTTTAGTAATTATTATTAAAGTCCTTTGTAAATAAAACCCATGTATATCTTTCATACTTATTTTTAATGCCAAGAATCGAAAGGTGATGGTCTTCTTCGAATTGTAAAAAAAAACTAAAAAAAGAGCTTAGCATTCTCTAAAACACAATTATCATAATCACTTTTTGCATCAACCTGTATTTAATAATTATGTGATGCGCACATAGACATTATCATTCACTCGTTCAATTCATTCGTGCCAGATTTCGTGAATCGACCCTGCTTGTAAGCAATGGTAACATTTGTGTGACAGGTGTCAGCGAACGTGAGCGGACGCGGCAGCCCGAACATCTCCGGGCGGGAGACGCCGTCCTCGCAGGTCACCGACGGTGACGCGGCCAACGACGCGCACAGACGGTAACATTATTCCACTGATATTAGGTCCTATGATATTGACGTTTTGTATGGAGAATTTTATGAAAAATGTGATTTTATACATTGATTTTTGCGGATTATTCAGCTTTGTCTAATTCAAACAAAACAAAATTTTGGTAAAGAAATCTTTTAAGCTGCGTTACTCATATCTTAATTACTTACAAATAGTTCGCTTCATAAAACTATACGAAATTGAAACATTTGAACCGGCAGCACATGAAAAGGGTGGTTTTCAAGCTTTAATTTGAAACCCTATATGAAAAAACGAGTTGCCTTTTTTGTCCGATTTCGTCATTCCACTAAACAGATTCAGAGATTTGATCAATTAGGTAAATGATAAAATGGATTGGCCATTTTAACATCCTGCGTGATTTGATCATATCCCTTAGAGATTTGATCAAATCTCTGTTTTGACCATTTCCCTGCAACATATATAACTGCGTCGTGGTCTTCCCCTGCCTCTCCTATTCAAGATTAGTTTACCTTGTCATTGTTTGCAGGCTGCCTCAAAACGTGCCAGTCAACCAGACGAACAGCGCTCGGGCGAAACTGCTGAAGCAGACGCGGAACGACATCGAGGACAAGTTCTGCAAGTTCGAGATTAAGGTTCATATTGTGTCTAGACCCTTTGTTATTAAGGGGCTCCCATACGCCAATGACCTTCGACCTGAATCCCTTAGTTTTCTAATGTTTTTTTGTATCTTATTATATTAACAACAACGGCTTTAAGCAATATAGTCCATACTAATATTATAAATGGGAAAGTAAATGTGTGCGTTTGTTTGTTTGTACGTCTTTAACGGAGCGACGAATTGACGTGATTCTTTAAGTGAAGATAGTTGAAGGGATGGAGTGTGACGTAGGATAGTTTTTATCCCCGAAATCATCCCCTAATGGGGTGAAATGGGGGGGGGGGGTAAAGTTTGTATGGAGCTGCGATATAAACGAGTTCCACGCGGACGGAGTCGCGGGCAGAAGCTAGTATACCATATTTACTCCAAAGTTCATTGTTTTCGAGATATTTTGCATCAAAGTGGAACAATGTTAGGCCAAAAAATGCTTCTCTGGCCATAACTTTTGTGTTAAAATAAAAACCCTAGACACGTTTTTAAATGGTAATAAAATATTGAAGAACTGATACCCGTTTGACTTATAACTTATAATTCTATCTGTAGTGCAGTAGTAGAAGATAGATTCAAAGCTTGTCCAAAATCGATGAAAACCTCCGTTAGCACTTTAAAGCAGCTTAACACGTAAGGTGCAAAATCGAATGGACGCTTCGAAATACCGAGATTAAAGACTCGGTGGGCAAACCAAATGTCATTGCTAAACGAATTCCTACATAAACTAGTTCGGCCATCTACTGCGAACGGGAGACGGCTCTCAAGAGCTTAAGAGCTTAAAACAGGACCCTATTACTAAGACTTTGCTGTCTGTCCGTCCGTCTGTCTTTCATCGGGCTGTATCACAAGAACCGCAATAGACAGTTGAATTTTTCACAAATTATGTATTTCTGTTGCCGCTATAACAACAAATACTAAAAACAAAATAAAATACATATATAAGGGGGGCTCCTATAGAACAAACGCGATTTTTTGGCCGTTTTTATAGATAATGGTACGGAACCCTTCGTGCGCGAGTCCGATCGCTCTTGTTATATGCTATTTCGGTGTGAAAACATTTTCCACTAACTAAATCTCAACTAATCACTTTGATTTTGATGTTGATCGGTTAAGTATAAAATAAAATAGGTTTCGCTATTGTTAGATGCCTATAAATTTTAATTAATTCCAATTTTTGAAAAAGGATAACCTACAAACTTATTTCTTCATTGTGTCACTAACATACTAAAAAAACATAGAAATTGGAAAATATTTAGAAGTGGCATATCGTTTTCTCTTTTTAAATGGACGACTATACGTCGTATTCCAAAGGTATACTTCCCTCTTAGGGCGGGTTGTACCGACCTACGATTACAGACCGATCAACGTTAAATATGGCTCTGACAGCTGTCAGTCCATAGAAACTTGTCAAACGTTCCATACATTCAGATTATAACGAACACCGCTTACGATTACAGACGGTTTGGTGCAACTCACCCTTATACTAATTGCTGTAGGTTCTTTAATTGCCAACATTCCTCGTATAGTCGGCGGCTAGAGGTAATAAACAAGTGTTATTTGTCGTCCACAGAAGCTTCTAGAAGGCGACGAGTGTGTGAGCATCATGTCCGACACGTGGAGCACGGACGTGCTCGCGTCCGACTCGGAGACGGTCGGCGACTCCTGCGACCAAACGCTGGTCGCCGTCAACCAGAGTGAGTACCGTATCGTCAGCGAACTGATGCAAGTAATACTCCAATGAACAAAATAAGTGCAATCCGCGCGTACAGATTATGCGCAACAATCACTCGAACATTTGCCGCGCGAGCCAATGTTCACGCGAACACTGGCTCGCGCGGCTGCCGCGCATAATCTGTACACACCTTTAGTCTTATAACCAGAGGTCGGCGGTGGTGAGCCGTTTTTACGTCATTAATGTCATTTGGTTGTGTCTTGTAGATATTAATATGGATAAGGTTGGGTACACCTTAAAGAAATATTAAAAAAAGACAAAACTGTAATGAAAATGAATTTAAAAAAGAGTATTAAGCTTATTTATTTATTGTAAATTCTCTGTGCTATTTTAATAAATAACTATGAGTTTTTCTATATTTTCCATTTTTAATGAATTTCGCCTTGAGTTTAATATTCATTTATAGATAGTTGTCATGATATTTCACGAAGAGAGAATATGGCATCCTTAAACAGATTAATTGCCTATCTTAAGAGGTTTGATATCATATGATATATCACTTGATTAACCTTCATTGTAAAATAATGATATATAACTTTATATTATCTAAACGGAAGTTTGCTTTAATACTAGTTAAACATGTTTTCGCTCTTAAGCGGAAAGCTGCAAGATAGATAAATTACATTCCGTAGATTCTTCTAATAAAATTCATTTGTTTTGAATGCGAAAAGCTAGCAGAAAGGCAGCCTAAATAAAATAATTTCATTAATTTAAAATAAAATTACACATGGGCCATTTAGCCTTGAGTGTCAAGGCATGTCCATGTTAATGCAAACACTGAAAACGGCTCACCCCCGCCGACCTTTGCTTATAACACCCACCTAAGGCTGCACTGCACTGCACGAAATACGGTTCACGTCACTCTGGGCGTTAAGTGAGATTTACCGCCCACGGAAGCAGCGGCAAATCTGCCGTATGTTCATTGTCTTCTTTCCCTCTCACTGAGCATAAGCGTGAGCGAGATGGAAGTGCGTGCTCGGAAGCGCGGATATCATGTTTTTTAATTTAAATTTTTTGGCCGTTAAAATTAATAAAAAAGTAATCACTGATTTCTGTGAAACATGATATTGCCGATTTTTAGAAGCCATTTTAATATTCTTAGCGTTTGTGCATATTTGTTACGAATATTCTAAGTGTATTTTAGACCCTTTTAGACCAATGTTCGTGTTTTTTCACTATCGAGTGAAAATTACTTAATCACGTTTCGATTCACTGATCTCCCTGCAGAAAAGCCTCAAGATTACTATTCCTATTTTTTTGAAACCATATTATTTTAAACAGACGCATTATATTGTTTCAAAAACTCTGTTCGCTTCCCATCGCTGAACCTACGGCGCCTTAAGACCAAAAGTTGTACGCCTGAGACGGCAGAGCATGTGGAACTGGCAGCTATTATATTATCACCAATCCACCTGTATATAATTCACCCATGTTTAGCAATAAACAACATCATTAAAAAAAAGAATCTGGGATTGGTTGCTCTGTGATTGGTTGAAATATTGAAGCTGCGCGCTCCACTGGCACTGGTCTGGAAGCGAAGGTTGCTGCAAGATGTGAAAAGCGCGCCGGGTATGAGGTGTTTTGTTAATAGACTTAAAATTAAACTAGCATTCGATGCATGCTATTCCATAAACGAATTTATGAATTAAATAGGCATGAACACTGACAGCCAAACAACTTTTCAACTGGCTCGCTACCCAACCAACTGATACTATAAGGTAGTATGAAATATCTTTCTTCCTGAAACATTATGAAAATAAACAAATGTAGTAACCATAATTATACCGTTTTGTAAACTAAGACATACTTACCTAAATGTTGTAATATTATGTAAAAAAAAATATTTAAGATCTTGACAAAAAATGTCATGTAAAACTACGTTTTATCAAGGAATAAATGAAATTAAAATGGAATTATTTCCTCGCAAATGTATTGATGTGAAAAACATTGTGTATAACACGGGCGTAAGAATATTGCAAAACTCGATCAAAAGTCTGATAGACTCCTGTACGCAATATTCGACTTACGCCCCTCGTTAAACAATGTACTATTGCTGACAAAATTTACGGTTCTTTCAGACGTGGTAGCGAACACGAACGCGCCTGACGTGTCAGAGACGGCCAGCGAGTCCGCATGGAGTATGGACGTGTTGGCATCGGACAGCGATCGGAACACCGAGGTAATGTGCGCCTTGTGTGCTACGGTGTAAGGTTCATGTTGCAATGTGTTCAAGTGAACTTGCGAGTTCTCGGAAGGACAGGCATTACACGCGAATGGCTACTCTAAATACATAATGCTAAGGTCCATTTCAGGTTGACACCGACGACTGTGTGTCGGTAGCGGCGCGCTCGGACACTTCGTGGCCGCGACGGCTCTCCCAGCAGGAGGAACCCGTGCTCATTAAACAGAATCAGGTGAAATAGTGCCTTATGATCAGCAGAGTAAGGTGCAGATTAGAATGTAGTCATATCAAAAAACGGCCAAGTGCGAGTCGGACTCGCGCACCTTTCCTTTATCTGTGCGATAAGACGTTGCTTCGTACCAAATTTCAAGATTCTGAGTCCACGGGAAGTACCCTGTAGGTTTTGATTGTCTTGCTAGTTTCGAAAATTTGCGGCGTAAAAGGCTGTATCTTTTGATTGCGTTGGCTTAGAAGTTTGAATTTTGCATAGCTCCAAGGCACAGTAGACCCGAGTATTTGGCATCAATTTTAGCTTGATACCTCTCAACGTTCAGACGGACGGACGGACGGACAATAAAGTGATCCTATAAGGTTTCCGTTTTTCCTTTTGTGGTACGGGAAGTGAATCAAATTTAACTTGCAAGATTTGTCCCATACTAACAGGGCAAGTTAAATAAAAGCTTGTAAAAAGCGAGTGAAAGATGAAAATATAGTCGGGTAAAATGAAACCATGTGGTCAAGAGTATTAGAATCTAGATTAGAATGGCCGGACTCAGATAGTTAAGTGGTTTTTTATAGAAATTCAAATAACGGGGGTGTTTATTGATATTTCAAATCGCCATTCTTTTATAAACCGTCAAAAACGCTTTCTCATGTATGAAGTTGGTTAAACAGCGTACATATTTTGATGTAAAAAAAAATCAAAAAATCAAAATATTTTATTCAATATAGGTTACTTTTTGAAGGTCATAGTTCAATACATTTAACAATTAAGCACATGTTAGCTTACAAACATAAATGCTGTTATAACAATGTCAAATGAATATGAATTAAAAAAAAGTGAGTTTTTTCATTAGTAATGAATGTTACCATGCTTGTTTAGTATATTTATTCTTTGTGTTACAGAATGGGACATACAAGAAACCTGAAGTGAGCAACAGCCCTAAACACACGCCTCGCTACCAGCCGAACAGGTTAGTGACCATTCGCTGAAAGCCAGCGCTGGTCTTATTTTGGGTCCAGTTAGGGTAGTAACACATTCATACCACATAGACACGATTCAAAATAAAAATTATACGAAAACCAAAAATGTTAACCAAAAGAAAATAATAATTAAAACTAAAAACAAGCAAACGAGACATCAAAATAAGGAGCAAAAAAACAAAAATAAAGACCAAAATGAAAACTATTTTCTCAAACATGCTCTGAAATGTATGCGTTAATATCACGAAATGAAGACAAGAAGTTTCTTGTTTATGGCTCCCTACATTACTTCTTGGCCTTAGGCCAACCCTATGACAACCCTAACTAAAAACATTATTGTCCGCTACTCTAACTTTTTAAATTTGCTTACTAATATTAAACTGACAAAGGAAAAATGAAATACTGCCAACCACCACTAGACTCTGTAGCAGACTTGCGACATAAAAAAAAACTACTGGTACTATACTTATGTGCGGTTGAACATGGTGCTTGAACGGCTTGTTAAAATGGCATGTTTAAAAAATTAAAAAATACGGCAAATTACACAATTGTTTTCTAAACTTTCGTTCCGATTGTAATTTCAGCAAGCTAGTATTTAATTGATTACCTTATAGGTATTTATTTTAATTTTAATATTTCCTCACATCGTTTGAGAAAAGCACTATACAATCCTCGGCCGGAACAGGGATTGCTGGACTCGTTGTACTCGTCTACCCCAAAGCTCGTCCAGCAATCCCGTACTTCACGGCCTCTGCAGTAATGTACTATTACCTATATATTTAAACGCTACACTGTCAGTGCTAGCCTTTACGTCGCACACTGTTAGCGTTCGCTCTCTCTAACATGCAATATTAAAAACGGTTGTAGCTTCATAATTCTTTGAGATATCTGAATGGGGTTTTCGTCACTATATTTTTTTGCCTTCCTTCATTTGGAGTAATAATAATTATCCAGACACAGACATTACACAGACAAACCCTTCGGTTTCCCCGAAGAGATCCCCGAATCGTAGCCAGTTCACCGACGCGAGCAGATCTACATCGGGCCCTGTGAAGGCCTTGTTAACCATGTTAACACTAATACTGGCTGCGGTGTCCGCTTACCATCAGGCGGGCCGAAAGCTTGTTTGCCACAGTCGTTGTATAAAAAAAATTTATACAAGCTTCTGCCCGCGACTCCGTCCGCGTGGAACTCGTTTATATCGCAGCTCGATACAAACTTACCCCCCCCCCCCATTTCACCCCCTTAGAAGATGATTTCGGGAATAAAAACTATCCTATGTCACTCTCCATCCCTTCAACTATCTCCACTTAAAAAATCACGACAATTCGTCGCTCCGTTTTGCCGTGAAAGACGGACAAACAAACGTAAACAAATGTTTAAATAAACATAATACTTATTTGTTATGCAAGGCTGCAAAGTTGTTGTTTGTCGCAAGTGCTTGTATTGAAAGCCGAGCTAGCGAAGGAGTGTAAAATTGAACCATGAGAGAAGCGAATGGTTCAAAAGTACAATCCTGAGCATAGCGAGGCTTTCAAGGCACGAGACGCCAAAAATTTTGCTGCCGAGCGCAACACACAACTTTTCACCTCACCACCGCTAAGAAAATTGTAAGTAGGTAAATGTAGGTAATGGAAGTAATTTGGGCCTTATACTCATTTTCAACAAAGGTTTGTTTACATCTCATCAATAATTATATAATGCTAGCATTTTATAATTATTAAATGTAACATATATATTTTTGTATCTTTAAATAAACCCCACGCTTACCTACACTAAAAAAGTCGTGTTGGGTACTCACGGGTAAACTAAGGCTCAAATTCGCTTATGCTTTTCTTCTGCACTAAAATCTATAAATAACCACCATTATTTTGGTTTTACTGTCTGTGGCTTTAGAACAAATAAAAATTAAATGTAGGTGCGTTCCAAATTTGGACGAATCGAAATTTTTTGAAACATAAAACTACATTTTAAAATTATATATTCGTATTTTATCCTTATAAATCAGTCTAAATATTAATATTTCGTATGTACCTACTTAATTAAGAAAGAATAAGTATTATTAATTTTATTTTATCAAAATAATAACAATTAATTATTGGCATCACACCATCAGTTTCTGAACGCACCTCTCATTCTGTATAGAAAAAAGTTGGATTTTGAGATTGACCGTCACGTTCCAAATTCAAAAACTCTTTCCACGCTAGCGGATAAAATGGACTTTTGGGCGCAGGTTTTGAGCGATAAAGCCAGCCTTTTCGAGCCGGTGAGGTGAAAACATAATTTATTGATAAAATATAAAGTACATCAGTTTTACTAGCTTACTATTAGAGGCAAATAACACGTGCCTGAGCTAGGATACCCTGTGAAACAAACAAACACACACACACACACACACACACACACACACACACACACACACACACACACACACACACACACACACACACACACACTTTCCCATTTATAATATTAGATTGATTTTTCTTTCCTTCAGATCCGGTGGCGGCTACCTGAGCGCCACCGCGCAGCTGTCCCGCGGCGCGGAGCTCGACCTCGGCGCGGCCCACATGTACCCCGAGAACAGGAAGAGCATCCTCGTCAACGGATATCCGGTGAGTCGGGGTCGCACCGTGGGTACAACACTAGAGACTAGTAAATTATGTAGACTCCCGGTGTCTATACAACGTCGTGTGCCTTTATAGAGTACGCTTCGGAAAGTTCATCTAGTGTTTCTAGGCGTTTTAAAAGTAAATAAATATTAGGAGACAATCTTACACAAATCGACCTAGTCCCAAACTAAGCAAAGCTTGTATGTACTATGGGTACTAGACGACGATAAACATACTTATACAGATAAATAAACACTTAAATACATAGGAAACATCCATGACTCAGGAACAAATATTCGTGCTCATCACACAAATAAATGCCCTTACCGGGATTCGAACCCAGGACCTCTTGCTTCGTAGGCAGGGTCACTACCAACTAGGCTAAAGCGACCGTCTGAACCTTAAACCATGTATTACGTCATAGAGTTACTATAACTTTGTCTATGTAACGTAGGCACTATTGACTTTTCAATCGTATGTCACCCACCGAAATCTAAGAAACGTGCCTGGAATAAATTACGAAATGTAAACAGGTCTCTGTAATTTTCCAGTGAGATGTTTCGACAATTTCAATTTTCTCTAAGGCGGTTGGTGGCTGGTTCAATTATTAATGTTGCCAAAAAAAATCCTAGGTCAGTGACCCGTCATAGTAAAGTGCGATAAAGTACGTGAAATGTAGTGGTGTGCGTTACTGGGGAGACATACAATAACGTTGCGCCGTCTAGCGGATATATTGTGTCGCGTATGTAGCTTCATTCGAATAAGAAAGCCTTGACCATTTTTATTAATTTATTTATATAGGAAGATCATTTGCTTAACACATTGGACACCGCGTACCCGACTCTCGGGCACTCGTAAATTTTACTCAGATGCCGGCATACCCGAGAGTCGAGCACGAGCTATAAACCCTCACGCGACGCCAAAGTACCCGACAGTCGAGCAAGCTTTGCATCTTCGCTACCTCAGGGCTGCCACTGCCTGTCTTCTGATTATTATGTAGTTATGTGGTCTAAAAGTTGGTACAGTTGATTATATTTTATTACTTCACTTTGTATTTTTATTTACTTTACCTAAGCAGCAGCAGATTTAATTTTATGCACGTATACGTTACTTGTAAAGTTACTTGGCACAGCCCTGAGCGTCCGCCGCATGCCCGACTAGCGGGTTCGCGGCGTCCGGCATTGAGTTGCACGTCGTTGCTCGACTAGCGAGTTCTGTCGGTTTCTGGGGTATTGTTCGGAATTTTGCCTGGTTGCGAAAGTGTTAAATACTACACAGTAGCTTAAACAGTAGTGACAGTGAGCTAATATCAGATCCTCACCGATAGCGTAAAAAACCACAACACAAACGAAACACAGCGCTTTTGCGTCTTGGTACAGCTGCATAAAATTAATAAAGTACTTATTTCTAAATAGACTAATAAAAAGTGTTACCTAAACTATTTGCCTACTTCTACCGAAAAAATGTCAATCGTGACAACATAACAATCCGTATTGTCGTCAGGTGATGACGTGTTACGCCACGTCGGCGCCCGAGAGCCCGGGGGGCGCCCCCCCCGCGCCGACCAACGTGTTCGAATACGGACCGCAAAACGGGTAAGCATACATATATACAAAAGCCCGAACAGGAAAAAAAAACCTGCTCTGGGGGCGCTAAATTAGCAAGAATTATGGCAACACTAATTTATTTCCATTGCACTATATGATGAATAAAGTCGGTGATGTAGTTTAGAGGAATAGAGTTCTCATCCTTCAGACTTTCTCTCCGACAAATACTTCGACATATTGTACGATCAGCAGCAGAAGTTGCTAAGCAGTGCGCAGCGAGCCGGGATTCGAACCCACGACCGCCGCTTGACTGAACCACTAGCCTTAACTACGTTAATTGCCTTCAAATAGAAACATTTCCTGTATTCGTTATATCTTCAAGCGTCAATGTAATGCCGGCTGTACAAACGCCAACACAGTTCAATGACCATCCTGTATTTATTTAGAACCTTATTTCAATACACATAAAGTGCACGGATGGTCAGCTGTGTTTTCGATACTACGCACTCGTTGAGACACCCCGAGACAGACTGAGAGCGAATGTGTACATGATTCTCTCACCTTGTCTCGCCTCGGTCGCGCGTCTGTTTTTGCGGCCGAGTCAAAGGGTTGTTCCGCTGTTCAAATGACCCACCGAGTATGTACACGGTGTGCACTCGAGAATTTCTCGCCCGAGACTCTGCGAGAAACTCTCGTACAGCCGACATAAGTCATTTGCATGTGACCCAACAGCGAAACGAGCCAGTCGTCGTCGACCCTCGAGGCGAGCAGCCAGTCGGACGCGACCAGCCAATGGGTGGACGACTCGTTCCCCCCGCCCCACCACTCGCCCGCGCGCCCCTTCCCCGCGTGCAAGTACGACATGCCGGGGCCGTCCAAGAATTACGAGGAGAGCGACGCCATGGACAGGTGACGTGTTCTTATTCGCCGTTTCACGGCACCTTCTATGTCAATCCATAAAGCCGTTTCGACTGTAGCCCGTGAATTAGAATTTTCTAGTCCACATACATGCATACGCTCCAAAAACATAACCCTTGTTCAAAGGCAGTCAGGTAAATTAGTGGAACATTACTGCGGATGTTTGGAAGATGGGTATTGCTGGCCAATTAGACATAGAAGAACGTAGTACCAGCGTTTCTACTGGCAAAACGTTTTCACGCCGAGACACGCGTGTTTTACCAAAAACATGCAATGAAACAAATTGAGAACTCCAAGATTTTAATAATGATTGAACGCCATGATGTGTCACAAATTAATATTAAAACAAAAGGTCACTTTTGTAGCCCTCAATTTTGTATCAAACTTTTAGGGACCTATTCTCGCTGCACCCTAAAAGTGCTACTTCGCTGCCTTATTATGAGGTACATAACGTCAGAATTTCATTCCATGTTTGAGTAAGAGTGATTAGTCAGGATCGAACGAAAATGGGAATCCGCGATTTCAGTAAATTCCAAAATTCAATTTTCTCAAACATGCAATGAAATGTTGACGTTGTGTTCTTCATAATGGGCTTCGAAGTGTCACATTTCGGGCGCAGCGAGGCGAGAGATCCGTAATGGCATTTCATACAAAATTGCAAGATATTCTTTTTTTCCACAATTCGTGGCTTAGGATCACGGCGTTCAGCCATGAAAATTAATATTTGATTTTTTGGAGTTTTCTTTAAATTTATTACATTGTATTTTTGAGATAAGCACTATACATACATCGGCGTGAAAAGAGGTTGCGAGCCTCATAACTATCCGAGCTCGCTACGCTCGGCCGTCTATATGCACTCGGCCGGCAACTTCTTAGTTCCCGGCCTCTATAGTAATGTACTATTCATTCAAAAAGTCTCTACATAAACCACGCATTCCAGATCGCTAAACTCGAGCGAGAGCTCCTTCAACGCGCTCTCTGTCTCGCAATACGACCGCCGCTTCGACTCGGGCATCGACACGGAGCGGCACGAGGACCGCTCCGCCATCACCGACCTGATGACGCGCATGTCCTCGGCCACCGTCTCCGCCAACCTCGCCAGCAACGTGTCGCGCATCAAGTCCGAGATACGGACTAGCATCGTCAGCATATCGTCCTCCAGGTAGATAGTGTGACAATAGTTCTCTGACAAAGCACAGGATAAATAATAACTAACGCCAACGCAGTTAATCCTGTATCTATAATGAATACTAGCTTCTGCCAGCGACTCCGTCCGCGTGGAACTCGTTTATATCGCAGCTCCATACAAACTTTTACCCCCCAATTTCACCCCCTTAGGGGATGATTTAGGTGATAAAAGCTATCATATGTCACTCTTTATCCCTTCAACTATCTCCACTTAAAAAATCACGTCAATTCGTCGCTCCGTCTTGCCGTGAAAGACGGACAAACAAACACATACACTTTCCCATTTGTAATATTAAGTATGGAAGTATGAATAATAAATAAATAAATATGTTGGGGACAATCTCTCACAAATCGACCTAGTCCCAAACTAAGCAAAGCTTGTACTATGGTAACTAGACGACTACATACATACTTATATATAGATAATTAAATACATAGAAAACATCCATGACTAAGGAACATGTATTCGCGCTCATCACACAAATATATGCCCTTGCCGGGTTTCGAACCCGGGACCTCCAGCTTCGTAGGCAGGGTCACTACCAACAAGGCTACAGAGGTCTTCAAATGAACGTTAATACAATGTGTATAAAGTGCACGGATGGTCAGTTAGCTGTGTTGGCGATGGTACCGCTTACATAAGGTCCTCTGTTAACAAATCCCCTGTTCAGACAAGCCGAACTAGCTTAAACGTGGCTATCCCTTTCTATCGCATGCAACACAGTGCGATAGAACGCGTTTGTAACGCAGCCGCGCCAACATACCGGCTCCAGCCGGTAGGCCTGCATGTACTTGTAGCGACGCGACGAAATGAAGGAGTGAGACACCCCTGGTCAAACTTATAATGACATTGACATAAGATTGAATTTCACCTTCCCGTGGAAAAGAGTTTTAACTGTACTTGTAATATCGTTTTCATCACGCTTGCTCGTAAAAACATACAAAATTGGAGGCCTAGGCCGGCAAGATGGTCTTTTTTAATTTCCATACCACAATTTGTGGCACAGTTGCCATAAAAATTAAAGTTACTATTGTATACAATACTTTTTCTACGAGTCAACTGAACTAATTAAACAAAATTGTTATCTATTGAAAATCTAAGCCCAGCTGAAACGAAGTGCAGCCAACGGCTTTTTATTTTTCTGTGCGTTGATGTCTTTTGACTCTCATGACGGCGTCCTATTGGTCAAATACATTATAGTTCAGTAAAGGTGCCACGTGATTGGTCCAATTTATTTTAGTTGTCTACACAGTTGTAAAATGTTGAGTTGGGACCTCCATAGTAAAAAGTGTGTGATATAAGTTTGGTGTACGAAGTCTTAACTCAAACATTAAAGTCGACGAGTGTAAAATAGTAGATTGTACAACAAGTGCATAAAACGCACCATTTTACGCGAGACGTTTCGAGAGTAAAATGGGTTTTATGGACGAATTGTACTCTTTTCACTTCGATTGCGAGGAAATGAAAACTATAAGTTAATTTCATTAAGTTTTATTATTAACTTTGGCTGTTGGTACCCTTGCCTTGGTCCTAGAATAGTAACGAAACAAAAAAAAAAAAGAGTTTATTATACAAATAAATACAAATACAAATTATTTATTCTGCAAATAGGCCACAAGGGCACTTTTACATGTCAAACGGTAATTTACAATAAAAATAATAATATTACAATAAAATAATAATAATCTAACACAATAATAATTTAAAATTTGCACATTAAGGACTGATATAACAACACACTAAATGTCACAAAGTTAATGAAAACAAAACAAAATATGACCATTATTCGATAAGTATAAGGTCTGTGCCTTAACAGAAAGTTAATGATATTAATTCAGTATTCCAGAGATGTATAAGGTCTCTGAGCGTCCAAATACAATTAATAATTATTCAAATGTTCATAGAGATGTATACGGTATCTAAGCGTCAAAACAAAATAATAAAAAAAGGAATATTAATGTAATAATGTCAGTGATGTACAGGGTCAATAACAATAAAATGTGTCAAGATCGGAATGATGTCTCTCGTCAATACGATAAAAATAAAATAACACTAGTATTTAAGTAGTTAGGTACTATGCCCTTGCAAGCATGAACAGTCCGGACTCCACAACAGCACCCGATCACGAGTATGACGCATATCTCAGCCATCGCCTCCCTCAACCATATGTTAGGGAAGGTATTCTATGAAGTTAAAGTTGCTCGTGTGGCTGTTTGCCTTGGTCTTCGACGAAGATTTCACTTTAGGCACTAGAGCATAAAAAGCGAATTTATATCGCCTACACACAGCATAAAGAGGCACTTTTTGAGCATGATAAGTGAAAATTATCTTTCGTCTCCAGGATAGAGAAGAAGCGCGACACATCCAACATGTCGCTCAGCACCCTCTCGGTGAACAGCGAGACCTCCGTCTCCGACCGCAGCTCGAGCCAAGACGTCAACTCGGAGAACGTGACGGAGCGGCGCATCAGCCCGCCGCCCGTCAAGACAGCCTCCACCGGCGCCATACCCAAGAGCATCAGCTTCGATGCCACGGCCGAGAAGAGTCAGAGGTTAGTTATACCGCATACAGACGCACGCCGAGAACCCCCGAGAAGCGTGAATGTAATCGCTTTCTCGCCGTCTCGTTCTCGCGCTCGCCTGTTCTCCGATCGGTGTCGGTATTTTCACATACATCAAAGGGTTTCTCGGGCGAGAAAAGAGGGCGGTACGACCGTGGCATTGATAGTGTGTTGTCGTGTAGATAGGTGCACCTATATACACTTCTAGTTAAAATAAATACCATGTACTGTCTGTAGTCGCCAAGCTATAACAAGTTGGGTGGTTTGTGCCACGTCCGTGACGTCAGTGCTATAAAAATTTTCACTGTCGTCCATTCCGGATAACGATCGAGAATGCGAATGAGAAGGTCGCATGAGTGTAGATGCCTTCTCGGTTCTCGCGCAATTTCTCGGCAAGACTTCTCGGCGAGACTTTTCGCGTGAGTCTGTAGCCGCTATTAGAGGTAGCTGTAAATATTACTGCAGCGACGAGATTCAAGGGTCTCCCTCGAACTGTACCACAATATATAATCATCGAACATAGGTACATCGCACGGGTGCACACATGCGCGTGTGTTCGGTACGCACACACACATTGCCTTCGGGAATGATGGAGAATGCTTCAGTCGGGGCCGCGCCGTTGCCGTGTTCGCTCGCTCTCACTCGCTACGTCAAAGGAAGCCGCCTCTATAGCTCGCCTAATAGGAAATATTTTAGTGAGTGTACTAAGTATAGAGAGATAAAGCGCATGGGGCTGGTGCCAAAACTGATCCTTGCTTTACACCGCATGACCCTGTGAATGGGTCTGAGAAGTTCTCGTGTCGAACTTTTGCCGTCATGTTCCCATGAAATTGGCGAATCAAGTTAACGAACTTAATCTCAGGACAGCCAGTTTTCTTTAGAACAACCTTCTCGTGCTCAACCTTCGCGTGGTATCCTGTCGAAGGTTTTATCTAAATCGAAAAGCTAAAGAGACAAGGTACATACTGTACCTCGGCTAGGCCAAAATATTCGACCAAAGCCCTCCGTCACCTATACCTATAACCAAGCTGGAAATTCATTGCGTACCGAGTGACCGCATCTTTAAAGAAAAAGTTTGGTTTTTTGAGTCATTTTAGAGCGTTCCATAATCCAAATTTGTGCATGAATAACTGACCGACACGCCGCTGTCGACCGACACGGCGAGGAGGTATATATATATATATATAGAGTCAGATGGATTAGTCGCGGGTCAAGGTGTCAATATCCCTGTACCCCTAGAAACGGGCCCGAGAATTCCCATTTTCAGTTTTGTTTTGATGAACTACGATTGAACAGACTTGCCACGGTACAGTCGCCATCAGATATATCGGAACGACCAAGGTGCTCACAAATATCTGAACACGTTTCTAAAGCCTCAACAATATAGACGTGTTCAGATATTTGTGAGCACTTTGGCCGCTCCGATATATCTATGAAAATCAAACCATTACCCGCCCGAATTAAGTACGTTGTTTATCGTATGCCGTCTGCCATATTAAAAAGGGTTCTCTATTTAGCTAGATACCTTCCGTCCCGTCTGTGGCATGCGTATACCATCTTTATCTGTTTGTTTTGCATCACAGGCGGCGTATCACCGAGGAGAGCCTCGTGGGCAACCTGGACGAGCTAAAGAACAACGTGAAGAGGTCGGGCGGCAACCTGCTGCACAAGTTCAAGATGTTCAGCCGGCCGAAGGCGCGCTCGCACCAACATCCCAATGGTGAGTACCACAGAATGACCGACAGTCTACTGGCAACTTGGAGCTGAAGAAAAACGTGAAGAGGTCTTGCGGCAACCTGCTGCACAAGTTCAAGATGTTCAGTCGGCCGAAGGCGCGTTCGCACCAACATCCCAATGGTGAGTACCACAGAATGACCGACAGTCTACTGGCAACTTGGAGCTGAAGAACAACGCGAAGAGGTCGGGCGGCAACCTGCTGCACAAGTTCAAGATGTTCAGCCGGCCGAAGGCGCGCTCGCACCAACATCCCAACGGTGAGTACCACAGAATGACTGACTGTATACTGGCAACCTGAAGCTGAGGAACAACGTGAAGGGGTCGGGCGGCAACCTGCTGAACAAGTTCAAGATGTTCAGCCGGCCGAAGGCGCGCTCGCACCAACATCCCAACGGTGAGTACCACAGAATGACTGACTGTCTACTGGCAACCTGGAGCTGAGGAACAACGTGAAGAGGTCGGGCGGCAACCTGCTGAACAAGTTCAAGATGTTCAGCCGGCCGAAGGCGCGCTCGCACCAACATCCCAACGGTGAGTACCACAGAATGACTGACTGTCTACTGGCAACCTGGAGCTGAGGAACAACGTGAAGAGGTCGGGCGGCAACCTGCTGAACAAGTTCAAGATGTTCAGCCGGCCGAAGGCGCGCTCGCACCAACATCCCAACGGTGAGTACCTCTTAATAATCGACAGTCTACTGGCAACCTGGAATTCAAGGCAACGGTAAGTATGAATTTAAGTAGTTTAGGTGAATATTCACCAGAGACTATAATATGTGTTTTCAGGGTGTGTTCTGGAGTAGGAGCAAAAAATTAAACTAGATTATTTTGCTTGTAAGCAATAGTTACAAGGCCGTTTTAATAAAAAAAAACTGTTTATTTTTTTTTTCTTTCAAGTAAGCTTACGTGTGTGTTTTTCTCTTCTAGGGTGAAACTAGTTTTTTTATTAAAAACAAAAAAAACACGAATATATCTTATAAAAACAGAAATGATAAAACTATTATGACTCATCACATGATGTTTCCTCAAAATCTGCATTGACTGCAGCGCTATGATCTCGTGGTGCCAACATTCATTACTGCGAGGTCATAACATTAGATCAACATTTCTCCGAATTAAAAAAATGTATTTAAAAAATTGGACGGAAGGGGTTTGGACTAAGGAAGCGTCCTTTTAAATATGTGCTCCTGTTACAGGCCCAAATATGACACCTTTCATGTTAGGTAAATAAACCTTTAGACTTAACAAACCGTACCTTTAAATCTTTACGTCACACCTGGTCACAATGCGAATTTTACTGCACGCTGCGCGTACGGAAAAACTCGCATTGTGGCCAGGTGAAGACGTAAAATTTTGTACTCAACACGGGCGATGAAATCGTAGAGCCCCAGAGCGCATATTATATACACATAACACCTGCGGTCTGTGGCAATCACGAATTCACCGCCCTAGTCACGTAATGTACTATTATAAAATGGGGAACATATTGTGTTCCACTTGTATATGCTCCCGGTTCGAATGTAAGGTGTCATTAGTGTCATTATAGTCCAGGCAATGAACTGACAACTTGTATGGAAAAAAAAAATTGGAAATAATTTATAATAGTTTATTTTTTTCTTTGTAACTGATATAATTATCAATTAAATAGTCACCCAGCGACAGAATCCGACTGACATTCAGACATCAAAAAAATTATAAATTACTAGCTACTGAAAAGTCAGAAAAAATATTAATAAATATTTTTGTCTTTATTTTGGTTCCATTACACTTGCTCTATAATATTCAAGATAAATCATACAACAAATAACAACACATGCTTCATTTAAATCTACTTAATTACTTACGGGTGGAAAGTTTGCCGGATTCTTGAATAAAGCATCTTAGAATAACATTTTAAAATGAAATCAACAAAAAAAAAACGCTATTATAAATTAAAAATTTTAAAACCGTATTTTGCCTGGAGTATTACCATATTTCCACCTCGGCAGACATCAAGCTGGCGGAGGAGGAGGCCCTGCGCGAGGAGGCGCCCCGCAACGACCCCCCGACGGAGTCGTCGGACGACATACTCGCCAAGTACCGCCGCAAGAGCTCCGGCGACGCGCGGCGGCGCGGCCAGCGGCGCGTGTCCGACGTGCCCGACGCGGACGACAGGTGGGTGACCGACAGTGCGGCTGTGTATTATCTAACCGCGCAATACATATAATGAATAAATATAATTATAAATCGATCTATACACGTGAACAGTATCGAAAATGTGTACTGGGAAAGAGAATGCTTGGAAATTCGAGCCCCAATCTTTCAAACAAAGGCCATTGTCTCTATTATCGCATAACCGCTAGCTACTAAATAAGCACGTGCCACAACAACATTCATATTGTAAAACAAACTGTATCGTCATAGTATTAAGGTTCAAATTTATTGTCTCTGTGTTACACAGTAACCTCTATGGAGGTGTTATATAACTATGAGTGAAGGTAATTAGTGAACCTCTCTTGGTTACCACCCACTCTTGGTGTTATGCCTCGGACTAGTCGGGAGATGTGGCTCAGGTGGTGTGAGTTTGTGACCATGTCAGTATGCTTTACTTTTCCTCAAAAAAAAAACAGACAGGAGTGATTTTGTGTATCTAGAGCTTGACTAACAAGTTTATTCAGATAGTGAAGGGCGCTAGACGTTTTAACCTATCAAACGACAAGGTAGTAAGCAGATTAAATTTAATCTGCTTACTACCTAAGGAAGCTAAGAGGTGCTAGTTTTATATTATAAGAGATTAGTCCAAACCAACATGAACCTCTAAGACATTTATTAAATAACTTAAACACAATGTTATGCATAGGAAAGCGATTATCAAAGAGTAAGCACCAACAGTTGTTCTCAACACACAGTAGAGATTGTTGTGCTTAAAAGGGGGTATAAGTCCCAAAAGACTACGGGGACACACCCTCACATGTGCACCACAGTGCAAAACAATTCTTATACTATATTTCTAAAATAGTGAGCAGCGAAGCAAGGAAAAGAGATTTATAATGTTTAATTTACACCTAATTAATGTTCCACCATAAGGGCTAACCAGTCGAGTCAGTCAAGGTAAGCAGGAAAGATGTCACCTGCGCAATACGGTGGGTAGAGGCATTGACACACCATGCGACAGCTAGCCACGCCCGGAAGCTCCTACACCTTGCAGGGTGTAGCTCGTGGCGAACCTCCCAGCATGTGCTTTCGCTAGGCCTGAACACACGACGCCGTTGCACCTTTCGACGGCTGGGTACGTGGACACGTGGCGTCTCGAGCACGGAGGATTCAGGTCTCTCCTAGGCACAATAGGACGCTCCAGATTTCCTACGCTGCCATCCTCGTCTCCAGCACCACGAGGTTCCCCAAGGACGGCTTTTTGAGCTATAAAACAAACATTTATTACTACAAAATTATACTAACTATTTACAACCTAATCCTAATATTAAATAAAAATAAATTCTGCCTCGATTTGCAAACTTTGCAGTCATTCCCAGGCAACTACGAGACACTTATTAGCTAACGAAGGACAATGGAATTAGTTTGGAAATTGCCACGTCTACACCTTGTGTGTTTGAAGTATCAAATTTTCTTACCCGAAACTTAAATCAAAATATCCATTTCTGGGTGAAGTTTTGCTGTAACAAAGAACGAAATTATTGTAACTTGACCCGAGCGTTATTTCACAAGGAGCCCAGACGAATCTCAGCATTTTACTCACAAGTTGTGGACAGAAGTACTGCAGGAGTGTTTTTGGCTATTTATGGCCGCCAAGCCGAAGTGTGGGGACACGAGGTTTCGGATTCCTTTCTCCTCAAGCCATCTTATTTCCTCGCGGACTCAATGAAAAGTGCCTGTTCACCTCGAAGGCCCCACGTCATCCTCTCCTTTTTTTTTAACAAGCCCGGATGCTCACGTTTCAGCCGCCGTAACATACACCAAACATTTTCGTATGGCAACACCTTTCTCTCAATGAATGTAGGTTTAAATCACTCTCCATATTTTGCTGACGCTATTTATTTATATCTATTGAACGTATTTATTATAATATGAAAGAATTAATTCATCAAAGACATGGTGTGACCGTAACGCCACATGTTCGGACATCCAAGGACTAGACTGTTTAGACAAAGCGAATATTGGAAGGTGTCGAGATGATATCCCGTGCTGACGCTAGATGTCGCCTTAGGTCTGATTGCAACGCAACAACTGATATTCTAGAAATTACGTTTTGGTAGTGTATGAGTGCCGTATTTATACGTCGGGGCGGTCTATCGTCCTACACTACCAATTCCGAACCTTAATACTATGACGATACAGTTTGTTTTACAATATGAATGTTGTTGTGGCACGTGCTTATTCAGTAGCTAGCGGCTATGCGATAATAGAGACAATGGCCTTTGTTTGAAAGATTAGGGCTCGAAGCGAAAAACTCACCTGAGAAGAGCCGTACTATACTTATCAACATACTTAGGCTTACAGTAATAAAGAAGTGTACCAAAATATTTGGCTACTCTAACTGCTACTAACTATAGAACGCTGACTGTCCACCATTTGGTTACCACACCTTGCGATGAGCACATGACGAACGTGACAAGTGAAAAGTTTTAAGAGGGGGTTTCCTTTTCCGCAAAAGTCATCTTCATATGAAACAATTATCATTTACTAGAACGTCACGATCTGCTAGCGTTTTCTCTCTAACAAGCAACATTAAAACGGTTGTAACTTCGTTATTTTTGAGATGTTTGAATGGGATTTTCGTCATAAGCTCATAAAGTATGTGTTTTTCCTACTTTCTTTTGGCGTAATAATATTTTTTGAGTCCACATCCGTAGTTCACGTTTCCCCCAGGCCATGAATGTTACATACTTTACCTGTCGAATTACGGGGCTCCTAGCTCCCAATGACCTTCGATTTGTAACTGTCGGATTCTTCCAGTTTTTTTTGGGTTATCGTATTAACAACAACGTGGTTTACGAAATAGTATCCTATATTTACATGAAAACTTACAGTTTCCGGGATATATGGCTCCAAGCTTTGTCAATGTCAGGCCAAAACATCGTTTTTGGGACGCAACTTTTGTGAAAATGAGTTAAAAATAAAACTCTTGGGTTTTTAGAGACGTCAATAAGGAACAGTTATATGTAGAATTCATATTTAAAAGTGCATAAACAACATACTAATATCGAAAACAGAGTTTATTTGGACCATATTTGAATAAATCATTATATATATATAAAAATACTCTTGTGCAAATGTAGATAAAGGATTGAATAACCGATATGTGTTTGTGCCATAAATATATTTTAGAGGAATATCAACTCAAAACTCGTCAAAACTAGCCAAAAAGCTCGTGGACTTGTGACTAAGACACATAAAGTCAGAGGGGGCAAGTGCGCCCCCGGGTTAAGTGCGCCCCCGGGGTAAGTGCGCCTTTCATCAAACATATCGAGATCTACCGATATTTCACAAATAACGACATCTTACATTCATGAAACAAACTAAAACAAGTTTATTGCATTGATATTGATTTAAATGATTTAATGATGAATGGTAACCTTCCCCGGTGGCGCACACACCCGAACTGACCTTATATTCTTTTTAAATTTGACCTTTTTAATCAGCAGATGCGAAGGAATAGTGGACCTGAACGACCCGGAGGTGTTCAACAGCATGAAGAAGAAACTGCGGCTCGTCCTCTCCAATCCGGAGCTGCTCTGCACGGAATACGTGCCCAACGTGAGTAACTAGGTCTTGTCTGATATTACCCTGAAGGGTATCCTACATTTTCGGCGAAATATGTTTCGCCAAATTTTACTTCGCAACCGGCTCCACGCAGATGTTTCATTTGGCAAACCAATCGTTGGCAAAACTTTACTCCGCACTTTTATTATTTGGCAACATTCTTATAACGCCAAACACTTCAACAAACTTTTATGTGAAATGATGTCAGTGCGAAACGTTGAGTTGGCAAATAAAAGATCGCCCAATTAAAAATATGGGAAACATAGTTTGGGAGTTCAAAATTTGCTAAAGAATTATCGGCGAAACATTAGGGAAACGCTTGTATCTTATCGGACGCGGCTGATGGACGCGGCTGATAAATGTGCACAGTAGAACGGGATCCAGCACGCCAGAGGCTCTAGTATAAACAAAAGTTTACGATCGCGTTTGCTTCTTACCCTCAATTTGTATGGGATTTGACTACTAAACGCGAACGCGTTCGAACCGTTTTGTTTCGGTAAAACTTATACTAGTGCCTCGGGTATCTGTCGGACGTCCGAACGCTCAAGGTTACGTCCAAGGCTTACCTCCGATAGTTTGCACAATTTAGTGTATATGACCTGTAAGTCGCGGCTGTGAGCCGCGTCCGTCAGCCGTGTCCGATAATTTGTTCCCAGCTTGACCCCGTACCATAGTCGGCCTGACGGCTGACCGTTCGATAGAACGAGACTGACCCTCTATCTTATCACTTATCGCTTAAGGCTGACTATGATATGGGGCCTGATTTTTTAATATATCATAAGACCCATTACCATTGGTTCGAGAGCCGAGCTCTGGCCGGCGAAGGAGTGTTCCATATCATTATTTAGCGAGAGGCGAAAGTTGCGTTGGTTTTTTTATTTAGTTTTACTAATGCATTCCCGCGTAAGTATAATGGAGCCTTTATGAAAAAAAAATTGAAATCGGTGAAGGAAAACATCGTGAGGAAACCGGTCTTATCCCAATAAGGTCTAGTTTTCCCTCTGCGTTGGAAGGTTAGATGGCAGTCGCTTTCGTAAAACTAGTGCCTATGCCAAATCTTGGGATTATAGGTGTTAAAGCGGACCCTGGGCTCCTTTAGGGGCAATACCGGGAATAACGCTAGGAGGATGAGGATTGCACAAAACCAAAATAATGTACAAATGGCGGCCTTAATGGCATTTTCACCAGTCAACCATACGGCCAAACAGATACACTTAAATTGGTGCGGAGTAAATCATCAAGTTTTAGAGCGTAGTACAGACCTATTAAAACTTAATCCTACATATATACAACGTGTTGTATAATTAATTCGTTCAAAACCAAGAACCCGCCTATCGGGCACTCGTAATGTTTGCATTAGTATGAATATGTACGCTTAGTGAATTCTGTTGGATTCTGGTGAATTGGTCCAGATTTAGCCCGGTTGCGAAAGTGTTAAATTACATATTATTACTTATATAAGGTGCATTTGAATTAGGTCCCAATACTTTTAGAGTTGCTAGTACTCGTCTCTAGGAGTCTATTTACATAAGAAATATTGAACAGATTGTGTTAATTTTTAAAGATAAATAAGGAAACAACATTACTGCGTAAAAACACCCTGTTAATGAGATAGTTAACAATTTTACCGCGAATCATTGACGTGTCACACACAGCGATGTTCACTTGACAGCAAGTGTTAAACACCTTGTCAGGTAAATAAACACAGGATGGTTATTTTTGAACGAAATTTTAAATTATTTATTTTGTTCTAAAAATTAAAACAAAAACATCATATAAAAAGTTATCTTAATGTACAAAGATGTACATTGTTTTCTGCAACGATGCGCGTGCACTTTGCAGTAGCCCAAAATAATGTCATTAACCTCGCACACGCAGCGCTGTATCCGACGTGTAATTATAAATATATGTGTAGCAATAAGTCAGTGTACGTTTGACCAGCTAGAATAAATCGCCTTTCCATTATTCGCGGTCTTTTTACTCCTCGGCACTCGTCCCCTCATTGACACTTTACTGCATCTTTATACACTTAATTTCTACTTAAAGTTAATTTTTTTGATGTAATGTAACACCTCTTAAAATATTGGTACCTAATTCGATGGCACCTTATATACAAAAATAAGATAATATATACTGGATGACGGATGCTTTGCAAATTCTTCCAGCAGGTGCCTATAAAGCCTTGAAAACTAATTTGCTATACCATTATATATTCACACAGCGCTGCACGAGCACATCCCTAGTGGAGTGGATGCGCGCGGCCGCGGCCGCGGCCGCCGAGTCCGGCGCGGCCGCCGCCCAAGCGGCCGAGGTCGCCCGCGTGCTGGCTGCCTCGGGCGCGCGAGGCGAGCGCCTCGCCGAGGCACTCAGGGCCGATCTGGAAGCGAGGCGGCCTTACGCCAAGTATCTGGCCAGCTGTAGGTCCGCGTTGACGCACACACTCCACGCTCTCAGAAGGTGAGTGTCACACTATGAAAGTTTCCCACAAATTAATAGTTACCATGGTGTATGAGGATGTGTCGCCTGTCCGTGCCGGCTGGCTTATTTATGTACAAGATAAACTAAGTTAAATATGAAAAGAACCATCGAGAGACTATTTGGCAACAGCGAAAATAATTTGTTTTTTCATTAGCAACAGATAAAAATGACGAAAATACTGGGAAACTATCAATCTTTCATTTCACATCATCAGCCTATATACGTACCACTGCTGGGCACAGGCCTCCTCTCATGTATGAGAGGGAACGGGCAGTAGTCCCCACGCTGGCCCAGTGCGGACTGGGGACTTCACATACACCTTTGAATTTCTTTGCAGATGTATGCAGGTTTCCTCACGATGTTTTTCCTTCACCGTAAAGCTAACGGTAAATATGAAATCATATTCCGTACATAAGTTCCGAAAAACTCATTGGTACGAGCCGGGATTCGAACCCACGACCGCCGTTTGACAGCCGCATTCTCGCATCTTTCATTTAAGTTATCAATTTTATGATTTTTAAATTCATAATAACTAACAATAAGGACGTTGTTTAATTGTGACGTGAGGTCACAAGCCTGTAATCCCTACAAATTCCATACTAACGGAGCGTTTTCGACGTTACATAAAAGGAAGCTGATTTGACTTTTGTCAAATACCGTATTGCAATGCTGATGCGTTGCGTTGTCACCAGTTACCCAGACCCCATGGACCGAGGGTTTCGACGCCAAATGGAACAAAGTTGTACTCTCTGCCGTTTCAGATTTTCGGCATTTTCCAGTAGTCAATTATTCAAGTAGTCGGTTGTATGTAGGACGGTGCCAGTGTGTCTACACAGGTACCGTCCCACTCAAGCATCCTTCCCAAACTCCACGGAACCAGAGGTCTTTCGCCATCATCCCTGACAATGCCAGGCGGCTCAAGAAGAGCAGGCACATTGATGGTAGCAAGGCACCGGCGGATTATGTTATTAAGAAAAGCGGCCTGCACTTTTTTGAAAACAGTCCGTGGTAACCCAGTCGGTCACAAGGACATATGTGTGGAGTAACATAAAGGTTTTGTAATAAGAGAAAGACGAATAGTGCGAGAAAAATCGAGAGAGCTCGCATGCCGTCTTGTGATAGCCGTGCTGGTCAAAGCAGCTCGTTAGTCCTGTAAGAAACCATCTCTTTGGAGGAGGCTTATGTCCAGCAGTGGACGTCTTTCTATTATGAAGAAACCAATAATGATGTGTGACAAAGGCCTTACCGTTGACAAGAACCGCGTTCAGAACGGATTTAGACGCGAGACAACCTTCGCGAAGAATATGTTTGTGCTAAGAATACTATAATCTTAAAATATTTCGAAAGTTTATAAATTTTCATATGACGTTGTTAAAGTTAAAACAGCAAAAATTACTATTCCGAATGAAAGGTGTGAAAATAACTATTGTTAACTAAAATGGTCGCTCTCGCGTTCCAGGCAAATCAGCCAAGTGCGCGCGGAGTGTTCGTCGTGCGCGCGCGCCGCCGCGGCCGCGCGCGCGCTGCAGCAGCTCGAGCGAGGCAACTCGCTCAGGAGGCTCGCGAGCCACCACTCGGCGCACAACAACCACGCGCCCGTCAACGGTCAGCCACACATACTCATACTCATACTCATTTATTGATTATACTAACAACAACATAATACTTAATTTATTGATAATACTAACAACAACCACGCGCAAGTTAACGGTCAGTCACACATACTCATTCTCTTTTATTGATAATACTAATACAACAACCACGCGCCCGTCAACGGTCAGCAACACATACTCAGTTATTAATGAAATAAACGTAACAACCACACACCCGTCAACAATCAGTCACACATACTCATTTTCATTTATTAATGAAACTAACACAACGACCACGCCCCCTCAACGGTCAACAACACATACTCATACTCATTTATTAATGTAACTAACACAACAAAACCACGCGCCCGTCAACGGTCTGTCACACATACTCATACTCATTTATTGACCATCATCCTCCTAGCGTTATTCCCGGTTGTGCACTAAAGATTTGGCATAGACACTAGTTTAACGAAAGCGATTACCAACTGACCTTCCAACCCAGAGGGAAAACATGACCCTACTGGGATTAGACAGGTCACCGAAAATCTAATGGTAAATAATCCGTACATATGTTCCGAATAATTTAAATTGCAGATCAATGTTACCCAAGATCAAAAGACGCAACCTAGCTGCCGTTTTAATTTGGCAAACGATGGAACAAACGCCTACATGATGCCCGGCTTCCACTAAAAATGGGTGTTGTGCGGAATGGTTTTGGGTTTAGAAAAAGTCTATTGAACCAACTCTATCAAAATATATTTGTATCTAACTGGTTTTTTATGTTTTAGGTGGCGAGATGATGGATGAGAAAGCGAAGAGGCTAATAGCGAACATAAAAACGCTCATCGCTGAAGTCAAGGCTGACCCGTCCTGGGAAGGTGAGGCTCTTCAGTTCCAGCAAATAATAATAAATACATTTTAATACAGGATGTCCCGTAAATGGCACGTAACACTGACACCGGAGGTGGTACCCGTCCTGGGAAGGTGAGGCTCTTCGGTTCCAGTAAATAATAATAAATACATTTTAATACAGGATGTCCCGTAAATGGCACGTCACACTGACACCGGAGGTGGTACAGCTTAAGGGGATGCCTTGATTCGTGTCACGAGTACCCGCCCCCTATCCCCGCCCCCTATGTATCTATCATACACGCTGATGCCTTCCGCCCACGAGAAAAAAATATGTAACACACTCCGGGAATCGCTGTTTTGGACAAATTTCGATAAATACTTAGTGAAGGTTTATTAAAATTTCATAATCTGAGATTTTAGATGAGACAAAATACTATAGTATTAACTTGATTGTGTCGTAAAATAATGTATCGTTTGAGTAGGCTGAGTAAAAAAAGGAAAATGCAGACCCAACTTTGGTTTTTTTTCTATCGAGGAAATTTTAAGCATCCATGTATCGATAAAATCCTTAGAGCATTAAACCAACCGGAGCCGTCATTGACAGGCGTTCCCCTCTGCCAAATGTATATGACCAGTGGTCATACACATTGTATGGACTGACGTTTATCTGACGTAGCTATTTTCACGTTACGCATACATTTGACGTTCCCCTCCCCCGCCAAAATCGGCAGACTTTTTTAGATAGAAATGTGAGCGCGTGTCGTCTCCGGTTGGTTTAATGCTCTAAGATAAAATCAGATGAACATCATAGTCAAGAATCACATATCTGAAAATCAGACCTGATTGTCTCTAAATCTAGTCAGAATAGCGTTTCACAGCACGCGACCGTAAGAGGACCCGTACCAACCTAACATGACCCCAGTAAAACTTGCACGGTTTTCAAGTTATTGGCAAAATTAATATATTTTTTTTCCCTACATTGTTAGTCTCGTCATTTACCTGCCGCTGTGGACACCAGGCACCTATTTCACCAACTTGACAATTGTCGCCTGACACTTACAATTCGCCATACATTGATTGTTCTAAGGTGGTTGCTAGGTTACTTGAGGAACCAGCAATGTACGGAGAACTGTCGTTGTCTGGTGACAATTGACAAGTTAAATAGGGGCCAGGTGTAGCTACAGACCTAGCAGCATTAGATATATATCGATATTTCTCCAATACACTTTGTTTACTCCTAAGAGTTTTGAATCTATATTTTTCGTGTGCGCGATATAATTAAGCGTATCTTTTACGCGCAGGGGGGGTTTACGAGAATCACCGTATTTGAAATATCCACCAGAAATGTGCCATGTGTTTTTATATATTGGACACCTTGACATCACGTAGCATGTAGCATCGTTGGCCGCTGGGGCGGAAAGGTTCTCGAGTGGTGACTACGAGAAGGCGCGACGTGGGTAGGGCCCTAAGGTGGACTGATGACCTGGTCGCGGGAGTCCGCTGGCTGCTGGTAACGCAGAACCGGTCACTTTGGCAGTCTTTGGGGGAGGCCTATGTCCAGCAGTGGACGTCCTTGATGATGAAGATGATGATGATGACATGTCGTCTGTGGTGGTTAATCGCCCTTAACGAGTCTGTGTAATGTTGCAGGGGCGCCGGCGAGCCTCATCGAGGTCCTCGAGTTGACGGTGGAGCGCGCCGCGTTCGGCCGCCTTTACCTCAACGTGTTGTTCCCCATCGGGGACGGCGACTACGGCCGCGACCAGTCAGTATACCTTTACGACCCTCCATCGTGTGTAACCACCCTTGAAGTCCGCGAGCCCACTCCCAATACACCACACGTCACATGACAACATGATAAAATGCATGCAGGTCGAGAAAGTTTTGATGAGCGAGAAAAAATAAACTGGCCGAAAGGCTGAAAATCCTGAAAAATGATATATTTACGTCATGTGGCAACAGTACGAGACATGTGGCATCATTTAGCCTTTTAATCGTAGAGAGAGTAAACCAAGTCTGTCGGTCCTGAAATGGACGGAAGTACTTGGCAGACGCCGTCAAAGTTGCCGTACAAATTTTGACCGGAAGTGATAGATTTTGAATGAATGAATGAAATGAATTTATTGCCAGCCAAAATAACACCACATCACAATTTCGTTCTTAATTAGGAAACACAATATATACCTAATTAAAAGAAACTTAAACTAAAATAACATGAGCGTAAAGAAGACTGGTGGTGCTGCTATAGTGGCCGCAAGTGGACACCACTCAGCATATGCTCCGACATTAAACAATGCCACAGCGCTGGTCTTCCGCGGCGCCTGTGAGGTAGTTCCGAACTGCAAAAAGGGGCAAAACGTGGTACTACAATCTACATTATTCACGTTCATTTAAATTAATTTTATTCAAGAATGTAATATTCATAAAATTAGTGACTTATGACTTATAGGAAGAGTGAGGAATAGGTTTTTGTAGGTGGCAAGTTGCATGCATACTATGTACTGCGCATATTAGGGAAACTTACTATATAGGTACTCATTTACAGAATGTTGGATAGTAATTATATGAGATAAATTATGACGATTTTTGAGACTAACGTGACACTATACGGCTAATGGCTATACACAATAAGCAAAGATAAATGAAATAGTTAACGACACGGGCTAGGAAAGTTGTAGGGTAAATAGATATTTTTTGGAGTGGAGAATTACGAATAGGCGGAGGGATGTTGTTCCAGCATTTCGTGGCTGAGTAGCGAAAACTGCCACGAAAACTGCGACTCTGTCCGCGTGGAACTCGTTTATATCTCAGCTCCATACAACCTTTTAACCCCCTATTTCATGCTTAAAAAATCACATCAATTCGATGCTCCGTTTTGCCGTGAAAGACGGACAAACAAACAAACACACACACACATACTTTCCCATTTATAATATTAGTATGCATTAATTAATATACTGACTTTGAACATTCTCGTCTCCAGGGTCCTATCGGAGCACATACGCCGCTTGTCGGCCGCCACTAGCGCGGCCCGCGCGGGCGTGAGTCCGCGGCACCTGTGGGCAGTCCCCTTCGCGCGCGCGCAGCTGCTGCTCACACACCTGCCCGTGTACCGCACGCCGCGAGACAAGGTCTCTGACGCAGACACACGCACACACACGCACCGCACGCACACATTCGAGAGTCATGTCGGCACGCGACGTGAATGGCGACGGAGATCTCCCTCTACATACAAGCTCACGGAGCTCGGAGCTGCAATCTCAAAGAGTTTTCCTCTTTATAATACAAGGGTTGAATTGTTGAAGTCATCCCAATGATAGCGAAAGTAAAGATACGCCTGTCCGAACAATATTCGCTTCAAATACTGTGACACACTGTGACAGCTGAAGACCAAGGCACGGTGGCCCGCAATTGCCAGTGTCGGGCCACCGCATTGGACGCATTACTCGTGCGCGTTGGGCCTATATTTACGAAGTAATATACATATCTATGAGTTATCCAATTGCTTTGATCAAATGTCCAAGAACTTTATCATTTTTTTTGACAAAGTTTTTATACAACTTGCGTAGCCATTAACTGTCATTCGTAATTTTTCATCAAATAGCCAATTAGATGAAGTATTCCAATATTGGATGGTATTCCACTAGTCCAGGATCGTTGTCCATTGTGTATTTGCGTCGCACGTTTTGCTTAAAGACTGATTGAGACGCAATGCACATTGGACAAACACCTTGGACATAGGGTGGTGTTCTCACCCTATGAAAAATAAATCAAAAGTTTGAAACGCCCGCGCCCATCAAACATAGTTATGAACCATCTCGAAAGACAAGACCTTTAGATTTAAATAAAATACACTTAAATCTGTTCGTCCGTTTGGGTGCTACGCTGCCAGAGACCAATACACAGATACACACTTAATTATTTATTTTCATTTCATTTCATTTATTTATTCAATAACAATATACATTGCATTTGAACATTTCAAAAAATAATAAAACTACATTAAATTAAAAATTATCAAACATCTGAAGAGCACATAACAAAATTTATATTATAATATATAGTGAACAAAATGTCAGATGTCAACCTAAAAAACACAATGTTAAAATTAAATCATAACGAACGTAAACAAGTCAAAATTATTCTAATGTCAGTTATTTATCTAAAAATACATTACAGTATCAAATAACATACGTATACAATTAATAAATATACAAATATGTCAAAAAAAAAACAAAAAAAAACATCAAAAGTACAATTTTAACACATACAGTCAGAAATTAAAATTACAAAATTAAAAATAAATTACTGATAATATTCCTCTATTGAGTAAAAACACTTTTTTAATAGAAATGCTTTAAGGGCCTTTTTCAATCGCATATAATTTATAGATAACTCTTTTAATTCTATTGGCAATTTGTTAAATAGCACAATTTCTTGATATCCAGCTGAGTGCTTTGCTACTTGCAGCTTGGTTACCATTCTTTGTGGCAAGTCTTTTCTTCTGGTGGCTAGACGTATATCTCTATCTTCGGGCGATTCTATGTCGGATATATGCTTCACCAGGTCTGTCAGAACCACCAGGATATACAGGCTTGGAACAGTAAGAATGCCATACTCTGAGAAATAGTTTTTGCAAGATGTAGTTTGAGATATCCTCGCGAGAGTCCTGACAGCCCTTTTTTGAGCTACAAAAGCAGTGTTAATGTTGTATTTGTAACTATTTCCCCAAAACTTGATGCTGTACCTTAACCTCGATTCTATCAATGCATAGTACACCATTTTAAGCTGGGTTAATTTGGCCTCATCTCTAAGGCTTCTCAGCGCATAGCAAGCAGGATTTATAGATTTTCCAATTGCCAGCAGTTCATCCTTCCAGTTTAAACGGGTATCAATGTGTACTCCTAAAATTTTCAAAAGAACCACCGACCATAAAAAATAATTACTACATAACAAGCTATCAATAGACAGCGCTAGAATATGAAAAGTGTGTACTCATACACAAGCAAACACAATCATAATATTATAAAGAAAATTACTTAGCGATGCTACACTATCACTATCAATAACTCAAAAATATGCCAATTGTGCTGATCAATCCAAGATTAAACGCATATGGTGACACGCGAACAGGGCAGAACGAAAATACCTTGTCTCGATACCTCGCGTCACATGGGAGCTTACAATTGCGTATGTCAATATCATTAGATATTGACATATGCAATGCGCATACGCATGGATTTATCCCTTGTTACCTAATTTAAACCATGACCAGGATGCCTCATAATAGTTATTTACGATACATGTGCCGAAAATAGGAAAATCGCAACGAGTAGTGATAAATTAAAACACGACCGAAGGGAATGTTTTAAATCGACACGAGTTGCGAATTACCTATTCGCACGTGTATCGTACAACGTTTTACTGTACATTATGGCTCTTTAAAGTTTCGACATATGTTCGGAAAGTGCTCTTTTCCGCACTAGTGCGGGAAAGTAGCACCATATGTACTGTAAAGCTATTTTTCGAACATGTTAAACTTGTCTAAGGTTAAAAATCACATTAGTGGCCGGTGAATCATACCACGAACCCACAATTTTAACCGGTTCACTGCCAGGAATCGCTACGCTCGTAGGCGATCCCGTGGTTTTCCTCGTGTGTAGCGGGAAGCGTCTACGGCGTAGGCGAGTTCCTGCCAGTAACTGTGACGTCGAAATTGGCAGCACTGAGGTGCCACTAATCCTTATTAGTGGCACTTCGGCCATTGTATGTGCGTTGCCTGATTCTGGTAGCATCGTTTGGTTGTTTTTTTTTCTCATCGTTTTAATATTTCACTCTTCACAATTGTTTTAAAACAAACCTATCCTGAACACTTCTCTGGCAAGAGTGAACAGGCATTGTCTGGGTGATTTGGGCCTTGTCTTCCTTGTCTGACCTTCCATCAGGTCAGAGGTTAGACGAAGGCAAAACGCAATCCCATTTTTTATTAAATAAAATTAAGTCCTATTTAAGCGGATGGCTTCAGAATAAAATGAATCTGGGAAACGAGACCAATCCGAAATAAATTTGGTGACATTTTTTTGCCTAAATAAAATTATCTATACGATATCGAAATAATAATATGATTGTGAAAGCATCGGTGGATATCCAAAACACTCCAATAAGAATCTTCAGCTTTTAAAACCCAAACTGAACAAAATATACCCGCTTTACAGGAAAGTGAATAAGATAAGTCTGTGTATTATGAGAACTATGGTAATAAATCAAAATAATTCTGATGATATACTTATTTATTAAATTAGATGCATAATTTGATGTATCAATTTGCACCTAAATTTCCATAAATAAGAAAAATGCAGTTATTACTGAGAGGTGTCCTAGTTTCACTTAGTGCCAAGATTGTCCGCTAGATGTCTCTGGCTGTAGATTAGATGCCGCTATCGTTTGTTTCCCGTAGTTTCGTTGGGTTGCAGCCGAGTGCATGTTCAGCAACATACATACATACTTACATATTTTTTGCAAGTCGGCTATCCTGTAGCAAATGCAGGTTTAGTATGACTCTGAACTATTTAATACTAGCTTCAGCCCGCGACTCCGTCCGTGTGGAACTCGTTTATATATCGTAGCTCAGCCCCTTATGGATGATTTCCGGGATAAAAAAAATATTAAAAATTATGTTCTTCCCCGGGACTCAAACTATCCAGCCAACAACAACAAATTTCATCGAGATCGTTTCAGCGGTTTGCGTGAAGAGGCAACAGACCAGGCACTTTCGCATTTATAATATAAGTATGGATGTAAAAGTTTCACTCACGTTTTAAAGTCAACGTTCATTCACCGCCACGCTACGACGGAAACCAATACTCCTGGAAAATTTGGTTTTGAAAATCATTAATTTACAATAGCGGTTTTTTTGTTGATTTCATTTTATAATGTTATTCTAAGATGATTTATTCAAGAATCCGACAAACTTTCCACCCGGAAGTAATTATGTAGATTTAAATGAAGCATTCATTGTCTTTTTAATCGACTTCAAAATAAAGAAGGAGGTTCTCAATTCGGCTGTATTTTCTTTTTTTTTCAATATTTGTTACCTTAGAACTCTGTCATTGATGAGCCGATTCGATTTTTTTTTATCGTATGTATATACTTCCAGGTGGGTCCCATTTTTTTCAAAATTCAGTTAGATGATGGGATCCATGAGGAATTGAGGGGACTCCTCAATTTTATTAGGCACGCGTGTAGTGATTTTGGTATTTTCTGTTATAACTGGTGTATTTACACCCGGAATCATAAATTTGGTGGCGAGGAATTGACGATGAAGACCACAGATGACTTATCGAATTCCTCAATTATGTACTTAAAAGTGCAAAAGTACGTCACAGGTTCTGATAAGATTCCGTTGAAATAGGAACTAATGAAGTGCCATTGGTGATGATCTTGGGGAATCGATGGAAGTCCTCAAATATTATCGGCCCACATACAGCGATTCGGTTTTTTCTATAGTAATCAAAGCACTTGCTATCGGAAATCAGTTCATGTGGTAAATTGTAAAAAAAAATAGGAAATGTTCTCGTGGCTTGGCGGAGTACTAAATTGAAGTCTGTTAAAACTTTGTTTTTAAGGAAATTATATTTATTGTATGATTCATCTTGAATATTATAAAGTAAATTTGAATGAACCAAAATAAAGACAAACATATTTATTAAATTTATTCTGACTTTTCAGAAACTAGTTAATTTATCATTTTCTTAATGTCTGAAATTTTATCGGATTCTGTCGCTCGGTAACTATTTAATTGATATTTAATATAATTATATCCGGTACACATAAAAAATAATCTATTATAAATTTATACCAAAATTGTATTTTTACATAAAAGTTGTGTTTTTATTAACTATAACTTATGGCAGATAGAGTTAACGTACAGTATTTGACAAAAGTTAAATCAGCTTCTTTTTATGAAACTTTAAAAAACGTTTACGTTCATAAGGCACTGGTCCCACCGCGAGCTAGTAAGCTATGAGCTATCGGCTATAAACACGAACAAAAGATAAGCACTCCCGTGTAAATAAAAGAGACACGGCGATATTTATAGTTACTCGCCCAGCGGTGAGCATAGCATCGCATAGCTTACTAGCTCGCGGTGGGACCAGTGCCTAAGTATGGAATTTGCAAGCATTACTTGCTTGTGATGTCACAATCAAACAACGTACCAATTGTTTGTTTTTATGAATTTAAAATCTTAAAATAGCAAACACAAATGAAAGGTTGATACTATCCGAGTATTTTCGTAATGTTTATCTGCTACCAATAATAAAACCGGCCTATTCGGCGTCACCCAACAGCTCCAGTGCGTCATGCGGTGCGTCACGTGCGTCATGGCCGTGCTCGGGCTGACGGAAGGCTCCGCGCCCTCCGCGGACGACCTCACGCCGGTCCTCGTGTTCATAATACTCAGGGTAAGGTCACTTAACATTCATATTACGACCGGTTACCCTGGTGGGTAGTGACGCAGCCTACGAAGATGAATACGAGGTGCGAATCCCAGTGAGTAAATTTTTGTGTGATGAGCATGAATATTTGTTTGAGTCGTGGATGTGTTCAATTTTTTTTTATCGGTGCAAAAGAAATTACACAGCATTACAGTAAATACTAATGCACTGCGAAATTTAAGACAGAAAGTACACATAACAACAATCTTAGTAACTAACTGAGGACGGACGGTCATCCATAGCCTCACAAAGGTTTTTGCGTTTCTCACAAATTAGCCTCCAAAAACATCGCAGTAAGGAGCCAACTTGCATTTCAGTATTTATTTGTCTATAAAAGTATGTTTATCGTCGGGTAGTACTCATAGTACAAGCTTTGCTTAGTTTGGGACTAGGTCGATTTGTGTAAGATTATCCGCAAGTATTTATTTATAGGCTGTATTTGTGTATAAATATATAAATAAATATAATAAATATAAATATATGGAGACAATCTTACACAAATCGACCTAGTCCCATAGTAAGCTCAGTAAGGCTTGTGTTATGGGTACTAGACGACGATACATATAATAGATATAAATACTTAAATACATAGAAAATGTCCATGACTCAGAAACAAATATTCATGCTCATCACACAAATTTTTGCCCTTACCGGGATTCGAACCCAGGACCTCTTGCTTCGGCCAACTACGACTAACTAGGCTAAAGCGGTCGTCATGTGTATGACATGTGCCATCTGTAGTCGTAAATATAGACCTCATTGGGAGCCATTGCTGCTCTACACTTAATTAAGAGCGAGCACGATTGTGTAGAGGGCATACTCGGCTGTACTCAATCGGCGGATCATCGCCTGCGATCCGTGATTTTTCGTTTTTTCCGGCAGGCCTCACTAGTTGGTAGGCTAAAGCGGTCTTCAGTCCCTTCCACAACTGTCGATCCGGGTCAGGGTATAAAACCTGGACATTTCCATTTTTTGTAACTGCTGCCTCCCGCTGACGCACATATGCGTCAGGGTGTTTGTCTCCCGCTGACGCATTTTGCATATGCGGAGGAACGGTTAAGTTTGTTTTATAGTATTGTACCTGTTGGCAAACCTTAATTCATTAATAAATACATTTCCGAGCACTCTTGTCAATAGCAAGTTGTCATGTCCAGGTGAACCCGCCGTCTCTGCTGTCCACGATCGACTTCGTGAACGCGCTGGGCGGCGGCGCGCTACAGGGCCCCGCGCTCTACTGGTGGACGCAGTTCTGCGCGGCCGTCGCCTACATCAAGACCATGGACTACAGCGACTCCTAGCCCCAGGTGGGTTAACACTCTTGTCAATAGCAAGTTGTCATGTCCAGGTGAACCCGCCGTCTCTGCTGTCCACGATCGACTTCGTGAACGCGCTGGGCGGCGGCGCGCTGCAAGGCCCCGCGCTCTACTGGTGGACGCAGTTCTGCGCGGCCGTCGCCTACATCAAGACCATGGACTACAGCGACTCCTAGCCCCAGGTGGGTGAACACTCTTGTCAATAGCAAGTTGTCATGTCCAGGTGAACCCGCCGTCTCTGCTGTCCACGATCGACTTCGTGAACGCGCTGGGCGGCGGCGCGCTGCAGGGCCCCGCGCTCTACTGGTGGACGCAGTTCTGCGCGGCCGTCGCCTACATCAAGACCATGGACTACAGCGACTCCTAGCCCCAGGTGGGTGAACACTCTTGTCAATAGCAAGTTGTCATGTCCAGGTGAACCCGCCGTCTCTGCTGTCCACGATCGACTTCGTGAACGCGCTGGGCGGCGGCGCGCTGCAGGGCCCCGCGCTCTACTGGTGGACGCAGTTCTGCGCGGCCGTCGCCTACATCAAGACCATGGACTACAGCGACTCCTAGCCCCAGGTGGGTGAACACTCTTGTCAATAGCAAGTTGTCATGTCCAGGTGAACCCGCCGTCTCTGCTGTCCACGATCGACTTCGTGAACGCGCTGGGCGGCGGCGCGCTGCAGGGCCCCGCGCTCTACTGGTGGACGCAGTTCTGCGCGGCCGTCGCCTACATCAAGACCATGGACTACAGCGACTCCTAGCCCCAGGTGGGTGAACACTCTTGTCAATAGCAAGTTGTCATGTCCAGGTGAACCCGCCGTCTCTGCTGTCCACGATCGACTTCGTGAACGCGCTGGGCGGCGGCGCGCTGCAAGGCCCCGCGCTCTACTGGTGGACGCAGTTCTGCGCGGCCGTCGCCTACATCAAGACCATGGACTACAGCGACTCCTAGCCCCAGGTGGGTGAACACTCTTGTCAATAGCAAGTTGTCATGTCCAGGTGAACCCGCCGTCTCTGCTGTCCACGATCGACTTCGTGAACGCGCTGGGCGGCGGCGCGCTGCAGGGCCCCGCGCTCTACTGGTGGACGCAGTTCTGCGCGGCCGTCGCCTACATCAAGACCATGGACTACAGCGACTCCTAGCCCCAGGTGGGTGAACACTCTTGTCAATAGCAAGTTGTCATGTCCAGGTGAACCCGCCGTCTCTGCTGTCCACGATCGACTTCGTGAACGCGCTGGGCGGCGGCGCGCTGCAGGGCCCCGCGCTCTACTGGTGGACGCAGTTCTGCGCGGCCGTCGCCTACATCAAGACCATGGACTACAGCGACTCCTAGCCCCAGGTGGGTGAACACTCTTGTCAATAGCAAGTTGTCATGTCCAGGTGAACCCGCCGTCTCTGCTGTCCACGATCGACTTCGTGAACGCGCTGGGCGGCGGCGCGCTGCAAGGCCCCGCGCTCTACTGGTGGACGCAGTTCTGCGCGGCCGTCGCCTACATCAAGACCATGGACTACAGCGACTCCTAGCCCCAGGTGGGTGAACACTCTTGTCAATAGCAAGTTGTCATGTCCAGGTGAACCCGCCGTCTCTGCTGTCCACGATCGACTTCGTGAACGCGCTGGGCGGCGGCGCGCTGCAGGGCCCCGCGCTCTACTGGTGGACGCAGTTCTGCGCGGCCGTCGCCTACATCAAGACCATGGACTACAGCGACTCCTAGCCCCAGGTGGGTGAACACTCTTGTCAATAGCAAGTTGTCATGTCCAGGTGAACCCGCCGTCTCTGCTGTCCACGATCGACTTCGTGAACGCGCTGGGCGGCGGCGCGCTGCAGGGCCCCGCGCTCTACTGGTGGACGCAGTTCTGCGCGGCCGTCGCCTACATCAAGACCATGGACTACAGCGACTCCTAGCCCCAGGTGGGTGAACACTCTTGTCAATAGCAAGTTGTCATGTCCAGGTGAACCCGCCGTCTCTGCTGTCCACGATCGACTTCGTGAACGCGCTGGGCGGCGGCGCGCTGCAAGGCCCCGCGCTCTACTGGTGGACGCAGTTCTGCGCGGCCGTCGCCTACATCAAGACCATGGACTACAGCGACTCCTAGCCCCAGGTGGGTGAACACTCTTGTCAATAGCAAGTTGTCATGTCCAGGTGAACCCGCCGTCTCTGCTGTCCACGATCGACTTCGTGAACGCGCTGGGCGGCGGCGCGCTGCAGGGCCCCGCGCTCTACTTGTGGACGCAGTTCTGCGCGGCCGTCGCCTACATCAAGACCATGGACTACAGCGACTCCTAGCCCCAGGTGGGTGAACACTCTTGTCAATAGCAAGTTGTCATGTCCAGGTGAACCCGCCGTCTCTGCTGTCCACGATCGACTTCGTGAACGCGCTGGGCGGCGGCGCGCTGCAGGGCCCCGCGCTCTACTGGTGGACGCAGTTCTGCGCGGCCGTCGCCTACATCAAGACCATGGACTACAGCGACTCCTAGCCCCAGGTGGGTGAACACTCTTGTCAATAGCAAGTTGTCATGTCCAGGTGAACCCGCCGTCTCTGCTGTCCACGATCGACTTCGTGAACGCGCTGGGCGGCGGCGCGCTGCAGGGCCCCGCGCTCTACTGGCTACTACGTTTTCCACCCACTGAATCTTAACGAGTCACTTTGATTTTGATGTCGATCACTTCAGCGTAATAATATTTCGTAAACTGGTGTGGTCCGAAAGTGCGCGCAGATTCAAGGCAATGGCCCGGATACATATGCATCGAAACATAATGAAATAGTTTTTAAGTCGCTCGGCTCTAAAGTCATTCACGATAATCGCCGAAAAGCGTGACAAAACGCTAGAATTTTGAACAAATAAAACTCAACGCTTGTATTGTTTTACGTTTTTAACTAAAGTTAGGTAATTCTGATCAGCTTTTGTTTGGACTATATTTGCTATGATATGAATGAAGGAAATAAATGCAAACCGTTGAAAGCTGCGCGTGGTTTGTGGACGACCAAAGTATAGTAGTGACTTCAATAAAGGCAGAGGCGTCTCTAGCCCATGCAGCGCCCGTGTACAAACATTACTCTAGCGCCCCCTAGTAAGCGCGCGGTCAATGTGGAATGGTAGCGGGCGGCGCTCGGCTCCCCCTAGGACCGCTGCGCCCGTGTGCAACGCACACCCTGCACCATAGGTAAAAACGCCACTGAATAAAGGGCAATTTATCATTGTCGCGCTCAATAGTGTGTGTTCTTAAAGTTCCCGTATATTGTAGTTTGTTTTAGTTTAGACTAACTTCCGCCCGGGACTTCGTCTTCCCGCGTCTTCGCGGTCCCGGAATGGAAACTATTCTATATTTTGGTCCGGGCTATGAACTATCTTCGTGCATAATTTCATCCAGATCGGTTGGACCGTTTGGGCGTGTTGGAGGAGCACTAATCCTAAATTTCGCATTTATAATACTGGTATTAGTAGGATGGCGTAAAGTACTTAAAACCAACCATTACCGACTATTGTTTAATTGGGTTTCCCCATCTTTCACAGACAAACGTTTCATCGAACGAATGTCGCCAAATTTTTTGTTTTTTTCAGAAACAGTAAACTTTTCAGGCTTGTTACAAGACAAACCTAAACTAACATAATGGATCTTACACAATTACCTTTTAGCTTTACCAAAAAAGTTTCTGAGTAAAATAGTTCTATTGATATTGTTTCTCACGCAGTCCATCCACCTTTTTCTTGGTCCACCAACATCTTTATTGGTCGATACAGTATTGATCAATATTATCCCTGACATTTATTTTGTCTTTTCAGGACAAGCTTGGGAAGAAAGTGGATTCAAAACGGTCTCCCGCTTTACGAGACAGGGCTCACACCATATGATAAGTATAGCGTGCTCGCTCACTCGCCGCGCACTCGCGTTACATAGCTACTCAAGGATTAATATAGGAACGCAAATTTTCATTGGCCATAAATACTAAAGAAATGTAGATTGGAAGTGCGATGGCGGGCCCGAGTGTTACACGATACACTTTAGAGTCTGTGCACTCTGGCGGGCAATAGTGACGTCGTATGAATTGACACGAAATTAGCTCAATATGTATATAGGTTGAACTTTAACGATTCTCACACAGTTAGTACTAAACAGGACTTGGTCGCGAGACTGCTCGTGCCAAAGGATATTGTAACAAAGCGCGGCTGTCCGAGAACAGCCCGCGACCTGTTTCCCGGATAGATAGACTGCCCGTCTCTTTCTAGTGTAGAAAGATACGGGTAGTCTTATGTCGCCGCGACACAGCTCGCGGGCCGTGCTGAAACGACGTGAGACTTCAAATGGGGTAAAATTTATTAAATAATATACGATTGCGTCCCTTTTAGTACGAAAGTTAGTTCTTTTCATGATGTTCATTTGAAAATGACTAAGTTGGAAATGCTGGTCGAAACTCTATTGCAATTTGAACAATAAAATAATTATGTATATATTTCAGTACATATACATTTCAGTGAAAATTATACTCACATTGTTTAATCACAAAACAATTTTAAAGTATTATTGTTTAATATAGTCAATCAAATCATCTAAATAAAATAAATATAATGTAATAAGGTCAGTTCGGGTGTGTGCGCCACCGGGGAAGGTGCGCCCCATTCATCATTAAATCATTTAAATCAATATCAATGCTATAAACTTGTTTTAGTTTGTTGCATGAATGTAAGATGTCGTTATTTGTGAAATATCTGTAGATCTCGATATGTTTGATGAAAGGCGCACTTACCCCGGGGGCGCACTTGCCCCGGGGGCGCACTTGCCCCCTCTGACCTTAATAAATCAGCCTGTTTAAGTCCAACTGCTGGGCACAGGCCTCACGTGGATGAGAGGACATGTAATCACCGCAATTGTGTTTTAATTTCGTGTCAGTTTCCCTGCCATCGTCAGACAGCGGCGAAGAGCGAGAGAGGCGGAGTCTCGATTTATCGTCCCTCTCCCGCACTAATATTAAAACACCATGTTGAACACTACACTATAGGTAATGAGTTGCGGCTAAGAAGTTTCATACTGTTAATAAATAATAATAATAATAATAAATATTAGGGGTCAATCTTACACAAATCAACCTAGTCCCAAACTAAGCAAAGCTTGCACTATGGGTACTAGACGACGATAAACACTAAAATACATAGAAAACATCCATGACTCAGGTACAAATATTCGTGTTCATCACACAAATGAATGCCGTTACCGGGATTCGAACCCAGGACCTTGCTTCGTAGGCAGGGTCACTACCAACTAGTAATAACTGTTAAAGATGAAAAGTGGGTCGATCGACTATTTCTTGTTGACATACAGGACAAATGTTCTTAGGAGAATTGTTACAGCATGTCATTTTAAATCTAAACTTAACAAAATGAAAAAAAGAGTGTGTCTGTATGACTGTCTGAGTAAAAAAATCGTTCTTCCAAAAATGTGGAAGTACCCATTTTTCTAAAATGTTTCTATGGCATTACTGTTAAAAGACAGGAACGCGGCTGCTCCATTTCTTAATTACCAAGCATTATACTACTCCATTATAATTCATAAGCTCTTTTATTCAAGGTAACACAACTGACGAAACCAACTCGAGAGCTATACTGATTTTTGTGTCACCAAATAGTTCAAGAAAATTAATAAAATCAGGGGAAATAATTCCTGTAGTTTTGTAAATTGGTACAATTATACCTAGCGGTGCCCAGATAAACATACTAAAAGTCCTCGAGGGTGGGGGCTGTGCTGAGGGTGTGGGGGGGGGGGGGGGTGAAGATACCTTTTTTTCAGATTTTCGTACATATCTCGAATATATGTACGAAAAGCGTTATGATAACTTCAGACAAAAGTTTTTACATAAAATTTCCTACAAAATTGGTTACAAAGATTTTTACTCTACGATCAATACTTTGGGAGCTACAGAATGTTAAAGTAAACAAAGGGATAAAAATAGTTGATTTAAGAAAACGTGTTTTTTTCGTAGTTGTTCATCATAACTATTATAATTACTGTAGATAAAAGTTTGTCCATAAAATTTCCTACAAAATTGGTCATACTTATTTTTACTCTACGATCGATACTTTAGGAGCTACAGGATGTTTAAGTTAAAAAATTGTCGATTTAAGAAAACGTCGTTTTTTCGTAGTTGTTCATCATAATTCATTTTGTGTTTAGGATAAGCAAGCTCAGTCACCTGCTTATCGAACATACAATTCCCATGTCGATCCATTGAGAATCTCTAAACAAAACAAACCAATCAAGCTGCAAAACCACTGATTTCTCACTGACATAGATGTTTCTCCGGAAAAGAGTACAACTACGACCTGATAATGTATGGAACAAGTGTAGGGTCTCCGTGCGACCCCCAGAAAAATCTGTTATTTCAAGATTTGCCTCGGGGTAAAAAGTTGCAGTACAGCCTGGCTAAACGGTCAGACCTAGGTCAGGGGTGCTCGACCAATGTCATAGGAAACCGCGTGCAGTTTTTGATGACCAAAAAAAAACTAAAAAAAAAACGATACGTCAACAAAATTAGTCAAATCAGGGGAAATAATTCGTGTAGTTTTGAAAATTGGTACAGTTATTCCTTGTCATGTCCAGATGAACATACAAAAGTCCTAGAGGGTGGAGGCTGTGCTGAGGGTGTAGGGGGGATGATTGAAGGTACCTTTTTCAGATTTTTGTACCTATCTCGAATATCTGTACGAATAGCGTAATAATAACTCCAGACAAAAGTTTCTACATAAAATTTCCTATAAAATAATTTTACTAATTTTCTTGTCGTACCGCTTTTTTTAATTTTTTTTTTGGTCATCAAAAACTGCACGTGGTTCCCTATGACATTTGGTCGAGCACCCCTGACCTAGGTCTGACCGTTTAGCCAGGCTGTACTCCAACTTTTTACCCCGAGGCAAATCTTGAAATGTCAGATTTTTTTGGGGGTCGCACGGAGACCCTACACTTGTTCCATACATTATCAGGTCGTAGTTGCACTCTTTTCCGGAGAAACATCTATGTCAGTGAGAAATCAGTGGTTTTGCAGCTTGATTGGTTTGTTTTGTTTAGAGATTCTCAATGGATCGACATGGGAATTGTATGTTCGATAAGCAGGTGACTGAGCTTGCTTATCCTAAACACAAAATGAATTATGATGAACAACTACGAAAAAACGACGTTTTCTTAAATCGACAATTTTTTAACTTAAACATCCTGTAGCTCCTAAAGTATCGATCGTAGAGTAAAAATAAGTATGACCAATTTTGTAGGAAATTTTATGGACAAACTTTTATCTACAGTAATTATAATAGTTATGATGAACAACTACGAAAAAAACACGTTTTCTTAAATCAACTATTTTTATCCCTTTGTTTACTTTAACATTCTGTAGCTCCCAAAGTATTGATCGTAGAGTAAAAATCTTTATAACCAATTTTGTAGGAAATTTTATGTAAAAACTTTTGTCTGAAGTTATCATAACGCTTTTCGTACATATATTCGAGATATGTACGAAAATCTGAAAAAAGGTACCTTCAACCCCCCTCTACACCCTCAGCACAGCCCCCACCCTCGAGGACTTTTAGTATGTTTATCTGGACACCGCTAGGTATAATTATACCAATTTACAAAACTACAGGAATTATTTCCCCTATTTGCCCATATTCGGCTTAATTTTCTTGGATTAAAATAAAGATTCTAAAGCGAGTTTGGCTTTGCAAGTCACCCTCGCTATTGTTTCCTTTAAACATTTTGTCAGGATGTCGCCCTTGGATAAGTCTGGGAGGACATCATACTGCAGGAATGATTTGCTTTCTATGCAGTTGCGTTCGTCAAAGCATTTGGCCGTAAGCTGTGAAGCAGTATACGCACTGACGTAGGCCATTCTTTTTCTGAAATCTGCGGCTGGCAACTATAGGCTACCATGCTAGAACAAGACGCCAATAGTTGCCGTTGAAGTAAGGTCCGTGTAATGGGTTCTACAGATTACGTGATTTTTACCACAATTTGTCAGTACAGATGAAGTCATAATTGGGTGTGGCGTACAGGGGCCCATTTCTCAAAAGCTTGTAACTTGTAATACAAGCGGACGCCTCTTTTCCACTCCTTCTGTTAGAAAGTGACATCCGCTTGTATTACAAGTTGCAAGCTTTTAAGAAATGGGCCCTAGATGTAACAATCCGACCATATGCGCTTGCAATTTCTCAAAAGTCTTGGATCAGTAGCGCAACATGCCTCCAGACCGTAGCAATTAGTCAGCTTCTGATAAATTGGGGCTGACAAATCATGACATGTATAGAACCCATAAGATTTGACGTCTGACACTATAGTAGCTGTCATGTCACGCGTCAGATGAATGCTATATTCGCATTCGTCTGAAGCGGAACTAGTTGAATCCGGTTCAAGGGCCGCCAGGACGCTACTGTCCATACAAACGTAGTTCGGTTCTCATTTTAAAACCACATTCTAGAACATGAAACTCTGTATACACATCATATCTAGGTTGGGAACTAGTTTCCGTTGTATTTCATACTAATCCTCTAATCAATTCATTATTTTTCTATCATCCGATTCATCCGCCATCCTTCTAGGTATGAAACTAAAAATTCCGAGCTAGATATGATGACCGCTTTAGCCTAATTGACAGTGACCCTGCCTATGAAGCAAGAGGGCCTGGGTTCGAATCCAGGTAATCGCATTTTTTGTGTGATTGATGAGCACGAATATTTGTTCCCGAATCACGGATGTTTTCTATGTATTTAATTATGTATTTTATCCCCATAGTACAAGCTTTGCTTACTTTGGGACTAGGTCGATTTGTGTGAATACGAATAAAAAAATAAAATGGCGGATTCCATTCTGCTTAAAAAAGTTGCTTATGTTATTCTAGTATGCAGTTTTAAAATGAGAACCAAAGTACGTTTGGATCGACAGTCGACCGTGATGGGGACTCTTAAAACAGGGAATCCTTCTGCCCCCTCGAGTTTCAAGCGTCCATTGAACTCGGTGGCGTCCCGTGTGCTCGTTTGCCACAATCGCGGTATAAAAATGGAGTTTAATAGACTGTGAATAACTGAAAAAAATCTACTCTAGCCTTAGTGAATATTGTGTATTTTTGCATAAATGGCGACTACATCAGTAAAACGTATTTAAGGAATGCGCCAGTCGTGAGCCCAGTATAAATAAATAATGTAGATATAGACATATTAAGCGATATACGTACTAAAATGCATAACAAACATTTATTCTTCTATCTAGATGTATCAAAGACTATATCACGCACTTGTACATACAAATATATTTCTATACAAAGAGCTATAATCATGGAGAGGCAGCCATAAGTCGGAAAAAGAAGTATATATTTCTATCCCAGTCTGATGTATGGCTCTCTCTACTATTGAGACACAAGTATTGTTTTCTCGAATTGTTTTATTATCTCTATGCCTTATTTTCCTTGGCAGCAGGCAAGAAAAGAGTTCGTAAATAAATGAATTTTGTTAAAATCAAGGCATAACATAATCAAATTTAGCCTGAGAGTTAACGCCTCTACTTGTCGCTGAGAAAAATCCGGGATATACCCACATGTAGCGGGAACCATTTTTCTAGAAGGGATCTTATACTAAAAGCCATCGGACCAACAAAGCCCATTGTTTATCCACGTGCCACAAACGCTACGAAATGGAAAGGCCGTGTGTAATAAATACTTTACTGGAATGGTGAATCTATTGTGAAGTGAGTAGTTGAAGCATATTTAGTACAACGTAAACAATTAGCGGTTATACTTAAAAATAAAATGCAATGGCTTTGTCTTCTCTTTGTGCCTATTGTCCAAAATTATTATACCCACGGACTCTAATGTCAAGGTATTAAGGATCTGTGCAGGGCAGGTCATTTTGATCGTGGTATTTTACTTTGCTTACTTTCTGACGCTGACTGTACAGAGAGAAGTGAATTCGTTCTAGAAAAATGATTCGCACCATACCACCGAAGCTGTTACAACTGGTAACAGATGCCAATTTCTCTAGGCAATTCCTGTTACCACGAAAGTGCAGGGGGCCGATTTTTGACTTTCGAGCGCTCGACTCTTTCACTCGAAAACTGTCAAAAATTATGAAATGCTATTTTGAAATAGCGATAGAAAATTTAAAAACGAGTGGTATTTACCACTCTTATTAATTTTTTTTGGTAGAAAGTAAGATCCTGCCATTTTGACACTAAAAACGTATTTATTTTTAATCGATTTTCGAGCGCTCGAAAGTCAAAAATCGGTACCGCGAAGTGAAAACGAACTTCGTTCGAGTACCTCCCTCTCTGTCGCTCGAATAAGCAAGTGCAATAGAGACGGAGATACACGAACGAAGTTCGTTTTCGTTTCGCGGTAAGCCCTCTGGTCTTCTACCTTTGCTGGGCATAACTAGAGATCCAAGAAAACCGGTACCTACCATATGGAATCCCACACAAACCGTCCCCTTTTCTATAGCTCTGGGTTATATGTTATAACCTAAAGAGTACTTTATGTCAAAGTGACATGGCTTAAATTCGAATGAAGAGAAATAATCTCAGTAGTTAGCTTTGACATGTTGCGCCCGTGACATAGAGTAGCACAGCTTCGAGTACAAGGTCATTCACACTGCGTTCTCTCTGAGTGTAGAGCTTGGCGAAACAAGGCGCTTAAATAAGGTTTAACATTGATTTCTTTATGTAATATCTTAACGAGATATAATCAATTAATAAATCATTTTGACTACGTGTTCTTTTATTATTTATATTCACGGTTATATTCAGAGTGAAAAAGACCAATCAAATCACGCTTCGCTGATTCAGCGACATGATTTATTGAAAATTAACATTTATATTATTTATTCGATGACATAAACTGAATCAGTTGTTTTGTTAGATGGTATTATCGAATTGATGTAAATGTAATTATTTCTGACAGTACATATGATGTACATATATACTGCTACCTACAGTGCCAACAGTAGAATAGTAAATCTCTGTAAACCCTCCAACTCTGCTCTAGAATGTAAATTTGCCCACCTATAATTATGTTCGAGGACACGCTCATGATAGCGAAATTATAACATTGACTAACGTTAGTTTTAAATAGTTTTCCCAGGCATATGCTTACTATTTATTAGCCACAATGTTTTATAGCCAATATTTAATGGTGAGCCGGTTACCGTTTAAGACGATATGACCGTCCAGTTTTGTCCTTAATGAGTATTTGATTGGAAATGGCCTCAGGCAAACTTAGAGGGTTAACAATACAAGTCTTATATTTAAATGAAAATCTGATTGAATCTTAATAATTATTTTAATTTGAATGTATCGTTCAGCACGGCAATCACGCGACGGCGCGCGAGCTCTCGATATTTATCGCTCTATCCGTCACTATCTTATTAGAACACTTAGAACAAGAGGTATAGTGCGAGAAAAATCGAGGGTATGTCGCGGCCGTCCCATGATAACCGTGGAGGTTAATTTGGCTGATTGCTGGACTGTCTGGTGGTGTTTCTTTAAAATGTGTACCTAATGCAAATGTCAAAGTGACGACGGCAAATCAATACATATGGGTGATATTATTTAATGTCGCCGTCTTTTCATAAACCCAATAACAGGTTTATATGTAATTTGAATGTTCTCCCTTGGACGGGAGGGTTGCTTTTTGAATGGAATACTTTGATGCAATTCGGCCAAGTCAAATAATCTCCGCATTCCAATATGTACCGTGAACTCGCAACTGCATCGTTATAAATTATAAGAATGGATTAGATGCTTTGCAATTTAAATTGTATAGTTATATTGTGTATATAATTGTGTAAGTTATATTGTAAGTGATATACTATGTTACATATATGAAATGAATTATAAACCTCTCAAGTGCTGCAAGAATGAGGCCATTGGGCAACTGTCAAAAAATTATATCCAAAGCACCACCCCACTGTACTGTACTGTAAAACATTAATTTATAAAAGCGTGTTTTTTGTTTATACAATCCTAGACTTTTTTTTGTATAATGCTTTATTCAAGAATCCTGCATTCCACCCAGAAGTAATCGTATAGATTTAAATGAAGCATTCATTATATTTTATTGAGTCATTTCCCTTGAATACGAGTATTATAGAGTAAATATAAATTAACCAAAATAAAGATTAAAACATGTAATATTACTATTGTCGACTTTTCACAATCATTTTTTTTTTAGTCTGGCATTTAGTTGGAATTTGTGTCTAGGTAATTGCTTAGATGATGATAATATATCCGTTACACAGAAAAAAACAGCAATTATAAATTATTTCAATAAATGAATGTGTTTTTACATACTAGTTGTCAATAACAGGTCAAGTGCACTGTGGAAAATTAATCAAGCTGTAACTTAACCGACTAAGAATAGGCATGATGACACATTTTGAAAAACTGTTCTATAATGTTTAGAAACATTTATTATGTACAACGAATAAGATTTTTCAAGAGAATTTAACAGTTAAGTAGGAAAAAAATGCATTTTAGTTTTTAAATTTCAAATTGGCGCTAAAACGCTTTTCATTGTCATGGCGTCCCGAGTGACGTCACGTTTGTATAAAAAGAACGCAGACCTTTGATGTTTGCTACCTAGATCGCTCAATTGCTCATTGAATGAACATAAATTAAAAAGTTTACAACTCTTGCGCGGCCGTGCGAGCGAGACAGCGGGACAATGACGTATGAAGATCGGACAGATAAAATGGTTCTATCACTGTCTTACTATTCGCTCAGTACGTAAGTTTTCTCTGTAATCTGTGGTAATGGCCGTTATGGGTATGTATTTCTACAAACGTGACGTCATGCGCTCTGATTGGTGTTTAACATATCATGGCGGGCGTCCGTATTTTTCAGTTTAATTTTATCAAAATAAATAATAATCTCTTACTTAATAAAAAAATATGAGCAATTTACGAATTCTACGATTAAAATTTCACTAAGAAAAAAACATATTTTAGTGATTTTCAATTACTTTCATCATGCCTATTGACACACTTAATTGTGTGAAGTTCTACTTTGGATTTGTCATATGCTATGGGAGTAGCGACTACTTTATTAGACTTGTAGCGCTCGAAAGGTTAAAATATATACGTGGGCAAAGTTGGCGAAGTGGCAAGCGGTATTGCATTTGATAAGACAATTTACCAGGAACTCCAAATCTTGCTTACAGTTAGGTGTATATTATGTATTGATATTTAGATTAATATTATGTAATCCGAGCAATGAATTACCAATATTTAGTAATAAATAATCATGTTTGATTTGTTGTTTCATTGAGTTACCTCTTTTTGTAGAACCATAATAAAACACGAAAATTAAATAAAATAGCTTTATTCAAAATAAATTATTTGTACAATCATTTATTTGTGTTACAAGAAACTATAGATTACAGCTAATAAGTACGTTGAGGGACACGTTAGTTTTTAGCTAAAAATAAAATAAATCGACAAGCTATTCAAACAGTATTCTATCCATTTCTGAACACTTCATATCAGCCTCTAGCAAGCTAAAGCTACACGGTTACCACAATAAGGCGCGCAAGCTTTCTCGCGGCGAGATACGACTATCCATCTCTTTCTAATGAAGGACACTAAGAAAGAGACGGGTAGTCTATCTCGCCGCGAGAAAGCTCGCACGCCGTTGTGCTAACCGCGCTGAACCAAGAGAATTCAATTACGCGACAATCTGTCAATAACATAAGTGTATTGCGTACACGTATTTCTGAATTCACCTGATTTGCCTTTAGTTCAGTCTCCATCTTATACCAAATACATCGTAACACAAGGTGGTCAAAAATATCTGAACGGCTATTATGAATGATTCAAATTATTTAGTGCTTCGTACATTCTTAGTACATTTGTACTCTTATACAACAACGGGATCCACCAAATCTAGGTCGGAACTACTTACTCACTGTTGCTAGAAATACACCCTTTTCCAGGCCAAAATTTGAAAAATGACAATCGAATTTCAGTCTTATTGTTGACATTAAGATACATGTTCGTTGACGTTGGCGAAATCATCGACAATACCGACGGGGCCACCTACAAAAGATACATGTAACCCGCCATCACATAGACCGACTCGACTGCTTAGAGCAGTCGAGGCCTCATTTAATATGACGACTGCTCTCGTGCCGTTGGTTTCGACTGCTCTAAGCACTCCGTCTATGGCCCGTATAGACAGGTTGTATGTGGTCGATATAACGCCTCTGCCTAGAAAATGGCCTCTGCCAATGAAACCGAAACGTTTCTTACAAGTCTCACTTATTTAATTTAAAAAGGTAATAATTTATAGCAAAAATATAGTTTCCATCCTAGATATGGCGGATCACACAAAAAGTTTCACCAGAATAGAAACAAACTAAGTTAGTACGGAGGGTTGACATAAGTCGTGCCGGGGACATTAGGCGTAGCTGTCTGACGCATGTCTCCTGATTTGAGCTGAATGAGTCAAGTTCACATTTGTTGATCTACATACAGCATCCATCTTTGTAAGCTGCCAGTGTTTTCTAACCTTCCATCTAGATGACAAAAATTGTATTGTTATAACGACCACCTTAAACAGATGTCCGTTGCCGTCAGTGTTTTTTCGTGTGCATTTCTAATGACCACCCCGGGGAAACTTACCAGGTGGTCGTTAGAAATTACCGTTCAGCTGCCACTATTGCGAGCTCCTTTCACAAACAAGTAGAAGCCTAACTCCATTTAGAGAAGGTTTTTCAAGATTTCCGCGTGTATTACAAGTTACAAGGTTTGTTTGCAAGTCAGGGAAATGGGTTCATGGTGCTTTAATGTTTAGATTAATAAAACATAATACATTATTCAATTTGATGTGTCAATTTCCCTTCGGCCGCGTACGAAACCGCAAGTACGTAACCAGTTACGACCGAAGAATTTATATTATTTATGCGAAACTAGTTGCGATCAAAGATTCCGCCTTGTTGGGAACCTGCTACGATCGCCACACTGGTTACGTTAGGTTCGTTAGGTAGCTGCAGATGCCCAATTACATTGTATAATCAAAATGGCGCGCTCAGATACTGTATAGAGGTCAATGTCTTATTTATATGGCCAATAAACATAAAATTAAATCAACAATAACGCATTAAATAGTTCGGACACGCGCTAGTAACTAGGAAAACATTTTTCTTTGGCAATCAGCTTGGGGAGCGTGTCAAGTTATTTCTCTGGAAAATAATTTATAATTAACCAACTTATCCGAATGAAAAGGGGCCAATGATTTGCACAATTTATGATGGGCTGTGGCAGAGGCGGGTTAAACGCGGCCATTGATTTAAAATTATACCGGAAAAAAAAAAACTCGGGTGCCCCTTTGGATCCCCGTGTCCAATAGGTATGCCACGCCATAACAGGGTTCAGACCTGAGAACCATCATGAAAATTCATCTGTTGCTCAGATGCTTTAGTTTATGTTATCTTCAACAATTCAACGGCTTTTTTTCATTCGTATAAACAGAAAAGCTATGTTCTGACTTCAGAGAATGTAGAGTACAGTCAGCAGGAGAAGTAGCTAAGCAAAATAATACGCTCAAAATGATCTAGACAGGCCTTATCCTCTTGACATTGCCAGACTTCGTACACCTGCAGCCTGTGGGTTAATACACGCAGAAGGCTATCAGTGCTCTAAGAGTGCAATACAACAATGGAGTCGTGTGTAGGTCATTTCTAATTTTGCTGCATATTATATAAAAGAAAAAAAACGGCGTAAAACTGCGCGAACACTTGGTTCGTGACGTCTTGTAATTGTGACGCAGTCTAGGTGGGCGAGATGAGGTCACAGTACCTTCAGCATCATATAGTTTGTAGAAGCCAGAGTAACCAAATATATCGTAACACACGCTTATTCTTATGCTGACTGTACGTAACATTTTTCCTTGGCCTTAGAACTGTTATAACACCCTACTGTCTGCTTGGGGAAAAAAAAATTTTTAGTATAATAATTAGCAGTTAAGTACTTTACGGTATTAAAATAACGTATACTCGCAAAAATTAAAAACAAAAACAAAAGTAACTAAAATTTGAATACTTATGTGAAGAAAATTGAATAAAATCTTACGTGCTTGGCTGCTTATAGTAATTGCATTCTCTATATAATTATTAACTCTCTATAAAACTATTAATATTTTAATAAAAACAATGATAAAATAAATCACTTTGTAACCCAGTATACATTCTAGTGAATAGCCAAATTAGAAATGAGTAAATGGAAATGTATAACTAATACTAAACTCGTTGGGTCAACTGAAAGGTTTTTTTAATGTAAAGTAAGTTTTACATTTAAAAACCTTTCAGATTTTTTTATTAGGTACGAGTTGTTTTCGCCTTATGCTCTCTTATAAAAAGTAAAGAAAACAGGAAAAATAGGTACGCGATAATAGGATCGTAATCAGAAATAAAATCAATTATGTTTATATAGATGACAGAAGATAAAAAAGAAGAAGGAGAATCACGCGCTAGGTTTAACTTTGAATAAAAATAACTATGCAACTCACAACGGGAATACAAACCCACACTACACGAGTAACTTATACAACATTAAATATGTAAATAAAATCGTAAAATTCAACAACTAAATAGGATACAGCTTGTTACGATACACAACCAAAAGCGTGCCAAACTGACAGTGTAACTTATATAATTATTTTTAAAAATCTTAACTAATTTTGGTGCCAAGAAACCTTAAGTGTGGAAAATAATCAATTCAATTTTTATCACGCTTTTCGATACGATGCAACGCTGAGCGCAACTTTGCCCAGTTTTACATATAATTAATTTTCTTTAATTAAATTCTTTGAAACAAAGTTTTGATAGGAAATTTGACTAATCCCTCCTACTGAAAATAATAATTTCTGTAAGTAAAAGCAAATACTTACGACTTTTTCCCATTGGGCAAAGTCGGCCTCGTACACGGTAACAAATATTCCCTTAAATCGACATGACTAACTGAATTTCACTAAAACATTACAGAAAAATATAATTAACAATTAAATTCCTTCTTTGGCTAACAAATAAGCACGATGCTTGAGCATTTTAATTTTAATTTATTCAAAGGTTTGACTAGTAATTCAATAATCGTAGTCTACTCCGATATGCCGCGTGTTTTAAGTGGAAACTACAGTAGTGTTGTCAAAGGTGTGTGTATTATTACATTTATAAATCTATTTGATATAATATAACCTTTATAGGGATGACCAATACACTTTTATCTACTTCTTACACACTACCTTCTCTCGTGAATTTATAATGGCACTTGATAACTCACTTAAATTTCAAGAAAAACATTATTTAAATTACTTCAAATAATGCTGAGCTTGCTTCGAGCGCAACGTCACAAATAATTTATTATCGCACTATAATGTACAAAATGTCACAATAGGTTATTTTTGTATTTTAAACGATAATAAAATATTTGTTATTTTGATGATAAAATTACTTACTTAAAACGTTTAAAGCGGTTAGCTATATGATTAGGCGATTCAAGTTTCCCTAAAATCTAATAAACTCTTAAAATTATTGGCAACAATTTAGTCTCCAAAATCCATAATAAATAAACTGTTTTAAAATATATGCTTACAGCAATAAAATATAACTCTAAGATGAGAGTGGAATACCAACGAGTTGTACTCTTACAAGGCATTCGTTACAATCGTTTCGAAGATATTTCTTGAAAGAATATTGTTTGCATAGCGGTGAGAACCGTTGATTTCAACATCCACTTATCATTCGTGCAAATCTGTCACTTACGAGGTGTGCACGCTTGCGTCTATTGTATCATTCTAGAGTATTACGTTAATATGACTTTCTTTACTTAAATGTTACATTATCCTTCATTGAGGCAGAATATTTAATCGATTTTTCGCTTTTGATGCGGCGCCGCAATGAACGTCCATAGTTTAACCAGAAAGCGCCTAAAACATTTTCTTTCAAGGAGTAGCTTTTCTCTCTAGATACCTTACCCTGACGATCTTGATCTCATTCTTTGTTAAAGAAAATGATTTGCGTGCTTTCTGCAAACCAGCTGTCATCATACTTTAATGGTGGCGCTGCGATTACAATGTTCCATCTCAAACGGAACGGAAATAAATTTCCTTCGTTATATCGGTTTTATAACAAAGTATTGTACATATGGTAAACATCAAAAGTATAGATTAGATGCTTTACTCTTGTCATGTTATGTTTGCTATTAAACTACATTAGCCGGTAATCAGAAACATTACCGTTTACATTTGAATTAAATAAAAAAAATTCTGACGTCAAGATCTACGTCCTTTCTTAAAGCGACGTCACTACAGTACAGGTAATTCCTTAAGTTAGTTTTTAAAAGGCGAATTTATTGCAGTAGTAACAAAGAAACAACCTTGTGCAACCGATGTGAACCTAGCTACAACAGATATAGAATGTGTCACAGTGCACGTTCCGTGCCCGGGCCGACGCCGGTTCATGAACCTCTCGAGTACACTTTTTTATCAGGACCAGTCCATGTTGCTGGCTTCCTATCCTGCGTCGTTTGGAGCTGTGACGGCAGGACAGGTTGCGGGCCGTCGTTTCGGGGGTGGCGAGGTACATGTATCCTGCATATTTCGCCTGTAATTTTTTTTTTTTTGATATTGTTTCCTTCGCAATTTTGGCGGGTGCGACCGTTTGTCGGCAGATTCCCGGGTAAATGTCTGGTAAACTCGGCGACCAGACTCGGGCCGGACACGGGACGGTGTATATGTCTACCATCCTTAAGGCCTGACCAAAAATATACAAAGTTTGTTATGGATGCGTTGTCGTGATACATTGGACAACTGGCATAGTGCACGGAACAAGTTTGTAGTTTGGATTTTTGCACCTCATATATTTCCGGTCAAGCTTTTAACAAGCGTAACAGTCCATCGAGACGCTACCTTTCTAAAATAATTGTGAAGTGTAATGAACGAAATTATGAAATGCTGGATAGGGCCTGATAATTTTTAGCAGTTAACTAATCCTGGACACTCGTAAAAGCCAATGGCCAGTACAGCACACCTTTAGTTTAAATATCACGTGACCAGAAGGCGGGATAACGGCATACATCACATCGTTCTTTTTAAAATAACAATGACACACGACTATTCCTTCGCAAAGATCGCCAGTTAAGAGTCCGCAGTAAGCTCGATTCTCCATACAAACGTAGTTACGCTCTCATTTTAAAACTACGTGTTGGATTGTAACGAAACTTTGCATGTTCAAGGTAATGAGGTATATCTATGTCTGTAACTAGTTTATGTAGCTTCAGATACCATAGTAAAAAAAATACAGCGAATTTAAGTTTTTCATACAAAACTAGTTTTTGCTGTATTTCGTTTGTTTTATAAATTGGAACCATATAAACTAATTACAGACATAGATATACCTCATGTCATTGTATATGCAATGTTTCGTCACAATCCAACCCGTAGTTTTAAAATGAGAGCGTAACTAAGTTTGTATGGGAAGGTGAAATTCGGCCGAGCTTACTGCGGCCTCTTAACGGCGTGGGCATATTCACGCCTAGCGCTTCGCGATCGTTTCATCAGTAGTCGTAATTCTTTAACACGCTTGAAAAATTATAAAGTAAACCTAGTATCAGGCACATTCGACACGAAATAAACGTGTTAAACGTCACCGGCCTTCTTTAGGACTCGTCCTTCATAGCAAGCACACACACATTCACAAAACCATTCGGAAGAATTCTCGTGGAGCAAGTTAGTGCGGCCTGCCACTCTTCCCCCGCTGAGGACTGCCGGGCACGGACGAGAGGCCGGGGTAGTCGAGACCCACGAAGCTTCTCCCCTGGACGTTCCTCTTGAGATATTCCGATATGTGCTGAACTATCAGGTCGATGGCCACTGGAATAGAATGATAAGTTCATAAATCAAAAGTAGAATTAAACTTAAAGCGAAATAGACCATCGAGATGACCCACGGAATCACCTTCCAAAGGGTTTTGGGTAAATGTGTTGTCATATTTTTTAAATAAGCGGCCACTCGTTAAATTGGTATATTATGATAGATCTTTTTTAAACAAACATATTTTGTTATGAAATGTAATACACTAAAATGCATCGGAGCCGAGATATTTGCAATACATATTTCCGCAGGTCATATTGAAAAGTTATAAACCAAACTAAAACATCTCGGCTCCGATATTGATTAACGCGTTTATTTATATATATATATATATATATATGCGTATTAAGAGGTCCTCTAAAAGATTTTTACACAAACATCCGTGGCCGCTGCAAAAATAAAATGACAATTTTTCTCATACAAGGTTACCCAATGCCCTTTGAACGCTGAATAATATTTCACCCTGTATATAATTATTATTTTTAAACTCCTACTAAGTAATAATAATACCACTACAGAGCGAGTGAGGAGATATATATGATTAGTCTTTGTCATAGTTCCGCCAGTTTTTGTTTGCCGCATTCGGGTTTATTTGAGGTTGTTTCAAACAACCCAAATCAAGCAGGATGTTTATGTCAAACCGTGAGCCATTTTAAATCATTTTTTTTAAGAATCAGAATCACTTGGTTCTAATGTACCACTGGATTTTCACTACACTGTACAAATGTACGTTTTCCTAGATACCATACCACACTCCGGCCCTGTGAGCGTAGAATGAGACGCATATTTTTATAGGCATACTGCGCTATTGTCTGTAGGCATGGTGCGCTGCTGGTCCAACTTTCAAACGAATTGTACTGAGAAATTGCATGCAATCAATAATGATTGTATAAACACAAATCTGGCACTTCCATCAAACTTAACTCTGAATGCAATGGTCCGCGCGAGGACCAAGAACTTTCTTGTACGTAGAGTATGACTATGGAAACATAGCGCCTAGCTCTGTAGGAAAAGGGGCTTAAATATGTGTCCCCTACGGACCTGTATTAACACTCATATCTTGGACCAACGTGAGCTTATATCGTGTGCCTAATTTTACAAATATTTTTTTTCATTGTGTTTTTTTCATTGTTATTGTATTATTGATATTGGTTATGTGTAAATAAAACAATGCGAAATGGTTGCACACTTTATTACGATACAAACAACTAAATGCGTCGACGAATCGAACAAATATATACATTACAAGTCTTGAAATTGGGACAGTCACGCTTACGTAAAATCGTTGTTGTTTACATGAAATGAAATAAACTAAATGAGGGTACATAGTGGGCAATGTTTAAAGTAACCTAGGTAAATTACGAAATAACCCAACATTGCGGCTGTCCGTATAGTACGTCATTTCAAAAAAAGGGGGGGGTCTGACCAAGGAATGACGGTAGGGTGACGAGGGGGGGCTTATCGAACGACGTAATATATGGACAAGCCTATTACACCATTTCTATTTAATTTTGTAGCTACTAAAATAAAAGGTTGTAAGTATTAAAGTTTATGTAGCATTCCAGATTTATTAAAAAGTTATAATGCGGAATGGGTACATAAACAAGGCATGGAAAGGTTATTATACTATCACTGGCATGTAAAATACTTGTATTTTATCAATAAATTGATAGATATTAATAGAATCGGAAGGAACCGTTAATAATCTTATATCCAATACATACAATTACCATTGATGTAATGTGGTAAGTGTCCTGAAATACTAAGTGAAAATAACTAAATAGAAGACACCTTGCAAATGCCCTAGGGCAGCCAGGCCGGCAGGCAGGGCAGCTAGGGCCATATTACTATTGTACATGTCTATATGTCTAATGGCAACACATGTCAAAAGGACAGTCGTTATTGGTCAAGATTCTCATGAGTAGGATCACATTTGACACAATTATGAAGCCATCGTGCCCCTTTTAATATATAACGATTAAAGCATTTTTTCATCTTTCACAGTTAGTTATATTTTAACCGACTTCAAAAAAAAGGAGGAGGTTCTCAATTCGGCTGTATGTTTTTTAATTATTATTTTCAATGGTTGTTACCTCAGAACTCCGTCATTGATGAGCCGATTCGAAAAAAAAAATATTTGTTCGTATGTATATACTTCCAGGTGGGTCCCATTTTTTTCAAAATTCAGTTAGATGATGGGATCCATGAGGAATTGAGGGGACTCCTCAATTTTATTAGGCACGCGTGTAGTGATTTCGGTATTTTCTGTTATAACTCGTGTATTTACATCCGGAATCATACATTTGGTGGCGAGGAATTGATGATGAAGACCACAGATGACTTATCGAATTCCTCAATTATGTACATAAAAGTGCAAAAGTACGTCACAGGTTCTGATAAGATTCCGTTGAAATAGGAACTAATGAAGTGCCATTGGTGATGATCTTGGGGAATCGATGGAAGTCCTCAAATATTATCGGCCCGGCCCACATACAGCGATTCGGTTTTTTTTCTATAGTAATCAACGCATTTGCTATCGGAAATCAGTTCATATGGTAAATGGTAAAAAAAATAGGAAATGTTCTCGTAGCTTGGCGGAGTACTAAATTGATGTCGGTTAAAACTTTGTTTTTAAAGTAAATTATCAGAAAGTAAGAACGATATTTGAGACACAAGTTCTGAAATTATACCCTAGTCAAATTAATGTTCGTGGGTTGGAATCACTTTGACAAGCTTCAACAGTGATTCTACATAGTCGTGGGCGGGTAAATAGTTAATATCACTGTTCAAGTTTTCCAGGCCCAAGTCCTATCATAAACAGTCCAGGTTATAATATACATCTTATCATGTATCCCTTTATAATTAACATCGAACATTGACATTGAATACCTAGACATACAGTCAAGTGCAAAAATATGTATCGATAACAACCTCTCATAAATAAGCACCTTAATCCGCTGACATAACAGCTATGGGACATATTCATGAGTAAGTTGTATGCACCCATATTTTTACACTTGACTGTACATGTTGCACTACATATAACAAAAATACACGTAAACAAATTACGCGACATGAGAGAGAAAACATATGTTGATATGTTAACAACGGTCATTCTCCAGATTGGTGTTCTCAGTCTCATTAACGCGTCGCTTTTTTTCCACTTGCTTTTTGATAAAATTTATATCAAATGTAGTGATAAATCAACCATTCAAACTTAAATGTTCATGTGGCACTTAATTATTATTAGCGGATAATTAACTATAAAGGTTTTAAAATTTGTGTGCCGCGTTAATGAGAAAGTCGACGCGTTAATGAGAATTTCAGCCGCGTTAATGAGAAAGTCGACGCGTTAGTGAGAATTTCTGGCTTTCTAGGGTGAATATTTGAGCGTCTTAAACGCCTCCTTCCTATCATCATCACTTGCATAAACTACTATTATATATCAAAAACCTTTTTAAACTGAATATTTTCTAGATATTCTCATTAACGCGTTCACTTTTTACGCGTGAATGAGACGTGTGAATGAGGATATAGTGGTAAAAAAAATATAACTCATTGTAGGTAGATGTAATAAACTGGAAGATCTAGTAGCTGGTAAATACTGAGTTTCTTAATGTATACAATAATTCACAGAGCTTTAGAGTTATTGGTTGATTTTTAAAAATAGAACGTGTTAATGAGAATTCTCGAATACCAAAATGCGTGAATGAGATACTTACGTTCGTTGTCTGTGGTCCGCACAACACTCACCCGTCTCTCCACCACGGGGGTCTGGGCATGACTGACGGCTTACGCGAAATGTGTTAGCGACGTAGGTATCTTACTTCAATGGACTCGTATGAACAAGAATTAACGCGCCGCGCGCATGAGGACGGGTCTCGGGACACAGTTCTAGATTTTCATATCTTAATTATATATTATTAAATATATGTAATGCTTTTTTTTATAAAGAGGATATCTAATCTATTATTTAATAAAAATACTTTCGTTCAACTTTCCTATGGTATATCATCAGGGAAAATAAATATGTAAGTGATTTCGGAAGTGGGACACCACGTGTTAATGAGGAGAAGGGGGTATTGGTATTTTTTTTGTCCAAGAAGGTTATTGAATATGTACTTGAAAATTCATGTACACTTCAATACAAGTACCTTCTACGATCCAAAAATATAAAATTTGCTAAATTCAATACATTTATATTTTTTAAGTGCGAGGACATACAAAAATGCCTGTCTGGAGAATGACCGACAAGCATTACCTCAGCTTAACATAGAAACACTACACTAAGCTAATATTTATTATATGGTAAAAATAAAACACAAAAGAAACAATGCTTTCAAGGGACAATAAGTAAGTTATTAAAAAAATTACAATTCTTTTTCACATATTCACTAGTTGATAAAAGTCTGCACACAAAGTCACAAGGCATAATTGTCACATCGACGGGTTGATTAACCAGTTAATATGATAGCCATAGACTGTCAGCCTTACACGCGCTGGAAATTGCAAATGCTGACTGCATTGTGGGTCAGGCTGTTGCTACTCATGTATAGTAATAAAAAATATGTATCTAAGTTAAAAACAATTCCATATAACTTATGCAGCGAACGAAAAAATAGAACGCGAGCTCTTTACAAACGCCTACCCAAACACGGGCGCCTGGCATCGTTTTCACACCTCGCCCCCGGCCCCGCATAATGAGAATGGCACCCATTCTAGCCAATGGCCTATTTGCGTCGCTACTTAGGCTTCTATGGTTTTTTTCGTTCGCTGATCTTATGGCGTTATTCGTGAAGGTCTGTTCTTATTACGACATAACCTTAAAATTAATTGTAAATATTTTTGTTGTTTGCCAGATATATTGACATGAGACAAATCCATTTTAGCTAACACACCATGTTAAGCTTATAAATAAGGGAAGAAAACTTAATTTTGCGAGCTGTACAGTGTCCAATTTTGCCCATAGGACATTAAGGGCAACATTATCTTTATCGCTAAATGAATAACATTACTTCTTTTATGTATCAATTCACAGGTTTACCTTAAAGAAACGCCTATGTTCAATAAGTACAAATAAGTGAATATATTTTAGTATATATATAATATAAGTAGTTTATGGTACAAATATACATTATTCTTAAACTTAGCATATTTTCTAAGGATACAACCACCCCTAACTATAATTTTAAGGACTATAATTCGATTTTCTCAGCTACTGACTTTTAGTCTTCGTTTTAAAGATATAACTGTGTTACGTTTTGCAAAAAGATACTTCTATTTTTAGTAAACTCAATTAAGGTTGCATGCGAGGTAGCTTAATATTGAGTAAACAGGATACTATAAAGTTAAGGTACTTTTATTTCAATATTATCAACATGTAGCCACTTGAGTCGCCTGTCCAAAAAAAATGTTTCAATAATAACAAAAAAATAGAAAAAATATTTTGTGCGCGATGATGGTGCTAAGAGAAACAACATTTGGTATGATTTCTAATGATTGTAAATTATTTATTTTTAGTGGAATACGGGTGTAGACTCAAAAATTATTATTCCTCCAAAAGAAAGAAGGTAAAAAAAAATGCCTGGTTATGAAAATCCCGTTGAGATATCTTAAAGAATTACGAAGCCACAACCGTTTTGAAATTGCTTGTTAGACAGAGAAAACGCAAAGAGTTTGTGACATCACTATCTGCGGGGATGCCGCAGAGCGGCGCCGAACACGTGCACGGAACAGGGGCATGGTACGTTGCCGTCTTCTAGAGACGTCACTAACTGCGAACGTCATCGTTTCATATGAAGTTGCGCTTTGCGGAAAAGGGACTTTGGACACTTATAACTTTGTGATTACTTAGCCTCTTGCGTTGCTTTTTTTCCATTTGACTACATTTTTAATCCTTTTTCAAGACACGGCAAAATTGATTATTTTATGTCTACACCCCTATTTTTAGATCTTGATAATATTTCTAAAGTAACCAATTAACTTTTTTTACGATTGGGATAATTTAGATTTCCTGTTAAATTGTAACTTCTGAAATTGGTTCCATGAGTAACTAATGACATGATATGTCCAACATAGCCAAAAATTGTATTAACAAAACATAGGCGATGATAAGCATATTATAAATTGCAAAAAATATTTATATATTGCATAGCTTTTTTTATTGAAGATGATGTGACGTGAAGTACATTTCAACTATCATTAAAAATCGTTCGGTTATACTTCAGTAGGAGCGATTAAATAATGTCGTGCCTGCACATCCTTACCTAGCCCCGGCATAATTTAATTAAGATACAGAATGTTTGCCCTGCTTATACGTATGCGCGAATAGAATAAAGAGGCCTCGGTAATACGGTACAGCAAAAAAAAATCAAAATATTTTGTAATGGGCAAAGTCATGACAACCAGGTTAGAGCAACCAAATTAAAATGCAGAAAAGCCTGTAAAGTTCGGTAAATACAAATCAAAAACACCGATATGCTTAAATGGGCAGTATTCCAGTTACCTACAAGTGTAAATAATTTGTGCACAATATAGAACTTTATGTTATGTTGGAAAAGATTTACATTTATAACTGCATTATAAAACAGGAAGGGGAGGTCACTAATACTAAATTAAAATCAGCCTTAAAAATAGTTTGTCAAAAATCACCTATACCACTGGGGCATAACACGTTCACTGCTGTATATTTGAGATTATTCGCGTTGGCCGAATTGCACCGAACTGGTCCGTTCAAAAAGCAACTCTAACGTCCACGCTAGGATTCCAATCCCAAAGACAGCTTTATAAAAAGTCGGCCAAGTTGATTTATCTCATGAACGCACACTTTGGTAGCAGTGGACCTCACAGGGCCGACATCAGAGTCTGACTCTTGACGACAGTGTTTCTGTTACACTAAATTCAGTCCTAGCTGGAAATTAATAGAACAACTTCTATTCACTGTTGCTGAACAATTAAAATACCTAATTTTAAAAAAAATCCTTCGCTTCTTTATTGGAGAAGCACGATTGTGACAAATTAAAACTTCAGCCTCTCAATGTTATTAACTTGTAAAATCGAATTTGTCAGTTGTAGCAACGTTAATAATTTTCAATAACTACAAAAACTATGCCATCGGTCAAAACACTCCCATGCCGTTCCAGAATTGTGATGTTTTAGACTAATCGAGTAATTACATTGTCACCGGGACATTTTCTATACCATTCATATGTCTGAAAATTTATATTGATTACAGTAAGCGTAACATCTTATGGAGTAGCGAAGCGTCACACAGGAGCCGCAACACAGATTTTAAACGTAAATTGATACAAAGCGCAAGCGGACTCCGTCGAATGCTCCAACTTTGCCTTATAGAGTAAATTTTCCCACTGAATTTCACGGTCACTATTTAGATATTCAAGATTTGACAGTCATTGGTAAAGATTGTGATAATTCAGTTTAGTTCTTAACGGGTATTTGATAAGTGAGTGCATTTAGCCGGGATCCTGTTGTTTTACCAAACTTATTTTGGTCAAATTTCATTACCCAAACAAATTTTAGCAACTATATTGTTTGCCAATGCAAACTTTGGCACAATTTTAATACGAATATTTTCATTACGTCAAATTTTCATTCAGCAAAATATTATTACGAAAAATTACATTATGGCATGTGGTCTTTTAGCGAATGCTTTAATAAGGCAAAAAAACATTAGACAATAAACATTTCGTCAAGTTAATGATATGGCAAACTATAAATAGACAAAACTCACAATTGTTTGGGTTATATGACATTTTACCAAAATGCTATTAATAAAACGGCACGGTCCCTTAAATAAAATAATGCACGGTTAAGTAGGTCGGTAGGCAAAGGCGTTAAATTAGGTTAGGGCAGCCAAAAAAGGGGGGCTCGGGGGGAAAAGCCTCCTAGCAGTAAAAAAACAAACAATCGTAACTATTGTAGTATTTGGTAGGTTAGGTTAGGGTTAGCTTGTGTCCCTTAGAGCGGAAATAGGCACCCCGCGAAGCGGGGTGACGTCGACACGCTGGCGGTTAGTTTAGAATTGCGACCTCTACACAAATTAATTTTCCCTACCCACATAACAAAAAAGTTGTTATTTTATTGTGTATCTTATACACCATTGAAATAAAGATGCAAATGATTTGTCATTGAAGAGTTCCTCTGCTGATTAACCGACGGAATAGAAATGGTCAATTAAATATTGACGATACAAATCATTTGCCTTATTTTGTTTTGGTTAAAACATATTATGCCAAATAACATATTTGACTGAATGAAATTTGGTCAAAGTACCAGTTGGTAAACGAGATATTGCCTTAACATGAATATGCCAAACATAAGGTTTGCGTAAGAATTATTTGTCGAGTGTTAATTTGGCAAACGATTATTTGGCAAATGAAATTCTACGAAAAATGTTTTGGGAAGTGATAATTTGTCAAATTTTTTTTGGTAAAACAAAGGTAACCCCATTTAGCCTCCAGGGCAAAGTTGGGAGATTTGACGGTTCGATAAATTCGTGAAGCGTGTAATATTTAGTAATACCGCTTGACGCTCCGTGCGTCGCTCGGCGTCCACAAATGAGGTCAAAGTGACGTAATTTTACTGAACAGAGACATTTATAACTAGTAAGGGTGATATCACTAAAGATGTACGAATACGTGTTTTAATGACAAATTTATGAAGACACAACTTCGTACACCTCTGGTATATTCACGGTAAGGGATCTGGCGCGACATAGGTGGAAGCAGGGAGCCGCGTTTCGACCTCTTGCTGTCACGCATGGCTTGCCGCACCGCTGGCCGGTCCGCGAGAAAGCCGGAGAGCGGTGACGCGACACTTGACAAGTTAGACGCCCGACCCGAATTGCACGATTTATTAAAAACATTAAAATTAAAAATTGAACTGGCGAAGGATCAAACCGAATCTACAATAAAATAAAGCTTTTTTCACTTCTAAAACATGAGTCGGTATTGTCAAAGACTTATTGCACGTTCAATTTAATTAATAAGATATGTTTTATAGACAGCAAATTCTCGACACATAAACTAAAAAAAAAAAAAAATGATGACTGTTCCGTTGTGACACAAAAATTAACCATAGAATTGTATTGTTGATTTTCGTGTCACAATGGAAAACTTTCATAGATAATTTAATTGAGTGTGTTAAGCTGGCCAAGAATTTGGTGCTTACCCGACAGCCAAGTCAGGGATTACTAGGGACGAATGTCCCGCGACCGGCCAGCGACGTCAAGAAGAAATCTGGCAACATCGTCATATTTTATAGTTCCACTTAGTTCATGACGAGGGAAGTCTGGCAACTTTGCGCCACTTCACCCGACGTAACATTTGTCCACTAGTGAATCCCTGGCTTAAATCTATCTCCGTTCTACTCATCCGTCGCCACCTCTCCCGCTCCCGCAATACTATGTAAACATTACTAATATACATCATGTTTAGAATGGTCCAATCAGGTCTTATTGTACATTTCTACACAATTATTACATAAAATCAGGAGAAGGTTGTAAAAATTGCATATTTTCAGAAGTCTTACATTAGTCTTAGTAACTTACGAGTAAAGATATACGTATAATACAGTACGCATACATATTTTACTGCGACGATTGCGTGCATGTGGTTCTACTGGTATTACGTAAAACATACGTAATAAGCTGTATCACCTATACCTATGAAAAGGGGTCGCGATTCTCAATAGAGCGAAATACAAAAAAAAAATTGGTGAGCAACTGCAAGAAAAGTGCCAAAAGAGATGTGTACCAGGTGTGTAAAGACCAAGTACAGTCAGCGTCATATAGGTAGCAGCAGCCAAGGTAACCAAGTATTTCGGTACACGTCCTTATTACTGTAAGAATAATATCCCTTAGGAAATATTTGGCTACTCTGGCTGCTACTGACGCCGACTGTACATATTTGGTCAGTTTAGGTATTTGCCCTCCCCAGAGCAGCGTGAAATACTTGTTGCTTTTTGTTGGCGTTAGAAACGTCGCCTCTATACGTTTCTAACGCCAACAAAAAGCAACGCTCATTCGCTGCAGCCTTCCAACCGATGCCCCGAATAAACCGACCCCCACTTATGAAACAAGCAAACAAATATTTATAAATATGCAAGTTCACTCCAAATCAAAGACTCATTTATTTTATTAGGATTGAGAATAAAGTAAAATGGAAAAGGTAACTTAAAAACATCCGTATTGGCGTCATTTTATGTCCAAAAACCTATGTATAGGGTCTTTAGGTCCATATTTATTCGAAGCTTACAGAGAAATAATCTGTCATTGCTTGGACATGTATGTCCAAAAAATACATAAATTGTAAAACCACATGCACACTTAATACATAGATAAGTACAAACACACAGATTGGTTTCGTACTTCAACCAAACATACTTAAAACTACGCGACTTTTGAGATGCAACATCCATCAGAAATTAGATAAAAGGGAGAGTAGAGAGTTTCTCCACAATGCGAATTACCGATATGAAGCAAAAATCCTCCGTACAACGTAGCATGGTTGACATTTTATCACTTATCGCTGGCGATAAGACAGGCATATCCATGTATTGCGTCATCGTTTTTGACCCCGCATCATCATCCTGTTAATTCCATGATTCCTTTCTGTGTTATAAAATGACCGTCATCCCATGTGTGACGTAATACATGGACTGTCCTTAAAGTGACAAAGTGGTTAGGCTCTCTGAACACCACCCTACAGTACTTTACAAGTGTACATATCATTTTTTATTAAACTATACCAAATATCGTATCACGTTAAGAATATTCCATAATAAAATTTTCAATTTTGTTATATTTCATCTCAGACCAAGAAAAAAAGACAGACGGAGCGTTACGAACAGTCAAGTGAAGCCAAACCACATACAAACAAAACCAAGCTACTTCCAGATTTCATTTATTTCGAGTTTTGTGCGATTTAATTTGTTTAGCGTGTGCTAAACTTATGGGGCTTGGTTGAAAACCGGTTGGCTTCACTAGACTGTTCGTAACGCTCCGTCTGTATATTTTCTTAGTATGAGTATTTCATCTGTATTCATCAATTTCAGCTTATTATCATGTTAGTCAAAAAAAACATAAATTGATTCCTCTGAATTATTCACTATAATTAAAGAAATAGTGTTTATTGCACAGCTCAATAGTAATACAGAACAAAAGTAGGACTGAAAACATCCAACATCTCAGACTACTAAATAACTTTGGTATTATAAAATTTCAATTCATGTAAGTTAATTAATGTCATAGTCAAATTGCGCTTTTTTCAAAAGATTCATAATGTGAAAAAGTCGACGCAAAGATACCCTAAAAACTAAAAAACGCATGCCAAGCGAAAGGATTCTGGAACTCTCTACTCTCTGATAAAACTTTCCGTACAATTTCAAATGGCTTTTAACCAGGGCCCACTGCGGCGGACGCTACCCAATGCGAACTATGATGTCATATGATGCTAAAATGGCGTCATATGACCTATGACGCCTATGACGGTTGCCAGTGTTTTTTTTTTTAATTTTAGGGCATTTAGACCCCCGCTTAACACATTGGCGTCAGGGGCATTGGGTTCATAGATGGCGCTACTGTGTTAAGCTGAGGTCTAGTAACGAAATCAATGGCGCAGATATACCTCTCTGTTATGCTGCGGCGTGAATAGCCTAAAGCTGACTTTCCGCCGGAGGGGCGAGACGAGACGAGGCGAGGTGAGAATTGAAATTCGGAAGGCAAGTTTTCAATTCTCGCCTCGCGCGCGCTCGGTGGAAATAGTGCCATACAAATTGAAATTCTCGCCTCGCCACGTCTCGTCTCGCCCCTGTGGAAAATCAGCTTAACAGGTCCCTGAAACGCGAATCATTCGGGCGAACTGAAACGGTGATCGGATTCGATGGTTTTCTGCCGCACATATAAGGGACTTTGTCTCGACAAAGTTTGTCCAAGTTGGCAAAACTTTGTTTTCCTCATTCATTCGAGCCACTTCAGTTCGCCCGAAAGTTTACAGTAGAAAAAACACGAAGTTTTTATTGTGACAATGCGACACGAATCTTAGCCCGATAATCTAGCCGTAGCATAATGAAACTAGCTACAGCAAGCTTTTAATAAGGTTTCGCATTTGCATTTTTTTCACGACGCGACATCTTAGTATGGAATAATATTTAACCCTCCGCTGTTCTTCACTTTTATTTGCCAAATATCAAAAACTTTGCATCTGCGACGCTCTTCTAGAAGCCATGTGACCTCCAGAGACCACAGGTAAAAAACACTGTTTTAAAAGAAAGAGCATAAACATAGGCAGTATTTTACTAAACTGGGTAGCTCAGCGCCGCACTAGGTTACAGGGTAGTGTACGCTTCCCGGGGGCACCTCAAAAGCCCCCGGCCTCCCCCTATCGGCTCAGCGTGTCCTCCGAGCTGCCCGACATGCGGCGCGCCCCGGTCTCCTCTTCGTGCTTGCAACCGTTGACGCGCGGCGGCGACCGCTTCTTATACATAATGTCCCATATGTGGTGCACAATCAAGTCAATAGCCACTGCAACAAAAATGGACCTTGAGCGGATTGGAATACGGTCCGGTTTAGCAGCTACTTAAGGCATAGCCGCTGCAGTAATTTTGGCCCTATTCTAAATGTCACCAGTGTCTTTATTCAGCGAGGCGAGAATAGTACATTACGTAACCAGGTCGGTGAATTCGTGAATGCCCCAGATCGCAGGTGTTTGTGGCCCGAACCGAAGGTGAGGGCCATAAATATGCGCTCTGGGGCTTTACGAATTACCGCCCGTGTTGAGTACAAAATTTTGCGTCTTCACCTGGCCACAATGCGAGTTTTCCTGTACGCCCAGCATGCAGTAAAACTCGTATTATGGCCTGGTGTGACGTAAATATTATAATGCACTCTACACCTGTACGATTCTCACCGAACGGGCCGGGCCGGAGCGCATTCTATTACATGCAAAGGAATTTGAACCGTATAAACAGTAGTTACATTTCATATTTGAATGCATCGTGAATCCACTGCGAGGCGGCAGCCACCGACGCGGTCGGTGGGAATTGTAATCAAATATGAATTGCATCTGCTGTATAGACGGTTCAAATTCCTTTGCATGCAATAGAACGCGCTCCGGCCCGGCTCGTTCGGTGAGAATCGTACATTTAGACAATATCCAACCCAGCACGGTCAGCACAAAACGGCGCGCGAGCTCTCACGCAATATCCGTCTCTCTCTTATTAGAAAACTTAGAGGGAGGCGGATAGCGCGACAGAGCTCGCGGGCCGTCTTGTGCTGACCGTGCTGGGATGTGAGGAGTGTTCTCTTGTACCCCATGAGGATTCCAAATATTCTTAAACGCGTGTTTCTGAGGCCGGAATTAAAAAGAACGTATAACGAAAGCTTAGTACCGTTCACTTTTTTTTACTTTCGCTAATTTTTACTCGGGTATGAAAAAAAAAGTGAGGCGAACCCAGCTTATTTTATATGACTTTTACTCGTTAGGACCTCAGGAATACACTGCTTTTTTTTCTTGATAAATCGGCGATCAGTCGCGAGTGACATTTATGGCAATGAAAGGGTTAACACATAACACATTCCCGGCTAGTATTTATACTGAATATTATTGCAGTGGCTATGACTTTGTGCTATTTACCGTTTTTATAATTCTTATCTCTAAGACATAATAGTACATTACGTAACTAGGGCGGTGAATTCGTGAATGCCCCAGATCGCAGGTGTTCGTGGCCCGAACCGAATGTGAGGGCCATAAATATGCGCTCTGGGGCTTTACGAATTACCGCCCGTGTTGAGTACAAAATTTTACGTCTTCACCGGGCCCCAATGCGAGTTTTCCCGTACGCGCAGCGTGCAGTAAAACTCACATTATGGCCAGGTGTGACGTAAACAAAATTACAAGCGGGTCATACAGTGTTTAAAACAAAATTCGTATTTCCTATGCAGGCCTGCTCTCCTGAATGTGCCCGCTTTGACACCTAATCCCACGATTTCGCATAGGCACTAATTTTACGAAAGCAACTGCCATCCACTCCAACCCCGAGGGAAAACTAGACCTTATTAGGATTAGACCGGTTTTCTCAAGATGTACTCCTTCACTGAAAACCTAACGGTAAATATTCCGTACATAAGTTCCGAAGAACTCATTGGTAGCAGCCGGGTTTCGAACCCACGACCGCCGTTTGACAGACGCATGCCTGAACCGCTAGAATACAGTCAGCTCGATGTAAACACACACATCATAAAAAGAGACTCTGGATTATGAATCCAACTAAATAAAGCTTCATAATCCTTCCCTTTGGCTATGTCCAAAGGGAAGACGGGACCCTAAGGGTGGGTTGCACCAAACCGTCTGTAATCGTAAGCGGTGTTCGTTAAAATCTGAATGTATGGAACGTTTGACAAGTTTCTATGGACTGACAGCTGTCAGCGCCATATTTAACGTTGATCGGTCTGTAATCGTAGGTCGGTGCAACCCGCCCTAAATCTCTGTATCATCAATCACTGCCGGCAAATGACCCATACTTAAAATTAAAGTCTATTCACTCTTACTTGTAAACAGACACTTTTCCAAAACATTATCACACCTTTCTCATGTGGCACAACAATCATTACTTGAAATGTTGTTGTATTGCCGGCCATTTTATCCTAGTTGGTAATGACCCTGCCTACGAAGCTCCTGGGGGTCCCGGGTTCGAATCCCGGTAAGAGCATTAATTTGTGTGATGAGCATGAATATTTGCTCCTGAGTCATAGATGTATAAGTATTGATTTATTTATATAAGTATGTATGTCGCCTAGTACCCATAGTTAAAGTTTTGCTTAGTATGTGAATAGGTCGAATTATGTAAGATTGACCCCACATATTTATTTATTTATATTTACAGTCAGTGTCGATCGCATACATCATCATCACATCATCAGCCTATATACGTCCCACTGCTGGGCACAGGCCTCCTCTCATGTATGAGAGGGAATGGGCAGTAGTCCCCACGCTGGCCCAGTGCGGGTTGGGGACTTCACATACACCTTTGAATTTCTTCGCAGATGTATGCAGGTTTCCTCACGATGTTTTTCCTTCACCGAAAAACTAACATTTGTAACAAAACAGACAGGTTAGAAGTGATTTCAACATCATCTTTAGTTAACCTTAGAGTGCCTTTTTTGCACGTAAAGTGTTGGCCGCGATACATTACCCGCCGGTGATTATTAAAATACGCTGACAACTTGAAAATTCTTAATAATAATTTAAAATGTTTTAAAGCGTCGGCAACGCGCATGTGACATCCCGGAGTTGCAAGCCTTCGTAGGCTACGGTGTCCGCTTACCGTCAGGCGGGCCGCCCTCTTGTTTGCCACCGACATGGTATTTGGAACTATTTCGTCGTTTAGCAAATTTGGCCGAAATGTGTTTGCATGAAAAATATCACATAATGTCTTAGCAATGTCCTCGAGTTAAAGTTCATGGTCTGAAACCAGTTTTCCGATAGTATTTCCCTACTAATTTGTATCGCAAAAAGCTAGTAAAATGGCCAAGTTAAAGTAAGGGTCAGAAATATGGTATAATAATAAAAATAAAACAACTCACCAATATTGTCGGCGCCCCTCGGAATTATGACGTCAGCGAATTTCTTAGTCTGGAATTGAATAATAAAAAAAGAAATTTAAACGAATAACACATGATTGTGACACTAGAAAGGTTTTGTAGTTAGTAAACTAATACAATATACCTAAGCTCTTTTAATATAAAACTTCTCTTTTCGGTACAGAAAAACATCGTGAGGAACGGTCTAATCCCAATAAAGTCTAGTTTTCCCTCTAGGTCGGAAGGTCAGATTGCAGTCGCTTTCTTAAATCTAGTGCCTATGCCAAATCTTGGGATTAATAGGTGTTAAAGCAGACCCCAGGCTTCTTCAGGATACAACCGGGAATAACGCTAGGAGGATGATCCTCAAACAAAAGTTGTTTGTAATAACGGAGCTTCCCACTAAAAGTAAAATTAATGATAATACTTAAAATTTGTTTTTACTTCAAAAGAAAAAAGGCAAAAAATATGCTTAATGACGAAAATCCCATTCATATATAACAATGCCTACAACTTAGAAAAGTTGAAAAACCTCCGACATTTTCATATCAAAGTCCAATATCTCAAAAGCAATCGGGATAAAATTACCGCTCTCTTCGCGTCGGCGGTTAAAAAAATACGAAGCTTTTTAGAGAGAAAACGCCAGCAGATCGTGACGTCACGATCCTCGAGCGTCATAGTATAGTAAATGACAATTGTTTCATATGAAGGTGCGTTTTTCGGAAAAGGGACAGGACATACCCCCTCCCTTTTCACCGCCAGATGGTAAAGCAACTTGCCGTGCCACCTCATGCCACAAGGGTAAAAAAAGAATGGATAAAGAAATAATGGCAACATGAAATTGGGCCATTTCAGAGTAGGTTTTCATAAATAAAAAAAATGACGGCAAATGCCGTCTTTGGCGTCGGTGTCGCGAACCGCCGATGACGTGATTTCACGGGTGAAAAGGTTAAAGCTTTGGACGCTTATAACTTTGTGATTATTTAACTTCTTGCGTTGTTTTTTTCTCCATTGACTACATTCTTAATCTTCTTTTTTTTTCGAGTCATTCGTCCTTGATGACGAGAAAGTACATCAACATCATTATTGTTTTTTTTATTTAGTGTCTACACCCTGTGACAGGGCCCTGCAGGGTCAAAAAAGCACGCTATCCACGTTAATCACCCGACCTCGAATACCCAGGGGAACCTAGCGGCAATTATTTTATATTTAAAAAAATATAAAGTTCGGTTATAACACGATAGGGTCGCAGTCCACCTAACAATCTAAGAACCTATATTTAAGTGTTTTATTCAGTCCACCTAACAACCTAAGAACCTATATTTAAGTGTTTTATTCAGTCCACCTAACAACCTAAGAACCTATATTTAAGTGTTTTATTTCCTCCTTGTATTCCTGTCAAAATATTATAGATATCCGAAAGTCTTTCGGCCTGTAGCTCTATGTGTCAGTTAAAATCATGCATAGTTTATATTTAATAAGAAAGCTCAAAGTCACCCAAAGGGCAATGGAGAGGGCCATATTGGGAGTTTCTCTGCGTGATCGCATCAGAAATGAGGCTATCCGCGGCGGAACCAAGGTAACCGATATAGCTCTCCGGATCGCTAAACTTAAGTGGCAGTGGGCGGGGCACATAGCACGTAGAACCGATGGCCGTTGGGGCGGAAAGGTTCTCGAGTGGCGACCATGCACCGGAAGGCGCAGCGTGGGTAGGCCTCCGACAAGGTGGACTGATGACCTGGTAAAGGTTGCGGGAGTCCGCTGTATGCGGGTGGCGCGGGATCGGTCACTTTGGCACTCTTTGGGGGGGCCTATGTCCAGCAGTGAACGTCTTTCGGCTGATGATAGTTTATATTTAGTGAATACATTGGACAAAAAGATTTCATACCCCTGGAATGTCACTTTAAAATTGACAGTTGTTTGTTTACGTTTTTGATCTCGAATATCATCTCATACTTTAACAGTTTTTTTCCCCTGCGGGATCAAGCGATCGGAATGCGTGGTGGGAGACTGTGGCTTTATTAAAAATTGTGGGCTATTCTATTGCCCCGCCACCAATACTCACCGGCAAGCAGAACTCCTCGAAGGCCGGCTTGACGAAGTTCATGTACTGGTTGAGCACCTGTTCAAGGTCCCTGCCTCGCTCCATGATGTCCCGAGGCACTGTCGGGAGACATTCCAGTTACAATTGCGTCACTACATACACTGGTACCTTCATTCAAAATTCATAAACATCAACCAAATGATTAACACTTTCGCAACCGGACTAAAAAATGGAACAATTCACCAGAAACCGACAGAATTCGCTGGGCGTGTAAGCATCTGAGCAAACATTACGAGTGCCCGCTAGGCGGGTTCTTGGTTGCGCACGTGTTAAGGGGCTCCACGCGCTTTTTGGCTAGTTCTGAGTTGATATTCCTCCGCCAAAACTATAGATATATTTATGGCACAAACACTTATCGGTTCTTCAATTTTTTATCTACATTTGCACGAGATCTTTTTTTAAATATTATTTTATGATTCATTCAAACATGGTCCAAAAAAGCTCCTAAATTAGTATGTTGTTTCGCACTTTTATATATGAAATTTACATATAACTGTTCCTTATTTTTAACTGATTTCCAAAAAAGTTACGTCCAAATACGGTTTTATGGTCTGAAATTGCAAAAGTTTGGTGCCATATATCCCGAAAACTGTGATGTCCCATATTTACATCAAAACTCACAGTTTTCGGGATATACTATTTCGGTAAACCACGTTGTTGTTATTGCGATAAGCCATAAAAAACACGAAAAAACCGACAGTAAAAGATCGAAGGTAATTGGGAGCTAGGCCCCTTAACTGATGCAGGGGGATGTTAAGGGGCTAAAGTACCTATAAGTATCCATATGTTAAGGAGCTCAAGCGTCCGTAGTAAATCTAACCCAGCCCCCTAAACAGATATAATTATATCTATTCTAGCTAAAATGCCGTCATAATTGTTTTGGCAGTTTGACAATTATGTTTACGAGGAAGGGACAATACACATTTTAGCTAACAGCGATTCTAGTAGCCTTCCAAACTTCCGTATTTTATTAAGGTGTCGCTAAAACACTTTGCTATTCTACGACCAGCTGTCATAATCAAACGACAGCGCTAATTTGTATCTGACGTTTCTTATTTTCGGCGGTCCATTCAACTTACCTTAGCTGCCAAAATGCTATTCGAAACATGTCGTTTCTAATCTGCCGCCGAAAGTTATAGGCTATTAAGGCCATGTGCACGTTGAATCGGGTCCAGTGTCCGTTCAACTAAACAGGCAAACAAGACCTGGTGAAGGTCGCGGGAGTCTACCGGACGGCTGGCACTCGTTGGGGAGGTCTGTGTCTAGCAGTGGACGTCTCTCGGCTGACGTGAGTGTCTTATCTTATCTTATCTAGATGAGGGCCCTTTCTTTTGTGCATTTGCCCTCTCCTTACGTCTACTCCCAACTTCGCTCCATCATTTCCACATAGCGGATGATGCAACTCAGCGGAAGTACCTTGAATTCCTTTGGTTGCGGATAGCCGTTACCAAAGTAATTCATTCTTTGTCTGGCAAGGGCATGACATTCACACAGTAAGTGTTCCATAGTCTCATCCTCCTCGCCACACATTCTACAGTCTAAGCTGTCTGATAGTCCCATCTTGGCCAAGAGATCCTTGACCCCGAAGTGACCTGTGAACACCCCAGATATGATTCTGAGCTGCTTCCTACTGAATTTCCAGAGTTTGTTAGTCCAGCCCGAGTCCACTCCTTCTATGAAGAGCTTTGAGTGCCTTAAGCTTTGACGTGAGTGTGAAAACATGTGTAAACGTACCCCGTCTTGCCAGTCTCGTGTCCGAGTCCGTGTCCACGAACAGCTTCATGTGGAACAGGTCGCGCACCTCGGGGAAGTAGAACACCAGGATGCCCTCGATGAGCACCACGTCCGCCGGGTAGATTGTGTGCGACCGGTTTGTGCTGAAGAAGAGTTGTGTTTCAAAACTTGTGTCATCCGTTCGCACAACGTGTTTTTTAACCATCTAACGCCAGGCGCGCACTACGGTTTTTATTCGTGCGATAATCGCGTCGCAGAAATGCAACGTATGTGTTTATATGTCAGTGCGTATTTATATATATGCGCGATATGGCATGTGCAATTATCGCACGACTAAAAATCGTAGTGCACGCCTGGCCTTAGAGCAAAAGCCCAGTTAAAGTATCCGAAACGTAAAAATACGTTTTTAGTCGTAAGAGGTAATTAATTTTGAATAATCCAGTATGGCGCGCGGTGTTCGTATCTATCTACATAAGGTGGCGGCTAGCGGTCACTGCGGTCACTCGCCTGGATGATTAAATAAAAAAAAAAAAAAATATAAGCGCATTAAAAAAAAAACAAAAAAATTACCTTTCTTTAAGTTCTTTGCCATGTATAGATTAACTGGGCTTCGGCCCTAAGACGGTTAAAAAACACCGTGTACAGTAGCCGGCAAATAACTTGCGCAACGCGGGACGAAGTGGGAGGACAGCTCGCACGTACAATTCGCCTTGCGAGCTGCCCCTCCCTTCGCGTTGTGCAAGTTATTTGCCGGCTACTGTACCTATATTTCAACATGTTGATTAGCCGTGTCTACCAGACGCACGCTCGGGTCTGGCGAGGCGTGCGGCCGAGCACGCGGAGCGCTCGCCGTTTTGTTTGCCGAATGGCGTGGCTCCCCCGAGGCGTGGCGCCGAGCATGCGTCCGGTGTAGACATGGCTAATCACGACACTATTAGGTATTACATAATCTAGGTAATGCAGCTGAACTATTAGATGAGTCAGAGTACAAAAATTAAAAGTAATAAGTGAATTTCTTTTGTACGAAAAGAGTACCAGTATATGGTCCTTTATTATCTTTATGTCTAAAGCCAGGTAATAATAAGATCAGTTATAATCAGAGTCCGAAATTATGGTGGTATTTTTGAGATGACATAGTGACTTCTCATTCATTGACTTCGTATATCGATATTCAATTCACGTAATAAATCCTTATTAAATACACCAATATTTTCATGTGTTAGTTATTCTTCAGATTGGCAAGATGTAACCGTGACTTAACGTTAGCAGGATGAAGGATTCCTCAATCATTTGTAATGTAAAGTAAACACATATATTGCCAGCAATTACATATCATAAGTTGCTCATGAATTATTATCTATTATGAACTTACGACGTCAAGGACTTTAACCGTTGAGCCATTTAGGTGTCAACTAATTTGGTGTTTGCTTGAAGCTTTGAAGCGTCCAGAGTAAAGTGAGCTCTAAATGGCTCCACAATAGGGCTGTAGCTGTATACGCCAAATAAAATACCTAACCAATAATGTTGCATTTTGCCGAAAAAGGATTGAAAATATTGTCAACCCGCACCCGGGCGCAACATGGGCTAGAGTTGCCTCTGTTTTCTTTAAATGTTTCCACATTTATGGCAACCCTAGTCTACACCCGTATTATAGTCTATGACCGTACCTGCCTATACAAATACATAGAAAGAGTGAGAGATAAGCGAGAAGTCACTATGACAGCTGGAAGCCACCATAATTCCGGACTCTTATGATTATTGTGATCATGGTCTCAGCACCTACCTTATAGAATTGGTAATGTAATTGTATTCGGGCACTTCAACTTTCTTCCCCTGCAATATGTCCTTCAGCGTGGCTAGGAGCTTCTTATCATCGAATGCATCCGGATGGTCAAAGTTGAACTGTCCCCGCTCAGCGCGCAGCCTCTCCGAGGGTGTGAGTGCCCGGTAGAAGGAGTCTTGGCTGATGCAGACGACTCGCCTCTCCGTCTGCTCTTTGTGCTGCTGCCCTAGCTTTTCTACTATGCGCTGGCATACCGTTGACTGCAGGTGAAAAAAAAAAACAATATAATGCCAATGTCCTTGAGGCCTGATATATAGAGGTTGTAACGAAAATTATTTTATTTCATCGTCTCCTTCAGCAATATAAAGAGGAAAGATTTGATTGTTAGTTTGTATTGAACCTAACATAACCTAATACATAGCACAAACAGTCAAATAAATTAAAATACATTAAAAATATCAGTATCACACATAATAAAAATTAGCTACATTTTCAGTCTTATCAGTAAAATTAATATTACAATTTAAATATTTGAAATACAAATTCAATATCAAATTTAAAACAGCTTTTTAGGTACTCTACTAGCGTATCACAATTCACAATTCAATAGTTAGGTCACACATTTTTCATAAATTCTTCAACTGAATACAAGCATTGTTCCAATAAAATTATATTGAGTTAATTTACAAGCATTTTTTCATTTGTGAGTAACTTCAAGTCGCGCGGCAGTTTGTTGTATAGACTGATTGCCTGGTAGTCCTCGGAGTGCATAACTACCCTGACTATGTCTACTAGCTATGCCTTTGTCTCTTTCTTCAGGTGTTTCCATGTTTTGTTAATGTTTCACTAGGTCCTTGAGCACTACTAAAACAAAGACTGGGAACAGTAAGAATTGCAAATTCCCTGAAATAGTCTCTGCAAGCAACCCACTGTGGTATTTTAGCCATTATCCTGATACCTCTTTTCTGAGCTAACCCAGGAAAATTACGTTTTTTTCAAACATTAATTTATAACAGCCTTTTTTTGTTTGGATAATTTTCGAATGTTATTCTAAGATGCCTTATCCAATGGCCAAATGCGAGTCGGACTCGCACAAGAAGTCGCGGTAGGGTCGCAGTTCACCCAACAACCGTTTTCTTCTCCTGGGGGATCAGGCTATACCCCTGGATAATTACCTTGTTTTTTCAAACATTAATTTATAACAGCGTTTTTTTTTGTTTCTTTAACAAATGTTATTCTAAGATGCCTTATCCAAGAATCCTACAAAATTTCCATCGGGAAGTAAATATATAAAAATAAATGACAGATCCATTATGTTTTTTTTGTGATTTATTTATTATTCTTGATGAGCTAATGTAAATTAACCAAAATATAAATTAAAATATATATTAATATTGTTCCTCTTTTTCCAGGAATTGGTTAAATATCGACTTTTTTTTATGAATAATATTTTGGTGGATTTCGAGTCTACGTAATTACTAAAATGATAATATATCAGTTACACACAAAAAAGCTGCTGTTATGAATTATTTCCAAATTTCCATTTTTTTCCATTATAATGAAAATAAAGTGCTTGGGCTATGAAGGCAGACTGGACATTGTAACTATAGCTGTTTCCCCATACCCTTATACTATAACATAGTTTTGTCTTCACTAGTGCATGATACACAGTCTTAAATTCATTTCTGAGACTTGTTATTGCATAGCATGATGGTTGGATAGAAGTGGTGACGTGGTGGAAGACATGTATCAAGGAAATTGGTTGGAGGGGTCAGCGCGGAAAAATGTTGTGTTTTATTGTTTCAAGTAATTCTTTAAACTATCTATTTTTAATTTTAAATGATAATTATCATTATCATTTAAAATTAAAAATAGTTGGCATACACAATTATCTATGTCTACTATTTCGAAAAAATCGAATCTTTCTTAATATTGAAGTTGCCTTAATATTGTTGTAATTTAGTCGCAAGGATAGAATTTTAAAATCTCAAATGGATTAATCACAACCCATTTTTTGTAAGCTCGTTCTGGATTTTATTATTAATCAATATTCGTCGTTAGTTTAGTTAATTTTTCGCTTACTCAAATTCATACCGCTTGAAGTGTAATACTATAACGAAAAGGCGAGAAATCTAAGTGGACTGTATCAAAATGAGTCCTCGCGCAATTGCCGTGATTTTACAGGATAAAATGTTAGCGTCTGAGTGGATGGATTGCGTATCGGCTTACCTGGAGATCTTCTAGGCGAGGCTCAGCATACGAGAAAGGCACTCCCTCAGGCTAAGCTCAGTGCTGGATCCAGTTAAGCGGTACCCTCGGTCCTACTACTTTCAAATGCACACACAGGTAAACTGTCGCCGATAGCAATCTTGTTCTACACGTAAGGTGAAATGAGTTACTGCCTTGACCCGAGAAGCCCAATTACTCCATATTGTGGGCGATATCGAAAATAATCTCGTAAGAAACCGGACGAGCAACGAACTATTTTCTTCGAATCTTAATACTATCTGTGTTGCCATACTAAACTCGATAAATAGCGTGGCAACTTGTGTTGCTATAATAATAATTTAAATTTACCCAAAGTAGGCAATATTGAACATTCCGCCCACCTAAATGCGACGGCATGCTCAAGAATGCCGCGGTATTTACTACGACAACGAAAACTTAAATCTACGAAAGGGTGCTGTTTGAAACAGTACGTTACTAAACTAAAACTATTTACTACGATTCACACTAGCCTTGTAAGGGCCATGTGATAAATTACAATTTTATTTTAAGTGTCATTTGCCACTGGCAAAGGACAAATCTTAACTACTGGTCTTTTGTACTGCCCGGCGGCAGTTTTAACCGTGACTACCCTACATATTCCATCTGCACCGGGGTGCAGGGCAACGATACGACCTAATGGCCATTTGAGGGGGTCCAACTGTTCATTAACTATGAGCACCATTGCTCCCACGGTAATGTTAGCATGGGTTTTGTCCCACTTTGCCCTCTGCTGTAGTGTGTGTATATATTCACTTTGCCCTCGGTACCAGAAGGACTGATGGATCTTTTGAATAAGTTTCCACCGTTGCTGGACGCTTATATTTAAATCTACCAATTTTTCCTCGGGCATAATCGAAAGAGGTTCTAAGGTCAGCAGATGGCCCGGGCTTAACGCTGCGAGGTCATTGGCGTCTGAACTAAGAGGCGTCAAAGGGCGCGAGTTTAACATCGCCTCTACCTGTGTCAGCACTGTATAGAACTCCTCGAAGGTCAATCTTTGCGTACCGATAGCACGAGCGAGGTGTGTTTTCACCGACTTGATTCCGGCTTCTGCTAAACCATTGAAGTGCGGACTCCCGGGGGGACTGAACGAAAACCTAATCTCCTGGGACTCGGCGGCCTTTTGCATAAGAGAACCAAGGTAATTGCTAGCACCGATGAAATTTCTGCCCTGATCGGAGACGAGATGGCTGCAGCGACCACGACGAGCGATGAAACGGCGCAGAGCGGCCAGAAATGCATCCGTTGACAATTCGGATGCCAGTTCGATGTGTATAGCTTTCGTAGAGGTACACACGAAAACACAAATGTACCCTTTAAAGGTTTTGGCACCACGACCACGTCCGAAAGCTATATTGAAGGGTCCACCGTAATCTACAACTGAACTCGAAAAACATTTAAGTTGGTTAACACGGTACGATAGATAGTTTCCCATAAACGGAGCAGGGGCAACTTGTGGACGAACACGAAAACATTTAATACAGCCGGAGATTACCGTTCGAATGGCGCGTTTACACGACAATATCCAGAAGTTTTGCGCAATTAGATTCTGGAGAGTTTGCGCACCGGGGTGCATGAAGCGAGTGTGATACTCCTGGATTATCAGCGAAGTGAGGCGATGAGAGCGGGGCAATAGGAGCGGGTGCTTTGCTTCGAAGCAGATCTTTGCATTAGCCAAGCGACCGCCCACCCTGAGAAAACCCGCCTCATCCACGAACGGTGATAGTTTGCGGAAACTCTTAGGAAGTGAGTTTGGTGAACCTTTTTCTATGAGTTCCAACTCTGACGAGAACACACTCTCTTGCACGACTTTAACTAGCATCATAAGCGCCTTGTGAATCTCTGATGGCTGTAAAGCTCCGAAGACACGATAAGCGACAGTTTTTTGTTTACAGTTCGCTGTAAACCGAATACAATACGCTAACACATGTTGAAGTGTTTTTAACGATGAGAACCTTTCTAAAAGGTCTCCGACTAAGTCGTCCTTATTGGACGATACGAGAACGGTAATTTTTTGTTCTTCATGAAGAACATCTTTGTTTATCGACAACACCGACTTGGGCCAGTTTTCACTGGGGTCCCTAAGCCAAGAAGGTCCGTTCCACCAGCAACTTAGGTTAACTAAGTCGCTAGGTAGTAACCCACGCGATCCACAGTCTGCCGGGTTATCAGTGGTTCTGACATGACGCCAAGAGTCGGGAGAAACTATTTCCTGGACGTGGCTCACACGATTAGCCACGAACGTCTTCCATTTGGACGGGCACGATTTGATCCAAGTCAACGCCACAGTTGAGTCCGACCATGCGAAGATCTGTTGTATCGAGTGAAAGGGCTTTAGAGCCTCCACGACTGATGCTATCAAATCTGATAAAAGAACCGCTGCAACCAATTCAAGACGTGGCACTGACAATTTACGTAGTGGCGCAACCTTGGACTTAGCGCAAGCTAATTCGACGAAGATATCGCCATTTTTACTCACCGTACGAAAATAAACTACGGCACAAAAGCCACGTTCTGACGCATCACAAAATCCATGCAGTTGTAACACGTCGAATTCCCCGACTATACGGCGAGGAATAGCCACTGAGCTCAACGACGAAAGTTGGGCCTTAAGTTCCTGCCATTCAATCTGGACGTTTTCCGGGACATCGCCATCCCATGAAACACCGGAAATCCAAAGCAACTGCATCAGGTACTTGGCGAGGAAGGTTACAGGCTAGAGTAAGCCTAACGGGTCGAAGATCCTGGCTATCTCTGACAGAATGGTGCGTTTTGTGCACCGACCTTGATGAGCAACTGCGACACGAAAACGAAAGCAATCGGATTGAGGTTGCCATAGCAATCCCAATATTTTTAAAGAAATGTCTGATATTTCTTCGAAATTTATAAAATCCTGTGAGTACAGGTCCGAGGATGGAAGGTTTTCCAGGAATTCGACATACGACCTTTTGAACTCAGGATTGCAGTTCAACTTGCGTTCCAACGAAGCGAATCGCCTAAGTGCGATTTCGCGCGAATTGAAGAAGGTAGGTTTGTTCGCAGGATCGACGAAAGGTAAAGGTACGACGAATCTGCCTTCTTCATTGCGATAGTATTTTGAACGAAAGTAATCTTCGCAGCGTTGGTCCTCCTCTGATACGAAAGGTTTAATCGGAGAACTAACATTCTCTAATTCCCAAAATTTCTTTATGGAATCATCGAGCGACAAGGTTTGCGAAAGATTCGAAACGAAAAAACAATGTTTTTTATTTTTACGACAGGAGGCGATGGCGTTTGAGGCGAGTTGACTTTTGTCACACTCGCCCATGACGATCCATCCGAAGAGCGTATTCAACGCGATAGGTTGTCCAGACTCCCCTCGCCGAAGGCCAGGTAGCAACGACGACGCGAAAATATCTGCATTAAGCAGCATGTCCACCGGCGCCGAGCGAGCGAAGTCAGGGTCAGCGAGCGATAAGTTGTTTATGTGCGACCACCTTGATGAATCGACAGGTTGGGTAGGTTGGTCAGCACATATCGACGATAAAACGAGAGCTTCGAATTTAATATTCGGCGACAAAGTTGTATTACCGAGCGGCTTAATTTCACACGATAGTGAGCCGAGCGGTTGAGCGACAAATGTTAAATCCTAGCATTTTTGCACAGGATTTCGAAATAAAATTACACGCGCTAGCGCAATCGAGAAGCGCGCGCACTGGCCGGAAGTCACCAGAACTATGCCTAATTAAAACTTTTACAGTCGAAAATAAAATTGTATTTTCCCCAGTCAGCGAAGTTAAAAGTGTGTTACTATTTATATTACTACTTGGCGGAGCGTTACCAGCATTGGTGGGTGCGGGCGTCTGCATATTCTTGGTGAAATGTAACAAAGTGTGATGTGAACGACTACACACACTACAACGAGAAGCACGACAAACTTTCACTCTATGAGCGCTTGAAAAGCATAAAATGCACAGACCCTTTTCCTTCACAAAATTAAAACGATCATGGTTGTCAAGTCTTAAAAATTCACTACAGCTGGTAAGACTGTGCCGACCAGTACAAAAGACACAGTTCGGACTCGAGACGACAAATGCTGTTTTATTTTTAGTCAACGGTTTAGTATTTGTCAGTTTGATGTTTGAATTTTCTAAAGCTTTGCTTCGCTTTTCAATAAACTTTTTCAAATCATCAAAATTTGGAATATCAATGCTTGAAGAAAGTTGCAATTCAAATGCTTCACGGGTAGCAATATCAAGTTTTGACCATAGCAAATAATACAGCATGAAGTTCTGATCGGGAAGATTAAATTTTGACAAGATGTTTAAGTTCTCATTGAATGTTCGGAACACTCTTTCTAAATCATTTTTATTTTTCACCGATTCGCAGTTCAACATCTTTTCATAGAACATGACAGCAATTTGTCTCTTCCTATCATAATAGTCAGACAAAGTCTCATAAGCGGTGGCATAATTGTCACCTGACAAAGGAAAACTTTTAATTAATTCATATGCGGAACCCTGAACACTAGACAAAAGGTAATGTAATTTTTCAACATCACTGATAGTGCTCCGCTTATGAATTAGTGAATCAAAAAGTTCCTTAAAGGACACCCAGTTCTCCAATTTCCCATCAAAGGGTTTGATCGATATTTTAGGCAATTTAGCTAAGTTGTTTTCTAACGATAAAGGCTTAGTTTCAAATTGACCACTTTGAGTACTTTGTCTTATCCTATTCTTCACTGATTTTAAACGATTTTCTAAATCCTTCGTAATTGCGTACTCGTCAAGACGTTGCGTTTGTGTAAGCGGCCGTAAAATTCGGATTTGTGCATCATGAAAGTCCTTTTCTATGTCTTTAAAATCGGACTCATTATAACCTTGCAAATCCGAACTTTCGATATGCTCTAAACGCATTATACAATAATCCCGCGCGACCCGGAAAGTATTCCCAGTCGCGGGTTCATTATCACTTAAATTATCGTCACTCATTTTGTTTTAAATTCAAATTCAAATTCAAATTCAAATTATTTATTCTGCAAATAGGCCACAAGGGCACTTTTACATGTCAAACGGTAATTTACAATAAAAATAATAATCTTACAATAAAAGAATAATAATCTTACACAATAATAATTTAAAATTTGCACATTAAGGACTGATATAACAACACACTAAATGCCACAAAGTTAATGAAAACAAAACAAAATATGACATGACATTCGATATGACATTCGATTAGGATAAGGTCTGTGCATTAACAGAAAGTTAATGATATTAATTCAGTATTCCAGAGATGTATAAGGTCTCTGAGCGTCCAAGTACAATTAATAATTATTCAATGTTCGTAGAGATGTATACGGTCTCTAAGCGTCCAAACAAAACAATAAAAAAAGGAATATTAATGTAATATTGTCAGTGATGTACATGGTCAATAACAATAAAACGTGTCAAGATCGGAATGATGTCTCTCGTCAATACAATAATAATAAAATAACACTAGTATTTAAGAAGTTAGGTACTATGCCCTTGCAAGCATGAACAGTCCGGACTCCACAAACAGCACCCGATCACGAGTATGACGCATATCTCAGCCATCGCCTCCCTCAACCATATGTTAGGGAAGGTGGCGACCCGATCAACGACGCCACCGTAAGCAAAGCCCTTTAAGCGAGCATGACATATTCAAGCCACCGGACAGTGTTAAGAACAAAGATTAATAAGCGACTTGCTCGGCGAGAAACAGCATTACGTGCTCTCTTCTTACATAAAATGGAACAATTATTTCAGGTAGGTACTTATAATGTGTATTTAGGTATATTCCTAATAGAATTAGCCTACTACTGGCTTAAAGGCATTTTTGTCGTTTAAGAAATCGTTGACAGTATAATACGCCTTGCTTAGCAAATTACTTTTAACATGAGACTTAAATTGACTGAACGGTAAATTAACAATTTCGGGGGGTATTTTATTATAAAAACGTATGCAGTTCCCCACGAACGACGTGCTAACCTTGCGGAGACGACTGGCCTTCACTGCGATCTTGTTTTTACTTCTGGTGTTGAAGTCGTGGATATCGCTGTTGAGTTTGAACTCGTGAAGGTTTTTCCGCACATACATGATATTCTCAAGAATGTATTGGCATGCTACAGTAAGAATGTTTGCCTCCTTAAATTTGTCCCTGAGAGATTCTCGAGCTTTTAGTTCGTATATGGATCGCACAGCGCGTTTCTGTAGCACGAATATGGTCTGGATATCAGCTGCTTTCCCCCACAACAGGATTCCGTAGGACATAACACTGTGGAAGTAACTGTAGTACACCAGCCTGGCGGTCTCAACGTTTGTTAACTGTCTTATGCGTCTTACTGCATAGGCTGCCGAACTAAGTTTTCCGGCTAGGGCGGTGATATGTGCATGCCATTGTAGTTTTGAGTCCAAGGTGATACCTAAAAACACTGTTCTATCTTCAATTTCCAGTTCATCACCCTTTAATTTGATCTTGGTATTGTTTACCTGCTTGACATTAGGTAAAGTGAATCTGATACACTTTGTTTTCTTGGAATTTAGCAGTAAATTATTTGCTGTAAACCATTTCACAACAGTGTTGAGTGCATCATTAATATCATCGAAGTTTTCCTCTTTCCTGTCTACCTTGAAGATAAGCGACGTGTCGTCTGCGAATAACACTATATCATGTTTATTTTGCAACATATTTGGTAGGTCATTGATGTAAATCAGAAACAAAAACGGACCCAGAATCGAGCCTTGGGGAACACCAAGAGCAACAGTTGTCCCTGCTGATTGGGTTCCATTGATGACTACTCGTTGTGTTCTCTCCGAGAGATACGATGTCACAAGATCAAGAGCACCGTTTTTAATTCCATAATGTTTCAACTTTCTGATTAAGTTCTCGTGATCAACGCAATCAAATGCCTTTGATAAATCACAGAACACTCCAATAGCATCTTGAGCCTCTTCCCAGGCATCAAAAATATGTTTAATTAGTACCACACCGGCATCGGTGGTAGAGCGACCCTTAGTGAATCCGAACTGATTGGTATTGAGCAGTTTATTGCAACTAAAGTGGGACATAAGCTGATGGAGAATAAGCTTCTCAAAAACTTTGCTTAGTGCCGGTAGTATTGATATTGGCCTGAAGTTGGTAGGGTCAGTTTTCGTTCCTGATTTAAACAACGGGATAATTTTACTGTGTTTCATGAGGTCAGGAAATACTCCAGTATCAATACATTTATTGAAAATATTAGCTAAGAAAGGTGCAATTGATTCTACAATGGAATGTAAGACTTTGACTGAAAGGCCCCAAAGATCTTCAGTCTTCTTTAAGTTCAACAATTTAAACGCTTTTATAAGAATAAGTGGGGTCACGTGACTGAATCTAAAGATTTCTGTGCATTCCGTTACATTTGCTTTCAATAACGATTCAGCGACATCTGGTGATGAGTTTAAAGACTTCGTGGTCTCAACGGGTACGTTAGAAAAGAACCGCTCAAAATGATCCGCAACTTGGTGGTCAGAACTAACTAAAGTATCATCAATTCGTAGGCTGTAGTGCGGATCTCTCATCTTGCGTTTCCCAGTTTCAGTGTTGATAACTTGCCATACAAACAATACAAACACAAACCAAAACACTTAAAATCATGCAACACAGCGAAAGAAAACACAATGTTTACGAATTGACGTTTGACGTTTAATTTTTTTTTTTTTTTAAATTCGTCCATTCGGACAGGCTAAGACCATGGGCCATACTGCCTAGTCTTCAGTAAGTATAATTTCATTTGATCGAATCCAGTAATAACGTCTTCAGTAGTTTCAAATCAAAAGTCTCTAGTCCAATAAATATGTCTTCAGTTATTTCCAATTCATATGAACAAATCTAGATATTAAGTCATCAGTATTATCAACATATGTGTCAAATCCAAAAAATAAGTCTTCAGTTATTCCAATCCAATTCATGAAGTCAAATCCAGTAATAAAGTCTTGAGTATGTTCCAATAAAAACGTCAAATCCAATATTCAGCTCTTCAAAAAAGCTTACACCTCATCCAGACATTCCAAAAAGTCATTTGACCAACAAAATATAGGTACAATGCTTCAATAAAAATATATACAATTTTAAGCAAGTTTTAAATTTAGCATCATATTTACAGCATACACACAGTATTATGTACAAAATTAAACAAAGGTAAATAAGTAGACGACTCCTTCAACAAATCAGTTACTGAGAGCGGGATTCGATTAGAAGCTCCATAAATCTCAAGCAACTCATCCATCAGCACTAGGCGCTGAATGCCAAAGGATGAGCAACTAAACAGAATGTGATCTATAGACTGAACCTCTTGCTTTTGACAATGATCGCAATAAGGGGAAGAGACAAAGTTTTTACGATGGAGATGAAAATTTAAACGACAATGACCAATGCGCATACGAGTAATTATGGTGTAAAACCTACGATGCATGTAAGTTTTAAACTTACAAAACCAAGGCTTACTATTAACTTGGTTATCTAACAAAGCATACAAATGAGCCTTATTCTCAACTTCTGTAAAATGATACCAATGTCTTCCCCAAAGAACAGTCATACGCTGTTTTAGATTACTTATAATATCAGAATATGGCAAGGTCACAGCTAAGTCCCTGCTGTCGGGAACCAGGGACAAGTCAGATGCATTAGCAATAGTTCTAGCTAGGTAGTCGGCGTTTTCATTACCAGAAACTCCTTTATGAGACGGAACCCATACAAAATCTATTTTAATACCAATTAAAGATAGTTCTAACCATAATTCTTTAATGGAAAAAATTAGATAGCAAGTGCTAGCATTCATTTTGTTACTCGATAAACTTATTAATACACTCATACTATCGCTTACTATGACCCATTCTTTACTATATTGATTATGTTCTTTAACATGTTTCAAAGCAAATAAGATGGCAGTTGCTTCAGCAGTAAAGATACTTGCATTTTTATTGATATTAAACCCAATACCTTTATTAATTTCAGGTTGATAAATTGCAAAGGAAACAGCATTATTATTTTTGGCACCATCCGTATAAATAAATGTACAATTAGACCATTCTGACAACAATAAATAAGCCTCCTCTTTGGAAGTTAGCTTTGAATCTATTACAATTTTTATATCGGGATATTTACTCTTAAAAGAGCCTGTGTAACAGGGAAGAAGGTCATTATCAAGATGTATATTTAACTCCTGCAAAGAGTGAAAGAAAGAAGTAAAATCCTGAAGAACATACATGCGCCTTTGAAAAGGCGATGATTGGAAAGAAATCAAGTTGTGAAGAAGATCGTTCTTAGGCAAGCTGTATAACTTTAAAATAAATCTTTCTTTTAAATAACGAAATCTAATATGAATAGGAGGAAGATTCGATTCAATTTGCATAGCAGCGATAGGACTAGTTTTAAATGCACCCAGTATTGTCCGCATACATTTGTTTTGTATTTTATCTAATGAATTTACAATTTTATCATCTCCAGCAAAACATAGAAAACCATATTCAAAATGACTTCGAACTAGAGACTTATACAAGATTAACAAAATTTTGGGGTCTGCACCCCATGAAGTGGCGCACAGCGATTTTAACACATTGTATGCTTTGTTAGCTTTGGTTATAATACTGTCAGCATATTTTATCCAGGAAAGTTTTGAAGTAAATATAACACCTAAAAACTTTATTAGATCATATGAAATAGGCAGTGATATGTCATTGTACAAAACTGTGGGCAAACACATGCTTTTGCGACCAAAAATAAAAACTTTGGTTTTAGTCGAATTTACATCTAAGTTCAGATAAGCAAAGTATTTATGTAAGTTGATTAATGCCTCATTAATAGTCAAAGCTAATTGATTTAAATCAGATCCTGACACATAAACAACCAAATCATCTGCATACTGCAGATTTTTAACCTTTGTTCCTAGAATAAGATTTAGTCTCCTAATGTACAAAATAAAAATTTAAGGGGATAAGATACCTCCTTGACAAACCCCTAAAGAAGATAATCTTGGGCCATATAAGTGATTGTTAAATTTAACAAAAACCTTCCTGTTTGTTAAAAACATTTGTAAGAAATTTATTATTTTGCCAGGTAACCCTATCATTGACAGCTCTCTACATAAAACGGAAATATTGACACTGTTAAATGCACCTGCAATGTCAAAGAATACCGAAAGAAGATACTGATTATTATATATGCTGTTAAGTGCATCAAGTTGCAACTGACAAATACTCTCACGAGAAGACCGACCTTTACGAAAACCAAACTGATTGCAGGGTAACAGACCATTTTGTTCGACAAAAAATTCCAACCGTTGCTTTAGAAGCTGTTCAAAAACCTTTCCTACACAAGATGTGAGTGCTATAGGTCGATATGAGTCGGGTAACAATTTATCTTTATCAGGCTTTAAAATTGGGACCAAGCAATCTGTTTTCCAATCATCAGGAATTAAGTTTTCTTCCCACAGCTGATTTAATATGTTTAAAAAGGTCTTTAGATTTTGTGAACTTAAATTTTTCAGTAAAATATATGGTATTCCATCAAGACCAAAGGATGTATCTCTTCTTGAAAATAGGGCAGATTTAAGCTCTTGCAAAGAAAACGGTTCAGTAAGATACTTATCATTATCATTTTCTGTGTGAACATAATTTAAAGACTCATTAAGCACAAAATCAGGAGTGTATTTCTTAAGAAAATCTGATATCCAACTATTATTACTAGCGTGTTTTGAAATGAATGTTTTATTAAATTTCCGCATGTAATTCCATATTAATGTCAAAGGAGTGCACCGGTTAAATGAGTTACACAGATTTATCCAACTATTACGCCGTTCAGTCTTAAGAACAAGCTTTTTAAGGGCTCGAAGTCTTTTAAATTCTATATAATTCTCTTCACTAGGTTCACTTTTAAATTTTATATAAGCATGTTTTGAATTAAGTACAGCTTCTGAACACTTTTGATTCCACCAAGGCAGCCGGGGAAATTTCAAAGATTTTGGTGTACACGGATTAGAACTATTCAAAGACCTATGTCTAGGGATGGACTCTACAGCAGTAGATCGCAAAATATTACAAAACAGATTGAGCGCATCTATCGAAGACATATTTTCAAAATCAATATTAGCCAAACAAAAATCAACTGATTGCCTGTACATTTTCCAATTCACCTGTTTGTAATTTGGGTGAATGGGCAAATGTACATTATTACATATTGGATTACTTTGTGAGCTATTTTCATTACCAACTATCATTTTTATCATTACAGGCAAATGATAACTGCTGCCAAGAGGACAATCCATAACAGACCAATCACATGAAAGTGCCAATGATGGAGAAACGAAAGTTAAATCCAGAGCATTAGGACGCCAAGAAGAAGAACCAGTTGTAGTAGTTTGACCATTATTTAAAAGAACCAAGTCATTGCCATCAATAATATCTAAGACATCTCTACCTCGAGGCAATGTATCAACACAGCCCCATGACATATGATGAGCATTTAGATCGCCTCCAAAAAGCATTGGCTGCGGAATAGATTTTATCAAAGCATCAAATTTACTTTTATTAAATGGGGGATCAGAATTTGATGGACTATAAAAACTTACTACACTCAACTGCTTGTTGTTTATAATTATTTGTACACAGATATTTTGTAGAGCATTGTCAAAATAAGTTTTAATATTAGAATATACTATATTGTTATGAATAAGTATTGCTACACCATTATGTTTATTACCACAGTCATTTCTAATGACATTGTATCCTTTAATTGAAAATTTTTGATGTTGTTTTAACCAGGTTTCAGAAATTATTGCTATGTGAATGTTATTTTCATATAAGAATCTAGTAAAGATTAGCCTATTGCTTATTATACTCTGAGCATTCCACTGCACTATGTTCAATATGTCCATAAAGAAAAAAAATTAAGGTTGTTTCCTGAAAGTGTTTTTAAGTGTTTCTTTTATATTGTTAGAATTTATTGGCGTTTCTTTATCAGCACAAATTTTAACTATAGCTTCCACAAGTAGATTCATAAATCTGTCAGATTTGGTCAGATTACTTAGATGGGTGTCAATATATTTTGAGCCGAGCTGCGGAAATGCAACGTCACAAAACAAATCGGAATATTTAGCACTACGTGATTTTAACTTATTTTCCTCAATTTTCTGTTTTTTAATTGGACATGCAGCAGATATAGCCACGTGATCCCCACCACAGTTTGCGCATTGTGTTTTAACCTTATTACAATTTTTGAAATTATGAGGTTCAGCACAAATTGAACATACTTCATTATTTTTACAATACTTTGCTATATGACCAAATTTCATGCAACGAAGGCATTGCTTTACTGGAGGAATATAGATCCCTACTTCGTGCCTCCAATGGTCAAGTGTTACATATTCAGGCAACTGTACAGAGGCAAAAGTCACGGCAACCGTCTGAGTTGGAACCATTGAGACGATACCCAGCGTGTCTTTTACCCGCCGCATAAACCGTCTTACGCTTATCACCTTTTTACTGGAAGCTATTAATTGGAAAATCTTCTGGTTCGAATAATCAATCGGCACTGAAGTGAGAACACCCGTAACCTCGGTCTCAGATGCTGGGATTGAAGCATTCATGTGAATTTCATTTAATAATTTTTCATTTTTTAGGAAGACATTGGCGTGATTTGGGAGATCGAACATAATCCCAACTTTGTATGCATTAATTGTTCTTAGATGCATCACGCCCGACACGCGATGCTTTCGGATTGCATTGGACAAAGCAAGTCTATCTTTGTCAGAAAATTTGTGGTCATCCTCTCTGTGATTCAGAAAAACAATAAATTCTTTCTTAGCTGAATTTTCGTCGTACAACCTGTAATAACTTTTGGCCCTGAAAGGAGTATACTTCTCTTTGTCATCTTCTTTAGTCTTCCTTTTTGCAGGTATGCGCTCCGAGGGCGCACCTGTATCCGCATCAGAACTACTTTCAGATTGAAGATCTGGCTCCGGCTCCAAGCCCTCCAACCGAGAACGCTTTCCCGTACGCTTCCCCATGACTGGGGAAGCGCACCAAACCGATAACCAAATCAACTATGAATTAAAATTAAAATTAAGACTAAATATGTACAAATTAACACCTAAAATTAATTTACAATAAAATATTTTATCAAGCGCGCCTATCACTTTCAACGTTCCCGCCAAAAAAAAAAAAAAAAAACGTTTGACGTTTAACTTTCGACAGATAATGAATGACAGATTATACTAAGCTATTTCTACTAAACTACGTTCCGTTTCACGTTTACGGATTGTGCAATATATTATATTGACTCTATGGTATGGAAGTTGTACTGCCAACATAAAACGAACGACAACCGAAAGCGACAAAAAAGATGGCGTACAACTAACACGATAAAATATGGCCAAGGCAATGTCTCAAGTACCCTACGAAATGTAAAAAAAACAATTATTTTGTAAAATCACGGAGAAAATACGTAAAAACTCACGACAAAAGGTACTTTTCAATAAAATCTGGCTCGAAGGACCAAAAATGAAGTGTAATACTATAACGAAAAGGCGAGAAATCTAAGTGGACTGTATCAAAATGAGTCCTCGCGCAATTGCCGTGATTTTACAGGATAAAATGTTAGCGTCTGAGTGGATGGATTGCGTATCGGCTTACCTGGAGATCTTCTAGGCGAGGCTCAGCATACGAGAAAGGCACTCCCTCAGGCTAAGCTCAGTGCTGGATCCAGTTAAGCGGTACCCTCGGTCCTACCACTTTCAAATGCACACACAGGTAAACTGTCGCCGATAGCAATCTTGTTCTACACGTAAGGTGAAATGAGTTACTGCCTTGACCCGAGAAGCCCAATTACTCCATATTGTGGGCGATATCGAAAATAATCTCGTAAGAAACCGGACGAGCAACGAACTATTTTCTTCGAATCTTAATACTATCTGTGTTGCCATACTAAACTCGATAAATAGCGTGGCAACTTGTGTTGCTATAATAATAATTTAAATTTACCCAAAGTAGGCAATATTGAACACCGCTCAAGTTGTCAAAACAGTATGTCATCATCAGTTGCTAATTTTTTCGTTTTATTATTCCCCATTCTTATTGTATAAAAACTGTAGGTACATTTATGTAATTCTGCGTGGTTGTTGTACCTATATGTTTGTTAGTAATTAATTAAGAATGGACTCATTAAAGTGAATTGCTACAGGTGTGGCAGGATATTTTTATTTGTAAATCTCTGTTCTATACTAGCAGTTGGATTATAAATGTATAATGATTTAAGAGGGGTTTTATTAATGGGGCTTAAGTGCAGGGGCTCGCTTTTAAACAGGATGGCCCGGCTTTTAGGTTAAGTTATATTAATATTAATAATAACAGCTGTATGAAACTAATATCACTATTAATTAGTACACATTCATTTATTTGCATTATTCCTACTGGCAGTTCAGAGACAGGTAGAGCCTCGGTCTGTGAGCAATGTTTGAAATAAAACGATAAGAGAGTGATATCTGTTTGATTCCAAACTGACCTCCTAAAACTATGATATACCAAAAGCGAAAGTAGATTCTTCAGTTGGGGTGTAACAAAGGGCGGTCAGGACTTTGGATAATGGAGTCGTTTTTATGATTAACTTTTTAAGATTTGAATGAATAAATTATTCATTTACCTGAAGTTCTTAGTATGACATTAATTAGGTAGGTACTCATCCCAACTGTTTAGGTAACATGTTTCTCCGTATGTAATGAGTAAAAATAAATAAATTTATTAAACAATGTTTACCTAAATACTTGTTATTTAGTAGTCCTGTGTTATCGTGGTATAAGTGGGTAATGCTCACAAGATAATTTATAAGGAGTATTATGCAAAATTAGTCTTTTAATCGTTATTTGTTTAATCGAAAAAATAGGCGACTCCATTTACCTCTGTGAAATTTGCCACCGAAACTCCGCACACTAGTCATCATGTAGAGCCCATCGAAATAAGCATAAAACGACAAAGGAACTTTTTCTGAGATCAACCAATGCCGAGATTGCCGAGATAATGGTGTAAGAACTTCAAGATTTGCAAAGGATGTTTTAAAAGCCGACTCTGATCACGGATAGGTTAGAAGACAGGGACGGATAGGTTAGCAAAGCTACCGCTTTCGTCTTGAACTTGAACACTTGAAGTTTTTACACCATTATTTTGGCATTGGTTGATCTCAGAGAAAAGTTTATTTGTCGTTTTATGATTATTTTGATGTGTTCTACATGATGACATCAGTCATCGGGCAGTCGGGTTTTTTTTTTTAAATCTTGAAAATTTTTCTAAATCCTGACCGCCTTTTGCTACACCATGACCGATTCTTCTTTTTCCTGCACCAACTCCACGAATCACCCTTTACGATTTGACTCATATAGCAATGTCTACCACTCTTTCGAGCCATTGGTGATTTGATAAATTTAACTAACATGGTACTATTTCTCAGCATCAAAAAGCTAGTCAGCCTGTTTACAATGCTCTCAATTCACAGCATTTTAATACATTGTGCGCAAAAACAATCGAGCTACGACGGATGTTATCGTTCATACGCGACAACACCAGCGGTCTTACATTCGGAAAGGTTATGTCAATAATTGCGACTGATGTCCTTTGAGTGTGGTCTCAAACTACTTCGAGGGCCATCTAAACTCATCCCGACAGCAATTCCCCTCTCATTTTGAATATTACGTAACGATATTTGGTGCAGATTCAGACGGAAAATCAATAATAAAACAATGTGGTCACAACTCACCTTGCCGCTCGCTGTGCCGCCCGCGACGCCGATCAGGAACGGCGTTTTGCTTTCCAACCCGTTCGTGGACGTATAATCTGTCGTTTTGTCAGTCATTTTCTTAAATCTGTAGAATTTTCTTGCTGTTTTTATTGAAGAAGTGGCACAATGCGTAGCAGAACGGCAGCCTCGCAGTAATGCTGACATGACATTTCGACAAATGTTGCCTGCTCAAAAATATTCATTGTGCGAAATGTTACCTACGCACGACAAAAGAGATACGTTTTCGGAGGCCAAAATAATTAGAACAAATTTTAATAAAGTTGTATTTTTATCCGTACTAACACATGAGTTTTAATGTAAACATCAAAAAGTATATAAAATATATTCGTTTAGATTGAGCTTTTTTTACCTGGCAGGAAACTACTTACTACCTGACCAATCTAAGTTTGAACATCGCGTCGACAACGTCACACTGAGCGAGGTGCAAACTTAGCTCGGTCGGGATATACGTATTGTAGCGAAACACATATTTTGAACTCAGTGCACCGCATATAAGGCCTTATTTTAAAAATCCTGCTATTTGCCGGCGGATTCTGTTTGTGTTTCTAGATCGGGATCTCATTACTGTACCAAGTCGCGATCGGAACACTAGTGGTGCCCAGTTGTTCGGTGAGCCTACAACTACGTTCAGCTGTGTCCTAATAGTTGGTGAGTGTCTTTCGGTAAAATGGTTAAGATAAAAGAGTTTACGGAGAACGACCCCGGAACGAGTGAAGACGAAACAACTGATGATGAAGAAGTACCACCAGTCGATCATGACACTTTGGCTCCGTTAGTGTTCTTGGTGCCAGAGCCGTCAGCTCCAGAGGGGGCCGCTGGTCCGTCGGCAGAGTCACAATCTCCCATATATAGTGCTGGGTTAAGTAGACGACACATATGGTATATGTTACGCCAATACGACCAGTCCATCGAATTTAATGGATCCATCCAAGAAGCCCATGGATTTTTAAACGGATTGAGCAAGTGGGCAATCGACCTCCAGCAGCTAACTGACCCTGGTGAGGGCGGGAATGGCGAGCCGCAATTTGCGTGCAGCATCACTGCTGCAGACACCGCGGACAGAGACATGGAAGACAGAAGCACAGAGCGTACAGCCAGTGCTTTGGATACAGAGAGCTCGTTACAAACAATATACGAAACATCAGACAAAGAAGAAGGCAAGAAGACCGAAAGCGACGAGTCGGCTAAAGAGGAAAGCAACGGTGTTGCGGAAAAGGTACTATTGGCAGCCACAGGCGCAGGTGCCAAAGCGGCGCTCCTGTCAAGCCCCGAACTATCCGATTGCGAACTCTCCGATGTGTCCGACTGTTTGGCGCCACCAGATTATGAATCATTACAGGCCGAGCTGACTGAAGATTATACACCGTCCGCCTTAAAAGACTGCTCGTTGGCAAAAGCCGTCAGGCAAACTTTCGGCATGGACAATGTTGACCCGGAGCCGACAGAGTCTGCCAAAGAGGAGACCTCCGAGGCATCAGACGATGGCGAAGCCGCCGCTCTCCCAGCTTCCTCCGTAGTCAAGGATTGCTGGGAGGAATGGGTGGATGATGACCGATTATTCAGTCTTGCCGCGGAAGCCCCTGCGCTCTCCACTTCGATTGTGGTGACTGCGCGGGTCCCGAGCCCGGTCAGCACAGCAAGCCCAAAGACCGAGCGTCGTCACATCAAACGGAAGAACCGTCAGCGCGTGCGCCAGCAGGCCATAAACATTACCACTCGATTTATTTTTATCCCTACGGACAAGATTGGCCGGATCGTCGGCAAGGGTGGCCGCAGAGTCAGGGAAATAGAAAAAAAAAGTGGCGCAAAGATAAAAGTTGAACACAAGAAATCCGCTGAGCCCGTAACTCAAATTATGTTAACAGGCACTGAAGAGGAAATAGTGAAAGCTGATGTAGAAATCTGCCTTATCGTCCGCAACTTTAAGCCTCCGAAGACTGGTGAGCCGACCACGGCTTCCGTGAGCAGCGCCGAGGAGATGGAACTCAAACGCCTGTTAGTCTGTATCGAGTACCAGGTGCGGAACAGCGCGGAACGGCTCAGGGAATCCAAAGATGAGACTACTGTAGACACAGTCGAGGGAGAGGAATAGATAAACAAATTGTATACTCGAAGATTCGTAGCTTGGTGGAGCAAAAAGTTGGTTCACCATTAACATTCTAAATTCAAATGTTTTTTTTCTAAAGCCACATAATAAATTCGTATTTATGGTCTCGGCTCTATGTCTGGACGTTTAGGTATTTAAAAGAATGTAAACAAACAAAACCACGTGACTTGGTCATTCAACCAATAAGATAATACCATAGATACAAAAGGTTGCTATTCACAGCAACCTTATTGGCTGAATGACCAAGTCGCGTGGTTCTGTTTGTTTACATTCTTTTAAATACTTATAATTTCGCTTTTCCATCACGCATGCGACACGTGTAGTATATGGAAAACGTGACGTAAGCACGCAGCCAAAAAAATACAAAAACTATCCCTAAAGTCCAACCAAGTTAAACCAGTGGAACTATTTATGGTCTAACTTTTTTTACATCACCTACTTAACTATTATATACCTACTCAAGAACACACACTAGGCAGTATGGCCCATGGTCTTAGCCTGTCCGAATGGACGAATTTAAAAAAAAAAAAAAAAAATCAAGAACACACACGTGGGCACAGCAGTTTTGTTCTGGAGTGTATTTGCACATGCGATCTTATTATATGTGTAGTAGTAATCATTCCGATACTCGTGTTATAGATGTTTTATTTCGATAATGCGCAGAAAAATATATCAAAATAGACATTTTACACGACTACCTCGTCGTCTACTTAAATTATAGCATCTGTGGTGCAAATTAGAGTAGAAATTATGACAAAAGGAGTACCTACCTATTCTATAATCTGTTCGCGCTAAGTTTTCCGTTGGCGATATGACGTCACTCGAAGTGTAGCATCAGCAAAACGGTTTTTCTTCTCATTTTCGAAATAAGTCATAACCTTTAACACCATATTTCGTACATCACTTCTTAAAGTTTTGCCTTTACCCATAATTAAGCCTCAGATTAAAACAAAGCGAAAAACGGACCGGCGAACTTAGCGCGAACAGGTAGCAAATACTTACCCAATTGTTAAGCCAGTATTTATTGAATTACTTTGAGTTCCTGCGGCATTGATTTCGTAAATAGGGGTTTATTAAAGGCGGGTCGGGTAAATAGGTAGAGCACTGCTAATAAACATTGATGACTACTCCAAAAATCGATTAGGTATTGGGCATTAAACTATCACCAAAGTCGATCAAAGTCAACCCGGGTTATGGTATTATAGGTAACTTGTCCACGCGCAACGCGAATGTCTCACATAGGAGGAAATAAACTATAATGCAGCGAATTTTTGAAGTGAAACTTCTTTAGCGGCGCTGCCATGGCACTGCAGATTTTGGGTTGGGGTAAAATTGTTAATCCCGTCACGTGACTGTAGGATTTAGTGTTGCCAATTGCCGGAATACAAAAAGCGAGAGATGCGCTTCAAAACGCGGATCTTTTGGGGTTTGCAAAATTAAAACGATTCAAGTATTTTTTAATGTAAAACGTACGGGGTTTGGGGGCGGAGGCAGGGGTGTGTGTGTGGAGGGGGGGTGTTTTTTTGCAAACGTTTTCATTTCTGCCGGCACTCCCGGAGTGCAACCAGTTTTGTTATTGACTGTTCAATTCTCATTGTAAGACATGAAAAAAAAATGCATATTGAGCATCGAGCATTTGCGATGGGACTAAAGCGCAGCGATATATCGTTGACGAAATATTTTCGTCTGTAGAAACAATAAGGCCCAGAACTGACAAAGGACTAACAAGGACGAGGCGGCAATCTATACGCATATATTGTTGGTAGGAGCAAGCTCCCTTGAACAAGTCCAGATTATCCGTCTGCTATGTGAGATAACGTGGTGTTAAACAATGTCTAATAATTAGTCTAATTACGATATCTACGACAATATTAACCCGTGGGTCAGTTTGCCATATTTTTCAAAAACACTGAAACGCTGGTCGGACTTACTAACGCCGCCAGTATTAATGATTGTCTTTTTTTTGCCAAATTTGCCCAGGATCATAAGAAACTGGTAACGGTGTTTTAATATACACTAGGAACTTCAGGGATAAGCTGTAATAATTATGGTGTTTAAATAATTGTACTCGTTTTGAAATTTCATGGTAGATATAATACTAAATGTATGTAATGTATATGTCATAGATTCTAAATGTGCTCTTCTTTAATTAAAACTTAACCCGTTAATATACGGGACGACACAACTGTCATGTCACCACCACGCACCAGGCTAAGGAAGTACAAAAATTGGCAGACTATTAAATATTTACTACCTCCGAACTCCAGATTTGACCAAACGGGAATAATTACATCGGACACTAATCTTGGAATATACTCGATACTTGTTTGGTTGAATTGAATCAAGCAGTTTCCTGTTGACCAGGCAGGGCTTGCATTCTTGCCTCGCAAGTCAAATGATATGGATATGACTATAAAAAGCCCTATAGTCAGTAGAATAGTATGTTATACTTAGGTACCTAATTCTTAACTGGTAAATATAAATGTATAGTCTTTTGTAACTGGTGTTTTAAACCACTTTAATTACCTTAAACTTAATCACAACTATCTTGGTAGACAAATCAAAAAATATATTTACAAAAATCTACTTAGGTATGTTTAAGGATAATTGTAATTAATGTTTAGTCATACCGTGTAAGTATACAATTTTCCGAGGCAAATCCTTGGCCTGTGATTTTGTTTCTAAAATATACTTTTAATATCTAATTAACGAAAGTTAACGCTTGGACGTTTGTGAAACTTAACGTAAGTAATTTTTATCGTTCCTAATATCAAGTTAATATGATTAACTTCTGTGATTATTGATATACTATAACTTTAGTAGGTTTATCATTTAAATTCTTATTTTGTGAAAGTAATAGTACAATAATGATGATGATTTATGTTGTATATTTACTTATATTCAATGTTTTTTTTTACAATGATCGAATTTATTATAGATACAAATATAACCCGACCCTTTCGTGAACTAAGAAAAAGGCCAAATAATTAAGGACCCGATCTCCAAATTGTGATTCTATTAACAGGGGCTAAACTTAAGTACCTTTACTTTTGGCCCACTCTATAAGTACCAAAATTATATTACATAGGTCAACTTTCCAGTCGTATAATAAGAAAAAAAACGATTAAGTACGTCTATTCTGACCATAAAATAACTAAACTTTTTATTTTTAATTTGTCTCTCGCGATCGCGTTTTGTTTCTCAAGAATGTCTTTCTTTCGTTGAGTTGTGACGCACACGTAACGTAAAACACTCATTTTCGTTGCTCAGTCGTGTACAAAAGATGCATATATTATTGTCATATTCGAACGCTCTCAACAAGGGCTCGAATAAGTCATTAATCGCCATCACCACTCTGGAGCCCCCAAACCGCGTCATATTGGCTGCCTAGACTTTTCCTGGAGACAAATTTTGATTTTCTACCACTACGGTGCTTTTCAAATGGTTGTCTATTGTTTGCCCGACATTCACATACTATAATAATCATTTGCCCGAACTTCACTTGCCCGAATGTTTCGTTTACCATAATAGCTAATTGACATATTCTTGTTTACCCGAATATTGGATGTCATAATGATACGAATGCCATACGTATTGTTTTCCAGATTATTGTTTGCAATAATATTATTTAATAGAATATTTAAACGCCATAAGTACTAAACATGCATTCGGATTCATCTTTGTTAATTTGTTAGATTTTCCGCTCTTTTGTAAAAAAAATAACCTCGAAGACGAAAGCGGGAGCTTTGCGCTTCCGCCTTCTAACCTATCCGCGATCCGAGTCGGTTTTGCCACTAAGCCCCTGTTCCCTACTGCCTATGATACACCACTATCTTGGCATTGGGTAATCTGAGAGAAAAGTTTATTTTTACTTAGTGGCAAAACCGACCTGGATCGCAGATAGGTTCGAGTTTTTTTTTTTTTTCATTTTAGGTACTGCTATACGTACCCACATTACATATACACACATGAATATTATGGATGTTGAGATGGATGGCAAATGACATTATGGCATGTGATAGTTATGGATTACAATGATTATGTAAAATGAGATTATTGATATTGATATTATGGAAAACAAAGATTCTGGCATATAATTAATATGGTAAACAATGAGTATGGCATACAAAATTATAGAAAACAACTTTATGGCAGTTGAATATTATGGCAGCTAAAATTCGGGCAAATGAAATTCTGGCAAGCAAGAGTATACCTTTTCAAATTGTATTTCGTTTTCAATCAGCCATCTATATGCTAAGACTATCTGGCACTTTGGTTGACCATGGTCCGAAACGTTAAATGATACTTTATTACGTGTCAATTAATGTTTATGCATTCTCGTATATAATATATATGTTGTGATTAGATATATGTGACAATAAATGTTCGATGTCTTGAGAAAATTGTATTTTCTTTACCATCGTTATTCGGAGTGGCTATAACAAATTTCTTGTAATAACTATCTGAGATTATGATATAGCAAGTTAGGGACGCGTTGTTATATAGTGTCTTCACACTGGGTAAAGGCCAACGATATTCTCCAGACATCTGTCTGTACCTAGCAGAAATGACCAGTATTTTTTTAAATCTATCCATATTCTTTTCCATTTTACGTAATCCGGCTAGTTACAACAAGTTCGTACTTTATGCAATGTAAGTAGTCTAAACTATCTAAGAATTGTTACAGAACAGTTTTGTAAATAAATGGGATGCGGATAACAAAAACCAACTAGTTAATAACAATGTTTTATTTTGGAATGTAAAATTTCAAATCAATGTATTAACTCGATACGTTATACATAAACAGAGGCTTATTAGTTATTACGTATATAGTATATAACGAGATTATAAAGACCGCCTTAACTGACTTTATCATCGATAACCAAGTTCCGATCAACGGTGCTACCACGAAATTCGCAATTCAATTTTATACTCATCTTTATTCCTCTCGCTCAATTATAACAAAGTGCGATAGAGAATGAGATACACTTACTGCGATTTTCGACCTTCGTGGTTATAGCTCTCGATTTCGGAATGTAAAACACACCGACAAATACTGTTTACAGGCTCTTAATCTTCTTGTCGGCCTGTCTCAGGCCGGCGGCCATGTCTAGTTGTTTGGCGCGGAGTCTCCCCCACACGAGGTAGTCCTGCAGTCCTATGATCTGTGCCGCCATTAACGCCGCGCTGTCTGGGTACAGGACTGTGGCGCAGCCGAGGCCGGACGGAACCGAGAGCGAAGACCAGATGTCCTGGAATTTTGTGATGTCACGGATAAGGGGCTATTCGATAGTTAGGGGGAGGGGGGGTCCAAAATCGATGACGTAATTTATGAACAAGCCCTATGACAGAGGTTGAAAAACTGCTTGATGAAATTGTATCTCAAAAATGCCCGTCCTCTATGGTGTCACAGTGACACCTCACTTGTCTACAGCGACACCATGATGAAGTGAAGCTTTATAAAAATTGACACAATTTTCATTTTAGGTAGAATCTTATTGCCGACTGTACTTTTATGTATACCATCATCAATTACACATGGAAACGATTCAACGGAGCCCAAACTGAACGGGGGGGTTACGTCGGTTAAACACTGAATTTCTATGGGCACCTTCCGTTTACTTCATCTGATCAGCTTGATGGTACCATATAATATTGAATTGTCATCTAAACTACAATAACACCCAAAATTTCAGCTCAATCGGATAACGGTACGTGACTGAAAAATTGATTGCAAATTTTGACGGACAACTTACATACTTAAATATATTTATACTTACGAACAGGTCAAGTTAATATTATAATATCTAGGTTTATAGGTTCACTTTAAAAAAAAGGCCGGGTTGCACTCCGGGAGGGCCGGCAGAAGTGAAAACTTGAAACAAGTTTTTCACTTCAAACATTTTTAGGTGCCTATTAATTTTAAGTTATTGCAACATTTGAAAAAAGGAAAACATATAAACCTAGTCTTTCATTATGTCAATAACGCACTAAAAAATCATTAAGATTGGAAAATATTTAGAAGTGGAAAAACGTTTTCTCTTGTTGTATGGACGAGCACTTAGTATACTAAAGGTTTACTTCCCTCTTAAAGTGCGACAGTTATTTAAAAAAATGGCCCACCTGCACTAGCTTGTCATTCGGCGGCGGACAGTTGATGACGGGGTAGGACGTGTTCCCGGAGAGTACGGGCCCGAGGCCGTTGGAGCGCCCGGCGACCGCGACGAACACTAGGGCTCCGTGCGTGTCCTCGTACTCCTGCATGATGCGGAGGGTCTCCGAGGTGGCTTTGTGCGCGGAGGTGACGCGGAGGTCCACGTCGAGACCGAGCTCGCGGCCGGCTGCAACACATTCAAGATATAGTTAATGTTGTGTGACTTGGCCGTCGACTTGTAGGTACCCCTAACGTATAAAGAATGGCCTTAGGTTAAATAACAATTAACAATGTAGGTATTAGTCATTAATATATTTATACGTTAGTGGGTACAAATCAACGGCCAAGTCACACAACATTAACTATAAATAATAAAGAAATCGCAGTAAGGAACCTTAGAGTTTGTACGACTTTGTCTAGATTTCATTACTTTTTAGAGATAAACAAGCATCAGCTCCATCGAGACTTGGCTAGTTTTTTACAGAATGTTTTTGATGGGATACTTAGTTACTAGTTGAAGAAAACGTCAAATACGTGTATTTGTCTTGATACTCTTGATTCTATGTATTAGGGCGAGTTGCACCAACTTAGGATGACAGACCGATCAACGTTAAATACGGCGCAGGCAGCTGTCAATCTATAGAAACTTGTCAAACTTTCAATACATTCAGATTTTAACGAACACCGCGTACAATTTTACAGACGGTTTATTACGATTATTATTATTTATACTTGTATTTGTACTTACCAACTGATTAATGAAAAGCGGTGCCTTTTAACACAGTTAAAATTTACTTAAAAAGAGGCATCAACTGTTATTTTGAAATGTGGAAGAATAAATATTTTTCTATTTGTAATTTTATGGTATTTTGTATTGTATACATGTGACGTCACTAAAACGGATACTATCACATAATCACCAGTATTAATTACACACACAGGCCCCGTTTACGCAGAGTTAATATAACGAGGCTCACGCAATATTGAGCAGGCTTACGTGAATGATGCATATTGGAGCAAAATCGAAATTCAAAATCCGCGATAATTTTTGCATCCTAGTAAGGAACACGTCCGAGTGGCTGTACTAGTAAATGGCATGAGCACTCTATGTCAAAGTGACATGGCTTAAATTTGAATGGAGACAAATCCTCTTAATTCGAATTCGCTAGTACAGCGCCGAGCACTCGGACGTACACCTTATTGTGATCACCGACTGCGAGTGCAGCACGTCTGCGTGTGCAGCACGTACACCGCTGCGTTGTAATGTATGAATCCTCATACAACATGACACACCAGATGCGTCTGTAATCTCTGTGTAGACGGTGCCCTATTTATTTACAACTAAGGAAGTTAAAAAAAACGGTTTTCGGCAGCCGATCACTTTTGTACCTTTTCTTATAGTCTTACAGTCGAATACTTTCTTTGTAAATAACCCTCATAACATAAAATAAACTACATAGTTATTCTACATATACCCAAATGAATTTAAGATCATAAATGTTTTGTGAAATTGTCCAAATATTGTAAAAAAAAATCGCTGTTTAATAAATTATACTAGTTATAAATGATACAAGTTATAGACTTCATTAAGAAGCCGTTTACTTGGCGATTTCCAAAGACAAGACGCGAAATTAAATCTCTCTATGACCCTTTCAGAGCCATTGCGCCAGTTAGCGACCACAAACAGTAGGCAGTGTGCCGGTTTGCGACCTTAGATACATCAAAATTCTTGTCCTTCGGGCGGTCGCTATCTGAAGGTGGTCGCGTAACCGGCGCAATGATCCTATCAGTTTGACTTACCTTTAGCGATCTTCAAGCAGTGCTCCTGGTCGGCGGGCGAGCCCATGAACACGACCACCTTGTGGTGTATCGTCGGCTTCAGGTGATCGAGCTGGTCCTTTATCCAGGTGAAGTTGCGTTTGACAGTGTCCAGGTCGGCGGCGGTCACGTTCGTCAGGTTCCTGTACACCTGGTCACACGATAGTATTTATCAGCGACGGAGGTATCTACGCGAACCTAGTGCTAAAAATGATCTACACATTTTCGACGAATAAGGGTGATGCAGACCATTTTTAACCCCCGACGCAAAGAGGAGTGTTAGTTTCACGTGTCTGTGTATCTATCTGTGGTATCGTAGCTCCCAAACGGATGAACCGATTTGAATGCGGGTTTTTTTATTCAAAAGCAGATGTGATTCTGAGTGTTCTCAGCCATGTTTCATGGAAATCTGTTAAGCCGTTTATGAGATATAGGACTTTGAAATTAAAATGTCGGGGGTTTCGATAAGTTGTAGTTATTTATTAGAATGATATATTGCATAGCTACTTTTTCTGATGACTGTACATTTACTCATTAGGGTGGTAAAACAGGAAATCGTTCAGATCACAGGCAGTTGACTCCACCGAAAGCAACGACGGTAGCAATCAAGCGTACGGTAAACGGACACCGCAGCCTATAGACGGCCCGACCCTTGATATGTTTGAGGAATCTCCGAGTTGACAGCTGAAGAAACAAATGCCCTCGCTCTCAACACAACGCATCCTCGGGAGCTCTGGCGACCTTGCTCACATCCAGGAAAACACTACTACAGAGCGAATAGTAGTGTTATTACGGCTGTGGTCTTCTGCAAGGCGGAGGTACTTCCCCAGTTGGGCTGCTCCAAGTTCGAGCGGGTTAACATTTCGCTGTGCCCTACCTCACGAAACCGTATTGTATCGAATAAGTTTCTATTGTAGGTGAAGGTACCTTATTAAATTATACAAGAACTTGATGAAATGTACCTGTTTGTCAACCATGAGTCTCTTGTCGCCAGAAGGCCACAGTCTCCAAGAGTCTGAGTCGATGACGTCAGCCAACAGGATGTTACCTGAAATTATCACGTTATCCACGTTAATCACCTGACCTCGGTCACCCAGGGGAATTAGCGGCAATTATTTTATATTCAACTAGGAAAAAATGATGTTCGGTTATGGCGCTTCGCCGGACGCTACCGCGTCACGCTCTCTTCGCTCGCTCGACTCGCGCGCTGTAGGGTTCACCTAACAACCTAAACTTTTTTCCCCTGGGGGATCAGGCACGTGGACAACAGCGAAATTATGAACTCTAATTATTTTTCCTTGACGGACCATGCGTAAACCCCTGAGACAATACTTTGTCAATTACATGTCATCATCAAATGCCAATTATCAGGTTCGTGAAACAGAGGCCTGTCTAGCTGGCATGATCGAATTTATGTCGGAGATAAAGCATTCGTTCCACTCGCATTTACTTACTTGCGAGTAAAATGGGGTGAGTAGGGACACAACTGACATTCAAACCTCGATAACATTTTAGTTTTACGTATGCAAACTGAATGTTGTATGTATATAAGTGTTCCGGAGATTTGTATTTTAGTTTTTTTATGATCTTGGGTAGTTCCATTTCATAACTTTAACGATAAACACGAAATTGGTTGAGATGGGATTTCATACAAGATTGTTGGTTCGTTGTATTTAAATTATGAGTATTACTATAGCTCCATTTTAAACTGGAATAGGTACATTATTTAGGTAACAGTAGCCTTAAAATCCCATCTCACCCCCTTTCATCCCTTCTCTCCCCGTTCATAGCCCAACTCTCCTCGCGATCCCTACTCACCCCATTTTAGGGTAGCTTGTTTGCCAACTCACCCTGAGTGTCGACTCCGAATTCGATCTTCATGTCGATAAGGGCGCAGTCGCGAAGAGCCCACGCCTTCTCCAGGATCTCGAACACCAAAATGGTCGCTTTCCTCATGTACTCCACCTCGTCCAAACCTGTTAAATGAAAATAAATATAACAATGGCAAGGGAAATGGTGCGCGGGGCCGTAGACTGATTTGATTGGTAGTTCAAAAAATTGGGTTAGGCTCGTAAAACACACTTTCCCGAAATGTGCACTTTCTGTAAAGGTGCTTTTTTTAATAATCATTTTCCCGGAAAGTACACTGTCTCTAAAACTGCACTTTCCGATATGTACACTTTGTAAATAGGTGCACTTTCCCGGAATGTGCACTTTCGCAGAAGGTATATTTTCCCGGAAAGTACGAGTACCTACACTTTAGGGGTAGTTAGTCCTTAGTAGTCCCTGTTTATAGTACACAGTGTTTCTATGAAATAGTGCAAATGCAAACAGACGGACGGACAGACTGACGACGGACGGACAGAAAGACAGAAACTATAAGCGTTCCGTTTTTGCATTGCAATGTGTACCTTTTAAGAAAGTGCCCTAAATGGGAAAGTGTTTTTGGGAAAGCGAGCGTTTTGGAAAAGTGCACTGTTTGAAAAAGTGCACATTTCGGGAAAGTTTCCAAATTGGGAAAGAGTAGGTACATTTTGGGAGTGTACATTTTGCGGAAAGTGCACATTTCGGGAACGTGTGTTTTACGAGCCTAACCCAAAAAATTCAGTCTGCTCGTCCATTTGAACATCTATTTACAGTTAAGGACCCTCGATTCAGAAAATAGATCAGGTAAACAATATCGAGCGAGGACAGGGGGATTGAGCTCTCATGACCCGCACATGGATCCGTTAGTAATGCTATCCCAACTCACCGATAGTAAGTCCGTTGATCTTGAACTTGGCGCACACAATCTGCTCCTCCGACCACTGAGGGTCATGGTTGGCGTCGTCCTTGAAGAAGGTCTCCTGCTTCGGCGGCGTGAACCTGAAGCCCTCTGGGACGCCAGGGTTCCTCTTCAGGAAGGAGCCGGTGGCCAGCCGGCGGGTGACCCACTCGATTGGGACCATGTCGCATTTCTTCGAGAGGAACGCCGTGGGCGACACCAACTTCTCGAAGGCGGTCTTGATTCCTGCAACAATGTTGTACTGTTAACCAAAATGTTTTCTTAACTAATGTTTAGGTACTAGTGGTGTCAAAATAGCAAAAAAATCGAAAAAAAACGCATGCTTGTAACCCGAAATGTATGGCGGCGTAATAGGTACTTATGGACTATGCGAGTACTCTTATAGTAATTCTTACTCGCGCGAGTAAAAGCGAGTAAGAATTACTATAAGAGTACTAGACCAAGAAATAAAGCGTAACCTAGACATAATTCGATAACTGTAATTTTCTTTTTCTATGTTATAAAGTATGGTTAGTTACAGTTAAAATAAAACGAATTAAACATTTTAAGGCTGCGCGTCATTATAAAAAAACGAAATACTAGATTTTAAACATATTTTGATTTTATAAGTACATCATAATAAATAACTTTGTAAGGGTACCTGTATTATGATATGACGCTTGCATTCCAGTTAAAGAACACTAAATTAAACTAATTCATCAATTGGGACTATCATTAATAAAGAAGGTTCAGTAAGTGACACATTTTCTGGCAAATCTTACCAGAAATAATAGATAACTGTAATTCAACAACTTATTCTGAATAGAATATAATGTATGTTGATAAATTATCAAAAATTAAACTGATTCTCTTTGCGTATATGCAAAATCTCAAATATTGGTCATTTTTGGAAAACCAAAATACATAACTACTTCAAAAGTGTTTAGTTTATGCCATTAACATATTATTAGTACTATAAGAAACAACTTAAGCAAAAAAAAACCACGTTAAACTAATAAATTGATATTTTTTCTTACTTACGTTTCAATATGAACGTTATTTCTTGCACCATAAGGTCGTCATTTCTTTGTGCCTCGACTCCCGACCGTGCTGTCGCGAGTCGTGGCTCGCGAGCGATTCTAGTACCTATTCATCTCGGCAACCTATCAATTTCAAAATAATTTTCCTAGAAAGTTTTTATAAATTTCTACATTCGAGATTTTTTTCATATTTTTAAAACTTATGGTTCAATAGTTAGAGGGGGGGGGACACATTTTTTTAAAATTCTGGAGCGATTATATTAGCGTGTATTTTCAATTTGTTAAGCGTGCCATTAACATGTTTAATTTTGATGAAAACATGATTATAGTACACAAAAAGCTATCATTAAACAAAAATTTCACGGTTACGATTTTTAACTACTGAGAAATATAGTATTATTGAAACCGTTAATTTAAATGTTTAATTTTAGACTTAAATATCTAAAAAGACGCAATATAGCCTAAACAGATACAAAAATCACGGTTATTATTTGGGCTTATCTAGATATTGAGGTCAGATGAAAACTATGAAAAATAACGTAGATGCAAATTTTGTTTCAGTTTAATTTTGCTATTAAGTTATCGCATTCGAATGCACCACAAAATTATACTAACAAGGTATTTGGTTACCTATTTTCCTTTTAGGACAATGTTAGGAAGTGTACGATATTCATGTTTTTTTTTAAATACAGTTACGACCGCGGATTTTTTACATAATATATCTAATTTATATTTGGTACTTAATAATAATATCCAATAAAATAATAAAAACAACGAGTTATCGAATTATGTCTAGGTTACGCTTTATTTCTTGGTCTATACTCGCTACTAGCCGGGCGGCGGTGGGACAAGTGCCTATAACTGACCTCTAATTTGATAGGTAAAATGGTTGCCATATACATTTTTTTTTTATTCCTGACCAGATTCTAACTGCCCTGGCAGCTTAGCCCGGTTATTAAAGTTCGCGCGGATTTCTTATTTTTTCTAATCTATACATACCTATTACTGTAGCGACACCTTGCGACCCGTCTAATCGTATTTTGTTATATAGGTAGGCACATCACGCGAATCTCCTTATTGTATCCTGTATTCATGTGTGTGTAGGTGATAAAGGTATTGTTGTAAAATCTTGGTAAAATTACAAAAGTTTGGATATTGGCAACCTCACGATTGGATCATCTACCTAATATAGATGCGCAAGGTCCTTCGAATTTACATTAGTTTTACAATATTTTTTTTAGTTTTACAGTTGCTAAAGACGACCAGGAACAAGCTAATGTACGTTTCCCACCAACGGGTCGGGCCGGCACGCATTATATTACATGCAAAGGAATTTGAACCGTCTATACAGCAGATACAATTCATATTTGATTACAATCCCCACCGACCACGTTGGCAGCTGCCGCCTTGCAGTGAATGCACGATTCATTCAAATATAAAATGTAACTACTGTACAGACGGTTCAAATTTCTTTGCATGTAATGCGCGCCGGCCCGACCCGTTCGGTGGGAATCGTACAAAAGATGAAGAGGACTCTCTCAGGCATGGAGGTACCTAGATTTATAATTAGGATAGCTTTTACCACTTGTAGCTCAAAGTAGGCCCTCTATCTACTCCCACGCAACCTCTTTGACATCACGATACGACCTAACATCAACTCTCTTTTTGAGCTGCTCTATGTAGTTTATGCTAGGTCTTCCTCTTCCTCGCTTCCCCTATATCTTTCCTTCAATTATGAAGTTGTCACATCGCATGAGGGGCCCTATCATTTTCGCTCCTCTCTGTGCATTTATAAATATTCGTTAACTCAGTATCGCAGTATTATATTGACACAATCATTACAAATGGTAATTATCTGAAACAAACATCTCCAGTGTCGCTTATGCAATAGCAATCAACCTTGCCAGCTAATGCCAACTGCTCGCAAGGGCCGCCAGCCAACCAGCCTGAAGCCCGATTACGAACAGCCGCTACGAATGAAAGGACCAGGGAACACTGGTGTGTGTAAACATTTTAAGAACAGATAGGCTTATCTGTTTGTCTACGTCATAGGGTTCAGATGGGTCGGCGGAATCGACTATGCCAATAACAAATCGATAATAAAGTATACCTATACTAGTTATACCTTTTAATTAGGAGTTGAAATGTATTTTCAATTCGCATGCTCGTAAAGTTCATCATTAAGAGTGCATTAAGAGGTTAGTTTTACCTTTACCTTTGGAATAATACGTACTCGTCCATACAAAAAGAGAAAACGTTTTTCCACTTCTAAACATAAAATTTACCAATTTCGATGATTTTTAGTACGTTATTGACACAATTAAAGACTAGGTTTATAGGTCTGTTTTTTTCAAAATAAAAATTTCTTTTAAAGCGAAATTTGTAAACCTAGATATTATTATGCTGAAGCGATCGTTTACTGACGAAATGGGAATTTCATATAAAAAGTATTGTCAGTCGCGAGCTGCTGGCTATACTCGTACTTCCCTCCTAAGTAAAAGTAATAGTCGCTTTAATATTACAATATTTACAACTTAGGCCCTTCGCTCACGGAGCTACCCAAAAAGAACTAGTTACAAACGTAAATTACTAACGAGTTGCTTGAGCGTCACCGCCCATACATTCTCATTGAGGTTCGCACACGACGACGCGTTACTAACCGGTTTGTGACTAGTCGCGTCGTGTGCGAACCTCAATGAGAATGTATGGGCGGTGACGCTCAAGCAACTCGTTAGTAATTTACGTTTGTAACTAGTCCTTTTTGGGTAGCTCCGTGAGCGAAGGGCCTTACTTTTATTACATTAGCGGCTCTGATCGATATATTTCTTATTTCGGATAAAAGAGCTTATTATATGCACTTCTTGCACTCTAAACCTTCTATAACGTATTCGTGTAACGAATTCGGAGCTTTTTTTTATCGTTTGTTTAATCACGTACGGAACTGTTTCAGTCTAACCCACGTCTAACCAAACCCATAATCCACAGCTAGAAAATGTAAGGGGCTAATGTGTAAACAACACAACAAACAAGATTGAATAGGATATTACTGAACCAGTGAGCTTCCTAAGCTCTGTCGTCGCTTACCACCTGCCCTGACCCACTAGGTATTCTGTAAAAAAATTAAGCTAACCTCAACGCTCACCCACACATATAGCTTGTCGCCGCGATTCGTAGTAACTATTAAGCGTAAGTAGAGGTCTAGTTTCGTTAGGCATGACGGGTGGTTCTGGCGCTTCGCAGGCCGCTACCGCGGCACGCTCGCTTCGCTCGCTCGGCTCGCGCGCTGCCTGTAGGGTCGCAGTTCATCTTCGCTTTTTTTTGTTTTTATAAATGGTTAAATTCATTATTTCGTAGTTCATTTATACGCTCACTGACTCTGGCAAAGTGCCTCGCTGCCATTTCTCTTTTATAATAATAATAATTCACCCTTTGCTACACCCCAACCCGATTAAAGATTACAGCACCGCTACAGATATACCTACACTATAGTACATTACGTAACTAGGGCGGTGAATTCGTGAATGCCCCAGATCGCAGGTGTTTGTGGCCCGAACCGAAGGTGAGGGCCATAAATATACGCTCTGAGGCTTTACGAATTACCGCCCGTGTTGAGTACAAAATTTTACGTCTTCACCTGGCCACAATGAGAGTTTCGGAGTGCCAACTCGGAGACCGAATTCGTACACGCGAAGTACATGCATTTGCGTGATCTATGGAATTACAGTCAGGTGAGACTAGGACCAAAAACAGGACAGCCGTTTATTTAAAAAAAAACTTACCAGCCGCCTTCAAGATCTCAAAGACTTTAGCATTGGTCTGGTTGGAGATGCTTGCCTTCCCCTCCAAATCGTGTGCCTTCACGCCATCTCCAGCGGTGATTCTGTCCTTGTTCAACAGCAAGCAGTGGCCGGGGTGCTCTACCAGATCGAACACTTGCTTCGTCTTGCCTTCGATGAGCAGCTTTCCTAGCTTGTAACCGCCGACTAGAAGGAAACATTAAAATTTAAAAAAAACTTAACCAAAAGGCCGGAGTGTCTATGGCTCATGAGAAATCTCAATCGCAAAAACATACACATATTTGGTGAAATCGTTGTCCTGTAACTCGAGAGGTTATAGAGGGTAGATGTAGAAACTGGCAAGACTCGTTGAAAGACGTAAAGTTGGGACCTAATAATCCGCGTCCAATTTTTGTGGACTCGGATTATTGGGTCGTGCATTATCAGCCCGGACAAAAGTGGCTTCTAATTATTGCCCCGGACCAAGTTTGCTCAAGGTGATAATGCGCGGTCCAATAATGTACAGCCTGAAAATCCATGTACAGTATGGACGCAGATTATCAGGCTGTACATTATTGGGCCGTGCATTATCATGGCTGTACATTAATGGGCACCGTAAAGTTCAATCCTCAAAAAATATCTTTGTAATTTGATTATCATAGAAACCGACAAAACATACAACTTATTTATATAATCCTGTTATGAAAGTGTTCCTCGATCCGAAATAGGTAAATAGCGTAAGTACCTACCTGATTGAGTGAAAGTTAGTGAACTGACCCCCTAGCACACTAAGTTTTATTTCGGACATAAAGCATTCGTCCCATTCTGGCAAATATGCGAGTGCAAGGGGAGGTGACAATTGTCAAGTTGGTGAAATAGGGGAAAGGTGGTCGCTAACTGAAGCTGGTCGCCTAACCCGCATAATGGCACTACAATGGATTCATAAATAGAAAGAAAGAAAATATGTTTATTTAGCATAACAGAAATAAAAGACAAGAAATTACGGACATATTTAATCAAAACATGCTAAAATGGTCGTACGTAAATACGTGTAGGTACGTACTCCAATTATTTTAATTAGGGGCAACAAATAAAATAAATAGTCATGAATGGTTCATAACTATGAACCTAGAATACTATGGACGGGACTGTACATCTTATCACAGTGAGGGACGGAAAAGCTGTTATGCAGCTAAATTAAAAACTCGTCTAAAAATGGCTGATGACTTACCATAAACAACCTACTAAATTTGAACGGTTAATGGTTTGTGTGCCACAACTTCCACAGATATTAGTCTGACAACTTCATACTAAATCAGTTGTGGCAAACAAAAAGAAGTGGAACTATGACAAGAACAATGATTGATATTTCCCTTTCTGTCACACTTATCGAGATTTGTATGCTACCAGCTCGCTCGCACGTGGTATTATTATTACCATAGCCTGTCCAGAGTATTCGACGTTCATGTTCGTAAATAAAATTTCAAGGTCGGATGGGTCAGACGACATTTGCGTAAACGTAAAATACTGGTGGAGCACTTCTATCAAATACATCTATTCTATGAAAAAACTCAATGTCCTAATTTAAAAACAAGGCCGCCGTACAATATGTCTATCTATGGTGATGGTAACCCGACTAAATAAAGTAATACGGCGTATCGATATTGGCCGTATAATCAAATAAGGGTTTTGTTATGTTTTATATATTGATAATATTACTCACCTTCTTTAGGTAGCGACATTTTTTCGTTTCGAAGCGTGGAGTGTATGGCAGCACGATGGGGCCTTGCCGGAGTGAGTTCCTCTTATAAAGTTCTGGTCAGCATAAACACCACGTGCTCACGCGCAGCTCAAGCCGGTCTGATAAGGAAGCGCCGAGATCACCAATACTTGATACTTGCACCGATTATTGTTGGGGAAGATTTTTGTGCGTTTCGTTTGGCACGTTAAGTTACCTTGTATTTTATTTGATTTGTTACTTGGCTCTAGAGATGGGTAAATCCGGACTTGAAGATTTAAATGATTCGAATCCGCAAGCGGATCCGATCCCTTATCGTTTCCTTTCAAATCTTATCGAATCCGAGGATTTGATAACTCTGACTCGGCACCAGAGGCGAATGCCGCGGAACGGAGCGAGCCGATCGCAGCGGCTATGGATGGACCTTGGCTATTGCCATACGGCTCGATTCGGCTCAACACCGAGAACTTCGTGAATTATCGAACTACCTGGCGATTGCATGACGAATCTCTTGTACTTCAGCAAATAATTTTATGATTTCATTAACTATTTTTTATTTAATTTGTTATAATGGAAAAATAAAGCACTTCACATTTGTAAAAGAAGATAAAAAAAATCGGATATTCCGATCCAATCCGAGTAGGTAGTCTCAAAAGATTCGAAAAACCGTTAATATCACTGAATTTGTATTAAAACCAACGAGTCCGGAGTGATTTTGTTTGAGGGATTCAAAGGAGTCGAAGAGCCGATAAGCGGAGTCGGTACCGATAGCGGAGTCGGATTTAGTGATTCGGATCACTCCGCGGAGCCGAGATTACCCATCTCTACTTGGCTCAAGTGTCAGGAAAAAAACAAGCACCTACACGCATGATTTCAATAATAATAACTTGTTTTGTCGTTGATAATGTTAAGAAGAGGTTCTAATATTTATTTCAGCCAACAAACCACTATGTGGTTTGGCAGAAGAATATATGTAGGTATTAGTTGTAAGAACGATAACGATCTGTGAATAAACGTTTATTATTTATTCATATTTATTTGAATATTATATCGAACTGTCATGTCATTCAATCCTTTACCGTTGATTATATTTGCCATTTCAATGCAAAACACACGTATTTATATATTTTAACAGATAATGCATAATCTATCATTGAATTTCCTATATATACTTACATAGACGGGATGTTGAAATGACTGGCCAATTTGTTGATACTTCATTTCAGTAGCATTTTCTCTCTTTCTATAATGCTCTATAATGTCCATAAAGATTCATTATACATGACGACCGCTTTAGCCTAGTTGGTAGTGACCCTGCCTACGAAGCAAGAGGTCCTGGGTGCGAATCCCGGGAAGGGCATTTATTTGTGTGATGAGCACGAATATTTGTTCCTGAGTCATGGATGTTTTCTATGTATTTAAGTATTTATATCTCTATATAATTATGTTTATCGTCGTCTAGTACCCATAGTACAAGCTTTTCTTAATTTGGGACTAGGTTGATTTGTGTAAGATTGTCCCCTAATATATTTTTTTTATGGAAGTCTCTATCTATGGTAATAATAATAATACTTTATTATTAGCACGAACATTTACTACTGAAGCAGATGCAGTAATAGTAATAATTAATGTAGCTTCATCTCTATTACTCCCACACATTATTATGATAAGTCGTGCGTGAAATAGTTACAGTTACATCTGTATGACTATTACCAACCTACATCTCTCGAACCAAGTCCAACAAAAACAAATGAAAGCTCTAAATTGCTATCTCATTAAAACTATAGCCTGAGAGCCTACCCCAAAACGACAACGAACTTCGTTCGTGTAGCTCCATCTCTGTCGCACTTGCTAGTTCCAGCGACAGAGGGGGCGATACAGTTCGTTTTCGTTTCGCGGTAGCCCCTCAGCACGGATATCGCAAGATGGCGCGCGAGCTCTCTTGATTTTCTCGCTCTTATTAGAAAACTTGGAAAGATAGGTATAGAGCGAGAAAAATGAGAGAGCTCGCGCGCCGTCTGATAGCCGTGCTGTTGCCACAAAAAGTTCGTTCGTGTATCTCCCTCTCTGTCGCTCGAATTAACCTGTGCGACAGAGAGGGAGATACACGGACGAACTTCGCTTTCTTTTCGCGGTAGGGCCTCTGAGGGGCTACCGGGAAATGAAAACGAACTTCGTTTGTGTATCTCTGTCTCTGTCGCACTTGCTAGTTCGAGCGACAGAGACGGAGATATTCGAACGAAGTTCGTTTTCACTTCGCGGTAGCCCCTCTGTTTCACACTTCCGAAAAAAAACATTGACTACGCGGACTGTGCCAAAGTATCAAGATGACGCCATCCGCGTATTATATTGCTATTTCGTTCTTTTGAAACGCTTATCTCCGTCACACGTTAACTTCAAATAGAAGTACTATTCAATCAATTAATTTCTTGATACACTTACGCTGAAGTCGTGTCGCTACGCATCTAAGTTCCTTACGATCAGTTAAAAGTTCGACAGCTTACTACAGAAAACAGGTAATTAATTATTATACATTATTTGACTATCTATTTCTTACTCTAAAAAGCCATGAAATTAAACAGCTGGGAACGAGGTGAAATTTATTAGATATTATACGACCAAGAAATATTGCCTTTGCAGTGGTCCAAAATCTACGCAATACGAGACCTTTCAAATTAACTTTTGTAATAACAATGACAACAGTACAGTAGTGCCAAAGTTTTACTATAAACTTGAACCATGTGGTTTTTTAACTTTCCATAACAAACTAAATGTGTTTTTAAGACTAGATTTAACAATAATTTGTGTGAATACGGAACGATTAATGCATTTTAATTATTGTAATAACTGGACTTAAGGTGGCATTTAGTTAAGATTTTGTGGTTAATATCAACAAACATCGGAAGAGTAACAGGTAATTTTATTTTGCATGTTTATTTTAGCATCTGTCGCGTTCAGGCTTCATTTCATGTCATGTGGTTTGGTGTGCACTATTTGTTGTTCCATATCATAATTTGAATTACAAGTAACAAGTAAATATCTTTATGGCTATCCTGTTTAGCGACAGGCATGATAGTTGTAAAAAGGAGTTCATTGTTTTTTATCAAACTTTGAATTAACGGCATAGATAAAACTTTACTCGTTTAATTATCAGTACCAGTCTTTGACTCTTTGCTCTGTTCTGCCAGCCATGCGAGGGTTATAAAAAAAGTGTGCGCTAAAGTATTCTAGGTCATTATTCTGGGGTGCTTAGAAACGTGGGATGTGGGATCAAGTCCCCAGTATTATGAATAGTAAGTTTGAAACCTGAGTCCATTCAGGCTTTTAGATACAGATCGCTTCACATAACGACACACTCGCATTTTGAAAGGGTTGTGTGTGTCGTTTCGATTTAAAAGCTGTGTGTGGACAGAGAGTGCTGGTAATCAAAAATAATTATTGACTATATCAGCTAATAACAGGTTCACAATATTTCTGGGAAGAATTCTATATTCATATACATCCCTAAAGTAGAGATTTGAGAACAAATTAGGCTAGAACATTACAGTAGTAGTCCTGTGAGCTGTAGCGACAAAAAAACGAAAAACTGAATTGTCTAAAATATTCTAAATAAATATTGAACCAGAACACAAATTTTCACAAAAATCTGTTGAGAAATGCGACCCGTTGAGGAAAACCAGTACACCGACACCAGTCATGAAAGCCCTTTGCCCAAGTTGAAACATAGGTTATAGGTTATAGGTATACGCGGGCTGGGTTTCCGCAACTCGACGTCATATTTGCGCCTATTTTGCGTGTGGGTTGGCACTACTGTTATTCATGCCAGCCCAGTTCCACCAGGAAGCCTAGCAGACCCTTTATGTTGCCGACGGCCTCCGGTAGAGACCCCGGTGTTCCGAGGTGCTTTGCCCGGTGTACTGCCACCCCAGAGCACGTCAGGATGACGTGGGCGGCTGTCTCTTCCTCTTCCATGCAGGCTCTGCAGAGAGGACTGTCTGTAATACCTAAGGTGAAAAGGTGTTTGTTTAATAGTGCATGACCAGTTATGGCGCCTGTCAAGAGACGGAGTGCCGGCCTCTTTAGCTGTTTTAGCTTCCTTGACAATCCGGGATTGATTGTCGGCAGGGCCTCCCTGGTTTGCCTGCAGGTGCCTAGGGTGTTCCACATTTTTTGGTGTTCTACCTTGGTGTTTAGTCGCAGTGTGCTCCGCAGCCATGCAGGGGGTAGAGGGATCGTGGGTTCCGGTCCTATGGCTTCTGATTCTGAGCCTTCTCTAGCCAGTGCATCCGCTGCGTCGTTACCGCGTGAGTTGCTGTGCCCTTTGATCCATTGCAAGGTTATGTCGCAGTTAGTACATACCTCTGATAGAATTTTGTGGCACTCGTGTATCAGCCCAGACGTTGTTGTGTGACCTTGCAGGGCTTGTAGTACAGATCGACTGTCGGAAAGTATGCGGATGGGATATCCTCTTACCTCCCTGGAAGCGATTGCATGAGCGGCCATTATAATACCCATACACTCTGCCTGGAAGACTGAGTTATGGATACCTAATGGTGTCGAGATTCGTATGTTTAGGTCCTCCGAGAACACTCCCGATCCGGTGCCTGACCTTGTCTTGGACCCATCCGTGAATATTCTTAACTCCCTGGGGTTAAGTCCTTCCTGGGGGGTTTCGTATAGTTCGATTTTGTACTTCTTGTCGAAGACGAACTGTTTTGGGATGATGTCGATTGTTGCCTCTATGAGGGGTTCCCTACCTACAGCCTCGTAGAGTATCTCGGTGTGTGGAACCCTGGGCGGTCTCCAGAGATGCTGTTTTTTTAGCCGTATGGCTGACGCCAGGGCTTCTTGCCTGATGAAGAGGTGTAGCGGCGGAATGTCCATGATAGCTTCCAGGGCTGCAGTCGGTGTGGTCCTCATGCAGCCACTGGCCGCCATGCAGGCCAGTCTCTGGAGGCGTTGTAGTTTAGCTTCGACCGTGGTTAGTATGATGCGAGGCCACCACACTACGGCTCCGTAGCTTACTATTGGTCGAATTATCGCTTGGTAGAGCCATAGAGTGATCCTGGGGTTTAGTCCCCAAGTCCTACCTACCATTCTGCGGCATTGCCAGAACGCGACTGTAGCTTTTTGGATTTTTTTGTCGAGGTGGCTGCTCCAGTTGAGTTTGGCATCTAGTATTACACCCAAATACTTTACCTCTGCTGACAGTTGGAGCTCTGTATTGAACAGTCTGGGTAAGCGGTAGGTCCCCAGATTCCGTTTGTAGGTGAACATTACCAGCTCCGTCTTCCTTGGGTTGACTGTAAGTTCATTGTCGTTGCACCAGCGTTCCACTATGGCGAGTGCGGAACGGGTGACGTCGCACACTGTACCTGCGTGGATGCCACTTGTGAGTATAGCTATGTCGTCAGCATACCCGATGGTGTAGTGATGACTGTTGTTTAGCTTGGTGATTAAATCGTTAACCACCATGTTCCAAAGTAGTGGCGAGAGGACGCCTCCCTGGGGGCACCCCTTCGCTACCCTTGCCTGCTTTGTTTGGTCTTCCCCGAGCCTGATGACTCTTAGACTCAACATGTTGTTTATCCATTTCGTCATAACCTCACTCACTCCGTGTCTTACCAGTGCTGCGGTTATGCTGGTGAATTTAGTCTTATCGAAGGCTCCCTCGATGTCGATGAAGGTGCCTAGACACATTGACTTGTTTTTGATCGCGGCTTCAGCCTGGGTAACCACCGCATGAAGCGCAGATTCTGTTGATTTACCTGAACTGTAGGCATGTTGGTTCTGATGCAGAGGCACCCGCACTAGCGCTCTCTCCCTCAGATGTCTGTCACATAGCCTTTCCAGCGTCTTCAACAGGAAGGAGGTAAGGCTTATTGGTCTAAAGGATTTGGGGTCCGTGTAATCTCCTTTACCTGGATTCGGTATGAAGATAACTTTGACTTCTCTCCATTGTCTAGGCACAAACGTATGTGCTAGACAGGCGCCCAGGACGATGGTGATTCTGTGCGTCAGCAGTGCCCCACCCCATTTTAACAGGGCGGGGAAGATCCCATCTGGCCCTGGTGATTTGTAAGAGTCAAAGCTGTCGATGGCCCATTGTGTTCTTTGTGTGGTTATTACCTCGCTGGCCAGTCTCCACCCCTCCTCTGTGGGGGTGGTTACCTCATCCAGTTGCCTAGTTGGACTTGATATCACGCAGTCCGGGAAATGCGTTTGAACCAGGACGCGCTCTGTTTCCTCTGGCGAGTTGGTGAGGGTGTCATCAGGTTTACGTAGGGATCCTAGAGTTAAGGCTGTATTGCTGGAGAGAACCTTCCTTACCCTGTTGGCCTGTGTAGTGGACTCAATGTCGGTACAGAAGTTACGCCATGAGCTTGTGCTCCTGTATCTGAGCCGCCTTTTATACCTGGACTTGGTGACCTTATATTCGTCCCAGTCCTGGTCTGCCATAGTGTTCATTGCCCTGTTGAGTTGCTTCCTCATTTTTTTCCTGAGTCTCTCCATCTCAGGTCCCCACCAGTTGGCCTTGTTCCCTTTGCCTGTTGGTGGCGTTGACAGAGGGCAAGTCTGCTGGTAACAGTCTATGATGGTATCCGTAAGGATTCCTACCTGTTTGTCTATTTCTGCGACGCCTGTTATTTTCGGAGGAACCTCGGTACGTGTAAGTGCCTGCCCTATTTTCTGTGCGTACTGGGCTCGGTTCGTTTTCCTTGAGTTCCTCCTGGGTGTTGCCGCGAGTGTATTTACCTGTAAGTCGAATCGAATCCATCTATGGTCTGAGCATGAGAGTTCACTCGATACATGCCAGTTTGAGATGTGCTTCGATGCTTCTTCGGTTGCTAGTGTCAAGTCAATGATTGTTTTGCTACGTCTGTTCACAAACGTTGGAATTGAACCTGTATTGATTATGCTTAGGTTTGTAGTAAATAGGTATTCGACAAGTTTCTTACCTCTGTCGTTCCCTGTAGTCATGCCCCAGAGGACGTGGTGTGCGTTCGAGTCGGTGCCTGTGATGAGCTCGAGTCCCGTCTCTTCGCAGTAGCTGACCAGCCTCGTCATGTCTTGTGGCGGTGGGTCGTCGGCCTCCGGCATGTAAACCGAGGCCATTACCACCTCCTGTAGTGTGGAGCCCTGTACTCCTCGCACCATTATGGCGCACAGGTCTCTGGAACAGAAACCTGTTAGAGGATGTGCTTGTATATTCTTTGTGGTGTAGATGCAGGCCCGGGGGGTTTCCGGTCCTGTGTGTACTATCAACTTACCTTCTGTGCTGCGGAGACCGCAGACAGTGCCTTTCCTGACCCACGGCTCCTGGATCAGTACTATGGCTGTAGTGTTAGCCTCCACCCACTTGCGTATCTGAGCCGTTGCGGTTTGGCTGTGGTGGAGGTTGGCTTGGAGGAGGTTACAAGTCGGAGAGGAAGGGGACAGCGACATCTTCGTCGGTCTCCTCCGTCGACATCTCCTCCGTCGACGTCTCCCTCCCCGCCTTGTCCTCTTCCCTACGGATGGCCAGCTTCCTTAGCTCCTCTGCGCATCCCTCCTCGTTTTCCGAGTGGTCGCGAAGAAGAAGTTCTTCTTCGTCCGTCTCGGGAGCGGGGTCGGTCTGCGCTGGAACCTGGGAAACTGGTTCCGCGACTACCTCAGCGACTACCGTCGCCGTGGCTGTCGCCGTAGGGGGGGTGTCATGGTTGGCGCCATCCTTTGAGTCGGTGGATTTGGCAGGGGGGTTTTCCCCGAACTTGCCACGGGGCCCCTCGAACTTGACGTACACCGAACCCAGCATGAAGCTGAGTCGGCGTCCGTGGTCCATCAGGGGCCCCACCACCGTCTCTGGGACGCTGAGTGTGGCAAACGTTTCTGTCGCCTGTATCTCGAACTGGTTGACCAGCCACCTGTCTATGTCTGCCCATCTGTTCTGGTAGCGCAGCATGCGTGCCACCACATTCGGGCTCTCGTGGTGCCCCGGGAGCAAGATACCAACGCGCACGCGCTTCGGTAGCTCGTCCGGGCGCTTCACCACAAGCTTTTGCCCATCGGAAAGGGTGATGGCGGCTACACTGCGCTTTAACCACTCGAGAGTGGCCTTGTCCTCACACCACAGCCTCAGGGAACCGTTTGTTAACACCGGTTTGCCCCGAAACTGTGGACCGTTGGCCTGGCTGTTCCCAGGTTGCATTGCTTCCTTTATCAGGAGATCCTGCATCTGGTGCTGTATCTCCTCGGATTGCTGCGGGCTCAGGTGTTCCGCTGTGGCAGTGGTGACGGCCACTAGCAGATCTGCCTTCACGGCCTCCGCGTACGCAATCCGGGGCGTTTCGCCATGATGCTCGGTCCTCTGCTTTTTTGACTCGCCCCTTGGAGAGATCGTCTCGTCGAGCCGAGCCCTTTTGGAAGAGGGCCGAGCCTCCTGGCTACTCCCCCCTTTGGTTGCCCTCGTGTTGTCTTTCCCCCTGCTCCCCTTCGGGACGGTACGGCCTGCTACTGGGGGTCCAGCGGCTGCCTGCGCCGATCCTTCCTGGGGGGCACCCTGGCTAAGCAGGGGTGCCGGGGCTGTATTACTTCGGACGCCAAGACGTTCTTCTCTCGCCTTGCGCCGTTGTTTTTTATTTTTCTTGTGGTACCCTGCCGTACTTGGGGGTTGGGTCGGTTGGGGTACCACCCGCTTGGCGCGTTTCGCCTTCCCATAATGTACTGGCAGGGACCACCCAGCATTCAGCCGTGCTATGGCTGGGTCCGGATCAGGTTCCACTGTGGCTGTAAGCTCCGGGTTGTTGGGTTTCTCCTGCTCCGGATCTACCTCCTTGGTGGCACCCTGTGTAAGGGGCGGGGTACGGCCTGTAGCCTGTACCGGGCCCTTGTTGTGTTCCGGGTGCTTGGTGGGCTGCCCGGCCGCCGGTTTCCCAGCGGCCTTCCTGCGCCATGCACCCTTGCTTCTCCTGTTCTTCGGTACTGTGTAAACAGCGCCGTTGCCAGGTTGTTGGTTTGCCTTGAAGGCATGAGATGTAGAGGGAGGTACTGGTGTGCCAGCGCCTTTACCTTGTTGTCTTTTTTTGTTGTTTGCGGTGTCAGGTACAGCGGATGCTGCGCCGTCTACCGCGTGGTTGGGATTTTGGGATCTTGTAGTATCCATGTTTTGGTGTAGTTTGTTTTCATCTCTCGAGCTTCCCACCCTCCGTGGAGCCCGCACCTTTGGGGATGTCCGTTAGGACACCAGGACTACCCGAGAGGTATAGATAGGGTGAGGTGTTGCTCATGCGCGACATCAGGTGCTGCAGACGGGTGGCTGGGACAGACGATCCCATCTGCCCCAGTTGTTCCACCAGCCCTCGCTCCGTCAGCATGGCCGAGCCCCAGTGTTCTTCCAGAGAACACCCTCCCCCTATCTCGCCTGCGGACCGTACCACCTCGACCGTACGGGACGCGTGTCCATTTCCCTGTGGTGGCTAGTCACAGGGCTACCGTTTCACCTGAAATCAGGTCCGAAGAGGGCGTGTTGCGTCCCAGGAGTATCTAATCCCGACTCCTGGTCGGCTCAACCCACCAGGCTTCCGCCATCCTGGTTTTCGGCGCTCAACTGCGCAGGACTAGCGCAGGTAGGTGAGAGTAGTCCACCGAGGTCACCTACACCCTCGGCAGAACCGTGGAAATAAATTTCCGAGGAGGGGAGTTTGGAGGGGGGTTTGGGGAAGTGTGAGGGGCTTGTTGGGGTGTGGCAGGAGAGGAAAGGAGAGTTTGGGAACACGGGATAGGGGTTTAAGGATTACCCGAATGGTGGGAAGCTCCAGCCGGGTAAAGCCCTTCTTACTTAGCTACTGGCAATCTGGGGTAGATGGTGGGAGTGCAGCGCCCTTGATCGCCAGCATTACCAGGGTGCACGGTCCACTCCATTAGGAAGCAGACTCACCGCTGACCTGCGGCGGCAGAGTCAACGGCGACGTGGACGTGTAAGACGGACTTAGGTGAGTGTGTTTTGCAACTCAGCGCTGCACACCTGAGTGCGCACACACCCACCCCTTGCACCCCAAGTTGAAACATAACTATGTTCGGTTCACTCACTGAATTCAATAAAAAAAGGGATTAATCACTCCCCCGGTAGTAAACTCTAGTGTGAGAGATACTCCTAGAACCTGATTAACTCGTGACAACGATATGATATGTTCATTTATTGATTAAATAAAAACTTTCTAACAAAAAAATTAAACCGCCGAAAAAAAACTGAAAAGCAAAAAATAATAATCCATTTTTATTTAGTTTAATAACTAAGTTCTTAAATTAATCTAAGTGTACTGAAGTAATTTTGACTCGGCACCAAACAAGCATATAATTTTTATTTTTTTTAATAACCTTAATAACTAAGTTCTTAAATTAACCTTAGTGTACCTAAGTAATTTTGAGTTGGTTCCGACTCAAAATTACTCAGGTGCACTTAGATGAATTTAAGAAATTAGTTATTAAACTAAATAAAAAAGGTTAATTATTTTTTGCTTATCAGTTTTTTTTCGGCGGTTTAATTATTTTGTTAAAAAGTTTTTATTTATCAATTTTCTTTGGCTTACTTTAGTGAATTACTAACTTAATTACTAGTTACATGCAATATTTTTGATCACTCTCTGCATAATATGGAGTGAACAATCAATCATCCCCTGTTTTCCTACCCTTAGGGTAGAAATTTTTATTAAAAATTTAGGTGGGACCAACTTCGAATTATCAAAATCAGACTACTCTGTAAAAAGTTATGCGTGCTCATACATAAAAAAAAGACAATATACAATTCAATACAAATACTCTTTATTGCACACTTCAAAACATGAATCAAATAAACATAATAACTTATTAAAAAATAGATGTTGACAACAGGCGGTCTTATCGCTAAAGAGCGATCTCTTCCAGACAACCTTTAGGTAGCGGAAAAATATATAGAATAAGTGTAGAATCTGAAGTCTTAAAAATGTGTATGTATAACTAACTTAAAAATAACAGCTATTAAGCTGTAGATGCCCTCTCATATTGCTGCGCCCTATGCAGGGTATCACATGTAAAACTGCCCTATATTGTACCTACCTTTATAGCTATGTGATATGCAATAAACGATTATTATTATTATTATTATATATGCGCGTTGACTTGAGAACCTCCTCCGTTTTTTTCGTCGGTTGAAAAATATTTTACATGTCATTATGTCTTACTACATTATGTGTACTAGGTGCTTAAAATCTATTACAGTTGCTATTTGTCATCAATAACATTTTAGCCTACTTGGTAGTGGCCTTATACATGAAACAGTGCCGGGTTCAAATCCCGGTAAGGGCATTTATTTGTATAATGATAATGACTGATGAGCATGAGAATATTTTTAAGTCCTGGATGTTTTCTATGAGTATGTAATTTAAACGGTATATTTATGGATGTCTAGATGAATTTTTAATTAATTATAAAGCTTATTATTTATTGATTTATATGCAAAGCTATAAGCTAAAGCTTATACTAGTAAAACTAGCATCCCATTCCTAGTCCCTTTCGGAAATGGAATGTTAATCACAATAAAAGCATTATTTTATAGTTCTCCAATCTCACTGAGTAGATAGGCACAATGCTATGCGATTCAGCAATTCTATGTATATGATAATTTGTAGCAGAATTAACTGTTCAAACGATCAGGAATTATTAAATTAACAAGATGTTGACATAATTCATGTCACAGGTACATAACTTAGAGACATACCTCTTATTCTAGCCTTATTATTTCAAATTAAACACCTCCAATAGCTCTAGCCCGGCCAAGGAAAGTAACTGAAAAAAAAACACATATATAACCATAATTTCGGATCGATTGACACCTCTTTTTAACCGACTTCAAAAAAAGGAGGAGGTTCTCAATTCGGTTGTATTTTTTTTTTTTATTTTTTTTATTTTTTTTTTCAATGTTTGTTACCTCAGAACTCCGTCATTGATGAACCGATTCGGAAATTTTTTTTTTGTTCGTATGTATATACTTCCAGGTGGGTCCCATTTTTTTCAAAATTCAGTTAGATGATGGGATCCATGAGGAATTGAGGGGACTCCTCAATTTTATAAGGCACGCGTGTAGTGATTTTGGTATTTTCTGTTATAACTCGTGTATTTACATCCGGAATCATAAATTTGGTGGCGAGGAATTGATGATGAAGACCACAGATGACTTATCGAATTCCTCAATTATGTACTTAAAAGTGCAAAAGTACGTCATAGGTTCTGATAAGATTTCGTTGAAATAGGAACTAATGAAGTGCCATTGGTGATGATCTTGGGGAATCGATGGAAGTCCTCAAATATTATCGGCCCACATACAGCGATTCGGTTTTTTTCTATAGTAATCAACGCATTTGCTATCGGAAATCAGTTCATGTGGTAAATTGTAAAAAATAGGAAATGCAGTGCTCGTGGCTTGGCGGAGTACTAAATTGAAGTCGGTTAAAACTTTGTTTTTAAAGTAAATTATATCATTATCGGTTCAGTATCTTAAATGCTACGTCAATACAAACATAGACTGCTAAAAACATATCCCTGCCTATCATAGTACGGCAAAATACTTATTTACGATACAAGTGCCGAAAATAGGAAATTCGCAATGAGTGGTGATAAAAACATGACCGAAGGGAGTGTTTTAAATCGACACTAGTTGCGAATTACCTATTCGCACGTGTATCGTACAACGTTTTACTATACATGTGGCTCTTTAAAGTTTCGACATTTGCACGGAAAGTGCTCTTTTCCGCACTAGTGCGGGAAAGTAGCACCATGTTTACTGTAATCACAAAAACACAAAAAACAACACAAACAATACAAAATTTTACGTCTTCACCTGGCCACAATGCGAGTTTTCCCGTACGCGCAGCGTGCAGTAAAACTCGCATTATGGCCACGTGTGACGTAAAAGAAATTTGTTAAACCGCTAACACAAAAGGGAGTTCGATTTTTTTTTATTTCTTTACTTATAATACGAGCCATATTGTTGATGGTCTCGTGATGCTAACAAAAGTTTATCATATTTGTCTACTTTGATTCATCAATAGTTATTGATTGATACATTTTGATTGGTCTGGAGTCGGTTATCAAAGTCACTGGGTCGCGGTATTGGCCTATTTATTGCTAGATGATAAGTAACTAAATCAGTTTCTTTGGTACAGTCAGCATCATGTACCTACTTGTAATACACTTTTCGACGAACAGTAAGGCCCTTTTGTTTTCTTTCATGAAAAATTATACGACTGTTAGAATTATTTATACAAAGTAGCCAACTTAAAGTAAATTGTAGGTCAAATTTCGACTCTAATAGCTACAGACTATGGTGTCAATTCGAACTAACCACATCCATAAATTCCGCTGTTGTTGATTTAGATTGGGTTATTCTTTACGCGCTCACGCGCCTCACTCCACCCGTCACGAAACTAGACCTCTGCCTACGCTTTAGTTACTACGAATCGCGGGGTCAAGATATATTTGTGGTAGAGCGGTGAGGTGAGCATAAAACAAGTTACAGAATAGCAGGGCTGCACGAAACTCGAATCTCGAAGTTCGTATATCATAGAAACTTGGCAAACTTTCCATACATTCAAATTTTAACGAACGCCGCTTACGGTTACAGACGGTTTTGGGCAAAACATCGTAAAATAAAATAAATAAATAAAAGTAAATATATGGGGATAATCTTACACAAATCGATCTAGTCCCAAACTAAGCAAAGCTAGTACTATGGGTACTAGACGATGTAGACAAATAAATACTTAAATAAGTACATTGAAAACATCCATGACTCAGGAACAAATATTCATGCTATCACAAATAAATGCCCTTACCGGGATTCGAACCCGGGACCTCCGGCTCTAAACACGTAACCGTTTTGGTTTTCATCCGTCAAATTAATCTCGGTAGCGCGCGCGTCACATTTGTTTTGAAACTATTTGCATCATCCCAGCAATATCGCCGGCTATCTGACGCCATTATCATTGCTTGTTGGAAATGTACGGGTGTCAACCGATAGTGGACCCCCCGCCGTATGATGACATATCTCCGCGGCTTGCGTGCTTATTGTTTGTTCACGCCCTTTGAACTGAGCAGATTGATCGCTACAAACAAAACCATCTTATCATTCCTATTACAGCGCCGTCAATCGGAGATTGAGCACAATATAAACGTAACGCGTGCCTTTTCTTTGGAACAGAGCTATCATTAGAAGATTCGCATCCAAGACGTATTAGGCTTGTGACCTAAGATTTATTTACGATGCCATTCGTACCCGTTTTTGGAGACGAAAAAATGATTGTATGTGAGCAACTACAATTAAAAAACATATAAATCCAAAAAAATTGTTACAGACGGACCTCGCTGGCGGCATCCGAAACGCTTCAGACCAATTGACGTAAAAGTATGTCTTCACACTTTGCAATTATTGTAATTCCTCGATTAGTTTATCTTTCAATGAAGTTTAATCAATAATATTACTCCCTCGATCTCTTTTATGTGATAGCTTCTAAATTCTATAAATTCTTCTATATATATATAATAATAATTTAACTGCACGCAACCGTAACATAAGCACACCGGCAAATAAAACTTGCCGCCGCGACATATTCTCGATTTTTCTCGCACTATACCTCTTATTCTAAGTGTTCTAATAGGAAAGAGACGGATACTGCAAGAAAAATCGTGAGAGCTCGCGCGCCGTCGCGTGATTGCCGTGCTGATGGGGTGGCGCCAGAAATGATACGACGCATCTTGCTCGATAGGCTTCATTACGTGTAGACTAACGACTGCATTAAATAATGCATCACATCACACATCATCAGCCTATATACGTCCCACTGCTGGGCACAGGCCTCCTCTCATGTATGAGAGGGAATAATGCATATTAGCTATTAATAAATGTACCGCCGAAAACGCTTGGCTGTTTGTGTTAATTGTATGCAATATTGGCGCAGCGGTCCCGGCGTTTCGCCATCGCTCTTTAGGTCAATCCAATCGAATATCCGCCCGGCGCAACATACGGCATACGGGGTGGGCCTCCCCCCTTCGTCGATCTGAAAATGCAATACGGAATGTAATTTACTGGTATAAAAAAAAAATTCGTTGTTGAAGCTGTAGATAATTATATTAAGCGTCTCACAGAATGGCGCGGCCTGGCAGAGGCGGTCGATACTAAACTTGTCATTAGCTGTCAAATTTACTAATGACCGCCACCGCAAGCCGCGCCAGTGTGATTGAGTGTGATTCGCTGTTGCGTTGTTAGAAGCGGTTTCTTATGTGCATTCCCATCATCATCTTAATAAATCCCTTATTTTAACCGATTCTTTGAGATGCTTACAAGATTTAGTTAAACGTCCATTCCATACCAAAGAAAGCTTTCCTGTAACCTTACAAATCAAGGAACTCTAAAAGTGTCATATGGATAGCATTGATGTCGTTCTGGCTTGGATCCCAGGCCACAGCTGGATAAGGGGCAACAAGACGGCCGATCTTTGCGCTAAGGAAGCAGTCACACTTGGCAGCAATGTACATGACCAATGTTTTATTCGTGATCCACTTGCCCTTCCACACATGCGAGCAGCCTTGAACACACGTCGGCAAAGGTCCCGTCTAAATGTGGGTAAAACATATGGGAAAATTCAATCAGACTTGCCGTCTAAGCCAGGGTTTCTTAAAGTGGGGTCCTTGACATGATTGCTAGGGGTCCGCGGCCACTTCGCTCACTCTAATCGTATAGGCAGGTACGTAGGAAACATGAGATTTTTTCCCGCGGTGGTCTAGCATAGGGTACGTATTGTCACTCCGTTGTATTACGCTGTCCTTACCTTTAGAAATTCCCCGTCCCGTTAACATAAAATTCCTTCTCACTTTGGTTTATTCCCCCTTTGTATATGTCCTCTGTAAGTTTATTAAAATTAACAACCTGTTTGTGTAATAGGTAATTTGGCTAACAATAAAAATGATTCGTGTGTTTTGTGTCTTCCGTTCCATTTGATTTTTCTTTTTCTTAGCAACATTTGATTTTTCTTAGCAGCAAATTTTTCTTTCGCCATTATCCCTGCTCGCATACTTTCTCATTCTTAAAATATACCTTCATCACTTTATTATTGTAGCAAATTTTTTGCTCGCATAAGTTTACAAACACGTTTTTCAACATTCATTTTATTCGCAACTGAACAGTTTCAAGGAAGCCCTCCGAAAGGCTATTCCTGGGCGGTTTGTTCTTCGGGCATGCCTATAACGAACCTAACTTACCTACTCTTTCGCAATTGTAATGGGTTTCCTACAAAGAAGAAAAATTGAGATGTCCTTACTTAATAAAATACGATACGGGAGCAACACGACTGTGAAAGTAAGCTGCGGTGTAAAAAACGACTTGGAATAATCACGATCAGGAAAACCATGCGAAAAGAAAATTATCTACAAAGAAAATTGCGTTTAGGGTAAGCGATCTAACAAACCAGCCATCTGACCTTCCAACCCAGAGAGAAAAACTAGAACTTATTGGGATTAGACTGGTTTCGTCACGATGTTTTTCCTTCACCGAAAAGCTAACGGTAAATATTCCATAGGTACATGAGTTCCAAAAAACTCATTGGTACGTGCCGGAATTCGAACCCACGACCGCCGCTTGACAGCCGCATGCCTGAACCACTAGGTTACCGTGGCATTTGAGGGCTACAATACTGAATGAGGTGTGAAAAAATATTTTCTGTAACATTGATAATTGTGTTTATGAGAAGGGGACGAAACACATTTTAGTCAACTTAGAACGTATATTTACGACGTTGATAAAAAAATGTTTATCATCATCATTTAAGAGTTTAGCCTCGTCGGTGTAGAAGACGCCAGTGGTTTGCATATTTGTCTTCCGTACCACCCAATACTACCCCAGAAGCCTCGTCTTCGGCCTCGTGGCCCCTGGCTACTAGGCCGCTGTTGGCCGGCGGGGGCCGAGGCACTGGCCTAAAAATCCACGAACGAACATCTTTTCCACCCTAGAACGAGCCAAACGTCCCCCGATGATGGGGTACCTCGTACCGCAGGTTTTCTCCACGAAATAAAACGCTGTTGTCCAGCGTTAGGAAGCTTATTTGATGGCGGTATATTATTTCGCCGTTTCGCATGGTTGTAGTAGGACCTTTTTGGTATTTGAACGAAGATCTGCCCCCTCAAAAAAAAATACCAATAGAAAAATCAAATAACGGCTTTTTGATAAAAAATGGTTTCTTTAATTATATATTCATATACATAAATACATATTAATTATATATTTAGGGTTGGGATGTGAGGACGATCAACCCACATCTATTATCGCGATTATACAAAAATAGATAACCATTTATCTGTGACGTATAATTAGGTCTCCTAATCGACATAATATCATATATAACACGCCGCACCCGCCTTGTATTCACTGTACGTCTTGACGTCAAGCCGCCATCTTGGAATTTTGAATATAGAACGTGTTATTGTTTTTGTTGAGTTGACACTTTTCTCTATTCTATTCTGCCTCTATCATATTCTGAGGTGGAAGTTTGCCGTTGGCTGTGCAGGTTATAAAAAACTTTCATGTGCGGTGTTTGTCTTAAGTTCTGACAGTTAAAACATTCAAGAAGTTTTTTTGTATCAAAATAAAAGGTGAATACTAGAGGTCACTGCTTATTCTTTGGTAATATTTCTTGCGGAAAATTAGGCAATAACATGCACCTTTACATAAGAAAAATTACGAGAATAAAGCCAGCTATATAGACTGAATGCAAAAGCTCGTATCGACGGCGGCAGTAGGTTAATAATAACGTTATAAATCAGCCTATATACGTGCCATTGCTGGGCTCAGGTCTTCTCTCATGGATGGAGCAGATGTTCTACATAACCGACTTTTCGATGGGAAGAGACTTTGGTCGTGCATTGCCAGTGAATATTTTGACTAATTATTCCCTATTTCTATTTAAAAAGTGAAACTTGTAACGACCACGACTTTTCTGCCACAATAGTATCTGTATATAATGTTAACTGGAGTGACACTGGCAGATAATAGTCTACTTTTTTTAATTTGTGTCTGTCCGTTCCAGAATCATGGACGGTCCAAAAGGATCGTGCGATGAGAGGCTAGCGGACAACTGCCGGTGCGAGGGAGAGGTCACCATTAAAAGCAAGAGACACGGCCGGGGAGCTGTGGAGTCGGGTAAGTCTTTTTTATTTTTCGTTTGCCTGGACTTAGCCTTTTGCTGTCTGTAGCCTCGGGCTTATTAAAAAATAAACAATATTTTGCTCGGATTCTCTAAGAGGAAAATACAGCTACCGTTTCGCCATTTCGCCGTTCTAGGAACTTATAATTCTTCCTCCACGAGAATTGAATGTTAACCGTTCTTTACCATTAATCCTTATACTGTTAAATGGGATTGGCTCAAAATAGACAATTAAACCATGATAAAAAAATATTTTTACGTCGCACGTTGATTTTTATACCTAAAAAATGTTCCGGCTGTATACATTTTAGTTTTTTAATGATTATCTGTCGTTTAATTTCATAATTTTACGTTGGCAATTCGTGTGAGTGGGACACCATCCTCGGGTTAGTTGCTCTCGCTCGGACCGCTTTCTCTAGTTGTCTTTTATCATACAATTGTGTATCTGTCTCGCTCAGAAATATGGTTCAATTCTGATTGACTAATAAAACTTAGTACTCAGTCCAGTTACATATACGTCCATGTTCACGCCTTAATTAAGCTATTAGCTGTCAAGCATGTGATGTGCCAATTTTATATGTAAGCACAGATGGATACTAACCCTAATACTACTATAAAACTTGATGGTACCGCAACGTCCAACCTCATCTCTTTCAATTTGGTTTTGCGAGCCACTTTAGATGATCCCATACCTGTAGAGTAGCGTCGATTCTCGTAAACATATCACATTTAATTAATTGTATACGTACCCACTACTATTGAAGCAACCGAATCCCTTGCCCATTAAGGTCGACGAGCATCTAGGTTAAGGCATACCGTCTAGTGTTTCACTGTAGTAGCATCGATAACACTTGACCATTTGTGATCCTTATTGCAACGGAATACGGTCTAGAAATGGTCAATGTTGCTGTAAGGCTCGTGTTAGATTTAAATGGTTGAACGGGGTCACGCACTTCGCATTCGCGCGAGGCTACAAATTATTTCGGCGACCTTTTCTACAAAGCCCATTTTCAAAGGGTACATCTGCTTTAACTGTGGGAAGTTGAAGACGAGCTCTCATGAGGGATGAGGGATGAATGTGTGTTTTCAACTGCTCGGTCAGTAAACGGATTCTGTGCCAGTTTCAACGGGGTAACTCCGTTTTCTCGTTGAATAGTGTTTTACTTTTCATTTATACATTTTATACTGTAAGTCTTAGAATTATTCTTAAGTTTGAGCGGGTGCGGTGCTCTATGGCTGTGAGCGAGATACCAGAACGCAGCAACTCTTTCCTATGGTGCACCGCTGTCGTCGTCGCGGTCTCAACTCCAGCGGGCAGCGGGGCGGCGAGCGCCATACGTTCAAGTCCCTCGAATGTATGAACGCCCGCTCGCCGCCCCGCTGCCCGCTGCCGTCCAGACCGCGACCGCTTAGTTAGGCCTTACTTTCTAAATAATAAAAAAACAAGGTACACGTGTATGAGCAGGCGCGGGACACTCCGCGATTTACGTTCATCGCTATAAGTACATGCCGGTGCCCCAACGTTGGGGAACCGGCATGTACTTGTAGCGATGAACGCGATGAAAGCGATGACGTGGGCCATAAATCACAATGTTTTGGCTGAGAAAAAAGCGCCTTTTGTAAAGATCAAAGGAGTCTCCCTTCTGTACTTGTACTGATCTATTCTGTGATGAGCAAATTTGGTCTAAAAAGTAATTTTCTCAAACAACTCGAATGAACTGTAAACTGTAAAGGAATAATACAAAATTGAAGGAAGACCTAAGGCGCGAAGTAATTTAAATATTGGCACAGCATCACGGAGTTTAGCTATAAAAAGTAAAGTTTGGTTTCTTAGAGTTTTTTTAAATATGTAATTGCATGTTTGAGAAAAGCACTTCGGCGTGAAAACGGGTTGCCAGCCTCATAACTATCCTATCATAACTCGGCCGGAAGGTATTATATATTGTATATATATTGTATACTCGCATTATTAGAACGAAGACAGACGTGCGACGTCACACTAATTTGACGTGAGACTCGAGATAGTGTTGGATAATGAGTACAGAAGCCAAGGTTCTTTTTGGATAAGGGATACGTGACGTAACAATCTGCGTAGCGCAATTATGGCATTCAACATCATATCGAGTCGTTATTCCCGTTTGGTCGATTCCAGTCAGAATAGCACACTAACTTTGCCACGAATGATTGAGGTTATTAGGTGGCCAAATTGCATCAAAGTGTTTCTTTCAATAATTTACTTTAACAACAAAGTTTTAACCGACTTCAATTTAGTACTCCGCCAAGCCACGAGAACATTTCCTATTTTTTTTTTACTATTTACCACATGAACTGATTTCCGATTGCAAATGCGTTGATTACTAAAGAAAAAAACCGAATCGCTGTTTGTGGGCCGATAATAATTGAGGACTTCCATCGATTCCCCAAGATCATCACCAATGGCACTTCATTAGTTCCTATTTCAACGGAATCTTATCAGAACCTGTGACGTACTTTTGCACATTTAAGTACATAATTGAGGAATTCGATAAGTCATCTGTGGTCATGATCATCAATTTCTCGCCACCAAATTTATGATTCCTGATGTAAATACACGAGTTATAATTTATAATAGAAAATACCAAAATCACTACACACATGCCTAATAAAATTGAGGAGTTCTCTCAATTCCTCATGGATCCCATCATCTAACTGAATTTTGAAAAAAATGGGACCCACCTGGAAGTATATTACATACGAACAAAAAAAATATTTTCGAATCTCTCATCAATGACGGAGTTCTGAGGCAACAAACATTGAAAATAATAATAATAATAAAATAAAATAAAAAATACAGCCGAATTGAGAACCTCCTCCTTTTTTTTGAAGTCTGTTAAAAAGCAACTCTACCGTCAAATGAACGAGTAGAAGATTCCAACGATTCTCTCCTGAGCGAAATAGCTCGTGCTAACTGACCTGTATGGCTTGTAATGCTTCGTTTTAAAGTCTTCGCAAAACGAGATTCTTTAAGACCGACCCCGCCAAAGAGAAAAGAGTGAACAAGCTACAAACACTTTGTAAGGGAAGCGTCAAACTTCAACTTTTTTTGCCAAGAGGTAACAAGATAAGATACAAGATCATAAGCTTAAGAGCCGGGCTCTTGTCGGTAGAGTAATCGCCATTCTGTTCTTCTCTCACCCATTGTTTTTTAAATACACAATAATTAAAAAATGGACGCTCCTTTGACCGTTTGACCAGAGAATAGTGGCGTCCCTTTCCCTACGGGCTTTGAAGATATCTTCCAAACGCGACATTTTAGAACTATGCCCTCGATGTTCAAAGTATGGTTACCAAACTTTCAATTTAGACGAGTGTATAGTTCTGACATGATTAACTCCCCGATACATATTTTTGCACTCGACTGTATAAACAGAGCGTTTAGACGTTTCATAAATATTGTAAACAACTTAATTAGTTAAGCACCTCTCGCATGTAAGTAGTTGAGGATTGTTCGAATATAGGTCTTCGTTTTGCATGTGTTATTTGAAACATGTATAATGATAATGAATGACCATTCGAACAGATCACAACTTCATACAGTTGGAGCCTTACTTAAGTTTTTTTATATCGTATTACCTATTTACCCCACATTTTCTCTAGCTAGCGAATTTATAGTTTAATTGTATTTTAAAGTTCTAACCGACTTCAAAACGGTACCCAAATTCTTTCAAATGATCCTGTACAATTTGAAGAGTTCCCTCGGTTTCTCCATGATCCCATCATCAGATCCTGGCCTGATGACCATGGGATCACATGGGAAGGATACTCTTTCAAACAAATAAATAATTGCCCAAATCGGCCCAGGCGTCTTGGAGTTATCGGGGAACATACAAAAGATTCCGACGAATTGAGTCGAGGTGAGATTTTTGAAGTCGGGTACAATTAAAATGGGACATAGAGGAAAGACAGCTCGGAATATTTGTTTTGTCAAGAATGTGACTAGTTAGACACTGTCAACCTCGAAAATGAAGATACTAACTTGCACATTTTTGAGATTTGAAAATATGTTGGTTGACACACGAATACGTAAAAGAGTGCTGGGGGCCTAGACAAGGTTACAATCGACAAGCGCTAACGCCAATAGAAAACTAATAAAATGTATGGGAATGACAGATGTAAACGAAAAGTGTTTCGTCGGCATCTGTCATTCCCATACATTTTATTATTTTCTATTGGCGTTAGCGCTTGTCGATTGTAACCTTGTCTACGGCCCCTGGTGTGCTATTGTGTAACTATAGAATATATATTCCCAACTTTGTGTTAATGCAATGCGATTTATTTTTGACAGCCTGTTGTGCTACCTTGCTATGCGAATTTGTGTAACGTAAATTACGTTTATGCATGCACATATCATAAGTGCTCTAAAATACGTTCAGAAACCGTAGGAAATGACCAACATTATTACAACCGATTTTACTATGAGAACTTTCTTGTCTGTGGTAGTAGGTAAAATCTGTACTTTGCAACACACTGGCGCGGCCTGAGGTGGTGGACAATAGAAAATTTGACAGCGGCGGACAAGTTTACTATTGTCCGTAATCGATACGAAAAGTCAATTTATTATGTTTTTTAATATTTACGCACGACATTTGATCTCGAGTGACATGAGTATAGGGGGGGGGGGGTATTTTTTATGTTGTTTGTGTAAGTCCAAGTTTGGGAGCCATATGTTAAGCATGGAAGAATACATGTGTCCATGACAGTTTTCTTCATATGGAGATTATAGTCGCCTTTCAGTATTTCTTTGTTTGCCCAGTATTTGTTCCAGCTGGATTTGATTCGTCTGTTTATTTCGTCTGCGTTGTTTATTTTAGAGAACTTGCTTCCCTAAATATATGTAGTGGTCGACGTATTCCACTTCGGTGTTGTCTAGCATGATTTTTTTCTTAATATCGTTAGTCATTATCTTAAAAGCTAATAAAATTAAATAAAACTTTTCTCTATAACCTACATATCCTGATAGATAAAAGTCGTCCTTTAATTTTGCCAAATTTTCCATACATTCTGATCTAGTTTTCTTGTACTAAAAACCATTCGTCTTGACGGAGGATAGAATTGCCGCCATTGCTGTTGTCATTTATTTGTTGGTTTTTTGCTGTCACGGAAGAACAATTGTGAACCCATCTTAGAGCATTCTTAGAGTACTTATGTGTGTATGTAGATAAATTAGTGTATGCAACTGTACATAATTACGCCTTAAAACACTCGTGTGATCCTAACGCGCTACTCGCGACGCTCGTTTCATAAAACCACACTCGTATTTTAAGGCCTCTCATTATGGATCAGTTGCATAAATTACTATATTTAAACCATATTATGCCACAAGCGCAATATTTTTCTCGTTATCTCGACCGATGACCCTCGTATGACGATAGTGTTATATATGTAACGACTCTGTACAAACAAGTGTAGTGATAATTATGTCAGGCTCAATGGAAATAAACAATAAATATGATGTAAATGGTATAGGGGATATCGGGCACCGAGTAACGTTGCATAATAGTTAAGTAAGTAAAAACAACAATTTTACATACTTAACTATTAGTTGATGGGCACTCCTCTATCATCGTCATTAACTTAAGAGCCGGGCTCTTGTCGGTGGAGTAATCGCCATTCTGTTAATGTCTCTGCCACTGGTTTAAGCTCTTTACATTAACTTTCTCTTTAGCTTGGTCCATAAACTGACGTCTTGGTCAACCCCTGCCCCTCCTTCCTTCTATCTTTCCTTCAATTATAGTTTTTATGTAATTGTCATGGTCGTATCAGGGGCCAACGAAACGTTGACATCTGTCATTCCCATACATTTTATTAGTTTTCTATTGGCGTTAGCGCTTGTCGATTGTAACTTTGTCTACGGCCCCAGGTGCCCTAACATATTTCCCCTTCCGTTTTCACCACTTGGTCTAAGGTGTTTTCAATAGTTTTAGTATACATATTCTTTCTCCTATGAAACTTAGAACCTCTTCATTGGTTCTTCTTTCTGTCCAACTAATACCTTCCATCCTTTTCCATGCCCACATTTCAAATGCTCTTTCTTTCTCTTTTTATCACGCTGGGTTACCACGTGGTCTACAGTGCACGTCTCGCTTGCGTACAACGCTATGTTACATATGTAGGTGTTAATAAGTCGTCTTCTGATATTTCGAGGTATTTTCACTTTGAATTATTTCTTGCTATATAGCAAGGCCGATATTTATTTTCTTGATGCTCAACTTAGGCCTCCCCCAAAGAGTGCCAAAGTGACCGGTCCTGCGCCACCCGCATCCAGCGGAGTCCTTCGACCTTTACCAGGTCATCAGTCCACGTCCTTCCGGTGCGTGGTCGCCACGCGAGTAAATTTCTACCCCAACGAGCATCGGTTCTGCGTGCAATGAATGCGATGTGTGTGGTTGATGTTGGGGATAGAAGGGCCACCTTAACCAACTCCACAGTACTACAACACGACTCCTTAACCTAACCGTTGCACCTCCTAAACTAGACAAGACAAACCCTTCGTGTTCGACTCATTTCTATTTATTAACGAGTGGATATGCCAAAAAGTATTCGGCAAGGAAAGCTTGTACCTAAAATTATGTTTTTGTATGAGATGATGATGCATTCCTGTTATCCCTTATCAAGTTGAAGGGTGGGTTAAAACCATATGTAATCGGAAGCGGTGTTCGTTAAAATCTGAATGCATCTTCTGTAGTGCTAAGGATTTCTAAAAATTATCAACAGAATTTAAATTGTTACCAATGTCACTCTTGAGGCATAAATGATTAATTTTACTTTCAAATATAACTGCTAATACTCTATTTTAGATAATTTAAACGATGAACTCAAATGTACGTTATAATTTCTGATAAATATATAAGGTGCCATCGAATTAGATACAATTTTTTTAAGAGGTGTTACATTACATCAAAACAATTAAATTTAAGTAGAAATTAAGATAACTTTTTATATGATATTTTTGTTTTAATTTTTAGAACAAAATAAATCATTTAAAATATCGTTGAAAAATAACCATCCTGTGTAAATACTAAATACACACACAGTGTTAAACACCTTGTCAGTTAAATAACTGACAAGGTATTTAACACTTGCTGTCAAGTGAACATCGCTGTGTGTGACACACGTCAATGATTCTAGGTAAAATTGTTAACTATCTCATTAACAGGGTGTTTTTACGCAGTAATGTTGTTTCCTTATTTATCTTCAAAAATTAACACCATCTATTAAATATTTCTTATATAAATAGACTCCTAGAGACGAGTACTATCAACTCTAAAAGTATTGGTACCTAAATCAAATGCACCTTATATTGTTAAATACTTATTGTTATTTTTAAATTTTATTATATTTGACATTATGTTCTAAATACGTCATAATCTAATTCACAATGCTTTCTTAATAATCAAATCATTCATTCATATGTAAGGTAAAGGTCCTGGTGCTCGGCGCTCTACTAGTTTATGGCATGGGCGCTCTATGTCAAAGCAATATGGATCACATTAGAAGTAAGAGGATTTTTCTTCATTCGAATTTAAGCCATGTCATTTGGACATAGAGTGCCCATGCCATGTACGTACAGCGTCGAGCACTCAGACGATTACCTTAGGTATATTTATTTTTAAAAAAGACTATCGTAAATGGAACTTTTTACGAAACGTCTAAAAGGGGTTGGCAACTGTCAAAGTTTGACTAGATGGCGCCATCATAGGTTTTACCTAATCACTAGCCTTTTTCTATGGGATTTGGCTTAAACGGCTTGATTAATTAATTAATTAATTTATTAGAGAAATGGCAGCCTCTAGGGCCTTTGCCAAAAACAGTGCACAGAAATCAGAAATAAAAAAAAACATTTCACATGCATGATGTACGGTGTCAGGCCTTCACGATGCACTGAGTGATAGCTGGAGCAGTACAAAGTATAATGGCGGCCGCGACCACGAACCGCTGAATGATGCCCAAGAATTGGTTATTCGCATTTCCAGGAAAATTCTTCATAAACTGTAGCCGTCATGTTTGCCATTTATTGCATAATACGCTATCAAAACTATACATTAAACAGCAGGATGCAGAAAATGAAAAAAAATGTCTGGAGCACGATCCGCCATGTTCCAAGGATCATTCAAAAGCCAACGGCTTGATTCTAAACAATGAAATTCCGAAAAAAAAAACAAGAATTTGACAGTTTTGGTAGGACTGACAGGTAAAACCTATGCTGGCGCCATCTGCAAATACCTTCACCCGGCCAACCCCACTAAGTATGAAGTTTGTAGGGAAATAGAAGTGACCGGTCGAACAGCATCCATTTGTTAAAATCTTAATAGCAAACCCCAGTTAAATCTTTTCGGGGCGTGAATTTTTCCGAGTTTTTTCGTAACTCTTGTTTTTTGGCATGGCCCGGACTTTTGGTGCCGGTGACGTCAAACCATACACAGGATGATTACAAATAGTCTTTTTGTAAACAGTTACCACTTATCAAGCTCTTTAGTTAAATGATAACATGCACTTAAAATGGTCTTTGACTGACATTGCCATTCAGATAAACAATAAGTTGACGTTGTAATTGTTTAGTTATTGCGTTTTGACAATTACTTTATGTAGTATTTATTTTTACTATTGTATAAAAAGTTACTATACAATGTCATCATTACAAGAATCATCATCATCATATCAGCCGAAAGACGTCCACTGCTAGACATAGGCCTCCCCCAAAGAGTGCCAAAGTGACCGGTCCTGCGCCACCCGCATCCAGCGGACTCCCGCAACCTTTTTTTCATTAACCAGGTTTTCATTAGGTCATCAGCCTACCCACGCCGCGCCGCGCGATTACGCCTTACAAGGATATTGTTACGAATTACCTATTTAGGACAAGCTACATACATTAAACTCGGCACGAAAAGTAGGAGCCATTTTTATTGGTAAACTAGGAATATATTTTTTTAGAAGGCTCCGTGGCCGAGCGGTAAACCGCGACTCAATGTGGAGGACGCAGGCTCGAAACAGTGCCTACGCCAAACCTTTGGTGTTAAAGGGGAAACACTACCGGGGAAAACGCCAGGAGCACGATGATATCTCAGAATAATTATACAGAATATATTTTTACTTTCACGTAGGTATTAAGAAAAAAATAGGCTTTTAAATAAATATCAAGCGGTCTTAGTCGCTTGGCTAACGAGTCTACCCCAAGTTCTGTATGGTTTCGCCCAGAAACTCCACCCGTTCCGGTGACGAAAATCAATAATTTCGGAAGACCTATGTACATTACTATGTTATTTGTAAGCTATATATCGTGGCGTCCGCACTGCAGTCATGATTTCCAGAAATGGGAGCTTCCAGTGTGGCAGGCGGCTGTGGTGCTGAAGGGGCGTATGTCATTGCTTCTGTAGATTCACATGTCATTTTTTGTCTATCGAGATCTGCAGTGGGGCAGGTACAGGTATAGCAACATTGCTCGGACCATTGGGCCTTATTTCGTTGGAGTAAAGTTGGAAGTAGATTAGCTACATGGTGGAAGAGGGGTTACGCTTCACTATTCATTAAAAGATCGATCGCAGTTGCATCCTGTCGCAGCAGTAGTTGGAAAAACAGAATGGATATGTCTCTGCACTGGCTCGACAAGGTTAGAGTAAAAATAATATGAAACCTTTCACTGCCAGGAACCCGCCTAGCGAGCGCCTCAGTCGTCGCTTTCCGCTACACACGAGACAGATCACGGGATCGGCTACGAGCGTAGCGCGTGATTCTTGCAGTGACAGTGACTCTTTTGTTAAAACTGCCAGTGCCAGGAACCCGGGTGCCTACACCGTAATAGTCGCTTTCCGCTACACACGAGAAAGATCACGGGATCGGCTACGATCGTAGCGGGTGATTCTTGGCGGTGATTTATTTCCAATAACTGCCAGTGTCAGGAACCCGGGTACCTACGTCGTAGTCGCTTTTCGCTACACACGAGACAGATCACGGGATCGGCTACGAGCGTAGCGCGTGATTCTTGCAGTGACAGTGACTCTTTTGTTAAAACTGCCAGTGCTAGGAACCCGGGTGCCTACACCGTTATAGTCGCTTTCCGCTACACACCAGAAAGATCACGGGATCGGCTACGATCGTAGCGGGTGATTCTTGGCGTTGATTTATTTCCTATAACTGCCAGTGCCAGGAACCCGGGTACCTACGTCGTAGTCGCTTTCCGCTACATACGAGACAGATCACGGGATCGGCTAAAAGCGTAGCGCGCGATTCTTGCAGTGACAGTGACTCTTTTGTTAAAACTGCCAGTGCTAGGAACCCCGGTGCATATATCGTAATAGTCGCTTTCCGCTACACACGAGAAAGATCACGGAATCGGCTACGAGCGTAACGCGTGATTCTTGCAGTGACAGTGACTCTTTTGTTAAAACTGCCAGTGCTAGGAACCCGGGTGCCTACACCGTAATTATAGTCGCTTTCCGCTACACACGAGAAAGATCACGGGATCGGTTACGATCGTAGCTTGTGTGGCGGTGATTTATTTCCTATAACTGCCTGTGTCAGGAACAGGAACCCGGGTACCTACGTCGTAGTCGCTTTCCGCTACACTCGAGAAAGATCACGGGATCGGCTACGATCGTAGCTTGTGATTCTTGGCGGTGATTTATATCCTATAACTGCCAGTGCCAGGAACCCGGGTACCGACGCCGTACTCGCTTTCCGCTACACACGAGAAACACCACGAGATCGGCTACGAGCGTAGCGCGTGATTCTTGGCAGTGAATCTTTTGTTAAAACTGCCAGTGCTAGGAACCCGCTAAGGCTTTGCGCGAAAACGCAGCGCTACCGCGAAATCGTTGGCACTGAACGTGCTCCTCGCTCGCTGGCTGGGATATGGGAGAAAAATGAACCCTCCCAATATTCATCCTCCAATTTTTTTTTAATATTTCACCCTTTAAATACGGTTAGTAATCTTCATAAACCCCAACCCCCGAGTACACCTACTGTCTTACCGTATACTGTGCTCAGTATAGCTAGGCACGCGTATGTAACAAATAACACGCGCTTAATCCGACAAGGTTGGAAGAGCCGTGTGATTCCTATTAAATTAACTCCTTGCATGTTAAAATCAACGCATGCACTTTGCCGACAACCAGGGAAGACCTAGGTCCTCTATCGGAACGAAATATGAGATGCAATCGGGATTCACCTGGGTTCGTGCTTATTGGAACCGTAATTGAATCTCATAAGGTTGATTTTCGATTGCAGTATTAACTTGTAGTGCTGTTGCGATATGAACTTTAATGCAGTGAGTTGGCTATGACTAGGGCGGACCAGAAAGTCTTGGCCTCCGGTTAGGCGTAGCTATGCCTGGGGTCACATTATATTAGATAAGGGTCTGTTACTTAAGATGGTGCATATCATTTTTATGGAACGAATTCACTTCTCTTTGTACTGGGCACAAAGAGCAGACAGTGAAGCCTTTGCCTTTCTTTGTTAAGTTCATATTCATTTTATAAGTAATTACATATTCCAGCATAAACCCCGTTAGGGCATAGCTATATTTTAGACTAATTACTCTAGTCTAGGACTTATAAACGAAGACACACTAACAATTTAAAAATTAGTAACTTAGATACTCATTCATATTGTAAAACGAGTTTTCAACCAGGATTTTTCTCGTAGAACAATAATTCTTTCTCTATATTTTTAAGATCTAAAGGTATGTCGTTATAAAGTGTCACCGCCATATGGTGTATAACTACCGGAATTAAGCATTTTCCATTTCATAGAGGTGCTATTGTTCGTTAAAATATTTAAGTGATTAGTTTCTTAACAAATTTACATATTTCAAGAATGTATAGTGGAGTTACAGTAAAATAAAAAAATGAAATAAGGGCGGCAACACTCTCTTTCATTTATATTTGCCATTTATAGTACGTTAGTACTATTTCCCCATAAAATATTACCATAAGCCAGCCAAGAATGCGTATAGGCATAGTAGGCATTAGTGACAGTTTTTAAATCTATGCACTTCTTCAACTGGTAGAGCGCATATGTAAAGTTAATAAGCTCTTGGACCATATAAAAAATAGTACTTTTTATATTTATCTACTATATATATATACTTATTTAGTATTTAAGTGTAAATTTAATATTTCCAATAGAATTTCCTTCCTTTTTGTATGACAACTAAACGCAGCAATTCACGACCAAAACGGCAATTTACTGGATTTTCCATACAACGATTAGTACAAATGGAAAATGGTGACGTCATACTTTTATGTCAATTTGTACAAGGCTCTTTTTTGTCATTTTACGTGGGCTAATTGTAGTTAGTCCCATACAAACATTTGATCCACTCAGAAAACTGCCAATAGGGAAGTAGACACTCAATAAACAATAGATAATGTTGTATTCTCTGGAAAGTTATAAAAATATAGTCAAATAGAGACAAAAAGCAACGCAAGAGGTTAAAATGGTTAAATAATCACAAAGTAAGTGCCCAAAGTTTTAAGAGAACATACCCCATGTTCTGTTCGTCCCTTTTCTGCAAAATGTACCTTTATATGAAACGATTGTCAATTACTCGCAGATCGTAAAAAGCTTTCAAGTTTATATACAATAAGGCATACTAACTAACAAAAGCAGTCATATTTACTCATATAACTAATACTTTAAAGTGCTCAGACCTTCAGAGACGCTGAGTAAAATGGCGCCAGCCTTGTCTATTCGGATTTCTAAGGCCCTAATGCATGTCAGAAAGATGTAACTATAATGTATTTAATTAAAAGATGCAGTTCAGTACTGCCGCTATGAAATATATCTGTACACACTAAAATGCACTCTAAATCCTTTAAAATAGAGGAGTGTTCTGTTTGTAAACAACTTGTCCGCACCAACATATCATGTCAAGACTGTACTTTTCGAACTTAAGAACCGTTAAAATACACCTTTCTTCGATATTACGTCTTTACACGCAAACGTTACATAACTCAAGCGGAAATAAACTTTTTGTTCAAGGGATAGTGTATGCTTTCGCTTGACGAGGGGCAGATATTTTGTGGTAAATGTGAGGTTCTTTTATGAGGCGCCTAGTGGTCTGACACCTGTCAACGCGTCAACGTGGCCAATACGTGGCCTCAGCCGTCAGCATGCCATGCGAATTATGTTACAGCACAAAAAAAAAGAACAACAATTTTCATCGTATTGAGCCATTATATGACCCAGTTATTTACTAACACATGCCTGTTGATTAGAACAGCAGCGTGCATAAATGAGAGCAGAGTCCAGAAATGGAGATCATCAGTTTGAATTTCCTCGATGTGTGGCCCTTGATGTCAAGCGGGACGAGCTGAAAGCCTGGCCACCTGCGGGGGTCAGGTATCATTTTGTGAATGTTGCGCTGACCAGGGATGCTGCAGACATTCGCATCGGCAACCGCGGAAGTTCCGCACAAATTTCAACATCGGCATCTGCATACGCCAAAATCGATGTGGATATAGTGTAATTCATGTCAAGAAAGGAGCCCACGCGGCGCAGCGCGCTGCGCCTGCGCTTAGTAAAAAACAAACTTCTAGTCTTTTTCTGTGACCAAGAGCAGACGCGGTTTTGTTTGGTGATTGCGTGACAACGATTATAATTTAGTCTCAACTTGTTTGATGATTGCGTGATATCGTAAAGTAATAACTAATAAGTGTAATTGAATCTCATTTTGCGGTTTTTTGTCTCTAACAAGCAATATTAACACGGTTGTAGCTTCGTGATTCATTGAGATATCTGAATGGGATTTTCGTCACTAGACATTTTTTGGCCTTCTTTCTTTTGGAGTATTAACAATAATAATTGTAGAGTCTACACCCGTATTAGACGCAACCGCATACACAAAATTAAAGATGACCGACCGATGCATTATGATTATGACGGTCCTTTGAATTGCACCATTCTCAAGTCCACGTGGTCACAGAATGACCTTAGTATTACGAACATATGATGAAACCTGTCAGAGGTCGAAACGGCCCGATAACGGCGGGATATTTCTGAGCATTAATACTGACAGATCTATATTTAGTTAGGTTGGCTGTTTCGTTATCTCGAGTGACCATGATGACACAATATTAAGATTTTTAAAAGTTACTGTATTATCGGTTAGTAACAACTAACGCTCCGAGGTAATGAGGGTTGCACGTAACTGTCTGTAATCTTACGAGTATGGTGTTTGTTAAAATCTGAATTTATGGAAAGTTTGTCAATTTTCTATGGAATGACAGCTGCCCGCGGCGGACAATAGTAAACTTGTCATTAGCTGTCAAATTTACTATTGACCGCCTTTTTTTTCCATCCACAACTTCCTAAGTTGGGCCCCGAAGGGGCCCTCAACTAATTGCCGACTATTGACCGCCACCGCAGGCCGCGCCATGATGTAGGCAATTGAGAACCTCCTCCTTTTTCTTTTCAAGTCGGTTAAAAATATGACCAAGCGGATATCCGGCATGATTTTTGTAGTCGATTTAAATTAGTCAACATGCACTTAGCACGTATTTAAATACGACCCTATTTCATACTGGACAAAATTCAATATTAAACAAGAAAAGAATTGGTCATAAAAAAGAAAGACGCAATTAAATTTTCTTCAAATTTACTTGTGGTGCAATTTCAAAATGGTCGAATGACAGCCAAGCATGGTGTAGCCGTGATGATTGGGCCCGCACACTCCAGGTCAAATCAGGGTCAATGACACTGGCTTGAGGATTATGGCGTGCGCAGCACATGTTCGAGCGCTGTCAGCGGTTTTGATAAGTGCTCAAATGTGATAAAAATCGCTATGCGCGTGTCTTGCAACTTGATCCGTCGCCTGACGTGGGTTTCAAGTTCCAGGGGTTCAGGGATCGGGCAAATAAAATATAATAAAGAGAATTTACTCAATTACCTTTTGTATGGGTGTCTCTACAACTATTCTTTCACCAATACACAGGATGGACTTACCCTGCAACTCCTCTCTACCTCAAATAACGCTTTAAATTTATTTCCTCTGCTAGGTCTGCTCAGAAATTGCTTCTTAGTGTTCCCCTCATCATACTCAAAATTTTACAACAATTTTACTTTCCGATGGTGGTATTCTTTGCCTCTTGAAATTAAACGTGTCTCTTTCCATTTTTAGGGTTCCGTAGTCAACAAGGAACCCTTATAGCTTCGCCATATCCATCCGTCCGTTTCCTTTTTTGAATGGCAATGGCATCGCGCTGTTCCCGCGTTCAGCTAAAAGCTCTATTTGAGTACCTGTAAGTTTAGACGCTGAGTATTTGCCACGATACTTGTTTGTCAGTTTTATATTTAAGTATCAGCAATAAACAGTATGTCTGCCTGGTGAGTAATAAAGTATATTTGTATTGTATTGCATATTTTAACCCGAGGCTCTGATTGCGTTGTTTAATGCCTAGCCGCACATCCACTTGTACTTTTTATAAAGAAATGAATCATCGTCATCATACTTCTACGCTAGCGTTATTCCCGGTTGTGCCCTAATTCCAAAATTTGGCAAAGGCACTAGTTTTTACGAAAGCGACTGCCATCTGACTTTCCACCCCAGAGGGAAAACTAGACCTTATTGGAATTAGACGGGTTTTCTCGCTGTTGTCCACTAGAATCCCCTAGCCTGATCCCCCAGGGAAAAAAACTGTGGTTGCTAGGTGAACTGCGACCCTACAGCGCGCGAGCCGAGCGAGCGAAGCGAGCGCGACGCGGCAGCGTAACCGAACCGAAAATTATCATTTTTTTCTAGTTAAATATAAAATAATTGCCGCCTAGGTTCCCCTGGAGGTCAGAGGTGATTGACGTGGTTTTCGCACGATGTTTTCCTTCACTGAAAAGTTAACGGCAAATATTCCGTAAGTACATAAGTTCCGAAAAACTCACTGGTGCGAGCCGGGATTCGAACCCACGCCTCATGCCTGAACCTTGAAGGTAGAAGGTTGTCCATGAATATTTGCGTGGAATGTTTGGGAACCTCTTTGTTGTTGCTGGGTCGATGCAGCCCGGTGCATCCTACCTAGGGGTCCTAGATCAATAACGTCACGCATGCGCGCTGTCCAGACTGCCTAGGGCTCGCAGAGGGGACTTAGTGCGTTTGAATTACGTTGTACATGCGCCGTTTTACCTAGGTCTAATGCTCAAACAGGATTCGGACGCGACATATGGGGATGGCACACAGTAGTTTTATCATCCAGTAGTGTGTCTTGTTGTAGCGTCCAGTGGGGGGCCAACTGTTACTCGCGTCCGCAGGAGCTACATACCACAACCCTGCACGTGTCCCCTGGGTGGTACTAAAGAGTGACAAACTTTAAAAAAGGCCAAAAATAATGTATGCCATACGATTGAATAAGTCGTCCAGTATACTCGTATTCTTTAATTAACGTTGGGCTTGACTCTGTTTTATCTAATAGGTGGTATCATTTATTTATTTATTTATTTAATCTTTTAATTATGACGAAAACTAAAATAAAAATTCCTTAACCTGCGATATTACATTTTGTCGATCTGGAACATAAGTTTCATGTGCTCTGCCTATAACTTTTGGGAATCTATGAATCTATATATGAATTATTTAATGTAGTGAAAGAATTGTAAAATCATGCGGCGACCGATGATTATAACAAAGTTACCGGCAATATTGCCCTGGTGTTGCCAACTGTACTTTTATTTATACCGTCATCTACTACTCATTGAGACGATTCTAACGACCCAAAACTCAACGGGGTTACCATGGCCACCTTCTGTCTCCATCATCCGGAGCCGTCATTGACAGGCGTGCCCCTCTGCCGAAAATATATGACCAGTGGTCATACACATTGTATGGACTGACGTTTATCTGACGTAGCTATTTTCACGTTACGTGTACATTTGACGTTACCCTCCCCCGCAAAAATCGGCAGACATTTAATGCTTAGAAAATGACACATGGCCGCTCTAAGCCATCATCAGATCAGCTTGATGGTAGCATTATACATTATATTATTAACGAACTACAGGTGACCTGAGGTGAGAGCTGGCAGCTTCCTCCCACAGCGGATTAGTATTGCTATTCAGCGAGGTAATGCTGCCAGCGTCTTTGCTACGATGCCACGGGTGCCCTTTATAGAGATCGTTCGAATTTTCAAGTTAGCTTTAGATTCTTCTGTTTTTGTTATCGAATATAGTTTTATATTCGTTCCCTTTGTATAAAATTAAATTAAATGTTTTACAAACAAACAGGTCAAGTTAAATAAAAGCTTGTAATATGTGCTATTTTACTTGTGGATGTAGAGAGGCTGTGTCCCCTCAAAATTTCATCAGTCTGTTGCCACGGGGACCCGTTCATATCAGTGCTTCCAAACCGGATTAAAATCCTTTCAGATCTCCCTAAGTGCCGCCCAAACTATGCACTACCAGATTAAATCTACCCCTATTTCAACATTGATATGAACAAGATAGCACTCATTGGCATATTGATTCTAAGTGTACGTACTATAAAATATCGTATGTGATGTATTATGTTCCAGTAACTTTATAGAACCAGAGGCTCTATAGTATAAATAAGATTTACGTCACACCTGACCATAATGCGAGTTTCACTGCACGCTGCGCGTACGGGAAAACTCGCATTGTGGCCAGGTGAAGACGTAAAATATTGTACTCATCACGGGCGGTAATTCGTAAAGCCCCAGAGCGCATATTTATGGCCCTCACCTTTGGTTCGGGCCACAAACACCTGCGATCTGGGGCATTCACGAATTCACCGCCCTAGTTACGTAATGTACTATTACCCCAGGGACCGGAACCGGTTACCATTAAAGGGTTTTGGATCGGGTATTTGATAGAATAGTTTTTCAAAACCCTATCAATTCGGTAAGCATATCGATCGACTTACCGAAACGATAGTGTAACCAAATTGATAGACTTAATTCAGGTAAGCGCTTACCAACATTAAAATCCCTTCATAAGGTTACCCTATCAAGTGTTTTTCGGATACAATCAAGCAATTTTAATCTCTGCACGCTTCATATATAGCTTATTCTTGCATCTTAGGGTCTATTATTAGGTAATCCACGCGCAAACGAATCATCACGAAATAAATATCGAACCAACCATCAAATCAAGACGTGAAAAGGTAAGACTATTTAATGGTAACCGGTAAATATTCACCCTATTCGACTTGGTAACCGCTTTGGAAACGATTATCCTATTCAAAACGGTATCCATAACGATAGGCTAACACAATTGATAGGGAAACCATATCGTTTGGGTAATAATTTGATGGGGTTACCCTGTAATCAAATGAAAGGGTTTTCCGGTCCCTGTATTACCCACGGGTTTTACCGAAACAAAACGTTACGACCGCGTTCGCGTTTAGCTGTCAAATCCCATACAAATTGAGGGTAAAACGCAAACGCGATCGTAAAGTTTTGTTTCGGTAAAACTTATACTAGAGCCTCAGAGCTTGCGTCAAACAAAAAGTGCAGACTTCATTGTGATGTTCGCCCAGTGTAATCCAAGTTTGTGACATAAAATATCACAAAAATTGCGAAGTTCGAAAAAAATAGGTATGAATTCTGAAAAGATTGGTCTCGGAAACTACAGAGACAATTCTAGCCTCACATTGGAGCAAGTCTAATAAAAATTTAGTGTTTTCGCGATATTTTTGATTTTTGACTAAGTTGCGTTCAGTGCTCGAGGTCACAAACTTGGATTTTGCGTGGGGCCAACTTCATAATCTTCAAGTTCGAACGATGTTTTAGGGTCATTAGGCCATTAGCGTTAACTTTTTCGTACAAAAGTTTTTAGGACAACATTGCTCATTTAGTGAAAAAGCCTGAGATTTTTGTGTTTTTTTTCGTGTTATTCGTTTTCTATGGTATATTATTAATTTCGCTGCGTCATAGGGTCGAATCAGCCCGTTCAATGTATGGTTAATGACAGTTAATTGTTTTCCCGCCGTAGAGGTGTTAAATTTATTATCATTAATGTATTACAGTAAACTTTTGTATCAATAAATACATTTCTTCATATTAACACCGCGGCAATCAGCCCATTGAATAATTTCTTTTTCTATATGCTAAAGCAATGTAGTTCGCTAAACTGTTCCTGATTGGCAATTGTGCATTGTTGACCCTTGTAGCGTTCGCGAAAGTATTTGCAGCTGCATTTATTGACAATACATGCGCAACAGTCCGCTTACGATTGTAGACCTTAATGCAATGCGTTAAGGGTTTGCAACAGTATTTCTACTACTTGACTTTCTGACCGGCAAGTTAGTAACGTCAACTTTCAGTTGAAACTTATGTAAGCAGCCTTTATATCTCATTTGTCATGTAACGTTAACGGACGAAATTTTAATTATTTAAATTTCATCGTTTGTCTAGGACATCAAAGCGAAATGTTGTACTAAATAGTTTCACTTATTTCGATCATTAAGTGAAACTATTCAAATATGTATAGGCCCAAATACAGCTACTTGGGTTTTTTTCTGTAATCATTTACGCATTTGCCCTCGGAAAGCAGTTTGTGTGGTACTCAAAGTGGAAATGTCCATGTGGCTTGGCGGAGTACTGAATCGGTCGAAACTTTGTTTCATTTATTTAATTGCTTTGTCGTTTCCAGGGTTGACACACGAATGCGGCGTTTTCGGCGCCATAGGCACGGGGGAGTGGCCGACGCAGGTCGACGTGTCACAGGTCATCTGTTTGGGGCTGGTGGCACTACAGCACAGGTGGGGACATAGCACGTATCACTACGTATCACTAGTGTGCGGCTTGAATGTACTATCCGCTGCGAGCGGAGGAGCGTCCATATAATTGCATTTGTTTTATATGCACGCTGTACGCGTCTATATATAAAGTGTCATTTGTTTTATACGCTCACGGCGGAGCGGGCACTTAGAACTGACATGTCGATCTGTCGACCTATCAAAGTGTTCAGCTGCTTATGAGTTCGAGTTCTTACAGTCGTAGACATAAGGTGCTGATAGACTCGCTGGAATGCAAGTGAGTACTCAAATAGTACAGTAAAAGTCGTTACAGTTAAAAGCTCACAAAATAAACAGGAGTGTTTTAGCGAGCGTACTGGCGAAACGACAGTAATTTTCGGCGCATCTTATATTTTAATGTCGGACATAATATACGAGTATATTAGCGGAGTAGGACCTCACAGTATACATTCCAAACTTAACTAACTGAACTTTCAAACTTGGTTATTACCTAATCGCAATCAATTAATTCCCCAACAGCGTCGTTTGTCCGAATAATCAGTTCGGCGAAAACCCGTTTTTCTCTGAAGCCATTAAAATTTCAGGATTTTTATAAAACAAATCTAACCTAACCTAATGGGTTCTGGAGATAAGTATTAAAAGTTAATCAAAGCTTGGGGCATTCGAAAACTGGCCTGTTATCGAAATGAAAATTCGGACATACATAAATGAAGTTCAAACTTGTCTTCGAGGTCCCATTCCAGTGTAGTTGAGTTCGACCGGGTTCTATAAAGCCGCTGACGCTTTTGTCCAGCGATTTCGTGAATTTGATCAAAAGTGATCGTGTCCTCAGAGGCCAGGAGTCGGCGGGTATCGTGACGTCAGAGGGGAAGAGCGCCCGCACATTCAACGCGCACAAGGGCATGGGGCTAATAAACAACATATTCAACGACGAGGCTATGAAGAAACTGAAGGGGAACTTGGGGATTGGTCACACGAGGTCAGTACTCTCTTGAAAGATTGTGTCGTTAAGGGGCTCCACGCGCTATTTGGCTAGTTTGGACGAGTTTTGAGTTAATATTCCTCCGTAAAAACTATAGATATACAGGGTGTCTCGGTCGGCTCGGTTTAAATCGGTCAGTATAAATAAAATGCATTGTTTGGATATCCTTTAATTTATTTTCGTACTAAAGTTTTCGAAATGATGACCTTCTTTTCAATAGTCACAATATTCAACATGTTTAGGTGGGTAAACTTAAATTAAAGATTTGTATTTATTTTGATAAAATTAAACCGAAAAATACGGATATGTTAAACACCAATCAGAGCGCATGATGTCACACTTGTATAAACAAATACCCTTAAGGGCCATTACCACAGATTACAGAGAAAGGCAGATAGGCCCTAATAAATTAAACGTTTTCTATACATCCGATCTCTTCGCACTTACGTACTGAACGACTAGTAAGACAGGGATAGAACTATGTTATCTGACAGGTCTTCATACGTCATTTCGTCATTCGTCGATTTGAGACTTGTAAACTTTTTAATTCCTGTTTATTCAAAGAGCATTCAAGCATCTAGGTAGCAAACGTCAAAGATTTGCATTTTGTTATACAAACGACAGGGACCAGCGTTTTAGCGCCAATTTTAAATTTAAACACCAAAGTGCTTTTTTTCCGACTTAACTTACTCCAGTCATTTTATGGACTCCAAATGTCTGATATAAATGTTTTTTTTTAATACTGTTATTTTCTCTAGAAAAATCTTATTCGTTGTACATAATAAATGTTTCTAAACATTATAGAACGGCTATTCTCAAATGTGTCTGCGTCTAATTACCACGACTCCATATAAAATGTTCGTAAATGGTCGTGGTAATTAGACGCAACCGCAGACGCAAAACTAGAGACTAGCCGAGAACAGTTTTTCAAAATGTGTCATCATGCCCGGTGTAACGTGGATGTTTGCAGATATTCTACGTCAGCTGCGTCCGAGGAGGTGAACTGCCAGCCGTTCGTGGTGCACACCGCGCACGGGGCGCTCGCCGTCGCGCACAACGGGGAGCTCGTCAACTGCTCCAGTCTCAGGAAGATGGTGAGCCGAATGCACCCGTTCGTGGCCGTTGGGGCGGAAAGGTTCGCGAGCGGCGACCACGTGCCGGAAGGCGTGGCGGGGGTAGACCACACACAAAGTGGACTGACGATGCCGATGAGCCTGTAGTCACTTGATCTTATTTATACTGAGTTGGGCGAGGGTGCTCTTTCATACGAGTGCGTATATACAATGCATGTATTGTTGTAGTACTATAGTAGTTTATGTGACTGATCCATAATGAGAGGCATTAAAATACGAGTGTGGTTTTTATAATAGAATCACACGAGGCCTAATTATGTACAGTTGCATACACCTTTTTATCTACACACATATCATAAGTAGTAGTAAGTAACAGCAAAAAACCAACAGTAAAATTAGAACAGCAATGGCGGCAATTCGATTATCCTTCATAACTTTTTTCAAATCATAGACAAACGAATGAAGTCCCTATACTCATATCACTCGAGATCAAATGTCGTGCGGTTTGTATTAAAAAACGTACTAAATTGACGTTCGTCTGTTTTAATATCTATGGATACTAGAATAGAGACCCACTTGAGTTTTGACAGCTGTTCCAAATTTAAACTCATAACGTTACAAAAATCTGTACTGTAATAACATTACAGTACATATTTTACCTACTACCACAGACAAGAAAGTACTCATAGTCAAATCGGTTGTATTAATGCTGGTCATTTCCTACGGTTTCTGAACGCATTTTAGAGCACTAATTTTATGTGCGTAAATAAAATGAGATTACCGTGCCCCCAGTAAGAGCGGTCTAAGCGAGTAAAGCGCATTTATAAAACCGGCGTTATACCGGCTGTCGTGTCGTATTGTGATCCGACAGAACTATATCGGTTTTATACTTTTGGTACGATTAATATCACATACATCGGACGCATTCTGACGTCACGGGTCCTGTGGTGCCAGGCGGCCAGAGGAGTGTGGATACATATGCTTTTATAACATTTTCATTATTTATCAGGTGCTCGGTCGAGGGGTGGGGCTCTCCACACACTCCGACTCGGAGCTGATCACACAGGCGCTGTGCCTTAACCCGCCTGAAGGCGAGACCGATGGCCCGGACTGGCCCGCCAGGATCAACCAGCTCATGAGGTTAGTTCGGAGTCAGTTAGGTTGGCGGGGCTGTCCACACACTCCGCCTGTGGCGAAAGTAGTCTAGCTCTCGCTGTCACAGTGTAAATCAAACGAATGTTGATTAGGGTGGTATTCCCCTAGTCCTATGTGGATTGTGCCTCACTCACTCTTTTAGCAAAATGTGAGATGCTAATACACATTGGACTTGACTTGATCTTGGATAAATGGAACCACCCTTAAGCATGATTCGTTGGTATATACGCAATGCTGACAGCTGGTGACAATGATTACTGGAAAAGTCGATTTATAATAAACTAGGTTCTGCCCGCGACTCCGTCCGCGTGGAACTCGTTTATATCGCAGCTCCATACAAACTTTTACCCCCCCATTTCACACCCTTAGGGTTAAAAACTGTCCTATGTCATTCTCCATCCCTTCAACTATCTCCATTTAAAAAATCACGTCAATCCGTTTTGCCGTGAAAGACGGACAAACAAACAAACACACAGATACACTTTCTTATTTATAATATTAGTATGGAAGGTACAGACGAGGGTTCTTGTACAGTCAGCAACAGAAGTAGCTACGCAAAATAACACGCTCAAAATGATCTAGACAGATCTTATCCTCTTGACATTAGAGTCGTGTTTATGTCATTCTGAGCACTTTGACCCGCTACTTTCGCTGCTGACTGTACTTACGGTTGATTTGAGGAGAAGAAAACTGGTCATATCATTGGATATCATGTTCGATCGCTTGGCCTAAACCCGCCTTGATAAATTATCGGTCAAATTTATTGACAACCCAACCAGAGCGGCTACCGCCAAGCGAAAACGTTCTACTCTGCCGCACTTGCTTAATCGAGCGAGAGAAAGGCGAACGAACTTCGTTTTCGTTTCGAGGTAGCATTCTGCGTTTCAATATTCAAAACTGACATTTGAGTTCGCTTGACAGGGACAATTTTAGTTAACACTTTCACTGCCAGAACCCGTCTACGCCGTAGTCGCTTTCAACTGATGTTTTATAAATAATGTTTTTTTTTTGTCGGCCGAGTTGTGTAATGTACATTCGTTTCCCCAGGCTGGCGCCTCTCAGTTACTCGCTGGTGATAATGCTTAAGGACAAGATTTACGCCGTTCGCGACCCGTACGGCAACCGGCCGCTTTGCCTCGGGAAGATATTGCCGCACGGCTCCTCTTGTAAGTGCTAAAACATTAAATATCACCAGACAAATGAAAACTAGTAGTATATTGACGTTTGATACTGACTAATGAAGTTCCATTGTTCCATTCTAACATTTAATTACACATACACATGGCACGTAAAACCGATGGCCATTGGGGCGAAAAGGTTCTCGAGTGGCGACCGCGTACCGTAAGCCGCGGCATGGATAGGCACAAGGTGGACTTATGACCTGGTAAAGGTCGCTGGAGTCCGCTGGATGCGGGTGGCGCAGGACCGGTCACTGGCACTCCTTGGGGGAGGCCTATGTCCAGCAGTGGACGTCTTTCGGCTGATATGGTGAATTTCCACGTATAAATAACACGTACCAGAATATTCATCATCATCATAATAATGTAAAATTTAATTATTTCATTTAATTTACAGCATTAACACATCAATCGTATAATGGGATATTTCATAGCATCATTATTTGTGTATCTGCATGTCTGAATATACTTCATAGAGGGTGCCACTTAATCGAAAGTATCCACTAGTTCTTGCAGAACTAACTGCCGTTAGACTAAACTCCTAATCCAAAGGGGAAACCAGAGGTTGGGTCTAACCACATAGTGAAGGGGCTCCACGCGCCTTTTTACGAGTTTAAGTTTGATATGAGTCCTCCGTCAAAACTAAAGATATACTTAGGGCGGGTTGCATCGACTTACGATTACAGACCGATCAACGTTAAATATGGCGCTGACAGCTGTCAGTCCATAGAAACTTGTCAAACGTTCCATTCATTCAGATTTTAACGAACACCGCTTACGATTACAGACGGTTTGGTGCAACCCACCCTTATGGCACAAACGCTTATCGGTTCTTCAATCCTTTGTCTACATTTGCACGAGAGTTTTTTTGAAAATAAATACATTCATACATTCCCGCCCTTATGCCCAAAAGGGGTAGGCAGAGCACATGAAACGTATGTTCCAGCGCCACTTTTAGCATAAATGTGGGTATAAAAGATCGACAAATGTGATATTGCAGTGATAGGTTGCTAGCCCATCGCCCGCAACATACTTCAACCCTGGTCCCTTAGTCGTCTTTTACGACACCCACGGGAAGAAAGGGGGTGGTGAAATTCTAACCCGACACCACACGGGGGAAAATAAATGATATTTCTTTTTTTATGATTCATTCAAACATGGTCCAAGTCGATGTTAGTATGTTGTTTATGCACTTAAATGTGAAATCTAAATATAACTGTTCCTTATTGACGTTTCTCACAACCCACGAGAGATTTTTGTTTTTAACTCATTTTCACAAAACTTACGTCCGAAAAACTGGTTTTTTGGTTTAAAATCGCCAAAGTCTGGTGTCATATATCCTTAAAACTGTGAGTTTTGAAGTATACCGGGTGGAAAGGCACGACGATCCTTTCCGCAAAGGGGAGTTAGTTTAAGTGATAGAGAATCAATTCGTATTGTTTAGATTTTTTTTACGATCAATTAGTAAAATTATAAAAATTAATTAATTTTCTTCTTAGTGACTACCCTACTATTACTACTTACTAATAATTGTTTATATGTATTGATAAACGTCACTGACCCTTGTGTAATTGTTAAAATGTTACTGACCCTAATGAGGGTTGTCGCTTGCAGTATTTTGCATTAAAAGTTAACTGCCTATAACTTCATAACGGTTATGAATATGAGCCTAGTTTCGTTAGAGGAAATACTGTACTCAGTCTAAACAATCCCCCTTTTGCGGAAAGGATCGTCGTGCCTTTCCACCCGGTATATGGGATACTATTTCGGTAAACCTCGTACGTTACGGATCGAAGGTCACAGGAGCCCCCTAAGTAAAGATCCAGAAAACTTTTCCACAGTAAACTAGTGTCAACATCAGCATGTTATAACTTTGAATGTTTTCAGATGTCTACAAAAAATCATCAGCACGGCAACACGAGGGTAAAGCATGACCATTATCATATCATTATTCTAGTGTTTTAATTATCATAATTATTGCCTTAACGCTCTTGGGTTCGAATCCGGAAAGGCCAAATATTTGTGTTATTAGCTGGAATATGCGTTCGTTAAGTCGTTAAGTGCCGCACCACTATGAGAAACGCTAAGGTTTTCTTACTTGAATGAAGCTACATACGATTTCATTTATTTAATATGCTCACACAACAAATTACAGTCATACATTCAGTAACATTAAAAGCTTAGTGTCTAGATCTGGGGATCGATTTTTGAATCTCACCACGTGACTAATTCTCACCGATGTGAGTGATTTCCGAAAGTTCGTATTTTTGAAACTCATCGGTGACTTACATTTGTCATATCTATGATATCGATTTACGAGTGCCCGTCCATACCCACTCGTAATTGAAATCACCATGCGATTGTTTTTGACAGTTTACGTATGTGAAGGCCAAGAATTTTTCAATACTTAAATTTTTGTTTACATGACACTGACAGATACGCTACGTTTTATCTGAGCCCTCTTGCAATAGACAATCTCGGCGGGCGGGAACGGTGCTGCGTTCAAGCTTAACATGTGTTCAGGGCGGGGAATTTCTTGGAAATAGTTTTTACTTACACTGTATACACGGTTTTTTTAATCGTCTTAGAGCCGAAGCCCGGTTAATATGTACAATACAAAGAACTTAAAAACAGGTTTAAAAAAATATTATTATGAATATTGTTTTTTTTTGTATTAATGTTAATTTTAATCATCCAGCCGAGTGACCGCAGTGTCCGCTAGCCGCCGTCTTATCTTGATAGGTACGAACTCTAACCGGGTGAATGAACTTCGCACCGCGCGCCATAGAGCATTTTTCAAACTTAATTACCTTTTATTACTAAAAACTTGACTAATAATATTTTTTTTCGCGAATGATTAGTACGTTTTGGATACTTTAAGTGGGCTTCGGCTCTCAGACGGTTAAAAAGACACGTATAATATTAATTACTTAGCCTGATTTGTCTGTAATTTGTCTAATTGTGTTTCAGTTCTGATGAATGGCTGCGCGAAGAACGGCGTTGAAGAAAAAGCGGAGGGCTGGGTCGTGTCCTCAGAATCCTGCGGATTCCTGTCTATTGGTGAGTGACACGGGTTTTTTTTTCATTCGGTGCCAACGGTTTCTTGGCGCTACTCTGCAATTGTCTCACCGCGATTAAAATGGGATCGGTGACGGGTTTGCCAATAATACGCGTAGACACACAGTTTATTATTACTTCGAAAGACAGAAGGCAAAAAGATATGCCTTATGACGACAATACCACAATTATCTCAGAAAAGTACGAAGCTACAACCGTTGCTTGTTAGAGAGAGACAAACGCTAGCAGATCGTGACGTCACGATCCTCGGGATTTTATACTCTTTGGATGTTTCTTACTCAATCACGCTTAAACGGTTCAACCAATTTGGATAAAATTTTGCACGTTTATAGCCTGGCTTAGCGTATAGGATAGCCTTTATCACGGGTCCTCGCAGACGAAATCGCGAGCGGTAGCTAGTAATCATAGAGAACATGAAAAAATTGGAAAAATTGAAGGGCTCGATTGGGCTTGTCCATATATTACGTCATCGTTTTTTGTCGATTTTTGAACCCGCCCCCCTCCATCGTCTTGTTAATTCCTTGAATGAACCCACCCCGCAATTCTTACACTGCAATAGAAGCATTTCCATATGCGTAACGACCGTTAACTGCCACTTTACAGCCATTTGTGACGGAAATCTTTATCTTATATGGACAGCCCCAATGACACTGCAATAGAAGCATTTCCGTATGCGTAACGATCGTTAATTGCCACTTTACAGTCATTTGTGACGTAAATCTTTCTCCCCACAGGCGCATCCTTACAGCCATTTGTGACGTAAATCTTTCTCCCCACTGGCGCTACTTTACAAGTTTACAGCCAGTTGTGACCTAAATCTTTCGTCCCACATTCGCCACTCTACAGTCATTTGTGACGTTAAAATTTTCTCCCCACTGGCGCCACTTTACAGCCATTTGTGACGTAAATCTTTCTCTCCAGAGCCGCATCCTTACAGCCATTTGTGACGTAAATATTTCTCCCCTCAGGCGCCACTTTTCAGTCACTTGTGACGTAAATCTTTATCTTATATTGACAGCCCCAATGACACTGCAATAGAATAATTTCCGTATACGTAACGATTGTTAATTACCACTTTACAGTCATTTGTGACGTAAATGTTTATCTCCACAGGCGCCACTTTACAGTCACTTGTGGCGTGAAACTTTCTTCCCTCATTCGCCACTTTACAGCCATTTGTGACCTAAATCGTTCGTCCCACATTCGCCCCTTTACAGTCATTTGTGACGTAACCCTTTCTCCCCACAGGCGCATCCTTACAGCCACTAGTGACGTAAAACTTGCTCTCCGCATGCGCCACCTTACAGCCATTTGTGACGTAAAACTTTCTCTCCGCATGCGCCACCTTACAGCCACTTGTGACGTAAGTCTTTCTCCCCACAGGCGTTTCCTTACAGCCATTTGTGACGTAAAACTTTCTCTCCGCATGCGCCACTTTACAGCCACTTGTGACGTAAATCTTTCTCCCCGCAGGCGCCCGCTACGTGCGCGAGGTGCTGCCCGGTGAAATAGTGGAGATGTCCCGGCACGGCGTGCGCACGGTGGACGTAGTCGAGCGGCCCGCGGACAAGCAGCAGGCGTTCTGCATATTCGAATACGTGTACTTCGCGAGGGCGGACAGCATGTTCGAAGGTCGGTGTTTTGCATTGCTTACTCTTTAAGGCTTCGTTCACACGGCATTGTCATGCACGTTTTATTTGCAGTATACATCTTAACGCATACATAGTGGCACGTACAAAGTTTTGTTTATACGCTTAAACGAATACTCACCGGACTTGTCAAGCAAACCGAATACGTGCAGAAAACGTGCAGGACAATGCCGTGTGAACCCAGCCTAACGCTCCACGTAAACCAGAGGTTTTATTCGTTTAACCTGTGTATATTGTGTCTGTGACATCGCAGCTTCCAATCGGATTTGAGGGCCGTTTTTACAAGCTTCTTTTTTTAGAAACAAATGGTCTTCAATTATATACAAATTAATTAGCTAGAAGCTAGCTGCATTAACAATACGGCTTTGAAGTGTATTTAATTATAAGTAGACCTACAGTTTCCTATTAAAAAAAACTATTATACTACACAATCAAATCACTATATAATCCTTTTATTTAAGTTACCTCGTTGGTAAGCATGTGTCAGTCCAATATTGCAACTGAATTTTTAGCCACTTGAAGCAAAATTACCTACACAAATCCTTATTCTCTTGACGTAAGAGTTCGTGTGTAGATCATTTCGAGCACAAGAACTGCTTATAAACATCTGCTGCTGACTGTACAAATGAGTAAGTAGTCGTAGTCGCATGTCTGTGATAGTTCCATGACAACGCCATATTATGACACTTCCGAACGAGTGCGATTTTTGAATCTCAGTGGTGATCTATGTACTCTATGAGTAATGATTGCAAGGATAATACATAAAACTGGTGATATCAAAGTCACCGGTGACTAAAATTATCACCGATGACTTTTATGTCACCATTTTCCAAAAGCCGTATTTTTTAAAGTCACACGCTGTTTACCAACATGCAGAAATTTTACAATGTCAGACAGAGACAATCTTCCCGTTACGTTCCTTTTTACGCAGATGTTGTCCTTGATACCGGTTTTTATTTTCTCATACTATAACTTAAAACAGATTCAAACGTAAAACGTAGCGTATCTGTCAGTGTCATGTTAACGAAAATTAAAGTTTTGAAAAATTCTTGGCAGATGTCACATACGTCAACTATCAAAAACAATCGCATGGTGATTTCAATTACGAGTGGGTAGGGACACTCGTAAATCGATATCATAGGTATGACAAATGTAAGTCACCGATGAGTTTCAAAAATACGAACTTTCGGAAATCACTCACATCGGTGACAATTTGTCACTTGGTGAGATTCAAAAATCGATCCCCTGATCTCATGATGGGATACAGAAAATGACAACAAAGAGAAAAACACCGCGTTTGACCTCATTTTAACCCTCTCCATCTCCATGACTAGTTGACGACGACGGTGTAAAAAAAAATATTTAGTAAATTTTATCATGTGTTAATGAATTTTATTTCTATTATTGACATTTCAATTTTTTTTGTTTAACTTCACAATCCGAAATGACATATTGTTTTTAAATTTAATTGTTTAATTTATATTTTGTGGAATAAATCGCTCCTCGAAATGTTCGCACGCCTGTACGCAGGCTGAACACACTGAACTCTCTGTATTGTAACAATAACAACATGTACTTATAATGTTCTATGCGAATAAATTCTTTGAATTTTTAAAAAAAACCGGCCAAATGCGAGTACGACTCGCACAAGAAGTCGCGGTAGGGTCGCAGTTCATCCAACAACCGCTTCCTTCCCCAGGGGGATCAGTCTAGGCGATTAACGTGGAGAACACCAAAACGACAAAGTAAAATTTTTAGACGCATCGATTTTACTCCAACAATGAATAATTTTGTGAGCAGGTCAGATGGTGTACTCGGCGCGCATGCAGTGCGGGCGCATGCTGGCGCGCGAGTCCCCCGTGGACGCGGACATCGTGTCCTCCGTGCCCGAGTCCGGCACGGCCGCGGCGCACGGGTACGCCAGACAGGTACTGACACGTGCTAGGAAACGATACTAAACTAAACTGTACAAAGTTGGTAGGCAAATACTATTTTACTACAAATGGCGGTCGTGGGTTCGAATCCCGGCTCGCACCAATGAGTTTTTCGGAACTTATGTACGGAATATCATTTGATATTTACCGTTAGCTTTTCGGTGAAGGAAAAACATCGTGAGGAAACCTGCATACATCTGCGAAGAAATTCAAAGGTGTGTGTCAAGTCCCCAACCCGCACTGGGCCAGCGTGGGGACTACTGCCCGTACCCTCTCATCCGTGGGACGTATATAGGCTGATTTATTCTATTTTTATTATTTATATTTATTACCGGAAGGCGCAGCGTGGGTAGGCCCCCGACAAGGTGGACTGATGACCTGGTAAAGGTTGCGGGAGTCCGCTGGATGCGGGTGGCGCGGGATCGGTCACTTTGGCACTCTTTGGGGGAGGCCTATGTCCAGCAGTGGACGTCTTTCGGCTGATATGATGATGATGATGATGATGATATTTATTTATTTATTTAAGTGTCGGAAGTCGCCACGTGGGTAGGCGGAATGATGACCTGGTAAAGGTTGCGGGAGTCCGCTGGATGCGGGTGGCGCAGGACCGGTCACTTTGGCACTCTTAGGGGGAGGCCTATGTCCAGCAGTGGACGTCTTTCGGCTGATATGATATTGATGATGATTTGTTTAAGAAACATAACACTGGTTTTTTTTTCTTAAAGCTAGACTTACAGTTTCCTCAATGAAATTACGAGCAGAGCTATTTGTGCATACAAGAACAAAATGAAATTATAATAACAATAATGAAAAATAAATAACCCTTCTCTCCTTCGGGCAGTCGAGTAAAAAGCAAGAGTATAAGAGAGATTATTATCTGATAAATACGGGAGAAGCCAGCAACAGACTGGTTTATTGAAAAAAAAAACTGTATTATTTACATTTTACGTCGTTAGATGGCGCTACTGGTACATTAATGTAGTGGTCAAATTTGATGCACCATTCTTACAGACAATTGTATTTGTCGTCAATGCTCCACACAATGGCCCATCATACAGGACGAGGTTATTCGGTAGAACGAGACGTAAATATGTCTTACTCCAATTAACGCATAGTTGTGTCCTGTATGGCCATGATGGCCCACAGTGTGGAGCAGGCTTAAGAGGCGTTAATGATCAACTTTACGAGCATGAAACTAAACGTTTTTTTTAACTTCCAGTCCGGAATTCCCTTCATGGAGGTCCTCTGCAAGAACCGCTACGTCGGCCGCACATTCATCCAGCCGTCCACACGACTGCGCCAACTCGGCGTGGCGAAGAAATTCGGGGCGCTCTCGGAGAACGTGTACGGGAAACGGATTGTGCTGATAGACGACTCTATAGTGCGGGGCAACACTATCGGACCGATTATTAAACTGCTGAGGGACGCTGGGGCTGCTGAGGTGAGTTATAGTACATTGTTTAACGAGGGGCGTAGGTGAAATATTGCGAACAAGAGTCTGCAATATTCTTACGCCCGTGTTATACACAATGTTTTTCATCGCACTTGCGAGGAAATAAATACATTTTAGATGAAATTAATAAAAAACGTAATAAAAACTGCCACATGTCAGTCGTCCATTTTGTTGAATTAGACGTGAGGCGTATACAGCCACTATTTGAGAATACTTAAAAACATGATACATTCGAGCAAGTGTGATGAAATAGTTATAAATCTGTAAATCGACACGAGGTGCGAAATATCTATTCGCACGTGTATCGTACAACGTTTTACTGTACATATGGCTCTTTAAACTTGCGACATATGCACGGAAAGTGCTAATTTCCGCACCAGTGAAGGAAAGTAGCACCATATGCACTGTAAAATACATTTGTAATATATACTAGACATTAAATTGCAGTCAAATTTAATATAAAGATATGTTTTATACATATTAAAAGTTGGTTGTAGCAAACTTTTGAACATATGAAACACACCTTGGCTGATTGGAAACATCCTCATTTCGAAGTGAAGTATGAGTGGGTTCTATATTTTAAAACTAAACTTAACAGACCGTGGGAGGTAAAACGGCTATAACTGCTCTGTACGTTCGCAAGTAATAACGCCATTGACGAGCAAGTGTGATGAAAATAGTGTTGTACTCGTCCAGCGATCGAAGCGACTGCGCCAACTCGGCTTGGCGAACAAGTTCGGAGGGCTCTCGGAGAACGTGTACGGCAAACGGATTGTGCTGTCAGTTCGACTCAGATATAGGGTTTGGTAAACTGTACTGCGCCAACTCGGCCTCAGGACAGGTGGTCCTTGAAAAGTGACCAATAGAATCAACTTGTACCGATATGACAGCTGTGAGCGCATTATTTTACTATTCTCCTGCCCCTTGCCGCTATCCGATTGAGCTGGAAGTTGGTATACTTTATCTTAGTTCCGTGACAACGCAATATTAAGTATGGCTCCACCGAGCTGATCTGATGATGGAGACAGAAGCTGACCATAGCAACTCCTAAACTACACAAGATAATCTCGTCTTGTTTGGGCTCATTGGAAGCCTCTCAACGAGCTGTATGTGGCTTAGGAAAAAAAATCCGCCCAAGTGCGAGTCAGACTCGCGCACGAAGGGTTCCGTACCATTATGCAAAAAAAGTGTTTTTTTTTTAAATAAAAACGACACAAAAATCACGTTTCTTATAAAGGAGCCCTCTTAAATATTTATTTTATTCTGTTTTTTAGCATTTGTTATTATAGCAGGAACAGATATACATAATCTGTAAAAAAAAAAATTGTGTCTGTCTGACACTGTCTAACTATCACGGGTCATGAGATACATCCTGGTGACAGACATACAGACAGATAGCGGAGTCATAGTAATAGGATCCCGTTTTCACCCTTTGGGTACGGACCCTAAAAAGAGCAACATCTTTTTGTCAGAAACTTTTTGGATGTTCTATAATTGTACAATTATCGGCAGGTCCATATACGGATAGCGTCGCCGCCGCTCAAGTACCCGTGCTACATGGGGATCAACATCCCGACGCGGGAGGAGCTGATCGCTAACAAGATGGAGGCGCCAAAGCTCGCACAACATGTTGGTGAGTGACTACCCTCGTATTCCAAATAAAATATGGGATAGGACGGTAAAGCCGAAATGAACCCAGCCAGTTTCTCAGGCTAACAGCCTGCACTAGTATGTATAGTTAAGATTATTTAAGCTGTCCGTTTAGCACTTGAAAGCTTGTCTTGTGAACAATGCACTGTTTCCTATTGTATAAGCCCACCGCAAATCCTCCGACCAGATAAAAGTATGCAAGTAACAATAAAACTCATACAAATAGCTACCATCTCCTCTAAGTCACAAGGTTGAAATTGCAATAGCATATTTTCGGTAATGACACTTGGACTTTGAAAGCCGCAGTCAGGTAAGTCACTGACGTTTTAGTGCGACCACAAAGATTTTTATTAACAAAATGTCTCTTAATGAGTTAAGCTATATTCCATAGTGTTCCGTTTTGTGCTTTTTTAATACAACTTTGTCCAGCTACTCGGACGATATCATCTTACCACCTGGTCTATGGTTTCCCTGTGTCTTGTACCATGAGGTCCTTGCCATTCTTTCACCGCTTTGGTCCATCGCTGGTCTTCTAATCTGGCCAAGTGGCCTGCCCATTTCCATTTTAAGGATCTTGAGTGAGAACCACAGATATAGATATACAATACATAAACTAAACACCTCAATTTGTATGAAAACCGAACGTGTCACTTTTTTCTACCTACTGTGACGTCACACGGGCGAATTAGTGATGTGAATTCCCCGTTGTCCCCGCAAAATCGGTTCTGGAATAAGGCATTTTCTTAATATTCACTTAAAACCGGCTACCACAAAAGCCGCGCGCGAATGTCAGTCGGAGTCCTAATTCGGACACGCGAAGTACATGCATTTACGTGACCTATGTATATTTATATCTGTGGTGAGAACAATACTATCGTATAAGCTGCAAACGCACAGAGAGCGGTGACGGGGCGGCGCGGCGCGGTGCGGAGGCGGTACCGGTAGGTTCGAGCTAATACGGAAGGGTCCGCACAGAAAACCGCGCCGCTCTGTGCCGATCGTTTCATATTAGCTGGAACATTACAACCGGTACCGCCTCCGCGCCGCTCCGCCATCGCTGTCAGTGCGTTTCGGCCTTTATAGAATCTTAAATGTAAAAGATTGCAACTATAGAACTAACGTAGAATTAAGTATTTTTAACAGCAATGAACAGTTGAATTTTTTTTTCTCATCACATCCTATTTGCAGGCGCGGATAGTCTCGAATACTTGAGCGTGGAAGGGCTCGTGAGCGCCATCCACTACAACATGAAGGTGACCCCCAGCGACGGTGTCGGCGGGCACTGCACGGCGTGCCTCACGGGCGACTACCCCGGCGGGCTGCCCGACGTCGACTGGTGAACTTGCCCACTTGCAGCCATTCCGTGCACACGTTTCTCGGGGGTACACTTGTACCTTATTCCAATGCAATAAGGCGAAACATGTATACAGCCTACGTCCAAAAGTATTCGCCCTTTTTTATCATAACCCCAAAAAACATTTCTTTCTAAATAAAATCAAACAATTTAAAGGAAACTGAGAGTTATGTCATTGAATAGGTCTTTAAATCTACTTTATTTCATTCTACAGGCACAAAGTCAAATTCCATTGCAGAACGAAGATATTCGTATTTTAGCCACAGGCAGTAGTAGTAGTACGAGCTATGAAAAAACGCATTCGGAGAATATTCATGTTTAGTATTCTGGAGGGTAGTTATGACAAAATGTACTAATGGTGAAGGCACATAGAGCGTGGCATACATTCATATTTTATTAGTAAAACAATTAATTATCTACAAAAAACATGTTTATTTTACACACTAACCTTACGCTAATAATTCTGAATATGTATTCACTGAGAGAACCCGTTTTCTCATAGATCCTACTCACTTTAACTTAAATATGAATATCTCAGTTCTGCAATGGAATTCAACTCGGTGCCCATAGAAAGAAGTGAAGTAGATTTAAAGACCTATTTAATGACATAATGACCTAAGTTTCAGCTTTGTTGGATTTAGGATCAGGCTCTATACAAAGTTGCCTATGGTCCTTTCAATCTTTAATATATGTAATTACACAAAACGAGGACTAAGTTGATAATATTTCAGTTGCTCAAATAAGAAAAAATAAGCAAAATTCAACCAGAAAACGAAATGACATTGTAAATTTTCAATGGAATCTTATAATTCCCCGCAACGAAAAACACTTCTCTGTTTAAAATAATTCATAATATTTCATTTAAAAAGGTATATGTATATACTCGCTAAAATTTTAACTCTTAATACAAATAGCATGGCTGCTCAACTCTTGGACGTAGGCTGTACATATCTTTGCCAACTGTGCATTAGATAATTCTCCTCCTAGAATTATTTCTCAGTTGTACAGTAAAGAAGTCTGGGGGCCCGCTTCGGCATCCAATTGCAAGACTTCTTTGGAGGTACACTACGTAATCATGTGCTTTTAATGAATAATTCAGTATGACAATTGTATGTACAGTAGCGTCTTATAGTTAATAGCATATATCAAAACACAGCCTTATAACGGTAGTAAAGCGTTGCGTTATATCTGGCTACTGTTCATGCTACTAAAACTATACGATGCTAATTGTGCTAATTTGTATTTATTTTATTAATTTGGACAATTTGCCGCTAATATGACGATGTGATTGACTGTATAAAACAAATATTATATAATTTAGCAATGCAGTCCGAAAAACGTTTGCATGGAAAGTGCACCAGGCTGTTTGTCCTTAAAGTGATCCACTGTCGAGCGACATAGTTAGGCATGCCGAAAATACCGACAAATGGTTAAAATAGGCGAGAAATTATATGGCGACTGATATTTTCTATACGGTTGATCAACCCCGTTTTACATTTGTTATCCAAAAATTAAGTTTATCCGTAACAAAAAAAAAACTTAAGAAATCCGTGCCCTTATAAGAATCTACTACATTAAGTTAGTACAACTAGATGTTTCCTATATAGAATCTATTTTTGTAAGCATTTTGCTTGTACACAACGTATGTGCCTTTTATACTTTTTTAAGTATAATCACGTATTTTTTAGAGTAAAAATTGTCGTGCTGGCTTCGACTATTATCAATAGACATATTTTCTTGTTAATTACATTAAAATATTCCAACATGCGCATAATAATTTTGCATATATTATCATTGCACAGTATCGGCAGTTTCTTTAAGAAATTCGTTACAACATGGACTATTAGCATCATACAGTTTCGGAACACGTCCTTACTCGTATAGTAATAAAGCTGTGTTCGATATATTTGGCTGCTCCCAAATATATGATGCTCACTGTACCATGCTTAGGCGACTGTCCACAAACCTTACATTTGGTGGATTTAACCCATCGTGTGCTGATACACGGATGCAAAGCATTAGAGCATATGGTTTTAAATCTCAAGGTCACATTTTTTGATAGGCTATTTTTGACATCTGCATACGATGGGAGCATAACCATGCTTCATAAAAAAGATGATTGCCATTTACTTGTGTAATTATAGGATTATGCTTGCGTGTTGCAATATTTGACTGTAATATTATTTTTATATTATGATTTATGTATAAGGTTACTGACGCTCGAATAAATTTCTCTTTTTAAAATAATGTTCGTATGTACACATAGTATAAGCGGTAATACGCTATAAGCTGCGTTTAAAGCCTGCAACACACTAATAACAAGTTTACTATTGACCGCCGCGGCCAGGCCGCGCCAGTGTGTGAGAGGCTTTATAAGTACTTAACATTGCATAATTGACAGCTAGGTGTCACGTAGTCTGGTGGATACACATCCTAATTAATTAATTAATTATTATCATCGAATCGATAGATCTGATTAAAATGCGTTTATGTTCAATCAGTTTCAACTACCTACTATAAATTCCAAATAATTTTCGATACTTCGATTTTTGAATAGATTTTAAGAAAAAGAAGTTTTTAGCCCTGAAATCAAAGACTACTTTTAAAATATGGACAACACATGTGGGTACATATATAGCTAAAAAACTAAAGTAAAGCCCCTCTAGCAGGGGTGACGTGTTCGGATAGGCATTGTTCTGTTTATGTTAGACAATTTAAATAAGTAATGTCTATTCGAATACGTCACCACTACAGACAAGAAGAGCTTTTACTACGTTTTTTACGTGTACTCTATATTACTGCCCTATAGTCTATTTTTTTATTCCGTAGACTAAAATGACAACCACAAATGTCAAACGTAGAAATAATGTGACCAGCTGTATACAAACAGAGCTGATCTTTGATATCGGTTTGTGAATAACCGATAAAATCTTAAATTAATTTTAGATTCAAAATAAACAATAAATAAAATCTACTCACAAAATGATACGAAATAAACAATAAATAAATTTTACTCACTACTTATGTACTCAAACATTTAAAATGACTGACGTATCGCCGACCTGACGCGACGCCATTTTGGTTTACGTATTTGGCATTCGTTATTTTACTCGTATAGTGATCGGATGTTTTCAGTGCGTGTTCTCACGTTTTTAGCACGTCACGGATTATCCATTCATTGTGTTACAGACGCTTCATCAACAAATATAAGTACCTCCCAATCGTTTATTTTCGGTTAGTACCGGTTGTAGCACATCACTATTTTTAAGACGTAAAAAACTAGCAATACTTGAAATGTCATTTTAGTCTACGGAATAAAAAAAATGAGACTATAGTAAGCCAAAGCTCTATCTCAAAATGAAATTTTACTGGAAAATTTACGTCTAATGTAAAGACATAAATTACAATGACGTATGATTTTGAGGTAGCGCCATTTCGGTTACCACGGTAGTATAGAAGTTACCTCTCGTTCGTCGTTCTGAAGCAAAAGGTACCGTTTTGACGGATGTCAATAAGACCTGATTTCACGTTACAATTTAAAAACGCACTCAATGACAAGAGGCAAAACGCCACTAATTACCTGCACGTTTTTTACAGATTGATTACATTCAAATTGCAATCATAATTTACCAGAATGTAACTATAACACGCGCTGGAGTGGAGTCGATTCTCGTGTGTAATCAAAGGTCAGGCGCCTTAAGAGCTTTTAAAACTGTATCGATTTAGGCCACAAGTTAAGACAACTTTGCGACGAAAGTATCTTAAGTCCATCTCACCATTACGAAACTAGAGCCACCAGCACTAATATCTGCACCAATAACGCGCGTATAAATATCTGACACGACTCTTTCGCATAAATATCAGGCCCTGGCCCGAAAGGTTTTATGGACACGTTTTACTTGACGTTTCAGTACATTTTCGCCGTAAAACGTGTCGATAAAGCTGGGCTGACACTGCTATTTACGTGCCTAGACATCGTGGCAGATTTTTGCTTGCTATGTTGTAACCGATATTAATGCTGGCGACTGTACATTCGAACCTAAGTGACCATTTATACATCTTCAACTATGCAGACGCAGCGGGTTAGTTTATAGCACTCATAATAGTCGCTATATTTAACGTTTAGAAATGGCAGTACCGCTAAACGCCCCCGCGTGGCAATTACTGAAATCTACAAATTGTCACTTATAGGTACATACCTTATTCTATTAGCTAATTCACTTAGATAGTATTTTTTACATTTTCGACTTTATTTCGTGACGCGTAAAGTTTATGTTCCAAGCAGACGCTTGAGATCCGTTGACAGTAGTTTTAAGTAATTTAAGTACATTCCACATATGTGCCTTATTGGTTTTAGTGTAAGTCTTGTTGTACGTGTACAACGTTATTATTGACAATGAATTAAATCATTTATTTTAATTTTTGTTTTTTATTTGATTTACTTTAACCTTTTCACCGCCAAACACGTGAAATCACGTCATCGACGATTCGTGACACCGACGCTGAAGACGGCATTTGCCGACATTTTTATTTATTTATGAAAACCTACTCTGAAATGGCCCAATTTCATGTTGGCATTATTTCTTTATCCATTATTTTTTTACCCTTGTGGCGTGAGGTGGCACGGCAAGTTGCTTTACCATCTGGCAGTGAAAACCCGTCTCCGAGATGTTTGGCCAAACTTTGAAACTTTCGCAACCGGACTAAAAATGGAAAAATACACCAGAAACGGACACGACTCGCTAGGCGTGTAGGCTGAACCGGCATCTGAGCAAACATTACGAGTTCTGAGCAAACCTATCAGGCGCGTTCTTGGTTGCGAACGTGTCAAGAAAAATGTGAGATGCAAACACATTAGACAAATAACTTGGACAAGTGAACCACCCTTAAGTAAGGTTGAGATTATTGAATGTGGCCGACTTTTTATAAACCTGTCATTGGAATTGGAGTCTTCTGCATAGGACGTTAGAGTTGCTTTTTGAATAAACTACTTTGATGCAATCCGACTAACTCAAATAATCTCAAGTATGCGATAAAAAAGTATCCCCTACATGGGTAGGAACTATTTCGACACAAGAATTTACAATGTCACAGACAGAAGTGAGTCTCTCACCGTGCGAGAAAATCGAGAGTATGTCGCGGCCGTCCCATGATAGACGTGCTGAGAGCAAATGCTTAGATTATTCCAGAAAAAAACTGAACAGCTATGGGGGCCTATAAAAAAGAGTTCCCCTTGACTTCTCTAAGATCCCATCATCAGTTCCTGACCTTGTAACCATGCGACCACCTGACATTAAGGCGCCGTAGGTTCATAGTCTTCTCTCCCTCTCACTGAGCATAAGCGTGAGCGAGATGGAAGTGCGTGCTCGGAAGTGCGCCAATCATGTTTTTTAATATTAATTTTTTGGCCGTTTAAATAAATAAAAAAGTAAACACTGAGTTCTCTCAAACATGATATTGCCGATTTTTAGAAGCCATTTTAATATTTTTAGCTTTTGTGCATAATTTGTAACAAATATTTTAAGTGTATTTTAGACCCTTTTAGACCTATGTTCGTGATTATTTTCTATCGAGCGAAAAGTGCTAAATCATGTTTCTAAACACTGATCTCCCTGCAGAAAAGCCTCAAGATTACTATTCGTATTTTTTTGAAACCTTATTATTATAAACATACGCTTTATATTGTTTCAAAAACTCTGTTCGCTTAACTTCGCTGAACCTACAGCGCCTTAAACAAAACATAGCTTCGAGTAATTCGGAGAGAACGTTAGAATATACATTGAAATAATAAAAAGCGGTAGGGTTCCGTAGTTGCCAGTCTGTCACAGAATACGGACTTAAAAGGGGTAACTCTACCGTCCACGGTAAAAGGTTCAAATTCCAATGACAAAGTATATGCACCCCAAATTGAGTGCATTTCTTACCAGTTAACTAGTTATGTCTACTTAACTGTGATAGTTTTCCTTTTAAATCCATTATATGTACTACTGCCACGATTTTTTTCACGTCCCCAGTAGTAGCCATTTAGCCGGCAGGGGAGGGGGGGACACATGATTCGAAAAAAAATAGGGCTTTAAATCCCATTGTCTCGCAAAGCATAACAGAGTTGAAAAATAGTTTTAGAAAACCCATAATATTTTTAAACAAGCTATCCAACGATACCCCACTCTATAGGTTTAACGAGAAAAAAAATACATCACCAACTTACATGTAGGGGAGGTAGGTACCCTAAATAATTTTTTTTTCAGGATTTTATTCTACTATTTTGTCGGCGTGATTGGTTTATATACCCACGCTGAATTGCAGTTTTCTAGTTGTAAGGATTACTGAACTAAGCCGAAGACGGACAGACAGACAGACAGACGGACGGACCTTGTTACCCTCGTTGACTACGGAAATCTAAAAACGACGAATTAGAAACCTCCGCCGTTTTGAAGTCTGTTAAAAATAATAAGAACATCGTGTATTTTTTAGTTTTTTTTTATATTTATTTATTTTATTTATCAACAGTACCTGTTGGTGTCGATTCGCTCGTTCCAATCGCGCCAGTTTTCTTTGGTTCCTCCTAACCCCACGGAAAAACGGGTGTTCATGCATTGTGAATGAATAGAAAGACTCGATTTGTATATAATTTTATTTACACAACGTATTTATTCAAATCATGTCGATAAATTTGTCTGTCTGTACAACTTAGATATAATTTAATTTATATAGCCCTATGCTAAAGTGAGGAACTGAATTTCACATCATATTATAACAGGCTGCCCGCGCGGCTTGGCCCGAGTATTGCAAAGAACGCAGCCTAACGCCCCGCGGGTAAAATATGGCCTGTAACCATCCCGAAAGTCCATTCTACGGGTACCATTTACAAAGCTACAGACTGAGACTCAACCTGTCTGTACTGTATATTAAGAGTTGTCAACCTTTTAGCGACCACACCACATTTTGTGACTAACAGACCATTTCAAAATTCTGAATGAACGACCTTTACATACAAGACAGCTAGTGAGGCTTCTCTAATTAAGGTTATCCATAGGGTTATTTTAAAAATTGTTTACGTCACACCTGGCCATAATGCGAGTTTTACTGCACGCTGCGCGTACGGTAAAACTCGCATTGTGGCCAGGTGAAGACGTAAAATTATGTACTCACCGCGGGCGGTAATTCGTAAAGCCCCAGATCGCATATTTATGGCCCTCACCTTCGGTTCGGGCCACAAACACCTGCGATCTGGGGCATTCACGAATTCACCGCTCTAGGTACGTAATGTACTATTGTAATTCCCTATCCATATTGGTAATCTGATGATAAGGTAACCTTATTGATCGAGTTAACTCGGTTTGCCACTAACAAATTTGAAAACCATATTTCAATAGGGTTAATTTATGGTTAACACATCCGATATGCTTACTATAAGTATAGGGTAACCAAATTGATAGGGTTACAAAATCGATAGGTTTAAGGCGCCGTAGGTTCATGGTCTTCTCTCCCTCTCACTGTGCATAAGCGTGAGCGAGATGGAAGTGCGTGCTCGGAAGCGCGGAAATCATGTTTTTTAATTTTAATTTTTTGGCTGTTTTAATAAATAAAAAAGTAAACACTGATTTCCCTCAAACCTGATATTGCCGATTTTTAGAAGCCATTTTAATATTTTTAGCTTTTGTTCGTAATTTGTAACAAAAAATTTAAGTGTATTTTAGACCCTTTTAGACCTATGTTCGTGATTTTTTTCTATCGAGCGAAAAATGCTAAATCATGTTTCTAAACACTGATCTCCCTGCAGAAAAGCCTCAAGATTACTATTCGTATTTTTTTTAAACCATATTATTATAAACAGACGCATTATATTGTTTCAAAACACTGTTCGCTTAACTTCGCTGAACCTACGGCGCCTTAAGGCTAAAAGGTGGTTTTCCGGTCCGTGATGAATGAAAGTACTTATGCTATGATTTATTCCGGGCTTTAAGTCTCTATGCAAAAATTCGTCTAAATCCGATCAGTCGTAATTGAGTAACACACATCCAAACTTAATTCCACATAATTCTTTAACGTCATATTAAACCAATATCCTAATTTTTTTTGCTAAGGTTCTTCTGAAGGTTCTAGCTGAACCAATTTAAACATAAACTGTAAAAAAAAATACCATTTTTTTTGTGTTATACAATGGACATATTTGCTGTTGTCACTCTTGGACAACGTCCAACGTGGCAAAGACATAGTATGTAGATTGTAACTTTGTGATTATGAATATATATGAATCTCAAAACTTAACAAACCGATGAATCTGGCAAACGTAAATTGAACCCGCTAGATTGAATTACGCGGCGAAACGGTATTTTTTATTTCGATGCAAGCCGTTTATAAAAAAAAGACAAGATCAGCAGTGTTCCGCAATTGAATTTAGTGGGTTCAAATTGCGCTTTCCAGATTCTAGACTAGTCAAACAATGTTATGAATTATGATGGATGTAACAAATTGTGCTAGTAACTGGTGAGAGGGGGGTTAAAGTATCACCACAGTCCGCATCATATAATAATACACATGCGTACAGAAGGTACACTGTCTCAGTTTTGTTAGCCATGTAAGAAATAACAAATCATGGCGTCCCGCTCTCCCGTATAGCACGCTTTCGTCTAGCTAGCATGGACCTAGCGCAACACAATGAGTGTCAGGGTCCGGATGAATCATCACCTAGGCCAGGAGACGCGGCTTGGTAAATTTTCGAAGTAATATAATAATAACGTAATAGTTATTTTTCTTCAAAAGCGAGTCGAGTCGCATTATGATACACTGTAATATAGATAACTTTGATAAAGGTAGCATTGAGTCGAAATTCGAACATCGATGTTACGATTCTGGACTTAAATTCCAATCTTCGCAAATCTTCAAATTCCATCGCGATTTTCATATGCAATAAAAGGGAATACTCCGCCACTTTGATCTTATTGAAATAAATTCGATAAGAGTTTAAACAAAATGGTAAACCTAGGTATTCCTAGGTTTACCATTAGAAACCATTGAGAATGTGGACAAATAGATTTTTAGGACATCTAGTAACAGCAATAACTCCACTCTCTAATACTACAGTGACCTGTAGGGTCTAAACCTTTGGTATGCCACGGTTGCTGGAGTGCCAAAGCTGATCCGCATTCTAGTCTCGACGCTATTAACCTATAAAAAAACTAGAAAAACAGGATCCACATTCCAGCATACCAAAGGTTGTCAGTCTCTCAAGGTAAATAAATCAGTCTATGATCCTATATTACTTTGTTATGTCTCAAAACTCACTTCTTCTAGTGTAACATTATCAGTCAACTATAACACAAGTTCTCACTAAAGTGTTACAAAACAAAACAGCAAGTAACTTGCTTCCAAATAAGTGAACTGGGTACACTACATGACGCCGAAGTCACTTGTCACAGCACACTTAACACATACACTGTCAAAAATCGCTACGCGCTACGCTTGTAGCCGATCCCGTGGCCTTCCTCGTAGCGGAAAGCGACTACGGCGTAGGCGCAGCGGTCAAAGTGTAAACGTCATCACCTGGGTCAGTATAAGGGTGAGACGCGTTGGAACAGGTCGGGCGACGGGGCGATTAGTGTGCTTCAACCTTTATGGCTGCAGTCTTCTATAATGTATTTCCTGTTACGGGAGCTCTGGCTACAGAGGCGACCTTACCACCAGGAGCAAAACCTAAAGCAACCTAAGTACCTATTGGTCGGTTGGTCTTCTAGTGACCTTGACAAGCCGCTCACAGGTTGTGTTTCCCCACAGGTTCCTTGCAGGACGAGGTAAGGACCACAGGCTTGCCGTCTGTGATGAGCACGTCGTCTTCTATCCTGACGTGTGGTCCGGGCGTATGTATTGAGCTGGTGCCGTCAAGTGCTCGCGTTGTCGCTGATCGAGTTGCTGCTGGTCGGGTGGCGGGGCCATAAGTGTGCTTCGACCTTTATAACTGCAGACAACAGTATTTCCCCATTCGGGAGCGAGACCTTACTACCAGGCACAATGCTCAACTACAGAGCAACTACTGGTGCTACTATGACTGGTTTTCTGTCTTGCCGTCTGTATTACCCCATTCTAGAGATCTTACCTTGACAAGCAACTCACAGACTGTGCTTCCCCACGACCGCCTCGACGTCCGCGGGTTCCTTGAGGCAGGATGAGGTAAGGACCACAGGCCCGCCGTCTATGATGAGCACGTCGTCTTCTATCTGCTGTTGCTTGCATTGGGTCGACACTCGACAGCCGTGTTGAAACTGGTCGGGTGACGGGGCCATAAGTGTGCTTCGACCTTTAGAACTGCAGACTAAGGTATTGTCCCATTCTAGAGCTCTGATGACCTTGACAAGCGGCTCACAGACTGTGCTTCCCGACGACCGCTTCGACGTCCGCGGGTTCCTTCGCGCAGGACGCGGTCAGGACTACGGGCTCGCCGTCCGTGATCAAGACGTCGTCCTCTATACGGATGCCTATGCCACGAAACTCGGGAGGCACTGACGTGTCGTCCGGACGGATGTATATGCCTGTGGGGAGGGAAAAAGCATTTTTGGTAAAGTCAAGTGCATTGTTGGTAAGGGTGCTTACAGGGCATTGCCGCCTAAGCAACGCTACGACAATGTGACCCTTGTGGCATTGCAGACTTTGCCTTGAAGCGGAGGAGACTCCTACACACATCCTAACCGATTGCCCCTGCCTTATGTGCAGCCCTAACTCTTTACTGGGCAAACACATCATGTGCCCGGAGGAGATTAAATTTCTTGAGATCAACAGTATCCTGCAATTCTTCGAGTTCGCAGGACTTGACCAAGAATTGTAGTATGTGGCGATCACAATAAATCAGCGATGGCCGCAGTGATATAAGGGCTCTCACAGTCCGGAAGCCACTACCAGAATAATAATAATAAAGTCAAGTGCAGAAATATGTAAATTCGATAGGTCGTCCTCTCCCAAATATGTACCGAAATCTTAAAGCGCGAGAGAATGGCAGACGATCGTGCAGTGAAGAGATATGCTGGGGTGGAGTAGGAGCACCCTTGGGGCATCCAGCTGGCCCAGAATAGAGATCCTACCGACTGCGCCATGTAAACGTTAAGGGATGGATGCGTGAATCGTGAGTTAGATCTGGACTGAATCATTTATTATTCAAACCTACCCGCCATGCTCATAACATTATTTACCCTAATACCCACAGTGGCGTTCTCTTGTGTCAGAGGCCAAGATCCTCTTAGAGTCATCGAGCCAGCGTAGTAAGTCAATATGCTTGACACGCGCATTTTTGCACTTGACTGTACAAGTGTTTATCGCCGACTGTACTCGTTTTGCACCGTCATCGTCATCTACTACTGGAGAGGGTTGTAATGAGCCCAAAGACGACGGGTTAACATCCAAATGTACAACTTAAACATCAAGGTCATGATTTAATCGAATTTAAAGAAGAGTTCGAAACATGTCGCCCGGAGTGACATTGAATACGTGAGTTGAACCGTGTGATTAGAAGTTTTATTTTAAGGTCATGATTTGTTTTTGTTTTTGACATCGGAATACGAAAGGATAAGGCGGATTGCACCAACTTATGATCACAGACCGATCAACACTATATATGGCGCCGGCAGCTGGCATTCCATAGAAACTTGTCGAACTTTCCATACATTGACATTTTAACGAACACCGCTTACGATTACAGACAGTTTGGGGCAACCCACACTATGTTAAGATAGTAGATTGTGCAACAAGTGCATAAAACGCACCATTTTACGCGAAATGTTTGATGAATGATGATGGATATAAAATCGAGTGTAAAATGGGTTTTATGGACGAATTGTATACTCTACTTTTCACATCGATTGCGAGGAAATTAAAACTATAGGTTTATTTCATTAAGTTTTATTATGTACTTTGGCTGTTGGTATCCTTGCATTGGTCTTAAAATAGTAACGGAAAATAATAAAATAAAAATGAAGAGTTTATTCTATGAAGTTAAAGTTGCGCGTGTGGCTGTTGGACCGATTGCCTTGGTCTTCGACGAAATGCTACGTGTAGCAAGGCTATATATAGATATATATATATGCTGCGCGTGGGTTGCGCCTTGCTTGGGTAGGCGTCATAAAGTCGCAATTTATGTTCTAGTGCCTAAAGTAAAATCTTCGTCGAAGACCAAGGCAATCGGTCCAACAGCCACACGCGCAACTTTAACTTACGAAAAACGAATTTTTAGAGCACGAGAAATGAAATAGTAGATTGTACAACAAGTGCATAAAACGCACCATTTATGTCGCCTGCACACAGCGTAAATAGACACTTTTAGAGCATGAGAAGTGAAATATTTATTTACGTCACACCTGGCCATAATTTTACTGCACGCTGCGCGTACGGGGAAACTCGCATTATGGCCAGGTGAAGACGTAAAATTGTTTTACTCAACACGGGCGGTAATTCGTAAAGCCCCAGAGCGCATATTTATGGCCCTCACCTTCGGTTCGGGCCACAAACACCTGCGATCTGGGGCATTCACGAAATCACCACCCTCTTTACGTAATTAATGTACTATAACGATACAAGTGCCGAAAATAGGAAATTCACACGTGCCCTACCTATTCGCACGTATATCGTACAACGTTTTACTGTACATATGGCTCTTTAAAGTTTCGACATATGCACGGAAAGGGCGCTTTTCCGCACTAGTGCCGGAAAGTAGCACCATATGTACTGTAAATACCTTACCTGGTTCAACAGTGACGACCATGTGCGTGCTGACGGGCATGTGCCGGCGCACGAGCGGCGTGTCGTGCACGTCCAGCCCGAGGTAGTGGGACACGTGGTGGGGACAGAGCCGGTACGCTTTCTACAATAGCAAGTTAACGTGTGTAGAGAAAGGGGTGAATAGGGGGGTACAAGTTTGTATGCGAGTGCGATAATAGAGATGGTAACTAAATTTTTTTTAGGATTTCATTCAAACCAGTTTTTGGAGAGGCACAAATATTTCTATGGGAGCAACTACAATTAAAGAACATAAATACTAGAGATGAAACGGATATCCGGTTGCTATCCGGTATCCGGCCATTATTTTACTATCCGGCCTAATACCGGATAGTTGCGCACTATCCGGCCGGATACCGAATAGCGATTCTGTTTGGTATTTAACTTCGAAAAATGGTTAGTGTACAAGAAAACAACAACAACACATTAAACACAAAAAAAACTTAGGTATCTATTCAGCAAAATAGGCGGGCGCACGTGTACTGCATACGAAATATTTCCGTACACTGACCTAATAAAACTCGTTTCTTGCCTAGAAAACGGTCCGCGCGAACCTACAATACGTAATGGCCGCTCCACACAATGGGCCATCCCGACCCATCATACAGGACGCGGCTATGCGGTAGAACGAGACATAAATATGTCTTACTCCTTTCAACGCGTAGTTGCGTCCTGTATGATGGGTCAGGATTGCCCATTGTGTAGAGCGGCCATAACAGGTTGAAACCTGCACGACGCGCCCGCCGCAAAACTAAAATGTAGGTATCGTTTGGCCGGCCGAATATTCGGCGGCCAGATACCGGATATTCGGCCGGTGATCAGGCCGAATATCCGGTATCCGGCCAAACAACTATCCGTTGCATCTCTAATAAATACCTCAAAATTTGAGACAAACGGTTGACCTCGCAGCGCATAACACTTCATACGTCACAACCGACATTTGTTAGTACAAACTACAATGTAGGTAAATTGTTGTTTCGGTCGCGGAATACTGCGTTTAAGTACATAGTTGTCGTACAATTTTGATTCTATAAAAGCGTAAGAGTTCTATTGGTAACTTTAAATTTACTCTTGGACAATAAAATAAAAAATCTTAACTTTCAAGTGTCATATCTTTTTACGATTTTGATTATAATTTACACTATAGTACTATAATTTGATGGTTTACTATCCATTTAGCATTACCATATTATTATCAATTGGGAAGTGAGGCACCATGCCTATTGAGGGTGCCTCTGTGGGAAGTCTAATAACATTAACAAACCAGGGCGCATTCATCATAATCGTCATCATATCAGCCGAAAGACGTCCACTGCTGGACATAGGCCTCCCCCAAAGAGTGCCAGTGACCGGTCCTGCGCCACCCGCATCCAGCGGACTCCCGCGACCTTTACCAGGTCATCAGTCCACCTTGTGGGTGGCCGGCCTACCCACGCCGCGCCTTCCGGTACGTGGTCGCCACTCGAGAACCTTTCCGCCCTAACGGCCATCGGTTCTACGTGCTATGTGCCCTGCCTACTGCCACTTAAGTTTAGCGATCCGGAGGGCTATGTCGGTTACCTTGGTTCTGCTGCGGATAGCCCTTTGGGTGACTTTGAGCCTTCTTATGAGGCCCATGGTAAGCGATTACGTTTCAGTGCCATATGTCATCTCATCCAGTGATGAGATGACATATGGCGGCAACACACACTGGTCAAAGACTCTCGTCTTGAGACGCTGCGGAATATTGGACGAAAAGACCCTTTGGTTACGGAACCCTAAAAACTGTCCATCCGGTACCGGTACCGGTACGTACCCCTATGAGCTCGCTCCCATCTATGTCCCTCGGCAAGATCCCTTCCTGCTGCAGCTGCCGGCCCAGCAGCCGGCACATGGTGTCGAAGAGTTGGTCCAGCGCTGGCCTGTGCTGACCCAGTATGTCTATTAACCGCTTCTGGAAGGAAACAAATGAGCGGGTGAGTATGATCAAATTGCCTGAAACTAGTGCCTATGCCAATTGTTGGGATTAGGTGTCAAAGCGGACCAGGGCGCCCTTAGGGCCGGGAATAACGCTAGGAGGCTCATGATGCTCTAATTTCACTGAATTTCAAAGGCGAGGGCATGTATAAGTCCCAAAATGCTCATATGTTGAAATGTATGTTCCAGTATCTTTTAACGGTAAATTATATTAAAAACTTCGGAACGACAATGAACCAATATGGTCAATAATTTACTTTAAAAACAAAGTTTCAACAAATCGGTACCTAGATCGTGTATTTTCAAATTTGAAGAGATCCCTCGATTTCTACAGGATCCCATCATGAGATCCTGACCTGATGACCATGGGACCACCTGGGAGGGTATCCTTCACTTCAGTACTCCGCCAACCCACATACATACATACATACATACATTTCTACTTTGACTACCAAATAAAATTAGTACCCTCAAAGTTCACAGTGTATTAGACTTAAGTTCACAGTGTATTAGACTTAAGTTCACAGTGTAATAGACTTAAGTTCACAGTGTATTAGACTTAACACATTCGCAACCGGACTAAAAATGGAACAATACACCAGAAACCGACTAGGCGTGTAGGTTCATACAACGCAATCTACTATTTTATACTTATTTGATTATTGGGAGCCTATGGTGTCCCACTGCTGGGACCTCCCGAACCTAGTGTTGGTAAAGACTCAAGCCTCCCGTCTCTCTAAATTGCAAGAACTCGACTCATACTTACGGGACTCTTGAGTTTAAAAGACTCCCGAGTCTTTTTTCTAGTCTAAATCGAGTCGTGTAGTAACAACTCAAGCTTAAGAAAAGACAAACCATCATATATTTTTATAGTCCTTTTTCAACTATATAGTCCTTTGTCAAAAAGACTTGAGCCCTATAATGAAGACGCAGTTTTGAATTTTACATACTAAATAAAAGATGAAAATGACACAATGATGTTGAGTATCAGAAAAGATTTGAAGGCTCAAAACCCTTCCACCGTAAAAAGTTGTGAGATATTTTGTAGAGCCAAGTCTCAGGCATTCTTATTAATCTTCATTTGATTCATTCATCATTGTCACATTCTTATTAAATAAAATTCTGCAACTTAGCAATCACACAATACTACATAGTTTTAGGTATGTATCGTAATAGGTCTCTTACTTCTTAAGTCCAGTTGAGTTCTAATAATAACTTGGTCGTTCCAAAGGACTTAAGCGTAACAAAACACTCGAGCCAAGTACAGAAGACTCGAGTCTCTATAGAAAACTCAAGCTTTGATTCAATGAGTCTTAAAAACTGAGTCGAGTCTTAGAAATTGAGACTAGAAGGACTTGAGTCTTTACCAACACTACCCGATCCCGAGCAGCCTCTGGCCTGTCCTTTAACCTTTTCACCGCCAAACACGTGAAATCACGTCATCGACGATTCGTGACACCGACGCCAAAGACGGCATTTGCCGTCATTTTTTTCATTTTTTATTTATTTATGAAAACCTACTCTGAAATGGCCCAATTTCATGTTGGCATTTTTTTCTTTATCCATTATTTTTTTACCCTTGTGGCGTGAGGTGGCACGGCAAGTTGCTTTACCATCTGGCGGTGAAAAGGTTAAAAACCGGCCAGTTGGGACCGACAGAACTAGGGACATACATTGTTTTGACAAAAACTGTTAATTATAACGCTTTTATACTCTGTTTATCGTGTTATAGCTTTTGTCTGGTAAATGTAAAGGTACACTAAATTTTAAATCTCCTTAAATCTCCTGTTAGCGTTTTCTCAAAGCGATTTAAACAGATACATCAAGTGACTTAATAACCATTAAGATATAATGTACCCTTCAGAAACATTGTGTAGTGTGGTACAACTACGAGTATGCGATCAACACTTCGCGAAATCCACTGAACGGCGTTTGATATTTTTAGGGTTCCGTACCTCAAAAGGGAAAAACGGAACCCTTATAGGATCACTTTGTTGCCCGTCCGTCCGTCTGTCAAGACCCTTTTTCTCAGGAACGCGTGGAGGTATCAAGCTAAAATTTATACCAAATACTCAGGTCTACTGTCCCTTGGAGCTGTGAAAAAATCAAACTTCTAAGCTAACACAATCAAAAGGTACAGCCGTTTATGCCGCAAATTTTCGAAATTCTTAGGGAAATTAAAACCTACAGAGTACTTCCCGTGATCTTGAAATTTGGTACGAAGCAACATCTTATAGCACAGATAAAGGAAAAGTTGCGAAAACCGTAAATTTATGTACGGAACCCTCGGTACGCGAGTCCGACTCGCACTTGGTCGGTTTTATTAAAGACTTATTAAATACATTTACATTTTTCAATATGAAACCGATTATTTCTTATTTATGTATTTTAAGGTGGTTCGACGACCATACAAAACGTTTTTTGACATTCGCTACTTATCTGACCCATTTTCGGAAATTGGCTTTCCATTTGCGCGAAATTCCCCCTTTCCTATAATAAACTGGTATAATTTAAGAAATTAGTTTGTCACGTGATACTTTGGTTAACGATTATCCTCAAAATATTCAACTTAAAGCCAATTTGTAAAAGATTGTGTTACACAAGTTTCTTAAAGTATCACGTCGTTAGCCTGCGAATGTCAAAAGACATTTTGTATGGGTGTCGAACTATATTTAAACGGTTACGTTCGCTACAAAAATATCGCGGGAAACGTGGAACAGCTTACGCCATCTAGTGACCAGTAGCTAACTTAAATTAAAAGTATTATACAGGCTTCAACTTAGTTACTTTTAGTAATTGCAACTGTGTTTTGTTTAGGTATATGAGGTGCGCAATAAGGAGTATTGTAATGTAACTGTACAAATTACGTTTCATATGGTTTGACGGAGTTTAGACGCCGACCAAACACTGGAGAATGACCTACAGGCTCATATGCGTGGAAAATGATGACGTTCCGCATCGCGCTATTGAAGTTTTTAATATGTGCTGTATAAACATGATTTCCTTCAAATTCTCCTTAGGGGTCGAGTTTTGACTCCCCCCTCTATCATCATTCTGTTATTCCTTGAAATGGTCTAATAAAATGACTATCGTCATCCAATGGCCAGACCCCCTCGCCCCTATTTTGAAATGACGTAATTTATTTATGATTTTATGCCCTTTTATTTCTCTTCTATTTTATGTCTCTCTGACAACATCAACGGACTTTCACATTTATAATATCAGTACTCACATATTTTATACTGAAAATCGCTCCTCCTATTCACGATTCACGAGCACCCGCGTTTGTCATGAGTAGGAACTGCGAAGCGGTTCGCAACATTTCGAGCGATTGACCAGTTTTCATTATATTTTAACTTATTTATTTTATTAAATACTTAGGTAAGCATTAATAGAAAAAGAAAGCTTCTAGTTATACAGGGTGTAGCAATGTCAACAAAAACAAACACTGTAATGCAAACAAAAACAAACATTTCAATGTAAGTGAATCAAAAAAAAAAAAACAAATGCATTTTGGAATCGCAATATGCTACCGAACATGCCCTTGATCGCTTGACTCCCCATTTTCGATACACCTGTATGATGCTGACCGTAGATACAGTCAAGTGTAAAAATATCGGTGCATACAACTCACTCATAAATATGTCCCATAACTCATGTCAGCGGATTAAGGTTGTGGTTTATTTATGAGAGGATGTTATCGACACATATTTTTGCACTCGACTGTACGACACAGCCAGGGCTGTGATGTCATGTATTACTCACTTGTACTGACAGTATTAGCTCGTATAGTATCCTTTGGTGCTTGGTGAACTTGCCAGACACCGGCCACGTGCGGGAGATGTCAGAGTTGTATAGCCACCGCTGGCTGCCTGAAACGCACATAAATAATGTTATGGTTCAATTCAGTATTTAGCCTAGTTGGTAGTGACCCTGCCTACGAAGCAAGAGTTCCTGGGTTCGAATCCCGGTACGGGCATTTATTTGTGTGATGAGAACGAATATTTGTTCCTGAGTCATGGCTGTTTTCTATGTATTTAACTATTTATTTATCTATGTAAGTATGTTTATCGTCTACTACCCATAGTACAAGCGTTGCTTAGTTTGGTCGATTTGTGTAAGATTGTCCCCTTAATATTTTATTTGTAACTTGTAGACTCTTTTATTGAAACCGGTCTAATCCCAATAAGGTCTAGTTTTCCCTCCAGGTTGGAAGGTCAGATGGCAGTCGCTTTCGTAAAACTAGTGCCTATGCCAAATCCTGGGATTAGGTGTCAAAGCGGACCTCGGGCTCCTTTTGGGGCATCACCGGGAATAACGCTAGGAGGATGATGAGACTCATATTTTATTATTACTTGAAAAGAGAGACGGCAAAAAATATGTCTAATGACCAAAATCTCCAAAAAAATTACGAAGCTACAACCGTTTTAATGTTGCTTGGAGTGAGAAAACGCTCGCAGATCGTACGTCACGATCATCGAACTTCATAGTAAATGACAATATATTCATATGAAGGTGCGTTTTGCGGAAAAGGGGCAGTAATTTAAACTTAGGACACATAACTTTAACATTATTTAACCTTTTGCGTTGCTTTTTTTCTCCATTTGACAACATACTTAATACTTTTTAAGAAAATCTTTATTGACTATTTTAGTTAATGTCTATCTACACCCCTATTCTGATAGACGTGTCTACACTGGACGCGTGCCTCGGCCGAGCACGCCTCGCCCGAGGGTGGTCAGTGTAGATGTGTCACGGGCGAGGCGTGAGGCCGAGCGTGCGTTAGTGTAGACGTGTCTCGGGCGAGGCGTGAGACCGAGCGTGCGTCAGTGTAGACGTGTCTCGGGCGAGCGTGCGTCAGTGTAGACGTGTCTCGGGCGAGGCGTGAGGCCGAGCGTGCGTCAGTGTAGACGTGTCTCGGGCGAGGCGTGAGGCCGAGCGTGCGTCAGTGTAGACGTGTCTCGGGCGAGGCGTGAGGCCGAGCGTGCGTCAGTGTAGACATGTCTCGGGCGAGGCGTGAGGACGAGCGTGCGTCAGTGTAGACATGTCTCGGGCGAGGCGTGAGGACGAGCGTGCGTCAGTGTAGACGTGTCTCGGGCGAGGCGTGAGGCCGAGCGTGCGTCAGTGTAGACATGTCTCGGGCGAGGCGTGAGGACGAGCGTGCGTCAGTGTAGACATGTCTCGGGCGAGGCGTGAGGACGAGCGTGCGTCAGTGTAGACGTGTCTCGGGCGAGGCGTGAGGCCGAGCGTGCGTCAGTGTAGACATGTCTCGGGCGAGGCGTGAGGACGAGCGTGCGTCAGTGTAGACATGTCTCGGGCGAGGCGTGAGGACGAGCGTGCGTCAGTGTAGACGTGTCTCGGGCGAGGCGTGAGGCCGAGCGTGCGTCAGTGTAGACACGACATTATATTTAATAGACAATCAAAAACATATGTCAATAGACTTCATTTTGCGTTAGCAAGGTCTTGTTTTACGAGTGCGAAAGGGGTAAGCGCGCGGTCAAAATGGAATGGTAGCGGGCGGCGGTCGGCGCCCCCTAGGACCGCTGCGCCCGTGTGCAACGCACGCACACCCTGCACCATAGGTAAAGACATGCAAACTAGTAGCTCACGTACCCGAGTCGACGAGCACCATCTCCTCCCCGCGCAGCAGCTGGTTGTTGGTGACGTAGTGTATGTGTGTGGCGCGGGAGCCGCCCGCGACCACGGGCGGGAACGCGGGGTGCTCCGCCCCCGCCGCGCGGGCGCTGTAGTCCAGGACCGCTGTTAGGTAGTGCTCCGATACACCTGCAAGGGTACAGGGTACATAAATTGGCTGCGCCGATTTTTATTTTTCTACAGACAAATAAATATATAAGAATTGAAAAACCGCCGACTTTTTATTTTCAAAGTCTAATATCTCAAAAACGGCTGAACAGATTTTGATGAAACATGGCTAAGAACACTCGGGATAAAATGATCTATGACACAAAAAAACACTTTCAAATTGGTCCATCCGTTTGGGAGCTACGAAACCACAGACAGATACACAGACAGACGCGTTAAACTTATAACACCCCTCTTTTTTCGTCGGGGGTTAAAAAAGAGAAAAAACATACCTCAATCCTTTTTGAAATTACAAAATAATATATTTTCTTCCAAAATCGACTCCCCTAATGGTATTTTTTATAACCATGTCTACAAATTTTCATTATTTCTGTTTTTATCTACATCTATACTGTTATATATCTGTATTACTATCAACATTAAAAAATATCCGGTTCTTGTTAAAAAATATTTGTTTGTTTAGAGTATTGTACCATTTTGGAATCTTGGTATTAAGTCTCGTCAAGTTTTGAAAACACTTGTCATAGTAGTGTCCATACTTTTTTTACACCACGATGAGTGAAAGAGGACTGAAAGAAAATACCATGAAAAAAAATACGGGTAACAATAACTTTGATATTTTTTTGTGTAAAAATTACATGTATTCTGGTGCTTTTAATTGCTGCGGTGGATAGCCGTGCTACTTGGGTTGCCGATAAAAAAAAACAGAAATATTTGAAAATTTGTAGACATGGACGTAAAAAATACCATTAGAGGTATCGATTTTCGAAGATTTTTTTTTTATCGACTATTCATGAGCAGATCCGTCACCTGGTTCCGACTTTTCGTAGAATTTTGGAACACGTTGTATTAAACAGAGTGTTTTCAAATATTTATGCCTGATAATACTGCTATTTCAGACATGACACCGAAACATCAAAATCGCAGAGCGTGGCACAGTAGTACAGGGTGGGCCAAATAGGTGTTGGCAGTTTGAAAATTAAATTAAAAATAAATTGCTAATCGTACAGTATTCTTTTTTTTAATAGGTGACGTCCCTTCGTTGCCTATGTTTGAGCCAATGCGATAATCGCCTACAGAACTGAGCATGACAGTGCCATCTAGGGGTCAACTGTGAACTCGACATTGACGCCGGCAGCCATGATTAGAAAGACAGTTTTTCGCTTGAAACTCCTACGGTCAGGAGCAAATTATTGCATCGAATGCCGCAGCACCGCCCTTATTCATTATATGTGTTTTTTGGACATATGTTGTCCATGGATTTTGTGATCACGACAAAGATTTGAAGTGTTTTCGCCACCGAGTGGGACACGAGGTTCTCCCGATCAGCCAGGCCAGTTCTTCGGAGTACCTACAGCCTGAAGAAGACCGAGGATCTACCAAGTAAGCCCCTAGATTAAGGCAAAGTCAAATCTTACGTTTTGATCGGCGAACGTATCGCATTCCCGCCCCGCCTTATTCATTTTTTTTGAGTGAACATATTAATGATAATGATAAATGATTTATTTCACAAAACACTTGTTACATGATATAGGGTATATCCATCAGACTCCAAACTAGGCTAAGCCTGTATCTTGGCAGTCTGCGGGTGCGAATAAACAAAATGTACAGTAAATAGTGTTAAGGAAAGGTAGGTAGTTGTTAATCATAAAACTAAGTTCTGTTGACATGCAGCGTGTGTGTGTGTGCGCGTGTGCGTTTGTATGAATGCGCGTGTGTGAGTGTGTGTATGTGTCTGTATGGTGTATGTGTGTGAAATTCCACATCAGCATTAAAACAGTTCAGTTAGTATGCGGTATTCTGACCAGGCTCTCGGTTTGAGCATATGACAATGTTAGCAACCATTTCTTAACCATACGTCCAGCTTGAAGAGTGGACAGCCTTTTAATGTTCTGGTAATTGCAGATGTTATTGTATACGTAGGGATGCGAAAAAGCTGGAGATTTACGAGCCAAAGCTGATTTTAGCGGTGGCAAGGGCGCTTTATATATGCGTTTGCTTAATATTTCCGCATACAGCCGAGAATTGAGTAAGGAGCTGTGAGTCCGCGAGACCGCTTTCATGATATAAAGCTGGCGAACTCTCAGAAACCCACATTCTCGGTAAAGTGTATCCGTAGGATAACGAAACGGTCTCCTCAGCATCACCTTTAACACAGCTCTCTGTGCACGCTCCACCTGAATGATGTGGCTCTTGGCTGCACTGCCCCAGAAGCGACACCGTACTGTAGTATAGATTGGCATAAGGCGTGATACACTAGACGAAGCACACCAGGGGCAGCGCAGTCTCGGAGTCGCTTCACCACATAAATAAGTTTTCTTACCCTAGACGCAAGCAGGGACAAATGTTGTTTAAAGGAAAGATGTTGGTCAATGAGGAGCCCTAAGTACTTTACATAGTGCCGCCTTTCAATTTCTTGACAGGCACAACCATGCAAGTGACAGAAAGATGATGCCGAAATGTATTGCGCGCAAGAGTGAATACAAATACAAATTATTTATTGTTTGAATGTGAGTGGTTATAAATGGTGGTAGGGTTAGTGTATGGTTACATCACAATCTGCCAGAGTGTGGCGTACAATAATTTGACTCTCAATATGCATGTCATTGAAATTATAATAATTATTATCTATTGTTTTATTAATGTCAAATGAAAGTGTAGCAATGTCAGACTAAAGTTATATATTGAAAAGAATAAAAATATATAAAAACAATAAATCAATGTCATGCAATTCAGAAAATGGTCAGAGAATATAATAAAAATAATAAACGAATTCACTAGGCAATTGAGGTTACAAGGTGATCATTAACGGAGTAGAACATTTTTTGTAGATACCACTTGAATAATTTTGTTTTAAAACCTTGACAATCCAAGGATTTCAGGTCATTTGGCAAATGGTTAAAAATTTTGACAGACATGGAAAGAATACTTTTCCCGAAATGAGCAGAGATATGAGTTGGACAACAGATATCGAGTCCAGGGTGTTTAGAAGTTGACCTAGGGTTAGAATTCATAATTTGGTATTGGTTAATATGAGCTTTCACAAACAGGCACATTTCGTATATGTACAATGTGGGTAATGGAAGGATGTTAAATTTTTTGAACAACGGTCTACATGAATACGTTTTGGCGCCACAGATCGCTCTAACGCATTTTTTTTGTAAGTTGAACGCTCGTTGGGCATGTGTGGAGTTACCCCATAAAATAAGACCATAACGAAGGTTTGACATAATGTGGCCATGAAACGCCAATAGAGCAGATTCTTGGGATACCACGTGTGCTATCCTACGCAGAGCAAACACAAATCTGTTCAGCCTACCGACCAGATACTCAATATGAGCTTTCCAGTCAGAATGGCAATCCAGCATCACTCCGAGAAATTTAGTGGTTTGAACGCTTTCAATGGCTTCTTGATTATGTTTAATTACCAGATTTTTAGCGTTGCTTTGAAATTTAATAGTTTTATTTTCAGGCGGGGATGAAACTGCTGTCTTTGAGAAGGCTATGAAGTTAGTCTTACCAACATTTAGTGTCAGCAAATTTCTGCTCAGCCATGAAGCCACGCCAGCAAGCACACTCTCAGCCCGATAATAACTTTCATCCCAAGTTTTCCCATTTACGACGACCACTGTGTCGTCTGCGTAGCAGACAAGCTTTGCATTAGGTAAATCTATGTTTAGGATATCATTGATATAAAGAGTAAACAAGGTAGGTCCAAGTACGCTCCCCTGCGGTACACCAAATTGTTGACCTATAGTGCATTCATCCTTACTTGTCTTATTTGGTAAACAACATTCTTACCCCAAAATGTATCTTTTTAGACTATAGCAGCTATTTTATCGTAAAAAAAGGTTTGCTAGACAAAAAAATCGTGAAGTGATGTCCGAAAAGTCGTCTCGGCACGATCTAATACTCACAAAATTGCTATTCCATCCTAAAAAGATGCATTTTGAGGTTAGAATGTTGTTTACCAAATGAGACAAGTAAGGATGAATGCACTATATTTCGATTCATAATTATCATTTGAGACCAAGACTGGCAGTAGTTTTACGAGCCTGTGGCTCAATCAGCCTATTTCCATAATGTGATGTATGGCGACCAGGTGAATTTTCATTTAAATGGTCACGTGAACAAGGAAAATTGTCGGATCTGACCAGAGACTAATCCACAATGCTTCCATCAACGTCCACTTCACAGCCCTAAAGCTAGTCGTGTGGGCCGCAATGACATCAACGGGGGTCGTGGCGTGACTTTTTTGGCCAAAACCTGCAACTCCGCCTTCAAGAGTCTCAAACAACGGAGGGACGTCACCTAGACAACATTCTTTTTAAGTCATAAAATTTCCAGCATCTGTATTTTTTAAACGAGGTTTTAACAAAAATGTTGTACGATTAGTAGTTTTTTTTTATTTCATTTTGTAACTGCCAACACCCTTTTGGCCTACCCTGTATTATCGCCGAACATGCAAAACAGTAAAACATAAATACAATTAAAACGCGAAGACTAATTGAAAAACTGGTTCTATTCATCATTATCATCACATCAGCCGAAAGACGTCCACTGCTGGACATAGGCCTCCCTCAAAGAGTGCCAAAGTGACCGGTCCTGCGCCACCCGCATCCAGCGGACTCCAGCAACCATTTTTTCATTAACTTTGTGACATTTAGTGTGTTGTTATATCGGTGCTTAATCTGCAATTTTAAATTATTATTGTGTTAGATTATTATTCTTTTATTGTAAGATTATTATTTTTATTGTAAATTACCGTTTGACATGTAAAAGTGCCATTGTGGCCTATTTGCAGAATAAATAATTTGTACGTGTATTTCTTTACCATCATCAGTCCACCTTGGGGCCTACCCACGCCGCGCCTTCCGGTACGTGGTCACTCGAGAACCTTTCCGCCCCAACGGCCATCGGTTCTACGTGCTATGTGCCCCGCCCAGTGCCACTTAAGTCTAGCGATCCGGAGGGCTATATCGGTTACCTTGGTTCTGCTGCGGACAGCCTCATTTCTGACGCAGAGAAACTCCCAACATAGCCCTCTCCATTGCCCTTTGGGTGACTTCGAGCTTTCTTATGAGGCCCATAGTAAGCGACCACGTTTCAGTGCCATATGTCATCACTGGCAACACACACTGGGCAAAAGCTATAAGAACGTATTTTTTTTTTTTTTTTTAAAGCACTCACCTGGCTTTGTGACCGCCATAGCCATGTTGATGGCCTGACTCCCAATGTAGCACGTCTCCTTCATCAGCTCCCTCTCCGCTGGACTCTTGACGGAGCGCATCACGTGGAGCGCCTTCTGGGGGTCACCGGAGGCCGCGCCCGCCTGCCACACGGGGCCGAGGAGCTGGTACACTTCGGGGTTATACTCGCGCGGATACCACACGATCGAGGGACGGGTGGACGAAGCTGCTCTGGAACAACATGGTGAACATATTAAATCCGGATTGGGTCATTGTCAGATTTAGGTTCGCGTCTTTTCGGTGGACATTGCTAAGGGCTTTAAAGCCTAATTTTTGGTTGAACTCTGAATCCGCATTACCGACATCGCCTCTTCTATAATTCTATGCGATAAAAACATATTATATATAAACATAAGCCCTTAACTATTGCCCACTGAAAAGACGATTTTTGTTTTATTGGCTGACAATGACCCGATTCATAATTATCTGACGTCATGCTTTCCGATTGAAACTTTAAAAAAAAACTCAACAGTCGGTAAATGAAATTGATAAGTTTGAAAAGTTGAAAAGCCACCAAAATTTTCGTTTCTAAGTTCAATATCTCAAAACCGACATGAGCGATTTTGTTGAAACGTAGCTAGGAAACATCTCGATCATAATCATAATCCAACGAATAACACAATTAATATTATTCGAAAAAAAATCAAGAAATCCACAAGTTACATTCAAAATAGATTAATAATTACAATTTAAGGTTCTAATAAAATATTTTTGTGCCATGTCCAAATATTCCTTTAAGCTCTGGTTTCCTCGGATAGCGGCGCCGTCATATGCCGGTGAGATAGACTATTCGTCTATTTGTCTCGAGACGGACGGTTTATCTCGACGGTACAGAGCTGTACAGAGTAGAAACAATGTTTATGAAGCCATTTCGTAAATTTTGTTCCAAATTCTAAATTGCACAAAAGTTGAGGCCCAGGTGTCTGCTTGCCATCAGGCAGGCTGTGTGCTTGTTTGGCACCGACATAGTATAAAAATATAATCACTATATATTAATAACATCGTGCACCCAAAAGAGTACACCATATCACCACCCACAGAATCTGGAATTTCCTAGAGGCAACGGGCCTTAACGGCGAAATCTAAAAAGCAGGCCAAGTGCGAATCGGACTCGCGCACGAAGGGTTCCGTACCATTATCTATAAAAACAGCAAAAAAACGTTTGTTGCGTGGGAGCCCCCCTTAAATATTCATTTTATTTTGTTTTTAGTATTTGTTGTTAAATCGGCAACAGATACATAAGTTGAGAAAATTTCAACTGTCTAGTCTATCTATAGCTATATATATATAGCTATCGCGGTTATTGAGATACAGCCTTGTGACAGACAGACGGACGGACAGCGAAGTCTTAGTAATAGGGTCCCGTTTTTACCCTTTGGGTACGGAACACTAAAAAGGGCTACCACAATTGATCACTTTCTGGTCGAAGCGGAATAAAAAGGCCCTTTAAATCAACAATTGCAATAATAAAAATATTAAAATACTAACTTGGCTATGTAGCTCGCGAAGTTGGCGATGGGCCTGGCCTCGTCCACGGCGAAAAGGCGCGCCGCGGCGCCGCAGCCGGTGCGTGGGCCCTCCCAAAGCTCCGCGTGCTCATCCTTGTCGTGCACGAAGAGAATTGACTGGAAACAGCGCGAGTTTCCGTTACATTCACCAGCACATGACGTATAGCAAGCCCCCATGTCCCGTCTTTGTCATAGGCTAGCGACGGTGTGTTTTGGACTCTCTAGACTCGTCCCAAGCCCATATGAAAACATGAAAAATCTGACAAATGCGTGTCGGTCCACGCGCAGGGTAGGCTTCCGTAGTTGCCTGTCTTAGTTACTTCGACACGCGCGCTCCAACTAAACGGTGCGGTTGCGTCGGCCGAATTTGTAGGAAAGTTGGCCTTTCTAAGTACAGTTTTGTTGGTCGACTATTACATAGGGGAGATTATCCATAAATTACGTCTCACGTTACCCTTAACGTACGACCCCCTCCTTCCCCCTGGAAGGAGGGGGTCGACGAAGTGTGACAAGGGGGTGGGAGGGGTCCTAAATTTCGTGACGTCACATTTCAAATTCTATTATAATCAAAGTGTTAAAATACGACCGCTTAGGCGCCCTTTGATAAATGCCGCCAAACGCATTTTGCTTAGCGCTGACTTTTTGTCTCTATTTGACCACTGACTTTCGCGGATGAAAAATTTTTATGGTAAAAAAGTGATATAGGTAATCTTTACCGTAAACTATATAAAAAAAACACATTTTGTACAAGAACAAGTTAACAAATTAAGAGGCAACAAGAAGTTTTACCTATATCGTAGTTTCGTCCTCAAAGAATTGCTGCTAGACGTGCCAGAGAACTTCTTTGTATGGATGATGAGGATGATGCTGTATGGTTGGATGAAAAATATGTTGACACAACTAATGTTCCTGACATTAAAAACCCAAACAAGAACGAAGTGGCTGTTATGCCAGTTATAAATCATTTAAAGGAGTGGGTTCAAAGTCCATGGACTCAAGATTATTAAGTTTGTATCTTTGAATTATAATGATTTAATTATATCAATAATTTTTGTTTTGTTAAGTTCTTTGATTAACATAGTCAATCGATTTTTGTTTTGTTAATCTCTTTAGTTAATATAATTAATCGTTTTTTGTTTTGTTAATTGTTTGTTTTGTTGTTAATTTTATTAAAAAATTACACACTGAGTTGTCGACTATAAAGTAGCGATCACACCGCTGCTCAAAATACGCTAACGCACCGTAAACGCAGCAAAATGTATGAAGAAAATGTGACGCATACGACACGTCAACGCGTATACGCAGCGTAACGCACCGGTGTGGTCGCTACTTTACTCGGTAAGTACTTATGCCTACTTTCCCGTGATAGTTTTCCTTTTAAATTCATTATATGTACTACTACCACAATGTTTTCACATAGCCAGTAGAAGCCATTTAGGGCTTTAAAGCCCTATCGCTAAATTGAAAAATGGTTTTAAGAAACCCATGATATTTTTGAACAAGCTATCCAACGGACATCGTTGGGTCGGACACGGTATGGGTTTAAGGAGAAAAAAAATTACATCCCCACTTAGGGGAGGTATGTTATGTACAACAAACAAACAAAAAATCAAGATTTTATTGTACTGCTACTCTCTACAATAGAATTTGCTATGTAAACAAACCGCCATATTGAAATTGTCTTTCACTATGGCGGTTTGTTTACATAGTTAGCAAATTCTATTGACGGCCACTTTACTATAGGGGTTCCCTGTTGCCTACGGAGCCCTTTACGTGGACTTTCACTCTTTGTTCACTCAAGCAGTAGATCTGTGGGGCGCACAAAGCATTCAAATGCAGAAGCTCGCCATAAGGATAAAACACGCCAACCTGGCGACCACCCTGCGAAACACCTGTTTAGCGTCCAAATACGTACGCGCGCCCACTGTAGGAGCACTCGTAGGCAAATTCTTTTGATAACTCCCAGATGTAGAATAGAATAGAATAGAATAGAATCTTTATTTGCTTAGAATAAGTAGGTACATCGGTGTCCTTAGCTGTTATATGACAATAAGTATCTTATTCTGCTATTTGTATTGAGTAATACTAGCATGCAAATATCTTAAATATTACTACTGTTGAATGTCCTGAGACAGGAAATCTTTTACACTGAAATATTTAGTTTTTTACACTTAAGAACTTGATTAATAGGTTTTTAAATTTATTCAGAGGTAGCTCTTTCCAACACTTCGGTATCTTATTAAATATTGTCATGCACATAACAAAGCTCACAGCTCTGTAGACTCGCTCAAAAAAGTATCTCGCTCCCACAAGACATATCAGACTTGGATAACGATAGATTATTTAAAATTTAAAATGTAGTTAACGCTCTTAATTGACCGAGCATCAATGAGAAGTCATTTTTTAGTACAGGAGCCATTTTATTCTGTGAATACTTCGATTATTATAAAAGTTTAAAGTTTTATTAAGACTTAATTAATGGAATTTGAATTGACTTTCTATTCATTGTGTACATCCATTATGATTAATTTATATCCCTATACCCTCCCCCTATCAACCAAACTCTTTTCGGCTGTACTCGAATCAGCCTTTAGAAGGCTGGAATGGGAAGAACTTGGACTCGTCATAAATGGCAGATGGATGAGCAGTCTAAGATTTGCGGACGATCTAGTTCTAATGGAGGAAGATCCACAAAAAATGGAACACATGGCCCAGACCTTGAGTGAAGAGTGTCGACAAGTCTGATTAACAGTGAATGCTAAGAAAACGTAAATGCTAACGAATGCAACTAAAGTTAACATAAAAGTGGATGGCACAAATTTGGATTATGTCGAAGAATATCTGTACTTGGGTCAAATTATTTCCCCCACAGACCAAATAAGAGAAATAAATAAAAGAATAGCTCTAGGATGAGGAAAGTACTGGTCACTAAAGGATATAATGTAAACTAAGGACTTAGGTATAATATGTATAAAAAGAAAGACATTCAACACTTGTATTCTACCATGCATGACATATGGGAGTGAGACCTGGCCCCTATTTCACCAACTTGCCAATAGGCATGATGACAGTCATTGAAAATCACTAAAATATGGTATTTTCTTACTGAAATTTTAAACAGAATTCGAAAAATGCTCGTATTTTTTTATTAAGTAAGAGATTATTATTTATTTTGATAAAATTAAACCGAAAAATACGGACGCCCGCCACGATATGTTAAACACCAATCAGAGCGCATGACTGCCATTACCACAGATTACAGAGAAAACTTACGTGCTGAACGAATAGTAAGACAGGGATAGAACCATGTTATCTGACAGGTCTTCGTATATCATTGTCTCCGCTTTCTCGCTCGCACGGCCGCGTAAGACTTGGAGCATCTAGGTAGCAAAAAGGTTTGCGTTCTGTTTATACAAACGTGACGTCACTCGGGACGCCATGACACTGACAAGCGTATTAGCGCCAATTTGAAATTTAAAAACTAAAATGCATTTATTTCCTACTTAACTGTAAGATTCTCTTGAAAAATCTTATTCGTTGTACATAATAAATGTTTCTAAACATTATAGAACAGTTTTTCAAAATGTGTCATCATACCTGGCACTGACAGTTCGCCATACATTGCTTGTTCTAGAAGTGAAGATGGTCGCTAGTGTACTTGTGGATCCAGCAATGTACGGAGAATTGTCGATTTCATGTGACAATTGTCAAGTTGGTGAAATAGGGTCCTGATCACTCACAGCAGAATACATGATAAACACACAGGATAAACTCGCAAAATGCCAACAAGCTATGGAAAGAGGTATACTGGGAGTGAAACTTAAGGACTGATTCCAGAGCCAAGAAATAAGATCAAGGACAAAAGTCACTGACATACTCACAGGCATTGACCAGCTGACGTGGAGGTGGACAGGCCACATGCTGCGCGATCAAAGGACAAATAGAGCAAACAAGCCACCCACTGGCACCCAATTGATTGCAAGCGCAAAAGAGGCCAACCAAATACAATATGGGCAGATGACATAAAGAGAACACTAGGACCACACTGGACCAGGGTGGCCTTAGACAGCAAACAATGGAAGGAGATGGAGGAGGCCTATGACACTTATCACTAAGACATATTCTCTGAACATGCTACTGTAACAATGAAAACGAGCTACATTGAATTGAAAAGGTATATTCAAATTTTTGCATGGCAGTTTCTAGTGAAATGTGTGTTTCTCTGTGATATATGCATACCATCCCTTGTACTACATTTTACGCAAACTAAATTACTTACACTTACTACTATTCAAGCGCAATCGTTTATGAATATATTTTTTGTAGAAATGTGCTTGTCTCATTTGTTCCTGAATTCAGTAACTTTGGAGCCGAGACTACATTGCCTGGTAGTTCATTTTTTTCAAACAACCCTGTTGCTCAAGAATTATTTGATATTGTATTACCACTGCTCTAGACCTAAGTTGGTTTTAACTTTTTCCATTGTGTAACGGCAATTCCCATACATTTTATATGGTTAACTTTCCTAAGAAGCATAGATTAGATTAAGGCAATCCACCCAAGTACCCTATATATTATATCCTCCTGTATAATTATCATGTATAGCCTGTCAAACTGAAGTCTTGAAACTAATCAAAAGCTTAAAAAAAGAGAAGAGCCCAGGGCCAGATGGCATTCCTAACGAACTACTGAAAATGGGAGCAGACCTGCCTATCAAACCACTTACCGAACTATTTAACATGGTACTTGAAACAGAAAAAACCCCTCGTCAGTGGCAAACCTCAGACACCACAATCTTATATAAAAAGAAGACCCTAAGAATATTGCAAATTACAGACCAATCAGCCTTTTAGCAAGCACCTACAAACTATTGACAGCACTACTTATGAACAGAATTACGAAACAAATATACAAATGTCAGCCCATAGAACAAGCTGGATTCAGATCAGGATTCTCAACAACAGACCGTATACATACAGTAGAACAAGTACTAGAATGCTACCAAGAATTCAACAAACCCCTCTGTGTGGCATTTATAGATTATACCAAGGCTTTCGATAGTGTATCTCACAGTGCGATTTGGAGTTCTCTAAACCACTGTATGGTACACCAAAAATACATAAATGTGCTAAAAAATATTTACAACAACAGTACAAGTAGAGTGAAATTAGAGGAGAGAGGTAGAGATATTAAAATAAGTAGAGGAGTCAGACAAGGTGACCTAATATCACCAAAACTGTTCATAGCAATACTACAAAACATCTTTAACCAACTAAACATAAAAATATTCAGTGGACGCCTAAACCATTTAAGAATCGCTGATGACGTAGTGCTACTATCGGAAAATATACAGCGCTGACAAGACATGCTAAATAGCCTCAACATAGAAAGCCGAAAATTAGGACTATAGATGAACTACACAAAAAAAAAATATGACCAACAGCGTGAAATCCAAAGTTTGTATAGATAACAAATAGATAGAATACGTAGATCAATATCTATACTTAGGCAAACAAATATCATTTGGTACAGATAGCCGCATAGAAGAAATAGAGCGCAGGATCGCTCTCAGCTGGAAAAAGTACTGAAGTTTCAAGGAACTTTCAAAAGGCAACTTTAATCTACGCCTCAAGAAAACAGTGATGGACATATGCATCTTACCAAACCTTACATATGGCTACCAAACTTGGGTTCTCACCAACAAAATAAAATTAAAAATTCGGACATGTCAGAGAGCAATGGAGAGGAGCATACTGAATGTCAAAAAGAAGGACAAAATAAACAGTAAAAGCATCAGGTTACACAAAACCTACAGACACACTCGACTTCATACTCAAACAAAAATGGAGATCGGCTGGCCATATAGCAAAAATCACCAACAAGAGATGGACTAATGAAGCCACTAAATGGCCAGGGCCACTAGGAAAAAGACGAATGGGAAGGCCCGAGGCAAGATGGTCTGATGACATAATAGCTGTAGCTGGACCAAACTGGATTAATAACGCTAAGGACAGAGAAAAATGGAGACATGGAGGAGGCTTATACCCATCAGGGGTCCCTAATCTAATCTGAAACATTAAGATAAACAAGCAATCATTATACAATGATAAGGAATTAATAAAGGCTTAAATAAATAAATAGCCTGTATGTTAGTGTTCATTTAAGGAATTAATAAATAGATAAATCAATTTAATTCAGGGGTTCATTGAGGAGTATATGTGGGTGAAATCTAGACATGGGTAAAATCTAGTAAATAAATACTACCTTAAAGTTGTCAGTTTGTGCAGGTTTGACCATGACCAGGATCGCTGAAGCCTCCATGCACCCCGTCAGATAGAAGAAGTCGGAGTTTTGACGGAACACATACGGAATCTTGTCTGACATGTATTGTTTGTTTGCTGCCGGTATTACTATCTGAAAATTATGGAAAAAAATGGATTTATTATAGACATACAGTTTTATTTTCGGGCTTCTATATGGTGAATCAAATCAATAATAATTACTGAAATAAGCTAAGTATGGCCAATTTATTAGGTAAATAATCTCTAATTATGTGATTTCTCTCTTTCTCTTCTTAGAAATCTTTTAAAAATTAGTCAGGAAAGGATCAATATCATGCATAAAGAGTGCTTTTTTTTGATTTTTTAGATTTTTGACATATCATAGATTTGGAAACTCAGCCCGAGCACCAAATCAACACTCTCAATTATATAATAATGTAGGCTAAGAGCAACTAACGCCGATTAGACCACATTTGTTGTCTTTTGCAATAAATATAAAGAATAAATAGCATATACGACCGCAACCTATTACGGACGACTACCCGCCGAATTGCGAACAGAGTCATCTGACGAAACATTTGAATGCAAACTGAGAAACTTTTTATTGAAAAACGCATTATATTCCGTAAAGGAATTTATGGACATTAAACATTAATATTATCACTGTTTTTGACATTTTAAATTATATCCTTATTTGTATTTTTATTTTTCGTTTATTAATGTATATTCTGTTATCTGACTATCTTTATGTGATATCTTCGTAATTTATTTGCTGTGACTATAATTTGAATTTTATTGACATTTTATTATAATTCTTCAAATTATAGTAACAATTAATTAATAGGCAAAAGTAAATAATTGACATAGATAATATCACATAAAGATCGTCAGGTAACAAACTATACCTTTATAATTCTTAATTCGCTTTGATGATCATAATATAAATTCATATAGATTAAGCTAGGTTTAATTTATATTGTAAATTGTATATTATGAAATAAATTAATCTAAATCTATACAAAAAAATTGCAACATCAGTTTTACCCAGCTAGAAAACAAGGTTAATCATAAAAATACTTACTATATGTGATTGATGCTCATTGTGTACTTGAACCGCAAGTTTCTGAACCAACGTCTCCCTCCTTTCCCTGTATTCCATTTGCGTAATACCACACGTGAGAAAGTCTGGCTCCACCAAGTGAGGATGCGTGTGGAACGTTGGCTGTCCCATTATACCTTTGGGTATTTGAAATTTAGACACTAGTTTTTCGTCTGATGGATGATCTATGACAGACATACATCTTAATATCTTCTCTGGCTTTCCTATTAATTTCCTTCGGCTTTTAGAAACTGTAAAAAATAAAAAGATTTTCTCTTCTTCATGTGTTGCGTAAACAATGTCAATTCTTTGGTATTATACTTAGGATTATATCTCGCAAAGAGAATGCTCGGAAAGGAACTATATTTTCATAAACGACGTATAATAAGTAAATTTCCAGATTTTTTCAAATAAATAATTCTGTCCACTTTTATTAGTTATCACACATAGAAAACATAACCTATAAAATAGGTTAGATCATACCTGAATTAAATAAACTTTGTCGTAAACTGTGCATTGTGTTTTATTTAAGTAATGATTTAGAAATAGGGGCCGCAGCAGCAAATTTGTTTATTTGGGCCAGTGGAAGAATACGAAAGAATTTTGGTGCTGTATACGAACGGTGTGTGACAAGTATATTACTGAGTACTGACTGACGTTTATTCAGTGTTACTAGCGTTACTAGCGTAGTATAGCGTATTAAATTTAAGGACGGTACAGATGCCGTCAAACTTCTTGAACATGCGGGACGAAGTGGGGGGCAGCTCGCAGGTACAATTCGCCTTTGCGCAGGCAAGGTCAAATGTTCAAGAAGTTTGACGGCATCTGTAATGTACATAATATATACTGCACATTCGATTTATCTCGCACTATACGTCTCTCTCTTATTAGAGCACTTAGAAAGAGACGTGTAGTGCGAGCAAAATCGAGAGAGCTCGCGCGCGCGATAGCAGTGCTGTTTGTTTAATGTGTGCTGTGTCATGAACTCATGATACTACAAGCTATGATAATAATAATACCACGTGCGAGCGAGCTGGTAGCAAACAAATGTAGATAAGTGTGAAAGTGTGACAGACAAGCAAATATCATTACCCGTCCAAATTAAGTAGGTTGTTCATGGCAAGTCAACAGCGACTGTTCTTAATTTAGTTGCATAAGAGGTTTTCCGTCCCTCGTTGTGGCATCACGTATATAGCCTGTCCTGAGTATCATAGGTATAGGTCCATGGTGCTGTGTTCTAAGTTGTAAAAAAAGTATCAAAAAGTGACAGCCGGTGGGTGGCGGTGACAGTGACAGAACAGATGTCAGTTCTGCAGCGCAACGTGCGCGCGGCGTGTTGCGCGATCGCAAACAAAGAGTATAGAGTAAGAGTAAGATTCTTGTGTACACCGCTGTGTAATCGTTCATTCTGTTTTCGTCCCGACTCCAGGATGGCCGGAAAGCGCCAGGCCAGTTCCACGGGCCCCCCGAAGGTGAAAAAAGCCTCGGCGAGACAGCTACGCATGAAAGCGGAGCAGATTCTGAAAACGAGGAAGAATGCGAACATTCTTTGCGAAGTTTTGGAGATGTTCAACGTGAGTTAAATTGCATTGTGCACGTGTTTGGGAAAGTTTATTTTTTTATTAATGTATTTTTTTGTTTTGTAGAGGGAGGAGAAGAACTATACACCGATTCTGTTGACTGTGGAAATGATCTTCTGCACGATGCTGCGTCGCAGAGACATGTTCGAAGAAGTTTTAGCCACACCGGGAGGTAAGTTTTTTTTACCGCCTACAGTTATTGATTTTTGCTTTTTCTGTACCTATGATTTCTAGGGAGCTGTGCAGTTGATGCATTATTGATTTTATGCTGTCTCATTCATATCTTTACCTGTACGCACCCGTCTCATTAGATTTGAATTATTTTTTGCTGCTTGTTGTCATAATTATGTCTCCTGGGCCACTCTGTATATCTATGATTTTATTGCGTTTATATCTGCTAACCATTCTATAGTGCTAGTATATAAATACACTAGCTTCTGCCTGCGACTCCGTCCGTGTGGAACTCGTTTATATCGCAGCTCCATACAAACTTTTACTCCCCCATTTCATCCCCTTAGGGGATGATTTTGGGTATTAAAATTATCCTATGTCACTCCATCCCTTCAACTATCTCCACTTAAAAAATCACGTCAATCCGTCACTCTGTTTTGCCGTGAAAGACGGACAAACAAACACACACATACACTTTTGCATTTATAATATTTGTATGGATATATAGGAGTTGCATTATTGATTATTGACTTGCTCTCTCACTCACATCTAGGACAAATGATGCGACAGAATAAATTTCATCCTGCTATCTCATTAAATTGTAGGAAATCTAGGTTTCTGAGAGCTGCACTATTGATTTTTTTTCATGCTATCTTGCTTTGATCTAGGATATAAAATGCGACAGATGATTTGCATAAATTCCATCCTGCTTTCTCATTCAATTCTCAGATCTGGGTATGCTGGAGTTGCATTATTGACTTTATGCTGTTTCGCTCAGGTCTCAGACAATGGATGCTGCAGATGATGTTTCATTGATTTTATTCTGCTATCTTATTCTATTCTAGGAAACCTAGTTGTCTGGGAGTTGCAATATTGACTTTTTCATGCTATCTCGCTCAGATCTAGGTTATCCAGGAATCTGGGTATTGCAGTATTGATTATAACCTTCTATCTCCCTCACCTAGGGCATCTAGTGCCCTTGAGTTTCTAGGCTATTTAGGAAGCTGCGTATTGCAGTATTCACTTTATCAGGCTATCTCTCTCATATCGAAGCTATCCAGGAAACTAGTTGCATTATTGATTTTATGATACCATTGTATAACCAGAAGGCTGTAATGGCTCAGTCTCTCCGCTTAATTGGTCAGGGGAATATGTGTCTTCACGTATTCCTCCACGTAACCAATACCAATGTTTTCCTTTAACTAGTTTTTTTGTAAGTTAAGAAGATAGTGTTCTAGTTCTTTTTTATTTCCTTCAAAAAGTGGAGCTTATAATGGTTAGTATTATACTTCCTTTAAAAAAAAGTGCATTGTAATTTAAAACTTATGGCAATAAAATTTTATATACAAAAAAATAATGGAATAGAATGATATAAGGGTTATTTTAACGCTAGTGTGCTAGTTTGGAAGATACCATTCCACCTGGCCTGTGCGTTTTTCACTACCCATAATAGGCATGATGCCTCATGTTCAAATTGATAACGTAGTGATGCTAAATGTATAGTAAACCATCAAATTATCGTAATGATATTATAAAAAAATATTAAAATCATAAAAAGATATGAACCATGAAAGCTTAGAAAAAATATGCATTTTTTTTATTGTACAAGAGTATATTTAAGGCTACCAATAGGATCCTTACGCTTTTATAGAAACAAATTTGTATGACAACTATGTACTTAAATGCAGTATTTCGCGACCGAAACAACAATTTACCTGATTTTTCAATGACCGCGACGTCAATGTTTGTCTCAATTTTTTGGGTATTCATGTTCTTTAATTGTAGTTGCTCCCATACAAACATTTGTTCCCCTCCAAAAACTGGTTCGAATGGCATTATAAAAAAATGTTAGTCATCATCCCTATTCCACAGAGCCAACCCCAGAAGCCGTCCACGCCCGCTGGCTCCGCACCAACTACGACCTTGCGACCGCCCGCTGCATCGCCTGCATGAGGAGGGGCGACGAGGGCTCTCGGGTGCAGGCGCTGGTGTCCTGCTGCAAGATGATGCTGGTGGAGGGGACTAACCCGCTGAAGTCGAGCCTGGGGCGAGTGTTCTTCCCGACTATGCGGCTGAAGGTAGGAGTCAAGTTAGGTTAGGTTAGAACCGATGGCCGTTGGGGCGGAAAGGTTCTCGCAGTGGCGACCACGTACCGGAAGGCGTGGCGTGGATAGGCCCCCCACAACGTGGACTCCTGAGTGAGGGGAGGAGCAATAGGAGCGCAGGATCGGTCATTGTGGCACTCTTTGGGGCGGGCCTATGTCCAGAAAGAGTGCCAGAATGACCGGTCCCGCGCCGGCCGTATCTTTCAGCCTTCCGGTGTTCCATACATACACGTACATATTAGACCGTTGGAGGATCGTTGGTTCCCGAGAGAAAATACTACCGAGTTTCGACAGAACGTCTTAAAACTTGCTGGCTCACCCGCTATTACTATAGGGCCGAAATGAACATGTCAATGGCGACATATCGCTCACACTAAATACACTCATCAGTAAAGCTTGAGCGAGAGGTGATGACCCACTAGCTCTATATAGACCACAACACAAACGCTCGGCAGTGTTATACATTATTGGTTAGGTTAGGTTGGGCCTAGTGACAAAGTATTTTAGTGTTTAACTTTTGCGCAATGATATCGGAGTAATATATATATATCTATGCCTTTGCGAAAAAAACTGTTCATGCAGCTTGCTCGTGCGAATATTATATTTATTAGGTACTTGATTTTCGGCGAAATAATGTAAGCTACGAATACTAACTTAAGTTTTTTTATATTGCATTTTTTATACTAGCTGCCCGCGTGGCTCTGTCTTCGTATTACACAGAACGCATGGAACCTCCTTGAAGTGCGCGCACTGCGGAAAATAATCCGCATGCGGATAAAAATCTGTGGTTTGCTGCAGATTGATTGCGGTGCGGCGCCGCACGAATTTTCTGCATCCTATGGACTATTGAGTAAATCCGCGCACTGCGGAAAAAAATCCGTGCGGACGCCGCCCGGCAGCATTCATTCACTCATTCTAGTTCAAAGAATTCTTGAAATATGAGGAGTAGTTCCGGAAATAACTTTATATACATGAGATTATTTGACTTGGCCAAATTGTATCAATACTTTTATTCAAAATTCAACTCTACCTTCCTATGTAGAAAATTGCAATTCCAATGATAATTTTATAAAAAGTTAGCCTTATTAAATAATGTAAACCACACGCGCCCATTAAAGCAAGCAGCAGCGCACACGCGTGCAATCCGGCCATATTAATTGCCCCTGAGCCGGGTTGGAGTAATTTTGTTGCATATAATTAAAGTGTCATTTCCTGCGCCGTCTGGAACATGCGCAACCCGATTATCTCCCCGTCAACCCCCACTCCAGAAATAACCACCACCCCAGAAATACCCCCTTGCCCCCCTGACCCGGGTTGCGTTATTGCGTTGCATCTAATAAAAGTGTCATTTCCTGCGCCGTCTGGAATATGCGCAACCCGATTATCTCCTCGTCAAACCCCACTCCAGAAATAACCCCTACCCCAGAAATATTGCCCTTGCCCCCCTTACCCAGGTTGGAGTTATTGCGTTGCATCTAATAAAAGTGTCATTTCCTGCGCCGTCTGGAACATGCGCAACCCGATTATCTCCACGTCAACCCCCGCTCCAGAAATAACCCCCACCCCAGAAATATCGCCCTTGCCCCCCTGACCCAGGTTGGACATATTGCGTTGCATCTAATAAAAGTGTCATTTCCTGCGTCGTCTGGAACATGCGCAACCCGATTATCTCCCCGTCAACCCCCACTCCAGAAATAACCCCCACCTCAGAAATATCCCCCTTGCCCCCCTGACCCGGATTGGAGTTATTGCGTTACATCTAATGAAGCCGTCATTTACTGCGCTGCCTGCAACAGGTGCCGCCCGATTATCCCCCCATCGACTCCCACTCCAAGAATAACCCCCCTCCAACCCCCGGACACCTTTCCATAGGTTGGAGCCTGTTGCATTGAGACAAGTACCAGTGCGGCTGCGTGCAACAGATATTGATTGCATTTTGCATTGAACACGGCGCAGTCTGGACCCCCCTCCCCTCTTGTCCCCCCGTCGGTTTCCTTCCATCTAGGGCTCCCGTTGAGCTGCGTGCCTGGATTTATTGATTGCTCGCCTGTCGCCCTGCATCTAACGAACATGCGTTCTGGCCGGTGTATACAGTATACACGTTGTTATACCTATCATCATTCGCTTGTCCTTATCCCATTTACTTGGGGTCGGCGTAGCATGTTCTTTTTCTTCCATACCTCTCTGTCGCCCGTCAACTCATCACACACATCTTTCCTGCTCATATCGTCTCTCACGCAGTCCATCCACCTTTTCCTTGGTCTACCTCTTCTCTTACATCCCTCCACATTCATACTTAATGCCCTTCTAGTAACATGACTATCATTACCCCTCCGCATTACCTCCGCACGTTGTTATACCTATACAGACTGATTTTTCCTACTGCTGGGCAAAGCCTCCCCCCTCTTCTTTCATTCCTCCCTTTGGTCAGCTTCGTATACAAATAAACTTAAGAAAAGCCAACATAATCAAAACCAAATATTGTCAAGGGCACTTTGTCAAAAGCCAAAACAAATTTGTCTATAGAAAGAAATAAGGTAAACGTCAGAGTAACTACTAGTATGTGTCATGGGCACTCAATATCAAAGCAATATAGGTTTTTATTCGGTTCACTAATGTTTGACCAAAAAATTATTGACAAAAGTTAATTTGACAAACAACGTTTCACCTAATGATCATTTGGCAAACGAGACATTGGACAAAAGTATCATCTTACAAAAACTCACTTAGCAAATGATGTACAGATTATTTACAGGTAAGTTATAAGATTAGTATTAGTAAAAAGTTGTCGGTTCTGGCGCTTCGCCGGCCGCTACCGCGGCACGCTCGCTTCGCTCGCTCGGCTCGCGCGCTGTATGTTCGCAGTTCCACCTAACACTCCTCCTCGCTTCGCTCGTCGTCCTACCTAACGGAGACCCAGGTTTTTTCCATGATTAGTCTAATTGCCTTTTTACATGACGCATAGTATTCCATTGTGTCTAGATGTAAGATTTTTAGACCAATAGTAGTTTTGTCTGATAACTCAGTTGCTAAATGATTATTTTGTCAAATAATTATTTTTAAAATGTAAATTTAACTGTTGATCATTTTCCAAAGTGAGTCATTTGTAAAATGACTAGTAGTAAAATGATCAATCGGCGAAACATTTTTTTGCTAAACGTTGTTTGTCAAGTGTAATTTTGCCAAATGACTTTTGGTCTAACGGCGGGACACCTTTTTATTCATTTGAATTTAAGTCATGTCACTTTGACATAGTGTCCATGCTATATACTTACTAAATAGTACAGCGTCGTGCACTCTGACGTTTACCTTACCAAGTTGGCTCTTCAATTTTTTTTTGTTACCTTAACCAAGTCCATTATTTATTATTACCTTTATTGCACAAATATAAACATAATAATATAAAAATAAAAGTTCAATCGGCGGACTTGATGCCTTCAGGCATTCTCTACCAGTCAACAAATCAGGGCAAATAATTAATTTGTCATTAACATGTTAAAATTACGGTGTTTGACTACATCTAAAATCTCATATAAATTGACAATGTATGATTCATTCAAATAAAGACATATCATAGAAGCAATTATTAATAGAACGTACAAATCTAAGATCTAAATCAATGGAATTTGCTAACTATGTAAGCAAACAATGTATTGAAATTGACAATTTAATGACAATTTCAGTATGACGGTTTGTTTACATAGTTAGCAAATTCCTTTGATTTAGATCTTAGATATTTTACGACATTTGTCCAAAAAAGTCATACCCGACGTTTCCGCGTGCCCGGAAGATGTAATCCTGACAGTCACACGTGGTTTTGTCAGAATCGGGACATCCCCTTAACTCACGAGCAAGCAGACATATTTATTGTTACGTATTCGATTTAGCGTCGATTTAATCCAGGATTGAAATATATATGTTCATTATTCAGATTAATTAAAACATTGTTTTCCTACTCGTCGACTTTAATCTGCGTATTAGGACTTCATAGATCAAACTATAATCGTGCATCTTTCAATGTTGGATAGTCTATGGCACTTCCGACTCAACTAATATTTTCATAAGACAACAGTTTACAAACTATAAAAAAATTGAAAATACCTTTTTTAAGGAGACTCGATTCAATGCAAATTTACCAATGATGGCGTTTCGGAACGTAACACCGTGGCGTTACCTGGCAAATTTGTCTCTACTTAAACACGCTTTTGCGTCGCTTCTGCCTTGTAATAAGCCAAACATTAAAGGCCGAAACGCACTGACAGCGGTGGCGGAGCGGCGCGGAGGCGGTACCGGTTTTAATCCGATCCGCACAGAGCGGCGCGGTTTTCTGTGCGGACCCTTCCGTATTAGCTCGACATGCAAATTTAGTACTGATTTCCTGAAAATATGCCAGTAAGACATTTTCTGAATAAGAAGAAATGCGTTTTACCGCCCGCCATTCCATGAAATTAGCATAACTTTTGTTGTAAAGTTTCCTCGACTTCTTAGGTAACAAATTAGCGTTTGCTTCCTATGCAATCAGATCATCAGCCTATATACGTCTCACTGCTGGGCACAGGCCTCCTCTCATGTATGAGAGGGAACGGGCAGTAGTCCCCACGCTGGCCCAGTGCGGATTGGGGACTTCACATACGCCTTTGAATTTCTTCGCAGATGTATGCAGGTTTCCTCACGATGTCCTCCTATGCACAATATTTGAATGAAATTTGAATCCTATATGAAAACTGAGTGGAATGGAAGATGCATGATTTAAATGATAGGAAGCCGATAATATTCAGTGACAGTGGCATTCTACATGCCAACTACATGGTACTTTACTACAATCGGATGAAATCATTCACCTCGACTACAAATAACTTAATCTAAATCTCAATCTTTATCTTATCTTAATCTTATTCGTGGGCCGACGGATAGTACTTGGTGAAAAGAACGTAAAAGTCTGGTTAGTGTACCGGCATAACACGGAGCTCTAAATAGAAATGATGAACACCAAACTGACTTAAACCCTGCCTAAGGTTCCTAACAGTGACTTAGCTAGTGGAGTGATTCGCCACGTGATGTGACTTCTCTTGGCTGCAGCGCCGCCGGCGTAAATCTACGTTGGACTCGCGTGTCGTGCACCTTAGCCTCCGTGGCTGACGTCATAAAGTACGCGCGTGTTACTCGAAACTACGCCCCGTACCCGCCGGCCAGCTCACTTGCGACGACTGGCCTTCAATACAAATTGTAACCGTTAAGAAACGGTGCAAATAACGTTCCACGTACACGTTGCTCCTCAACGACGAGAAAAGGCAGAGGCTCCTGCGACCTCCTAGACCAGGAGATGGGACTGCTCTTGCGGCAAACTGTATCACGCGCGTGTAAACAGATTTTACACTTTCTGTTAACAAGCGGCCTGCTTAAGGGGCTCCCATAATTGGCGTCTGGGATCGTGCCTTCGATCTGAATCTCTTACTTTTCTTAGGTTTTTTGTAGCTTATTATGTTAACAACAACGGCTTTAAGCAATATAGTATCCCATATTTACTTCAAAGTTCATTGTTTTCGATATTTGGCTTCAAAGTTGAACAATTTTAGGCCAAAAAACCGATTTCTGGCCATAACTTTTGTGTTAATTGGTTTAAAATGAAAAGATTGAAGAACCGATAACCGTTTGATTAAAACTGCTATCTGTAGTGAAGAAGTAGGAGATACGATTCAAAAATCGATGGAAACCTCGGGTAGCCCCTTAAGCAATTCACACAGTAACCGCCGTACCAAACACACAACAACTATTTCAAGAAGTCTTCCTCGGAAGATAAACAAGGTATCACTTCAAGCAATCTCATAAGAATCCCTCATTTCTTCTCACCTGACACTTGAGGAGAAACGTTCTGGAACCATTTATTCCAAATTTCAAATAAAACCCTCCAATTTCATACATAAAAGCAGACAGTATGAAATATAGCCCAAGCACTTTATTTTCATTAGTATGGAAAAAAATGCAAATTTGGAAATAATTCATAACAGCAGCTTTTTTGCGTGAAACTGATATATTATCACTTTAGTAATTACGTAGACTCAAAATCCACCAAAATATTAGTCATCAAAAAATCGTTATTTAACCAATTCCTGAAAAAAGAGGAAAAATATTAATAGATATTTTAATTTTTGTTTTGGTTAATTTACAAGAGCTCTTCAAGAATAATAAATAAATCACACAAAAAACATAATGGATGTCATTTATTTTTATATATTTACTTCCCGATGGAAATTTTGGTGGATTCTTGGATAAGGCATCTTAGAATAACATTTGAAAACTAAACAAAAAAAAACGCTGTTATAAATTAATGTTTGAAAAAAACATAATTTTCCTGGGGTAATAGGCGGATCCGTCGGAAAAGTAGTATAATTAATTATAAGGAAATTTATTAACCAGATTGACGAGAACGCCCTCTATGGGCAACCGTTGAAATCATCACAAACGCGGAATGACTGCGCCCCGCTACCGAACTTCAGCATTAATGCGCTAGATGGCGCGGCAATTAAACCAACTGCCCGCTTTCTAACGAAACAAGACGAAATAGAAATTAACAAACATAAATAAGAGACGTTAAACCGACGTCGGCGCATTCACGCTGCACTAAATAATAAATAAATATTGGCCAAGTAGCTACAGCTTGACTCCCCAATTATTTCTTTTGAAACCTTTAAATAAATAATACAATTAGCATAGTGAAAGATTGGCTATTATCAAATAATTTAATCTTAAATCTTGACAAATCGAAGTATGTCCAATTTAATAAGGCTGTTCATGTCAAGTCAAATATCGATCTTAATATTCCCACTATTGACCAGATGCCGCAGATAAAATTTCTAGGAATAATTGTGGATGAGAAACTGGACTGGAAGCCGCATTTAAATTATGTTACAAATAAAATAAATAAATATGTTTTTGCTCTTAAACAAGTAAGGAGGGTTACAGATATAAAAACTGCGCTCTCCTGCTATCATGCATATGTGGAATCTGTCCTACGCTATGGCTTGATAATATGGGGGACAGCACTGACATAAATCGCGTGTTCGTTGCACAAAAAAAATGCATCAGAGCAATGCATGGTATGCGACCAGATGAATCGTGCAGACCAATTTTTAAAGAGCATAATATATTACCACTTTCTGCCTTGTATATTTATGAGATATGCATGTTTGTTCATAAAAATAAAAGTATATTTGAAAAAGCATGTGATAGTCATCCACGAACATGTCGAAATCCGGATAGACTACTACCTGACGAGCACCCTACTTTGTCGAAATACAGGAAAAGTTGCATAATATTGTCGATTAAAATCTATAATAAAATACCAGGAGACATTAAGAAATTAAATATTAGATTATTTAAACTAAAACTGCACCAATGGCTAAATAATAATAATTTTTATTCCTTAAATGACTTTTTTTTGTTCTCTTGACATGACTTGATGTAAATTCTAAGTTTAATTATTCTGACATGAAATAATGTTTTTTTTTAGCAATATTCAGATATGTATCAGAATGTATTAAATTAGTCGGTTTTATGTAATGATTTATAGTTCTGTAAATATTTTAAATGTGTAATTTTGTATAATTCCGTTTATTATTACTTTGCATACCAGTCATGGTTAAGCATGGAAACCTACCTATAACTTTGTCGTTAGCACCTGTTTGGTAATGTTTAACGCAAATAAATATTCTTATTCTTATTCTTATTCTTAAACCTTTTTATATCCTAAAGCCTTTCGATGCGCCATTGCGAAGTAACATATCCTCAATAGCTATCCAAAATTATTTTAGTTACCTGGCCTCTATATTACCAACAACCAACCAAATAGACAATCAACACGATTTACATTTCTGTGTCGACAATTAAAAATAACATTTACGTGACATCTGGCCATAATGCGAGTTTTACTACACGCTGCGCGTATAGTAAAACTCGCATTGTGGCCAGGTGAAGACGTAAAATTTTGTACTCAACACGGTCGGTAATTCGTAAAGCCCCAGAGCCCAAGGTCACAAACACCTGCGTTCTGGGGCATTCACGAATTCACCGCCCTAGTTACGTAATGTACTATTACTTAACACAGCAAGGTACAATAAACCAGAGGCGTCGTTACCTATGGTGCAGGGTGTGCGTGCGTTGCACACGGGCGCAGCGGTCCTAGGGGGCGCCGAGCGCCGCCCGCTACCATTCCATTTTGACCGCGCGCTTACTAGGGGGCGCTAGAGTTATGTTTGTACACGGGCGCTGCATGGATGGGCTATAGACGCCTCTGCAGTAAATCGTTATTTTCAGATAACATTTGTTAAGATTGTGAATGGCCATTTTTGAAATACATATTTATAGAATAAGAAAGTCCTCGAATTTCCCCTACAGCGCTCCCATCCTTTTCAGAACATCTTCGACGCGCTCCTCGACTCGCAGGTGTCACAAACCCCGCTCATCAACCGGTTCCAGGAGTATACTGAGTATCGCGATGTCCAACAAAACGGGTTAAAGCTGTTATCCGTGATGGCGTACAACAAGTGAGTGTCTTTGACCATTACACGGGGGTAAGTCTACAGGAGCATCCTCACCAGCAAGCATTGTAGCCCAGCAAGCTATAAGATGCCGAGAAAACCAAGATCCATCTCCGTATCTCGCTCTAGTCTACCCGGTTTTACCGACAGATGTTTCATTCGATGTACCTTCGTCTAACAGATTTTTGATTCCAGAGAAAAAAAATAGAAACTGTAAACAGGATTTTTAGTACCTAATGTTACTACACAATGACATTTTAGCTGTACAGGGGACGCCAAAAGATACACACAATAAGTTTACGCTTCTACACCTTGCTGTTGCTCCATTGTGATTCGGCGAAAAATGCATACTAAATCACTTCGACTGTAAATTAAAGATAACGGTTTTTGAAAAAGCCTATGAAATGAAAATGGTGCGAAGCAATCATTCGATGTAACGTTTGTCGATGAAATAAAATGAGGAGACCGGAGTGGGGACTGCAATGCTCGCTTATGACAGTTATGAGTAAGCGCCTATAGTGGGTGTGCTATTGCAAGATACCTTGCACTTTTTGACTATGCGCTGAAACTTGGCACAGTTGATCCTTAGGTGGTCTTGAGTGGATTCAGACCGGGAGCCATCGAGAGCCACCCCGAGCGACGCATTTAGGGGGGCGGAGAGGGGGGAAGTTCGACTCCGCCGCGCTTTATTTAAAGCCATTTTTTTCTGAAACTATACACACCAAGGCAAGTGTTATATCATTTTCGGATAAATAAAGGATGAGGAATCTATTTTACGAACCAAATCAATACATTTTGGAACAAAAAAAATAAAATAAAGGAGAAAAACATATACAGCGTAAATTATTTTTATTCAATATTACTAATTTTTTTTTAACTACATAACATACATAAAAACAAAAAATACGGCCATAAAGCCACATTAATTCGGTTTTAGAAAATATATCATTTTGTATATAAATATGTTAACAGACAGGAAATAAAAAAATATGCGTGAGTCAGGGCGACCTCAATGCGACACATGCAGGAAGGGTCCGTGAAGGAAATGAAGGTACAGTTTTAAAATACGATAGTTGTCAATTATATGTGATTACTTTAGGTGTTTCGGTATTTAACATGAAATATTTTAAATGAAACTACGCCCTGTCAATTAGTTTATATATAACACGCTCCACTGCAAAGACACTGCAAGGAATCCAACGACACCTCATATATCAAAAACCATCAAGCCGTTTGGACTGTAGCCCGTGAAATAGAATTTTCATGTCCACAATCCACATACAAACATACATGCATACATAATTACACAAGATATGAGCGCCGCGCCGCCGCCGCCGACCAAAATCCCACGCCGACGCAGCACCATCGGCGCGTGTCAGCTATTTACACACTCAGTACTTAGCGAGTGTAGCGACCCTCATGTGTTTTATTATTCAACGGTCGGTTTAAATAAATACAGCTACGGTACAGCTACGGTAGCCTAGTGGTTCAGGCATGCGGCTGTCAAGCGGCGGTCGTGGGTTCGAATCCCGGCTCGTACCAATGAGTTTTTCGGAACTTATGTACGGAATATTTACCGTTAGCTTTTCGGTGAAGGAAAACATCGTGAGGAAACCGGTCTAATCCCAATAAGGTCTAGTTTTCCCTCTGGGTTGGAAGGTCAGATCGCAGTCGCTTTCGTAAAACTAGTGCCTATGCCAAATCTTGGGATTAGGAGTCAAAGCGGACCCTGGGCTTCTTTAGGGGCACAACCGGGAATAACGCTAGGAGAATGATGGTCGGTTTAAATAAATAATCCTTTAATTGTCAAATGCGAAGTTCCTAGTTTCGCATGTTTTAGGGTGGTTTACCTGTCGTACCTACCTTCGACACCGACAAATCGATGTCACCAAGTGTACCATGGAAATGATTCTAGCTATGAAAATGGTTCGGCAGCGGCACTAACTCTTGTTCGTGTGATGCATAAGCTTTGCTGACTATCGGCGCTCTTCGTCCAATGTTCCCCGCTCACTGCCACTTAAGTTTAGCGATTCGAAGGGCTATCTTGAGCGGTTACCTTGCTCCCGCTGCGGTAGCCCCATTTCTGATGCGATCACGTAGATAAACTCCCAGCATAACCCTCTCCCTTGAGATTTGGGTGACTTTGAGCCTTCTTGTGAGGCCCATAGTAAGCGACCACGTTCCAGTGCCATATTTCATCACTGGCAACACACACTGGTCAAAGACTCGTCTTGAAACACTGCTGAATATTGGATGAAAATATGTGCCGTAGCTTCCAGAACGCTGCCCAGCCGAGTTGGATTCGCCATTTGACTCTTTTTAGTTAGAGAGGAGTCTGGGACACACGCACAGAGAGCAGTCTGCTGGGGTTGGTACTACATGTGCTTTTAACATGATCTTCGCCTTATCATCACAGACCATCATTCTCAGACCAACTCGCTCGGAAGCTTCACTAAGGTCATCGAGCATCGTATTTAATTCCTCCATGGTCTCAGCCAAGACTACTATATCGTCAGGAAGGCGCAGGTGAGTGGTGTACTCGCCGTAGATGTTGATACCCAGCCTTTTCCAATGATCAAGGGCTGAATGGGCCGAAGGCCTAGAACCACCGAGGTCTGGTATCGTAGACAGCATATGGTACACGGACGGATCAAAAATGGGATCCGGTACGGGAGCAGGCATTTATGCGAATGACTATACATTAGTGTAAGCATGGGTAGTTTGGCAACCGTGTTCCAGGCGGAGACATACGCCATAATTGCCTATATACTCAGTGACAGTCAAGCGGCCCTTAAAGCGCTTACGGCGCCGAAAGTGAATTCTAGACTAGTCTATAATGGCGTCCAGACACTGAACAAGCTTGGAAAGCACAATAAGGTGCAACTAGTTTGGACACCAGGGCACGAGGGCTTCATCGTGCAACGAAAGAGCGGATGAGCTTGCAAGATGGGGGTCTTTGTAGGTCCAGAACCATTTGTGCTCTCCAAGGGAACTGTAATTTCGGCCTCTAAAGCCTACGCCAAAATCAAACACCAACACGAGCGGAGGAGTGAGGCGTGCTTAAGGCATGCACTCTAAGCTCTTCATAGAATGAGTGGACTCCGGCAAGACTAAGAAACTCTGGAGAATCAGTAGGAAGCACCTCAGAATCGTATATGGGGTGTTAACAGGTCACTTCGGGGAAGGAACGAGGGGAAGAATCTTTTGGCCAAGATGGGACTATCGGATAGTTTAGATTGTAGAATGTGTGGCAAGGAGGATGAGACTATGGAACACTTATTGTGTGAATGTCATGCCCTTGCCAGACAAATAATGAATTACTTTGGTAAAGGCTATCCGCAACCAAAAGAATTCAAGGTGCTTCCGCTGAGCTGCATCATCCGCTTTGTGGAAATGAGAAGGCAAATGCACAAAAGATCCCACGAGAAAAATCGAGAGAGCTCGCGCGCCGTCTTGTGATAACCGTGCTGATTGGTCGATTCGAAGGACGGTTATGTTTTTCGAGCGTGTGTGTGAATACATGTATGAATGTAGGTATACATGTATGTATGTATGTATACATGAATCTATGTATATATGTGGATTGTGGACATGAAAATTCTATTTCACGGGCTACAGTCCAAACGGCATCATGGTTTTTGATATATGAGGATTCCTTGCAGTGTCTTTGCAGTGGAGCGTGTGATATATATTAATTGACAGAGCGTAGTTTCATTTAAAATATTTCATGTTAAATACCGGAACACCCAAAGTAATAACATATAATTGACAACTATCGTATTTTAAAACCACTCAAGACCATGTGAATCCACTCAAGACCACCTAAGGATCAACTGTGCCAAGTTTCAGCGCATAGTCAAAAAGTGCAAGGTTCCCATACAACAGATAGCAATAGCACACCCACTACTACGTCTGAATGCCGTGGTACAATGTCATTTCTTAACATTAGTGTTGCCACGGGAATTAGATGTAGACTTGAATCCGGAGAAAGGTCGTGCTACGTGACGCTCAGGTGGTGGTGAATTGACTAAACACAACTACTGCTGAATAAAAATAAAATGAGGGTTTTTAAGAATGCATTAAGTTAGCTGGCAGCACGGTGGTGAGACGTTTATGTGTAAATATATGTGTCGGTGTCCTCTTAAAATATCTGAGTATCGTTAATTTGATTGGTGGACTTGCACACTCATCTCAGTGTGACAGCACAGTAAATATTTTAATCTACTGTGGTAGTTACCAGCCTAGTTAGCATGGTCGCGTTTGTGTCACGTTTACACGTTCGTGCTAGCTAGGCAGTTGGTGTTAAAATATTCTGAAAACCTTCATTGGCTTAGTATGATGTATATGAGCAGAACTTTTTCGCTTGGACTTGTAAATAAATCTCGGGAATGAATACATTGTACATATTCATTTATCTGTTAATCTGCGACGACTCAAATAGCAATTTCCTATTAACCGGATGGTTCAAATTATTATTACTCAGATATAAAGGCTAAGTTTGACAAATTAGGCTTCTTGTCAAAAAGTTCTCATCAAGTAATTCATACTGTTCTAACATAAATAGTTGGTTTACTAACAACGAACGCCAGCTTACTAACAAAATCTATCCACTAAAATTGTCGGTCTACTAGTTATACTAATTCGCTAATAAGACCGATCTACTGAACAATGTCACTAACAATATCGCCGTGATGTTTTAATGAAAATGACAATCTGAATAAGTTAATGAAAATGATAAAGTCAAAAACGATGATATATTACACAGACATTGGATAAGCCCATATTATACTTCAAAATTGATTGTACTTATCTTTGAGTCTCAGGAGGCTAAATGTGTTTTATAGCCACTTATACTGATAACCTGGTGTGGTGTAGCATAGCCCAATGCAGAGATAGCAATTAGCGATAGAGAATAAGGTAAATTCGGAATGCGGTGTTTTCAAAATGTCTTGTTTTTTGCCATTGGTAAATTTAAACGCCTTCGTAAATTGTTGTATTTCGATATTTGATTAACTCTAAACTTGGCACACACAGACCCCTCTTTCCCAGTGGGCACTTTGGGCAAGTGCCCAGGGCCCCGCGATCGATAAGGGCCCCCCTTATATCAAATACAAAGTCCCTATTTCCTCTTTGTCTATTCTAACAAAATATTGTTCTATCAAAGTTATAGGGGCCCCATTATCCTAATATGCCTAGGGCCACCAATAGGTTAAAGACGGCCCTGGGCACACACATGATCTATTATACAAACGAGGCAGTTAGTAATATCGGAAACTGCAAGATATAAGGAAATTTGCTCTTAGTAGTCACGAGACTATCTTCGAAAAAATTATAACTGCATTCAAATATTTAAAAAAAACCTCGGAAAATCGAAGCTCATTATTTAACGTAAAGTAATATTACGAGTATAGTGCTGGATATAAGAACAATTGCCCTGAACCCTGTATACAACCAGCGAAGAAAAATGTCGAATTTCAGTCCTAAAAGTAAACCGTGACTCTTGTAGGGTTGGGATTTTCGGATTCATAGCATATGTCGAAAAATCTGTGTTGTTATAAGTCGGTATCAGAACAGCGTCGGAATTCCCGACATACTGTTTGATTACGAACGCACCTACATAGATAATGTATCCTCTAACCGCCCAAAGACCCATTAAAGGGAACCCCTCTTCACTGGACTTTAAAATACCATTCTAAATACGGGTATACAATCAAAATGTATTATTACTCCAAAAGAAAGAAAAAATATGTCTAGTGACGAAAATCCCATTCAGATATCACAAAGAATTACGAAGCTACAACCGTTTTAATATTGCTGTTGGAGAGAGAAAACGCTCGCAGATCGTAAAGTCACGATCTGCGAGCGTCATAGCAAATGACAATCGTTTTATATGAAGGTGCGTTTTGCGAAATAAGAATACCCCCCCTCTTAAAACTTTAGACACTTATAACTTTGTGATTGTATGAAATGTATGAAAAACCTAACTAAAAACATTATCGTCCGCTACTCTAACTTTTTAAATTTGCTTACTAATATTAAACTGACAAAGGAAAAATTACATACTGCCAACCACCACTAGACTCTGTAAGCAGACTTGCGACATGAAAAAAAAAAAAAATCTATGGTAGGTACTATACTTATTTGCGATTAAACATGGTGCTTAAAAAGCTTGTTGAAATGGCATGTTTAAAAAATAAAAAAGGCGGCAAATTACACAATTGGTTTCTGAACTTTCGTTCCGATTGTAATTTCAACAAACTAGTATTTAATTGATGACCTTGTAGGCATTTATTTAAATTTTAATACTTCCTCACATCGTTTGAGAAAATCACTATACAATCCTCAGCCGGAACAGGGATTGCTGGACTCGTTGTATCCCGAAGCTCGTCCAGCAATCCCTTACTTCACGGCCTCTGCAGTAATGTACTATTTCCTCCATATGACAATATTTACAATCCTTTTTTGGCAAATTCGACATTATTGGTTATTTTATTTGTTGTCTACACCCCTATTGGAACACAGTTGCATTTGTTTCGTTTCATTCCATTTTGAAACAAAACTCTTCATCACATCATAGTATTGTTCATTCATCACAGTATTTTTTTCTTGAATGGTGTGCGGCTAGAGGATACGATTTTCAGATGTGCTGTACATATACATAATGTTAATTCAGATAACAAACAATGTACACATACGTTTATAATAGGGATGATGCACTCCTGTCAAAAGTCAAAATTTAGGCAACTCTAGACATCTAGGGACGAACCACGGACAAATAAATATGGCGAGTGACGCCACAGGAACTGTAGATCCGTTTAGGCGCGAAAATTTATATTTAATTGTCAGTATATAACAGGTATTTTTGACTATAATTTTATGGTATTTTAATTTTTTTATACTTTCGTGGCCTATCTACAATTCTACATGCGATTCGTTCAAATGGAAGGAAAATAGTAGATTATACACCAAGGGGATAAAGCACTGTTTTATGTCACGGGAGCGAATTGAATCCCGAACGTAACGAAGGACTCATAATTTAACTCCTGAGCGTAGCGAGGGAGTTATAAGTTAATTCCTGAGCGAAGCGAGGGAATTAAGACTGAGTCCTGAGTGCAGTGAGGGGTTCAACCGCCCAAGACTAAAACAGTCTTATCCCCGAGGTGTATACTCTACTTTTCACACCTTATGCGAGACAAAAAAACAGGCTCAGTAGATAAATAATGTTTATTTAGCAAATTAAAAGTACATAGTAACATTAGACACGTTAGTCCAATTATGGAAAGATAAGGTAATGTTTTTATTTGGTACGTTTATTGAGGTTGAGTTGTCTAATTTGATAAACTCAGGAGTCAAAACACTTTCATCACTCGACATTTTCAATATTATTTTTGAAATTAAATCTTCTATAGGCACCTACAAGAACTCGATTTGTTCGTCACGCGTGAACAAATGAAGGCGCGCGACGTTCCAAATTCGAAAGCACAAGCCGTGGTCCTAGATTCGAAATTCGAATTTCGAACACCGCGCTCCTCCGGACCGGGGTTCACACGGAGGCAAACTTCATTTATTTTGTCAAGTCAAGTAGGCCATGGCCTAGGACAAATTGTGTTTAGCAAAATTAAACTTTATGCATATAGTAATAAGAATTATGAAAAGCTTAGAGCATTAAACCAACCGGAGTGGCAATTGACAGGCGTTCCCCTCTGCCAAATACGTATGACCAGTGGTCATACGTATTGTATGGACTGACGTTTATCTGACGTAGCTATTTTCACGTTCCGCATACATTTGACGTTCCCCTCCCCCGCAAAAATCGGCAGACTTTTTATGTATAGAAAATGACACATGTGACCACTCCTGTTGGTTTAATGCTCTAAGATGAAAAGTGAAATCATATTATTAACCAGCGGGTTATAATGAAATTGAGTACAACATTATAACCCGGCTAATACCAAGGGATTTAATGTCTTGCTTTCGGTAGGGTTTACATGACCTATAATTCGGCATTGTCGAGCATGTGGTGTGAAAAGGAAATTATTGCATCTACCCTATTAAACGTATGCGCACATTTTGCGCAACTCGAATACCTTTCAAGAAAACCTGTGTAAATATCAAATGAAAGGTATTCTTCGCTTGGGTAGTTCATGTAGCTTGCACTTTGGATGACGCGATATTGTCGGTTCCTAGAGAAGTGGTGCCGAAATTAAAATACCACTCGTGGTACGAAGACCTGACGATGCCCGGGATCATAAGAATGTACAACAGTGCAAGGTAAACATTACTATCAGTGGCCCATCAGTAAAGCTGTTAATTGTACATGTCTAGACTGGCAGCACAGAGCCGCTTGAGCCTTATAGCTCGTTCAGACCTAGGTATATGAGACGTCACACCTAGGCAAGGTCACTGAACATCTATACTCGAAAACCTAATTCGAGACCAACGTGGGTTGCCACTAAAATAAAATATGTTTACGGTGGTATATTTTCACTTTTTAAAAGGCCGCATCAAGAAAATTTATTTATTGGTAGATTTAAACCTACGATTTAAATAAACAAGTTAATACAACTTATTTACAAAAATACAAGATGCCCTGTTAAATATTTAACCATAGAAGATGTTATTGCACTTGTAATACTTCAGGTATTCATAACATTTGGTACGATTTATAAACAATAGTCGTGAACAACGTTAGATGTAATTTAAATATTATGCCATGCGTTTAGCTATTCGATGTACATGTGGTTGGATTGTTACATCTATACGACACACCCAATTATGACTTCGACATGTTGTACTGACAAACTGTGGTGAAATCATATAATCTGTGTAGACCCCACCAGCCATAACCCCATAGATTAGTAATTGTCAATCTGTCATTTTATATCTAAATAGATTTATGATATGATTAACAAGTAATTTTTGTTTTGGGATATTGTAATTGTTTTTGAACGATATCAGGTAGAAAAAACAATTACTTTTCAATAATGCGTATTGTTGAATGTAACTTTTTTGATATTGAAAATGTTGGCCATATCCACGAATATTTACTATGAATTGATGATCAATGCAAAAAGGTTGGCTACATCTGATATGTTCGATTGACAATGACATAAGTGACTTTGACACTTAATGACAGTGACATATCTGTTGTAGTTTTTTTGGTCTTGAATTAGGTTTCCGAGTATAGTATGGAGCGACCTCGATTTGGCAGGTCCACGTATCCACACGGGCCGAAATCACGCGGCGACCTGCGTGCAGTCTGCCGATTTCGTACGTGTAGCTATAGTGCCCCCAAGGACCTCCATGGGGGCCTTATAGCTACAGGATAACACTGGTCGCGCTGCAGATCAATCGGAAGCCATTACAAAAAATCGAAAGTTACGGTTAGGTTTGAACGGGGCCTATTTTGCCGCTTGGTGTTTGACCATACCGACTAGCTATTTGATCTGTGTTGCCAGTTTAGATATCTCTCCTGGAGTTTAGATATCTCTCTCTTGGAACTTAACTTAGATAGCTTAGATTAGATAAACCATAGAAGCCATCGGAGATATCTAAATTGAGCTGTGCAAGGTAGTGGAACGGTTTGTGAGGGAAAAAATCTCCAATAGGAAGTTTTCGTAGGGCAGTGACGCTGCTATTGGTTAGACTTGAGTCGGTCAGGAACTAAGAACTAAAAGGAATGAAATGCCGTCGCGGACCGAATTGAACTAGCTTCTTAAATACGATTCCTATCAGTCTTCGGTCCTTTAGATGTGATGTAGCCAATCGCTGAACGTATGAGCGAAACGGAGCTAAAGTAATAAAATTTAAACTGCCTCAAAACTAAACTAAATTTGTACGTGTCTCATCGTTACATACGACTTTTTGCATCTGATAGCGCTGATTGCTTCGTTCAAAACGTTCATTCGAGTCTTTTAGTTCCACGTGTTTCTTAGACGGAAACCACCATGAAAATCGAAGCTCGAAGTTCGTGTGTCTGCATGTCTGTCACTCGTGTATTCTATGCGCGATAGAGACGGAGGTACCCGAACGATGTTCGTGGTTATAGCTCAGATCTCAAATTTGCTCCTGAACTACAAGACCGAACTAGTTCGTTTGACCGGTTGACCTGAAGAGCGCTTATTTTTTAAACTGAGCGGCCGCAATCAGCTCCGCTACTGCGCACGGCTGGCTGTTACCTTACCCTTAGGTACACTGCTGTGGCATGAATGTACCATTAACGTCAGTATAGTTGATATTACTTAACGTGACCGCTGTTTATAAAGGCCGCCATTGGAATTTGAATCTTTTACCTTGGACGGTAAAGTTGCTTTTTAGAATATAATAAACATTTACTCATGCCAACAAGCGGCATACAAAAACACAACAATATTGGGATGAAACGGTTCTATCTCAGCGTTAAGCTTCCACGGCGTAATACTTTTTAACACTCATTTAAAAAAAACACATCAATCAAAACAATGCAATAAAGAAAGATTAAAAAAACAACAATAATACTAACTAATATGTATATGTCATATAAAAATTATAGTTGATACGGTTGGACCTGGTTGCACTGATATATTTTCCGAACGCAACCATAACCGCGCCAACAGACCAACTTTAAAAAGAAATTATAACAAACAGTCGCATAAGCAAACATATATTTTCATATTCGGTCAACTTAATTAATCTCAACTATACTCTATCATACATTTCTACTCTTTTTTTAATCGTACCGCTTGATTGTAATATGAATGTTTTGTGTGCTCTTCGAAATGCGCGGCAACCATTTTGATTTTTACGTTTTTGACCAGGGGTCCGACCGAAGTGTACATGCAGAACTGTCTGGAGATGTTCGACGTGCTGACGAAGACTAGCCTGAATAGGGCCCCTCAGCCCCACGGTATGGATGGCCAGCGGCATGAGGACGACAAGTATTTTATTGAGAGGGATGGTGAGTACCTACAAGATAGGGATGTTGAGCGACAGGGCGGCTTTACCTATAGTGCAGGGTGTGCGTTGCACCCGGGCGCACGGTCCTAATGGGCGCTGAGCGCCATTAACGAGGCGCACCACTTGTGGGGCGCGCTAATGCACAGCGCTAGGGGAGGGATGCCAGAGGGGGCTAGGGTAACAATTGCACACGGGTGCCACCTGGGCTAGAGACGCCTCTGGCGACAGTCAAACTTTTTATGAAACGTCAAAAGCACTATTAGCTAAAACAAACACACCTTCTATTTAGAATACTAATTGTGGCCCTCACTTGAATAAGGGATCGAAGTTGTACTTGAAATTCCCTGTTTTTGTGATTCAGAAAAGAGCCATTGTTGCTAATGAGGGATTGGAGGGCATTTTTCTTCGAAGATGGTGGGATAAGTATGTGCCATATGGTAGCAAAATAATTTCCATCTCGAGCGTAAATTCGATGCGATTCTAATTTAGAATGCCTCGCTACGCCCAGGATTAAGATTAAATATACCGCTGTCGCCGTAAATGTATAATTTTGCTCCCTTGAAACACATTCTACTGTTGGACTTTAGTTTGCTGTACAGTCAGCAGCAGAAGTTGCTAAGCAGTTCTAGTGTTCAAAATGATCTACACACGAACTCCAATGTCAAGGGACTAAGCGCGTAAGTCATTTTGAGCGTGTTATTATGCTTAGCTACTTCTGATGCTGACTGACTGTACCGCGTTGTATCAAGGCATGATCAATCGAACACCCCGTTTATTACGAACCGTCGTGCAGGAACTGTGCCAACAGTATTCAACCCTGACTCGTGCAAGAGGTACATCAACCACTGCTGGGGTTTCTGCGTCAAATGGCCGCTGCGTGGGACTGAGAGGAACCACCGTCGCGCTCTCATAGTGCTCGTGGACCGCATCATGCCGTACCTGACCAAGCCCGCGCTGGCTACTGACCTACTGTGCGACAGCTTGGACTGCGGTAAGTGGAAGCCTTACTAACGAAACCGTCTAACAAACAAAACTGAGCCACTATAAGAGTCGGCTTTCTGACAAAACTAAGCCACTATCAGTCGGCTTTCTAACGAAACAGCCACTTTCTAAGTCGGCTTTCTTACAAAATTGAGCCACTATCATTCGACTTTCTAACAAAACTGAGCCACTATCAGCCGGCTTTCTAACAAAACTGAGTTACTATCAAAATCAGCTTTCTAACAAAACTGAGCCACTATCAAATCAAAATCAGCAATAATTTTGAAAATATTCCATACATGGGCATCAATAACACAATTGTATGGATTTTAATTCAATTAGCCAAACGAGTTCTAGTTTTCACTCTCGGTTAGGAGGTCAGGCGGCAGTCGATTTCGTAAAACTAGTGCCTGCGCCATACCTTGGGATTAGGTGCCGAAGCGGATCCTATGGAAGATGTCAAAAATAATGTTCTGTACTCGGAAACCTAATTCAAGACCAACATGGGTTGCCACAAAAATAAAATATGTTTACGGTGGTATATTTTCACTTTTTAAAGGGCCGCACCAAGAAAATGTATTTATTGGTAGTTTTAAACCTACAACAAAATTCAACTTATTCACAAAAATACAAGATGCCCTGTTAAATATTTAACCATAAAAGATTTTTGGTAGAAAAACTGTTATTGCACTTATAATACTTCAGGTATTCATAACATTTGGTACGATTTATAAACAATAGTCGTGAACAACGTTAGATGTAATTTAGATATTATGCCATGCGTTTAGCTATTCGACAAAATAACTGGCCAAAAGTGTGTAGCTCACTTTATAATCACAATCATCCGCCATTTTCTCAAGGGGTCTATACATGTAATGATTTGTCAGCTCCAATTTATCAGAAGCTGACTAATTCTGGAGGCATGTTGCGCTGCTGATCCAACTGTCAAAAGAGTTGTATTGAGAAATTGCATGCACATGTGATTGGATTGTTACATCTATACGACACACCCCATAGCCAGCCATGACCCCATAGATTAGTAATTGTCAATCTGTCATTTTATATCTGAATAGATTTATAAAATGTTTAACAAGTAATTTTTGTTTTAGGATATTGTAATTGTTTTTGAACGATATCATTTTTTAACGGTAGTAAAAACAATAACTTTTTAATAATGCGTATTGTTTAATGTAACTTTTTTGATATCGAAAATGTTGGCCATATCTACGAATATTGACTATGATTTGATGATCAATGCAAAAAGGTTGGCTACATCTGACATGTTCGATTGACAATGACAAGTGACTTTGACACTTAATGACAGTGACATATCTGTCGTAGTTTTTTTGGTCTTGAATTCGGTTTCCTAGTATAGGTGGTCTAAAAACTAGAGCGATTTTCTAGACTAGAGCGCCTGTATGACGACCGGTTAGCCTAGTGGGCAGTGACGTACCTACGAAACTGAAGGTCCTGGGTTCGAGCCCCGGTAAGGGTAAATAGTCGTGTGTTCAGCATGCATAGTTGTCTTGGATGTTTTCTATATATTTAAGCATTTATATCTATTAAATATATCGTCGTCTAGCACCCGTAACACAAGCCTTGTTGAGCTTACTATAGGACTGGTTGATTTGTGTAAGAATGTCCTCTAATAATTAATCAAATATACGTCCCACTGCTGGGCACAGGCCTCCTCTCATGGATGAGAGGGATGTCCTCTAATATTTATTTACTATTCTACTTTTATCTCTAAACAGGCCCGGCTATCAGCATGATAGCGCTGCGAGGCATGATGGACCTGGTGATGAAGCATAAGATCGACTTCCCGGACATATACGACCGTCTCTACGAAATGTTCGAGCCGGAGATGTTTGCCACGCGCTCGAAGAAACGGCTGATACATCTCGCCGACGTGTTCCTCAGTTCCACGTAAGTTTGAATACTATGTGAGACAGAGGCGTCTATAGCCCATGCAGCGCCCGTGTGCGAACATAACTCTAGCGCCCCCTAGTAAGCGCGCGGTCAATGTGGAATGGTAGCGGGCGGCGCTCGGCGCCCCCTAGGACCGCTGCGCCCGTGTGCAACGCACGCCCTGCACCATAGGTAAAGGCGCCTCTGATGTGAGCCTAGAGACTTGTGCTCGGAATATTCAGATACATTAACCCCCTTATTCGAACAATTTAAATGACCTCTGTTAAAAATAATAGATTGTGTCACAAGGGAGCAAAATGGCATATTTACGGCGAGGGCGTAGATTGAATCCCGAACGTAGTGAGGGATTCTAACGTGGAATCCTGAGCGTAGTGAGGGATTCAAGTGTTCACGCCCAAGTTGCAAATAATTTTGCTTCCGTGTGACTCAAAATGCTTTCCACATGAAATATGTCAGTAATAAAACACATGTATTAGGTGAGTAGCGTGTATTAAATTAATTATTATAAACCTTTTGATTATAGTGTTACTTTGAATAACATATAATTACTTGTGTTTTATTACGTTAGTAGTAGTAGTAACAATAGAAGTCAAGATAAAAAAAAAATGCAAGTAATCGATTTAAAAAAATAAGTAATCGATTATGTGTATGTACACTATTTTCATGTATTCATTTGGTTTTTTTTTTATTCTGGCAACAATATCTCCTGGAACTTAAAAGTGCCACTTTGATCCCGCCTAGCAGGGAAGAAAAAACCCTTATCCGAACAGCTGATGTGAAAAAATAGTTTTCTGTTTTCACAAAGTGATAGAGGCAAGTAGCCCTCCGAATCGCTCAACTTAAGTGGCAGTAGGCGGGGCACATGGCACGTATAACCGATGGCCGTTGGGGAGGAAAGGTTCTTGAGTGGCGACCGCGTGAGAGGCGCGGCGTGGGTAGGCCCCCCACAAGGTGGACTGATGACCTGGTAAAGGTTGCTGGAGTCCGCTGGATGCTGTTGGCGCAGGACCGGTCACTTTGGCACTCTTTGGGGGAGGCCTATGTCCAGCAGTGGACCTCCTTCGGCTGATATGATGATGACGATGATAAAGGCAAACTAATTTCATCGCAAACTTTTGAAATCGATATCTGGTATTGTGTTTCATCTTGAATTGCGTGTGCCACTAATTTTGTGCCCCTCTAGTCAATGTTTTAAGTCTCCTGAAGCTGTGTCATTATAAACTAGTAGTACAAACTCCTAAAGCACACTACAATGTCTACAATCGATGCTCTTTCTCATCAACTTGCTATAGATAAAACGGAAGGTATGTAAAGATCCGCAGACAGAAGCATGTTAGGACCAAGGCTAAGACAGGAAACAGGACGCTTAGAGACCGTATACATCGCTACGAACATTTGAATAATTATTAATTGTATTTGGACGCTCAGAGATCTTATACATCTCTGGAATACTGAATTAATATCATTAACTTTCTGTTAATGCACAGACCTTATACTTGTGGAATGTAATGGTCATATTTTGTTTTGTTTTCATTCACTTTGTGACATTTAGTGTGTTGTTAATCTGCAAATTTTTAATTATTATGGTGTTAGATTATTATTATTTTATTCTAAGATTATTATTTTTAATTTAAATTACCGTTCGACATGTAAAAGTGCCCTTGTGGCCTATTTGCAGAATAAATAATTTGAATTGTATTGTATTGTTTGTATCAATCGATAATTATTCATCTGTTATCACGATAATTATCGTGATAAATAATTATCGCGATAATTATCGTGATAAATAATTATCGCGATAATTATCATGATAAACAATTATCGTGATAATTATCATGATAATTATCGTGATAATTGTCATTGATAATTATCCTTTCGTACCCTGTAAATTGCTAGGTGTGCAATGGCCTTAAGTTTGCAGCGTCGATTGCAGCGCTCGTTTTTTTCCAGCCGCCTCTCCGAGACGCTGGTAGCGGCCTTCGCCAAGCGCCTCGCCCGGCTGGCCCTGATTGCCTCCCCAGAGGACGCCAATGACCTCCTACATTTGGTGGCGAACGTCATACATCGCCATCCCGGCCTGAAGAAGATGCTACGTAACGAGCAGCCAGCCATCAGTAAGTTGAAAAACCCCCGACATTTTCATTTCAAAGTCCAATATCTCAAAATCAGCTGATCAGATTTTCATGAAACATGGCTAAGAACACTCGGGATGAAATTATCTATGACACAAAAAAGCCGCATTCAAATCGGTCTATCCGTTTGAGAGCTACGATACCACAGACAGATACACAGATATGTAGACAGACACGTTCTCGATTTGCGGCGGGGCTTTGTTCCAGGGGGGTCAATTGTAAATTATCGCGTTCTTTAAAATGCCGTTCTGACTAGATTAGGAAACAATAAGGCCTGATTTTCAGATATATGATGATATGATTGTTAATCTGATTTAATCTATACATGATTGCCTAAAATTTTCTGGATAAAAATAAAATCCAAAGTTGGGTCTCTATTTTCCTTTTTTTTATTCAGCCTACTCAAACAATACATCGCCTCTCGCGTCATTTTCATTTTTCATTTTCATTTAAATATGAATAAAACTTCATTAAGCGTATTTATCGATATTTGCCCAAAAAAGCCATTTCCGAAGAGTGTTACACCTCTTTTTCTCGACCATGGAAGGTATAAGCGTGTCTCTGTCAAGGGAGTGTGATTTTCGCAAATTTGATTCGAATCAAGGGATCGCCTTAACCCCTTTTAGGTCAAGTCTCTCCTTGATAGCTTAGGATCGAGATGGGTGGCGTATTCGAAGAGAGGCCTTTTCCCTTAAGGGGTTAGGCTCGTAAAACATACTTTCCCGAAATGTGCACTTTCTGTAAAGGTGCATTTTTTTAGAATGATCATTTTCCCGGAAAGTACACTGTCTCTAAAAGTGCACTTCTCGATATGTACACTTTGTCAATATGTGCACATGCCCAGAATGTGCATTTTCTCAGAAGGCATATTTTACCAGAAAGTACACTTTAGGGGTAGGGGTGTCCCTGTTTATAGCACTAAGGGTTTTTATGAAATAGTGCAAATGCAAACAGACGGACAGACGGACGGACGGACAGGAAGACCGAAACTATAAATAGTAAATGTGTACTTTTTGAGAAAGTGCCCTAAATGGGAAAGTGTACATTTTGGGAAAGCGTGCGTTTTGGAAAAGTGCACTGTTTGAAAAAGTGCACATTTCAGGAAAGTTTCCAAATTGGTAAAGTGTACATTTTGGGAGTATACATTTTGCGGAAAGTGCACCTTTGCAGAAAGTGCACATTTCGGGAAAGTGTGTTTTACGAGCCTAACCCCCCGTAAGCTGGCCTGAAATCAGACAGAAAATTATGATGACGATATTAGATTGTATTTTTTTTTACCGTCCCCCTAAAAAGATTATTCCACCATTGGTTGGCACCATTCCGGCTATCCCGCGACGGCGCGCGAGCACTCGATTTTCCTCGCACTATCCGTCTCTCTACTATTAGAACAAGATGTATAGTGAGATAAAAATCGAGCGTATGTCGCGGCCGTCCCATGATAGACGCGCAGAGTTTTTCAACCTGTGGGCCGGGCCGACCGGGTCTCATGAAGGGGGCCGGAGATACTTGTATTTTTTCAACGTGATGTAACGTTTCGATAACGAAGAACAGCGGAGGGTGGACGAAATAAATAAATAAATATTAGGGGACAATCTTCTTACACAAATCGACCTAGACCCAAACTAAGCAAAGCTTGTACTATGGGTACTAGACGACGATAAACATACTTATATAGATAAATCGATACTTAAATACGTACAAAACATCCACAAATAAATGCCCTTACCGGGATTCGAACCCAGGACCTCTTGCTTCGTAGGCAGGGTCACTACCAACTAGGCTAAAGCGGTCGTCAATATTTCTCGTTTATATGTTGTACATGTTCGATTAGCTATAGTTCATTAATTATCATAATTCCTTTTCAAGTCTCTCATTTACCGATAGACTATGGTAAGTAGATCAACTTCAAAAGTTTTTGCACCGATCGACTGCCGACGCAAGGTTTCCAAAATTATCCAACTATTTAAAGATTGTCTCGCCTATGATGAAAACTTTCTTAAATTCTAGTAATTGATTTCTCATTTTTTTGGAAACTGATTTTTTAAGGCTCAGTAGGCAACTTGTTAATGTGCCGTCTCTTACAGTGCCGAAGGATCCGTACGTGATGGAAGAGTCATTCACAAACGCCTCTCGCGCCATACAATCCTCGCTCTGGGAGGTCTCCGCTCTACAGTAAGTTATTATTAATACGAAATCTAATACATATTTCACCAGTAGCAATCAAACACAGATATAATTACTCCGGAATACCATGATAAGCTGCAGTTTTAACAGCTTTTGAAAACCCCACATTCATTAACCTTTTCACCGCCAGATGGTAAAGCAACTTGCCGTGCCACCTCACGCCACAAGGGTAAAAAAATAATGGATAAAGAAATAATGCCAACATGAAATTGGGCTATTTCAGAGTAGGTTTTCATAAATAAATAAAAATAAAAAAATGACGGCAACTGCCGCCGGTGGCGGCTTGGCGTCGGTGTCACGAATCGTCGATGTTTCACGTGTTTGGCGGTGAAAAGGTTAAAAGCTTGTCACTTATTCTAGAGTTTAAGGGTGGCCAGAGTTACCTTTACATTACCTCCATTGCCTGGTCGGACAGTATTACAACCTTTATAAAACTCCACATTCATTAAAAACTTGTTGCTTATTCTAGCTAGAGTTTAAAGGTTAGAGCCAACCGGCGCCTGACCCGCACGGACTCGCCTCGTAAGTGTTCTAACTACGGACTTGATGCAGTGAGCGCATGCCCGTACAAATCCATATAAAGAATTCTAACCACTCGAGGCGAGGCGGTGCGGGTCGGGCGCCAGGTGGCTCTAATGAGTGTGACCTTTAGGGTGGCCAGAGTTACCTTAACATTACCTCCATGGGCTGGCCGGACTTGACTAATTTGGTGGGATGGTTTGATGACATTTGTGTGGTGGTAGGCAACACTTCATCCATGAGAGGAGGCCTGTGCCCAGCAGTAGGACGTAAATAGGCTGTATTATTATTTATTACTTTTATTAGGCAACACTTCACGCCCGAGGTGAGCGCGACCGCGGTGAATGTGTTGGCGTCGGCCGACAACGGCGCGCGCGCCCCCGGCCTCACCCCGGCCTACCCCGACGCAGAGGTAACTGTTCTAGTCAGATTTAATGTACTCCTGGAAAAATACCGTTTAGAAAAACATTATTTTATAATAGCGTTTTTTTTTATTTCATTTTAAATTATTATTCTAAGGGTCTCCCCACACCTATCGACGCGGAATCGACTACTAAGATGCTTTATTTCCGACAAACTTTAGATTTAAATGATTATATTATGTAGATTTAAATGAAGCATGCATTGTCTTTTTTGTATGATTCATCTTGAATATTATAGAGCAAATGTAAATGAACCAGAATAAAGACAAAAATATTCATTTCTGACTTTTCAGAAGCTAGTTTTATTTTGACATCTTTTTGAAATTTTGTCGGATTCTGTCGCTGGGTAACTATTTAATTGATAATATATCCGTTGCACATAAAAAATATGCTATGGGGCTTATGGTTGAGGTTGGTATGAGGTTTATGTAAAATTGCCCCTTTATATTTATTATTTATTTTATTTATTAAATACAAGCTTCCGCCCGCGACAGCCCGCTTAATCCAGGCTATAAACTATCTTCGCGCAAAATTTCACCCAAATCAGTTGAGCCGTTCAAACATCTAAACATCCAAACTTTCGCATATGTAATATTAGCGGGATCCACCACCTATTATGGATGGTGATATGCAACAAATCATAATTATTAATCTTTTGTTTTAACAGCAATTCGAGATGGAAGTCAAGAAACGTTTCAAGACAATTGAGATGAACTTCGTACGCGTGTCGGCTTCGTACTACCTGACGGTTGAAGACCGGTTGAACCACTATTGGGACATGGCCTATGACTAGGCGTATAGCGGATGAAAGGTCGAATATATAACTTGTCCATGTCTATTTATACTTGTTGTATAGCTAAGTGTTTTTCAACCTTTTCAGGGCGCGAACCCCCTTTTTTTGTGAGCCTAATGTGTCCCCACTGCTGGACAAAGGCCTCTCGAGATAAGGGGCCGTATTAGTATGAAAAAATCGCAAACTTTAACTTACCTACCCTTTTTCAGTTTAACCTTCACGGGGCATACTAAATTTAGTTCAGATCTCAAAATCAACTTTGTACTTTTACTTAATGTCAAAATGTTCCTTATTAAAACAACAGTCTAATTAAAAATAATTATTATTACACGGTTAAACTCAATACAGGCGACATGTTTCGAAACTCTGCAGGATGAGTGTTTTAGTGACATTTAAGTTAGTTGCAACGTCAATAACGTAATATTGAATCTTTAGATCATTTTCACTTCAAGGTTTTCGCGGCCCCGTAGGTTGAAAAACACTGGTATAGATGAATTATCGAGAGTGGAAAATTTGCATATGTTTGGTGCACTGTTGGCATCAATGGACGCTATTTATAACCGACTCAAAAATAGGTGGAGGTTCTCAGTTCGTCGGAATCTTTTATTTTTAGGGTTCCGTGCCAAAACTGTACGTAGGTGAACAGGAACCCTTTATATGGTGCGACTCTGTCCGTCTGTTTCCGGATTACAGCAGTACCGCAAACATAAGTTACAGTCGATGTACCTGCGCAAAGAGCATTTTTTGAAAACATTTTAACCAATCATAAGGCAGCGCGTTTTCGCGGGTAAAATCTTCAACGCCCATTGGCCATAGTTTTGCGCGCCTCGCCGGCAGCTCCGGCGCCCGCCATTTTGTCTGGCGCCGTGAGCGGGAAAGCACGAGCTCACCTGTCATTGCATATTGTACCTTACGTGTAGTGCAACAAGGTCTTAATTGAAATGGTCATGGTTCGATTTAATTCGGTACTTGCCAGCACTCGTCGGCGTGGCCGAAGATTGCCGATGTAACTTATATTTGTGGTACTACTGTACCCAAAGACCCCGATGTAGAAAATTATTTTAAATATTTTTTTTGTTAGGAAGGATATTTGGGCCTGTTGTCTACCATTGTTTATGTTTAATTTACCTCTATTTTTCTATTTTATTTTTACTATGTCTGGTGAACAATAAATAATATTTGTATTGTATTGTATTTTTCACCTGGTGGTCCCGTGGTCGTCAGATCAGGATCCGGTGATGGAATCCTAGAGAAATCGGGAGAACTCTTGAAATTAGGCGAAAATTTAACTATGTTGGTCAAAACTTTGTTTGTAATGTAAATTATATATGACACGACGCTTTGCGCGACCCAGCTGCCGCCGCGGCATTCGATATACGACATCCATTTTATATTGGTGAAATATTTTTTGTTTTTATTTATACAAATCGGAGAGTTGTTCCGGAAATTACCCCTTACGATTGTTTGAGATTATTTATTGTGGCAGACTTTTAATGAAAATGTCATTGGAAAATCTTCTACATTGGAAAGTAGAATTGCATTTTGAATGAGATTTGATGCAATTCTGCCAACTCAAATGACTTCAAGTACCTATACGAACTTGGAACCTTAACTTTTCTTCTTCGTAATAAAAGTGGGTTTTTTTTTAACATTGCCTCATTTAGTTGGTAACAGTGCAAGAAGTGTAAAATTTCAACCGTAGATTTTTTGTATATTAACAGATATATGGGATTATCCGTTCTCGCTAATTCATCTATAATCCATTGCAAACTCCCCGGATTCAGGGTGTTATTAAATGTTTAACGTTTTTACTGTTTTCTAGAGCATACGTTTATATCGCTGCGGTATCACCGTTATCAGGTTTTAAAATGCCCTCACACAAATGGAAACTCACCCTGCCTCTAGCATGGTACGGATCGCTGCCGATGTAAAGCATTCGTCTGATGCCAGCCAGGTACATGTTTCACTTCGTTGATAAACCGTATCGTGCTATGGTAGGGTTGCGGCGTCCCGGTTTCAAAATCATAGTTATTTAATAGAGGGCTGGGTTTTTTGACAAATGGGGGGGTATTGCCAGAGGGCGCTACGGTAATTTGCACCCGGGCGCAACATGGGCTAGAGACGCCCCGCTCAAATGTCCCGGTCTGAGTCCCCACACTTATGGCAACCCTATGCTATGGAGTAAATCTCTCTCCCACTGCTAGAAAACTGAAACTGCGCGGTCATGGGTTTCGTTTTCTAGCACTGGACATGAGCCTATCCTTACTTCAATTGATCTTCTTCTCAGTCGTAGCACTCTTGACAGAGCGGTCGTGGTCGTCATTTCGGTCGAGTAACCCGCCTCACAATTCGTCGCCATTCGTCTCTGAGGGCTGCTTTTTTGGTGCATTGGTACAGGGGGTCATCCAGTGCTGCCTTGATTTGGTCTGTCCATCTCATTGGTGATCTGCCACGCATTCGGGTGCCCTCTACTCTGCCCTGCACCACCAGTCGCTCGATGGACATACGGCCGCGTCGAGATACGTGTCCAAAGAAGGTGAGGATACGAGCCTGGACTAATGAATGACTTCAATTGATAAGGGGGTGAAATTATCACTAGTGGTTAGGAGTTAACACATGATTCATAACGGAGGAGAAGCATTCGTAGGTCGCGAGTGCTTTACGTCGTTCATGAATCGTGGTTTTATTAGGACAAAGTTTAGAATTAAGGGGGGCACTTAATATAAATTCTAGGCTTTGTTCTTCTTTAGTCATCCTGCGTTCCTGGTAGTCTTGTTTGTCCGTGCCGTCATTGTCATTTTGTAAATGAGCTGGGGGTCCGCCTTGACAGCTTTTGTTTGTGCGCCGTACGATAGGTTAAGTGTTAAGGGACGTAAGTGTATCTTCAGTGTTAAGTTAGATAATTGTAGGTTAAGGTTAGGTTCCTATTATTTAGCCAGTACAGTAGTGTGCGTGGTTTAATTGTACATTGTTTAACGAGGGTCGTAAATGGAATATTGCGAACAAGTCTATCAGAAGGTCGACGCCGAAGGCGGAGGGCTTTTGATGACTCGAGTTTGCAATATTCTCAAGCCCGTGTTATACACAATGTTTTTCATCACATTTGCGAGGAAAAAAATACATTTAGATCAAATTAATACAAATCGTAATAAAAACTGCAATATGTCAGTCGTCCATTTTGTTGAACTTGACGTGAGGCGCATAAGGCAAAGACCCTTCGGTATACAGCCACGATTTGAAAACACTTAAAACATTTTACATAGACACTGAATAACTACATATTAAATCTGTAAGTAATTCTGTTTAACATGTTGTAGTTGTGTTTTAAGTTTAAATTTATTTATAAATACGTTTTCACACATCGTATTTGATATAAAACCTCTTTGCCTTGTAACTACCACATGAGTGACAGATGAAATTTAAGAAAAAAACCATTACCCCCGTGGGCGTAACATAGGCCATTGTAGCTCTGTATGTCTGCGCATTATGAAGCCCTTTTCGAGCAAGTGTGATGAAAAAATAGTATTAATTAGTGTATTAAATTATACTATATAATTTACGGATATAAGTATCTACTTTTAGCCGTTACCGAAAAGGGTTCCAGCTGATCAGTTATTCTACGAGCACGACAAATAGTTACTGACTTAGAAATTTCTCAAATCAGACATTAAGCCCCTTTCGATACGTTTGTACTGTGATACGGAAATCCTAAAGGTACAACGAAACGTTTATATATTTATTATTTTCTAAAAGGTTACTCAAAAACGGCTCTAACCATTTCGATGAGATTTACAAACGAATTGACTTTTTTTCTTATACAACTTCGAAAGTTATAACACGTTCGGAGTGGCCATTGACATGCGTTCCCCTCTGCCAAAAGTATATGACCAGTGGTCATACACATTGTATGGACTGACGTTTATCTGACGTAGCTATTTTCACGTTACGCATACATTTGACGTTCCCCTCCCCCGCAAAAATCGGCAGACTTTTTATGTATAGAAAATGACTCATGGCCACTCCGGTTGGTTTAATGCTCTAAGACACGTTCAGACTAAGCGACTATCTTTTGGCAATACGTGTTTGTTCCATTTGTACGTTTGCCGTGTAAGTAATTTTGACGACCGCTTTAGCCTAGTTGGTAGTGACACTGCCTACGAAGCAAGAGGTCCTGGGTTCGAATCCCGGTAAGGGCATTTACTTATGTGAGCCCGAATATTTGTTCCTGAGTCATGGATGTTTTCTATGTATTTAAGTATTTATTTATCTATATAAGTATGTTTATCGTCGTCTAGTACCCATAGTACAAGCTTTGCTTAGTTTGGGACTAGGTCGATTTGTGTAAGATTGTCCCCTAATATTTATTTCTTAAGTAATATAAGATAGATCTAAGGTGATGATTTTATGTTAGTGATTTAAAACCAGCTTACCGCCTCGGATCTTTCTTTATATTTGGCGGCTTGTCCTATATATGGGACACTTGTATTTGCTTATGTAGTTAGTGTACCTACGACTTTTTATGTGCCTAGTAGCACAGTCAAGTGTAAAAATATGTGTGCATACGAGTACAACTTACTCATAAATATGTCCCATAACTCTCATGTCAGCGGATTAAGGTTTTGGTACTTATTTTATGAGAGGATGTTATCGATACCTACATATTTTTGCACTTGACTGTACGGTGGGTATTTGTTCGCAAAACCATACCCCCGATCGATTATTCGATTATTTATAGTGATGTCAAAAAAATCACTTTAATGCGTTTGCAAATTGGCAATATGTCACGATTCGTCAAAAATTTTTCGCTAAAGCCAGTTTTGGTCAAAGCAGCAGCTGCAATCATATTTAGGTTTTAACGAAGTTTAGATTTACTATTGTCAATTTCTTTGTAGTCTCATAGGACAAGTTTCAAGCTTTTCATAACCAGAATCTCCTGTTAATGTATGGTCTTCTGGTATGTCGACAGTCTTGACGGGGCCACGCAGATTTCTGGTCCCTTTGCCTTCGGGCATCTGAAGATACCTAACCTACCTAGTGATCGCAAAACACTAGGAAGGTTAGGTGTCGTCAGATGCCCGAACCGAAGGGCAAAGGGACCAGAAATAAGAGCCCGTCAAAACTGTAGAAAAACCAGGGGACTCTTTTTCTATTACCTTAATGTGCCTTGTCGAAAAGAGTATTTTGCCCAAAAGCAGTTTTGACTAAATACATTTTGACCAAAAGCATCTTTGATGAAAAGAGGATTTTGACCAATCGCATTTTTTTCGAAATTATTTTCGTGAGGCTGGCATGCCACTCATCTTTATTGATATCATTGAACTACAACTATGTTTGTTTACCTTGAGGATGAGAGTAATCAAGTGTTATTTATTTAGTCGAGAAATAAATATGATTCGTTGTTACCATTAAGAATGGGGAAATATTTATGTAAGACCATATTAAAAGGCACTTTGGTACTGGAATGTAAAAGCTAAGAATTCTACTTAATAAAATTTTAAAAATAAGGGGTTGGAAAGTTATTGTTGAGTCTGTAATCCAGTGTCTCGGTGTCTCTATCGTCAATATTAATGTTCGCATTCTTATTAATAAAAACACGTCGTAAAAAGAATCTTTTATTTCATTTCTATTACCGAATGATTAAAATATAGTAAAAATAACATATTTGGCACTTTTAAACGTAACATAACAATTAAAATTTTGTTTGACAATACAGCTCCAAAAATAAACTTAGGCGTTAAAACAACAATTTTGAATTCGCCCCTTCATCATCATCGTCATCATCATATCAGCCGAAACACGTCCACTGCTGGTCATAGGCCTCCCCCAAAGAGTGCCAAAGTAACCGGTTCTACGCCACCCGCATGCTGCGGACTCACGCGACCTTTAACAGGTCATCAGGGGACCGATTTTTGACTTTCAAGCACTCGAAAATCAAACAAAAGTAGGTAAATACGTTTTTAGTATGGCTGACTCGTACTTTCTACCAATATAATTGAATACGAGTGGTCAGTACCACTCGTTTTCCAATTTTCAATCGCAATTTCAATTTCATAATTATCAGTTTTCGAGTGAAAGAGTCGAGCGCTCGAAAGTCAAAAATCGGTCCCCGGTCCACCTTATGGGGGGCCTTTCTCTGGCTCTCGGTCTAAGCAACCTTGTACCTATGGATATTGGATAACTCAACTGTACAAACGCCAACACAGTTAACTGACCATTCGTGACCCTTATCACAATGAGCATAAAGCGCAGGACGGTCAGTTAACTGTGTTGGCGGTTGTACATGGGCGATACAGAGATTTATTATATGCCCATCGCCAAAGTAAGGGCAAACATTGTTCATATGCAAGAACGCTAACTATTGACCACGAGAATTACAACAGATGTAGTTGTAGTGCATAATTGTTTTCCGTCGTATCTACTCGGAAACATTCGTATTTGTCATGCTACTTCAGTCGACCTCAGTACTTTTTGTACTCAGACTGACTGTAGTTAAGACACGTCCGTACGTTTCCGTGAAAATACGATGGAAAATAATTATGCACTACGGGCGAGTTGCATCGACTTACGATTACAGACCGATCAACGTTAAATATGGCGCTGACAGCTGACAGTCCATAGAAACTTGTCAAACGTTCCATACATTCAGATTTTAACGAACACCGCTTACGATTACAGACGGTTTGGTGCAACTCACCCTACATCTGTACTTTTGTTTTACTCCATCTGTCTGTATAACCCACACATTTGAGTTCATGTGCTCTGCCCCTATTAGGAAAGCCGGAGTTTTATTTTCATAATAATAATTACATGGCGGTACTCCTGGACACTGCGCAGATAGTCAGGAGGTTCACTCTCTGTCGCCCTGACCACCCTCGCCTCGCTACCGGTTAGGTTTTTAGAATATTTTTATGTTTTGTATGTATCGTTTTATATTTTACTTTTTACATCATTTTTGGGAAAACCTAGCCTAATAGTATAAATATGAATAAAGATAATAACTTTATAACAATATCAATTTGTCTGCACATTTATAATAACAATTCCTAATCATAAAAAAATATATCGTGTCATGTTACAAGGGATCAGTCAACTCTACAAACTATATAATGCAAACAGTGATACAACATATACACAAAACAATATAACAACTAGCGATACAAAAATATACATTTGGAACTACTTTTATGTGTAACCAGAGAGTGGGTAATCCATTTAGGCAAAAATACATTTGAAGGCCCTTTTTACGTTTATATTATACGTTTATTACGTTTTATAATTACCTACTCTGGACTCTGGTGTAACACAACGTACGCTAACATTTTATGTATCCGCATTTTAATAATATTCTTTACCTGAGATTTAACCTTTCGATACCCAGTGGAGACCCATAGAGGTCTAGTCTACAGGTAGTGAAAATAGTAGCGAAAAGTCAAATATTCGCGATTATTCTGTCACAATTAAAACTCACTAACTCCAGGTTTGTTGTATGTTAGTGAGAAATGTAAAAAAATGTACTGAGGTACTGAAATTTTATCAGACATTTGATATAACGCATCTTTATATTATAACTAAGGGCCTATGAAGACTGCGTTTTTAAAACGCTCCGTCGACGCACGTGTGTTATATCAAATTGTAACATATAAGTAAATTGTAACAAACGCGCGTCGGCGGCGCGCTTTATAAACTCAGTTTGCAAAGGCCCTAACTATCCAATACAAATAACTAATTAAAACCAATTACGTATCTTTATAGGCAGGTGTATTATAGTAGTGACGGATTGGCTCGTGAATTATGGCAATGTATGCATTTTTTTGCTGATGCCCGGCCTTTTTTATTGACACACATCTTCATACCAGTATATTTTCTCCAGTTCATTGCTCTACGTAAAAAATACTATTACAATGCACAAATACACATATACTATACCACTTCGTTGTACGCCACAACAAAAATAAATCCGTTTACATTATTGCTAAATCTATCCCACGGCCTTTTTGAGCACTATCCCATGGTCATAAGCATCTCCCTCGCACTATACTGACGGATTAACAGAGCGAGACGGCCTATAACCACAGTTAAAGGCCCAAAGCGGAGAGCTCAAGGCAATAAGACCTATGAAACTGCCAAACCTACATCAAATAATTTGCTCCTGGCTATCAGTAGGCGTCGCCTTCGCGCTGCAAGTGATCTGCGGACTGTTCTCCCTCACCTGCTCCGCGGAATCCTCTTTACAACACGGCTCCTGGTGCACCACCACCTTCGCCTCCTTGCAGCACCCCTCGTCCAGCAACTGCACATCTTCCACCAGCTCCTCGTGACAGGGCTTCTTAGCCCTGGCGACCTTGGACGGACAACTCTTGGCCCCGTAGTGGCAGGTGCTGGGCGCCTCCTGGGAGGTGCTCGCCCGGAAATAGTGCGAGGGCTGAATGCAGGTGCGGGTTTGGCAGATGAAGAAATCGGACTCTGAGGTCAGGGAGCCGTCGAGCAGCGGAGGCGTCGTGTTTTCAGCTGGAAGTGATGTTAAGCCCGGGTTATATTAGAGCCACGCCGCGTGTCGCAACGCTTACTTTGTATTGAACGTGGCGACACGCGGGACTGAGCTAATGTCGTAATCACGTTCATACTAAATGTATGTAACCGATTGGCAATCCCACGCGGCGTGGCGCTAATATAATCCGGGCTTGAGTCGCTTAGTTGCGTATTGAAGTGCACACGTGCCTTACATTGTGACAGTGTCACGACCTGGGGCTTTAGTATAAGTTTTACCGAAGCAAAACTTTACGATCGCGTTTGCGTTTTACCCTCAATATGTATGGGATTTGATAGCTAGCGAACGCGGTCGTCACGTTTTGTTTCGGTAAAACTTACATCTCAACTGCTCAGCGAACTCGGAAATTTAAGAATGTTTTTAAAGTCAGGAGGGGGGAGAGACTGTTGTTGGATTCCAGCAAAGATACTTTTCGGAAGCTTGACTTGTGAAGGTTAACAAAGAGGTTATTTGTGGTCAACAAGTGCCTCGGTGTAGAGGTAATCTAATCACGTTGGAGGTCGGTTCGATTCCGACACGGGCCCTATATCAAAGAACTTACAATCACAAATGACATATTACAAATTCGTAAGTATACCTACGCGATTGTTTTATTTCATTTTTTTAGTTTTGGACATTTGTTAAGTTTTATGGGTTGGGGCCCTTGGAAGTCAGTCACAATTAATGTTTCATTTTGCTTGACTTCTGTATCAAAATAACAAAAGAGCCCGCTCTCATTTTAAAACTACGTTTTGGATTACAACGAAACTTTGTATGTTCAATAAAATGAGGTATATCTATGTCTGAAATTAGGTTATGTAGCTCCAGATACCTACCATTGAAAAAAAAAAACAGCGAATTTTAGTTTTTCATACAAAACTAGTTTTTGCTGTTAGTTTGTTTTATAAATTGGAACCATATAAACGAATTACAGACATAGATATACCTCATGTCATTGTATATGCAAAGTTTCGTCACAATCCAACACGTAGTTTTAAAATGAGAGCGTAACTACGTTTGTATGGGAAGGTGAAATTCGGCCGAGCTTACTGCGGCCTCTTAAGTAATAATACTAATAATATTCAGTTCAAACACTATTCTACTAGTTCAAATACACAGCAATTCTACTGTCCTGTCAATCCTTAACATAATAGTAATAGGGTGTTGCGGGTAGGTGATGAGTGGATAAGTGATTTCGTGAAATGATGATAAACGACACTTAACACTTTCGCTGCCAAGAATCGCTACGCTCGTAGCTGATCCCGTGGTTTTCCTCGTGTAGCGGAAAGCGACTACGGCGTAGGCGCCCGCTAGGCGGGTTCCTCGCATTGAAAGTGTTAAGACATTTAAAAAAAAACGATAGTTGGAGGCTACCGTAAAAAGATGCAAGCGAATATAGCCGAATCCGGTATAAACGATCTTTTCGCATATTAACTGCATATTTTTTTGAAAAGTGCTATTAGCCACTCACTACATACACTTAAACCCTGTATGGTAAGTATGTCGGACATTTTCATCTCCAATTTTGAACAATTGTTACTGATAGAAAGTAGGCGTGTGCGCTCATTTTGAGAATATATAAATAAAATACAATTTTTAAAATAAAACACTCATTCTACTATAAGCTTAGTGCTAGCGAACTTTACACAATTTCAACTAGCGCGTGCGCTTATTTTGAGAGCAAAGCAAAAATAAATACATATTTTAAAATAAAACAAATAATAATAATTGTAATATTACCTCACTAGTTAGTTTCTATAAGCGCTGCGCTAGCGAACTGTACACAATTTCAACTCAATTCGACATCAGGATATTGGCCAAATTTTACGTCCTAGATTCGACCCAAACTAAATAACATACAATACTAACTAAAACGGCATGTTAATAATATAACAACAAAGCTTGTAAAATACGGTGTTGCCGACTGCTAGAATATTTAGATTGAAAACCTTGTTTCAATCAGAGTCGGACGCGCCGCCACGCCGTATTCCCAACTCGAAACCAGCGCCCATGCCTAAGGAGAAGCCCGACCTAACGCAAATTTGCGTCAGCGTTAGAGTTACAGTCAAGGTTAGTCCATGATCACCGATCAACGACGCACGCCACTAACAGCGTCACGTTCTATAGAAATGTTGCTGCACTTTCATAAAATATGACGCAGTACGCGGCGTGCGGAGTACTGGGGACCGAGGCTTTCGCGAAAGCCACGCTGACGCGACGCTTGAGCGTCAGCGGCGCGTGCAGGGAGGTACGGGGTCATACGGCGTTTTTGACACGCGCGTCGACGGCGCGTTTAAAAAACGCCGTGTGCATAAGCTATAAGCGAGTAGATACTCGTATTACCAAACCGAGATTAAAGCCTTGATCACACGTACCGAGCAAAACGCCGAGACAGTGTAAGACGGCGTAAAAGCGGCGAGACATTAGCTCCGCTCCCTTTCTATCTACTAGGCCGAGTACCGTCTTGCCCGTTTGCTCGGTACGTGTGATCAAGGCATAACCGTTGAAGCTTCTCGGTGAAGGAAAACAGCGTGAGGAAACTAGTGTACTCCGGACAAGGTATAAATGTCCGTCTAGGTTGGAAAGCCAGATGTCAGTATGCACAAGTAGTGCCTACGCCAAATCTTGAGATGCCAAAGCCGACCTAAAAATCTCCTCCTTTAGGGAGTTATTCCACTTGTCCAAGTTCTTTGTCCAAAGTGTATATGCGTCTCACAGTTTGCGTAAAGAGTGAGTGAGACGCAATGCGCATTGGACCAAGAATAACTTAGCAACAACCGCGAAGTACCTATCCCCAGGGAAGAGATAACTGCCAAATTATACTGGCGCTTTGGAGTCAAGATCTGAAATGTTATACAATGTCCGCCGCTGACGCGGTTGGCTCATCGCAGGCGGAATTACGCGTCGTGTCTACGTGGCTTTCGTATTAAATTGGCTCGAAAGCGATGACGTATTTCATTCTACGACTATTGGTTTTATTACTATCTATACTCATTGAACTTAGATCGTGCATCGCGACGTAAGGCGTAAAGCATTCGTCCCTTCCCCTTAAGTCAATGCAAGTGGGTAACTGCGAGTATAACGGACGCTTTATGTCCGACATAAACGCGATCTCGCTAGCTATGTAGGCTCGTGTCTATACAGGGCGAAATATATTCGTGATACAAAATGCGAATCTATCCGCGATTCTGAGTAAGATTTACTGTGATAATTTCATAAACTCATTTCAGACTGACGAAAATGTAGGAGCTGGTGTTTTTTTTGCATAACACAAAGTTGGTCCCATAGTAAAAGTTGTTCAGGATAAATTCACACTTTGCTAACTTGTACGAATTAAAACCCTTTATAGGCGGACCGTTCTCTGCATCAAATTAACGTATGTTAGACAGATCGTACGTATGGTGACCTGGCAATTAGTCGTCTAATTGCCAGGTCACCACCATTTTATGTCTACGTGATCTAGAGATTAGCCGTACCTGTGTTGTATTGGGTGTTTGCTTTAAACAAATGGATCTACCTATTTAATAATGTCGACCCTTAATGATTTTGTGCCTAAACTAAAATGACACTAAGTTTTCTAGTGACGTATCCGGTTAGAGCTCATGCTCGCCACGCTTTTCAAACGCGCCTTCGCCGCGCGTTTGTCACGTCATTCGGTGGAAACGCGCGTCGACGGCGCGTTTAAATAACGCGGCATGCATACGCTCTTAGCTACAGCAATATAGACCCAAACTAACGAAAGGGATGGTGTCTAAAGTTTCATCTAAATCAATGGTAAGTAATCGTTTACTGGTGACGTATCGACAGAAAGAAGCTAACTGACGCCACGAAATACCTTATTAACTCAAGTTAACACTTTCGCAACAAAAATGGAACAACACACCAGAAACCGACAAAACTCGCTAGGCGTGCAGGTTCATACTACTGCTCGCCTAGCGGGCTGAGCCGGCATCTGAGCATACATTACGAGTGCCTACCAGGCGGGTTCTTGGTTGCATGGCCGAAAAGCATGTCCATCAGTTAGCATCAAAAACAAACGAAGCTTAGTTGAGAAAATTATATCTGCCTTAACTAAATTGATACTAAAACTAACTTGGTTAGATTAGTGCTGTGCGTCTGCATCTCAACTCCGTCCATTATCTTGCATAGTTTGCCGTCGCACTCCTCCCACGTGCACTTGGTCGTGTTGCACCGGTCTTGGGCGGGGGAGGGTTAGATTAGGATAGGTTAGGATGCATTTCCCCACGAAAAAGAAAGGATAGGTTATGGGTAGGCCTGGAACTTGGGTGCGTTTGATCTTACCCTTAGGTTGCATATGGCATCAATCGCTTCGCTCACGGAACGGCTTATGTACATTCGAGTTGTCCAATAATACAGACATCCTTTCATAAATATCTACATACGTGTCTTATGTCAGTAACATTAAAGTGAGATATTTTTAAAGGTTGTCCGAGATATTGGCGAACTCGACTGTACAGTTAACACTTTCGCAACCAGACTAAAAATGGAACAATTCACCAGAAACCTTCAGAATTCGCTAGGCGTGCAAGTTCATACTACTGCCCGCCTAGCGGGTCCAACCGGCATCTGAGCAAACATTACGAGTGCCCGCTATGCGGGTTCTTGGTTGCGAACGTGTTAACTCTGCGGCACATTTGAGACTCAGTGCCTAGTTTGACAGTCTATAACTGAAATTAATTTGATCACTTGTGATCATTATCATTTCTGATACTGTATGCATCTAAGGGTTAACCGGTTTTAACCCAACAAGGGATAGTTTTCATAATTGGAATGTATCTGACCTGGCAGTCGCTCTCGTAAAAATGTGCCCACGCAATCTTGGAATTAGGTGTCAAAGCAGACCTAAAAATCACTAAGGTGTAAGTGAATGGACTTTGCTATATATGTAAACAAACCGCCATATTGAAATAGTCTCTGAATGATGAATTTAGTAGTGATGGGGAAGACTCTTACTGTACTCTTTTTATGTCACAACATATCGAATATTAAAATATGGAAAGTAAAAAACAAATAGGTATTTTTAGTTATTTTAACCACTTTACCCACTGATGAAACACTACGATTCTTCACCCACTTATAGAACTTCCGCGTAGTGTACACAACCGCGATGGCAGGTAGAGAGCGTGAGTTGGGTAGTGTGTAGCAGCTTTACAATACCACCAACTTTAGTCATAACACTACCCGTCCCTAGACCGCCTCTACCTACATGTTATTGTATTCTTTCTCTTTATAACTGCTTAGTTTGTGTGAGGTGTGCAATAAAGAGTATTTGTATTGTATTGTATTGTACCCGTCATAGACAAATGAAAAATCACAAGAAACAAAAACGTCATTGCATCAGGGCACACTAACCTAACTTATGAAACCATTTTAAACTTTCAATGAAATATCCAAGATTCAGTTATATATTTTGTGGTTTCGTATTTTACGGTAACGACCGGTGCAATAGTGTATAGTTTCAGTGGTGTTACATGAGGTGATGTGAAAATTAAAGGAGAAACAACGACAAAACAAAGTTACGTCCTTTGTTTACATAGATAGCAAAGTCCATTGACTTACACTTTATTTAATCGCGGCGCTAAAGGGACATGCCGGCCTACGGGGGATATGTATGCACTGCTACGGCACGCGCGCGTTATATCGCAGCGCGTTCCACGCGATAGAAAGGGATGGCCACATTTAGGCTCGATCAGCATACCGCAGCAGAGAATTTGTTAACAGACAACCTTCCGTAAGTAGTACTATTATTTCTTCTGGGTCACGGGCCCCTAGTAACTCCAGCTACGTTTCAAATGTATCAAAGCATAGCAAGCATAGCACACCTCTGGTGGAAAGGCAGCCTAGGATATATATCAATGATTTTTTTATGATATGCAAAAATAAATGTGGGCAGAAATAATTTATAAAAAAAGTTTTATATTTTTGAGTTGATTTATGGATATATATACGATATTATGTTTGTTAGTTGCTTTATTGTGTTTATATAACACATATGCAAATAGTATACATAAATAATACAATAAAATATTGATATGGATTTAATAAAAAATGGATATATATCAAACTTTTGATAGATATCATAAATATCCGATATTTTGATATTTACAATAAATATCGGATATTTTGGAACCCTTTTGATACATATCATAAATATCCGATATTTTGATATTTATAATAAATATAGGATATTTTCGAACCCTTAGCGCGGGATAGAAAGCCAAGGCTCGTTTCTCAGTGCGCCAGTAGAGATTTTTTTAAGTATGCGTGCGTGCGTTTGTATGAAGATGACGTACTCACTTTCCACTCTTTCTACTATAGCACTGTATAATGTAAGTTACATACCAGTGTCATCGCACTCCGGGGTGCAGATCACGACGCGTTTCGTACGGAAGCACTGCATCTGTAGTCTCGTCAGCTTGGCTCCGAACAAGAAATATCCTGGAGAAAATAGCGTCAATAAGGCTTTCACAGAAACGTACTGAGTAAGGACCCAATTCTTGGCCAGTAGTTACCCTGGTTAGCCGGTAGTTAGCTATACAAACTGGAGAATTGATAAAAAAGACCGGTTTGCACTCCGGGAGTTAACGTTGTGCATTATTGATATTTTGTGCCTATGCCAAATCTTGGGATTAGGTGTCAAAGCGGACCCCTGGCTCCTTTAGGGGCATTACCGGGAATAACGCTAGGAGGATGTGGTTAGGGAATAATTTTGCACGAATTGTTTTAATTATCAGTAAAAAAATACGATAAAATCTAGCGAGCAAGGGGCATAACAGCAAAACTAATTCAAAAATCGCTTGATACGTGACGAATCTACTATAGGCAGGAAAAGATTGAGACAGAGCATCCCGGCGTCCGAGCAAAATGTTCCCGAGATATTACCACAACGATTTGAAGCATAAATTTACTATCCAGAGCCAGACAAGGTAGGCTCCCGAGGCTATGGTGACGTCACGGCGAGAAGTCATTTATAATGGAAAATCTTACACAAATCGAACTAGTCCCAAACTAAGCAAAGCTTGTACTATGGGTACTAGACGACGATAAACATATATATATGTCGGAGAGGGAGAGTAAACATAGTACCATCTTTTTCTATCAATGCCCGAGAACCCAGGATGCGCCCGCCCACAAGTCAACATGTAGAAAAATAAATACTTAAATACATAGAAAACAACACAAACAGTTTTCCCCATCACTAGTAAATTCATCATTCAAAGACAATTTCAATATGGCGGTTTGTTAACATAGTCAGCATTGACGGCGCGACTCCGTCCGCGTAGAACTCGTTTGTATCGCAGCTCTATACAAACTTTAACCCCCCCCCTCCATTTCACCCCCTTAGGGGACGATTTCGGGGATAAGAACTATCCTATGTCACTCTCCATCCCTTCAAGTCTCCACTTAAACGTTTTGCCGTGAAAGACGGACAAACAAACAAACACACACATACACTTTCCCATTTATAATATATGGATGTGGTAACACGATATCACATTTTGTCGATCTTTTATACCCACATTTATACTGAAAGTGGTACTGGAACACAAGTTTCACGTGCTCTGCCTACCCCTTTCTAGGGATAAAGGCGTGATTGTATGTATGTATGTGGTAACTGACCGGTCATCATGCCGAGCACGCACGCGAGCAGCAACTCCACGTTGTAGACCATCACGCTCAGCATCAGCAGGTAACCGACAGTGTTGTGCAACACGAACACCAGCGACTGGTGCGCGTTCAGGAGCACCCTGAAACATTGCGCAGGCCGTCATTACCATACCAGCCGAAACACGGCCACTGCTGGACATAGCCCTCCCCCAAAGAGTGCCACAGTGACCGGCCCCGCGACAACCGCATCCAGCGGACTCCCGCAATCTTTACCCGGTCAATTTCGTTTATACACTGGGTTCACCCGAACACACTGTATAAGCAAAATTCGTCTCTCCTGTGGTCAACAATTAAGAGCTCACCTGCATATAAATCAGGTTTTCATCGAATAGTCATACATAAAAGGAGACGCTGTTTATGCGGATTAAGTCCCCGTTCCCACTATGTCGTCTGTCGGGACGATTTTTTATCGTGTGTCGTAGTGGCAGAACATTTTATATGAAGCTGTTCACACTGGTCGGACACCAATTTGTATGAGGCCACGACACACGATAAAAAATCGTCCCGACAGACGACATAGTGGGAACGGGGACTAAGAGTCCAAACCAAAATTAGGCTTCGTAGCCCTTAACTTTTATAGTGTCCACAGGAAAGACGCGAACCTAAATTTGAGTATGACCCGCCTACCCACGCCGCGCCTTCCGGTACGCGGTCGCCACTCGAGAACCTTTCCGCCCCAACGGCCACCGGTTCTACGCGCTACGTGCTCGCCCACTGCCATTTAAGTTTAGCGATTCGGAGGGCTATATCGTAGGTAGTTACTGAAAAAGTTAACAAGAATAATAATACGTTCCACGACCGATTTCCGCCAAGGGGACTGCTCTCAATACTGGTATAGGAAATATGCATGGGACTTAAATTTTTAATGCACTGAATCGATGCGGATATACGTAGAAATATCATACAACAGAAACATTAAAGAAAACGCCGAAACTTTTGAAAATTGAAACTTTATATCGTAAATACTGTTATTAAGAAAGGTTACCACGCCGAGTTTTTTACGCCGATGCTTCTTTTTCATTCCTAACACATTGGACACCGCGTACCCGACTCTCGGGCACTCGTAAACTTTACTCAGATGCCGGCATACCCGAGTCGAGCACGAGCTATAAACCCTCACGCGACGCCAATTCTGTCGGTTTCTGGGGTATTGTTCGGAATTTTGCCTGGTTGCGAAAGTGCAGGTGCCTCTTTAACGACGTTCACGTGCACGTGCACACGCATGCTATATGCCTAAATTGAAGATACGTTGACTTTTAACCAGACTGAATAGTCAAATTTAAACGATTTGATACAGACAGAACCAATATAACGGAAAAATAAAAATTCAAGAACTATGTGAAGCGTAAACTTATTTCGAAAGCTTATTAGCACACGAGACTACATGAATGATAAAACTCCATGGGACTAATTTTGACTGAATTTATTTATTCCGTTTGGAAATTTATGACACTGTGTTTTTAATTTATTATTCAGTATAGTGATTGTTTTACTAGAAACATTCTAGACTAGTATTTTTTTTTATTTCTTTTACTTCATATAATTATTACTTTTTATGTTTAATAAATTACTCTAAGTAATTAGCTTTATATTATATTTCTACCTGACGATTTGAAAGTCCTTGTTACTGGGCCTAGTTGAATAAATACCATTTTGAGTTTGAGTTTAAACCATCATCGCCTGTAGCCCTAGACTCGAACCTGTGACCACTCTATTTCCGGTAGAGTGCCCTCACCGCTGAGCTACGAGGACAGTGACCGAAGACGTGAATCTTTCAATCACGTTCGCCACTAGACTCACAGCCTTAGGACCACTCACTCTAACGGGCGCTCGGCACATTCTAATTTAGAATTGTTTTACCTGGTTCTCAGGGAGGCCCATCTGCCGACCTGTCCAGTGCTCGCGTTGCGGCTGGTGCCAGGCTCTATCGGCCCTGGGGCGTCCCTGGAACCAGACATTACACGTGTTAATATTGTACAGTGCAAACGTCAAATTAGTAAATAGCAGTTAAGGCTGCTTTCACGTGCACACTAGCGCCACTGGTAAATAATTGTGATTATTTAAATTTAACAATAGATATTCAAAAAAGGAGGCTGCTTTGCACTGTACTTTGTATTTAAGGGGCTACCCGAGGTTTCCATCGATTTTAGTCAAGTTTTGAATCGTATCTCCTTCTTTTGCACTACAGATAGAAGTATGAATCAAACGGTTATCGGTTCTTCAATCTTTTATCTCCATTTTGGTCTACCGGATTTCGAAACAAATGAATACTTAATGTTGCATGATTTTTTTAAAGATTGTCTAAAAAAACACTAATTTCGTATCTCTATTGACGTGAAAGATCTAACATATACGAAATCTACATATTTGGGTTCGTCTGTGACGTCTCTAAAAACTGGTCTAGGGTTTTCATTATAAACCAATTAACACAAAAGTTATGGCCAGAAAACGGGTTTTTTGACCTAAAATGGTTCAACTTTGATGCCAAATATCTCGAAAACGATGAACTTTGAAGTAAATATGGGAAACTATATTGCTTAAAGCCGTTGTTGTTAATATAGTAAGCTAAAAAAACATAAGAAAACTAAGGGATTCAGATCGAAGGTCATTGGCGTATGGGAGCCCCTTAAGTACCTTGTGAATACATCAAACTAGTTTTTATGTTGCTGGATTCGTCAATCTATGCGTCCAAAGTTAAAAGGGCCGTTTTTCTTTTGAGTTCAGAGAATAACGATTCCAGGAACATAAAAACTAGTTTCATGTATTCACAAGGTACTTAAATACAAAATACAGTGCATAGCAGTCTTCTTTTTTTATATCTATCGTTAAATGTAAATAATCACAATTATTTACCAGTGGCACTAGTGTGCAGGTGAAAGCAGCCTTAAAGGCATACCGCCGCCAAAACTTTGTCTTGTTTGGTTCTTCTCCCGCGCGTGGAAATTTGGCAATCCAAGTATAATTTAGCTGTTATTATTAAATGAAGATTACATACAACAATTTTATGGCGAATAAAAAATGCAGTAGTAAACAGGTGAGGTGAGGTATTATTTCTCTAATTTCTTTTTAATCGAGTAAGAGTGAGAGGGCACAACATTTCTAATGCTACGCAGATGACACCTTGTTCACCTCATCGGAAGCGGAAATGGCAGAGTTACTTTTACGTCTACTCGTAGAATTGAGGAAGGCTGGGGCAGTACGCACTATCAGCAAGGATAAAGTGCCCGTCCTTCAGACCAAGAAAAAAAGAAAGACGGAGCGTTACGAACAGTCAAGTGAAGCCAAACCACATACAAACAAAACCAAGCTACATCAAGTTTGGCACACGCTCACGCACACATATACAAACAAAATTGCACAAGACTCTTCAGCACGTGTCGCAATGCTGTCAAGATCATTTATTTCGAGTTTTGTACGATTTAATTTGTTTAGCGTGTGCTAAACTTATGGGGCTTGGTTGAAAACCGGTTGGCTTCACTAGACTGTTCGTAACGCTCCGTCTGTATATTTTCTTGGTCTGAGGTGACCGTCATGACTGGGTTGATCAACTTTTTCTGTCGATAGATGCTGAGATTCCGTCCTCGGTTATGAGTTCAATTCAAACCCACCGAATATAGGGTCTTATTGATATTTTAACCCCCTTTTTAAGTGATATCTTCTGAGCATGCTTCTAGTTTACTTCTTTATACTAAAACGGAGACCGATATTTGATTTTCAAGCGCTCGACTCTTTCAATCGAAAACAGTAAAAAACGACGAAATGCAATTTTGCAAAAGCGATAGAAAACTTGAAAACGTATTGAACACTCATATTCAATTATATCGTTATAACGTAAGTGGGTGAGGACCAAATTCTTGGCCAGTAGTTAGCGTCGTTAATTGGTAGTAGTTAAATAGTTCCGTTGTGACACGAAAATTAACCATAGAAAATGTATGGCTAATTTTCGTGTCACAACGGAACTTTTTTAGGCTAACTACTGGCCAAGAATTTGGTCCTCACCCAAGTGCCTCAAAATTAGGCCCCGGCCCCGGTCCAACATCAAACTTATTGCGATCACTCGGTGCCCGTCAGGCTGTGTTTCTAAGAAACTTCATGTTTTCTTCTGTGTAATGCGTCAGAATTACAACCAGAAATAGTTGATAGACCAGCTCCTGCTCCATTTGGCACTAAGTGAGCCTTTTGTACTTTTTTGTTGTGTACAATTTAAGCTTCAAAAAAAATAGCCGCATTATAATTTTATTAATAGTAAGTATACAGTAGTATTAAACATAACCCATTTGCAAAAGTTGGAACAATCGAAGTTCTAAGATAAAAATAATGTATATACATATCTACTTTGTTTAGCATGCTGAGTTTACCTATAAGTGGTAGTGGCTTTCAGCCCCAACATTTCAAACGTTTTTTTAACTTAAGTATGTATTTAGTGGTTACAACTGTTGGTGGAGGAGCTTAAATAAATAAATAACAAAGACACAATACGAACATAATGTCGCATAATGATGCTTATTTATTAATTATTTTATTCATTATTTTATTTATTTATTATTACTTAATAATGCGCCACCCGCATCCAGCGGACTCCCGCAACCTTTACCAGGTCATCAGTCCACCTTGTCGGGGGCCTATATACCCACGCTGCGCCTTCCGGTACGTGGTCGCCACTCGAGAACCTTTCCGCCCCAACGGCCATCGGTTCTACGTGCTATGTGCCCCGCCCACTGCCACTTAAGTTTAGCGATCCGGGATCGGTCACTTTGGCACTCTTTGGGGGAGGCCTATGTCCAGCAGTGGACGTCTTTCGGCTGATATGATGATGATGATGATGATGATGATGATGACTTAATAATGGGATACAAAACTTAATCTATTACATTTTCCTGCAAAACTGTTTTAACAGTTTGTCTGCAGATGCTTGTTCTTCCTAGTCGTCGTTTGCCTCCTTGCTTTCGAATGTGTTATTCATAAGCGTCACATCATATATGGTAAATATAGAGTGGTGGGCTATAACGAAATACTAGGGTTGTGTAAATTACATAGGTATATCAATTATAAAATACAACATACTTTCATGTATTAATAAATATAAGGCAATCTTTCACAAATCGAACTGGTAACTACATGTGACCGGTTATATACCTACCTACCGTAGAGCCCTGGTACTGAGCTGATAACACAATCAAATGAATGCGCACACAAATTAATTTGCACTAATGAACCATTTGAACTTGTATACGGAATATAAAAGAACTCGTTTGAATATCGGAACGATTAGCGATAAAGACGGTTGAAACTTTAATTGTACTTTCGTCGGTAAATTGTTAAGGAAACAAGTTAACACCATAAAAAAACGTCCCATCCCCTAAAATAAAGGCCAAGTTTTGAAACTCTACCTCCGTAAAAAGTTGTAACATATTAGGGAGAGCCAAGTCAGGCATTTTTATTAATCTTTAATAGTGTCCTAAGATTATTTTTACGATGCCATTCGAACCCGTTTTTGGAGAGGAACAAATCTTTATATGGGATCAACTACAATTATATATAGCATTTTATTTAAATCTCTTTCCTTAAATATTTACATTTCACTGCGTTAGTTTTATGTATGTTAGTTGGGTTCTTTAATTTTTATTCTTAAATAATCGAAGCGTTTCGGCTGCCGCCAGCGAGCTTGTTTGTTTGTTTGTTTGTATTGAATAGGCTCCGAAACTAATGGACCGATTTGAAAAATTCTTTTACCATTAGAAGCCGACATTATCCCTGATGAACATAGGCTACTTTTTACCGCGGGAAAATGCTTCATTCCTACAGGAAAACGGGTAATCCGTGCAAAGCCGGGCCGGACAGCTAGTTTCATATAAACTTGTCAAACTTTCCATACTTTGAGACTTTAACGAACACCGCTTACAGACGGTACTAAAGAAATATAATTTACTTTAATAACTACTACTTAAAAAAGTTGAAAAACCGCCGACATTTTCATTTCAAAGTCCAATATCTCAAAAACTGCTGAATAGATTTTCATGAAACATGTCTAAGACACTCGGGATAAAATTATCTATGACACAAAAAAACCGCATTCAAATCGGTCCATCCGTTTGGGCACTACGATACCACAGACAGATACACAGACACGTTAAACTTATAACACCCCTCTTTTAGCGTCGGGGGTTCAAAACCAAAGTTTTAACCGACTTCAATAAGATATTTGACAAAAGTCAAATCAGCTTCTTTTTATGAAACGTCAAAAACGCTCCATTAGTACAGTCACGAGCTTTAATTTAGGACCCATTTCCATTAAATGTTGTTAGATCATTCATAATGCAATAAGGTCGAAACTTTAGTTTGATAGTGTTGAATGTCAAGTTAAGACATTAGTTATGACATATAATGTCTTATCGAATCGACCCTTGAAATAATAACCTCTTTGCAAAACGCTATCACTACGGTTTTCTAATTACGAACATATGTCGTGTCAGTGTCAGTGAAGAAAACAGATGGAAAACAGGACCAAAAAGCCCCTTACCCAAGTAACAATTAATCGGAAAACGTCGGAAATGATCGTTTGCCCTCGCTCCAGTTGACGTAATTGCACGGTTGCCCCTAGAAACGTAAAGTTGTCGATGGTAAACATTATGACATTGACATTGCGTTAAAACATTAGCTCTAAATAGCGTAAGTTTGCTACACGATATTCAACCTTAGGTGGGTCCCAAATTAAAGCTCGTGACTGTACCTATGGAATTTGTAGGGATTACTTGCTAGTGTAAATGAAAGATTGATACTTTCAGAGTATTTTCGTAATGTTTATCTGTTGCTAATGGAAAACAATGAATTCACACCGTTGTCAAATACCCTATCCAGTTCTTCGGCTTATTTGAAGAGTTCCGTCGATTTCTCTAGGATCCTATAATATGATCCTGACCTCAGTACCATGGGACCTGGGAAGGATGCCCTTTCAAACAAAAGAATTTAACAAATCGGTCCAGCCTTCTAGCAAACGGGGGTCATACATAGAACATATAGATTCCGACGAATTGAGAACCTCCTTCTTTGAAGTCGGTTAAGAAATAGCTTCTTGTATTGTCGAGGAGTAACGTTAGCCCCATGTGGGACTCTTTCTTCCCGTGGGTGTTGTAAACGTCCACTACGGGATAGGGTTGACGTGCGTTGAAAGAAAGAAAATAAAGAAGACATTAATTCACTACACAAAAGACACACAGAAACAAAAATACATTATAATTGACACATAATGTGTGTGTCTTCGCGGAGTGAATCGGTCGCTGTCTCAGCATTATGCCGAGGTGTCAGACAGACACCTACAGCGCTGATTTTCAGACAGCGCCGTACGTGACCCACGGAACGCAACATAACATACTACCTATACAAACATATATATATACCTACACATAATAAATAAATAAATAATATACTAAATTTGTTAAATATGTAACACAAGCCGGATGAGGGACACAAATTGAAAAACGCGAAACGATTGGGATGTTTATAAAAAATAAAAATAAAATAAAGTGCTGGATGGGTTAGGGTTGGGATCTTTGGAGCGTCAACAAATAGCCATTAAGCTGGCGCCTAAAGGTATACCCGCTAGACGCTCCTTGGATAGGTGGAGGGAGATCATTCCAACACTTGGACGCCGCGAACCTAAAACTACCTCGAAACGCCGCGGTCCGATGCTTTGGCACCAGAATCATCGCCTTACACCTACGCGCACTCTTGGGCCATACAAGTCTCCTCAGCAAATATGCTGGGACCCCAGATCGCACTATGCCAAAGAGAAGAGTAGCGAGGTGAAGCCGTCTGCGTGCAGGCATGTTCAGCAGGCCAATAATCAACAATATAACATTTCCCACAATTGCTAGAGGCACAGAAAATCGAACTTCATTTTTTCATGAGCTACTGATATTCCTTCATGTAACACAGTTCGCCACATATCGACCTTTAAGCCACAAAACTATAGCGGCTAAGAGTAAAATTAAAATTAAATAAAACTAACTTTGGCTTCTTTGGCGCGGAAGGAATAAATATATGACACACTGACGTTTATGTTTTAAAATAGACGCAATTGTTTAGTTGTATGCCCATTGTCTTCGGATTTTAAACAATTGACGTACGATTCTGCTTCGTATTGCGAAGTGGAGTGGGATTAATAGATCATACAGTTGGCAGTGGAATAGCCACTGGCGGTGACTTCCAATCTGTCGGTCGCGGGTTCGAATCCCGTCTCGTACCGCTGGGTTGTTTCAAACACTTATGAACGTAATATCATTTGATATTCAACCGGCTTTTAGGTGAAGAAAACGTGAGGATCCCGTTCTAATCCCGATAAGGTCTAGTTTTCCCTCTGGGTTGGAAGGTCGGATGGCTGTCGCTTTCGTAAAACTAGTGCCTATGCCAAATCTTGGGATTAGGTGCCACAGAGGACCCCAGGCTCCTTTAGGGCACAACCGCGAACGGACTGGGGCTGGAATGGACAGTTGGCATTTGTACGAATAGATCAAAGGAATAAGAACTTTTAGACCCTTTTTATGGCGCGTTTCGCTACTCGTGCTGATTGAACCTAGATTAAAGTTGCCATACATACCAGTACGCCGGGACATGTCCCGGTTTGAAGCATGGTGTCCTGGCGTCCCGGCCGATAAGCAAATTGTCCCGGGGGTGCTAGAGGGCGCTACGGAATGTCCCGGTCTGAGTCCCCACACTTATGGCAACCCTAACCTAGATGATTAGGTGCGGTCGATATCAAAGATACTCGTATGTTTATACATTGGCACCTTTTCGAAAAAGCGAAAAATTTATGAATCTCTTTGAGACACGACTGTTAAGGCGGGATTCCACCGGTGTGCGGCACTGTGCGGCAGAAGCATATTTAGTACAAAAATGCTTGTGCCGCACACCGGTGGAATCCCGCCTTTACGCATATCGAACATACCAAAAAAAACATGTTTTCGTTCAAATGATTTTCGTTTTGCAATTACCTACTTATGCGTTTTTATATAAAAAAAACCCTATAATGCCTATAAATCTATACCCTAAAATAGTCATTTAATCGTTATGCGATTTCAAGGTAAGATGTTAGAAAAGAACACTTTACCTCCTGAGGTCCCGTTTACTACATAAAAAAAAAACAATTGATTGTTAATTTGTTAAGGCTGAAATTCATTTTATTAGGCGGGACAAATGTCCGAGACACTTGTCGCCAGAGACGACGGTACGCGTGACGCAAAGTTGCCGGACTTTGCTCGATATGTCGCGCGACGCGTGGAACTCAAACTTTCCTATGAGTTCCCTGGCTTGGAACAAAGGTGGAGCCTTGGAGACAATCAGCACAGGTCATATAATAATACTTGCACACAGAAAACTGGACAAAGTACAGGGGACCGATTTTTGACTTTCGAGCGCTCGAATCTTTCACTCGAAAACTGTCAAAAATTATGAAATGCTACTTTGAAATAGCGATAGAAAATTTTAAAACGAGTGGTATTGACAACTCGTATTCAATTCTATTGGTAGAAAGAAAGTGCCGTCCATTTGGACACTACAAACGTATTTCTTTTATTTGATTTTGGAGTGCTTCTTTCTAGTCAGGGTTGTCACATTTGCGTATCATCGCCGTGGTAAAAGTCCGGGCGCTGTACCATAAGTGTCACTACCAACCGCATTTGGGTCTATGCACCTCGAAGGAGACAGCCAAGTTTAGCCAAGGGCCAGGCCTTCTACCAGTTCAGAATAAAGGCGTACCTAGTTGGTCGTTTGAAAATGTCCACTTACCGACACAGTAGATTCCGTCTCTCATCAGATCTGTAGGGATACAGCTTTTTCTGAGCGTTCCGCTGGACCCTCGCCAGGTACACCTGCGAAATCAGACTCATCATTAACTAATGCGACAAATGTTTTACTGAGACTTTCAGTAGGCAAAGTTTTTGTTGCCTTTCTTTTGTTTTAAAATTATTAGTGGTGTGATTAAATAGGTGGCCGACTTTTTAGAAACCTTTCAATGGGATTGGATATTTCTTACTTGGATGGAGGCGGTGCTTTTTGAATGGACTATTTTGATGCAAATCAGCTAATTCAAACAATCTCAAGTATACCCTATAGTTAATGCATTCCACAAGAACGATGCTTATGTAATGCTTTTCTTTTATTTCTGAAAAAGCTAGGAAGCTAATTATGATGATATTTCGCGATTATTAATTGAGAGTACTATCTTGAGCTTTATCCCTGTTAAGATAGTATAGTATTCTACTGAAATGTCTTAATTACCACAGTAAATATAATAAGCTAAAGCTGTATTCCAACTAGAGTAGCACTAGTCACTAAGTTGCGCTTAAGTCACATCGGACATTTTACGGATTTGTTTTACAGCTTGAACGCCAGCTTATGGCCCGAGGTCACTGTGGGCGCGTTACGGTAACCACATACTGGAATACCCCTAGTGAGCGTGAACGTAACTGGAGGCCCAAAAGGACCGGAACGCCCTTGCCATGCGTGGATGCATTCATTGGAGGCTTGCTCCTGCGATATGATGTCCAGCCCGTCGGACAGAAACGGCCCGAGGTCGCAGTGAACGAGTCACGGTAACTACATTCTACTGGGATGCCCCTATAGTGTACGAGATTTGGGACTGGTCTTTGGACAGTTCCAATATGATGTAAAGAGTGATGTGGCTAGAGTAAATCGATTGTCATAATATCCGATTACGATTGATGATGGCTAATAAAAGGAATCGATTGATTACTGTGTAATAATTATTTTTAGGAAATCAAATAGAGAGCCTATACACTGTCGTCTGCTAACACAAGTGTCCTGTAAGTAAAGAGAGAGACTGATAGTGCGAGAAAAATTGAGAGAGCTCGCGCGCCGTGCAGAAATCAATGCCATATATTCAAAGGCAACATTTTGCACAATCAAATATGTCGGTTTCGATCGATGTGATTTTATTTCGTATTATCGTAACAGTAATTAAATAATACTTACATTGTTATTTTCCTATTCACAATTATTTGATTCATATCGATTTATTTCTAAATTGACAGACTCCAAACGATTAAATTAGTATATCACTAAATTTAAAAATAAAAAGTCGTAGGACGTAATGGTTTGCATACCGAGTTTTCAATGCTAATTTCTATACAAATAAGCCGTAAAAAAATATGACAATGATTTTATAAGTGCTAAAAAGAGCGTGCATGGAGATTGAACTTTGTTTTGTAACTCGGAAGCGATTGAAACTTTTTATATTATTTCGATGAGCAGTGCTAATTTACGTTATATGGGTGTCGCGATGTGTCAAAAGACCAGTTCCAAATCTCGAACACTGTAGTATGCGTGGACGTACCTTGGAGGCTTCGAAGAGCAGAGCCACAATGAACAGCACGACCCATGTGATGCCGAACGCCCAGCGGGTGGTGATGTCCAGCCCGTCGAACAGAAACGGCCCGAGGTCATAGCCGAACCACATCCACATGTGCATCATGCCGGCTGTTGCTGTAGGCAAATACGAAGAGTAATTGCCTTGTACATGATATAAATAAATAAATATTTGGGGACAATCTTACACAAATCGATCTAGTCCCAAACTAAGCAAAGCTTGTACTATGGGTACTAGAAGTCGATATAGATACTTAAATAGATAAATAAATACTTAAATACATAGAAAACATCCATGACTCAGGAACAAATATTCATGCTCATCACACAAATAAATGCCCTTACCGGGATTCGAACCCGGGACCTCCGGCTTCGTAGGCAGGGTCACTATCAACTAGGCCACAGAGGTCGTCATATGCTCCTTTTGTTAATCGTAAAGGTACGTTTATGTTGTACAGTAAATACGTTTCTGTCCAAAATTTCAATTTTGGATACAAGCTTTTATCGCCAACTGTACTTTTTTGTATACCGCCATCAACTACTCGTTGAGAGGATAACCCAAACTCGATGTGGTTACGTCTGTTAAGTCCTGAATTCCCGTGTTCACCCTCTGTCTCCATCATCAGATCACCTCGATGGTACCATAATGTTGAATTGTCATCCAAACTATACTTATAGGTACCCAAAATTTCAGCTCAATCGGTCACCGGGCAGTGGGTCCAATTTAACTTGCAAGATTTCATTACAGACAGGTGAAACTAAAGAAAGCTTGTCTAAAAAACCACTTAATTGAGAACTTCCTCATTGTTTTTGAAGTTGGTTAAAAAGGCGCCGTGTACATTTAGGTCGATGGATCTCAAGTCGTGACGTCGAATGAGATAATCTAAAGAATTTGATCATAAGACTCGATCTTCTGGGGTGGCAGTACACCGGGCAAAGCACCTCGGAACACCGGGGTCTCTACCGGAGGCCGCCGGCAACATAAAGGGTCTGCTAGGCTTCCTGGTGGAACTGGGCTGGCACGAATAACAGTAGTGCCAACCCACACGCAAAATAGGCGCAAATATGACGTCGAGTTGCGGAAACCCAGCCCGCGTATACCTATAACCTATATATATACCTATATAAGACTCGATCTTTGACCCGACCACACACTAAACATTATGTTATGATATAATGCTCCAGTCGAGCCATTGTTGTCCCTCCCGCTACTCATGTCATGACGTCATGCATCTCATGCCTGTCTTATAAATAAGTGTGTACTTCTTGCATATTCACGAAGGTGAATGGACAAAATTTGACTTTATCATCATTATAATAGGAACGTGCCCTAGTGGTAGTAGTTTGTTTTTTGTCTGCAATAATCGCCATTTGCTCTCGGAAAGCAGTTCATGTGGTAAAGTGAATAGAAAATGGGAAATCGTTCATGTGCCTTGGCGGAGTACTGAGTTAAACATGTCGTCCATCCGTTTGGGCGCTACGTTACCACAGACTGATACACAGACACGTTAATAACACCCCTCTCTTTGCGCCGGGGGTTAATGATAAATGCGAAAGTGTGTATGTCTGTCTGTCTGTCTTAATACCTCTTCACGCTTAAACCGCTGAACCGATTTAGGTGAAATTTGGTATATAGTTTGAGCCCCGGGGACGGACATAGGATAGTTTTTATCCCCTAAGGGGGTAAAGGGGGGGGGTGAAAGTTAGTATGGAGCTGCGATATACCTCTAAACGAGTTCTACCCGGACGGAGTCGTGGGCAGAAGCTAGTAAGAAATAAATACCCTCATTTTTCATTTGATATTTATTGATAAAGATTATTAAGCTTATTTTTAAACGTTCTTTAAGTCAGCCTTCATCCATCCATCCAGCCATCATCATATCAGCCGAAAGACGTCCACTGCTGGACATAGTTCATTTATTTTTTTGCGTACCCTTCGCTACACTTCCTAACCTGAATTTAAGAATAAGGGCGGGTTGCACCGACTTACGTTTACAGACCGATCAACGTTAAATATGGCGCTGACAGCTGTCAGTCCATAGAAACTTGTCAAAAGTTCCATACATTCAGATTTTAACGAACACCGCTTACGATTACAGACGGTTTGGTGCAACTCACCCTAAGAATAAGAAATATTCATTCACTTTAACAACCCTTGTTTTGCAACATTTTCTTCTGCCAAACTGCAGGACAGTTTGTTGGCAGAGGGACTCCCTTACAAAAAATAGATGGGTAGGCTTAAGCAGTTAGTTACTTTCATTTTATAACTTTGTTAGGTATAAAATGATTAGATTGATTAGATGTGTGATTTACCTCTAGATGTGTCGAGCTTTCGCCGAGTCCCAAGATATTGAAGTGTATGTAGCGTGTGTATGACTGTACGTTTTCTAGTGTAAGGACACTATGACACTTGTGGATTATAAAGATATGGCTTATCAGTTGTTGTGTTAGCCGCCGCGGCCGAAAGCAACAATGTAAGAGTACTTTATCGTGTACACTAATAACTAATCAGGTTACATTGTGTCACAGTAAGGACGGATTTTAGCGTTGAGCCGAGCCTTCAAGACTCGAGTCGATAAAGCTAAGAGTGCGCTGCGTGCTGTGACAACGTTATGCAACTGAGAAGACTTGCATTAGCCCTGAAGACTCGAGCCTTTCAGAGACGCTAGACTCTCCATACAAACGAAATTTAGTTCTCATTTTAAAACGACATGCTATAACAACATGAAACTTCGCATACCTACACAATCGGATCCTTTATATCTAGCTCGGAAATGAGTTTCTGCTGCCACAAATTAAACTAGAAAAAACTAGAGTGAGTGGAACGTTTTTAAAAAAAACCGGCCAAGTGCGAGTCGTACTCGCGCACCGAGGGTTCCGTACAAAAATTTACGGTTTTAGCATTTTTTCTTTATCTGTGCTATATGACGTTGCTTCGTACCAAATTTGAAGATTCTGAGTACTGAGTTCACAGGAAGTACCCTGTACGTTTTGATTCCCTTGCGAGTTTCGAAAATTTGCGGATATTTGCGGCTTAAACTGCTGTATCTTTTGATTGCGTTGGCTTAGAAGTTTGATTTTTTCACAGCTCCAAGGGACAGTAGACCTGAGTATTTGGTATAAATTTTAGCTTGATACCTCCACGCGTTCCTGAGAAAAAGGGTCTTGAAAGGCGGACGGACGGACAAGAAAGTGATCATATAAGGGTTCCGTTTTTTCCTTTTGAGGTACGGAACCCTATTATATTTATATTATTATAACCCTATTATAACTATTATATTCCTATTACAATAGGGGTGTAGACACAAAAAATACTGTTACTTCAAAAGAAAGAACGCAAATAATATGCCTGATGAGGAAAGTCCGGGTTGGTCTCAGACGGTCCTGAACGCAATTTGCCTAGTTGGAGTGTTGCCCACATGGCAGTTTGACCACCGAGCATTATGCCTAAAACGCAAAATGCCTACATCACATTTTCGTCGTTTTGAGGTTACGTTAGCGATATTGACGGAGCCCCGCGGAGCGGGGCTCCTATTTCTGGTCTGTTTGCCCTTCGGGCATCTGAAGAAACCTAACGAACCTAACCTACCTATAAGTGGTCACTTTGCGTTTTAGGCATAATGCTCGGTGGTCAAACTGCAATGTGGGCAAAACTCCAACTAGGCAAATTGCGTTCAGGACCGTTTGAGACCAACGCGAAAGTCCTATTCAAATATCTCAAAAAATTACGAAGCTATAAGTATCCGTATTAATGCTGCTTGTGTAAAAATGCTAGGGGATCGTTGACGTCACGATCCTCGAGCGTCACATTAAATGACAATCGTTTGATGGTAGGTACACACTGAGCAAACGAACGACCAACGAACGCGAAGCATTTACGTGACAGCTATTTGTTAGAGTGAGATACATAGCCGTTCGTTGGCTTGGTACCCACCACCCACCATCATATGAAGGTGCGTTTTGCGGAAAAGGGGCAGAACATACCTCCTCTCAAAACTTGGGTCACATAACTTTGTTATTATTTCACCTCTTGCGTTGGTTTTTTCTCCATCCGAATAAATTTTTGATCCCTTTTGAGAAAATAATGTACAGTGTCTACACCACTATCTATAGCAACAGATACTAATTTCCAACATAGATATAGCGGATACCATTGTGTAGGGTAGGTTCATGTTATTGCATTATGCCGTTTGGAAATGATAACCAAACGATATTTGTATTGTATTGTATGGAGAGAAGCCTTGAATCGACCGAAATGGGGACAGTTGCTCTGCAGCAGTTTCCTTGTATTATCATGAGATTTAGGATAATTGGATACAAAATTGCCGAAAATTGGCATATTCCCAGAAAATGTAAAGCAAGTATGTCAAGTATGGCATAAGTATGTCAATATTGACAATGCCCTAATTTTTAAACAATCGTGAAACCTATTGTAGCTGAAATGCCTTTATATTTTTTGACCAGGTTATCTTCTGATGAAAGAGAAGAGAGGTTTGTTAAGGTTTACGAATAAGCGGCTAAGTTACGGGTGATTGCAAAAAAAACCATTACGCGTGGCAGACTGCCAACAGATCATGTATTTTGAATCAAAAGAGTAAAACAAAATGAATGTAGAAAAACCCTTTTTATTTTTAACCCCCGACGCGAAAAGAGGGGTGTTATAAGTTAAACGTCTGTCTGTGTATCTGTCTGGGGTAGCGTAGCTCCCTAACGGATTGACCGATTTGAATGCGGTTTTTTCTGTGTCATAGATAATTTTATCCCGAGTGTTCTTAGCCATGTTTCACGAAAATCTGATCAGCCGTTTTTGAGACATTGGACTTTGAAATAAAAAAATTCGGGGGTTTTTCAACTTTTCTAAGTTGTAGTTATTTTGTTACTTTGAGATTAACAACACAAATTTATCATTCAGTAAATGAACAAGAATTGGTATGGTTATTGTAGGCCTCTCAGAAGCTACGGCAGCCTAGTGGTTCAGGCATGCGGCTGTCAAGAGGCGGTCGTGGGATCGAATAGCGGTTCGTACCAATGAGTTTTTTGTAACTCAAGTACGGAATATTTACCGTTAGCTTTTCGGTGATGGAAAACTTCGTGAGGATACCGGTCGAATCCCAAAATGTAATATTAATAATAAAGTAATTTAAATCAATAACATTAGGATTAATAATTATGCATTCAGTGTTTACTAAGTATAGGTAGTAAGTAAAATAGTAGTAAGAAATAAAGATTTAGCAATTAAAATTAATTCGATATACTTTTATTTATATGTTTTCACTGCTTTCATATTAAATACTAATCTATAATGGATTGCGCAAGCGCTTTGTAGAGGCTTCACGTGACCAGAAGGCTGGCTTTTACCTCGCCCAGAGGATCAGCATTGCCATTCAATGTGGCAATGCTGCCAGCCTTCTGGGCACACTACCGCCTGGCAGCGACCTGGGGCAATTTTTTTACCTTTAGTTTTAGTTTAAATCTTTTTTTTTTCCTTTATTTTAGCTTATCATTATTTGTATGTAATAACTCCCCATAGGTTAAGTTAATTTTAGTCATTACATACTAATTTTAATATACCTATACACTTTTTTTTTACACATTACGGTTACTTTTTATTACATGTTACTTGTCTGTTTGCCTTTTGGCAAAGGCCTCCTCCAACATTTTCCATTTGTCTCTATCCATTGCAAGTCTTGTCCAGTTCTTCCCAGCTACCTGGACGATTTCGTCCACCCATCTCTTATACTGTTGTCCAGTCTTCCTCTTTTGGTCTCTACTTGTATTTTCCTCTCATCATGTGTCCTGTCCACTAGCATTTTAGTTTCCTAATCTTTACAGTTATGTCTTCAATCTTTGTTTGACTTCGGATATCAAAAAAAAAAGAAAAGACAAAAAACGACTTGATGATTTCCTAAAACTAGTAAATGCTAAATACTTGTATTGGGATCGGGTGTCAAAGAGGACCCTCAGCGGATGGCTTAGGGCAGAACGGGGATTAACGCTAGGAGGATGATAACTGTAGGCCTCTCTGAGTGGCTTGCATGATAGGTTAGGTTAGGTTTTGTATTACGTAACGTTTCGGTACATTTAGGTCGTAATATAGTACCAATTTGAAAACGAAATTTCCTATTGGGAGAATTGCAAAAAAAAATCACATAGGGCCTTAATCTAGTCTATGCTTTAACTTTTCTCAAACCAAAACATATATCAAGACGATATTGTCTTGATATAAGTTTATCTATTTAATTGTTTGGCAAGACATAACTTAAACATTAAAAACATAAATATAATTCAACACAATATATCTCTTTATCATTATTAACTCAGTAACAGAATATTATTTTTTAATCCCTGTTTAATTGACAAGGAAACCATTGTGTACAAAGAAAGAAATTAAGAGCTTATTTGCTAATAATGTAGATTAATGAGTTGCAGTTCAGAACTATTTCGGCAGGATAAACAATAGCCTATAACCACCCAGAATATCTTTTCTACATGCAGGTGATTACACCCATTACATACAAACCAACAATCTCACACACTTTACTTTAAATATATTAGTATAGATTTAATATCTTATACATGTGAACAGGAGGCCAAAAGAAAAGAGTTCATTTTATCTTCCATGCCAGTAGGCAGCCATTTTATGTGATTTAGGAAATATTGGACTTTATTCTGAGTAAAAATACTATTGAAATATAAACTAACATAACTATTAACAACTTACTCAAGAGTTGTACCAATAGTCTGTTTTAATACAGTAGTAATATATACTGCAATGCTAACTTAGAATTAGTATAAGTCAGGGGGAGTTAGTCCTGCACAGGGATTTAAAAGTTTCTTTATAACATAAAATAAAATAAAAGACTACATAAAAACAAAAATATTGTACTACAGAAGTAACATATATTCAAGAGCTCCAAATGAATACAACTAACCCACCAACTATTGCCTTTATTTGGACTATTACCAGACAACTGAAGCGCACAGCGATTTAAAAATAAATGCAACTTCAAGGATGTACAAAAATAATTGTTATATTATAGTTTATATTCTAAAACTCTTACCTGCTACTGTCAATTCAAACTCCAATGTCTTCTGTTGACCATCGGCACACTCGTTATCGCGGCTCTACATCCTTATCAGTACGATAAACTAAATAGAAAATAAATAAAAGTATAATTGCAAGATACAACTAGTATAGTTCAAAACTTATATGTTCCAAACAACGCTATGTAACTTCTTTAGTAAACTGTAGCACTAGCTAAGGTGTTGACTGTGTGAATGCGAGGCGCGTGATATAAATTAATTCGCGGTATTTAAGGTGAAAGTGAGTTTTTCAATTAAAATTCGTGTAGAGAAAGGAAGGTCGGACCGTGTGAAGAAAAGAATAAATTTGAAATATGCCAAACGTCAGTCTGACGTTTAAGAGCGTTTACGAGTCTCGTTTCATTCAGCGCACGAACTACTAGAACAGTTACACTGCACGGCTATCACAAGACGGCGCGCGACTCTCGATTTTCTCGCCCTATACCTCCTTTTCTAAGTTTTCTAATAAGAGAGAGACGTATAGTGCGAGAAAAATCGAGAGATGTCGCGCGCCGTCTCCGCTGCACGTCTATCATATCATGAGGCGACTGCGACATACTCTCGATTTTTCTCCCACTATACCTCTTGTTCTAATATGAGAGAGACGGATACGGAATCACAGTTTTCTAGTAGTAAGGCCTCTCACAGACTAGCGTGGCCTGGCCGCGGCGGACAATAGTAAACTTGTCCGCCGCTGTCAAATTTAGTATTGTCCGCCACCGCAGGCCGCGCCAGTGTGTTGCAGGCCTTATGGTTACTGACAGACTGACATGGCGAAACTATAAGGGTTCCTTGTTGACTACGGAACCCTAAAAAGAAAATAATGAGTCTCTTAAGTTTATATGCTACTGACATACGTGATAACCCGCGAATGTCTGTATTATATGTATAAGCTAAAAGTAAAGCAGGGGATTAAATAATCAAAGTTATATTATAAGTGTCCAAAGTTTTAAGAGGGGGTATTCTGTCCGCACGCTAAACGCACCCTCATACCCTTCATATGAAACGATTGTCATTTCAAACGCTCACACTTCACGCTCGCAGATCGTGACGTCACGATCTGCGACCGTTTTCGTTCTCAAACAAGCAATGTTAAAACGGTAGCTTCGTAATTCTTTGAGATATTCGAATAGGATTTTCGTCACTAGGCATATTATGTGTTTGCCTTCTTTCTTTAGGAGTATAAAAAGACCTGGTTGCACTCCAAGACGGGAGAGCCGGCAGAAGTGAAAACTTAATAATTTTAATTTTTCAAAAAAACTCACTCACCCCCTCCCTTTCCACCCCCTTCCCTCCTCCGCACCCAAGCCCCGTATGTCTTACATGAAAAAAATAAACTTGAATGATTTTCGGCGACACTAAATCCTACAGTCACGTGAACTCCTGCCTGTTGCGATTTTAACAATTTTTCCCCATCCCAAAAAGTGCACAGCGCCGCTAATGAAGTTTTCACTTCAATAATACATTATGAGTCTACATCCGTATTAGAAGGATAGGTACGGTTTAATGAAATAATACAACAACAATCAAATTCATTTATTAAATTATTACTTACCTTAATTTTTACTAAATTGATGTATATTTTAAATATTTAAGCCTCATCATTCGATGTGGATGCTGTAAAGTGCTAACAAACGATCGAACATTGCCCGAACTGCACCAAAGTCGAGGTTCACGTTCGCACCATCTACGGGCGGTTCGATTCGATCGTCTGTTGGCACTAGTACAGAGGGGCAACCGCGAAGTGCAAACGAACTTCGTTCGAATATCTCCCTCTCTGTCGCTCGAACCAGGAAGTGCGACAGAGACGGAGATACACAACCGAAGTTCCGTTTTCGTTTCGCGGTAGGCCCTCTGTTAACAATATTAAAAAAAACTGCATTACCATTATAACTTGCTTATAATTTACGTCAATCTCTGCTTAAACTAGGGTCAATAATTGACAGAGCCGCTCCAACTAAATAAAGAGAACCAGTAAGAAGTACAGAACTCTTATCTGAATTATAGGAACGCTTAATATTTATCAATGCTTCAGAGACATTTTCCTTGGTGTGTACTTCACAACTACCATCATAATTGGTCTTCCAGATCTCAGCACAACTGCGGCATCTTTCAATCAACTCTTTCTGTTCTGTTATGGAATAATTGTCACTTTTCTTCGTCACGTCACTGTAAGCAGTGGGTATAACGAAATATACTGCACTGAACTTCAAAGTGTATAAAGGATTCAGAAGGATTTCAGCGTCACGGTCCCCAGTTACGCTAAATATAAGGACTCGGTTTTCAGATCTGTGAACAAACAAAAACGAGTTTTATTAAATTCTGGTAGGTGTTTTGAGTCACAATAACGAAGAGGCTTATGCTCAGCAGTGGGCGATTGAAGGCTGAAAATGATGATGATGATGAAACGAATCAGTTGATCGCTATCTTCGCAAACGCTTTTATACGTTTAGTAATGAAGTAGGTGATAATAAAATTTATAAATAGCGCATCATAATGAAATTAACATCAGAAAATTCAATTTATACATATACATTTTTTGCATAACAAAGCAGAACTAAAATACGTATGAAAGCATTCAAAAAAATTGAATACAACGTATGAAGTAACAATCAGATGATCATTAATAATTTATGCTATTTCTAAACTGACGCAAACTGTCAAACATCTCATTATTAGTCTGTGGTCTGTCTGTGTCATACCGAGACCATCGTGTTTAGTGACGATACATATTGACATCAATTTTCAAGGAAAAAGATCAAAAACTCGCTAAAATCAAACAATATAAGAAATTATTCTGTCGTTGTAACATTATCATGGAGTCCCTAGACGTGAAACCCAAAAAGAAGCCAACCAAGATCGAGGAAATGACAAAGGAGCAAATACGACAAGCGATCCTCAAAAAACGTGAAAGCAACGCAAAAGCCCAAAGTATTGTGGAAAGTTTGTTAGAAAATAACATTTCCGAAGCGTATTTCTTAGAATGTCTCCCTGAAATCAACCAGAGCCACTTTGAAGACGTGATTGAAGAGAGATCGATCATACACCTCTGCGGTTACCCTTTATGCGACAAACCTATTTCCATGAAAGACATACCTAAACAAAAGTACCGAATATCTTTAAAAACGAACAAGGTGTACGACATAACTGGCAGGAAGAGCTTCTGCAGTAACTGTTGTTACAACGCCGCAATGCATGTGAAAAAACAAATGCTGACCAGTCCTCTATGGTTCAGAGAGTATGAGACCATCCCAATGATTAATTTGTTGTCTTTAGACACTGTAGGGAGCTTGGGGCAAGAGATAGATGTATCTATCATAGAGAAAGTGAAAATAGTTGAGTCTCCCACATTTTCATCTATAAATGACTTTGCGGAAGCAAGTTTGAATGAAATCGGTGACGATAATGAGAATGATCATGAATCCAAACAGAAATTAACAAAGATTGAATCTGGTAATGCTGAGACGCTAAATAGTGTGCCAAACAACAGCAACCATAACGAAACAACCCTTGTTCAAGAAAATTCAAAAACACCTGAATACCTCAAACCTAAGGCTGGACCAAATCCATTGAACATTGTCGGAGAAATTATAGAGAGGCCTGAACGCAAACTCGACCCTATAATCACAAATAAGCCCCCAGAATTGAAAACACAAGTATCTCAAACGAAAAAGGTTCAACAGAAAAAGCAGCCAAACCTAAGTACCATTACAATTGAAGTTGAAAAATGCTTGGCAGAATGGTTCACTATAGACACCATGATGTTTTTATTAGGAGAAGAAACGGTAAGAGAACTGGTTGCAGACAAAGGTGAATGCATAAAGGAATACATGAACAACTACGCCCAAAGCATATTCTACAACTCCAACAACTATGACCAATACCAAGCATTATGCAAAAAGCTTAACATGCTTGAGCTAGAAGACCGTAAGGCAGATTGTAAAGTGAAGCGGGAATTGAAACCTTTGCCGGACTACTCTATTCTACAGGAAGAAAGCAAACGGATGCAATTAAAAGTCACAGCATACTTGGAGGGCAACACGGTCATACCAGAAACAACACCGACCGAGCCAACTGGCAGTACTGAAGACTCAAACTTAACACAGTTACCGTTAGTTGACAAGAATGCCCAGAACGCGGTACGGAGGAAAATAGTCTTACAGCATTTGAACAAAGTTTTGCCAGACTTGCTGCGATCCCTTGGTTTATCATCATTCTCTGTCAGTGCAGAGTTAAAGTTGCTTGTAAATACTTTTAAGCTAAGTGCGAATAATATCATGTTTAAGCCAATACAGTGGACTCTTATCGCGATAATTGTTTTGAAGATGCTTTCGTTACGAGATAAGCGGTTGGAGTATAATTTGGAGCAGCCGACAGCTTTCCAGCACATGCAGCTGTTACTGCTAAGCTACAAGCATGATGGGGGTTATGTTGACAGGCTGATATCCTGGCTGACAGACATTGACAGGCTGTTGGACAATAGTAATACGCAAATGACTATCAAGTGAACTGAATGTATTACTGTGTATTAGTTTATGGAATATTTATACCTGGATTGTTCAAACAGTCCAGCTTTTGAATCATCATATTTTAGGAATAAATCCTATTTCTAAAAGAAATGTTATTTTTATGCTTATGCTTCTAATATACTGTTGCACCAGTGGTATAAACTTCAAACTTGATTTTCCATGCTTTAGAAGCGTTTTCAGCGGGCTGAAAAGTGATTTCAGGTTGTTTCAGAGGTGGCTCTTCCACATACTAGAAGATTGAAAATTCACCCTAGTTGCCGTTGTTTTGAGGCGCCTGAAACATGTTTTCAGTCCGTTTCAGGACAGCCTCTATCAGATGGCGCAATAACCTGAAAGCCCGTTTTCAGGCGTTTTCAGGACCCCTTATGGGCCTTTGAAGTACACTTCAGTATATGGCGAAATTTCTCGAAGAAGTGAAAGAGACAGCACTATTAGAGAGAGACATCTAGATTGAGAAGGTTCGAGAAGTGTGTGAAAGAGACAGTACTATTAGAGAGAGACATCTAGGTTGAAAAGGTTCGAGAAGTGTGTGAAAGAGACAACTAGAAAGGGACAGCATATTCGGGAATGTTCCAGTCCGACCGGGTCGAACGAGCATCGAACAATCTAGACGCTCTGGAACATTCAGGAACCGAGGGGTCGCCGTTCCTATAATTGGACCTTGGACCGATTATTCAAGATTTCTCCAGAATGTTCTAGTGCGAAGGTCTCCGGGTATATAAGCCGCGCGCCAACGCAGCGGAGTGAGTTTGGAATTAAACTGCGAACAGTGCGAATCTCAAAGCGAAGCGAGTGAAAAGTGCGTCATAGTAAAGTGATTTATTAAGTAAGCATTGTTAATCAGTAATTTTGTGTATTTTCTATCACGTTACCCACTCCCATGGACGTAACAATATTTTTTTCTTATTAAAAAAAAGAAATTTGATAATCAACGTGTGTATGGTTTTGACATTATTTAATGTGGCCAGCTTTTTATAAAACTGACATTGGAATAGGAGTCTTCCATCTTGATGCAATGTGGCCAATTAAAATAATCTCAAATATATGTCTCACTCCATACCTACTAATATTATAAATGGGAAAGTGTATGTGTGTGTTTGTTTGTGCGTCTTTCACGGCAATACGGTGCGACGAATTGACTTGATTTTTAAGTGGAGATACTTGAAGGGATGGAGAGTGAGATAGGATAGTGTTTATCCCCGAAATCATCCCCTAAGGGAATGAAATAAGAGGTAACAATTTGTATGGGATATAAACGAGTTCCACGCGGACGGAGTCGCGGGCAGAAGCTAGTCTATTATACATACGAAAAATAGACAACAATTCCTAAAGCTAGCGAATTTTTTGTAAACAGAAAAGAACTGTCAATATATCAAATACAAAGCTGTCTTCAGTAAAAAACATAATTTATAAAAATCCGAAAGAAATATTGTCTACATACCTACATACCATAGCGAATAAACTACTGCCTAGCACTTAGCAAAAGCGATTGTATATTTTTTATATGTTTCTACCGTGGCTCAAATCGTTACGTAAATCATTGGGCTGCGTTTCCACTTAACACATTCAGTGCCCAGAATCGCTACGCTCGTAGCTGATCCCGTGGGTTTCCTCGTATGTAACGGAAAGCGACTACGGCATAGGCGCCCGCTAGGCGGGTTCCTGGCACTGAAAGTGTTAATTATATTAAGTCGAGAGGATCTACAGTGTACTTCCTTTTCGGGCACTCGTTTATAATGTGATAAGTTGACTGTATATCTATACTGTCAACTTATCCTCACATTCGCAGTTCGGAGATCACGCCACCCACATCTAAACTTACCATCAGACAGGTCGTAATGTTGCCACTGTCGTAGTATAATAATTATTGAAAAGAAGTGTCGCATTTCTCTCCCGCCTGTCCATACAACGAATCCTCAAATAAATAAAGAGTCGGCAAAGCGTTTGCAATTATTTTATCTCTTATGTCAATAGGCTAGGTTGTCTGTTTACCATCGGGCTGGCCGTATGATTGTTTCATTGTGGTTCCTTCTGCAGCAGTTGGTTAAAAAGCAATGGATTACCATTATTTGATGTTAGCTTTTGTCTGTCATTCCGTTTGCGTAGAACTCCCAAACAGAGCTGTAACCACGAACTTCGAAGTTCGGATATCTCTATCTCTATCGGACTTACATTGCTCGATGCTCGAGTGACAGGGATGCATATATATTAACTTCTAGTTTCGATTCACGTGGTAGCGCCGCTGATTTTACCTCTTTAGGCCTTTAGGAGACGATTTTAGTAATTTTAAAATATGTATGTAAGTATGGATATTTGATGTCATGTCCTCAGGCCAAGAAAAAAAGACAGACGGAGCGTTAGGAACAGTCAAGTGAAGCCAAACCACATACAAACAAAACCAAGCTCCATCAAGTTTAGCACACGCTCACGCACACATATACAAACAAAATTGCACAAAACCCTTCAGCACGTGTCGCAATGCTGTCAAGATCATTTATTTCGAGTTTTGTGCGATTTAATTTGTTTAGCGTGTGCTAAACTTATGGGGCTTGGTTGAAAACCGGTTGGCTTCACTAGACTGTTCGTAACGCTCCGTCTGTATATTTTCGTGGTCTGAGGTCATGTCACAGACATTACCCTAACAAAAGAAAAAAAAAGTAGCTACCTTGCAATATTCCCGAACCATTTCGCGCATATATCCATAGACTCAGCCGTGTGTGCTCCGTCCAAATAAAAAGTGGCGTAATCCGCATCTATCTTTTGATATCTGCCCGGCCAATGGCACTCCTTCAAACCAACAACAGTCTCAACAGGAATTAAATCGCCATCGAAATCTTTCCCGTGCCCAGTAAAGATGGCGTCAATCGACATGGACGTCAAAATTTTCCCTCCAACTTTTTCTTTTTTCGAGGTTTGTTTTTTTACAAGTGCGTTCCGTTTCGCGTGCCTCAGCCAAGCGTGGGCGAGTTGGATGGCGAGGGAGGCGTTCGTTTGGTACGCTGGCAGATTGACTTGGAGTATGTTGTCGGCTGGCAGATTGTAGGTTGCGTATGACGGGACGACGGTCAATGGACACTGTAACAATATATATGAATTAGTGCAACCAGCCTAGCAAATATTTACCCTTTTTACGGTGTAATCGTTAACTGCACCCAGGCGATTATTCGGAGATACGCATTGGGCAAAGTACTAGCGATACCTACTACGACCTACAACACCTATAATAATCATGCCACGTCAGAGCGAGATGGTAGTATACGAATCTCGATAAGTGCGACAGAAAGGGAATTATCATTCGTTGTCGTTGTCTTAGTTCCACTTTTTCTTATTTACCACGACTGATTTAGTATGAAGTTGTGGCAAATAAACAATTACCCGCCCAAATTAAGTAAGTAGGTTCTTTATAGTAAGCCATTTTAAGACCAGTTTCTTAATTTAGCTGCAGCCTTTCCGTCCCTCATAGTGGCAACACGAATAGCTTGTCCTGAGTATTATACGTCCTTGTCTATATCTACCTACCCGACATTTTATTCTGTACCTGCACATCGCTGGCCACGCCTCTCAATACCTCCATCGCTTCGTCTGGCTGACGGACCGTATACGCCTCGCAGCCTCGCTTCATGATGCCAGCCTTCGAAATAAAAAAAAAAACATATTTCTGTCAACAATTTCATATTTGGCAAAAGCTTTTGTTGGCGTCTATACTTTTTTGCACATGCCGCATTGCAAGGGTTTCAATGGGACCAAGAGAATGAGTAGTTTAGGAGTTACTAACCCCCACCACCACCTTCTGTCTCCGTCGTGCCACCCATTGAATAGGCATGATGACACATTTTGAAAAACTGTTCTATAATGTTTAGAAACATTTATTATGTACAACGAATAAGATTTTTCAAGAGAATATAACAGTTAAGTAGGAAAAAATGCATTTTAGTTTTTAAATTTCAAATTGGCGCTAAAACGCTTGTCAGTGTCATGGCGTCCGGAGTGACGTCCCGTTTGTATAAACAGAACACAGACCTTTGACGTTTGCTACCTAGATCGCTCAATTGCTCATTGAATGAACATAAATTAAAAAGTTTACAACTCTTGCGTGGCCGTGCGAGCGAGAAAGCGGGACAATGACGTATGAAGATCTGACAGATAACATGGTTCTATCCCTGTCTTACTATTAGATCAGTACGTAAGTTTTCTCTGTAATCTGTGGTAATGGCCGTTATGGGTATTTGTCTATACAAACGTGACGTCATGCGCTCTGATTTTTGTTTAACATATCATGGCGGGCGTCCGTATTTTTCAGTTTAATTTCATCAAAATAAATAATGATCTCTTACTTAATAAAAAAATATGAGCATTTTTCGAATTTTATGATTAATATTTCACTAAGAAAATAACATATTTTAATGATTTTAAATTACTGTCATCATGCCTATTGTCATCGACCTTACATAAGTGTACCAAACTCTAGCTCAATCGGATACAGAAATGTTAACTGTACCTACATAAAATGGTTTGCATGAGTAGAACTTACTCAAATACGAATAATGCAAGTTAATCAGAACTCGATTGTGCTATGGGTACTAGACCGTCGTCATAAGTTCCCCAACGTTGGGGCACCGGCATGTACTTGTAGCGATGAACGCAAATCGCGGAGTGTCCCGCGCCTGGTAAAAGTTTGTAAAAATATAAAAACCTTTGCCCTGGCGATCTCGGGTAGAGTGTAGCCCAGTATCGAGGTGTGGTCAAGTCCCAGCGTGGTGATGCCAACAATAGGGACACGTCTGTAACACAACACTTGGCTTAGCTAGTTTTGTTAACAACTAGCGACCCGCCCCGGCTTTTATACTACAGCAAATATTTAGAAAAAAAACCAAAGTTGGGTCTTTATTTTCCTTTTTTTACTCAGCCTACTCAAAAGATACTTTATTTTACGACACAGTCAAGTAAATATTATAGTATATAAATATTAATGAAACTTCACTAAGTTAGGTATTTATCGAAAGTCAAACCATTCCCTAAGAGTGTTGCATCTCTTTTTCTCGTGTGCGGCAGGCATAAGCGTCTTTGTCAAGGGGGCGTGATCGACTCGAATCAAGGCATCCCCTTAAGTCACGCGACTGCGAGGTCTTTCCCTCTCTCTCTCTCTCCAAACTCTAAATGCCCGGTGTGTCTAGTGGCTCAATGAGCGGTGGCTCTAAGACCAATTCCAGGCAAAATTGTTTTAAACCTTATTGCTATCACGTTAACGAGGCATTTGCATTGTATACCTGAGCACGTTAGTGTAGTCCACGACGCCGCCGATCCCGACCTCGACCACAGCCACGTCGACCCGCTCCTCGAGGAATATGTTGTACGCCAACACCGTCAGGAAGCCAAAGTACTTCGGCATATCGCCTTCGAACGCCTGCCAATGATAATGGGGTTTTACCGTCCGTACTTCCGCGTTTATGTTATGTACGATTCTCACCGAACGGGCCGGGCCGGAGCGCATTCTATTACATGCAAAGGAATTTGAACCGTATACACAGTAATTACCAGAGGTCAGAATTTTCCTGGCACTTTTGAGCTGTCATAGGGACTTCTCGTTTATCGACTACCGATATTCATAATTATATCGATAAATTATAGAACACAACATATGAAACAAGATTAAAAGTAGAGGTAAACAACAGGCAGTCTTACCGCTAAAAAGCGATCTCTTTTAGATAACTTTTGAGTGGTTGAAATTGTTAATAGAGATTTGCAATGAAAATAACGAAAAGTTGAAAGTTTACAATTTAAAATTGAATAAGTTCAGTTCAATGTTTTATCATTTATTAATTTCATGTTCAAAGTTGTTTTAGTGCTCATAAGTGTTCCGTCATTAGTTTCTCTATAATAGAAATAGATACTCATAATTTCGCCCAATCGCGATAAGACTGCATGTGGTTTACCTACCCATCACTCGTAATTATATTTTACATATATTGTATTCTGTATTTACCGATATACATATGTATAATCTAAAGTCGATAAACGAGAAGTCCATATGACAGCTCAAAAGTGCCACGAAAATTCCGACCTCTGGTAATTACCTACATTTCATATTTGAATGCATCGTGCATCCACTGCGAGGCGGCAGCTACCGACGCGGTCGGTGGGGATTGTAATCAAATATGAATTGCATCTGCTGTATAGACGGTTCAAATTCCTTTGCACGCAATAGAACGTGCTCTGGCCCGGCTCGTTCGGTGAGAATCGTACATTAGAGTGATATCTTGATGGCAAGCATGCATGCAATGAAACAGTCACTCTTGCAAGAGTGTTTGATAGGTGTTAAGGTTTATAGGTACAGTGAAAAAAACCCCGTGTGGTGTCGGGTTAGAACAGCACCAACCCCTTTCTTCCTGTGGGTGTCGTAAGAGTCTACTAAGGGAACAGGGCTGTCACTGCGATGTCACATTTTGTCGATCTTTTATACCCACATTTATGCTAAAAGGCCTAAAAGTGGTACTGGAACACAAGTTTCATGTGCTCTACCTACCCCTTTTAGGGATAAAGGCGTGAATTCATGTATGTATGTATGTATGTATGAAAAAACCTTTTCTACTGGTCAGATGAAATTCAACTTGCCAACAACACTAAGTCGAACCACTCGGTCTCTGATCTTTTTTGCCACTTTATGCTTAGTATAGAGGATAGTTAGCCCAACACCTGCTAATGTATCGCACTGCTAGGCACGCAGTTGTCTAGTAGCGCAGTATACGCAGGCGCGAGGCATCAAGCATACTGAGCGGCGTGTTCGTTGGGAGCAAAAAACATGGCGACGAGTACAACCCGATTAGTAGAACCGTTCGCGCCGCAGCACGCGTCCAGAGAGGCACTGAAAAAACCCAGTTAGAAGACTAGCTGATGTTACTTACGCATCGTACTCGCGACGGCAGTACGCCGCGAACCGTTCGCGCGGCAGCACGCGTCTAGAGAGACGTACGCGCTCCCTCACAGAGGCACCGAAAAATCCCCGATTAGTCGACTAGTTCAAGTTACCTGCGAGCCTGTGAGCGCATCGTACACGCGATGGCAGTACGCCGCGAACCGTTCGCGTGGCAGCACGCGTCCTGAGAGACGTACGCGCTCCCGCACGGAGCACAAATGTGGCGACGAGTAGAAGCCGGTGCGGAGGCCGTGAGCGCGCAGTATCGACTCGCACATGGCGCTTGTAGAACCCTGGATGAAAAGGTTTATAATCATGCTAGCTTCTGCCCGCGACTCCGTCCGCGTGGAACTCGTTTATATCGTAGCTCCATACAAACTTTTACCCACCAATTTGGTGAAAAAGGTTGCCCTTAGGGGATGATTTCGGGGATAAAAACTATCCTATGTCACTCTCCATCGTGCTCCGTCCCTTCAGCTATCTCCACTTACCTAAATAATCACGTCAATTCGTCGCTCCGTTTTGCCGTGAAAGACGGACAAACAAACAAACACAGACATACACTTTCCTATTTATAATATTAGTATGTTTTTTTTTATAATAGGTACATGTTGTAGGTATACATATAAGCTGTGCAGCAGGAAAAATGATGTAAGGATTAAAAAGGTAGAGAGTTTTTAATCCTTACATAATTTTACTTACGAGCGGTTACGTGCGAGAACCTTGATATGAACTCCCGCGGGCTGATAAGTGATAACCAATGCTGTACAGTATGCGTCGATGCAGCGCGATTACTTTGTGCGATAGCTCTTCCAAACCACCCACATTCATCCTAACTAATTTGACTAGGAAGGTCTCACCTTTCCTTTCGTTCCGGCGACGTGTATGACCGACAGCTCGTCAAGCCGATCGAGGGACACGCCCGTCCGCTGCAGGTAGTTCTCCATTTCTTCCAAATTATTACATTTCTGTAACACGGTACAAAATTTAAAATGCTGCCTGATTAGAACCGAAGACCGCGCTAAGATTTCGAGATATACTATCCGTCTCTATCTAATTAGAATACTTGGAAAGAGACGGGTACCTCTATCTCTCGCGTTATTCTAGTATTGTGAAGTTCACAGGTGATGTTAAGTTCACATTGTTAACGATTAATCTCGTCTCGCGAAAATGATTTGATGGATTTGCATGATTCAGGTTGAACGAATATCTCTCTATTCAGCTGAGCCCTATTGACAGAGTGTCGTGGTTTTGAGATGTCTGCGATTCGGTTCCACTTGTTAGGCGGATGTCATACTGCGCCACATCTCCGGAGGGAGGTGCGGAGCTGCATACAAATTACGCCGGAAGGAGGTGCGGTGCAGTGTGTCGTATCATACGGAATTTATATACAGACTGAGGTACTTGCATAGGAGGAGCTCCGCACCTCCGTCCGGAGATGCGGCGCAGTGTGACATCCGCCTTACAGTGTTCAGCTTCACAGGAGCATAGGACTATGGTGGTTTATACTTATAACACAGCTTTTGTGAAATCCGTCTAACGCGTACAACGCACGTCCTTGGACAACGAGTCGTTCCACGTACTCTAAGCATCATCATATCAGCCGAAAGACGTCCACTGCTGGACATAGGCCTCCCCCAAAGAGTGCCAAAGTGACCGGTCCTGCGCCACCCGCATCCAGTGGACTCCCGCAACCTTTACCAGGTCATCAGTCCACCTTGTGGGGGGCCTACCTACGCCGCGCCTTGAATGAATGAATGAATGAATGAATGAATGAATGAATGAATGAATGAAATCGTTTATTCACAATGAACATATGGTAACATAAGATCTTAATTTATATATATGGCTTCCCATTATACATTCAGTCAAAACAGACATGTGAAAATATTTGTCAGTGATATATAAGTCACTCAGTCTAGTAAAAAGTAAAATTGGAGTTAAATACAATTACAAGATTGATTATAATTTTGCGCAAATGTTTATAGTAGAACATAATTAATTTAATAAGAAATAATTAATAATAATAAAGGTTAATCAAGTTCTTTAAAATACCTTCCGGTAGGCGGTCGCCACTCGAGAACCTTTCCGCCCCAACGGCCATCGGTTATACGTGCTATGTGCCCTGCCCACTGCCACTTAAGTTTAGCGATTCGGAGGGCTATATCGGTTACCTTGGTTCTGCTGCGGATAACCTCATTTCTGATGCAATCACGCAGAGAAACTCCCAACATGGCCCTCTCCGTTGCCCTTTGGGTGACTTTGATCTTTCTTATCAGCAAATTAAATTACTCTAAGCATAGTGAGAATCATTAATCTAGAACGAATTCACTACTCTTTTCACTAGGCACAAAGACAAGACAAAGCCATTATCTTTCATTGTTAAGTGTAACCGCTAATTGTTTACGTTGTATTGTAAGTATGTTTCAAGTACTAATACCGATATACCTTTCCTTTTCATTTGAATCTTGCTTATTTAACAATAGACTATTCCAGTAAATTATTGGAATAGTCTATTCTAGGGCGCCGCGGGCCATTTTGACCGCGCGCTTACTTACTAGGGGGCGCTAGAGTAATGTTTGCACACGTGCGCTACATGGGCTACAGACGCCTCTGTGAATAAACGAAAACACCATAGAATGCGAGCCCGTTACAAATTTCTACTCAAACACGTGTCTAAAACCGAGAGCATGTCAGAAGTAAACGCCATTATCGTTTTGACACCCCCCTCCCTAATACCCCACAGAATGGCAATGGCATTTTACGGCGCTACTTAATGGAGCGACCACACCGGTGCCGTTACGCTGCGTATACGCGTTGACGTGTCGTATGCGTCACGTATGCTTCATACATTTTGCTGTGTTTACGGTGCGTCAGCGTATTTTGAGCAGCGGTGTGGTCGCTCCTCTAGTCTTAAGAAAAGCCGAAAATCGGGAAAGTAGCTGGTATGAAAGTTACAGGCATGTACGAGTAACTGGCACACTGCGGATACATTTGCAAGTAATACTGGCATGCCCGTAGCTGCCGCGTCTGAGGGGCTACCGCGAAGTGAAAACGAACTTCGTTCGAATATCTCCGTCTCTGTCGCTCGAAACAGCAAGTGCGACAGAGATGGAGATACACTACGAATTTCGTTTTCGTTTCGCGGTAGGCCCTCTGTTCACACGTGACAGTTCGGCAACCCCCCCACCCCCCCCCCCCGACCCCTCCTCAACGGGCATGTAAGTAAATCAAATGTTGGCCTAGCTACTTGCATGCCACGGCGTGCCAGTTACAGGCAGGTTAGCGTATACACATGACAGTAGCTGGTACGTGCAAGATGCAGGTATGCTAGTGGGCATGTGTATTCCCAGCTTTATACGGTTATTTCGTTCGCTGTAAGAAAGTACCTGGCCCGTTTTATTGTTCTTTCGTATCTGATCTATGGTGGCCTTATTGGACTGCAGCAGGTTCAGCTTGCGCACCGCCTCCTGAAAATAATCATGGCAATATAAAAAAAACATCAACAAAAAAGGAAAAAAAAACAAACCAGTATTTATCTTGATAAACAAGAATATAATGGTAAGTACGGGGATTCAACGTCGTGACGTTATTACAATTAACTGTCAATTAGTACGGACCTTTTTAGGTCGCTAGTAATGTCTGACTTGGCTCTCGTTTGTGCCATTTATTGTGGTCTAATTGTGATTAGATCCATACAGACATTCAATCATCGCTATGAAATGGTAGTATAGTGAAAAAAGTAGTAGGTGGCATAGTGAAAAGAAATGTAACAAAGGGTTTTTTTTTCTATAACTTCGTAAAGTTTTTGAAATATTTTTATGAGATTTTCGTCACCAGGCATATTTTTTGCCTTCTTTCTTTTGAAGTAACTATAAATTTTGAGTCTACACACATTATGGGAAACTGCATCTACACTACAATCTACATACATATATAGCATTTGTCGCTCTCGCACGTACATATTTGCTAGTAAGGGACGAATGCTTTATATGCGACATAAATCATGCTGCATACAAAATAAGAAATGGCTAGCTGTAGGATATGCAGGATTTCGATTTCGGAGGGGCTGAGTTAACTTGACCGATAAATAATAATATCAGGTTTGATTTAAAGTTGCACACAGGAAGTTGCAATGGCAACTGTTAAGCTAGAAGTAATCCACTGAAATTATTATACTTTCGCATTTATCATAGTAGTACTAGTAATTAAATTAATTACAAATGCTAAACTTTGGATGTTTAGATGTTTGTTGGCTCACAGGTGTATCAAACCAATGTTTACTACTTAAAGGCTCGGTCAAACACAGGGCGCGACGCAGCGGCATTAAATACATGCTAACAGGTTAGCGACGTCAAACAGACTGCGTCCCGCCGGCATCGCGCCCCGCTTCTGTCGCGCCCCGCGCCGCGCGGGCACGCTGCGCCGCGCGGGCACGCTGCGCCGCGCGGGCACGCTGCGCCGCGCTGGGTCACATCAAGGTATGAGCGACCCTCCCCCTCCGCACGCGCATGCTGTATCCGGGCGCGATTCACGCCCGCATCGCGCGCGCGATGAGGGCGTGTTGAGAGCGCGAGGCCGGCGCGATCCACGCGCGCCCTGTTTGACCAGTCATCGCGCCGGCATCACGCGGCGCGGACGTCGCGCTGCGTCGCGCCCTGTGTTTGACCGAACCTTAATAGTTGTTCACATAAAGTACCTTTAATCAGACTTCATCCGAATAAATCATCTGTTGTGGACCCTTATCCTACTAATATTATAAATGCGAAAGTTTGGATGTTTGGATGTTTGTTACCCAATCACGCTTAAACTGCTTAACCGATTTGGATGAAATTTTGAATGAAGATAGTTTAAAACCTGCAATAAAATATAGAATTGATTTATCATGGCTCTATCCCGGACCCATGCGGACGCACGCGGGCGTAAGCTAATGTTTAATAATACAACAAAATCCTTGACAGATTTACTTCTAAAAAAAATACAAGTATATTTTGTTGACAATAGTTCTATAGTATACATATATTCAGATTCCTCAACAATTGTTAGTGAGAATATGTTAATTCATGAGACGTCTAGTCTTGTACTGGGGTCAGAACTAATTTACATAAAGATCTGTAAATTAATAGTAGGAGTATGATAAGTCTGTAAAAATTAGTTTTGTATGGTATACTCAAGATCATTAATTAAACCATTATAATAAAGTTGAAGATTGAATATTATATAGGTAATTAATGAACATATAATCTACTAAAATTGTGTTTTTTAGTGCCCACAGAATACCCCCTCGAATGCTTGGTTACAAGCTTTTATTTAGTTTCACCTGTGCCTCCTCGCAAGTTAAATTTAGCCTATTTCCCGGTGAACGATTGAACTGAAGTTTTGGGTATTAGTAAAGTTTGGTTAACACACAATATTATAGTACCTACCATCAAGCTGATCTGATGGAGACAGAAGGTGGCCGTAGGAATTCAGTACTTAACCGACGTGGCCCATTTGAGTTTGGGCTCATTAGAATCATCTTAATCATT